>OY979705.1:51585086-54154141 GCA_963855925.1 Inga laurina
GGATGATAATGAGTATTCATGGGAGGAGATATGAATGGGAATTATCAAATTTTTGGTAATCATCATTACCATGGTAAGCTTTATTACCATGTTAAATAGTAACCAAACACTCTTTTCTTGGTAATGCAATCATGATTACCATTGCAGATATGCAATACAATTGAATCAAACAGGCTCAAAGCTATATACACATATTTCTATTGTTGGATTGGTTTACATTATAAATCACTTCTAACATATTTTATTGGAATCCAGAAAAAAAAAAGTTTTTTAACAAAAAAAACTGAAGAAAAACTTTAAAACCCACTTATTCCTATTTCAGTCATGTGGAGAGCATAGAGGAAACCCTAATCCTCTTCTCTTCCATGTTCATGGCTAAGCCTTAGAACGGGAGAGCTCAAAAAGCGGCTTCATGATCTGACACTGCAAATGGAGCACAAGAACCTCTCTCGTCGCCGTCGCACTCGACTTTAAGCTTAGCCATGCAAGAAGAGTGGGAGCAAGGCAGAGTGTGAAATAAATACAGCGATTCAGAAAACCTAGAAGAGCCTCAAGAGGAAGAAAGGCAAGGAGCTGTGAAAGAACTTGTTGATTTGGGAATCTGTCTATCTGTATGTAGCAGGTAATATCTTCCCACTATCAGACTATCTAGGTTCAATTTAATCTTTATTAATACAAGATTTGTGATCAAGGAATGTTGTTTTATGGATGTTTGATCTTCGCACATGTTGGAACCGTTCTTGATCTCTGTTCATGTTGTTATTGGATATTATAGTGTTATATTCTACCTACTCTCTACTTTGTGATCACCAAGTGCTCGACATTATTTCCGTGAGCTGAGTTTTCTTTTGTTTACAATTTTAAGTTTGTATCAATTTTATGGTTGACAGACACGCAAACTTAGCTTCACCAAGGAGTTCGCGTTTTTGGGCTTGGTGGTCATCAATCATGATCCACGTCCCATATACTTTCTCCCATATTTATGATATTTCTTAGAAATCTATTCTTGATGTTTTGATTTTCCTTTTGGGATATAGATAAAGACGATGTTTTCAATTAACTCAGACTCAATAGCTCAATTTATGAGGACGACCTCTTTACGGAGTTCCTTCACCAATCTTCTTGCTCATACTTGAGTGACAGTATAATCAACACTATCACCACCACAGATAACCAGGCTTAAGGGATATCTGAAAATTTTTTCTTGTAAGCTCACCATTTCACCTTCACTTAATTGAAAAATTACTCATAACACTATTGTATTTTATTCTCATGTGTGACTAAAGCACTTAATATAACATATTCTCTCTCTTCCACATAAATGAGGGCATTTTTGGAGAAAAAATGTCATTTTTTACACATTTATTGCATCTAACTATTTTAAATTACCTTACCTCTTAGAACAATGCAATTTGGTTAATCCTATCTTATATAAAAAGCAATGGAGGGAGTATAAAATTAGTCATGTTTCTAATTTCTATGTGCTTGCCTTCTATTTTTCTTATGCATGCACAACAGATTGACAAATCGTCTGTACTAAGCGAAGCCATCAATTACATAAAATAAACTTTGTTGAATAGCACAACACAAGATTCACATTGACTGAATAATACTTATTCTCATTAAAATTCATAAAATGTACATATCTATATATATATACAATACAAACACTGAGCCCATAGTATACAAGGCCGAAATCTACATAAGGCTTAATAGGCCCAAATAACTAATTTCTACACCCCCTTCAAGTTGGGGGCTAAACAAATCTACAGCTCCTAACTTGCTAAGCATTCGATCTAACACTTCTTTACCTACAGCTTTAGTCAAGATGTCTGCTTCTTGACTATGTGAACGAACATGATGTAAAGCAATAACCTTTTCTAAAACCTTCTCCCTAACAAAATGAAGATCTATTTCTATGTGTTTAGTCCTTTCATGGAAAACCGGATTGGCAGCAATATGCAAAGCTGCCTTGCTATCACAGAATACTTTAACAGGAGTTAAGTGCTCATAACCAATTTCCTTAAGTAAGCCAACAGCCCACACAACTTCGGATACTGCAGAACCAAGTGCACGGTACTCCGCTTCCGCAGAGGACTTAGAAACAGTAAGTTGCTTCTTAGTCTTCCACACTACAAGCGAACCACCAAGCTTTAAAAGGTATCCGGTAACTGATCTTCGTGTGGTCTCACAAGCTCCCCAATCAGCGTCACAGAAGCAATCGAAGCTAGTTGTACCTTCTCTACTGATAAGCACTCCTACGCCAGGGCTCTGCTTCAAATAACGCAATAGATTTAGAGCCGCCGCCATGTGACATTTCATGGGTTGATGCATAAATTGACTTAAGACCTGCACAGAAAAGCAAAGATCAGGCCTAGTTGAAGTCAAATAGATTAGTTTACCCACGAGTCTTCGATATCTTTCGGGATCTCCAAGAAGATCCTCTCTCTTATGTTTCTTTTCTTCATATGCTACTAACTTCAGATTGGTGGCCATTGGAATTGAAAGTGGCTTACACCCACTCATTCATGTTTCTGCAAGAAAATCCAAAACATACTTTCTTTGTGAAAGCACTATACCATTCTTTGATCTAGCAATTTCAATACCAAGGAAATACTTCATGATCCCTAAATCCTTGATTTTGAAATTGCTTTTCAACAAATCCTTTACCTCTTAGACTCTGAGGTCAGAACTACCTGTAATCAGTATATCATCAACATAGACTAGAACCAATATAATATCAATATCAATCTTCTTAAAAAATAGAGAATAATCATGCTTACTACACCTAAAACCACCATGTATAAGTACAGCACACAATTTTTCATTCCATTGTCTAGAAGCTTGCTTGAGACCATAAAGGGTTTTTTTAAGTTTACACACCATCCCCCCTTGGCTTTCAAAACCCTGGGGAATGGTCATATACACTTCTTCATTAAGATCTCCCTGCAGAAACGCATTATCAACATCCATTTGGAACAAACTCCAATCATACAAAATAGCCAACTTAAGAATGATTCTAATTGTAATCATTTTAACTACAGGTGAGCAAGTCTCATGATAATCAATCCCTTCCCTTTGTGTATAGCCTTTTGCAACTAGACGAGCTTTATACTTATCTATGGTTCCATCAGATTTATATTTAACCTTATATACCCACTTGCAACCAATGGACTTCCTTCCTTGAGGTAAGGGCACAATATCCCATGTCCTATTGCTTTCTAAGGCTGCTATCTCTAAATTCATGGCTTGGATCCATTTATCATCTTTCATTGCATCATAGTAAGAAGTAGGCTCAACAATGGAATCTATATTACATAATAAGAAACAGAGATGTGAGTCAGAAATATGCTTATAAGACATATATTTATCAATAGGATATAAACAGTTATTTCTCTTTTGATGTATGCCTTTTTCTAAAGCAACTAGCCCACAAACATAGTCTGTGGCCCATATGGGAGGTCGACGGTCCCTTGCTATCCTATTATTGTTACTGGGCAAAGGATGAGAAGTGGAAGGAACAGGAGCTTGATTCTGTCCAGATTCACATGTATCATTTTCTCCAGCTGTATTAGGTACCATCGGATGTGTATATCCTTTACCCAAATCCAAATCATCATCAAATAAGAATATTTTTCTAAATTCTGCATGCTGACTTACCTGATCAGCAGACTGTATATCATGAAAAGGAAAAGCATTTTCAATTAATACAACATGTCTACTAATCATGATACCCTGAGTGCGCAAATTAAGCAAAATATATCCCTTTTGATGACTCGGGTAACCCATAAAAACACATGGAATAGCTCTGGACTGAAACTTATCAGAGTTAGTTAAATCGGTAGCATATGCCAAGCAACCAAAAGTTTTCAAACAATTATAATCAGCTTGTCTCTTGTACACTTTCTCATATGGGGTTTGAAAACCTAGAATCCTAGAGGGTACCCGATTAATAACATATGTTGCCATTTTCACACATTCTCCCCAAAACCTAATAGGGATGTTGGATTGAAGCATAAGACTCCTAGAGACTTGCATAAGTGTCCTATGCTTTCTTTCCACAATACCATTTTGTTCCGGAGTATATGGGCAAGAGGTTTCATGTATGATACCTTTATCAAGGAAATATGATTGCAAATTGTTATTGACAAATTCAATTCCATTGTCACTACGTATACGTTTAACATGAAAGGCAAATTGATTAAAGACATATGCAACAAAACTCTTTATATATCCAACAGTTTCTGATTTATGTTTCATCAAGAACACCCAAGTTGCTCTTGAGTAATCATCAACAATTGTAAGGAAAAACTGATGTCCTTGATGGGTAGGTGTCCTATATGGACCCCATACATCCATGTGAAGTAATTCAAAGCAACAAGCAGTTTTAATACAGCTAGAAGTAAATGTGAGTTTGGTTTGTTTAGACTGAATGCAAATTTCACAACTTTTATTCATGTCAAAGCTTTTGACTTTTACAAAATCCAAGTGCTTCAAAACTAAAGGGGGCGCATGCCCCAGCCTATTATGCAGAATTGAGACATCTATAGGGTCATTATGATCTATACCCTCCTTATCAATCAAATTCACAGCAATTACATCACTATTGGTTACTTCACTATTCGACTCAATTTGCAAAATATAAAGTCCCTCAACTAATCTACCAGTCGCCTTCATTTTCCAAGCTTGAAGGCCCTGCAAGATGCATTGGTTAGGAAGAAAAGTAATCATGCAATGTGCCTCATTTGTAAGCCTAGAAA
This sequence comes from Inga laurina, assembly GCA_963855925.1. Classification (NCBI taxonomy): domain Eukaryota; kingdom Viridiplantae; phylum Streptophyta; class Magnoliopsida; order Fabales; family Fabaceae; genus Inga; species Inga laurina. Next base: position 51,589,847 of record OY979705.1, read on the forward strand.
CAGAAATCAGGTTAAACTGCAATTTTGGTGCATACAGAACATTTCTTAATTCTAAGTTATTAGGAAATTTGACACAACCTACATGAGTAATTTGCACCTTATCACCATTAGGGATTTTAATTGTCTTAATAGGCCCTACATATCTATCATAGGAATCTAGCAAAGACAATTCTCCAACTAAATGAGTGGTTGCACCAGAATCTATTACCCAATTAGTATGTGAAAAATGGTGACAAGAGGAGTTTATCAAACTTGTACCAGTCAATGCATGCATGGTTGAGGTTGGTTCTGTATCCTTCTTAAGAAACTCCATGAGTTTGTCATATTGCTCACGAGTGAATGTTGGTGTGACTATATCATCACTATAGGCAGATCCTTCTTGCTCCAACTGACTTAGGTTTGCTGTCTGCTATGTCAACCGTGGTTTATTTCCTTTGAAGTCAGCAGGAAATCCCACCAAATGCCAGCAATTTTCCTTAATATGGCCTCTCTTAGTGCAATAGGAGCACTCTAGCAGAGGACTAGTTCTTCCTCTACCTCTACCACGTCCTCTTCCTCTAGCAATCATAGCCATTCCTTCAAGTGGATTTGATTTAACTGTGTTACTGAGATTGCGTTGAGCCTCATCTTCAATGATCATACTAAATGCTTGATTCACAGAAGGCGGAGGACTCATTAAGAGAATCTAACTTTTGGCAGTGCTGTAAGAATCATTCAGCCCCAATAGGAATTGTAACAACTTCTGTTGTTGTACACGTTGGGAGTAAAGCTGAGAGACAGTGCACTTACAAGATGGAATTGGCATGAGTACCGATTCTTCTTCCCAAAATTACTTTATCTTAGAGTAATATTGTGAGACAGTGAGGCTTCCTTGTCGCATAGAACTTAATTCCCTATGGAGACTGAAAATTTGTGACCCTGTCACCTTATCAAACCTCTCTTGCAGATCAACCCAGACGAGATAAGCGTCCTGATGGAAAATCACACTATTGGCCAGCTCCTTAGAGATTGAATGCAACAACCAGGAGAGTACAACAGCGTTACACCTCTCCCATTGATCATGGAGCCGACTGTCTTGATTCTCTTTGGTGCATGATCCGTCAATGAATCCCAATTTGTGTTTGCCCTTAAGAGCAATTCGCATTGACCTACTCCATACAATGTAATTTTCAGAGCCAGTGAGAACTTGAGGAATGAGAGAGGCGTCTTGAGTGTCAGAAGGGTGTAGATAGAGAGGGTGAGTGAACGGGATGGAGTCACCAGTGAGGTCATCTTTCTTCTCAGCCATGAATTAATACTATGAATTTAAAGAATAATCGATTGGAGGAACTCACGGGTTAATCTTCATCCGTTGAAATGTTGGAAATGAAAAGAATCACCCAGAGTGCCTGAAACCACTATCAGAAAACGGTGTGGCTGTGTGTGTCCGAGAATCAGAGGAGCCGATCTTGAACAAAAAAGGGAGGCGTCTGTCGTGACCCTGATCTTGAATTGAGGAGGAAGGAAGTAGAGGTAGAACGATTGTCTAACAATCTTATACCAGGAAGTCGATCTTGAACGCAGAAAGAACAAAAACAGAGGAAGCACGATCGTCTGCGATCTTGGATCGGTGAAGATTGATGGCGACGGAGCGGTGAGCGTGGGTGGCGATTATCGGCGAGTAAGCCGCTGGAACAGGTGAACGACGATCTTAAGTGACAGCGATCTGGAGCCTGTCGTGATGCCGGCGATGGGATTTGGACCTTGAGCGACGGCAGAGTGAGTGTGAAAAGTTCATTGTCGATTTCGGGAAGCTTTCTGGAAGCGTGGTGTTCAATGTTTCCTTTCTTCAGGAGATTTTTTTTTTGTTGGGCTGTTCTTCTTGGATCAGCGATCAAACTTGGCCCAAGGATTCTTGAGAGTCCGCGCAATCTGTACTTCGGATCTTGGAAAACCACTTCCTTCTTGGGTGGCTTCTTTAATTTTGGTTGGGCCTAAGCAATCAATCTTTCAGGTGTGAAACCCAGTCTCTGATGCCATGTTGAATAGCACAGCACAAGATTCACATTGACTGAATAATAATTATTCTCATTAAAATTCATAAAATGTACATATCTATATATATATACAATACAAACACTGAGCCCATAGTATACAAGGCCGAAATCAACATAAGACCCAATAGGCCCAAATAACTAATTTCTACAAACTTAAAGAACGAGGGAGAGAGTTAAAGGAACAAAACAAGAAGATAAGAGATGATAGTGAGTCATTATTACCAATATCAAGCATAAAGAAATCCTCACGCCACCAACTCAACATGGAGGATATATAATGACCATCATCATCATCAAGATACAATATCTTCTTCTGAAACAATGAGTAGCTCTGATAATAAATGCTTCAGAATAATCAACGAAGTATTGCCTGAGGTTGAAGCAAGAGTGTTGCACAACCAAATTCTCATTAGAATCCACTGTGAGAAGCACAGCAGTGTGATGCTTGGTATATTCGCCCAACTCAAGAGCCAACGTCTCTCCATTATCAGCTCTAGCATCTTAAACGTCTCCAATTCTGCTCTTGATATCACCCTTATAGCTGAGGTACGTATACTTTTATCTTTAATTTACACTCTATCAATTATGTGTGTGTGTGTTGAGAAAATTTGGTCAGGGTTATCAATAAGTTGAAAACCTACGAGAAGATTACTGAAAAATCCTCGCTGCAAAATTTATTGCCTAAGACCCAGGTTTTTTTTTTGGTGGGTGCGCAACTCTTCTTTAGTTGTGCATAAAATGTCTTTATATATGCAAATGTCTTTTGTTTCACACATAGTTAAAGATAGATTGCACACATTTAAAAAAAATTTGTATTTGAGTCATCAAACAAGTTTTAGGTTACTTTTGACAATAAACTTTTTAATGAGGGATTTTTCAGTAATTTTTCAAAACTTATTTCCCGGAAAGCTTGCACGAGAATATATAACTTCAAATTTGTTATTTTTTAAAAAAATGGATTAACTTTTGAAGAATAACTTCTAGAATAATCTTTTTTTTTAATCACTCTTTAGTAATTTTTTTATATAAAAAAGTTTAGATGAGTTAGGTCTTGGGGGCTCACTAGGGCTAGGTTATGCCTCTAGACACACAACTTTATGATTATAAGCTAATCCTGTTACCGACTGCATAAACCTTTGTTAGTCACTCGTAAGTAATTTTTCCAAAACTTATTTCACTTGGATTTCTTTCATTTAATAAATAATTTTCCTTTTCTTTTACTTAGATTGTGGACAAATTAAATACAATTAAACACACACAATCCTACAACTTCCAGCCTAATCTGTGACCTTCCACATTAAGAGGAGGATTTTGAGGAGCACTTAGGTGCCGATATGGCAATGCGCCATTTGCTAGTTTTTACATGAAACCATGGTTTCATGAAGTTTTATTTTTGCTTTCTTTTACAAAATCTATTCTCTAAAATCTACAATTTGTTTTTTTAAAAAAGAAACTTTTTTTGCAAAAAATATGTGTGTTTTCAACTTAATAGAATTTGTTTAGTGAAGAATTATATATATTAAACGCGAAAAATAGTAATTCGGTAAAAGGTCAGGCACTTTCTTTTTCGTGACCTGAAGCACTAGTGGGATTTACAATGGCAAATTGATTTGGATTTTGTTGGTTATGTGTACGTGAAGGCTGAGTAACACAAAATAGCAGTGAAGGAAGCTGTGAAAAAGCTTCGATTTGCTATGTCAGGGACCTCTCACAACCAATAAAAGTGATCCCAGTTCAAGCATATATAATTATAATGATATATATATATATATATGAATGAGCCTGTGTTATTGGGGTTAATTAACCCTTTAGAAAATATAACAGAAAAGAAATTTTGGGCGGTATTTTTTAAGGGCAGGATTAGAAGATTTGCTATATTAAATTAACAGAGTCTAGAAAATACCTTATAATAATTAGAAAACTGCAACATATATAGTTGAACAATCTATATATGCAATGGGGAGAAATCCAAAAAAAAAAAAAAAAAAGAGCACGTTGGGTAGTGTGTGGGAAGACCGGAGGAGAGAGAGGAAAGAATAAAAAAAGAAGAAAGCAGGCCTGACTCGTGTGACTCATGACTCATGAGGACAAAAATTAAACAATAATATTATATTTTATCGATTGAAACCAGAACAACGTGGCAGCCACGCCATATCCGCTTGAGGAATGAGGAGCACGGACGTCACTTGATTTATTTTTATATTATTATACAGGATCTGATTCAAATCCATGATTGTCACTCCCAGGCCCCAACACAGATTCTTTGAGACTTAAGCTTCAGACTTAAAGGAATATAGCAGGGTCTTATACCGTGAGACTAATAATATTATGATTTTAGTAATGATTTGGCTTATAGATGAATTTTATTATTTACTTCCAATAATATTATTTTATCAACCACTAAATAATAATAATATATAAAAAAGTGCAGCCCAGTGTATAATACTCTAACCAGGTGGGGTTTGGGAAAGGACAGACGTACGCAGTTGTACCCCACAATCAGAGAGGTTGTTTCCAAGATTTGAAATTGTGACATTACAACTACATCAAGGCCCATCAGATCATATGCCATTAACTTTACTATTGCGCCATGATTCACCCTCTTAATAATAATATATACTCACACAACACACACACATATATAAACAATTATTTTAGGGAGCAACTTTATTTCATATTTTTTTACAACTTATAATAAAGAAACTTTCATGTAACTAGACTGCATGGACGTTCTATATTTTGAATCAGGCGAAGTTATATGTGTATCACAATTGTTTCTTTTATGCGTTACTTCTAATATGTTTCACTGCAAGTAAAGAAAACTTTAAAACTCATTAATTTTGTCTAAAAAAATTAATAAGTTTTCAACTATTGCCCCTTATTTAATATTACATACTTCAAAAATCAAAATAAGATACACCAACATCTAATGAGTGGTAAAAAAGGAGCTAGCGACAAAAAAAAAAAATGATGTGCCTTATGATAGGGTGAAAAAAATATTTATTCTCTCTTTATATTATAAATGCATGGGAGTATATAAATGTAAATAAACAAATAACCTATAAAAAAGATAAAAATAAATAAATAGAATGATTACTTAAGGTATGGCCCTCCTCCTCCTTTCCTTTGTTGGAAAGTTAAGTGCTCGCATATATATATATATATATATATTTCATGTGGACCGCATAGAGATCCCTAATTCCTTCCTATCTCTTCCCTGAAGCCTTCATGACCGAACACTGCAAAACTTAGCCTCTCTCGCTCCCGTCGCCGTCACCGCCCTCGACCTTAAGCTAAGCCATGCAGGATCGCTGCACGTTCAACTATAACAGATCCAGCGGCAAGACCATCGTTATCCTCTCTAATCTGTCATCCTTGCTCCTCCATACTCAAAAGCTTTGAGCTAGGTCCAGAAGAAGATTGGGAGCGAGACAGATTTTGAAATAAATCTGTTGATTTGGGGATCTCCAACTGTACATAGCAGGTAATATCTTCCCAGTACTAGCTTGGTTCCATTTAATCTTTATGAAAGCGAGATTTGTGATGAAAGAATGTGTTTGTAGATGTTAGATCTTGGTTAATTTATATATATATATATATATATATATATATATATATATAAGGCTTTGCGTATGGATGCTCGGACTGTTCTTGATCTCAGTTCTTGTTATTGGCTATTATACTGTGTGCTCACTTAGCGTCCGACAATATTCCTGTGAGCTGGGTACAAGATGTAGTTATATAATTTAATTATATTTATAAAATTAGTTAAATTAGTATGACATTTTTTTTAAAAATACCTTAGTTATTTTCTTAAAGTCCCTTCATTTGTGTCTTATTTGGTTATTGCTAAGGGATAATTGATAGGAATAAATTAAGAAAAATTTGACAATTATGAAAAATAAGTCTTATATCTAAAATATAGACCAACTTTTCAGTTAGATCCTATATTAAAGACCAGAAGATTATCAATTTTTGGTTGATAGGCAAACTTAAGCATCGTAAGCTAAGGAGTTCAAGTTTTTGTGCTTGGGTTATTAACTTAGTTACGTGAAGTGATGTTTATTAGGTTAATGGTTTTCTCTAACATATTTTGACACCTGCATTTGGTTCAAGTCTTTGGTTTGAATCTTCTTATAAAAGCATTTACGACAGAGAATCTTTATCTTCTTGTCCTAGTGTTCTTTTTAATTTGATCGGGTCATTAAAAAAAACTCCCGCCACGAATCGCCTAAACACTCATTTCCAGTATATTGCTCCATGCATGCCTTTGTTATAAAATTGGCAAACGTTTACATGAATTTGGACACTCTTGTGTGATGTGGCATGTTCGTGTCGTTCTGGGACTAAAAAAATACAAGATAAACATGTTTATTGTATATTAGCCCACATGTACTCACATGTTTATAGTAGGATTTGATCCCACCATTTTTTATTCACAAATAGATATATAACTATTGGGCCACTAAAACTACTTAATAAAATAATGTAACATATTACTATCTAGTCTTTAATATAAGACCCACTAATTTAATGAAGAAATTGAACTATAAAATGTGTCTTATATTAAACTGGGGGAGCACATAAAATAATTATCAAGTTTTAAGATATATGAAATGAGTAGAACTTTTGGACAAATAACAAGTTTCATAATAAATGAGAAAAACAACTTATCTGGTGACAAGTTATTTGTTTATGTGTTATTCGCTTAACAAATGACAATAATAGCTTAAATTTCTGTATTGACAAGTTTTAGGGATTTGCATATAAATGAGAAGAACAGTTAAGCAAATAACAACTTTTGCTCAACAAGTATTATGTTACTATATGCTACCATAAGTGACCACATGCATGACAATTAATTTTTTTTAAGAAAATTATTTTGAAGCATTTGGAAAAGTCAAATGAATATATACATGCATTCTGGCAAATGAATAAATTATTTTATTTTATTTTATTTTTGTTTCTTTTATCTTTGATTTATTTTTTTTCCATGTGTGATTGATAAGAGTAATTAAATAAGGCCACGTTGGTTTTGTCCAAATGGGTTAGGATTGCATTTTTTTTTTTTAAATACTGCTGTGAGATGCTTAATCTTTTTTTCCCACACACAATCAACTCCCAAACTTGTTAATTTGATTGTTTCTTGTTGCCTTTTAGGGTCTCATGATCCACGTTCCACACACACACACACACACACACATATTTATAATATCTTATAGAAATCTAATTTTGGTGTTTTGATTTTCCTTCTAGGATATGGATCAAAAGGACGATTTTTTAAATGAACTCAGCCTCTATGACTCAATTTATGAGGAGGACGACCTCCTTAGGGAGATCCTTCACCAACCTTGTTTCTCTTCCGTGAGTGACATTATCAACACCATCACCACCGCTGATGCTGGTAGTTCTGGCGTAACAACCACCACTGTAAGTAGCTTATCCTCCGGCGCCAGCCAATCCAAACATGACAGCCCCAGTTCGGGACATGCTAGTATCTGCGACAAACCGGCAACCACATCTTCTCAGTCAACTTATATTCTATCTTTTGATAACTCAGCGGTAATACCGTCGACCGCCGATGACGCAGGCGTTTATGAGAAACATGAAGCTGCAAACACGCGTGCTTCTTCGCTAAAACGGACACCAGAAAACAATGAGAGTGAGTCAAAGGCTCATCAGAAGACAAGGAAGAGTAGAAGTTCATCTGAGACATTGGATCACATAATGTCTGAGAGAAAAAGGAGACAAGAACTCTCTCAGAAGTTTATTGCACTTTCAGCTACAATTCCTGGTTTGAAGAAGGTCAGATAATTCATATCACTTTGCAATATGCCCCTCATTTTAACATTACTCGATATATATATATATATATATATATGCTCCCACTGGTTCTAAATATAAGACCCAGTTGATTTTTTTTGGAAAGATTAAGAAAGCAAAATATATTATTTAATCATAGGATATGTCATATATCATTAGATTATATATCAGTTTATAAGTCATGCAAATTAGTTTGAGGAAAAACTAATAAATATAAATACTTTAAAATAATTTATTTAGCCTTGTTAATTTCTTCAAAAAAGTCAATTGGGTCTTATATTTAGAACCAAAGTAGTATATCCTGTAACACTTATCATTGTTTAATATTAACACAGTGTTTGGATAGAGAGAAAAGTATGGAAAGAGAAAACTAGTAAAGAAAGCACGAGGAGCTTCTTGGGATAGTAAGCAAAAATTAAAGGTTGAATTATACATAATCGCACTTTTAACTATACACAGATAACTTGCATAACATTTGAAACTTTACAATGAAACCCCTAAACTCTTTCATCGAAGCAGATAACTCTGGTAGGATTAATTTTGCACATCACTTATCTACACAGAACTTAAAGTTTAGAGATTATCTACACATCAATTAAAGTACTGAAGCGGCAATATGCACAGAGAAAATATATATAATTGATAGATACGATTATTTGCACAGACTAGGGAGATTTATTATTAAATTTTGAAAGTAAGAGAGTTATTTTTACGTAGTCTAAAGTTCATGAGAGTCTTGGTTAATAGACAAAGCTAATTACTTAGGTTTATTTGCTTATAGTCATGATTAATAAGTTTTGAAATTTTATCAATATGAATTTTTATTATAGTTAAAGTGCATCCAGCACCCTAAAGTATTTTTTATGCCTTAGTGCTAGACGTCATAAAAGCATGCAGAACATTGTTCTCTCCATAGATTTTATGGAGAAAAGATGCTTTTCATAAACTATATACTTTAACTAAAAGCATTATTGTCATTATAAAATTAGTCATTTTCCTCGTTTCTGTATGTTTACCTCTTTTTTTTTTTTTTTTTGTATGCATGCATAACAGATTGACAAGTCGTCCGTGCTAAGCGAAGCGATCAGTTACGTGAAGAAACTTAAAGAACAAGTGAGAGAGTTGGAGGAAGAGAACAAGATAAGAGACGATAGGGAGTCCTTATTAAAGTCATGCATAAATAAATCACCATTCCACCACCTCAATGCTAAGGATAATGATCATCATCATTTTCATCAAGACACAATATCTTCTTCTGAAACAATGAGTAGCTCTGATGATAATTCCTTCAAAATAATCAACGAAGGATTGCCTGAGGTTGAAGCAAGATTCTTGCACAACCAAATTCTCATCAGAATCCACTGTGAGAAGCACAACAGTGTGATGCTTACTATATTCGCCCAACTCAAGAGCCTCCATCTCTCCATTATCAACTCTAGCGTCTTAGACTTTGCCAATTCTGCCCTTGACATCACCATTATAGCTGAGGTACGTACACATTCATCTATACACACTATAATTATATCTATATATATATATAGAGAGAGAGAGAGAGAGAGAGAGGAAATTTCAAGGGATATCGATAAGATGAAAACTTATGAGAAGATTACTGAAAAATCCTCGTAGCAAAAATTTATTGGCTAAAACCCAGTTTCTTAAATGGGTGCGCAACTCTTCTTCAGCTACTGTGCGGGTGTTGACCCACCACCACGTGAATTTTTCTCTTTATGCATTTTTTATTTGAGCCCTTGATCAAAACCTATTTTTAAAAAAAAAAAAAATTTCCCCCAAATTTATGTTTGTTTTCAACTTTATAGGATTTGTATAGTAAATTTTATTAAAGACAAAAAATAGTAATTCAGAAAATGTGAAACACTTTCTTTTTCGTGACATGAAGCACTTGTGAGATTTTAAATAGCAATTTGATGTGGATGTTTTTGGTTATGTGTGAAGTTTGATGAACTCAAAATAGAAGTGAAGGAAGTTGTGAAAAAGCTTCGATTGGCCATGTTGGAGACCTCTCACAACCAATAAAAGTGATCTCAGCTGTTCAGCCATAATATTTTAAAGTGGTAGAGAAATTTTGAATAAGAGGTTGGAAGGTGATATTATTATGCTTGTTATTTCGCTTTTTAGAAAATAAATAACAGCAAATATATTTTTAGGGCGTGAGATGAACTTTTATTTTTAAATGGAAGAGGCGTATTTCTTTAAGGGGAGGATCAGAAGATTGGCCATGGTAGGACATAGTTTGTGAGTAGATTTTGGTATTAAATGTGATCAAGCTCACTTTTCAATTTATCTCTCATATTTATCATTTTTAAGCTAGTTTGTCTAACCTATAAACACACACACACACACACACACAATTTGTTGGCTAAAAAAAAACTGATATATAATTTAATGTTACATATAAATATTTTGAAGAGATCATGTTACATGTGTTATAATTAAGTAATTTATTTTGCTTTTTGCATATGTTTTATAATTAAGTAATTCATTTAGCTTCCTTAATTAATCTACTCAAAATTAAATAGGTAGGTCTTACACTGAGGATAATAATTAAGAATATTACATATGTATTGAAGATTAACTGAGTCTAGAAAACACACCTTATAATTAGAAACGGCTAAATGGGTGAACAATCTATGCATGCGCGCGCGCACACATATATGCGCAATGGGATGATGCTGGTAATATAAATATATACTCCCTTGGCTCCTTAATGTTTAATGTATGATATAATTGAGGAATTGACCTTGATCCTAAATGTATAAACTACATTTTTGTAATATAATTGGTAATATAAATATATACTCCCTTGGCTCCTTTTCTGTATTTGTCAATCTTTTTTCTAATTCATCTCTAATGAAGTTCCCTCCATAATAATCAAGTAGGAGAGAGAATTAGGGAAGATGGTTAGCATGATTTAGAAAAAACATATCTTATTAAGTAATGTAACTAACTTTCTTAACCTAATCAAATTAAATAAATATATATTACCTTAAGGAGAAAAGGGAGTATATCCGAGCTGACTGTTTATCAGTGTGAGAAGAAAGAGAAGAAAGAATAAAAAAAGAAGAAATAAGGAGTGACTCGTGTGACTCATGGGTCATGAGGGAGAGTATGAGCCATGAGGACAAGAATCTTACAATTATATTATAATTAATTGAAATGAGAATAACGAGGCTGGCACACCATATTCACTTGAGGAATGAGGAGCAAGGACGTGGCTTATAGATGAATTTAGTTATTGGAAAATGGGGATAAATTCCCATTTGAGAAATTAATTGGGGAATAGGACCTAGAAAAAAAGTAAAATCCTAAGGTCCTTTGGGAGAAGTAAGTAACCAAATGAAATGACTACTCTACCTCTGATGAAATAAGGCTTTACCCTATTAACTTTTTCACCTATCAATTTCCTCACTACCATCGTTTCCTTCATCTTTCCAACTTCACACTTCACAAATTCCATATACCCAAGCAAACTCCAGCAACAAACAATGGCGATTCCGACAACTGATGTTGGTAACCTCCATCTTGCAACACCACTTCAGATCTAGCAAGCTCGTTTGTCGCCGTTGTGCCTGCCTTCTTCACTCCACCCATTTCTTCGATCCTTGCTATTGCTCCATCCTTCCTCTACTTTCTTAACTTGGTTGAAAACAAAAATCATTTTTCAAAAAGAAAAATAATAGATCTTGTGTAGTGACAAGCCATGACAGATTCAGTGATGGAGGGAGACGAAGAAGGACATGAAGGTGAACCATGACATATTGGTAGAATAGAAGGTGAACCACAAATTATAATTGGCTTTCCACGAATTGTGAATGACCTTCCACGAACTGCAACAAAGCTTCTAGGAATTGCAACTCAACTTCTGTGGTGTGTAAATTAGGTTAAAATGCAAGTGAACTTCCACGAATTGTAAATGACCTTCTATGATGTAAAAACTAAGTTAAAATGCAAATGCAAATGACCTTTCACAAATTGTAATTAAGCTTCCAGAAACTGCAACTGAATTTCCGTGGTGTGCAAATTAAGTTAAAATGCAATTGAATTTCCCTCAAATGCAAATGTAAGTGATTTTCCACGAATTGCAAATGACCTTCCGTGATATGAAAATTAAGTTAAAGGGCAAATGGAAATAATCTTCTACAAATTGCAAATGACCTTCTGTAATGTGAAAATTAAGTTAAAGTGCAAATGCAAATTAAATAATCTTCAACAAATTGCAAATGACCTTCCACAAATTCCAACTAAACTTCTAAGAATTGCAACTGAGCTTCCGTGGCATGCAATTTTGCCATTTTCTCTACATGTCTATTTCTCCTAAATGACCGCAGATTCCAAGTATCAATGACCAATTAATTTTCCAATTAGGCACTACAAAAAAACATTGAATTTATGACAGAATTTACCATGGAATCAGTTTTTTTGACAGAATTTCCGATGGAATCCATTCCGTCGCTACTAGATGCGTGACAAAAAAATTTGCGACGGAATTTCAATTCCATCAGAATTCCTTTTCGTAGCAATTTTTTTATAAAAAAAAATTCCAATTTTTTTAAAACAAAATTTCCAAATGCCATGTGTCCTTCTCCCCTGGCCGCCACGTGTCTCCTCCTCATGCTACCACGTGTCTGCATCTCATAATTCTTGAAAATGCCTCTTCTCCCATTCGAACCAGCGACCTCAAGCTAAGGACGCCTTGGTGCACAAATCTTTGCTAGTTGCGCCGAAATAAACTTGTGTCATATTATTATATATTAATATATATATATATATATATAATATTATCATACACACACACATATAATTAATTAATTATATACATATAATTAATTATTAATTAAATATAATATTATTTAAAATAATGAAAAATTTAATAAAAAATTAAAAAGTATTTATATATTTAATTAAAAAAATTGTATTTAAAATTATTTAATCAATAATAATTTAATATTATAAATATTATTTTTAATATAAAATTATAAATATAATATTAATAACATATATATTATTTTTAAATAAAATAAAATAATAACTAATATAATAATAATATAATTTTAATATTTAAGGTAAAATAGAATTATTTAATAATCAATATTTTGATTTTATAAATAATATTTTTTTAAAAAAATTAATTTTTTCCGACGGAAATTCCTTTGGAATTTGGAGTTCAAAAATTTCGGACAGAGTTTTCGTCAGAAGTTGACACAGAAAAAATTCCGTCGGAAAGGACTAAATTTACTACGGAAAATTCCGTCGGAAAAAAAATTTTCATGAAAAATTCCCTCTGAAATCGGGTGTTTTTTGTAGTGAGAGAGTTTTAACCAATTGTCCCTATTATTATTTGCTTCCAATAGTATTATTTTACCAACTTTTAAATAATAATATATTAATATACACACACAATTATTTAGGAGGTATTTTTATTTCATATTCTTTTTTTTTTTTTGTAATACTTGAATTTCTATATATTAGTATACATTTTAAGTCATAGCGGACTCTCTAATTTTTTTTTAAAGGGGAAGGGCGTATTTTTTTTAAGTGGAGGATTAGAAGATTTGCTATATTAAATTAACAGAGTCTAGAAAATACCTTATAATAATTAGAAACTGCAACATATATAGTTGAACAATCTATATATGCAATGGGACGATGCTGGGTCATATATGTATATTTTGAGGTGAAAGAGCAAGTTTGGGAGTGTGTGGGAAGAGAGAGAGGAAAGAATAAAGAAAGAAGAAAGCAGGCCTGGCTCGTGCGACTCGTGCGACTCGTGAGGGAGAGTAACGAGGACAAGAATCATAGAAAAATATATATTACTTGAAAAGAGAACAACGTGGCTGACACAAATATGTATATATATATATATATATATATATGTTACTTGAATAATATTATTTTATCAACCTCTAAATAATAATAATAATACATACTCACGCAAATATATATATATATATATATGTATGTATAAACAATTATTTTTTGGGAGGTAACTCTGTTTCATATTTTTTTTCTGGCTATAAAGAAAGTTTCATGTGAGTAGGCTAATCAGAAGAAGTTATATATGCATCACAATTGTTTCTTTTTTTAATTCATTCATTCTTTTTTTTTTTTTTTGGTGAACGCAAAACGTCTAAAGTAACTTTGGATTTAAATCTAATTTCTGTTGGACTGACAACATAAAAGATAAAGGTCTTTCAAAAAGTGCGTTTTTTGATATTTGAATTTCTATTCTTAATGTGAGACTCGTTATCATTGTTTCTATTATGAATTACTTCTAATATGCTTCGCTGTAATTAAAGAAAACTTTAAGAACTCATTAATTTGGTCTTAAAATTAAGTAACTTTGCAACTTTTGCCCCCTTATTGAATATACATACATGAAAAATTAAATAACATACACCAACATGTAATGAGGGGTAAAAGGGAATTAGTGACAAAAAAAATTAAATTATATGCCTTATAATTAGGGGAAAATATTTATTCTCTATTTATGTTATAAATGGGAGTATATAAAAATAAAGGGTTAAGGGGTAAATCTACTAATGATGTTTTAAGAAAAGAGCATCTGGCACAATTATTTTTTAGAAAGGGCAAAAATACCAATGACCAATTAAAAAGGAGCATTCACCACAAAAACCGTTAAATCCGTACTAATGACGTTAAATCATAACAAAAGAAAACCCCTAACGGCGTTAGTACGGATTAACGGTTTTTGTGGTGGATGCCCCTTTTTAATTGTCCATTGATATTTTTACCCCTTCTAAAAGATAATTATGGCAGATGCTCATTTCTTAAAATATCATTGCTAGATTTGACCATTAACCCAAAAATAAATAAATAGAATGGACGGGATTGGACGTAAATAAATCTATTATTATGATCATGATTACTTAAAGTATGGCCCACCATACTCCTGCTCCTCCTCCCTGAAGTGCTCGCATATTTTATAAAAAGAAGATTGGAAGCGATCGAGAAAGAGTTTGAAATAAATACAGCAATTCAGAAAAATCTGGAAGAGCCTCAAGTGGAAGAAACGCAAGGAGCTGTGGGATTAAAGAACCTGTTGATTTTCCTATCTGTACGTAGAAGGTAATATCTTCCCCCTAGCTAGGTTCATTGGTTCAAACTTTTGTATTGTGCTAGTTTGATTATTCCTTTTAGGGTATGTCATGATTCACATCCATGTTTATGATATCTCCTAGAAATCTAACTTTGGTGTTTTGATTTTCCTTTTAGGATGTGGCTCATAAGGACGATTTTTTCAATGAACTCAGCCTCTATAGCTCAATTTATGAGGAGGACTTCCTTAGGGAGATCCTTCACCAACCTTCTTTCTCTTCCATGAGTGACAGTATCAACACCATCACCACCGCAGATGCTGGTGGTGCCTCCATAACATCCACCGCTACCAGTTTCGATGACTCCGGCACCAGCCAATCCAAGCATGACAGCCTCAGTTGGGGACTTGCTAGTTTCTGCAACAAACCGGCAGCCTCATCAGTCATCTCAGTCATCTATATTCTATAACCGGCGACCGCCGATGTTAACGCCGGTTATGAGAAGTAGAAGGTCAGCTACAATTCTTGGTTTGAAGAAGGTCAGATAATTCATTCACTTTTCAATATGCCCCTCATTTTAACCCTTCTCTCTCTCTCTCTCTCTATGTGTATATATACTACCTCGGGTCCTAAATATAAGATTCTGTTGAATTTCTTTAAAAGATTAAGGAAGTTAAATAAATTATTTTTATGTATTTCTTTTTATAGTTTTTCTCTCCAAACTAATTAATTTGACTTATAAGTTGATATATAATCTAATGATATATAATATATATTATGATTAAGTAATATATTTAGTTTCCTTAACTTTTTAAAAAAGGTCAGCTGAGTCTTATATTTAGGACCAAAGAAAGTATATATTATTCAACAGTTTTATTGAGTCAGTGCGTGTCCTGTTAACACTGAGGGGGTAGATATTGTTCAAGGATTAACAAGTTTGGGTGGAGGGAAAAGTAAGAAGAGAGAAAACTGAGAAAACTAGTAAAGAAAGTTGGAGGGGCCTGTTGGAATAGCAAGCAAAAATTAGGGGTTGAATTATACATATATAATTCCCTTAACTTTGAACCATGTAAGACAACTTCCATAACATTTAAAACTTTACTATGAAACCCCTAGCTAAACTCTTACATTTATGCAGATTACTCTCATACAATTAATTTTAATTTGCACATCACTTATCTACTCAAAACTTAAAAGTTTAGAGATTATCTACATCAGTTAAAGTTTGAACTTTGAAGTATATGCACAAAAGGGGCATATAATTGATAGCCATAGGGTTATTCGCACAAACCAAAGAGATTTATATTTAAATTTTAAAAGTTGAGAGTTATTTGTACCTGGTCTAAAGTTCATGAGAGTTTTGTTTAACGGAGAAAGCTTGTGTTTCTTTGCTTATAGTCATTAACTCTAATTCTCCAATCAAATATTGTCAAGCGTAGTTTTTATTATTAATAATGATCCAATAGCTAGAATTTTGAAATTTTATTCATGTGAAGTTTTATTATTAAAAAAAGTCACATGATAATTAAGATTTGAATGGGGAATTGAAAGTAATGGATGCAAGTTAATCGATCGAAATTTTGTCTTGGTTTAATTTAGTCAAAATTAAATAAGAAGGAAATAGAGAGTACGAAAAGAAGAAGCATGTGGCCCACATTTTCCTCTGCAAAGATTTTTTTTTTTTTTTTTTTTTTGTATTACAAAGGCAAGCAAAGCTTGTGAGTTTCTGGACCTATTGATTAGGCCTGCCCAAAGCACAGTCTTGGGCAAAAAGGAAAGAACAAGTGGCAGAAGAAGACCCTAGCTCGACGTAGTCGTGGTCATTTCTGTGTGCCTGTACTGCCAGATAATCAGCACAGCTAATACTATCCCTATAAGCGTGGGAAATCTGCAAGTCCCAGTTAGAGAAAATAAGGGATCTAGTTGCTAGGATAACGTCATATAATGGGTGGGAAACAGGACAAGTAGACCGTAATAACTGGATAGCCTGGAGGGAATCGGTGAACAGTTTGATTTTGGATAAACCCATCTTCTTGCATAGATGAAGGCCTCTGTAGATTGCATGGATTTCTGCAGCAGTTGGGAACGAATGTCCTAACTTTTGTTGAAATCCCCGTATCCATGTGCCCTGATGATCACGAATAACACCGCCACAGGCTCCCTGACCTCCATTGAGTGCGGATCCATCAACATCTATACGAACAAAATCCGGTTCCGGTGGTTCCCAGCGGACTGCCCCTCGCTCTGGAACATGAAATATCTGTTGCTGAACTCTTCCGTTTTGTACTCCTTCCGAGAGGTGAAACATGCATCTATGTACAATCTGTTGCGGCTGCTCAGCTGCCCCTTCGAACGCTTGGCTGCATCTGTTTTTCCATAGTAGCCAGCACGTTGTGCTGAAAACTCGTTGCCATGACCATCTAGAGGTTCTACTACTGCCTGGTGAGTGCTGCATGTTCCATTGTAGCCATTCCTGCATACAACCACTAAAAAACATAGAATAGTATAAGGGGTTAGTTAAAGAGGACCACACCCTCTGGGCTTGGTCACAATCTCTCAACACATGAAGGATGCTCTCCTCACTCTCACACTGAAAAGGGCAGGTGTTTGGGACATTTGGGATATGTCTCGCTCTAGTATCGTTTGTTGGGAGTCTCTCATGGAATACTTGCCACATAAAGAGTTTAACTCTTTCTGGAATATCCCAGTGCCATAAATGCCGCCAGTGAGGTTGAGAACTGAGATTTTGCTGATGATAGATCTTATCATAAGCAGACTTCACACTAAAATTTCCGTCGGGAGCATTTCTCCAGCAAAACACGTCGTCACCGGTTCTTGTTGGGGGTGGCACCGTCATAATCTTGTCTACCACCCAAGTAGGAAGGAAAGATTCCCATTTGGTTCTATCCCAATGACCCGTCCGTGTTGTAAAGGAACAAACCCGAGCATCGATATCAAGATTGTGCGTGTTCCTAACAATGAAGTATTTAAGTGGCCTGTCAACAGGGGCCCAGCAGTCTTTCCAGGCAAAGGTGTTTCTTCCATTTCTAACAGTTTTACCAAGACCACTCTCGAAGTCCTTCCAGACTGCAACTATGCCACTCCACACAGCCGATTGATTTCGTGATCTCTGAACCTTCGGTATCAAGTCTGTTCCGCATGAATACTTCGCACGGAGACATCTCACCCATAAGGCATCGGGTTTAGTGATTAGACCCCAGCACAGTTTCATCATGAAAGCTTTGTTTTGGCAATGCAGGTCTTTAATCCCCAGGCCTCCTTCACACTTCCTCCTCTTCAGAACATCCCACGCTAAAAGATGCATTTTCTTGGATTCATCATGCTGGTTCCAGAAAAAGTCTCGACTCAATTTTTCAATGATAGATAGAACCCCCTTCGGAACAAGGGTGGATTGCATTTGATATTGCGGAATGGCGGAAAGAACAGACTTGATGAGGACCGTCCGCCCTGCCATACTCAGATATCTCCCCTTCCAGCTAGCTAGTTTTGAACGAACCTTTTGTACATAGTTGTCATACTCAGATATCTCCCCTCTGCAAAGATTTTAGAGAGAAAACATAGTTGTCAAATTAATTACATCAATAAAAAAAGAGGCATGAAAGAAAATAAATATTTTGTTTAATAAAAATATTATTCTCATTATAAAATTAGTCATTTTTCTAATCTCCATGTGTTTGCCTCCTACTTTTTTTAACAGATTGACAAGTCATCTGTACTAAGCAAGGCGATCAATTACGTGAAGAAACTTAAAGAACGAGTGAGAGAGTTAGAGGAAGAGAACAAGAAGATAAGAGACGACAGGGAGTCATTATTAATATCAAGCATAAATAAATCACCATGCCACCACCTCAATGCTAAGGATGGAATTAGCTACCGTCTTTTTCTTTAAAAGAAAAAGGATGGTTCTTTTCTTCATCGGGGCCGTCGAATTATGATCTCAACGGTTCAGATTTAATATATTATTAAAATATTATTTTTTGTTGAGATCATAATCCGACGGCCCCGATAAAGAAAAGGACAATCCTTCTCTTTTGAAGAAAAGGACGGGAGTGTGAAGACCCAATAACTTCTTCTGAAACAATGAGTAGTTCTGATGATAAATGCTTCAAAATAATCAACCAAGGATTGCCCGAGATGGAAGCAAGATTCTTACACAACCAAGTTCTCAGCAGAATCCTCTGTGAGAAGCACAACAGTGTGATGCTTACTATATTGGCCCAACTCAAGAGCCTCCATCTCTCCATTATCAGCTCTAGCATTTTAGACTTTGCTAATTCCGCTCTTGACATCACCATTATAGCTGAGGTACGTACACATTCATCTATACCCACTATCAATTACACACACGCACTGAGCAAATTTGATAAGGGATACTGATTACTTGAAAACTTATCAGAAGATTACCGAAAATCCTAGTTGCTAAATTTATTGCCTAAGACCCAGGTTTTTAAGCTAGTGCGCAACTTTTCTTTAGATGTGCATAACATGTCTTCAGCTATTTATAAATATATTTCGCTTTATACATAGTTAAAGATAGATTATATATATGCATTTGAAGAAAGGTTGTACTTAAGTGCTTAAACAAATTTTAGGTTACTTTTGACAATAAATTTTGTAATGAGGAATTTTTCAGTAAGTTTTGCAAAACTTATTTCTTGGCATGCTTGCATTAACATATATAACTTCAAATTTGTTTTTATAAAAATGGATTAGTTTTTGAAAAACAGCTTCTAGACTAATTAATGCATTTGTTATCACTCTCTGGTAATTTTTCCAAAACTTATTTCGCTTGGACGTCTTTTATTTAATAAATAAATTTCCTTTTCTTTTTCTTTTACTGTGGGCAAATACGATTAAACACACACAATCCTAAAACAGGAAACCTGTGACCTTCCACATTAAGAGGAGGATTTTGAGGAGCACTTTGGTGCCGATAGGGCAATATGCCAGTGGCTATGTTTTACCAGAAAACCAAGGTTTCCAGAAGCCAATTTTTTATCTGTTTTTACAAAAGCTATTCTCCAAATATTTGTTTCTTTTAAAAATTATGTTCGTTTTCAAATTTTTAGGATTTGTTTAGTGAATTATATTAAAGGCGAAAAATAGTAATTCATAAAAGGTGAAGCAGTTTCTTTTTCGTGACCTGAAGCACTTGGGGGATTTACAACAGAAAATTGATTTGGATTTTGTTGGTTATGTGTACGTGAAGGCAGCAGAACACAAAATAGCAGTGAATTGAAGGAAGTTGTGAAAAAGCTTCGATTGGCTCTGTCGGAGACCTCTCACAACCAATAAAAGCGATCCCAGTTCAAGCATATATATATATATATATATGTATATATGATGAATGAGCCTGTGTTATTAGAAAATATTAGTATACATATTAAGTCATAGCGGACTCTAAATTTTTTTGAAAAGGGAACGGCATGTTTTTTTAATGGGAGGATTAGAAGATTTGCTATTACAATTAACAGTCTAGAAAATGCCTTATAATTAGGAACTGCTAAACATTTAGTTGAACATTCTATATATGCAAAGGGATGATGCTGGGTAGTCAAAGAACAAAGCTGTGATGCGTATGGGGGGGGGGGGGGGGAGAATTAAAAAAAAAAAAAAAAGAAGAAGAAAGAAGGTGTGAGTGTCTCGTGTGACTCATGCATGACGCACGAGGGAGAGTATGAGGACAAAAATCATACAATAATATTATGTCGTCTGAAAAGAGGACAACGAGGCCGGACACACCAAACGAGGAGCAAGGACGTGGCTTATAGTTATCGATGAATATTATTATTTACTTCCAATAATATTATTTTATCAACCTTTAAATAATAATAATAATATATTCACACAATATATATATATATATATATAAATAATTATTTTGGGGAGGTAACTATATTTTTTATTTTTTTAAAAAATATTTATAAGAAATTTTCATGTGACTAGGGCGCTGCAGGTCTGATATTTTAAATCAGTTGAAGTTCTATATGTATCACTATAATTGTACCTATTATGAATCACCTCTAAAATGTTTCATTGGAACTAAAGAAAACTATAAAACTTATTAACTGTGTCTACAATTTTAATAAGTTTTCAACCTTTGCTCCATTATTAAATATACATACTTTAAAAATTAATTTTTTTTTTCTGAAAAAACTAAATAGCATACACCAACATCTAAGCAGGGGAAAAAGGAAACTAGTGACAAAAAAAATTAAATGATGTGTCTTATAATTGGGGGGTATTTATTCTCTCTTTATCTTATAAATATGAGTATATAAAAATAAACAAATAACCAATAAAAAAATAAAAATAAATAAATAGAATGGACGGAGTTTGACTTAATAAAGTAAATCTATTACTACCTCAATTTCTAAATATAAAATTTAGTTTACATTTTTTCAGAAAGATTAAGGAAACTAAATAAATTACTTAATCATAGTATATGTTGAGTATTATTAGATTATATATCAGTTTATAAGTAAGACAAATTAGTTTAGAGAAATAAATGATAAAATAAATATTTGAAAGTAATTTATTTAGCTTCTTTAAACTCTTTAAAAAAGTCAAAAGAGCCTTATATTAAGGAACGTAGGTAGGATTATAATAATGATTACTTGAAGTATGGCCCCCCATATACTGTCCCTGGTTCTTGTTAGTCAATCCTAATTGCCTTCGTATTTCATTACATGTGGAACGCAGAGAGAAAAATCCCTAATCCTTTCCTTCATAGCTAAGTCATAGAACGGCATAGAGCCCATAAAGGCTTCATGATCGGACACTGCAAAGGGAACTCACGAGCTAGCCTCTCTCTCGTCGCCACCGCCACCGCACGTTCAACTATAAAGAGACGCCGGAAGAAGAAGAAGATCGGGAGGGATTGAGGCAGCTTGAAATAAATAAATACAGCGATTCAGAAAATCTGAAACAGTCTCGAGAAGAAGAAAACGCAAGGAGCTGTAAAAGAACCTCTTGATTTGGTAATCGATCTCCAACTGTACGTAGCAGGTAATATCTTCCTAGTACTACCTTGGTTCCATTTAATCTGTTTGTAGATGTTAGATCTTGGTCCATTTCTTTTTTTGTTTTTTTTAATACAATGCTTTGCGTATATGCTGGGACTGTTCTTGATCTCAGTTCATGTTAATTATTGGCATTATAGTGTAATTTTCTGACTACTCTCTCTACTTTGTGGTCACTAAGTGTTCAACATTATTCCTGTGAGCTGGGGTTTTTTTTTTTGTTTAAAATTTGAAGTTTGTACTCATTAATCTAATTTGGTTAGATTAAGAAAGTTAATTAAGTTGGTTAATATGACATATGTTTTCTAAAACACTCTAATCATCTTCTCTAATTCTCTTAATCTCTCTCTTACTTAGTTTTTTTTAAGGTAGTATCAATAAGAATAAATTAGGAAAAAATTTACATATTTGGGAAATAAGTCTTCTATTTGAGACCTAGATCACATTTAAGTTAGATTCTACATTTAAAGACTGGAAGAGCATCAATTTATGGTTGATAGACAAACTTAAGCTTCATAAGGAGTTCATGTTTTTGTGCCTAGGTGATTAACTTAGTTACAAGAAGTGATGTTTATTAGGTTAATGGTTTTCTCTAACATATTTGACACCTGCATTCGGTTCAAATCTCTGGATTGAATCTTCTTAATTAAAAGCATTTGTTGAGAGTCTTTGTCTTCTTGGACTAGCTAGTGTTATTTTTTATCGAGTCATAAAAAACACCTCCCACCACGTACGAATCGCCTGAACGCACATTTCCATTAATATTGCTCCATGCCTTTGTTATAAAATTGCCAAATGTTTAAATGAATTTGGATACTGCTGTGTAATGTGGCATGCTCATTTCGTTTCGGGACTGAAAAAAATGCAAAATATACTTGTTTATTGTATACTCCCTCCCGACATTAATATAAGACATATTTACTTAATTTGATTAGATTAAGGAAGTTAATTAAGTTAGTTAATATGACATGTATTTTTTAAAATACCCTAGTCATCTTTCTTAATTCCCTCATTCCCTCTCCTCCTTGATTATTGTTGAAAAACATCAATAGGGATAAATTAAGAAAAGATTGATAAATATGAAAAATATGTCTTAAATTTAGAGATAAAAATCAACTCTCTAAATATGTCTTATGTTAAGGACTGGAGGAGTATTATTTTTTTGGTGATATGTCTATTGCATATTAGCGCACCCGTAATCCCACCTTATTATGACCATAAATTTTGACCTAGCTAGTTTGTTGGGTTTACTTTTAGAACGCGCAGCATTAGATCTTTTATAGCCTTCGCATGTGTATAGGATGAGCAAATGTTGCAAGCATAGAACAATAAATATACGTTTGGATATGGATTGAAAAAGTTATTTTTGCAACTTTTAAAAGTTACAAGTTATTTGTGTATGTGTTATTCGCTTAACAATCAACTCCCGAACTTATTTATTTGTGGACTATGCGCAGAATTGGTTCAAGCTTTTGTATTGTGGTAGCTATTTTGATTGTTCCTTTTAGCCTTTTAGGGTCTCGCGATCCACGTCCCATATACTTCCATGTTTATAATATCTTATAGAAATCTAATTTTGGTGTTTTGATTTTCCTTTCAGGATATGGCTAAGGACAATATTTTAAATGAACTCAGCCTCAATGACTCAATTTATGAGGAGGAGGAGGAGCTCCTTATTAGGGAGATCCTTCACGAATCTTGTTTCTCTTCCGTGAGTGATATTATCAACACCATCACCGCCGCTGATACTGGTGGTGCCACCGTAACAACCACCACTTTCAGTAGCTTATCCTTCGACGATTCAGGCGGCAGTACATCCAAGCAAAACAGTCCTAGTTCGGGACTTGCTAGTTTCAGCGACAAACCTGCAACCTCATCTTCTCAGTCAACTTATATTCTATCTTTTGACAACTCAACTATGGTACCGGCGACCACTGATGATAAAGCCGGTTATGAGAAACATGAAGCTGCAAACACGCGTGCTTCTTCACTAAAACGGACTCCAGAAAACAATGGCAGTGAGTTAAAGGCCCATCAAAAGACAAGGAAGAGTAGAAGTACATCTGAGTCATTGGATCACATCATGTCTGAGAGAAAAAGAAGACAAGAACTCTCTGAGAAGTTTATTGCACTCTCAGCGACAATTCCTGGTTTGAAGAAGGTCAGTTAATTCATTCACTTTTCAATATGCCCCTCATTTTAACAATATATATATATATATATTATTCATCAGTTTTATTGAGCTGGTATCATGTAACACTGGGGCATGGGTGTCTGATGTGCCTTTAGTGTTGCCCCTTGCTGTCACTCAATTTTAGGACCCTTCCCAAATTATATTTCATGATTCTTTTTGATAATTAGGTTTTACTTGAAATAAGTGACATTTTGATAGTTTATGAGTAAAAAATGGAGTTGTTTTCAATTTTTTTTATGATTTTTCAAAGATTTAATATTTTAGATTGTTTGGAATCTTAAATCTTTGAAAACATATATAGCTCCATTTTTTGCCTATAAAATATCAATTGTCACTTATTTTATTTAAAATCTAATGATCAAAAGAACTATGAAAAAAAATTGAAAGGCACCCCAAAATTAAGGAGCTGCAATGAAGGCATCACCAAAGGCACATCAGGCACCCCCTGCCAGTAATAGTAAGGGTAGATATCATTTTTTAAGGATTAACACTATATTTGGACAGAGAGAAAGTAGTAACACTATGTTTGGACAAAGAGAAAGTATGAAAAGAGAAAACTAGTACAGAAAAGCACGAGAAGCCTCTTGGGATAGTAAGCAAAAATTAGATGTTAAATTATACATAATCCTCCTTTGAACCATATACAGATAACTTTATAACATTTGAAACTTTACAATGAAACCCCTGAACTCTAACAGTTGTGCACATAACTCTTATAGAATTATGTTTGCACATCACTTATCTACACAGAACTTAAAGTCCAGAGATTTTCTACACATCAATTAAAGTACTGAAGCAGTTATATGCACATAAATGCATATAATTGATAGCTAGCTAGGGTTATTTGCATAGACTAGCGAGATTTATTGTTAAATTTTATAAGTTAAGAGAGTTATATGTACATAGTCTAAAAGTTCATGAGAGTTTGTTTAATTGACAAAGCTAATTAATTAGGTTTATTTGCTTATATTCATTGTCTAATTCTTCAGCTAAATATTGCCACGTTTAATTTTTATTATTAATAATGGTCCAATAGAATTTTGAAATTTTATCAATGTGAGTTTTTATTTGGATTAAGATGCATCCAATACCGTAAAGTATTTTTTTTCTTATGCATCCAGTGCCCTAAAGTATTTTATAGTGCATTTAGCATCCTGAAACATTTTTCATGTGTGTGCATCACCTAAAGTATTTTTTTATGCCTTGATGCTAGATACACAAAAAAATATTTTAAAGTATTGGATGCACCTGAAAAATACTTTAGAATGCTGGAGGCAACACAAAATACTTTAGGATATTATTAAATGCACCTAAGAAAATACTACATGATGTTGGATGCTCCTTAACCCTTATTATTAAGAAAAACCACATGACAAGATTTGATGGGAGAATTAGACTTGATGAATATAAGTTAATGAACCTAAATTTTGTCTTGGTTTAATTTGGTCAAAATTATATAAGAAGGAAAGAGAGAGTAGGAAAAAAGAAGCCGGATGAGGCCGACATTTCTCTCTCTAAAGATTTTAGGGAGAAAACATGCTTTTGAAAACAATATATTTTAAATAAAAGCATTATTATCATTATAAAAGTAGTCATTTTTCTAATTGCTGTGTTTCACTTCCTATTTTTTTCATAACAGATTGACAAGTCATCTGTATTAAGCGAAGCTATCAATTACATGAAAACACTTAAAGTACAAGTGAGTGAGTTAGAGGAAGAGAACAAGAAGATAAGAGATGATAGAGAGTCATTATTATTAAAGTCAAGCATGAATAAATCACCATGCCACCACCTCAACGCTAAGGATAATGATCATCATCATCAGCATCATCATCAAGACACAATATCTTCTTCTGAAACATTGAGTACCTCTGATGATAAATGCTTCAGAATAATCAACGAAGCATTGCCTGAGGTTGAAGCAAGAGTGTTGCACAACCAAGTTCTCATTAGAATCCTCTGTGACAAGCACAAGAATGTGATGCTTACTATATTGGCCCAACTCAACAGCCTCCATCTCTCCATGATCAACTCTAGCGTCTTGAACTTTGCCAATTCCGCTCTTGATATCACCATTATAGCTGAGGTACGTACACATTCATCTATACACACTACTCCATCTTATATATATAAATAAGTTGAAAACTTTGAGAAGATTACTGAAAAATCCTTGTTGCAAAATTTATTGCCTGAGACCCAGGTCTTTGAGTGGATACGGCCGTGCGCAACTCTTCTTTAATTGTGTATAACATATCTTTAGCTATGTTTAAATGTCTTTTGTTTTACACATGGTTCAAAATAGATTGCACACATTTAAAGAAAAAGTTATACCCGAGTCCTTAAACAAATTTTTGGTTATTTTTGACAATAAATTTTGTAATGAAGGATTTTTCAGTAATTTCCTAAAAAACTTATATTTCCTTGCATGCATACACGAACGTATATAACTTCAAATTTGTTTCTTTAAAATGGAATAGCTTTTGGGGATTAGTTTATGTACTATCCTTTTTTTTTATCACACTACACTTATTTTTCCAAAACTTATTTCACTTGGATTTCTTTCATTTAAGTAAGTTTCTTTTTTTTCCCCTTTGATTGTGGACAAATTAAATACAATTAAACACGCAATCCTTCCATTTCAAACCTAACCTGTGACCTTCCGCATTAAGAGGAGGATTTTGAGGAGCACTTAGGTGCCGATACGGCAATATGCCATTGGCCATAGTGTTTGGATATTCTCCAAAACTCTGGTTTTGGAAAAGAAACCGCTATTTTAGAAAAAAAAACAATCCAAACACTCTTGCCACAACCTATTTTTTACATGAGATAAACTATGGTTTTTCATAAGCCAATTTTTTCTATTTTTTCAGAAGTTATTCTCCAAAATCTATTTACGAAAATCACCTGTATCATTTTTTCGAGAAGCTATTATTCAAAGGCAAAATCTACAATTTTTTTATTAAATTTTTTTTTTCAAAACTTTGTTTGTTTTGAACTTTTTAGGATGTGTTTAGCAAATTATATTAAAGACAAAAAATAATAATTCGGAAAAGGTGAAGCACATTTCTTTTCGTGACATGAAGCACTTGTGAGATTTACACAACAGCAATTTGATGTGGATTTTGGTGGTTATGTGTGAAGGTTGAGGAACACAAAATAGAAGTGAAGGAAGTTGTGAAAAGGCTTCGATTGGCTCTGTTGGAGACGCCTCACAGCCAATGAAAGTGATCCCAGTTCAAGCATATATACACAATTATAATTGTTTCCCCCGCATAATGATAGGTATATGAATGAGCCTGTGATATGGATTATAAGACATATTTGGGCAGCATGTTCCTAGTTTTTGAGAGGGATGTAAATAATATTAAAGCTTTTGAAATTAATTAAATTAAAGGTATGGAATGATGTTGAGTTTTTTGAGCCTTGAATTACACACACACTGTTCGCTACCACAAGTGCACGGATCGCGTCAAGTAATAAAGTGATAAGTAAGATCGTTCCCTCGAGGATTCGAGTAACAAATTAGTCAAACAATGGGCTTAATGTGTTTGATTAAGTTGAACCAAAACAAATTGTGGAGTGTGGAAAAAGGAGTTTCAAAAGATATTTTGATAACAACTAAAAATTACCGAACAAAACTATGATTCTTATGAATTCAATCAATTATAATAAACCTAGGATTGTTCGTTCCCTTTGTATTTCATAAACTTAACTTCCTTCCTTTCCAATAATACTTTCATGGAATATACATATGTCAGTCTAAGGTTCACTAGCAATTGATTAAGCTCTCTCAAGTCATAACCAAACTTATATCCTCCATTAACATACACAATCGCTTGCTATAGTTAAGGGAAAATAATCTTTACATAGCCTCCTTAATTTGGCAATGCTAGGTTAATAACTATATCTCTATGTTATTAAACTAACTTTCTCAAGCTTAATCTAATTGAACAGATTATCCAAAGTGCTGGCCAATCACAGATATCAGTGAAAACAAGGGAGAATTAACACATATATACCATTAGCTATTAAAAGGAAGAAGGAGTAAAGCTTAATCCTTACAAAGGTTTACAACAATCTTAGAATGAAAAACCTAGCTACTCATGTTCAAAAATGAATCACAGATATCAACGTTCAATGTGGCCATATCAGAATCACAGTGGAGAAAGGGAATGAATACAGAAAGATCAAGATAAATGGAGATGAAATCTCTTTCAATCTTCAATCCCACTTGATTCTCCTTGATTTAGTGCAAGCCCAAGCTCCCCAGATGTTTCAGCCGCCTTCTCCGTCTTTTCCTAATTGGGGATCCCCCCTTCAAACCCTGGGTTTTGCTTTTTATAGCTCTTCAAATGACAGAACGCACAGCATCATTTGCGGGGGTTGGCCGCGGCCAGCCACTCTGTGGGCCGCGGCCAACAAGCTTCTGTTCATCTTTGGGCCACAGCCCATGAGTGCTTGGCCGTGGCTAGTAAGCATCTGACCTCCTGTTGGCTCATCTTGGCCGCGGCCCATGAATGCTTGGTCGCGGCCCATGCCTTTCTGTTCTCCTATTGGCGCATCTTGGCCGCGGCCCATGCCTTTCTGTTCTGCTGTTGGCCCCTCTTGGCCGCGGCCATAAGTAGGTTGGCCGCGGCTAGGCACCTTCCAGAGTTCATCTCCTCATCTTTTCTGCTCTGTTCTCCTCCCAGCTTTCCTTTCCTTGGAATAGTTTATGGCTTCAACTTCCTTAGCCTCCTTCTTACTGTATGTGGCTTCCTCTGGGCTAGCTATGACTGAATATGTATCAGTTCACATAAAGGACTCACAAACATAGTTAAACATTCATAGCAGTTAGTGAATAATGTCCTCCACATTTGCATTATGCTGTGCCTAGCATGAGAAAAACACATTTCATCACTTTAACACTCTTGAACGCCCACTAATATAACCAAAGTGAGGTAAAAACAGGATGAAATGTGAAATTCTAACAAGAATTTCATGAAGTTAACACACACACACTCTCTTTTTTGGCTAATAAAGAGCATATTATATTAAAAGCAAATTTAAACTACAAGGTCTCAGCCACAGAGTTAAATCATAAGCAACAAAGCATATCTAGAAAAACAAGCAACTAAATGATCTTCAATGCATAGAGAACTTAAAATTGCATAAGAAGAAACTTCACAAACACCAATCGTCAATAGAGCCTACAACTGAAATGGAGGTTGAGATGCCCAATCCAAAAGATAAGATCAATCCAATGTTTTGGTAATCCAATCAACTACCAAATTTGCTTTCATGGGAATCCATATATAATAGGTTCCTAATCAAATTCCTTGAGATAAGAACATGCTCAAGGAGAACAACACCCAACATAATATCAAAGAAAGTGCAATCAGCTTGATAGTACAAGAGAAAATTACAACTTCAGCTTGAAGATGAACAATATTTCCATACATACTAAACTAGCGCATGTCTAATCTGAATATGAACAGTGATGGAATCCACACTGAATAGGCATAAGTTAAGCCAATGATGAATAGCATTTACAAACACACTGAAAAGGCCCACAAGTTGATTATTTTTAAATGATTAGCAATTAACCATTCATTAGAATTTTGAACAATAAAATAACCAATCTCTCTCACCTGAGTATTAGTAGAAAGAGCCTCCCAATAATACTAAGATTAACCAAACCACAACTGGTTTCAACTCTTTTGGGCGATTAGCAGCACTCAATATAGTAACTCCAACAATAAGAGGGGCAACCTTATCATTCCCAAAAGTTGATCCTAAAACAGTCTCAGTAGAAAAACATTTAATCTTTAATAGACCACTAATGTCAGATCATCAATGAAAAAGCCTCACCTCTGACCCAGCAACTTATCCTTCAGCACCTTCCTTTCGATCGCGAGTCTAGAGTACCCCCACCTTGACCAATAGATCACCACCGAAAGCCCTGGAGGCACCCATCGGAGATTGTCATCAGAGGTTGCCACACCAATACGAGGAGCACAAGCCTCTGTGTGTCAATCCATGCTACCGCCTTGCTTGCGTCCTTCAGAGAACATATGCGCGACCAAACATTCAAAGGCCACAACACAGGGACACAATTGGAAACGTCCACCACCATAATGAGAGGAGACCCTCCAAGGAGGAGGGATGGTTATCTTGATGGCATAAGAAAGAACCCTAGGAGAGGGAAGAAGAAACCCTAGTAAAGAGGGAAAGGAGAAAGTGACGGCCTTAAATTACATATTGAAATATAGATTTAGATTATACACAGTTTATCCCAACTTGTCATTGGTTCTCAAGGCATAGAAAAAAAAATCATTTCATTCCATTTTTTTATCTAAAAAGAAACATTAATTGTTTTATTAATATCTTAAAACAATAATTAAACTAAAACAATAAAATCTTGTGGTGGATATGTTATTATTGGTGAGAGACCAAGATATTATTTACATTGTTATTGATTAATTACACTCCCGAATAACACATGCTCAACAGGTTGTTAGTTCTGTTAGGGATGTATTAATGTGTTAGGTTGTTGGGCCTGTTTCACTTGTATTTCTATTATGTTTTGTGTATCAGCCCAATAGGTTTATTGCACTATAAATATGTTTCCTTTAGTTAATAATAAACTGATCTTGTTTATGTTGAATTGGTAAATACTCTGAGTTCACATGGTATAACAGCAGGTTGATCCTTTGAGCCTGTAGGTTTTTCATTGAGGCCCAATTTGCCTCTAATTTGCTCGACTCCACATTCAAGATTGCAACGGCCTCATTATTTTATCAAGAAGTGAAATTTTGAGCATCTAATCAAGGATACAATTGCATTGTTATCGCCTAGCCTAGCCCGCACAAGATCGCATCTTCCTTGTCATTCACTAAACAGTCAAGCTTCGATCTGGTTCGAAGATTTTTTGCTGCCTCTCAAAGTTCTTCCCTAAAAGCTTCACTCCTCTTTATCTCCACTAGTGGTTTGTTATGAGTGTAAATGATTTATTAAAAAGTCCAAGTATACATTGTCATAAACAAGTAATACAGAAGTGAGTAAAGTATCGTTCCCATGAGTATTGATAACTAAGTACCAAAATTAGTAATCTTAATTCTATTAGATTGATTGATTAGTTGGTGATTGATATTATAAAATTAAAAATGATTAAATATGAATGCAATGATATGAAAACAACTGAGAAAAAGCCTTAGGGATCAGATTTCACTTAACAAATTTCGTATTGAATCACCTATCTATTCTAGTTTAATTTATTCCACACGATTGATAGCCAAGTTTCCCTAATTTAATTACTAGCCTTTTCAAAGGTCAAGCAATTTTATAATTAACTGTTAATACAATATATCCCTATATGAATTAAAGCAAGTAATCATGCATTAAAATTTATGAAACTCATTAAAACTACACAACACATATAAATATATTCCTATTTCATATACAAGCTATGGTTTTAATTATAGGATCTACACACATGCATCTCCTTCCGATCTCAACATACATATTGAAATTATTCAAAAAATGATCAATCAATTGAAAGCATTAAAAAAAATAATCAAAACTGAATCATAAAGGAAAAATTAAAACTAGATTTAATAAGTTAAGATTCAATCCATCATTAGTAAGCTACATTATCACCCTAGGAAAATGAACATTTAGCTCATGATAAAATTAAAAACAAAACTAAAATAAATCGAAAACTTCATAAGCATATTGCATACAACTTAATTATTAAAGTCTAAAACACTAAGATACAACTACAAGATGCATGAAAATGGAAAAATCTAGCCTTCCATAACCTTCCATATAGGTGGCAACCTAGCTATACCATCCATCAAGGAGGACTGCCTAAGCCTTCCATGAATGAGCCATGCAAAAAACAATACAATGCATGAAATTAAACTCTAAGATGGTGTGTTCTCCTTATGTCTTCCACTTCTCTATTTATAGATGAATGGGGTGCAAAGATTTCAACTTGTTAGGCATGAATTTTGACCTTAAGTCACCAATATTGACCTTGTGACAACCATGCTTCTTGATTGCTGCCTAATTTTGACATTCAAAAAGGTGAAATTTCACATTTTGATCTTCATGAAAGTTGTAGCTCTAGATCTTAGCTTAAAAACGCAAGTGGAAGCTCCTTATTTCAACACTTGCAGCACAAGTTATGGTTAAATTAGTAAGCAAATGTCAGACTGGGACAAATTCACGTTCTCAACTTCCAAGCAAAATTTGGAACCCTTGAAGACAGAATTGAGTTTTGGCCTCAATAGAAAAGTTATAGAGCTTTTTCTTGACTTTTTATCATATAAAGAACATCTCAATCCAACGTCTAAAACTCCAGATATTGCCTCAAAACTGAAACAGGGTTAAAATTTAGTATTTTTCGATAAATTCTATTTTATGCCAACATCATTATTTATTTATCAATTACACCCACATTCATTATATTAAGCTCAAATATCATCCATAAAATCATCATTTAAGGGAAAATAAATATGAAAATATTTTACTTATCATGGTTCTGGGTTGAAACATGGCGGACCTGTGGTTCTTCTATTTGCTATCCTCGATTCATGATTCTTTGCTCCAATATTCATTACACAACTCTTCCTATCGATTCACAATTTCATGCTTCCTTGTCTGATTCATAGAGCTGGTTGCACCATCACCTCCCAATCATGTGCTAAAAGGGTGAAATACACAAGATCGTTCTTTCTTTCAAGCTATCTATTACTCGTCGGAGTTTCTTTTTCTTCTTGAGTCTTCTGGCAGTCTCGCTTCCGTAACTAATGTAAAGAAATCTCCGACGGTAACTCCAACCTCTGTCATCGATATCAACCAACCCTTATACTTGCATCCCTCTGATTTCAATCCACGACTCTCGTCCCATAACAACTCACAGGCTCATGTGATTATGTCATTTGGAGTCAAGCCATGCGAATTTCTCTACTCAGAAAGAACAAAATTGCTTTTATCGACAGCAGCTACCTGGGAGAAAAGGAACCTAAATATCCTGATATATAGGACAGATGCAATGTGTTTGTCTTGTCGTGGCTTCTGAATTCAATGGATTAAGAGATCGCTAATGGGATTGTGTTCTCTGAAGATGCTTGCCAAGTAGGGAGAGATTTGGAACAAAGGTTTCGAAAGGTTGATGGAGCAAAAAAAATTTCCCTCCACAGATCCATATCATCTCTTACGCAAGGAACCATTAGCGTTTCAATCTACTTGACATAATTGAAGAGGTTTTGGGTTGAGCACACTCTTTTAGAGCAGCAACGCCTTCTGCAATTTCTGATGGGATCAAATGATTCCTATCAGCAAGTTTGACCACATATACTTCTCTTGTCTTCTTTACCCAATGTCACTCAGTCCTACTCTATGGTGACTCAAGAAGAGGATACCATATCTATTCCAAGTCCTAGCAATCCTATAGAAGCTGCTTCCATTTCCAATAGGGGAGACGTCAAGGCCTCGGTAGAGGACTTGGCCGCTCCTAGGACCAATGTTCCCACTGCAATCGTAAAGAGCACAAGTGTGAGACCTACTACGAGTTAATCGGATATCTAGAGAGAGGCAGGGGAGCACGACAGAACAGCCAAGTTAATCAGGTGTTAAATGATTTATTGAACCATATTTTTACATGATTTTTCATGATTAATTTGGAATTTTAATGGATTTTTAGGACATTATTGTATAATTAAGCACTATTTTTAATTAGTGGCATTTGTATTGAATTAATTGTAAATAGGGGCAAAAGGGTCATAAATTTGTTAATTATTCATACAAATTTTTTCTTAGACTTTTGATGTTAGTTTGTGCTTGCATTGTAGGTGTATTGGAGCTTTTAATTGTAAATTGGAGCTTTTGGAGGGTCAATATAATATTTTAAGGATTAGATAAAATTACAGAAAAGGGCCCGATGATTTGTAAAAAATACAATTTTATGAGGAAAAGGGGTAAGGAAAAATTACAATAAGAAACCCAAAATCTTTGAAAATTTTAGTCCAGCCTATAAATATTTTTGAAAAGTTTCAGTTTAGTCCCTCCTCAAAACATTTTATCCTGTCAAATAGGTCCCTGGTCAAAACGCCATGGTGTAGGACCCGACTAGAGGCAGAGACCCGAGCAAGCTGAGAGTGATATACAAGAGCGCCACAGATCATCTTGAGGAATCATCACCTTCTTCCTCTTTCATCGAAGGTCATCGGTGACATAATCTTTTCCACCATTGTCGCAGGCGACATCCCTTCTTTCTTTCACCATCCACCATTGTTGCAGAGCTAGGAGAATTAGAGTGGATCGTCGAAACTGGGAAAGGAGAGGGTTGAGATTTGGATAGCTGGGAGCTGAGAGAGAGACGAGACTAGCTTCAACCACCTTTACTCCGTCCTCACACTATCGATCAAAGAAGCTTAGGCAAAGACAGAGCTCAGATTTGCAGCACCACCATCGTCCTTCCTCTGTTTTTTCCTTTTACACCACCACCATCAACTCTCTCACGCCTACCATCACCAGCGACCTCCATTTCTTCCTCACCATCGGTGATCTTCTTAACCAAAGACAAGCTGTGGAAAGAGAGACTGAGACAGATCTCACAGAACCACACCACCATCACCTTTGATTCCACTACTGCCTCATTCCTCTAAATTCACAGTGCGATTACCACCTTCTCCATTCTCATTCACTGTCTTCCTATCAATTTCCTATTCCTCTCTATTACAGATTTGATTATTCCAGTTTTGCATCTCACGTGGAGTTCTCTACATCACCACTGAACACCATCTTCATCATCACTGCCTTCCACGTTCTCATTTTCTTGTTTACTATCACATATCCCTTCCTCTGTTTTGATCTTCATCTCCATCACTATCAATCTTCACCTTCTCTTTCTCCTACCCTTCCTTAACATCATTCTCTCATCATATTTCTCTTTGAATTTTTTGCCGCCATGGTTTATGAAATTTGTGGTTGCTTTGCAATTAAATTCATGCGTGGTTAAGGATCTCAACTCTTAAGGTTGTGGATTTGGCTTGAGTTTGAAGAGCTTCAAGGGGATTTTTTTTTTCTTTCTTAGTTCCTTTATGTATTTTCTATTGTTATTGTAATTCCTAGCCATGTTCTAAGGTAGTTGCAATAGGATTTTGTTGAGTTATTTGGATTCCATATTGTTGAACTAAGATTGCTTATATTGTGTTTGGATTGGAATTATTGTAATTGATTGATTTATGGTTATATATTTCTTATTAATTCATTGAGATTATAAGATTATGCTTGCTATGTGATTACTAGTTTGTGTAATTGATTTGGATTAATTTGAGTGGTGCATTAGTGCATTCATATTAGAGGAAACAATTGCATTAATTTAATCCATTTCACACATCAAGTGGTTTTTAACAATTTATCTAAGAGATGACTATGAATGCGATCGTAGGATTAGTCATTAATTAGATAAATTGGACTCAATGCTTTTGCTTGAGGTTTTTAATTAAGACTTGATGGATTTCAAACTCTCATATTATTTAGTAAACTAGGATGGCCAATGAACCAATTTCTCAAGAGAATTCACTTCTTTGTTCATATCCATCCCATTTTCACTTTTATAAAATACCAAAAATAATAGTTTACCTTTTAATTAAATTGAATTTTATCTTAGCTATTAATTTGAAAAACCCAAAACCGATTTCCCCTTGTTTTATTACATTTACATGGCATTTAGATTACTTATGATTTAATAAAAGGCTCCTCGAGAAGAGAGAAAGATCCTAGGTTTGCCTATACACAATCCTTGGTTAATTTTTGATTGTGGACCCCAAGGTTAACATACAAAAGACAAAAAGTCCGCTAATCAAATGGCATCGTTGACGGGGAGCCAAGTAATTGGCTCTCTAGTTAATCTAATTGTCAAATTCACTTTTAACATGGGATTTCTTGGGTGAAGCTTGTTAGCTTTGCATTTTTGGTTTTTCATTGCATATAGTTTAGGATTCTTGCATCAAGGTAGTTTGCATAGCATTCATTGCATTTTTGCATTGTTTTGACTTGGTAGCTTCTATGCGATGTTATTTGCTTTCAATTTGATATGATTTTAAGCTCATTTGTATGAATTCATCATGTCTTTAACTTAACTCATCATATTTGCAGTGTTTATCAATTTGAAACTTTTCTTTCTTTTTCACTTGCATTTGTATTCTATTAGCTTCTTTTTCTTAGTTTTCATAGTTTTTAGTTAGATGGTTATCTTGTGATTCATTGGGATTTATTGCATTGAATTTCTTATGGCTTAGTTTAATGGTAATCAAGATTCACCCTTTCAATCTCACTCTTTTGTAGGAGACTCAATTGGAAGAAAAAAGTCTATCTCTGAAAGCATCCATTCTATTCAACAATCATTGCAGCTTCTTCAAGCCAAGTTGGGATGTTAAGATAATCTAATTGGTCAAGAATGTCATGGTCCATTCTACCCTTCGTACCATGAACCCTACCAACAACCTTCATTTCAACTTAATCACCCACTACACCCACCCTATATATCATACCATGAACCTTCTCCTCTACCATACAACCCATATTACGAGCCACATTCTAATCCTCCATCATACAACTGCATGCCATATCATGAACCTTCTCCTTCATTTCATCCCATTTTCCAACTATGCCATCCACCTCATGAGTCTCACTACCTACCATTTTGACCATCTTATGGACCTCATTTCTAGCCATGTGCGCCACACCAAGAACCTACTATTAGTGAAGTCATTGGAGAATTCCAAAGTCCAATGACTCAGACTATAAATGAGGAGTGGTCACACAAGGACACCTTTGCCTATTGCATGGCCTTTATAATGAGATCAAAGGACCAACAAGATGAAGTGTGTGTAAGATTGGACAAGGACTTTGAGCGTCTCACTTGGCCATCACAAGAAGCGGAGCGATTGAAGAAAGAAAATGAGAAGTTTAAGAAAACAATGGAGTGACTTTCATAAAAGACTTCTAAGTGCAACACTCCACAAGAGACTCTTCCTCTATTGCCTATATATAATCCACCTATTCAAGTCAAGAAAGTCACGAAGGTGCGATTCCAACTTCTAGAGGAGTCTTCCTCTCCTATAGAGGAGGAACAAGGAGTCTCAGCTTAAGAGTCATATGCCACTTCACAAGTAGAAGATTTTATATCTCTGTTTCCTATTCCCACACGAGCACAAGAAGTGGAGCAAGTTCAAAAGAGCATGGAAGAGTCTTCTCTATCATTTGGTAATGATCCTATCCTTGTAAAAATAGACTCTCCTACTACTTTAACTAGTGAAGCAATTCATGATTTAAGTGATGATGAGGTGAATGAGGAAATAATTGTTGAATCCCCTCAAATATTTGAAAATGTAATTGCTCAGCCCATTGGTTCTAGTAGTAATGATTTGATTGTACTTGTTGATGACCCTGCTCTTACTTCTTTGTGTGATGCTTTGACTGTTGACAATGCTTCTCTTCATAGTACTAGGGATGATTGTGATCAATTGGATGATATACTTTCATGCTCTTGTGCGAAATATCAAATATGTGTAGATTGTTACCATGACAAATGCCACTTGCTTGTTGAGTTTTGAAAGAAAGCATTTAATGAAGCGGTTGATTCTACCATTAATCTTGATGCACCTCCTTAATTATACTATTGATGATTGCAAAAATGACAATTATCAACATGTTGACTCTTGTGTAGATGCTAATGTAGTTTATGTGAGTGCAAAAGACCATAGCTTAGGAAGCAATTTTTCTTTTAAATCAATGAATTGCATGCTAGTTTCATATGGAAAGATTCAAATGCTTTGATTGATGATTTTACAAATGAAAATGATTATTTTCATATGATTTTTTCTTGTGATTTGCCACTTGATATAGAACAGGAAAATAATTCTTTTGAAAATTCAAAAGTTTTGGGTGATGACTTCACAAATTCTCTTCCTTCTTCCACTTTTTTTCCTTCCATCTCTTGTGATTGCAATGATGATGTGGTGTACCACAACACCAAGTTGGATTCCGCACCTTCCAATTTTCAAACACCAGAGAATTTTCAAAAATTGACTGGTTGTCTCACTTATATTGATGGGAGTGTCATTGATTTCCTTAGATGTGATAGTTACTTGGAGAGTTTGGAACTTCACATACCTTTACTTCACTTGAAATATCTCCTTATTTCTATTTTTGGATGGGATACTGCTTTTTGCTTGCCTACTTTGTAGGCACATGCTTGGAAAGATCGTCAAAGGAACGAACATCCACCGTACATCCTTGGACCTCTTCCTATTGATCCTAAGCCACCTCTGCCAAGGAAATTCAATATGAGAGAAGATGTTGTCAATGACAAATTCATGATTCTTATCAAGGATGAGAACTTCTCCTTCAAACGACTCAAGATACTCTAACACAGGTTGTCTCTTTCCTCATTTGTTTTCTTCCTAATTTCTATGATTCTTTGAGCTTAATTGTTGTATGAGGAAGATAAGTGTAGGGGAGGGACACAATCCAGTGAAAAAAGGTAGAAGTCGTATAGTTTAGCAAGTACAATAAAAACCCCCTTTGTATGCTTTGCATTTTTGGCCACTACCACTCTTAATTACCATTGTGCCTCTTCATCTTGATTTTATCTATTATTATGACTTGTTTCTCCTTCTCTTTCTTTATGTGATGTTTACTTGTTATGCTCCAATTGCAATTGGACTTCAGAATTTCCCACTTCACTAAGGAGCAAGTTAGAATAATAAAGTTACTTTACACATTGAGGACAATGTGTTGATTAAGTGTGGGGGAGGGAAATACATTTTGAGTCCCATTGGTTGTTTTTAAATGAGAAAATGTCATTAACTAGAAAAAAAATTTCAAAAATTTTTCAAGAATGACTTGCTTTGACACATGTCCTAAGTGGTAAAGGGTCGCATTTGCCACTTTGAAAATGCGATTTGTGGGAAGTTCTTTGAACTTTCATATGATCTAGTGTTTTGGCAACTTTTTAAAACCATGTTTTGCTTTTCAAGTAAATGGAAAGAGAAAGGAACCCACAATTAGATTGTTGCTTACTTCTTGTTTTAAGAAAAAAAAAAGTTTCTATAGCATTAACGCTTTTAGGAGTTGAGCATTTTTATTAATTGATTGCAATGTTTTGATTGATTGTGTTTGTAAAGTTAACATTAGGAATAGTTAAGAAGATGTTTTGTGGTTAGCTTGATATGCAATTCATTGTTTTAGAGTGAGCATTGGAGAAAAAAATCTTGTTGGAAGGTTATTTGAGCCTTAAATTCTTTCCATGTGTGCATGTTCACTTAGTTTTTCACCTTCTAGAACTTGTTTCAACTCTTCTTCGAAACGACATTTGCTTTAATGTGCTAGAAATGAAAGAGACATTCGATTTTAAACCCTTTTAACCTAAACACAAACCCTCATTCATGACCATTTACTTACCCCTTTGAGTCATTTTATGTTGTATGCATGTCATGTCATTTAATCATAGTGTTCATAGTACTCTAAAATCAAAGTAATTTGCCAATAGAAAGTGAACAATGTGTATATTAAATGTCAGGTAAGGAAAAAAAAGTATATAGTTTGAAAAAAGAAAAAATAATAAAAGAAAGGAATTGAAAAAAAAAGAGTGAATATAGTTTGAAAATAAAAAGAAATAAAATAAAAGAATTGTATAAAAAATAGTATTAAAAAGAAAAAAATAAAAGAAATATCAAGAAGGCACTTGTTCATGAATTTAGAAAAGAATTGGAAGAGTTTTAAAGCTATTTAGGTGCTATGAACTATTTTATAACTTTGAATTGCATAACGACTATTTCTCTTCTCTAATTAATCCATTCTATTTAACCTTCATCCATCATTACAAGCCTTTTAAGTCCTCTTTATTCATTACATTTATTGCTATTTGTAGTGGAGAAGTTAGAGTTGTTACAAGCTTATGGTATGGTGTTGATTAAGTGAACTAGATTGAAATGACCCCAATTAGGTGAGATGAGTTAGACACTAATACCTTGAGAGTTCTTTTGTGCTTCATTCTAATATTTTGGATTGTGTAGTTAACTAATTTCTTTTCATTGCTTGACTATGACTGGTGTTAGCTTGAGAAATTTGATTAATTAAATCCATTACTTTCTAATTATGAAATTACTCATTTTTCAATTGCATTGATGATTGGAATTTTTAAAAAAAAAATACTTACTTGCCTTTGTTCAGGAATATAAAGGTCTAAGTGTGAGGGAATTGATTGAACCATATTTTTACATGATTTTTCATGATTAATTTGGAATTTTTAATGCATTTTCTAGGACATTATTGTATAAATAAGCACTATTTTTAATTAGGGGCATTTGTATTGAATTAATTGTAAATAGGGGCAAAAGGGTCATAAATTTGTTAATTATCCATACAAATTTTTTCTTGGACTTTTGATGTTATTTTGTGCTTAATTTTGCATTGTAGGTGTTTTGGAAAAAAATTGGAGATTTTGGAAGGTCAAAATAATATTTTAAGGATTAGATAAAATTACAAAAAAGGGCCTCATGATTTATGAAAATTACAATTTTAGGAGGAAAAGGGGAAAGGAAAAATTACAATAAGAAACCCAAAATCTTTGAAAATTTTAGTCTAGCCTATAAATATTTTTGAAAAGTTTCACTTTAGTCCCTCCTCAAAACATTTCATCTTTTCAAATAGGTCCCTGGTCAAAACGCCATGGTGCAGGACCCGATTAAAGGCAGAAACCCGAGCAAGCTGAGAGTGATATACAAGAGCGCCACAGATCATCTTGAGGAATCATCACCTTCTTCCTCTTTCATCGAAGGTCGCCGGCGACATCCCTTCTTTCTTTCACCATCCACCATTGTTGCAGAGCTGGGAGAATCAGAGTGGAGCGCCGCAACTGGGAAAGGAGAGGGTTAAGATTTGGATAGCTGGGAACTGAGAGAGAGACGAGACTAGCTTCAACCACCTTTACTCCATCCTCAAACCATCGATCAAAGAAGCTTAGGCAGAGACAGAGCTCAGATTTGTAGCACCACCATCGTCCTTCCTTTGTTTTTTCCTTTTACACCACCACCGTCAACTCTCTCGCGCCTACCATCACAAGTGACCTCCATTGCTTCCTCATCGTTGGCGATCTTCTTGACCAAAGACAAGTTGCGGACTGAGAGGGACCGAGATAGATCTCACAGAACCACACCACCACCACCTTTGATTCAACTACTGCCTCATTCCTCTGAATTCACAGCCGCCATTACCACTTTCTCCATTCTCATTCACTGTCTTCCTATCAAATTCCTATTCCTCTCCATTACAGATTTGATGATTCCAGTTTTGCATCTCACGTGGAGTTCTCTACATCACCACTGAACACCATCTTCATCATCATTGCCTTCCACATTCTCTTTTTCTTGTTCACTATCACATATCCC
The DNA here is from genome assembly GCA_963855925.1 of Inga laurina. Lineage (NCBI taxonomy): Eukaryota > Viridiplantae > Streptophyta > Magnoliopsida > Fabales > Fabaceae > Inga > Inga laurina. The sequence continues at coordinate 51,631,460 of OY979705.1, forward strand.
TTCCTCTGTTTTGATCTTCATCTCCATCACTGTCAATCTTCACCTTCACTTTCTCCTACCCTTCCTTAACATCATTCTCTCATCATATTTCTCTTTGAATTTTCTGCTGCCATGGTTTATGGAATTTGTGGTTGCTTTGTAATTAAATTCATGCGTGGTTAAAGATTTCAACTCTTGAGGATTGTGGATTTGGCTTGAGTTCAAAGAGCTTTAAGGGGAGTTTTCTTTTCCTTTCTTAGTTCCTTTATGCATTTTCTACTGTTATTGTAATTCTTAGCTATGTTCTAAGGTAGTTGCAATAGGATTTTGTTGAGTTATTTGGACTCTAAATTGTTGAACTAAGATTGCTTATATTGTGTTTGGATTGGAATTATTTGGACTCCTATTAATTCATTGAGATTATGCTTGCTATGTGATTACTAGTTTGTGTAATTGATATGGGTTAATTTGAGTGGTGCATTTGAGCATTCATATTAGAGGAAACAATTGCATTAATTTAATCCATTTCACACATCAAGTGGTTTTTAACAATTTATCTAAGAGATGACTATGAATGCGATCGTAGGATTAGTTATTAATTAGATAAATTGGACTCAATGCGTTTGCTTGAGGTTTTTAATTAAGACTTGATGGATTTCAAACTCCCATATTATTTAGTGAACTAGGATGGCCAATAAACCAATTTCTCAAGAGAATTCACTTAATTCATTTCTTCATATCCATCCCATTTTCACTTTTATAAAAATACCAAAAATAATAGTTTACCTTTTAATTAAATTGAATTTTCTTTTAGCTATTAATTTGGAAAACCCAAAATCGATTTCCTCTTGTTTTATTGTATTTACATGGCATTTAGATTACTTAGGATTTAATAAAAGGCTCTTCGAGAAGAGAGAACGATTCTAGGTTTGCCTATACACAATCATTGGTTAATTTTTGATTGTGGACCCCAAGGCTAATGTACAAAAGACAAAAAGTTCGCTAATAAAATGATCACAACCGATCACTTCTAATCCACAACTGTCCCTTACTTCCCATCATTATGATCACATCCTTCAACTCTTGAAGAAATAGTCAGAGATCGTTGTTGGCACCACTAACTACGTCAAGCAAAAAATATCAGGTTCAATCTATGCTCTCCCTCAAAACTTGTCTTATTCTCATTGGATTCTTGACTCTGGTGTGACTTGTCATGTAGTTCGTAATCTCACTTTGTTGGATAATGTGAAGGTATATACTAGTCCTATTAGGAAAATAAAAATTCCCAATGGAGTATGAATTACAATAACACACCGGAACTGTGAGATCATTTGATCAAATAGTGATGCATGATGTTTACTATTGTAAAGAGTGTTGTTATAACCTCATTTCTGTCTCATTTCCTTTCATTCTGAATTTTGCATTTTGCAGGAAATGTCAACTAGGAAATCCCAGATGATTAGTAAATTTTTTTATGGTTTATACATAAGTAGACAAAACTTTCGGTTTGAGTTTGCAGAATAATGAAAGGAAGAAACAACTCTTAGAATTGTGGCATAATAGAATTGGCCATGCACCACTAGGAATCCGAAAGCATTTAGATATAATAAATAGGGAGAACATTGGTTTTTTCGAATTTACTTCTTGTGATGTATGTTCTCAGGCTAAGCAAACCCCCTTGCCATTTTCTTCTTCTGTATGTGGTACTAGTTTACCATTTCAATTGATACATGATGATGTTTGGGGGCCTTATAAAGAACCCACCTCTAGTGGACACAAATACTTTCTGGCTATTGTGGATGATTTTAAGTACTTGAATTTTTCGAATGATAAATAAAAGTGACAGTGTGCAATGTTTCAGGAAATTTGTTTCATATATAGCTAATCAATTTTCTTATAGCATAAAGAAAATCTGAATCAATAACGGCTTGGAATTTATCAATGATCAGGTTCGAGATTTTCTTGATGCTAAAGGTATCATTCATGAGAAAACATACCTGTATACTCCTCATCAAAATGGGGTGATTGAGAGAAAGCATAGGCACTTATTGAATGTTGCCCGAAGCATTCTTTTTCACTCTAGTTTTCAGATTAAGTTTTGGGGGGGAGTGTTAAAACTACTGCTTTTCTTATAGATAGAACACCTTCCAAGACTTTGAATTTCAAAACCCCTTAAGAAATGCTTTATCTCAAACAACTTAATTTGAGTTCTGTTACAGTCTTTGGTTGTTTAGTTGTTGATACAAATCAAAATAATCAAGATAAATAGGTTGAACCTTATGTCTTTATGGGTTATCCCCTAAATCAGAAAGGTTTTTTATTGTATAGAATTGACTCTAAGACTCTTTTTGTAAATCGGCAAGTGACTTTTCATGAGACAAAGTTTCCTTTTAAAGATTACATAAGTAAGGAGCCATCAACTCCTGACTATATTACATATGAGAATGCACATCACCCTACACTTATTGATGCAGAATAGGGACATGTTGATGTGCAGCATACTGAACTAGTATGAATGAAGATAGTCCAAGTAATGAAACAAATGTTGATGTTGATCGGCATACCCAAAATGTGGGCAAACCTGTTAGGGAGAGAAAATTTTCTTCATGACTAAATGACTACATCTGTTTAGGTCATACAACATTGGAAGAGAAGGGCAATTTAAAATATAAATACCCAATGCATGAATATATGACTTATGCGCATGTTTCTAATGCATATAAAGATTATTTGTTGTCTACTGATGTTGTTTGTGAGCCTTGTAGTTTCTAGGAAGTAGCAAGCGATCCAAAGTGGATGGACACTATGAAAGAAGAGATGAAAGCTCTAGAGAAAAACCATACATGGGAGATTGTTGATCTCCCTAAGGGTAAGAAACCTATAGGTTGTTTTAAAGTTAAGTATACTTCTGAAGGTAAAGTAGATAGGTACAAGACAAAGTTGGTTGCCAAAGGATATAGCCGATGGCAAAGGATAGATTATTTTGAGATTTTTTCCCCAGTTGTAAAGATGGTTATTGTGAGATTGGTACTTACCCTTACATCAATGCATGGTTGGTATCTATTTCAAATGGATGTCAACAATGCATTCCTCCAAGGAAATCAGCATGAAGAAGTGTATATACAAATTCTATAGGGGTTTGATCAACTTGGCACTAACAAGGTTTGCAAGTTGGTTAAATCATTGTTTGGGCTTATGCAAGTCTTGCGTCAATGGAATGCCAAGCTCACAAAAACCTTAATAAAAGGGGGGTTTTCGACAAAGTAGATACGATTACTCCTTGTTAATAAAACAAGAGAATGAGAATATTAGTATATTGTTGGCATATGTAGATGATTTGGTAATAGCAGGAAATAACATGAAACAAATTAATCCTGTTAAGTCACACGTACATTAGAAATTTAAAATAAAAGATCTTCGACACCTTAAATACTTCGTAGGACTAGAACTTGCAAGATCTCAAAAAATGTATCTTTCTTAACCAAATAAAATATGTGCTTGATTGATTTCTAACATGGGTTTGAGTGGGGCAAAGCCCTTCCAAGTTCCTATGGATCGTAGTATTAAATTTACAGCTGCTGGTAGGGTGCCCCCTACAACAAAGAATAGTGGTGAAAAGAGAAACAAAGGAAGAATTGGTATACACAGTTGGATCCCTTGTTACAGGACCCATCGAAGTATCGAAGATTAAAGGCTAGGTTGTCATATCTCACAATTACAAGGCCTGATATCTCTTTTGTTATGTAGACCTTAAGCCAATTTATGAGTGCTCCAAGGAAGTTCCATATGGAGGGAGCTACACGAGTTGTAAGGTACCTCAACGGGACACCTGGCCCGGGAATTCTTCTTGCTCCTACACAACATGTGAGGTTGGAGTGCTTTGTAGATTCTGATTAGGCAGCTTATCGGGACATTAAAAGGTCCATGACAAGGGGTATGCCATCAAATTTGGAGGTTCTCTTATTTGTTGGAAATCATAGAAACAACAAACTATGCCTAAGTCATCAGCAGAGGCAGAATATCACGCCTTGGGAACAAGTGTTTCTGATGTTGTTTGGTTGTCAGGTTTGCTTAAGGATTTAAATGTCCAGAACTTTGAACCGGTTTCTATGTTTTGTGATAGCCAAGCGGCAATCCACATTGCTAGCAATCTGGTTTTCGATGAACGGACAAAGCATATTGAGATAGATTGTCACTTTATCCCTGAGAAGCTCCAAGAAGGAATTATTCAGTTATCACAAGTAGCTAGTAAAGATCAACTTGCAGATATTTTTACAGAAGTTTTAGGGAAGAAAGATCATATCAGATTGTTGAGCAAGTTGGGGACCTTTAACTTGTTTGGTCACCAACTTGAAGGAGGTGTTAGGAATGTGTTAATGTGTTAGATTATTGGGCCTGTTTCACTTGTATTTCTATTATGTTTTGTATCGGCCCAGTAGGTTTATTGTACTATAAATATGTTTCCTTTAGTCAATAATAAACTGATCCTGTTTTTCATGTTCAATTGGTACATACTCTGTGAGTTCACAAGTTCTATAGAAAAGCGGACTAGTGCCCGGCAGGTCAAGCTTTTATCCTAAGCATCACGTTTGACCTTAATCAAATCAACCTTGGTTGCTGTAAATATTTATGTTTTGTCTTGCATTAGCCTTCCTCAATATGTATGTGATAAAATGGATTCCTGTTGCACTAATTTCTTTTGAGGATCAAATGGTGACAAAATGAAAATACACCTACTGAGAAAGGATGTCCTATTTCAGCCAACTGATAAAGGAGGACTGGGGCTTCATCCTATAAAGATTGTTAATCAATCTCTGCTAGCAAAACAACTCTGGAGGGTTATTGTCTTCTTCAAGTTCTCTGCTCAGGGTTACTCTAAAGATTAAATATATTGACATAAATTCTGCCTCTATCATAAAGCTTCCATGAATGGAAGGTGGGTAATGGTTTATGCATTCCTCTTAACCAGCGATCATGGTGGCTTATGCAGTCAGATCCCAGCTTGGTTGGTCCACTTAACCAGGTGGCTGATCTATTAATGTCTAGTCTACTTGGAATCCTATAAGATGGAATCTTTCGTTGATCTATGATATTTACCCACCTGAGACTACTCTAGGAATATCAAGACTCCCTATATCCTTGCTGAACTCTCCTGATGATTTGTTTTGTAGTGGCAACTCCTCTGACCTTTATACTGTCAAAGATGGATTCAGTCTTGTGTCTCGAGTGGATCATTCGATAAATTCTCCTGATAGCTCCTTCTAGAAAATGATGTGGCAGAGCTCTCTTCCAAAAAAGTTCATCCTTCACCTATGGAAATTGATGATTAGTGCTTTACTTTTTGGAACTATTCTTTGTAGGCACCATATCAACATTTCACAGCACTGCCAATTTGGGTGTGCAGCTAAAGACTCATTGTTTCATATTTTCTTCTCATGTCCCTACTAAAGGGCAATATGGTTTGGCTTGCTTGAAATTTGAATTCCAGATTAAGATTTGGCCAGTCTGAAATTGTGGCTACAAGATCTTCTGATGGATCTTCATCATCAAAATCTTCATAGGTTATTTTGCTGTGTAATTTATCTGCTTCATACTCTCTGGAAGAAACAGAATTATGCTTTACATCATGGGAAAATTGACCTCCCGGAAGCTGTTATAAGGGAGATAAATGGTTTAATCTCATTCTTGGAATTGGCATGTTACAATCCAAATGCCAGTAACCCTCTCAAATTTTGTTCTCCTTCGTTTGTCAGGGTCAAGCATATTGAGAAAAACCACCGGAATATCTGCTTTCAGAAGTTCAAGAGAAATAGATGTCATTTCTGTAATTGCTATATTTGTTTCCAAGGATCTGCGCTGATTCAATTTATTTGGAAAATGATGGAGCTCTGGCCAGGAATGCCTTTTTATGCAAAGTGTCTTTGGGAAGCTCTGTTATAGATATCTAACTCTGGTATCCCAATTGGTATGCCCACACATATATTAACTATCACATGTGTTGACAAAGGATTCATCAGTTTTCCCCCAACCTCGTCTTGCAAACATCACATGGCAAGAGATCCTCGCTTTGCTGAAGAATTTTATTTCTCAACGTATTCAAGTTATTTCAGCTGTATCTTTTAATTCTTACTTTGCTAATTATGTTTGTTCAATTACATTTAGTTCTCTGTAAAACTTGTTATCGTTATTTAATTCATTTTGTCCTATTAAAAGAAATATATCTATCATTACGTGGGGAACCGTAAACTAATGAGGCAAGTTTCTTCCTTTTTCCTTTTTTGGTTTTACAAAACTTGCCCCACACATAACTCTCCTTTTTTGTTTTACAATGCATGGTATATTACACATTCTCCTGTTAGTCCATCACACTATATTAATGATATATAATCTGGCACAGAAAAAAGTATTAATGATATATGTCTGTGTGTGTGTGTGTGTGTGTGTGATTTCAAAAAGACGAGGGGAGAAGAAATCAAATTATCCGGTTCATTTATTTATTATAATATATAATACTGGTATTCATCACTTTTGTTGTTTTAATGGGATATTTTAAATATTTCTTTTATTAAAATATTTTTATAATTAAATATTAATATTTTTGTAAATTTTAATTAAATTATACTTCTCCGGTGTCATTTTTTATAAGGAACAACTAATAAAATCATGCGGTTAAAAATATTAGTTAAAAGCAATAATATATAAGATATGTACTATTCTTTTCATCAATATACGCCTATTTAAAGAGAATACATAAGAGATATAATAAGTAGAAATTTATTGTAAAAAGATAATGAATGACATATATTTAATAGGGGTAAAAATATAAAGAGAAGTTTAAAACATCATTTTTTTATTTTCCTACAAGTTTAAAGTTTAAAACAAAAGGGATTTGTTCCTTATATAAAAAATTACCTCTATGAGAGAGATTTTTCCTTATAAAAAGGATTAGATGGAATATTTATTAAGTGTTCACTTATCTAACCTCCACTTAACTTTGATTTGACCCTCTAAATGTTTGTTTGGATTGGCGGTGACAAAAGTAACTTTTTTTGAGTCTGACTTTTTGAATAATTTAGGTTAGGATAGAAGTGACTTTTGTAATGTGATTTAAATTTGAATTGGTGATGTCAGAAGTGATTTTTTTCAAACTAAAACTTGTTTGGATAATAATTTAAAAAGCAAGTTTAAATGGAAAATAATGGAAAATGACATGAATCTTATTAAATAATATATATATATTATATGTATATATTGTGATAATTTAAGCGAAAAAAATAAAATAAAAATGAAATAAAATAAAAATAGTTAATTTATTATTGAAAAAAACTTTAAAACACTAAAATACTTAATTAAATATATTTAATGGATAAAAATGTAAATAAATTAGAAATCATACAAATGTAAAATGTTCCAACTAAATAATATTATATTGCTAATTGGATCACCTATCCTATAATATTTGGTCTCTGATTCTTTCACAATATTTCCTTATTCAGCTTGTATGAAATTCACGTCAGTCTGGGAATTTCTCCATAAAATTATGTATAGCCATATTTGCATGAACTTGTGTTTAGAAATTACAGTAGCTCTTGCTTATTAGCTCATACTAAACTGGAAATTATGCGTGGCAAATATCTACCTACCAGAGAATAACGTAGAGAAGCAATAATGCAAAATTCTTGTTTTTAACATTCCCTCTCTTTCACTCAAAGGAAGATTTTAACAATCCTCAATTGAAATTCAACCCAGTCATCTCAATGTCGATCCTAGATCATGCAAATACAATATTGACCAGGGCATTAAGAATAGCCATATTTCAACAAGAGTAATTGTTAACCTCATGAAATTCATGTTATTTTGATATATTTGTCTTTAATATCTCGCATCTTTTAGTGAATCTATACATATCTAGGTATACATATACAAGGGAAATGTGCCTAGTTCTTATTTGGGCTAAAGGGATAGAATTCTTGGTTTAAGTGAGAATATTTTGCCATATTTCATCAACTTTGACTTTTATATGCTTTAATTTTTTTTGTTGATAGGTTATCATTTGAGCCACATGTGGAGCCATTTGAAGCACAAATCAATCACTAAAAAGATGGAAAAGAGCTTAGAAAGTCAAAACTCCATGGCAAAACAAGAAAAGATGAGACAAGAGGAAGAGGAGCTCTTGGCTTCAGTCAAAGCATTTTCAAGCCTCAGCCAGAAACAAGACAAAAAGTTTTTGGCCTTAGCCAAAGACACAAACAAAAAACTCTTAGCCTCAACTAGAGATAGTGATAGAAAGCTCTTGGCCGCAGCCAAGGCTTGTCTTGGCTGCAGCCAACGATAGAAAATGAAGCTGTGCATTTTGAGGTTAGAATTGATTCTAGGGCTTTAAATATTGAAATTTACGAATAGCAGCATCATTCTTTAGTTCTTGGGTGATTTGGGGGAAATTTGGGAGTTTTTCTTTGCTAGGGTTTGGTGTTCTTGAAGGAGATTCAAGTGGAGATTAAAGATTTAAAGAGATTCAAGCTTCTTTCCCTTGATTTTACTGATTTCTTTGTTGATTTTATCCTTTGTTTAATGCTTCTAAGTGTTTGGCCACCATTTAGATTGATTTGTTCACTTAGGTTTGACTTAAGAGAGCTAATTTAGGTGTAGAACTTGGTTAAAATTATGTTTAACTTGAAGTTTAATTGATAAATGGATGGTTTGTTGGTAAAATAGATATATATCTACTAACCTTGGATTGTCACATTAAGGTTGTTGTTTAAAGTAGATTTTCATTAGTTGTAGTAAGAGGTTGTGCATTTTAATGAAAATAAAAACTTGATTTTGACTTGAGAGAGCTTTGTCAAGTACTTTTGAACTTTAGACACACACACACACTCATTGAAATACTATTAGAGAGAAAATTAATCAATTTTTATAAAGTACAAAAGGGAGCAATAATCCTAGGCTCCATTTAATCCTTGAAATTAAGGAATCATTTGTTTTTATCAATTTCTAGTTTTAGAAATAGTTTTCAGAATTCTTATTTGATATGAAAACTTTGTTTTAACTCAATTTAATTGAATTCATTCAGCCTCTTACTTAACCATTTTATTACCAAATCTCCGTGGAAAGGATTTTCACTTATCACTTTATTATTATTTAGTACGATATATATACTTACGGTGCCAATAGTAATGTTGACAAAACAAGGGTTCAACAAGCTATATATTGAAAGCGAGAGCATTTCACCGTACATAATAAATGCCCATGAAGCACTGGCAAAATTTTACAGAAGTGTCTTTTGACAATTTACCGCACATTGAGAGTGCCAAAATACAAGACAAGATTTCAAAAGAAACATATTGATAATTTACAGGTACTAAAGGAGGTGATTGTGATGAAGCAACTGATTATGGTAGTCAGTAATCAAATTTGAGGGGCCGCTGCAATCAGCAGCAAAGCACGAGTTAAGGCCTCAAATAAATTAGAAAGGCAAATGAGATAAAGTCATTAACCAAAGTCATGTTTGGTAAACATAAGAGCCTATGATAAGAGCAAAAGAATATAGACACGAAATGATTTTCTAGAAGATAGTGCGACAGTTTCTCCCATCCCAATAATGCCCAGCAACAAGAAGAGATCTAGCACAGAGGAGATCCGGTAACCACAAGATTGGGTGACCACAGATCAGAACACCCAAGAGCAGATCCGACCAACATACTGCAAGGAGAACCCGTACACCAAACAGACCACAACTGAGAAGAGAGAGATTAGACAAGGACGAACTCCGAATGGCGACCATTGCAACCGACGGCGACAAGATTTCCGAACTCCGACGAGACCAACGGTCAACGGCGATACTTCACAACTTGCATGCAAGAACTAGACACGAAGCTCTGAAATCGGCTATGGCTAATGAGAAGGGAGAGAACAGATAAAGAAGGAAGGGGACAAGTGAAGCGATAAATGCGACAGACGGGTATCCACCGTGAGGCCTTATTTTGATGTGAAAAGCATGTTTTGGTGGCTTATTTTCAAAAGCTGCTTTGGGCTAAAAGCCCATTAGCACAAACGTTTGCCGAAACAATTCCTCTCAATATGTTTTTTTTCTAGGGTTATCAAACCCGGACAACCCAGGTTAGATCAAAAACCAGCGACCCGGCCATAAAAATGAAACCAGTCCTAGTAGGTAACCATGTTTCCTGTGAGACCCAAGGCAACCCAGGCAAATTGTTAGGTAGACCCGATTGCCTTTTTAAAAAAAAAATTAATATTTTTATGGGACAGATGCCAATATTAATTGAAGTTAATGATAATTTTTATGTTAATAACTTTAGTTTATTGATTAAATGATTGTAGGTAGGACTATTTTGTTATTGTTATGAATATAATCACTACTACAAAAAGGGGTTTTAACGTCCCTATTTTGCACTTTTAACGTCCAAAAACTAAGAGACGTCTATGTAGGGGGCGTAGTATGTTTTAAGAAAAGACGTCCTAAAAAAGTTGGGACGTCTAAAGTGAGACTTTAGACATCCCAAATTGAGATTTGGGACGTCTAAAGTCCTCCACGGGGGGGCTTTAGACCTCCCAATTCTTAATTTGGGACGTCTAAAGTCCTTCACAAGGGGACTTTAGACATCCCAATTCTTAATTTGGGACATTAAAAGTTTTATTTTTTTAAAAAATAATTTATATTCTTCATTACCCAGCAAATTAAAATTGCAGAAACAGAATTGAAGATGGATTTATAAACCACAAAATATCCCTTATGAAATGATAAGGACTTCTAGCACTGCAATCTTTTTACTATATATATATATATATATGTATAATAACAACAACTCATACAACCTAATATCATATATGTATAACAACAACTAGAAAGTGTTAAAATATTTGTCACCACACAACTACAAACTAATTGTTGTTCATTTCATCAAAATAAATATACATATGTATTTTTCTCAATTTCCAAGCTCCAAATGTATAAAACAAAAACATTATTAGTATTGCATAACTACTAACACCTAGTTTATGATTCTGGCAAAAATAAAAACAATCCAGGGAAAAACACTCCAATAACTAGAATCATGTAAATAAACTGAAAGCATTATAATAATTTCATATTGCAAGTTTAACTTAATTCTTCATGTAAAATTATATTTAAAAAAAACAAACCTCACTACTACAAAAAGGGGCTTTAACCTCCCAAATTTGGCACCTTTAACGTCCCAAAACGGGGGGACGTATATGCTGGGGGCGTAGTAAGTTGAAACAAAAGACGTCCCAAATGATAGGGATGCCCAAAGTCTGACTTTAGGCGTCCCAAATTAAAATTTGGGACGCCTAAAGTCCCCCAGGGTGGGACTTTAGGCCTCCCAATTCTTAATTTGGGACGTCTAAAAGTTAGGTTTTTTTTATACCATAATTTACATTCTGTATTACCCAACGAATTGAAACTGCAGAAACAGAATAGAAGATGGATTCATAAAGCACACTATCCGTTACAAACTGGTAAGGACATCCAGCACTACAATCTTTACTATATATACATACAATAACCTTTCATGCAACCTACTACTATATATATCAACAAAAAACAACCAGAAAGTGTCAAAACGCTGTCATCACACAAGTACAAACTGATATAAAATAACAAGTTTACTGCTCTATATGTTGAAGAAGATGTCCAGCCAAAAGATCTCTGATCAAATCAAGGTCTTCACGTAGGTAGGCATCTTCATTATCAAAAATCTGAAAATTAGAAAGTAATAAGCTTTGATGAAATGAATCTCAAGCAAATGAATTAATTAGCATTTCGATTAGAACACCAAAAATATTATCATTTGAGAATGAAGAAGCGATTACCTTTTCAAAATCGCTAGTAATTCCACTTTGAGTTATGTTATACATATAAAGTATAACATAATATCCGCATTCAATGTTGCCAGGTTGCCGAGGGCACTTTTAATCAAAGGGATGCAATTGGTTGTTAAAATCAATAAAGGTATGTCTAAAAGGACAGTCAATGAAACAATTATGTAGGATCGAATGTACTTACTATGGGATAAAACCACTTTGGCTTTTTAACAACTGCACCCTCGCGTGACCCACCTAGGATTCTATATGTTTGACAAGCACTACCATGAAATGCAAAATGAACAGAAATTAGAACCATTCATTTATTTTTGTTGTCAATGAAATACAAACAGAATAACTTACGTGTCGAAGACGGATTTTGTATCTCTGTCTGGCTTTTTACTCAAGGGATTAAACCAATAGACTACGTTGCGGCGGGGACATATAACACACAAAGTCCAGTGGAAACTTTAACAACATGTACACATTAAAATGAAGTTAGATGAGTGAGAAGACAATTATTTATTAAACTTCTTAAATTGACAAAATGTAAATACGAACCGTTGGACAATGGGTGCTAGATAACAACGAAGTTTGGTTTGTGCCATTTGGTAGCCGACATAGTGAGTCCTATGCGCCACAGTACAAGTATCCCCTATCGTATTCGCAGGATATAAGAATCCATACCAATTACTTCTTTCCATGTTTTTGCAGAGATCGTGGAAGGTGCTATAATAGAATTAAAATAAGGAATCAATTCTTGAATGTATGAAAACAAAAAACCACTAAATGAATTCTATGGGAAAATTGAAAAAAAAAACTTACCAGACTGCAAATTTGACCCAGCCTGCATCTATCTCCTCCAACCTGATAAACTGCTTGAGATCTTTATTGTCAATCGTGTAGGGATACTCCTCTTGGCCCACAATCCCTGGAGGCATCTTCAAGTCAATCTGTTTAATGCGCTTGTAGATCTGTTGCAGCCGTGCTAAGAAGGGCCATTTGGTCGCAGCTTCGTCATCCTTTTAGAACATCAAAAAACAAATTGTTATTAGGATGCCAACAGATTTTCAGTAACAGTAAGGTAATTCCTACCATTGGAGGTGTTGCGTCTGAACCAATAAGATTGTGAGGCCAAAGGATGAAAGATCCTATCGCTTGACCTAACGTGCCAACCTCTGGATCAGGAACAGGGATGGTTGTACCTTCTTCCCCCTTTCTAACACTCGTCACATTCACCCTACGAAAATCCTCCGGAATTTGCTGATTATGGTGGGTGGTAGCACATGTGTGAACGAGAGCATCAGCAACAACACGCAACAGTGGATCATCCAAATAGAGGGTGCAAGGGTCTCCCGACACTGGAGTGGGAGAAGGGTCGCCAAGTGGTCCCGACACTGGAGTGGGAGAAGGGGCGCCAAGTGGTTGCTCCAGAGGGTTGTAACTTCCTCTGGTGCTATTGAAGGCCGGGGATTCCTGAGTTCTATGCTCGTCCCTTGCCCTTTATGCTTCAAACATCTTTGCCATTTCAAGTTGAAGCTCTGGCAACAGCTCTTGTCGGAGCTTGTCGCGAAGGTTGGCCTCAATCTCTCGTTCGAGCTCCTCTCGAATCTTGGCCACAACGTCCTTACTAGGTCCAGCTTGTGACGAATAACGTGGCTCTCGTCCAAAATACCTCGCGGCACTAACTCCCCGTGTCTCTCCTCGAACACGACCAAGGTCATCTGCCTTCCCAATAGCCGTTGACAAGATGTCCATCCGTCTACTTGGATTGAATGAACCTTGGCTACTCTGCTCGTCCAGGTCATCCTGTAGCATGCAGTTTATCGTAAATGTATCGAAACCACTCGCAACATGTAAAAAATTAGGTACTTATGGTATAACTACTTACAATCCTCGCAGCAACCTCAGCAACAGTCGGATTTATGTACTTCCCAGCCTTAATCCTCCCTGCTTTCCATTTTTTGTGACGTGGAGGAGGTGCCGGTGGCTGGATAACAACGCTAGGATCAGACTCCGCTGCTTCCTTCATTTTCTGTAACTCTTCTGCCATCATTTGCCGCTCAAGCTTCCGATATCCACCGCGAGACATGGAATGTTGATATTTATTTTCTGCTTGCCTCTGAGCATTTGCTGCACTTAATTTCTATGAATGAAAAACAACAAAAAATGAATCAACGATATAAAGTATATGAAAATTACAAGTTCTATATCATGATGATAGAAATCTTACCAAAAACTCAGGATCTGCTCGTGATGCCGCAAACAACCTCCAGTCCTCTGGAGGTAAATATGTATACTCCGCACATGGATCCTTACCCCTAAAGGCCCCTCGAATTTAATGTTTTGTTAGCTTGTTCTTGAAACCTTTCCATCGTATACGAACCTCATCCATCCAGTGCCTATACATCTCCGTGGTGTTTGGGACATCGTATGTTTGCTGCAAGGTAAAATATAAGATTATTATATTTGAAACAATAAGAACAAAGCTACAATGCATCAAAACTTACATACCAAAAGTTGCTGCCAAATCATGTCTTTCGTTTTTGGGGGAACCAATCTCCAATTATCGTAGGTAATGCGCACTTTGCTTCGAGCTAAAAGCCCTAAGTAGCTAATGAAGTGGTCTTCCTCAGGACCAACTGGATTCAGATTGTCATCGAAGTCTATATGCAGCCTCTCCTGTTGATGTTCATGACGTGCAACCAATGCTCCCATCTTTGTACAGCCTCTAACCCTCCTTCTTGCAGGGGGTTCAACTCTAGGCCTTTCGTCATTGCTAGAGCTTTCGTCATCTCTACGCCTCTCATCATCACTAACGTTGTCCATATTCCTGTTAACACAAAAAGCATCATCAGAAACGTAAGTAAATTGCAATGAAAACGAAATATACTAAGCGGGAAGTAAAACAGAAAAAACACAGTTCTCGTTTATAAATTAAGGTCTTACTCTATATTGTTTCCCATAGTCCTTCACCATGGTCATTTCTTACAGCATATTCGTCATCATCTACCAATTCTACTTCATTTGTTCGAGGTGTAGTTGTTGTGAAAGGTGGTATGTCATCAAGGTTGAAGGTCGGATCACCATACTTCTGTTTTTTACTTTTAAGGACAATGGACATATTTTTGCTGGCAGGATCGGTGACATAAAACACTTGTTTCGCCTGGCTTGCTAAAATGAAGGGCTCGTCTCTATAGCCAACTCTTCGAAGATCGACTGAGACAAATCCAAATTGTTTATCTATTACCACGGCATTGTTGCTAACCCACTTACATTTAAATAAAGCAACTTTGAACTTGTTGTACGTCATCTCCCATATTTCTTCTATAACTCCATAATAGGCCATAGACGCTAATATGGGGTTTTTGTCTCTCGAACTGGAAAAGTGCATAGATTCAGCTTCTACCATAACCCCACTATTTTGCATGGTACTTTTGTCATCTTGCTCTTTGGTATAGAAAGAATAGCCATTTATATCATAACCGGTCTAAGTAATGACCTGAAACGAAGGCCCCCAAGCTAGCCACTCGATTGTCTCAGACACACCGATCTCGTGCAAAACCTTTTCCTCGAACCACTGCATGAATGTCTTGTTTTGCTCAATAGCAATCTGCATGTCATTCTTCCTTGGATTCTTGTTCTTCAAAGTGTTTCTATGTTCATTTATGTAAGGTTGAACTTCTTCCATATTATTCAGGATATATAAGTGGGCTTGCAACACCTCTTCACGAGGAACATTCTTCACTTTCAGTCCTCGTGTTCCCTTGCTTCTCCCTTCTTCATGCCGAGATTGTTCCTTCTTCCCTGACATATAATCTTTGCAAAACTCCATAGCCTCCTCAACTACATATCTTTCTACTATTGAGGCTTCTGGTCGATAAGGATTTTTAGAATACCCTTTTAAGATCTTCATGTATCGCTCGAAAGGGTACATCCACCTCAGGTAAACTGGACTGCATAGCCTTACCTCCCTCACCAAATGAACTACCAAATGCACCATTATATCAAAAAATGAAGGCGGAAAGTGCATCTCTAGTTGTGACAAAATAATGTAACCCTCATTTTCTAGTTCATCCAACTTTTCAGTGTTAATGACTTTGTTACAGATAGCATTGAAGAAAACGCACAATCTTGTCACTGTGTTTCGTACTTCATCTTTCATTATGCCTCTAATAGCTACTGGTAATAGTTGTTGCATCAACACATGATAATCATGGGACTTCATTCCCACTAACTTCAAATCGTCCATTGAGACACATCTTCTCACATTCGAGGAATACCCTTGCGGCACCTTCATTTCATGCAAACACCCACAAAAACTTCTTTTCTCTGCTTTTGATAGTGTATGCGCTGCTGGCTCCATGTATGCCCTCCTACCATCATCTCTTAGTTGTGGATGTAACCGTTCTCTTATTCCCATATCGACAAGGTCTAATCTCGCATTAATCCCATCCTTAGTCTTCCCTGGTATGTGCAAAAGCGTACTGATAAGGCTATCACAAACATTCTTCTCCACATGCATCACATCAATACTGTGTCTCACGTCTAGCGAACGCCAATATGGAAGATCAAAGAAAATGGATCTCTTCTTCCATATGTTCTTCTCACCCGCAACCCTCTGATTCTTACCAAAAGTGACATGGATACGTTCCACTCGACTGTAGACTTCCTCTCCGGTTAGTGACTTTGGAGCCATTCCATGCTCTGGTAAGCCGTTAAACCGCTTTCTTAGCCTACGATACGGGTGGAACCGATGAAGAAACCTCCTGTGGCCAAAGTAGACAGTTTTTCTTCCATGCTTTAGTTGTTGGAAGTGTGTGTCTGCTTCACATATTGGGCATGCTTTGTGACCCTTCACGCTGTACCCTGACAAGTTTCCGTATGCAGGGAAGTCGTTTATCGTTGTGAAAATCATTGCACGTAGCTTGAAAGACTCCTTCTTATAAGCATCAAACACATCTACGCCTTCCTCCCACAACTTCTTCAAGTCCTCAATCAAAGGCGCCAAATAGACATCAATATCGTTCCCTGACTGTTTTGGTCCAGAAATCATCATAG
Organism: Inga laurina; assembly: GCA_963855925.1. Taxonomy (NCBI): domain Eukaryota; kingdom Viridiplantae; phylum Streptophyta; class Magnoliopsida; order Fabales; family Fabaceae; genus Inga; species Inga laurina. Next base: position 51,648,344 of record OY979705.1, read on the forward strand.
ATAGCATCATATACTTACGTTTCATACATAGCCAGGGAGACAAGTTGTATATTACAAGGAGAACCGGCCACGCACTATGTGTGCTAGTAAGAGTTCTGTACGGATTGATGCCGTCTGTACAAAGCCCAAGCCGTAGGTTTCTCGGCTCGCTGCCAAATTGAGGGAACATTTCATCTATTTTTTGCCATTGTGGTGAGTCAGCTGGGTGCCGAAGATATTTCCCATCAGATATTCTCTCATCAGAGTGCCATCTCAACTTCTTCGCTTTTGTTGCAGTCGCAAACAAACGTTTAAAACGTGGTATTATTGGAAGATACCACATAACCTTTAAAGGTTTCCTTTTACTTGTCACATCACCACAACCACCATCTTTTTTCACTTTGTATCGTGCAGTTTTACACTTAGGACACTCACTAAGACCTCCGTACTCATTTCTGTACAGTACGCAGTCATTAGGGCAAGCATGTATCTTTGTATACTCCATACCCATCGTAGACAGGATTTTCTTGGCCTCATACATACGATTTGGAAGTACATTATCCTCTGGAAACATATCACACAATAGTTCAAGCAGCAATGTGAAACTACTATCGGTCCACCCACAAGTTGCCTTTAAGTTAACCAAATGTAATGTTCCTGTCAGCCGCGTGTACTTACTACCACTGTACAATGGTGTCTCTACATCACTCCGCAGGCTGTCATACTCCTGCGACTGCGCAAAGGATTCTGCCTCAACATCGTTAATCATTTTCTCCATTCTATTTTCACCTACGATATCCACATCAATGGTCTTGTGCGACGGACAATCCGTTACTTCCTCACCATGCCATATCCACCTTGTGTATGGCAGATTTATTCCATCACAAAGTAGGTGATCCTTTATGACATCAACATCCCATCGACTCTCATTCAAACAATTGACACAAGGACAAAAATACTTCCCATTTTTTGCAGGAGCATTCTTTTTAGCGAATTCAATAAATTCTTCCACCCCTTTCTCATATTCTTCACTAATTCTCAAAGCATTCATCCAACTATGATCCATTTTGTTACCTAGGGGCATTCCCAATCACATTCACACGTTTAGTACAATTGTCAACGACATATGATGGGATTGCCTAATTAAGTTATCAACCCAATAACATTCATAATTCGTTTTAAATACAAGAATTTCTTTAATTTAAACAAATCATATTTTATTTTATTATATATACTAATTAATGGTAATATACACAAGTAAATTTATATATAAACAAGAAAATAGACCATTGCACTGGAGTTCCCGAGTACATGCAATTTAAGCAATATAAGCACACCAAACACACCAGGCTATAATCTCAACCATCTCAATATAAGCAATATATCAGCACAATCTCAACCATTTCAAGTAAATTTTAAGGAATGAAAAAGAAAATATACCATTCTGTTACAAAAAAAACAAGAAGAAAATAAACTAACCTGATCAGGGGGCACCCACTAGTATGCTGGAGAGGTAGAGAAGACATTGGAGATCAGAGGTGTATGCACGGTGGGGAGGTGGAGAAAGCAAAGAACCACGGTGGTGTGCACGACAATGGAAGGAAGGAGGTGGACGAGAGCAAAAATCTACACACTGTTTAAAAATAGATATAAAAATATTTAAAAAAATATGTTTACAAGTATCATATTAAAAATATAGGGTTAAGGTGCAATTTTAGTAATAAAGTTTTTTGCTATAAGCTTATGGTACAATTAAGTTTAGATTATATCATAGTTCTCTAACCTGGACCGGACCGACCGAATCGGTCTGAAAACCAGCGACCCGGGCACTAAACCGGTCTGGTTCGGTGACCCAGTTCGGGTCAATTTTTTTATTTTTAAAAATTTTTTTTATTTTTTTTTAAAACATTTCCTTTAGAATTTCATACTATAAGTCTAAAATATTCTATTTCTCACCGGTTTAGCTCCGGTTTGACTCCGGTCTGACCCACTGACCCTTAACCCAGTACCCCGACCGGTTCACTGACCGGTCCGGGTTTAATTACCTTGGATTATATAGAATAAAAATTAACAAATTATATTGTTCAATTTATCCCTTTTTTTATTAAATTCCTAACTCATTAGTTTCTTTGTATATGAGTTTAAACATTAAAAAATTGAATAAAATACATTAATTACCACCTTCCATTTTACATAAATTATAGTAACCTTCCCTCTAATTTAAAAATGTACTATATAAATCTTAATTGAAATTAAAATATATGTTAAGCAAACCTTCCTCATATATTTGATGTTCAATTTTCATCTATCCAACCAAAAGTTAGTTTTTATTTTATTTTTATTGATAATTAAGTAACAATTTTCATTAAAGAAGTAAAATGATAGTCAGGCTACAATCGTAATGTCCAGACTATACTTTTTCTAATGTCCATACACTTTTTCACATATACAATTTTTCTTGTTTCCTTTCTCTAATGTCCGATCCATACTATATACTTTCTGAAATTTTCTGCACACGCCTACGTTGATTGATGACTAAGCTACTCATAATGTAAAAAACACTTCAAAATTTAACTAATATGAAAATTTTAAAAAGAAAGAATAGCTTAGATGCACAATACCTCTTGTCTTCAAGATGAGCTTTGCACACGCCTACGATGAAGGAATGATGAAGGTGATGAAGGGCGGTGGTGAACGATGGTGTAGAACGGCAGCTCCCTCTGTCACTCACGGCTCCCACCTTCTGATCTCCACCTCCTAGCTTCTCTGCTAGGACTAGGACTGTACTGGCGATGATGCTCGCCGGCGGCTGTGGAAGGGAGGACGCCCGAGTTGAAGTGAAGAAGAAAGGAGGAGGGACGAGTTGAAGAGAGCAAAAGAGTGCCGACGGTGTGGGTGGGGGAGGTTGAAGAAGAGTAAAGTTAGATGAGACATGTGAGGAGAGGAGTAGTCATATGAGAAGACGCATGTCAGACAAGTGTCTGACATGCGCCTTTAGGCATCCCAAATTTGGGACGCCTAAAGTCTGGGTTTAGGCGTCCCAAAAGCATTTTGGGACGTCTAATCCCACCTCCACGCACTAAAAAAAATTTTAAAAATTTATATTTCGCGCCATGAAGCACTTTAGACGTCCCAAATTCAAATTTGGGACGTCTAAAAGTTCCCCTACATATATAAAATTATGAAAATGCCACCGCCTCCCTTTTTAACCTCCCAATTTTCAATTTGGGACGTCTTTGGGGGTGGTTATATCTCAATTCTGTAGTAGTGCCTGATGAAACCAGGGGAGAGGGCAGCTAACGATGTCTATGTGCTTCCAAGGTGGAGAGAAGACATTGGAAGAGTTGTGTATACACAGTGGAGAGGAGAGGTACGCCGGAGGCTGAAAGCAACAAAGAGAGTGGGAGGTGTACACCGGAGGGTGAAGGGGGCAAAAAAAGTGGAGAAGGTGTACGCTGGAGGGTGAGAGTAAAGAAGGTGTTATGAGAATGGAAGGAGGTGGAGGAAAAGGGAATGAAGAAAAGGAAGAGAGGAAGAAGATTGAGGAAGACGAAGTCACGGGAATGAAAGAAAAAAGGGAAGAGAAGTCATAGGGATGGGAAAGATGGAAAAAGAGGTATGGGTTTCTGACATGGGAATGAAGAAAAGGGAAAAAAAGTCTCACGCATGTCAGAATTTCTGACATGACTTTAGGAGTCCCAAATCCCATTTGGGAGGTCTAAAGTCTCTACTTTAGACGTCCCAAATCCCATTTGGGACGCCTAAAGTAATTTAAATTTTTTTAATTTATTTTTTTGGCGCCAATGGAAATCTTTAGGCGTCCCAAATAAAATTTGGGACGTCTAAACTCAACTTTAGGCGTCCCAAATTCAAATTTGGGACGTCTAAGGGTTTTCCTATGTACATATAATTACGAAAATGCCACCGCCTTCCTTTTTATCCACCCAATTTTAAAATTGGGACGTCTATTAGGGTGGTTATATCTTAATTCTGTAGTAATGAATGTTTGTGTGGATGTCCATATATTTTCATTATCTCTATTATCTCACAATTATCTCTTATTATCATCAAATCTGTATATATCAATTCTATTGAGATTGTAAAGTTATGCTTATAAATAGGGACATATGTTATGTACTATATACACTTTAAACAGTAAACAAGAATCTTCTCTCTTGCTCTTATATTCCCTCTTTCTCATGGTATCTTTCCTTTCTATTTATAACACCTTATCAACATGAGACTCTACTGGATGAGTTTATGGCATCTTGTTCTTGTATATACTTATTCTTCTTCTTATTTCTGTGGCTTTAACTCTGTTGAGTTTTTTCCCCCTTTTTGAGATGCAGAATTTTATTTATCAAGATTAGACTTTTTCATTGTTTTGAAATGAAAAATCAATATAATACCAACTGGAGTGATCCAAAAGGTTCAATTCTGCAAGTCTCCTCATATCAATTCTTCCATCAAAATGTCTCGGAACAAGGTATACGCTATTCTATGAAATAGGCCGCACAAGAAATTGAATTCTTGCATAAAGGCAAATTGCTGACTTGAAAATTTAGAATGGTGGATCACAATGTGTTTATTAATTAACTAAATATTTTAACAATAATTAATATATTCATATCTCAATCAATATAAAAAATTATATTATTCATATAGCGTATTTTCATTCTGAATCTATATGTTAGGTAGATATCTTTTCATATAATTATGTACTACTCCTACTATGTGCATAGTCATGTATTCCCTTTAATCTATAGATCTTTTATTTTAAACATAAGTGAAACTTTTATGATTTATCTTGAAGATTTATCATGAACTTGATTATCGTGTGGTCTGATTTAATTTATGTTTTCAAGGTTTACAAAATTTTACCCTTTAGATTATGAAAGATTTGCTTTACATGATAAAAATATAATTTATTATATTCTGGTGTAGCTCTGATATAGCTTTGAATCTTTAACAATTCTCTCTCTGTTTTCTTATTTAATCTATGAAGAATAATTTGAGACATTATATAAAATTAGGATATTATATAGAATTAAAATGAAACTTTATCTTATCGATATGGTTACTTTTAATACGACCATAAGCTATATAATTTATATTTTCTATCTGATGGCAAGAAGCCTTATCCTTTGATTTCATATTTTGAAATTATTTGAACAGAAGTCATACAACTTTTGTCAGAAGTCATATAGCTTTTACTTTCTCATTATATAGCCAGAAGTCATAAAGCTTTAATTTTATCTTAAGATTAAATGACAATATGTTTATGATAATAAATTTGATAGACGCATATATGAGATGGTTACATGTTTGCAACCTAAAGTTTGCAATGTTGTTTGAATAAATTATTATAGTGCATAATTTTTAGACTATATGATCCATAATATGATCTAGCAAGATTATTTATCAAAGCCTCCATATGCAGCTAAATCAAAAAAATTTTAGAACAAAATTCTCATTTTAACGTTGAGATTATTGATTTTAAATATTGCAGTACATAAATACATTAAGCCAACAAGGTGTTATAAATTCTCCCATTATAATTGACTTTTGGTCAGAAGCCAAGCATTTTTCATCTTAGAATTTTAAATATGTAAATCTATTCTTATTATTCCACCATAGTATTGTACAAAAAATGGATATTTAGAAAAAGTTGGGTAAGAACCTTCTTCGTCCTCTTGTTTGTTTATGAATGGAACAAAATGATGTTTCTAAAGAAAAAAAATAGATTTGGGAGATTTATACTACATGATTAATTTATTATCATTTGACAAAGTTTTCCAACATTAGAGGGATAAAAAGAGTAGCTGGAAAAGAGAATTCGTTGAATGCATCAGATGTAGATCCTTAAATATAATAGTATAAATCAGAAGTTCATCAACTATTACATTCTTAATATATTGTAAAATATATGCCAGGTGCATTCACTGACCTAAATAAGAATTCTTAAATCTCATATTCCAGCTGAAAAATGATCCATTAAGTATAAAATGAAAAATTAAACATGCTTGAAGCATGAGAAAGTGATCGGTTCCAAAACAAAAGAAAAGGGAGCAAATAATCAAGATGATCATATTGAGGAGGCAAGAATTGAGACATAACTGTTTGTAAGACCCTAGAAAAGGTTCAGGTACCTGAAAGTGATAAAGAGATCTCAATTAACTATGTCTTAAAAGAAAAAAGGAACTGAGAAGATGAAGTTGTTGACAACAATTTTTTATGAAAATATCACATAAGCAAATGAGGATCTTGTATACACATATGTCATGAGATATAGATATAAAGATAGTTGGCCAACAGAAAATAAAAGACACAACATACAATATCATAACATGAAATTGTGCATTTCTAGCCTAAGCACCCGAAGTGCGATATTAGTATTATATAAATTGGAATTCTTCTATGAAAAGGCGGAAATACAGTCACAATGCCCTTTGCAAAAGCTTAATATTGATAGACATTATCTTGTAGTAGGTTAAATATTCATACGTCTTGTTCATTTAAAAGTCTGGTAGTATATGGAATTTTTCATATGCGTCTATAGAATATGGTTATAACCTATGAATTAGTATATTGTGAGTTATACATGAATCCCAGAAGGATTTAAAATGCTAAAAGTATATATCTGAAAAATTGTTATACTTATAAAATTCCTGAAGAATCAAATACATATATGGATTTATATCTAAACATATGATAATTCTTGAAGGATTTAAGTTACCAGAAGCGTATGGTCAAAGTATATGAAACTCCCTAAAGGATTCAAGTTTCCAGAAGCACACAATTCAATCAAGATCTTTATTTGGTTTGAAGCAACTAGGGTGTATTAACAATACTTACTTGGTAAATATCTGTTGAAGGAAGGATATAAAATATCTATTCTATCCATGTGTTTTTATGAAAAGATCTAAAAATAAGTTTACTATAATTATAGTTTATGTTGAATAGTTTAAATATATTTGGAACTCTTGAAGAGTTCATAAAAGCTATAATTTTCCTGAACTCCTGAAGAGCTGGCAAAACTGTGAATTGCTTGACCTCCTGAAGAGCTTGCTAAAGTTAAGAATTACTTAGGGCCCGTTTGGTACACTGGAATTGATTTTCATGGAAATGGAAATGGATATGGATATGGATATGGAAATGGGATTTAAAAATATGTTTGGTATGACATGGAAATGAGACCTCATTTTTATCTAAAAAGACCAAAATGCCCATATACTTATTTTTCCTAAAAATTGCCCTCTTCCTTCCTCTACCATAACTTCCGACCACCCACCTAACCATACCTCATGCAATCAAAACGAGGACCAAAAGCTCAGAAGTTGAAACACAAATCTGCAAAACTTGAACACAAATATGGGAAATACAAATCACAAAAGCCAAATCAAAGCAAAACTTGATCTCAAATCTGCAAAATCCATGAACATATTATGATGAACAAAGTTGCAGATCTGGTTGGAGAATTTGATGAATAGCTAAAGACGAACACAATCTTGCCGTTGGTGATAGTGATGGAGCCGAAGAAATCAAAGATGAATTCGTCGTGCACAATGGTCCTGCAAGACATCGATTCTCCTTCTTTGTCGACTCCGGCTCACCGTCAAACTCCACCACTACTTTAAATCTGATGAGGGGTTCGTCAAAGATTGCCACTGTTGGTCACCGGAGGTTGACGTCACAAGTTGCCGAAGGTCGTCGTCATCTGTTGGTGGAGGTTGCCATCAAGCGGTGGTGGTCAAAGCATGGTGGTGATAATTCAGAGAGGGCAACATGGGAAATGGTAAGATGGAATTACAAATCTTAGCTTTTCATATGGAACCCATTTTGGTGGAATTGAGGCATTTTGGCTTCCACATGGAATTGGTAAAATTTCCAATTCCATTATATCAAACAAGCAATCTGATGGAATTGAGGCTTAATTCCATTTCCACCACCCATAATTCCACCGTACCAAACGGACCCTTAAAGAAAGCCTTTGAAATAAAGGATTTGAGACGAATAAAAAGTTTTTCTATAGAGAAATTCTTGGTCCGGAAGTACCATGCCTTTAGACCTCAAGAAGGTGATGAAGAAATATAATACTTGGTCCAGGAGTATCAAATCTTAGTGTAATTGAAGCACTTACATGTATGTAGTTCATCACATATGACTTGATATATCATTTGCTTATTAGTATGATATAGTTATTCACCAACACGAAAACATGAGAATGGATTAAATCAACAGAAGAGAGTGAATTAGCATCTAATAGATCCATTCCAATGAAATCCAGTAGCTTTATTCACCAAGTCACTTCTTGCAATAATATTTGAAAAGCTTGTCCATGATATCAAACTTTACAGATTCAGAGCTATCAATTCATGTTGCCAATAGGGGGAGCTTATACGCCCTATACTCTTTTTCCCTTCTGCATGCTTTTATCTCACTGGGCTTTCCTAACAAGGTTTTTAACGAGGTAGTACTGGATAGCGTATCAACAAATGATGTCATCTTTTTCTTCCACTAGGCTTTGTCCCACTGAGTTTTTCCTAGTTGAAGTTTTTTAATGAGGCATATTCGTATATAACGGATATCCAATGAAGAGTGTTATGAATATAATATTTGTGTGGATATCCATATATCTCCATTATCTATATTATCTTCAATATCTCATAATTATCTCTTATTGTCATCAAATCTGTAGATATCGATTCTATTGAGATTATAAAGTTATGCCTATAAATGAAGGTATATGTTATGTACTATATACACCTTAAATACTGAATAAGAATATTCTCTCTTACTCTCGTGTTCTTTCTTTCTCTTAGTATCTTTCCCTTCTATTTATAACATTGATCATTTATCTATATCACGTTTATTAAAACTTATTTATTCAGAATTCTTTTAAATGGTTTAAAATATATTTTAAATGTATTTTATTTTATTATAGCAAGTAAATGGAATAAGTTTGATTGAGAGATTATGTAAATTATTTAAATTTTTAATTTTTATTTTTTTTAAAATGCTTTTTCTAAACATTTATAAGCACATTCAGTTAGTATATGTATTCATTAAAGGGATTAATGAAATTTTCAATCAATTTTTTATATCTAGATTCACTAAATTAATGAAACTTATGTCCCAATATAATTAAAAATATTAAATAAATATATTTTAAAAATAAAAAATGAAATTATAAAAAATGAAAAAAAAAGGGGAGAAATTTTTTAAATTATTTATAACAATTTTACAAAAAATATAGATTTTAACCAAAGAAAACTCTTAAATTAGTAAATAAAATATATTTTGATCAACAGTTTTAATTAAAAAATATTTTTTAAAAATATCCTTAATGGTGTTAATAGTCTGGACTTGAATGAATATTTTTCAAAGTAATTAAAACCGGACCGGTCAGTGAACTGGTCGGGGTACTGGGTCAAGGGTTAGTGGGTCAGACCGGAGTCAAACCGAAGCTAAATCGGGACCAAACCGGTGAAAAATGGAATATTTTAGGCTTATAGTATGAAATTCTAAAGGAAAAATTTAAAAAAAATTAAAAAATAAAAAATAAAAAAATTGACCCGGACCGGTTTAGTGCCCGGGTCACCGGTTTCCGGGCGGTCTGAGTCAGATAACATTGATATTTTCACAATAAAGGAGATGTCAGTGTAATTAAGGCATTATGTGAGGGAGGTTAGAGTATTTTACTCTAAATTTTAATAAAGAGGTTAAAAAGGTTTAAGACTTTTGTTTTCCGGGAAAAATGTGAAAAAGCCTTATACAATAGGTTTAAAGGGCTTAAATGGCCCGAAAGTTTTCTCGTATAGGCATTAGGCACTTAAAAAATTTTGAGGGGGCAAATGTGCCCTAAAAGTTTCAAAAATAGGGCAATCTTACCCCTCTATTAACTATCCCTAACTGTCAACCCCTTAACCAAATATGCAAAGGCGGCATGCTTATGTGGCTTTCACCTCACCCTTTTTTGTCCATGTCAGTAGTCAGATTTTTTAGCAGTTTTTTTTATAAAAAAAAACTCAAATCCTCTCCTACAATGTCTCTAGTCCTTGATATAAGACTCAGTTGAGTTATTTGTGGAGATTAAAAAAGTTAAATAAATTACTTAATTATATATTAGTAACTCAAGCAAAGATTGAAAAAAAATGCGAAAAGCCTTATTTTTACAAAAGCTCTAAATGCGATGAACATGTATCCACCGTGAAGCCTTATTTTCACATGAAAAGCATACATTGGTGGCTTATTTTCAAAAGCTACTTCTAGGCTAAAAGGCTATACTATTACAAACACTTACCCAAACAGCGTCAGTTCCTCTCACTATACTTTTTTTCATACTAAGATTAGATTGGCCAGGTCAAACCAAAAGCCGGCGACCCGGCCATGAAACCCGTCCGAGTAGGTAACCTGGTTTTCTATGCAACTTGGGGCAACTCAGTCGCAATCGAGCTCAACCCAAGCGAGTTACTAGATTGACCTGGTTGCCTTTTTTAAAACAAATTAATATTGTTTATAGGGTATATGACAATATTAATCAAAATCAATGATAATTTTTATATTAATAACTATTAGTTTAACGATTAAATGATTATAGATATTAATATTTTGTTATCATCTATCTATTTTGTATTACGTTTATTAAAACTTATTTATTTAGATTTCTTTTAAATGGTTTAAAATATATTTTATTTTATTATAGGGTGCAATTGGATGAATGAGAGATTATGTAAATTATTTAAATTTATAATTTATAAATTTTAAAAACATTTTTTCTAAACATTTACAAACACATTCAGTTTGTATATGTGCTTATTATAAGAATTAATGAAATTTTCAAACAATTTTTTTCATCTAGATTCACTAAATTAATAAAATTTATGTCCCAATATAATTAAAAATATTAAATAAATATATTTGAAAAATAAAAAAAATGAAATTACAAAAAATGGAAAAAACGAAAATTCTTAAATTATTTATAACAACTTTAATAAAAAAAATATAGATGTTAACCAAATAAAACTCTTAAATTAGTAAATAAAATTTATTTTAATGGAAATTTTAATTAAAAAATATTCTTAACAGTGTTATAGTTTGGACTTGAATGAATATTTTCACAATAAAAGGGAGGTCAGTGTAATTAAAGCATTATGTAAGAGAGGTTAGAGTATTTTACTCTAAATTTTAATAAAAGAGTTAAAAAGGTTCAAGACTTTTGTTTTCCAGGAAAAATGTGATAGAGCCTTATAAAATAGGTTTAAAGGGCTTAAATGTCCCGGAAGTTTTTACGTATAGCCATTAGGCACCTGAGAGTTTTTGAGGAGGCAAATATGGCTTGAAAGTTTCAAAAATAGGGCAATCTTGCCCCTCTGTTAACCAGCCCTAACTGCTAACCCCTTGACCAAATATGCAAAGATGGCATGCTTATGTGGCATCTACCTCACCCTTTTTTGTTCATGTTGGTTGTTAGATTTTTTAGTAGTTTTTTTTTAAAAAAAAAACTCAGATCCTATTCTACAATGTCTCTGGTCCTTGATATAGGACTCAATTGAGTTATTTGGGAAGATTAAAAAATCTAAATAAATTATTTAATTATATATTAGTTTATAAGTCAAGCAAATCAGTTTTAAAAAAAATGATAAAAGCCTTATTTCTAAAAAAGTGATAAATGCGACGAACATGTATCCATTGTGAAGCCTTATTTTCATGTGAAAAGCTTGCATTGGTGGCTTATTTTCAAAAGCTATTTCTAGGCTAAAAGCCAATTTTAGCACAAACGCCTACCCAAATAAGGTCAGTTCCTCTCATTGTACCTTTTCTCATACTAAGATCGGATTGACTGGGTTAGACCGAAAGCCGGTGACCCGGCCATAAAACCCGTCCGAGTAGGTGACTTACTTTTCTATGCAACCTGGGGCAACTCGATCGCAATTGAGCTCAACCCGCTTGGTTGACTTGGTTGCCTTTTTAAAAAAAAAATTAATATCTTTTATGGGGTAGATGGCAATATTGATCAAAGTCAATGATAATTTTTATATTAATAACTATTAGTTTAATGATTAAATGATTATAGGTAGGAATATTTTGTTATCATCTATCTATTTTTTATCATGTTTATTAAAACTTATTTATGTAGATTTCTTTTAAATGGTTTAAAATATATTTTATTTTATTATGGGGTGTAATTGGAATAAGTTTGAATGAGAGATTATGTAAATTATTTAAATTTATAATTTATAAAAATGTTTTTTCTAAACATTTATAAACACATTTATTTTGTATATGTGTTTGTTAAAAGAATTAATGAAATTTTCAATCAATTTTTTACATCTAGATTCACTAAATTAATAAAACTTATGTCCCAATATAACTAAAAATATTAAATAAATATATTTGAAAAATAAAGAATGAAATTATAAAAAATGGAAAAAACCCATAATTCCTAAATTATTTATTACAATTTTAACAAAAAATATAGATGTTAACCAAAGAAAACTCATAAATTAGTAAATAAAATTAATTGTAATGAAAACTTTAATTAAAAAATATTCTTTAAAAATATTCTTAACAGTATTAATAGTTTAAACTTGAATGAATATTTTTACAATAAAAGGGAGGCTAGTGTAATTAATGTATTATATAAGAGATGTTAGAGTATTTTACTCTAAATTTTAATAAAAGGGTTAAAAAGGTTTAAGACTTTTGTTGGCCAAGAAACATGAGAAAAAGCCTTATAAAATATTATAAAATAGGGCTAAAGAGTTTTGATATTCTGAAAGTTTTTGTGTATAGGCATTGGGCACATGAAAGTTTTTGAGGCAAATGTGCTATGAAAGCTTAAAAAACGGGGCAATTTTGTTCAACCAGCCATAACGGTCAACTTTTGTTGACCAAATATACAAATGTGGCATATTTATGCGGCATCTATCTTACTCTTTTTTTGTCCACATCAGTCGTCATAGATTTTTTAGTAGGGTTTTTCTTAAAAAAATTCAAATCCTCTCCTGCAATATCTTCGATATTTGATATTCTAAATTGAGTTATTTGAGAGATTAAAAAACTAAATAAATTACTTAATTATATATTAGTTTATAAGTCAAGTAAATTAAGTTAAAAACATAATAAATATAAATATATTAAAGTAATTTATTTCACTTTCTACAGTTGACTTTAATGTATTTATATTTAGGCTAAAGTATATTTTTATAATTCTTTAAGTTTATATGGGGTATAATTTTGATCTTTTAACTTTATAAGGTATACCTTTGATGCTAAAATTCTAACACCGTTAATGTTGTAACCGAAAACACTACTGCAGAAAACTCAAATAATGACTGTGTAAATCTAACTGATGACTATGTAATTAAATGCTATTAATCTGAAATTTAAAATCTATGGAAATTGAAAAATATTTAAGAACCAAATGCAACAGCCAATATTAAAACCTTGATTGTATTAAAAAATTTTAGTTTAATTTCATTTACAACAATTTTTCGATTTATTTTACTTTTGTAATCTAAATATTTTATATTAAATAATTAAAACTTAAATATGCTTATTAGTTTCATAATCACTGCTTGAGTTTGTTGCGTAAACATTTTCCATTAGCAACATTAACAGTGTTAGAAATATAGGACCAAAAGTATACTTTATAAAGTTAAGAGACCAAAAGTATATTTCATGTAAAACTTAAAGAACTAAAAGTATATTTTAATCTTATAATTATTAATTTTTCAAACTAATTTACTTGATTTATAGATTAATATATAATTAAGTAATTTATTTAGAATTTTTAATTTCTTAAAATAACTCAACTGAATTTTATATCAAGGATTGAAGACATTGTAAGAGAAGATCTGAGTTTTTTTTTTAAAATAAAAAAAAATCTAATAAAAAATCTGACAACTAACGTAAATAAAAAAAGATGAGATGGATGTCACATAAACATATCACCTTTGTATATTTGGTCAACAAACATTGACCATTAGGACTAGTTAGGGATGGCAAAATTACCCCCTTTTAGAAATTTACAGGACACATTTGCCACTCGAAAACTTTCATGTGTCGCATGCTTATTTGTGAAATCACCCTTTAACCCTATAAAATACAACTAGTTGATGACGGCTTATTACAGTTCAACCAAAAACTGCCATATCTATCCGGATCCGGTTTCCATCATTTTTCTTCTCATCTGTTGCTTGCCCTTTTCACAATCTAGATTATTGGATGAAGACCTTAACTGTCTAAATTTTTTTTTATTATAAAAATATTATTATTATCATTGTAATATTTTTATAATATGCAACTGTTCAAATTAAAAAAAAAAAAAAGAAAAAAAAGATAGGCAAGGGATGAAAAGAGAAAGGTTGGAAGGCGGATCCTATCAATCCAGCTTATCTTCCACTAAATTCGTTCATTATCCCCTCTCAAGCTTTGTTCATTGGGCATTAGAGAGAGAATCAGCTCTGTTTTTCTTTCTGTAGGTCTGAATGGGACAGAGAGGCGACGAAGAAGAATCGAAGACGGAGAACAGTTACTCGCACCCGGGAAATTCTGTAATTAATCTCAAACAGCTTCCCCCTATAGATCCATCCAGAATCGTTAACCCCTCCTTCAACGTAATCCTCTGGTTCCCTCAATATTTTAATTTTCGTTTCCTGAATGTCTTTTTTTTTTTTTTTTTTTTGCCACAATCTCGTTTCTGTAGAAATTTCCTTTCGTTTGTATGTTTAAAGTTTTATTTTTTTTTTTTTTGTCCAGCGTAGGTGGAGTAGACCTAAATTCGGGAAACCTAACTTTAATCGGGGGCTGAAATCGTTTAAATATGACGAAGCACCCAGAAAATCAAATTCTAGCCCTAGTTCATCTGGCAAAACAAGTGAGAACCGTGGGAACACCACCACCTCTGATTCAGACTCTGCAGAAAATGGTATAGAATTGGCCCTCGATGGTATCATTTCATTTGAGTTATTGTTTTCTATTTGTTTTTGTTCTTTGTGTATACCCCCATCGTCCTCCTTTGAACTGTTTTTTTATTGATCTTGTCTTTAGCAATGTGAGGTTGCTTAGATAGAGTTAGCTTTTCTTAGTTTTCTTTTGCTTTTGGCTTTTCTGGGGTGGGAGAGAAGAGATTAGTTCTTTTGACTTGTGTTTTTTCCCTTTTTTTTTTTTAATAATCATTCCTCCATGTAGTTATCTGTTCACATATAATAAAATTATGCCTGTCGAGCATTATAAAACACTCCTTCTCTGGATTTAGGTATGAAGCAAGGATCTGCGAGGTCAAATCTGTATGAGATCTGTGCTGCAAACCATTGGAAGCCCCCTGTATTTGAATGCTGCCAAGAGGAAGGTCCTAGTCATCGTAGAAAGTATGTCCACCTTCTTCTGCCTGGTATTTTATACTGTACATTAACTAATTGCAAATATTCTACAGTGCAGTTGTTTTATATTCTATTATAAACAACTGATACGTAGTACGCTTCTAATAATAAATACTGGGAGTCAACACAAGCCACATTTTGTGTGTTGGCTCCTGAATGTCAGATGTCAATGAAACAAATAAACTAATATCAAGAAACTAACATTGTGTAGAATACCATACTTTGTGGTGAGCAAGTTGGGTATATTGATGAGGAAGAGCGCTTTTCAAAAGGCAAATATAATCCATGTTTAATTCCTTTGGTAATTGGTATGCACAAAGAATTGTATAAGCTTACACAATTTGGACTTTTTATTTGCTTGTTACCCTTAACACTTTAGACGCAAGAGGTGAGTGATAAGCCTTGAAATAAAATGGAATCATGTATAATTTTTTAAAGAAAAAAAAAATCTTTACTATCCTTATTTGCTAATATATTGTCATATCACCATCATTAACTTCACCATCACAGCCCCCGCTTTTACTGCCACTATCCTAAATCAACGCCTCTACCTATGTGTTCCTATCACCACTATTACCACCGTCATTGTCATTATTACCATGTTATGACATGAGGGGATATGTATTATTTTCATCCTATGGTCAAAGCATGCCCAAATATTACAGATTGATGCAATTATTTATGATAGTATAAAATGCTTATTTTATGAACATATTATACAATACTATACCATGCTACTTATGCTATCCAACACGGCCTAAATATAAACAAGTAAGGGTTAGGTGTAGAAATTCTTGTGAATTGCAGATGAAAAGGTATGACAGTTACTTGTACCTGAACCCTTTGCTGTTTTGGAATTTGTTATGAAATAGTTAAGTCAGAAGAAGGTTTCATATTTAATAAAAAAACAGAAGTAATCTCTATGATATTGAATGACTGGGTACTCATGATTCACTTTGCTGCCCCTCTCTCTCAATTGCACTAGGTGATGTGCAGTAATTTTTTTTTTTGGCGCTATTTTTGGAGACTAATTGATGATTTTCACAGATTCACCTTCAAGGTTGTGTTTGAGATGGGAGCAGGACTGAAAACGACTGTAGAGTGCTTCAGTTCCCCTCATCCAAAAAAGAAAGCAGCAGCAGACCACGCGGCTGAAGGAGCATTGTGGTTCTTAAAGCATGAAGGTCATGTTAGGAAACACAAATAGAGGGGATAATAGTCACTGAACCACCAAATTTATTTCATTCTTCAGTGATGCTCTCTAGCCTTGGTTGCCAAAGTGAAGAAGATGATAATCGCCTAGGAGAGGCTCCTGTGCTATTTCCTGTCAAATCTTGTGTCCTCTTCTTGGTTCTTGTGATGTTGTCACGAAACCCAGTTTCTTTCGGCAAGCCATCAGGTTTTCCTTTAATTGTGACTCTAGTAAACAAGCAAGGAAAGAAATTATGAATATAAAAACAATTACTCTCTCTGATTTTTGATCTCTCTCCTTCATTTCTTGCATATTTGTTGCTGTCATGTAGTTGCTTGGGAATTTTATTCCCGAAGATACAACAGGTAGAGATCATACCATCATGATCTTCTTCCTCGTTGCTGAATTGGACATTCCTGATTTCATGAAATTGAGAAGGATAACGCTTTGGAGAAAGCTTTTGAAGCTTTCTAATGGTGCTTAATGGCACTACATAGAACTTCTGTCCAGGCATGAGCTTGGTGTCCGGCACAACAACTGCCCATGGATGTTGAAACACATGTGGATATGCAACGCAGCATCTCGGATTACGGTACATGATCTCAGCTGCAAGCACAGGCCTATCATGGAGTTCAGTATGACCACCAGGATGAACAATCCGAAGGAACAGGGTTTTTGAACTATTGGTACATATCCAGCTAGAAACTAACATGGTTTTTCTGTATTTTGTGCTAGGGAAGGGATAGGAGAACAATTAGTGTATGCAACCAACTCAAACCAATGAAGGGGGCATAATGAGATCATCCCATGATGGCAAGAAAAGACCTGAAGAGGATTTAAGTATAAATAATTCAATAATTTATGAAACTCTTGGCTGTTGCTTTTTCATTTCATTTGATAACTTCAATGCATAAAATCTTGGCGAAGTAAATTGTATTATCATGCAGTTGTCTCTTGTCTAGAGGATTCTCTTTCATAAATTTGTCTTCTAATGCTATTTTTTAGTTTTTTAAAAAATATCTGTTCCTGTCAAAGAAGTTTCAGGCAGCTTTCCACCTCCTTCGTACAAGGATAAACAGTTGAGTGGCTAGATCTATTGTTTGTTTGTGTAAATGATAATATTTAATGACAAGCTTCCTAGTGGCTAGAGCCACTACGTTATTACAAAGAACCAGAGATTCTAATGACTGTTGAAGAGCAGGTTCTGTGTCTTGTTTGTCCTCAATGTGGAAGCCAAATGAACTTTAGAATATCCGAATCTGTGTCTGGAGATCACCATCCATGTTAGTGAATCTCAAGGAAATCCATTGATGCTTGACAAAACAAAAATTCTTAGGTCATAGTTTCAGTAATGTAGATGTTGAGCCTTGGAGTAACAATAAGGTTGCCATATGACCTAAAAGGTTGCCATATGACCTAGAGTCATGGATTTAAATTCTAGAAACAGTCCCTGAATTTGTGGGGGTAGGATTATGTACATTTATCCCTTCTTAGATTTCATTTAGTAGGAGCTTTGTGCACCATGTCACCCTTTGTTTATAGTTTCTGTATTCTAACACTTTCTTGTTTTCCTTGTGTTTTAAATACCAAAATTCTCGTTTCATCCTCGGTTTCAACTTTCAAATTTAATAATGAAGTTACTTCTTGGCGTCTCATTTTGATTCTGTTAGGACAAATGCATCGATGGATCGTTAAGGTTCCTGGAAATTTGGCAACTAGCTGATAACAGGGTTGAAAACTATGAGAGTAAGAGCATCCCCAGATTGGCAGAATTTATCGTCATATTGAACCTTCCCTTGTAAAGTTTTGTTTTGTTTGCTTGATAGAACCTTCACTTGTAAATTTAAACAACCACAGTGATGTCAACAAGCAGCCTTATCCATTATATGGAATTGGCTACATAAATTGCAATGTTATTACACACTATCAACAACCAAATCTTTGGATAAATTGTTCAACCATAGATCTTACTCAAGACATCAGATATAAAATATACATTCACATACGCTAGCAAACTACACATTCCATGAGTTCTGAATGATACAACCCATTTCTCATACTCCACGCAATAGATAAGACCCATATTTAATTTTTTTTTAAAAAAAAATCTAAAGTCTCTGGTCTTATTTGAAGTAAAAGTATTTTGTTACATTTAATATTGATATACACTAGCTGTAATTAAACCAGAATTTCATAAGGTAGAATACATTAATCCCTCGTTCCAAAGCACATTAGATATTATAAACTTACCATGAGAACCATATATTCCACTCACAATGTATAAATGTCTGGAAGAGAACAAAACACAAAACTCAAGGTTGATTCTTTCAGCTTAGGATTGTGATTTCTATGCAACAACAATGACTAGGTAACCACTAACTCATCCAAAAGTGTCCTAAAATATCATGCAATCTTAAGCTTCACTAGGATTTACAAACTATCATGCTCTGTTACAAAAATAAACATAATAATGAATTATCTCTCTTTGTAAAAAAATACAAACTTTGCAGCAAAATCAGAGTTTTAAACATCTCCAAAATCAGTGCAAATTCTCAGAGCAGACTGGTTCTGAAACTCTGAGAGACCCTCCCAGCTCCATGGGCACCAAAGGGATGAGAGAATGCAGGACATCAGTTATTAGCGGCCGATAACTTGGTTCCGGTTGTACACAAAGTACAGCCACAGCAGCAACCTGCAGAATGTTAATACTACTAGTTATAGAACCCTTGATTATGGGTAATTTAAGGAAGACTCGTGATTATGGCACTTCTAATCAATGAACCTGATATAAATGCTTCAAATCCATTGTGTTTCTGATGACAGGATCTATAATACTTGGAAGCTTTGATCTGTCAGTTAGCTGAGGCATGGCCTGCATGCAAATCAATCAAGGTTTTAACTTTTAACAAATCACCAAGCCCTGATAAACTGAAGAATTTGCAGCTAAAGTTGAGGAAATATATATATATATATATATTACACCCTTCATGGGGTGAAATTAACATACCCATGTGACAATGGATTGGTATTGGTCTGAGGACATCTTGTCCATGGCTTTTCTTCCTGTTAGAAGCTCTAGAAGGACAACCCCAAAAGCATATACATCACTCTTATCAGTTAGCTTACCTGAAAAATTTAAGATCGTTATTTTCCACTGGGTCTGACAACAACAAAAATGATCAAAATTTCTTAGGTTCTCAGAATTGTTAACAGAAGCATGATGATGCACTGAAAATTAGTCTCAAATAATGGAAGATATCCTTTTCTCTTTTCAAGATAAAAATCATTTTCCCCACAAGAAAAGTAAAAAGTCGTTCCTCCCTAGATAAATCTGACTTTCTGCACCAATCGGCATTTAGAATCATCAAGATTGAATGAAGACCGCTTTCATGAGAGTATTGTGGTCGTAATTAAGATGATAGATATAATACATCAACAAATAACTATGGAAATTAGTATGTTAGAAAATTATACTGAATTTACAATACCAGACACCTAGTCTATCTTTGAATATATCAAACAGGAGAAGCAGTGAAGCACCTTCAAAGAATTTTAAAAGAGGGAAGAAAGGTAATACTTCCAGAGAAGGAAAATTGCTACAACTACTCGATTTGAGATAAAAGACGATACTACAGGAAGGAGTAAGCTATTTGTTTGATGATGACAAATATTTATTATGTACCATGTGATATGTACTCAGGTGCTAGATAACCCAAAGTTCCTGACATCTTTATGTTCTTGTTTTGCATTCCAGAACTTACAGCAAGCCCAAAATCTGATAACTGAATCAATCAAAATTCAGTAAAAGCAAGCATAAGTAAACAGTTACGTTGCAAAGACATTAAAAAACAGTAAATGATTTTGGATCTTGACCTTGGCATTAAAGTGAGAATCCAGAAGAACATTAGAAGATTTCAGGTCTCTATGTACCAGAGGAGGATTAGAGTGCTCATGGAGATATTCTAATGCCCTGACAGAACCAGAGATTGTTAGATCAGCCTATATATAATCAAAACAAAGGATTGAGAATCAGAAACAGTCAGTACGATTCACAGACTTACGTGGCAACATCAACAGCGACCTTTAGCCGGAGGTGCCAATCTAGAGATGATCCATGACTAGGGCCTACAATTGTAAGCACAACTGAAACATGATGCTTATGAACCCTATATATAGTATTAGTATTACACTACTTCCTCTCATTTAACAGATGAAAAACGATACCATGTAATTGAGTTTCCAAAGATCCATTCTCCATCATTTCATATACAAGAAACCTTGATTCACCATGAATACAGTATCCAAGAAGTTTAATGATATTTTGATGCCGAATCTTGCTTAACCAATTCACTTCATTCTGCAAATTTATCAAATATTTGGAGGCAAACTTGGTAAAAAGCAAAATTATATCTCGCAGGAAATATAAATAATAAAAGTACCCTTACCTCAAATTCCCTATCAGCACTGCTATCTGCTTTCTTCACAGCTGCCTTGAGATGCTCATCAAAACAAGCTCTGTACACTAGCCTAGAACCACTCTCACCCAGAATATTACTTTTGGCAAAGCTGTTTGTTGCAACCTCTAACAACTGAAAGTTAAATATAGCAATTGAACTCTTCTTGTCTGCCATTTTTGAGTAATTAAATTTAGCATCAACAGGGCTCAGTGACACCCCTTTTGCAGCTCCTGTAAATTCAATAAACATGTAAATGAGGGGTAGAAATGCAAAATTATCTGCGCTCATCATCTACAAATAGAAAGAAAGAGGTTTTCAATGCAAATATATATATATATATATAGATACCTATGGTCTCAGGGCTGTTAGAACTGGGAACTTTGAAGATTTTGTGTCGATAACACCAGATGTATGTTAAAAATAGGAAGATTGAGACTAGAAGAGCAGAACAAACAGCAAGTGCTATTATAATTCTATTGTTTAAATTCTGGTGGTGCCCTACTCTAGCCCCCGCAACACCTGGTTCAACAAGATATAAAACCACATATATATCTTGATCAATAAGCAGATATAGATTATTAAATAAGGTTAAAAACTTCAATAAAAATGGCAATGGCACAGGAGTATAAGAGGTGGCTGTGATTCGGATGAACTATGTAATTGAATTGTATCACCAGCAGAACCTCTGAAAGTAAGCAGCTTTCTATTAATAATTAAGAAAAAATGAGAAAATACACTTGTATCATCAGATGATTCAGATCTATGGCTGAAAATGATAATGCTTAGAACAAAAAGCAGAGTTATTTCATTTCCTCGTATGGTTTTAGACCCAAAAGGAGAAATTGCGGCTTAACCACTTCCCCTGTTTGTTTGCCTGCAAGACTGCTTTTTTCAGAAACTAAGGAGAAGTTATCTTCTATACAGTAAGTTAATAGTGCGTCCCATCGAAATTCCTCCATGATTTATGGCCCCAGATAAAGCGAAGACCAGGGATTTTGGTGGGGATTCAAACTTTTGGGCTTTTTTTAAGTTTCGAACTTATGGTAAATCATCAACGCATTATATCAAACATAAAGCCGACAGAAAACTTCAAAGCTCAAAATTAAGGAAACAAGCATATAATGCCTGAAGATGCGTAGTACTAACCTGGAGATTCAGCTTCAGCATTTGCAAAAAAATGAGAAATTGAAGGAGAAAAGCTTGATACCCAAATGAGCAGGAACAAAACAAGAAAATTTTTCATGTTGCTTTAAGGAAGAATGACACAGAGGAGGAGTATATGTGAAAGAGAGAGCTCAAAGGCTTGACCTTGAGAAGAGAAACAAGTACTATTGGGGTTTGATTTTGAATCTCAGTTTTGGCAGCAATATGCTGGGAAGAAGAAATGGACAAAGGATCTTTCAGGGAAACCAATAAAGCGCTTTTGGATGATTGAAATGAGTAGGTTTTGTTTGTTTATGTGAGAGGGAGAGGGGCAAAATTGGAAAGAAAGGAAAGAAATGAAGAAATAATGTGGCAGTTATGCAAAGGTGAGCGTTCAAAAGTTATGGGGACGCAGGAGTGAGTCTGTGAGATGTGGATAGTGTGGAGAGAGGGAGGGGGAGAGAGAGAGAGTGGACCTGCCGTGCATGTGGGTCATGCATGTTACGCGACACAAGGTTAAAGTTCGAAGCTTTCTCTTTAATTAGGGCGTTGAAAGAAATCTCTCGTGTCAAAAGTTTGTAGGGTGCCCCAAAGCGTGAGAGAAATAAATGAATCAATGATTAAAAAAAAAAATACAAAAGGTTGTGATTAGTTTGTAGTTGAATGGGATTGAAAATATAAAATCTCAACTCATTTTATCTTTTATATTTATCTAACTTATAAATTAATATTTAATATTACATAGAGATATTTAAAAAAAATCACCACATTTATTTTTTTTTATCAAAATTATGTCATATTTGTTTAAATTAATTAATTTATTTGTTTTTTAATTTTACTAAAATTAGTTAAGTATTAGATACTAGAGGAATGTATTTTATTTCTTGTGTGCATGTTTTTCATATTGACTAGATAGACCATAGATGAGGGTTCTTATGGGAGCTATGAGTACCATTATGTCATGATTTATGAGCGTCACTTGTCATAATTTTTTTTTTTCGATTTTCTTTTTAACTCCTTAGTCCTTACTGCTTTTTGGCTTAGTTTTAGGGAAATTTCTAAATAAATACCATTTAAACTTGAAAAACTCTATAAAGTCTGTCAACACATAGAAATGATAAATAAGTATTAAGAGACTATTCTGAAATTTTGAAATATTGTGTTTTTACCAAAACGTTCTACAAGTTTTTTTTTTTAACAAAAAAAAGAACCCGAGGTTATTAATAGCTAGTGTTACTAACAAGTTGAATAAAGGCAATGATAATTTGAGTATAACGATTGACAAATTATGCTCCCAAGGTTATTAATAGCTACACTCAGATTGTCATTGTCAATACTAAAGTTGTCATTATCTTTATTCAACATATTAACGACGCTTGATATGACTTAAGGAGCTCAAGTAATCAATCTCATTACTCAAATTCTCAATCTCATTATTCAACTTGTCACCGGAGTTCCGGCACCGACGAGGGTTTTTAAAAAATAAAAAGAAAAGAGGGGCATTTTGGTAAAAGCATAATATTTCAAAATCTCATATTAATCCCTTGAGACCTATTTTTATTTCCATGTGTTAACATACTTTTTGAGGTTTTCAAGTTCATAAGGTATCTATTTGGAATTTTTCCTAGTTTTTATTATTTAACATTTTATAATCAACTCTTATAATTAATGAAAATTAATTTGACTTTGTTTTTGCCTGAGAAAATTAATTTAACTTATAATGGCAACCCTTTGCTAATATATAATTAATGTATATATTTCTCGCCCCAACAATCACACGTTTTTTTTATAATGATTATAACAATTATACTTTTTGGCCAACGATTATTACAATTATATATATATATATATATATATTGACAATGATAATGATGATTATTAATCATGATAATACTGGCAAAAAAAATTGATCATGATGCTATCAATTACACACACATAATTGATAATAGACCAGTCCTCTGACTTAAGGTCCTCCATGTCCACAATTTGGTATCACATTGTTTTATTTTGATCAAGGTTTTCTTCTCAAGGTTCAGAGGGTAAAGGGTTTTTCCCTCTCTCAACAAATATGCTTCCCAATATCTGAACTTCTATTCTCCTCCTTACATGAATGAAGTCCCTTACCAACTCAACCAACAGTTTGTTAGTCATGATTTGGTATCTTAAAATCTCAACAATTTCACAAAGATTTGTAAGATAAATTCATTTGCTCTCGCAGTGTTTATAATTTAAATTTAAACTTTAATTCTTCAAAATAATAATTAAAATGTTTCTAAAATCGAAAAACTGTGATACAATATATGATAGTAAATCTAAAACTTATTCGTCATTTTTCCACTCTTGTTTTCATTTGTCATTGCCAAGGAACATGTTGATAATCTCTTTCAAAGAGACCACACATGAATTTTTTTTTTCCATAATTAGATTAAAAAATGTATTTAGTATATAGTAACTTAAAACAAAATGATAAGAAAAAGTACATTATTTGAAGACATGTTTTTTATAGCTGACAAATTGATTGAAGAAAGCCAACGAAGAAAGAACATGGAAACTTTTTAGAAAAATAATAATTAAATAAAAGAGAATTGGGAATAAGAATTGGCATGTATAAGATCATTAATCTAGCTTCGTAATTTTTAAGGAATGATGATTAGCATGAAACAAGGTATCTCGGGAACACCCTGATTTTCAGCTTATTGTGGAGATTCACACACTGCTAGATAGAGATTGGGAAGTGGAAATTTTACATTGCACTCAGGATGTTAACACAGTTGCAGATGTTATGGTAAAAGAAGCTTGGAAGATGGCGATTGATCTTCATATCACAAAATCGCCCCCTGCTGCTATTACTGACTTTTTAATAAATGATGTAAACAGAATGAGATTGCATGTTGACTCAGGAGGATAGCTTCTGATGTGTTTGTAGAATATCATTTACTATAAAAAAAAAAAAAAAGACCATTTATATAATTATGGCCAACCAAACATGATTATGCTGAAATAATTTTTTTAAAAACAAAAATATGCTCATATCTTGGGAGATGTTGCTAGGAATCCTTAGAGTGTTTAAGTAGCTTATACCAAATCATGGTGTTGAGGGTTAAGAGTTATTTTGAGTTTTGATGTGGTGTTTGACAATATCACTTTTAAAACCATGGTTTGGGTCAAAACCAAGGTGATTAAACCCGGACCGGTCAATGAACCGGTCGGGGTACTGGGTCAAGGGTTAGTGGGTCAGACCGGAGTCAAACCGGAGCTAAACCGGAACCAAACCTATGAGAAATGAAATATTTTAGACTTATAGTATGAAATTCTAAAGGAAAATTTTTTAAAAAATATATATTTTTTTAAAAAAATTAAAAATCTGACCCGGACCGGGTCACCGAACTGGACTGGTTTAGAGGCCGGGTCGCCGGTTTCCGGTCCGGTTCGGCTGGGCCGGTCCGGGTTAGATAACCCTGGTCAAAACCATAGTTTTAAAAGGGAAACCAAACACACACCCATATGTGTTTGTGTCTCTTGCTGTTTGTTTTAGTTTTTTAGAAATGTTTTTACGATTTATGATAAGACTCGTCAGACTTCAACACCAGCAACAATGTTTATACAAAGCGACACAGCCAATCACTGCCATCGCTGACCACTGTCCACAATAGGACCCACAGAACACACGACTAAACCGAAGCAAAAGATTCACTTGCAATGAGTTTCAGGTGGCCGACGAGAGAGGGAAGATCAGTGGCGAGAGTGGCAACACTTTTTTCTTCAAGCAGAGACGAAGGCAAGTAGGAGAAGAGAAGACAAGAGAGAGAGAGAGAGAAAGGTTAGACTGCATTTAATGCCAATAACAGTAATAAAATAGCATAACTTATAAGCTAAAAGCTAGACCAGGGGGCTTTTTGAAAAAGCTATTTATTTTAACCGTAAGTCAATTCAACAAATGCCCAACCAAACATATAACAAAAAACAGATTTGTGTCAATCGGGCTTCTTCCTCATCAATCAGGCTAATAGGAGGCCCAAATGCCCAACCAAACACTCCCATATTTGAACATTCTAAAATTAACTTTTTAATATATTATTTAAACAATGAATTGAATCTTTTATAAAAATCTACTAAAACATAAATCACATTACATTAGTAACTCCAACTTCAATTTACAAACTTTGATAAAAAAAACAAAACTTCAATTTACAGACACCAATTAGGATAAAAAACACTTTTTGCCAACGTTAATCTAAAAAAGCCCATGTTTGGAATCATGTTGGCACGTCGCGGCATTGGAGAAGACATCTTCAAAGCCAAGGCTTGCCATTTTAAACTAGTTGGCAAGGAATGTTCTCGTGTTTGATGGGAAGGTTCAAGGTTAGTTGCCTAAGCCTTAGAGCGTGGGTGAGTTCAACTCTTTCCTAAAATCTGTAGCACCAAAACCCAAAAAAAAAAAAAACGTTGGCACGTTTTGACATAAATGACCGTGTTGTTGTTTCTGCCTAAAACAAAAGCTTAAATAATTCAGTTAACTTCAAAACTTGGTAAACATGCAAAGACACAAGACCTAAATAATTGACACGCCATAAGGGCACAAGGCAGAGCCCGATGAGGTGTGTACCTCTAATCTTCACTTGCATTAAACTCCCACTACCACTTACTCCTTCATATTCATATATTCAAATCTCACAACAGTGAAATTGGCACGTACAACTAGGCCTCCTCCTCCACTGAGTGAGTGTGTTTATGTGTCAACAAAACAGGCTTCTTCATCCTCCTACCCACCAATCCCACTCTCATACTTGCCCCTTACCCTTCCCTCTCTTCCTTCTCTTTTCTCTCTCACCATTCACTCCTCCTCCTCTAAACCTACCCGCCACATTTAGTCCCTTTTACTCGTATTCACACACATAAATAAAAGCATTACCATTTTACTGTGTGTGTCTATATATATATATAAAATCAAACAGAACGATGAATGAACATGCAGTAGAGAAATGAGAGCAAACAGTGTTGTGATTGTAACTCTTGTAGTGTCACTCCTGTTGGTTACCCAGTCTCTAGCAGAAACTACACAGAGAGGCAGAGAAGATGAAGAATTGAGAGGGCTTAGAGGCAGAATCAAGCATGGCAGCAACACCAAAAGAAGAAGCAGAGGAGCTAAAAGAACAAGATCAAACAAGTGTGATCAGTTTTACCTCTTTCTGTTCGGTAAATGTGGCCAATGGCCTTTTCCTACATGTCCTTCAATTGATAATCCCTTTGATCACATCCCAATCTATCATTCGCCTCCGTTGTCGGCCACACCTCCGCCGGTAACCCCTACTTATTCGCCGAGAATCTCTCCTCCTCCATCGCCTGTAATTCAATATTCTCCACCACCACCAGTAATTCCTCCGCCACCTTGGCGGTTGTCCCCACCGCCGCCATTATGCCCACCCCCACCTCAACCTTGTCCTTCACCCCCACCAACTTGTCCCTGTCCATCTCCGTCACCGCCTCCACCTCCGCCATTATGCCCACCCCCACCTCAACCTTGTCCTTCACCCCCACCAACTTGTCCCTGTCCATCTCCGTCACCGCCTCCACCTCCGCCATTATGTCCACCCCCACCTCAACCGTGTCCTTCACCCCCACCAACTTGTCCCTGTCCATCTCCGTCACCGCCTCCGCCTCCGCCTTGTCCATCTCCGTCACCGCCGCCGCCTTCATGTACACCACCGTGTCTTCCGCCCGCTTCACCCCCGCCGGTGATCACAATACCGCCATTGCCCCCACTTCCGCCGTTGGTTCTATCACAGCCTCCACCGTCCATGACCCCTCCACCGGCAGTTATCCCACCGTTGGTGATTCCACCACCGCTTGTTCTTCCTTCTCCGTCGACAGGTGTACCACCAGCACCAACATTTCCATGGCTACCACCTCCTGATGTAGCTGTTTATTCTCCGCCACCTGCTTTCAGTTTTCCCCCAGATGGGTCCACACCAGCACCGCCACTTGTCCCGACGCCGCAGCTTCCGGAAGATCCACTCATATTTCCACCCCCTCTTGTATCAAACCCAGCTACGCCGGGCACTGGCGTGGTCCCGACGCCGGAGTTTCCTATAGCGCAAACACCACCGGTTGTTCCTGATGATCCAGTTCCTTCCACACCGCCAGTCTTTCCATTTCCCCAGACGCCGGACATTTTCTTGCCGCCTCCGGCCAGTCCAGAACTCCCGGATAATCCACCGGATCCGCCGTCGCTTGCTTTCACTCCACCAGCCTTTCCTATCCCTGAGACGCCAGATATTATCTTGCCGCCTCCAATGGTTCCGCAAATTCCAGAAGAACCTCCGACATTTCCGTTCACACCGCCGGTTTTAACTACGCCGGAGACACCGGATGTTTTCCTTCCGACACCGGCTAATCCTGTGCTGCCCGGAGACCCTCAAGAGCCATTTCCATTTGCATCCTCTCCGCCCTCGCCGGAGATTATCCTTCCAGAACCATCGCAAGAGGCACCTTCAACACCACTAGTATTCTTGCCTCCGCCATCCGACGTTCCTCCTCTCAAAAACTGACTCTCTGTTTTATATGTTTTTAGTTATTTCTTTTCCACTTAGGAAGTGTGTAGATGGACCACTAGACATATGGTAACTTAATTGGTCCATAGAAATGCCTTGTAAGTTCATTGGTTTGGAATTAAGTATTTTATGGTCAAATAAGTATTGTCCTTGTATATTAACCAAAAAAAGACTCTTTATTTCCGGCTGCTTGAGCTTTAGTCAACAACTGCCACCGTCTGCATGCAACCAGAGCTATGAAATAATAACTGATGTTAGGTTTGGAATTTACGTGGTAGTGTTTAACTAAAAAGTAGTACTACCGTTTAAGAATTATACTACTTAATAACTTTAATTATATGAAAAGACCGCAAAACATTAAAACATTAATCGCAAACAGAAGCAGAAACAATACTAAGCTACGGAAAAAACGACCGGACCCAAGGTGCTATAGGCCTAATAACATATTGTTTGTGATTCCGTGATAATGAAATTAAACATAGAGCCAACAAAAGTTAGTTTGGTTGGCAAGAGAATTAGCTTATAATAATAAAATTATGAGTTTAAAACCTCACTAATATAAAGTTTTTATTGATGGATGATCTATATGTATTTATGTAAGTGTTATTTGAATTTAAAAGTATGTTCTGATCTGATAAGACCTTTAGATTTAATTCACTTGAACATTTTTTTGATTAAAAAAAAAAAGAAATTGAGTGTAGAGTAGTGATTGGGCTATGCCCGTCTTGTGTCACCCGAAAAAAAGTGCAATTCAAAGCGAAGTTGAAGTACTCTGAATTGATGACGCGATTTGAGTCATATCTCATCAAGCAATTTAAGATTGGGTAAAAATCATATTGTTATTTATGTTTGGATTATCGATAATATAAATGATTTTTTTAAAATTAAAATTTATTAAGATGATTATTTTAAAAAATAAGATTGAAAAAAATATGAATGTTATTAAATAATACACACATATATATAGTGAAAATACATAAACTTATTTAAATAATTAATGAAAAAGTAACTTTAAAACTATAAATAATGTGGTTGAAAGTGGTTCTTTCAATGAAAGAAATGATGTCCAAAGGACAAAACTCCAAAGAACAATGTTGAAGAGATCATATGGGCGCAAAAACCTCCTTCAATTCAAAGAAATCGTCTAATTTTTAAAAGACCTCATTTAAACATGGTAGGTGTATTTATGCTTACATCATCTCCAAGATTTAAAATGCATTATTTTTAATACGATGTGAGTGTTTGGAATAGTTTATTTTTTAGAAATAAGCACTTATTACTTAAATCGAGATAAAACTCCTCTTACATAATTATCCCGTATACCGTAAATCACGAATTATAAGCACTTATAAGTAAAAAAATAAGTTATTCCAAACGAACACGATGCTAGTTTATTTTAAATGGTATAGAAAAAATTGGAGCAAAGAAAAAAAAAATCAAAAACCAAATTATAACCGTTGAAGATTGCAATTTAAATTTAAATTTTAAATAAAACAACGTATCACCAACAATACTTTTCTATGGAAGGCGCCTTCATCGGTGGATTTAATTTAAAAGTCTAAATTTCAAAGTGCCCCAATTATTTGTCTCACAAGTCACAAACAAACCCAGCGGAAAACCCTCCAAATTCGATCATATTTATTTAATTTAACCATGTCTCAAAAACTGCCCCCGATTTTCTTAATATTCTTAACTAAACTTCACTTTATTGATTAATGCTTAGTTAAATATATCAATATTTATATTTTAATAATCAATATATAATATAAAATCTATGATACCAAGATTTCTCTCAATTTTTTTTGTCAAGCAAGAATTCTCCCTATTGTAAACATCATAATGTCATTAATTTTATATAAAATCTAATGATTAAATAAAAAAATAAAAAATATTTAAGAATTTAAAGCATTACAAAGAGTATTATAGAGCTTATGTCCAAAAAAAAAAAAAGAGTATTATAGAGCATTAGAACGATGCACCCTACACGTTAAAGTTCTCTAAACCCCTTCAATTTGAAGTTATATTAATCAAAAGATATTGCTTAAATAAAATTTTGGGAGAATAACTCCTAGGTCCTAAATAAGAAATATATTATTAGAAAGGGCTATTAAGGTGGTAAAACACACTCAACATATTGTTAATATATGTAGAAGAGTTGTAAATAAGGACCTTTCTGATAATATGTTTCTTGTTTGGGACCTATGAATGATTTTTCCTAAAATTTTCTCATCCATCCAAATTCTCTCCCTTTTAGTGAAGTGTGTGTGACAGTGTGAGGGGTCTTTTTCCCTCCTTTGGTCTTCAATTTTCAGAATTGAAATCCTCTGAGATTGATTCTCTTGCTTTCCAAAGATGTCATTTAAATGGGCAGATTTACCTCGTGAATGCTGGGAATTGATCCTCCGATCACTCAACCACCGCCGTGACTACGACTCTGTTTCTTTGGTTTGCAAAGGATTCTACTCTATCACCAGGAGCCTTCACTCCTCTCTCACTATCTACGACTCATCAATTCCCTTCCTTCCTCGATTTTTCCTCAGATTTCCCGCTATCAACTTCATCGATTTCAGTAACTTCACCGGCGATCTCAATCCCGTGCTTGCCCAACTTTCGAAATCTCCGTTGGCCCTTGATTCCCTCAATATCTCCAACCGGAAATCCGTTCCCGTCGATGGACTGCAAAAATTGGGTTCGAAGATGAGAAATAATCTGAGGGTTTTGATCTGTTCCGGTATTGGCGATCTTCAGGATAGCGATCTGGTCATCATAGCTGATTCCTTTCCTCTTCTTGAAGAGCTCGACATTGGATTTCCGGAATCCGATCCCAGATTTACGGTGTCTGATTCTGGGTTCACAGCGATGACTAAGAGGCTGAAGAACCTACGCAGGGTCAGAATTGGTAATTGTTTCATCACAGATGTTTCTCTTCATTCTCTGTTCGCGAACTGTGAGTTTCTGAGAGAAGTCGCGCTTGAAGATTGCAGCTTCATATCTCAAGTGGGAATCGCTTCGGCAATCCTCAAGAGACCGGATCTGATTTCAATCTCTCTCAGTAATGTCAAGGAGATGAAGGATCTACGTCTACCTATTATTTCAAATTTTATTGATTCACTGAGGATTTTGAAAAGTTTAACCGTCTTTGAATTCTTATGTGTCTCTGTATCGGATGAGTTGCTCTGTTCAATGGCAGATGCTGATCTTCCATTGAGTAAGTTTATCCTTAGGAAATGTTCCGGTTATACATATGCTGGAATCTCTTGCTTGTTAGCTAAATGTCAATCTGTTCAATACTTGGATCTTCAAAATGCTAATCTTACTGATCAAGATATGAGGGAGTTATCTTTGCTTCTTCGTAATCTGACCTTCATAAACCTAAGTTTCTCTTCAAAGATGACCAATTCAACATTTCTAACTCTCACAAGAAACTGTCCTTTGCTTAGTGAGATCAGAATGGAGAGGACAACTCTTGGGACAGAAGGCCTAGAAGAAGATTGTTTGAATGATTTTATCGTCCACTATCAAGTGAAGAATCTCTATTTGGGTAGTAACTTTAACTTGAAGGACCAAGATGTTAAAAGGTTTGTTTCCATGTGTCCCAATTTAGAGCTTCTTGACATAAACACTTGTTGTAATATCACAAAAGGTGTGTTTGAAGCTTTAAGGGACTGCCCTAAGATTACACATCTGAGCATAGCTGACTGTGCAGCAGTGACTGGATTTGAGATAGGGTTTGAATTACCCAAATTGGAAGTGATGAACTTGTCGCAGTCAAGGATTGATGATGAAGCACTTTCAACAGTTTCAAAGACTTGTTGTGGGTTAACACATTTGGGGTTGCAGAAGTGCTTTAATGTGACATCAAATGGAGTAAGGTACGTGGTAGGAAAATGCAGTAGATTGAGAGAGATAAATTTGAAGCACTGTAATGAAGTGTGTGCTGATATTATTCCTTGGATGGTATGCTCAAGCTCTTCATTGAGAAAAATAATGGCTCCCCCAAGTTTTTGTGCGAGTGTGAGCCAGACAAAACTTTTCTTGCGCCATGGATGCCGTGTTTGTTAGTGCTAGACTGTTGGTGATATTGATTTCTTCAAAAACTGTAAGAGACTCTGGAGGGCTTCTCTGATATATGTAAAATATGTTTTCTTCATTTGTTTATGACAAACTGATTGGTAAACAAGTGTTTTGCATTTATTATATTTATGCTTTGTGAAGACCGTTTTATATTTTCAATTGTAATGAAGTTGTAATAAACAGTGGGAAACTTTCTTTCACGATTGTTATAAATAGAGAATGTCTCCTTCAAGTGATGCATCACGAAAGAAATCTTGTTCGTTCTCTGATTTTGGAACTCTTTTTTTTGTTTGATATTGACATGATTCCCCGATTGCATCTTGGGCAGTCATCACCTCCTCCTGATATGCTTCACTGATATTGGTCCTTCTCAATCTTACGAAGTTAACTGCATGAATCTGATGAAAAATCGTATAACATAAACTAAATTGTAGTTTCTATATACCCAGAGCTTTTCCTAGGGTAAATTGAAAACTTATTCACGATTAAAAAAAAATACTCTCTGGTTTTTAATGCATGATCTAATTATAGAGTTAATCATGGTTTTAAATGCAAAACTTATTTCTCATATTTATCAATCTATTCTCAATTTACTCGTATCAATGCTCTCTCAACCATAATTAAGTGAAAAAAAAGATAGAAAATTAAAGAAAATGATAGAGTATTTTAGAAAATATGTTATATTAACTCCATTTACCACCTTAATCTAATTAAATTAGGTAAACACATCTTACATTAAGGACCAAAAGGAGTAATAAATAAAAGTTTTGCAATTGACAGTAATGTTTAAATTTTGACAAGTCATCACAAGTCGTATTTGTATTTACTCAGTACAGTTTCAATCGTTGCCATGTTTGTGTGAGCATGTGTTTAAATTGTGAAAAAAAAAAAAAAAAAAAAAGTTATCTTGATAAATTAACATGCAACAATTCTCTAATTGAGAAGTATGTGTAAGGATTTTGACAAGCCAATCTCTAATCGTCATATATCACATTCACACATCACTCACATATCTTCACTTCAGTCCAGCAGGCCTAGAGAGAGATGAATTCAGAATTTTTGAGCCAAAAAACCCTCAATGACATTCTCTTGTAATATTTTGGGTACCTCAGGACTAAGTTTGCACATTGTTACAAGGAGCCTATTTGAGAAAGCAGTGTTCAAGCAAGTTGAGACAACTCCACTTATAAACTTGCATCGTATATCATAAATCATGTTGGAAAGCAGCTTCTACTGCTAATTCAAACAGTCATTAGTGGATGGCTAATTGTTCAGTTTGACTCACCAAATGTGCTTCAAAATAAGCTAACATGCATTTCCTCCCCAACAACAGCAAATATCTCGTCCACCCTATTGAGACAACGAAGCATTTTGACTTCAAATGTACATACATATATGAACTTATTTACCCATGCTATGCATTTTCCGCGTTTATACCTGTTGGTGTCTATGTTCACTTCTGCAAGCCATGTCGTTAAATAAACCTGCAAAAACTCAAATGCTCTCATCACAGAAATAAAGATTATTATGTATTAGTTTTAAAATTAATGCAGATGCTTGCAACACCTCTCATTTTTTATCGCTTCTTCATATTGAGAAAGATATAATAAGGATGAAAAATGAAATGGCTGTTCTGTTCAAAGCACAAAATAGGGTCCTCCAGGGAACAAATCCAACAGTGACATGGCGGTGCTTGAAGCTCAGAGGATTAAAGCACGTAGCCATCAAACCAGAATCTAAATCCCTGAGCTTGTCTAATTGATTCAAACTAAAATATTACTTATTATAGATTTATATAATATATGGCTACCTGTAAAACCTCAGGTTTGGGTTGGTTGTCAAATTTTAGAGCTCCCATATCAGATTTCCCATTCCTTAGTCTTGGAGGTACTGGCTCACAGCTCTCCTCACAGTAAAGATTGCAGTTTTGCAAGTGGTCGAATTCACCAGCATAAAGCTCATTTGACCAATTTAGCTGGTTGCCTTGTGAGATGTCATGACCAATGGACAATAACTCAACAATAAGCAATCGCTGACCATTTAAAATTAGTTCCATTGCAACACCAAAGCAAAAACAGGCAATCAGAATTCACATATGAAATAAAAAAAAAAAACCACAAAACAAGTTGCTGAGTTCACCTTCAAACACAGCTCCCATCTAAACATTTGAACAAGCTCCTCTGCCAATTTCTCTGCGAAATTCCAAGAGTCAGAACTTTTGTAATTAGTGAATTGCAGGAAACAAATGTATTATATAAAATATGTTGCACTATATTTTCCTCCACATCTTGCTGGATGGAAATAAGGACAATATGATTTGATTTATAAGCCCAACAAACATGTTTGATCAATTAGACTCTAATTTCTCACATTTAGGATACATCCTTTATGGGTAACAAGAGCACCTAATCACAATATCAACAGTTTTCATGCAGTTATTTATGAATCCTGTGTATTTCCTTTTGTCATTCACAGAAGTTTAAAGATTCTATTAACTCTTGGTCAACCAAAACATGACCCCAGAATTGATAGCCTAACTATGCATGATTGCAAAGAACATTAAGAATTGATAACTTGTTTAAAGCAAGAATATAATTTGAAAAACTCCCTCTCTCTATTCAAGTGGATCATAAAGATATACCATGAGAAGCAATTGATAAAAATGAAAATACAGAGATGCCACCACCATCTCCAGAATCACTCTTGTCTTCAGAAAAACTAGAAAATTGTAATAGTGGACTATTATTTGCTCCTTTAAAGAAACATCTCATCGATCTGGTAGTGTTAATAATGTCACTAACTACCGCCACCTGAAATTGGATGAAAAATAAAACATGCACAATAAATCAATTCAGTAACATCTGGCACATGATTGCAGTAACATCTGGCACATGATTACCATAACAAATTATCCAGTAACACCATGCACAATAAAACATGTACAAAGTTTGTTGATAATGCCATCAATTACAAAAGGATACAAAATGTACCATGTCCTTATACGTAGACAATAGCTTGCTCCTCAAAAGTTCCTGAAACAGACACAAATAGTGCAGCAGTAAATAATAAAAATATGACAGAAGTTATAAATTATATTAATCAATAGTATGTCTTGCTGGAAGTATTCACCAAAAACAAATAATAATCAATTCATGTAAGATGTAGTCGTTAATTCTGACATTATATTAAAAAAAACATATCCCAAAATCAAAAGATAGTTTTGAATGGTGTAAGTGTCCTACTTACAACTACCTCCAATATAAGTTAGTAGTTCTAACTGCTCCAGCAAGATTTACCAAAGCAATATAAATAAGAACTACCTGCTGCTTTGATAGTTTGAAACAAGCTTTCTTTCTTATATCAGGCACAACGCTCAAAACACCTAAGTCCATATTAGGCATGTACCTGCATCAATTATGAAACAAGAGCATAACTACAAGCACCATAGAAGAATCAATATTAAAAAAATCAGTGAGTTAATCCTTTTTTTTTTTTTTTAAAAAAAAAGTTATATGTAAATACCAACAAAAAGGTCGAAACCTGGAGACGAAAACAAATGATCAGTTCACTCTAACAAGATAAAAACTAACAGAATCGAGGAATGTGATCACAGAAGGAGTACTTTTCTCTTTTCTAAAGGATAAAACTAGTGAAAACTTTCAGTGGATAATAAAACCTTTCTCTCCGGCCCTTTCAAAAGGGTTTAAAGTGTGAGTCATGTAAGTCATAACCGAAACAAGTCCTGAATGTACATTATACAATGGACTATATTTCATAATTCTCAGCAACAGAGTCTCATTTTTTCTAGTTTCTAATGCGAAATTGAGTTACCAAAATGAGAAAATTTGAACTTATTTATAGATTACCTTTGGGAGAGAAGAGAGTTGACAAGAGAAGTTGCGTGAGATCTTCCGGAAGAAGAAAGAGAGGACCATTTGTTCCTAAAGGTTGCTAATTTGGACCATTGGTTCCTGAGATTTCGCTGCGCAGTTGGCCTCCATAGTCTGAGCACTGATGGTGGCAATGGAGATGAAGTCGAGCTCGAACTGTGGGGTTCGGAATCGCTGGTTCGTGAGGAAGAGGATGTTGTTGAATAAGAAGTTTCCATCATTAGGAAATTTATCAGCTTTGGTCTATAACATTCACAAGCGGTCCGTTTCGGTGACGGAAACGTCAGCGAGGGAGAGGAAAAAGCAGGGTTTCCCGGCGGCGGGGCTGTTTGGCAGTCGAGGGAGGAACGATTTTTTTTAAAAGTAAATATTTTTATTTATTTATTTATTTTTTTTGAAAATTGAAGCGGCACACACCAACAAAGCATGTGTTTGGTATCACTTATTTTTGGATAATAAGTTTTTATTACATAAGCCGAGATAAAACTCCTCTCACATACTTATTTCGTATACTGTGAATCACGATTTATAAGCACTTATCACCTAAAAATAAGTTATTCCAAATGAGCACTAAGAAAATTAAATAAGTTATTTAATTATAATATATGTTAGATATCATTAAATTATATATCAATTTATAAGTCAAACAAATTCGTTCAGTGAAAAACGATAAATATAAATATAAATATAAATATTTTAATGTAACTTATTTTACTTCATTAAACTCTCTAAAAAAAAGTTAATTGGCTCTTCTACTTAGGATCGAAAGGAGTAAGAACTAGAGACCAATGGGATATACTTTAATACTACTACCTCTGATCATAAATATAAGATAAAGTTGACTTTCTTTGAAGATATTAAGCAAGCTAAATAAGTTACTTAGTCATATTATTTGTTGCGTATCTTTAGATTATGTTTCAGTTTATTAGTTAAGCTAATTAGTTTTGAGAAAAAAAATATAAATATAAATACTCTAAACTAATTTAATTATCTTCCTTAATTTATCCAAAAAAATTAACTTTATTTTATATTTTGGACCGGAGATAGATCCATATTTCTATTAACCACGTTGGCTAAAAAGAAAATCTCATCAATGTGATAGCTTAAAAAATGAATTAGAAAATAAAGTAACATTTATTAATATTAAAAACAAAAAGATTAATTTTTTGGGAAAAATAAAAAAGATGAGTTTAAAGGGAAAATTAATCAATCTTAAGTTTTTTAATACAGTTCTTCCCTTTCTTTCTGTTTTTTATTTGAATTTGGGGGGCAAACATAATGTTTAAAGAGTGTGGGGGAATCGGGAGAGATGTGTTTCCATTTATTTCCCTCTCTATTTACTCTATATTGAATGTATCTATTATTATATTAACTTTTAATGATTGAGATTTAATGATATGTAAAGAATAATAAAAATCTATCATGATAAATCTTAACTATTGAAAGTTGATCTAATCGTAAATACACTTAATAGAGAATAAATGAGGAGAGAAATCAATAGAGACACCTCTGTTCCCGCGGGAAACCCTCCACTTGGTCCCACAAATGGCACATCTAATGCCCACTATATCAAAAGATTTTTGGCTAATCTTTAGTCCTTTTGTATTATGTTGTAACACTGTCACTTGACTGATGAGGCACTGACCAGTCTTCTTCAGCTTCACCATCTCCTCCCTCAACTTCTCTCTCCCTCCACCGCTCAGTCCAACACCATTATCTCTCTCTCAGTTCATGTACTCTCTCCCTCTCTCCACCGTCATTGTCTTCATCACCTCTTGTAATAGAAACCTCCCCCTCCATTCTTGGAAATAATTACTTCCCTGATATTTAATGGAAAGTATATTTACCTAATTTGATAGATTAATAAAATCAGTCAAGTTAGTCAATACAAATTTTTTTCTAAGACACCCCAATCATTTTTTTTAATTCCCTTTATCTTTCTCTTACTTGATTATTGTTGAGGAAACATCAATAAGGGTAATTTTGAAAAGGATTGATAAATACGGAAATTATATCTTCCATTTATTATCAAAATCAACTCCTTTGTTAGGTCCTATATTAAAGACTGAATTATTATTATTATTATTATTATTATTATTAAAATAAACAGAAGCCCATGTACATGAAATCTTGACATAAAGTGTATTATTTATGGCATATGAAGCACAGTTTGAACACAATGGGATAATTAAAATCACTCCTGCTTGCCTAAATTGAACAAGATGTTCAACAGCAGCTAAATTGAGGATCTGTGCAAGGTACAGTTGAAGAGCCACAATTTCCTAGCAATACAAATTAACATGACCCCCACTTCAACCTTCAAGTGTAGTAATGCAAATTTAAATCAAGCCACATAAAGGCTATGATTGCTCCTATTATCGTTTTTATTTCCCTTACATTCGTCACTTAAAGGATACAGATTGCTTGGACAGAGACAACAGAGTTATTTTGATTCCAGAAGCCCTGCGGCCTTGTAGCTCTCAACAGAATCAACTAGTGTTTCTTCCAACGGCCTGTATTTCCAACCCAACCTCTGTAGTTTCTCTGAGCTCACCTTTATGCAGTCATCCACTTCAACAAAGCTGCATAAGTAATAACACTTGTAAAATTAAACAAGGTGAAACAATGCACAAATTAGCAGGTGAAATAATGCACAAATGAGCAGCCACGGAAATTGTCAAATACTAAAAGGTTAAACTTCATCCAGCACCCTTAAAGTATTTTATGGTGCAATTTCACCCTTGAAGTATTAAGTTATTCAAGAGTAATTTTTTTTCAGGAGAAATTTTAACCTCATCATTAACTTCCAAAAAAGCCCGTTAAGTGAATGTGCATTTAGCATTCTAAAATAATTTTTTCAGTGGCACTCAACATCTTAAAATTG
Source organism: Inga laurina (assembly GCA_963855925.1). Taxonomy (NCBI): domain Eukaryota; kingdom Viridiplantae; phylum Streptophyta; class Magnoliopsida; order Fabales; family Fabaceae; genus Inga; species Inga laurina. The sequence goes on from OY979705.1 coordinate 51,687,900, forward strand.
CACCACAAAATATTTTAGAGTGTCAAACGCATCTGAAAAAATTATTTCAAGGTGCTAGATAAACATCAAAATACTGTGAAGTATTGGACGCAAATGCAAAAATAGTTCACAATGTTAGATGAACTTTAACCCAAAACTAAATAGAGACGAGAGCATACATTTCCTTTGTTTTCATAAATCATGAGAACAGAACCTTACTTTTTAGGGTAGCTATAGTTTGGGTATATACGCCTTAATTTCTCCACCAAGTCATCTGTCATGATAGGATGTGCAGTGCATATGTATCTGCCCTCTGCCTCAGGCTTCTCATAAGCCATCAGTAATGCATCAGCCACATCGCGCACATCTACCATCCACCGTTGTTTATTCTCCAGTGATTCAAGACCTTCAGTTTTAGACAAATAATGCAATAAAGAAGCTGCCCCATAAAATGCCAACCCTAAATTCATTCTATTGTTAAAAAAAAAAAATCTTAAGATGGTATGCAATAAAGTTGTTTCTATGATGGTATAGAACAATGAGGAATCAGCATTCAGTATATATTGCAAAACAAAGAATTTGATAAGGCATTAAATACCACCTTTAAATAGCTTGAGAAAAATCAAGCTACTTGCATTGACTGTGGATGCTTGCAAAATTGGCCCCCACACAGCAGTAGGACAAACAGTTACCAATGAGAGCCCAGTGTTTCTGGCAAAATCCAAGGCCTGCAACTCTGCCTGTGTCTTGGAATAGTAATACCAGTTCTGAGTCATGAATGGAATGAGAGTAAGGAAATATTCTTGATATATAAAAATTCAAGAAAAGTAGTACGCCCCATCAAAGACAATGTTACTTTGAAAATGAAGTACCAACAACATATTGAAAACCATAAGCTCACAATTGATAGAAGTTCACAGCTTCAGACCTTTGTTCTTCTGCAGTACTCTTTATCAGACCAACAAGACTCATCAATTACTGTATCCTTGGGCAAGTTTGGGTTCACAGAAACTGCGCCTTGAGAAGATACAAAGACAACACGTTCCACTTTTGCTTCAAGGCAAGCTTTGAGGACATTAGTAGTGCCCGTCACAGAAGGCTCAATCATTTCTGCCTGTAGAAAACTATAGTCAAGTGCCAATTATCATTTGAGCCTTGCCCTCAATATTTGCAACTCTCAAATGAAACCTAACATCCAAGACTTCAATTGGTTTGATTCACAAATAAACATAGCCTAAATTTCATACTATGAATTTACTCAAGAGACAAAACAGAAATGCCATCAATCAAATGGGTATTGCTAGCTGGATTCACTCCAGATGCAAGTTCTATATGGAAGAAATAATGGAATGCTGCTGCATTGGCTGAAAAGAAAAGGGAAACTCTAAAACCTATTGCTTCTAGCAAATATCAAGGGATAGCATGTATGCAGGAAATGACAAAAATTACAACATTCAAAGTTTTGAACTAAGTCAGAATTTCATATCAACATAATGAACTAATGCAAGATAATTATGTCGTCAGTTGAATGAAATTTAGAGGTTCTTTTCACTATGCTACTCAGAAGCAATTTCCATCAAACAACAATGAAATTAAATGTGTGTTATGAAACAACAGTTTCAAAGTGATGAAGGCAAAATTTAAAACGAGATTGCATAGCAAATGGTGTCCAAAACATTCTATAAAACAAATGGTTAAGCTGCACCCAGCACCATGAAACATTTTTCGAGGGTATTTTTGTAGAATCACGGAATGTTGAACACCTAAAGTTGAAAGAGAAAATGCAGATCCACAATCATAGGCGAAATTAGATAATTAGTCTTACTTTTTCTTTGATTATACAGTATTGTGTCGGGACTCATTTGTATATATATGTAATCTGCCTGAATGAATATAATTGATTCACTCTTCCTATTTCTCTTCATGGTATCAGAGCTTTGGAGAAGAGAATAATCAAGATTGAATCAAATACACTCACCATTGTGTTCTGAGTTGTCGACGCTTGTCTCAGCGTCCCAATCCATAAAAAAAAAAAAAAAAAAAAATCAGAATCAGTGGGTTTGTCTCCAGCCAACAAGAAGAGCCCGTCCTCAGGATTGTCGCTCTAATCCACGGCCTTGTCTCTCACGTTTGAAACAATTGGAGAAGCAAGGAGATCAAAGAATTTGCAGCATCGTCCTCTTACAGAACCGACGTTCGGAGCTTCCATTTCTGCGGCAACGGCGCTGCAACGTTCACCTCCGGTGTCTTCACGGTAGAAGAATTCCGGTTGCCCTGGCAAGTCTTGCCGTTTGTTCCACGGTAGAAGAATTTCGGACCCACTCCCATTCAACTCTATCTCTCTCCACCGCTCCAGATCAGAGAAGACGATCGAGAAAGCGCATGAGGTTGTGCTCAATTATTTAATTGAGTGAAAGACCATTCTGTCATTTTGGAAATTCAGAGTACCAATCTGTCATTTCCATTATTAGAAGGACCATTCTGTCATTTTGGAAATTCGGAGTACCAATCTGTCATTTCCATTATTCGAAGGACCATTCTGTCATTTTGGAAATTCAGAGGACCAATCTGTCATTTCCATTATTCGAAGGACTAAATTGGTATTTCTGAAATTTTAAGAACTACTCGGTCATTATTTTTTGTCATTATGACTATAATTTCAGATGTCTCTTCCTTTATGCCTCGATATGGTTCTCATGACATCTCTACTGCTCAATTCACTGAACAAAGAAATTCTAAAGGATGTCCACTTTGTGACCATTGTAAGAAACAGGGACACACAAAGGACACTTGCTGGAACCTCTATGGTAAACCTATTGACTGGAAGCCGAAAAAAGGGCAAGACAGAGGTTACGTGGCTGAAGCTTCCAAGGAATCATCCCAAAGTGACAAACTGCACAAAATCATGGAAATGCTAGCCACACTACAAACTACGACAAAGCCTACTGCCATAGTAGTCAGGAGAGGTAATTTCTTTCAAGCCTTGACTATGATAAAAGAACTATGTACAGGGAATTGTTGGATTGTTGACTCAGGTGCCTCGGATCATATGACTGACAATAAGGCTCTCTTCTCATCCTATACTCCTATTACTAAAGGAGTGACAGTGCGAATTGCTGATAACTCAGAGTCTGTTGTAACTGGAATTGGTTCCATCAAAATCTCAGCTACACTCACTCTTCACTCCGTATTACATGTTCCAAAATTGAAGTGTAATTTACTATCTGTGAGCAAATTAGCTAATGATGAACGATGTCAAGTTAACTTCTTTGCTACTCACTGTCTTTTTCAAGATCTGCTGACAGGGACGACGATTGGGAGTGCAAAAGAGCTTGATGGTCTCTATTACCTTGATGAAAGTGATAGTCATCAGATTAAATCTTGCAATAAAGTGTCTCTCCCTAGCACTAATGACTTAGAGTTATGGCACAAACGTTTAGGTCATCCAAATTTAAATTACATGACTCAAATGTTTCCATCCCTCGTTCCTCATAAAATCACCTCTGATTTTCATTGTGATTCATGTGAAAAGGCTAAGCATCATCGTACTTCATTTCCAAAAATCCCATACCAAGCATCAAAACCTTTTTCCATAATTCACAGTGACTTATGGGGACCATCCCGTACTCCAAACCGATCCAAAACAAAATGGTTCATCACATTTATCGATGATCATACACGTGTCAGTTGGGTCTACTTGTTGAAGGATAAAACAGAGGTATATCAAACATTCCTTAACTTTTATAATATGATCCAAACCCAATTCCAAACCCAAATCCAGATCCTCCACACTGACAACGGGACTGAATACTTCAATCAGAACCTGTCTACCTTCCTGACTGAAAATGGCATTGTTCACAAAAGTAGTTGTCCCAATACACCTCAGCAGAATGGTATTGCTGAACGAAAGAATCGCCATATTCTTGAGACTGCCAGAGCCATCATGTTTAGCAGTAATGTTCCTAAATATCATTGGGATGATGCTGTCCTTACTGCCACATTCCTCATTAACCGAATGCCAAGCCGACCAATATCTTACAAAACGCCACTTCAACTCCTCCACAAATACTATAACCTCCCATACCTCAAAAACACTCTGCCACTTCGGGTGTTCGGCTGCACATCATATGTTCACCTCCATCATACCAACAAACTTGACCCTAAAGCCCTTCGGTGTATCTTCCTTGGATACTCTCATTCCCAAAAAGGGTACAAATGTTATGATCCGGTTTCCAAACGTTTATTTGTCACCTGTGATGTCACCTTTCTTGAAAATACACCCTATTATGCCTTGTCTGCAATTCAGGGGGAGAGAGATGGTGAATTTCAGACAAAAGAAACATCAAAGGATGACCAAACAATCACAATTTATATACCTACCCACACAGAACCTAATCCTGATACCTCTGATACTCCTGACAACAACCTTGATATCCTTGATAATGTGCCAATTCCAGGGGGAGATACAAATATGTGGGGTAATACCTACATGTGACGACACAAAAAAGGTAATGAGCCACAGGCTATTAACACTCACCAGGAGTCGGTACCAGAGGCAGATCCAGGAGAAACAGAAGGTTCTGATCTTGATCTTCCCATTGCAGTGCGAAAACAACCTAGACAACCTAGATCAAGCACTAGATATCCCATTGAGAACTTTGTCTCTTATAAAGCCGTTTCATCTAAGTACAATGCATTTGTCTCTCAAGCGAAATAAGACATGGGATGTAGTAAATCTACCTCAAGGGAAAAAGGCCGTTGGATGCAAATGGGTATTCACTCCTAAGTATAGAGCAGATGGAACACTCGAGAAATACAAAGCTAGGCTGGTTGCACAAGGTTTCACACAGAAATATGGGGAAGATTACACAGAAACGTTTGCTCCGGTAGCCAAGTTGAATACCATCAGAATTCTATTATCTATTGCAGTAAATTTAGATTGGAATCTGCACCAACTCGATGTAAAAAATGCCTTCCTCAATGGAGAACTCAAGGAAGAAATTTATATGAAGTTACCTCCAGGGTTCCCAGGAAAAAGGGCTAACCAAGTATGCAAGTTAAAAAGGTCGTTATATGGGTTAAAACAATCTCCGCATGCTTGGTTTGACAGATTCACCCGAGTTCTGAAGAGACATGGGTATACTCAAGGGCAGAGCGATCATACTTTGTTTGTCAAACATCATAAAGGTAAGATGGCTGTTCTGGCTGTATATGTTGATGATATAATCCTTACAGGAGATGACGAGGTAGAAATCAATCAAATCAAGACAGCCCTGGCACGAGAATTCCAGATCAAAGATCTTGGAGAAATGAAGTACTTTCTTGGGATGGAAGTTGCCCGATCCAAGAAAGGAATTTATATCTCCCAAAGGAAGTATGTACTCGACCTTCTAAAGGAAACAGGGATGACAGGTTGCAGACCCAGTGACACACCTATACGAATTGATAAAATAGATGAAGATGCAGATCTCGGTAAGGCAGTAGACTTAGGGAACTATCAACGGATGGTAGGAAAACTAATATACCTGTCTCATACCAGACCAGACATTGCATTTGCAGTAAGTGTGGTCAGCCAGCATTCTCATGCTCCTAAACAGAAACATTTGAATGAAGTTTATAGGATCCTTCGTTATTTGAAAGGATCTCCAGGACGTGGCTTGCTGTTTAAGAAAACTGACAAACAGATTGTAGAGTTATTTACAGATGCTGATTGGGCAGGTGATCGAGAAGACAGGAAATCCACATCTGGATATTGTACATATGTGTGGGGTAACCTGGTCACATGGAGAAGTAAAAAGCAAAGTGTAGTTGCTAGAAGCAGTGCTGAAGCTGAATACAGAGCTGTAGCACTGGGAATCTGTGAGGGCATATGGATAAAGCGTGTTCTTGAAGACTTGAGGAAGTCTATAAATCTACCAATCAAAGTCTATTGTGATAACATGGCTGCAATCAACATTGCTCATAATCCAGTTCAACATGATAGAACTAAACATGTCGAGATAGACAGACATTTTATAAGGGAAAAAGTTGATGAGGGTATTGTTGACCTAAGGTATATACCCTCTAAAGAACAGACTGCAGACATCCTCACTAAGGGATTGCCCAAGGACAGACTTAAGTATCTGATTGGCAAGTTGAACTTAATTGATATCTACAGTCCAACTTGAGGGGGAGTGTAGAATCACGAAATGTTGACCACCTAAAGTTGAAAGAGAAAATGCAGATCCACAATCATAGGCGAAATTAGATAATTAGTCTTACTTATTTTTTCTTTGATTATACAGTATTGTGTCGGGACTCATTTGTATATATATGTAATCTGCCTGAATGAATATAATTGATTCACTCTTCCTATTTCTCTTCAATTTTGTTGGCTGTTACCTTGTGGCTTGTGGTGAGATTGCCCCATTTTTTAATATATTAGGATAAAATTACACCACATAATATTTTTAGGGCGCTGTTGGAGAAATACTTCATGTAGTGGATGCATCTTAACCCTAAAACAAACCGTAAGAATTTAGTTTACTGTAAAATCAGGGAGTAAGAACTTGCCTCAGGATTGGATACAGTTGTAGAAGGCACAGGACTAGCAACATGGAAAACTGCTCTGCAACCAGCAATCGCTGAAGAAAGAGACTCGTAATCCAAGAGGTCAGCCTTAAAGAGCTTAAGGTTCTCAGAAGCTTCCTTAAATTTGAGCAAGTGATCATACTTCTGATCACCTAATCAAACATAAAGAGTTTAAGAAATTGATGCAAGGGTTAGGTAAAACACTTAAATATTATACATTCCGTAAGACATGAAACAGTAAACAATGTGATTCAATAATGCTATAAGCGAAATCGCGATCTAATCCAAAAGGCATAAACAATTTCAGAATCAGTAAGAAAATGGAAGAGGGAAAAGGAAAAAATAGCAGAGACCAGGTTGTCTGACGGTGCCATGAACAATGTAGCTCTTGGAGAGGAGAAGCTTAACGAGCCAAGACGCGATAAAGCCTCCAGCACCAGTTACGCAAACCTTCGTAGCTGCCATTTCCTTGTCCTCGCAACTCACACTTGAAAGCACAAACGCTACTTGCCTACTTGCATGTATTTATGGAAAAATTCGCTGCTGGTCAACGCTGCGGGGACGGGGCCTAGACGGTGCCGTTTGGCATTTTAGCCATCCGGCCCCACGGGTTGTGGGGCTAACTACCAACTGAATATTTAATTTCTTTTTTAGAAAAATTAAGTCTTAATATAATATTTGATCTCTTAGATTTGCTCTCATTTTGTTTTTATTTCCTTATATTTCAAATCATAGTTTTTAATCCCTTGAATTTCATTATATTTAAAACATCAGTTTGTATGATTAATTCTTCCGGTCCTTAATATAAAATATATTTTGGGAGTTGATATTAGTCCAAAATATAAGACATATTTTTTATATTTATTAATATTTTTTAATTTGTCCATATTGATGATCCCTCAACAATAATTAAGAAGGAGAGGAAATGTGGGAATTAATGAAGATGATTAGAGTATTTTAGAAATTACATATCATATTAACTAACTTAATTAACTCCCTTAATCTAATCAAATTAGGTAAATATATTTTATATTAATAACCAGAAAAATAATAAAAACCCGAATAATTTTACCCCAAATGGACCAAAGTTTGTGGTTTAAAACTTGAAGAGTAAAATATGATATTAACTCAAAAATCAATCTTTTAATTTTTCAAAGCTTCCTCTCTTGTCTCTCGTTTTCTGAATCATCCCTCCGGTCTTTCATATACATCATGCACTGATTCAGTATTTTATTTCTACAAGATCATGAGTTTGTTTCTTTCGATATTGATTTCCGTTCGAAATTATACCACAGTTAAAAAAATAAAATAAAAATTATTACGTACAACTTTAAATAAGAATTTAAAATCAAAATGTATTCCAAGACTAATAAAGTTATAACAAAGTCTTATCCTTTTGATCATTCTATAAGTCAGAAATAAGAAGTGTGAAGAAGGGTATGGTCTGAAAATTAAAAAAGAGAAGTATGATGAGGAGTTCTTCTTAACCTCAAATCAATCAAAATATAAAAAAAAATTAAAAAGTCATAATATGATTATTTAATGCGTAAATTAGATATATGATGGATATAGCAAACATAAGTAATGTGTATGTTAAATATGTAGAAATACCAAGTGAAAAAATTGGCTTGAATTGAAAGTACTATATGATTAACTAATAAGGTTAACCTTCTTAGTTGAAAATTGTAATCCCAGCGTGTAACAACCTATTTGAGAGGAGCTAATCTATGCTTACTTGAGGGAAAGTAACCTCTCTGCTATTAGCAGAGTATAATCCTCATGTCTCACAAAAAAAAAAAAAAAAACCTATTGAGGGTAAATGTTAAATATTACGCTTTTTCAGTCCTAAATATATGAGCTAATTGGAAATTTTAGTTCTAAATGTAAGACTTTAATTCAACTTATCTTTCAGGTTTATCACTCCCTTCCAACCCAAAAAAAAATATATATATATATCTCTATTTATATTCCCTTAACAATAGTAGCTATCCAATTCAAAGAGTTATAAGACATTTTTATACAATGTTATTTTAAGGGAAATTTCCAAAAAACTACATTGGAAATATAAAAAGGACAAATCAGTATATTGAAAATGAGAAAAGACAGATCAGGTGGGTGTCAGAGATGTGAGGAATCTGTTCTTTTGAAATTTCAGTCAAATGACAAAAATGCCCTTCAGCCCTCAGTTGCAATAACAACATAGGAGTTGTTAATGGCGAGATAGGTGTTGTTATTGGCCCTAAAACTTGTTAATTGTAAAAAAAAGAAATTGGAGTTGTTAATTTCTAATCCAGAGTTGTTAATTAAGAGATAAGTGTTGTTATTGGCCCTGAAACTTGTTAAGTGTGAAAGAAGAAATTGGAGTTGTTAATATTGAATCCGAAGTTGTTAATGTTGAATCCGGAGTTGTTAATTAAGAGATAGGTGTTGTTATTGGCTGTGAAATTCGTTAATTGTGAAAGAAGAAATTTGAGTTGTTAATGTTGAATCAGGAGTTGTTAATTAAGAGATATGTGTTGTTATTAGGCCTGAAACTTGTTAATTGTCAAAGAAGAATTGAAGTTGTTAATGTCGAATTCGGAGTTGTTAATTACGAGGATCATGTTGTTATTCTGAAGTGGGGGATGAAGTGTGAAAGAAGATATTGGAGTTGTTAATTAAGATATATGTGTTGTTATTGACCCTGAAACTTGTTAATTGTAAAAGAAGAATTGAAGTTGTTAATATCAAATCCGAAGTTGTTAATTACGACAATCATGTTGTTATTCCGAAGTGGGGATGAAGTGCTGAAGGACATTTTCGTCATTTGGCCGAAATTTAAAAAAGACAGATTCCTCACATCTCTGACAACTACCTAATCCGTCTTTTCCCATTTTCAATGTACTGATTTACCCTTTTGATATTTCCAATGTAGTTTTTTTGGAATTTTCCCTTATTTTAAGGATATCATGTTATAATTGTTAAAATTAACTAATTTACCTAGCTTCCTTAATTTACTCAAATTAGTTAAATACCTATTATATTATAAGGACCGCCAGAGTTTATACATAAATAGTGAGGCGCAAAACATTACCCACACAATCATCAAAGTGTAATGAGTTTGGTTATCAACATACTGAGGCTCTTGGCAAATATTTGAGTGTGCCTTTGATTAATGGTAGAGTTTCTTCAATTACCTACAAATACATTCTTGCGAGGTTAAAATGCAAGCTTGCTGGTTGGAAGAGTTTGCAATGTTTCCCTTGCTAGAATCTTGGCAAATATTTGAAGAATGGTAGTTGTGGGCTTCTTTGGCTAGAATGTCTGATGAAAAATATTTTGATCTACCCTTGATGGATTAAGCCCAAACCCAAAGTATTAGAGTTATAGTTTAAATAATATAAAAGCTTGGGTTGATATATGTGATATTTTCTAATTATTATGAGTCAGATTATTTAACCATGCAACATGACTCTACGAGTGATATTGTTTTACTGATACAATATGTCTTTTTATAAAAGAATATAGTGTCCCTATGAGGAAAGGATACGTTAGTACTAAACAGATAAGAAGGGGTACATAGAATACTATAAATAGGTGTAAGAGATTCAGTTGTGAATCACTGGAATAAAAAAATCCATACACATTGATTTCTTTTCCCTCTACTATAACTCTCTTCTTCTTTTTTTGGTCTGTGGTGTATTTGCTATGCATTATAATCGCTTCTACATTTGTGATTTGATTTGTGTGGGCATTAGAGGTTAGCAGTCGTGCTGTAGGTACAGGTACGCCCAATATTCTTACAATCTCAAAACACGTGTCTTTTGCCCCCATATTTGAAGTTGATTATTCTAGCTTCTAGGCCAATATCTGATTATCTGGATGCACAGGACAACCAGAAGTGGCACTTGTTTAAGCACTTATTGTAATTTTCCCACCCTCCCCTCAAACCAAACACACCCTAAGAACAACTGGAAAATTCACCACAAAGTCCGCATATAGAGCCTCTGAATCTCTTAATTGGGACAACACCGATAGTCAATGGGTTCACATATTGCAACTCCCTGCTGCCCAACGAGTTCGAACCATCACATGGCTTCTCCTTAAAGGGAAATTACTCACCAACTCGAAAAGACAACGAAGAGTGAAGGAAAATTAAGAGGGAGAAAGTGCACTGGACGGATCTATGTTTGGGTCAAACCTAAGCACCACACAAGAAAGAAATAAAGAGGAAGTGAGAGAGTAAAAAATCTTGAGACTTGGTGAGTAAAACTGATGACGAAGCCCTATTTATATTAGTGGTGTTAGGGTATTTTGAGAACTCAGAATACCCATGACAACCATCAATAGAGAGATTCTCTTATCCTCTCCATTAACTTAGTCAATATGAATATAAAAAAATAATTTATATTCATTTCATAACCCAAGTTGGATTGTTTAAATGATATATAATATAAATTAAATTTCTTATTTAATTAATTAATTTAAATATATATAACTGATCTCATTCAGTTACTAGTTGGCTCACAACTTAGCTATTTACATTCTTCTCATCCGATTTAATTAATTAATCAATTAATTAGGATTTATTGTAGTTTCTCAATTAATTAATCCGACCCAATGGTGTAGATTTTTTTAGAACTGATGTAGCAACTTGGTTAAAAAAATCAACTGAGGAGTTCAAGACTAGATGATTCTTGGAAGATCGGGTTTAGCATCACATGCTGGAAAACATGGAAAGTTGGTAACCGTAGACTCTTTACCGATGAGGTTTATACCTTAGAAGGCATACTGGCGTACATTTGGGCCATAGTTCATCACTCTGTAAAGGCGTTTTCAGTTTCAAACAAATATTTCAATAAAGCAGCAGCCCAATAAATTGCCAACCCTAAGTTCAATCAATTGTAAAGAATAAAGCCTTTCAGGTCTTAAGATGATATGCAGTGAAGTAGTTGCTCTATGGTATAAAACAATGAGGTATCAGCATTCAATATATTGCAAAACAAAGAATTTGATAAAGCATTAACAAACACCTTTAAATAGCTTGAGGAGAATCAAGCTACTTGGCCCCAACACCATGGAAGGACAAATGGTGACCAATGAAAGCCCAGTGTTTCTGGCAAAATCCAGGGCCTGCAACAATCATGAATGAAACGAGGGTAAGGAAATATTCTTGATAATAGTGTGACTAAATAGTAGAATATTGTTACCAAATAAAAATTCAAGTAAAATACTATGCCCCATTAAAGACAATATTACTTTTCAAATAAAATGAAGCACCAATGACAGATCCAAATCATAAGCTCACAAGGGACAGAAGTTCACAGCTTCAGACCTTTGTTCTTCTGCAGTACTCTTTATCAGACCAACAGGACTCATCCATTACTTTGTCCTTGGGTCAGTTTGGGTTCATTGAAACAGCACCTTGAGAAGATATAAAGACAACGCATCCCACTTTTGCTTCAAGACAAGCCTTGAGGACATTAGTAATGCCCGTCACAATAGGCTCAATTATTTCTACCTGCAGAAAACTTTGATTACAGCATTGAAAAAACTTATAGGAAAAGTCAAGTGCCAATAGTCATTCGAGGTTTGCTCTCAATATTGCAACTCTCAAATGAAACCTAACACCCAACAGTTCAATTAGTTTGATTTACAAATAAACACAGCCTAAATTTCATTATGGGTTTACTCAAGAGACAAAATAGAAATGACATCAATCACAGGGGGCTAGCTGGATTCACTCCACATACAGGTTCTACATTGAAGAAATGATATAAATAATGGATTACAGATGCATTGGTTGAAAAAAGGAAACTAAATCAAATAACAAGGGATATAGTGTATGCAGGAAATGACAAAAATTACAGTACTCAGCTTTGAACTAAGTCAGAATTTCATGTCAATACAATGAACTGATACAAGATAATTATGTGATCAGTTGAATGAAATTTGTAGGTTGTCTTCACTCTGCAACTCTGAAGCAATTTCCATAAAACAATAATGAAATCTTAAATACATGTGGGATAAAACAACAGTTTCAACAGATGAAGGAAAAAATTGAAAAGAAGCTTGCATAGCAAAAGGCATCCTAAACATTCTATGAAACAAAGAGTACGAATTCAATTAATTGTAAGCCCAGGGAGTAAAAAACTTGCCTTAGGATTGGATATAGTTCTAGGCAAGGGAAAATCAACATGGAAAACTGCTCTACAACTAGCAATGGCCAACAAAAGAGACTCATAATCTAAGAGGTCAGCCTTGAAGAGCTTAAGGTTCTTAGAAGCTTCGTTGAATTCAAGCAAGTGATCATACTTCCGATCACCTAATCAAACATAAAGAGTTTAAGAAATTGATGCAAAGGTTAGGGAAAAGCACTTATATATTTCGATTAATTGAACAAATAAAGCATAAATTTATGCATTCCAGCAACACATGAAATAGAGAAACAATGTGATTCAATACTTGGAAGACAAATACATGGTAAGAGCAAGAGACAATTTTAAGATGCGTTTTAAAACCATAAGGATAATAAGATCTTAGAATGAACAATTTTGAGAGGGAGACGCTTAAATGTTTCAGGTGGTATCATATCATGATTCTATAGGCGGTATCAAAGTTAGGTATGGGAGAATGTGCCAGGGAGGACAACGCCTTACAATGATTTGATATCTCTCCTCTTGACGTGTTTTAAATTTCGAAAGTAAGACACTGAAATATTTTAGGCGGTATAAGTAGGGGTGTTCATGAAGCCCAGAGCCCAGTACGCCCACCCCGGCCCAATAAAAAATTGCCCTGCCCAAAAAAATGCAGCCCGAAAAAAATTGGGCACAATCGGGTTGGGCATTTTAGCAGGCAGGGCCGTGCATCGGGCAGGGTATGCCGCCCTGCCCATTTGGCCCTGCCCGGTAGGTATATAATTATATATATTAAAATATGTGATGTAAATATTTTTTTGTATAACAGTTTATAACTTTATATAATTATATTATATCATATGTTTTGTTTTATTAGGCTCCTTTGGTATTATATATTATTTATGGTTTTGTTTTTCTTTCTTTGCTAGATCCTTTCTTTCTTAGCTTGGTCTAGATCCTTAGGGTTTGAGGGTTCTATCTGGGGTAGTTTTAGAACTTAGTGCTCTTTTTCTTTTCTTCTATTTTTTCCTGAGTTGGTTCTGTTTTTTTTTTCTAGACAACAGAAGATCGAAGGTTTTGTTTTCAGCATTTATTTGTTGTGTAAAGCTTGTGATTTCTCTCCATATGATTTTCTTTTTTTTTTTCCTGAGCTTGATTCTGTTAAGGTCGAGGGTTTTGTTTTCAGCAGTTAGAGAAGGAAGAATGTAATGGGTATAGTTGGCTAATGGTGATTGAAGAGGGTTTTTTTTTTTTTTCTGAGATCTCCATATTGGTTATTGTCATGGAAGCTGTTTTTTTTTCCCCACATAAGGTGTGCGTAGGGCATCTTTGGTTGTAAACCTATTTGTGCTCCCTTAAAGAGTAACTTCAAAGTTGGGTTGATAAATGTTGGGCAGGGCGAAGCCCACCCTCGCCCAACCCAAAAATATCTGAGCTTCTACGGGCAGGGCTGGGCATCGAGTTGTAAAATGCAGCCCAATGATTTTTCGAGCAAGGGCTTCGCCCTGCCCAGCCCTGCCCATGTACACCCCTAGGTTATAGGTATAAGATCTTGATGCTATAAGTGGTATTAGAGTAAGGTACCAGGCAATGTGCCAAAGAGGACAATACCTTACAAGGTTCTAACACCTCCCATCTTGACGTGTTTTAAATTTCGAGAGTAAGACGTTGGAATGTTTCAGGTGATATCGAAGCCGTGTACGAGGCAATGTGCCAAGGGGATGACTCCTTACAAGGGTCTATTACCTTTCCTTTTGACATGTTTTAAAATTGTGAGGGTTATGGAGCCTTAAAGTGGAAATTTTCAAAAACGAGGCACTGGAATGTTAAAGATAGTATCAGAGCCGGGTTTAGGTTGATGTAGCTTAGAGACCATCTTGAGTTCAATTATTAGGCTTTAATCGGGTAATAGTTAAATGGCAAAACCATGGGGTTAGGCATGATGATTGTCAAACAGAGACATTGATGGGATCAAAGTCAGGTTCACATAAAAGAATAACTTATTCATCACTTTAAGACTATTAATGTTTTTATTAAATTATAGGGACTAACGTAGAAAACTTGAGGGACTAAAACCTCTTGTTTGAATTATAGAGACCAAAACCAAAATGAGGACAAACTATAAGGACTAAATATTATATTAACCCTTTTCTAATTTAATAATAAAGATTGAATGAGAATATGAATCACAAGAAAATAAGGAAAAAAAGAAGAAGATGCACATACTATTTTATGGAGTCTGCATTCCTTGATCATAGTTTTGATAAGCAGGAATGCTCATATCTTCAAACGCCGAAAGTTTGGAGGGATGACTTGAGTAGCATGCACTCATTATTTTAAAAAAAAAAACAAGGAGAAAGAGTAACATGTTATAAAAAAAAAAACATATTATTTTTTCCTTGATTATTTATGTTCGTAAAATATATTAGAGTTAAGTAACCTCTAACATTTTAAAATATGTTTTCAGTAACACCCGATTTAAGTAATTTTTTGTGCATCGGTGCTATAAAGTTTTTTTTAATAACACCTAATATTCTGAAAATTTTTTTGGCGTATCTTATATTCTGAAATAGTTTTCTATAACAACTCTGTATTCTAAATTAATAGCATACCCAACACTCAACAAAGTAATTTTTGTAATACTCAGTTTGACTGTCATATTTAAAATACTTTAGAATATCATATGCATAAAAAATTACTGTAAAATACTAGGTGTTACTAAAAACTGCACAAAAAAATATGTTAAAATATTGAGTGCTACCGGAAAAATATTCAAGATGTTAGATACCTCTTATCTCTATTATATTTTCACAAATAAAAACAAACAAGAAAAGCTAAAAATAATGCTCAGTGCATGCAGCTCATCCCAAGGAACGAGCACTCCCTGCTCATAGCTTCAATTAGCCCGAAAGAGGACTTTTTATTTTTATCGGAGTTAAAGGGTCTTTCTTTCCTAGAAGCATTTGCATACAATAGAGGGATCAAAGCTCCTTCTCTATAAACTGTAATGAAAGTGTCATATGGTTAACTATTAAAGATAATCATTGAACTCGTGATCTTCCACTTACAAAGAAGCTTATATGCCACTAGACTACAATGTGCTTGTTTGTTTCACCGATTGGGCACCCAATCGGACTTAAACAGTGACGGAAACGGACTTAAACAGTAAAAAGCATAAAATGAGTGTTTGTTTTGGCTATTGACTTTAAGGTGAAAAAAGTCATAAGTTAGAAAAAGTCATAAGCCTCAAAATGAAGCTTATTGGAGCTTATGTACTTGTGTGTGTATAAAATAATATTGATAGGAGTATCTTCATATTTTTGGGGATCAATGAGGTGCTCAAAATCACTTCTAATCACAAAACTTATTTTATAAAAAATGTTCTAAATAATTTTCTCTTTCTTTAGATAGTAATCTTCTGCTAATTAGAGAATACTTTGGGATAAGAGTTTAGGCAAGTTTTGAGTTTTGTTAATATATGACTGTAGAAATGTAGAGAATAATTAATAATTAATTTTAATCAATTTATATTTATTATTTAATTGTTTTATGATTTTATAATCGATTTTTTTATAAACATGTCATAAATTAGTTTCTATATAGTGTTTTTACCCATTAAATTTAGTTTAAATAATTTATTTGGATTATTGGAGGTATTATTGAGATTTTAATCAGTTTATTTTATTAGATTTTGAGCTATGTGAAAATATGAGTTAGGATTTAATATTTAAATTAGAGTTTGATATAATTTTAAAGATTTAAGCTTGAGGTGCACAATAGAAAAGATTTTTAGAGTGTACCAATTTAAATTAGAATTTGATATAATTTTATTACAATTGTACCATTACCAAATTTTCAAAGTTAATTTTTGAGAAAATTGTGAAAAGATCCCTCCGTGTGTAGATATCTTCCCAAGTCTCATTGACAATTAAGTTGCCAATGAAGACTTTTTTCACAATTATCCCTTCATTTTTTCTTTTTTCATAATTTTTACAATTTTTTCTCTTAATTAATACAAAAGTCACTTATGCAAAAGTCAAACCAAACATCATTCACTTTTACATAAGTTACTTTAAGTTACTTATCCAATCGCTAATCCAATCACTCATCATTTTACCCAATCTAACTTTTTTCCAATCTTAAGATTTCATAAGTTTAAGTAAAAATAAGTTACTTATCCAATCACCAAAACAAACACACCCAATGTCTTTAGCCTCATGATTGAAAATTTAAAACCAACCTTTGTATATGTATCTCAACAATTGAAAGGAGCTGCTCTTGGCTTACTCAAGGGAAGCAAATCTCCCTAACATCAGAGCAATAATCCCTATGGCTCGCCCAAAAAAGAAAAACTTGCCCACACAGTCATCAAAGTAGATCCGTCCACCACCAAACACAATAACATTACAATCACACTCGTGATTATTAAAGGATCCAAATTGCTTCCACAGTCAAAGAGCATACGAGACAGAGAGAGCAAAAGTTAATTATTTTGATTCTAGAAGCCCTTCAAACTTGTAGCTCTCAACAGAATCAACTAGTGTTTCTTCCAATGGCCTGTATCTCCAACCCAACCTCTGCAGTTTCTCTGAGCTCAACTTTATGCATTCATCTACTTCAACAAAGCTGCAAAAGCAATAACACTTGTAAAGCTAAACAAGGTGAAATAAAGTACACCATGAGCAGCCACAGAAACTGTCACACACTAAATAGAATACGAAAGCATATATTTCCTTTGTTTTCATAAACCATGGGAACTGAACCTTACTTTTTAGGGTAGCTATAGTTTGGGTATATATGCCTTAATTTCTCCACCAAGTCATCTGTCATGATAGAATGTGCAGTGCACAAGTATCTGCCCTCTGCCTCAGGTTCCTCATAGGCCATCAGTACTGCATCAGCTACATCACGCACATCTACTATCCACCGTTGTTTATTCTCTAGTGACTCAAGATCTTCAGTTTTAGACAAATATTTCAGTAAAGAAGCAAATGAATAAATTACCCACCCTAAATTCAATCTATTGTAAAGAATAAAGCCTTCCAGGTCTTAAGAATATGCAGTAAAGTAGTTGTTTCTATGGTACAAAACAATGAGGCATTGGCATTCAATATATTGCAAAAGAAAGAATTTGGTAAAGCATGCTATTAACTAGCACCTTTAAATAGCTTGAGGACGATCAAGCTACTTGCATTGACTACGGATGCCTGCAAAATTGGCCCCCACACCACGGTAGGACAAACAGTTACCAAAGAGAGCCCAGTGTTTCTGGCAAAATCCAGGGCCTGCAATTCTGCCTCTGTCTTGGAATAACAATACCAGTTCTGAGTCATGAATGAAACGAGAGTAAGGAAAAATTCTTGATGATTGCGTGACTGAATAGCAGAGTATTGATACCAAATAAAAATTCAGGTAAAATAGCATGCCCCATTAAAGACAATATTATTTTCAAAATGAAGCACCAATGACAGATCCAAACCATAAGCTCACAAGTGATAGAAGAAGTTCACAGCCTCAGACCTTTGTTCTTCTGCAGTATTCTTTGTCAGACCAACAGGACTCATCCATTACTTTGTCCTTGGGCCAGTTTGGATTCCTGGAAACAGCACCTAGAGAAGACACAAAGACAACCCTTTCCACTTTTGCTTCAAGACAAGCCTTGAGGACATTTGTAGTGCCCGTCACACAAGGCTCAATCATTTCTACCTGCAGAAAACTTTGATTACAAATCAAAAAAACTTAAATGAAAAGTCAAGTGCAAGATTATCATTTGAAGCTTGCTCTCATTATTGCAGCTCTCAAATGAAATCTAACATCCAAGCCTTCAATTGTTTTGATTTACAAATAAATTTAGCCTAAATTTCATTATGAGTTTACCCAAGAGGCAAAACAGAAATGTGTCATCAATCACATGGGTATTGCTAGCTGGATTCACTCCGCATACAAGTTCTATACGGAAGAAACGGTATAAAGGAAACTCTAAAACCTATTGCAGCAAGAAACTATCAAGGGATAGTGTGTGTGGAGTACATGACCCAAAAAAAAAAACCTTTGAAGTCAGTCAGAATTTCATGTCAACATAATGAACTAACATAAATTAGATTATGTCGTCAGTTGAATGAAATTTGGAGGCTATTTTCACTTTGCAACTCCGAAGCAGTTTCCTTCAAACAACCATGAAATCTTAAATACGCGGTAAAACAACAGTTTCAACTGTTAAAGGAAAAAATATAAAGCGAGCTAAGAACTCAGTTAATTGTGAACCCAGGGAGTAAAAACTTGCCTCCGGATTGGGTACAGTTGTAGAAGGCACAGGACAAGCAACATGGAAAACTGCTCTACAACCAGCAATTGCCGAAGAAAGAGACTCATAATCTAAGAGTTCAGCCTTGAAGAGCTTAAGGTTCTCGGAAGATCCCTCAAATTTAAGTAAGTGATCATACTTCTGATCACCTAATCAAACATTAAAAACTTTAAGAAATTGATATAAAGGTAAGGGAAAGCACTTAAATATTTCGATTAAGTGAACAAAAAACATGAATTTATGCATCACTGTAAGATATGCAACAAAAAATAAGTGATTCAACAATGCGACTAATGAAATCGATCTAATCCAAAAGAGCAGAAACGATTTCAGAATGAGTAGAAGATGGGAGAGGGAAAAGGAAATGAAAGAGACCAGGTTGTCTGACAGTGCCATGAACAAAATAGCGCTTGGAGAGGAGAAGCTTGACGAGCCAAGACGCTACAAAACCTCCAGCACCAGTTACGCAAACCTTGGTAGCTGCTGCACCTGCCATTTCCTTATGCTCGCAAGTCGCAACTCAGACTTCAAGGAGCGCCTTCGCTATTCTCCGGCCCGTTTGGTTTAAAGGGAGGGGATGGAACAGGAGGGCTCATTTTCCATCCCCTCCAAAACCCCTCAATTTAGAGGAAATAGAAATGAGGGGATGGGAAATGTCGTGTATAAGATTATGACAAAGGTGGTGGCAAATAGACTCCGGCCTGTTATGCCTATTATCATATCTCTAAACCAATGTAGTTTTGTTTCGGGGAGACAAAGGGTGGATAATATTGTATTGGCACAAGAGATTTTCCACTCTATGAGGACAAAAAAAGGGAGGAAAGGGTTTATGGCAATTAAAATTGATTTAGAGAAAGCCTATGATCGAGTCCGTTAGTCTTTTGTGGTGGATTGTCTACAGGAGATTGGGATACCAGAGAACGTCATTCGAGTAATTGCCTCTTGTATGAACTCGGCCTTAATGAAGTTGGTATGGAATGGTGAGCATGGGGATGAGTTTACTCCATCAAGGGGTCTGCGGCAGGGTGATCCTATCTCCCCGTATTTATTTGTCATTATCATGGAGAAATTAGCCCATTTGATTCAGGAAGAAGTGGAGGCAGAAAACTGGTTACCGTTTCGGCTAAAGCGCCATGGTACGCCGGTGTCACATCTATTTTTCGCGGATGATCTCCTCCTATTTGCAGAGGCTTCTTTAGATCAAGCAGCGGTGTTAAAGGCCATTTTAGATGATTTCTGTGCAGTGTCTGGAGAGAAAGTTAATGATCAGAAGTCTCGAATTTTTTTCTCAAGGAATGTGCATCATACTAGAGCTACAGAAATTAGTGACTTTCTGGGTTTTACACGCACACAGGACCTGGGGAAGTACTTAGGGGTCCCTCTTCATCATAAGCGGGTGACAAAGCATACTTACGACTATTTATTGGAGAAAATGGACAAGAAGCTAAGTGGGTGGAAGGCGCGGTCTCTCTCATTCGCGGCGCGTCATACATTAGTGGCTTCTGTTATGTCCTCCATCCCAGTATATGCTATGCAATCTGCCCAATTGCCTAGGTCTGTTTGTTCGGAAATTGATAAGCGTTGTCGGACGTTCCTATGGGGTGGTTCATCTGAGACCAGAAAGCTGCATCTCTTATCTTGGGATAAGGTCTGCCGGCGGAAAGAAGAGGGTGGATTAAGTTTGAAATGGGCCAAGGTGCAGAATGACTCGTTCATGATGAAGCTCGGGTGGGGCTTGATTAAGAAACCAGATGCGCTATGGGTGAGAATGTTGAAGGAAAAATACCGTTGTGGGGGCGATGTGTTACCAAAAGTTGGCAAATACCGAATCGAATCACAAGCCTGGAAGGGTATTAGAAGCTGCTGGTCTAAAGTAACCACAGGCTTAAGGTGGGTGGTTGGGAATGGGAAGAGCATTAGGTTTTGGTTGGATAATTGGTGCCCTGGGCCTAGGCAGCTTCGCGATTCTGCCCTCCTGGAGTTATCAGAGTCGGATTTGGATCAGAAGGTTGTTGAGTTTATGGATAGTTCTGGCGCATGGAAAACAGATATTCTTAACGGTTTGCTCTCGAGGGAGGTGGTGTCGTCAATCATTAGGACACGGACGGATATATCTCGGGATGATGTCCCTTTATGGAGTGAGACTTCGTCGGGTGATTTCTCTACAAAGTCTGCCTATGCTAGCATTGAGAGGAAGGGGGATTCTTCTAGTAAGAATTTGTGGAAAATGATATGGAGATTACGGGTTCCTCAGCGATGTCGGACGTTTCTTTGGTTGGGAGTGCAGGACAAGTTGCTAACGAATGAGGTTCGGACCCATAGGAATTTGGCGGTATCATCGAGTTGTGCTGCATGTTCCAATGGTATTGAGAATATTTTACATGTTCTGTGTGGATGTACGGTCGCTGATGAGGTATGGAGTCGTCTAGTTCCAAGTCATCTAGTTTGGAAATTCCATTCGTTCTCGAATATTAAGGCCTGGGTTGAGTGGAATCTGCGTCAACATTTCTCAGTCAGGGAGGGCAGGTGGGATGTCTTGTTTGGGCTGATTTGCAGACAGTTATGGCTGGCTCGGAACACCTTTATTTTTGAGCACCGGCAGGAGAGTGCAGCAAGTATTATATCGAAGGCCGGTGCGTGTGTGAAATGGGGGTCAGGTTTGCTACCCGCTAGTGGGGAAGCAACGGAGGTGTCAGAGAGTTGGAGGCCACCTTCTGTAGGATTCCTTAAGGTTAATGTTGACGGGGCAGCTTCACGTTCTGAAGATCTTTCGGCTTGTGGTGGATTGGTGCGGGATCACGCAGGGAGGGTCATGGGTGGGTTTCTCATGAATATTGGTCCTGGAAGGAGCTATGATGCTGAGGCGTGGGGTGCGTTATGCGGCTTGAAATATGCTTGGGATTGTGGGTGGCGACATTTGGTGCTTGAGTCCGATTGTTTGGACCTGGTGGAGAGGCTGAATAACAGGGGCATTTCTGAGGTTGACCTTAGTGGCGTGGAGAGACAGGTTTGCGAGATGCTAGATCGGAACTGGGAAGTGTGCGTCGCTTGGTGTACAAGAGAGGCGAACAGCGCGGCAGACCTTCTTGCGAAGGAGGCCTTGAAGACCATGAGCGGGTTTACAGCTTTTACGGCGATCCCCTCCTGTGTGCAGCAATGCGTCATGAAGGATTCGTTGAACCTTGCTTAGTGTAGGCTTTGTGTTCTTTTTCTTATCAAAAAAAAAAAAGAAATGAGGGGATGGGAGGGATTGAGAGCCTCTCCTTTGGAGCCCCCTCCAATTTTTCAAATTAAATAAGGGGAGGAGCTCATTTTTCATCCCCTCCCCTCCAACTAAAAATCTTTTTTATTTTTTTGAATTACAATGATAAGAGTAAGAAACTCTTGAGGGTACAAAAGACCATTACATTAAGGCCAACCAACAAGAAAAAGAAACCAAATCTTAGTTCATATCAGCTAACATTTGGATCAAACAAAAATTCGGAGGGTTCTAAAATAATGATAAATCGTTGTTCGAATCAAGAGCCAGGTTGGCCAAAAAAATCAGCACATCTAAGAGCTTCTCTGTGAGAATGATGAATCTCTAAGTCCCGGTCCTTATAGATTAACTGCCTAACTTCCTCTAACTCAGATTGTAGAGGATGGAATTGACCACTTGGGTGAAATAGCAAATGTATTGTTTCCGTTGAGTCAATGTATAACTTAATGTTAGCAAAGTTCATGGATTTGCATAGTTTTAGTCCGATTCTAATAGCTTGTACCTCAGCAGCTGTTGAGCCAAATGTGAAACCTGTATTCTGTTGGAACCCTCAGCTCCAAGCTCTTGAACTATCACGAACCACTCCTCCAACTGTAGATTGTCTGTGCTCGTCCTTTTAATCTTTTCTATATATATGCGCGCGCACTTCGAACCTTTATACAATGTGTTAATTCGGAATAGTGATTCGAGTATTAAAAAATAACTTTTTAATCATAATTTATGATATATGAGGTAAGTATATGAAAGGGGTATTGTCTCAATTTATGTGATAAACACTTATAAGACTGTCAATCACCCAACCAAACAAGCACATTGTTGTTACAACCGATCAAATAAGGTCAATCAACCTTTAAACTTAGTTAAAAATAAGGTTATTAAATCTGTACCGGTCACTGAATCGATCGAGATAATGGATTGAGGGTTAGTCGGTCAACCTGAAGTCAACTTGGGGCTAGACCAATAGGGAATAAAAAATTAAGAAATAATTTAAATTCTCGTCATGGTATCATACCATCCACAACCACAATCAATTCACTACCTTGAATCACTAACAAAATAATCATATACTTATCCAGTATTTTTTATAATTTCTTTGACATATTTATATCATAGTATCAATCGATATCGACAATCCAATGACACTACAATTAATAATCATAAATATACTTCCTAGCAAATTATCCAAATAGATAGATAATAACCAAATATTCATATCTAAAATCCTTTTAGGGCCTGTTTGGTTGGAGGGGAAGGGATGGGATGAAAAATGAGTCCCTCCCCTTGTTTGGTATGAAAAATTGGAGGGGAGGAGTCTAAAGAAGGGGCTTCAAATTCCTCTCATCCTCCCATTTTTGTTTCCTTCAAATTGGGGGGGTTTTGGAGGGGATGAAAAATGAACCCCTCCCCTTCCATCCCCTCCCTTTGAACCAAACAGATCCTTAATCATTAAACTAATAGTCATTAATATAAAAATTATCTCATTAACTTCAACTAATATGACTATCTACCCTATAAAATTTTTTTTCAAGTCAATCGTATCAACACAACAACTTGTCCGAGTTGACTGAGTTGAGCCTAGAGTTGAGATTGGGTCACCCCCGATTGCACAAAAGAATCGGATATGGACTTGCCTGAATTGATTTCATGGCCGGGTCTTGATCAGGGCTTGATAACCCTAGTTAAAAATAAGAATGGTGTAAAATGTATTTTTTGAAATATATTTTTATTCACGGAGGGAAAAATAATGGGAAAAAATTGGGGGAGAATGTGTAATAGTTTGTTGAGGGAGACTAAGTGATAATTAAAATTTTAGACACAATAAAAATTGTAATTCGTATATAAAACTGTATGGGATATTATGATATGTATCTTTCCAAGTCGTTTTTCTCCTTTTTCTTTCTCCTCATCCTCATCTTTGGATTGAAAAACAAATAGTTCAAATTTAATATTTTATCAAGTTATAATTATTATATTACATAATAAATGAATAAATTTAAACTCTTACAATTTGAAGCGGGCAATTCTATAAACTATATGAAAATAGGAAAAAAAAACAAACCTTCATTTTCTAATTTAAAAATATCGATTGAATGAGATTATCAGCTGAAGAAAATGGAAAAAAAAAAAAAGAATAAAAAAGATGCAAATTCTATGAACCAAATCTGAGTGGGGAATGCTCATCTCTTCAAACATTGGCGTTTGGAGGGATGACTTGAGTACTTGAGTAGCAAGCAGTCAGCATTAATTTTTCCTTATTTATTTGTGTTTGTAAAAAAAATAATAGAGTTAGGTAGCAGGTAACTTCTTGAAGTAATTTTAGTAGCACTAGGTATTTTAAGTAATTTTTTGTGCATCGGTGTCCCAAAGCATTTTTTATTAACACCCATTATTTTAAATTTTGTTTAGTGTATCTTACATTCTAAAAATGTAAAATATTGTTTTATAACACTGAGTAACTTAAACTAGTAGAATATATAGTAGCGTCAAAGTATCTTTTAGTAACACTCACTATTCTAAAAGGGATTGAATGTTATAAAAAAATATTTTAAAATACTAGATACATAAAAAATTATTTTAAAATGCTAGTTGTTACTAAAACAAATATTTTACTTTAAAATATTGAATGCCATCAGAAAAATACTTTAAGATATTAGATACTATTTAACTCTAGTATATTTTCACAAGCAATAAACAAATGAGAAAATCTAAAAGTAATGCTAGGTGCATGCTGCTGATCCCTACTCATAGCTCCAAGTAGTCGCCAAAGTGGACTCCTATAAAGGACCCTTTCTTTTTGCCTACAAGCATTTGCGTCCAACTAAGGTGTCAAAGCTCCTTCTCTGCAATCTAAGGGATCAAAGCTCCTTCTCTACAAACTGTAATGGAACTGTCTTGTGATTACCAATATAGAGTTAGTCTAGTGCTAAAGCCCCACTAAATTTTTTTAGGTTATAAGTCCTGTATTAGGAGGAGAACTCCAAAATTGGAGTAATCGGTTATGTGGATATCTGGTAATAGGATCCAAAAAAAAACCCGATAATATCAAAAGTGTCATATGGTTAACTACTGAGGGTAATCTTCGTGACTGAAAATTTGAAACCAACCTTTGTTGATGTACGTAAACAATTAAAAGGAGCTGCTCTTGGCTTACAGTAGGGAAACAGATCTCTCTTACGTTCAGAGCATAATCCTTATGACTAGCCTAAAAAAGAAACGTATTGAGGGTAACTTTTATACATAATATAGTGCTCGTTTGGGATAGCTTATTTTTGGATAATAAGTGCTTATAATTCGTGATTCACGGTATACGAGGTAATCAAAATAGATCCGTCCACCTCCAAACACTGATATTACAAGCACTCTCGTGACTATTAAAGGATCCAAAATGCTTCCAAAGTCAAAGAGCATCCAAGACAGGGAGAACTAAAGTTAATTTATTTTGATTCTAGAAGCCCTGCCACCTTATAGCTCTCAACAGAATCAACCAGTGTTTCTTCCAATGGCCTGTATCTCCAACCCAACTTCTGCAGTTTCTCTGAGCTCAACTTGATCCAATTATCTACTTCAATAAAGCTGCAAAAGTAATAACACTTATAAAATTAAACAAAGTAAAATAAAGTACACCATAAGCAGCCACAGAAACTGTCAAATACGAAAGAGAAAACGAGAGCACATGTTTCCTTTGTTTTCATAAACAATGGGAACAGAACCTTACTTTTTAGGGTAGCTATAGTTTGGGTATATACGCCTTAATTTCTCCACCAAGTCATCTGTCATGATAGAATGTGGAGTGCATAAGTATCTGCCCTCTGCCTCAGGCTTCTCATAAGCCATCAGTATTGCATCGGCTACATCACGCACGTCTACAACCCACCGTTCTCTATTCTCCAGTGACTCAAGACCTTCAGTTTTAGACAAATAATGCAATAAAGAAGGAGACGAATAAATTGTCAACCCTAAATTCAATCTATTGTAAAAAATAAAGCCTTGCAGGTCTTAAGATGATAAGCAAATCAAAGAATTTGATAAAGCATTAACTAGCACCTTTAAATAGCTTAAGGAGGATCAAGCTACTTGCATTGACTGTGGATGCCCGCAAAATTGGCCCCCACACCACGGTAGGACAAATAGTTACCACTGAGAGTCCAGTGTTCCTGGCAAACTCCAGGGCCTGCAACTCTGCTTCTGTCTTGGAATAACAATACCAGTTCTGAGTCATGAATGAAACGAGAGTAAGGAAATATTCCTGATAACCGTGTGATTGAATTGCAGAGTATTGTCACAAATAAAAATTTGAGTAAAATAGTATGTCCCATTAAAGTCAATATTACTCTCAAAATGAAGCACAGCACCAATGACAGATCCAAACCATAAGCTCATAAGTGATAGAAGTTCACAGCTTCAGACCTTTGTTCTTCTGCAGTACTCTTTAACAGACCAACAAGACTCATCGATTAATTTATCCTTGGGCAAGTTTGGGTTCGCGGAAACAGCGGCTTCAGAAGATACAAAGACAACCCGTTCCACTTTGGCTTCAAGACAAGCTTTGAGGACATTAGTAGTGCCCGTCACAGAAGGCTCAATCATTTCTACCTGCAGAAAACTTTGATTACAACATCAAAAAAACTTACAGGAAAAGTCAAATGCCAATTATCATTCAAGGCTTGCCCTCAACATTGCAACTCTCAAATGAAACCTAACATCCAAGACTTCAATTGGTTTGGTTTACAAATAAACATAATGTTACAGATTCTATAATAATTTGGGAGAATCTGATGAGAGGGAGAGGTAGAAGAAAGAAAGAAAGATCGGATAGGATGAGAGGGAATAGATCAGACGAAGGGAATAGAAATTCTAAGAGGGGGGAGAAGAGAGAAAAGACACGTGGCTGCTGAATTATTTCTTCATTAGAGTCAACTTAACAACAGATTAATAATGGGGTCTATAGCTCCTTATATAGATAACTATAGGCTCAGGGCATAATTGTAATAAGTGTCATTTCCTAATTACTAATCCTATCCTAATCAGCTAAAGGATACAATTAGGGTGTGTTTTGCTGGTGCTATTCTAAAATAGCTAATGCCACTCTCACTAACATTGCTCTTCCCTTAACTACCTTACCTAACACTTTAGGATTAGGGATCACAAATAGGAATTAGGGATTTATATTACAAATTCATATCAACACCCCCCATTTCGACATCCTTGCCCTCAAAGATGTGCACAGGGAAATCTGGAAATTGCTCTTGGAAACAAGAAAGTGGCATCCAAGAAGCTTCTTCATCCGGCAATCCCTTCCATTGCACAAGAACTTCAATAAGAAGCCTTCGACGCCGCTTGATAGACCTTCTATTCAAAAGCTTCTCTGGAAACAAGGAAGGAGGAGGCTCAGGGAAGACCGGAGGAGGATGTCTCAGTTTAACAGTAGGATTGGGACATAATTTCAGCATAGAGACATGAAAGGTTGGATGAATTCTCGAATCCGGTGGTAACTCAAGGCGATATGCAACCTGACCCAACTTTTCCAGGACTTGATAGGGCCCAAAGTACCTTGGAGCTAGCTTTTGAGAGCCCCTCACAGCAGCTGAAATCTGCCTACAAGGCTGCAATTTCAAAAAGACCCATTGTCCAACCACAAATTCCCTATCAGACCGGTGCATATCAGCTTTCTACTTCTTTCTATTGGAAGCACGATGTAAATGGTACTTAAGCATAGTGAGCACCTGTTCCCTTGCTTCAAAATTTTGATCTACAGCTTCTAAAACTGAGTTGTGAGGTAAATAGGGGCAATGGAGAGGTGGCTTTTGACCATACAAAAGTGCACAGGGAGAGGCTTGTGTAGAAGTGTGAAAAGAGGTATACAACTATTGAGTACCTCCGATTGCCCATCGGTTTGGGGTGGTAGGCGTTAGATAGCTTTTGTTGGATCCCTAAGCCCTTTAAGAATTCCTTCCAGAAATTGCTTACAAAGATAGGATCCCAATCACTAATAATCTCAGTAGGTGCTCCATGTAGTTTTTAGATTTGTTCTAAAAAGACTTGAGATCACTAATAATCTCAGTAGGTGCTCCATGTAG
Source organism: Inga laurina (assembly GCA_963855925.1). Lineage (NCBI taxonomy): Eukaryota > Viridiplantae > Streptophyta > Magnoliopsida > Fabales > Fabaceae > Inga > Inga laurina. The sequence goes on from OY979705.1 coordinate 51,716,205, forward strand.
TTTGTAGATTTGGTCTAAAAAGATTTGAGCTAGGGAGGATGCTGTATAAGGATGAGAGAGAGCCACAAAATGGGAGTAATTACTCGTCCTATCAATTATAATCCAAATAACCTCTTTGCCATTAGATTTAGGAAGACCCTCAATAAAGTCCATAGTGATTGATTCCCAGACACAACTAGGAATAGGTAGAGGTTGTAAAAGACCAGGAGACGCAACTGTTTCATACTTACACCTTGTACACGTGTCACAAGTCTACACATAGGAGGCAACATCATCCATCATCTTCCTCCACCAAAAGAGGGCTTTGATTCAGTGATAGGTGGCTTGGATGCCTGAATGCCCCCCTTGGGTACTTGAATGCAACCAATCAAGGATTTTCTTTTTCAAAGTGGCATCATTGCCTACCACTAGCTTACCCTTCCTTCTTAAGAGCTTATCACTCCAAGTAAAATGGTGGAGAGCTCCCTCCGTAGCTTGAATCTAAGGTAGTAATTGTTGCAAATACTCATCATGTTCCCAACTTTTCTTAATGAGCTGCAACAGATCAGGTGAAGAAGTGTCAAATACCATCTGTAACAGCTGCAATTTAGGCATTCGAGAAAGTGCATAGGCTACCGAATTGTCTTGACCCTTCTTGTATTGAATTTCATAGTCAAAACCAACTAGCTAGCCACCCATAACAACTGAAATGAAGTCTTTAGTTGCTGTCCAAGGACATATTTGAGGCTTTGTTTGTCTATACGCATGACAAAGTGGCTCCTCTCTAGATATTGATGCCAATGCAACACAGCTAGAACTAACACCATATCTTCTTTCTCATAAGCTGACAATTGTTGATGTCTAGGAGATAACCCTTTGCTGAAATAAGCTAGGGGCCACCCTTCTTGCATGAGAACAGCCCCTATATCGAAGCCACATGCATCAGCCTCAACAACAAATTGCTTTGAGAAATCAGGTAGAGAGAGAACTGGGGCTGAAGTGAGTGCCCTCTTGAGATTATAAAAAGCATCCATAGCCTCTTGTGACCATATAAAACCATTCTTTTTAAGTAGGGATGTGAGCAGTTTTGCAATAGTGCCAAAGTCTTGAATAAAGCGCCGGTAGTAGCCGGCAAGCCCCAAAAGGCTCTTACTTGCTTAATGGTAGTAGGTAGAGGCCAATCAGCAACCGACCATAGACACTGTTCTAGTACCAATTATGCGCCCCAAATACTCCACATTGGCGGGTGCAAAGATGCATTTGGACATCTTGACATAGAACTGATTACTTCTCAATATATTCAGCACCTCCGCTAAGTGTGTAGCATGATCTGCAAGAGTGGAACTATAAATCAGAATATCATCAAAAAATACCAACACAAACTTACGTAAATGTGCCCAAAATAGGTCATTCATGGCTCCTTGAAATGTAGTAGGTGCATTGGTCAAGCCAAACGGCATTACTAGCCATTCATAATACCCGGAGTGTGACTTAAACGCTGTCTTGTGTACATCTGCAGGTTCCATTCTGATCTGATGGTAACCAGACCTTAAATCCAATTTAGTGAACCATCTAGCAGCACCTAATTCTTCAAATAGCTCTTCTATTAATGGTATTGGATATTGGTTCTTGACCATTGCTTTATTAAGGTCACGAAAATCAATGCACATGTGCCATGTGCCATCCTTCTTCTTCACTAATACAATAGGAGCTGAGAAGGGTGAGGAACATGGTTGAATAATCCCATCTTGCATCAGCTCTTCAATCAGTTTTTCAATAGTGTCTCGTTGTGCTGCTGGGTAATGATAAGGCTTCAAACTAATGGCATTTGTGCCTTCCTTAAGGGTTATAACATGATTATGGCCTTCCCTAAAGAGTGGAAGGCCCTTGGGCTCTTCAAAAATGTCTTGAAACTTACTTAGAATCCATTGAATCTCTACTGGAATATCACTGACAGCAACTGATTTAACAGAACAAGGGTGACTAGAAGATTGTTTTTGTACCAACTGAAGAAGAAACAATTGGTCTTGCTGACTGGAATGAATTTCAGGTTTGTTGGGGTGCGCTAAATGCCAAGAATTTGGTGGAGCCGCCTGCAACTTCCTGAGGTCACCTTTAAACCAGAAATACATTGTCAAAGAATCATAATCCCAAAAAACATTTTTAATGCTTTTCAACCATTGTAATCCCAGCACAATATCATAAGTGTTGAGCTCCAAAATTCTGAGGACAAATACAAATTCCAGACCCTGCATTTTCCATTTAAAGCCCTTCCACACACCATGTACCTTGAGTGTTCTGCCTCCAGCAACTTCAACTGAAGGAAAAACAAAGTTATCACCCTTCCAGCCCAATTTTCTAGCCAACCCCAATTCAAGGAAGTCATGGGTGTTCCCACTGTCAATTGGGACCCAAACGAGCTTCTTACCGATTTGCCATGTAGGTAGTATTGTCAACTCCTGTGAGAGCATGAAGAGAGATACAAGATGGCATTTCTTCATCTGGTAGTGCGTCATTACCATCTTCACAGAAGTCTTCAGGTTCTGAGTCATAGTCGATATAGTGGAGTTGGGCCTTCTGTCGCTATGGGCATTTGCGGTCACGTGAGAAGGGGGAGTGACAATAGAAGCACAAGTTTTTTATTTGGTACTCAATTTCCTCCTCGGGTGTAAGTGGTTTGAAAGATTTATTTTGAATCTTGGGAATTAAAGACCGGGTCTTGGTAATAGCTCCGGCAGTTTTGTCGGCGACAATGGGTTTGGCTGTTAATAGGGCCAACCAATAGGAAGATGAAGATGACGGACCCAGGTACCTTGCCGACTGTGAGGGTTGATTAATTGAGGACGACCTAATCGACGATGTGCTCCGACTATACCTGTCGACGAAAGTCTTAGAATTTGTGCTTGCAACGATAATCTCCTGCATTCTTGCAATTCGTCATGCTTCGGTCAGCGTCCTTGGATTGAGCAAGCGAACCAGGCCCGCTAATTCAATCCGTAAGCCTGCCACGTAGAGGTCAACTAGATAGTCTTCCGGCAGATCCAGTTTGGCTAATATAAGATCGAATTTAGCGTTGAAGTCAACGAGGGGCCCTGTTTGTCACAAATGTGCAAGATTGCACATCAGCGTTTCAAAGGGTGGGCCAAAATTATCTTGAAGCATCACGGCATACTCTTCTCATGGTGGCAGTCGTCCTTGAAGATGTCGCTCCAATGCCCAATGCCATTGAAAGGTCTTATCGTTTAAACCCATCGACACTATTTTGACCTTATTCACTTTTGGCGTCTCATCGATCTCAAAGTAATGCTCACACCGAAGAAGCCACGTCAGAATGTCTTCCCCATTGAATCTTGGAAACTCAAGCTTGGTAAACTGAGTCGGCTTTTGGTAGTGGTGGTTATGCGGGTGTGGTGGTAGACGGCGTTCGCAGTTTCTGGGTTGGTTGTGGTCGGTTTCTGCATGTTCTTGAATTTCCCGGCGTAGATTGGTTATACTCGTATTAACCTTGGTTGCCAAATCTTGTATGCTGGTCGTCAACGTCTGGAGTTGTCTTTCGATGGCTTGCAATCGTTCTTCGACCATTCTTGCTTGTTCTTGATTTTGTGTTTCAACCATGCAGCAATCGGCGTGTTGGCAGGGGATCAAGGGCTCTGATACCAATGTTACAGATTCTATAATAATTTGGGAGAATCTGATGAGAGGGAGAGGTAGAAGAAAGAAAGATCAGATAGGACGAGAGGGAATAGATCAGACGAAGGGAAGAGAAATTCTAAGAGCGGGAAGAAGAGAGAAAAGACACGTGGCTGCTGAATTATTTCTTCATTAGAGTCAACTCAACAACAGATTAATAATGGGGTCTATAGCTCCTTATATAGATAACTATAGGCTCAGGACATAATTGTAATAAGTGTCATTTCCTAATTACTAATCCTATCCTAATCAACTAAGGGATACAATTAGGGTGTGTTTGGCTGGTGCTATTCTAAAATAGCTAGTGCCACTCTCACAAACATTGCTCTTCCCTTAACTACCTTACCTAACACTTTAGGATTAGGGATCACAAATAGGAATTAGGGATTTATATTACAAATTCATATCACATAACCTAAGTTCATTATGAGTTCACTCAAAGAGACAGCAATGTGTCATCAATCACTTGGGTATTGCTGGTTGGATTCACTCTACATACAATTTCAATATTGAAGAGATGATATAAATAATATATTACTGCTGTATTTGTTGAAAGAAGGAAACTCAAAAACCTATTGCTGCTAGCAAATATCAAGGGATAGTGTGTACGCAGGAAATGAAAAAAAATTACAAAATTCAATGTTTTGAACTAAGTCAGAACTTCACGCCAAAGATAATGAACTAATAATTAAAAAAAAAAAAAAAACATTATGTCGTCAGTTGAATGAATATTTGAAGGTTGTTTTCAGTTTGAAACTCTGAAGCAATTCCTATCAAACAACAATGAAATCTTAAATACGTGTAAAGCGAGCTTGCATAGCAAAATGTGTCCTAAACATTCTATAAAACAAATAGTAAGAATTCAGTTAAGAGTAAAAACTAGCCTCAGGATTAGATACAGTTGTAGAAGGCACAGGACAAGCAACATGGAAAACTGCTCTACAACCAGCAATCGCTGAAGAAATAGACTCGTAATCTAAGAGTTCAGCCTTGAAGAGCTTTAGGTTCTCCGACGCTCCCTCGAATTTAAGTAAGTGATCATACTTCTGATCACCTAATCAAACATAAAGAGTTTAAGAAATTGATGTAATATTTCGATTAAGTGAGATAAGACATGCAAAAATTGTGATTCTTTTGATACTTCCATTAATTGAACAAAAAAGCATTCTGTTAAGACATGCAACAGAAAACAAAGTGATTCAATAAACGATTTCAGAATCATCAAGAAAATGGGAGAGGGAAAAGGAAAATGAAAGAGACCAGGCTGTCTCACGGTGCCATGAACAAAATAGCGCTTGGAGAGGAGAAGCTTAACGAGCCAAGACGCCAGAAAGCCTCCGGCACCAGTTACGCAAACCTTCGTAGCTGCCATTTCCTTGTCCTCGCAACTCACAGCTTGAAGAAGCAATTAGCTTGTGTTTGGGATTTATTTTAATAGCTTTTATAATTTATAAGTTAAATATGTGAGAAGAGTTTTATTTCAGGGTTGGGTAGATTATAGTTTGAAACTATGATTTGGATACTTGTAAAACCCACACTGATACCCGATAGAGGACCGCAACTACTTATAGAGGCTACTCGTTGCTTCTGAGAAAATATTTAAAAAGTAAAATTTCACCAAAAAATTATTGTTAAAAAATATTTTAAAAGCAAAATTTCAGTAAAAAAATTATGAATACTCCATTAAAAATGTCTTAAGGCCATGTTTGGTACGATGGAATTAGGGGTGATAGAAATGGAATTGAGGATTAATTTCATCATGGTGCTTGTTTGGTATGATGGAATTGGAAAATTTTCCAATTTCATGTGGAAGCCAAATAAGCTCAATTCCACTCAATCAATTCCATCAAAATACCTAAGATTTACAATTCCATGTGATCATTTCCATCTATTACCCTCCACTACCTTCAAAAAAAATAAAAAATAAAAAATTGAAGGATATTTTTGTATTTTTGTACAAAAATTAGATCTCATTTCCATGACATACCAAACATACTTTTAGTCTTCATTTCCATTTCCATTTCCATATCCATATCCATTTCCATCAAAATTAATTCCAACATACCAAACGGCCTAAGGGCAAAATTATTTCTGAAAGTTGCGCGTGTGGGTATATCTATCACCCCAACTTTGGGCTCTCTTGTCTACAGTATGATTCCGGTTTTTAAATATAGTAATTATTATGTAAATTTTAAATTTTAATTTTGTTTCCAACTCACTATATTAAAGATAAACCCTTTTAATCATTATATAAAAATAAAAATAAGAAGTGTGAAGAATGGTATAGATCTAAAAAGAGAAGCACAAGAAGTTTGCTTTTCAACACCAAATCAACCAAAAAAAAAGAAGTCATAATATAAATATTTAACGTGTAAAATAGATATGTATATTAAATATGTAGAAATGCCAAATAAAAAATTTGGGTTCTATTGAAGGTATTATATGATTAACTACTGAGTTTAATCATCATGCTTAACCCCAACCTTTGTGTAAGTAACAACTTAGTTGAAAGAAGCTACACTTTACTCGAGGGAAACCAATATCTGTATTATTAGAAGAGTATAATCCTTATGTCCCAGAAAAAAAGTATTGGGTGTAAAGTTTGCCCAAAAAGTCATCAAAATAGATCCGTCCACCTCCAAACACATTATATCACAAATTATTGCTTCCAAAGTCAAAGCACATCCAAGAGAAGAGAACCAAAGTTGATTTATTCTGATTCCAGAAGCCCTGCGGCCTTGTAGCTCTCAACAGAATCAACTAGTGTTTCTTCCAGCGGCCTGAATTTCCAACCCAAACTCTGCAATTTCTCTGTGCTCAACCTTATGTCAACATTTACTTCAATGAAGCTGTCAGTAACAAAACCCATGAAATATCAGAAGCAGCATAAAAGAGTCAAATACTTAATAAAGAGCAAGAGCATTTACTACTTCCTTTCAGTTTTTGATGAACCAAGTGAACTGAACCTTACCTTTTAGGGTAGCTATAGTTTGGGTACATGCTCCTTAATTTCTCCACTAAGTCATATGTCTTGATAGAATGTGCAGTGCACAAGTATCTGCCCTCAGCCTCAGGCTTCTCATAAGCCATTAGTATTGCTTCAGCTACATCACGCACATCTACTATCCACCGTTGTTTATTCTCCTGTGACTCAAGACCTTCAATTTATGCAAATATTGCAAGCAAGAAACGGCCAAATTAATTGCCGACCCTGAATTCATTCTATAGTACAAATAAAACCTCACAGGTCTTAAGATGATATGCAATAAAACTGTGCCTATGGTTTAAAACAACCAGGCATCAGCATCAGGATATTGCAAAACAAAAAATTTAATAAGGCATTAGCTAGTACCTTTAAATAATTTGAGGAGAAGCAAGCTACTTGTATTGACAGCGGTTGACCTTGACTGTAAAATCGGCCCAAAGACCAGGGTAGGACAAATAGTTACCACTGGGAGCCCAGTGTTCCTGGCAAAATCCAGGGCCTGCATCTCTGCCTCCGTCTTGGCATACCAGTACCAGTTCTGAATCATGAGTGAAACAATGGTAAGAAAGTATTCTTGATAGCTGACTGATTGGCACACAAAGTATTTTTACCAAATAAACGACGACGATGATGACGACAAAAACAACAACAAGCCTTATCTCATAAGGTGGGGTTAGCTACATATATCGCACGATGTCATTGTGCTCTATATTCTTTAGATATAGTGTTAAATAACTTTTTACCAAATAAAAATTCAAGTAAAATAGTATGCCAATGAACTATGATGTTACTTTGAAAATAAGGACCAATTACAAATCCAAGTCATAAGCTCTTAGGTGACAGAAGTTCACAGCTTCAGACCTTAGTTCTTCTGCAGTACTCTTTATCAGACCAATAGGACTCATCAATTACTCCGTCCTTGGGCAAGTTGGGGTTCATGGAAATGGCAGATCGAGATGATACAAAGACAACCCGCTCCACTTTTGCTTCAAGACAAGCTTTGAGGACATTAGCAGTGCCCTTCACAGAAGGCTCAATCATTTCTACCTGTAGAAAACTTTGAGTACAACATCTAAAAGTGGTATGGAAACTGTAAAGTGTTAATTATAATCAGAGGCTTACTCTCAATATTGGAATTCTCTCAAATGAAACTAACATCTACGACTTCAATCTGATCGGTAGACAAATAAACATAGCATAAATTTCATTATAAGCTTACTCAATTAACAAAACGGAGCTATAAGAATTAGATGCCAGGTTCACTTCAAATATTAAGTTATATATTGAAGAAACGATATAAACAGTGGATTGGTGCCGCATTGGTTGTGATTAGGAAACTCTAAAACCCATTGATACAAGAAAATATGAAGGGATACTGGGCATACAGGAAATTGGGGGGGGGGGGGGGAATTATGATATTTGAACTAAGTCAGAATTTCATGTCTTTGGAGTTTGTTTTCACTTTTCAACTCTGAAGCAATTTTTACCAAAAAGCAATGAAATCTGAAATACATGTATGTGAAGGCATAAAAAATAGTAAGAATTCAACTTATTTTAAACTCAGGGAGTAAAAACTTGCCTCAGGATTGGACATAGTTGTAAAGGGCACAGGCACAGGACAAGCAACATGGAAAACTGCTCTACATCCAACAATTGCCGAATGAAGAGACTCGTAATCTAGTAGGTCTGCCTTAAAGAGCTTAAGGTTCTCAGAAGCTCCCTCGAATTTAAATAAGTGATCGTACTTCCGATTACCTGTTCAGACACAAAGGGCTTAAGAGGGTAAGGGAAAACAATTCTATTTTGAACAACTGAACCAAAAAAACATAAATTCATGCATTCCAATAAGAATTGCAAACAGAAAACTATGCGATTCAACAATACAATAAGTGAAATCGATTTTATCCAAAAGAGCATAAACGATTTCAGAATGGGGAGAAAATGGAAGAAGAATAGGAAAATAAAATATACCAAGATCCCTGACGGTGCCATGAACATAATACCGCTTAGAGAGAAGAAGCTTAACGAGCCAAGACGCCAAAAAGCCTCCCGCACCAGTTACGCAAACCTTCGTGGCTGCATCCGCCATTTCCTTGCGCTCGCAACTCGAGAGTTCCATCAGAACTCAGACTATAGTTTACATGAAATACTCGGACACTTTGGATCTGGGTCTTCTCCGATGCTTTTGCGTCCGCCGCCAGAAAACAACATCGTACGCAATGAAAAAAAGTGGGACAAGTGACCGTTTGTTTTTTTAATCTATATGATCAAGTATTGAAAGTCGGATTAGACAATCGATCGAGGTAGTGGATTAAAGGTCGGTAGTTCATATTAAAATCAATCCTGAGGTGTGATCGAGGTCAATTAAATATAAATATATATATATATATATAATTAAAATGTTTATATATACCATTCAAAAAACTACATAAGAGTTTTTTTTGTAACCTATAGTCCAATATAACCTCATGAACATAATACCCACAAAAGTATCATTAAATATATAAGGATTTTTCTCTAACCAATGCAAAATAGATAAAATATTTCACAATCCTTTTAAAACTCCTTATAAATAAAAAAGTTTCAAAGAAATAGTTTTTAAAAAAGCCAAAATGATGTCGTTTAGGGTATAAAAAAAAAAAAGAGGCAAACTATGACCAGCCGGGTCACCCCGACTTGCACCAGGTTGACCGGGTCACTATAGTCCGGTACTGGTCCTACGTCCGGTTCACCAGTTTCTGGTATGAATTGGCCGGTTCGGTCCGATTTTACATACATTGATATGATCAAGGATCACTCGAGCTTGGAAGGTAGAGTATTCGAATTTGTATTCTTTTCCTGAGATGATATCTTTTATTACTTTAACTAACATCTTATCAATAGTCAAATGACTAAACGAGCAGAGGAAGCGCAAGGCCAAATTATAAAATTTATTAATAAATTATTTCTTCTTATCCTAAATATAAGATAAAGGTGATTTTTTTTAAAATATTAAGGAAATTAATTAAATTATTTTAAAATATTTATATTTATCATTTTTTCTAAAACTATTTTGCCTAAACATATAAACTGATATATAATATAATGGTACACAACATATGATATGATTAAGTAACTTATTTAACTTCTTTAATCTCTATAAAAAAATTCAATTCTGTATTATATTTAAAACCAAAGGAAATAATAACATCATGTTCACATTTTTATAAAATCACAAATGATTAAAAGAACAAATTAATTGAATAAAAAATTGGCTTAATAGTATTTAACATCCTAAAGTATTTTTCAGTAACACTTAATATCTTAAAATACTCTCTCAACCTTTAATATAAAATCCATTAGACTAATTTAGGGAGATGAAGGAAACTAAATAAATTATTTTTAAATATTACTTTTAATTCTTAACAAATACTTTAGAGTGTTAAAAAAATGCTACTCCAACAGTCAACACTTAAAAGAAATACTGTAGGGTGTTAGGTTGTTAAATGCTACTCCCTCCGGTCCTAATTATAAGATAAAGTTGACTTTTTTGGAGAAATTAAGGAAACCAATTAAATTACTTTAGAGTATTTTTATTTTTAATTTTTTCTCCAAACTAATTAATTTGACTAATAAACTAATATATAATCTAAGGATACTAAAAATATAAACATTCTAAAATAATTTAATTGGTTTCCTTAATTTCTTCAAAAAAGTTAACTTTGTTTTATGATTAGAATCGGAGGGAGTACTTAAGCCAATTTTTTATTCAATTAATTTGTCTTTTTTAATTATTTGTGATTTTTTTAATAAATTTTATAATTTGGCCTTGCGCCTCCCCTGCTCATCCAGTCATTTGACGCACTTTTTTCATTGTGTACAATGTTAGTTTTTGGCAGTGGAGGGGAAGCATATCTAAAAGCATAGGACAGAAGTCAGACATACGACACGACGGATAAATTTTTGGGCTTTTGGCCATTCTCTCATAATCCTTTTTTTTTTTTTTCCTTTTTTTAGAATCTCATATCCCCTGTCATATTTAAAAAATAGATTATTCAGATATTATATTTTATAAATGTATTATTTTAAATTTAAATAAATAAATTTAAACTGTTAAAATATGATCTTATACAATTCATAACTATAACACAAATAAAATTTAAAAAAATTAAATTATAAAATACTATAATAATAGTTTTTAAAAAATATTAAATCTGAATCATTCATTTTTTATATGAGGATAGAAATGAGATTTTGAAAAGAAAATGAGAAAAATAATTCTAATAATATCCTCTTCCATTTTTTGGAGGGGAAATGGCATTTTTGAGACGAGAAGGCCAATATAATTTTAGTGCGTGACTCGGAAATTTTTAACATGGAAGCTAGTTTTATGTTACAAGTGACTCCTGATTATTTCACAAAAAATTAAGAAAAATAATTAAACCTATACTTTATATTGCAAATTTATATTAATAGAATAGGTTTTTCTGCACATTAATTGATTTTTGCAGCATAAATGGGATTTAATTCTTTGGTTGATTGTTTCCATGAATTCTCATAAAAAAAGAGCATTTTGTGAAAAATATTTGGAAAGTCAATTAGGTTTGAAATATATGCAGAAATGAGGAGAGGACTAAAGTGTGATTTATCAAATTCAATTTGGGAATTCAATACCAAGGACCATGTGGAATAAAATGCAGAATGGGACCCAAAGATGGAGCTATATGTGTTTTAATCAAGTAAGGGAAGTGAAGCTGAAAATCAATTGGAATATTTAGGAAGATAAATGAGAGATGTTCATATCTGAATATGAGAAGAGAAGGAGTGAAAAACATGCACAGCAGTATAAGATCAAATCCCGATCTAGTTTCTCTTTTAGCGGTAGAAGCTGCTATTCTAACATAATTTACAGTTTACGAGGTGAGTATCAACTAACATGAAACGCTAACTCAAATAGGTACTTGCACATTCTCTCATCCATGCACAACATGCCAGTTTGCACTCACTCCTTAGATCTTATTTGAACTCACATTTTCAGCTCATTCCACATGCATCTCTTCCATCAATTACGCACACATCACACAATAATTTTTAGGCCTGGAAATATGCCCTCATAGATGCACAACACCTCACAATAATTCAAAATTTTATCTCATCTTTTCAGATCTGGATCTCACATTCTCTCTCACTTTCCTCCAGTCATTCTACGCCCACCCTCTTCTCTTCTCTTCTCCCAACATTTTCTCTCAATTTCATCTCATCTTTTCTTCAGTTCCAGATCTGGAAATTCATTCTACATTTTTGCACTGGATCAAGGTGATGGCATTTATCATGAAGATTGAAGTGCAGATCAATTCATCTGTGAGCGTTTGAGATTCTTCTTCTTCGCTTGGATGATTGAGCCGAACTTGAACTGGAGAGTTAGTGGAAAACATGAGTTTCTACTCTTTTAATTAGTTGCTTTCGATCTATAAACTCATATTTGAGATTTTTGGATTGTAATTTGAGTAGACAGATTATGATGATGATTATCATCCCTTAACTTGTAGAAATGTTTCATGCATGAACCGAATGGTATTGTTGATATGTTTCTCTAGCTATATAATATCCATGATTGCATTTTACTATGATTCATCTTGATAAAGGTTTTATAGTATTTTGCTTGCATGTGAATCTGGTCGATGGTTCAAGATTATCTCTTAGCTATGCTCTTTGATGATCTAGCAATGATGGTATGGTAGTTCTCAACATAAAAACTGGTCACATTTGCAATAGGTTTCTTCTCCTTTTCTTAATTTGCTTGTCAAAACTCAATTTGGTAATCAAGTAATTGAATCTCTCTAGGAAACGACCTAGATAACTATTGCTATACCACATTTTCTCTACTTAGTAAATCTGATTGTAATTATCCAATACGACTTAGGTTACATCAAGTGGTGCCGTTGGCAAAGACTATATAGGTCTTAATTCCTCAAAAGACAAAATAATTCAGGTCTTTATTAAAATATAGAGACTAACATTTTAGATGAAAAAATAATTTAAGGGACTAAAATTTATTATTTGAAACTACTAGAACTAAAACTAAAAATAAAACGATAATGGATTATAAAGATCAAATATTGTAGTAACCCTTTGAATCACCTTGGAGGGATTTATCTCAATTCTGTTTTAAAATGCGTGGCAAAGAAAACTATACAAGTCCGGGCTTTCAAAATGCTTGACAGACAAATCTTCCATCCCCGAATTCCAGTGTTAAAAGTCCCGACTCCTGACCTAGAAAGCTTGATGCGTCCAGTGATAAAAATTCCATTCTCATTTCATAGGCCTCCTAAAGCATTTTCCTCTACATTCGAGATTTATTCTCAAACTATCTTAATTCCATCCAAAATAGCTGCATGTCAAAAACCTTGTTCCATAGACAATATTTCCTCTATTCCTTGGCATAAAACATTTTTACGTAATTTGATTATATTAAGAATGTTAGTTAAGCTAATTAATATGATATACTCGCTCCGGTCCTAATTATAAGATAAAGTTGATTTTTTTAGAAAAATTAAGGAAGTCAATTAAATTATTTTAGAGTATTTATATTTATTTTTTTTCCTCTCCAAACTAATTAATTTGACTAATAAACTAATATATAATCTAAGGATACTAAAAATATAAACACTTTAAAATAATTTAATTAGCTTCCTTAATTTTTCTAAAAAAGTCAACTTTGTCTTATAATTAGGATCGGAGGGAATATATTTTTTAAAACACTTCAATCATTTTCCTTAATTTCCTTATCCTCCTTGAATATTATTGAAGAAATATTAATAGGGGCAAAATTTGAAAAAGATTGATAACTATGAAAAATGTCTTCTATATAAGATCATGATCAACTTTCCAAATATATTATATATTAAAGAAGGGAGGGAGTACATTCAATGGAATATGTTATACATCATGCAAAATTGTACATTAACGTTAATAATTCACAAACATCTTGGTAAGGTTAAAAAACTAAGGGACGCATCACATGGCACGGTAAAAGTGTGCATGTAACCAAAAAAATATCACTAAGCAAAATTTTCCTATAAGATAAAAAAGACAACACGTGATTCATCTCTCCCACAAAATTTCAAATAGGATATGGGGTTGACAATAATATTATTCACATTCTCAACAGACCAGACCTAAACGAAAATGTCATGGCATCTCTAATTTCTTCAGTACTTAGTATCAGGATTATCCCGTAGACCAAGCTTGGAAATCACAAAACAGTAGGAATCCCAGTCAGTTCTTCTGAGGTATTTCAGTAACCTTTTCCTCTTCTGAACCATCGCTATCAAGCCTTTACGAGAATGCTTATCCTACAAGGTCATACAAGAAAACAAATCAAGAATCGAACTCAAACACCGTAAAGGTAGAAATTTCACATACGCTAGAACGAGCAGAATATATAATTCTCTTGAGGTCCTAAAGAATCCCAACAGAGGACACTGCATAGATTCTAGACAACATGTTTTCATTAATTTAGCGTCTTTGTTCTTGTCCTACATCAGAATCTTTTCATCCCCATAAAGAAATTCAAAAGAAGGACATTAAATATGGAAGAAAGTGGCTCACCTTCTTGTGTAGTACTGATGATAGATGCTTAATCTTAGTTGTGAGTTGCGCAACTGCAAAGTAATCAGGGGAGAAGTATTAGTTTTATTACTAAAATGAATGTATACCAATTATCAAATGAACGGACCAAACCATTGGACTCGACACAACACTTCAACGTTAACCAGGACCTATTTAAAACGAAGGACCCTTTACCTTGAACACGAAATGATCCACAATCTGACTCAGACATTTTAAACTCATCCCTAACTCTTGCAAGCTCAATTTTCAACCTTTCTGCTGAAGACATATTGTCTGGATGGAAAAACTGCAATAAACATAAAGCATCCACATTTTGGACATGCGAACTACACAAACAGAGAACAACTGAACAAGAACATTCGCATATATTGAAGAACCTGAAATCTAACAAAAAGACCTGATCTCACCATATTTCAGATTATACAGAGGAAAAGAAAAGAGAGATTAAGCAAAAAGTGGAAGCAAAGCGTATGGCCTGGGATAACATTTGTTTTTTACTAGTAACCCAATCAAGTTTATGAAAGTACCTCAGGTACAGACCAATAGTAATTCAGCGATTTTGTTCACATGCACGAGTGACAACTTTTATTCACTTTAGTGCTCCAAAATCGGCGCCCAACAATAAAAAAAAAATACTTACCTTTTCAACAAGATGCTCCTTAGGAGGCTGCATCATGAAGCTTGGGGTCCGGCCAAGCTCCCTCAAGATATCAAGTCTCTGCACTGGACAACTCATATAATTAGTTCACTATGGAATAATTGTCACGTAATACAAGAACATGGAGTTATGATGTATTCATTCGGTAAACGATTTGATTAAGTGTCCTTCATTAAATCTAGGCTACATGAATGAGTTTAGAACATCTGCATCACAATATGAACAAGAGGCGACTGACATATTGTTAACAACTAAAATAAACTTTTTCACTCACGCGTAGTTTTCCTTTCCTGGTTGTCAGACTCCCTCAGCTTAATCAAGACATTTCTCAAATCCGTGAGGCCAAAGACATCAGGGGTTGATTGTGCATTCTCCTTCTCATCCATTTCCCTCAATTTCACCAACCTATCATTCAATTCCCTCAGAGAAAACCAGTCCCCTCCTTTTGCCGGCGGCCTCAATTTTTTCAATTTCTCTCCCAACTCCTCATGCTTATATGTCTTCAGAAAAGCCATCCTCATTTCATCGGACTTCTCTCCCCTCTCCTTCTCCCTCAACTCCTTGCCAAAAACCGACGCCGGCAATGCCGTTCCCCGAATTAATGTCGACGAACCAGTGGAGTCCGAAGGCTCCTTTCCTGAACTCTGGGAAAATGCCGAAAACCACAATGGTCCCCCATCTTTCCTGTCACTCCCAGAGGGCTGAACATTCTGCCTTCTACTCCGCACGCTTTCGCGAATGGCTTCGAAATCAAGTCTTCCTCCAGGTTTTCCATCCATATTTCTCCTGTAGATCTCCTGCAATGAGATTTGATTCGATGAAGACGAAAACGGAGGCGTTGAATCCGGGTCCGAGTCCGAGACACGGCGCCGAAATTGGGTTAGGTTCTTACGGATTTCATCGAGAGAAGCAGCTTTGGATGGTGTGGTAGAAGCAGAACCGGAAGTAGTGAAAGATGAATTTGAGGGATTTCTTGGGGTGAAAAAGGAGGAAGTGGATTGTCCCTGTTTGAGAACCTTCTTGACATCGCTGAAATAGGAAGAGTATGGAGAATTGGAGTTTGTAGAAGGAGTATCGTCGGAGGAGGTGGCGGTAGATTCGGGTTCATTGTCGTTGCAATTGGAGGTAGAGAAGAAATGGAAGAGAGAAGGATTTGTTAAGGTAGTCCTTTTGGTTCTCGTTCTGAGTTGGAGAAGGAGAACCATGGCTGATGATTAGGGTTTAGGAGAAGTTCCGTCTGGGCGGCTACTATGGCTGTTATCTGTTGCGTATTACGAAGGTAGAGAAGCTCGCTTTCCCGGGCACGGCGGGCCTGCTCAGAGCATCGCAAAAGGAACTCCCAAAAAAAAAAATATCTATATATATATAGAATATTTTAATAAAATATAAAAATATAAACTATTTAGATTAAATTTTAATGATTTAAATTTATTTATTTACATTTTTTTTGTTTAATATTGTAATAATATTTTTAGAAGATATTAAATCTCAATTGTCGGAGCACATCTAACAATGTAAATAAAGAAATGGAGGAAAAGTGGATAGTAATGCCTCGTTTGGTACATGAAAATTGAAGTGAGAGAAGTAGAAGTGATATTTTGGGATGTTTGGTAGGTGGGAACCGGGTTCCACAGGGAACTCAATTCCATAAAAAACGTTGGAACTCGATTTCATACCTCAGCCATTGAACCCACTTCCCATGGAAGTGGGTATGTGCCTATTTTACCCCTTCCAATCTATCTTCCCTCACTCTACTGGTCCTTTGTCGGCAACAGGTCTCCACGGTGAGAAGATGGCCATCCTCCTATGACAATAGTGATGGCCCTTCTCCACCAACAATGGCAGCGAACAGTCGAGCAGCGAGTGTGACTCCGCGGTCGTCTTCCTTGGGAAACGAACACGAATCCACCATCGTCTCCCTCCAGCAACGAACTCGACTCCATCGTCGTCTCCCTTCAACAACAAATGCAACTTGGCAAGTGCAAATGATTTTTGTTCATCCGATTGAGATTACGATTTCCCTCTAGCATCTGAGTTTTTGATATAGATTTTGATTCGATTTCCCTTCAACATCTGGGATCTTGGTTTAGATTTGATTTTTGATTTCCGATTTCGATTTTGATTTCGATTTTTGTTTCTGGTTTTTTGCTCAAATCACGATAAGCTTTTCTGGTTGCCTCTCCTTATCCGAATGAAGGATGAAAACGGACGACGAAGCAGTACTCAAATATGCAACTTTGAGTCATTCGAACCTCCATCCCCCATATCTACAATGACCACCAGGCAACAATGGCGAGTTCAACCTTCCTTCCGATAATTTTTTCTTGAATTTTGATTTCTCTCTAGTTCATGTTCATATGAGAGTAGGAGGCGCTGACTTTTCTAAGAAGCATCTGTGCATATTTGTTCTCATCTCCCTCCCCTTCCCTCACGGCAGCTTCAATTTTAATTTCTCTCTGGTTTTTGTTTGTGTTGATGGATGATATTTGAGTTTGGATTTGATTTATATATTGTTTAGATCGATGATGATGATTGAGTTGGGCTGAATTGTTTACTGGTTTGTGATATATCGCCGGGAGTGGGTAATTTTCCGGTGAACAATGGTATGCTTGGGATGTGGTCATGACTGCGGTGAAAGAGTTTGTTGATGGTATTTTGGTATTTTCATATTATAAATTATATTTTAATTAAAAATTATATCCCACTTCCACCTTCATACCAAACACACTTTAAACATCTCAATTCCACTTCTATTTCCACTTCTAATTCTCTAAAAACTTTTCCATTATACCAAACAGGGCATAAGGGAAGTGGAGAGACTCCTCCCCCTCACAGATCTATAACCAAGGCTTGTTCATCTCCCAATTTTGGGGTGAAGGACTCTTTTTTTATTTATTTTTTATTTTTTATGTAATTTTATTTATTTGGATTAAATTATATGATGTATCCTAAAATATTTTTGACATTTGGTATCTCAAATTAATTAATTTCTAGTCTTATATTCAGTAATATTTTTCCTATAAACAACAATATCCTGAAATATTTTTTCAATAATACGTAATATTTGAAATATTTTTTCAGCATCTAATATCATAAACTAATTAATTTTTAATGCATGTAATATTTTTTTCTGAAAAATTTTTAAAAACAAAGGTTTTTTATTTCGGGATCAGCATTCCCTACTCATTTTTTAAATCAGCAGGAAATGTGGATTCCGCTCCCGCTATCTATGTTTTTTTAATAAAAGAAGAAAAAACCTACCCTCAAAGTCAAAAGTCAAAACTCACAAGAACATAGGTAAAGAATAACTAAATAAATGTTTGATTGGAGATACTTGTTATAAGTATCTTCACGCAAAGCAAAAGAAAATTGATCTTATTTGTATACCTTAAATAATTGAAAAATTGCTTTTAGATATTATAGCCGTCATTCCAAACAAACCTTAAAATGAAATTATGTACATGTGAGGAATGATATCCAGTATTATATTTTTTTTTTTAAAAAAAAAAACTCTTTAGCTTATGTACTTGTTTGGATAGTTTATTTTAAATGATTTTCTGCATGAGAGCTCTCAAACTCACATTATTTATAAATTAAAAAAAATTAAATATTAACTTATAAATTAAGAAAAATTTTAGAAAAATATCTTCAAAATTTGAAAATCTTTAAATTAGTGATTTTCTGCTAAAATGATTTATGAATTGTCAATCAAATATGATCAATACTTAAACTATTGCATGAAAAAAAAAACTGATTTTGATATTTTTGAAGGTATCTTTTTTAAATTTTCTCTATAAACTAATGGTTTAGTAAAAAAAAAAAAAAATACTCTTCTACTTTTATGGTTTGATTGTTAACTTTGAAGTCTTGATTATATACATACACTCAAATTCTTAATGAAGATAACTTTCTTTATAAGATTAATGAAGATAACTTTACCTATACATCAATAGAAACGTCGGTCAAAAAATTGCTATAAATTGAGAAAACTATTAGTTACTGCAAAATGAGAAATTGTGATGTGTTTGCACGGGAGAGGGGCCTCTCCACTTCCCTTACCATCCACTTCCCTTCACTTCTTTATTCTCACAATTAGATTAACTCTAAACGGTTGAGATTCAATGTCCTATATAAATTAAAAATTATACATAAAATACGTTAACAAAGGTATAAAATACGAACAGTTATATCAAATTTTAATGATTTAAATTTAATTATATACATTTTTTTTATTTAATATTATAATAATATTTTTATAAAATATTAAATTTCAACCATTCAGAGTTAATCTGACGGTGAGAATAAAGAAGTGGAGGGAAGTGGATGGTAAGGGAAGTGAAGAGGCCCCTCTCCCGTTTGCACGTGGGGCTCTATTTATTACTCCCTCCAATTATAAATATGAGACTTCGAGTTCGTTTGGTTCGATTTCATTATACCATTCAATGTAGTGCAATGGTAATACAATACAATATTAATTATAGAACTCATGTTTGGTTTGATTTTTAAGTAAGGTGCAATGAACTATCACTTTAACAATTATTTAAAATTAATATATCACACAAAGTCTATTTTACCCTTAATATAATATTTGTGGTGGGGGCAGTGGGGGGTGTTAGAGTAGGAGGAGGCGGTGGTGGCGGCAGATGATGGAGGAGACGACAATGTAGGTGTTGGTGGCGGTGGAGGAGGAGGAGGAAGTGGCAGAGGCGATGGGTGGAGGCGACAGCAATAGAGGAGGAGGAGGAGGAGGCGGCGGCGGCGAATGTGGAGGAGGAGGAGGTGGTGGTCGCTGGTGGAGGCTACGATGGTGGAAGAGGTAGTGGCAAATGAAATGAGATATGTGAAATAAAGACATGTGAAACTAAAAGGTAAATTAGACTTTTTTAATCTTGTAATGGGATAGTAATGAGGATTCATAGGGGGAGGTATGGATGTGAATTACCAATTTTTTGGTAATCATCATTACCATGCTAAAGAGCAACTAAACATTTTTCTCTTGATAATACAATCATGAGTACCATTACATGCATGCAATGAGGTTGAACCAAACGGGCTCTTAGTCAATTTTTTTTTTAGAGATTAAGGAAACGAAATAAATTACTTAATTATATTATATGTTGTTTATTATTAAATTATATATTAATTTATAAATCAGAAAAATTAGTTTCAAGAAAAAATGATAAAAATAAATATATTAAAATAATTATTTAACTTTCTCAATACTGAATCTTATATAGGACGATGTATGGACAGGTATAATGTATTGTGCGTGTACTGGTGACATCAATTGAAGTGTCATCACTTCAAGTTGGGACAAGTGAAGACCTTTGACTAGTAGAATGGGCCGGCCTCTCTCTTTTCAAAGGATTGGTCAGAAGCGAGACATTTTTGTCCTCTCTTCTCTTCATTGCACGATCGGAGAATATTGTCTCACCTACGGGGTATGTTTGTTTTAATGATCAGATTATTTATAAGATATTTTTTATATAAATCGAAATACAACTTCTCTTACATACTTATCTCGTATATCGTAAATTACGATTGAAAAGCTGCTTTTAAACATTTCAATCGCTAATCCAAACGAGCACATATACTTTTACACGCTTTTACATAATCTGAAATTATCATATTCTTTTAGTTCTTAATATAAGACATAATTGACCTTTTTTAGATATTAACGAAACTAAATAAATTAATTTAAAATATTGATATTTATCTTTTTTATACTAAAGTAATTTATCTAACTTATAAATTAATATAGGGTGAATGTGTAAAAATACTCATATACATATTCCGCATGTGCATCAAATTAATATAGGGCGAATGTGTAAAAATACCCATATACATATTCCGCATGTGCGTCTGGTAGCATATACAATCTTTGGGTGCAAAAATACCTATGATAATTTAAAAAGGGGGCAAAAATGCCAGCTATGTTAATAAAGGCAAACGACAGTTACTTTATGATTTTGTGGGACCCACTTTAATTTTTGAATAATTATTTCAAGGGCAAATGTGCAAAAATATCCACGTACATAGCTCACATGTGCGTCTGGCACTATATACAATTATTGAGGTGCAAAAATATATATGATTATTTAAAATGGGGACAAAAATGACAGTTCCGTTAATAAAAAAAATGTCTATTAATTTCTTATACTGTGAGCCTACTTTAATAATTTTTAAATAATTATTTAAAAAACCCTCAACCTTTCTTCCCCACCCTTCTCCCTCTCACCCTCCTCTCTCTCTCCCCTTCCAAACCAGAGCATAGGGGTGTTCAGAGGCGAAGAGCTGAAAAATGGTCCCGGTCCCATGAAAGTGCCGATATTATCGGGATCGAGACTTTCCTAGAATTGGGATCGGGAAATCCTGACTTTTTTTTTAAAAATGAACTTAAAAAGATCATTATATTAGTTAAATTTTTTATATTCTATTGTTTAGTATAATCATTTAACAACTAATAAGGCCATAATAATTACATAAATTGATCTAGAGTTGAAGAATAACATTATATTCATCATCACCATTATCTTTATATAGTATATAGTTAGGATTAGCATCACAATATATGTATTTTAACTCCAACTAAAGATTTGATACACATCTTATTAAAAGAAAATTTATGGGGTAAGAAAATAAAAAATGATAACTTAATTTATAGGATACAAAAATGGGACTGGGACCAAGACCGGGATCTTAAGGGTGATCCTGGTTCTTGTTCTAGTCTCAATCCCGAATGGGATGGGAAAGTCCCCTTCAAAATGTCCAGGACCGGGTCGATACTAGAAATTGATGGAGCTAGAAATTAATGAACATCTTCTTTCATTAGTGGGGTTGGCATTTTACTCATTTTTTAAATGATCATAGGTATTTTTGCATCCCAATGACTGTATATGGTGCCAGACGCACATGTGGGATATGTATATGGGTATTTTTGCACATTTATCCTTAAAAATAATTATTAAAGTGGGGCCCATAAAATCATAAACTAACCGTCGTTTGCCTTTATTAATGAAGTTAGCATTTTTGCCCCATTTTTTTTTTAATAATCATAGGTATTTTTGCATCTAAGGATTATATATGGTGCTAGACGCACATGCGGGATATATAAATGGGTATTTTTACACCTTTGTCCATTAATATATAATCAAATAATACATGACATATGTAATAATTAACTAACTTATTTAGCTTTTTTAATTTCTTCAAAAAATATCAATTATGGTTTATATTAAAGACCAGAGGAATATATTAAATTGCAAATTGTTTCAAATGGCCACAAAATACATAATTTTAAACAAGAAAGATTCTCTTAACGTGAGAGAAATAAAAATATGATTCTGGTTTGATAAAAAACCACTGCCACTAAATGATGACAACAATAAGTTTTTCCCATTAATTACTAAAAATTCGACTCATGTCTTACTCACCATAAAATCGCCTTATTGATAACTGAGACCAAAGAGCAGAGAAATCATCTAATCACTCGAATAAAACATTGGAAGTACTAAGAACACACGACAATTTAATAAACATCAAATTAGCTTAGATTCTCCAATCATGTACACGGTGAATAAACCCTACCAATGAAATTAACTAAAATAATTAGGGTGTTTTAAAAGAGTCATATTAACTAAATTTATTTTTTTAATCTAATCAAATTAAGTAAATATGTCTTACATTAAGTACATGGAGCATGTGGCAACTATATGTATTTATATCCTAGTTATAATTGCCTTAAATCACACTTATGATAAGCATTGATCAAAACACACACACAATGCTTACCAAAATCAGCAATAGTATAGTACTATCTCTGATTCTAAATACAAGATAAAGTAGACTTTTTTTTGGAGAGATTAAGGAAGTTAAATAAGTTACTTAATCATATCATATGTTATGTATCCTTAGATTATATATTAATTTATTAGTTAAATTCATTAGTTTGAAGAAAAAAATAAAAATACATATACTTTAAAATAAGGGAAAATTCCAAAAAACCACACTCAAAATATAAAAAGGACAAATCAGTATATCGAAATTCAAAAAAGACGAATCAGGCGGGTGTAAAAAAAAGGAGGAATCTGACATTTTAAAATTTTGGCCAAATTACGAAAATGCCCTTCAGCACTTCAGGCCCACTTCAGAATAACAACATAATCCTCGGAATTAACACCTCCGGATTCGTTATTAACAACTTCAATTCTTCTTTTATAATTCACAAGTTTCAAGGCTAATAACACTACCGATCTTGCCATTAACAACTCCGGATTCGATATTAACAACTCCATTTTCTTCTTTCGCACTTAACAAATTTCAAGGCCAATAACACTATCGATCTCGCCATTAACAACTCCGGATTCGCCATTAACAACTCCTATGTTGTTATTCCCACTGAGGGCTGAAGGGCATTTTCGTCATTTAGCCGAAATTTCCAAATGCCAGATTCCTCTGCCCGTCTGACACAGCCTGATCCGTCCTTTTGCAATTTCAATGTACTGAATTGTCCTTTTACTATTTCCAATGTAGTTTTTTAGAATTTTCCCTTAAAATAATTTAATTAGTTTCCTTAATTTCTTCAAATAAATCAACTTTATCTTATAATTAAGACTGTAGTATTTATAAGAATGAGAATTACAACGCATTTCATTCTTGACAAAATAAGCAGCAGCCAGCAACCAACAATCAAATTTATATACAGAAAGTCTCGATGAAAGAACCAAAATGCTGGAATTATCATTATCTGAGGAACATGTAATTACAGTTTACCAGTGATCATTTCTATCAAGAAGATGATGGAGAAGAAGCATTGAGGGTTGCCCCAAACGAAATTTTGGACAACGTCGAAGAAACCTATGAAAGAATGAGTGGCGACTATGTCCAACATGACACGTGGTGTCAGAAACTCTACATTACCCTCGCTACCTTCATGACCTCATAATTCCCACATCATTATTTTTGACAACACGAGGAAAGCTGGTCGGTTCAGGACCTGCAGCTACCTTACCACAACCTACATGGTTAGGACTCAATTGTCCTGTTACATTATCTCATTCAGTGCAGTACTAGGAGCAGAGTAATCCTGGTCCAACTTGTGAACAAATATCATTCACAAAGGACATTCCAAGTTTTTTCTTCTTTTCAAGTTAATTCATGTCAAAGCGTTGGAGCTTAAATCATCCTCTGCAGGCAGATTTAGATCAGGCAGTAAGAATGAATCTTCTTGCTTACTAGTCTCTTGTGCTTCAATAGAATTGGTTGGAATGGTAAGTGGTGCGTTATTAAGAACTTCGTTCGTGATGCTCGTGGATGAAACTGCATTATATAAATGAGATTGTTCATCTTCAGTGGCCACAGAGGCTGCTTCTGTTCTAAAGGCCTTTCCGGACTCTAAATCAAGCTGTTACAATGGATTCATCAAGAAATAAATTAGAACGAGGTATCATACTGTTCTTCCATAAATATTGCAGTGCCCACAAAACAGTTGTTTTTGCATTCAGCAATGGAGCCAGTAAAATTTACAGGTGAAGTATTTCAATTCAGTAGTCCCTAATAAAGTATTCTCATAAGCAAGGAACCAAATTGAAAAAGGGAAAACTACAATGAGGTCCCAAGGAAGGGACTTCTTTGACACATAAACTTATTATCATTTCTTGCATTGGCACTTATCATTATATGCTCCTCAGTTGCTATTGGAATTTCGGATAATTAAATCTCTTCCTTTGGATCTCATTGTAATTCCCCCATTGAAAAACAATTTGTGATAGACAACACTGATAAATGCATCATCCGACCAAGATAGGATTTTAGTCTAATTCTAAAAAATATAAATATATACCACTACTTGTGTCAGATATGTCAACCAAGGAAAGGACAGAATAAAAGGGAAAGAGATTATAATGCAGACAAGATGAAGTTCATAACTATAAGGCTAACAAAATTAGTAATTATCTGAAATAGTGGGGACAACTCGCAATACATTATACATATAAGCTGACAGGTCAAATTCAAAACAGAGAAGTACATAACAAGCAGAAGAAAGTAACCCTATTTCAGTGATAAATTGGATCATTGCCATTTAAGCATAATTATGGAAACACAAGATATCAAGGATGACAACAAAAGGCAGATAACATATAAAGCAGATCAGGAAGGTCACCTTCATTCTCTTTAAGCTTTTATTTGCGGCCCTATGTTTCTCAACAGTGAGACGCAAGGAGGCCAGTTCCTGTTCAAGATTCACGACAATAATAAGAAACATACGTTCAGAAATGTAAGTTATGACCGAAACCAAAATAATTTGATGTCCATTATGATACGTACACTTTTCAAATTTTTCCTTTCCTTCAACAGCAAATTCTCTTCCTCCCTTAGTTCAACTAAAGTCTGCAAAATAACATCATCGACTTTTCTAGAGATTAATACATAAATGTGCAGGCAAAAATCAGACTTCTCTTTCACCCATAAAATAACATGATGAGGTTAGTTTAATTCTGAAGTTCGATGACAGCTTTGTGACCAAAACAAGGCGACTTTGCCATTTAGGCCTATATATATCCATCTCCTGCATTTCCACTCTATTTGATGATACCAACACATGCAACGGCCTATTATCTAAATTTATACCATCATTTCATTAAGATAAACGTTCTTTATTCTTATAAAAAAATAAACATTCTTTATTCTCCAACCAAGTATTAGGATACATGACTACATGAGGATCCAATGCTGGGTATTTCGTAAACAAAAAGGTAAAATACCTTTTTTCTTCGTGCCTTTTTTGCACTGGTCGTTTCAATTGGATTCGTAACCTGCCAGGCAACAAATACTGAAGCGTCAAAATCTTATCATATGAAAATAAAATAGATAACTGTTCAAAAAATATGAACTTTAAGAATTTGATATTATGATTGCATGAGTATGGGTACAAGGACAAGGGCGTGCAATTAAGAACAAGTAGGTCAGGTGGCTTATTCATATAACAGCAGTTTCAAGAGCACGTGATGGAAAGATAATCTTTGAAAGCAAATACTAAATCAAATCAAGCGCCACGGGTTGAGTTTTGATGAATGGAGAGAAGGTGTCTCCATTGATACCCACTACATTTATTCTACATTTAATGTCTCAGCTATAAGATCAACTTTTAATGGTTGATATTTAATGATAGATTTTTATTATATTTAAAATTATAATAATATTTTTATATCTATAAATAAATCTCAGCCATTGATCTAATGGTTGAGACATTAAATGGAGAGTAAATGGAGACACCCCTCTCTATGATAAATACCATTCAAAGAGACTAACCAACAGAGACAAAAAGTAAGAAGAGGGTGATCAAAGAAGACAGATATTCTCTCCTTTTAGTCTCAGCAAATGGAAAAAATCTTGAACTTTTGCCCCTCCGTTGACACGCACATGAAAATCCAGACATGTATGCAGATTCATAATCAACTTATACCAAGAGTTTAGTCAGTACAGCAAGCCAAAGTCATTGATGATAACATAATTGATCTTTTACTCGATAAGAAACTTGAACTGATTATAAATTCCCAGTGGAAGCAGCACGGAAAAGAGGGAAGAAAATAGAGAATGTATAATCTTTATAAACTACCACTAAACGGCCAAAAATATGCTAGACTTGTGCACTGATCCACCAAAATGCAGATAAATATTAAAAAGAAAAATACATATTTACTCGCAACCAAAAAAAAAACATATTTACTGAACTATTTATGTGCGCATCTTTTACACAACCACCGTACTAATGACATTACCACTCAACCGTGTTTTTTGAACTACTCCCTCTTGTCTTAAATACAAAACAAAGCTGATTTTTTTTTGAGAGATTAAGAAAGTTAAATAATTACTTAATTATATTTTATGTTGAGTATCTTTAGATTATATATTAATTTATAAGTTATACGAAATAGATTGGAGAAAAAATGACAAACATAATGTTGGGCTTGCCACTGGGAATAGACTTTGGGGCCAGGTGTACAAGAGAAAGAGGGAGAGAGACCCATCAGGTCCAACACCTAGCCCAATGGACTACAATCCAGACAAGGGAGGGCTTGGCAGGAATTTCACTGAGCAACGATCTTCTGACACCCAACAGAGTAGTGAGAGTGCGTAAAAGAGCGGGGGAAAGGAGGAGTGGGGCATGAGGATTGAATTGGTGAGGAGAGGGTCCTGATCTCTCGAAAATCAGGAGAGCGGTAGCTTTACTGAGTAAGTTTAGGTTACTATTTCATTCCCTTTTGTTATCCAGAAAGCAATTCCTCAGTGAGGCAGTTCAGTGTTGTCATTGTGCTCTTGAGCAGTGTAATTTCTTTTTTTCTGAATTAATAGAGTAAACCCAGTTTTTCTATCCGTTTAAATCACTCCTAAGATAGCCGGACCTATCATATAAATATTTTAAGTAATTTAATTAGTTTTCTTAATTTCTCCATCAACTTTATTTTATATTTAGGATCAAAAGTACTATCATAAATCTTGTTCATAGAGCAATTA
This sequence comes from Inga laurina, assembly GCA_963855925.1. Classification (NCBI taxonomy): domain Eukaryota; kingdom Viridiplantae; phylum Streptophyta; class Magnoliopsida; order Fabales; family Fabaceae; genus Inga; species Inga laurina. The sequence goes on from OY979705.1 coordinate 51,743,645, forward strand.
CTTGGACGTGGCAGTGGTAAAAATTGATGTCCAAAAAATACATGACCTTCAATCGCACGCATTCGTAGTGAATAGTAATATTCATTTGATAGGATTTCGGATAAGTATGATGGATTCGAAAGAAAGACACTTTCGAGTTCAGGACCCCTCTCAAGTCTTAACGCACATTCCAGCGAAGGAAAGCATGATACACATGAAAGAAGGGCGTTTTGAAGCAAGACCCCTCCATGGGCGGCACAGAAAACAAAAGGAAAGGTGATTTTTTTTTTTTGGAGCAAGTTGCTTTAAGCCATTAAATTGATGACAAGGTGGTCCCCATATAGGGGAGCTAGCTAAATGGCTCCTACTCTTCTTCCTCCTGGCATTTAACGGAGAAAAGCCCCTTTCAATTCACTCGCATCTTCGTCTCCTCTTCTTGGAAGTATAATTAACTCATCTTATACTTCCATCTAAGAAGGGCATAACAGGAGGAGAACCAGTCCTGATCATCGTTTCAATCCCAACCATTGCAACTGATTTTTACTCACATTCTTGCCTTTTGGACCCTACCAAGCATAAAAAGACCACGGGTACAGAAGCCTGTCATTCTAATGAGTAGTCCCAAATTAAAATTCCCCCTACTTTTTGACTTGCTGATCATATATGTTGCCATCTTTCCCGCGAATAGAAAGAATCGCCATCATGCTGTCAAGCAGCAGATGCGGTACAATACATTAATATTAATTTATTTAAAAATCAAATAAATTTAATAAAATTATTATCCAAAATTTATGCCCTCATTTTACCTCACGCATGATGCGTGAAACGACGACGCGCAGAGGGTGAATAAATGAGCCAAGAAAGGAACTCCTGCGGGAGAGGAATCATTTCTCCAACACAGCAAACACTCAAAAAGTGCACAACCACTACCACACCAACACTACGCCAAACTGCACGCAGACAATATTGCCAAGAAAACACGCTACCAAAAAAGCAGCTGACCCGAGGCGATATTACCGAACTACCCCTCCAGGCAGATCACTCGTACCGATATTTACCTCACCCGATCGGAGTGCCGAAAGTGAAAGCGACAAAGCAGTTAAGAACCGCGAGGCTTTGTCCCCCCCGTACTTCAATCTTCCTTAGTCCTCAGACGGCTTCATGACTCGCTGGAAACAGTCCTGAAAATCCATACGCGCCCTTCTGTGATTGGGCTGTTTCGGTCATTACAAGACTATGCGTGACGCAGGACGGGGAAGAGCAAGAAAGTAACGTGATAGATAGCCTGAGACAGAGAAACTTTCAAGCCTCTGCCTCCATGCATTGAATGAAGGTCACTTGTTTTCTTTGAAGGAACTGAAATGGAATTTAATGATAATAAGTGGGATACATCTCGGACTTGTCCGATATTAATTTTTTAATTAACGAGTCAAAAAGTTAAACTAAGTTTCAAGGAAGACACCGTGGAAGGGCATATCGTCCACATCAAAAAAACTTATATTCTCTCGTGATAATATAAACAGAAAAATCAGGGTCGGACTTCTTCGGAGGGCATCTTGGTCAACAAGAATGGGCATTGGGAAATGCTCCAGTAATCGGAGAAGCTCCGACCGGCGAGAGGGATTAAGAATGTATGGCGTAACGGTGAATCCGCTGCCACGAGGCGAATATAGGTTGGTCCGAAACAGATATGACAGATTGACAGGAAAGGAAAACGAGGCAGGGGCCATCTACTTAAATTATTTCCCACCTGACTCGACACGGATTGGTCAAGGTAAATATCCATATTCCAAGAGGTCATTTTCGTCAGTATAAGAACTAACCGCCACGCTACGTGGACAGAGAAGTTTCGTCACCGCGTGATTCGACATGCCCAACTGAGACACACGACAGCCAACCGAACGCCACCGTGACCGGAGATCTGTCACCGGAAGCGAAAAAAACCAAACAGAACAGAAAAATCAAACCGAAACACAAAGAACAAGCAACGAACCTTCTTAGATCTTGAGCTGTCCACCAGTTTGATTGGACGGCTGGACTCTTCGCAGCCATCAACAGCATCGCCGCCGCCACAGCTAGCAGACGTGGCACAGCTCCAGGAGAGCGGTGTGGTAGGACTAGCTCTCGTCGGTTCGTCTTTCCCTTCAGAGCCGTCACGGTGTCTCGGAACCGACCTCGAACGACGCTGGCGCACGGTCCAGTCCACGTCAAGACAGGGAGGCTGGCTTTTGGTCGGAGAAGACTGCGGTGGAGTAGATTGGTGAAGTCGTAGCAGAATCTCCACGACGACGGAGTCGTCGGACATGGCCACGTTGATCCAGTCATCGTCGCACATCTCGCTGAGACTGAAGGGGCGGGAGAGAGAGAGAGAGGCGGTAGCGAAGAAGAAGGAAGGAGAAGGCGAAAATCTTGTATGGGGGTGTGCGTCGTTGGGAATGTTAAGTAAATAATAAATAAATGAATAATGAATCACGATTCAGGATAGTGTGTGTGGGGGCGCTGTGCGTGTTTGTGTGTGACTCTGGAGAGAGAGAGAGAGAGAGAGGACGCGAGGATGCTCCATGTTGTATTGTTGTTTGACAAACCCTTTTCTTGTTCTTGTGGATCATGCTTCTCTTACATGGGGTCCACTTTCCTTCTTCGGGGCTTTTTCTCGAAGCCTTCGGTTTGTATCATGGGGCGTTCGCTCCGGTCTGGTCCTCAAAATTGATCTCAACCGTTGACTTGATCCGAGATCCAACGGTGGAATCTCATTGCTTAGTGAAATAATGTCATTTTTGAAGGATAACTTGGGCCTTTCATTCTTGCAAGCAATCTGGACCGTCCATCTGTCTGTTCTCTCTCTTTCTCTAATTTTTGATAGGTTCCATCCGTTAGTTCTCTCTCAACAGCTCATCCACGGTGAAATTAGGTTAGCGGCATGGCATGTGGCATGGCTTAGTTGGGGCTTGACATAGCTTATCCAGTCTATTAAAAAAGGTCACAGTAAAATTTATTTGAAAGCCTAAATATATAAACAGATCAAGCCGCCTGATCTGTTTACACATTAAAAATAAAATTATATTTATATTCTATATAAATTTATATCATATATAATGTTTATTTTTTCATTGGGAAAATCCCTCAAAAAGAACTTTTAAATTAACAAAAGACGCAGAGGTGTTTCGAAATTTAATATCCTAGATCAGTGCGAGTGTCTGAACTGGAATATTAGAATTCGAGACAAAATGACGTGCGTGACCCTGGAAGTTTTTAAATTGAAAAGCGTTGAGGGAGGCATGATAATGGCGCTAAAACGCGTTCAGAAAAATATCATCTTCTCTGTCGTCATCGGTGCCGTTGGTCAACCCTAGATCCGTGGCCTTGGATTGCTATAGTCCACAACATTTAATATTTTGTGTTTCTCTGAATTAAATCCTGTTCTCAAAAAATGAGAAGTACCAAAAGCTAAACAATATCAATAACTCCGATGCCATGAGTTGAGATAAATTAGAAAGAAAACAGAGTGAAATCTTAAGCACTCGTCATCTTCTTGGTTGTCAACAACTCCGATGTCATCACCCCCAACAACTCGCCATCTTCTTCTTTTATAGGATCCTGTGTATATGCGCTAAAAAACAGGGATAAACAGAGAAGAGATTATTAAGAACACTCAAGTGATCATAAGAAGTAATGAATAAGTTTGGAAAATCACTCGAATTGTCTGAGTCTTGACCCAATCACTTCCTGGGAAAATTTAGTAATGATCGCAACTACCGACCATCACCGCCAACGACTCGTCATCTTCTTCACAGTTATCATCGACATATGCTTCATCATTGACATGATTCCCAACTCGACATTAGGCTTTACCAACACAGCATTACATTTTCACAACATCCTATTGACTTTCACAACTCGAGTTTGCCATTCACAACTCGAGTTCATATCATCACTGGAGGGTAACCGGCGAGTGATTAGCTTATAGGATGCAGAACTCGAGTTATGAATTGATAACTCGAGTTTCCCAACACAATCTTACATTTTCACGACATCCCATTAGACTTTCACAACTCGAGTTTGTCATTCACAACTCGAGTTCATATCATCATTGGAGGGTAACCGGCGAGTGATTAGCTTATAGGATGCAGAACTCGAGTTATGAATTGATAACTCGAGTTTCCCAACACAATCTTACATTTTCACGACATCCTGTTACACTTTCACAACTCGAGTTTGCCATTCACAACTCGAGTTCGCCATTCACAACTCGAGTTCATATCATCACTGGAGGGTAACCGGCGAGTGATTAGCTTATAGGATGCAGAACTCGAGTTATGAATTGATAACTCGAGTTTCCCAACACAATCTTACATTTTCACGACATCCTGTTACACTTTCACAACTCGAGTTTGCCATTCACAACTCGAGTTCATATCATCACTGGAGGGTAACCGGCGAGTGATTAGCTTATAGGATGCATAACTCGAGTTATGAATTGATAACTCGAGTTTCCCAACACAGCGTTACATTTTCAAGACATCCCGTTAGACTTTCACAACTCGAGTTTGCCATTCACAACTCGAGTTCATATTGTCACTGGAGGGTAACCGGCAAGTGATTAGGCTTATAGGATGCAGAACTCGAGTTATGAATTGATAACTCGAGTTTCCCAACACAATCTCACATTTTCACAACATCCTATTAGACTTTCACAACTCGAGTTTGCCATTTTCACAACATTGCAGGGTGATCATCCCACTTCTGGAGATAAGACCATATTCAATAATTCAATTTTCTTTGTAAAACAATTACTGAACAGAAAATTTACCAACCTTCCCATGTGAATATGTATGCATAATTTTAACTACCACAATCAGCAAAATCTGAATTATAACGTTTACCATTTTGGCAACCAAAGATTATCCAGGGTGAAGGAGCAACAACATCAGATGTCATAGGATCCAAATTTGTAAAAGAAAAAAGAGTCAAGTCTAAAGAATTTGAGTGACTTTTCCTGCTAGAACCACTGAATCTGTAAGCATAAAAACACCAATAGTATTAAGGGTTATGCAATAAAAATATCAAGATAACATCACAAGTGAATAATAATTCAAAGTTTGTCGATTCAGACATCTTGAAAATTCATTGCAGTACAAGTGTTTTTCATATTGCATGAAAAATTCAGTTACTTTACCTAAATGACTGCCATCTCCTCTTAGAGCAAGCTACAGGAATATCACCAAGATCAAGAGCATGCTGCACACATTCATAGCAAAAGTTTGTAAAGAGTAAATATAAAGAATACCTGCAATTTGTGCAAGGAATTCCTATTAAGCATATGTCATTGGTCCATATTGATTGGAACAGAAAGTTGAGAAAAATATTAACATTAAACCACAAAGAAATTGTGCTTATACTTTTCTGTTAATGCTTTCCCTCCCATTGTCTGTGACTTGAATGCAAGAATCTACAACAGCACTTCTAAGAGGATCCTGACAAACAGTTAAAGAAAGGTTTCATTTCCTCAACCTTGATCAAATAGAACAAAAACTTAATTATAACACCTCATATAAAAGGTCGATATCCAAATTAGTAATTTACTCCTTCATTTTCAAATGTGGATAATCAAGTATTTTTACTAAAGTCAACATTTTCAGTTTATACATGAAAAGTAGCTGACTGGTTTCATGAGGAGAATATCATGTAACTATTCTCTGAAAAAAAAAAACTCTTATACAAACACAATAAGCAAAACTCAACTTCTGCAAGATGTTTGCTTTTACTCTGCCATTGTTAGACATCATTTTAGAGGATATATTAATATGCAGGCTCTCAAAGTAGGTTCAAAACTTTAGGAGTTTGACATGCGATTATCTTAATCTAATCATCTAGAGTTATTGCAGACAGATGCATGTACAGGCATGAGTGTACAGCATTGGCGCCCAAGGTTTTATGAACCGATTGCATCATTTTCCTCTGAATTGATTAACAGACTAACTAAGAGTGAAAATCTTAAAAACCAGTTCAATATATCTTGCATGCACTTCTAAAGAAACTAAAACAAAATGATCCAATCACTCAGCCGTGTGAGTGTGCTCGCGCATTCTCTTCTAGCCAACCAGTCAACTCATAACAATTAATGTCCAACAAGAAACAACAGCTACCAGTCGAACAATCTAATCCTAATGGAAAAAAATGATAACCTTTGCTAACAAAGAATAGCAAAGAAAGTTGGTTCAGCTTCATTATGATAACCTTTACTTGTTCAGCTTCACATGGGAAGGTTGGTAAATTTTCTATTCAGTAATTGTTTTACGAAGAAAATTGAATTATTGAATATGGTCTTATCTCCAGAAGTAGGATGATCACCCTGCAATGTTGTGAAAATGGCAAACTTGAGTTGTGAAAGTCTAATAGGATGTTTTGAAAATGTAAGATTGTGTTGGGAAACTCGAGTTATCAATTCATAACTCGAGTTCTGCATTCTATAAGTCTAATCACTCGCCGGTTACCCTCCAGTGACAATATGAACTCGAGTTGTGAATGACAAACTCGAGTTGTTAAAGTCTAACGGGATGTCTTGAAAATGTAACGCTGTGTTGGGAAACTCGAGTTATCAATTCATAACTCGAGTTCTGCATCCTATAAGCTAATCACTCGCCAGTTACCCTCCAGTGATGATATGAATTCGAGTTGTGAATGGCAAACTCGAGTTGTGAAAGTGTAACAGGATGTCGTGAAAATGTAAGATTGTGTTGGGAAACTCGAGGTATCAATTCCTAACTCGAGTTCTGCATCCTATAAGCTAATCACTCGCCGGTTACCCTCCAGTGATGATATGAACTCAAGTTGTGAATGACAAACTCGAGTTGTGAAAGTCTAACGGGATGTCGTGAAAATGTAAGATTGTGTTGGGAAACTCGAGTTATCAATTCCTAACTCGAGTTCTGCATCCTATAAGCTAATCACCCGCCGGTTACCCTCCAGTGATGATATGAACTCGAGTTGTGAATGGCAAACTCGAGAGTTGAAAGTCAATAGGATGTTGTGAAAATGTAATGCTGTGTTGGTAAAGCCTAATGTCGAGTTGGGAATCATGTCAATGATGAAGCAAATGTCAATGATAACTGTGAAGAAGATGACGAGTCGTTGGCGGTGATGGTCGGTAGTTGCGATCATTACTAAATTTTCCCAGGAAGTGATTGGGTCAAGACTCAGACAATTCGAGTGATTTTCCAAACTTATTCATTACTTCTTATGATCACTTGAGTGTTCTTACTAATCTCTTCTCTGTTTATCCCTGTTTTTTAGCGCATATACACAGGATCCTATAAAAGAAGAAGATGGCGAGTTGTTGGGGGTGATGACATCGGAGTTGTTGGCAACCGAGAAGATGACGAGTGCTTAAGATTTCACTCTGTTTTCTTTCTAGTTTATCTCAACTCATGGCATCGGAGTTATTGATATTGTTTAGCTTTTGGTACTTCTCATTTTTTGAGAACAGGATTTAATTCAGAGAAACACAAAATATTAAATGTTGTGGACTATAGCAATCCAAGGCCACGGATCCAGGGTCGACCAATGGCACCGATGACGACAGAAAAGATGATATTTTTCTGAACGCGTTTTAGCGCCATTATTACGCCTCCCTCAACGCTTTTCAATTTAAAAACTTCCAGGGTCACGCACGTCATTTTGTCTCGAATTCTAATATTCCAGTTCAGACACTCGCACTGATCTAGGATATTAAATTTCGAAACACCTCTGCGTCTTTTGTTAATTTGAAAGTTCTTTTTGAGGGATTTTCCCTTTTTCATTCTTATGTTATAACTTAAAGATATAATTATATAATTATTGCAATAGCTCTTTTGTTTTTCAGCCCATTTGAAAGGTGAGGCCTGTTTTTCGTTGAAGGCCTTTGTCTAACATTTGGGCTGTCAGCCTGTTTTAAGTTTTTTAAAATGTGAGGTTTTTTTAACAGGTTTTAGGTGACGCTTAAGCTAAGAAAAAAAAGCCCATGACATGCTACAAATTAGACTAGGACTGATGTATTACAATGCTGGACTAACCTAACCTGCTTCAACCCTTACTGCCTGTTTGTTATGCGGAATATAGAGGAGGGAAAGGGAAGATTGCAATGTTCATTAGCAAAAAACGCGTTTAGCTGCCCATAGTGTCGACAAGTCACTTTCTTGCCAAGCTGAATGTTCCTATAAATATGGGAAAGTGAGTTCCCACCAAAAGTGGGATGAACTTCAAAATCTTCTCGGGACAAATAAAATGTGAGACAAAAATACCCCTGAAAACATATAAACTAGATTAAAGATGGAGGCACAACGAGCGCAAGGCTTTGGTGAACCAGCATGGTATAGTGTCAAAATGCTAAAGGTTGTCTGTAAGTGGGTTAATTTAGTAAGATTGGTATGTTTGTGATGTGGGTCTTCTTGGCTAAATGGATGTGAAAGAAAAGCAAAGTCGAAAGCTGAAATGTATTTGGTTGCTTGCTAATTGACAGTGTGCTTTGTTTGGTGTCTTGCCTTCGGTGAAGCAAAGTTTCTGACATTCTCTATCAAAGACATTGCCTTTGTCTGCCAATCCCTTCGCTCATAGCACAAAGATGAGTTCGTTTGATCTTAGAGCTTGGCGAGGAAGATGATGAATAGTACCACGATGAAGACGATGAACAGTAAAGATGATGTCAAGTTCGAACTGAGGTTATTAAGTTCGAACTTGAACTTCTGGTGAAGTTATAAGTATTTTAGGTTTTTCACACAATCTTCCCACTTAAACCATTCCCTTTTTTTTCAAACAAACATCTCATCTTCCCTCAACCTATGTTCCATTCCCAAGCCTACCAAACAACTCACTCTTTTAAGTTCCCTCCCAATCTTCCCTTCCTTTCCATTCACTTCCTTTCCTTTCCATTCCCTCCTAAAATATTCCTTTTACCAAACAGGCTCTTATTATCCACCACCATTGCCAGATAAGATTTTTACTCATTTGCAATAGTTAATAATCAGCATGAGTAATTCTTAACATATCATTTGGCTACAAAGATACATGTAGCACTTATATAAACTCAAACTTAAATATTTTCAAGATCTTATACTTAAATGGTTATAACCCATTTCGTTAGAATCAATACGTATTGATAAGGACAACTCTAATCCTGCTGTTGTTTATTAATTTCACTTGGAGTTAATAATTTTTGTAAGATCTCAATAAGGTTTTGGCCAAAATCCTATAATTCCTGATAATTTCTTTGGAGTGCCCAGACAGGATGGAGAGATACAAGAGGATTTCGTTTAAAGCATATTTGTAAAGGCAGTGATGATTAAAGTTTTTGTAAACTTTGCTAAAGTTATGAAGAAGTTTTGTTTTGCCCAGTCATGACCATACTAAAATTTGGATAGTTTAATATGTTATTTTTCCTTCTTTATTATTCTCATTATTATTGCAGGCCACTTGTAAGTTACTATATATGGATGAGGGTGTAAAGGCAAAATTGATCCAAGTTATGTTAGGAAACTTTCTTCCCCCTGCCAACAAGTAATGTTAGGAACGAAACTGCTAAAACATTAATAGACTGATATGACGACCTTACTAATAGCAATGAGCAAAAAAGGAAAAACTCATTCTACCTATCACTTGTGTTTAATATAAAATTCAATTGACTAATTTAAGTACATTAAGGAAGTTAAATAAATGACTTTTTTTTATCCTTAATGTAAGATATAGCTACATAAATTAATTTAGTATAGAAAAGATAAATATAAATACTTTAAAGTAATTTATTAAGTTTCCTTAATCTATAAAAAAAAATTAACTATGTTTTATATTAAGGGTGAGAGGAGTATTTAATTATAAAATATGTTCCATGATAACTCTGAAATATTTATATTTATCATTAGATCATATATTAGTTTATAATTCAAATAAATTAGTTTGAAGAAAAAAAAATAAATAGAAGAGATAAAATAAAAAAGAAATGTTTTATACTTGAGACCAGAGTTCACTTCTAAATTACGGAGTGGGTCTTATATTTAGAATTGAAGGTAACAATATTTGGGGGATCATCATAGGAGAATCCTCAGCCTTAAAAACCACTTCGAAATTATATGAATTAAAGATTGTTATATGGAACAATTAATTACTTCTTCATATTATTCCCCTCAATTTCATCATTCATGAAATTCATATTTTTTCAGTTAACGATTTTTTTGACAAAATTATACATTTAATCCTTTTAACTTTCCATAATTTTTCATTTTGCTACCTTATTTTTTAAAATCACAACACCATTAATTTTATTAATAAAAAATGTCTATACTAAAATTTTAAATGTTGACAAAATATTTACATTGTTTTTTTGCCAACGACAAAATATTTACATACTACGATATATTAAGTAATTTTTTAAAATTAAAATGATTGGTACAAAATATTATCATTTAAAATTATCAGTATTATGATTAGAGAACTAAAATATCCTTTATAAAATTAAGACATTAAACTAAAAAATTTTATAACATTAGACAACCAAATGGGCACTTCTACAGTTTTTTTATTCTGATTGTTGAACTTTTCTTGAGCCATTGATTAATATTAGTTGATATTTCAATTATAGATGTAATTTAAGTAATTTTTTTTAAAATATTAAGAACCCGTTTGGTTCAACTCTATTGTATGCTTGTAATGGTAATCATGATTGTATTACCAAGATAAGAGTGCTTGGTTGCTCTTTAGTATGGTAATAAGGTTTACCATGGTAATGATAATTATCAAAAAATTGTTAATCCTCATTCATACCTTTCCCTTATGAATCCTCATTACCATCTCATTGCATGGTTTAAAAAGTCCAATTTACCCTTGAGTTTCCAGCATCTTTATTTTACTTATTTTATTTCATTTGTCGTATTATGTCACAACTGCCACTGCTATTACCTCCCCCTCCTCCCCCGCCACCGTCACAAGCCCACCGCCGCCACCACTACCTCCTCCTCTGCCGCCGCCGCCACCACCTTTGCCCCCGCTACCTGTCCACCACCGCCGCCACCACCTCCTCCTCAGCCGCCGCCGCTGCCACCACCACCCGCCCACCTCCATTGCCACCACCACCTCCTCTTCCTCCTGCATCACCATGGTTGCCGCTGTCACCCGCCCTCTGCCACCTCCACCACCACCTCCTTCTCTGTTGCCGCCGCTGCCACCGGCCTACCCCTGGTTGCCGCCGCCACCACCTCCTCCTTCACCACGGCCGCCACCCACTCATCGCCACCTCCTCCGCCATCACAGGCCCGCCACCACCGCCACTACCTTCTCCTCTATCGCCGCCACCACCACCCCCCTCTTCCTCCATTACCGCCGTCACCGACCCACTGCCACCACCACTACCTCTTCTTCTACCGCCACCCCCATCGTTGCCTCCACCACTACCTCTTCCACCTCCATCTTTGCCACCGCCGACTCTTAACTTCTTTTTTACAAAGATTATAGTAAGGGTAAAATAGACTTTATGTAATATATTAATTTTAAATAATTGTTAAAATATTAATTTATTGTACCTTACTTAAAAATCAAATCAAACACTACTCTTGTAATTAATATTGCATTACATTATCACTACATTGTATTACATTGCACTGCAGGGTATAATGGGATTGAGCCAAACAAGCCCTAAGTTCAAAACCAATTAAATCCTGATGAATTGAGTCCACCTAGGAGTATGTGGATACACAAAAAACCTTCGTTAATAGTCCACCTTGTTTTATGACGATGGTCTTTAAGTCCGTGAGCCTTTCTCTGGGTTAGACACCAAAGGGCTTATAATTTGAAAGAAACAGTTGGGCTATTTTTCGAGTATTAGACATGATTGGGCCATCTTCCTGGAGGTATTCGACTTTTGTTTTCCAAATATGAGGCTTCATTGAGCACAACGCCATAAAAGATAGAACGGGTAAAATGGGTTAGGCTGGCAGGTTGGACCCGTAAGCCTACCCAAAATCACGGGTTCGGACTGGAGAAATCCAGTCCGTTTAACTCGCAGGCTGATCTGCATTATTTAATTTTTTTTAGCTTTTTTCTAAAATACCCTTAATCCCTTGTCTCCTTTCATTTGATGTTGTATTTAATTAATTCCACATACTTTTGATTTGACACTTATCTTCATATTATATTGATTTATTCTAATATTATTAAATTTAAAAGAGATGTGTTTGTATAGTTTTTTGATGTGAATAAATGAAAAAAAAGGAAAGTAAGAATGAAATTTACTTCATAATACAAATAACAAATGTATAAAAGAAAAGAAATGTGATATAAGCAGGTAAAAGAGAAAGAGAGTAAAAATTAAAAAAAAAAAGGCAGCCCGCAACCACTTCAGTTGGTCAACCCGATTTACCACCACTAATAAAAGATATGCTTAGAGATGCAAAAATAAGAGGTGATATGATAAGTCATAAGTTGTTGGTTGAGGTGGTAAGGGGTCTCACTTTCGTAAGAAGGAAAATACAAATTTAAATGTCAGAAAGTACACTTATTAAAAAAAGTGAAAGCCATTTATCTTCTAAACCTGGAGAAAAAAACCTTTGATATAATAAAAAGGGATGATATGGTATCATGCATGAGCTCTCGTAGCCAACAGAAAATTACTTTTAAGTTTCTGGGCTTGGGCAAGAGACAATTGGTAACCTCCTGGGCCCAAACATTCATAAAGTCAATGTTATAAGTTACCCTTCAGAATGTGTTTTTTTTTAAAAATCTTTTTACTAATCTAGTCTCATTTATTAGTCATTTCTAATATATTTCATAAGAATAAAAAGATTTTAAATATAATTATTTTGTTTTAAAATTTAATAACTTTTCAATTTTACCCCTATTTAATATATACTTTACCCAAAAATATAAAATTTACACAATAAAAAATGAAGGATAAAATTATACATTCATGTAAAATTTAATAATATGATTTATAAATAGGAAAAAAAACATTTCCTCCGAAGTATAAATAGGATCAGTGGAGTATAAGTTATTTGATAGTTTCAATAAGTATTAAATATTTTTTAATATGCCCATAAATAAGGGTAGTTGAGAGAGTAAAGATTATTATGCTGTTGAAGTTTAGTTCCGTTACAAGGGTATTTTTAAAAATCACATAAGTTTTATGATAAATTTAATATTTTTAATTGTTTTTATTAGTATGTGTAAATTAATTAAAAGCGACTGATATTTACTATCGGAGGGGTACTCATGGAGATGTTCGAGCTTGCAAGTTTTCTCAGTTAGAGATTTTCCCCTCCTTAATTTCTTATGCTATTAATAATAATTTTATAAAACATTCAATTATAAACCACTTTTTCCAGTTCTGTGAAACTGGTCTTGATTTCTGAAAACATGAATAGAGACATATGGGGGTTTGACACATTGCTTTGTTCACTCACGTTTACAAGACAAAGTCTTTTCATGTTAGAATCTTTCGTTTTTCGATATTGGTTGTTAGAATTTACTTAAATTCACTCCACTCAATCATCAGAACAAATACTACATTCAATCTTTAATAAACGATCGGTTAATTAATTTAGAGAAATTAAGAAAGTTAAATAAATCACTTAATCATAATATATGTTACATGATATCTCAAAATACTTATATGTATCATTAGATTATACTACTACCTCCGGATTCTAAGACAAAGTTGATTTATTTTTGGAGAAATTAAGGAAGCTAGATAAGTTACTTAATTATATAATATATTATGTATCATTAGATTATATATTAATTTATGAGTCAAACTAATTAATTTGAAGAAAAAAAATAAAAATGTAAATACTTTAAAGTAATTTAATTAGTTTCCTTAATTTCTTCAAAAAAGTTAACTTTTTCTTATAATTAGGACATGATGCAGTATTATATTACTTTATAAGACAGAAAAAATAATTTGAAAAAAATGATAAGTATAAATAATTTAAAGTAATTTATTTAGTTTCTTTAATCTTCCAAGATTAATCAATTGTGTCTTATATTAAACATTAGAGGTGGCATAAATTAAGGTGTTTAAGCCATATAAATCATTTCTTCATAATTTACAATTGAAACTCATAATTACAAGTGTATGATGAAGTGATATTTATAACTCATCATTCAACAAAAAATTTTAAAATCTTTTTATGATGAAATTAACTTTTTAGTACTTTAAGCAATCTCATCTTTATTGAATCTAGCGGCTGCATTTTTCTTTGACAGCAATGTAAGTAATAATTCACGTACGTTCCGTATATATTATATACATAGTTATAAATTTTTTTAAAAGAAGTAGCATGTTTAGCGAGTCATTTATTTTATTAAACATTAGAGGTGACATAAATTAAGGTGTTTAAGCCATATAAATCATTTCTTCATAATTTACAATTGAGACTCATAATTACAAGTGTATGATAAAGTGATATTTATAACTCATCATTCAACTAAAAATTTTAAAATCTTTTTATGATGAAATTAACTTTTTAGTACTTTAAGCAATCTCATCTTTATTGAATCTAGCGGCTGCATTTTTCTTTGACAGCAATGTAAGTAATAATGCACGTACGTTCCGTATATATTATATACATAGTTATAAAATTTTTTAAAAGAAGTAGCATGTTTAGCGAGTCATTTATTTTATTTAATTATCTTCAATCTCCATATGTTGTCTCTCAAATGCTAGTCTAATTCAAGATCCTAACCAACTAATCCTCCTGCTATTAAGGTGATTAGTTGGTTAGGATCGTGAATTAGTTGGTTATAACTCTTTAAGTCTACAAAAATGCAGGGTCTTAACAAATAAGGTGACAAATTGGATAGGATCTTGAATTAGTTGGTTATAACTCTTTAAGTCTATAAAAATGCAGGGGTCTTAACAAAGTGGTTTAATGTGAAGGGATATGCTATTGGTCCCCCCAAATATGGTTGAGCAATGGCCGGGTTTGTTTTGGGTAGACTAAAATGGATAAAATTTTAATGGGTGCGGGCGAGATGATTGGGTTACAGGCTGCTTGCTCAACCCTACCACCAAATATAAAGAGAGAGGATAACTTGGGTTTTTCTTTAGGGCCTGTTTGGTCCTCTAGAATTAAAGCCTTGGAGATGGAAATGGAATTAAATTCCATGGTGTAAGCATGTTTGTTATGTTTCAGGAAGCATGGAATTTAATTCCATGTGGAAATCAATTCCACCAAAAGTCATTGAATTCAATTCCATATCAAAAGCTCAGATTTGTAATTCTAGCCCCATGATTCATTTTTTTGCCCCTTCTATTTTCTGGCCATTTAAGCTTCGCCCCGCCGCCGACGAGCTTCTCCCCCACCATCGGCGAACTTCTAACCCATCAACGGCGGTCCTTCTCCTCTCATCTAGGAATTCTTCGATCTAGACTATCCTCACCTCGTCAGTGTCACAGCCATCTAAAGAGCCAACCCCATGATCCTTCTCATGCGACAGCAACAACGGCGAAGAGCCAGACTCTTCTCACTTGATCTCTAATGAAACATCCCCTCATCAGATCCGGTTGTTTCCTCTCCTTATCCCACATCGCCGATGAAGCCCCCAAGCAGGATGTGGATGGAGATCTCCAACAACAAAACCCCTTCGACTTCTCTTTCCTTGGCCATTTTCTCCCTCTTCTATAAGTTGAAGAAGAGGAGTCTCATCTGCACAATTTCTTTTGTTCAAAAACAAATCCCTTTCCTTTTGCTTTACAAGTTTTTGGTTTTGGAATCTGGGTTCATTATTTTTTGTTGAATGTGGACATTTGATTTCTTTGGAGGTGGATGTGATTTTTTGGTTTTTGGGTTGAATGCTTGGTTCTTTGTTTTGATAGCTATATTTCTGGTGGGGTAGAATGAAATTTGGATGTGGGCATTTTGCTTTATGGGGAGGGCATTTTGGTATTTTTATATAAAAATTCCATATATCTACCAAACATACTTTTAAATCCATATCCATCTCCATTTCCATTTTGATCTCCATCAAAATCAATTCCAGTGTACCAAACGGCCCCTTAATCTTTGGAGAGAATAGTATCTCAAGTCCCCAAGTGGGATAATTTATCACCCTTAAGTGAAAAATGATTAATGTTAAAACCAAGTCGGTGAGATTGCTATATGAGATTGTTGCTTAATGGTTAATGGAGGCATTTTCCCCTATTTTGTTCATGTTATTCTCTTCTAATCAATATAGTTAACAATATGTCGGGGCATAACTGGTCCTCCCTCTCTTTATCTTTTTCCTACATTGATATCTTACTGGATTATATTTGAGCATTGTCGAGCCTAATCGGGATATAATTGTTGTAAATATTGTGTGTGAGAGCATGTGTCAAAGGAAGAAGTTTCATATAACTCAAGATTGAGAACACCCTAGTATACAGTTAAATATGAGCTTGAGTTAGTAAAAAGGCTGATAAGAGGAGTCTTTGAACTGACCGTTGGAGATGACCGTTGGAATTTTAATTGATCAGTTTTAATGACATTTAAAAAGTTTTATTACATTAAATTGTCATTAATACTTGTTTTGTAACTGTCGTTTTAATTGTCTTTAAACCGTTATTAATGGTCATTATAACTTCCAAACGGTCACATGTTTTTGCCTATAAAAGGCAATGTTCGGTGCACGGCTAGGATACATCAAGGTCCCTGAGCTCCTCTCCTCTCTCCCTTATTTTGAGTTACACTGATACCTTTATGCAGTTTTGTCACCCTGTGTTTTGTAGGAAGGGTTTGTTTTATCCTGGGGAGTGCTGCTTCCTAATCTACTAAGGGGGTTGCGGGATATCTCCTAAGATTGTTGGCGTCAGCACCTCACACCATACTAATTGTAAGTGAAAATCATTTGAGATATTATGTGAATAAGCTGGCTTAAAAATTGTTGAGTTATCTCAATCGATTTTGTGAGATCAAAAGTTGACTTGCATCTATTAACAAACCCCGAGAAAAATTAAATTAGCCAAGGGGAATGGGACTAAAGCCAATACGAAATTAACATCGATGACAACCCAATCTCTATGATTGGTGATCCCATGAAGGAGGTTCAATGGGTAAGAAAAAGTCATTTGTTAGTTTTGTTAGCACTAAAATAAATGACCAGTCTCTTCCTATGGCAAGATAAAGTGCTAGAATGTATTTTGGCGAGGCTGAGTGAAAGCTCTTAATGATTTCATAAATCTACGGGATGGTGTTCTTATTGTAGGTACATTTCATGAAATTACCTATCCGAATGAGGAGTGGGGCCGCTCCTTTGAGATCGTGGTGAGATCTTTAGAGCATTCGTTAAATACCAAGACACGCGCATAGCCATTTTAACGTGCAAAAGTGCGCTAACAGCAGAAAATATGGGGGTATAATCTAACTCTTAATGCCTCTAGTATACGCCTAAAAGGTGCTTGTTCATAGTCCATAGGACCACTGACATATCTATGTACTAAGTGTTATTAATCTAGCTCTGGTTCATAATCCAAAGGACCATCAAATACAATGATTATATCCATATGTGTAATATAGCTAACAAGGGGGATTGTTGCAAATATTGTGTGTGACCGTGTCAAAGGAGGAAGTCTCATATAACTCAAGATTGGGAATGTCCTAGTATATAATTAAATATGAGCTTGAATTAGTAAAAGGCTGAAAGAGGAGTTTTTGAACTAATCGTTGGAGATGACCGTTGGAATTTTAATTGACCGGTTTTAATGACATTTAAAAGGTTTTATTACATTAAATTGTCATTAACACTTGTTTTGTGACTGTCATTTTAATTGTCATTAAACCGTTATTAATGGTCATTGTAACTCCGCAATGGTCACATGTTTCTGCCTATAAAAGGCAATGTTCATGCACGGTTAGAATACACCGAGGTCTCTGAGCTCTTCTCCTCTCTCCCTTATTTTGAGTTACATTGATATCTTTCTACAGTTCTGTCGCCCTATGTTTTGCAGGAAGGGTTCATTTTATCCTAGGGGGTGCCGCTTCCTAATCTACTAGGGGGTTGCAGAATATCTGCTAAGGATAACGTCCTTAGATGTGACTCGAATTATTTATTTTTTATGTTTCATCAGGTACTACCGCTAACAACTAGTATGATGTGAGATGCTGATGCCAGCAATAATTGGTTCTTTAATCTAGTATAATATCATTGATCCACAACTCCACATGCATATATTCATATTTATGCTAAGTTATATTATTATTATTATTATTATATCATCATCATCATCATTACTATTTGATAAAGCCAACAAAATTTGTTACTATACAACATTAATGCACAACTTAATTTGATTGTGTGTGTGTGTGTGTAAGAAAAAATCATGCAATGAAATGCCACATCATCAAATTGACTTCATGAGCAAGATTAATTAATTTGGTATCTGCAAATAATTATTAGCTGGCTATGTATGATTAGGAAGGAAACAAATTCTAAGATGTTGACAGGGTAAAAAGTCGAATAATGTAAAGAGCATTTGAATCAAAAGGCCTCAAAAGTGTGTTACCACACACAAATATCTAGTTTTTTTTATAGAATACTATTCTTATAGAAATCACCACTAATTTATAGTTTTGTCATTAAAAACCAATCATGAAATTGAAATGAATCCAAAATTACTATATATATATATATGCTGTAATTTATTCTGACATATTTAAATATAACATATATACACTGAATTAATTTGAAATCAAACATGAACAGAGTATAGAGAGCCACATCTCTCATTTTTTTAACATAATTAAGTTGTATCTCACGTCAAATGCATACATTATTTAATTTCAGTTCCTTTATTTTTTCACTTTATATTAATGTAAATAATACATTAATGACCACGTTTAGTAGTGTTAGATTCCAAGTTTTGATGATAACAAAAGGTTATTGTGTGCAAATTATGTTTTTACAAGTCTAGAAAATAGATACAAAGGTACCAAATGTATTTTACAAAGTTTAGAAGTGTTTACTATCAGTTTTATTGATGCACTCGAGTGATAGAGTTAGTACTCGAGCATTAAGCTCATTTGCACTCGAGCACATGCAAGTGTTGGACAGAAAATGTTTGACAGAGAGCAAAGTCAGAAATAATATATCAACACTTTACTCGAGCACAGTCTCTGTACTCAAGTGATGGCCTTATGTGCACCCGAGTCCTGGCGAGTGTGGCACAAAGAGTGTTTGCTCGAGAGCAAGGTAAACTCAAAATATTAGTCGCACTCTAGTGCAAGCGAGTGAGGGACTGCGAGTGTTTTTCCAAGAGTCATGCAGAGTAGAGAAGAATAAGCATGCCCGAGTGAGAGTACATGCACCCGAGTGATACCTCAACACCCGTGAGTGAGAAATATGACTTTCTCCATTCTGATGCAAGTACTGAAGACAAAGAGTATATTATAGAAGAATATTCTGCTCACTCAAGTGAGAGTAAGTATGCTCAAGTGAGGGCCCACTCACCTGCAAGTGCAAAATCATACTCTTGATAAAGTACGGTGTGAGTGTTGTCCAGAGATGTGGCTCATAGTGTAAAAGGAAGAAGCACTCGAGTGAGGAGACCCGTGCTCGAGTGGGGTCCCACATCACTCGCAAGTGTGAAAACACACTCTCTCTCGAAATCATATGGAAGTGCAAACCTAAAGCTGAAGCAGGAAGAGTAATTATAGTATTGCACTCGAATGAGGCCTCTCAGCACTTTAGTGATACTCTGCCAAAAGTCAAAAGGCACCAGTCCTACAGCGTTCAATCCGAACATGGTTTAATGTTATTTATTCATTCTATTTCTACTTATTATTATTATATAACATTATTTAACATATATTACGAGTGTGATACAGAAGTTTGAACGTTTGAATTAGAAAAGCATAGAGGAAGTCAAACAACGGTAGACAACATCATTACGACCATCCAAGCACGTACCTACCGCGTTCAAAGATTTCAAACGTACACATGCTGTTCCACAGTGAAATGCTCCGCTCCATAATGATTATTATTCAAACGGGAAAAATCAACTGGCTATAAATACAGAGCTCCAAAGACCATAAAAAAACAACGAAGTGCAAGAATTCACACAAGAAAATTCACGAGTCTCCGCTATTCATATTTTCTCTGTATTCATATCATTCTTCATTGTTTATCATATTTGCTCTGTAAGAGAGTCTGTATACACTTCAAATTCTATTTTCATTTGATCTCAAGGTACTGGGACCTTGAGAGGGGAGATTTCCTTACGAGAGAGCATTTGAGAGAATTCCTAGGAGAACTTTCTACTCATAAGACTTACAAGGTACAAGCAGTAGAGAATTTTGCTGCTCGTAAGACATACAGTGGTGTAAGCAGAAGAGAACGTTGCTGCTTATAAGACTTGTATACGTAAGCAAGAGAGAAAGGTCATAGGTTTGTTTTTCTGCACGTAAGACTTGTCGTAAGGGGGAGAGAAATTTATAGTGTTAGAATATTTCTGCTCGTAGTCCATTCAGAGTGATTGTTGTTTTACGGTGTTCTGAGAGCCCATTAAATCTTGGAAGCATAGTAAAATCTCAGTAGGTCTTGATCTCTGAGGACTAGACGTAGGCCTGGATTTTGGGCCAAATCAGTATAACTTTCTGTGTACTAATCTTCTCAACTCTACTCTATTTACAATTATTGTCATATCACCTCATCAACCAAAACATTTATTACATCACCCAATTCACCCCATTCTTGGATGAAGCTTGCCTCTTTCAAGTAGAACTTGATAAAGTTCTAAAACACTAATAACTATAAAAATTTAACGTAGATATTTGAAAAAAATATATTTTAAATTAAACATATGAAATTGAAAAATAAATGAAATTATTCCGAATGAAAGAATAATTTGATCTAAAAATTGTTCATACTTTTGTATACATGTTATTATTTTTTTCATCTCAATCTTTTATATACAACTTATCGAAATAATTAAGATTTTGCATGGCATTAGTGCATCAAGTTCCATCTTTCTAATTTTCTATTACCCCTTTTGGCAGGAGGGGGAGAGAGATGAGAGAAAAGATTTTAATCAATTTGAGAAAAATAAGGATTAATATAATTGTCGATCTTTATAATTTAATTTAATTTTGGTTTTAATTCATGAAGTTTCAAATCATGATTTGTCATCCCTATAGTTTCTTCCGTAAAAAACGTTAGTTCCCTTATTTTTATAAGGACTTGATATGAGTTTAACAACGTTAATTTTTGTTAAATATAGGGACGAAAACCAAAACCAAAACTTATTGAAAATATAGATATCAAAAGTAAAACTCATATGAACCAAAAACAAAAGTCATTAAAAGTATATAGACCAGAACAAAAACTCATTAAAAATTATAAATAGAAAATTTTCCCTTTTTAAAGGAAAAATCTGGTAAAAGTTCCCATTTCACAATTTTTTTAGAAGGGCTGGATGCAATTATTTTTAGCGAGTTCAATTTTTCTTTAGCTGTATGCGACATATCCTCAACTATGTGTAAAAGCCTTCAATATAGAAATCATTTGTACATCATTGAAGATATGTTGCACATAGCTAAAAAACATTAAACCTCCTAAATATGGTTGCACCTTTTCAAATTGATAAAATCATATTTAAAGGGAAATCCTAAGTATGAATATAAATTGTTAAACTTATACCAAGTCTTCATGACATTATAGGAACTAACATTATAGACAGAAGAAACTATGGAGACAAAAAATCACAATTTGAAACTATATGAACCAAAATTGGAATTCGATCAAACTGTAAGGAATAATAATAATAATGTTAACCAAATCTTGAATATAATATCCCAAATTTCTGGGCCTAAAAGCTTGAGAATAAGTGTAAATCAAGTAGACTACTAAGCCCAGTTTAGCAAGAGTCCTAAGAATGTCCGAGAGATAGAATGATTTTCAGGGACTATATGATTCAGCTCCTCAGGGTAGAGAATAATTCTCTAGATTACATGAAGGCTCAATGTGTATAATTAGTTGGATAAAATATATCGGTGTAGATGTTCACAGACTGACTTGGCGTCCTTATAGCCACATATACTTGACGCTATCTTTGAGAGTCCTAGATACTTGTGGCGCCATTTAGTGACACCTGCCTGGACACCCGCCATTTTCCAAGACACACTAGCACACACTTGGCAGTTCCTTGGGATATATGGCGCCATCTAATGCCAGATAGACATATATGGTGCATTCTTAATGTGTAGGCACACATGTGGCACCGTTTGAGGCCTATACCAATAAAGTAGTTTTTATTAAAGTAACTTTATTAAAGTAGTTTTATTAAAGTAGGTTTATTAAAGTACTTTTGAGTTGGAACTGTGAGATGACGCCACCTAAGCCCCTTCATCTTTTTGCTTTTGGGTTGGTTCAGTGGTGTGGCACCACCTAGCCCTTAGCCTGGACAACTTGTTGGGCTCCAGTCGGGCCTCAAGTACACTTTCCCTTGACACTATACATGAAAGCTAGGGAAAAGAGGAGCGCTTGAACCCCGAGAAAAGAAGAGCGCCTTGCACCCTGGGATATTAAATACTACCAACACCTCCCCAGCTCTTCATAATTCATCCAAGAAGAGAAAAATACAGAGAAAAATGGTGAGAAAAGGAAAGAAGAGAGAAGGTGGAGAATTTTGAAGAACACAATAGAGAGAAAGTGTTCCCGAGTGAGCCAAAGAAATCACGTTTCTAGCCGATAGAGACTTCACGAATCTTGTTCCTCTTGTTGAAATCTACATTTCTATGGTTTCAGATCTTTAAATAGAGGAGTTTCATGTAGCCTTTAAGGTGTAGGTGCTACAGAAATCAAGAATGGACTATAGCATCGGATAGAGGGAAGAGTTTAAGCTCTAATTTGTGTATAGTATCTTGAGATTTGGTTGAATAATCATAAGGTTATTGTGCTGCACTAATTTTGGCCATAGAGTATTATTAGGGTTTGAATGATCTTGTGAATATAAACATGATATTAGATGAGGTTTAAGTATGATAGAAATGGAATTTGGTAAGTCTTGTGGTTGAATTTGCAAGAAGTCATTTTGTGGCAACTTAGGGTTGATTTTTGTCTAGACCTGAATAATAGGTAAGGAATGTGATTTTGATGATTATGAGGTTTTTAATGAGTTTAGAATGGAAAATTGTATAGGATAAATGTAAGGAAACAATTACGATAGCATTGGAATTAAAAACGGAACTTTGGCCCAAAAACCCTAAAGTTTTGGCCTTAATGAGTTTTTAGGGAAGGAGTTGGTTTTTTCCAAATTTGAGGTTGAATATGGATTCTACATGTGAACTTGTCTAGGAATAGCTTTTTGGAATAATTTTAGAAGGACTGGATTGAGAATCCAAAAATTAGAGTTAAAGATTATGTAAGGGAACAAGTCATGTGTAATGGCTTACTTTCATGGGTCTAATGTGTTAACACATAATGTGGTTATGTATCTAAGGCTATGACATGTTAAGGAAGAGCAAATGTAAGGTTTTTCAAGCAATTACAATGATTGGAAGAAAAGGGAATAAGAGGAGGGCATAAATACAAAAGGTAATGAACTTACTTAACTTGTGTGTTCTTGATATGTATGCTTGTGTATTAATGTGTATAATTACTTTGCTTATTTATGTGGAGCATATATGAATGATTGAAGCTCTGTTTCTATTTATGCTATGGCCATAGATGTAATGTGTGAAATATTGAGCACACAAATATGTCATTATGTTAGCATGAATATTTGTAAGGCAAGTATGTCATACATTAATTATTTATCTTGCATGCATAATTGGTAATGTTTGCTATTGAGATTCTCTTGAATCCTACCCTTCCTTGCCCAACCATATAGGTATGTTGAACATAAAAGAGGAGTGCATGAAGATGCGCAAGAGGAAAATGTGATGGAGAACTGAAGTTTGATATGTGATAATCTGCTGTGTGTGAATTTTTATGTGATGTGATAAATTGTATAAACATGTCAAGTTGAATGATGTCGTTGGTATGTCATCCATGGCATGTACATATGTAAATAAGAAGGAATGGGTATGAATTTGCAAGTTTAACTAGTCAATACAACCTAAATATTTGACTCGTTGAGAATGGAAAAGAAATTTTGAAGCTATTAGATTGTGACTGAAATTGAAAGGCTAAAACAATGAGTTAGCTCTTGATACTTGGTAAACTTAAAGTACACATCTTAAGCTTTAGATGAAGTAGTAGATCACTTCAAGAAGATGTGTATGTTAAAAGTTAACATAAGAAATCCGGAAAGTACAATTTTTACCAAATGAATAGTGACGCCAACAATAAATACGTAAGTTTTGGTTTGGGGGCTTTAGCTATTGATTCTCTTGAACCATAGCAATAACGTTAACGCTTCTAGATGAGTGACAGGGATATAAATGATGGGTGTTACATTAAACAAGTCAAAAAACAAGTAATGTTAAAATTTTAATATGAGAAGATATAGAATAAAAAATAAAAAATGAATAAAATACTCTTAATCCTATTTATTCAATTTTTTTTAAAAAAGGTTAAAGTCATTAAAATCTCGTTTCTCTTGATCTTCAACCAAGTAGAGGTTGCGAGAGAGGGAATAATCAATTAATTACAAGTAATAATTAATTACAACTATTTGGACCCTATAATTTAGTTGCATGTAAAACCTTTTTTTGAACTATATCGACAAATATATGAATAATAAGAAGGTGGTTGCTTCAAGTTAATGTTCTACAAAAATACTAATTCTAATGTGATCTAGCATGCGTATTCTATATAGGGTTGGATGTTGGTGGCAGCTCCTAATATATCACGTAACTCAAGGAATCTTTCAACTCCTCCTAATGCTATGCAGATCCTATTAATGACAACACCTGTAAATAACATAGTTGATTTGAGTTGTGTCTGAGGGCGTTGTCCTGTAGAGTTATTTCGCAACTACCTGTAGATAAGAAGTGACACTCTCCATGATCAAACAAACCCTTCTTGCAAAAATAGGGTGAGTAGAACTATAAAAATAATAGAACTCAGCACGATAAAATACTATAGGAGGAAAGAGACGTTGGTTGAAAGTTTAGAGCAAGTTACTCAAAACTTTGATCTCATGCCCCCTTTATAGGCCATAGAGAACCATACCATTGAGTACACTTAAACTATCGGCAGATAAGAAGTGACACTTTCTATGATAAAAAAAACTCTTCTTGCAAAACAGGGTGAGTAGAACTACAAAAATAATAGAACTCAACACAATAAAATACTAGAGGAGGAAAGAGTTGCTTGAAAGTTTAGAGCCTGTTACTCAAAACCTCGATCTCATGCCCCTTTTATATGCCGTAGAGAACCATACTATTGAGCATACTTAAACACATTTAATGACCATGAGAAATCCTTATTTTTATTATATATTTTCATATTTTATTTGGGGTTTTTGTCATAATAATTGAGCTTAAAATGTCTCCTTTGTGATTGATTGTGATTAAAGTTGTTTGTATGAAATTAAGGTTGAAAAAAAGCAAAATATCATATATTTTATGATTTACCTTAATTTATTGATTTTTGAAATATAAGGTGTTGCATTTTAGGTTTATTTTCTTTGTAGATTAGTTTGGGAAAAATTACAGAAAAGGTCCAGAAGTTTTGAAAATTATAGTTAAACCTATAAAAGTTTTTAAGTTTGTAGTTTAGTCCATCCACAAACTTTTGAATCTTCCATTTTACTCCCTTGGTCAAAAAGCACGTTTTAACCAAAGGGATCCAATTCATCTAGAGCTTCGACCCGAGTCACCTTCTTTAAGCTTCTTCATCAATTCGGACATACGGATGCTGCAAGAGAGAGCCGAGAGTCAATCTTCATCAAAACCAACTCCACCTTCATTGCCTTATTCTTTTCTCATTGACAACCTTATCTTCACCGTTACCATACATCTTCATCACCAGTTAGAATGATCTCGAAGCTCGAAAAGAGCTATGAAAGACACACACTCGGCCTTCATCCTCTACACCCTTCACCTTCGCAACCCTCCACAATCATCCTCACCTTCTCTGTCGCTTGCGATTCTTGACCTCATCTTCATCTTTGTTGGTGACCCCTTTCACCCAAAGCTCTAGCTTGATATTCAAAGAGGTGCCGTGAGAAGACCAAGGGAGTTTCATTTTATCACCACCTTTACTATCATTGCCCTCACCGTCACCATTGCAGGTCCACCATCATCTTTAGTCTTCTACCATAATCACCATGCTTTCCTCCATCTCCAGAGAATTAGGTAGTTGAGAAAACAGAGAGGTGCTGTGTGGTAGAGCTTTGGGGAAGATGACTTTCACTTTCACTTTCACTATCAACCTTCCTCCTTTACCGATTTTCTTTGCCGGTAAGTTCCCAGACTAGAGAGACGAGAGTGGAGATCGAGAGAGAGAGAGAGACTATTTCCTTTCAAATCTTTGGTGACCTTCTCTATCTTCTTTTATAGCTTCACTGCCATCCGTTCCAACCACCACACTGGTATCCTCCATCTTCCAGCATTTCGGCAGGCTCTTCCACTATTTTAGACCATGGCTCCTATCCTCTTGGTTTTTTGTCAACCACCAACCTCTCATTATTCATTTTTGATTTGTCATTTTAATTGTTCTTCAATAGTTGGAATTTTGAAAGTGTTTGGTGAAGTTGTGATGACAAATTGTAGTGGTTAATTCTTCTTCTCCTAGAGCAATGAGTTGATTCTTGAGCTTAGAGCTTCATAGGGAAGTGTTCTACTATCTAATATCTATATTTAATATTTTGTTTTAGTTAAATGTTTAGAGTTTAATTAGTATATTGGATTGGAGTTTTGTTTGGGGTCCCAAGTAATGGTTGATATTAGATATGTATTTGGTTATAACTTTATGCACTTGACACTTTAAACTTAATCAACTTTATATATGAAATCTTGTAATACCCATTTAACAAAAACTGGTTAGATAATTAATAATTAAATTAACCCATGCATAATAACATTAACATCTATTGAGTCAACCCAAATCCCTTGATTCGACTTCAAATGAGAGATATGATTCCATCTCTTCCACAGTAGAGCCTTGGTATGATAGAAGGAAGTGTTGTGGTCTCCCAAACATAGCCATTATGAAGAAGATTTTTGAAACTAGAGAAGTTCTTCCTGGAGGAAAATTTCCTCGTATTCCTCACATAAGCTCAGGTCTAAATCAACGAGGAACATTGAATCGACAATAGTCTCCAACTTAGCCTGAATTCCTTTTAGTCTCGCTAGGATATGCATTTTCCTGTTCCCAATAGTGCCAAAAACCTGATTATTCCAGGTTTGAACCGTTTCAGTGAAAGTTTCAATATTCTTCCTAATGCTCACTTCAGATCCCAATGATTTGCTACCAAATTGGAGAATTCCAGGTGCAAAGTCCATAAGGCTAAAAAGCTAAAGGGCTTCGATATTGGGTCCTATTTCCTCTAAAAGGCCATATGAATTTGAATAGGTCGATGGTCTGAGATGAGCATCGGAAGATGATTAACCCAACAAGAACTGAATTGGTTAATACAGGCCAAATTTGCTAGAGCTCTGTCTAATCGCACCATAAGAGTTCCACACCTCCATGTATATTTTGGGCCTTTGAAGCCCAAGTCCATTAACCCATGATTGTGAATAAAAGTTTTAAACAAGTTGCAACCATAATTTAGTCTCCTTAGCCCTCTTGAGCGATCTTCTAAGCACATAGTAGCATTAAAGTCTCCCTCCAAGAGCCAAGGGATATCGGAATTCAGAGCCAAGTTGGTAAGGTCACCCCATAAGAAATTTTTGAATTTGGCTGTGGGGCTATAATAGACAGCAATGAATAAGAGTTGGGATAAGTAGTTCTTGAAACAAAGCTCCATATAAATAAACTGCTGGTGATTAGTGAGAATTTACACATTCACTTTGTCTGACCAAAGGATCTAGATTCCTTCAGGAAATCCGCGTGCTTCAATTCGGTGAGAGTTCTGGACTCATAAACATCTTATGACCTTATCTGCTTTGACACCTGAGATTTTAGGTTCCAAGAGAATGAAAATGTCAGGCTTAAAGTTACATACAAAAGAATTAAAAATAGAGGGGAGTCTTTTATCAAGAGCCCCTTAACAATTCCATGTTATAATAGACATAGATTAATTCAAATTCTTAGAGTCAAAATCTACTCCCTTTACTAGCATAGTAATATCTTGTGTCATAGAAGAAACATGTTGTTCATCCTGCATTCCCTGAGCTATCTCTTTCATAATTTTCGCTAAGGGTCCTGTGGAGCTATCGTTGGGCTTAGCTCCAAGTTTGTGAACATTTAGTTTAGTGGACAATTTAATCCCCCTGTGTGATGCTGAAGGGTTGGTTGGTTTTTGATGGGGTGGATGTTGGGCCGAGGACGTGGCTTGGTCTGGAACAAGTCTGAAGTTTCCATTCTTACCCTGTGGTCGTGGTGGCAATCTCTTATCATCTATATTAATTACCATTTTTTTATCCCCATTCAAAGTGGTAGGTGCCCGTATGGCTTTGTAGTATGGCGAAGCAAAAATGCTTTCCTTATTGGGGACCACCAAAGGGCTCTCTTTTGGTTTGTTATTTGTGTCAGCCTTTTTATTTTGGTGATGCTCCTTTTCTCTCCTCTGATACATAGATGTTGCTATGCTTGTGGTCACATTAACAGCCTCATACATTTCTGTTGTTGCAATGAGTGCGTTATATCATGACGTGGTGAAGCAATCTTTGCGAACGTGAGTCTCATCCTTCTTGCTAGCTTTGATAGTAGGTCTTCTCCTATGTTGTACCTGCATCCAAGCACCAAATTGGTGCGAATCATACTCATAAGTGTTTATTTGCTTTCCTTGCTCCACCGTTCTTGCATGTCCTTCCCATGGCTTGATGCTTACAGATGCCGTCTTTAACAGACAGGATTTCTCCAAATGGTCATATCTTCCACAATTAAAACATATTATAGGCATGCCCTTATATTCAACATAAATGATCTCTCCATCCACCTGAATATTTGTGGTTAGGGGGTTTAGTGAGGTCAATTATCACTGCTAATCTCGCAAACTTGCCTCTATCTCCAGATTCAATATTATAATCAATTTTGATGACTTCACCGAAAACATTGCCAATTGACTGGATTATGCTTTTGTGATAGTATCTTGCTGGCAATCTGGGCAATCTCACCCACCCCACCACTTGGTTAATAGCATGTTCTTGTGGTTTAAAGGAAGGTGACCATGGTTGAATTGTTAAGTAATGACCAAAACTGACCCAGGGTCCATTGATGAAAGCATTTTGATAATCTAAATCATCTTTGAACTTAACTAAGAAATAGTCATCATCTAAATCAGTAACCTAGAAATGTCCTTTCACCCTCCACAAATTCTGGAGTTGTGGCAGTAGTTGTCTGTAAGCTATCTTTCTCCTTAGTAGTTTCACAACAGCAGCAAACTCCATATACTGGTTCAATGCTTCAAGAACGTGATTGGCAAAATTGACAGTTGGAACATTTCCATTTATTCCAATAATGACATCTCCTTACTGAAGAACCAAATCTTCCTCATCCTCCTTGCTACTATGCTTGCCATTTAAGAGATTGGCCTTAAATGAGGGTACCAATTTAGCTGGGTGTTCTTCAACTGTTGTCATGATAACATCGCCGTTGGCTAGAAGCGAGGATATTAACTGCATCTCATGAGCCAAATCTGGCAGTGGTGTTGGTGTGGGTGAAATGTGGGTCATTGGAATGGAAGGGGAAACAACGTTATTAGTCTCTATATCAGTATTAACCTCTGCTTCTTCATCAGTTTTCGCTTTCTACACCTTGGAAGATGAAACACAGCTTTCTGATATGGCTCGATCCTTCTTTATTGATCTTTACACCTTGGATGATCCTTCTCCAAAGCCATATGCTACTAAAGGTGCGTTCCCACCAATATCTAGCATTGATTTTGAATAGCTAAATCACATGATCATTCTGGAAGAAGTCAAAGGCACACTTTTTGATATGAAACCATTGAACTCTCCTGGAATGGATCGGTTACACGCTCTATTTTTTTAGAATCAATGGGATACTGTTGGCCATAGTCTTTACTCTCTAGTCCATGATCTTTAGGTCAGAAAATCTTTATATCCTTTTCTCATTAGAACTCTGATTGCTCTAATTCCAACGAACATAAAGCCCAGCACTATGGTAGAATTTCGCCTTATAAGTCTATGTTTGATGGTTTTTAAAGTTGTCACCAAAGCTATTGCAAATTGCCTCTCAAATATCTTGCCAACTTTAATCAACCAAAATCAGTCAAGTTTCATTAAAGGCAGAAGTATTGTTGATAATATAATTATTGCTTAAGAGATAGTCCACTCAATAAGGAAAAAACAAGGAAAAGGTGGTTGGATGGCCATAAAGCTAGATTTGGAGAAAGCTTTTGACCGCTTGCATTGGGACTATATTGACGAAACCTTAAGAGACGCAGGCCTTCCAGATGCAATTGTCAGAATTATTATGAATTGCATTACAACACATACCATGCAAGTCATGTGGAACGATAAGCCTTAACAATCGTTCCAACCATAGAGAGGGATTCACCAAGGGAACCCGCTGTTGCCTTATATTTTTATTTTATATATGGAATGTCTTTCCTAAACAATTACAACTGCAGTCAATGGTGGACAATGGGAAACTATCAAAATGGGCCGCAAAGGTGTACCATTGATGAACCTATGTCGTGTGAGTTCACAAAATAAAACTAGGTTTGAAAATGTAGCGTAGTAGCTCAACCTAGGTCGTTCTTGTGAGGAAATTAATTTTCAAGTTTCTAAGTAGTAAAGTGATAAATACCTTAAAGTTGTGAGAAATCATTTTGAGAAATTGCATTTTTAAACTAATGAAGTAATCTAAGCTAAAGCAATATTTTTGTATTTTTTGGTTTTTAAAACAAAGAAGCAAATGGAATTGAAATTAACACTAACAACAAGGTAAATTCAATTAACTAGAATAATGATGAAATGGGATTCCCTTGAGTTGAGGTTTTAGTCTTCCTTGCTTGCTATTAATTTGAATTCCATAATGAGCTAAAAGGATGGAACTAAGCTACCACTAGCTCCATACTTGCAATAATCATTTAATTCATTCTACCAAAGCAATTTAATGAATACCACCAATTAATTGTGACTCAAGGAGATGAATAATCAACTTTCAATTCTAAATTGTAATTACCATTACAAAAGTTCAAAGCATTCAATTTAGTCATTTACAATCCACTTAACCAAGTTGGAATAAACAACTCAACCTACTCCTAATTTGAATCATACAAAGCTTAATTAATCAACTCCTAGCTCAACCACCAAGTTTATTCACTTGGCATAGAACAATCTAGATCATAATCACATACTTTATCAAGCCATACAATTATGAAATAGAAAGAGAACTTAAGGAATTCCATTGAAGTTTAGAAGCTCAAACCATTACCCAACTCAAGGAAATCACTAACACTTTAGCAACTCATGGAAGAGGAGGAAGATAAAGCTTGATGGAAGGAGAAAGAATCAGCCATAAAGAATTAAGATGCAGCACTGAACAGCTCCCTTTTTCAATTCTGCACACACAGCCGCTGCTTGTTCTCTTTCAATTCGGTGTTCGTTTTCTCACCTTTCTTTTCTTATTCTTACAGCTGTAATCTCCCCCTCCATTTCACACTATCGTCCTGCCTTATCTTCACTTAACCCTTTCAATCCACCATTTCAAATCGGTTTCGGTTTGGTCAAGAATTTTGGCTGCATCTACTCTCTTTTCTTTTTCCTTTCACCATCGGTTCAGCTTTCCTTTATTCATCAATTTGGTCCAGTAGAATTTTGGTCAGCTCTCCTTTATCTATCCATTCCCTCCTTTCTCTAATTCAGTCGTCACCTCATACTTTTATTCAATTCAATCCCAGCTGCAACTCGGTTCATGTTATCTTCGCTTTGGTCAACAATTTCTGCTGCTTGCTTTTTCTATTCCCTTCAATTTTGGTCCATGCTTTCCTTTTTGCTATGCACAGCCGCCAATCCCTTTTCTTGCTTTCAGTTAGCTTGCTTCTCTTCAATTTCTTTAATTCGGTTCAGCTAGCCCCAAATCCATTATTTCTGTTCAGCTTCTCTTCCAAACAATTTAGCCGCCTCTTGCCTTCTTTCTCTTTGCAATTCAATTGTTTTTTAGGTTAAAATGGAGTTGTGCCTTGTTTGGATAAGAGATAAAAATCTATTTTGGCATTAGATACAATATTGCAACCACCAAATAAGGCCCTTCCTTATTTAACCTCCTCTTAGAAAAAATGTAAAAATAAATTCTGCACTTGTGATGTTCCATTTTTGTCCTTCATTAAGCTCCAAAATAATATCTTTGACCTTGAACACTTGATAAAAGTTGTGCCACATCATCGCCTATAAAATTATATTCACAAATGTAATATCTTTTGCTCACAATTAAAGAATAATGGGAATAACAAATATTAATTAAAAATATAACAATTTAACCACTATAATTCCCAAATTATTATTTAACTAAAATCTCACATTAACATTTGATTATGCCCAAAATATTTATTTAAGTCCCACAAAAACCTAAGATTAATTAATAAAAATATATAAATATTGAACTCTATCAACCATTATCACACCTTTTCTTTGCTGACCATTTAATCATCTTTGGTCATACATCCAATGCTCAAGCTGAAGTTATAAAGAGTATCCTGCAAAACTTTTGCCTATCTTCTGGCCACAAAATCATCCAGACTAAGACAAAAATTTATTTTTCTTGAAATGTAGAAGTTGGTACAAAATGCTTCATTTGTAATCAGCTTGGTTTCAAGCAAACTGACAGTCTGGGTAAGTATCTTGGCATCCCTTTTATTCATGGGAGAGTCTCTTCCACTACCTTCCATTATATCCTAGAGCGCCTCCAAAGCAAGCTAGCTAGCTGGAAAAGTCACACATTATCACTTGCAGGCCGAATCACCTTAGCCAAATCGGTATTAACCTCAGTTCCCTTCAATACTATGCAGAGCTCCTTAGTACCTCAATCATGCCGCAAAGTTACATAAAAGCTAATTCGGAAATTCATCTGGGGTTATTCACTTGATCTTTGAGGGATTAGCTTGGTAGGATGGGAGGAGATCTATCAGCCGAAGATTCATGGAGGATCTGGCCTCCTTAGGCTAGAAGCACAGAACAAGGCTTTTATGTCTAAACTTATGTTCAATTTATTCTCCCAACCAAATGCTCTTTGGGTACGTGTTCTTTGCGGAAAATATGCCATTGATAATG
The DNA here is from genome assembly GCA_963855925.1 of Inga laurina. Lineage (NCBI taxonomy): Eukaryota > Viridiplantae > Streptophyta > Magnoliopsida > Fabales > Fabaceae > Inga > Inga laurina. The sequence continues at coordinate 51,776,908 of OY979705.1, forward strand.
TGTATAGAATGCCGAATGGTGCTAAGTCCAGTTCTTCATACTTCTGGAAGAATTTGATCAGAACCACGCAGGATGATTTTCACCACATTAAGTGGAACGTGGGTAATGGACACAATACGCTCTTTTGGTCGGATTATTGGGTTGGGGATTTTGGACCATTGAAACATATCTCCGTAGCACCATTGCTAGATAATGACTTGCACAAGCCAATCCATGATTATCTCAATGAATCTCGTAATTGGAGAAGCCGTCTTTTTGCCTACTTACTGCCCATAGATGTACTATAGGAAATTCTCAGAATTACTGTTAATTGTCACCAGGAGCAACCTACCTGTGTCTGGAATCTCTCATCCAATGGTAAATTTCAGTCAAATCTGCTTACATAGCGAATGAATCCCTTAATTGGAATCCTGTGGAAAACATATGGAAACAAATATGGCACCTTCCAATGGCAGAAAGGATCCGCACTTTCACCTTCCTGTTTCTCAAGAAGAAATTAATGACAAACAGCGAGAGACATATTAGAGGCATGGCATCTGAACAGGGCCGCTCACTTTGCAATGCTCCCTTGGAAGATCTTGACCATGTATTCAAAGGTTGTCCTCTAGCAAGCTTCGTCTGGAAAAAGATACTGCCGCATGACATGTGGATTGAGTTTTTCAGAATGAATATCTCTTCTTGGCTGACTGATCAAATAGACAGTAAAAGTAAAGACCTTTCCTGGAAGGTGGGTTTTTGCACCATACTATGGAAACTCTGGCAAGCTAGGAATAGCCGCATCTTCGCCAATGGAAAATACACAGTAGATGACATTTTAATAAATATTACAATCACTGTACGCCATTCAATGAAATTTCACTCTCATACTTCTTTGATGAAAATCACAGTCGATTTTGCTTGTACTGTTAAATTTTGTTTGTACTGGTAATTTTTGCTTGTACTGTTAATTTTCAGTAATGAAATTTCCCTTTCCACTCAAAAAACACCCATTCCGTCAATACTAGTTAAAGTAATTTTCTTTTTTTCTTTTTGAAAAAACCATTACAAATTATTCCCTATTATAGACATTTCCCTTTACTTCAGAAAGTTTGACCTCTTCAACAATAATTGTGAAATAAATTTATGCATTCCTTTTCTAAGTTATTCAAATTATTGGGATATTATTCCCATTTAGTTCACAGTTTTACTATTAGGGTTTGAAGATAAGATAATAAAGTAAATTGAATTTAACAATAGATATTAAATCATGAATTCAATTTGAATGAATTTGAAAAAAGACATCAAATCATAAATCATAATCACCAAATAGATATTTGTAGTCTATAAAAACAACTATGTGCACAGGGTGTAAATGTTTTCCCTTCATATCCAAAAACAATTTTAAACCTTTTTTTACAATGATAATCAAATTAATTCCATTTAAATTTTAATGTTAATGTCACATATTTATTAACATATCAACATATTTTGATAATCATACTTCCTAACATTATGTATTTGCATATACTACTATCACAATTAACACTTTCAGGTACAATACTCTCTCGTGCAATGCACAGGGAGATATAACTTGTGAGTAGCAATTTCTTGTGTATTGATTTGGTTAATCCAGTGCTTGGAGTTGCTATAAATATATTATATTTGTCATTTAATGGTCCTTGGTTACTTGTGTTTTGCATATTGTTAATTTCAATTGCTAGTGTTTAAATTGGTTTTTGGTTAGAGGGATTAATTTCTACCCGGTGTGGAGGAATTAATTTCTACCTGGTGTGGAGGAATTAATTCACCTAACTCAGGCTAGCTCAAAGGGTCTTTTGAGAAAAATTGTCAAACTAGCACACTCCCATTATCTTTTGAAGTAATGATAGATGAAATTAATTATTCTAGGAGGTTTTCATCATATTTCAAAACCAATTTCCATTCCATTCCACTTTTATTCCAAAAATTCAAAAAATATTAGTTTTTAAAGCATTTTAGTTTAATTGCAATTTAGTTGTTAGATAAAAAGCTCAAAATCCTTTTTAACTTATTTTATGCCAATCATCACATTTATTTGCTAGGTAATTAATCTCAAGAGATGATCCTGGATTGTACTCTATATTGCAATCACTGGTTAAATTTTGAAAAGGTTACCAAGGCATAAGCCGACACTGCTATTTTCAGACAATTAACTATTCAATTAATGAACATGAATCATTTTAGATGGGTGGTTACATAGTTATTAACACATTTAATGATGATTAAAGATGTCAGTTACAAATATTAAAGTCTCATAATGGCTATTAGAGTGGCAAATTAATTGGATAGATATTTCCTATAATGGGTGCCTAGTGCCATGTTTAACTTACAACATGGGAAGGGGAAATTGCCGGATTTCATCTGCGTTTTTGATAGCCCATTGTCATGTGAGTAAGCCTATCCCTCTTCTCCCCATTTACTAACCTAAAATCATTTGTTATTACTTGGACCCCACGATCCTAAACAAATGTGGGACTCTTCCTTAACACACCCACACACATTATTTATAACATTGAAAATAGGTTAAGCCTTTTCTAGGGGCCTACAATTTATACTACTTTTGACCTTAGCCTATTTAAGCAAATTGATCAGACCTAACCTACAAGCTTACTATATAGCCTATTTAGTTTTTTAATTTGTATTGTGTCATGTCCTTATTTTAATTTTATCTTTACCAGAGTATTCATGAAAAATGATATGCAGTTTGGTGGGCAACACAGAAATAGCATAAATATACTGATAATATGTGTATGATTATAGAAAATCCTCATAAGGGTTTGTACATGATACTTATGATTAAGGTAGCCGTACAAGGCTATTAGGGTGTGTAAACCCATCCCAGTGAAACGGAGACTTCTTCGCGTCTTCATTCCACCACTACAACCCTCTCTCATGTAGTTCTCTTATATGATTTCTGAGTACCTTCTGTATTCGCCTGTCTAAATTGTGGTAGGGAAGGGTGAGGTTTGAGAGAATCTTAATAGGAAACAAATACCATAATGCATGCATGATAGATGCTATGTGTATAACATGTTAGCTTTATCTAGATGCATGCCCTATAATGACATTTCTGCATGCTCAATGTTTCATGTAACAAACTATGGCCACATTATAAATAGAAACAGAGCTTCATTTATTCAAATATGCTTTACACAATCAAGTAAAGCGATCACATACATCACTACACAAGCAGAGATATCAATTACATGTAATTAAGGTAAGTCCTATACTTTAGACCTTTTCCACCTCGAACCGTGTGCTTCGATTCGCGTGCCAGTCCCTTGGGCTTTCAACTTGGTCATACAATTCCAGATATACCATTTAGACACTTCCATAGTGTTTCTGGTGGTAATATTAGCCTATGATGAAATTTTACCAAAATGCCCCCGAGACTCATCTAGGCCCCATTGTACCCGGTCTGACTGTACTTTTCCCGAAATTTTGACTAGGGATATCCTGACATATTTTTGCCCAAGGAATCCATTTCTTGGCTTGGAATTACCAAATTCAATATCAAATTATAAAATTGCCCTTGACAGCCCTACTTTTAGGGTTTTATGGGTGTTTTCGGAATTATGTTTTTTTGCCTTTTCCGAAAAAGTGACCAATTGTAACCCACTTAATTTTTGTTCCTAAACTCAATGGAACCATCAAATCTTTGAAAATTGAACTCTAAGACTCATTTATGCCCTTGGCTGAAATCCTTCTATTCCCCGTGAAAAATTTGGATTTTCAAAATCTAACTTCGCAGACGTGTTTCTTTCTACTCCTATTCACTTTATTAACTATTACATTAGATTACAACTACCACTTAGACCCAATTTCGGTAGCATAACGCTTATGTCTCCACATTTCCCAAATTTGAAATCAAAGCAAATCAATTTGAATTTCACTGCTTAAATTGTCTACAGCAGCCAGAATAGTCAATATACAAGAGTTTGGAAGTTACCTCAAGCTCCTTCTTGCTTTTTCCTTTTATGGCTAAACCCTAACCCTTCTTACCACTGAAAATTGAGCTTCCAACAGCTTAAAGAACATGAAAGAGAAGCTTAGGAACAAGGTTATACGCATTAGATACAAATTCACTGAAGAAATCAACCTACCTTATGAGTTCTCTTCTCTTTCTCTCTCTAAATGCTCTCAACCCTTCCTCTCTCTTTCAGTTGAATATCACGTCAGCTTAGAGGCTTGGAGGAAGGAGATGATGCCTTTTTATCGTATATTTAATGTTATTTTATTCATTTGTTTAATTTCCAAAAATTCCAATAATTAAACTTTATGTACATAAACCCTTAACTTGGTGTAACCATGTCATTAAGTGTTTGGCAATTTGCCAAACCGAGGTCTCAAACCTAGGTTTGCACAACCTGAGACAAAACTCTTCTCACATACTTACCTCGTAAATCGTAAAAGCTATTCTCAAAAGCTAATCCAAACAGTCCAACTAATATTTCCTTCTTCTTGCAACATGTAGGAGGCACCTAGGGGTCCCTCCCTATGGTCTCAATTGGCTTCACAACTTGTTTTGGTTACGTATATACGCAAGGTTTTAATTTTGGTCAAAAATTGCACTTTTTACTCAAATTTTCCATAAATTCACTTTAAATTGACCAAAATATTCTAAATATATTTTTTCCTTTTATTTTCCTTAATTAATTGAAATTAAATTCAATTAATCAGGAAATAATTAACTTTATGATAATTTGGCAAAATTAAGATTTTGTCATTACCTTTTTAATTCAATTTCTTTTCTCATTTTTCTTTGGCCAATTCCCGTCAATTTTTGGACCAAATATTTTCTCAACTACTTCTCCATTTTTGGACCTTAATATTGGGCTTTTTAAATTACCCAGATTAATTCCATAATTAATTTTCCGATTTTCTCATAAATATGAACATTTATAAAATTTATAAATTCCAAATTCATGAATATTCACCATTTTATTGAAATTCACAACTTTACAATATATTTAGTGAATATAAAATTTGAAGTGTTACACATTGTTTTATATAATTATATATGATTATATATATATATAAAATAAAATTTAAATTAAATTTATGAATTATTTATAAATTTTCTAACATAGCATTAACCCTAAATTTTACATCTCATCATTTACACACAAGCACAACCCTTTCATTAATCAATTATTCACTTCAACCTGTCTTTTTTTTTTTTTTCAATCGCTCAAGGTGACAACACTAGCTCACTCTCTCCCCCTTGATTTGTGTCACTCGTTGAAGCATAATAATTATAGTAAATTTATTTTAGTGATAACCAAATTAAATATTATAATCTTAGTAGGAGGAGTTTGTTTACGTTTAAGCCGAGAAAACAAAAGAGGTAAAATTTAGTTTTATATGTCGTTTGTTGAGTTTGGTTGATTTTAGAAAATGTATCTCCTTAGTAAAGATATGATTGGTTTTTTTTATTCCCATTTGATCGAACAACTGTTGTCTCTAGGCATTCTTTTCTTTTCCTCACTAAACTCTGATATTGTAGGTGAGAATGTATTCTAGATATTAAGACATGACATAGGCTTTTGAATATGCTTGAAGGATTATATATGAACTTGAAGACATATGTTTTTAAACATAATTAAAAAATTACATTTTAAGTAGAATTTTAAAAAGGTTTCAATTTCTTTTCAAGCCTTTTGATGCTTCAAGCTTAAGCATTAAAAAAACCTATATATGGGTTCATACTTTAAATCTATAAGCCTCATACTTAATTATTTAACTAATGTCTAATCTAACCTAAACTAATCTATTTTTACTCCTAATTGTATAATAGAGAGGTTAACATTTTTGGAAAAATTTCACTTATCCCTCATTGAAGCAATTTTATTTCAATCAACCCCAAAAAAATACTGAAATTTCACTACACTCCCTTGGGTCAAAATAAAATTAAGTTTTGTCAGTGAAAAGATAATAATGCCCTTGCTTTATTTTTTCATAAGAATATTTACAAGATAAATAAAGGCATTTACAAAACAAATAAAAGTATTCAGAAGAAACCAAGGAGTTAACAAGAACATTTTGGCTATTCACAAGAGACATCAGATAATTCAAAAGACAAGTAAAAGTATTCACAAGACAAATAAATAGATTTATATGACAAATAAAGGTGAAGGATTTTGGGCATACCTAGAATCCGTTGACTCGATGAGTACCCACACGAGATTGGAGCACCGATATGGACTCCGATCATATTCATACGGTAGATTCACCATTGGAAGAGAAGAGGGATAGAGAGAGAAGTTTTTGTGGAAGCTTTATATCAGTTACCCCAAAACTTACACCCACAAACCCATATCCTGCATTATAACACGTATGGGTAGTTACTTTTATTTGAAATTTGAACCATAAAGATAAAACTTCATATTTGGACCCATATTTCTTTATATTTACATAATAGCCCCCAATATTTGTATTGGGCTTGGGCCCTAATCCACCAAGGGTGGACTGGGCATATTCCAACATTTCCCACTCACACTTGATGGATCAGATGTTATGGATCATATCTCTTTCTCTTCCATCCTTTTGTCATACTAGGTGCTCTGCTGTAACCGCGTGGGCATGACGTCTCCGTTTGGGTGTCTTGTACTAGGAATCCCTTTCACAGAGACCAGCACAAAACAACCCTGTAGTGTAACTTGATCATATTAATATAATGCCTCTGATGTCTTAGATTTTAACCCATATACACTTTCTTCATGGCAAATATAATCCCTCTTGAGTCAAGATAAAACTCAGACTGCCTTTCTCATATACATAGTGTCTACACTTATAAAATTACCTAAGTAATATCATAAGGGACCAGTCTTAGACACAAGCATAAATGTGTATATTCTAGGTAATCTTCCTTTCGCCCATATATCATTTCAATATGAATCAAACGCTTTCCTAACATAATGCCTTTAGATCGTATTGATCATGATCATAGGAAAAATGTTAAAGTAGCAGACATTGAAACATATCTCCATGATATTTTCAAAGTCAGAGAACATCTTGAAAGGATTAACCTTTCTCAAACTTATACAACAATGAAGCATGGATCTATTCAATTGCTTCCCATTTGCGGTTCTTCTGCACATGCGGTATGAATTGCATGCTATGGTGTTACTCTTATACTTTAAGAGCGTATGTCATTTTGATCTCACTGTTAACACCGTACAGAATTAATTTTAAATACACACAGTATTTAAACCAAAATTCTTCAGCTTTACTTACATGACATCCATTTGAAGAATTTGTTGTTTGGCCATAGTTATCATGCACGTGGGTTTCCATGATTCAATCCATATTTATGATCATGGATCTCATCCCGACTGACCGCACTGCTAAGTTGAGGCGACATTTAGTTTGTGTTTCTTCTGTATCATATCAACTCTCTCGCTACTTTACTGGTGAACACATATGTCTAATCTATGCACACTCCTTTTGAGTATCAAAAGTCATTGCTTGTGTGAGAAAGCTGACCTCATTAACCTGTACGATATACTAGACATTGTATACTTTTGCATACAAATGTAAAACCATAATGAAGTATCTATACTTCACTTTCTATTTATGCCAAAGGACTCATTATGCTCTTCATGTATTTCCTTGGCCATATGCTTAGTTAGGGGACTTTGCATAGGAATGTATTGTTCAACAACAACTTTATGTGCTATAGTATTTCTAACAAGAATCACATCTTTGTATTTAGTCTTGATATGATACTTAGGGTCTTTTACTTAGGTAATGGCTGTAGTGTTCTCACATACATTAACACTAGATTTAAATTCTTACTTTTAAATCATAGATGATTTTCCAAACATCATCAGCCATATAGCCACTTGTATTGACATAGTACATTAATATGCGTATGATCATTATATGCCCTGAAAAGTATCTCAAAACCTTTTGTGAAGACATTCTATGTCTCTCACAATGGTTAGACTAGTACCAACATACAAGTCTTATCATAAAATAGATATCCGGTCTTGTACACATCACTATGTACGTAAGACTACCAACAACGTTTGTATGGAAACCTTTTTCCATTTTTTGTGTTGATTTAGTTCAGGGACAGGTATCAAGATTCAAAATCATTGCTATAGCCACTGGAGTATCCATGGGTTTGCATTTACTCATATAGAAAAGCTCAAGAATCTCTTAATATAATTCTCTTGTTACAGAGAGGATTTTCCTTAAGCTATCTCATTAGATCTCAAATCCAAGAATATATATTGCTTTACCCATATACTTCTTTTTAGAATTTATGAGTACCGTTTCTTTAACATATACTACTAAATTCAAACTGTTTCTGGCCAATGGTATATCATCCATTTAAAAGGATAATATCAAAACATTACTTGACAATGGAACCATTTGAAAAACTACATCAAGTTATTGCTCTTACGAAATCTTATGCATTACTGTCTGGATGATTGCTTTAATCCATAAGGGATCAGTGCAAAAACATGAGGTTCTCCTTTTATGAAACCTCAAATACCACTTCTAGTGAAATCTAATTGTCATTACAAATGGATTTTGTCATCCATATCACCACTTAAAGGTGTAGGTTTTACATCCTCTTGATGTATATCCAAATTTAAATAGTAAACTGTTGCTAGAATAAGTTTAATTAAAATACACAACAGGTAAGATGAAAGCCTTCCTATTATGCTCACCCCTTTGCAATCAAATGATTCTTGTATTTGCTAATTGATCTATCCACTCTTAATATCTAGTCTTCAAAAATTGATTAGTTTCAAATAGCCTCTTATCTTGGATTAGATTAGCTAATTCTCAAACATGATTCTTTCTCAATGAATAATCACTTCCATTAATTTCTTTCATTTTTCCTTTGTTGGAATCTTGTACAAAACACGACTCTTTCTTCTAGAGCAGTCATGAACTCCTTTCTCAATTACTCCTTCATATTGGAGCTTCTTGCTTCTCTTATTTAGGTCTTTTTATTGACCCTTCTAAGCTCCTACTCACAAGGACAGTTGAGAATTGCTGGTTGGTTCTATACTGCCTTGTCTATGTGTCTCGTAAAGAGGCACATAGTCATCATTTTTGCCCTTACTTAGAAACTGATTCATAATAAGTATGTAGCTTTTAGTTTTTATAGTCATAATTTCATCTTTTCACTTATGAAAAAATGAAGACGTTACTCTAATGAGCTCCTACTTATAATCACAATGGGAATGTGCAACTAACCCTTATGGTTTGCACTCTTATGGTCTGTGAAAGTCAAATTCAATTCGCACTTTGACCATAATTCATAGAGTGTAAAAGTGACCACTTTAGAGGGGACATGGTTAAGTTCAATACCCCACACACTTGATGAAAACAAATATGTGTACTCATCCACCAAAAGTGGACCTCAATACTCTTCCACTCATATTTGGTGGGTTAACTTGAACCATCACATACATAACTATGTCTTATAATGTTTCATTATGCCTCTCAATAACTCTATATGGTGGTGGAGTGCATCGAATAGTTAGCTATCTAATTGTCTTTCTTCTGTAACAGAGCTCATTTGATCATTTACAACCTTGATTAGTTCATACATAGGATCTCAAAGCTCCTATTTAATTGATTCAATTGATCTCACAACTTATCCATTTATAGTCCAAAACTCTTAAATTTCAGACTTATGCGAAATCAAACAAGTATGAACATATCATTTATAATCCTCAACAAGAGTTATAAAATGTTAAGCTTTGCACTTTGCCCTCATACACAGTACCAAATTTATCATAGTGGAATAATTGCAATGGAAATACGGCCATTTTCCCTTTACTATATAAATCTTTTCATGTTTCTTTACTTCCTAGACTATCACAAGGACATCCCCACATTGGAAACTAAACTTAGCAATCCTCATTATGATAATTTTGGTAGTAATTCCTATGTCCTTGTCTAGTATGACACGTAATTAAGTCAATATTTGAATTATAAAGAGTGTTAAAGCAACTAAGCATAGAGAGTCACTAACAATGCTCAACTCAAAGAAATCTCATGAAAGGAAAAACTGAATCAGAACTATATAGGTGTCTCAAAATCATAAAAGTTTAAAACAGTTGAACCCATAATCTAGACGGCATGAGACAACAACTTAATCTCATTTAAACCAGTGCATCAAGCACATCACAGAGAATTAAGGTTGTTCCACTATATAAAGTGGACTTGTAAGAGCTTATGCCTTTTACCTCAATCCTCATGTCACCACAAACACTAAGCTTCTTGCTTAGATTTGACAATAGAGAACATTCTATAAAGAATTTCAATCCCTGTCATCATGATTGATGGAAATTATGTCCTTTTGTGTTCCCTTTACTTGGAACAATTCTTTTCAAAATAGATGTTTCTTTAGTAGGAAAAACATTTAATCTCACTTAGTTTAGCCTTCTGCTAGGAGAATTTCTTACCATTCTTTGAACTTAGGGTCATCCTTTTATCTCTTTTCTAGAATTTCTTACCTTTCCCTAATGTTGGGTTTAGAATGTAGAGGACTTGACCTCCCCTATGGGCTAAGCTTGACCAGAAGACTCGCAAACCTCTTGACATTCATTTCTAAGCCCCAAGTACTTCAATACATCATTGAAAGTAATAATGTTGTTACTATGTGTCATACTGACTTTCATGAGCTCACATATGGAAAAGAGAATCTTGATGAACAAGCTACACTTGTTCGTTAGACAATACATATTCAACTTCTTTCAGTTTCCTTGTCATGTTGGTTATCTCATATAGGTGCTACCTTATACATGGCCTTGCTGTTGAATTTCATTCACAGTTGCACATGTATTTATCAAGTATAGCATACGTAGGGCAATTAATGTTATGAAGTTTCTCTTTTCATAGACATGTTGGTCTTATAACCTCTTATTTGCTGAGCAAATTCTCAGCTTTAGTGCCCTTTGAGCCAAGTCAATGGCTTTATAACATCTTTTTATTTATATGAAACCTTTCAATGCCATATATCACAATTGTCCTTATTTAGCTTATTAATTAAAATTTTTGTTCTTGGCAGCCTTTCTTGGCTTAGTCACTTAAATCATCCCACTCATAGGGTTATTCACATTTGATTTGATTGAGAATGTCTTTTTATAGCATATTAAAGTATACAATGTCATGTACTTATATTATTCTTGACTAGAAAGGTAATAACACCATTGGGTCTATGATCAGGAGAATAAGTTTGTACCTCCCATTACACATATTCCAGTAATGCCACTATCATCTATCAAGAATTTCATACAAGTACTTTACATAATATGCTCAATTATGACTATCAGAATGCTTAATTTCTGAAAGCTCCCACTTAGAAGAGCATGTTGCTAGCTCTCACTTAGATGGAGCATATTAAACTAGCTCCCACTTAGATGGAGCATATGATTCTCTTAGAAGACTCATTTTCTAAGATTTTCTACTTATGTTCATAATGTCTTTTACTTCTTCATGTCTCTTAGAGCATTATTATGTTTATAATGTCTTATTATCAGGGAATTTGGGACAATTCAATAGTTTTCTTTGGTTTCATATGCATCTCATTTCTACATTTTGGGAGAATTATCTTTTCTTCTCAAACCCAATTTGATAAAGTTCATAACAACCATTGTTTTCTAAGGTTGAAAGAATTTTATGTCCCATGTTGTTTTAATCAGCTTCCAGAGTTTCTCTATTTTCTTGAAGAGATATTTTAAATGTTTTATGCAGTTTTTCCTTGTTTCTTCAAGGAAACATTAAGTAGTATTTACCTTAAAGTTTTCTATAATTTCTAGTGTTGGTGGTTGGACTGGGCGCAAGGCTCTTTTTAACTCATGAAGTGGGCTCTACCTTCTAAGATGCATCACTTTCCTGCATTTGGCATTGGGAAGTTTCTCCATTTTGAGATTCCCTTTCACTATGATTTGATACTGTCTCTTTAGTATCAAAACCTTACTTTTACCTTTGTGAGGTTTCTTCATATACGAATCTTGACATTCATCTTCTTAAGATTCAAGAGATTCATATCTTTCTTTAGGTTTATCATCTAAAGTTCTTTCCCGCTACACCTTTTATTCAATTTCAGGTTTTAATGAACCTTAATTTGAATCATTTTTTCTTGACCATCTTTAGGATCTTCTCCTTCTTGGCTATGTTTTAAGGCTCAAAACTAAATGAGCAAATCCCTCTTTCATCTATTGCTCAGAGGCTTACATTACTCTAAGTAATTTAGGCTTGAATCATTATTTAGAGACAACATCAAATAATTTTCACCTTTTCAAATCCACTGCAAAGGTGGTTCACACTCCGGGAAGTGTTTTTGAACTACCTAAATTTATATTTATCTCAAATAAAATAATTATGAATTATTAAAAATATTTTAGGATTTTTAAACTCATTAAAAATAATACTAAATGCCTCTAAAATAGATCCAAATATACTCCAAAAAATTTCAAATATATATGAACATAAAGACCTTGAATTTAGGGATTTGGAGAAACAAACCTCATCTTAATTGGAGCTAAAACACACCTTCACGCTCCCCTAGAAGGAGGAGGAAGAGGAAATTCTGGAAAAATTGAAAAAACCCAGACTATCCCACTCTCGTCATTGGTGTGTGCGGTGCATGCGCCACCAAGGAGATTTTGAAACATTACACGTGCCGAGAGCTTTCATATGGAGCCATGTGGCATTAGACAATCGAACGACCCTACACGTGCCATGTGGTGCTTTTTAGCAATTTTTTTAATTTGACATTTTTTTATTTGTGGATTGGGTAAACCTATATTCCCGACCCAGACCCGAGTCCACCGCCCATGATCTGCTTTTTTTGGAAAGCGTCAAAATGACGCCGTTTTGGAGCTGGAGGTTGTCTTTAACCCCAACCCGATCATGTCCGACTCGGTTACAGCACGGGTCAGGTCTGTTGGACGCGGAACCTTCTCTCCTCCATAACTTCACCATCCGACATCCGTTTTGAGCGTTCTTGGTGTTGATTTCTTCGTTTTTTGATGCTCTACACAATGAGACTAATTTCATGGCCTAAAATCACTAGTAGAAAAAACACGTTTTATACCGGCCCATTTAGACCAGTTGTAGTGGATTAGGTCTAAAAGAAATGTGCCGTGGCAATTTCATAATTATAAACAAGTTGGGAGACCGATTATTATAATAACCGGTCTAAAAAATATTATTTAGACTAAATATCCCACACACAAGTTATGAAAAGGATGATGACTTGAAATCAATTGAGTCTCCAACCTATTCATCTCTTGGGGAACCAGGGGAACCTTTCATTATAAACGTTTTAGAAAATGTTTTCCAAATTGACAAACAAACTTTGCAAAAAGAATTTTACTCTGAGAAATATACCCTTCAGAGAGAATGGTGAAGTAGGGATGTAATACTTAGATCTGGATCTGTTTTTATGGCATTAAAATTTTTGTTAGCGGATTAGTATGACTTAAAGGTCTATACTTGATAGCACTTTGTATATAGTTCTTGTTTATCATACATGAGTCCATCCGTGGGTTAAGGTTGCCATAAGTCCCGTGTGTTGAGGCAGGCGTTTGTGCCCCATGCAGTAGTGTACGATAAATAAAGATTTTATATACTATAAGTCTGGCTAGAGTTAGATCTAAAAAATCTTACTAATTTCTTAACAAAACATTTTAATCCATAAAAACTGATACATTTTTAATTATTATACCATTATGGATCCAGAAGGTAATGATACTTAGGCAAGGGAGAATTACAATTATTGTTATCTTCCTTCTTTAAGCTTTCTTCAGTCTTAATTTCAGCTTTTACTCATTTACTTTCAGCCTTTATATTCCGCTCTTTATTTCTGTCCTTTACCTCCTGCACTCTTTCCTTTCAGTCTTTTTAATTCTGTCAATTTAAATTTTGCAATTTAAATTATGTCTTTTCTTCTCCGTTCCTTTTCTTCTAAACGCGGTAGTAGTAGCTCTTCTTCTACTCCATTAAACAACTCTACGCTAAACGATGAGGAATCAAAGTCTTCAACTTCTAAATAAATTTTCAAAGAAGAAATTTCTTTTAAAAATATAAACCAGAACGTAGACGATTGGGTTTTACCTCCAATTGCTCTAAACGCGCTTTATCAAATGCAAACTCAAGATAAGAAGTGGTTCTCCAAATCTGATTACATAATCAGAACAGTTGAAGAATCAATTCCTATCAAACCAGAAAAGGAAGAATTTTACCTTCTTTCTCAAAAGTCAATTGACAAACATAAGAAAGATTACAACTTTTTGCACATCGGAAGTGTTCAAGTTGCCATTAAACCATTGATAAGAAAAGGATTAAACGTATCAGAACTAGTATGCCTCATGGATGCTAGACATTATGAATTTTCGGATTCTCTGCTAGCAGCAGCAGAATTTGGACTTCATAATGGTCCTGTCTACTTTAACTGTTATCCAGATAGGATGGCAGATTTAAAGGATGAACATGTTCTTGAAGTTCTTAAACTCAAACTTCAGTTAAACGGTTTGAAAATGAAACCAGGATCTATACCTGCTACCCTAACATATAGGATACAGTATAAGGTCTTAAACTCATCCAATTCCTTAGTTTTGATACCACCTGATAATGGCCAAACAATAGTCTTTTTATCAGATGAGCAAAATGCAAACTTGACCGTTCCAAAAACAATTATGTGGGATGATGTTGAATTACCAGATGATTGGACAGTGGATAAGGCCACAAAGCCGATTCCTAAACCTATATCTCAGGTAAGCAAGATCATTCAAACATCGGATGGAACTGTCAAACTATCTTTTGATAGACCAAGAAGATCTTGTAGTCAAGCTACCAGAACTGAGCCTTCATTATATGAAGACTGTAGGTCTGTTAGATCTGAATCTTCAAGATATTCTTGTTCTTCTTTACCTAAACCACCATCTGTCATCTATATGTCAGCCCCCAACACATTAACTCCCCAACAAACTCTACCAAAGGTACCATCGGTCATATATGCACTTGCACCACCCACGGTAACCCCACAAACAACCACAAACGTTTCAATTCAAGGAGTTGACAATTCTTTAAATATCCCACACACAAGTTATGAAAAGGATGATGACTTGAAATCAATTGAGTCTCCAACCTATTCATCTCTTGGGGAACCAGGGGAACCTTTCATTATAAACGTTTTAGAAAATGTTTTCCAAATTGACAAACAAACTTTGCAAAAAGAATTTTACTCTGAGAAATATACCCTTCAGAGAGAATGGTTTCTACGAAATTTCAAAAAATCTGCTAGAAAAGAAATTCAAGAAAAATTCTACAGATTTCTTGAGAAAATACAAGAAAATATTCCATTCTTTGGTTGGTTTAATGCTTATTCAGAAGATCAAAACTTGGAATATCCTTTCTTACAAACCATCAATATGACAAAGAAACAATGGAAAACTTCTGAAGGTGAAACTATTTCTTCTGAGTTTCTTCCTCCAAAACCAGTGCAAATACCACAATTGGCTGATGACAAACGTCAACCAATTATGGCTGCACCTTTCAAATTTAAAAACATTGAAAAACCCATTGACCCAACGGATATTAAGAACATTGTTGAACAAAACAATTACACAAACCAATACCTCCAGGTATTAGGTGATTATTTTGTTCAAACACCAGTTTCTTCAAGAAAAGTCAAAACTAGAATTGAAACACCTCTTTTCAAACCTTTTCAATTAACCCGAAAATTAAGTCAGATTTTCAGACTAAAAGATCTGATTTATTAAGAAGGGTTAATCAACAAATTAGCCAACTTCAAACTACAACTGTCCCAGACACACCCCAAACGTCCTCCACCAGATCAAAAGACGTCATGACTTTTGAAAAAGATTCCCAAATTGGAGATACAGACTCTAACCATTCTGAGTCACAACTCCAGATCAACCATCAACACTGGAAAAAGCCTTCAAAACTCTATTACCATAGAGCTAGCCCTCCAGACATTTTGGTTGAAGAACAAATAAACCAAAACTTTAAGTCCTTTAACGCTGACAATATCTATGAATGGAACATAGATGGTCAAAGTGAGTCAAACATTCTCCAAACTCTTCAACAAATGTCCATGGTAAGTACCGCATACCAAACTCAACATGATTATTCAGATGAGATGATTACCAATCTTATCGTTTCCGGGTTTACTGGACAACTCAAAGGTTGGTGGGATAATTATCTCTCTTTTGAAGATAAACATACCATTTTTACATCTATTAAAACTGAATATGATGGAACACCCATTACCTCAAACGACCAACCCATTCCAGATTCAGTAAACACTCTTCTTTTTACAATTATTAAACATTTTGTTGGAGATCCATCTATCTGGAAAGATAGGTCAGCTGAACTTCTTTCAAATCTTAAATGCAGTACCTTATCTGATTTCAGATGGTATAGAGATACTTTTTTGACTAGAGTACTCACTAGAGATGATGCTCATCAGCCATTTTGGAAAGAAAAATTCCTAGCTGGATTACCTAAGTCGTTAGGTGATAAAGTTAGAGAAAAATTTAGAAACCAAAATGATGGCAACATCCCTTATGAGCATTTGACGTATGGTCAATTAATCTCTTATGTCCAAAGAACTGCTCTTAAAATTTGTCAGGATGATAAAATCCAACGTCAACTTAAAAAAGAAAAAGATACAAGCAGGAAAGAATTGGGAACTTTCTGTGAACAATTTGGCTTTCCTCCTTGTAAGCAATCTAAACCTCACCGCAAGCCTTACTACAAAAAGAAAAAACATATCTACCAAAGATATAAGCCCAATACACCTCCCTGTAGACTTGAAAAGGAATTTCGCTCTAAACCAAAAGTTGATTTTCCTAAACAAACAAAAGTTACTTGTTTTAAATGTGGTAAACCAGGCCATATTTCCAAATATTGTCATTTGACTCGGAAATTAAAGAAGATTAAGAGTATTGAAGAGCCTCTTCTAGAACAAATAAACAATCTTTTGATTGAAACTTCAGAATCTGAATCTGAAAGTAGTTCTTCTGAGGATCTCAATCAAATTCAAAATGAAGATCTTCCAGAAAACTCTTCTTCAGAAATTAATGTTATCACGAAGGAACATGATTTACTTCTTGATATCATTACTAAACTCCCAGATTCTGATAGAGGAGAATATTTGTTCAAACTAAGAGAAATTCTCAATCAAACTCCGACTTCTTCAAACTCTAAACCTCCTATTCTTTTCAACAAATATGATTTAACAAATGTTTTAAACAAGTTTAAACATTCTGTCAAACCTACAACCCTCCAAAACCTTTAGTACGAGGTAAATAACCTCAAAACTGAAATCAGTCTTATTAAACTCCAACAAGACACCCATGCAACTGTTATATCCCAAATACAGGATTTTCAACTTGCAACTCAAACTGAAGGGCAACTAAAAACATCATCCGATCAAGAAGACAATAATCTTTCTGAACCATTTTTAAACTTGATTTCAAAAATATCAATTCAAAAGTTCTATGTTCAAGCTAAGATTATTATTAATAATGATTTTGTCTTGGACCAAACTGTTTTGTTTGACACAGGAGCTGATTCTAATTGTTTTAAAGAAGGAATCATTCCAACAAAATATTTTGAGAAAACAACCGAAAGGTTTAATGGTGTCAATGGCTCACGCTTAGATGTCAGATACAAAGTTTCAAACGTTGTTATTGAAAATGAAGGTTTAAAGATTCAAACCCCATTTATATTAGTTAAAGATATGGGAACCCAGATTATTCTTGGGGCGCCATTTGCAAGGCTATTATTCCCATATATGACAGATGAAAATGGAATTTCAAAAGAACATCTGGGTAAAACCATCTTATTTCCTTTTACTCAAAAGCCCAGAGTTAAGGAATTAAATCTTCTTTCTTCAAAACAACAACAGGTTAATTTTTTAAAGGAAGATATCTCTTTTAAACATATAGAAGCTCACCTATGTCAAGCACAAATTAAACAACAAATTCACACTTGTCTTGCGAAAATCCATCAAACTATTTGCTCGGATTTACCAAATGCGTTTTGGTATCGCAAAAAACATGTTGTTGACTTGCCTTATGAAACAGGTTTTTATGAAAAACAAATACCAACTAAGGCACGACCAATTCAAATGACTGCAGAACTTCTTGAAACCTGTAAAAAGGAAATTCAAGAACTTCTGAACAAAAAATTGATTCACAAATCTAGAAGCCCTTGGTCTTGTGCTGCTTTTTATGTAAATAAAAATGCAGAAATAGAGCGTGGAGCTCCTAGACTTGTAATCAATTACAAACCTTTGAACGAAGCGTTACAATGGATTAGGTATCCAATTCCAAACAAATCTGATCTACTTAAACGTTTGTATTCTATAAAAGTCTTTTCAAAGTTTGACATGAAATCTGGATTTTGGCAGATTCAAATTTCTGAAAAAGATAGGTATAAAACTGCTTTTACTGTGCCTTTTGGTCAGTATGAGTGGAATGTTATGCCTTTTGGTTTAAAAAATGCTCCTTCTGAATTCCAGAGAATCATGAATGAAATCTTTAATGACTATAGCCAATTCATCATTGTATACATTGATGATGTTTTGATCTATTCTCATTCTATTGAACAACATTTCAAACATGTTAATCATTTTATTAAAATTGCAGAAACAAATGGTTTAGTAGTTTCTAAGCCTAAAATTAGTCTTTTTCAAACTAAAGTTAGGTTTTTTGGTCATTGGATTTACCAAGGATCCATAACGCCAATTGAACGTGCAATTCAATTTGCAGATAAATTTCCCGATCAAATCATTGACAAAACACAACTTCAACGATTTTTGGGATGTTTAAACTATGTTGCTGACTTTATTCCTCATCTTAGCAATTTCATTAAACCGCTACACCAGCGTCTTAAAACGAATCCTCCTCCATGGACGGATACCCATTCAAATGTTGTCAAGCAGATTAAACTCCAGGTTAAAGAACTTCCTTGTCTTAGCCTTCCTGATCCTTCTGCTGACAAAATTGTTGAAATCGATGCCTCTGACATTGGTTATGGTTGCATTCTTAAATAGCGTTTAGACGGCAAAGAAAAAATTGTCTCTTTCACATCTAAACATTGGAATACTGCACAACAGAATCATTCCACCATTAAAAAGGAAATTTTGGCAATCGTTTTATGCATTTCCAAATTTCAATATGATCTTTTAAACCAAAGGTTTTTAGTTCGTATTGATTGTAAATCGACAAAAGATGTTTTGCAAAAAGATGTTAAAAACCTTGCATCAAAAAAAATTTTTGCCAGGTGGCAAGCAATTCTAAGTGTTTTTGATTTCGACATTGAATTTATCAAAGGCACTTCCTTACCAGATTTTCTTACCCGTGAGTTTCTTCAGGGTAGGTAGTGAGTGAACCAACAAAATACCCAGAAAAAAGAAAGAACCTGATGATAAACAAAAGAGTGATAAACTCCCGAGTGTCATGTAAGATGCTCAAAATCAAACAGTCTTTAGCGCAAGTCTGGAGGTGATTATGCAACAACTTCTACAACAATATGGATCCCAAACACAAGGATCCCAGCAGCAGAAGCAGTCTCAAATAAAGTCATCTACTCAATCTGGGTCATCAATCCAGAAACCTCAAACAGAAGCAACCTCTACAAATGAGATTTTAAAATCTTATGAACAGGCATATGCCCAGAGGAAACTTCCCAACCAATCATGGGAACAGGTGGTGAAAAAAGGGAAAAACACAGCCCTTGTACCATTTTCCCCAATGACTAAACAAGAGTATGACAGGTTAAACCAAGCACCCCAAAGTCTACAAGTTTGGCCAAGACCCTCTACTCCACCAAAACAATTGACAACTGTAGCTTCTTCATCCAAAGCAATTGTCAGTCAACCCCAAACACAAGCCAGCACGCATACGCCTTATTTCCATAAAGAGGCTTATGCAAAACACATTCTACAGGTGGAACCAGAGTTTTTTCACCAAAATCCAAATCAGGTAGCCTTGAATATCTTTCCTTTGGGATTTCATTTCAGGCCTTCTGATTTGGCAAAAACTCGAGAATGGTATGAGATAATACTGGTTCATACTGGGTCCATTAAAATTGAACGAAAAACGAACAAAAGAACTAACCAATGATTACCCATTCCTCTCTCCAGATTTTAAAAGTTCTCACCCCTTCCCAGTGGGGACAAAAATTATTTAAACCAAAATTTTGGGAAATTGACTATGAACCCAAAGGATATACTTACTGGGATTATGTTGATGCATGGTCCAATGTCTTTTGGGATCAAAATGAACTTTTTACACATACTTGGTTTATCTACTTCAAAACAAAAACTAAGTATGATTTCCTCAATGGTTTGTTCACTGGTGGGGATTCTTTGGTCCAGTACTAGAGATATTACCCCCAAAGGTTGTACAAGCCTTTGAATTATTTAAACAAAAATTCAACATTGGTGAGGATCCTTTCCCAATTGATCTTCACTATTTTTCAAAATTATCTGTATCTTGGGTCTTTGCCTGGAATTACAGATTTTCAAGAACAAACCAAGGATCTACCCTATTACCAACTCTACAAAGACTTCCCTCGGTAAGATGGTGGGCCAAATTTGACATCAGCAGAATTGACAGTAGAGCAGTTGATAAATGGTTCAAACAAAATCCTCAGCATCTTTGTATGACAGAACAAAGCAAATTCCTGAATCAAAAATCAAGGATTACGTCTATCTTAGCTGGAACCATAGATAAGGCTAATCTTATCAGTCAACTTAGCTCAATGCTACAAGTTCTACAACAACAACAAGACCAAACGGCTTCAACCAGCCAACCAGTCTCTTCAGCAGCCTCAGACAATCAAGAGGATGATGAAGAAGAGTTTGTTGTAGATTTGAATGAAGATTAAACTCTCGAAGACTTAGAATTATTTTTAGGTTTTCGATGTAAACATACGAAAGCACTGTAGTACTATACACCGTAGTACACAGGTAGCTTTCACCGTAAAGTACTGTAACACCACATGTCAAACAGTAACACTGTAGTGTCGGCAGTACTGAACAAATAGTACCAACCAAAACTGTTTAAACAGTAACAAGTCACCGGTCAACTGTTCACCGGAACTGTGCAAACAGTACAAGTCACTAGCCGGTTACCAGTCACCCTAAACAGTGTCCTCGTCCGTCTATTTAAAGACGCTTCAGTCTCATTCTGAGGCAGGTTCGGTGAGGCACCTAGAGAGAGAATTAGAGAGAGAAGTTCTGAGGTCCTCCGACGAGTCTCCTCCCTCTCCTCCCTCCGGCGAGCTTTCTTCCTTCTTTCCCTTTCTCCTTTTGTAAGTGCTTATGCTTTCTTTTCAATAAAATTAATCAGTTTCTTCTACTTTTCTTTGCACCATATCCTTGCCTCCTCTGATGACCCGGGATTAGCAGATTTAATGAGTTAATCATTGGCAGGTTCTACCACCACCGATTAATTTCATTCGCAATCTTAGTGGACATTACAGAGCATCCCCTCTGCATGCATCATTTAAACACTTTAATTATATTTGTAATTTTGCCTTAAGAAGTCCGTCTTCTTCCCTCTTCACATGCTCCTCCCTTTCTTTAGTTAAGATCCATCTCCGGGGCCCCTCCCCCGTCCGGTTAATAGGATAACCGGTCTAAAAAAAAGGGTTTTAAAGACCGGTTGCCCTAAAAGTCTACTTTTAAGACCGGTTGCCTAACAACCGGTCTTAAAAGTGGAGTTTTAAGACCGGTTTCCCAACAACCGGTCTTAAAATCCCTTTTTTTAGACCGGTTTCCATAGGGAAACCGGTCTAAAAAATCTTCCCCAATTTAATTTTGCTGCGCCTCTCACTCTCGCCCCCTGCTTCCATTCTGATCGAATTCCCTTCCATTCTGAATCACCCAAGCAAATTGATCCCAATCTTTTCTCTCCTCAGCAGTCGACTCCCCGTCCCTTACCTGATCCCATTCTGAATCGAGTTTGTCGTCGCTCTTCGGTCGCTGTCATACATTGCTTCAGCTGCTCGTGGTTGTCGTCATGGGTGCTGTATGTCGTCCCTTATTCACTGCATTTCTGTGGTTTTTGATTATAAAATTATAAGTTATTATGAGATTGCGTTCTTTTCCTTTCACTGCTAATATTTACTTCGTAGCAGTCTATCATTCATTTTTTCGTCAATAAACCATTGTCTGAAGGGAATGACCGTATTTGAGTTGTACCTATATTATTGTGTATATATGTGTATGTCTCTTTCTAGCATGAATTCTATCTTTATGTTTTCCTCTTTGTTTTTCCTGCTTCTGTCAAGCCACTTAGTGCCAGTCAATTGCGAATTGGCACCATTATCTGGATTTTATTGAGAATGATTCTTATATGTTAAGAATAGCTGAATTAGTCTATGCACAACTAAGAGAATTAGTCTATGCAAGCCAATTTTATCTCCCATTTTTGAAGTGAACCTCTAATTGGGTATTAGTCTATGCAGTATTTCCAATAAAGTATTTTCCCCAATTCTGGCTGTTGCTTCTGCCCCTTAGATAGTCTAATTTTTCCTTGATTTTCTGTTTCCTTTATTGACAATGGGCTATAAAACTTTATGACATGTGCTTAATTATTTGTGCCAGCTGCCCTGAATACTGGATGCGTTAGGTGGCTTTCATGGAGACTAAAGGAGGAAGAGAAATTGCAATCAACATACAACATTAGACCAAGCTTTTGAGGTTATTGGCAAGTATCGAGAAAGGTATGTAGAGCTCTCTTTTGTGCGTGTGTTTTCTGTGCTTGACAAGTGACAATTCATTAATGTGGGTATTTTTATTAAGTAAAGGAGGGAGTAATATATATGTGCATGTCAAGAAACCATAGTACCTTTCTTAGGTGATATCTCAGGATAATGATGATGGGAGGCCGAACAGTGTGAAATATTTACTCCTTTGGTCTCGGTTTGAGAGGTTTTAAAGGTGAAATATTTATTTTGGCCTTGGTTTGAGAGGTTTTGATGCTTTTTTTTTTTCTGCAGAGGACGAGCAATTTCAGGTTGTTCAGGCAGGATTTGGTTTATTATATATCCCTCTCCCCCTACACCGTAGGCCTCCCTCCAATTGCAGGTTTGTTTGTTTGTTTTTAAATACAATGCGTTAGTTTTAAGACATTTAGTATATAATTTTCATTTTAAGACATTTGATAATTTAACTGTTATTTTTTTATTTGTACTGTATTGATAAAAAATTAACCTTAATTACTATAATAGTATTACTAATAAGGAAGCAGACATAAAAAACCAATGTGAAGGAAATTGGGGAATATAGGGGTGTAGACTTATGATGTGAGAAAGTTCCTATGGTTCAAAAATGTTAAATTATGTTATGAGTAATTCACATATTGAAATGTTATCAATATAAGTTTTTATTTTAAAAATAGGTGCATATGTCTTGATTGAATCGAGGAATTTGACCTAATGGATATAAATAAATGGACATAAGCTTCATCTATTTCTTTTTCATTGATTATTATATCAAATAGGTTCATGAAAATTTAATCAAAGTATTATTACAAACCCCTGAATTGGGTGAAAGGGATTCAATTTAATTAAAACTTTGAATCATGTATTGATGGTGACTGAATAAATCTGATTGACATATATTGAATGCCAATGTCAGTGCCTTACCTTAAATTTAACTTTTGCAGTTAATTTGACTGTTTTTTGGCCTTGAAGTGTGAGTGTTATAGAAAATGATTATAAGAGCAATGTTGCCAGCTCTTGTCATTACACATTCAATATGCATGATTGGGGTTGAGATCTAACTTCTTCAACCCCATTCATATAAATTTGTGAATACTGTATTGAAATTGGTAAGCTTGAAAGCACGACATGGATGGAGCGACAAGAGTTTTTCAGAAACGCTTGAGGCCTTTAAAGACATGCTTCCTGATGATAATGTGTTGCCTTGTCGATACTATGATGCTAAGAAAATACTGTGTCTACTAGGGATAAAGTATAAAAAGATCCATGCTTGCCCTAATGATTGCATATTGTATAGAAAAGATCATGAAGAGAAGGAGCAATGTCCGATATGTGAAACTCTGAGGTATAAATCAAATAAGGGCCCTGCAAAAGTGTTGTGGTATCTTCCAATCATTCCAAGGTTCAAGCGCCTGTTTGCCAATGAAATTGATGCCAAAAATTTGAGATGGCATGCAGATGAGAGGATTTCTAATGGAAAGCTTCGACATCCAGCTGATTCTTCTGAATGGCAGAAAATCGATCAATTATTTCCTAGCTTCGGTGAAGAACCTAGGAATCTCAGGCTTGGGCTTAACACATATGGTATGAATCCTTATGGTAGCCTAAGTAGTATACATAGTTCATGGCCTGTTCTGTTGGTAATTTACAACTTATCTCCTTTGTTATGTATGAAACGGAAGTACATTATGTTGTCTATGTTGATTTTAGGACCAAAGCAACCCGGAAATGACATAGATGTTTACCTAAAACCCTTGATCGAAGACTTGAAAGAGTTATGGGATAAAGGTGTCGATGTTTTTGATGCGAACAAGAAGGAGACTTTTAATATGCGAGCAATGATCTTTTGTACTATAAATGACTTCCCTGCATATGGGAACTTGTCAGGATATAGCGTTAAAGGCCACAAAGCTTGTCCAATATGTGAAGAAGGCACATGCTACCATCAACTTCAACATAGAAGAAAGACGGTTTACCTTGGCCATAGGCTATTTCTTAGACGAAGCCACCCTTATCGTAGATTAAAAAAAAGCTTTTTTCGGTGGCCAAGAGTTTGAAGATGCTCTAGAGGTATTGACTGGGGAGAAAATTTATGAAAAGCTGAAAAATATCAATACTATGTTTGGTAAGTCATCAAAGAGTAGAAATGAGAAAAATATATGGAAAAAAAGGTCCGTCTTCTTCGAGCTTCCATATTGGCACAATCTTAATGTCAGACACTGTATTGATTTCATGCATGTGGAGAAAAACGTGTGTGATAGTATTGTTGGGACACCGCTCAATATACAAGAAAGTTCTAAGGATGGCGTGAAGGCAAGATTAGACTTGCAAGAAATGGGAATACGAGAAGATTTACATCCAAGGCCATATGGTAATAGAACTTTTTGTCCTCCAGCTGCTCATACTTTGTCTAAGGTTGAGAAAAGAAGCTTTTGTGAGTGTTTACATGGCACTAAAGTTCCCTCAGGGTATTCTTCAAATTTTAAAAAGCTTGTATCGATGAAAGACTTGAAGTTAATAGGGCTAAAGTCTCATGATTTTCATGTCTTAATGCAAAAACTACTCCCAGTAGCTATTTGAGGCATTGCCGAATATGATCTTCAACACATATTGACTATACTTTGTTTCTTCTTCAATGCCATTTGTTGTAAAGTTATTGACACGGAAAGATTGGAGGAATTGGAAAATGAAGGATATATGATCTTGTGCCAGCTTGAGAAGTTTTTTCTTCCTTCCTTTTTTGACATCATGGTACACTTGATTGTTCATCTAGTGAGGGAGATAAAGTTGTGTGGCCCTATATATTTTTGGTGGATGTACCCAATCGAAAGAATTATGAAAATACTAAAAGGGTATGTGAAGAATGTAATATCCCAATTTTTGATTAAGGGATAATCATGATTATTAATGATAATTATGAATTAATTAGGAATATTATGTGATTTATGGCTATGTTAATTAATGTTATAATTAGTGGAAATTGGAAATATTAGTGCATATGTGTGGTACTTAAGATCAAGGGTGGTGATTCTTTGACCGTGGGTCGGGATCCAATGTGCTTAGCTTGTGTGAGCTTATGGAGGGAATGAAGGAGATGCTGACATGTGGCATTGTGGTGGCCATTGGATGAGATCATATGAGGACAAGGAAACACTTTTCTCTTTTCTCTCTCTCCATCTCTCCATTTCTCTCTCTCTCGTTTCTCTCTCCTCTCTTCCTCCATTTCCGGCGGAAGTTTTAGGCAAGAAAGAGAAAGAAGAACTTGTGATTTTGGGTAAGTAAATGATCTTCTTTGCTCAAACACCATTCATAAATGTTGATCCTTGAATCATGGGCTTCATTTTGGTATGTGTAGTTGGGCCATTTGGTGTTGTTTGGTGCCACACGAAAATCTGATTGTTGGTGGATCAAGAACTCCCTTTGGAGAAGTTGATAAGGTGAGTGAAACTAACCTATCTATCTAAGTTTCATGCCATTTGGAACAGTTTATAAATTCTGGGAATTTTAGCCTAATCATGAAAATGAGTGTCACTGTTCATTTGGTATGTTTATGGCATGAGAATGGCATTTTGAAATGAGTTTATGTTAGATAGATAGATTAGAGATTGAAATATGATGTTAGGATGAAATGGGAATTTTGATGAAATTATTGCCCAAAACCCAAACCATGATAATGGAGTAGGATTTTGATGATTCTGAGTATTCCATTGAATTTGTTGGGTGTTTTTGGTGTGGGAATGGCTTTGGGTTAAGTTTTATGGCCATAGGAATCAATTGGGCAAAGGTTAAGGAGAGTGCCTCTGTTTTCTGCGTTTTCTGCTATCTGAGGTACTCACTCGAGCAGACAGGGGTGTGCTCGAGTGAAGTATGAACATTACCCGAGCAGAAGGGGTCTGCTCGAGTGAGGGATGAAGGTCACCCGAGCAGGGATGAACTCTGCTCGAGTACTGAGTGGTTTTTCCCTTTTGATGCTTCGAGTGGTCTGGGTTTTTATGAGCCATGCTCGAGCACATCGCTTTGTGCTCGAGTGAGGGAAGAACGTGCTCGAGTGAGCTTGGGGCTGCTCGAGTGATGGTGTGAGTCCAGAATGAAGGGTTGCTTTTTGGTCTTTACTCGCGGGCTGATTGCCACGAGTGTGCTCTGACACTCGCGAGCATTGCCTTCTCACTCGAGCACTGGGTGTCTGCTCGAGTGAGCTGGTGCTTCAGGTGAGAATTGTGCTTTCGGGTTGATGCTCGCGGGAAAGTTGCACGAGTGTGCCTTCTCACTCGCGGGTGTGAGGTGTGTGCTCGAGCACATATGGCTGTGCTCGAGTGATCTTGTGCTTGGAGAGCTTTGTGTGCTCTCGGGTTCTCACTTCTTGGACTTCTCTCGAGGGTGCTCGAGTGAGGCATTTAGCCTTGTGCTCGAGTGAGGATTTTGTGCTCGAGTGAGCCAGTTCCTGAAAGTTTCTTTGTGCTCTCGGGTGAGCACTCGCGGTCTCACTTTCTCTTGTGCTCGAGTGCTGTCCGTACCAATGCTCGAGTGAGAGCATTTGTGCTCGAGTGTCCGTACAATCTGTGCTCGAGCATGGTCATCTGTGCTCGAGTGAAATCGTGAAAAATCTCAGTTTTGTGCTTCCAAAAGGGGATCTTTGGGATAGTTCTTCCTACCCTTTAGGAGTGTTGTTAAGCGTATTTAGTGACTCTAAAAGAGCAATAATGATAACCAATTAAGTATTATGAAGTGAATTAAGTCTTGGAATAGAGAATAACTCTTCGTCCCTAATTGTGAAAATAGGATTTGATATTTGCCTTCCTCGGGAGAGACCGGCGCTAGGACACGTCGGAAGAACTCAGGTAGTGACTTTTCTCTCATATCTTGTATGATGTTTTGGTATGCATATCTTATCATTGAACTTGTGAAATGTGTGCCATGGTCCATTACGGCGCGAGCAGGTCAGCGTGAGCCGTATAGGGAGTGACAGTGGTCATCTCTAGTTCGGCCGTTGGACTGCCGTCGTAATCGACATGGATCTTTGTGAATCCGACCCGTGAGGGCGGCGTATGTGAAAACCAGCCGTGGGCTGTGTGTGTGTATCTTGCCTTTGTGGCTTACGAATATGATATGCTTTATATGGATCCCAGCTGTGGTGAATTATACTGTGTTGACTGTTGTGATGCAATACAGCGTGAGCAATTCAGCGTGAGCAATCGTCAGGGATGACATGTGTCATACTAACCATTGCCGCTGCAACTGCCGTTGTAGTTGCTTGTGTGGGTGATGATTTGATTACATGCATTATTGTTGTACATTATATGATTGACTTGTTACTACGGGGATTCTTTAGAATCTCACTCTCCCAAAATTAAACCTTTTAGACAGGGCCGAAGGATCGAGAGGCAAGCGGGCGACGAAGAGTAGTTAGAGCTCCTGTTTAGGAGTGTATTTTGGAATTAATGGTTATCATTGTAGATTTTGGAATTGTATATATAGATTTTGTGTAATCCCCAAGTTAAGGGTATTGAATTGTGGCTTTGTGCCTTTGTAAATCCCTTATCTAATGAATGGAACCCGAGTGAGTCGGGAATTTATTTGCACTCTGATATTTGTAAATGGAATCCACCTGTTCAGGCCAGTACTATTTCGTATTGAGAACTTGAGACCATTGTGAATAAGTTTTGAAAAATGTTTGTGCAAATCCGATTTTTTTGGGCAAATGAGTATCTTATGAAGTCCCAATTTCATTATGGTCTCTAATTACAACTTAATTATGAGTTTAAGAACTTAATCTCGGCCTAAGGTGGGAAGGGGGTTACAAAGAACCCCAACCGGCCTGAGGCATTTATTGTTCAAAAATATGTTTCTGAAAAAGCTATGGAATTTTGTCAACATTATTTGTCAAATGTACGACATATTGGCCTTCCTAAACGTCATGATCAAGAAGGGGGTAGACGTGGGGCAACAGTAAAGAGCATAGATGCTGATGAATTGCAACAAGTCCACTTGTACATCTTGAACAATGTT
Organism: Inga laurina; assembly: GCA_963855925.1. Taxonomy (NCBI): domain Eukaryota; kingdom Viridiplantae; phylum Streptophyta; class Magnoliopsida; order Fabales; family Fabaceae; genus Inga; species Inga laurina. Next base: position 51,805,672 of record OY979705.1, read on the forward strand.
GATGAAGTTCAATATTACATGAATGCCCATAAATAAATTGTACGAAAAAAAAATAGTTGAATGACTGAATAAAGGTTAATTAGGGAGCATAACAGAACTTTCGCATATTGGTTCAAACAAAAGGTTGATGGAGAAGAATGTGTTTCTAATATAATAAATTGGTTAGCACGTGGTCTTGAAGTTGATGTCATAAGTTAGACTTCATTTGTGATCAACGGTTATACCTTTTACACGAAGTCCCTAGATGATAAGAGCACCGTCCAGAACAGTGGTGTTATATTAGTGGCTGAATCTATGCACTTCTCTAGTTCGAAAGATAAGAACCCTACATTTACTGCCATACATTATTATGGGGTGATTGAAGAGATTTGGGTGGTTGACTATGTTAAAATTAGATTTCCTATTTTCAAATACAAGTGGGTTGATGTCAATAATGGTGTGAAGATCGATAGATTAGGATTTACATTAGTAGATATGAATAGTAGAAGTTTTGGAGATGAACCTTTCATTATGGCAGATCAGGCGCAACAAGTGTTCTATATCACTAATCAGGCAAATAAAATGTGGTCTGTAGCTCTTCAAGGAGAAAGGGTCGTTGATATTGATGAGAAAAGTCACTCAAATTATGATCTTCTTGAGACTCCTTCTTTTTCTAGGGGTCTACCAGAATTGAACGAAGAAGATGAAGTAGATAATGCACACGGCACAAGAAATGATCATCATGAGGGAATATGGGAGGATATCTCTTTATGATACTATTTTGAACTTAACTAACTAAAGTAATTATGATTATGATTTATATCTGAAGTATATGTTTAGTTATTTTATCGATATAGTCTTCATATGTCATAGCTTAGGATTTATCTTTCTTTGTTGTCGTTACAGGTAAATAGTGAATCCCCAGTGTCCTAGTGCAGAGGATCAACCACCTACTGCACCTTTAAGTCAGCCACCTAGTGCTCAGGAGAGTCATCCAGCTAGTGTTAATCAGGGCGAGCCTAGCAATGCTCAGAGCTAGGGTCATAGTGAGTGTAGTAGCCAGTTTGTACGGAGGGGTAGATGTGGCACATGGTTGACAGACGTTTCCCTCAGTCGGAGTGCAGGCCAAAAGATACCGATTGAGTTTGATAGATATTGGAAACTAATCGGTCTTAATGCCCAACGGTATTGGAGTTTTGTCGGCCTCCTTGCACGCAACAAGCCGAGCATCTTGATAGAGGAGTGGAGAAATGTCGATGAAAAGGTGAAGAAACATATTTGGAACACTATCCAGGTATACAATTCTCTTATGTATGTAATTAATTATTATCAAATATGTCACAAATTTGTTACTTACTCCTTAAATGCATGCATTCTAGCTCACGTACGACATTCCTCAGAGTGAGATCTTGTACAACAAGACAATGACGTATTGTTATGAGCGTTGGAGCAAGTTTAAGACAAATCTGGCCAACAATTACATTCATATCGAGGTGAAAGATGGTCAGCCTCGTCCTAATCCGTGCGACCAGTATACATTTCTTGATCAAGCGACTTGGCAAGCATTTGTTAGGCTTCAGACTACTCCAGAATCTTTGGTTAGTTGACTTATTTTTCATTTTATTTACTTAGCAATTATCTTAATTGATTATAACACTTTCCTTTTGTATCATTTTTTATTCGCAGGCAAAAGGAAAAAAGCACAAGAGAGTGGTAGAAAGAATGATTTCCCTCATACAATGTCTCGTGGGGGTTATGCAAAGGCTGAAAGAGACTTGTTGGCGGCCAAACGGAAGAGATTGGAAGAAGCATCTCAATCTGATCCTTCTGTTCTTCTTTCTCCACTATCTCCGATTCGTCGGGAAGAAAAATGGCAATTTGCCCACCAAAAGAGGAGTGGGTCTTATACGAGTGAACAATCTTGTATAGTAGGTGAAAGAATTATAAGTATATATCGTTGTTGTTATTAATTACATAAGAAACGTATATCATTACTTATGTTTGTTATTTTGTATTATCTTACAGGAGGAACTTAGAAAAAAATAAGTTGAGGGATCTTTTAAGTCGGAGGGCAGGAATGATATTCTAACAGTTGCTATTGGCAAACATGAGCATCCAGGCTATGTCAGGGGAGTTGGAGGAGGGGTAGGGATATGGGATTACTTTGGAGCCCCCGTACGCTATTCCTCAAACATTATGACTAGGGAGGAATTGGAGACTATGTTGACCACTGCAAGAGCAGAAGCAAAGGCCGAGGCTGAAGCATCATTTGATGCACTATTAGAGACCCGGTTGAGCAAGATGAAAGAGGAAATGATAGTGTTTATGAGCTCAAGACAAGATACCAGTGCTCCCCAGCCACAATCAATTGATCCTAATAAGCAGAGCACTAAAGGGAGTTGTTGCAACATCAGGCAGTCATCAGAGGGTCCTGCAAAAGAAATTACTGAGCCTTGTAATATTTTTGTCGAGGATCCTCTGAGACGATTAGTTGTACGGGGTAGTGTGCATAACTTGGGATTAACTGTCTACCACCAACAAATGGAAGCTGATCAAGTCCGAGTATCAGTTGACTAGGTGATCATTGCAAATGTGCCTGTCCCTATCCCTTCTGATGAATTCAAGATTGTAAGTGATGTCCTGGGTATGTTCATCTTGTGGCCAATGAACCTTGTTTCTATTCGAGCCTACGAAAGTTTGATCAAAGCCCCACCAAGTCCAGCTCCCTTCACTCAGCAAGAAGTTTCACAACCTCCACTGAATATCATGCAACAAGTGATTCTGATGGCATATGATACATCCTTTAAAACAAGAGATTGGCTTACGGATTCAGTTGTTGGACAGTCAGGGGTGACATGCTATCTTGAGAGGGATGATTTGATGTCTCTGGTAGCTCCTAGACAAAATCTTATGATTGGGATTGTCCAACTATTCTTAATATAAGTATCTTCTGCAGTTCAAAGTAAATATTTTAAAAGTTTCACCGTTTACCTTTTATTTATGTGCTTGCATTATTGTAGGTACATGCATCCTAGGTTAGTCTCCTATGGCAAAAGCGAAAAATTTGGATTCTTATGCCCCCATCTATAGCTGGGAATACGGGCCAGCCCGCGGGTTGCATGCTGGCCCGCACCAACCCGCAGCCCGCACGGTGCGGGCCTGTGCAACCCGCATTTTTGTGAGCTGGCAAAATGCCAACCCTAACCCGCAGTGTGCGGGTTGCGGGCTAACCCGCGGGCCAGCATTTTTTTTGAATATTTTTTTTCATATTTTTTAAAGAGGATTAAAAATATGAGATACATATATATGAGTAATTAAATTTACCTTCCTAGTATCAATCATTTCTTTTATAAAAATTTAAAAACATAATCTAAAATTTAAGAGATAAAGTTATCAAATTTGTTAAAGTTTATAAACAAAACATAAACTCATCCTTAAACAACTAAGATATAATAATTTTGTTTAAAGAAAAAGGGAAGAAGCTAAGATTTTTTTACTTTGGATTGAGAGGTACCAAGATAAGAGTGGAAAACTTATAAGTTTTGTAAAATTATTATATGTAAATAAAAAATAAAAAAGTTTGCGGGCCAACCCGCCAACCCGCGGGTTGGCCCACATTAACCCGCAGGTTATGCAGCATAGGCCCGCATTTTTGCGGGTTGGGAAAACCCGTCAAAACCCGCGGGCTCACGGGTTGAGCCTATTTTACCGGCTCTACCCCCATCACATCCAAGAGAAAGGGACCACTGCTGCTAGCAGACATAGATACTTATCAGAGAGGCTTAGTGAAACTGGAACTGAGTGTTTCTTGGCTCCATAAGTGCATGGGTAAGAAACAAACTGATATTTTATAATTTATATAATGTTTTATGTTTGATTAATATTCTTCCTTTTTTTCAGTGATCATTGGCAGTTGCTTCTTCTATGCAAGAGTAGTTACACTGTCATCCTCTTATGTTCCCTCTACTTCAAACCAGGGAATGATTTGAAAAAGACCATAAACTCGTTAGTTTTCTTGCATTATTACCTTTTGTATGCAAAGTTTATGAAATTTGTGTAAAACCAATAACCTTTTTCATTGTGGTGATCATAGGGCTATGCGGACATTCCTACACACTGCTTGTGGTAAGCATGTTCGTGACTTAAAGGACCCTATACGGATCATGCCAAAGGTTAGTACATATTGATTTGTTTAAAGAATGTAATAAGCCATGCCTTTATATTTGTTTTAATGATATCATGTTTTTTTTCAGAGCCATAGGCAACCACAGGGGTCCTACTTATGTGGTTTTTATGTGTTGAGACACATTTACAATATTATCACTCTAGGCACGACTGATTTTACTAAAGAGGTAAATTTATATTTAAGAACTTTTGTATTACTTTATTATTTTTAAGTTACTAAGTTAATGTTTCATCTGGTTTTGGTGTTACAGATGTTTGAGCTTCCTGATCCCTTTCCTGAAGAAGATATTGATTTCATTCTCACATGTTGTGCTGAATTCATCTGAGTTATTACAAAAATAGTGAGTTTTTGAATCCAACGTTACATTGTACATTGTTCTCATATGAATTGCTAACAAGGTTTATGTATCTTTTTAGACAATTTCTGTGATATGGGTGATATAGGAGGCATTGGATTTGAGGGACTGACCTTTGTAATTTTTCTTTCCTTTGTATTCTGTGAAGTTAAGGAATTTCTGCTGTTGCTTGTGTATTTACTTGAATTTTATTGCTGCCGTTGTCATTTCAAAGTTTTGCATCCATTTCTGAGCAAATTCGTTTGTTTGGACATTCCTTCATGTTTTTAGTTTTAGACAACTTCATTTTGCACATTGAAATTGCAAGAAATGGAGTGACTTTGGAGTTCCTAGAATCTGATTTTAGCTTGTTGATTAAATAGTGACATTTGATCTTGAACCTTGTTCTACACTAATTACCATTTGTTGGAAGTTTATTTAAAGTCGCCTGGCTTACACCTTTATTTGTGCTTGTTATTGATCTTGCTGCTGTCATTGCTTCTGTGCAATCTGTTATGTTGCTTCTGTGCAATCTGTTACTTACTTCATACTTAGGGAGTTGCAAATAGATAGACAAATACATGCACTCCATTTCATTCGTTGCATTGTTTTCTGTTGCTTCAAGATTCATTACTGCTGTCATTTGGTTCTCCTTACTGTCTATTTGCACTGTTGGTGTTATTTAGTGCTAAACTAAGGTTGGTAATTACCTTTGGCTAAATTCTTGACAAATTTGATTACACTCTACTGTAATTGGAATTACTGTCAAAGTTGTGCATTAAGCTGTCATGCATACTATCTTGAAGTCTGGGATTTAAATAAATTTCTGCATCATTATGAAGCCTTTGCTGAAATTGAGCAAATCTGTTTAGCATTTTCTGTGCATTTGATATTAATTTCTTGTCTGCTTTTTGTTTCTATAGGTTGGGTTAGGTCAAGCATTATCTTCATCTGAGTTTTGATGTACATTCTATTGCATTGGTCTGCTGTTAACATTGTCTGAACTCAGTCCTAGTTTTTCCCTGTTTCTAGCCTCTGTTTGAAGTGGATGTTGTTTGAAACTTAGTGAAAATGTGCATTTGCACTTCATTTACCTTGCTGGAACAAAATTGAGTCTTTGGAAAGCTGTCATAGTAAATTAAATATGTGAAATACTTTCCCAATCTGTTGACTTAGGGACTGAAACTACAAGTGCATTTGCGCTGAAATTGAGCCAATGAAGTTTGCATTACTTGCTGCCATATTTTCCATACTGTACTGTAATTAAAGTGCTGCAAATGAATCATCAATGTGTGACTGGCTTGTATGAAAATTTGTTGCTGCTATAGACTGCTGCTTTTGAATATTGAAATTGAAATATGTGATTGTTCTGTACTGTTGTAAAAATTGGAGCATCCACTGCGTTTATATATAAAAGAGACATTTTAAAAAAATAGAAGCTTTTAAGACCGGTTGTATTCACAACCGGTCTTAAAAAACCACATTTAAGACCGGTTGTGACACACAACCGGTTTTAAATGTCAGACCTTTAAGACCGGTTGTGGGCGGAACAGGTCTTAAAGGTCACCTTTAAGACCAGTTTTAATAACAACCGGTTTAAAAAATAACAAACTTTTAAGACCTGCTGTAACAATACCTAATTCACAACTAGTTTAAGAAGTCTTTTTTAACCGGTCTAAAAAGTCATTTTTCCACTGGTGAATATCTCTTTTTGACTGACCCAATTTGAAATTAACTCTTTTCATTTCAATTTTCTCGACATGTTCATTCGTTCCAGGGTTGCGACACACTCTTTTCATATCTCAAGGATATATATAGATACACAGACATAGGCCATGAATCCAAAACGCAAAGATACATACATACATGCATATATAAGATTTTCCAAAAAAATATATAACCGAAAACTTCACTGGAATAAGAAAAAAAATACTGCCGAGGATACCATTGGAGCATTGAAGCAAACTGTCTTAATGTGCATATTAGATTTGCATAAATGGATAACCAAAAATAGCCTCTGTATATATGCATAAATGAATGCATAACTAGAGACAGACATTGTCACAGCGGAAAAACTGTTTGATCATGGTATTAATTACGATTAGCACAACAGAAAATATACATATTCTAGCCTCGAGAAAAACATATGCTTTGATACCACTGAAGGATTTCGGGCATACCTAGAATCCGTTGACTCGCTGAGTACCCACACGAGATTGAAGCACTAATATGGACTCCGATCACACGGCAGATTCACCATTAGAAGAGAAGAGGAATAGAGAGAGAATTTTTTGTGGAAGTTTTCTATCAGTTTTCCTAAAACTTACACCCACAAACCCATATCTTGCCTTATAATACGTATGGGTAGTTACTTTATTTGAAATTTGAATCATAAAGATAAAACTTCATATTTGGACCCTATTTCTTTATATTTACATAATAACCCCATGTGTATTAGGTTTAGGCCCTAATCCACCAAGGGTGGGCTGGGCATATTCCAATAAAAGGGATTCAAAATAATCAAGGGAGTTAAAAATATTTTGGTCATTTACAAAACAAATAAAAGAATTTCACAAGACAAATAAGGGAGTTTAAAAAAAATAAAGCAATGACATTGTTTTTTTACCCACAAAATTTAATTTAATTTTGACCCAAGAGGGGAGTAGTGAAATTTCAAAATCTTTTAGGAGTTGACTAAAATAAAATTGTTTTTGTGGGACCTAAGGAAATTTTCACTTTTTTTTAACACCCACACCCATCTCTTCCTTATAGGAAGGACTTTCACATTCAAGCCATTAAGGCTTTCCACTGGTGGAAAAATGACTTTTTAGACTAGTTTTGGATCTGGTCTTGATACAGTCGGTCTAAAAAAACTGTTATTTTTTAGACCGGTTAAGCAACCGGTCTTAAAAATCACTTTTTTAGACTAGTTGTTCGAAGACCAGGTCTAAAAAGTCTAGACTTTTTAAAAACCGGTCTAAAATTTTTTTTCAAGACTTTTAAGACCGATTCTTAAAATAACCGGTCTTAAAAGTTATACCTTTTAGACTGGTTCTTATAATAACTGGTCTAAAAAGTACTTTTAAGATCGGTTATTCTAATAAACGGTCTAAAAAGTGATATTTTTTTAAAAAATAAATATGATTTTTTTTGTAGTGCTCTACCTGTATCACCCTTTTCACTCTAGACTCTAAATAAAGGGCAATGAGAAACAGAACAAAACAAAGAAAAAAAAAGAAAGAATAATCTTTTTATCATATTCACTCAACTTTTCTACCAATCAATATCTCTGAGATAAGAGCAACTTATCTTAGATTTATTCAATGTAACGAGTTCAAAATTTATTAGATGCTCATCACTTATTCAACTAATTTCACTTGACATCAAGAGTATAACTCACATACAGTCATTGAGTTTTGTTTATCGCACATCAATAAATAATACAACTACTTACCATCTAAATCTTTAGCAGCATCTCTACCCTCATTAGTAAAGTTATGAGTTTCAACCTTCAATCAAAAAACAAGCATCATATTGCCCCCATATAATTATATATTTCAATCGCTTCGGCAGAGATTGTGTGCAAAAATATTCTACATAAATACTGAATGACTTACTGTCTTCTTCTTCTTCTTTTTTAAATAAGCAAATGGAGTCTCAGCCCCATCCGAAACTGCAAAAATGAGAATGAGCCATGCATATGCACAGTTAGAGATACCTCAAATGATAACATCGGCAACAATAATAAAAATATCTTTTGGTTTAAATTAGATACTAGACAAGTTTTCTGTCTTCTCAGCCAAGTAGTCAACTAAATCATCAGCATGATCTATAATTGCAACTTTCTTCTTCTTCTTCTTCTTCTTAGTAGGATCAAATGGGGCAATTTGTCACTCAACAAATAAGGCCTCAGAAGGGAGTGCTTTTTGAACCAATTGAAGTATCAGGTAATTGTGGTAACAGATGAATGAGGTTGCCAGAGAGTAGAAACATGAAATATAACAACTTATAGACCATAACAAAAAAAAAAAATCATTGCATAGCTAATCAAACTAAACTCAAAGCAGAACAACGTTGTAAAATCATAAATAATTAAAGAGGGAAAGAAGAATACTAACTTCAGGAACCTCCTCCTCCTTATCATCACTTACAGTATACTAAAACTAAAAAGATGAAAAGATGCTTCCTTCGCAACAACGCAAGGTTGATGTTCTCTTCTTCAACCTTTTCTAAAATGCTGAATCTGCAAATCACATTCATGGTACAAGTCTATGTGACCAAGCAAAGCAAGACCCATACTAGAGATAGAAAAGCAACTACAATGAAAAGTCGCGATGAAGGAGATCAGAGCAAGCGAGGTTGTGGCGGCGACAAACTCATTTAGTGTGAGGGTGAGAGCACCGCAGCAACAAACATGAGAATGAGATCGAGCAAAGATGACCGAGTTCACAGAGTAATCACACCAAGAAGAGAGGTTTCAGATTAAGAGAGCAAAAAGTAGGCGTGAAAAAGAGGAGATTCAAAAATTTAAGGTCGATATTTTATACCGGCTATAAATAAAACCGGTCTTAAAATGGTGATTTTTTTTTTAAAATTTTCATATTTAAAAAAAAATTCATATTTTTTTAAAAAAAAATATCACTTTTTAGACCGGTTATTATAAGAACCGGTATAAAAAGTATGACTTTTAAGACCAGTTATTTTAAAAACCGGTCTTAAAAGTCTTGAAATGTTTGATATTTAAGACCCGTTATTATAAATAACCGGTCTTAAAAGCTTAAAATTTTAAATTTTTTAAATATTTTGATATTTTAAGACTGATTTTATTTATAACCGGTCTAAATAATTTTTTTAAGACTGGTTTTTTTGAGAACCGGTTTTAGAAGTTCTTTATAATTATAAAATTGCCACCGATCAAATTTTTTAGACTTTATCCACTATAACCAGTCTAAATATGACGGTTTAAAAATGAAATTTTGTACTAGTATTTGCACACTATTTATAATTTATGAATAATATTTAACTGAGTATGATGGTAGATCGTCCTTGTTTGCTGGTCAAAAACAAGATCCTCTTTGTTTAGTGAGACTCCGTGACCTCGTGGTGATCCCTGCTAGACCCTCCTTGTTTTTATCGCTTTTGGATAAATATTAAAAAATTGGGATATGGAAGGAGGTAAAGGAAAAGGAAGTGGGAGGCAATCCATAATATTATAAAATATTACACATAAAAGATCCTGCCTCGAGTCATTAATATAAAATGGGTGAGAGGGGGTAAAAAATATCCATCATCTTTTTGAAATGCATATGACATCATAAATTTTATTTAAATGTAAAAATACATATAAACTTTTAAAAATAGGATAAAAATGCAACATTCGGTAACTTTTACCAACTATCGTTACTTTTTCTTTGGTGCGCCCCACCTAATGTTTTAAAACAGTTATTTAAAAAAAAAAAAAAACTCCCCCCCTCTGTCGCTAATCCATGAAAGCTCTAGTGATGCATCGTTACATATATATATATATATAATCTTTATTCATAAAGGGATAAATGAATAGAATTAATGTGGATTTCTTTATGCTCCCACCAACTTTGTCTTCCTCTGTGTTTTCGCAATCTACGGTTTTTATGACAACCATCAACACCCTTCTCTCCATTGTTTAAGGTTGCAAGGACCTGGAGTTCAGAATTATGGTTCTTGAATCCGATTCATCTGATGCAGTTAACTTGTTAATGGACGATGGAAGTAAAGCACATGCTGATTGGGAAATCATCTCGCTCCGAAGCTACGACCATGTTGCCAAGAGAGTGAAATGTCACCATTAATCATGAGAGCCACTGGTCAAACACGATAGGAGATTGGATGGCCAAGAAGAGTTTAGACTTTAGACTCCTTGCCTGGTTTTTTTTTTTTTTTTTTTTTTTTTTTTTTTTCCTGGTGTTGCCTTTAGCTTGCATGGAAGAGGGAGGGCTGGAAGGAAGAGGGTGGGGCGGTGAGGCCGAGAGTCTTTTTTTCAAAATCATTTAAAAACAATAGGTGGGGCCCGCCAAACAAAAAGTGACCACAGTTAGCAAAAGTTAGCAAAGGTGGCATTTTTGCCTCACTTTATAAATTTATAGATATTTTTGTATTTAAATAAAGTTTAAAGTGACAGATGTACTTTTAAAAAGAATTTATGAGTATTTTTATTTCTTTATTTATATAAAATTTAAATTATAATATAAATTATACTTAAAATTAGATCTTATATTAAAAATTAGAGGTAAATATAATTTTAAAAGGAGCTTTGATCCTTTAAATATAAATTCTATATTTTAAATTTATGTAAATGTAAAAAATGCGTTTAGTAAAATTACCATTAATTTATCCTGACTGCCAGCTGATAATCATACAGAAAATACTACCAAAATCTTCTGCCATATCTTCTGGCATTTTCCAAACGATTCTTCTGTCTTTCTTTTTTACTTTTATTTTTTCTTTTGAGCCGCCCCAAAAGAAAAAACGTTTTCACAATACTTTCCGAGCACTTTGGCCTGGTTGATTGATCGATGAAGAAAATGGCAGCAAAAGGAAGACGTGTAAAATTTTGTATTGTTTTTTATTCATGAGAATAAATAAAAGAAAATTGTCATAATGAAACTATTCCTTCATTCTATTTCTATTTTTTTATTTCATTAAATAATGGGTATCAAACTAGCCGTTAATCCAATAGTGTTTATGTAAGCTAGCCGTATATGATAAATGTTGAGCTTTCACACTTATACATATATACATATGTTTGTATTGCAAACGAATCTTCATTAAGTTTAAATAAGTTTTGATGATCCAATCAATTCAAGTAATCAATTTTTTTGAAAATTCTTTTGTATTTAGTAGCAAATTTAAAATATCTCTATCAATAAGATGATAAAGATTCAAACAAATAATTATTATTTTTATCTTGATTGAGTCGAACCCCAACCAGTCAAGCTCTTTCGCTATCTAGGAGTATATCATTCTCTGATGATAAATATTAATCTCTCACGATATATGGAAGACAAAAGAGAGACTGTACTCCTCATAACCAGATTTGCCCCATCTATAAAGGTTGAGAATTAAACTACCAGTAATTTGTTGCTGATTACTGAGTAATGGGAATATAAAAAATATTTTATGCCAAAATAATTTATAACAAAAAAATGGTGGTCTTGTGAGGCATATTTTGGCATGGTGCGTTAAGTCTGGGCTCTGTGAATGGTATGATTGCCCTTGTTTGTCATTTTTCTTTGGTTTGCATGGGAGTGCTTGAATTGGATGGAGGAATATGTTAATCTTGACAAAACATCTTTTGCCCCATTTTGGTAATGGATGTGACATAGAATTGATTTCCATCAGAGTGTGTTTGGTACAAAGAGAAGCTCATGGAATTGGGTTCTATTTGGAAGCCAATTCCATCACATGAAAAAGCTAACATTTGCAACACTACAAAAAAATAAGGGAATAGTGCCATAATTTAGCCACAGAATATGATGATTCTTTTGAAAGAGGCAAACTTCACCCAAGAGGGGGGGGGTGAATTGGGTGATATTATAAATTTTTCGCTTGATGTGGTGATATGAAAAATAGAGTAGATAGAGTAGAGTTGAGAAGATTAGAACACAGAGAGTTATACTGGTTCGGCCTAACAACCAGGCCTACGTCCAGTCCTCAGAGATCAAGACCTACTGAGATTTTCACTATTCTTCCAAGATTCAATGGGCTCTTAGAACGCCACAAAACAACAATTGTCCTTGAAAGGACTACGAGCAGAAATATTCTCTCACTAAGAAATTTCTCTCCCCCTTACGACAAGTCTTACGTGCAGAAAAACAACCTATGACCTTTCCCACTTGCTTATGAATACAAGACTTATGAGCAGCAACGTTCTCTCCTGCTTACACCACTGTAAGTCTTACGAGCAGCAACGTTCTCTACTGCTTGTATCTTATAAGTCTTATGAGTGGAAGGTTTAACTAGGAATTCTCTCAACTGCTTCTCTCGTAAGGAAATCTACCCTCTCAAGGTCCCAATACCTTGAGATCAATTGAAAATAGAATTTGAATTGTATGAAGACTCTCTTACAGAGCAAATAAATGAACACTGAAGATCAATGTGTATATAGAGAAAATTATAAATAGCAGAGACTCGTGTATATGCTTGTGAATTCTTGTGCTTCGTTGTTATTGTCGATCTCTCTGAAACTCTGTATTTATAGATGTTCAGTTTTTGCCCGTTTGAATAACGATCATTGTGGAGCGGGGCATGTTACTGTGGAATGACATGCGCACGTTTGAAAACTTTGGATGTTGTAGGTGTGTGCTTGTCATGATATTGTCTGCCGTTATTTGACTTGCTTCATGTCTGTTTATTTCAACGTTCATCCTCCTGTATCACACTTATAAAACATTCAAAATGATATTAAATAATAATAATAAGTGATGATAAGATAAATAAATAACATTAAAACATATTCGGATTGAACGCTATGAGACTTGGTGCATTTGGTGTTCTTCCAGAGTATCACTCGAGCATGGATGGGCTCACTCGAGTGATCTCCCTATTTTACTCCTTGTGCTTCAGTTTTAAACCTGCACTCGCATAGGATTTCAGAGAGACAAAATTCTCACTTGCGAGTGATGTGGGGCCTCACTCGAGCATAACTCCTTCTGCTCGAGTGGCCTTGCTTTTTGCACTGGGAGTTTCTTCTCTGGACAGCACTCGCATATCATTTTAGCAAGAGTGAGATTTTGCACTCGCAGGTGATGTGGGCCCTCACTCGAGCACACATACTCCTGCTCAAGTGAGAAGAATATTCTCAAGTAATATACCCTTATTATCAGCACTTACATCAGAAATTGAGAGAGATAGATTTCTCACTCGCGAGTGCTGATGTGTCACTCGAGCATATACAACCTTACTCGAGCACACTCGTGCTTCTGTGATCTTCATGACTCTCGGCCAAGCACTTGCAGTTCCTCACTCGCTAGTGCTCGAGTACAAAACAACTTCATGCTCGAGTATTGAATTCTCTGCTCGAGTGCATAAGGAAGAATGACAAAACTTGCTCTCGGCCAAGCACTCGTAGACTCTCACTCGCATGTGCTCGAGTGAGAAAGGCTCCTCTGCTCGAGTGCTATCTCCAGTGATCGAGTGAATCAATAAAAATGATAGTAGCATGCTTCTCGGGCAAACACTTTCTGGCTATCACTCGCACCTGCTCGAGCACAGAAGGGTTCCATGCTCGAGTGCTAGACTCATGCTCGAGCACACCAGTTCATTTTGACAGTAGACACCGCATAACATTGTTATATGCATTTGGTAACTTTGTAAACATTTCTTAAACTTATAAAAACATGATTTGTACACAATTGACTTTTGTTATCATCAAAACTTGGGATCTAACATCTTTTGTGCTATTGAGTACCAGATACCAAGGAAACATAATCTAGTTGCAGACTCACATGCTTATGTAGCTCTGTTGAGAAGTGCTTGAAAGATTGATTGTTGTCACCTCCTTCTCCATTGGAGTAGAGATCCTAGCTGCTTCTCTACAAATTGCTGAGAATTCTAAGTCTTGGTTTTTGGTGGTGGATTTGTTTGTTTCTTTGTTAAGCTGTCTAGATTTTGCTTTTGCTTATGCTTATGCTTTTTCCGGTTTTGCCGCTGATGAGCTCTTACTACCTGCAACTAGAACTATAGTTGTCGTTGCTTACTCAGTAATGGAAATATAAAAAAATATTGGGAAAATCAATCTCGGTCCCCATAGTTTTGACTCAGTTGTAATCAAGGTATTAAAACCCGGACCGGGTACTGAATTGGTCGGGGTACTGGGTTAAGGGTCAGTGGATTAGATCGGTGCGAAACCGGAGCTAACTCGGGGCTAAACTAGTGAGAAATTAAAGATTTTAGGCTTATAAATATGAAATTCTAAAGAAAATTTAATTTTTTTAAAAAAGGAACCTGGACTAGACCGGGAACTAGACCAGTCTACCGGCTGATTTCCGGGCTTGACCGGCCGGTCTGATCCGGGTTCAACAACATTTGTTGAAATTCAATCTATACACTTTAACTCGGTGCAACTCAATCCTTGTAGTGTTAATTAAATTGTAACTCACTTCCTAAAATTTAGCTCACTACAATTTATTCTCTATTGTTTTGACTATTTTATAAGTTAGCCCTTATGTTTTAGAAAATAAAATCATATATATATATATATATATAAAATAAAGGGTAGGAACTAAATTATAAGATGGTGGTTTAAACTATAACTAGGGACTGAGTCAAAATTCAAGAACTAAGTTATAATATAAGGCCTACGTCAAGACCCAAAATCTGAGTCATGACCAGCGCACATGCTTAATCAGATAACTCCACTTAGCCTAGCAAGCCAACACAATTCATACAAACTCTTAGACAGGCCTCTTCACAACAGTAAGACTTGACACCGCCATAGTAGTCATGTTATCACGGGATCCCACATGATGCAACACTTCACTACAATATACTCCATAAATTTATGAAGCATATCGACCACAATTAATCTCACTAGTTGCATAATTTGAAAAAAATAGAGATATAAATGGGTCTATCATTGACTGACTTAGTGAAAACATATATAACAAAATGCATGGAAGGGAATCGAAGGCGCACAAGAGTTTTTTTGCAAATAATTTTCACAAAAGGAATAACTATTATTTAAACGTTAACGTTGAAGATAGTATACGCCAAGAACAGTAAAAGTTTTCTCACTTCTTATTCATAAACCAAACAATTTGCAATGATCAACCAATATTCAATCACACTCTTACATCAAGTCTAGTGAGAGATAATCACCTCACCTATATAATATCTTACATAGCATATACCATATAACTCATGGTAAGGAATAACCATCTCACCCATATAAATATCTCATATATCATGTATCAAATAACTCGTGGTGAGAAATAACCGTTTCACCTATATATACATACACATTTTATATCTCATATATATCCAATATACCTTCCATATGGATCTATACATATATTATAGATCCCAAAAATAATTTCTCGTCCATAAAATACATCAGTTGAGTTTTTGAAAACAAAAGGTAAGTTTAAAATCGAATAAAAAATGGAAAGAAAGTAAAATAAAATGGGGTGATTTAAAAAAAATTTGTTTTAAGATAAATCAATTTAAAAACATAAAATATTTGAAGCCAACCTTAAGTTAAAAATCAAGAAGAGAAGGTAAAGGAAATATATCAATTGAAAAACATTTATAAGGGAAAAGACGCATAAGAGAAAACTAAAGATGGCGGTTGAAATACCAATACTAATAAATATCACCACACAACTTAAATTTAAGGAATTATAATTTGTTAGAATAAGCAAAACGTCAACAATAGTCACTCATAAAATGTTGACATAATTTCCCATAAATATCGCACAACCTCAAAGTTCAAAAATTCAAAAATTGATTAAAATAGCTCAAACAAAAATATTATTTTTGATGCAATTATATTCATATCATCTAAAAACATCAAAAAG
Source organism: Inga laurina (assembly GCA_963855925.1). Taxonomy (NCBI): domain Eukaryota; kingdom Viridiplantae; phylum Streptophyta; class Magnoliopsida; order Fabales; family Fabaceae; genus Inga; species Inga laurina. The sequence goes on from OY979705.1 coordinate 51,821,723, forward strand.
GGATAAAACAATTTATAGAATTTGCTTTCATAAACATAGCAAAGTTGAACTGAAAGGTGCCACCTTGCTATTCATGCTCTCACCTAGTGGGATCGATAGTAGAGATCCCTATTTAATTTTAACCGCACTCTGCCTTTTAAAGAGCCCTCATGAATATCGCCTATAAATAATCTATTTGTAGATAAAGATTATTAAAATCTTCTAAGAATTTAAGATGTTATCTTCCTTAGTTAAATGGATCCTATACTATCTCAGTCCTAATTTCTCATCATCGTGTTACTGTAATTCCGCAATTTTTTCATTTAATATAGATAACAATGATAAGTGGGAATTTTCTTGTAGAGCTAATGTACGAACTTAAAGAAGAAGAGAGGAAGAGAAAGAGAGAAAGAGAATATAGGAAAACAGAATTGTATTGTATTAATCTGATGCAAGTACACTGTTTAATATATAGAAGTACACGGGAAGTCTACTAGCTAACCACGATGGTCTACTAACTCAGACTGTTACAACTGTGGTTAACTTAACTAGTCTATAACCATTTAACTAATTCAGCAACTATACTCTAATATCTCCCCGTAAGCTCATGGTGTCCTGAACCTTGAGCTTAGACTTCAATGAAGCAAATCTGGAGCTAGACAGGGGCTTGGTAAATATATCTGCTACCTGATGAGCAGAGGGAATATGAGAGACAACTAGTTGGGACTATAGCACTCTCTCACGAACAAAGAATAAATCAAGTTCCATGTGTTTGGTGCGATGATGTAGAACCGGATTTCTGGAAAGTAGTACTGCACTCAAGTTATCACAAAGAACTTGTGGAACACTTATGGAACAAGGAATTTTGAGTTCAGTTAATAAACTTTTAAGCCAAAGTAGTTCAGCAGTAACATGGGCAAGGCTTCGATATTCTGCTTCCGTACTGGACCGAGAGGCAAGTGGTTGTTTCTTAGCAGCCCATGAAATGAGATTGCCTCCAAAATAAACACAGAAACCAGATGTGGATCGTCTGTCATCGACATCTTCACCCCAGTCAGTATCACAGAATGCTGTGAGATGAAGAGAAGTTGGCTTGGTAAATACTAAGCCATGTGACATTGTTCCTTTAAGATACCTGAGAATGTGTTTAACAGCACGCCAATGACTGGCCTTTGGATTTTGCATATATTGGTAGACCTTGTTAACGCTGTAGGAAAGTTCAGGTCTTGTGATGGTAACATACTGTAGACCACCAACCAGGGACCGATAAAGCTGGCTGTTGGAAAATTGAACTGGATCATTATGACTGAGTTTGTCAGAAGTAGACATAGGTGTACTGACACTCTTGGACTGAAGCATGCCAGCCTTAGTGAGGAGATCTTTAATATACTTCTACTGAGACAAGGATATCATAGAGGTGCCATGCTGCTGCACTTCAATACCAAGAAAATAATGGAAATCCCCGAGATCCTTTAACGCAAATTCATTATTGAGCCATAGTTTGAGCTTGTCAATAAACAGAGATGAGGAGCCAGTAATGAGGATGTCATCCACATAGACAAGAAAATAGGTTAAATCATTAGCAGATTGATGAATAAAGAGAGAAGGGTCACATTTACTAGAGGAAAAACCAAATTTATGAAGAGCTATTCCCAGACGTTGAAACTAGGCTCGAGGGGCCTGTTTGAGACCATAAAGGCTTCTGTGTAGCTTGCAAACCAGAGAAGAATCTGTGGACTTAAATCCTGGGGGCTGAGACATGTAAACCTCTTCTTCCAAATGACCATTAAGGAAGGCATTGTTGACATCAAGCTGAGAAATACCATTTTTGGCTCTAGTGATCATATGATGATGGTTAATAGGAGGAGGACAAGAAGAAGGTGAAGTGGACATAGAAGAGAGGATAGGCGAGACAGGACATAGTAAAGGTGAAGAGGAAGAAGAAACAGTGGGAGAGGATAGAGAAGAGGTAGGGAAGGCAGGTGAGACAGAACACGAAGGTAAGAGCGAAGAGGAAGAGGAAGGTTAAGGAGTAGGTGGAGAAACTAAGGGAATAAGACTAGAAGGGGGAACAGAGGAAGGTGAAAAGGAGTGCATAGGGGAAGAGACCGAGCGAAAGGGAAAATGAGACTAATTAAAGTGGACATCATGAGAGATGAAAATATGACCATCGGGAGCAAGACATTTATAACCATAGTGGGCAAGACTGTAGCCCAAAAATGTACACTCAATGGACCAAAAAGACAGCTTGTGAGACTGACTATGGCACAAGAGGGGATAACAAGCACAGCCAAAGACTCAAAGAAAAGAATAATTTGGTTGTTTATGAAAAAGTTTAGTAAGAGGGGCAATGTGACCAAGAGCAGAACATGGAAGCATGTTAGTGACATATACAGCAGCAATAAAGGCATCATCCCAATATTTCATAGGTAAACCAGACTGTGATAACAAGGTCAGGCCAGTGTCAACAATGTACCTGTGAAGTCGTTCAACTAGACCCATTTGATAATGAGCATAAGGACAGGAATATCTGTGACTAATGCCATGTTGAGCTAAGAAATAATCGAAGCAGTGGAACTCACCACCATTATCAGTTTGAATAGCCTTAATAGAACAGTTAAGTTGATTTTCAACTAAGGCTTTAAACCGAAGAAATATAGCAAATGTATCAGATTTTCTTTTGATAGGATAAATCCAGCAATATCGAGAGTAATGATCAACAAAAGAAACATAGTAAAGATTGCCATTAACAGAGGGACAAAAGGCAGGTCCCCAAAGATCAATTGAAACTAGTTCAAGAGGTGAGGTGTACACAGTAGTAGAGGCATGAGAAAGCTGTTTATGTGACTTTCCCATACAACAAGTAGTACAGAAATCTGACTTATTTGATGTAGAAAAACGAAGGTTACAACCTTTCAACAATCTAGGAAGAACAGAAAGTGGAAAATGAGCTAATCGTTGATGCCATAGCTCTAAAGAAGGCAGTTTACGTGATACATGAAGTGCAGTACATGCTGATGTATTATTAAAGCGAGACTGAAATGCAAATGGTGCAGAGCTAGACAACTTGGGAGTTGTGGAAAATTCATAGAGGCCATCAGCTCTGCGCTTGCCTTGAAGTAGAACCTGTTTTAGATCCTGTATAGATTTCACATAGCACCAGCTTGGATAAAATTCAATGAAGACATTATTGTCCTGAGTTAGCTTTGGAACACTCAGCAGATTATTCACAATAGATGGCACATGTAACACATTTTTCAAGGTAAGCGATCAATTGGACAGACATGTAGGAAGATTAGTAGATCCGTGATGAAGAATAGACAAACCTGAGCCATCACCGACAAGAAGCTGGTTGGAACCAGAGTAAGGTATAGCAGTTCTTAGAGTAGCCAGATTCGGTGTAGCATGATGAGAGGCTCCAGAGTCGGCAATCCAAGAGTTAGCAGCAGAAGGATCAGTAGGAAAGTATTCAGGTGAGTAATAAGCATATGGATCACAGACATATGGATCAAAATTGGACGGATTAGTCATAGCCAAGTGTGCTTGAGGACGAGAAGACGCATAAAATGACTGATCAAACCTGTGATAGCAGTAAGCTGCAGTATGTCCAGGCTTAGCACACAGTTGGCAAAAGAGTGATGATCGATTGCCAAAACCACGACCACGACCACGATAACCTCGACCACGAGAGTGACAGCCGCCACTACCGCCACCGCCAGAGCCACCACCTCCGGGTCCATCGCCTCGTCCACTGTGAGAGGGCGAATGCTGCGAGTGAGAGTGTGATTCGTCTGACGACACAGAGGCTTGTGCAACCTGAGCAATTGGTTTGATTCCTTCAGACAGCATAACCTTGAGAGATCGAGCAAGTTTAAGTTCATGCGCAATTAACAGAGACTCAATTTCACTCAATGAGAACGGTGTGCGTTGCGATTTGATTGAGGATATGACAGAGTCATATTCATCAGGTAGACCGTCGAGAATGACTTCAATTTGATCTTGATCATCAATTGCATATCCCTTGGAAAGCAATGTGTCAGCTAGGGCTTTGACTCAAAGCAGAAACTCAGAAATGGAGCGATCATCTTTTCTGGTGTTCCGCAGTTCTTTCTTCTATTGCGAAATCTTTGCATGAGTGTGAGCTTGAAAATAATCAAGAATTCGACGCCAGGCAGAGTAAGAGGTGGTACAACCAACAAGGTGAGGTAGCATCTGATCAGAGACGGTGGATTGCAACCACGAGAAGATCAATTGATCCTGTTTGAACCAGGAAAGATACTTAGGCGAAAAGAGACCAGAGTCAAGATCCTCAAAGGTGGCAAATTGTGGCGGAGATTGACTCGATTCAAGGAAGTGAATCAATCCATGGCCTCGGATGGCAGCTTCAATCTGCTGCTTCCACACAAGGAAATTCTTCTCATCGAGCTTCGAAGATACAGAGTGATTAAAGGCAACTATCTCACTTGATTTGTTTGAATCAAGAATAACGAGTTTAGCGGACTGAGAGGCAGAGGAAGAAACAGTCGTCATGGTTTGGCAATGGAAGCTCTGATACCATGTATGAACTTAAAGAAGAAGAGAGGAAGAGAAACAGAGAAAGAGAATATAGGAAAACAGAATTGTATTGTATTAATCTGATGCAAGTACACTGTTTAATATATAGAAGTACACAGGAAGTCTACTAACTAACCACGATGGTCTACTAACTCAGACTGTTACAACTGTGGTTAACTTAACTAGTCTATAACCATTTAACTAATTCAGCAACTATACTCTAATAGCTAAAAGATTGAAATTTTGGAACATTAGAATTGGAACCGATACAAAACACCATTGTGTAGCAATTGATTCTTCTTATTTTTTATATTTTTTTAAACAATAGAATACCCTAATGGAGAGAAGAATGAGCATCCATGAAGTGATAGTGTAGCACAAGTTGAAGTTAACAAGCCCTTGGTAAGAATTGAGTGATGAAGCATGCAATTTCTATGAAAACAACAAGAGAATGATTGAGGTGCAGGTTCCTTACCTGATGAATGTCCCGTGGATATTAAAACTTCAATAGCTAGTGAATAGTGATGACAGGTGCGTGTGTGTGAGGGGAGCAAAAAGTTCACACATCGCAGATTTACTCAAAGAAATAGAGGAGGAGGGAAAAGAACAGCGCGCAAAGAATACATATAATTAAAATTTTGAAGCCGGCTGTAGGAGACTTTTCCCGGGGCGTGAATGAGGATGTTTGAGGAGTAAGCGATAAGCCGTAGGTTTAGAAATGAGGGATTTGGTAGAAATTCAAATAACATGTAACTATCATTATTGTTGCCAAAAAATTCTACTATAATTAAAATAAGTCTTCTATTAACTCTATAAGATAATTTCTGTTATGACGAGATTTATCATTATTTATGAAATATTTTATGATATACATTTATTTATTTGTTTTAATGTCTAGATTTCAAAATATTAATTGGATCTTCGTCTAACAACTAAGCAATCAACTAATAGATATCCTAAATAATTATCTATTAAGGTAAATTGAATATATATTCTCTTCATAAATTTATAATTTTTGAGGATATTACCGAGGAGATGAAAGTTATAAGATTTTGGGTTTTAAGCCTACTAAATCTAAATAATCATATCTTTATTATTATCTTTATAAAATTTTAATTATACTATTTTAAGAATTTGTTAGAATACTAGAAAAATGTTATTAGATTTGGAATAGAGATCTTAATGATATTTTTTTAGATGATATGCAAATTTTTCATAAAATTTAAAAATTTCATTTCATTTTTCACAATTTAAATTTACTTTCAATTGTCTCTCTCTCTCTCTCTCTCTCTCTCTCTCTCTCTAGGTTATCACAGCATAAGTTACAATAAGTCTAAATATTAAAACTGAGTTATAATTAAGTCAAAATTATAAAGACTAAAAGATTAGTTTTTCCAAAACTATTTTATGCCAAAAAAAGTTATGATAACTTGAGTTGCTTTTCTCTTTTTTTGATAGGTACTTTAACTTGTATATGATCATTCACTCTTTGATGAAGACATGCTTCAATTTTTTAAATTTTCTTTGTCTGAAAACTCGTGGGCACAAATCACGAGAGTCGGAATAATGATCTGCATGCAAGTCGTAAAGAAAACTTTGCAAATTGCCAAATTCAGTAGCTTTATACAAAGCTCTTTATTATAATAATTAATTTAAATTTGCGCACGAGATACACCTCCGCAAAATTATGAGTTCTAATCATATGAGGATCGGGCAAAATAAAGGGCGGGCATTGTACCCTTTAATTCGAAGTAGGTCCCACACTAATTAATTAATGTAAATAATCAACGGTGGAAAAACAAGTTGCATGCTAAACGAGTCGTAATTTCTTTTATTATCCCTAAAACCCTGCAGGGATCATATATAGCTATTCAATTATCTTGTTCATCGTGGGACTATTAATTAGTGTTCCACAGACGTTATCAGAATTTAATCTTATCTTCATCTTAATTCCTAACTTTTTTTTTTTTGGACAGACGTCTTAATTCCTAACTTTAATGGAGTTTCCATGGCAGAATTGGTTCTCGGATCTGGTAATAATCATTCATCTAACCTATTTCTTCTATTTTAGGGTTTCATGATGAACATATTATTATCTATATGCATGTTTAATTTTTTCTCATGGATCTCTCTGTGTTTCTCATTTTTGTGGTTTGATTTTTCTTTTAAGGATATGGATGACACTGGATTCTTCAATAATCAATCACAAGACAAGACTTACTCATTTGATGATGATGATAATGAGTTTCTTAAAGAGATCTTTCATCAACCTTGTTTCTCTTCTGAGAGTGACAGTACTCACTCTTCCTCTATTCAAAACAACAATGTCACCACCACCGCTGCATCATATGGTGGTTGTGGTGGTTCGGCCGCTGGTACTACCCCTACCACCACCTACAGCAGCTTATCTTTTGATATTGACTCCGGAGGCAGTGGTGGCCAGCTGAAACCTAATGGCACGGGCTCATCAATCCTCTCGATACTTGGAAGCTTCTCGGACAACAAACCTGCAATAGCCACATCGTCTCCGTCAACTTATATTCTCTCTTTTGATAACTCAACATTTCTACAAGGCACCTCCGGCGAAAGTTACCGGATACATGAGTCGACCGCGAAGAGTGGTAATCAAGAGAAATTGGAGAGTAGTACGGGAGGAGGAGGAGGCAGCACAATGCGCGCTTCTCAAAAACGAACACTAGAAAGCCATAATAGTGATAGTCATCAGCCAAAAACTAATAATCAAGGGACTAAGAGGACTAGAAATTCATCTGAGACACTGGATCACATAATGGCTGAGAGAAAAAGGAGACAAGAACTCACTGAGAAGTTTATTGCACTCTCAGCTACAATTCCTGGTTTGAAGAAGGTCAGATTAATAAATTCATTTCATTATGTCCCAGATTTCTTTATATCTTAATTCTTCAATTCTATATACTCTCTCCGGTCCACAATATAAAGCGTTTTTAGAAGAATTGCTCGGTCCAAAATATAAGTAACTTGTAAGATAATTAATTATCATTTTTTAGTTTTGTCCCTGTAATTAATACCTATTTCCAATTTACTCAGTCATTAAATTTTCAAACACATTTTTTAATAAGGGTAAAAGTGAAAAAATTTTCAATTTATGATATATTTAATGAGTTAACTGTCACTTCTTATTTCTCATGAATTAGTTGAAGTGACCTATATATGGACCAGAAGGAGTATGCAAGTATATACATACTCATCTCTCTTTAATTATATCTTTTTGGCCTCCTACAAACCGGCTTTGGATTAGCTTATTTTACATAATTTTGTACTGTAGAGGAGTTTTGCCTCCTAAAGTACAAAAGTTTTTTTTAATTGATTCCAAACGCGTGGGCAATTCAAAACAAACACTTCTACTCCAAAACCTGCATTTCAAATGAAAACTAACAAAAGTTGCTTTTTTGGGAACTGGGGTTTTCTTGTTAAACTTGTAGCCAAACACACACGAATAGTTTCACACACACACACGCGCACACAAAGACGAGTTTGTTTTGTTCTTTAAATGTTCAGCTGATGATTCAATGATGATTTGGATGAATATTAATTTCACAACAAATGATAGATTGACAAGGCTTCTATACTAAGCGAAGCTATAATTCACGTGAAGCAACTTCAAGAGCGTGTGAAAGAGTTAGAGGAACAGAACAAGAAGATGATGAATAGTACTGTGGAGTCATCTTCGTCGTACAAGATGATGATGAAGAAGAAGACGAAGAAGTCATCATTGTTGTCGTTGAGCAATAATAATGATGATGATGATGATCAAGAAATGACCTCTGATATTGATGATTATTACTTCAGAATTAATGAAGCAATTCCTGAAGTTGAAGCAAAAGTTTTACAAAGGGAAGTTCTCATCAGAATCCACTGTGAGAATCAGAAAGACATGATTCTTAACTTATTGGCGCAGCTACACAGTCTTCATTTCTCCATAGTCACTCATAGTGCTTTGCAATTTGGTAACTCCATTCTTGATATCACCATTATTGCCGAGGTACACATTCATTCCATATATAAACATTTAACTAATAAAAAACAGTGGTTTAGGGCCGCAATATGATGATTTTGTCCTTAAATAGACTATCACTTATTGATTAGCGACATAATTCCATCACAAAATCAATTTAGTAATGGAATTCCGTTGCTAATTCATTGTTTTCTGTAGTTATATATATACTCTCTTGTCTTAAATATCAAAGACAAATAACTAATTGACATAAATTAAAAAAAATAAGTTTAATTAATTATTTGTTAAAAACCAGTGTTAGTTTTCTTAAAGTATCATTTTCAATCATTAGCATTGGATATTGATAAAAACCCCTTAATATGTATAATTAATATGAGAAATTCAAAGAAAAAGGTTATAAATTTAGGAGACAAATAAGATTAAGGGAGTTCTTAATATCAATCTCTGTTTTATCTTTGGTTGAGCAAAATTAATTGGAGAAATTTAGATTATGTTCGTTCTTCCTCATACATAATAAGAACAATTTCAAACCTTTAATCAAGAATCATAGCATGGAGAAGGGGAAATATCGATATATATTAAAGTTCTTATGATCTAATCGGACCTGATTTCCCTGCTAAGCATAAAGCTTAGTAAGGAGATCTAAGCAAATATGGACCATTCTGATATGATTTTGGATGGTCCAAATTTGAGTTTTTATTTTTCTTAAAAAAAATCATTTTTAAAATAATAATAGTTAAGAGATTATCTTTAATATATATTTTATACCTATTAATATAATTTTTTAATAAAAAATATAGGCATTTAAAAACTCATATATGGACCGTCTAAATCAAATATGACGGCTTAGGTCAGCTTAGCTCTCCATACTAAGCTTTCTGATTTCTGATTAGTAGAGAAACCAGTTCCTAATCTAATGATACGAAAAAAAGAAGCATTAATTAAAAAAATATTAAAGTTCTTTTCAAAAACAAAAATTATCCCTCGGGATTCTCGTAGCTATCATTAATTTAGGTTCCCTAAAATTACAAATCCAATAAATTAATATGATTTCGAATAATATTTAACCAAAAAAATTAACTATAGGCTATATCTTTAATTATCTAAAACAAATGTTTACCTGTGTATTTGGTTTTCAATAGACTCCCTGTCTACATATCATTTTTGTTCAACAAGAAAAACTCAACTCTACCCCTTGTCGAGTTATTTCAAAATCAGCTATACAATTCAAAAGTCTCTATCAAATCATTATTTTATTCAAGAACATAATGTAGAATAATAATTAATTATGTCCCTGCAATATAATTAATGTCATATGATGATCTAATTTGTTGTGATGGTATATCTGTGTATGTATAGGGTGATGAGGAACACAACATACCAGTGGAGGAACTTGTGAAAAAGCTGAGAATGACCCTCTTGAAGAAGTCAATTGACTGAGAACCAAGAATGATCCATGCTAGAGTATCAAACTATCAACTATATATGTACCAGCCCCAAGTGAAGATTGAATGATCTCATGTTTAGTTTGAATATCATGTTTTTAAGAATGATTCAACTTTTAAATAATATTAATATAAATTATCATTTGATGTTGTTTGTCATCACAACAGTGTATAGAAGAGGATCACAACAGTGTCATCACAACAAGTAACCACAAGATATAACAACCTACCTATCAATCTTCTATACACTGTAGGATCAGAAAGAAGAGGATTTGGTTGATTTCATTTGTTCTCCTTTTGTTGTCATTTCCTCCTCCTCCTATGAGATTTAACATCTCTTCTCCCTTCTGCCGACAACCTGACATTTTGCTCCATGGGTATCAATAAATGCTTTGCTCCACTGAGTCATATGTCAAAAATGAGATCTAAGGTGTACTTCCTTTGACATAGGACAATTCCTTTCTTAGACCTAGTCACCTCTAAACCAAGGAAATATCCCAAATTACCCAAATCTTTGATTTTAAATCTATTGTGCAGATGCGCTTTCAATGCATTTATCTTTTCATATTCTTCCCTGTTATCACTAAATCATCAACATAAGCCAATACCAATATAATATCATCCTCACTTTGATTTATAAAAAGCGAATAATCATATTTACTTTCCTTAAACCCCCTTTGATCAATGCTTCTGTGAGCTTTGCATTCTATTGGCGGTAAGCTTGCTTTAGTCTATATAAGGATTTGCATAATTTACAAACTTTATTTTGACCAAAAACATCAAATCCTTATGGCACTTTCATGTATACTTCCTTATTTAGGTCTCCTTGCAAAAATGCATTATTGACATCCATTTGAAATAGGTGCCAATTATGCATTAGTGCAAGTGACAGAACAAACCTTACGGTCACCATTTTCACAATGAGAGAAAAGGTTTCAAAGTAGTCTATACCTTCTTGTTGGCTGTACCCTTAGCCACAAGTCTCATTTTATACCTTTCCACACTGGTTGGTATGTATTTTACTTTGTACACCCACTTACATCATATTGCTTGCTTGCCTTTAGGAAGGTCAACTATCTCCTAAGCCTTGTTTTGCTTTAAGGCTTCATTTCTTCTTTCATAGCTGACATCCAATTTAGATCCTGTAAGGCTTGATTAAAACTGTGAGGCTCAAGAATTGCATCAGTGGATAGCAAATAATGTTTATAATGAGGGGATACATTATTATAAGTGATGTACTTATGTATAGGATACTTACAAGTTACCTTTACCTTACATTATTCATTTGCATCAACTATACATATATAATCATTTTACCATGCTGGTGACTTCTTGTCACATGTAGATCTTTTATACCTTTGGATGTGGTCCTCCACATCAATAGGTTTCTCACTCCATGAGTTGTCTACCTCTACTTGTATTGTTTCAGATGGCAAAGTCTAATCGATATCATTGCTAGCCATCTTGGGTTGTGTTGCTATAGAATCTGCTATAGGATAAAAAACAAATGGTTCTGATTATCCAAGGATAACCCTCCTTTAATTAGTAGGGGTGGAATCCTTGAAAGGGAACATATTTTCAAGAAAACTAACATGCCTACTAACAAATATAGTCTTAGAACTCAAATTATACAGCAAATAACCCTTTTGATTAGCAAGGTAACTCATAAAGACATAAGGATCATATCTAGGCATAAACTTGTCAGATATAGTTTGATTAACAGCAAATGCTAGGCAACAGAAAAATTTAAGAGAACTCAAGTCAGGTGGTTGGTGAAAAAGAATCTCATATAGTGTCTTATATTGAAGAATTTTATAATGAGTTCTATTGATTAACAAGGCTACCGTATGAAAATTTTCACCCCAAAATTTGGTGGGTATGGCAGGATGAAAAACTAAACTTCTTGCAACATTCAAAAGATCCCTGTGCTTCTTTTCCACTACTCTATTTTGTTAGGGCATATATGGGCAAGTTGTTTGGTGTAATATATCTTTATCATTCATGTAGGTAGTAAGCTCATGATTGGAAAACTCAAGTTCATTATCACTTCTAATATGTTTAATTGTAGTAGAAAATTGAATACTCACATATGCAATGAAATTCTTTAGATGTTGAGCACATTTATTCTTACTGATCGTTAAAAACACCCAAGTACATCGAGAAAAATCATCAACAACAGTAAGGAAATATTGATGACCTTTAAATCAAAGTAATAATGAGTAACAAACTTGCTTGAAGGAAAAGACAACTGAGTTTGTTTAGCTTGGGAGAAAACATCACAATTATCGGGGGAAAAACATATACTTCATTCCTAAAAATGTCTAAGTATCTAATGACATCAAAAGAGGGATGGCCTAGTCTACTGTGCCATAATTCGAACTTCAATTGTTTAGTATCTCACATATTCATAATGGCTTCAAGCTTTAGGTCATTTTCAACCAGATGAAGTCCACTACAAAGTTTACCAATCACCTGCACTTTCCCAGTAGAAATCACCTGCATAGCACACAATCCTAGGTAAAATGAGATAGTACAATTTATTTGTTTTGTAAACATGGAGATGGAAACTAGATTAAAACAATATTTATGGTATAATATACATCAATCAACATAATGCCACTAAATAATGTAACAGTCCCAATATAAGTAATGTTAATTCTATCCCTATTAGGCATTTTTAGTTTTCTAAGTGGACCAGTATATACTTTAACATTATCAAACATGCTTAAATTACTAGATATATGGCATGTTGCACTAGAGTCAGTATCTAGTAAGAATGAGATAAATCAATAGGGAGAGCATTAACAATACCTGAGGCATACTTATCCATTTGTTCTATAGCTCCAACCACTATTTCTTTATCATCCTCCTTCACCAATTGGAGAATCTTGTTGTACTGTTACTGAGTAAGGGGTGGCACCAGCTGTTGGGTTGAAGCCAAGCTAGTAATGGCTTTAGACTTATCAAGTGAGATCTGGTTTGCTGCTGCTTTTAGTTCCTTGAAGGTTCCAAAATTGGTAGGAAAGCTCACCAATTAATAACAAGACTCACGACTGTGTCCTTTTCAACTACAATAGCTGCATGTTTCTTGAGACCTACCCTTGCCTCTGCTTCTTCCTTATCTACCACCCCTTATCGTCATAGTAATGCTTTCCAGAGGTGTATTACTATTATGGATTGACATGCTACACCTATCTTTATCCTATATGAGCATAGAGTAGGCTTGATTCACATTAGGAAGTGGAGTCATTAGCAAAATTTGTTATTGTGCTTGATGGTAAGTGTCATTTAGCCCTATAAGGAACTGAAATAGCTTCTATTACTGAGTTATTTTTAGGGATTCTTGAGTTGTGCTGCATTTACAGAATGGCAATGACACTAATAAGGAAAACTCATCCCACAACTCCTTTAACTTGGTAAAATAGGATGAAACACTTAGAGTACCTTGTGTGCACGTGGAGATGTTCCTATAAAGCAAGTATATTTTCACTCCATCTGTCTTCTGGTATCATCCTTGGATGTCTTTTTAAACCAAGTGTGATGTATCAGTAAAAACAATTCCTGAAGATATGTCTTTATGCACTGAATTGATCAGCTAGGACAAGACAATAACATCGCATCTATCCTAATAATCATGTAGTTTAGCCACCTTTTCTCACCCAAAAGTTCCATCAATTGAAGCAAAGCTTGTTCTTACCTTTGAGTGTGATTCTTGTAGCTCATGATTAGATCATTTAATTGTTGTTAGATCTCACATGTTTTGATGATAACAAAGAATGGATGTGAAAAATATTTGATAAATAAATAAGTTTAAACAAAGTAATAACAGAGCAAATCATCACTTGAAGTAAGCACTGGAGTAATGAAGAAAGATCAAGAGAAAAAGCTAAGAAACTTCATCACTGGCAAAATTTCTAAAGGGTTACTTGAGTACGTACTCGAGTAATGAGACAGAAACTTGAAGTAATCAAAGTAAAACCTCAAGTAACCTGCCAACGTTACTCAAGTAAGTACTCGAGTAACCAGGGAAAAGACTTGCAGTTGCTCTCGGCCTGCCAACGTTACTTGAGTAACTACTTGAGTAACCAGGTAAATCACTTGTAGTTGCTCTCGACCTGCCAATGTTACTCAAGGCAGTACTCGAGTAATCAGGAAAATCACTTGCAGTTGCTCTCGGCCTACCAACGTTACTCGAGTCTATACTCGAGTCCCCTGCTTCAAGAAATATGTTGCTCTCGGCATTTTCAATCCTGCCAATGTTACTCGAGGAGCAACTCGAGTAAATCACAATGGTAAACAAAACTTGAAGGTAATACTTGATTAATCTTAAATGTTATTATCACACTTCACTCGAGGCAATACTCAAGTATGCAGGTATTCTATGTCAAAGACTTGAACAAGTTTACTCAAGTTAGTAATCGAGTAATCTACAGAAATATTAACAATGCACTTGAAGTATCTACCCGGGTAAGCTATGCAGAAAATAGATGTTCACTCAAGGCGGTACTCGAGTAAACATGTAAGCAAACTTGAAGTGCTCTCGGCCTTGTAATCCTGCCAACATTACTGGAGTGAAGCATCGAGTAACCTGAAGTTTATTTGAGAGACTACTCGGGTAGCCACTCGAGTAACCTATGAAGAAAATTGTACCATACTCGAATGAGTACTCGAGTAAACAGGTATTTCCAAGGTTTGTAAATTTGTTTACTCCATGCACTACCCGAGTAATGTGATGTTCATTTATTAACTTGCTATCTATAAATACTTTCACAAAGATACTCGAGTAATTACTCGAGTAAACTTAATGAATACTCGAGGAACTACTCAAGTATCCAAGTCCAGAAATTCAGAAATCATTCCAACATTCATTGATTTATTTCCTATGTGATTAACCCTTCATTGTATTAGTATTCTTAGCATATTCACAGATAAACAATGAAGAGATCTTACCAAATAAGGAAAGTTAAATGCAATGTTCAAACGCCACCTACCGCAAACGGATATCTTTCAAAAACTGGAAAAGTCAACAGTGGCTGCGCATACTCTAACGGGTGAGAAGAAAATGTTCCAACGGTCATTACCAACACATCTATATATATGGGAACATCCAAACAGAGAAAGATAACAAGAACACACACGAACATATTATCAAGTTCACGTTTAATACTCTGTGTTTACATACTTGTAATTCTGCACTTTAGTGATTCTTATTCACTCTGTAAGAGAGATATTTCATTCAAACTCAATATTTGTTATTGAGGTAACTTAAGGTTATGGAACCTTGAGTTGGGATTGGATTACAACTGGTAAGGGGGAGCGAGTGTCCAGGTGAAGGAACTTGCTTGTACCGAGGTGCCAAGAACCTACTGAATCTTGAAAGTTATAGTGAAACTCTCAGAGATATTCTGAGGATTGGACGTAGGTCAAAGTGGTGTGGCCGAACCAGTGTAACTCTCGGTGTACACTTCGGTGATATTTCTCCTTACTCATTACTGTATTATATTACCGTCAAGTTTTTATATTTGCAACAAAATTTTTAGTATCACCCAATTCACCCCCTCTTGGGTGAAACGCTTGCTCTAACAATTGTCAGCACCAGTGAGGATTTAAGAGATGAGAGTAGACGCCTTAATGTCTGAAGGATACAAGTAGAGTAGGTGATACACATCAATTTCAGTTTTAGTTGACCCTATCATCTAATCAATGTGAATAAATAACCCTTTTGGAAGAAAATCCTCTGGCTCAAAAGTTAAAAAAATATGGAAAAATGGGCCAAGAAGAACAAGTCTTTATGAGGAAGAGTAATCCTGGCTTTCATGTAACATCCCAAATTTTGGTCACTAAAATTCCTTATATTTAAGGGAATAAAATGGTGAATTAAAGATCACATGGAATGAAAAAACAAGGCAATTAGTGGTCATACACAATATGATTATGTTTGGAACAAAAATTGTAAGCATTTGAAGTTGCTATCAATGAGTTTCCCTGAGTAGCAGTCTAGTTGTGTGATATTTTTGAATAGGAAAATGATTTCTAATGCCTATGATATTTTCTAGTAGAAAGTAGACTTATTAAGCTTTAATTTGATGGGTCATATAGGTCATTTGAAGCTGTACACAAAGAGTTATGAATTTTTGAAGTTAGCACAGTAAAACTGGCTAATTTCTATGACAACGTTTAAATTCTGGGAATATTGAACTTTTAGTTGGATAAAGGCTGTATTTTTCCTTGAAACTAGACTCAATAAGGGTTAAGTAGCCTTTAGAAGTACCTTAATTGAAAGTCTACAAAAAAAATATAAAATTTTAAAGTTGGGTGAAAATTCTGCCAGTTTGGGCGAAAATCACAAAAATGTATGGGCTAAATGATAATTTACCATATTAATCAAAATAAAATCATTTTCTCTAGAAAAATACGTTTAATTTCATCCAAAAACAGGTAGGAGGAGGGAAAATAATTAATTGGACATTTATATTTATTTGGAGCAAATTTTGGGAGAGAAGGTCAAAGGAAAAAAAGATGATGGCAATAAGTCAACATTTGCAACTCTAATTAAATTTTTGTGGAAGAGGATAAATGAGATAATTGAATACATATTATTACTCCCTCCTAAAGCTTAATGTCGGCCAAACAAAATGGCTAAAGGAAAAAGAGATGATGACCAGTTTAAAAGACATGTGAGAACATGCAATAAAATACAATAAACAAAAAAGAATGAAGAGGATATTTTTCCAAGGCTTTATCTCTTTCTCAAGCTTCATATTTCAGTTGAGCAAGCTGAAATAAGAGAGAGAGAGAGAGAGCTACACGAAAGGCATGAAGAACAGAGAAACAAAGAGTTCAAGAGGCAAAGATCATGGTAGGTTGGTTAAATCTACTTGTTCTTGCCTTCTTCTTCTTGATAACACTCTCTAACCTACATTCCTTCTTGAAATATCCATGAAGCAAGCTCAAAATCAAGAGGTTAGAGGGAGGGAGCAGCCATGGTTAGAGAGAGAAAGTGAAGTAATTACAAGGTAATCTCAAGAACCTTAATTATCTTGTTGATTGTTCATGATATATACTTGTTGTTGTTGTTGGTTGTTTGGTTGGTTTTTCTTGGTTTTTGATTTTAGGAAGACCAAAACCTAAGAGGAGGTGCTGCCCAAATTCATTCTAATCATGTGCAATTGGTGTTTAAATGGTTAAACATAGAATTAGGAGTGAAAAGAAGGAGGTTTATGGTTTGAAATCAAGAAAACATGATTTTTCCTTAATTTTTCAGATTTGGGTAGGGGCAATTTCATCTGGAAAGAGTTGGAATTTCATCAATTTGATGATTCCATTGTTTTTAGAATGGAAAATTGTATAAGGAACATGTATAATATGGAGTATAAAGGCTTTAGGGAGTGAAATGACAATTTTACCCCTAAAACCCTAACATAGTGCCTACCAAGGGTAAATATGTAATTTGGCATGGAATTTGACAAAACCAAGGGCAAAAATGGATTCCTTAGGCCAAAATATATAGGATAAGCCTGGGTCATAATTTTTGAAAAACTACAGTTAGACCGAGTACAAAGAGGCTTAGACCGGGTTCCTAAGGGTAAAGCAGTCAAAATGTGATTTTGAGTCAAGATAACCAACACATTGAATGTAGAGTGATATATGAATGAGTAATAACTTATTTATCCTAAATTTGGAATTTTAGGATATACCAATAGCCCAAAACTGACAAACAATTTTGGACCGACAGTCAGGCAAGGAAAGGACATTCTAGGTAGTAACCTATCTCTCATACACTATGTGATTTTTTAAATGCTTTGTGTATACCATATTCTGTGATATGAATAGTGAACACACACATTACTTAGTTGTGGTCTAAGACCCAGTTGGGTACATTGACACGCAGGGTGCATACACAGTGTCATGGTTTTGTTACATGATTTGGTGCTTAGCATGTTTATTTATGATATTTTATATGATTGATAGTTTGTTACTACTGAGATTCTCTCGAATCTTACCCTTTCCATAAATGTATAAAGTTTGTTATGCTGATGAAACATTCTCTAACATGACTTAGATATGATAGTTTATTACTAATATGTTGCTCTTAATTGATAATTTTTGATGTAAATCTAGAGAAATCTCACCCTTTTCATTCTAAGTATTGCCGATGAAAGTTGGTTATGGCGTAAGAGACTAGCTCATGTTAATATGCACCAACTAGGCAAGTTACTCAAAAAGGATTTAGTATTTGGTCTAACCATAGTAAATTTCAAAAATGATTTGATCTATGATGCATGTCAGAAGGGTAAACAAACTAAATCATCTTTCAAATAAAAAATTGAGATCACAACCAATAGACCACTTCACTTGTTGCATATGGATTTAGTTGGACCAGCAAGAGTTAAAAGTCATGGTGGCAACTTATATTCATTGGTCATTGTTTATAATTTCTCCAGATTTACATGGACCTTTTCTTATCATCGAAGGATGAAACCTTCAGTGAATTTATTGTTTTTGTCAAGAAAGTACAAAATGATAAAGGTATGTCCATTGTAGGTATCAGGACAGATCACGGTAGAGAATTTGAGAATCAAGCTTTTGAAGATTACTATGACACTAATGGCATTGATCACAACTTATCTGCTCTAAGGACATCTCAACAAAATAGACTCATGGAATGAAAGAACATAGTACTCACTGAAATAGGTAGAGCAATGCTAAATGAAAAAAAGTGTCTTAAGTTTTTTGGGCCGAAGCAATAAGCATAGGATGCTACATCTCAAATAGAGCCTACATCAGAATAAAACTTGGAAAGACACCATACGAACTATACAAAGGAAGGAAATTGAATCTCGCTCATCTACACATCTTCAGTTATAAGTGTTTCATTCATAATATTGACAAAGATAACCTAGGAAAATTTGACTCTAAAACTGATGAAGGATTTTTCCTAGGTTATTTTAACCAAAGTAAAACATATAGAGTTTTTAATAAACGAACATGTGTTGTTGAAGAATCAATTCATGTTGTATTCGATGAATTTGAATCCTCTGACAAAATTATTGACGATGAGCAGGAAATTGTATTAAATCAAGAAAATGATCAACCTAATCCTAAACCATACAATCCTAAAAATGATAAAGCCAAAGAAGAAGAACAATCACTAGGACAACCTAGAGCCTGACAATATAACAAGGGTCATCCCCTAGAACAAGTCATAGGAGATGTGAATGAAGGAGTGTCTACTGTTCCTGATAGTCTTTAAAGTTTCCAATGTCAACTTCCAGAAGGCATAGCTCTATGTATATAACTTTAAATATGACAAACTACCTATCCATGGAAATCTCTTTAAGTCTAGTTTCATATGTCACTAGTTTCATCTCAATTCGATATGTAGTTGGAGAGTTATGTCTAAAAATACTGACATTGTTCTGGAATGAGTATGCTGATTTGTATGGCATTTTCCAAAGATCATATCTCTTTTATCTGAGCTCCTTTGAATGTGATTTTAGTGTCCATTTTTTGTTTTGGGAGTCTAGTTTCATATGCCATTAGTTTTAGTTCAATCTAACCTGTGGTTTGAGAGATATGGAAAAAATAATGGACCTCTATTATACTGCGTGAAAACAGAGTACTCATCACTCGAGTGATCATGTCCATCGCTCGAGTGATCACTCGAGTGAGGCTCTCCAAAACTTGGCAGAGATCCAATACTCAAGGGAACACATTGGGGAAGTTCCATAACTTCCATATAAGCCATTTTAGCTTCGTATTGAACCATTCCAACTCCAGTATCACTTCTAAGAGCTTGAATGTTGATATTCTCATTTGATCTTACAAGTTCTTTCTTCTTCTTTCTTCAATCTCTTTCTTCTTGTTTTTCCACTTGATGATCATTCTTCATAACCCAACTAGATATCTTGAATATCTTCAATCTTCTTCTTTCTTTGCTTGACTAAGCTGCAAGATATGCAATATTAAATATAGTAGTTAGTCCATGTAGAAGATAGTATATTATGGAAACTTTTTGCTGATAGGGGAGAGAAAGGCAAGAAAAATATGTTGCTCTTAATTTTCTTTTATAACTCATACATATTTTTCTTGAAGAATTTTTCATCATCAAAAAGGGGGAGAATGTTAGATATGGTTATTTTTGATGATGAGTTACTCATATATCTTCTTTTCATTCTAAGTAAAGCCGATGAAAGTTGGATATGATTAGTTTTGATAATGAGTTACTTATATATGTTTAGTTTTGATAATGTCAAATATTAAGAGCAAAAAGTTTGCATAATATACTTATTTTCTATATGGACTAACTACTATATTTAATGTTGCATATCTTGTAGCTTAGTCAAGCAAAGAAAGAAGAAGATTAAAGATATTTAAGAAGATATCTAGTTAGGTTATGAAGAATGATCATCAAGTGGAAAAATAAGAAGAAAGAGATTGAAGAAAGAAGAAGAAGAAGAAGAACTTGTAAGATCAAATGAGAATATCAAGATTTAAGCTTTTAGAAGTGATACCGGAGGTTGGAATGGGTCAATACGAAGCTAAAATGACTTATATGGAAGTTAAGGAACTTTCCCAAGGTATTCCCTTGAGCATTAGATCTCTGCCAAGTTTTGGAGGGCCTTACTCGAGTGATGGACATGATCACTCGAGCGAGTGATGAGTACTCTGTTTTCATGCAGTATAACAGAGGTTGGTATTTTTGTCTCATCTCTCAAACCACACATCAAATTGAACTAAAACTAGTGGCATATGAAACTAGACTCCTAACAAAAAAAAAGGACACCAAAATCACATTCAAAAGAGCTTAGATGAAAGAGATATGATCTCTGGAAAATGCCATGCAAATTAGCATCTTATTCCAAAACAACTTTGGAATTTTTGGACATAACTCTTCAACTACATGTTGAATTGAAATGAAACTAGTGAAATATGAAACTAGACTTAAAGAGCTTTCCATAAATAGGTAGTTTGTCAAATTTGAAGTTATGTACTGAGAGATATGCCTTTTGGAATTTGACGTTGGAAACTTTGAAGACTGTCAGGAGCAGTAGACACTCTTTTGATCATAACTTTTAAATTACAATGAGTTTATAGCTAATTCTTGTTGCATTGGAATGTACCTGACAAGAGCTTTCTGATGATATATCATTTTTCATGTTTTAAATCAAAATGAAGAGATCACTCGAGTGATGTCCCAAGATCACTTGAGTGACCACTCGAGTGTTGAAGGTGGAAAATGACTCTGATCGATGCTCTCTGCCATATTTTGAAGGGGATCAATCGAGTGATGCAACAGACAATGTTTTGAAGTTTTTGAAAATCATGAGAATCATTATAAAACTCACTCTTCTTGCTTCCAATCACTCTAACACTTCATTGTATTAGTGTTTAATGTATTTCTCTAGGAATACAATGAAGAGATGATGTGAAGAGACAACAGTTGACTTTACGGAAGCAGAGTGTCCACCCAACGTAATGGCTAGTTTTTCAAATACAAAGAATGGTCAAACAAAGTAATGGGACTTTAACAGACAAGTTGAAATGCTCAAACGGCATCAATCCTCATCAACTATACATGGAAGAACATCCAAAATAGAAAAGAGTGACTCAGTGCATACATTATCTAAATGCCAACATCCTGACATCAATACTCATCGTACATACTCTTTGTTTCTCAGTTTTTACCTAATCTATTTTAGAGATATATAGATTATTTGTATTGTACTTCAGTGTTCATTTTATTCACTTTTGAGAGAGAAGATATATTGTAATCCTTCATCATCAAGGTTGTAACCTTACGGTATGTAAGGGGGGTAACCCAGTGAGAGATTTGTAGAAGGCTTCACAAGTGCCCAACTAAACTTGTAGGATTGTAGTAGTTGTTAAGTACCCAGTTAAACTTGAGGAAGATAGTGGATTGAAGATCTCAGGAGGAGTCTGACACTACTATAAAAATAGAGATTAATGGCGCACCTTTTGTGGCACTTCTTTAAAGAAGTGCCACAACTTCTTTCTAGATTTTTAAATTTTTTTAAAAAAACACTTTAGGTAGCGCTTCCTCAAGGAAGTACCACAACTGCTTGGTGACATTAGGTGGCACTTCCTTAATGAAGTGCCACCTAATGTGTTTTTTTTAAAAATAAATTAAGTAGCAGCTATGGCACTTACTTAAGGAAGTGTCACAGCTGCTACGTATTTTATGTGACACTTGGCTTAGGAAGTGCCACACAAAGTAATAATATTTAAAATTTTCTTTTCAAATTATTCTCTCTCCTGCAATCTACTTCTATCACATTTATCCTCTTAGTCTCCATTCCCCATTTAACACGTGCCATCACTCCTTATCCTTAGTCCCCATATTTTCTCATTCTCTTCTTTTTGTCATTAATTATCGTCTCCACTTCAATCGACACTTCCTCCTTATTCCTTTGTCACTCATCACCTTTGTGAGGATTTTCTTTTGGAAAAATTGTGGTCTGTCAGATTTTTACATCTATAAATAATAGATCTTCAATCGATTTTCCTTCCCTGAATCTTATAAAGATGCTGACACTTCCTTCCTACACACACGCACACACTCTCTTTTTTCACTTGTTGCTTCTTCCATTATTTTTATATTAAGCTTCGAATTTTAGATATGCGTCGTCCAACTTAGCATTAGCCACGAAGTAGTAAGTTTATTTGGTCTAATTTCTATTTTAGCTATATCACATATATGACTTACCAATTTATTTTGAATAATAGTTTCTTACTATTATGTTGCATATGTTTCTATAGGAGAATAAATCTTTGGTTTTTTATGATGGAGGGAATGATGTTCGTATTGTTTTATCATTTGCAGCGTTGGTAAAGAACGGTCATATTTACTTTTAATTTTCCTGCTTTTAATTGTTCTAATTTTGCTTGATGAAGAATGCTTCTGAAATTTTTTTCTCATTTTATTCCTGAAAAAATTATTCTCATTTTTATATGCTAAAAAATAATTGAGATAAAATTAAATGTTATTATATATAAGTTGTATTTATTTAGTAGTTATAATTTTTAGTTGTTGTAGTAATTATTAACATTGATGATTTGCATTTGATGAAGAATGTTTCTGAAATTTCTTTTCTCATTTTATTCCTGAAAAAAGTATTCTCATTTTTATATGCTAAAAAATAAATGAGATAAAATTAAATGTTGTTATATATAAGTTGTATTTATTTAGTAGTTATAATTTTTAGTTGTTATAGTAATTATTAACATTGATGATTTGCATAAGTAAAATAATTATTTATTTTTAACACTTGTATTTTACTTAGTAGTGATTTTGTTAATTAGTTATTTGTTAATTTATATCTTTTTGGAGTTATTTCATTGTGGTTTGCTTTTTTTTCATTTTGTTTTGGACATGAAAATGTGTTCAAAGTGTGTTATCAACTATAATTATAGGGCTCTTTTGATAAAAAGAAATAATAATTATTGGTTTCTAAAAGAAAAATACAAAAATAATTTTTTTAAAAAAAATAATACTTTAGGTGGCGCTTCCTTGAACTTTCTGTGGTACTTCTTCAAGAAAGTGCTCCCATAAAGTATTATTTTTTTAAAAAATAATTATTGACTTCCTATGGCCCTTCCTCAAAGAAGCGCCACAGGAAGTGTTTTTTAAAAAAAAAATATATATATGCTGTGGTGCTTGACTTTTTTTTAGTGGCGTCTTGATATATGACACTTACTAAGCGCCATAACTAATTCAAATATAAGTGCCACAGCTTTATTTATGATACACTAATCTATAATCAAGCTAAATAATCCAAAACGAAGGTTTAGTTATGTAAACTGAACACTGTTATGAATAAAATAATAGCTAACCAAAGATAAAATGAAAAGAAAAAAGAAAGAAAAGAAAAGAAATGAAAGGAGAAATAAAAACTCAATGTCGAATCATCCATATTGTAGATCTTCTACATCTCCAAGCTTTAATCTCTCTCCATTAAATTATGAGCTATTGTGTTGCTGTCACCAACCAAGAAAATAAAACACACATCCTCTAGCCGACTGCTGAACACTCGTATATATAAGGTTTGACCTCGTGATCCTCTACATCTCTTATCTAAAATCATTGATTTTTATAATCTCCATTCAATTCATCATCATCAACAACAATAACAACAACCATAATAATAATTTATATATTGCTGATTTCACTTCTTATATATATATATATATATATAGATTTTTTTTTTATGTTCTAGTGCCATCCACTTCATGATTTTTCTATATTTTCTTCTTTTTTTACATCACATTATATCTCCTGCAAATAAGGTAAGATATGAGTATATTTTATATCAAAATTCCTTTTTATCCTATAATTATTTAAAGGAAATAAAAATATATAAAAGACAATTACATAAGTATAAAATATTAATAAATTTAATCAAATATATCTTAGAATCTGCACTTATTTAATTATAAAATATATGCTTATCAAACTCCTCCACACTTAAACATTTACTTGTCCTTAAGCAAAAGGAAGAAAAATTCATTATTTGAACAAGAAGAACATTGCTTATGAAATTCCTAAGCAGAGAGCAGACACCACCACACTTAGATCATGCTATCAAATTTTGTTTAATTTAATATCATATAAGAATGGATCACTATTCCCTAAGCCAACCACCTCAACCAATTGTAATCACATATGAACGTTCCCATGATAAAATGATTAGAAAGTAATAAGTGCAATAAGAAGATTAGTAAAGGAATATTAAGCTACTCAACTCCTCCAAAAAATTTCAAATTTCTCATATAACCAAGTTTTTCATTTAATTTACTAACGATCCTCATGTTGAAAATTGATTCATTTTATTTTCTTTCTTCTTTTCTCTCTGTTTTTTCCTAATTTGTTTATCTTGAGATATTGTAGGTCCTATTTTGATCTGACGCTGTACATGGGTGATGCAACACCGACTACTCAGTTACTCCAACATATACCTCTATAGGCTCTTAGCCCAACTCATAGCCCTTTTTGAATTTAACATTTGACACGAGTGCCAATATTGGTGATGAAGTGCCTCCGTCTACAAAGTTAAGTCTAAAGAAGCCATTCGAGTTGTATATCTTATTCTCTATTTTTGTATTTTTCTTTTTTTTTTCCTTTTTTTTTCACCTGAGTCATTTCCCTAAGTAGAAGTTTTACTTAGTAAACAAAGGCATCATCAAATTTTCTAAAGAAATCAGGTAGCAAAATATTAATAAACTAATCATCTGTTGGTCATATTACAAACTAACTATAGTCTCATAGTTCATCTCAAGATTTATACAAATGACCAAGACATTGAGGCTTAGTTGAAACATTCTTTTCTATTTTATTTTTTGATTCAACAACATTTTCTAAGTAGGGAAGGCTTACACTACTACAAAAAACACAAGTTGTGGCGCTTAATTTAACAAACACTATAGCGCTTGGGAAGCATCATAGCTTCCAGCACTATTAAAATAAGCTACGACACTTCTTGAATATATGAAAGTATCATAGCATGATTATTTAATTTTTGATAAATATAAAGCTATGACACTTTCACGAGGAAGTGCCATAGGACGTTGGCACTTCTTATGGCGCTTCTCCAGAGAAGTTGTAACACCCTAAATTTTATATTCACCAAATATATTATAATTATTTGAAAAATTCAATAAAATGGTGAATATTCATGAATTTGAAATTTATGAATTTTATAAATGTTCATGTTCTTGAGAAAATGGGCAAAAATAATTATGGAATTAATTCGGGTAACTTAAAAAGGCCAATATCAAGATCCAAAAATGGAGAAATAAAAGAGAAAATATTTGGTCCAAAAATAAATGTAAATTGACCAAATAAAAAGAAGAAAAGAAATTAAATAAAAATGTAATGACAAAATCATAATTTTGCCAATTTAACACAAAAATAATTATTTTTTGATTAATTGAAGTTAATTTGATTTAATTAAGGAAAATAAAGGAAAATATATATTTAGAATATTTTGGGCAAATAAATATGAATTCATGGAAAATTTGAGGAAAAGTGTAAATTTGACCAAAATTGTGACTTTACGTGTATAAGTAACTTGAACAAGTTGTGAAGCCAATTGAGACCAAAGGGAGGGTCCCCTAGGTGTCTCCTACATGTAAGAAAAAGAGGGAAATATTAGATACATGTTGATTGAGTTTATGACACAATTGGATGAAGATAGAGATTGTTGCTTGAAAATTCAAATTATGGAATTTTTGGAAATTCCATAAGCAATTAAAATATCATATAATAATATGATAAAAAAGCTTCATCTTTCTTTTTAGATCCCATTTTTCACACCAAACAACCCTAAATAGAGAGAGAAGTTCATATTTTTAGAGAAAGAGGGAGGAAGAAATCTTACAAGGTAAGCCGATTCCTCCGCCGATCTTAGCTAATAATGCTTATAAATCTACTCCTAAGCTATTCTTCTGTGTTATTTAAGGTTTGTGAAGCTCAATTTTGGTGTGGGGAAAGCTAGGGTTTTTGGCTACACTAGGTAAAAGCTAGAGGATGCAAAAGGTAACTTCCAAACCTTCAGTTATTGATTGTTCTAGCTGCTGTGGTCAATTTAATCGGCGAATTTTCGTCGGATTTTTGTTTGTTTGTGAAATTGGAAAATGGGTTGTGGGGGATGTTATACTAACAAAATTGGTACTAAATGGTAGTTATAACATCATTAAATAGTTAATATAATGATTAGAAGTAAAAAGGAACACGTCTGCAGAGCCAGAATCGAGAAACCCCAATTTTCTCGGGGAATACCTACGTTTCGGCCAGGTCTATATCTAGGGGTTTGAGTTGGATTTTTGATTTTCTAATGATTCAATTGCATTTAGAAAGGAAAATTAGGTAGGGTTACAGTTGGTCACTTTTTCTGAAAAGCCCAAAAAAGCAAAATTATGAAAATGTCCCTGAAACCTTGCAAGTAGGGTTGCCAAGGGCATATTTGTTTTTTGATAGTAAATTTGATAATTTTGAGTCTAAAAATGGATTTCTAGGACAAAAATATGTTAGAATAGCCCCAATCAAAATTTTGAGAAAAGTACGGTCGAATCGGGTATGGCGGGCCGGGTCGGATCCCCAGGGGCATTTTAGTAAATTTTTATCCCAGGCTTATATAACCACTATAAACAGTGTGGGAGTGTCTAAAAAGGTACATGAATGAGTTTTAACATAATTCTTGTACATTTGACATTTTAGGACCAAGTTAGGAGTATGAGGTTGGCATGTTGTTTAAGGCGAACGTTTTATGGTGAAAGAGACTTGAGGTAGGAACATTATCCTTCATACATCATGACATAGTTCATATGATTGTTTAGTTGCCATTGTTTGTGCTTTTATTAATCAACATGATTTGCCTAGAAGAGGCAGTTAATGCCGAAAGTGTACTTACACCTGGGGGTTGGCTAAGAATCCAATAGGTGTATGATTAGTGGGGTAGGAGCCCTACTCATGTATACATGATGATGATGTTTTATATTGTTCATTAATTGGTACATACATGGTACATATCATATCAAATTTTTGTTAGATCTCTCATGTTTTGATGATAACAAAGGATGGTATGAAAAAGATTTGATAAACAAAT
Source organism: Inga laurina (assembly GCA_963855925.1). NCBI lineage: Eukaryota > Viridiplantae > Streptophyta > Magnoliopsida > Fabales > Fabaceae > Inga > Inga laurina. The sequence goes on from OY979705.1 coordinate 51,849,319, forward strand.
AAGTTTGAACAAAGTAATCACAGGGAAAATCAATACTTGAAGTAAGCATTGGAGTAATGAAGAAAAGCCAAGAGAAAAAGATGAGAAACTTCATTACTGGCAAGTTTTCTAAAGGGTTACTCGAGTAAGTACTCGAGTAATGAGACAGAAACTTGAAGTAACCAGGTCAACCTTCAAGTAACCTGCCAACGTTACTCGAGTAAGTACTCGAGTAATAAGGTAAATGATTTCTAGTTGCTCTCAGCCTACCAACGTTACTCGAGTAATCAGGTAAATCACTTGGAGTTGCCCTCGGCCTGTCAATGTTACTCGAGTAACCATGTAAAAGACTTCCAGTTGCTCACGGCCTGCCAATGATACTCAAGTCTGTATTCCAGTTACTCTATTTCAAGAAATGTGTTGCTCTCGGCATTTTCAACCCTGCCAATGTTACTCGAGCAGCTACTCGAGTAACTCACTGTGGTAAGCAAAACCTGAAGGTAATACTCGAATAATATGATATGTTTTTATGACACTTCACTCGAGGCACTACTCAAGTATGTAGGTATTTAATCACTTATTTAAAACTGAATTACTTGAGTAAGTAATCGAGTAATATGCAGATTTATTGACACAGAAATTCAAGTCATTACCCGAGTAAGCTATGCAGAAAATTTATGTTTACTTGAGTAAGTACTCGAGTAACAAGGTAAGAAAACTTGAAGTGCTCTCGGCCTTGAAATCCTGCCAATATTACTGGAGTGAAGCATCGAGTAACCTAAAGTTTATTTGAGGGTTTACTCGAGTTGCTACTAGAGTAACCCATGAAGTAAAGTGTGCCATACTCGAGTAAGTACCTGAGTCAATAGGTATTTCCAAAGGTTTGAAATTTTGTTTACTTCATGCACTACCCGAGTAATGTTATGTTTGCTTATTGACTTGCAGTTTATCAAAGGTTTCCTGATGATACTCAAGTATGTACTCGAGTAAACTTAATGAATACTCGAGTAGCTACTCGAGTATGCAAGTTTAGAAATTTAGAAATCATTCCAACGTTCATTGATTTGTTTCCTATGTGATTAACCTTTCATTGTATTAGTATTCTTAGCATATCCATAGAAAAACAATGAAGAAATCTTACCAAATAAGGAAAGTCAGATGCAACGTTCAAAAGCCACCTACCACCACCTACCGCAAACGGATATTTTTCAAGTACTGGAAAAGTCAACAGTGGCTGCGCACGTTCTAACGGGCATGAAGAAATATGTTCCAACAATCATTACCAACACATCTATATATATGGGAACATCCAAACAGAGAAAAATAACAAGAACACACACACGAATGCATTATCAAGTTCATTACTCTGTTTCACATTATACTTGTAATTCTATGCTTCAGTGATTCTTATTCACTCTGTGAGAGAGATATGTCATTCAAACTCAATATTTGTTTTTGAGATAACTTAAGGTTGTGGAACCTTGAGTTGGGATTGGATTACAACTTGTAAGGGGGAGCAAGTGTCCAGGTGAAGGAACTTGCTTGTACTGAGGTGTCAAGAACCCATTGAATCTTGGAAGTTATAGTGAAACTCTCAGGGAAGCTCTGAGGACTGAACGTAGGTCAAAGTGGTTGTGGCCGAACCTGTATAACTCTCGGTGTACACTTCGGTGATATTTCTCCTTACTCTTTATTGCTTTATATTCACCGTCAAGTTTTTATTTGCAACGAAATTTTAGTTTCACCCAATTCACCCTCCTCTTGGGTGAAACGCTTGCTCTAATACTTTTTGCATTTTATATGAATGATAGTATACCTCTACTGAGATTCTTTAGAATATCACCCCTTTTTCTAAACAAAAACATCTCAGTGGGTGGTAGTGGCTTGAAAGGCAAGGATGAATATACAAGAAACTAACGAGCATGTTTCTTGATATGGAGATCGTGGTTATATATAGTTTGTGTTTGGAATACTTTTTGGAGGTTTTGTATATATTTGTAAATATTATCAAATTCTGTACGTTTGATTCCGATCTGTAAATAAATATTTTATCAGTATATTTGCACTTTTTTTGTTGCCTGTGGAACTTGGTCTCTATTACTCTGTGAATATTGAAATGGAATTGAATGTTAACATTTTTTATATTAGAGCTAATATGCGGTTCTGGCATTATCATAATGGTATACTGACATGGTTTTATTTGTATGGCACTAGGATATCATAAGTGATATGAGTCAAGCAATTCTAGCGAGCTATACGAGGGGTCAGAGGCATTTGTCAATCAGAGACTGCTAGAGCAGCGTATTCCAAACGGGCATCTGTATATAGAGTATTATGGGCTGATGGTGTACGCATGAGATAGACGACATGAAGAGCATGTCAGTGCTACCAGTGTATGGATTAGAACCGAGATTGGCATCTCCAGGGCAGTCACGGGTTGGGGAGACAGAAGAGGATCCAGAGGTGGACCCCGATGAGGACCTGGAGGAGTACTTGGAGGATGATGAGCAGAGTGACCTCATAGTATTGCTTTCCTACTTCCACTCAGGAATCTCAAGTTTTGCAGAAGTTTTGATGGTCGCTGATGTTCAACTTTCACCTTCTGATATGTTAGACAACGAGCAACAAACTTGGTCACCTCTGTCTTCATCCCTGGCCACCAGTATTAGGCCTTCAAGTCATGGTCATCTTTGTAGCCCTAGATGCAAAGTATACTTGCTCTTATGTGTTTCCTTCAGGATTTACTGTCTCAGTTCTGATTGCGGTGGAATATAAATCTGCTTGTTATACTTGACTAGTTTGCTGGGTGACAAGTCATATTCCTAAGTTTCACCTCAAGCAATCATATCTCTAATAGATAAAGCTCATATATCTGATAGCTGTGCTTCTTTGATCACTGCTCTCAGATTATTGTATACTTCACTGACACCACTAGGGGTGTGCAAGTTTTTCCCATCCCGGTCTTCCTGTCCCAATCCTGAGCAAATCGGGACGGGATTTTCCCGTCCGGAAAATTTCGGGATAGGAAAAGTTTGGGATCAGGAAATTTTTTTTTCAGGATCGGGATCGGGATCGAGAATGGGACTTCCCGATCCTGAAAAAAAAATATATATTATGTATAATTTTTTAAAATATTTAAGAAAGAAAGACCAAATACACCAAATGCAAAATAAAATATGAAAATTCCTAACACCCTCAAGGTAATATCTATTCTTTTAGTTAATTTAGTTATTTTTATTTACTATTTATTAAATAATTCTAATTTTTTGTTCTTGTCTTTGTGCTTTTTGTAGCTAAATCGACAACTTTAAGTATATATTAGACTAATGATATATTTGTATTGGATTAATTTGGTACAATATGATATTAGATAAATTATATATTTATACTAGAATAAAGAAAATAAAAAAATTAATATAGGAATTTAAAAAAATAAAAGAAATTCGGGATCGGGAATTTCCCGATCCCGATCCCGAACATTTCTCGTCCCGTCAAATTTTCGGGATCGGGAATGAAAATCATTCCCGAACCCTTCTCGGGATCGGGATCAGGAATAGCATTTCCTGATCCCGATCCTGATCCCGAACACCCTTAGACACCACTACTCATCAACATTTGATTTGGCATATTGCAATCTTGTAAATCCTTGTTCATTTTTTGCCCACGGATCATCATGGCTACCACCTGCACTGATTTATGGCTCAATGTGTCAGCAATGACATTAGCCTTTTCGGGATGATATTTGATTTCTAGATTATAATCTTTCAGCAACTCCATCCACCTACATTGTCTTATGTTGATCTCTTTCTGATCATACAAGTACTTCAAGCCCTTATGGTTGTAATACAACTTTATAGTATCACCATAGAGATAATATCTCCATATTTTTAAAGCAAACACAATTGTCGCCAACTCAAGATCATGAGTGGGATAGTTCAATTCATGAGGTTTCAGTTGATGAGATGCGTATGCCATTATCCAGCCATGCTGCGTCAACACACATCCCAATCCGTGCCCACTGGCATATGTATACACAACATACGTAACTATAGATCTGGGATTGTTAGCACTGGTGCTGTAGTCAACCTCTGCTTCAACTCCATGAAGTACTTCTCACAATTCTCGTCCCACACAAAATTTTGAGCTTTTCACGTCAATTTTGTTAAAGGAAAAGTAATTATTGAGAAATTCTGAATAAAATTTCTGTAATACCCAGCTAGACCTAGAAAAATACATACTTTAATACAGTCTCTAGCCTTTTCCATCTCAGTACTGCTTCTACCTTGTTAGGATCAACAGAGACCCCTTGTTGCGAAACAACATGGCCCCAAAAACTTTACCTTTGAAAGCCAAAATTCACACTTACTCAGCTTGACATAGAGTTGCCTATCCCGTAATACGTTCAACATAGTTCTTAAATACTGCTTGTATTCAGCCTTACTTCGTGAATACACCAGCATATCATCGATAAAGACTACTACGAACTGGTCCAAGTACAGACGAAAAATTTGATTCATGTAGTCTATGAACATGGTAGGTGCATTGGTCAGCCCGAATGGCATCACAAGAAAATCATAATAGCCATATCTGGTCCTGAAAGTAGTCTTTGACACATCTTCTACTTTTACCTTTAACTGGTGGTATCCCGACCTTAAATCAATCTTCAAAAATACACAAGAACTAGATAACTGATCGAGTAAATCATTAATTCTAGGGTATGGATACTTGTTCTTGACAGTCACCTTGTTCAGCTCTTGATAGTCAATACAGAGATGCAGGCTTCCATCTTTCTTCCTATCGAAGAGTACTGGAGCACCTTAGGGTGAAACACTGGGTTGTATAAATCCTTTTTAAGTAGCTCCTCAATCTGCTTCTTTAGTTCTGCCATTTTACTCGGAGCCATTCGATATAGGGTTTTGGAAATTAGTCCTGCTCCAAGCCTCAGATCAATTAAGAACTCGACTTCCCTATCTGGAGGTAATCCATCGACATCATTTGGAAACACATCAGGAAACTTATTTGCTATAATGATACATTCCAAGGCTACACCAGCCTCTGACTGCATAGAGAAGAACACCATGTACTCCTAACAACCTTTCTGCAAACATCGCTTAACCTTAGCTGTGGAGAGAAGGTTAAGAGTAATTTCTATGTCAGCTGTGGTTGTGGATTCAGATATATAACTCCCTTTTATTTGTAATATAGTAACACACTGTTCACTGTTAACCAGTCAATCCCTACAATTACCTCTAACCCTTGTAGTGGTAAACAGATTAGATCTACAATCAATTCATGCCCCTCGGTGTTTACCACGTAATTCAAACATACGTCGGCCATAACTGTAATATCCTAAATTGTAATTAAGGGCTAATAACTTCAAATTGATGTAACTAATGCTAATTAAGTACTTTTGAAGTATTTGATGTGAATTGTGACACAAATGTGTTGAATAGTGGTTTAGTATATGTTATGATAATCAGGAGCAAAATGATAAATTTACCAACCAATTGTTCAGTTGCTGAAGAGGAAACTAATAAGTAACTGAAGATCAATAGCTAGGGTTGAAAGAGCAAGAGGCGGAATCCTATGCATGTAAGATCCTGTGAATCTTTGGTAGGGAAAATGAGATGGAGACACATGGCACTATATGGACCATGGGATCAAGTCAAAAAGTTCAAAAAGTTTTCCCTCTCTCCTCTCCTCTTTCAAGTCGGCTATGAACTTGGGAAGAAGGAAAATATTTGATCATATTCTTCATCATCATCTCTCTCTTCTCCTCTATTTTCGCTGAAACTAGGCAAGAAAGAGAAAACAAAGGTGAGTGTTTGACCTTAGAAATGATCTCTTTGACCCAAATGCTATTCTCTAAAGTTGCTCATGATAGTAAGAGCTTTATTCCTATGGTTTCAGATTTTTTATTAGCGGTGTTTGAGAATTGGTGAGAACTTGGAAGTTGAAGAACTAAGAAACTAACTTTGAGAAGAGGAGGAAGTGAGTATTTAATGTATTTTGGTGTAATTGTTGTGGTTATTGAATAAGTTTTGAGAAGCTTAGATTTTTGCCCTGATTTCTTGTGATTTTAAAATATCTGAATTGGTTGGTGTTTGGTGGTGGAAATGGTACCAAACTATGACCTTGGGCCATTAGAAGTGATTTGGAAATTGTGGGAGTGAGATTGGTTATTAGTGGTTTTGGATTGCATTTTGGGTTAAAACAAGGTATGTGTTGATTGGGAAGGAATTTAGGTGTTTTGAGTTTACCCATAGGTTCCTTATGACAATTTGTGTGGGAATGAACTTTGGTATAAGTTTTGGAACCATTGGAGCCATTTTTGGTAAATCTGGAAAACCATATCAGTTGCTGCAATCTGGCTTCTAATAAGCCTCACTCGAGTGGGGTAGGGTCTCACTCGAGTACAATATGATGTTCTCAGTGTTTTGGTTAAGTCCTCAGGCAGAGAACGTGAGTGAACTTCTTCATCTTCGGGTGACATACATTATCACTCGAGTACGTATGGTATTACTCAAGTACATGTGCATGTAGCACTTTGAGCATGAGTCTCAGGTTAGCACTCATAGGCATGGTGTCAAGAGTGTGCATGGTCACTCGAAAGCATTGGGAAGTCTCTCGAGTACACTTGTTGCCTTGGAGCCTTTGTTGCTCACGAGTCATCACTTCCTGCGCTCCACTCATTGGGACTGGGTGACTTGATGTCATCACTCGAGTGCCCAAGTGAGTGCTCGAGTGCACTGGCAATTCCAGGAGGTGTTGATGCTCTCGGGTACACACTTTCTGTATCTCACTTGCTGGGACTCGAGTACGATTGGGGGGTAACACTCGAGTGAGGCGTTCTTTACTCGAGTGAGTTAGCCCAAAATCAGTGTTCTTCTTCTGGAAAAGGGATCTTCAGGGTTGTTTCTCCCAACCCTTTAGGCATATGTTTAGGCTTATAATAGCCACCTAAAGAGTTTAAATGATAACCAATTGAAAGTACTACAAAATTAAGAACTTGGAAAAAGAAATTGATGGGTGTCCCTAATTTGGTTTATAGGATTTGACATTTGCCGCCCTCGTGAGCCTACTGTGTCGAGGAATGTCAGGAAAGAACGAGGTAGTGACTCTTTCTCTTATACTGTGTATGAAGCGTTGTATGTATGTTTGTCATACATTGAGATACTTTATGATACATTGAGATACTTTGTGATACATTGAGATACTTTGAGATCGCAGCGAAAGCTTATGCATAGAGTTCACAGTGAAAGCTGATGCATAGAGTTTACAGCTATGAGTACTGTCGTTTGTGGCATGAGCCATAATACATTGTGATGCTGCTTAACATGATCATATATGCTATGTGTTTGTGCACTGTATGAGTGATTTGTTACTACTGGGATTCTTTTGAATCTCATTATTTCCAATGACTAACATTTCAGATAGGGTTAATGGCTCAAAAGGAAAGCGGACAACTCGAAGTAGTTATGATCTCTTAAGGACTTTTTAATTTGGATGGTTGGTTATCTATTTTGATTTGGGATTACTGTATGTATATTGGATGTAAATATGATTTTTGGATATGTAATCCCCATTTTGGGAAACTATGCACCCAATATATATATACATGTGACCCAAGATTTGTCAGGATTTTAGTTGTACACTCTGATATGTATCAATGTGATTTGATTTCTCGAGTAATTATATTCAAGTGTGAATATGAGACCATATTAGTGATATTTTGAATTGTTTTCTGAACACCCCATCTTAAAGGTGAGGGATTATAAATGTTGATTTTTTATTGGTCTTTATTTCACTTAAATTTCATAAACTAGATGTAATTACGGTGAGGGGGTTACAATAACAAGTTAAGTGCCCATAGGCGTAGACGCAACCATATCATATAGGGATTTATACACATGTAAATTCAACTGTCTTATGCAGTCGCATGCAATAAATGAATGGCTAGCACTCGAATCATACATGACATGCACTAGACTGAAATTGAGAGAGATCATACCTTGAATTAGCTCCAGAGATTTTTGGGCTTCTTCCTGTGTCAGTGTGTAGACTCGGCCTGGAACCCTAGGTCTAGTATCCTCCAGTTTCTGCTTCTGTGGACAATCCTTGGCTATATGTCCCAGCTTATTGCAATTGTAGTAGGTAAATAGCTTATTTGGATCTAGTCTAAACATAATCCCATCGCAAGATTTACCAGGGTGAAGTGCTTTTAGCAGCGCCAACAATTTTTACTTCCAAAGGAACCCTGTCCTTCTTGGCCCCTTGACTGATTCAGTCTTTTAGTATCTCCCCCGAAAGTTCTACCTTGTTCTTTCCACTTTTAGGATGAACTACCACTTCTAGAAGCACCTTTATTACTAGTTTAAACAGCTAAACTTAACATGTGTTTCTCAATATACCGGCATTCTTCCACTGCTCTACTAAACTCGGTGAAATGCTGTGAAATTAGTTTCTCTTTCAATTCCGATCTCAACCCCTCAATCATCATATTAGAACACCACTCCTCCTTGTCATGAAGTTTGAGGTATGAAGAGTATCAAGACAATTGGATGTATCAGGCTAGATATTCGTCAAAGCTCTCCCAGTCTTGATGTCTGATACTCAAAAACTGTATTTCTTTTTCTCTTTTGATAGACGGGGGAAAATATTTCTCATTGAATTTCTCCTTAAATAATTCCTAGGTAATGGGAATATTCCTCCCCTTCAAGATGAGCTCCATATTCTTCCACCAGCGGTCCACATCACCTTCTAGCTTGTAGATGGCTAGTAGAGCTTTTACCTCATCTTGGCATTGCAACATGTTGAAGATCTTATCTCAACGTGACAACCAATCCTCAATTAGTTGTGGGTCAAACTTCCCTAAAAAAATAGGAGGTTGTTGTTTGTTGAACTTGCCTACCTAGGTTTGGATATCCATTTTGGGATTTGGTACTATATCCTCTGACTGGGACTCCTCCTCATCATTCCCTCTAATCACTTCTTCTAAGCGATCTTGCCTTTGTTGTACCTCTCGAAGTTCATTTCTTATTTAATTCATAGTATTTTGCTGCTGATTAAGCATATCCAGAATTTACTGCTAGATTGAATCTGTCTAGGACCATGTCCTTCCTTATCATCGCCATACCGACCCCTTCCTTGGCCTCTACCTCGTGGTCTCCATCGCATCATCTCTATATTTCAAACTACATGAAAATAGAGAAGAATTACATTTCATATAAGTGCAAGGGCATTTTCATCATTTTATAAAAGTCAAGGTAAACAGATATGTCATACATAGCATACAACAACTATTTACAGTAGTTACAGAGAAATGAAACATCAGACAACCTATAAACCACTATATATGACATATACATTACATTTCTCTAAGTTACATGCACTTCCCAAAGGGTCACCCATCCTAGTATTTTTCCTGGGTCGAGCACGATTAACTTTATCAATACTCACCCAAAATGTTGACTCCAGCTAAATCTTTTTCAGTCTGTCGGTTCCACCTGACTGCCCTTGTCTCGTAAGACATGTCAATTATCTCTAGTCACCAAAATGTGCCACCTAGGTCCCACGTTAGTTATAAATCTCTTAACCAGGTCATCCATATAATCCAGAAACTCATACATGTTCCTATTTGGGCTCCGCTCGATGACGTTATTCTTCTACCAATTCCAAAAAGCAGAGTCTGGGAAGAAATCCAGCATAGTACGAATCCAAAACCCAATTGGCACCCCAACTTGCAATTGTTCCCGAATAGCATACAGGGACCGAACTTCGGTCAGGAAAGCAAAATACAAAATTAATTATTTCTGACTAATTGAAGTTCATTTAAATTAATTAAGGAAAGTAAAGGGAAAAAATATATTTGGAATATTTTGATCAAATAAATATGAAATTATGGAAAATTTGAGCAAAAGTGCAAATTTGACCAAAATTGTAACTTTACATGTATACATAACTTGAACAAGTTGTGAAGCCAATTGAGACCAAAGAGAGGGACCCCTAGGTGTCTTCTATATGTAATAAAAAGAGGGAAATATTAGATACACATTGATTGAGTTTATGACACAATTGGATGAAAATAGATTTTGTTGCATGAAAAACCAAATTTTGGAATTTTTGGAAATTCTATAAGCAATTAAAATATCATATAATAATATGATAAAAAGCTTCATCTTTCTCTTTTAGCTCCCATTTCCGATTACAAATAGCCATGAATAGAGAGAGAGAGAGAGAAAGAGAGACAAAAGTTCAGATTTTTAGAGAGAAAAGGAGGAAGAAATCTTACAACGTAAGCTGATTCCTCCGCCGATTTAGCTCCTAATGCGTATAACTCTACTCCTAAGCTATTCTTTTATGTTCTTCAAGGTTTGTGAAGCTCAATTTTGGTGTGGGGAAAGCTAGGGTTTTTGGCTATACTAGGGAAAAGCTAGAGGAAGGGAAAGGTAACCTCTAAACCTCGATTATTAATTGTTCTGGCTGTTGTGGTCGATTTAACCAATGAATTTTCACCGAATTGTCTTTATTTGTGAAATTGGAAAATGGGTTATGGGGCTTGTTATGCTATCCAAATTGGTACTAAAGGGTAGTTATAATATAATCACATAGTTAATATAGTGATTAGGAGTAAAAAGGAACATTTCTGTGGTGCCAGAATCGAAAAACCCTATTTTTTTCGGGGAATACCCAAGTTTCGACCAGGTCTAAATGTAATCCCCTACCTTAATTACAGTAATTATAATTCGAGAGTGTGTAATTAAATGGTTTGGAGACCGTCGGATAATTTAAAACTCATTTTAAACTCCCACCCTGTGGTAGGGTTTTCACAATTTTTTTCAAAACTTCATCCTTATCCTGGTCTTAAGTTCAAATATCGAATATAATTACCTGTATAGTTAAATCAAATTTATACATATCAGAGTGTATAGCCAAATTCCCGGCAACTCCTGGGTTCTATACATGTAAAAACAAAGGGTTATAAGTTCCAACTAGGGGATTACATGATCAAAATGAAACATAATATTTACATCCCAAAAAAATTTACTGTAATCCCTTTCCAAAAGAGATAACCAACAATCCAAAATAACATCCCTATAAAGTCCTAACCACTCCTGGTCGTTCGCTTCTCCTTGGAGCCAGTTGCCCTGTCTGGAATATTAGTCAATGGAAAGAATGAGATTCAAAAGAATCCCAGTAGTAACAAATCACTCATACAATATATAAACATATAGCATCTAAGCAATCATTAACAGCAGCATCAACAACAACACAATGTCACGTGGCTTTCATCACAATGATAGCATCCGGCTTGGCTGTACTTTTCCCGAATTTTGACATAGGCTATTCTGACATATTTTCATCCAAGGAATCCATTTTCGGACTCAAAATTACCAAATTCATTGTCAAATTATGAAAAAATACCCTTGATAGCCCGCTTTAAAGGTTTCAGGGGAATTTTTGTAATTATGCTTTTTCGGCCTTTTCCGAAAAAAGTGAGCAACTGTAACCCCACCTAATTTTCCCTCCTGAACCCAATAAAACCATCAAATCATTGAAAATCCAACTCTAAGACCCATTTCTAGAGCTGGCCAAAATTTATGAGATCTTCGAAAAAATCAGGGTTTTGCGATTTCTGCTGTGTAAACACGTTCCTTTCTACTCCTAACCACTTTATTGACTATTCCATTGGTTACAACTAACATTTAGTACCAATTTGGGCAGCATAGCCCCTACAACCCATTTTCTATTTTTGCGCACAAAGACAATCCGGCGAGATTTCACCAATTAAATTGTCAACAATAGCCAGAATAGTCAATATACAAGAGTTTGGAAGTTACCTTAAGCTCCCACTAGCTTTCCCTTGACTTGGCTGAACCCTAGCTGTTTCTAACACCAAAAGAGGAGCTTCCAAACCTTAAAAAAACATAAAGGAGTAGCTTAGGATCGGAGTTATAAGCGGTAGGAACTAGATTGTCAAAGAAATCGGCTTACCTTGCGAGTTCTCTTCCCTTCTCTCTCTAAACTCTCTCAACTATTCTCTCTCTATTTTAGCTATTTTGTGCATTTGATATGGCTGAAGGAAGGTGAAGGATAATGTTTTATATCATATATTATATGATATTTAATTATTAAATTAATTTCCAACAATTTCAGATTTTTTAGAAATTCTGGCAGATTTCTGCCCAAACTTTGAAAAATCATAACTAATTCTAGAAATATTGAAATGGAGTGCTTCTAAAGCCTGTAGAACCCTTATTGAGTCTAATTTGAAGGAAAAATATAGAATTTTGCTAGCTGGAATCACAAAATTCCTAGAATTTTAATCTTTGCCTGCTGTTCCAGAAAATAATCAATTCCACTGGGCAAACTTCAAAAATTCATAACTCTTAGCTCACAAATCAAAATGACACAAATTATATGTCCATTTTAAAGCTTGACATGTGAACTTTAAGACCGGAAAGTTTCAGAATTCTTAGACACCATTTGCCTATTCAAAATATCCATACAAACCGACTGCCCTGCATGGAATTACACTTAACAGTTTTTCAAATTTTTAACCAATGTGTCCAATGGCTCCAAAATCAACAATCAAACCTATTCCCACACAATTTTTCACAAGGAAACCATTGGAATCACTAAAACCACCAAATTTCCATCACACATTCTCCAAAAGTATTTATTCAACAATAATTACATCTACTTTTGAAATCGTTAGCCCTTAATCATTTTTTGGGATATTACAATTCTCCCCCGTAAAATAAATTTTGTCCTCGAAATTTGTCACACAACTTGAGCCATAAACTCTGGATAACATCTTTGTATATCCGCTTCCGCTTCCCAAGTTTCTTCCCTTTGAGTCATTCCCTTCCAGATCCCCTTCACAAACGGAATGCTTCGGTGTTTGAGCCGTTGTTCTTCTCGCTCAATAATATGTTCTAGCTCTACCGCATATGCGAAGTTGTATTCTAACTCGACTTCTTCATATTCAACAATGTGAGATGGATCTGGTTGGTACTTCTTCAGTTGGAACTTCTTCCCATACAACCCTTCATACGACACCATCTGAATGCTCGCATAATAGCTATTGTTGTAGGCAAACTCGACAAGTAGAAGAAAGTAATCCCAATTCCCTTTGAAATTGAGGAAACATGCTCGCAACATATCCTCAAGTGTCTGAATAGTCCTCTCTGACTGTCCATCTGTCTGAGGATGATAGGCCGTACTAAATCTAAGTTGAGTACCCAAAGCCTCATGCAAGGCCCTCCAGAATCTCAAAGAAAATCAGGGATCTCGGTCGGAAATGATGTTCTTCGGGACACCATGGAGCTTCACAATTTCTCGTATGTAAATCTCTACCAGTTTATCCAGAGAATAGCTAGTATTGATCGATATGAAGTGTACCGACTTCGTTAACCGGTCAACAATCACCCAGATCGCATCATAATTCTTAATTATAGGTAATCCTATAACAAGGTCCATGGTCACACTTTCCCATTTCTATTCTGGAATCTCAAGACTTTGGAACAACCCTAGAGGTCTCTAGTGCTCGATCTTTACCCTCTGGAAAGTAAGACATTGCACCACATATTTTGTCACATCACCCTTCAATCTCGGCCACCAATACACAGATTTCAAATTATGATACATTTTGGTCATTCCAAGATGAAGATATACCAGTTCTTGTGCCCCTCATCTACGATCTTTTGCCTAAACTCCGCCTTCAGTGGAACACAAATTTTCTTTTGGTAATGAATTAATCCATTAGGCGATAAGTCATAGTCCGGAGCTTCTCCCCGTTCGATTCTAGCCCGAATTAACTGCATCCGACTATCCTGCCTTTGAGCTTCTTCAATCTCAGCTCTCAGATCACTTTCCCCTTAAGAAACATTGTAATTGGCACAGATGATCTTGTTTGACAAATTTAAATCTCTCAGATCACTTTCCCTTCTTGTATCATCATTGCTGCCACAAGCACCGTCTTTCGACTAAGAGCATTCACGACTACATTTACCTTACCCGGATGATATTTGATTTCCAGGTTGTAGTTTTTCAATAACTCCATCCAACGACACTGTCTCATATTCAATTCTTTCTGATCATACAAATACTTGAGACTATTGTGGTCACAGTATAGTTCAATCGGCACACCATACAAATAATGTCGCCAAATTTTCAAAGCAAACACAATGGCCGCAAGCTCTAGATCATGGGTGGGATAATTCATTTCATAAGGTTTAAGCTATCGAGAGGCATAGGCCACCACATGTCCCTGCTGCATAAGGACACACCCTAATCCCTGCTTACTCACATTACTATACATAACATAAGTCAAGCTGGGATCAGGTATAATCAATACAGGTGCTGTAGTCAGTCTCTCCTTCAGCTCTACAAAGCAATTTTCATATTTCTCATCCCACACAAATAGATGATCTTTTCACATGAGCTTGGTCATTGGCAAAGCAATATGAGAGAAATTCTGAATGAATCTTCGATAGTAACCAGCAAGACCCAGAAAACTACGTACCTCAACAACATTTTCTAGCCTCTACCATTCCAGTACTGCTTCCACCTTACTGGGATCCACAGAGCCCCTTCTTACGAGATAACATGGCCTACAAATTTTACTTCTACTAGCCAAAACTCACATTTACACAATTTGGCATAAAACTGCTTCTAACGTAAGATGTTCAACACAATCCTCAAATGATGTTCATGCTCCTCTCTACTCTTGGAGCATATCAAAATATCATCAATAAATACAACAACAAATTAATCTAGATATTGTCAAAAGACCCTGTTCATGTAATCCATGAATACCATAGGTGCATTAGTTAGCCCAAATGGCATCACGAGAAACTCAATGCCCCATACCTTGTTCTGAAAGCAGTTTTCAGAACATCTTCGCTTTCACACATAGCTGATGATATCCCGACCTTAGATCAATCTTTGAAAACACACATGACCCAGATAGTTGATTTAAAAGGTTATCGATTCTTGGAAGAGGGTACTTGTTCTTAACGGTAATCTTGTTTAACTCTCTATAATCAACACACAAACATAGACTTCCGTCTTTCTTTTTAACGAATAACACTAGAGCTCCCCATGGTGACACACTAGGTCTAATGAACCCTTTCTCAAGAAAGTCTTCAATTTGCTTCTTCAATTCTGCCATTTCATTTGGGGCCATGCGGTATAGGGCTTTTGATATAGAACCATCTCCAGGCACAATCTTGATTGGGAATTGAACTTCCCGTTTAGGAGGCAATCCGCTAAAACCATTATAAAATACCTCAGGGAATTCTCGTACCACAGGTATACTACTCAAAGTTTCTTCAGTTTCTCCTTGTACAGAAAAGAACACCATATACCCCTGGCAACCCTTCTCTAAGTACTTCTCAGCTTTAGTCATTGAAAGAAAGTTCATACTAACATTCATATCCTCAACACTTTGAGAAGCAGGATACACGATTCTCTTATTTCCACAATCAAGCAACATATTGTTTGTCGTTAACCAATCAAAACCCAAAATAACTTCTAATTGATCACGTGGTAGACAGATCAAATCAACAATAGATTTGTGCCCCTCTACAATTATCACACAGTTTAGGCAAGCTTCAGTATTCAAAGCTTTAACACCCATTAGTGTTGACACAATTAGATCAAATGGCAATTTATGTACATGTAATCCCAGGCGCTTCACACAATCATAGGCAATAAAAGAGTGACTTGCACCTGAGTCAAAGAAAGCTTGTAAGAAATAGCCATTAAGAATGATATTACCTTGAATCAGGTTAGGAGATTTCCAGGCTTCCTCATGAGTCATAGCGAATACTCTCCCTTAATTCTTAGGTATCTACTCTATCTACAGTCATGGGCACGCAGTAGAAATGTGACCCGTCTGTTTGCAGTTATAGCAAATCATTAACCCTGTGCAGGTCCTACCAAGATGGTATTTCCTATCTGAGGGTATCTTGTCCCTCTGAAGGTCTCTGGTTACCACGACCCTCAGGTTGAGAGGGCCTCTTACTACCACCCCCAGAAGATGATCCTTGTCCCTTTCATTTTTGCGAAGGGTTTGCTCTGCTAGGTTTATTGTGACTGCCACTACCCTTAGTCGGATACAAATCTCTCAGATTATTTTCTGTGATTCGACATTCTTCCACTGCTTTGTTAAACTCAGTGAACAGATGTGTGGCCAATCATTTTCTCAGTTCTCGTCTCAGCCCACGAATAAGCATGTCGGAACTCCATTCTTCGTCATCTATTTTTCGAAGATAGGAAGAATACCTGGATAACCGGGTGAAACGGGACAAATAATCATCAAAAGTTTCCGTGTCCCCTTGTTTGATATTTAGAAATTCAGTTTCCTTCTCAAGCCTTACCGACTTGGGGAAATATTTCTCGTTGAACTATTGAAACACTTCCTAGGTCAGTGGTACATTACAGCTTTGAAGTGTTAGGGCAATATTCCACCACCAACGGTCCGTATGTCCCTCCAGCTTATACACCACTAACCACACTTTGACCTCTGATGGGCACTCAAAAACCTTAAAGATCTTCTCTAGTCTGTTCAACCAATCTTTAGCTGCTTAAGGATCAAATCTGCCTCTGAATACTGGTGGTAAGTGCTTACAGAACTTTGATACCCAAAACTGCATATCCCATTCTTCTCTTACTGGCACTTCTTAAGACTCTTGACTTGGGGCGGTATGCAGTGGGGATTCTAATGGTCGTGCTGACCCTTCAGCAGTTTCTTCATGACAAGTCTCTTCTTGGGTCTCTTCCTGTATGGACTGAACCCGATCTTTATTCTTCTTGGCTCTCTCTTCTCTGAGATTTTCTTAAAGCTCAGCTATCATATCTCGTTGATCTTTTATCAGACCCATTAATTCTCGCACTAGATTTGGTGGATTATAATTAACTACCTTCACCTCTAGGTCTACTCTTTGCATACTGGGGCGACCTCTTGTTTTCTTTATTCTATAAATAACTTACCCCATTAATATCACAAATAAGGTATACACATATATGTTCACAAATCTCATGTATATCCATAATATCAGAAAATACACATGCACACATAACATTCATTGTCAATCATCTTTTATCCCTAAGGCCTACCAAGGGAATTGTCCTAGCAAATTCTACCCTTGCCAGGAACTATAGCTCTGATACCATAAATGTAACCCCTGCCTTAATTATACTAATTATAATTCGTGATTACGTAATTAAATGGTTTGGAGACCGTCGGATAATTTAAAACTCATTTTAAACTCCCACCCTGTGGTAGGGTTTTCACAATTTTTTTCAAAACTTCATCCTTATCCTGGTCTTAAGTTCAAATATCGAATATAATTACCTGTATAGTTAAATCACATTTATACATATCAGAGTGTATAGCCAAATTCCCGGCAACTCCTGGGTTCTATACATGTAAAAACAAAGGGTTATAAGTTCCACCTAGGGGATTACATGATCAAAATGAAACATAGTATTTACATCCCAAAAAAAATTTACTGTAATCCCTTTCCAAAAGAGATAACCAACAATCCAAAATAACATCCCTATAAAGTCCTAACCACTCCTGGTCGTTCGCTTCTCCTTAGAGCCAGTTGCCCTGTCTGGAATATTAGTCAATGGAAAGAATGAGATTCAAAAGAATCCCAGTAGTAACAAATCACTCATACAATATATAAACATATAGCATGTAAGCAACAATTAACAGCAGCATCAACAATAACACAATGTCACATGGCTTTCATCACAACGACAACACTCATGGCTGTATACATAATCACGACAGCTTTTACTGTATTACGCCAACTTATACTGGACAATGACAACTATTACCAGCTGTATAGGCAGCAACATCATAAATCATCCCAAAACAATGATACACACACATACAATACATCTACACATAGCATAAGAGAAGAGTCACTACCTTATTCTTTCCTTACGTGCGCCGGCACAGGTTGCTTGCAATTAGGACAAATGTCGAACCCTATAAACCAAAGTCAAGGACGACAGGTTATTCTTTATTCCAAATTCTTACCTATAGAACATTTAAAGTTGGTTATCACTTGGACTCTTTAGGTGGCTACTAGAAGCCTAGACACATGCCTAAAGGGTTGGGAAGTATTATCTCAAAGACCACCTTTTAGTGTGCCTCGTAAAACGTGCCATTTTCGGCTTCTGACTTGATCCTAAAATATTAAATGTTCAGGAAATAGGTCATAACCTATCCAAGTATCATTTTAGACTCTTCTATAGTGTTTCTTGTTATTACATTAGCCTATGGAGAAAATTTACCAAAATGCCCCTAGACCCCGGCCCGACTGTACTTTTCCCAAATTTTGACATAGGCTATTTTGACATATTTCATCCAAGGAATCCATTTTCAGACTCACAATTACCAAATTTATTGTCAAATTATGAAAATACCCTTGACAGCTTACTTTAAAGGTTTTAAGGGCATTTTAGTAATTATGCCTTTCGACCTTTTCCTAAAAAGTGACTAACTGTAACCCCACCTAATTTTTGCTCCTGAACCCAATGAAACCATCAAATCATTAAAAATCCAACTCTAAGACCCATTTCTATAGATGGCCAAAATTCATGAGTTCTCTAGAAAAAATCGGGGTTTTGCGATTTTGGCTACGTAAACACGTTCCTTTTTACTCCTAACCACTTTATTGACTATTCCATTAGGTTACAACTAACATTTAGTACTAATTTGGTCAGCATAACAGCCCCCACAACCCATTTTCCATTTTTACGTACAAAGACAATTCGGCGAAATTTCATCGATGTCCACAGTAGCCAGAATAGTCAATATACAAGAGTTTGGAAATTACCTTAAGCTCCCACTAGCTTTCCCTTGACTTGGTTGAACCCTAGCTATTTCTACCACCAAAAAAGGAGCTTCCAAACCTTAAAGAACATAAAGGAGTAGCTTTGGATCAAAGTTATATGCGTTAGGAACTAGATCGTCGGAGAAATCGACTTACCTTGCGACTTCTCTTCTCTTTCTCTCTCTTAACTCTCTCAACTATTCTCTCTCTATTTCAGCTATTTTGTGCGTCTGACATGGCTCAAGGAAGGTGAAAGATAATGTTTTATATCATATATTATATGATATTTAATTATTAAATTAATTTCCAACAATTTCGGATTTTTCTGAAATTCTGGCAGATTTCTGCCCAAACTTTGAAAAATCATAACTAATTCTAGAAAAACCAAAATGGAGTGATTCCAAAGCCTATAGAACCCTTATTGAGTCTAATTTTTTTTAAAAAAAATAGAATTTTGCTAGCTGGAATCACAAAATTCCCATAATTTTAATCTTTGCCTGCTGTTGCAGAAAATAATCAATTTCGCTAGGCAAATTTCAAAAATTCATAACTCTTAGCTCACAAATCAAAAAACACAAATTATTCTTGTACATTTGACATTTTAGGACCAAGTTAGGAGCCTGAGCTTGGCACGTTGTTGAGGCAAACGTTTCAGGGTGAAAGAGACTTGAGGTAGGGATATTATCCTTCATACATCATGCCATAGTTCATATGATTGTTTGGTTGCCATTGTTTGTGCATTTATTAATCAACATGGTGTTCTTAGAGGAGGCAGTTATGCCAAAAGTGCACTTACACTTGGGGTTTGGGTAAGAATCCAATAGTTGCACGATTAGTGGGGCAAGAGCCCTACTCATGTATATATGATGATGATGTTTTAAATTGTTCATTAATTGGTGCATACATGATGTATATCATATCTACTTTTTTTGCATTTTATATGACTGATAGTATGCCACTACTGGGATTCTTTGGAATATCACCCATTTTTCTAAACAAAAACATCTCAGCGGGTATCAACGACTCGAAAGGCAAGGATGAAGATATGAGAAACTAACGGGCACATTTCCCAAGACGGAGATTGTGGTTATATGTAGTTTGTGTTTAGAATACTTTTTGGAGATTTTGTACATATTTATGAATAATATGATATTTTGTACGTTTGATTCTGGTCTGTAAACAAATACTTTTATCAGTATATTTGTACTTTTTCTGTTGCCTGTGGAACTTGGTCTCTATTACTTTATAAATATTGAAATGGAAATAGATGTTGACAGAAGTACCCTAGGAAGTCAATGACTTCCAATGGCACTTCCCTGGAGAAGCGCCATAGGAAGTCTTTTTTTCAAAAAATAATTTTTCATAATTATTTTTCTTTCTTGATGGAAACCTCGTTTTACAATCCAAAATCCATAGCAATTTATAATACAATCCACAGTAAAATGAAATAACATATCATGTATCTTTTACAATATTGCATCTTCATGTATCAAGCATTAAAGAACTCTAGCATTTAAGTTGCTTAAACTTGAGCTATACACATTACTTCTACGGAGGATTAAACTAAGTATTATTATATTTGTAAGCTAAAAAATTTTAAAACATATAATGTATAGGAAGTTCAAGAAGACAGAGTTGAAACTTCAAATAAATACCTGAAAAAAAAAATTATGTGCAAACATATAAGATTCATGATAGATTTTAACTAAAAAAAAGTAGACCAAATTTTGAAAAAAAAAACACTTACATGCTAGGGAGATTCTAAAGGAGGCTGAGATAAGAAGAAAAAAACATGTGGGAGAAGAAGCTTTATTCTGCAACGGAGTTTTGGGAAATGGGGGAACTAGAGGGAACACGGGAAGATGAAAATGAAAATGGCAGGCTATGGATATTATATAGCACCTTGTACGACACTTTATATAGAAGTGTCATATAAGGTAGGAGAAGCTACCACACTTTGTGTCAAAGCGCCAAATCTTCCCAATTTTAAAAAAAATTGAAAGCCTTGGAATTTCCCAGGCATTAAAAAAATTGAAATGACCTTGTATGACGCTTTATATAGAAGCGCCATACAAGGTCTTCCCAATTTTAAAAAAATTTTCAAGGCATTAAAAAAAAGTAGGCATTTCAATTTTTTTTTTTCAAATGGGAATCTATGGCACTTTTTGTCAAAACGCCATAGCCTCCCAAATTGAAAAAAAAAATTAAATGCCTTGGACAAAAAGGAGTTAAAAACATAATGTTCTGATTTATGTACCAAAAGGAGTTAAAAAACGGGGTTTTGTTTATTCTAAGTTCATATAATACACAAAATGTTGCAAGTTATCCAAAGTTGATAGTAGTGTTTTGATCCATGTATATCAGCAAGGTTAACACTCAGCCTTTATCCATCCATGGAAATATATATATATATATATATATAATTGCACCAAAAAAGAGTTAAAAACTGGTGATCTCTATTCATATGATGTATTAGTAATATGTTGAAGTTTGTATATAAACAGGCGTTGTAAGTGTAAGCTTAGAGGAAGCTAATTCTACAATTAATCAAAATGTACATATTCATTGGGAATGAGAGTCGGCGTCACCAAGTCCATCAGCAATCAAGGACTAAAAAAATGAAACAAAATCCTTGTATGGCACTTGCCTGGATTTTAAAAAGAACATCCTTGTATGGCGTTTGCCCAGACAAGCGCCATACAATATGGTAACTTTTTTTTTTTAAAAAAATAACCCTTTGTATGGCGCTTCCCCAGGCAAGTGCCTTCCAAGACCATAAAAAAAAGTCATTCAAGTCATTTACTGCACCTATCCCTCACTTTCACCCTTTTTTAAAAAAAAATACGGCCAACTATGGCGCTTACCTAAGAAAGCTCCATAGCTGGCCCTTTATTTTTAAAAATAAAAAATAAAAACATTTTACACAAAGAGTTATTTAAAAAAAATTGCATAATCTTGTATGGCGCTTGCCTGCATACTGTAATCCAATTGATCTTGAATGGCGTTTGCCACTGGATATTACAAATTGTAACACCTAATTGAGTATGAATGGCGCTTGCCTGGCAAGCACCATTCAAGGGCTTTTCAAGGATATTATTTTAATATCCCCTTGTATGGTGCTTGATAGCGCCATACAAGGGGAGTAATTTCTTTTTTTAAAAACATAACCCTTTATATGGTGCTTCTCTAGGTAAGCGTCATACAATGTATTAGGTAGCTATAGCGCTTTCCTAATCAAGTGTCATACATGTCACATGTATTGTTTTTTCAAAACATAGAAGTCACCTCTAAAAAAGAGCCATGAAATTAGTGACATTAAATCTATATTTTGTAGCAGTGTCAAAGTTAAGTTTAGAGCCAATAATATGGGCCCAACCCGCGAGCCCACAGGTTTTGACGGGTTAGGGTTGGGAAAATCCCAACCCACAAAAATGTGGGTCATATAGGCCCCTACCTTAAAGCCTGCGGGTTGGTGGGTTGGCCCGCAAAATTTTTATTTTTTTTATATATAATAATTTTACAAAATTTATAAGTTTTCCACTTCTATCTTGGTATCTCCCAATCTAAAGAGAAAAAAATCTTAGCCTCTTCCCCTCTTCTTTAAATAAAATTATTATATCTTGGTTGCTTGAGGATAAGTTTATGTTTTGTTTATAAACTTTGACAAATTTGATAACTTTATCTCTTGAATTGTAGATTATGTTTTTAAATTTTTATAAGAGAAATGATTGATGCTAGGAAGGTAAATTTAATTACTCATATATATTTGTCTCATATTTTCAATCCTCTTTAAAAAATAGGATTTTTTTTTTCAAAAAAAAATGCTGGCCAGCGGGCTAGCCCTCAACCCGCACACTGCGGGTTAAGGTTGGCATTTTGCCAGCCCACAGAAGTGCCGCCCGCACAAGCCCGCACCGCACAGGCCTCGGGTTGGTGTGGGCCAGCCCGCAGGCCAGCTCTAGTTAAGTTCAATAATAAGCAATGCAAACATTTCAATTATGAAAATCTTGCAAAAAAAAATTCTTTTCAATTGCAGAAAAGGACAAGCACAAAAAAAAAATCTCTCCCCCATACTTAAATACATTGTCCTCAATGTTTCAAAAGTCAATAAAGAAGAAAGGAACTAGTACTCCCATAGTTTAGATCTCTAAGTTTGATATGGAGTTCTTCCTCTAATACTTTCAATGACGCTTTACTTTTCTATAACGAAACTTGAGGGGGTGTTAGTAAAAAATTTGAGGCTAAGAGACCAAAATAAATAAATAAAAGAATAGAAAAAAACTAATAATTGAAAGCAAAATTTATTATATTGGGTTGCCTCCCAACAAGAGCTAAATTTAAAGTCTTCAGTCAAACTTCCTAACACAAACATCTAATCATATGTATCAAACACCACAATCACATTATCTTCATTTCTTTTTAGGCAACAAGGTTTTCAAATGAAAAGGTGCTCATTCATGTTAATTACTTGTAATTCCTCATTCATAGACAATCTCAAAGTACAAGCATTTACTAAATTTGAAGGCACACTACAAAAAATGTGATTTAGTAGCGATTAAAAATGGGTATTAGTAGCGGTTTTAACCGCTACAAACAAGGTTAGTAACAGTTAATGAAACCGCTACTAAATCGTATGTTGCAAGCGGTTTTGTAGCGATTACCTAAAACCGTTACTCAAGGAAAATAACTGCTACTTACTTTGTAGCGGTTGAACCCAACGGCTATAACATCCCCATAAGCCGTAAATTTTTTCGGAGATATTTGTAGCAGTTATATAACCGCTACTAATATAAAAAAATTGAAAATTTCAAGGTGGAAAAATAAAATTGAATTTTTTTTCTAATTTTTAGCGGTTAATAAATCGCTACTAATTTGAAATTTTTGTGAAATTAGTAGCGGTTATATAACCGCTACTAATTTCATGAAAATTCAAAAATAGCGCCAAAAAATTAATTTCAGTTTAAGAAGGCGCTTTAATTTGTAGCGGTTTAATAACCGCTACAAAAATTAAGAAATTGTTTTTAAAAAAATACGACCATTTGTTTTTGTTTTTTAATATTAAATTAAATAGTTTATTTTTTCAGTAGTTTATCTAATTTAATTAGCTTATTATTCAATAGTTTAACTTATTTATAAATTAAAAGGAATAATTTAATTTAGTTGGATAAGTATAAAAATTGTATTGATAATATTATTAAGGATACATAGGAAATAAAGAACTATTATGTTGTTTACTACAATGTAATTGTGTATAAAGTTGGCAAAAAAAATTGTGTATGAAAAATAGATGAAAATGAGATAAATGTAACACCCTGCCTTTAATCACGTAATTATAATTCGATATTAGGTAATTAAATTAAATTAGAGACCGTCGAATAGTTTAAAGCCCATAAAATGTTCCCTTTAGTAGTAGGGACTTTACGAAATTTTCAAAACTTCATTCCTCTTCCGGTCTCAAGTTCAATTATCGAATATAATCACCTGTGCAGTTTATCTACATTTATGTATGACAGAGTGTGAAACCAAAATTCCGGCAACCCCCGGGTTCAACTACATATATATAGTTTCAAAGCCTGATGAGGGAATTACAGGTTCAAGTATTCAAACCATTTACAACTCAACGTTATACAGTAATCCCCAATTAAACGGTCTAACCAACATGTCCAAAATAAATGTCCCTACGGAACTCTACCCGCTCCGGGTCACGCGCTTCTCCTTGGAGCCACTCGCCCTGTCTGAAAGGTTAGTTCAAGGAAAGAATGAGATTCAAAAGAATCCTAGTAGTAACAAAACATTTATACCACATATAAGCACACAACATGTAAGCAAATCATCATACAGTAGCAGCACATATCACACTCCACCCTCATCCCCTTTCTCCACCGGGAAGGCACACAGTCCTAACCCGAACCGTTGCTAGCTACTCGGGGACTATTGGCGTGGCAGTGCATAAATATAGCCTTATAGCTCATACAGCTATCCGGCTCTCGCAAATGGCCCGTCGGCCTCACAAATAGCCTTTCGGCTCACATATCACATATATCACACTTCATCCTCATCCCCTTTCTCCGCCGGGAAGGCACACTGCCTAAACCCGAACCGTTGTTAGCTACTCAGGGACTATCGGAATGACAGTGCTAACACAAATCCACAAAGATCGCAGCATACGAATCCATTCCCAATCAACGATATAACACACATGCAATGCATCATATATGGTACAAAAGAAAAAGTCACTACCTGATCCTTTCCTGACGGTTGCTGGCACAGTAGGCTCACGAGGATAGCAGATGTCAAATCCTATAATCAAATAGGGACATTAAGTCAATCTCTTTTCCAAGTTCTTAATTCAATAACACTCTAAGTTGGTATTCATTTGGACTCTTTAGATGGCCATTAAATGCCTAAACATATGCCTAAAGGGTTGGGATACCTATCCCCAAAGATCCCTCTTTAGAAAACTAAACACTGATTTTTGGTCCCTTCACTCGAGCACAGACGGCCGTGCTCGAGCATGACCCCCCATTTTCACTCGAGCACATGCGAGTGAGACGCAGGAAGTGCTTGCCCGAGAGCAACTCCCGCGACAATTCTACACTCTCACTCGAGCACAAGAGGCTGTGCTCGAGCAGAGATCTCAGAAGCACTCGAGCACCACGGAAGTGAGGCCTGCGAGTGACAACCCGAGAGCATCTCTCAACATCTTCCTCTACCTTCACTCGAGCACAAACACCTGTGCTCGAGCACTGATCCTCAGTGCTCTCGAGCATAAGGAAATGAGGTCCAGCGAGTGTCCACCTGAGAGCAACCCAACTCCCAGGCAACAGATTCACTCGAGCACAAACACCTGTGCTCAAGTGATCTCCCAATGCTCGCGAGTGCCAGCGCACTCTTGGCAAACTGCCCACGAGTGATAACTTGCAACGCTCACCCCCAGTGTTTTATGCACCCTCACTCGAGCACACACATGCTCACTCGAGCATGTTCATCTTGTGCTCGAGTGAGACTCCTTCTCACTCGAGTGATACCCATCAGATACCCAAAACGCAGTAGCTGATATGATTTTCCAGAATTGACCATTTGTACTCTAATGGTTCTAAAACTTGTGTCAAAGCTCATTCTCACTTATTTCAACACAAGGAACCCATTGACAACCAAAAACAACCCAAATTTCCACTCAACAACAAATTCACATCTCTAAACCATAAATCCACCAAAACCACAACTTAACACATTTCCCTTATTCAACTTCAAATCAACTTCTAATCACTCCCAAGTGTCAAAACTTACCAAATGAACAGTGACCCACTAATCAAAGCCTAACCTTTAATTAACATCATAATTAGGTCAAATTTCCAGAAGTCTCATTGATTAGGCAAACATCTTGACATATATATCAAAATGCATCACAAACCTACCTCCTCAACTTGTTGAAACCAACACCTTGATTCCACCAACTTTCAGATTTATCCAACAATCAAACACCACTTTTCACAAATCTGAAAACATAGCAAGGGAGCTCTTAACCATTTGAGCAATATCAATGAGGGATGATTAAGCATATAAGATCATTTACCTATCTTATTTTCAAACCCTTCCTTTCTCTTTCTTGCCTAGCTCGCCGGAAATGAAGGAAATGGAGAGAGAGATGAGTTGTTGAAAGTGATGATCATTCTTTCCTTCTTCCCCATGCAAGAAAACCGACTAAGAGGAGAGAGGAAGTGAGTGTGGAAACTTTGACCTCATCCATGGCCCATAGCTTGCCACTTGGCATCATCTCCTTCCTCCTACAATGATTTCACATATTCCCATCCATACATGATTCCAACTCTGGTTCAACATATCCTAGCCATTGATTTTAATTACCAAAGAGTTTCCTCTCCAGCAACTAACCGATCGAACGGTAAATTTACCGTTTTGCCCCTGATTATCAATTTACACATTAAACCATCCCCAATGATCTTTATATCATATCACACATAACATCCACTTCAAATATGCTTAATTAACATTAATTACATCATTTGAAGTTATTATCCCTTGATTACAATCCAGGATATTACAATAAAGCTCTGAAATATTTGGGAAAAAAAATGGTGAGAATAAATTTTATGCGAAGGAAAGAAGTATTGAAAA
Source organism: Inga laurina (assembly GCA_963855925.1). Classification (NCBI taxonomy): domain Eukaryota; kingdom Viridiplantae; phylum Streptophyta; class Magnoliopsida; order Fabales; family Fabaceae; genus Inga; species Inga laurina. The sequence continues at coordinate 51,876,291 of OY979705.1, forward strand.
AAAAATTAAAAAATTTGTTACCATATTTGATCATTTTGTTCAGCTCCTCAACTTATATAAAAAAATTTGTAAATGAGAGAAAATGAAGGGTAAGGTGAAAAGAAATGGGAAAGTGTTTGAAATGAGTTGTGGTAAGGGTATTTATAGGGATCCACATACCATTTTGTAGCGGTTTTTAATTAGCAGCGGTTATGTTTGTTTTTGTAGCAGTTTTAATTAGTAGTGGTTATTTTTATATTTGTAGCGGTTTTAATAACCGCTACAAATATTATTTTATTTTTTTAAAAAAAAATTTCCAGTTTTTTTGAAGACTAAAACATAATTTGAATTTGATCACTCATCCTTGCTATCCCTACAGAAATTATGTAGAAAAATTATTGTTAAGGATATATTATTAAATTTTAAAAATTTAAGTTAAATGATGTGGACGTAAAAAAACTTATCGCAGTAGAGGTAAATTGTCATCGCCTTCAGGGAAGTAGTTTTCAAAATCAGCTGGCTGAAATGACTCACTCTCGTATGCGATGTTATCGCCTTCACCTATGCCGTAAAGGTCTCGTGGCTTTAAATGAACGACCATGTTCCAATCCTTGTGCCTCTCGTCCTCGACATAATAAACCTGATGTGCCTTTGAAGCAAGCATATACCGGCTCATCATCTTGAGAAATACCAGTATGAATCGGCCGTGAGAAATTGACTGATGTGATCCCTAAGTTGTCAGTTGTCAGTCCCCGAGAAGTAGTGGTATTTGCCTACATACACTTGAAGAGCGTCACAGTGAAATAGCCTTGATAATTAAGTTAGACCACATCAAGAAGCTTGCGATAGTAAGGGACGCCTACGAACTGCATGTTGGCGTCACTGTTGCTCCATAACTCCTTGTCCCAAATGTGCCATAAAACACCCGAATTCTGAGTTTGCAATCCTTGATCCTGTAAAACCGTGCAAAACTTAAAACCATTGACATTGTATGCTGTAAACCTTTTTGCATGATCAAGAGGGCCGATTGCGAGAGCTCTAAAATCTGGTGAGTGTGGGTTGTGGTCATTTAGTATTCTGTGAGTAAACTAACTCGAGAATTCTCTGTGGACCCTTTTGTCAACTTCCGAGGATGTTTGTGTACGGATCCTGGGTTGACGCTTAACATGACTTCTGAATTCCTTGCAATTAATAATAGAAAGGTAATTGTGAATTGAAAGTGAAAAATGTTACGAAAGATATAAAATAAGATGTGAGTGTTTGCAACTTCTCAGTTACCGTTAATTTGAAGTTCTCAGTGCCTCCAACACGAGTGATAAATTCTCCTGATATTGGCACAGGTTCGGACAATCGTCAACACGAGGTGGGCAGTTGAAAGCCATCTCAAGGCCATCAAAGTACCTTGAACAAAAATACAGCACCTCATCCGCTATATAGCCTTCAGCTGTAGAACTTTCTGGCCACGCTTTATTCCTTACGTAAGATTTTAATTTCCCAAGGAACCTATGAAGTAAAGAAGAGAAAATTGATGCTAAATGCTGAAAAGGACGACTACCAAACATTAAATACGCAGAATAAAGCACATATTTAAAATGAGTACCTCTCAATCGGATACATCCATGATATTGTATTGGTCCAGCGAGCTTTGTTTCTTGAACGAGGTGGACTATAAGGAGAACCATCACAGTAAAAAAGGACGGAGGAAAGATCATCTCCAAATGACAAAGCGTAAGAATGATTTTGGACTGCAGCTGATCGAGCTCCTCAACGATCAAAACCTTAGAATCCTACTTTCGAAAGAAAGAACAAAGTTCTACCAAAATGATGGAAACATCGAGAGGAAGTGCATTCTTTATAGCCAGAGGGAGTAACTGCTGCATAAGAACATGTGAGTCATGACTCTTCAGGCCAGCAACCTTTCGAGCCTGCAAGTCAACACATCGAGAAATGTTGCTTGAATACCCATCAGGAACTTTTAATTTCTTCAATGTCGAGAGGAAGACTTCCTTGTTCAGTTTTGTGAGGGTAAACTTTGCCGGCTGAAATTTGTCCTGCTCATCTGGCCAAGCGCCTTCACGAACTCCCATGTCACATAAATCTTTCCTTTTTGAAGGTGATCTTTTGTCTTGCCGAGTTCATTAAGTAGCATATATAGCACTTTATCACAAACATTCTTTTCAATATGCATGACATCAAGATTGTAGTGAAGTAAATTAGATCTCCAATATGGAAGAGTGAATAAAATACTTATCTTCTTCCACTGCTGAGGCGCCAAAGTCCTGTATGTCTTTTGGCGAGCTTGTGCTGAATCTTAGCTTTTTCTGAACTCGAACTCAACATTTTCAAGCTACTGTAAGATTTCTGTATCGGACAAAGTCTGAGGTGGTCCTCTTTTTTTTGGTTTCCCATTGAAGCGATTCCGCTGCAATTTGAACTTGTGCCTTCTATCAAGAAAACTCCGATGGCCCATGAAGCACCACTTTCGGCTGTAGGGAAGGCGTACTACATCAGAGTCAAAATTACAAGCTGGACATGCCGACCCAGTTTGCACATTCCAATCAGATAATGTGCCAAGGCTAGGAAAGTCACTAATCATCCATATCAAGGCTACACGCAAGTTGAAAAAGGTCTTCCTGTAAGCGTACGTCTCTACACCGACATTCCATAGGTGAAGCAATTCCGCAATAAGTGGTTGGAGATACACATCGATGTTATTGCCTGGTGTCTTTTTACCTGAAATGATCATAGACATAATGAAAGAGCTTTATTTCATACACATCCAGGGGGTAAGAGCTTTGTTTCATACACATCCAGGGGGTAAGTTGTACGAAACTAAGACTACCGGCCAAATTGTGCTAAGATTCCCAAAAGGATTGAAACCGTTGGTCGCCAACGCAACCGAACATTTCTAGGGTCAGTCACGAAATTTGGAAAGTCGTTGTCAAAAGTTTCCAAGCGTCTGCATCCTGGGGATGTCTTAATTTATTGTCTTCATTCTTATCAACGGCATGCCACCTCATGTGCTCCGCAGTTTTAGACAACATAAATAATCTTTGTAGGCAAGGTTTCAAAGGGAAGTACCTGAGAATCTTTGCAGGTTTCTTCTTCTACTTTTTCTCCTTCCGAATTGTCTTGTACCTCGATGTGTGGCATCTCTTACAAGTCTCCCTGCTGGAATCGTCTCCCCAATACAGCATACAATCGTTGGGGGTATGCGTCAATCTTTTGATAGTTCAACCCCAACCTGTTGATAATCTTCTTGGTCTCGTAGAACGTTGTGGGAATCTCAGCATTGGGAAATGCATCTTGTAATAATTCGAGCAACATCGACATTCCCTTATCTGTGATTCCACACAAACACTTGGTATGATACAATTTGATCAAGAAAGATAATTTAGAATATTTTTGACAACCTTGATATAAAGGATGATCTGCTTCATCCATCAAGCTGAAAAAATCTTGAGCTACTTCATTCCTCATGAACACCGGCTCAGAACCGTGCACTTCTTCATTGAAGTTGTCGCCTTGAAATCCCAATGCATCACACACAGCATCATTCATAGGATCATCTTCCATCTTGAACAGGGATAGATGATCTTGCCATTACAACTGGCATGAATGAATGCGAAATCTAAGAAAATGTTTAATCCATACAAATATTCCGGAGAATTACACGGCAACCTGATCCATGACTTATCCATAACAACTAGTGAGAGAGAAGAAAGAATAGTAAAGAAGATGAGTGAATAGAGAATGACGAATGCTTAGAACCTTATATTCTGAAATTCCAACGTTTAATATTTTGTAGTGGTTCAAAAACTGCTACACTAACTACTATAGTACTAGAAATTTTTGTAGCAATTATATGTATAAAACCGCTACTAATATTAAAGCCGTTGAAAATCAAATTGAAAAATAGGTTTTAAACTTGTAGCGGTTTTACATAATTAACTACTACAAATTTGCACAAAGGCGGGCAATTCAAAATTCAAATATTGAGTATTTGTAGTGGTTATTTATCTATAACTACTACAAGTTTAAAACCTATTCTTCAATTTGATTTCCAACGGCTTTAATATTAGTAGCAATTTTATACATATAACCGTTACAAAAATGAGACCAGCTAATCCCACGAAATGATCGAAAAACTAAAGAGACAAAAAGGGAGAGAAGTAGAGACCGATCGGAATCATTAAATTATTAGATGCAGAATGATAATATATGCATAAAAGAGATGAAGATTTATAAAACTGATATATTATTGAAGATTAAAACGATACAAACATAAGAAAATTACAGGAAAAACAATAAAACACATAAAGGTTTATCAACCTTAGAGGAGGAGGGGAGAGAGAATTGAGTCGTCAACACAACTCGGGTGCCTAACAACTGAAGTGAGGTGCCATTTTATAGGCGTTCGCATCAGTTACTATGCAAAAATTTACTTTGAGTAAAATTACTTTAACCGGAGTAGAAAACATGTTACTCAGGTAAAAGTACTTTTACTTTTGCTTTTACTTAAAGTAAAAGGAAGTTACATCATTTTGTCTGCTAAAGTAAAGTAAAGATACAACTTTTACAAAAGCAGAGAATCTTTTGAGTTAGCAAGTCTTGGACAGATATGCCGACAGTTTTGTTTCGGAATCAATCTTCGCCGAGGCTAATGATCTCATCATCCGATTCATGTCCAAAGTACCGGGCCGGGTCTTCAGGATCTGATTCATCTGATGATTGGGCCGATGGACTTGACTTTTGTTCTTGGGTTTGGAGAAGCCCAAGTATTTCATGCAGCTGCTCAGTTAGGGCCTGCTTGTCAGTTGTCGAGGCTAAGCATGCTGTAATTTTTGCCTTTTGGTTAAGGAACACGGCTGATTCGTGATCTCCCGCCATCAAGGATTTTGGATTTCTTCTGAACCACTTCTTAAGGTTTGTTTCTGACACATTGTTGATGTGAGGAAACTTTGCCCACCATTTAACAGAAGAGGTTCTTTGCAGTATTGGGAACAATTTTTGGAACCTTGAAGGACCATATTTGTAGCTCCATTTGAAAACCCAGGCTAAACCAAATTTTGAAAAATAATGAAGATCTGCTGGGAAAGGATCTTCACTAAGATTGATTCGACTTTTGAAGTAGTCGAACCCAATTTTCGCTGTAGTTGGTAAAATTTCTTGGATAGGACCAAAATAGTCCCACCATTGATTGAACCACAGTGGAAATTGGTATTTTATTTCCAAGTCATATGAAAACCTAAAAAGCCAAGTATGACTTAAACTTGGGTTTTGGTACCAGAAGGTACACCACCATGCATCCAAATAGTCCCAGTATGTGAAACCAATTGGATTCATTTTTTCCGTTGAAAATTTTTTTCTTTTATTGAGGTCTTGACCCCAATCTTTTGGTGATAAAAACTTCCTGAATCTGAAAGTAGAATAACCATGAATGCTTTTTATCATCAGGATGATTTTTATCTACAAAATGTCTTATTTCTGTAGATTCTGTATCTACAAGAATAAATTCATAAAATTTTTGTGTTTTCTCCAAAGATTTTGGAGTGAAATGAAATCCTTTCAGATAAATTTTTGCTGCCAATGTGACAGGATTTTTGTCACAGAAACCTGGTTCTGTGTGGAAAAGGTTTAAGACCTTTTCTGGTTTTAACACAAAAGTGGTTTGTGTTGGCTAGGAATAGATGGCTAATTCTTTTGAGGTCGAACCAGCCCTAGAAATTGTTTGGGAAGTTTTTTGGATTGCCAAAGCAAGGGACTCTGGATCCAAGGTAAATGGGTTTAAGGCTGTGGGTTGTTGCATTTCTGTAACATTAGCCCATGTTTTGGTTGGCAACTTGACCAAATTTTGATTAGCCTGTAAGGCTAAAAGGGTTTCAATTGGAAATTCATAATGAGAAGAGTCCATTATGGTTCCAGCAGTTTTTGGGGAAGATTTTTGAATAGGTTTGGTTCCCGAAGGAGACCCCTTTTGGTGGATCGAAGATCCTTGGGTCAATGACCCTTTTGACATTTTGATTGCAGCCTTAAGTTGGGCTGCTTCTTCTTTTGCAATCCTTTCTGGATCTTCTTTTGCTTGGGCTTTAGCCCTTTGCTTCTTTTTCTTATCTCGATCACTCATTTGTCACCTTATTTCGCCTGCAAGAACTCTCTGGTTAGAAAGTCTGGTAGGGAATTTGAAGCACCTTTGATAAATTCAATTTCAAAATCAAAGATACTTAAAATTGCTTGCCAATGGGCAAAAATTTGTTTTAATGCAAGATTTTTGACATCCTTTTGCAAAACATCTTTTGCAGCTTTGCAATCAACTCTTATTAAAAATTTTTGATTTAGCAAATCACTTTGAAACTTGTTTATGCACAAAACAATTGCTAAAATTTCTTTTTTGATTGTGGAATAGTTTTGTTGAGCTCTATTCCAGTGTTTTGAAGTAAATGCAATGCAATGTTCTTTACCATCAATTTTGTGTTTAAGAATGCCACCATAACCTATGTCAGAGGCATCTGTTTCAACAATTTTGAATGCTTGCGGATTTGGGAGATACAAGCATGGAAGATTTTTGACCAAGGATTTGATTTTGATAATCACATTAGTGTGATCATCAGTCCAAGGAGGAGGAGTTTTTGAAAGACGCTCATGGAGAGGCTTAATGATATTGTTTAGGTTGGGAATGAAATCACCTACGTAATTCAAACAACCTAAGAATCTTTGGAGTTGAGTTTTGTCCAGAATTTGATCTGGAAATTTATCGGCAAACTGGATTGCACGATCAATTGGAATGATAGTTCCTTGGTATATGTGATGGCCAAGAAACCCAATTTTTGTCTGGAAGAGACTGATTTTGGTTTTAGAAACTGCTAAGCCATTGAACCTAGCAACATCTACAAAGATTTTGACATGTTTAAAGTGTTGATCAATTGATTCTGAGAACACTAAAACATCATCAATGTAAACGATAATAAATTTTGTAAAAGGATTGAAGATTTCATTCATAACCTTTTGAAATTCTGAGGGTGCATTTTTCAACCCAAAAGGCATAACATTCCATTCATATTGCCCAAATGGGACTGTGAATGCAGTCTTATACCTATCATTTTCTGAGATTTGGATTTGCCAAAAACCAGATTTCATGTCAAATTTTGAAAATATTTTGGCTTGGTGAAGGCGATTTAACAAATCTTTTTTGTTAGGTATTGGATACCTAATCCATTGGAGAGCTTGGTTGAGGGGTTTGTAGTTGATTACAAGCCTTGGGGTTCCTCTTTCAATTTCAGAATTTTTGTTTACATAAAAGGCCGCACAAGACCAAGGACTTTGACTCTTTCTGATTAAACCCTTATCAAGTAAATCAGAAATTTCCTTTTGGCAATGTTCCAAGAGTTCTTGGTTCATTTGAATTGGACGAGCTTTCGTTGGAATTGCTCTTTCATTGAAATCCTTTTCATAAGGCAAATCAATTATATGTTTCTTTCTTTCCCAAAAAGCATTTGGAAAATCAGAACAGATTGTGTCTTGAATATTTCTTAAAACATTTTGAATTTTTTGTTTTAGAAAAGGTTTCTTCAATTGGTTTTCAATTGTTTTGTAAGAAACTTCTTCTTTTAAAAAATTGATTTGGCTTTCCTTATACTCAATTTGATTTATAAATTTTGTATAAGGTGGATCAACAAGTTCAAAGAAAACCTTCTTACCCATAACATCAGATTCAATTCCTTCATCATGTGTTAAAAATGGTTTTAATCTACTGATGAAAGGAGACCCAAGAATTACATCTTGAGATAAAACTTTTGCTAGGATAAAAAGTTCTTCTATTTTAACACCATTGTTTTCAACTACTGCATTTGAAAGCTTATAGTTGACATTTAATGGAGATTTGTTTGGTCCATAAAGTCTTTCTGTAGTTTTCTGAAAGAATTTTGTTGGAATTAGACCTTCTCTGATACAGCTCAGAGCTGCACCAGTATCCCATAAAGCTACTGTTTCTAATACGAAGGTATTAGCAACAATAATTTTCACTGGCACATGCCATTTCTGGACTAAAACTCTTGATATAATGTTCAAGAAATTCTCAGAAGGTGTTCCATCATCTTGTGATGATTTTTTAACTTCTTCGACTTTCTTCTCTTTATCAAGGCTTTCTTCCTGGATTTGATTTAAAATAAGAGAATGGAATTCTTGGGTATTCTTCAGGTTTCTTATCTCTTCTTTTAAATTGTTTATTTCATTTTGAAGGTCAGAAATTGAAACAGGTTTGGGATTAGACTGAAATCTTTTGATTATTTCAGAAAAATCATATCTTGTTTGCAAATTCTTTTGCAAATATTTTTGATTTGGTTTTGTAGAGGAAGAAGAAGCAGTGCTTTCTCTGAGTTTATTGAAAAATTTAACCTTTTCTTCATTTGTTGGAAGAGAGTTGATTATTTCAAAAACCAAATCTTCTTCAATAACATTTATTTGTAAACTGTCTATCCCGGGACCGGTTAAGACTGATTCCTTGATTGGGTAATCAAGAACAGACTTTTCTGAACTCTCAGCAAACTTATCAAGACAGTTTATTTGAAAATCATCTTCTTCAGATGAAGACGAAATATCATCAAGTTGAAGTTTACTTACTTCGCCCTGAAGTTCATTTACTTCCCCTTCGGATGATAATATTTCATATTCTTCTTCAGAAGAGGTTTCTTCAATCAAAAGATTGTTTAATTGTTGAAGAACTGGTTCTTCAAGTTGTAAGGCATTAATTCTTTTATTAAGCCTACAATATTTTGCCATGTGGCCCTCTTTACCATATCGAAAACAAACAATTTTTCCTTTGGGAAGATCCATAGGAGGTTTTGATTTGAATTCATTTTTTAAATTTCTAGGTTTGTTTGTTTTTGGTTTCTTCCAAGGTTTTCGATATTTTTTGTAATATCTTTTAGCCTTGTAATCTTTATCTTCGTGCTTGTGTTTGGGTTTTTTATACTTCTTACAAGCAGGAAAACCAAATTGTTCACAGAAAGTTCCTAAGTCTTTTCGATTTGATGCTTTTTCTTTGGCAAGTTGATGTTGAATTTTATCTTCTTGACAAATTTTTAAAGCAGTTTTTTGAACAATTGCAATTAACTGTCCATATGTTAAATTTTCATAATGGATTTGACCATCACCAGTTTGGTTTCTGATTTTTTCTCTGATCTTATCTCCTAAGGACCTAGGAAGACCAGTAATGAATTTTTCCTTCCAGATAGGATGATTCCCATCTTCTCTGGCCATAACTCTTAGGAGGAAGTTATCTCTATACCATCTGAAATTGGATAGAGTTTTACATTTCAAATTTGACAGGAGATCTGCCGATTTATCCCTCCATAGTGCTGGATCACCAACAAAGTGAGCTATAATGTTAACTATGAGACAGTTAACAGCATCAGACATTGGTTCACCAATACTATCTCTGAGAATTATACCATCCTGAGTGGTTTTTATAGCTTGCAAAATTTGATTTTTTTGTTCATTTGTGAGATGGAAATCCCACCAACCTCTGAGTTGCCTAGTAAAGCCAGAGATCAATATATGAATAACGTCTTCCTCTTGACAATTATTATATATTGCATAAGCATTGCTGACCATCGTCATTTGTTGGCATATTTCCAAAATATTTGTTTCAGATTGTCCATCTATGTTCCAAACATAGATGTTGTTTGCATTAAATTGCCGAAGAGTGGAATCCCTTTCTTCGAGCATTATATCCGGAGGAGTGGCTCTCAGATAATACAGTTTTGTTGGATTTCTCCAACCTTCTTGTTTTATTTCATGAATTTTTGGACAGTCTTCACTTTCACTTGTTTAATTGTCTCTTACAACATTTATTGTTGAAGATGTGGATTTGGTAGGTTGAGGAGTTTCTGGAATTGTAATCTTTTTTAATTCTTCCTCAATCCTTGTTTGAAGATTTTTCTTTTTAACACTATTAGCAACATTTACAGGAATAGTGTATGGTTTAAAAATCGGCTGTGTACTTGTGAAACTAGGTAAGGTGTTCTTACTAGTTTCATTAGTAACAGATTTTTTTCAAAATATGTTCTCCAAGAGTTTGGAGATAAGAATTTGTATAATTGTTTTGTTCAATGATGTTTTTAACATCATTCGGACTTATCTCAGATCTTGAGTCCTTAATTTTGAAAAGGGAAGCCATAACGGTGACTTCACCAATTTTTGTACCAGGAACCTGGTAAGATTGTTTTGGAGGAAGTTCAAATTCAATTTTCTCTTCATTTTTCAAAATCCAAGAAGCATTGACCTCCTCAAATGGTTCAAAAGGATAATCCTTTATATTCTCATCTTTCACATAGGCTTCAAACCAGAGAAAGAAGGGAATATGAAGTTTATACCTTTCAAGCATTTTATAAAACTTTTCTTGAATTGGTTTTTGCAATCCATCAGTTTTATATTTTTGGAAAAACCATTTTCATCTTTCAATATTTTCATTAGAATAGAAATCTTTTCGCAAGATTTCTTTATCTAATTCAAATTGTTGCTCAATCACATTCATGTCAGAGTATGTTGGAGATTGGCAAGTTTGGGTTTCATCTTCAGTGTTTTGGTCTAAATTTTGGTAGACAGGTTTTAGAACACTTGCTGACTCACTAAGACCTTGCATTACAGAAGGTGAAACAATTTGATCTTTGACAGAAGAGCTACAGGAATGCCTAGAAGGTTGTTCTAAAGCAGTCCTAAAGCTTTCTGCAATCGATGGAGTTCTAGAAGCACAAGAGAAAGACTTTCTAGATCTATCAAATGTAATTCTAACATCTCCATTAATATTTTGAATAATGTTGTAAGAATTATTCACAGGTTTTGGTATGACAGGGGCAATTTTGTCATTTCCCAGTCATCAGGAAGGGTGATGCCTTCCCATTTTATTGGTTTTGGAATATTAACATTTGCTCTGGTAGCATCTGTTAGAAATAGACATGTTTCTTTTCCTTGATGAAACATTTTAACATTTGAAGTTGACGAATTCATAACCTTGTATTGGATCCTGTAAACCAAAGCTACAGGTGAAACTCCAGGTTTCATATGAAATCCGTGCAATTTCAAACTTAATTTCAAACATTGAATAACAGGATCATCATGCAATGAAGCTGTTAAATTTGGTAAACAGTTGAAGTAAATTGGTCCTTCATTAAGACCTGCTTCAACCATTCCAAAAATTGATCTTGAAAAGATTTCATGTCTACCATCTCTAACACATACTAACGTTGAGACATCTAGACCAGCTTTTATCAAGGGGATGACAGCCACTTGGACACACCCAATGTGTATAAATTTAAATTTCTTTTGGCGTTTTAGGATTGAACTTTTTGATAAGATACACATATCAGTTGGTTCTTCTTTTAGAGGAATTGTTTCTTCAACTGTTCTAATTATGTAATCAGAAGCTTTGAAAAACTTTTTGTCCTCAGGTTTGTATAGATCATTTTGGTTAATGACTGGAATAGTCCAATCACTAAATTTTTGGTTAATATCTTCAAAATGAATTTCATTGTTGAAAATATTATTTTGGAGGGAAGATTTCCCAAAACTTTTGTTGGTCATAGGACCAGATTGTTGTGTGGAAGGAGAGGGAGCAGAAGAAGATGAAGAAGAGCGAGAGGAACGGGAGGAGTTAGAGCGAAAAGAGCTAGATCTAAACAGAAAAGCCATAATTAACTTTACTGCTGATACCATTACCTTCCAGTTGGTAGAGATATGCTAGATCTGATGAAGTTTCTGGGCTACTTATGGAGTTATTATAAATATTTCTTTGTATGTTCTTATAAAGATAAAAATCTGCAAATATTATTATCACTTAGCCAATGCCTTTAAACATTGAACCCTAATATCATATGAACATTCGAACAATAGGCGTTTGGACTTATCTGCCCTGTCCGTCGGGACTTACTGCCATAGCCCTAGAAAAGACAGACGAAGTTCATATGCTATCATTGATCAACTAGCTTGCATGCTATCAGATGATAATAATATTAAGCAAAGACTTAGCTTTATATAAACATGTTTCTGATGTGGAAGATCAACCGAAGTCGCAACCACAGAGCATACTTATCCAGAAATATTCATAAGAACTTCATAAATTTTCCAGAACTTTAAGACATCTAATACATCCCTACTTCCCCTTCTGGCTCTGATACCAGCTAATCCCACGAAATGATCGAAAAACTAAAGAGACGGAAAGGGAGAGAAGTAGAGACCGATCGGAATCGTTAAATTATTAGATGCAGAATGATAATATATGCATAAAAGAGATGAAGATTTATAAAACTGATATATTATTGAAGATTAAAACGATACAAACATAAGAAAATTACAAAAAAAACAAGAAAACACACATAACCGCTACAAATACTCAACTTTTCATTTTTGTAGCGGTTATAAAACAAAACCGGTACAAATATGTATATTTGTAGTGGTTTTGTTGTAAAACCGCTACAAATATAATTGATTATTTTTAGGTTTAGAAATATATAAATAATATTATTGCAATTAATTCACAAATTCAATAACACGGTCTAAGAATATAAATATAACTATGGTAAACGCAATAGGAATTTTAGTTCTGAAATAAAAAATTATATATATTTATTTACAAATGTTTCAACAACAAATAAAAAAAATGTCTTAAACTAATTAGCTAGGGGCTGATCATCTGGTGCTCCCTCAGGTACTGCTGGATCGGGCCACTGGGCAGAGTTAATCGCACCATCATCATCAGCAGGAGGAGGAGGAGCAGTCTGGACGACAAACCGAAGGACAAGCGGAACCTGCGGATACTGCTTGTCCGGGAATATACGACTCCATCCGTGCACGAGCATGCTGTTCGTGATATCACGCCACTGCGTCTGCTGAGCACAGATCAAATTAGCATGCTGTTGCAGATGCAGCAGCTGCTGCTGAGCCACGAAAGCCTGTATCTACTCCAAATCTAACCGCAACTGCTCAACTGACTCACCCCTCAGACGTCTGACCCCTCTAGAGCTGCCAGCCTCAGAGGTGGTGCTCCTGCCATAGACCATGCTAGGTCTAGCTCCTATCCCCATACCCCGCACGCGTCTGGGGTGCTCAGCCTGACCCAGACCTGCCTTTAAAGGAGCTATTGGGTCCACTGACCCCTGTGACTCCTCGGCCTAGGTCTCTCACAGCTCAGTCTGCGACTGCTGCATCCGCTCCTGCCATTTTATGAAACAATTACGTATTAGAATTTTTAATTATTAAGTTGGTTTTATAAAAATTATAATAATGAAATTACTTACAATGGCTGCCTCTGCTTGCTGAGAGGTCGGAGTCCCGTCACGGTGTCTGTGTGTGATCGCATACAACTCCCCATATTCCGTCTGACGGTTCTCCTGCTGTGCCTTCTTCTCCTAAAAAAATTATAAAATTCAATTAGTATTATGAAATAACCATTTAAAATTCAGTGATATTATGAAAAGTTACCAACTCCCTGTACGTGACAGCAACGGTCTGCTCTGTGGTGGATCGTCTGCTGGCCACGACACCTGGTGTTCCTCTGAGAAAGCGCCTGAAAAAAAATAATATTAAATGTATTAAAACAATATAAAACATTTAAAATTAATAAATTTAAAATTAAAATTAATTAAATTTAAATTATAATTTAATAATTAACAGTTACAAAATTATATATAAATATTCTAATAAATACATTACCTGCCCCTTAGGGCTCCTCCTGAACTGGACAAAACTCGCCTAGTCATTCAGCGGGACGCCGTCTGGGACCCTCTCGATTAGCTGCTCCAGAGGCATTGTCTCGTCCTTATCCACACTGTGGAAGAGACGGTTCCTCCTGTTCCTCCAGCCGTCACCCATCTTCATCAGGGTATACCTCTTCCGGTTGGCTCGGACGGTAAACCGCAGCTGTAAAAAAAATTATTTAAATATCAATAATTATAAAAATCCTATTAAAAAATATTAATTAAAAATAATTAATTAAATACTATTAATTACCTGCACCACATCCTCCCAAGCCAGGTCCTTTGGCCCCTTTAGGACGTGCCTCTACGTCCTGAAGTGAAGGGTGAACCACATCCAATTCGAGCCCAGCTCGTTTAGGAAGCGGTTGAATAGGTGACCCCTATTGTCAATGGGATGGTCCGTGCCCTCATTCCATGGCACTATAACTCATATTGTTCGGTCTATGCTGTTCAGACCGGCCACGTCCAGCCTCCTCGTCGACACGTTCCCCTACTCATCTGCATAATTTACCGCACATTAGATAAATTGTAATTCAAATTTAATATTTTGAATTTAAATAAATAATTTATTAAATAAAAAAATTTATTTATCTTGGACCTGCACCTCAAACCCAGTGGACCATGAAGGCGACCCTCGTGGGTTATTCTATTCTTGAGCCTCCTTCTCATCAAAGAACTGCTCCATCTCCTTGATCCTAATTGGGATGTCGAAGTCCTCCCCCTCATAGTCCTCGACGTTGATATCTGTAACCCCCAAATTAGGCACCTTTGGTGCGGTCGTCTCCTGTGGGATCGTCTACGGTGCCTGTAGTAGGGCCGACTCCAGTGGGGGGATGGGCTGTAATGCCGCGGTACCTCCCTCCGCGCTACCCCCTGCTCTGCTGCTGCCACCCCACAAAATTGGTTTGGGGACCTTAGGTGCCTTCCCCTTATCCTCTCTTGAAGCCATATCAACTGTAAAAATTCAAAAAAAAAATATTTTTGTCACATTATTATGCAAAAATATACTAAAAATACAAATACAAATAAAATACATCTTATCTCCGTACCTCAAGTACAATACTGAGAAATACTGCAACAAAAACTCTTTCACAGACGTCTGAATGCTCAATCTAAAAGAAAACACTCAGAGAAACTTCAAGAAACAAAATGAGCAAATGTAAGAATAGAGAAGGCGGCGTGTATATATAGGCCACAAATTTGTTGCGGTTATTGTAATAACCGCTACAAAGCACCTAGGGTGGCTAAAATTTGTAGCGGTTTCACAATAACCGCTACAAAGTACAAAAACCTTTGGAGTTCTGTAGCGGTTATGGTACAAAACCGCTACAAATTTGGAGACATCTGAAATTTTGTAGCGGTTATAACCTTATAACTACTACAAATATGAAACGTTCGGAATTTTGTAACAGTTTTATTTGTAAAACTGCTACAAATAACCGCTACATTGTTGGCGCGTCTTGGTCGGCCATGTGGCGGGAATATTCTAGCGGTTTTTATTTATTAACCGCTACAAGTTTTGGTGAGAAATTTGTACCATATTTGTAGCGGTTTTTTCTACCTAATCTCTATAAAAAACACTGTCAATCTGTCGCACCACTTGGCGCGTAGCTTGCCACTACAAATTTGTAGCGGTTTTGGTTAAAACCGCTACAAATATTAAAATATGTAGCGGTTATTTAAAACCGCTACAATTACACTGCTGCAAAAACCATTTTTTTTGTAGTGGAAGGATAACATGCACATCAATGCAAATAAATATAGGCACTTTCAAAAATTTAAAGCATCCAACAAAATCAACTTGACTCTCATAAGAGTCAAAGAATCAATAGGAGAGTCATGTGCAACAACTCTTGGGATGTCTTCATTAATCTCAACATGAAAATCACACTGATTAGGCTCCACAATCGGAATCTCAATTGGATACCCACTGTTCACTCCCACATTAATTTTAGGCTCACATTCACCATTATATTTCATATTATCAAAAATCTCATTTAAATCCACATCCTAAACTTCCTAACAATCATTTTCATTAGAACTTCAATGGGAAATATGATTAAAGGAGTTTCTTTGTTTTATTTCTTCAATGTCTTTTCACATTTGGCTCACATGAGCTCCAATATTTTGGGCACTTGACTCAAAATTGGTGACAAATTCATTTTTTTTTCATGAAGAAAATCCTTAACTGATCTTTATAAGCAAGAGTCTTCAAATTCCTCATGAGTTTCTCTCAACATATGAATAAGAGTGAAAAGATGAGGTTATCTCATTAGAACAATACTTGATATATGGATCCAAAGACTCTTGTTGCTTTAAGCTTCCACTATGATAAAAAGAATGATCAAAACAAGTTTGCTTCCTAGTGAAATCATCTCTCCCATAATGACTATTTATGCTATACGGACAATTCTCATATAAATGACTTTCTCCACAATAAAAATGAAAAAAATAGAAGGAGAAGAATCAACATTTTCAATCCAACCAGCATTTGCATTACTGTCTCATTTCATCCACATGCATCTCTAGTAAAGAACAAAAATTTGTCAATATATCAACAAATGAATGCTCAAATAAATAGTGTGAATAATCCACTTTTTTTAATTTTTTTAAAAATATTTATGAACTCAAACTTAAGGTACTAGTACTCAATCAATTTCAACAAGACAATTGTGGCATACAAGTCCCTGACAATAGTGCCAAAAACTCAATAGGGGTAAAATACAGAGCCTAAGACTTTGCAAGTATATAGGTCGTATCAAGTAATAAAGAGTGAGTGAGATATCGTTCACACGAAGACTTTGTACCCATAATGCAATTTTGTAATGACTTTATATTTTTGTTTAAGTTGAGTCAACACAGTTTGAATCAAATATAGGAATAAAAGCTAACTAAGAAAAAAAGATCAAATCTAATTAAAGCTAAGGATAAGGTTGATTCTAAATCTTAAGTTATAGCCTTGATTACTTCTTAGAGTCTAATTTCCTCCCCTTAATTGCATTTAAAGTTATATTTGCTAGTCTAGAACTTTTAATTATCTAAGAATGTCTTTCGATCCACTAAAAGGCATTCTAATTATGTTAATCCCTAATTCCTTATGCGATTAGTACTTAGTTGAATTAATTTAACTGCAAGCCTAATAAGATTAGGTAGAGCAGCGAGTAGGTATATGTCTATCCTACAAACAAATTAAGTTCGAAAACTTAATCATACACTATTTAGTTGAAGGTCTAGTCTAAATTCCCTATATCTAGGCTCCTTTAGAAGACCAAAATAGTCCGATAAGATTTCTTTTATTTTAGGATAATTAAGCACACAATTAAATCAATAAATATAATATTAAAACAACTAAAAGAAGAAATCATCATCCACTAATCCATAGTCAAACTAAATAATCCAAAATGAAGGTTTAGCTACATAAATTGAATATTGTCATGAACAAAATAATAGCTAACCAAAGACAAAAGAAAGAAGAGAAAGGAAAGGTGAAACAAAAACTCAATGCTGAATTTTCATCCATGCTATAGATCTTCTGCATATCGAAACTTTAATCTCCCTCTATTAAATTATGAGCTCTTACATTGCTGTCACCAATCAAGAAAATAGAACATACCTCTCCGGCTGACTGCTGAACACTCGTATATATAAGACTTGTATTCTTCTACATCTCTTATCTAAAATTATTGATTTTGATAACCTCTATTCAATTATATATATTAATCATTATCATTTATATATTGTTGCTTTAACTTCTTATACATATATATATATATATATATATATATATATATATATATATATATTCTTTTATGCTCCAGCATCATCTGCTTCTTGCTTTTTCTATAGTTTTTTTCTATTTTAGATAACATAATATCTCCCACAAAATAAAGTAGGATATAAGTAGATTTTATATAAAGTTCCTTTTTATCCTGTAATTATTTAAAGGATAAACAATATATAAAAGATAATTAAAAAATAAAATATTAATAAATTTAATCAAATATATATTAGAATCTATACTTATTTAATTATAAGATATATACTTATCACTTGATAATTATAATAATATTATAACGTATGAATGAAATGATAGGAGTTTAGAAAAGCAGTTTACATTCACATCATCACATGAACCCCATTGGGTCTCTCAATTCTTTAGAAAATGCTGCAGCTCACCATACGCAATGTCAAAAAAGGAATCTCTATGTGGGTAACTGGGTATAATATCATTTTCTCTCTCCTCTTTTCTTAATGCTTTTCTTTCCCCTCCCAATGCCTTTCTTCTTCGTCTCCTGTGGCTATTTCTTGTTTCTTCAGTCTTTTTAATTTTTTTCTTGATGAGGCAGTCAAAAGTTTTAAGACAACTCAAGGCCGGCCGGTTACTTTGAGGCCAAAAACACTGGCTACAACTATAGTTTTGCTACTTACTGAGTAATGAAAATATAAGAAAATATTTTATGCCAAAAAAAAAATTTATGCTAACTTGAGTTGGTTTTTTTTTTAAACCTTTTTTACTCCCTCTTGTCTATATTATATTTATATGTCCCACCTGAGAAAGAAAATTTTAGTCCTAAATTGTAAGAGCCCAACAGGGTCATTAATGATTTTTTCTAAGTTATTTATTCCTTGGTTACAAAATACTCCTACCCGAACTCTATTTTTTTTTCAGAGAGTCTTTAATTAATTGTCTGTACACATTATAAGATTCTTATAAATGAAATGCTTACTCCTTTACACACACAAGGTGCTTGGGCATAAAATAAGGGGAAAGAGAATTGTAAATGCAGTCATAGATACTCCTCTGTTACTTATTATAAAAGCCTTTCAACTAATTCACATAGACTAAAGAATAACAATTAACCTATTAAATATATCTTACAATGATGAAATTTCCAAATATACCCTTATTTAAAAATGTGATTAGAAAATAATAAAGTTATTATTTTTAAAATATGCTTCTTTCATCTCCCTCACGCATTTATAATTCTCTCTTCCCTTCTTTTCTGCCCAAACAACTTGTGTGTAAAAGAGTAAACATAGTTCGATGAACCGCCCCAACTGTACAGCAAATTAATTAATGTTTGTCGAAAAAAATAGAGTTCATGTAGGACTAAGAGTATTTTAAAACTAAGGGTGAACTTGGAAAAATCATAATAACCCTGTTGGACTCTTATTACTGGTATTAGATACAAAATTTTCTCATTGAAAAGGTCCTATAATAATATGGACCCGAGGGAGTAATAAATAAAAAACCACATTTTAAAAATAATTTTATTATTTTCCAATTGCATTCTTAAATAAAGGTAGATTTTAAAAATTTTACTCCTATTGGTCCTAAATATAAGATGTAATTTTTATATTTATCAATCTTTTCCTAATTTATCTCTATTGATGCTCCCTCAAAAATAATCAAGGAGGAGAAGAAAGGAGAGAAGATGACTAGAATATTTTAGAAATTATATGTCATAATATCTAACTTAACTAATTTTTTTAATCTAATCAAATTAAATATATATATATATATATCTTATATTAAGGAGATGAAATAGCATATTAGAAAAGATTTATTAACTTATTTGTCATTCCTTAGATACACTGAATTAGTGCTCGTTTGGAATAACTTATTTTTGGGCAATAAGTGCTTATAAATTGTGATTTACTGTATACGAGGTGAGTATGTGAGAGGAGTTTTATCTCGGCTTACGTAATAAGCAGTTATATCCAAAATAATGAAAATATAAGTGTTCCCAAAAGTTTAAAGGGTACACGAGGGACTGAGGGAGTATATATATGTTTAAGTTTTAACTTACATGTAACCATTCACACTTTGATGGAGACATAATTCAATTTTTAGTTCTTTGTTCGAAACCTCGTGGGCACAAATCTCGAAAGTCGAAATAATGATATGCATGCAAGTCCTAAAGAGAACTTTGCAAATTCAGTAACTTTATACAAAACTCATTATTAATGATTAATTTAAATTTGTGCACGAGATACACCTCCGCCCAATTATGAGTTCTATTATACTAGGATGGGACAAAATAAAGAAAGGTAAATGGGTCCCTTTAATTCGTAGGGCCCACACAGCAACTAATTCAGGCGAAAATCATCAACGGTGGAAAATCAAGCTGCATGATAAACGAGTCATACGTCCTTTAATTTCTTTTATCTCCATTCCATCTAATGAATTGTTGTTTATTGTCCCCAAAAACCCTTGGAATATATATACCTGTTCAACAATTCTCTTGTTCTTCGTGCGAATATTAATTGGTGATTCACAAACACTTATCACAATTCAATCATATCTTCATATAGATTCCTAACTTCAATGGAGGTTCCATGGCAGAATTGGTTCTCGGATCTGGTAATTATAATCATTTATATCTTACCTAATTCTTCTATTTTAGGGTTTCATGGTGCACATATCTATATCCTTGTTTAATTAGTTCTCATGGACCTTTGTTTCCCTCGTTTTTTTTGTGGTTCAATTTTTCTTTTAAGGATATGGATGAGACTGGATTCTTCAATAATCAATCACAACACAAGACTTACTCTTTTGATGATGATGATGATGATGATGAGTTTCTTAAAGATATCTTTCACCAACCTTGTTTCTCTTCCGAGAGTGACAGTACTCACTCTTCCACTGTTCAAACCAACGCCGCGTCAGATGGTGGTGGTTCCGCCGTTGTTACAACCCCCACTACCACCGTCAGTAGCTTATCTTTGGATATTGACTCCGGAGGCGGCGCCAGCCAGCTGAAACCTAACGGCTCGAGCTCAGTCCTCTCCAGAATTGGTAGCTTCTCAGACAATAAACCTGTGAGAGCCTCATCGTCTCCGTCGACTTATATTCTGTCTTTTGATAACTCAACTGTACTTCCAGCCACCTCCGGCGATGGTTACCGGAAACATGAATCGGCCGTGAAGAGTGGTAATCAAGAGAAATTAGAGAATAGTACAGGAGGAGGAGGAGGCGGCACACGCGCTTCTCAAAAACGAACCCTAGAAAACCAAAATAGTGATAATCATCAGCCAAAAGCTAATAATCAAGGGACAAAGAGGACTAGAAGTTCATCTGAGACACTGGATCACATAATGGCTGAGAGAAAAAGGCGACAAGAACTCACTGAGAAGTTTATTGCACTCTCAGCTACAATTCCTGGTTTGAAGAAGGTGAGTTTAATTCACTCATTCATTTTATATTATGTCCCAGATTTAATTCTTCAATACTATATATGCAAGTTCAAACTCATCTCTTCATATCCTTTTGACTTCCCATGGATCCGTCTTTAGATGAGCTTATTTTAAATGATTATAAGCTATACTGGTGAGAGTTTTTGCCTCCAAAAATGCAAAAGAGTTAACTAACACTTTTACAAAAAAACCTAAATTTTGCAATTGAAAACAAAAGTTGCTTTTTATTAGGGAACTGGGGTTTTGTTGTTAACCTTTGTAGCTAGCCAAAACACACACGAAATGTTTCGTATGTGTAAGAATTTGTATTGTTCCTTAAATGCTGAATGATAATGGTTTGGATGAATACTAATTTCACAACTATAATGAAAGATTGACAAGGCTTCTATACTAAGCGAAGCTATCATTCACGTGAAGCAACTTCAAGAGCGTGTGAAAGAGTTAGAGGAACAGAACATGAAGATGATGATCAGTACTATGGATCCTATGCCGTACACGATGAATAAGAAGAAGAAGTCATTGTCATCGTCGTCGAGCAATAATAATAATAAAAATAATAATGATGAAGATCAAGACACGACGACCTCTGATATTGATGATGATTACTTCAGAATTAATGACGCACTTCCTGCAGTTGAAGCAAGAGTCTTACACAGGGAAGTTCTCATCAGAATCCACTGTGAGAATCAGAAAGGCGTTATTCTTAACTTGTTGTCTCAGCTACACAGTCTTCACTTCCCCATTATCACTCATAGTGCCTTGCCATTTGGGAATTCCATTCTTGATATTACCATTATCGGTGAGGTACGTACACATCAATTCCTATACATATAACCATAAATACTCTCTTATCCTAATGTAAGAATCGGATAACTAATTCACATAGGTTGAAAGAATTAGTTAAGTTAGTTATTTATAAAAAAACATGTGTTAATTTCCTGAAGTATCCTTTTTAATTACTTGCATTAGCTAGCTAATAGAAAACCCAATATGAATTTATGATTAATATGAAGAGTTTAAGAAAGTTTTTTTATAAATTTGGGATACATAGAAGATTGATGCATTATATTTTTTATCAAAACAAACCCTTTATTATAGTTCTTACATTAGGATTGGAGGGAAAACTTAGATTATGTTGCTTCTTCCTCGCCCAATAAGAACATTGTTCAAACCTTTAATCAAGAATTATAGGATGGAGGAGGGAAAATATCGATGATATATATTAAGGTTCTTGTAATCTACTCCCTCAAGTGCTTTTTATAAGGAATATTTTCTTTCACATGGTGGTCCTTAATATAAAAAATAAATCCTCTTTGTCTGAAATTTTAAATTAATGTTTCCATTTTACCCTCATTAAACGTATGTCACTCATTATCTCTCATGCACACTCTTTCTAAATAATGCTATAATTGGAAAGAAAGGTATAATATTTATACATTTCTTATTTTTAACTAAGATTTGGAAACACATGATTTTGGTAATTCCTTATAAAAAGGATTAAAGGAGTAATGATTTATTACTCCCTTATGTCTTTATTATAAGGCACCAACTACCAAATCTCACAAATCAATAAAAATAGTTAAAAGTTTTAAAATTGTCCTAAATTTTAAGTTATTTTCAATATTACCCTTACTAACTACACTAAACTCAAATATTATATTAATTATTACACTCTTCCACTACCCTTATTAAATATGGGCATACATGAAAAAATAAATTAAATACTCATTGGAAACTTACAAGTGCCTTATAGAAAGGATCAATGATACTTATTAGTTGGTGTCTTATAATAAGGACTAGAGGGAGTAAGAATTAATTAAAACTATTAATTAAAGTTCTTTTCAAGAACAAAAATTATCCCTCGGTATTCCCAAAGCTATAATTAATTTACGTTCTGCAAGTCCAATACATTAATAAGACCCTCTGTCTATATATCATTTTTAATTTGTTCAACAAGGAAAACTCTACCCCTCGTGGAGTTATTTCAAAATAAGCTATACAATCAAAATTCTTTACCAAACCATTAGTTGATTCAAGAACATAATGGAGAATAATTAATTATATACCTGCAATATAATTAATTTGATATGATGATCTAATTTGTCGTGATGCTATCTGGGTACGTATTAGGTTGATGAGGAACACAACATGCCCATGAAGGAACTTGTGAAAAAGCTGAGAACGAATCTGTTGAAAAAGAAGCCATAGTTGACTGGGAACCACTAGAGTATCAACTACGTACCAGACCCAAGTGATGATGATTGAATGATCTCATGTTTAGTTCGAATATCATGTTTTAAAAACGATTCAGCTTTTGAATAATATTATTAATTATCATTTGACTTTGTTTGTCCTCACAACAATAAATTAAAGAAAAACAACTGGAGGGTTTATTATTGTATGCAGATTGAACCTACGGCTCTGGCCATTTGTTATCATGGATTGTAAATTATGACATGTTTGACTACAATATTAATGTATTGTCCAAACCTAGTGTGTTTGATTACAGTCTCTCTCTCTCTCTCTCTCTCTATATATATATATATATATATATATATTGGTCTAGCATGTTGGAGTTTTTGCAATAATCATCAATCAACAATCACGCCTTAAAACTTGTGAGATTAATCATCTAATATATTGCTTGATATGAGACTTCATCATACATCAAATGATTACTATATATGTATTGTCCAGACTTGCTATAAGTGATTATATGGGATAAAGTGCAATTAATGCATGGTCCTTCTATATATATATATGAATGGAAGGTAAAGTAGCACCCACCATTCTGATGATATTTCCCAGTTGCGTCCACAATCCCAATCTAATTTATGCGGAATCTAACACTTTGATGTTATGTTTTGGTACTTCTAGAACCCTAATACTACTTCTGGTTCTCAATATAAGACCTAGTTGACTTTTAGGAGTGATTGAGGAAACTAATTAAATTACTTTGAAGTATTTTGTATTTAACGGTTTTTCTCCAAACTAATATGTCTGATCTATAAATTGATATATAATTTAACCATACCCAACATATAAAATGATTAAGTAATTTATTTAGCTTCATTAACCTCTCCAAAAAAAGTCAATTAGATTTTATATTTAGGACCGGAGGTAGTATTATCTTTAGTGCATCCTTACGTAATTGGAAAATAACGTCAAGGTGATAGATGCAGAATCAAAAAGAACTCTCAGGGTGATGAATGGTACTTTACCCTATATGAAATGGTATTGGCGACTGGGAGGTAGAAATTTCGCATGCTCACAGGGAAAGTCTTCGGTGTGCGGATTATCTTGCAAAGAATGCACACATGATTCCGCAGGATCACGATGAACTTGGGTTTTCCCCAATTGAATGTTTTCATTTTTTTGCTTTGGATTGTGGCTTTTTAGCTCAAGATCATCTTATAGGGCATAGCCTATAGTGGTTGACATTCTCAAGCTTTGCTTGCCTTTGTATCAAAAAAAAAAGAAGAAGAAATGGTATTGGCATTAAATGAGATCGATTGTTTGAATTATATTTAATTACCATTAAAAAGTTTGTTAACTATTAATTTTACTATGTAATTATTTTGACATTTGTAGGTGCTGTTCGAAACCATGATGTTACATCACGAGGATATTTGATGCATGCCATTTGAGTCAAAAGCTCTTAAGGTGAACTATACAGTGTCTGTTTGGATTAGCGGTAGAGAAGGAGTTTTTCTTGCAAATAGGCTTTTGAAAAAGTCAAATAGAAAAAGAGTCAGATTGTAGATGTGATTTGTGTTTGAATTGGTGGTGGTGGAAGTGGCTTTTTTTCTAACCTTAAACTTATTTGGAATAGGGTTTGAAAAGCCTGTTTATATGGAAAATGACTGAAAATGGCATGAATCTGATTAAATACTACAATATATATATATATATATATATATATATTAATATATTATTTGTATATATTGTGACAGTTGAAGTGAAAAAATATAAATAAAATTTGATAAAATAAAAAAATCATTATTATTGAAAAAAGAAGAAAAATACACTAAAGTACTTAATTAAAAATGGATAAAATTGTATTTAAATTAGAATTCATACTTAAGTCATATTTAAATATCAAAAAATAATTTTTTATTAAAAATTTAAAATGGAGTAATTTTTTATCTTGAATTAATTACCATTTGTTTATAGGAAATACTCCCAACGACCAAGAAGTTAAAAACAACATTCAAAGCCAAAATCAAAATATCCTTCATGCCTCGTCAGGAAGTCCTTTAAGGTAACTGTGATGCTCATCGCGGCCATGTATTCGATGATGGTCCTCCACCAACGGGAAAGCGTTTCTTTATCAACCGGTAAATTTTAACTTCTACATTGCTCAAACATTCTCATCTTTGTCTTGAAGAATTGATGTTTCATGTGGAAATTCCTGCAGTGCTGCCCTCAAACTCAAACCTCATCAATAGACAAGCAAGAGGCCTATCAGAGTCAAAGAATGCTGGGAAGCTTGCAGATGATTAGAGTATCATATATTTTGTGTTGTTGCAGATGCTCCGAATGTTCTGTTCCTATTGTGATAAAATAGAGTAACCATAAATCAAAGCTCGAGTTGAAGCCACTGTGTTGAAGAGAGAAGTCAGAAGCAAGAAAAATGGGCTTCTACTAAAAGCCACATTAGGCTTAAAAGCTCAGTGGAAGGCAACGCTTTCCCAAACGGTGCCAAACCAGCCATTGTGCTTTTTTCAGCCTCGCCGCGCGTTAACCTCCTTTCAACGCTTTCCCAAACATAGCCATAATTGTTGAAAATCGGAAGAACTGCACATAGAAATAATTGATTCCCTTGTAATTAATTGAACAAAGAAACAAGAAGAAAACTCCATTGATACCCCTGTGTATAGAGTGACAGAGAAATTGAAAAAAAAAAAGAAACAAAAAGATAAAGATAAAAGCAGAACTCAAGCCAATCACATATCAAAACTCACAGGGCTAAATGAAAAAACAAAACCAGAAGAGGTATGGCTTTCATGCAAGTGTAGCTGGAAAAAGGAAAAGGAACAGGATCGAGGCTCTGCAAGATGATACCGGTAACTGGGTGTCAGACGAGTCTCTGTTAAGAGGCATGGCTTTCGACTATTTCTAGAATCTCTACTCGGCTGAGAACTCATCTTCTCCTTTTTCTCCTTGGCCGGCAAGATTCCCACCTCTGGATGGTCTTCAATTGGATCAGCTACAAAGATTTGTTTCCCCTACTGAGATAAAAAATGTAGCATTTGAGATGGAAGCTTTTAAAGCTCCAGGCCCGGATAGTTTGAATCCCCATTTCTTCCATACCCAGTGGAATCTTATTGGGCAGAAGATATGTGACCTGGTGATTAGGATCTTTGAGTACTCGGAGGTCATCCAGGACATTAATCATACGAACATTACCTTAATTCCCAAGATTGATCATCCTACATCTTTGAAGGACTTCAGGCCTATCTCTTTATGCAATGTGAGCTACAAAATCGTTAGCAAAGTTATTGCCAACCGTTTTAAAAGTGTCATGAATCATCTGGTTGTAGAAAACCAATATAGCTTTATAGCAGGAAGATAGGGTGTGGACAATATCATTATTGCCCAGGAGGCAATCCATTCCATGCGAATCAAGAGCGGTAATAAGGGATACATTGCAGAGAAAGTAGATATGGAAAAGGCTTTCGACAGGCTGGACTGGCGCTTTCTTGAATTCACTCTTCACAGCTTAGGATTGGGAGCGGACTTTGTTAAGCTAATTATGACTTGCGTTTCATCCCCTTCTATGAGCATTATCTAGAATGGTATTGCTTCCGAACGCTTCCACCCCTCTAGAGGGGTGAGACAGGGTGACCCGTTGACTCCGTTTCTATTCATCCTTTGTATGGAGCTGCTCGGTCAACTAATTCACCAAGAAGTTGAAATGGGGAACTGGCATCCTTTAAAATTGAGCTCTTCTGGTCCCAATATTTCCCATATCTTCTTCGCAGACGACCTTGTTCTTTTCGGGGAAGCTTCTAATGATCAGATGGTAGAGATTCGCAATGTCATGGCTCTTTTCTGCCGTGTCTCTGGTCATAGGATTAATCTGAACAAGTCTAAAATGTTCGTTTCTAGAAATGTCCGTTTTAACAGGGCATACAAGATGAGCCAAATTGTAGGAGTTGGATTGACTGCAGACCTTGGGAAATATTTGGGTGTTCCCCTACTGCACAAAAGGATGGTTAAGAGGACTTTTGCTTTGTTACTCCAGAAGGTGAGATT
The DNA here is from genome assembly GCA_963855925.1 of Inga laurina. Classification (NCBI taxonomy): domain Eukaryota; kingdom Viridiplantae; phylum Streptophyta; class Magnoliopsida; order Fabales; family Fabaceae; genus Inga; species Inga laurina. The sequence goes on from OY979705.1 coordinate 51,903,476, forward strand.
GAAATTGGCAAACTGGAAAGGTAAATTCCTGAGTATGGCGGGCCGTACGACTCTTATCAAGTCGGTCCTTTTCGGTAATTCCGCTATACCAGATGCAATCAACTCTTGTTCCGAAAGGGGTGCTATCAGCTATTGAAAAGCTCAGCCGAGACTTCTTTTGGAACCAGCATGAGGACTCCAAAAAATTGCATCTACTTTCTTGGGACATTCTAAAATGAAGAAAATGTGAGGGTGGATTAGGAATAAAAGACTTACATTGCCAAAATAAAGCTTTCCTCATGAAGTTGTGCTGGTGCTTAATCAAAAAATCGGATGCCTTTTGGGTTAAATGTTTACGAGCAAAATACTCATGTGGATTAACTGTTGATCCCCTCATTCAGAGGCGGTGTAAGCAGTCAGCTGTTTGGAGTGGAATTGTGGCTGTCTGGGATGACTTCAAGAGTGGCCTTGGCAAATGTCTGAGAAGCGGCCGGAATACGTTAGCTTGGAAAGAATGCTGGACTCCTGTTGAAAAGCCGCTTGAATTCCTTATAGACAAAAATATGCACTTAGTTGATAAGAGCGCCACTGTGCGTTCTTTTACGACTCCATCGGGTCACTATGATAGAGCTAAATGGGCTTCTTTTCTTCCTAACTGGGTAGTTGATAAAATAATGTTGGATCTCCACCTATAGGCAGCGAAGATGATATTGTTTGTTGGAGGAATGCTACTGATGGGAATTTCAGCGTAAGATTAGCATATGACGCTATCTATCATCAGCACAACCTTAGGCTCCAGCATCACTGGCAGTCTCTATGGCACTAAGGAATTCCTAAAAGAGTCAAAATTTTCTTATGGCAAGTTTTCCATGACAGGCTTCCGACTAACGAACTAAGAACGAGACACAATCCGAGCGTCTTAAACACCTGTCCTTTTCAGTGTGATAGTGTGGAGAGTATCCTTCATATGTTGAGATATTGTGAGCAAGCATATAGAGTGTGGTCAGTTTAACTAACCCTCTATATTATAGTATATTTTTTTTCTGGTAATCTGCAGGATTGGCTCAATTTGAATTTACATCACTCACCAGGAAACAACAAGATGGCAAGATGGCCATGGCATAAAGTCTTCAGTTACACATGCTTGCTCCTTTGGAAGAGCCGATGCAGTCAAGCCTTTGAAGGGTCATCCGACAATCCAAAAGGGATAGTCCACAGATGTTTATACCATCTCTCGGAAGGTGTAGAGAATGGCAGGTTTCGACATCAGATATTCCAAGTTCCAGATTGAGGTCTTCTTCATTAGCAACCCCCAGACCCGGGATTTCATCGCCTTGATGTAGACGGTTCGGTGATTAGGGAAGGTCAGGCTGCTTGTAGGGGTGTTATCCGGGATCACCAAGGTAACTGGATTCATGGATTTCAACAGAAGTTAGGTTATACCTTCCCAACTGCTGCTGAAATCCATGCAATCTGTCGAGGCCTTCTACTATGTAAAAAGCTGGGGCTTAAGAAAATCAAGTTGTTCACAGACTCTCTACAGGCAGTCCATATATTATCCACTCATTGTGATCCTGATCATCCTTTGTATGATGTTATTTTAGATACCAGATCTCTTGTTTACAGCGACTGGGAGCTGGAAATTTCCCACACTCATAGGGAAAGTATTCGTTGTGCAGACTACCTGGCAGGAACAGCGCATAGGATTCCACAAGACTACATGGAATTAGGGCTTTCCCCAATGAAATGTATTCATCTTTTTGCTTTGGATTGTGGTTTGTTACCACAAGATCATTCTGTAGGAACTAGCCTATAGATTCTATCACCTACAAGCTTTGGTTGCCCTTGTAACAAAAAAAAAACCAGAAGAAATCTAAACTATAGTCAAGGTTGTTCATAGGGTAGAATAATCAATTTAATTATCAAATTCGCCCAAAAGAAAAATAAACGAAAACAGCATTATCTTCTAGGTGTGTCTGTATATAATATATATAAATAAAGAACAAAAGCAACCTGCTTGGGCTTCATCATTTGAAAAAAAAAGGTATCTTGAGGGAACAATATATAATATATGCATGAGAGAATGATTCAAATTTTGAATGATATTATCATTTGAAAATGCTTGTCAGTCATCACAACAATAAGAGAGTTCATTGTATGCAGATTGAATCTATGGCTGGCCATATGTTATCATGGATTGTAAATTATGATATGTATGTTTGACTACAATATTAATATATTGTCCAAACTTACATTGTATTTGATTAAAGTGTGTCTATTGTCTATGTGCGTTGATCTTTTTTGTTGCCCTAATATATATATATATATATATATTGGTCTAGCATCTTAGAGTTTTTGCATCAATCATCAATCAATCGCACCTCCTTGTCACTTACACCAAAATAGCTTAAGCTATTTTAGATCGACTCACTGCTTAATTTTATATAAAGAACAGTAGCAACTTGCATGGTTGGGCTTCATCATTGAAAATAAAGATAATCTTGAAGAACCATAATATATGCATGGGAGATTGATCATTTACTTTACTACTAACTAATGTATGAGAGTTGTTTTTCGGTTGTTTATTATACGTAGATTTTACCTTAGTAAAGGAAAATATATGGGTAAAATATTTCCTAATGCATGATGTTATTTGCCAGTAGCATCTATCACCCCAATTTGATTTAGAGTTAAAGAGTATTTTTATCTCCAAAGTTTTCATGAAAGAGCTGTGGATACCACGAAGTTTTCGAGGGAGAAATAATGCTCCATAAGTCACAGACTTTTTGTTGATTTATTTCATATATAATATGATGTCATCAAGCATTACTACAAAAATCATGATATACGATATGATGTTTATTAACTGTCAGATATCACGATTCTGAACCATCATATATGAGGGTGCTATAAAAGCTTGGCGTAGATACATTACGATTTTGAAACTTTATTTATCCCAGACCTATTATAACGGTTATAATATAACACTTGTTACGTATTGAGGTTTTGGTAAAACCATTATCCGCCCATTGCTGTGATAATAATTAACAGACACATGTAAACAACCGTTATAATATATGGTAATGCTTGTATGATACATAACAGTGTCATTTTACACTGTTATTTATTTAGTAACACATATAATGGTTTGTATATAAGAACCATGACTTTTAATAAAAATTAATAACGGTTTCACGTAGACAACCGTTATGTATTAAATACATAAATAATGGTTTATAAATAAGAACCATGAACATTTATAATACATGAAAATTTTTATATAATAACCATGATGTATGGATATAAGACTATGTAAGTGAGAGTTTTTGAGCTAGTTGACATTCTATATATATATATATGATAGAATAACGGTACCTTCCACATCTAGTGGCTACGCAATTTGGCATGAATCAAAACATTCTAAGCTTTATGAGGAGAATCAATAGCAACTATTGATGTTTATAAGTGATAATGTAATTAATAGCCTATATATAATTACGTCTCTTCCAAGGAATTAATCCCTATCAAAAAGGGCAGAGGGGTATGCAAACCCTTGAACTCAAGGGTTTTGCATAACCCCTGCGCCCTTTCTAATAGGGATATTTGTTATTTCCCTATCTTCGTTTGCTTTCTGGGCATAATTGCTAAAAAGACACAAGGTACAGGTGAACACTTACAATATTATATATATAGATGAAGAGTGTGATTGATTCTAGCAACAAAGCTTAGAAAATCTTGATCCATCCAAATTGTATTGCTACTCGATGTAGGAAGTACTACTCTATTATATATATAGAGATGAGGCCAAGTAGTTCAGAAACTCTTACATTGAAGGGTCTATGACTAATCACAATGTTGAATTTCATAGCATTTAATATGGTGCCACCTACTCAATAGAAAGACAGGAGATGAATTTTCAGTTAGAGCAACAATGGGATGTCCCAAAAAATATAACTTCACAACAATACATTCAATATGTCACCTGAACTAGTTTATTCACATATTTTGTTCATGTATGACTCTCAGTACATCTGAACTAGTTTATTCATAGAGATTGTTCATGTATGACCCTTATCGGTATACCTAAACTAGTTTATTTATTACATCCCTATTGATCTTTTTGAAGTAAATTCCGGAAATATGGATACTTCTTAAAAAGGAGTGTCTTTGCCTATGGATCCATATCTCCAGAAGTGACCTCCACAAAGATCAATAGAGTAGGAACCTTTAGTCAATGCAATAAGTTGATAACTTCTTGTGATAGGAAACGAACCTTCGATCAGTGCAAAAATAGGTTTTTCAAAAAAAACCTAACTTCACAAGATCAAGTTAATATTACCTTGAATGCTTTTTTGCATCGTGACTTCACAAAAACACCTCAATCAAATAAGGAGAATAGAGCACCAAAGGAATGCGACCTAGCTAGGGCTCACGAATGATGAAAACAAGAGTTAGGGCAAGTGAAAGAAACTCACTCAGCAGTCGTTGAGACAAGTGTAAAGGTATTAACTAGCATGGCTGTCACTGAGAAGAAGACAAAGGCTTTTTATAGTAGGGCTTGACTGAAAACAACTCTCGCATGATGTTAGCGGGTTTCGTTCGAACATACTAAGTATCAAGTGTACTCCTTTTCAGATGCTTAAATAAAAGAGGAAGGGTAGGTTTTTGGAATTGTCATGCCTAAAACTTTATATGACGATTATATCGATAAAATGTTATTTATTTGTTTATATTTATTACAGTTATTTGTTAATAACCGTTAGTTATGTTATTGTTTTAACATATACATATATCATGTTTATTAGTTAATAACCATGAGGTATGTTATTTTTTTTAAATTTTTTGGGCAGCTATTGCCTAGATAATTTCATTTTTATATTTTGTAAAAAAAACCAAAAAATATCACCCTCTGGTGACTAGTTTCCTGATAGATGACTTGAGGCATGTTGCAAATTTAAGAACTTTTGTTTCCTTCAATTTGAATGAAACAAAAGTTCCATAAATTCTAAGGTCTGCTGTGATGGACTGAAAGAACAAAGGAGGACGATAAACATAAGGAAATTTGAAGTTTATATAGATTGGAAGTGATGGATTCAAACCATCATTATATACGTTGGAAGTTGAAGAGGAGCAACTGCCCACAGTAGTAGGTAATGAAGGGGTACTGGTCTCGTGCTAATCACTAAAGAATGAAGAAGCATAGAGTATTCTCATAATGAGCGTGGGGAAGAGGAAAGATTTGGACTGTTTAGTTTATGGTTATTTAAGAGAAACTATTATGTTATTTTTTTGATATGATGTCAAAAGACAAATTGTTTGTGTGTTCATCTAACATTTCATGACGATTTTACTATAAGAACCGTCATTCTTGGGAGACAATATATGATGGTTAAAAAGTACAACCGTTATGTATTTGTATGGTATTCTAATAAGTGACAGTTGTTTCTTAATAAATGTAATATATATACCTTTTTTTATTTTGATGTTTGATTATGCAACCGCCATTATAAAAAAAAAGACAAATTAAATAAACAAACTAAATAAAAAGTTACATAGATGTTTTAAGAATATGATGCATCATCGATTCTTCATTCTCCAGTAACTTGTCCACCTTCTCATTCAAAGAGTGAACGAGAGAGGTAAGTTCCTTCAAGCACTGGTCTATGTGTCATTACTCTCAAATGTAAACTTGGACCATATGATGAAGCTCGTAGGTTGGGTGGACGAAACCTTTAATGCTCGCTGGAGGAAGGAGTTCATCTTTCGGTTTTTTGCTAGATGATGAGTCAGAAGTTCTCTTGCATTTGTCTATAATGTTTTGTTGAATTAAAAGTTGGCTTTAAGAAGTTTAAATGGAAGTAGAGAAGTGAAGTTCAATTTTTAAATGTTTATATAGAGAGGGTTTTGTGGATTATCGAGCCATCACATCTTTTAGTATTAAAGATCATTATATTTTATAAATGGCGATGGTTAATTCTCAATAATTGTTATGTACTTGATAGTTGTTTTTAAATTTATTGATGTCTACTGTTAATTGCATAATCAACTACAATATTAACTTAGAACCATTAAGTATGCTAGCAAAAATACTTTACGATTCTTAATTAATAACATGAATTACTAAGTTTTAGCTTCATCCCTCTCCTTCGATGATGAGAATGAGGATGAGGAAGAGAACAAGGACGAAGAGGTTGAATAGGACGATAGTCACCATCGACCTGTTCCTTCTTCTCTTCCTCGTCCTCTTCGTAATCCTCATCCACATTCTCATCATCAGAGTAGAGAGATGAAGGTCGGGTCAAAGTATTATCAATAGCATAAGGAAGGGGAAATGTTTTGAACCATCACAGCATTTGTTGTTTCATGATGACTTTTGCTTAACAACCATCATTCTTGTGAGAAAAATTTGACGGTTACTAATACCACCATTATTTATTTGCTTAGACTTCTATTAAATGACAGGTTTTACTTAATAACTATTATGTATCTCAATATTCTAACCACGTTGCCCACTCTATTGTAGCCAGCGCCTCCACCCCCTCCACCAATCCATCTATTGCGCCAAATGACGAGATGACACAAGAGAAAAGAGCACTAGGGAAGGGTCTTGTTGTCATGAAGGAGGTCCAAAGCAAGTTGCGAGATAGGAGAGGAAACTTACTATGAGGTGAACAAGAAAGGGCAAATTGTGAAATCTAACAAATTGTAAAGTTGTCAGATTTCAAAATTTGACCTTTCTTATTCAATGTATAGTAAGTTTCCTCCCCTCTCATTTAATTTGCTTTATGGACCTCTTTCATGACTACAAGACTCTTTTCCGGTGCTCTTTTCTCTTATACCATCTTGTTATTTGTTGTAATAGATGGATTGGTGAAGGGGGTGGAGAAGTTGGCTATGACAGAGAGGGTGACACGGTTAGGATTCTTAGTACTTGAGCTATTTGTTGCCACCAACAAGCCTGGAGAGGAGGAGGAGGTGGTAGAGGAGGGGCGGCGGCGACAGAGGAGTTCCTTGTGATCTTAACATGATGAATGAGAGAGTGAAAAGGCTGATAAAGAAAAGTAGCAATAATCACAAGGAATAGTTGAGTTTAAATAGAGGTCTAATGGATTGTGAAGGTTTATGAGTTATGACTTATAAAGGTCTAATAGAATTACGAAAGGTTATGATAAGGGTGACATTGAAGGTCCGAATGTTATGAATGGTTATGAAAGAGTTAGATAATGGTTGTTTCTAAAGACTATTATGTTTTGTCTTCATTGATATAAGTGTTTGGAAGATGAATCATTTGTAAGTGTTACCTGACGATTGTTTCTTAAGAACCATCATTTTTGTCACTAAATATATGACAGTTATTAGCTACAACCGTTACTTTTGTATTTTCGTGAATTTTGCCTCGTAATACATGACAGTACGCATAATTAACCGTTACGTTTAAGCATTATATATCCTTGCGTGACCTTCGCCTCAATATACATGACATTTATTAGCTGTAACCATATATATTAGGTATTATAAATGCTCAAATCTATAGTAGTGAAGTACCAAACAATTGAAGAAATCAAAACAAAAAAGCAAAGAAATTGGGGGAAAAAAAAGAAAATCGAGAACCCATAGATCAAAATCCATATATATGGGCAGAGAAACTCATAAACCATAGGCCCTATAACTCAAAATCAAAAGCAAAACCAAAAATCCTCAAGTTCTGAAAAAGAAAACAGAAATTTTGGGTTCAGAAAACTAAAAGCTGTAACAAAAAAAAAAAAAAAAACCAAGAAGATCACAGAAGAGGGGAAGGCCACTCACAAGAAAACTCTTCACTAATAGTTGACCTGATGTTGCAATTTTTGAGCCATTGTTGTCCCCTCAAAAACTTTCTAGTGCCCACATGTCTCTTGTGGAAACTTTTGGAGAAAGAATCCCCTTTAACCCTTTTATTTAAGGAGCAACTAAAAATCTTATGTTATTTTCTTGGTGCATCTAGCATCCCCTGATGATATTTTTCAGTTATATCCCGCACACTGATCTTATTTATGGTTTAGGGTATTTGACACACTTTAAATATATGATCAGAAAACTAGAAGCAACAAAAACAAAATTAGGATGATAGATGCATCCTAAATAATATCAGGATGTGAATACTACTTTAGCCAATCAATATATTGTCAGCTTTCTGAAATTCATAATAATATGTAATTGGCCATTTAAAATCTTCTTTTCTTCTGTAATAATTTTATTTCGCTGATGGTTTACGGTTTTACACAGGTCACCACCAACTGATTTTACCAAGCGTCAGCTGACCTAAGAGCTATAAGACTTCACATACACTCGGCAATGCTAACGACAGTGACAAGCACTGTACTAACAAACCGTAAATAAGATTGTTTGTCACAAAGATATGAGCTTTTTAACGCTGAGAATGCTCTCAAATAGCTATAATACTTCCAATTCTTAATACAAGTCACCTTTTAACTATTTCACATAAATCAAGAATAGTTATATCAATATAATAGTTTAAAAATTGTTTTGATTTCCCTCTGTGCCCATAATAAATAATATAAATTTAAAAATAATATTCTGTCTCAGATAAATACATGAAGGGCCTATTTTATATTTGGAATAAATTAATTCATACTCCATAACTTCTTGCAAAGTGATTTACATTTTGGTTAGTAATACTCTCCTAAAAGGTGACTAACATAGAGGGAGATAGGTTTAATATTTTCTGGAAAAAATTACACTGCAAAATTTTTCAGTAAGCAAGACTTCTTTCTTTCGTTTTTTTTTTTTCCAGTTCGCAGCTCATCCACACTTTTATTATATAGGTGAAATAGTAATTTTTCTCTTTTACTTTATAGAAGATTTCATTTTAATGCTTTAATTTCATAAAGTGTCTTTTAGTCTTCTAACACATAAATCGTTAGTTCTATTTACTAAAAATGTCAATATTAAAAATTATAAATGTCAACAAAACATTTGCAAATGCTAATTATTAAGTTTAATTTTTTTAAAAATTAACAATGCTTGGCTCAAAAAATAATCATTTGAGACTAAGGGTGTTAAAATTTGAGAATTGAAAAGATACTTTATAAAATTAATGATCAAACTAAAAAATTATATAAAGGTTGACGGCTAAACCTGCATTTTGCCTGACGGTCTGAGATGAAACTTTTTCCACCTTCACTCAACCATATATCAACGTTCTAATTTCTCCTACGGCAACATTAATTCATTTTTCATATAGGTCTTCTTTGAATAGCCACACAATAGGGAAAAGAAAATATTAGGAGGAAATTTTACTATTCTTGACAGTTTTTTTCCTCAATATATTCTTTTCTGCCCCTTTTTCTCCTTATTCAAACGAAGGATTAATGTCAATCATATGTTCATTGCTTCTTCAATTTTTCGTTCCGTTGAATTTCTTAATTTCCAGATTTCATACAGTCTGAATCAAATATATACTATATATATATAATAGGAAACAATTGAGTAGTTAAGGTTTTAATATTTGTAAATTGTAATCATGAAATAGAATCAGCTTAGTTTCATCCAAAAAAAAAAAAGAGGAAAATCGTCTTTAAGAATATTAATCAATACACAATATTACAAGTAATACCAAAATATAATGTAACACCCTAATAAAGTTAAGGGTACAAATCAAAAAAGGGAAAAACAGAGAAAAAGAAAAGTCTTACTTTTGAGCATCTTTTCACGACATCGCGAATAAATACTTATGAAGGATGAGGAATTAAAACTTTATCCCAAAAAAAGGGATGAGGAATGAATCTTGTTGATGACATGAGGAAGGGAATATTGAAGAACTTTTCTGCAATAATAGAATATGTTTCTAATCATTCTTATCCCCAGCATAATTAAAAATTTGAAAGTATAATATTAAAAAACATAAATACTAAATGTAGCAAAGAAAAAGAAGTAAAAAAAAATGTAATGAGACCTTTGGATTCTAAAACCCATGCACAAGTGCATGGAGCGTGGTTTCTCTCGTTTCTCCTTTGCGTCCAAAGACAAGAAAACAAAATAAAAAAGGGCTATTCTTTTCATATAATCAATTTTATTGTTTTATTTTTTTATATTAATTTATTGTTTTCTAAAAAAAAAATTGCCAATCCTTATTAGTTAAATATTAGTTCATTTACTCATGATATGTTAATTTTGGCTAATGTGAATACAACATATAAGTTGACACAAAATAGAAAATAAAAAAGAAACTTTTTTTAAAATTAAATGATGATATAAAATTTATTTATTATCAACATAATAAAAATTATTATGCCCGTAACCATCTCCTTACACACACACACACACATAGTCAAGAAATTAAATACTCCCTTGGGTCCTTAATGCAGAACCTAATTTAAGAGTTGATCTTGGTCTTTAATGTAATACTACCTATTTCCTATTATATATTGTCAATCTTTTTCTAATTTACCTCAATTGATGTTTCCTCAACAATAATTAAATAAGAGGGAGATGGAGTGAGTTATGGAATTGTGACAGGGTGTTTTTGAAAAAAATAGGCCATATTAATTAACTTTCTCAATATAACCAAATTAAGAAAACATATCTTACATAAATGGATGGAGTATAAAAGTAATAGTTGCTATTGATCAATCCGGCAAGCGCGTGGCGGCAGGGCTTTTAAGTTTTAACCTTAGCAACATTTTGTTTGCTGATTTACGTTTGTATGCCTTGCTAGCTGTAGCTTTTGATTCTAAAGCTTTGATTGCCTTTGTGATGAAAAATTAAAAAAAAAGGATGACTATAACCTTTTACTTTTCCCACAAAGCGAAAATGTTATGATATCTTCGTTACCTTGCCTCATTTTAAAAAATATATAAGTTCATATAACGTGAGCTTATTAGTGTCAAAAAAGATATAATATTATATGATTTTCCCACCTTGCACTAAACACGCGATAACTCCGAGGCCCCAAAAATTAAAGAAAACACGACTTTACCTAACCTCCGAAGGACAAATAAAAAAGTCCATCTGCATGGTTGTGTCTATATATATAGCTAGATAGGATATGATCACCCAATAGGAAAAGGAGGAGTTCAAAATTATATATATATATATATATATATATATATATGATCACCCAATAGGAAAAGGAGGAGTTCAAAATTATATGTATATATATATATATTCACATTCATGCATTTAATTAATTATATATTTCTTTCCTGATCTCTATATATATATATATGAGTTATTTAAGCTACTTTGGGTGGATTAAGTAAATATAATGAAATAAATTGATTAAATTCAATAAATTGACATAATCTCCCTAAAATATTCCTATGAAATATTATACTATCTATGGTCCTTAATATAAGATTCACATTATAGTTCAATTTATTCATTAAAGTGGTTATTATATTAAGAATAAGGAGCTTTATATATCAATTTATATAATAAGTTAGGTAATTAGTTTGAAAAAAATGATAAATATAGGAGAAAATATATTGAGGTCTTATATTTTAGATTAAATATTGATCAACATATTTTGGATGAGATCTGATTACCCCCAACTAGCTCTTAGATTAGAGATCAGAAGTAGCTAGTAGTAAGAATGATACTCCCTTTGATCCTATATAAAAGTTAGATAATTAATTTATAGATATTGAAAAATTAGTTAAGTTTTTTATTTACAGAAAAATGTGTGCTGATTTTTCTCAAATATTCTTTTTAATCATTTCTATTGGATACTGTTTTTTTTATTAAAATAGCCCTTACTATATGCAATCAATATGGTTAGTTTAGGAAAACAATTACTCCCTATGATCTTAAATATAAGAGTTAGACAAAGAGTTTACTTTAGTTTTAAATATAAAACCTGCATGTATTTTATCTTCCAAATTTAAGGTTTTTCTCAAGATATCTCTATTGGTTGCACAAATGAAAGGGATATCCATCAAGTGCAATTCTAATACACAAGATTAAATAGGGTATTTCAAAGTATTTCAAAAAAAAAAACAATACGCATTTGTTACATCAGGTCAAAAAACACACATTTGTTACAAGTAATGACTAACTTACCTAATTGCTTAAATATCCATAAATTAGTTATCTACTCTAATACTAAAAACCAAAGGTAATATAAATTTGGGAAACAATGTGGATTGACCTTACATTTAAAACCAAAACAATCTTTTTATTAACTCTAAAACCTAAGTAGCATTTACACGATGTTAACTTTCCTGACCCAAAGTTAGTTTATAAAACCAAAGGGAGATGATGAAAGAATGAAATTAACACATTTAATTACCCAATTAGTAGTATGGGAAACTCTCAAATACAATAACACTTAATCCATTAGAGAACTAATAATGATATAATATCTAACTAATTAAACCTATTAAAACTAATAATGATTTATTCAAATCAATTCTAGAAATTATACTTAGAATTATATAATTAAACAATTAGACAACTTACTAACTCAATTGAACAATCAGAAGCAAAAATATAAATTAAACTTGGAATATAAACTGCATCAAATTAATAATGAGAACTCAATAATCATAAATTTAATTGACAATGCAAAGTTTTGTAAGCACAAATTCTAGCAAGTGAGAAAAAGCAAAGAGACAGGGACAGGGAAATATGTAAATGGCTATCACCCACCAAAGGGCCTGTAACTAAAAAAATCATGAGAAATGAGAAAAAGTAATGAGATTGGATAAGTAATTATTTTATATTTAAATAAAATCATGAAATCTGAGAAAAGTTAATGAGATCGATCGTATGTTAAAAAATCGTAGTAATGAGATAGGGATAGTCCTAGGTACTGAACTGACGAAATGGCGCTGGAATAATTCCGAAAAACATTCTCCCCATCATGTTCACTGTACTGTTGACACTTCGCAGCTTTGTACTTTTTTCTGTTGTTAAGGCTTACCATTATAATACTTTCATTAATATTAAATATATTAAGTTAAAATGAACAGCATATACTTAAATTGCATTTGTTTTTTTTTTTCGAAACTTAATTACCTTTGTTACATCACAGTTAAGTAAACAATTTTATTAGGGAAAATTTCAGTTAACGATCATTGTAGCCAATTAATATCCCATGGCACGAAAAAATTCTGAAACTTTACTCTAAGACTTTGAAGGCAAAATGAAATCAAAATTTATATTGAAAAGATATCACTATCCCTTGATTATTTTTTTTTAAAGTCAACATTTTCCAGACACGGGCACTGGCAACATGCCAATAGCAGGAAGGGGTAGTGTTGTCTTTTCAGCATAAATTTTAATTTTATTTTGCCCCAGGGTCCTACAGTGAGTTTCAGAATTTCTTGAGGTCATTGGATTTTAATTGGCTGCAGAGGTCCTTCACTGAAATTTTTCCTTATTATATGCAATTTTTTAATATTTATAAATATATTTTATTAATAATATAATTTGGATTTATAACTCTGTCCTTCTATAATTTTTTGCTGATATGTCATTCCATACTTACATCCAACTCTTTGTTTTTCCCTACTCCATTGTATTAAAAGCAAGGAATAAAAAATTGGATCAAGCAATGAACCGGTCACGACACATATTTAAAGGTTAATGGGTCAACCGGGATCTAACCAGTGGTTGGACCGGCCATATTAAAATATTATAATTTATTACTGGTAATATATATATATATATTATAATATATTTTTAAACTTCTATAGATAAACGTAAAGATATTTAAAAAAATGCTTAAAATCTATTAGTATCAGTTATGATGATTATACCTATGAAATGATATATCATTTCTTATAACTATTATATCTTTTTAGGTAATTTTTTTCATCATTTTCATCATTTTTTTAGATTTGTTATTTCTTTACCTATTTTTCTTTTCATCTTAGTCTTAAACCTTTCATTTTTTCTTTAAATGTATATATAACCAATCCAACCAGTCAACCCACCGGTTTTATACCGGTTTGACTCTCCCTCCCTCTCAAGCAGTGAATAGGATCGGATTGGTGACCTGTTTTCCGGTTAGACCGGTCAATCCAGTCCAGTTGTTTGTACCATGATTAAAAGATAAATTATGTGGACGATACAAGAGAGTACATTTTCTTTGTGTTTTCTTTTATTTTTTAACTTTTTTTTTTAAACAATAAGTGCTTGTTTGACATCACATTAATGTCAAATTGACTTTTCTATTGTGAATGCCACTTAACCCCAACATGTGGTGTTTGGGATGCTTTATGAGAAAATGAGTTTTTGGATCAAATTTCAAAATTAAAATAATTTTTTGTTCTTTTAACTTCTATTTCTATTGGTACATTTTGAAATTAAATTTTTGATATATCATTCAAACAAGTTTTTACCAAATGAACTTTTTTAGAAGAGCATATACAAATATAAATCATATAACGCTAGTTAATTTTTAGCCTAGTTTCAATATGCCAAATCCAATTAGATAAAAAAGTAACTTGTGGCAACGTTAATACAAACAATCCTTAAAAAAATTTCAAAAGTGACATGTCATTTGAGAAGTTAATACCAGTGTTCAGGGACCCGGATCGGACCGGCCGGTCCGGCCCAGAACCCGCCGAACCGGTCACTAGACCGGTCTGGTTCCCGGTCCGGTCCGGGTCCCAATTTTTTTTAAAAAAAAAATTTTAACCTTTTCCTTTAGAATTTCATACTATAAGTCTAAAATTTTCAATTACTCACCGGTTTGGTCCCGGTTTAGCTCCGGTTTGGTCCTGGTTTGACTCACTAACCCTTAACCCAGTACCCCGACCGGTTCAATAGCCGATTCGGGTTTTAATACCTTGGTTAATACAGAAATATAAGCCGCCCAAATAAGCTTTTGTTCGGTTTTGAAACTAAGAGTATTCAATTATACATGAGTTTTTGGGCCGGTACTAATAAGCCCAAAAGAAAAGGCATGAGCTAGCTAGTTGTCAGCCTCTTTTCTTTTTTCTCTTTTTTTTTTTTCCTGAACAAACTATGAAACGGAAACGCATAAAAGAAATTTTGCAAGTTTCAGTGTTTTTTTTTTCAATAGAAAGTTTATTTTCTCAAGGTAAGTTTTAGTGTTTTGGTTTGCACTTTAACTTATACCTCGTGTCAAAGGAGTGGAGTGAGGTGCAATTAGAAAAAGAGCTTGAAGTTAGACATATTTCTCTGCAAATTTCAGTATTTTTAGCTTTAACCCATATTTTGAATGAGAAGAAAATTAGGGGGGAAGAATTACTGGAAGGAACTACTAAAACATTGTATAAAAAAACATTGAGAAAATCTTAATAAAAAAAAGACGTTGAAAATGTATATTAAGCCTTTAATGGCGTTTTTTCAAAAAAGTGTCATTAAAGACATAAGATTTAATAGCCTTTAATGACACTTCCTTAAAAAAGTGTCATTAAATGATTAATACACTTTTTCAACGTCTTTTTTATTAAGACTTTTTCAATATTTTCTCAAGCAAATACTTTTTGAAAAGACTTTTTCAATATTTTCTTAAGCAAATAGTTTTTTAAAAAATAATTTTAAATAATAAGTTAAATATAAAAGACATTGAGCAAATTAATTAAACAAGTAACAGCTAATAAAATTATATTTGTAAACTTAAAAATTAAAAAACTTATAATGTCTAGGAAGTTTAAGAGAAAGTTGCAACTTCAAGTAAATATTTAGAAAAAAAATTATAAGCACATATAAAAATATAAGTTAAGATTCATGACAGATTTTAAACTTAAAAAAAGAAAAGAAAAGAAAATCATAATGCCAATTGACAAAAGTTTCTGTATTAAAAAAAGTATTGCAAACAATAGTGCCTTTAATGACACTTTCGCAAGGAAGTGCCATTAAAGGCATAAGATTTAATACCTTTAATGACACTTCCTTGAGAAAGTGCCATTAAAGGTTTAATATACTTTTTCAACATCATTTTTTTTGTAAAACTTTCTTAATGTTTTTTTCGTAAGACTTTTTCAACATTTTTCAAGCAAGTAGGCATATAGAAAATAGTTTTTTTTTAAAAAAATAATTTTAAGTAATAAGTTCAATATAAAAGATATTGAGTAAATTAATTAAGCAGGTAACAATTAATAAAATTATATTTGTAAGCTTAAAAATTAAAAAACTTATAATGTATAGGAAATTTAAGAGAAAATTGTAACTTCAAGCAAATACTTAGAAAAAAAATTATAAGCACACATGAAAATATAAGTTAAGATTCATGACAGATTTTAAACTTAAAAAAGAAAAGGAAAAGGAAATCGTAATGCCAATTGACGAAAACTTCTGCATTAATTTTTTTTTTTTTTTGCAAACAATAGTGTCTTTAATGGCATTTTCTCAATGGAGTGTTATTAAAGGCACGTAAATATATACCTTTAATGGCATTCCCTTGAAAAAGCTATAGCTTCTCCCACGGGCCACGCTATATAATTTTCATAACCCGCCACTTTTATTTTTATTTTTATTTTCATCTTCTTGCGTTCCCTCTAGCTCCTCCATTTTCCAGATCTCCGTTATAGTACAAAGCTTCCTCTCTCACTTGGTTTTTTCTTTCTTGTCTCGGTCTTTTTCAGAAGCTCCTTAGCATGTAAGTGTTTTTTCTTCAACATTTGGTGCAAAATTTTTTTAGTTAAAATCTCTTATTAATCTTACATGTGTGCTCATAATTTTGATTTTAGGTATTTATGTGAAGTTTCAACTCTATCCTCTTGAACTTCCTACATATTGTAAGTTTTTTAATTTTTAAACTTAGAAATATAATAATATTTAGTTTAATCCTCCGTAGAAGTAACGTATATGGCTCAATTTTAAGCAAGTTAAATGCTGGAGTCCTTTTATGCTTGATATATGAAAACGAAATATTGCAAAAAATACGTGCTATATTATTTCATTTTGTTGTGGATTGTATTGTAAATTGCTGTAAATTTTGGATTGTAAACGGAGATTTACATCGGGAAAGTAAAATAATTACGAATTTTTTTTTTTAAAAAAAGACTTCATATGGCACTTCCTAGGAGAAGCGCCATAAGAAGTGCCACTTTCTTATGCCACTTCCCCTAGAAAGCGCCATAGCTTTATAATAAAAAAAATTAAATAATCAAGCTACAATGCTTCTATATATTCAAGAAGTGTCGTAGCTTGTTTTAATGGCGTTGGAAGCTATGGTGTTTTCCAAGCGCCATAGTGTTCTTTAAATTAAATGCCACAGCTTGTGTTTTTTGTAATAGTGTATGTTGTGTGACACTTCACTAAAGAAGTGTCACAACTCATAGTCAATTTTTTTTTTTTTTAAAATTTGAAGCAATTGTGGCACTTCTCTAAGAAAGTGCTATAGTTACTATGGAGATTAGGTGGCGCTTGGTTGAGAAAGGGCCACCCAATAGGGTTTATGTTTTTCTAAAAAAAAAAATTGGAGTAGCTGTGGCACATTTCCAATGAAGTGTCACAGTTGCATATGGGGATTGGGTGGCCCTTGGTCAATCAAGCACCACCCAATACCCCCGTGTGTACACTTCATAATTTTTTTTTATAAATTTGCTTCTTCTTTTTTTGTTATAGTTTTTTTATAAATATTTTTATTCTGCTTACCCACGTGTTTGTACATTTATTTTAAAAAAATTGCTATTTTTTACCGTTTTTTTATAAATTTGTGTTTTTTTTTTTGTTGAACCTGATAGGGATTGGGTGGGACTTGGTCAATCCAATGCCACCCAATACCCCCACGCGGTGACTTTGGGTGGCTCTTTCCTTGGAAAGCGCCACCCAAAGCCTTTGGCAGGATGTGGATAAAAACCCACTCCTCACCAATCACAAAACATGCAACCCCTCAAGGCCCTAGCTCTATCTTTTTATCCCCTCCCCCCACTTGCACCTTTGTCATTTTTAGTTGGCGCCCCACCACAAAGCTTCCAACAAGCTTCTGTTCCACAGTTCTACCCGTCCCCTTCCCTTATGGCCTACAGCATCCATTTGTTCCCTTTTCTTGGTCCCTACTAACTCCATATCTAGCTCATCGCAGTTCTTCTTCCTCTCCTCCTCTTGGTATTTAGTGCCCACAACAAATCTGTAAGTAATATATCCCTTTATCTTTTTTTTAATTCTATCGAGAACCTGTATATTTGGATCTTGTGGAATCTCTATGTGCATACATGCCCTTTTTCTTGTTTTTTTAATTGTTATACTCCTTTGTTGTGCTCTGTACACACATAGAGAGACATACATGCCCCTTTTCTTGTTTTTTTTTTTTTAAATTTTTGTAGTGGTATGTACACACACACGCATATACATGGGCTTTTCTTGTTTTTTTAATTGTTATACTTCTTTCTTCTGCTTTGTACACACACACACACGCATACATGCTTTCCCTCTTTGACCGCCTCCCTTTCAATCGAACAAAAGAAGACAGTGAGTAGTATATTCTTGTGGTAGGATCATGAATTAACAATGGGCGTGTTTATTGAGGTAGGGTTGTGATCAGAGGTATAATAAAGGCAAACTTGTGCCTTTTTTCAAGATTCCCTTGCACTACCCTTTTCTTCACCAAGTTCCTGAAATGGACACCCCACACATTAATAAGCTTTTAGTCATGCTTGTTATTTATATATTCAATGTTTCATTTTAATCATTTGCATTAATTATATTATTTTTTTAAAAAAAAATATTTAATATATATGTATAAAAACTAGAGATAGTTTAGCAAAAAAAAAATTATAAGTTTGGAAGACAAAAAATGAAAAAATGTTGAAATTAAAAGCTCCTATTTAAAAATTTTATCAGTAAAAGGAATTTGATATATTTTTATACATACAAAGTTACTTTGAAGGAGTTGGTACATAAAAATTGATACTTGAATTCAGATCTTTCTGTCTAATAAAATTTTCAAACATAGATTTTTTCAATTGAATTGTTAAGACAAATAGGTTTGAGGTATTATGTTTATGACTAATGCAAACCCTGGCCAGCCCTAGCTCTTATAATTAAGGTATTATTTTTAAGATGTTATGTTGCCGATTTTATTTTAACATAAATCAGAGAAGATAAAAGCAATTAGTAAATGCAATATTCTAGCAACTAACCACTTTTTAAAAATAGGTTGAAGGTATAGATGGATCGAAAATGGATGTCATCTAATCAGTGTTCAAGGGAATATATAGATAGGGTGAAAAAGTTTATTAGATTTGCAATTAAGTATACAAAAATCATGACAAAATTTTGTATCCCTGCTTATCTTGTTGTTATGGAAAGCAGATTAGTCCACTTGATTTGCTAGATCATTTAGTATGTCATGGGATTGATTAAACATATACATGATAGACAAGGCATGGTGAGACAAACGACCCCTGTAGTGATTGGGTGCATACCATGGGTAGTGCTTTGATTGAATTTGACTAAAGCATGTTTGATGAAGATGTTGGTCTTAAAGAAATGCCAAATGTGGTTGAAAGGGTACTTCATAGCTACCCTAAAGAATTTGAGAAGTTGAAAGGTATTGCAGAGAAACCATTATATGCCAGTAGTACTAAATACACAAGATTGCCAGCAGTGTTGAAATTGCACAACTTTAAAGCTAGATATGAATTAAGTGATTTGGGTTTCACTGCACTGCTTGAACTTTTGTAAGATATGTTTCTAGAAGAAAATGTACTTCCTACCAAGACATATGAGACAAAGCGAATTCTTTACTCTACAACCAGTATGAGATATGAGAAAATACATGCATGTCCTAACGATTGCATATTATTTTGAAATCAGTATGCAACGTTGGAGAAGTGCCCTAAATGCAATGCATCTCGATATGGGAAGAAGAAAGGAAAAAGTCCTTTGAAGATCCTATGGAATTTTTCCATTATTTCGAGATTCAAGCGACTATATAGTAATATAGAGATTGCTAAGCATTTGATATGGCATGCAGATAGAAGGATTAAAGACATGAATCTTAGACACCCTGCAGATGCTCCTGAATGGAAAAAAAATTGATCATGAGGACCTTGACTTTGTGAAAGAAGTAAAGAACCTACACCTTGAACTTTCAACTGATGGAATTGATCCACACAGTGTTCAAAGTAGTACACACAGCATGTGGAAGGGATCCCGAAGTCTCGTCATAATAGGCAAAGATCAAGGAAAGGAATAAGTGGGAGGGGTATAATAACGATATCAGTGACTGAATGGGAGCAAGCTCACTTGTATGTGCTACATGACATTGATGAAGTTGAACCGTATGTTGAAGAACACAAGGATGCTCTTTGATTGGCACATGGTGATAGGAATGAAAACTTGTTGACAAAAGAACACAATAGACATTTTTTCAGATTGGCTGAAAAAGCACATTAATAATAAGATAGAGAGGAATCCTAATTCAGTTTCTGAAAAATTGAAATGGCTGTCAAAAGGACCAAGCTTAAATGTATTATCTTATAATGGTTATGCAATTAACGATTACACATTATATACACAAGACCATGATACAAGGAGCACGATGCAGAATAGTAAGGTAACACTTGTTGCTGATTCTTGGTATATATCCACTGCTAAAGACATACAACCTAACTATGCATCAATGTCATACTTTGGTATCATTGAATACATATGGAAGTAAGATCACTCTATGTTCAGGGTTCCTATCTTCAAATGTAAGTGGGTTAACAACAATAGTGGATTGCAAACAAATGAGTTAGGCTTTGTTCAAGTGGACCTTTCTCAAGTTTGGTATGAAGATGATTGTAAGACCTTATCTTACATCCCACTTATCATTGATATTAGTATTTGAGCGTAGTTCGGTGAGTAACACATAAATAGCATAAATATATTGATATATTGATGCATGGTACTTGATTACATTACAATACATTTTCCCCTCAGGGTTTGATAATATATATACAATTTTGTCCAAAATATTCAAAAATAGACTAATTAACCCAACTGCTCAGTTCTTGAGGTCCACGCCCTTCAATTTCCTTTGTCTACTACTTTACCCCTTAAAGACATTGGTTCCCGCTAGAATATTTGTTTGATTGAAAAAGAGTGAGATTCAAATGAATCTTAGTAGTAACAAATAATCACTCATAGAATATGCGATAAATAAATATGTTGAATACTAGATAATGCAATATTATACTAACACATAACTCAATTCAGTCAGAAATGTGTTCAGAGCCAACCACTGTTGCAAACCTTATACATTCTATACCTCAATCCTCGACTGGGCATATCAGTGTACCCATAGGCACTGTGCATCATACATATTATAGAAGATGACATATACAAAGCATATAAACATTCACATAGTATATGAAGGATAGAGTTACTACCTTAACCCCTTTTTGATCCTTGAATAGGCTCTTCGAACTTCGAGCAGCAGCTTGGGCTATTAGTCGGGTCCTAAAATTCCAAATGTACAAGAATTAGGTTAAAACCCATTCATGTACCACTTTAGAGATTTCCAAAGTATTTTTTGTGGTTATATTAGTCTATATTAAAAAATTACCAAAATGCCCCTCGGGACCTGGTCCTAACCCCACCGTACCCGATTCGATCGTGCTTTTTCCAGAAATTTTGACCTAAGCTATTTTGACCTATTTTAGCCTAAGGAATCCATTTTTGACCTCGACGTTTGCAAAATCACTAACAAATGACAATTTTGCCCTTGACAACCCCTATTTAGGGTTTCGGGAGCGTTTTGGTTATTTCACTTTCTAGTGCTTTTTTGAAAAAGCGTTCAACATCAACCCCACCTGATTTTCCCTCTTGAACACAATTATCAAATTATTGAAATTCCAACTCTAACCTTTCCAATCAACCCTAGCCAAAACTCTTGGTAGGAAAAGGGGAAAACGGGGTTTTTGATTTCCAACTTTAAATCCTTATTCATTTCTACTGCTAATCACTTCATTAACCATTTAAACACTTAATACCCCAAGATTTGAGGAAATTTGGGCAGCATAGCCCCTTAGAGTTAACAGTTCCCGAACTTACAAAAACTACCAATCTAACCAATATTCACAACAACTACAACAAGGATTTGAGGTTTATAAAGTTACCTTTGAATTTCTCTTCTTCTCTCTCTCTCTAGGTGAAATCTCTCCCTTCTCAAACCTTGAAATCTTGCTTGCTAAACACATGAATCCATGGAGAAGAGAAGCTTAGGGAAGGAACTACACAATTTAGAAGCCAAATCATAAGGAACAACAAGCTTACCTTAAGGTTTTTCCTCCTCCTTCTCTCTAGAATTCTTGAGCTCTCTCTCTCTATATATATATTGTTGTTTATGCGTGAAATGGAAATGAGAAAGATGAAGCAAGGCTTCATAAAAATATCCACCTATTTTCTCTAATTAACTTTATTCCAAAAATCCCAAAATTTGACTTTTGTGTCACAAAATTACTTAAGCTTATGTACATGTAACTTGTGTCATACACCCTAACTAAAATGGAACTAATTTTTCCTCTCTTGGCCCATAAACATGACGCCTAGCTCCTCCTTCCATGCCCACAATTGGGCTTTCATTCCATTACTCAAATTACATGTATAAAGTAATCATATTTTAATTCAATTCCATATGTGCTCCAATTTTAATAATTAAAATTAAATCCCTTGCCTTCAAATATTGACACTTGGCACATTTAGGATTTAAAATAATTATTTCCCCTTTATTTTCCTTATTTAATTTAAATTAACCTCAATTAATTGGAAAATGATTAATGTTGTGCTTTATTGGCAAAATTACGATTTTGCCACTACATTTTTTAATAAATTCCTTTTCTTCTTTTCCTTGGCCAAAATTGACATCAATATTAGGCCAAATATTATTCTCTTGTGTTTCTCTACTTTGGACCTCAATATTGGGCTTTTTGGAAAACCCAAGAATTAATTCTATAACTTATTCTAACCCAATTCTCATGAAAATGAAAATTACTAACTTCATAAAATTCAAGTTCATGAATATTCACCATTTTATTGAATATTTCCAAATAATTACAATATATTTTGGTGAATAAAATTTGGGGTGTTACAATGATCCTTTTATTTTAGTAGCACAAGCAGAATAAGTGTTTTTCATTCTGGATCTTGCTAAGAAGAATTGGTCTATTGTACTCCCATCAAACAAGAATCATCAAGAACAAGTTGATGTTGAAAGTAATGAATATTTGAATACCGTTGAGGATAATCCTTCATTGGAGAATTTGTGGTCAGAAGATATTGGTATATATGAAGATGAAGATGCACCCTTATATGTGAGACATGATCATGAAGAAGGGATTTGGGTCAAGAGAAATACAATTCTCAATCCAACACGAATTTTCAAGAACAAAGTTTTAAATCAAACGAGAAAAAGGAAAAGATAATGAGTGCCTTGACTTTTTCACTTGTATGTCTTAGATGTTGTTATATATTTCAAATTAATTTACTTTCGTTGACATGGTTGACACTTTGCACTAATGTTTTGTTTGTTTTATCTCACTTGCAGGACTATGGATTCACCACATGATGAAACTAATGATGTTCCCATGTATATTGCTAGACAAAGATTTGCAAAGAGCGTAACCCGTGACAAGACCATTATGACAAGGTTGATCAAATTGAGAAGTAACGGAATTAAGTTAGAACTGGAATGGAATGAAAAGGGAAACCCAATCGACCTGAATAGTAGCTCATTTAATAACTTTATTGGGACTACAGTTTGAGATAGAGTCCCTATTACAATTCAAGATTGGAGATGGATAAAGAAACATTATGGGGGTAAAATATAGAATGAAGTATAGATAACACATTAATTACTTTATTGTTCAGTTTGTTTTGTTTCATATAATTTCAATGTAACAAATCATGTTTGTTTATTGTTACAACCTATTTTCTTATTGAGGGTAGTGATGATCAAAAGAACTTCGTATTGAGAAAAGCCAGTAAACTTATGAGAAAGTTTTGTTTTGTTCTTGTAAAATACTTCTTGAGGGATGAAAATGAGAATATCATTACTACACCACTGAAATTGTATGAAAGAATCATCACTCAACAAATGTGGGATGAATTTGTGAAAACACATGCAACTCAGGAATTCTAGATAATATAATATGTTTGACTTTACCTATTACTTGTAATGTATTTATAATTAACATTTATTGATGTGAATCATTTAGATCTAAACAGGAGTTAAGCAAGAAAAATCGCTCTAACGCCACCAACATGCCATACCGGTACTCACAAGGACTTGTTTCATACTGACAATTAGAAAAAAAAATTGTAAGAAGTAATGATTATTTCATACTTAGATAAATTTTATGAATAAAAATTAACTTCAACTAACTTTGATATGCATATAGAAAAATCAAGTTCAAATACTACATAGGTACCATGCCATGATCTGTGGGTAGCTGGTTGCACAAATAAGAAAGGTGAAATTCGTAGTAAAAAAGCAAGAAGAGTATCCAAATATTTTGTAAGTATTGGATTATGCGTACAATAAATAATTAACTTTACTTGAATGAATCTGATTTATAATAACTAATATTGTTGTAATTCTTTTTGTGATAGCAATTAATGACACAAGAGGATCTTGCGTTGGCCAGCTATGTTGGTGAAGATGATTTGTTGAGTAGAGCGCTAGGAGTATCTGAGTATGATGGTCATATTCGGGGTACTGGTTTTGCAGTCACCTAAACATCATACTTCGGAATAAAAGTGACGTTTTGCAGCTGTTCGTGGAGATGACTAGTTTCATGCATCAAATACAAAAACTTCATGAACAAATGTAGTATAGGCCAACACAAAATGTTCCCACCTGTGATAGCCCAAGTGTTAGAGATAGTTGCACTTCCATACCTAAAGTTCCTCTTCCTTTGGTAATTAATTTCTTCTCTACTTAACTTTATGTTACAATATAATTTAGCAAATTTTAATATATTAACTCTATTTTCCATAGGGTGAGTCGGCATGCAAGTTATATATCAATCAATCTTTCAAGCATGTAGTTGTAATGGATGTTGCCTACAACAACAATAATGGTACACTGAACAATTTACCATTTCCCGACAATACACTTCGAGTAATGGTTGACGTCTACATGAAAGAAGACGCGCTCTTACTGATCCTGTCTCGGGATGAGCAAACAATGGCGAAAGATGTTGTAGGGGGTTATGTTGCTTGGCCAATAGGTCTTATTAAGCCATGTGAAAAAGTCGTTCATTTACAATTCCCTTTACTTTTCCTTTGCACTTCCATATAAAACTATGCGATTTAATTTTCTGATTTTTACAAGGTGGACAATCTAGAGGAAAACAAATCCTACTTCATAGCAAGATTTCAAAGTGTTCGACAACACAACCACAATCGAAAGCATTAGTTAGCCAGCAGAGTAAAAGAAAAGTGACCTTATATCGCAATCAGTTAGTATCGATTGCACCAAATGTGATCCACTAAGGAGGTCTGGAACTACCTTTTGATAGACACATCTATAGTGCTAGTGGTCTAGTTGATCATATTAATGGTGATGTGTTGGACGAAATATGTAATCACGGATGGATTAGTGCTTCAGTTATCAACAGCTGGATTAGGTACTTTATCATCGTCGTTTATCACTGTAGTTATTATTTATCATTCAAGTTTTTGGTTTTCATGACATTGTTTGTTTTATACCAGGTACTTGTACCATGACATCTTAATGGATACAGACGGGGTCTAATTCGCATTTGTCAACCCTTATCTCGTTAGCCAATGTGGGGGTAGAGTAGATATGCATGCACAATCTAGTGATATGAAAGATTACTTTAGAAAGAAAGTAACACTAACTACGCTATTTCTTGTACCATACAATTCGGGGTAAGTTATTAATTATTGGTAGTATTTCAGTGTATGTTGTTTTATTGTTTAACTTTTACCATAACATGATTGTTGAAGCAAAATTTTTAAAATATCTTAGGAAACATTGGATATTGATTGTTATCAATCTAGCAGAACCTGTAGACCCTCGCATTTACTATGTGACTCCTCTAATTAGAGGTCTTCCAGAAGACCATCCTCATATGTTGTGATTGTTCAATAGGTAAGCATACGTGTGTATGTGTAAATATTTATATGTGTCATTGAATAACCAAAACTAATCATTTCTATTTGTTTTGTTAGCGCATTGACTGCATATCAGGCCTCTGCTTCCTTAAGCTATTCTAAAGTTGCTGACCCTCTCCATAGCTATGCCTGGAAGAAGATACAGGTACTGATATATGAATTTACTCAAATTTTGTTATTAAACAATTTTTATTCAAAAATTGAGTTAACTATTTCATTATATTGTTGCAGTGCCCTTTCCAACCCAATGACAATGATGGTGGGTATTACATCATGAAATTTATGAAGGATGTAATTACTCATGATTAGCTATTTATTCCTAAAAAAGTAAGTCATTTAGTTTCAATTCATAGTGTTTTAAATTTAATTAATTAGTGCCTGAAAATTAAGTTTTAGTGCTTTTAATTTATGCATGATTGTACCTATATGTAGTATTATGAAAATCCATGTTGTGATAGTTTGACTAACCATCAAGTCAATAAAGTGATCGAGGAATGGTGTGAATATGTGTTTAGGCAAACCTCTAGGTAGCTACTATTTAATTAACTAGCCTAGCTGTTGTTTCTTGCCAATTGTTGTGTCATTTATTTAATTTGAATTTGTTGTATTTCATACACAATTGTATAAATATATTTAGTACTAATATAGTTAATTAGTTATTTATTTGTATCATTTTGAAGTTATTTCATTTTTGTTTGCTTTTCTTCATTTTCCTGGGGATATAGAAATTTGTGTTTAAAGTAGTGTAATGTTGTAATTATAGGGTTATGAATTAAAAATATGTAAATTATATTTAAAAAAATACTTTATGTGGTGCTTTCTTAAAAAAGGGTCATAGGAAGAAAAGGAAAAAAATCAGCCACTTCCTATGGTGCTTCCTTGAGGAAGGGCCATAGGAAGATGGCCCCTCTTGTGGCACTTTGTGGAGGAAGGGCCACAAGGGGGGGGGGACTTCCTGTGATGCTTCCTCATAGGAAGTCCCCCCTCCTGTGGCCCTTTCTCCACAAAGCGCCACAGGAGGGTCATTTTTTTTTAAAAAAAATGCCATACTAGAAGCGCCACAGCTTCTTTTAGTGGCGTCTTGATATATGGCAATTCCTACGCGCTACAGCTAGTTCAAATATAAGCACCATAGCTTTATTTTTTTTGTAGTAGTAGTGGATCCCTTATTACTTGGATCTCCACAATTCTAGACAAAGTGGGACTTGCTCCTTGTGACACACCCACCTCATTATTTCCAACAATTCTCCACATGTGTCAAAAGGAACCCCTTTAGGTAAGTTACACACATGGGTTTAGCCATTGAATCTAGTGGTCTTTTGAACTATGAACTAGACCTAGACTAATAACACTTAGTACATAGAGATGTTAGTGGTCCTATTGACTATAAACTCATGATCTTAAGCTCATAGTAGAGGCATTAATAGTTAGAACATTTCACTGTTAAAGTGGCTTTGCCATGCATGTTCCTGGTGCATAAAAAATCTATAAAGATTTCGCCACGATCTCATAAGAGCAGTCCCACTTCACATTCATGGAGGTGATTTCATTCAATGTACATGCAATGAGTACACGATTCTTTAGGATTATGAAATCATTAAGAGTTTTTACTCAGCCTTACCAAAATGCAATCTAGCGCTTTCTCTACCATAGGAAGGGATTGGTAATTTATTTTAGTGCTAGCAGAACTAATAAACAACTTGTTGTTACATATTGAACTTCCTTCATTGGATCACCAATCATAGAGATTAGGTTACCATTGCTATTAATTTTGAATTGGCTTTAGTCCCATTCCCCTTGACTAATTTATTTCTTCTTGGTTTTTTTTGACAGACCCACAAGTCATTTTTTGACCTCACAAAATTGATTGAGATAACTCCATAATGTTTAAGCATGCTTATTCACATTGTATCTCAAACGATTTTCACTTATGTCACACCTTATTTCCACCACTATTTAGATGAACTTTAAACATAATGAATTCGAACCACTAAACCAAGTTTTATCCTAAGAAGAAAATATTTTCATAAATAGTTGAAAACCTAGCCCAAACACATGATTTAAACCTGTAAATGAATGGGATTTTCTGAAAAATTTAAACTCTTTGAAACAGTTAATCAGTGGTTCATCTCTTCACTATGGCTCAAAATCCTTTAACTCCATTTATTACTATCAGAGCATTACTCTGCTCTTATCCTAGTCTATCATCCATTAACTATGGGATCATATCATGCAAATGCCCTTTTTCCGTTTCATTATTTAAGCATGGTATACTACAGCTATCTATACTACTTTTACTACTACTACTACTATATTGGCCATGATCATTCCATAGCACTTACCTTGGGCTAGTGCTTAGCTCACATACTCCTCCTTTTGGAGGTTAGATACATGCCCTTACAAAAAACTATATTTACATACCTTAAATTAGAATAAACTTAAATAATTTGAGCTAAGCACACACCAATGTACGATAAACCACTAAGATAATTAATTTACAAAACAATCATAACTAATGGTTTCCTTAAAGTCTCCATCTTCAAGCTTCCTCCACTAGCTTGCTATTTCCTTTAGAAGTAATTGCCCCTACTGCCAGTATATAGGAGAGAAGGGGTGAGATTCAGATAAATCTTAGTAGCAAAACATCAATTCAATATATAATGTGCAATGGTAATTAAATATATATGTAAAGAGCCAAATAAGAACAACACCTTACAAGCACATACATATGGCCATGGCGCAACTCAAGCAAGGATATTACATATTCGAAGGCATATGACAAATAAACATGCAAGCAACCAAGCACAAACTATATAAGAGTAAATTTTATTACCTTTTGCTTCTTCTCCTTCCAAGTTACCTCTTCTTGGTTAAACTTCTTTAGCTTTGCTTCCTCCTTTACTTGATATCAAAAGCCGAATCCTATTAAACATTGTATTCATGTAAGGGGCGGATTAATACATAAACTTTGGGATACTTACTTTGCACAGTTAATCTCTCCCCATGACCCTAAACTCTAACTCTTTCATTTAGCTCTTTAACTTTGCTATAAATATTCATTCCCAATCCCAATTGGTCTAAATTTGTGCTATGAGCTTAATGCCACACTAACTCCTCTTTTAAACTCAAAGGATATTCATTTTCCATTCTAGGGTCAAGGGAAGGCTCAAATTGATTAACATTTAATTCAATTAATTTAGCCCTTAAATATATCCCCAACATTCACTGGCCATTATCAATTCTCAATTCCCTAAAATGTGACTAATTTTTCCAACCTAACCCAAATCTGCCTCAAATTTTAGGAAAATTTGAAAAATCATATTTTAGGATAGGAGACTCTATTTGAGGTGGTTCAAGTTTCTCTATAAAGCTCTTAAAGTCCTTTATACAAGAAAAATATTAAAAAATATCCACTAATAGACTTAGTCTCCCAAATACCATTATCAAGCTAGCTGTCTAATATGAGAGTCAGAATTCCTAGATTTTCTACCCAAAGTTTAAAAATTCATAACTTATAATTTACACATCCAATTCCTAACTTATAATACTTGATTGAAAGCTCTATAAGTTTACTTTAAGGTAAAAAGATCACACTACCAAATTACTAAAGAAACCTCATGAAATTAGCCTATATATCCATTGTCAGACTTCTGGAACACAAAGTGTTCCCAGTTTTTCGACCAAATTTCCAAAAATAATAACTTTTGCTATAGATATCTAATTGACACGCTCTAGGACTCATTTTAACACTTAGGATGTGTACAATTTTATTGAAAAATTTCATAAATAATAGACATGATTTGCATAATCAAAACAATGCTCGAAACTAACTGACTCTCTCAATAACACCACCATTTTCATCTTAAATCGAGCTCTTCTTGATTCTATCATCTAAAACACATCTTAAACTCTCAAATCCTGAAAAGAAAGTGAACTAATTCCTCTCAAAATTCAGTTTCTAACTTCTGCAACTTCATGCATGTTCAACTCTGTTTTTCCGGCAATGAAGAAGAGAAGAAAAGGTGACATGCAACCTTATATTTGGACTTTAAACCTCAGAAATTTTGGCTCTATGAACTCCTAAACTCAAGCTTTATTTCGGTGACCCTTCAAACAGACCCAAAGAACCCAAAAATTTATCCCAAGACCGACATGCAAGCTCACCATTTAAGCTCTCAAGATGACAAAATTGCTTTTCCAGAAAAAAGGCAACTTCCGTCAGCCATAAATCCTCAAGAACAGCACCAAACTACCGAAATGAAAGTGGGAAGAGGTATATTAGACTTACCTCAACAATATTCCAAGCTTGCATGTAAGGATCAAGCTCTTCTTCCTTCTCTTTTCCGGTGATGGAACACAGTTTCTCGGTCTCTCTCGCCTCTCACTCGCTCGACTTCTTTCTCTGGCCGAACAAGTAAATGAAATCAGTGTGAGTCAGGTGTTGAGTGTTTAATTGAGGGAAGTGTCTGTGTTAGGTGTTGAGTCGGGTATTGGGCTGTCCTTATTGAGAGAAAAAGAGCTGAATATGTTCGTGAGTTTAAGTGGATGAGGGTTTGTGTGTGTCTTAAGGTGTGTGTGCCATGTGTGTGTTTTTATTTACTCATGTGTATATTTTATCCTATTAATCTCACACACTAAGCTCTAAATTTCCTGCTTTGTCTTAAAATTCCTTAAATTTCTTAGGTTCCATAATTTGGCTTATCTTTAACCCAATTCCGATTTTCAGGTCGAAATAACAAAGTTACTAACTTTCCCCATTTTCCTAAATTGGCATTGGCTCATCATATAATTTTCATAAATTAATCTTTAACATTTTTAAGTATTTTATTCTTCAACTAGCTTCTTCAAGCCTTAAAATAACTTGCTTGAAATTTTCAAGCTAAATTATGACCTCTAACTATTTTTCCTTAAAATTTTGAAAACATATGCCTTTAAATCTCAAAATTAACTTTAAAATAATGTGGGCCATTTTTGGGGAACTAAACCTCTTTATAATTTTTCAAACTCCTCATAATAATATTTCATACTATTTCCTCAATATATCTGGGCCCTTAAGTAAGTTTATAATTATCTTCAGCATTTTCCTTTTGATATGCTTAAGACATTTGGCTCCATTAGGCTTAGTAGTTTACTTAATTTAGATTAATTTTTTATATTTTAAACCCACAATTTGGGAGGTTACAACTTATACCATTGTTCTCCCTATAATGACAATTGCCCCTTTAGCAATTACAACTCATCGTCACTAAGTGTCAGTTTCACTTCAATGCATTTGCTAAGTAGTTTTAAAAAACTTAGCCTCCAATTTTAGCTAATTTTTGAGTAAAAAACTCTTACTCAAATAATAATTTAATGTGGCTACTAGTGGATTTTTTGAAATTCAATTAACATCCGTGTATTATAAGATGTGAATCTACTATATATGATACCAACATTTATTGTGCCCCTTAAATAGTCCCCCCCTCATAGAGCTGAATACTTATATATGCTCAATCATCATGTAGTATATATATGCTATGTCACAAGGATTACTATCCATTAAGCAGCAAATTCTCAATAATTTGTGCTTGCTCGGATTGAGCTGTAAGGTAACTTCAAAAGCTATGTTAGCATCATAATTTACAATGGTTCTCATGTACCAAACCTTAGAATTCTCAATATTATATGTCATCACTATTCCCTTATGATTTCAAGACTCAAAATTACCTTTGCTTCACTTATGATTCCATATTAAATTTTGAAGTGCATTCCAACTCAATATTCACGATAATCATGCATACTTATACCAAGAAAACTATACATCTATAAATCATGAAAATTAAAACACATTTATCTCTACACACAAGATAAATGGTTAATTTTTCATACCACTATCATAACCACACAAAGATACGATAATTCATATTGAAAACATACAATATGATAATTCATAAAATTTGTTCTCAATAAATAACAAAGCCTCCAATTTTAATCGCCACACACAAAATTTGACATTTATAAATCAGGCTAACAAACACATGATTATATATGATAATATTTTGTAAGGTATCCAAATTTTAGGCACCCCACATTTTTGAATATCTCAAATTATATATGATAATATTTTCACACAATTCTAATTAAACTAGAAAGTCACCATATAATGCCCTTCCATTCTAATTAAATTAGAATATCCTCAAATGTTATCATTCTAATTTCACAAATATCTTAAAATCTCCAAACTTAAAATAACAACTATACAACTATATGTATGACTATTTGCACATCAATATGCAAACCATATATACCATCCCAATAATTTTGTTTTTTTGAAGGGGGAAAAACTTTAAATCAATGCATACATCGAATACATGTAACCCCACAATTGGATTCAGTCACTACTATAGAATATACATTTTACGTCCCTAAAAAATGTCCCTTTTAAAGAAAGGGACGTAAAAAATAAAGACGGTGGTATTTTTGTAATTATGGGTGAGAACTGAATAGCTTTAGACGTCCCCAATTTAAATAGGGACTTCTAAAGTGTGACTTTACAGATTTTAAACGTCCCTATTTAAATTAGGGACGTCTAAAATCTAAAAAAAAAATTTACTTTAGACGTCCCCAATTCAATTAGGGACGTCTAAAGTATGTAAAGTTACACTTTAGACGTCCCTATATATATTGGGGACGTCTAAAGTTTTTTTTTAAATTTTTTTTTTATTGAGGGACTCCCTTTGGCGTCCCTCATATATATGGGGACGCCAAAGGGCGTCCCTGTTGCGGGACGCCAAAATGGCGTCCCTAACATATATGGCGTCCCGCAACAGGGACGCCCTTTGACGTCCCCATATATATGAGGGACGCCAAAGGGTGTCCCTCATTAAAAAAAATTTAAAAGCCTTTAGAGTCCCCAATATATATAGGGAGTATAACTTTACATATTTTAGACGTCCCTAATTGAATTGGGGACGTCTAAAGTCACGTCTAAAATTAAAAAAAAAGAATAACTTTAGGCGTCCCTAAATTAAATTGGGGACGTAAAAAACAATTCAAATTTTTTCTGACAGTCTTTATATGTCAGCTTTATACTAGTTTTACATTCATCTTTCTCTTCCCATCGCCGTAAACATAAGAAGAGCCACTACCACTACACATTTTAACTCTTGCTTCTTCTTCTTTATATGCCCTTTTTACTCTTACTTCTTCCTTTCTCTCTCTTTTTTTCACCGCCAGATCTACTATGTTTTCTTACCATCTTTTGTATTTTATCTTCTTTCTCTTTTTTCTTTGAGTTTCCCTTCTATTTTATCTTCTAACTTGTGTTGTTATGGCTTGTAGATCAGAACTCTGAAACATGCTTCATGACCACGTTCCCGCTGAGAAAACGAGGTTCATCTCTCCCTATCGCTCTTCTCTATTCATTATTACGAGAAAATAAATTTCAATAATAGAAGGAGATAAGTTTTTTGTAACTAATTCCTCTTATTATTTTCATCTTCTGCCTATAAGATTTCAGCCTTGGAGTTATTATTGTGTAGATTTTGGATTTCAGATACTAGATTTGTAATTTTATTGACGATGATATATGATTTCTGGTTTTAAATACTGTTTACTCCAGATCTATAATATAAACAAATTTTTTTTTTAAAAAAAAAAAGCACTTTAGACGTCCCCAATTTAAAGTGGGGACGTCTAAAGTCCAGACTTTAGACGTTCTTTTATCTACGGACGTTATTGCCATTTTTTACTATGTCGCTCACATAGACGTCCCCTTGTTTTCAGATGTTAAAAGGCCTAAAAAAGGGACTTTAAAAATATTTTTTGTAGTAGTGAGTATGTCATATGAACCAATATTGGAACCACCGAACTCATGCACACACATATATATTCCTTCCACAAACAACTTAAATAGGAAACCATTGGCCTGTACAGGAAGCATGAATAATATATGAACTAACATATTATAGCACAATATCCATAATACTATATTTTTGCCAAACGAAATTTAAAGCCTGGCCAGAGCCAAAGTTAAATGTGACTCTCACACATATAATGCCACATGGAGAAACTTAATATATATAATATTAAAAAATCATAGACCAAGAGACATTATGTCACGCCTTTATTTTAATTTCACATTTACCAGAGTATTAGCAGAAAACGATATGCGGTTCGGTGGGCAACAAAGGAATAACATAACTATACTGATAATATGTGTATGATTACATAAATTCCCCATAGGGGTTTGTACATGATATTTATGATTAAGGTAGCCGCACAAGGCTACTAGGGTGTCTGAACTCATCCCAGTGAAATGGAGACTTCTTGCCGTCTTCGTTCCACTACTATAATCCCCTCGTACGGTACTCTGCATTGTTGTTTGCATATCTTCTGTCGTCTCCTGTCTAAATTGTTGGTAGGAAAGGGGTGAGATTCGAGAGAATCTCAGTAGGAAACAGATACCATAATGCATGCATGATAGATGTGTGTATGACATGTTAGCTTTATCTAGATGCATGCTCCATAATGACATTTCTTCATGCTCAATGTTTCATACAACAAAACTATGGCCACAGCAAAAACAGAAACAGAGCTTCATTTATTCAAATATGCTCTACACAATCAAGTAAAGCAATCACATACATCATTACACAAGCAAAGATATCAAATACATGCAAGTAAGGTAAGTCCCCAACCTCTAATCTTTCTCCTCGATTTACGTGCCACTAGCTCGGAGCTCCATATTCGATCCTACAATGTCAAATGTACCATTTAGACACTTCCATAGTATTTCTGGGGGTTATATGAGCCTATCTTGAAAATTTACTAAAATACCCCCGGGTACCCGGCCTAGCCCCGCTGTATCCAGTCCGGCTGTACTTTTCCCAAAATTTTGACATGGGCTATTCTTACATATTTTCACCCAAGGAATCCAGTTCCGGACTCGAAATTATCAAATTCAATATCAAATTATGAAATTGCCCTTGGCAGCCCTACTTTTAGGGTTTTAGGGGCGTTTCCATAATTATTCTTTCTCGGCCTTTTCCGAAAAAGTGCCCAACTGTAACCCCACCTAATTTTCCTCCTGAACTCCATGGAATAATTAAATCATTGAAAATCCAACACTAAGGCCCTCAAACATCCCTGGGCAAAATTATGGTGTTATCAGGGAAAAATCGGGGTTTTGCGATTTTAGCTCCGTAAACGCGTTCCTTTCTACTCCTAACCACCTTATTGACTATTCCATTAGGTTACAACTACCATTTAGTACCAATTTGGGCGGCATAACCCCTAGGGAAACCCATTTTCCATTTTTACAACCAAGGACAATCCGGCGAAATCTCACCGATTAAATTGTCCACAACAGTCAGAATAGTCAATATACAAAGGTTTGGAAGTTACCTCAAGCTCCCACTAGCTCTCCTTTGATATGGCTGAACCCTAGGTCACTTCAACAAGCAAATTTGAGCTTCCAACCCTTGAATCACATAAGAGAATAGCTTAGGAACGGAGTTATATGCATTAGGAACCGATTTACCGAAGGAATCACTTACCTTTGCAAGTTTTTTCCTCTCTTTTCTCTCTAAAAATCTCAACTCTTCTCTCTCTCTAAAACTGAAAATGGCATCAGTTATGGCTGCTGGAAGGAGATGATCACTTTTTATTTTAATATCTAATATCATATTTCATTTATTTGATAATTTCCCAATTTTCGGATTTTTACAAAATTCTGGCAGATTTCTGCCCAAACTTTGAAAAATCATAACTAATTCTAGAAAAATCGAATTGGAGTGATTACAAAGTCTATAGAACCCTTATTGAGTCTAGTTTCAAGGAAAAATATATAATTTTGCTGAATGGAATCAAAAAATTCCCAGAATTTTAATCTTTGCCTGCTGTTCCAGAAACATCACAGTTTTTCTGTGCTGACTTCAAAAATTCATATCTTTTTGTATATAGCTTTAATTGATTCATATGACCTATCAAATTAAATCTTATGATGTCTACTTTCATCTTGTAAAATCTCATGATTTTTGATCATCATTTGATCATTCAAAATCACATGACAAGTTCACTACCTCATAGGCGATTTCATCGAAAATATAATTATATTCTCCAAAATTCACCATTTTACTTTCTTAATACCCAAAAGATATAAGAAACATTAGAAAATAGATTTAGAACATCTACTAAACTGGGCTTAGCAGTCTACTTAATTTAGACTTATTCTCAAGCATCCAATCCCAAAATTCGGGATATTACACATTACCGTTGGCCATCCAGGAAAACTTCCACATGTTTATAGCATTCATGAAACTGATGCCATAAAAAATTTCGTACTTAATTATTTCAAAACCAATATTCAATAACATTCACACGTATTTAAATATGTGATACCCATGCCATAAATTCGTTTTTAAAAAATTCCAATCATCAGATTATAAGAACATAATAATGATCACCAAACTATAAACATAATTCGCTACATATTCTTCCAATTAAAAAGAATCTATGATTTCTATGATTCAAACCAATTGATATGATATCTCAAAATAAATCACACAATGTGCAAATAATTATTTTATTTATGGATCAAGTTAAAAAAAAAACTCCAGATAGATTAAATAGTGGCTAAAATATTCACTAATATCTCCATATTTATTAAAATATAAAACACCATTTTGTTTCAACTTCCAATCTATCGCTTTAACTCCCAAAATATATTCTGCCATGTTGACCAAAAAAATTAGGAGAATAGCAAAATTTTAGGAGAGATAATAGGAAATTAGCAATTTTCAAACAAATCAATGTCTTCATTGATAATAAAGCCTTAAACATATGTAATTGAATAATATCATGATTTTAAACTGGATATCAAATCTCAGCCATAGAAAATTGCACCAAAATTATAACCTAACGAAACCAAAAGCCATTACCGCATTAATAAGCCTTTTATATATGTGCACCAATATTCTGGTTAATGATATAAAATCAACACATAACTTATTGCGGTTTGATAAGATCAAAAATATATATATCTATATATATATATATATAGATATGCGACTCTTTCTTCTTCTTCATCGTCTTCCCGAGCAACTTTCTTTTCTGAGGCATATATCCATCTTTGTTTTGCCTAACATGAACAACAAGTTGTTCCTTCTTTTCACAAAGATATGCTTAATCCTACTGGTTCTCCGTTGAAGAATCATAAACACTAGCAAAAACAGAATCCGTATCTTCAATATCTTAGCGAGATTTCAAAAACTAAATGTCAAAACAAACTGTATGGTGGAATATTCAGTTGGACAAAGCTTAAGGATATGACCAGTAAAATCAACAAAACAATGCCCAAAATTAAGTTCTTTGAAACAGAAAAGGCGACTTTGAAACTGTTATAACTTTATTCATGAAAAAACAATGGTGGGCTCAGAATATAACACGCGGTCTTCTCTTGCCTTAATTTAAAACCACAATAGAACCGAAACTCAAGAACGACCTAACCCATAAATATATTCACATCGAAATATAATGGAAAGAGAAGTGCTCGAAAGCTCTAGAGTAGTTTATCAAAACCTTGACTAAAGCACTATATATAAGCCTCACCAATATGTACGTTGGCATCCCTCTAAATCACCATAAATAGGCAGCTTTATTAACATAAAATGCCATAAAACCATGTGAATGAGACGGTGCTGCGTATTGGGCATAAAAGCCAATTAAAGGCTATTAATATTTTTTTTTACCAAAAAGGCTATTAATATTTAGACATTAGGCATTTAAAGGAACTGAAGAAATACTTTTTAATGCCAAAATTCATTATTGGGTTCAGCAAAATTGCATTTCTAGTAAAGGTCCATCGTTCCAAAACTTAAATTTTTGATCTCACAAAAGACCTTAGGAAAAGCGCTTAGTCCACGTTTTAACTCGTGCACAAGGGGTGGGAAGAAATTGCTGAATTTCAACTAGTGGCCCATTGTTGAACGAGTTCATTCATCCTCTTAGCCCATGTAAAAGTCTAAGACCCCTTATTAATTGGACCTTCACAATCTTAGACAAAGTGGGACTTGTTCCTTGTGACACACTACAAAAAAACTGTTTATTTGTAGTGGTTAAAATGGTATATTTGTAGCAATTTTAACATCTACAAAAGATATTAATAGTAGTCTTACAAACCGTTACAAAACACATTGTTGTAAAGGGTTTTGTAGCGGTTCTACATAATAGAATCGCTACTGTGCAATTGGTAGAGGTTTCGTCTCACCGCTACAAGATGGATACATAGATAACACATTATCTGATAAGGTTGTAGTTGTGTTTTTAAACCCCTACAAGTGTTAGTGCAAAATTTTTCCGGAATTTCGAGTGGTGGGAAATGAAAATTTAAAATTTGGAGCCAACATTATAGCGGTTTAAAGCTACTAATTACAAGTAGGAATTTAAAAAAATTGGCGCCAAATATTTGTAGTGGTTACAAAACCACTATTAATAGTGGATGAAATTTCAAAAGTTGTGCCAAAAATTAAATCTGATTTTGAATTTAAATTTGTAGCAGTTTGAAAATTGCTACTAAATATTGCATAAATTAAAAGAAAGCAAAATAATAATTTGACTCCATTGTTCCAACATTATGTTGAATAATTTATTATTTAACTAACAATTTAAATGATAGTATTAATATTTGAGAAGAATGATTAAATTAAGTTAGATAAGTGTAAATATTATGCAGGTTTAATATTGAGAATGTCTATGTAACGCTTGCAGCAGTTAATGTGATTGTGTTTGTGGCGGTTGATATTTGTAGCTGTTTAGATGACAATATTTTTAGCTAGTTGACTACAAAAATTGTTCTAAATTTTTGTAAAAAATATAAATTGAGGTTTACAAGAACAAAAGTATAATTAGTTTAATCATTCTTCTTCTTCATCCCTACAAAAAATGTGTGGAGAAAACGTTAATGGTATTATTTTGTGTAAAAATTAAATTTAAATGAAGTGATAATAAAGCGTAACTTATAAAAATGCACCGAACTATAGATAAATTGTCATTGCCTTCAGGGAAGAAGTTTTCAAAATTGGCTAGCTAGAATGGCTCACTCTTGTAGGCAATGTTATCATCATCACCCACGTCGTAAAGGTCTTGAGGCTTTAAGTGAACCATCATATTCCAATCCCTATGCCTCTTGCCTCGACTTAATAAACCTGATGTGCCTCTGAGGCAAGAATATATGGCTCATCATCTTCATATTGACCAGTATGAATTGGCCAAGAGAAATTCACTAATGTGATACCTAAGTCATCAGTTATGAGTCCCCGAGAAGTTGTGGTATTTGCCCTTGAACAGTGTCACGGTGAAATAACCTTAATAATTTAGTTCAATAACATCAAGAAGCTTTTCATAATAAGGGACACCTCTAAACTGCAAGTTGCTGTCACTACTGCTCGCATAACGCCTTGTCCAAAAGGTGCCATAAAAACCTGAGTTTTGAGTTAGCAATCCTTGATCTCGTGAAACTGTGAAAAAGGAAACTGTTGACATTGTATATTGTAAACCTTTTTGCATTGTCAAAAGGGCCGATTGTAAGAGTTATGAAATCTAGTGAGTATAGGTTATGGTCATGTAGTATTTTGAACGCAAACCAACTTTGGGAACTCTCTGTGGACTATTTTGTCAATTCCAGAGGATGTTTATATAAAAATCCTGAGTTGATGTTTCACATGACTTCTAAATTCCCTACAATTAATTATGAGAAGGTGATCATCAAATGTAAGTTAAAAATGTAAGAAAATATATAGAATAATATATGAGTGTACAATTCTTACTGAAGGAAGGGTTCAATTTGAGTGCAATTAATCAAGACATGTCAATGTGCTTGCAATGGCCTCCTCTGCCTATTTAGAGGTCGTAGTCCCGTCTCGGTGTCTATGGGTGACAGTGAATAACTCCTCGTAGTTCGTCCAGTGGTTCTCTTGCTGAGCCTTCCTCCCCTAAAAGAATTAAAGCAATAGATTAATATTATAAGCAATAAACAATGAATTTATAATATAAAGCTAAAATTAATTGACATTGTTAAAAATTACCAATTCGCTGTAAGTGACTGCAAATGTCTTCGATCCTATCTTGTGATGGATCCTCTACTGCCCTCAGCTCTTGGTATTTCTCTGAGAAAGAGCTTGCATAAATAAAAAAACACTAACATTATTCAAAAAGTAATAATTATTAAAAATATTACCTGTCCTGCTGTGCTCCTCCTGTACTGGACAAAACTTGCCCAGTTATTAGGTGGGACATCATCAAGCACGTTCTTGATCAGCTGCTTTAGAGGTATAATCCCATCCTTATTCATGTCGTGATAGAGACATTCTTCCTGTTCTTCTAGCCATCCCCTATCTTGATCATCGTGTACCTCTTCCTGTTGTCGTGGACGACAAACCTATCTTGTAACACAATTTAATAAATAATAATTAGATACAATTAATTAATTACCTCTTCAGTTATTTTTTTTTTCTGCTGTGGGACTTCAATGTAATTATCTTTAGTCCTTGGGACCTGTGCATCATTTTTCCTAAATTATAACTATTTACAATTATAATATAATTAAATACAATTAATTATTTTCACAGCCTCATCCCACACTATATTCTTCGGCATATGGGGAACATACTTCCATGTCTTGAAGCGGATTGGGAATCGCATCTAATTCAAACCCAGTTGGTTTAGATAGTGATTGAACAAATGACCACCATTTTCAACCGGCAGATCCGTGGCTTCATTCCACTGAACTATCACATGTAGTCCCCGGTCCAAGCTATTGAGATTGGCCTTGTCTAGCCTCCTAGTGGATATGTTCCCCTACTTATCTGCATAATTCATCATATACGTTAATTAAATTAAAATCTATATTTAAACATATGTAATTTAAATACTAAATTTATTAAAACAATAATTAAATTTACCTTAAACTTGCACATCAAACCCCATCAATTGCGAAGACATCCGCTGTGGGTTATTCTGGTCTTGGGCCTCCATCTCATCTAGGAGCCACTCCATGTCAATGAGAATGGGAATGTTGAAGTCAAATTCCTCATTCTCGTCTTAATCACTCAGATTGATATCAACCCCCTCTGGCTGAACAGGCAGCTCTGGTGGGGTTCCCTGCTGTGGGGTTGTCTGTTGTGGCTATTGTGGTGGGGTCACCTCCTGCAATGGCATGGGGACATGTCTACCTTCGCGCTACCCTCTACCACCCCTACCATTGCCCCCTTTACCACTGCTCCCCCAAAGAATTGGTATGGGGGGAATATTAGCCTCCTTCCCCTTCCCCTTATCTCTCTTAGAAGTCATAATAACTGCAATTGTTATTAAATAATTAAAAAAGTATCAATATTTAAAAAAATTAGAATAATAAGGGAAAAAGTGACATAAAGGAGTTAACTTTACTAATCTCAAATGTCTAATATGTAAATACTTGAATAAAACCTCAGATTTAAAGCAAAACCTTCCAAAGGGCGTATAAGAACGAAATTGGCAAAAGTGGTAAAATAGGGGGCGAAGGCACTTTTATAGAGTTCAATTTCGTAGCGATTTTTCTAAAAACCGCTACTTAAACAGCTACAAATCATGAAACCTTATCTAGTGCAAGGTGAACATTTGTAGCGATTCTATAAAATTGCTATAAATGTGCGGTCCCTTTGCATTGTATACCGATTATAAGTAGAAATCGCTACAAAATATGCAAGAAACTTTGTAGCGGTTTTATAGAACAACTACAAAGTTGCAGACGCTCTACATTCTGTAGTAGTTATTCATTTAAACCTCTATAAATATGCACCTTTTTGCATGCCATAGTGGTTATTGTCGAAAAAACTGCTACAAATAAATCACCATAAATGTCGCACCAGCTTTGCACCATATGGAACACATAAGTTTAGATTGTAACGGAATCGCTTCAATGGCAAACTAGAAAAAAGAGGACCACCTCAGACTTTGTCTAGTACCGATATCTTACAGCAGCTTGAGCATGTTGACTTTGAGTTTAGAAAAAGCGATGATTCAGCAAAAACTCGCCAAAAGACGCGCAGCACTTTGGCGCGCAGCAGTGGAAGAATGTTTGTGAACTCTTCCATATTGGAGATGTAATTTACCTCGCCACAATCTTGATGTCATGCACTTTGAAAATAATGTTTGTTGTAACACCCTGCCTTTAATCACGTAATTATAATTCGATATTAGGTAATTAAATTAGATTAGAGACCGCCGAATAGTTTACAAACTTATTTAAAATTCCCTTTAGTAGTAGGAACTTTACGAAATTTTCAAAACTTCATTCCTCTTCCGGTCTCAAGTTCAATTATCGAATATAATCACCTGTGCAGTTTATCCACATTTAAGTAGGACAGAGTGTATGACCAAAATCCCGGCAACCCCCGGGTTCAACTATAAATGTAGAGTTCAAATCCTGTTTAGGGAATTACAAAACCAAGTATTCAGACTATATACCTCTCAAAATGTTATACAGTAATTCCCAATTAAACTATCTAACTAACATGTCCAAAATAAATGTCCCGACGGAACTCTACCCGCTCCGGGTCACACGCTTCTCCTTGGAGCCAGTCGCCCTGTCTGAAAGGTTAGTTCAAAGGAAAGAATGAGATTCAAGAGAATCCCAGTAGTAACTAAACATTTATACCACACATAAGCACATAACATGTAAGCAAATCATCATGCAGCAGCAGCACATATCACACTCCACCCTCATCCCCTTTCTCCGCCGGGAAGGCACACAGTCCTAACCCGAACCGTTGCTAGCTACTCAGGGACTATTGGCGTGGCAGTGCATAAACATAGCCTGACAGCTCATACAGCTATCCGGCTCTCGCAATTGGCCCGTCGGCCTCACAAATAGCCTTTCGGCTCACATATCACATATATCACACTTCATCCTCATCCCCTTTCTCCGCCGGGAAGGCACACTGCCTAAACCCGAACCGTTGTTAGCTACTCAGGGACTATTGGAATGACAGTGCTAACACAAATCCACAAAGATCACAGCATACGAATCCATTCCCAATCAACGATATCACACACATGCAATGCATCATATATGGTACGAAAGAAAAGTCACTACCTGATCCTTTCCTGATGGCTCTGGGCACAGTAGGCTCACGAGGATAGCAGATGTCAAATCCTATAATCAAAATAGGGACATTTGGTCAATCTCTTTTCCAAGTTCTTAATTCAATAACACTCTAAGTTGGTATTCATTTGAACTCTTTAGATGGCTATTATATGCCTAAACATATGCCTAAAGGGTTGGGATAACTATCCCCAAAGATCCTCCTTAAGAAAGATAAACAATGATTTTTGGTCTCTTCACTCGAGCACAGAAGGCCGTGCTCGAGCATGACCCCTCCTCTCACTCGAGCACACATGCGAGTGAGACGCAGGAAGTGCTTGCCCGAGAGCAACTCCCGCGACAAACCTACACTCTCACTCGAGCACAAGAGGCTGTGCTCGAGCAGAGACCTCGCCAGCACCCGAGCACCACGGAAGTGAGACTTGCGAGTGACGACCCGAGAGCATCTCTCAACATCTTCCTCCACATTTACTCGAGCACAAACACCTGTGCTCGAGCATAGATCCTCAATGCTCGCGAGCATAAGGAAGTGAGGTCCCGTGAGTGTCCACCCGAGAGCAACTCCACTCCCAGGCAACAGATTCACTCGAGCACAAACTCCAGTGCTCGAGTGATCTCCCAATACTTGCTCCCAATACTCGCGAGTGCCAGCGCACTCTTGGCAACCACCCACGAGTGATCACCCGAGACGCTCACCCCCAGTGATTTCAGGCACCCTCACTCGAGCACAACATGCTCACTCGCGAGCACATTCATCCTGTGCTCGAGTGAGTTTTTCCCTCACTCGAGAAATCACATCAGATACCCAAAACGCAGCATCTGAGTTGATTTACCAGAATTCACCAAATGAATTCCAATGGTCCTATAACTTATACCATTACTCATTCTCATCCAAAACTTCACCATAAACCCATTGGCAACCACAAACAACCCAAATTTCCACTCAACAACACATTCTCTCTCTCAATCATCAAATCACTCAAAACCTCCTTCTAACACATTTCCCTTATTCATCTTCAAATCAACTTCTAATCACTCTCAAGTGTCAAAACTGACCAAATGAACAGTGACCCACTAATCCAAGCCTACCCTTTAATTAACATCATAATTAGGTCAAATTTCCAGAATTCTCATTGATTAGGCAAACATCTTGACATATATATCAAAATGCATCACAAACCTACCTCTTTAACTTGCTGAAATCAACACCTTGATTCCACCAACTTTCAGATTTGTCCCACAATCAAACACCACCCATGGAAATTCTGAAATCATAGAAATAATGCTCTTAACCTCTTGATCAATATTAATGAAGGGTAGCTAAGCATATAAGATCATTTACCTTGACCAATTTCAAGCCCTTAATTTCTCTTTCTTGCTTACACCGCCGGAAATGGAGGAAAGGGAGAGAGAATAGTGATGATCACTTCTCTTGGTTCAATACACACACATGGCCGACTTTAAGAGTGGGAGGGAAGAGAAAATGGTTTGACTTTTGGACTTCAATCCCATGGCTCTCCTC
This sequence comes from Inga laurina, assembly GCA_963855925.1. NCBI lineage: Eukaryota > Viridiplantae > Streptophyta > Magnoliopsida > Fabales > Fabaceae > Inga > Inga laurina. Next base: position 51,948,142 of record OY979705.1, read on the forward strand.
TTGCCACTTGGCAAAATCTCATCCTTCCTCTTATGAGTTTATATAAACTCCTCCACACAAGATTCCACCCCTTGGTCTTTCAATCTCAACCATTGATCTTGATTACTAAAGGGTTTTCTCATCAATAACTAACCAGACGGTTGGTAAATTTACCGTTTTAACCCTGTTTAGCTCAATACTTATTAAATCATGAATAATGATCTTATTATCACATTACACACATATACTTCAAATATGATTAATTAACATTAATTACATCATTTGAAGTCATAATTCCTTGATTAAAATCCAGGATGTTACATTTGTGACAATGTGCTATATACGTTGCTTAATGAACCCAGCAAGACAAAAGATCACCTTCAAGCTAGGAAAGATTTACGCGACATAGGAGTTCGTGCAAACGCTTGGCCAGATGAGCATTACAAATTTCAGCCGGCAAAGTTTACCCTCACAAAACCTAACAAGGAAGTCTTCCTCGCGATGTTGAAGAAATTAAAAGTTCCTGATGGGTATTCAAGCAACATTTCTCGATGTGTTAACTTGCAGGCTCGAAAGGTTACTGGCCTGAAGAGTCATGACTCACATGTTCTTATGCAGCAGTTACTTCCTCTGGCTATAAAGAATGCACTTCCTCCCAATGTTTCCATCGTTTTGGTGGAACTTTGTTCTTTCTTTCAGAAGTTGTGTTCTAAGGTTTTGATCGTTGAGGAGCTCGATCAGCTGCAGTCCAAAATCATTCTTACGCTTTGTCATTTGGAGATGATCTTTCCTCCGTCCTTTTTTACAGTGATGGTTCACCTTACAGTCCACCTCATTCATGAAACAAAGCTCGCTGGACCAGTACAACATCGATGGATGTATCCGATATAGAGGTACTCATTTTAAATATGTGCTTTATTCTTCGTATTTAATGTTTTCTAGTCGTCCTTTTCAGCATTTAGTATCAATTTTCTCTTCTTTACTTCGTAGGTTCCTTGGTAAATTAAAATCTTATCTACGTAAGGAATAAGGCGTGGCCAGAAGGTTCTATAGCTGAAGGCTATATAGGGGATGAGGTGCTGTATTTTTGTTCAAGGTATTTTGATGATCTTGAGACGGGTTTCAACCGCCCACCTCGTGTTGACGATTGTCCCAAACCTGCGCCGACATCAGGAGAATTTATCCCTCGTGTTGGTAAACCAGTTGGAGCAACTGAGAACTTCAAACTAACGGCAATTGAGATGTTGCAAGCACATAGACATGTCTTGATTAATTGCACTCAAGTTGAACCTTTCATACAGTACGAATTGTACACCCACATGTTATTCTATATCTTTCGTAACATTTCTCACTTTCATTTCACTATCACCTTTCCATTATTAATTGTAGGGAATTCAGAAGTCATATTAAGCGTCAACTCAGGATCCGTACACAAACATCCTCGGAAGTTGATAGGAGGGTCCACAGAGAATTCCCGAGCTAGTTTGTGCATAGAATACTAAATGACCACAACCCATACTCACTAGATTTCAGAGCTCTCGCAATCGGCCTTCTTGATCATGCAAAAAGATTTACAACATACAATGTCAATGGTTTTAAGTTTTACATGGTTTCACGGGATCAAGGATTGCAAACTCAGAATTCAGGTGTTTATGGCACATTTGGGACAAGGAGTTATGCGAGCAGCAGTGACGCCAACATGCAGTTCAGAGGCGTCCCTTACTATGGAAAGCTTCTTGATGTGGTCGAATTTAATTATCAAGGCCGTTTCACTGTGTCGCTGTTCAAGTGTTTGTGGGCAAATACCACTACTTCTCGGGGACTGACAACTGACGACTTAGGGATTACATCAGTCAATTTCTCACGGCTAATTTATACTGGTATTTCTCAAGATGATGAGCCGTATATTCTTGCTTCAGAAGCACATCAGGTTTATTATGTCGGGGACGAGAGGCACAGGGATTGGCATATGGTCGTTCATTTAAAGCCACGAGACCTTTATAACATGGGTAAAGGCGATAACATCGCCTACGAGAGTAAGCCATTTCAGCCAGCCGATTTTGAAAACTACTTCCCTGAAGGCGATGACAATTTACCTCTAGTGTGGTGATTTTTTTTAAGTCCACATCATTTAAATTAAATTTTTTAAATTTAATAATACATCCCTAACAATAAGTTTTCTACATAATTTCTATAGGGATGGCGACGATGAGTGATCAAATTCAAATTAAGCTTTTGTCATTAAAAAAAACTGGAAAAAAATTTTAAAAAAATAATAAATTAATATTTGTAGCGGTTTAATAACCGCTACAAAAAAAATAACCGCTACTAATAAAAAACCGCTACAACAATAAAAATAACCGCTATAAAATGGATACATTAACCGCTGCAAATGGTACGTGGATCCTTATAAATACCCTTACCACAACTCATTTGAAACACTTCCCCATTTCTTTTCACCTTACCTTTCTTTCATTTTCTCTCATTTACAACTTCTTTTGTATGAGTTAAGGAGCTGAACAATACCATCAAATATGGTAAAAAGTTTTTTAATTTTTTTCAATACTTCTTTCCTTTTTATAAAATTTATTCTCACCATTTTTTTTCTAGATATTTTACAACTTTATTTCATTTTCATCTATTTTTCATACACAATTACATTGTAGTAAACAACAATAGTTCCTTATTACGTACATATCGTTAATAATATTATCAATACAATTTTTATACTAATCTAATTAAATTAAATTATTCCTTTTAATTTATAAATAAGGTAAATTATTGAATAATAAGCTAATTAAATTAGATAAACTAATAAAAAAATAAACTATTTAATTTAATATTAAAAAAACAGAAACAAATGATCGTATTTAAAAAAAAATTTATATTTTTGTAGCGGTTGATAAAACGCTACTAATTAACGCGTTTTTTTAAACTGAAATTAATTTTTTAGCGCGAATTTTGAATTTTCATGAGATTAATAGCGGTTAGATAACCGCTATAAATTTCATCAAAAATTCAAAAGTAGTAGCGGTTTTACTAACCGCTACAAAATAGAAAAAAAAATTCATTTCTCTTTTCCCGCCTTCAAAATTTCAGTTTTTTTATTTTTGTAGCGATTATTATCTCTGAAAAAAATTTCACTCATGAAGATTTGGTAGCGTTTGGATTGAACCGCTACAAATTATGTAGCGGCTATTTTCCTTGACTAGCGGTTTTAGATAACCGCTACAAAATAACTTGCAACATACGATTTAGTAGCGGTTTGTCTAACCGCTACTAATATTATTTGTAGCGGTTAAAACCGCTACTAATACTCATTTTTAACCGCTACCAAATCACGTTTTTTTTTTGTAGTGAGTGAAGATGATGAACGAACAGAGCTACTCCTTTGTGAGAGCGCAAGGGACGAGTCTACAAGACTTACAAATAAATCACGCAAAGAAGAGAGGATTGAGATTTATAGAGCGAGAATTGGGCGCGAGGAATGGAATGGAGAACTCTGAAACGTATATGGTAGATTCTTTTAGACCGGTTTTAGACAACAACCAGTTTAAAAAAGGTAATATTTTGGACCGGTTGTCCCAAATAACCAGTCTTAAAAGTAAGAAATATTTTATTTTTTTACTGCTTAACTTTTTAGACCAGTTACTAATTACAACAAATCTAAAAAGTTTGGTATTTCAGACCGGTTTTGAGGGACAACCGGTCTAAAAAGTAATAGATATTTTATTTTTTTAATTCAAAAAAATATATTAGACCTATTATAGTAGAACCGGTCTAGAAAATGTATCGCATATATATATATATATTTTAGTTATTTTTATCTTTTTAGACCGGTTCTTAAGAAAACCGGACTAAATAATATATTTTAAACCTTATATCAGGGGAACCGGTTTCACAAATTTTTTATAATTACAAAACCGCCACCGCTTATACTTTTTAGACCTTATTCGCTATAATCGGTTTAAATGTGCCGGTCTAAAAGACGTTTTTTGTACTAGTGCCTTTCTTTATATCAAAAAGTGATTTAAATCAATTGATAGAACCTATCTCAACCTTTATATATCTTCGTCAATTCAATGTCCAGTTAATTGATATGAGACTCATTTAAATGTGTTTATTCCTTTTGGGGACATTATATTATTGCATTCATGAATCGCGAGGAATGAACTGCATCGTCGACATCATTTATCTATAATTGATAATTTTTTATAATCAAATATTACTTTTAAAAGATATACAAGTATACAATAATATAATTTTCCCTTTCCCTATATAGCAATTAGTCCCCCCACTATACAGCATGTGTCCAAAGGGAATTTTGGTTGTTAACCTATGCGTTCTCATCATATCCCCTTCAAAGCATGTCTTCTCTTTCCCCAATAGTAGATGCCCTCCACCATATATATATATATATAGATGCTTTTCACCACTCAAACTTCAATCTCCAGATACCCTTCAATATTATTATTACCACAACAACTTGTAAGACCAAGACTCTCGTACTGCATATATCTAGCTAGGTTAGTTTTTATATATATATATATATATCTTGTAAGACCAAGACTGTCGTACTGCATATATCTAGCTAGGCTAATGTTTCTGAAATTAATGTTGCAGGATATATGGATGATGCTGAAGACTTCCACGGTCAATTTTGTCACATGATGATGTCTTTTGATGAGGAAGATGAAGAGTTTCTCAGAAACATTCTTCAGCAGCAGCCTGCAGCTGGTGGAAATAATATTAGTAATAATAATAAGAATAATAATCACTTGCCTTCTTCTTCTTCTCAAAGCAGAGATAAATCATCCTTTCCCACGGTCGATTTCTCTATCGACAGCTCTGGCGACGACTGTCATGGTGGTGGTCGTTCGAATGAGGACGACAAAAGCCGCATGTTGCCTGCTAATAAGGCAATGATTTTAGTATTTGATCAGTCCAACGTATTACCAGCAGAAGAAGAAGGAATCCCAAAACGCGAAGGGTCTAGCACCTCCGAACTTTGTTCATTAAAAAGGAACAGAGATCAGACATGTAATAATGTTGTTGAGCCAAGAAAGAATACTAGAAGCTGTTTGGAGACAGCGAATCACATCATGGCCGAGAGGAGGAGGAGGCAACAACTCACAGAGAGATTTATTGCGCTTTCTGCAACTATTCCGGGCTTGAAGAAGGTAAGTTATTTTTCAAAAAAAATATCTTCCATTGTTCTTCAAATTTTCAAGTGTTTAATGGTATGTTTCTATTTTATTCATCATTACATTCTACATAATGTAGTTTCATTCTGATATCTTACAAAGTTTTGAGTTTTTTACGATTTCTCAAAAAAAAAAAAAAAAAATCTATGACGTCAAAATTTAGTTATTTTGAAAATCATGAAAATTTCAAAATTGCATTATTTCATACTATAAAATATTAAAATGTCATTCATTTTATGTTGAAACGAAAAATCAACAAAAAAATATTTAGGGGGTTGGGGCATTATTAGAGACCCTCTGCCTATATTTTTCATGTTTATCACAAGAGTAAATGGCAAAAGGGAAAAAAAAAAATACGGGAGGAGAAAATAACCAGAAAGAAAGAAGAGAAAGGTTATCTCTTAGAGTGTGATATGACCGATTTGGATCACATTCAAACTTGTAGGTCCCGCATCTAAAAAGATAAAGGTGGTTTAAAGTGAAATAATCATTTCGAAGCACAATTGTTGTTGCATTATTATTACTATTATTATTATTATTTGACAACTATAGATGGACAAAGCCACGATTCTTCAAGAAGCGACGAAATACGTGAAGCAGCTTCAAGAACAAGTAACAGAGCTAGAGAAACACAATAGCATAATAATAAACACTTCATCATCATCATCATCAGATCAGAAATCATCGATGAGATCGATAAAGAAATATTGTGAGCTGCACAGAGTTAATATTGATGATGATGTTGATGATGATGATGAGTGTTGTAAAGCCAAGAATGAAGGGTTGCCTCAGATTGATGCAAAAGTGCTGGAGAATCAAGTGCTGTTTGGGATCCACTGTGAGAAGCAAAAGGGCATTGAGTTTAAAATATTGAATTTGCTTGAGCGTTTTCATCTTTATGTCACTAGTAGCAGTGTCTTGCCATTTGGGAATTCCACTCTTGGTATCACCATCATTGCCCAGGTAATTAAAATATTTTAATTTTATCTTTTTAACTTAGAAAAGTATAATGTTGAATAGTTCTTAAGAGGAATAGCTGAAAAATCTCCTATTATAAAATTTATTGCCAAAGGTATTTGAAATTTGTTTAAGGACTTGGGTGCAACCTATTTTTCAGTGGGTGCAACTCTTCTTTAGGTATATTCAACCTATCTTCTACTATGTGCAAAACCAACCTATTTTCAATTATGTGCAAAATAGAACACATTCACATATAGCTAAAAATATGTTACAAATAGTTGAAGAATAATCACAGTTGTTCGAAGAGACCTATGTTCTTAGATATCTTGGGCAATAAATTCTAAGACAGATTTAGTGAGATTTAATGCTTGTTTGGCATGAGAGGATAGGGGAGGAGACTGAGAGGAGAGAAAATTTTGTTTTGAATTATTAAATTAAAAAAAATTAAAGAAATGGGGTTAAAAGTTTTTAATGAAATTTTGGATGAATTACCATCAGGTTCCACAAAAGAGGAAAAAAATGAAAAAAATGGTCCCCTGAGCTAGTCAATGACGCCCATAGACTTGTCAATTGAAAACCCTAGACTTGTCAATGAGATAATTTCTTTAATTTTTTTTGTTCGGGATCTGAATGTAATTATCTCTTAATTTTTCTTACTTTTTTTTTTTATCTCACATCTTCTTTTTATTAAAATTTTATAACCCCATATTTCCAATTTTTTTAAAGGGTAAATGATAGAAAAAGAACTTTCAAATTGCAAAATCACAAATAAGATTTGTTATTAAGAATTGATAGGATAATCACGAGACTTGTTAAACAATTTGAAAGTCATTTTATAGGAAATACTTGATTTGGGATTTTATAATTTCTAAGTTCTTTTTTTATTATTTTTCCTTTTTTAAATCCAATTCATAAAAATTTTTCTTTCCCTCCCTTCAACTCCAAATCCCTCATCAAATAGACCTTTAAGTTTTTCCTGAATTATTCCAGTGAAATATTTGGAAGCGAGATATAAAGAGAATCATATGGGATTTGGCTTGTGTCCGCTGCTCTTCCCGTTCGCTGCCAATCCTTTTCCCAAAACAACACCATTTTGGTGTAGTTTTGGGTGTGAAATGATGGGGGTTGAATTTTTTTTTTTTTAAAAATGGTGTCAGTTATTTTAAAGTATTTTTTTTTGAATGTATCTAGTATCTTAAAATAATTTTTAAATAGCTTGTAGTATCCTAAAATAATTTATAATAATTTTAATTCTTTAAAATATTTTTTCAGTTGTACTCAGTCTGTTAATAGATTGATTACAATTTTACCCTCAATGTATTTTTTCAGCTCCAAAAATTATTTTAAAATATTTTTTGATGCTTTAAACTCTTTAAAACATTTTTTCAGTTGTACCCAGTGTCTTAGGAGATTGACTGCAATTTTACAATTAATGTGCGGCAAGACACAATGTACAACTGAAAAAATATTTTAAAGGGTTAAAAACATTAAAAATTATTTTATGATACTGTATGCTACTTAAAAAATATTTTAAAATACTATACACGTTCAAAAAAATATTTCAAAATACTAGACACTATTTTTTTATAAAAAATAAAATTCAACCCCTATCATTTTTTGCACCCAAAACTACACCGAATTTTAGGGAAAAAATTGGCAGCGGACAGAAAGAACAGCGGACGCAAGCCAGATCCAATCATATGAATGTATGTGGGTGTGTTAATGACTTAAAATCAGTTGTTGGGAAAGTTGAAATCTGGAATTATAGTCATGACTTGATTGATTGCAGACGGGGGAGGAATACATAATGACTGTGAATGAAGTGATGAAAGTCCTACGACAAGTGCTATCAAATTCTCAGGAAGCTGTTGATCCGTACTAGTGTATCAAACATGTTTGCTTGTTGGTTTTTTTTTTTTTTTGCCAATCAAACATGTTTGTTATTTGCATATTATTTTGTCGCTTTTATTGATCGATTTGGGATGTTTTCTCAGAGAGTACGAAGTTGCTTTTCTATTAATAATCTTGTTGATGATAGTTTGTTCATAATAATAACAACATATATGAATGAATAGCCGCATTTAGACTTGGATTCTCTTGGAGATCGCACCATCGCATTATTCCACCAGTTAATAAAGTTACTATTGGAGAATTAAAAAAAAAATAAATAATGAAGTTATGGGTAATTGTGTTTGATAAGTGATGGAATACCTAAGTGTAATAGTGTGATGAAACAATGTATTAGGTTATATGTTAGCTTTGATGGGCTTGGGCCCAATGAGTTTAGATAGGTTAGTTAAAGTGTATTAGTAGGGACTGATATAAATAGTTGGATCATTCTGTGATCCACAATATAGATTGTGTAAGAACATATATTTGTTCAATAAAGAGAAAGAGGGGCAGCTTTCTTGCTGTTCAGATATACTATTATTGGATTGTAATAGACTAACATGGTACCAGAGCCATCTAGATTTGGGCTTATTTTCAAGACTCCAGCCCTGTTTTTTTTTTTCAAGATCCAGCTCACTCACGTCCCCGATTTTCACGGATTGCACTTCCTACCCTAATCGTGATTTCAAGATCGCGATTTCCCCACGGTTCCTCTTCAAGATCGTGATTTCTTCCCCTCCTCGCCGGCCCCGTTTTCCCTCCGGGTTCCCCTGTTTTGGTTGGTGCGATGGCTGCATCTCGGACCCCCCCTCTTCTTCCGGCGCCGGGGCCGACGGCCTCAGTTTTAATCACCCTCTTTACCTTCATCCATCGGAGACCCAGGGGATGACGATCGTCCCTCATACTTTGACTGGAAGTGACAACTACCTCGTCTGGAGCCGCGCCATGCGAATCGCCTTACGTGGGAAACACAAGCTCGGATTCGTGGAGGGGACCTTTACGAAGGAATCACAGGACGACGGCCTTCAAGAACAATGGGAAAGATGCAACGCCGTTGTCCTCTCATGGATCATCAATTCTGTCTCGAAGGATCTTGCTAATAGTATCATTTTTCATCAGTATGCGCATCTGGCCTGGAAAGATCTCCAAGAACAGTTCGACACACACTCGGGATCTCGTCTATTCTCCCTTCACCGTGAGTTGAGTTATCTCCGGCAAGAATCCTCCTCTGTTTCTCAATATTACACCAAGATGAAAGAACTTTGGGAAGAGCAGTCGACTTTGTTTCCTATCCCTTCCTGTAAGTGCGATACGTCTCGCATCTACTCCGATATGGTTCAGCGACAAAAACTCCTTCAGTTTCTTCTTGGGTTGATGAACGACTCCTTCAGTGGGGCTCGTAGCCAAATTCTACTTATGAGCCCGTTGCCATCAGTGAACCAAGCCTTTGCCATGATCTCCGAAGATGAGGCACAAAAGTCCCTCGCTCACTCGGCACACCATACCCCAGTTGAGGGTGTTGCTATGACCATCCGTGGCCGAGGACGTGGCAGGGGACGTGGTCGAGGCGGTGGAAGCTCTGAATGTTCTCATTGTGGCAAGAAAGGCCACCACAAAGATATCTGTTGGGTGCTCGTTGGCTACCCTCCTGATTTTCGTGGCAACAAGCCCAAATTACCACGTGATGCCACTGCTAATCAGCTTCGGACTACACCACCCAACAATGAAGGTGACAAATGCGTCCAAGCGTCACAAACAAAATCACCAAGTCTTACTTCTAAACAATATGGCCGGTTAATGGAGCTTCTGAAACGTGACTCTGAAGCCACAGTTCACGCCCTTACTGGTACTACCACAGGTTTGCCTCATTTCAATTCTGGTTACAGTCGGTGGGTTTTGGACTCTGGGGCTACTACCCACATCACAGGGGACCTGTCCTTGTTTGACACTTATAGAATTAATGATAGTAACATAAAAGCAATTAAAATACCAAATGGAGCTAAAGTTCTTGTTACGCACATTGGAAATCTGAGACTATCTGAAGACATTTATCTTACTGATGTTCTTTATGCATCTGAATTACAATTCAATCTCATATCTGTACCTAGGTTAACTAAAGAACTAGACTGCATGATAGCCTTTTTCCCTAACCATTGTTTGGTGCAGGACCTTCCAAATGGCAAGAAGAAGGGGATTGGTAAGCTAGAAGAAGGCCTTTACATGATATGTTTACCAAAAAGACATGCTGCTGTTGCGAATGCATTAAATACTGCTATACATAATTTTGCTGATATGTTGACTTTACATAGACGACTAGGACATGCCCCATTGCCTGTTTTGAAACATTTGACTTTTGTAAAGAACAAACAGCTCAGTTTCAATAAAGCTTGTGAAGTTTGTATACAATCTAAGCAAACACGAATCCCTTTTACTTCTAGTTGTATTAAGTCTCATTTGTGCTTTGAATTGCTTCATATGGATGTATGGGGACCATATAAAACCCCCACACATCATGGGCATCATTATTTCCTTACAATTGTGGATGACTTTTCTAGAAGTACTTGGATATTTCTGATGAAATCTAAATCTGAATCTGTTCAGTGCATACGAAACTTTATTGCTTATATTGCTACACAATTTTCTTTGCATGTCAAACGTATTAGAAGTGACAATGGGTCTGAATTTATTAACCATGAGCTGAGAAATTTTTTGTCCAGCAAAGGGATCATCCATGAGACAACATGTCCTTATACTCCTTAACAAAACGGTATAGTGGAACGAAAACATCGTACCCTCCTCCAAATAAGTAGAAGCCTTATGATTCAGTCAGGAGTACCTATTAGGTATTGGGGGGAATGTGTCCGTATGGCAGCCTACATTGTTAATAGAGTTCCCTCCAAAATCCTGGGTTATAAAACACCTTATGAGAAGGTGTATGGGACAGAACCGACTTTTGAACACCTTAGGACCTTTGGCTCATTAGCTTATGCCACAAATCTCCATGCTTCCAATAAATTTCAACCCCGTACTGCACCTTGTGTTTTCCTTGGTTACCCTAATAACCAGAAGGGGTATGTCCTCTTAGATTTGAACACTCAAAAGATTACAGTGAGTCGGGATGTGGTGTTCTTAGAAGATAGATTTCCTTTCTTAGAAGATAAACCCTCCAATCAAAGGGGAGAAATACCAAAAGAGGTAAGAGACATGTTTCTGTTTGATGATGTTCATGAACCTAGGACTAGCATACACATTGATGATTTCAATAATGCTGAACCAATTCGAGCAGAATCTGAGAGGGGTGTATGTGATACAGAACCTATTAATAGGGCTGTAAATGAAATTCGAACCGGCAGGACAAGAAAACCGCCTATTTGGGCAAAGGATTATGTCTGTAATTTGATAACTAAAGGATCTCATGAACAAAACACAAAATGCCTTTATCCAATAGATGATTATGTCTCTTATGATAAGATATCTGCTTCTCACATGTGTTTTCTTTGCCATTTAGATTCCATTTCTGAACCACGATGTTATGAAGAGGCAGCCCAAGATGGTAAGTGGGTAAAGGCAACGAACCTTGAAATGGAGGCCCTTGCAAATAACAAAACTTGGGATATAGTTACTTTGCCTCCAAATAAGAAACCCATTGGGTGCAAATGGGTATATAAGATAAAATATAAATCTAATGGTGAGGTAGAAAAATACAAAGCTAGATTGGTAGCTAAAGGGTATAATCAAAGGGAAGGAGTCGATTATCATGATACTTTTTCTCCTGTTGTCAAAATGATATCTGTTTGTATGACTTTGAAATTGGCAGCTATATATAATTGGGATATATATCAGATGGATGTCCATAATGCTTTTTTGCAGGGAGATTTGGAGGAGGAGGTGTATATGACTCTTCCTCAAGGCTTCCATAGCCAAGGGGAGAATCTTGTTTGCAAGCTTAAGAAATCATTATATGGGCTTAAGCAAGCCTCACGTCAATGGAATTGTAAGTTGACAATGGCATTAATAAAAGGGGGATTCACTCAGAGTAAGTTTGATTATTCATTCTTCTTTAAGAGGTACAGTGATGATAGCATTGTCTTGATTCTGGTTTATGTTGATGATTTGCTGGTCACTGGTAATTCTATGTCTAAAATTGATGAGGTAAAACTATTCCTGCATAATAGTTTTAAGCTCAAAGACTTAGGATTGATGAAATACTTCTTGGGGATAGAAATGGCTAGATCTCAAGAGGGAATTGTCATGTCTCAAAGAAAATATGCTTTAGACTTATTAGCTGATTTAGGTATGAGTGGATGTAAACCTCTTGGGATGCCTATGCCACAGAATTTAAAATTAATGAGCTACCGAGAAGGAAAAGATAAACCTTCTGATCTGTTATTAGATTCGGACAAATATAGAAGGTTAATTGGTAGACTCATTTACTTGACAGTGACACGCCCTGATATATGTTTCTCGGTGCAGGTCTTGAGCCAATTCATGCAACAACCAATGAAGGTTCATATGGCAGCAGCACTTAGTGTGATAAGATATATTAAAAGAAGTCCTGGAATGGGGATTTTGATTAGTTCCCAAGGGGACACCACCATGAGTTGCTACTGTGATTCTGATTGGGGTTCATGCGGTATGACAAGAAGATCTGTAACGAGATACTTGCTCAAGTTGGGAGGATCACTAGTTCATTGGAAATCAAAGAAACAGGCAACGGTGTCACGGTCGTCTGCGGAGGCTGAATATAGAGCATTGGGGTCAGCAACTTCTGAAGTAGTATGGCTCGAAGGCTTCCTCAAGGAACTGGGACATTGTCAAATACAACCTGTAGATGTATATTGTGATAGTAAAGCTGCAATCCACATAGCAAACAATCCTGTCTTTCACGAGCGAACCAAACACATCGAGATCGATTGCCATTTCGTTCGTGAGAAGGTTCAAGCGAAGCTGATCAAATTGCAACATGTTAGAACAAGTGAACAGGAAGCTGATTTTTTAACTAAAGCTGTTACAAGGGATACACAAGATAAAACTCTTCGCAAGTTGGGAGCAGTGGATATTTTTTGCTCTCCAACTTGAAGGGGAGTGATGGAATACCTAAGTGTAATAGTGTGATGAAACAATGTATTAGGTTATATGTTAGCTTTGATGGGCTTGGGCCCAATGAGTTTAGATAGGTTAGTTAAAGTGTATTAGTAGGGACTGATATAAATAGTTGGATCATTCTGTGATCCACAATATAGATTGTGTAAGAACATATATTTGTTCAATAAAGAGAAAGAGGGGCAGCTTTCTTGCTGTTCAGATATACTATTATTGGATTGTAATAGACTAACAATAAGATGAACTGCTGAGTTGTCATTTGCTCATCATATCATCTTTTTTTTCTCCCGCCAACGGCCCATCACATCATCACATGATCAAAAGAAACAAAGAGATATTAATTTGGTTGTACGGTTTGAATTTATCACGAAATTTTATGAGTCTTGTTATTTCATGAAATTATAAAAATATGAAAAAGTTCGCCTGAGAATATTTTAATGTCAATACATCAATAAATAATTAAAAAATACTTAACCATTCTACTTTTGCGTTATATATATATGGTAATGTTAATTTCCCCTCCAATTTACTACTTTTTTTTTTGCCATCAGTTTACCACTCATTATACGCATATCATTGCATTTTTTTTTATTACTATAAACTGGAAATCATCTATTACATCCTCCATATCAAGATGACACATACAAACTATAATCTTTCACCATCATCCACCTCTTGACAATGAATTGGAGGATGGTCAAAGACAAAAAAAACCCGCAATCCTGTGAGCAGACTTGGCCAGTGAATCCGCTAAAGCCAAATCTTCACGAGGAACATTAAAAAAACTAATTTGCCAATCTCTCTGAACAAGACTCCTAACTTCTTCAACTAAAACCCAGAAATGATAGTTGTATTCACATCCTCTCAGTGCTAGATTAATAGCCTCAATACAGTCCGAGAAAATGCATACCTTCCGAATCCCCCGCCACCAACATAAATGTAGTCCATAAATGATACCAATCAACTCAGCTATAGCTGGTGGAACCACAATGAGTTTGCAAGAGAAACCACAAACCCATTCCTTATTGAAATCTTTAACCACTTCACCACAACCACTCCTGCCATCTCTCAGAACTGATCCATCTATCTCCAACGAAAAGTAATCCTAGGGCACTCCCGGTCGAGTACCTTGGGGAATATGCCCTATGTTCGCGAAAGCTCCAGGGTTAGAAGATCTTGATCCACACAAGCTCTGAAGAAAGTAGAGGCTCCACTCAGATCTTCATCTGGACTTGCATCCCCAAACAACTTCCTACATCTTATCACCCAAATGTCCTAACAATGTAGCCAAACAGCGTCAACCATTTAATCTTCCTACATCTTATCATTGCATATTTTAAAACCATAATTTTGCATACAAAACTCCCCCCCTTCCCCCCAATATCCAAACATACAAATCAAATGGGAAGTACAAATGCAAGTGTGTGTGAATCATGCATATTTCTATATTTGAACCTTTTATAGTAATCAGTATTTAAATAATACTTAGGTCGAATTCCTTACATTCATTATATTAGGTTCTTCAATCACATATGACTATTTTTTTTTTGCATGTGGGTTTATAGCTTAACAATAATATTATGAAAATAGAATACTTGATTGGAGAGCTTAGCATAATGGATAAAGAACTAAATGTAAGCATTTTTCTTATTATTTTCCTACATGGTAAGAAGAATATTATCTTCACATAAGTGAACAAAAAAAAAATGGAGGAAATTATATTAATTTTTTATATAGGTTTCAATTATACATATATAATTTAACTATTATTCTTGAGGAATATTTTCATTTGATCGGATTTTTTTCCTCCAAAACAACATTAACTACCATTTTTAACTTATAACCCTACACTATTCTACCAGTAAGAAATTAGACACTTCTACTCAAAAAAAAAAAAAAAACAAAGAGAGAGAGAGAGGGAGACACTAATCCCCTAACTTCAATTAATTAATTTAAGGGTACATTAAAAAATTTAAATTTAATTTTGAATTTAATTTTCTTTCTCAATTATTCCAAACACATAAGTAACAAATATATATTTTTTGCTAGAACATAAGGAACAAATAAAAAGAAATAGAGAAGAAGCTGTAATAAAACAAATTAAAGTAGCAAGATAGTTATACGTTTGTCCTTTCGCAGTAAATTAATGTGCAAAGAATCATATAAATCATTATATAAATTTTATAAGTATAACTAACAATAAATATTGTGTGTGTGTGTGTGTATAAGGACATGATTAATCATATTAAATATTCTTAAAAACATATTACATTCTAATTAATTCATTATTAATTTTTTAAATTGTGATAAATTAACCATTTGATATTTGAAATTACATTTAACATTAATTAATCTGAATTCAGGTCGGAGATTAGCTCTCTCTCAAAATGTGTTTTACATTTATCAAAATCCAAACCCAGTACCTCATACTTAAACAATCATATTTTCTTAAATTAGGATTTATCCTATATATTTGCCATCATCGAATTTAGGTTTTGAAAGAGAAACATGAGTACATGACCAAATATGCGTATAAATCAAATCAGAAGACTTAGATTTTGGCCGTAATGGGCCGTAAACCAGCGTGACATGACAATATACTCCCTTTGATTCCAAATATAAGACAGACTTAAATTTTTTTAGAGATATTAAAAAATTTAATTAAATTACTTTAAAATATTTATATTTATCGTTTTCTCTCAAAACTATTTTGTTTAACATATAAACTGATATATAATCTAATTTATTTAGCTTTTTTAATCTCTTCAAAAAAATCAACTTTGTCTTATATTTAGGATCTAAGAGAGCAGTTTGCAATTTTTTTTATTACATGTCAACAATTGAAGATCATATGAAAGTAGAAAACTGATCGATGAGCCCTAGCTAACTAGTTAAGTAAAATTTAAAATAGACTTTACACAAAAGAGAAAAGTGTGTGATGATACCACGCGTTTATACTTTATCCAACATGTACGATTAACATGGGACTTATTATAGTGATATATAAGTGCGAATGTGTATAGCAGTAATTGGGGTGTCTCCCCCAGCATTATTATATTCAATCTAGGGCAAAATTGTCTTGGATTTTAAGCGTGAAAATAGCCCATGAAATGAAAGAGATAGAAAAGTCCTCTCTACGGAGACTCTATGAAGTGTGTAAACTCAATATGTATGGACCACCGGCAAAATGATATAACAGGATCAAATTATTATTGATGACTTAACACAATATTTATAATACAAGCAAAGCTCATTGGGCCAACCATAATAAGGCCCAATAACAAGACCCAAATACAATGTCAACATATACAAAACACATAGCATAACCTAATATTCCTAACACCCCTTGGAGACCATCCATGTCATAGGTCCCCAATTTGGACAACAACCTAACATGATCCTCTTTACCTAAGACCTTCATAAAAATATCAACAAGTTGGGTTTTGCTAGCTACATGCTCCAAATAAATTATTCTCTTTTGTAGTTTTTCGCGCACAAAATGACAATCTATTTCAAAGTGCTTTGTGAGCACATGAAAAGTGGGATTGCTTGCGATATGGATCACGTCTTGACTGTCACAATATACAAAAACTGCTTCCAAGTTTGGTACACTGAGATCTTTCAACATACGTGTTAACTAAACTATTTCAAAAACTACTGAACATAGCGCACGGTACTCAACTTCGGCCCGTGACGTAAAATCGTATGTTGTTTTTTGGATTTCCAAAAGATTGGTGAACCTCCAAACTTTACTAGGTAACCCATCATGGACCTCCTAGTGTATTGGCAAGCTACCTAATCAGAATCTATAAAGCACTCAAGTCTAGTATGTTGCGTAGGAGCCAAGAGAATCCCAAACTTGGCACCCCTTAAGGTAACTTACAACTCGTGTAGCCACCTCCACGTGGGACCTCCTTGGAGCACACATAAACTGGCTTAAAGTCTGCACAACAAAATTGTTTTCTAGATGGGTCTTGTAACAATGAATCAGCTTGCTTAAATTGTTTTCTCCTTTGAGCTTGTCTTGCGTTGTTACTCTTGCGTTTAGGATGAACTCGTCCAGCAACCGTTATCTTTACATTTTGATCCATAGGAACCTGCAAGGGCTTTGCCCTACTCAAACCCATACCAGCTATCAACTCAAGTACATATTGTCTTTGATTAAGGAAAATACCCCTACTTGATCATGCAAGTTCTAAGCCTAAGAAATACTTAAGATGCCCAAGGTCCATTATCTTGAATTGGCTATGTAGTTGTGCCTTAATAGCATTAATTTGTTGCATGTTATTTCCTGCTATTGCCAAATCATCTACATAAGCCAAAACAATAATAACATTTTTGTTTTCTTTCTTTATAAACAAGGAATATTCATACTTGCTTTGCCGAAAATCCCCTTTGATTATAGTTTCAGTGAGTTTGGCATTCCATTGTTGGGAAGCTTGTTTAAGGCTATAAATGATTAGGTCAACTTACAAACTTTATTTTGCTCAAGTTGATCAAATCCTTGTGGCACTCGTATGTGTACTTCCTCATGTAAATCTCCTTGAAGGAATGCTTTATTAACATCCATTTGAAATATGTGCCAACCATGCATTACTACAAGGCTAAGTACCAATCTCACTGTAACCATTTTTACAACCAGGGAACACTTCTCAAAGTAATCTACTCCTTCTTATTGACTATAACCTTTCACAACTAGTCGAGCCTTGTATCTTTCTACCTTACCATCAGCCATATATTGAACCTTGAAAACCCATTTATAGCCTATAGGCTTCTTACGCTTAGGGAGGTCAACAATCTCCCAAGTCCATGTTGCAAGGATTTCATTTCTTTTCTCATAGCCTCTATCCATGTAGGTCCTGTGTTGCCTCTTGAAAGCTACAAGGCTCACAAACATCATCAGTAGATAACAAATAATTTTTATATTCTTGTGATACATTATCATAGGTCATATAGTTGTGTATCGGATATTTACACTTCGATTCATTCTGCTCATTACATGTTTTGCCCAAACAAATGTAGTCATCCAGCTAAGAGGGAGATTTTCTATTTCTAGTGGGTTGATGTGACCTTCTTGCATGTTGATCAATGTCAACATTAGTCTCATTACCTAGATTATCTGGATTAGTATCCAATTCCATGCCTTGTTGTTCATTTTGTTGTTGTTTTGCATCTACCAAAGTAGAATAATGTGCAGTTTCATATACAAAATAGTCAACAGTAGGCTAACCAAACCCCCTTAAAGTAGCACATATGGAATCTTTAAAAGGAAATTTATATTCATTAAAACTAACATAGCGAGAATAAAGTTTTAAACTTGATTCCATAAAGTAGATAACCCTTTTGATTAGGGGGTATCCCATAAAAACACAAGGCTCAGCCCTTGGCTAAAACTTATCATGGGTATTTTGGTTAGTGGCAAATACTAAACACAAAAACATGAAGATAACACAAATAAGGTGTTTTATGATAAAGCATCTCATAGGGGGTTTTGTATCTCAAGATCTTGGAGGGAGTACTATTTATAAGAAAAGCAGTAGTTTTAATACTTTTCCCCCAAAATTTGAGTAGGACCCCTGAACAAAATAAGATGCTCCAGCTATATCTAATAAGGGCTGGTGTTGTCTTTTAACAACCCCATTTTGTTGTGGAGCATAAGGGCATGTAGTTTCATGAACAATACCTTTGGCATTAAAAAAATCCTGAACCTAAGAATTGACAAACTCCAAACCATTGTCAGTTCAGACTTTCTTTATGCTATTGGAAAATTGGTTAGCTACATACAACAACGCCAACAACACAACAACAAAGCCTTTATCCCACTAGGTGCGGTCGGCTACATGGATCGCACGACGCCATGGGCTCTATCAAAAACCATATTTTTAGGTATATTATTAATCAAAAGGTCTCTCTCTATGACCTCATTGAGTGTTCGCTTCTGCCTTCCGCGGCCTCATTTTACAGGACTCCATACTGCTTGATCAACCCTCCTCACCGGTGCATTCAATGGCCTTCGTTGAATATGTCCAAACCACCTCAAACGACTTTCTACCATATTTCCTTCAATAGAGGCCACTCCAACTTGTTTATGTATATGATTATTACGAATCTTATCTTTTCTTGTATGACCACACATCCATCTCAGCATCCTCATCTCAGCAACCCCCATTTTATGTTCATGATATCCCTTTGAAGCCCAACACTCACTACTATATAGCATTACTGGTCTTATAGTGTTGCGGTAGAACTTTCCTTTTACCTTATTAGGTACTTTCCGATCTCAAATAACTCCAGCGGCTTTTCTCCATTTATACCATCCAGCTTGAATTCTATGATTGACATCTCTATCAATTTCACCATCTTGTTGTATAATTGACCCTAAATACCTAAATCTTGTTACTTGCAAAATAACTTGCCCCCCCAAATTAACATCCACATCGCTTCGACCTTGTCTCTTATCATACTTGCAATGCATATATTCAGTTTTGCTCCTACTCAGATGAAAACCCTCACTTCCAAAGTCTGTCTCCATATTTCAAGTTTAGGATTAATTTCTTCCCTGGATTCAGCCAACAGAACTAGATCATCTGTAAAAAGCATGCATGTAGGGATCTTCTCTTTTATAGGCTCAGTTAGAACATCTACCAATAGGTTAAACAAATAAGGGCTCAAAGCTGATCCCTGATGTAGGCCAATCCTTATAGGAAAGTCCTTTGTTACACCTCTAGGCATTCTAACATTGGTTGTAACCCCCTCATACATGTCCTGAATGACTTTGATATATGCAAACTGTTAGATCCCATATGTTTTGATGATAACAAAGATTGGATCAATGATATGAAAGGATTTGATGACAAATAAATGAATTTGAACAAAGTGGCAAAGCATTACTTGAAGTAAGCATTGGAGTAATAAAATTTTTTTGTTAAGGCTTACTCGAGTAGCCACTCGAGTAAGGGAAGCCATTACTCAAGTAGCCACTCGAGTAATCAAGGATAATTTCATCCAGTGAAACACTGCCAAAATTTGGACGAAGTTACTCAAGGGACCACTCGAGTAATTTGCAAAGTTATATAGACTATTACTCGAGCATCCACTCGAGTAACATTGTTTTCACAGGCATCACTCGAGTAACCAGGTAAAAAATCTTCCAATAGCTCTCGACCAAGAAATGCAACATATTACTCGAGTAACCACTCGAGTAATCAGGTGAGAAAAAAGATTTACTCGAGGGACCACTCGAGTAATCTGTGGAGTTATTTGAAGCATTACTCGAGTAATCAGAAAGCAAACTCTCGGCCAAGAATTTAATGCAATTACTTGAGGGAGTAATTGAGTAATCTGTCGGGTTATTTGAAATCTACTCGAGGGACCACTCGAGTAAGGTGTGAAGAAAAGCGAAGGCTACTCAAGTAACCACTCGAGTAATCAGTTTACCAGAGACAGCACCCGAGTAACTTGTGAGGAAAAGACATTGCCACTGAGTAGCCACTCGAGTAATTACGTATTTCGAAGGTTTGTGATATATCTCACTCCATGTCTTATCTGAGTAATATCTTACTAAAATGTTGAATTAAGCACTGCCATATTTTTTATAGGATTACTTGAGGGAATACTCGAGTAACAGACATGATCACTCGAGTAAGGCAGTCCAGAAATTATGTTTTTCATCGAATGTCTATCGGTTTGTTATCTATAGATTAACTCTTCATTGTATTAGTATCCTAATTATATTTGCAGAGAAACAATAAAGAGATCATGCAAGAAGTGAAAAGTGAAATAAAAGTCCGAATGTTCACCTACCGCTACCTACCACAAACGGATAGTTTTCAAATTTGAAGAATAGTCAACCGTTGTTGCGCGACTCTAACGGACATGTTTGAATTGCTTGCAACGGACACTACAAATCATCTATATATATAAAGCATTCAAAGAGAAGAAAACAGGACACAAGAACTGAGAACACATATCGATCAATACACTCGTAGTGCTTTGTTTTCTTATACTCATTCATTGTACTTCAGTGATTATATATTTACTCTGTGAGAGAGTTTTTCATTACAAACTCAATATTTGTTATTGAGACAACTTAAGGTCGTGGAACCTTGAGTTGGGGATTTGAATACAACGTGTAAGGGGGAGCGAGTGTCCAGGTAAAGGAACTTGTTGTGTACTGAGGTGCCAAGAACCCACTAAATCTTAGAGAATATAGTAAAACTCTCAGAGACGCTTTGAGGACTGGATGTAGGTCAAAGTAGTTGTGGCTGGACCAGTATAACTCCCGGTATACACTTCGGTGATATTTCTCTTTGCTCTCAACTGCTTTAACTATTCAGTTAATTTCTTTATAAATTTCTGGTATCATCCAATTCACCCTCCTCTTGGGTGAAACGCTTGCACTAACATAAACCACACCCCCTTCTTTTCCAAGGCTTTTCAGAGTACCTCTCTTAGCACACGGTCATATGCTTTTTCCAAATCAATGAAAACCATGTTCAAATCTCTTCCTTTGTACACTTTGGTTAGCTACAAAAAAACAAAATTTTTGAGGCATAGTATAGCATCACTTTTATTTGAAAGCAGAAAAACCTAAGTATATCTCATAAAGTCATCCATAATAGTCAAAAAATACCCATGACCACTATAGGTGGGCTCTTTATATGGCCCCCAAACATCCCTATGTATCAATTGAAAAGCCAAAGTAGTGACAAATACAAAGAAAGAAAATGGTAAACAAGTTTTCTTAGCTTGAGAACATACATCACAACTAGTTGGATTGGAGAAATTAATGCCTCTCTTATTTGTTATATCTAGGTGCCTAAGTACATCTAGGGCTATGTGACCAAGTTAATTGTGCCATAGTATTTAAAGTTGTTTTCTCTTGTCTTTAGGCATCAAATTCAAAACAGATGCAGTCTTTAAACTCTTTAGGCTCTTTCCAATTAGGTATAAGCCCTCAAGAAGCTAAGTTTATTAATCAGCTGGGATTTCCCAGTTGACATCTCCTAAAGAATACAAAAGTCAGGGTAAGAGGTAATACATAATTTATGTTGTGTGGTTAGTTTATACACAGAAATTCGATTAAAACAACATTCCTGGCAATAATAGACATCATGTAGAACACTCTCCAATAAATTGATATTACTAACTACATGACAAGTAGCACCAAAATCAAGTATCCTACTATAGTGAGAAATAGTGTAAGGAATAGCATTAATAGAACCTGAGAGCATCTCCTTAATGTAATCGGCTGTCCCACCAGCTACCTCCTTTGGTTGTTTCCTTAGAAACCAAGGATTCACTCATATTGTTGTGAGGTAAGAGATGGCTGTGGATTAGAGGTAGATGACTGTGAGATATTGATAGCTTGGCTAACTTGATTGGCTTTTTGTCGGCCTCCTTTACCTCTTTCAGGGTATCCAATAAGCTTATAATAGTTCTCACATTTGTGTCATCTACAATTTCAATGACTACAAATATCCTAGGAATGTCCATGACCCCTTCCATGGCCTTGACTTCCTCCTCTACCAGTTGTGGTAGCTGCCTCTATAGGAGTGTTTAACGTTTGGATAGAAATTGTTCGTTAATCCTCCTTTTGACTTACTATTGAATATGCTTGAGTAACATTCAGAAGTAGTGACATAAGAAGTATATGGAACTGAACTTATTGACAAGAGTGAATTATACCCATTAAATATTGAAGACATTGTTGTTCAACTACCTTAACGCATGCTATTGATAAAGTTCAATTACAGGTAAGAAGAGGAACCAAGAGGATGTATTCATCCTAGAGTCTCTTCAGCTAAGTGACATAGGCAGAAACACTTAGAGTCCCCTGAGTTAGAGATGAGATGGATCGATGAAGTGAGAAAATTTCAACCTAATCCATTTTGTGAAATCCTTGTTCAAAGTCTTTCCACACCTGATATGTATCCTCTGAAAACACAATATCATTGGAAATTTAATGGTAACTAAGTTCAAAAGCCATGATAAAACTACAACGTTGCACCTACCCCCACAATTCTAGGAATTTGGTCTCCTTTGCTCGCGGATAACTCCCATCAATGAAAGCTATTTTGTTCTTTTTGCACAAAGACATATGCATTGCTTAGCACTAGACAGTATAATTACATGAGCCAATAAGTATTTATGGGACAAGAGTTACACCTTGAATGTCTGAAGGGTGTAAGTAGAGAGCATGATTAACATCTATAGTAGAAGTTAGATTTTCCATTTAGGTGGTTAGAGTCAGTAGAAGAAGATTTGGTATCTTAAGTTGAATAGAAAAATAGATCTTGAGAGAAGACAAGTGTCGATATCCCAGAGTAAAAAGAGTGTTGGTACCTTAATATGCAGAAAGATCAAACTGACTGAAATATTTCTGAAAGGCAGTGAAAACCTCTGAGATGGGAACCAAAAGGTAGAGATTGATTAGACTTTGTGAGTGCCTATTCTTCTTGCGGGATTATTAGAAATTTAGAGGAGGAAGCTTGCTCTTGTTCTTCTTACAAGATTACCAGAGATTGAAAGGATGAGGATCAATCTGGTGATGGCGCCATTGTCATTGTGGTAGAGGAAGAAAAGGTTGATAGGTCACGACTACGTTGAAGGGACAAAAATCTGAGTCTGCCATTTCTTCATTTGATGAGAGATGAACAAGAACTTAGGGTAAGATCAAGGGAAATTCTAGAGCTTGAGGAGTTTTGGTAGAAGCGCCAAAACTCGAACAGAGATGCGAGGCGTGTTGGGAAAGGGCAAAACACCAAGAACAAACTTGAACCAATAGGATGAAATTCAAGAAATGACGTCGTTTGTGATATTTAAAGGAGGCCTATATAAAAATGATGTAGTTAGACCTCAAAATTTACCTTCATGCTTATTGGATTAACCTGTACTCTGGTACCATGTAAACTCAATATGTATGGACACTACAAAAAAAGTGTTATTTAGTAGCGGTTAAAAATGTGTATTAGTAGTGGTTTTAACCGCTACAAACGACATTAGTAGCGGTTGTAAAAACCGCTACAAAATCCATTGTTGCAAATGTATTTGTAGTAGTTCACAACAACCGCTACAAATTTAGTAGCGGTTACTAAACCGCTACAAATGTTGGTGCCACAATTTCGTGTGGCAGAAAATGAAAAATGAAAATTTGGCTCCAATCAACTGCTACTAAATTCAAATGGGAATTTCAAAAGTAGCGTAAAACATTTAATACTATTTTGAGATTAAATTTATAGCGGTTCTAAAACGGCTACAAAATTTTAGGACTTTTTTTTAAAAAAAATTATACAATTATTTGAGTCCATTGTTATAATATTATGTTGAATATTTTATTATTTAAGTAACTTAAATGATAATAGTTATTATTTATAAAGAATGATTAAATTATGTTAGACAAGTATAAACTTTATATAGGTAATATTATTGAGAATGTGCAGATAATGAGTATAAATATTATGAGAGGGGAAAAAATATTGAAATCAAAGAATTGAATTTTTTTTTACTATATTTGATTACCTTATTTAGCTCATCGGCTCTTAAAAAAAATTTCAGATATGAGAAAACGAAAGAGAAGAAGGGTTGAAAGAAATGAAGGAGTATTTGAAATAAGGTGTGCTGGGGGTATTTATAGGGATCTGTGTAGTGCTTGTAGTAGTTAATGTGATAAGTTTTATAGCGGTTGATATTTATAGCGGTTTATATGACATTATTTGTAGCAGTTTTATAAGCCCTACAAATATTTGTCTGAATTTTTTTTATAAAAAAATTTCACACTTGTAGTGGTTTTATTTAATTTTGTAGCGGTTTCATAACCCCTACAAGTATTTTTCTGAATTTTTTTAATAAAAATATTTTAAATTTCAAATGTTCAATTTGTAACGGTTTTGTTTGTAAAACCGCTACAAATATTTATACTTTATAGCGGTTTTTATATAAAAACCACTACAAATTCATTCATTTATTTATTTTTCTATAAATATTTATTTCAAATACATTTTGTAGCGGTTATATGATAAAAACCGATACAAATTTTCACCATCGTTGATAGGATTTGAAATTCAAATTTTCAATGTATAACACTTTGTAGTGGTTATGTCAAAAAAACCGCTACAAATGTTCATGACTGTTGACGGGAATTAAAATATTCACATTTTAAATGAACACTTTCTAACGGCTAGTATTGAGAAACCACTATAAATATTCATAACCATTGGCGGGAATTAAAATTTTTCAAATTTCAAATGTATAATTTGTAGCGGTTTTGTTCTCAAACCGCTATAAAGTTACATATCACTTTGTAGCGGTTTCATCCATTTAACCGCTACAAATATTTATATTTTGTAGCGGTTTTTATATATAAACCGCTCAAATTTATTATTTATTTATTTTTTAATAAATATTTATTTCAAATTCATTTTGTAGTGGTTATACACTGTAACCGCTAAAAATATGAGTTAAATTTTAGTGGTTGAATCTATGTACTTCTCTAGTTCAAAAGATAAGAATCCTAGATTGGCAGCAATACCTTATTATGGGGTGATTGAAGAGATTTGGGTGGTTGATTATGTTAAAGTTAAACTTCCCATTTTCAAATGCAAGTGAGTTGATGTCAACAATGGTGTGATGATTGATTAGTTGGGATTTACATTGGTTGATTTGAATAGTAGAAGTTTTAGAGATAAACCTTTTATTATGGCATATCAAGCGAAACAAGTGTTCTATGTTACTGATCAGGCAAACAAAATGTGGTCTGTAGCTCTTCAAGGAAAAAGGGTCATTGATATTAATCAGGAAAGTCATTCAATGAATGATCTGCTCTCCTTCTTTTTCTAGGGGTTTACCAGAATTGAACGAAGAAGATGAAGCAGACAATGAACACGGCACAAGAAACGATCATCATGAAGGGATATAGGAGGATATCCCTTTATAAAACTACATTGAAGGTTAGTTATTAGCTAAAATAATTATCATGAACTATATTTGAATTATGTACATTGTTATTGGTGTATATCTATAACTACTTTTTTTGTTTTCGTCACAGGAAAATGAAGGATATGAGGTGTACGTCTTAGTGTAGATTAGTGTAGATTCTCTGAAGTCAGGCCAGCTAGTGATCATCAGCCTGAGAAGAGTGTGTATAAAGTATTTTGGCCCTAATTAATAACATAATTGTCATGAATGTAATTTAATCTTTGATGTATGTATGTAAGTGAAAAGATAAGGAACTTGGTCAAAACAACATTGTCATAGTTGTATGATTTCCTTGCATTATGATTATGTCTATGATTGTGAGTTGATTATTCATGGTTGTGTTCCTTGCTTCTGTTTCGGCCAACACTGTTTAAGCACAAGGGAGTTGAGTTTTAATATGTTCCAATGAGTTTTAAGTCTCTCACATGTCATTAAGATGTTAGTTATATAATATGTAAGAGAAGATTTATTTGAATGTCGTTGAATTGGCTGCTTCTTGCTAAGTGAAATGTTTTAACAGGGGAAATGGCTTGCTGGGTATATCTTTTAAATGATTTTTTTAAAAAGAATATTCCACTTTTAAGACCGGTTCTCTCCAAAATCGGTCTGAAAAGTACATTTAAGACCGACCGGTTTTGGAGAGAACCAGTCTAAGAATTTAACTTTTTAGACCGGTTTTATTAATAACCGGTCTAAAAAGTAATACTTTTTAGACCGGTTATTAATAAAACCGGTCTAAAAAGTTAAATTCTTAGACCGGTTTTTTTTTATAAAATCGGTCTAAAATTTTAACCTTTTAGACCGGTTTCTATGATAACTAGTCTAAAAATATTTATTTTTAGATCGGTTTTATAATAACCGGTTCTAAAACGTTTAAAAAATAGCAGACTTTTTATACCGGATGTATCAAGACCGGATCCAGAACCGGTCTAAAATGTCTTTTTTAACCGGTCTTAAAAGTGACTTTTCCATTAGTGATAGCAAGATCAAAATATTATTGATGACTGAACACAATATTTATAACACAAGCAAAACTCATTGGGCCAACCATAATAAGGCCCAACAGCAAGACCCAAATACAATGTCAAAATACATAAAACAAATAACAATCACTAATATTCCTAACAAAGTGAAAGAGATGGAAAAGGCCTCTAGGGAAAACTCTAACAAGCATAGTCACATAACAATAATAATAATAATTTACTACACAACAAAGACAATGACATATAGAGGATGAACTGTGTATAACCAAGCGAGTCATATAATTTCGACCTTGGAGCCAATTCCCAATAGCTTCTACATATCTTTTGCACATATATAATATAAAATTTAATAAAAATCATAGTACTTATTATGAGCTATGAATTAATAATATATAACTCATGTGAAAACACAAACATGGGACATATTATAGTGATATATAAGTGTGAATGTGTATGGCAGTAATTGGGTGTTCCCCCAGCATTATAATATTCAATCTAGGCCAAAATTGCCATGATGAAAGAGATTGAAAAGTCCTCTCTAGGAAAACTCTATGAAGTGAAAGAGATAGAAAAAGCCACTAGGGAAAACTCTAACAACCATGGTCACATAACAATAATAATAATAATTCGCTTTTAATAATTTATCGACACCTCGGGACAAATATTCTCGATGTCTTACTTAGACTTTTCTGCAAATGTAGGATCAGTGAGCCCTACATACAAGATAGGCCTTTTCTCTCAACTTTCATCTTAAAGCTAAAGCCTAATACTCCCTGCTGTCCTTAATATATGATCTAATTCAGGAGTTGATCTTGTTTCTAAGCATAAGACATATTTCTCATATTTATCAATCTTTTCCAGATTTATCACTATTGGTGGTCCCTCAACAATAATCAAGTAAGAGAGTGGTGGAGAGAATTAAGAAAGATGATTTAAGTGTTTTAGCAAAAATAAAAAGTCATACAGAAAAATTTAAGTAACGTAATATATTCAAATTGCATAAATATGTTTTATATCAAAGATCAAAGGAGTATTAATTTTGGATATGAAAGGTCAGGAGCGAATCCATAAATATGGGAGAGAACAAATGGGGCGGCATGTATGAGGGAACGCAACATTTTAACTCAAAACCTCAAGACGTGAGTTTATAGATCCTTTCACTTTATATGTTAAGCCCAAATTTATCTGATGTGGGACTTCCCGCATCAACTAAGTCCACTCGTGACACTGGAATATAGTAACAAATTCATTTCACCTTGACTCAATTAATGAGTTGTTATATATGTTTTAAAGTATTCTTAATATGAGAACCATTTATGGATTACTTTTTTTTCCAGAATATAGAACAATAAAGGAGAAACATACAGAACTTTTTTATTGTTTAGGGTGTGGGTATGGGAAAAAAGTTTTCTTTACCCCTAAACAGATGAACAAAATCGAGTAGAAGAATAATACTCCCTCTGCTTCTTAATATAAAACATATTTAGGGAGTTCATCTTGGTCATAAATATATGACAGTTTTATTTTTGTCAATTTTTTTTTTCTAATTTACCCCCATTGATGCTCCTTCAACAATAATCATAGAGGAGAGGAAAGGGGGAATTAAGAAATGTGGTTTGGGTGTTTTCGAAAATATATCTCAAAATAACTTCAATTTAACTAACTTCCTTAATATAATCAACTTATGTAAATATATCTTATATTATGGACTAGAGGATTACCATGCATCAACAATTATGATTTCAACACACATACACACATAATCCACACATAATAAATAACATGATTCTTGAATTGTGAACAGCTTAATAAAATCTGTTGAAACCAATAAAACTTTGATAAACTTATGGGACAAATTAAAAGAGAGGACACTAATCTGAAGCCTGCTCATGAAAATCAGGAATGTGAGTGAGAGTAAGAAATGAGCCGGGAACACAAAAGAAAAATGATTTATACAATTTTTTTTTTATAACTAGTGTATCCGGTGTGTTGTACAGAATCTGATTAAAATCACACTTTTTATGAGTAATAGAATTTATTAGAACATTATATTGCTAGTTCGTTCCATCGACGAACAAGAATATCTTCGTGGGTTATTATCGCGTTGTAACAAAAGAAAGTGAAATTGAATTGATTAGGCCCCCCTAAATCCCCACAAATTATAAACTTTTAATTGACATTTGCGTCTATGTCACTTCTCTTTCCATGCCTATCAATAATGGATATCACCACTTGTTAAATTGTCTTAGATAACTATGTCATCAGAAGAAAAGGTTAAAGTAAAGGTCATGAATTGATATGATGATATCGTGGAATCAAATTAATATCTCCACTTGATAAAATACCAATGAGACTTCTTCAAAAAATTCTTGAAAAGATTTTCTTTCGCATTTTCAAAAGGGTATTTAAACCTCATAATTAGGAAAACCATATTAAAATAATAGGTTTTTTAGGTTTCTAAAAAGGCTTAAAAGATTCTCTCTCGCATTTTCAAGAGGGTATTTAAACCACATCATTAGGAATTTCATATTAAAATAATAGGTTTTTAAGGTTTTATGTTTAGATTGATAGTTTAACTCTTTTTTTTTTTTTGCTAGCTAAATGGACGCCTTTACAATGTATTTATTTTTTGGCCATAGGCTAATTTAAATGATTGAATTTTTTATGTGATTTCATATTTCATATTAATTAGATATATGATTTACATTGGGAGAGTTTTAGTAAGGATCATACTTACATCAAGTTTCTTATATCCATTATGTCAAATTTTTTTTTTTTTGTGGTTACAAAGGCAAGCAAAGCTTGTAAGTGACAAAATCTATAGGCTAGTTCCTACAGAATGTTCTTGTGATAACAAACCACAATCCAAAGCAAAGAGATGAGTACATTCAAAAGGGGGAAACCCTAATTCCTTGTAATCTTGCGGAATTCTATGCGCCGTTCTTGCCAGAAAGTCTGCATAACGAATACTTTCCCTATGGGTGTGGGAAATTTGTACCTCCCAGTCGCTATAAACAAGAGATCTGGTATCCAAGATAACATCATACAAAGGATGATCAGAGTCACAATGAGTAGATAGAAGATGGACTGCCTGAATAGAGTCCATGAACAACTTGATTTTCTTAAGTCCCAGTTGTTTACATAGAAGAAGGCCTCGATGGATTGCATGGATTTCAGCAACAGTTGGGAAAGAATGTCCTAACTTCTATTGAAATCCACGTATCCAATTACCTTGGTGATCCCTGATAACACCTCCCCAAGCAGCCTGACCATCTCTAACTACCGAACCATCTACGTCAAGACGATGAAATCCCGACTTTGGGGGTTGCCAGTGGGAGAGTGCTCGTTCTGGGACTTGGAATATCTGATGCCGAAACCTGCCGTTCTCCACACCTTCCGAGAGATGGTATATACATCTATGAACTATCTCTTTAGGGCTGTCGGATGATCCTTCGAAGGCTTGGGTGCATCGGTTCTTCCATAGGAGCCAACATGTGGAATTGAAGACGTTTTGCCATAACCATCTCGCCATCTTGTTATTTCCTAGTGAGTGGTGTGTGTTCCAATTGAGCCAATCATGCAAGTTACCAGAAAAAAACATACTATAATATAGAGGATTAGTTAAAGCTGACCACACTCTCTGCGCTTGCTCACAATCTCTCAGAATATGAAGGATACTCTCCACACTATCACACTGAAAAGGACAGGTGTTTAGGACTCTCGGATTGTGTCTAGCTCTTAGCTCATTAGTAGGAAGCCTTTCATGGAATACTTGCCACAAGAAGAATTTGACTCTTTTAGGGATTCCCTGGTGCCATAGAGACTGCCAGTGAGGTTGGTTCCTATAACTTTGCTGATGATAGATAGCGTCATAAGCTGACTTTACACTGAAGTTCCCATCTGAAGCATTCCTCCAGCAAACAACATCATCGTCAATACCCAAAGGTGGACATATCAACATTATTTTATCGACCACCCATTTAGGGAGGAAGAATTCCCATTTTGCTCTATCCCAATGACCTGATTGAGTCATGAAAGAGCGCACGTTGGCATTCATATCAACTAAGTGCATGTTATTATCAATATAGAATTCAAGCGGCTCATCCACCGGGGACCAGCACTCTTTCTAGGCTAACGTATTCCGACCGCTTCTCAGAAATTTGCCAAGGCCTCTTTTAAAGTCATCCCAGACAGCCACGATTCCACTCCAAACAGCTGATTGATTTTGCCTCCTCTGGACAAGGGGATTAGCAGTGGAACCAAATGAGTATTTAGCTCGTAAACATTTCACCCAAAAGGCGTCCGGTTTTTTGATTAGACACCAGCACAACTTCATGAGAAAAGCTTTATTTTGGCAGTGCAAGTTTTTTATCCCCAATCCGCCTTTACGCTTTCTTCATTTTAGAATGTCCCAAGAAAGAAAATGCAATTTTTTGGAGTCATCATGATGGTTCCAAAAGAAGTCTCGATTGAGTTTTTCAATAGTTGATAATACCCCTTTCGGAACAAGAGTTGATTGCATCTGATATTGAGGTATCGCCGATAGAACCGTCTTGATGAGAGTCGAATGGCCCGCCATACTCAGGTATTTACCTTTCCAATTTTCCAATTTCAATCTGAATTTCTGGAGTAACGGAGCAAAAGTCCTCTTAACCATCCGTTTGTGAAGGAGAGGAACACCTAAGTATTTCCCAAGGTCTGCAGTCAATCCAACTCCTACAATCTGGCTCATCTTGTAAGCCCTGTTGAAGTAGACGTTTTTAGAAACAAACATCTTAGACTTGTTCAGATTAATGCTGTGACCAGAGACTTGACAAAAAAGAGCCATGACATTACGAATCTCCACCATCTGCTCGTTTGAAGCCTCACAAAAAAGGACAAGATCATCAGCAAAGAAAAGGTGAGATATATTAGGCCCAGAGGAGCTCAGTTTTAGAGGATGTCAGTTCCCCAATTCCACTTCTTGGTGAATTAGTTGGCCGAGCATCTCCATGCAAAGGACGAACAGATATGGACTCAGAGGATCACCATGTAGTAGTGTAAATGTTATCTATTCATTATGTTTTCATTTGTTATTATACATAAACATTAACTAACATATATTTCAAGTGTGAAACAGGAGATTAAACGTTAGGATTATATATTTGAATAAGAAAGTCAATTGTGGTAAACATTATCATTCCATATCGAATATCGTCTGCCTACCACAACAAACATTTGACCCACCATGAAAGACTGCCTAAAAACTCAAACGTATACATCCCACTCCACAACAGGACATTCCATTCCAATGACTAACTCATATCAGCTAGACATACAGAGCATCGAAGACATACAAAAATAACACACAAGAATATATACTGAAAAATTCACAAGAGTCTTTGATTTCATATTTCTCTCTGCATTCTTATTATACTTCAGTGATTATCATATCCACTTTGTAAGAGAGCCTGTAAACACTTTCAATTGTATTTCTTGATTGATCTCAAGGTAGAGGGACCTTAAGAGGGTTGATTTTTTTATGGGGAAGTTCTAGAGAAAATTGCTAGTAAGACTGTTTGCTTATAAGAATTACAAGGTACAAGTAGTAGAGAACATTGCTGCTTGTAAGACTTACAGGAGTATAAGCAGGAGAGAACGTTGCTGCTCGTAAGACTTACACAGGTAAGCGGGAGAAGAAAAGTCTTTGGAATTGTTCTACTCATAAGACTTGCAATAAGGGGGAGAGAAAAGTTTAGGGATTAGAATATTTCTTCTTGTAGTCTTTATGAGGACAATTGTTGTACTATGGCATTCTGAGAGCTCACTAAATCTCAGAAGATTAATTAAAATCTTAAGAGGTGTTGATATCTGAGGACTGGACATAGACCTGGGGTTGGGCCAAACTAGTATAAATCTTTGTGTCCAAATTCTCTCATCTCTACTCGTTGTTCATTAATTTCCATAACACCATAACATCCAAAATTTTTAGTCTATCACCCAATTCACCCCCTTTTGGGTGAGCTTGCCTCTTTCATTTGGTATCAGAGCAAGGTCTTCTCGAAAGAGTTTAACAACTTGAGAAGGATCCACTCAATGGCAACAATAGGTGAAAATATTCTTCCAGATAGAGCTTCTATCACTAGACCTCCTGGTTTTGTCGGAGAACATTTCTTATTATGGAAAGCTAAGCTTAGAGTGTTTGTAATGGTGAATGAGTACGGTTTATGGAATGTAATACAAGATAGTGATTATATTCAAACGAAGAAAATAGAATATAGAGTCATGAAAAAGAGCCCAGAGGAATAGGACGAAAATGACAAGAGATTAGTGACATTAAATAGCAAAGCTATTTTAATGATACAGAGTGCCCTCAGCCGGAGGAGTATTTCCGAATCTATATGTTGCCGAAAACTAAAGACATGTGCGATGCACTAGAAATCGCACATAAAGGTACGTTCAGAATCAAAGAAAATATAATCAACACTCTAATTACAGAGTATGATTTGTTTTGGATGAAACCTGGAGAAATGATCTTTGAATTTTTTAGACATGAATATATGAATATTTTTGATGATGTCAAATATAGATGTCAAATATGAGCAAAAATTTTATATAATATACTTATATTCTACATTGACTAACTACTATATTTAATGTTGTATACCTTATAGATTAGTCATAAACCCAACAGTGGGTTGATGTTATTTTGCTTATAATGCCTTATAAATGAAGAATGATCATCAAGAAGAAAATTAAGAGGCAAGGGATTGAAGAAAGAAGAAATTGTAAGATCTAATGGGAATATCAAGATTCAAGATTAGTCAAGCAAAGGAGGAAGAAGATTGAAGATATTAAAGAAGATATCTAGTTGGGTTATGAAGAATGATCATCAAGAAGAAAAATAAGTAGAAAGAGATTGAATAAGGAAGAACTTGCAAGATCACATGAGAATATCAAGATTCAAGCTATTAGAAGTGATACCGGAGGTTTCTTTGATCATATGGATGTTGGAATGAGTCAATATGAAGTTAAAATGACATATACAAAAGTTATTGCACCTCCGGAGATGATTACTCGAGTAATCACTCGAGTAATATGGCACTGCCTCATTTTGGAAGGGATTACTCGAGTGGTTACTCGAGTAATATGCAAAGTTACTTGAAGATTACTCGAATGACCACTCGAGTAATGGCACTCTGTTTTCATGTGCTAGAATAGAGGTTTGGTATTTTGATGATATCTCTCAAACCACATGTTGAATTGAACTACAACTGGTGGCATATGGAACTAGACTCCCAACACGAACTATGGACACCAATATCACATTAAAAGGAGTTTAGATGATATGTATTTTGCCATGTTTCAAGTCAAAATCAAGAATTCACTTGAAGGGATCACTCGAGTAATATGCAGAGTTATGTGAAATCTCACTCGAGGGACCA
Organism: Inga laurina; assembly: GCA_963855925.1. NCBI lineage: Eukaryota > Viridiplantae > Streptophyta > Magnoliopsida > Fabales > Fabaceae > Inga > Inga laurina. The sequence continues at coordinate 51,982,660 of OY979705.1, forward strand.
CTCGAGTAATATTTGAGAATTTGTTCCAGTAAACTCTCTGTTAAGAATTGAGTAGGATTACTCAAAGGGATCACTTGAGTAATCTGCAAAGTTATTTGAGACATTACTCGTGGGGTCACTCGAGTAATGAGAGAAGAAATGCTCTCGGCCAGATTTTGAAAGGAATTACCTGAGGGATTACTCGAGTAATGAAGTTGGAATTACTCTCAACCAAGATTTGGACAACATTACTTGAGGGAGCACCCGAGTAATCTGCAAAGTTATTTGAAGTATTACTCGAGGGATCACTCGAGTAACCAGAAGAAAAGAGAGGCTTACTTGAGTAACCACTCGAGTAACATGACCAACAACATATCTGAAGATTTTGAAAATCTTGGGAATGTTTATATAAATTACTCTTCTTGCTTCCAATCACTCTAACACTTCATTATATTAGTGTTTAATGCATTTCCCCAGGAATATAATGAAGAGATGATGTGAAGAGACAAAAGTTGACTTTACGAAAGCAGAGCATTCACCAACCACAACAGCTAGTCAAACGAAGTTACGCCACTTTAACGGACAGGTTGAAATGCTTCCAACAGCTATCACAACTCATCTATAAATATGGGAACATTCAATGAAGAGCAACAACAACGAGAACACAATGACATAAACATGCTCATATCATAAGCTATCCATCTCGACCCAAACACTCTCTATTCTTATATGTTTTCTATATCATGTATATTTGAGAGAAAGATTATTTGTATTGTTCTTCAGTATTCATCTATTCACTTCTGAGAAAGAAGATTGATTGTAATATTTCATCATCAAAGTTGTATCCTTACGGGGTGTGTAAGGGAGAGTAACTCGGTTGTAACCTTACAGAGTATAAGGGGGAGTAACTTGGTGAGATATTTCTAAAAGGCTTTGCAAGTGCCCGGCTAAACTTGTGGGTTGTAAAGGCTTTTCTTGTACCTGGATTAAACAAGAAGATAGTGGATTTGAAAATCTCAAGAGGAGCCTAGGGACTGGAAGTAGGCCATCACAGATTGGACCGAACCAAGATAAATCACAGTTTGCATATTCTCTTCCTTAAATTCTTATATTTCCACATATATTAATTGTTGATTTATGATTCATTACTTTCATATTTATTGCTTCCTCTAAGATGCAAAAAGATTTTCAAAGTTCTTAAGATTTTTATCTTACACTCAATTCACCCCTCTTGGGTATCAGCAGGTTATAACAAATTTGAACTTAGATATACTTATCTTTTCAACTAGCTGGCAGCACTTAGGGAAAATTTTGATCAAAATCCCTAAGTAAGGAATATCCTTAACACTCTTACGAAAGTATGGGAAGTAAAAGTGACAGCTATCGAAGAAGCCAAAGGTGAATCAATGAGATCTATAGTTGCACTTTTTGGTAGTCTTTCTAAGTATGAGGGAAAGCTAAAATTCAAAAAGGAGCTGGAAGAGTTCAAAGACAAAAAGAAAAGAGGAGTTTCCCTCAAAGCTATCAAAGAAGTTGACATATCAGAATGTAAAGATGAACTTGATGATGATGATATGGGAATGATCGTGTGAAAATTTAAGAAGTTCTATAGAAGAGGCCAATGGAACTTCAAAAATCATCAAGGAGGATCAAGCAAGAAAGAGAGCAAAGCACAACAAGTCATATGCTCCGAATGTGGGAAGCCAGGACATATCAAGTCCAAATGCTTCAAGAACAAATATAAGAAGAAGCAGAAAAAGAAAGCATACATATCATCCATATGGGGTGATAGTTTGTCAGATGAAGAAGGAGATGAGGATGAAGTTGCCAATATATTCTTGGTAGCCAAAGAAGAAGAATCAGACTTTGAGGTAAGTAATTATGAACCTACTTTGATAAATTGTTATTTGAATATAATGCATTGTATTCTGAGCTTTTCAAGGTAGCTAAAGAAATGGTAAGTTATAAGAAAAAAGTAAAAGAAATAGAAAGTATAACTAGTATTAGCATATCATGTTCATTATGTGCATCTTGTGAAGAAAAAGATAAGAAAATAAGTGAATTAACAGAAACTTTAGGAAGATTCACTAAAGGATGTGAAACTCTTAATGATTTTAAAATCACAAAGAGTCACTCATGATAAATCTGGAATTGGATATTATAATGACCCAAAAATGGGATTAAGGGCTAATGACTTCAAAAGTGATGTAATTATTGTTAATTAAATACTTTTGAAGAATATGATATGAATTTTGATTCAGATGTGTTTTGATTGGTGCTCGAACCCAGCATTTAAGCTTAATTATATGATAAAGCTTGTAATGAACCCTAATGTGGGAGAGGGCGCATGGTTGAGTAATATGAATCATAAAATGCATTTGGTGGTGGTTCTAATAGAATTGCCATAATCAGGGGCAAAACAGGTAAAAAGGAAAGTTACCGACCATTTAGTCAGTTACCAAAGAGAAAACTCATTGGTAATTGAAGATCAATGGTTAGGATTAAGAGATAAGAAGTTAACATCATGTGTGTATGTGCTTAAGTAAGTTCATAGAAGAGAGAACAAGATTTTGACACTTGGCACAATATGGAGCATTGCATCAAGGTCAACAATTCAAACTCATTTCCTGTCTCCTCTCTCCCTCAAAGTCGGCCTATGTGCATTTGGAGGGCCAAAAATTTGCTCCTATCTTCATCTTCATTATTTCATCTCATCTCTCTTCTCTCCTCCATTGTCGACCAAGCTTGAAGGAAAGAGAAAGGGAAAAACTCACGTTTTAGGTGAGGATTTGATCTTGTATACTCAAATCACCTTCTTTAATGTTCATGGTGTAGAGGGCTTCATGATTATGGTTTCAGATTTTTGGAAAAGTGGTGTTTGAGAACTTGTGGAAAGTTGAAAGTTGAAGAATCAAAGGATTCACTCTTGGAAGAGGAAGAGGTAAGAATTTTGCACATTTTGACCTAACTTGTGTAGTTATTGGTTAAGTTTTGAGATTTGTAATTTTTGCCCTGCTTTCTTGTAAATTTTGAAATGCATGACTTGGTTAGTGTATGTTGTAGAAAATGGTGTTAAGTTGTGTCTTTGTTTCATTGAAATTGGTTTGGAATTTTGGAATGGAAATGATTGCAATGTTGAGTTTTGAATTGTGTTAATATGTGACATGTGGTGACTATTGGGAAACATGTTAATGTGATGTGAATTAGGTGGTTTTGGTGTTTCTAATAGCTTTCTTGTGCAAACTTGTGTAAGAATGGTATTTGATGGAAATTTGCAACCATTGGAACTACTATAAGAATGTGTAAAATTCTGTGCAGGGGACCAACTTTGCATGGTATTTTGACATAGCAAATGGTGTTAGAATGATATGAAATTTTCCAAGATTATAGTCACATTGCAAGCTTTCCATTGATATAAAGTGTGTGTCATTTTGAATTTTGTGCACCAATATATGACTATTTGAATATGAGCCAAGGGATAGGATATCGGTTGGCCATGGCCTAAAGTGCTGGCGGCTATCCAAAACCTTCTGACCAACTGCTGGCTGCGGCCCAAGAGGGGCTAGCCATGGCCTAAAACTTTCTGACTTCATTCTAGCCATCGGACAGGATGGCTGGCCACGACCAAAAATTTTATGACCGATCTCTGGCCGTAGCCCAAAGGTGTTGACCGTGGCCCAAATATTTGTGACCATCTATTGGCCACAGCCCATATAGAGGCTGCCCGCGGCCAACTACTCAAAATTTTCATTTTGAACTTTTGAAGATGGTCTTTGAGCAAGCTTTTTCCAACCCTTTAGGCATGGGTCTAGACTTCTAGTAACCACCCAAAGAGTCCAAATGATAATCAACTTTAAGTGTTGTTAAAGTAAGAAATTGGAGTAGAGAATTAATCCGGCGTTCTTGATTTTGGTTTATAGGGTTTAATATTTGCCCTGTTCATAAACAACCTATGCCGAAACACGCTTGGAAAGAACAAGGTAGTGACGCTTTCCCTTATACTATATATGATGCATTGTATGTTTAATTGATCATTATTTGTAAATTCTTCACCCGTGGCCCATCGGTGTTGACAGTGGGAGGATTGTGCCTTCGGGGCGGTGGAATACGGGGGATGAGATTATGTGATTATGTGTACATGTGATAGCTTGTATATTGTGTTTTATGCTGCATGATGATGTCTTTACATGCTATGTGGTTACATGTTATATAAGTGATTTATTACTACTGGGATTCTTTTGAATCTCATTCTTTTTACTGACTAATCTTCAGACAGGGTAAGTGGCTCCAAGGGGAAGGAGACGACTAAGGGTGGCTAGGACTCCTTAGGGATGTTGATTTTGGTTGTTGGTTATCTATTTTGGATTTGAGATCACTGTATATTCTGTAATATTATTTTGGATATGGTTGTGTAGTCCCCTAAATGGGAAATTGTAAACCCTTGATATATATATATGAAACCCGGGGGTTGTCGGGAATTTTGTTGGACACTATGATATGTATGAATGTGATTTAATTGCATAGGGTAATTATATTTGAAATTCGAATATGAGACTAGGATAAGAGGAAATGTTGAAAGAATTTATGAAAACCTACCATGAGGAAGGGATGGTAAATGCGTTTTGATTATTATTGGTTTCTATTTCATTTTAATTAAGTATTTTGAATCATAATTACGAAGGGGGTTACATTTTTGGTATCAGAGCTGTAGTTCTTGGCAAGGGTAGAATTTGCTAGGATAGCTCCCTTAGTTTAGCCTTAGTGATAGAAGATATTAGTGAATAGTTGTTGTGTATATACATGTTTGTTTTGTTAATGTGGATATATATGATATTTGTGAACATATGTGTATACCTTATGTGTGATATTGATGGGGTAAGTTATTTGTAAAATGAAGAAAATAAAAGGAGACCCAGAGTACAGCAAGTGAACCTCGAGGTGGAGGTGGTCAATGACAATCCACCGGACCCTATACAGGAGATGATGGGTTTGATTCGGGATCAGAGGGATATGATTACTGAGCTAAGAGAAGAACTTATAGAAGAGAAAGCTAAACAAAATGAGGGTTAGGGTCAGTCCACACAAAAGGAAACCTAGGAGGGGACTCATAAGGAAGAAACTGCAGAAGGGTTAGCACAACAACTAGAGCCACCTCCTCTTGTTGGACCAAATCAAGAATCACATGGGGTTCCAATTAAAGAAGAAAGAGATCTACAATACCAGGTTTCAAAGTTGTACAAGCATCTACCTCTAGTGTTCAAGGGAGGTTTGATCCCCCAGCAGCCGAAGACTGGTTGAACTGGCTGGAGAAAATTTTTGAGGTTCTTGAATGCCCAAATGAGGTAAAGGTACACCTGGCTATCTACAAGTTAGAGGGGGATGTGGATCATTGGTGGCTGAATATTGCCCTAACGCTGCGGAGCAGAAACATACCGCTAACCTGGGAGTTGTTCCAATAGCAATTCAATGAAAAGTACTTTCTTAAGTCATTGCGGTTGGAGAAGGAGACTGAATTCCTCTCTATCAAGCAAGGTGACTCAGAGACCTTCGACGACTACCTGTCTCGATTTATCCAACTATCCATATATTCCTCTTATCTGCGGAAAATGGATGATGAGGAATAGAGTTCAGATATGTTGATACATGGGTTCAGGTGATAATTGAGGAAAAGATTAGCCACCTATCAATTCACCGTATTCAACAAAGCAGTCGAGGAATGCAAAATCACCAAGAACAATATGAGAGATCTGTATCTGGCCAAGGGTACTAATAGTCGCAGTGAACCCAGTAAGGGTAATACTTCCTAAAAGCGGAAGGGTCAGGGATTCTCTTTGACTAAGAGTAGTAGTAAAAAGCCTTACCAGCCTAGAGATCGTGAGCCCCAAAGATTTCTGTTAGAGTGTCCCTGATGTAATAACCTACATTATGGCAGAAATTGTGAGGGACAAGTAATTTGTTTTAATTATAAGCAACTGGGGCATATTACCAGAGATTGTTGGTGACTACAGGTAGAGCAGAGGCCGAGGACTCAGGGCCAAGTATTTTCCATGACTCACGAGGAAGCCTAGAAGTCCCCTGATCTCATCCAAGGTAAAATTCTTTGTGATGATAATATGTTGTAAGCGTTGTTTGATTCGGGTGCGAGTTACTCTTTCATTGCTTATAATTGAGTGAAGCGCCTGGGTATGCATGTACATAAGTTTCCCTTTGATTTGGTTGTGTCAATGCCAATGGGTGTCAAGGTTTTGGCCATTGAAGCTTGCTTAAATTGTGTACTAACTATAGAAGGGCACCAATCCATTGTTAATTTGATTTGTTTGCCGCTTTATCAATTAGAAGTCATTTTGGGTTTTGATTGGTTGACGGAAAATAATATACTATTAGATTGTAGCAATAAGAGGATAGCGTATCCTACTTCTCAAAGTATTGAGGGGGTGAATAGCTGTCTGAATTTCCTTTCGACAGCCAAAGCTGAGAAATGTTTAGAGAAAGGTTGCCAGGGGTATATGGTGTTCTTTTCTATCCAAAGAAAGATCGAAGAAACTCTGAGTAGTATACCTGTAGTAAGTGAATTACTTGAGGTATTTCCTGATAACCTTAGTGGATTGCCTCCAAAAAGGGAAGTTCAATTCCTAATTAAGATTGTGCCTGGAGCTGGTTCTATATCAAAAGCCCCATACCATATGACTCCAAATGAAATGGCAGAGTTAAAGAAGCAGATTGAAGACTTTCTTGAGAAAGGGTTCATTAGACCCAGTGTGTCGCCTTGGGGAGCTCCAGTGTTATTCGTTAAAAAGAAAGATGTAAGTCTACGTTTGTGTATTGTTTATAAAGAGTTGAATAACATTACTGTCAAGAATAAGTACCCTCTCCCTAGAATTGATGATATTGTTTATTGATGATATTTTGATATACTCCAAGAGTAAGGAGGAGCATGAGCATCATTTGAGGATTGTGTTGAATATATTGCATGAAAAGCAGCTCTATACTAAATTGAGTAAATGCGAGTTTTAGCTATCAGAAGTAAAATTCTTAGGCTATGTGATCTCATAAGAAGGGGTTACTGTGGATCCTAGTAAGGTGGAAGCAGTAATAGATTGGAAGAGACTAGAAACTATAGCTGAGGTACACAGTTTTCTGGGTCTTACTGGTTAATACCGAAGATTTATTCAGAATTTCTCTCGTGTTGCCTTGCCGATGATCAATCTCATAAGGAAGGATCAACCATTTGTATAGGATGAGCGTTGTGAAAATTGCTTTTTAGAGTTAAAGGAGAGGTTGACTACGGCACCTGTGTTGATTATACCTGATCCCAGCTTGACTTATGTTGTGTATAGTGATACGAGTAAGCAAGGATTAGGGTGTATCCTTATGCAGTAGGGAATGTGGTGGCTTATGCCTCTCGACAGCTTAAACCTCATGAAATGAATTATCCCACTCATGATCTGGAGCTTGCGGCAATTGTGTTTGCTTTTAAATTTTGGCAATATTATTTGTATGGTGTGACGGTAGAACTGTACTGCGACTATAAGAGTCTCAAGTATTTGTACGACCAGAAAGAATTAAATATGAGATAGCGTCATTGGATGGAGTTGCTTAAAGACTATAACCTGGAAATCAAATACCATCCGGTAAGGCAAATGTAGTCACAGATGCTCTTAGTCGAAAGACAATGCTTGTGGCAACATTGATGATACAAGAGGGGAAGTTGATAGCAGATTTTCGAGATATGAATTTTTTAAAGAAGATCATCTTTACCAATTATACTATTTTCCAAAGGGAAAGTGTTTTGAGAGTTGAAATTGAAGAAGCTTAACAGCAAGATGATCGAGTATAGAGAATTCATGCTAGAATCGAACGGGGAGAAGCACAGGGCTACGATTTATCGCCTAGTTCGTTACCAAAAGAGAATTTATGTTACACTTAGGGCAGAGTTGAGGCTGAAGATTCTTGATGAGGCACACAAGAGCTGGTACATTCTTCACCCTGGCATGACCAAAAGGCCATAATATGGAATCTATGTATTGGTGGTCAGGATTGAAGAGTGATGTGATGAAATATATGGTGCGGTGTATTACTTGCCAGAGGGTAAAGATTGAGCACTAGAGACTGATAGGTTTGCTGTAGAGTCCTGAGATTCTGAAATGGAAATAGGAAAGTGTGACTATGGACCTTTTTGTGAGATTGTCCAGGATCCCGAACTATGATGCGATCTGGGTGATTGTGGACCTGTTTACAAAGTCAGAGCACTTCATACCAATCAATGCTGGTTACTCTCTAGACAAATTGATAGAGATTTATATTCGAGAGATTGTGAAGCTCCATGGCATACTGAAGATTATCATATCCGACCGAGATCCCCGATTCACTTTGAGATTCTGGAGGGCTTTGTATGAGGCCTTAGGTACTCAACTAAGATTTAGTAGTATGACTTATCATCCTCATACTGATGGATAGTCAGAGAGGACTATTCAGATGCTAGAGGATGTGCTATGAGCATGTGCCCTCGACTTTAAAGGGATTTGGGATTACTTTCTTCTACTTTCGAAGTTCACCTACAATAATAGCTATCATGCTAGCATCCAGATGGCTCCGTATGAAGTATTGTATGGGAGGAAGTGCCAATCACCCTTGTGCTGGAATGAATTATTTGAGAGGAAGTTGTATGGGCTAGAACTTGTTGATCAAACCTCAGTATAGACTCAAATTATTCGAAAGAGTCTCCTTGCAGTGCAGAGTCGATAGAAAAGCTACGCTGACAAGAGGAGAAGACCTCTAGAATTTGAGGTTGGTGATCATGTGTTTTTAAGGGTGTCTCCAGTTACCAGCATCGGGAGAGCTATCAAGCGGAAAAAGCTGAGCCCGAGATATATAGGTCTTTCAAGATTCTTACGAGAATTGGGCCTGTTGCCTATCGAGTAGCCCTTCCCCCAAACTTGAGTAGACTCCACTATGTGTTTCATGTTTCCCAACTGAAGAAGTACCAACCAGATCCATCTCACATTGTTGAGTATGAAGAATTTGAACTACAAGACAACTTTACGTAAATGGTAGAGACTGAACAGATCATTGATCGAGCAGATCGACGGCTCAGAAACCAAAGTATTCCATATGTAAAGGTGATCTGTAAGGGAATGACTCAGAAAGAGGCAACTTGGGAAGCAGAAGATGACATACCTAAACGTTATCCAGAGTTTATGGCTCAAGTTTTGGAACAAATTTTGAGGATGAAATTTATTTTTCGGGGGGAGAATTGTAATGACCCAAAAATGGGATTAAGGGAAAATGACTTCAAAAGTGATGTAATTATTGTTAATTAAATACTTTTGAAGAATATGATGTGAATTTTGATTCAGATGTGTTTTGATTGGTGCTCAAACCCTACATTTAAGCTTAATTGTATGATAAAGCTTGCAATGAACCCTAATTGGGGGAGGGCGTATGGTTGAGTAATATGAATCATAAAATGCATTTGGTGATGGTTCTAATGGAATTGCCATAATCAAGAGCAAAACGGGTAAAAAGGAAAGTTACTGACCATTTGGTCTGTTACCGAAGAGAAAACTCATTTGTAATTGAAGATCAATGGTTAGGATTAAGTGATCAAGAAGTTAAAATCATGTGTGTATGTGCTTAAGTAAGTTTATGGAAGAGAGAACAATATGTTGACACTTGGCATAATATGGAGCATTGGATCAAGATCAACAATTCAAACTCATTTCTTCTCTCCTCTCTCCCTCAAAGTCGGCCTATGTGCATTTGGAGGGCCAAAAATCTGCTCCTATCTTCATCTTCATCATTTCATCTCATCTCTCTTCCCTCCTCCATTGTCAACCAAGCTTGAAGGAAAGAGAAAGGGAAAAACTCAAGTTTTAGATAAGGATTTGATCTTGTATGCTCAACTCACCTTCTTTAATGTTGTTCATGGTGTTGAGGGCTTGATGACTATGGTTTCAAATTTTTGGAAAAGTGGTGTTCAAGAACTTGTGGAAAGTTGAAAGTTGAAGAATCAAGGGATTTACTTTGGGCAGAGGAATAGGTAAGAATTTGGCACATTTTAACCTAACTAGTATAGTCATTGGTTAATTTTTGAGATTTGTGATTTTTGCCCTGATTTTCTTGTGAATTTTGAAATGCATGACTTGGTTACTGTATGGTGTGGAAAATGGTGTTAAGTTGTGTCTTTGTGCCATTGAAATTGGTTTGGAATTTTGGAATAGAAAGGATTGTAATGTTGAGTTTTGAATTATGTTAATGTGTGAAATATTGTGACCATTGGGAAATATGTTAATGTGATTTGAATTAGGTGGTTTTGGTGTTTCCAATGGGTTCCTTGTGTAAATTAGTGTAGGAATGGTATTTAATGGAAATTTGGAACCATTGGAAGTATTGGTGTGAAAACTGGAATTCTGGAGTTTGGGTTATGTGTAAAATGTTGTGCAAGGGACCAACTTTGCATGGTATTTTGACATAGCAAATGGAGTTGGAATGATATAAAATTTTCCAAGATTGTAGCTCACATTGCAAGCTTTCCATTGATTTAAAGTTTGTGTCATTTTGAGTTTTGTGTACCAAGTTATGACTATTTGAAAATAAGCCAGGGGATAGGTAATCTGTTGGCCACGGCCAAAAGTGCTAGCCGTAACCCAAAACCTTTTGACCAACTACTGGCCATGGCCCAAAATGTTTTGACTTGATTTTGGCCACGGGCCACGATGGGTGGCCACGACCCAAAAGTTTTCGACTTATCTCTGACCGCAGCCTAAAGGTGTTGACCGCGGCCCAAATGTTTCTGACCATCTGTTGGCCATGGCTTATGTAGGGGCTGGCCTCGTCCAACTACTCAAAATTTGCATTTTAAACTTTTGAAGATGGCCTTTAAGCAAGCTTTTCCTAAACATTTAAGCATGGGCCTAGACTTCTAGTAACTACCCAAAGAGTCCAAATGATAACCAACTTTAAGTGTTGTTAAAGTAAGAAACTGGAGTAGAGGTAGTGACGCTTATTTCCTAACCATTTGCCCTGTTCATGGTTAGGAAGTACCGGAACACACCAGGAAAGAACAAGGTAGTGACGCTTTTCCTTATATTGTATGTGGTACATTGTATGTTTGATTTATCATTGTTTGTGAATTCTTCACTATCAGTGTTGACGGTGGGATTACCGTGCCTTCAGGGCAATAGAATATGGGGGATGAGACTATGTGAAAGCCGTAAGGCTATATGTTAAATCCGAAAGGCTAATTGTGAATTCTTCACCCGGGCCTATCGGTGTTGACAGTGGGAGGACCGTGCCTTCGGGGCGGTGGAATACTGGGGAAGAGATTATGTGATTATGTGACAGCTTGTATGCTGTGTTTCGTGTTGCATGATGATGTCATTACATGCTATGTGGTTACATGTTGTATAAGTGATTTGTTACTACTGGAATTCTTTTGAATCTCATTCTTTCCATTGACTAACCTTCAGATAGGGCGAGTGGCTTAAAGGGGAAGGAGACGACGAAGGGCGGCTAGGACTCCTTAGGGATGTTGATTTTGGTTATTGGTTATCTATTTTGGATTGGGGATCACTGTATATTTTATACATATTATTTTGGATACGGTTGTGTAATCCCCTAAATGGGAAATTGTAAACCCTTGATATATACATGAAACTTGAGGGTTGATGGGAATTTTGTTGGACACTCTGATATGTATAAATGTGATTTAACCGCACAAGGTAATTATATTCAAAATTTGAATATGAGATTAGGATAAGAGGAAATGTTGAAAGAATTTGCAAAAATTCTACCTTAAAGAAGGGATGGTAAATGCATTATAATTATTATTGGTCTCTATTTCATTTTAATTACATATTTCGATTCATAATTATGAAGGGGGTTACAAGTATAATTCTGTTCAAGATAAAAATAGAGGAAAGAAGAAGAAAGGCAGTAAGATATATGTCAAATATTTTAAAAATTTAGTGCATGTATCAAATCCATTTACATAATGTAATTACTACAATAGGAAATGACATTATACTTTATCATGTCATTTTATAAAGAGAAAGGCCATTGGCACATATAAATGGGTTCAGAAAGGGACACATGTACCAAGAGTGATTTATACTAACCACGAAGGACCCAAGAAAGTAATGGTACTTAAAAATTGATGATATTACTCTAGGTATGTCTCAAAGCTTCACAGGCAAACAAATGGTACATTGATAGTGGATGCTCTAGACATATGACTGGTGACAGAGATACGTTCACCATATTGGAAACTAAAGAAAGAGGAAAGGTAACTTTTAGAGGTAACCATTATGGATGTATTACTGGAATTGGTGAGGTTGGAAAAACCAATGGTGTTTGAATCGATAAGATATATTATGTCGAAGGGCTATGCCACAACCTCTTAAGTACGAGTCAAAATACTAACAAAGATAATTAGGTAATCTTTGAATCAAAGGAATGCTTGATAGTGAACAAGAAGGATCTACCACTTAACAAAGAATTTATCAAAGCAAAGATCCGAGCTCAAAGGGATGGTAATTGTTACACTATTGATTTAAATTCAAATTCTTTTAAAAATTGTTTTCTTAGCAAAACTGAGGAAAGTTGGTTATGGTATAAGTGTGTTGCTCATGTCAATATGAATAAACTTGTCAAATTGATTAAAAAGATTTAGTTGTTGAACTTCCTAACCTTAAATTTAAAGAAAGCATGATTTGTAATGCTTGCCAAAAAGGAAAGCAAACCAAATCTTCTTTCAAAACAAAGAACGAGATTTCAACTTCTAAACCTTTACAATTACTTCATATGGATTTAGTAGAACCAACAAGAGTAAAGAGTTTTGGAGGAAATCTATATACCCTAGTAATTGTTGATAATTTTACAAGATTTACATGGACTATATTTCTTTCTTCTAAGGATGAAACTTTTGTTGAATTTTTTACATTTGCTAAGAAGGTCTAAAATGAGAAAGGTATTTCTATTATTTCTATCAGGACTAATCATATAGGAGAGTTTGATAATCAACTCTTTGAAGACTTCTATAACAATCAAGGAATAAACCATAATTTCTCTGCACCAAGAGCACCTCAACAAAATGGAGTTGTGGTAAAAAAGAATAGAGTCCTCATGGAGATAGCAAGGGCAATGCTTAATGAAAGAGAAGTGTTACAAGTATTCTAGGTGGATGCAATGAGCACTATATGCTATTTTTTTAATCGAGCATATATTTGCAAGTCACTTGGAAAGACGCCATATGAACTCTACAAAAGGAAACAGCCTAATCTTGCTTATCTACACATCATCAAATGTAAATGTTGCATCCACAAAAATAGGAGAATTCAAAATGTCCATGATGGGTGAACTAAACTTCTTTTCTGGACTTCAAATCAAGCAATAGAGGAATGGGATCTTCATATCCTAAACCAAATATTTGAAAGAGTTGTTGATAAAGCACGAAATGGAAAATGACACTCCAATGAGCACAACCACACTACTGGATGTCGACGAGAATGGCCCTGACTTTAACATTACCAAATATAGAGGAATGATCAGTTCATTAATCTATCTAATAGTAAGTAGGCCACATATACAACTTAGTGTTAGTATATGTGCAAGGTATCAATATGTTCCTAAGGTATCACATGCCGAAACCATGAAGAAAATCTTCAGGTACTTAGGAGATACTACAGAACTTGGCCTTTGGCATTTAAAAGGATGAAATGGCTATTTGATGGCCTATTCAAATTCAAAATACAGTGGATATAAAACTAACAGAAATAGCACAAGTAGATAATGTCAATTTTTTAGAGGCTTCTTGGTTTCATGGTTTAGCAAGAAGCAAAACACAGTTTCATTATCCTCTACTGAAGCTAAATACAAAGCTGCAGCAAGTTGTTGCTCTCAAGTACTATGGCTAAAACAAGTTCTTCAAGACTCAGGAATTAACTTGAAGGAGATACCTATATATTGCGACAATACGAGTACCATAAACTTGGCCAATAATCCTGTGTAACATTCAAGAACAAAGAATGTAGACATCTAACATCACTTCATACAAGACCATATCCAAAAGAAGGATGTCAAAGTAGAATTCATTCCAACACATCCTCAACTTGCTGATATATTCACAAAATCGTTGGCTAAAGATCAATTTTTATATATAAGGAGAGAATTAGGAATGGTTAATCCCAATGAGTTATAAGATTTTCTTGTTACTAATTATGTTTTTGTATGTATTTATGTACATGTTTTGATTAGTACTATACTGACTTAAGCATTAGAGTATGTAGAAGTTTGTTTTGCAGGAATGCTCTGCTATAGGTTGGTAAAACAAGGATAAAACAGAGTATACATGAAGTCTAAGTGAAAACTCGAGTTCTATTCAACTCTTGACATGGGACTTGAGTTTCAAATGAAAACCCGAGTTCTGACTTAAAGTTTCTATATTAAACTTGAGTTCAAGAAGAACACTGCAGAAAGACCAGAATCAAAAGCATGGTTTACTCAAGTGATCTTAGAGGACTTAAGTACAAAGATACAACAAGATGGAAATTAACTTGGGCGTCTACAAATTACATTCAAGGCAAGTACGCTATATCTGTTACTTTTTTTCTATTGATTTTGAGTTCTTGGGTAAAACTTGAGTTTATGTGAACTCGAGTTCTTTAGCAAAACTCGACTGTCAGGGTATTATAACAAAAAGTTTGAAACTCAACTGTCATACTTGTTCTTCCTAACTTAAATGTCTTCTTACTTGGAAATGTACACCCACTCATTTCTAGCCGTTAAACTTTGATTAAACACCTCCACCTTCATAAATCACCTATTACAACTCTTCAATCTCCTTCAAATTTCAGATTTCTCCTTTAAATTGCTCACTAAACCTAAACTCATTTCTCAAAAATTCTCAATTGTCGCTGTGTTTGAGAGATCTGTGCCTTTTCATCACTATGGTGGGTACAAAAATGCGCAAAGTTACTCAAGATTCATCAACATCATCTTCCTATTCACTCTCTACTTACTCCAGTGAGTCTCCAACTTCAACAGCAAAGCCGATGGCAACTCCATCCTTATTATCCACTCCTCCTCCAAAGCTAAAGTCACTAAGAAGAAATGGAATATTGGGAAAAAGAAACAACAGAGACCAAAGTTGAAGGATGTATAACCTCCTTTAAAGAAGGAAAAAGGTGTTTCTATCAAGGAGGTAATGGTAACATGGTCTAAGCCTAAAAAAGAAGAAGGAAGAGGGAAGAGAAAGGCTACAGAGGTTCCATAAGATGCCTTCTTTGACAGTGAAGATGATAGGCAACTCTGAGCAGGATTAGAACAGTCAAGATTGGATGCTTTGATTAGTCAAATTGCTTCAGGAACTGGTGCCTCTGCATCTCAATATGGTCCTAGACACTCTCAGTAAGGTATACAATGAGGAGTATTCTCACCGAAGTTTCTGTCCTATTATTTATATCGACTTAGATTACTTGAGAGCACACTGTCATTTAAACCTTAGACCATACCTTGGTTTTTATGAGCCTTGGCTCAATGTGCGCCTACCATAGTCACCGACTGTTGTGAGGATTTTCTACTGTAATATGAAATTAAAAAACTTAATGCTAACAACTAGTGAATTGGTAGAGGAAGGACTCGAGACTACTGTTTGTGGACAAACTGTGATGATTACTCCTTCTACTATCAATACCATACTTGGCTATATTATTCCACCTTCTGATCCAATGCAAGAATTCACAACTAACTAAGTATTTTGTTTGTTAAGACTGGGTGAGCCTATAGGTCCTTCGTACTTTAAGCTTGCTTCAGTGCCAAACCTTCAGCGTATCATTTTCGATATCTACACTAGAAGCATAGTGAAAAAATCCAAGAACTTTACCTATTTTGCGTCCAAGAATTACTCACTACTAAAAACTAGACTTTTTACGTCCCTAAAGGACGTCCCTTTTTAAGTTAGGGACATCCAAAGTTTAATATTTGGTGGGAGGATATGGCGTTGGATGAATTTGACAAAAAAAAATTTCCAACACTTTAGACGTCCCTATTTTGACTCAGGACGCAGAATCATGCAAAACCATCACTTTATTCACTGTACATGGCAGCTTTACCTTATGTGCCAAAGCCATACCCGTGAGTGTCTCCAGATTTCCACTTCCCCTGCTGCATTCATTTTCTCTCTTCTCCCAAACCCGTGAGCTGAGTTTCATAACTCCTTCACTGAACAAGTGACAAAGCCATACCCGTGAGTATCTCTAGATTTCCACTTCCCTTGCTGCATTTGTTTTCTCTCTTCTCCCAAACCCGTGAGCTGAGTTTCATAACTCCTTCACTGAACAAGTGACAAAGCCATACCCGTGAGTATCTCTAGATTTCCACTTCCCTTGCTGCATTTGTTTTCTCTCTTCTCCCAAACCAGTGAGCTGAGTTTCATAACTCCTTCACTGAATAAAGGCGTACCTCCCCTCCCCTGCATTTGTCTTCCCTCTTCTCCCATTCCTGTGGTCGTGTGGGTCTTGCTATTTGCTGCTGCTGCTGCATTCTCAGAATTATTCAGGTGCGTTTCTAGGTTTCCTAAAATCATGTGCATATGAGGTGTGAGTTGGATTATTATGTGAAGCAATTAAGAATTTACATTATGCGTTTCTAGATTGTTGCTTCAATTGGATTCTGCGTTTCTGGATTGTTGGTGTGTGCACTTGGTTCTGCGTTTCTGGGTTATATTGTTGCTGCATGCACTTGGATTCTGCACTTGGTTTCTGAGAAAATCAGGTGCGTATGTTTTGTGTAATGTAAATAATTATTTTTGGGAACAGATCTTGTTTACAATGTAAGCTCATGTGATTCAAATGAGTTGTTTATATTAAGAAAAAATTGAATTAATGTTAGAATATGTCAAACGTTATGTATGTTGGGGTCATTTATCATATTTGTTTAGACATTTAAGAATCACTTGTGATCCAACTGAACCCTTACAAAACCCTTACAAAATAAAAAACTTCAAAACTTGACATAGTTCTCGGGTCACTCTATATATTCACTTGTTAAATTGTGTTTTTTTTAAGTTTTAAAAATTTATAACTAATACTATTGAGTTTGCATAACTTGTCTTCTTTGCTTTTATACATATAGAGAAATTTTTTTGAAAATTTTTGAACAAAAAAATTGCGTTTTGGAAGTTTGGATTTTGATTTATGAATATTCTAAAAGTTGTTTGATTTGATATTGAAAGAATTGAGTTTGATTAGGATTTGGTTCTATCTTCTTAGAGTGTTAGTAGGTAGGCTTAGAATTTGGCTTTGGTAATTAACTTTAGGAAGCCAAATACTAGTGAGGAATTGAGGCTAAATATTTATTTCTTTTAAGATAGGGTATATTTATTGCAATTTCATCTCTAGAACTTATAGTCTTGAATCTCTTTTAAAATTTAAAACTCTTTTTGAATGATCAAAAATAATTTAGGCATTTAATTTTATAGTTAGTTTGGCCAAATGTCCATTCCTATCTCATGAATCCTTTGTTTCAACCATTTGAGCCTAAACTTTCTTTAAAGAAAAATTGCATTGATTAATTAGCCATTTGTTTGAGTTAATGCAATTTCCCCCTATCTTCTCATTCATTTATTGTTTTATTAAGTGTAAGTGATATAAGAAAGAAAGACAGTGAAGGGATTGATGAATAAGAGAAACAATGCTATGTGAATTTTTTTAAATAGTGAAAAGAAAAGAGAAATTGAAAAAGAAAAGAGAAAAAGGATATAACAAGAAAGAGAAACTAAGAGATTGTTATCATTGAGTTAATATCCCTTCATTATTTTCATGTTTTTCATTGAAATTCTTGGCACTAATTAAAGTATTCATCCTTTTGTTTGGGTTAGAAGAATTAATGTTAGCTTCCTGCTTTTTACTCTTGTTTTAGTGCTATGAATTTTTATTTTACTCTTCTTAATTAGTTTAGTTTTGTTTAAATTAAGCTGAGATGGTTTGTTATTTTGATTTTGGGATGTCTCACTTTTAAGGGGAAATGCTGCCAAAATTTTGGAAAACAAAATAGTAAAAGGCAATTCCCAGTGTTGACAATTATTCTAAACTTGAGTGTGAATGGCATAGGTGGTAATAGAATGGATCATAGTTGGATGAATGCTTTGAGAACAAGTAAAGAATATGAGAATGGGGTTGAAGAGTTTATTGAATTTGCTAGAAGGAACGTTCCAGCCAAAAATGGGAAGTATTTTTGTCCTTGTGTCAATTGTTTAAATGAGAGAAAACGAGATGTTGAAGTTATAAGGGATCACCTACTTTGTGATGGAATAAATCTTCGATACACAAGGTGGATATAGCATGGTGAGGAAGTAACTGATTGTCCGTCACACAAGAAGGAAGCTGTGGATGTCATAGATGAAGATAGAATGGAGAGAATGATTCACGATGTTGAGGTAGAATCCTTTGCGCAGTCGCATGAATATGACAGCCTGCGGAGTGATGCAGAGAGACCATTGTACCCTAGGAGTAAGTACACACGGCTGACAGGAACATTACATTTGGTTAACTTAAAAGCAACGTGTGGGTGGACCGATAATAGTTTCACATTGCTACTTGAACTGTTGTGTGATATGTTTCTAGACGATAATGTACTTCCAAATCGTATGTATGAGGCCAAGAAAATCCTATCTACAATGGGTATGGAGTATGAAAAGATACACGCTTGCCCTAATGACTGCGTATTGGACAGAAAGGAGTATGAAGGTCTGAGTGAGTGCCCTAAGTGTCAAACTGCATGATACAAAGTGAAGAAAAATAGTGGTTGTGGCGATGGGACAACTAAAAGGCAACCTGTAAAATTTTTGTGGTATCTTCCAATAATACCGCGTTTTAAGCGTTTGTTTGGCACTGCAAAAAAAACAAAGAAGTTGAGATGGCATTCGGATGATAGAATATCCGACGGAAAATATCTTCGGCACCCAATTGACTCTCCACAGTAGAAGAAAATAGATGAAATATTCCCTGAATTTGGCAGTGAGCCGAGAAACCTTCGGCTTGGCCTTTGTACAGATGGCATCAATCCGTATGGAACTCTTAATAGCATACACAGTGCGTGGCCAGTACTCCTTGTAATATACAACTTGCCTCCCTGGCTTTGTATAAAACGCAAGTATGTGTGCTTTCTATGATGATTTTTGGACCAAAACAGCCAGGAAACGATATCGATGTCTACCTGGCACCTTTGATTGAGGACTTGAAGAAGTTGTGGGAGGAAAGCGTAGATGTGTTTGATACATATAAGAATGAGTCCTTCAAGCTACATGCAATGATTTTCACCACGATAAATGACTTCCCAGCGTACGGAAACCTCTCAGGGTACAGTGTGAAGGGGCATAAAGCATGTCTAATATGTGAAGCAGACACTCACTTCCACTAACTTAAACATGGAAGGAAAACGGTCTACCTATGTCACAGGAGGTTCCTTCCTAGGTTCCACCCGTATTGTAGGTTAAGAAAGCGTTTTAACGGCTTATCGGAGCATGGAATAGCTCCAAAGGCATTAACCAGAGAGGAAGTTTACAGTTGGGTTGAACGTATCAATGTCTTACTCGGTAAGAATCAGAAGACTGCGGGTGAGAAGAACATATGGAAGAAGAGATCAATTTTCTTTGATCTTCCATATTGGCGTAGGCTTGACGTGAGACACGGTATTGATGTGATGCACGTGGAGAAAAACGTTTGTGATAGCATTGTCAGTACGCTTTTGCACATTCTAGGGAAGACCAAGGATGGGATTAGTGCGAGACTAGACCTTGTTGATATGGGAATAAGAGAACGGTTACATCCACAGCTAAGAGATGATGGTAGGAGGGCATACATGGAGCCAGCAACGCATACACTATCAAAAGCGGATAAACGAAGTTTGTGTGGGTGTTTGCATAAGGTACCACAAGGATATTCTTCGAATGTGAGAAGGTGTGTGTCAATGGACAATTTGAAGTTAGTGGGAATGAAGTCCCATGATTATCATGTGTTGATGCAACAACTGTTACCAATAGCTATTAGAGGCATTATGAAAGATGAAGTTCGAAGCACTGTGACAAGATTGTGTGTTTTCTTTAATGTTATTTGTAACAAAGTCATTGACACTGAAAAGCTGGATGAAATGGAAGCTGAGGGTTATATCATATTGTCCCAATTAGAGATGCACTTTCCTCCTTTATTTTTTGATATAATGGTGCATTTGATAATTCATTTGGTAAGGGAGGTAAGGCTCTACGGTCCAGTTTACCTGAGGTGGATGTACCCTTTCGAGCGATACATGAAGATCTTAAAAGGGTACTCTAAAAATCCCTATCGACTAGAAGCCTCAATAGTTGAAAGGTATGTTGTTGAAGAGCCTATGGACTTCTGCAGCGATTATCTATCAGGGAAGAAGGAACAATCTCGGCATGAAGAGGGGAGGAGCAAGGGAACATGAGGACTGAAAGTGAAGACTATGCCTCATGAAGAGGTGTTGCAAGCACACCTTTATATCCTGAATAACATGGCAGAAGTTCAACCGTACATAGACGAACACAGAAAGAAATTGAAGAACATGAATCCGAGGAAGAATGACATGCAGATTACTATTGAGCAAAACAAGACATTCATTCAGTGGTTTGATGAAAAGGTTTTGTACGAGACCGGTGTGTCTAGGACAATAGAGTGGCTAGCCTGGGGGCCTTCATTTTATATCATTACTTGGAGCGGTTATGATATAAACAGGTATTCTTTCTACACAAAAGACCAAGATGACAGAAGTACCATGCAAAATAGTGGGGTGATGGTAGAAGCTGAAGCCATGCACTTTTCCAGTTCGAAAGACAAAAACCCCATATTAGCATCCATAGCCTATTATGAAGTGATAGAAGAAATATGGGAGATCACTTACAACAAGTTCAAAGTTGCTTTATTCAAATGTAAGTGGGTTAGCAATAATAGTGTGGTAATAGATCAACAATTTGGATTTGTCTCAGTTCATCTTGAAAGAGTAGGTTATAAGGATGAGCCCTTTATTCTAGCAAGCCAGGCGAAACAAGTGTTTTATGTCACAGATCCCGTAAATAAAAAAATTTCCATTGTACTTCAAAGTAAAAAATAGAAGCATGGTGATCCGACCTTCAACCTTGACGACACACCACCTTTCACAATTAATCCACCTACAACAAGTGAAGTAGAATTGGTAGATGATGAAGAATATGCTGTGAGAAATAATCATGGTGAAGGAATATGGGAAACAATCTAGAGTAAGAGCTTAACTTAAAAAATAGTAATGCGTGATGTTTGTTTTATAACTAGTTAGTTTATTCATTTACTTACAATTTATTCACCTATCTGACAATGATTTTTGTGCTTACAGGAATATGGATAATTCTGGTGACTCACAAAGTGATAGGGACAATGAAATGAATAGGATTGAACTTGATACGAGACCTGAACCGGTTGCGAGAAGAAGGGTTAGAGGCAGTACAAAAATGCCTGCATTAGTAGCACGTCATCACCATCAACAGGAGAGGTTAGCATATTGACTTTGATGAAAATATGAAACCAATTGGTCCAGAGGAAGACCATTTCATTAGCTACGTAGGGTTTTTGGCTCGAAGCAAAGTTCGCATTACCTATGATAATTGGAAGTTGGTTCTACCAAAAACCAAAGACTTGATTTGGCAACAACTTTTGGTATATAAGTTTCAATACATCTGCATTATATCTTTATTCCTATCGCTTCAAATATAATCAACTTATGTTTTTACCTTGCAGCAAACCTATGATGTCCCTGACACCGCGGAGATGTACAAGGAGTGGATGACGGAGGTTCGTCTATGATGGAAAGATTTCAAGAACAGGCTCATACGAGATTACATTCGAGGGGACATGAGGGGTCAAGATCCATGTCATGAGTATCCGTTTTTGTCTCCAGAGGACTGGAGGTTGTTTATGGCATCACGAGAAGATCCAAACCTTAAACAGAGCACTAAAGGGAGTTGTATTGGTTAGTCATCAGAGGGTCCTGGAAAAGAAATTAGTGAGCCTTGTGACTTGTTTGTGGAGGATCCTCTGAGACAATTAGTTGCACGGGAGAGCATGCACAACTTGGGATCAACTGTCCACCACCAAGAAATAAAGGATGATCAAGTCAGAGTGGCAGTTGAAGAGGTAATCGTTACAAATGCACCTCTCCCTATCCTCGCTGATGACTTCAAGATTGTGAGCGATGTCCTCAACTCTTTCATCTTATGGCCAAAGAACCTTGTTTTTGATCGAGTTGAGGAATCCCCGATCACAGCCCCGCCACCTCCACCTCCACCTCCCTCCACTCAAGATGTTTCACAGCCTCTATTGAATGTCATGCAGCAAGTGATTCTGATGGCATATGATACGTCCTTTCTAACAAGAGATTGGCCTACTGAGTCAAATGTTGGCAAGTCAGGGGTGCAATGCTATCTTGAGAGGGATGATTTAATGTCCCTGGTAGCTCCTCGATAACAGCTTACGATTTCAATTGTCCAACTATTTTTAAGTTGAACAAATCAAAGAAAGAGATTGAAAGACAATTTTAAACAAATGCAAAAGAAATAAATCTAATGATTTAAAGATTTCAATTGATAAAAACAACCTAGAGTGGCTAATCCCTTCTTTAAGTTTTAGAGCATGCATTCACCCAATTAAAAGTATTTAATGTTAAATTGTTAATCTAGAGTTTAAATGAATATAAGTATCTTTCAATCACTTATACTCCTCTCTCAAGTTAAAATTGTTATTCCTAACTAATTTACTCAAGAGGCAATAAATGTCCAAATTCACTCTAATATGATTATATGGGTCCAATAGGTATATTCCTATCATATTGGCAAATTAGAATAAATTCTAATCCCACATTACTTAATCCTATGGTCCAATTAAGATCCCTCTTCCAAGGATAATCTAAATTCCCCAAATTCATACTTAGTGGTGATCAAGCACTAGGTAGATAAAATAATACAAGATTAAGTAAACAAAAATTAACACTAAGCACAATTAAATGGTTTATACATGCTCAAAATTCTCAAATTAGTTCATAGCTACTCTAGGTTCAAAAAGAATTAGCCACACATTGCTGTCAACAAAGTCATCATCTCAGTAAAACCAAAATTCAGATTCAGATTCATCAAGGCAAGAGAAACAAAAATAATCATTGTGCAACACGTCTCCTCTCCCTCTCTTGCCTCCTCTGTTCTGGTTCGCGGTGAAGAAGCTCCAAGGGAACTGAACAGTAACTGTCCTCAACCAACTGCCTCTACCGATTTTGCTCCAGCTCAATGTCACCGTCGAGGACTTGGGGAAGAAGAAGATGAATCAGGGACAAATAGAGCTTCCCCAGGTCCCACTTTCAACACACTCTTCGCTGCTGCTCCTCTGGTTCACGCTCTTGATAGATGATGAAGATGAATTCCCTTGTGCGGCTGCTTCTGTTCTAGCTCTCTCCCGCTGTGCGGCTGTGACTTTTTTTCTTTTTTTATTCCTCTCTTTTTCTGTCCGTAGCTTTCTTTTGTTTTTTTTTTCATTCCTTTACGTCTTCCCTCTAGCCCAAAGTCCATACTCCAACGTCGGCACTCCCTTTTCATTATTTTAAGTCCAATTGACCCACCAATTTTCCAGCCCAAAATCACGTCACTTCATCACCTATGGGAAAAAAACTATTTAATAATAATAACCAAAAACTAACATAAAACCAAATCAATTTTTTTAAAAATATTTAAAAATATAATATTTAAAAAAATAAGATCCCTAAATAATGCACCAACTTTATATCTTATAAAATCTCAAGAAAATCATCTTAAATTATCATTGATAACTCCCCAATTATATCAAAATGTGTCTCAAATATATTAAAAATGGGGAGTTATCACAACCCCACACTTGCATTAAATCTTGTCCTCAAGATTTCAAAAAGTTCAAAACAGTCAAAGACAATCATGGAAGCAAGAATTTTAAAGCAAACATCATAAAATTGGATTTAATTCAAATTTTCAAAAATAAAGCTTTCTTAAAACTCGTTTCCACCTTCTAAAAATATAAGTAGAAATGCAAGTAATTTAGCAAGGATAAATGACAATAAAATGTTCCTCACAAGTGAAGTGTTTGCACTCTTCCCTCAAGACAATATAAAGGGATTGTGTTTCACTCTCTTCCACTTATTGCAACTCATCTACCATAAGCTTATTTATTATCTCCATCTCTACTACATTATCCCCTTGCTTACACAAATCAAAAGGACTTTTCTAAAGGTTGTAATTAATAGGGTAGGATAATGAAATGAAAGTAGTGAAATGGTATAAAGAAATACTTTAATAGTGCTAAGTAACTCAATGAAATTCATTAAGAATGAAGGAATATCCACTTAAAAAAAACAAACTCACTTGCACTATAAAAACCTTTATTACATTGAACTCAACAATCTCTCTATTTTTCTTTTCTTTCTTCCATTTTTTTTTTCTTTTTTTTTTCATATTTCTCTTTTTTGTTTTGTTTTTTCATACCTTTCTTCTGTCTTTCTTTTCTTTCTATTTCATTTTTCTATCTACACAACTCACATAATATTGACTTTTTAATCCCTTTACTCTTTTCTAAAATTGTTTTACTTAGCACTAACCAAAGTAGGAAATGAATGGGAAAGAAAAGATATAAAAATTGCATTTCTCAAACAAAAGGCTATTTATTCTATGCAATTTTTTTTAAAAAACAAAGTAAGGCTCAAATGGGGTAAAACAAAGAATTTTCATGTGAAAGGGACGGACATTTGGCCTAACTAGCTATGAAATGAATGCCTAAATCATCTTTGTGCAAACAAAAGGATTTTTAAGCTTCAAAGGAGATTCAAGACAAGTTCTAGAGATAAAATCACAATAAGTGTACTCCCTCTTGAAAGAAATGAATATTTAGGCTCAAGTTTCTCACCAGTATTTAACATCCTAAAGTCAATTATCCAAAGTAAATTATTTACCTATCTACTAACATTCTAAGAAAATAGAACCGAATTCTAAATAAACTCAATCCTTTTCAAATTTAAATCAAACCAACTTTACCAATATTCACAAGTAAAAGTCAACCTTCCATTAAAAACAAAATTTTTTTGTTCAAAATTTTTCTATTTATGTGCAAAATCAAAGAAATTTTTCAAAATTGAGGACAAGTCATGCAAAATCAATGGTACCCTCCACCCCCACACTTAAATGTCACATTGTCCTTAATGTGAACAAGTAACCCTAAGTAATAGAGATGAAGACATAACCATATCCAAGTGTAGGGATAGAAGAAGCTTCAAAGATTTTAAATTTTCACCAATTGATCACAACTAACAAGTGCCACCACTCAACTCAATAGTCAATAACAAATATCAATCAATGCAAAGATAGACTATATCCAGCACTGATATCCAGAACATGTTATCAACTATCAATTAAACAAAGCAAGGAAAAGTAGAAGGAAACTCCCCTCTCAATCCTCGTCTTGTGCTCTTGGATGCTCTTGCTTGTGGCTACCAAAGTGGAATACGTCATTAGGGGCTACAAAAATCCTACAAAATCAACAAACCTTAAAACAACTCAACAAAATAAAAAAAAAAATTCAACTATCAAACCTTGGGTTGCCTCCCAAGAAGCGTTTGGTTTATAGTCCTAAACCAGACTATGTCAGAAACTCAAGGAGGTTGTGACAAGTGATGAGCCATTGCTTGCCGGTCCACCTCACCACCATAATAGTGCTTCAGTCTTTGCCCATTCACTTTAAAGCAATTTCCTGTACTCTCATTTTTAACTTCAACTACACCCTTTGATGACACAGAAACCACTCTAAAAGGACCAGACCATCTAGATCTAAGCTTTCCAGGAAACAACTTGAGCTTTGAGTTAAAGATAAGAACCAATTGCCCGGGCTCAAAATTGCGCTTCAAGATATGCTTGTCATGCCATTTCTTTGTCCTTTCTTTGTATAATCTTGAACTCTCATATGCTTGAAGTCGCAATTCTTCCAACTCATTCAGTTGCAATAACCTTTTAGCTCCAGCTTCTTTGTAGTCCATATTCAACTTCTTGATTGCCCACCATGCTTTATACTCCAACTCAAGTGGCAAATGACATGCTTTCCCAAAAACCAATCGATAAGGTGACATACCAATTGGAGTTCGGAAAGCAGTCCGGTATGCCCACAAAGCATCATCAAGCTTATCACACCAATCTTTTCTAGTAGGACCTACAGTCTTCTCAAGGATCCTCTTAATCTCCCTGTTAGCCAACTCACATAAGCCATTAGTTTGGGTATGATATGTAAGTGACATCCGGTGGTGCACTCCATATTTTGCCAAAAGAGCCTTGAAATTCTTGTTATTGAAATGAGTTCCCTCATCAGTAATGATCGCTCTAGGAGTACCAAATCTAGTGAAAATATATTTCTTCAAGAAACGGATCACTGTATTGGCATCATTTGCTTGACAAGCAACAGCTTCAACCCATTTGCTCACATACTCTACTGCAACAAGAATATATTGGTTTCCTCTTGAAGATGGGAAAGGACCCATGAAATCCATCCCTCAAACATCAAATAACTCTACCTCTAAGATCCCAGATTGTGGCATCTCATGTCTCTTGGAAATGTTACCTGTTCTTTGACATCTATCACACTTGGAAACAAACTGGTGAGCATCTTTAAACAAAGAAGGCCAATAAAAACCAGAATCTAGCACTTTAGATACAGTCATTTGCCCCCCATAATGTCCCCCATATGCAGATGCATGACAATCAGTCAAAATTGCCTCTTGTTCAACCTCAGGCACACACTTTCTAATGATCAAATCAGCACATCTCTTGAAAAGAAATAGTTCTTCCCATATATAGTAAGCAACATCATGCAAAAATTTCTTTCTTTGATAGAAAGTCAAATCAAGAGGTAACACATCACACACAAGATAGTTCACAATATCAGCATACCAGGGCAAATCATAACTACTAATAGCAAACAACTGTTCATCAGGGAAATATTCATTAACCAACAAGTCATTCACACAATCAGAAGAGTTCATAATCCTAGACAAATGATCAGCAACTTGATTTTCAATTCCTTTCCTATCAACTATATGCACATCAAATTCCTATAACAACAAAACCCATCTTATCAATCTAGGTTTAGACTCTTTCTTCCCTAACAGATATTTGATAGCAGCATGATCAGTGTGGACTAAGATCTTAGCACCCATCAAGTAGACTCTAAACTTTTCAAAAGCAAAAACAATAACAAGCACTTCTTTTTTAGTAGTTGAGTAATTTACCTGAGCTGCAACTAGTGTCTTACTTGCATAGTAGATGGGATGGAAAATCTTAGCAGGCCTCTACCCCAACACAGCAATAGTCACGTGCATCACACATTACTTCAAAAGGTAATGACCAATTAGGAGCCACAATAATAGGAGCTGAAATCAATCGAATTTTCAATTCTTCAAAAGCCTTCATGCATTCCTCATGGAAATGGAAAGGAGTATCTTTCTCAAGTAATTGCGAAAGAGGCTTTGAAATCTTGGAAAAGTCTTTAATGAACCGGTGATAAAATCCAGCATGACCCAAGAAACTTCTCACAGCTTTGACATTAGAAGGAGGAGGAAGTTGCTCAATCACAGAAGTCTTTGCTCTATCAACTTCTAAGCCCTTTTTTGAAACCTTGTGACCAAGAACTATCCCTTCAGTCACCATGAAATGACAATTTTCCCAATTAAGAACCAGATTTGTTTCCTCACATCTCCTCAACACCTTATCTAAATGTATCAAGCACTCCTCAAACGATTCACCAAAGACCGAGAAGTCATCCATGAATACTTCCATTATCTCTTCTATCATATCAGAGAATATGCTCATCATACATCTTTGGAAAGTAGCAGGAGCATTACACAAACCAAATGGCATTCTTCTAAATGCAAAGGTACCATAAGGACATGTGAATGTTGTCTTTTCTTGGTCTTCAGGAGCAATAACAATTTGATTATAATCAGAATACCCATCCAAGAAACAAAAGAATTCTTTGCCAGCTAACCGGTCTAACATTTGGTCAATGAAAGGGAGTGGGAAATTATCCTTCCGTGTCGCTTCATTCAAATTTCTGTAATCCATACACACTCTCCAACCAGTAACTGTATGAGTGGAAATGAGCTCATCATGCTCATTAGCAATAACAGTCATTCCTCCTTTCTTAGGAACACATTGTACTGGACTAACCCATGAGCTATCTAAAATGGGATAAATGATTCCAGCATCTAACCACTTAATCACTTCCTTCTTGACCACTTCCTTCATCATAGGATTCAATATTATCTGATTCTGAATAGACTTCTTATGATCATCTTCCAAAAGTATCTTATGCATTACAATTGAAGGACTTATACCTTTGATGTCGGCTATTGTCCAACTCAAAGCCCTTTTGTGATCCCCAAGGACTTTCAATAACCTTTCTCTTTGATCTTTAGATAAAAAAGAAGATATGATAATAGGAAGTGTCTCAGATTCACCCAAGTATGTATATTCAAGATGTGAAGGTAAGGGCTTAAGCTACAGAATTGGTGCTTGTTCAATAGAAGGCTTTAAAGAAGTTTGCCTTGATTCCATCTCCAACAACTCAAACTACCTTGATCGATTATTGTAAGGAGAAGAAGCTTCAAGTAACCTTTTACATTCAACTAGATTCCCTTCTTCAACATCATCATACCCAAGTAACATAGCTTCTAAAGGTTCTTTTATAGCATAGGAATCCAAAGTCTCTTGAATAACCTCATCTAATATATCAACTCTGAAGCAATCAGTAGTGTCCCTAGGATACTTCAATGCCTTGTTCATGTTAAAAATAACCTCTTCGTCATTCACTCTTAACTTAATCTCCCTTTTTTCAACATCAATCAAAGTGCGAGCTGTAGCTAAGAAGGGTCTTCCTACAATGAGTGGGAGAGTACTATCTTCATCACAATCTAATATAATGAAATCAGCTAGGAAGATAAACTTATCAACTTTAACTAAAACATCTTCAATGATACCCTTTGGATAAGCTAAACTTCGATCAGCTAACTGAAGTGTCACAAAGGTTAGATGAGCTTCACCAAGTTGCAATTTTCTAAACACAGATAGTGGCATCAAGTTGATACTTGAGCCTAAATCACATAATGCTCCACCTTGAAACTTCTCTCCAATTATGAAAGGTATAGAAAAACTATCAGGATCTTTCTGTTTAGGTGGCAACTTGTTAAGAATAATAGCACTACATTCTTCAGTGAGAGGTACTATTTCATAATCGCCAAACCTCCTCTTCTTACTCAACATCTCCTTTAGAAACTTAACATATTGAGGCATCTGCTCTAAAGCTTCAAGAAAAGAGAGATTGATGTGGAGTTGCTTGAAAATTCCCAAGAACTTCTTGTATTGCTCATCTAAAGCTTTCTTCTGGAATCTCTGAGGAAATGGCAAAGGTGGCACCCATTTAAGATTCTCATTAGTAGTCTTCTTCACTTCACTTTTCTTAGACTCATTATCAACTTTTGCTTCATTGACCTTTCCATGTACCTTCTGAGTAGGTTCTTCATCATTCTCTATAACATCTTCAAGAATTACCTCACCATTAGAAGCTGAAGGTTTCTTCACTTGATGTGGAATCTCAGGTAACTCTTTACCACTTCTTAATCTGAGAGCTTTACATTCCTCTTGTCCATCTCTACGAGGATTAGTCACAGTATTACTTGGCAACTCTCTTTGTTGTAATGCATTCACATTAGTTGCAAGTTGTCCCACTTGAACCTCAAGATTCTTGATAGATGAACTAAATGATGCATTAGTAGCATCTTGATCTTGAGAACTCTTTAGCTGAAAACTAACAAGTTGAGATATCATTGCCTCAAGATCAGGTTTGGGCT
Source organism: Inga laurina (assembly GCA_963855925.1). Lineage (NCBI taxonomy): Eukaryota > Viridiplantae > Streptophyta > Magnoliopsida > Fabales > Fabaceae > Inga > Inga laurina. The sequence goes on from OY979705.1 coordinate 52,012,579, forward strand.
CTTGAATAGGCTTAACTTCCTTTTCCAAGTGATAAAAACCAGGAGGTGCCATTGGCTTTATATTAGAAATGGATGCTTCATTAAGAGTTGCACCATGTTTCCAAGAGAGATCAGGATTTTTACGCCATCCAGAATTGTAGGAATTGGAGTATGGATTACTCTGATTATTATCATGGTAGTTTCCAGCATAATTGACTGATTCTATCTGTTGAGATATAAGGCATTGTCCAGTAGCATGTGTAACCCCCTTCCCACCTTAGGCCGAGATTAAGTTCTTAAACTCATAATTAAGTTGTAATTAGAGACCATAATGAAATTGGGACTTAATAAGATACTCTTTTGCCCAAAAATCGGATTTGCAAAAACATTTTTCAAAACTTATTCACAATGGTCTCAAGTTCTCAATACAAAATAATACTGGCCTAAACAGGTGGATTCCATTTACAAATATCAGAGTGCACATAAATTCCTGACTCACTCGGGTTCCATTCATTAGATAAGGGATTTACAAGGCACAAAGCCACAATTCAATACCCTTAACTTGGGGATTACACAAAATCTATATATACAAATTCCAAAATCTACAATGATAACCATTAATTCCAAAATATACTCCTAAACAGGAGCTCTAACTACTCTTCGTCACCCGCTTGCCTCTCGATCCTTCGGCCCTGTCTAAAAGGTTTAATTTTGGGAGAGTGAGATTCTAAAGAATCCCCGTAGTAACAAGTCAATCATATAATGTACAACAATAATGCATGTAATCAAATCATCATCCACACAAGCAACTACAACGGCAGTTGCAGCGGCAATGGTTAGTATGACACATATCATCCCTGACGATTGCTCACGCTGAATTGCTCACGCTGTATTGCATCACAACAGTCAACACAGTATAATTCACCACAGCTAGGATCCATATAAAGCATATCATATTCGCAAGCCACATAGGCAAGATACACACACACAGCCCACGGCCGGTTTTCACATACGCCGCCCCCACGGGTCAGATTCACAAAGATCCATGTCGATTACGACGGCAGTCCAACGGCCGAACTAGAGATGACCACTGTCACTCCCTATACGGCTCACGCTGACCTGCTCGCGCCGTAATGGACCATGGCACACATTTCACAAGTTCAATGATAAGATATGCATACCAAAACATCATACAAGATATGAGAGAAAAGTCACTACCTGAGTTCTTCCGGGTTTGTCCTAGCGCCGGTCTCTCCCGAGGAAGGCAAATATCAAATCCTATTTTCACAATTAGGGACGAAGAGTTATTCTCTATTCCAAGACTTAATTCACTTTATAATGCTTAATTGGTTATCATTATTGCTCTTTTAGAGTCATTAAATACCCCTAACAACACTCCTAAAGGGTAGGAAGAACTATCCCAAAAATCCCCTTTTGGAAGCACAAAACTGAGATTTTACACTGTTTCACTCGAGCACAGACGACCATGCTCGAGCACAGATGTACGGACACTCGAGTGAAAACGGCTTCACTCGAGTGATGGTACGGACATCACTCGGGCACAAGAGAGTGCGAGGCAGCGAGTGAACACCCGAGAGCACAAAGGAGTTTTCAGAAGCAGGCTCACTCGAGCACAAATGCCCTCACTCGAGCACACGTACGGAAATCACTTCAAGCACAAGGAAGTGAGACAAAAAGCACACGCTCGAGAGCACCATCCCACACTAGAAGCACAAGCTCACTCGAGCACACACGGCTCACTCGAGCACGGTGCCCATACCCGCGAGTGAGAAGGCACACCCGTGCACCTACTCGCGAGTGACAACCCGAGAAGCAAGTCCTTTGGTGTCAAATACACTCATCACTCGAGCACAAAATCCTCACTCGAATGATGTTCATCCCTCACTCGCGAGTGAGGCTATGCTTGCTATGACCCAGAGAGTGCAATAAGAACACAGAAAGCAAGAAACGAGAATTGCACTACCGAACTCGAGCAGACCCATCTCTGCTCGGGTGATATTCATCCCTCACTCGAGCATACCCATCTCTGCTCGGGTGATGTTCATCCTTCACTCGAGCAGACCCCTCCCTGCTCGAGTGAATCCCTCAGATAGCAGAAAACGTAGAACAGAGGCACTCTCCTTAACCTTTGCCCAATTGATTCCTATGGATACAAAACTTAACCCAAAGCCATTCCCACACAAAAACACCCAATAAACTCAATGGAATACTCAGAATCATCAAAATCCTACTCCATTATCATGCTTTGGGTTTTGGGCAACAATTTCATCAAAATTCCCATTTCATCCTAACATCATATTTCAATCTCTAACCAATCTATCTAACATAAACTCATTCCAAAATGCCATTCTCATGCCATAAACATACCAAATGAACAGTGGCACTCATTTTCATGATTAGGCCAAAATTCCCAGAATTTATAAACTATTCCAAATGGCATGAAACTTAGATAGATAAGTTAGTTTCACTCACCTTATCAACTTCTCCAAAGAGAGTTCTTGATTCACCCACAATCAGATTTTCGTGTGGCACGAATCAGCACCAAATGGCTACATTATACACACCAAAATGAAGCCCATGATTCAAGGATCAACATTTAAGAATGGTGTTTGAGCAATGGAGATGATTTACTTACCCAAGGATCAAGCTTTTCCCTTCTTCCTTTGGCACAAAACTGACGAGAGAGAGAAAGAAATGGAGAGGAGGAGCAAAAAGTTGTCCTTTGTCCTCATGTGCTCATATCCAACCACCCCCATATTGCCACTTGTCAACATCTCATGCATTCCCACAATGAGCTCACCACATCACAACACATAGGATTCCAACCCACGGTCAAGGAATCACAACCCTTGATCTTAAATACCACTCACATGCACCAATATTTCCAATTTCCACTAATTATGACATTAATTAAAATAGCCATAAATTACACAATAATTCCAATAAATTCATAATTATCATTAATAATCATGATTATCCCTTAATCAAAAATTGGGATATTACAGCATGTCCATCTCCACAATAATCACAAGGAGCATAAATAGCATTAACTCCCATGTGTCTACTATTGGATCGATGTATTTGAGCTTCAAGATTATCAAACCTCTTGTTGAGAGCATTTAACATTCCCACCAATTGTGATGAAGTGTCCTTATTAACTCTTTTAGTAGACTTCACAGATCTTCTGTCATTGTTGTTCTGAATAAAGTCAGCTGATAAGTCATCTAAGCATCCCCAAACATAATTCACCGGTTGCTTTGTAATTCCTCCATTAGTCACAGCATTCAATTCTAATCGAGATTCAGGAGTTAACCGGGTACTAAAGATTTGAAGTAAGACCCATTTCTCAAAATTATGGTCAGGACTCTGCCTAACTAGCAACTTGAACCTCTCCCAAGCTTCATATAAGTGTTCCCCAAACTGTTGGCAAAAATTAGTTAGGGCAGTTCTAGCATCCACCATCTTGTTATGAGGAAAGAATCTTGATTTGAACTTTTCCTCCAATTCAACCCAAGAAGTGACACTACCCTCTTCTAAATTGTTGAGCCACTCTTTGGCTTTTCCTTGTAGAGAGTAAGGAAAAAGCCTAAGGCGAATCACATCATTAGGAACTCCATTTTGCTTGAATGAGTCACAAACATCAAGGAATTGAATCAAGTGCCGATTTGGATCTTCTAAATCATTTCCGGCATACTAACCATGTAGTTCAAGCATCTTTAGCATAGTTTGCTTAATCTCAAAGTTGTTTGCTTGAAATTCAGGCACTCGGATTCCTGATTGATACCCACGAGATTGTCTTCCCAAGAAATCATTGACACCCAAGCGATCATTTTCATCCTCAGCCATTACTATAGTCTCAGTGTGTACACCTTCCTTTGGTTGAGTATGAGGTTGCGTAGCTTCCAAAAGTTCTTGGGCGCTCCTTGTTTTCTGTGGTGTCTTAGGTGCTTTGGATCTGCGGGGCATATACTAAAGTACCTGAAAGACAAAGCAAATCTCAAGAGTATCACACTAACACAAAGAACAAACAAAAATAAAATAAAATTGTTCAAGCTAAAACTACTAAAGGATTTCTAATTCTAATCATCAATTGCCTTGAATCACCGGCAACGGCGCCAAAAACTTGATGCTACTAAATTTTAAATAAGCACCGCAAGTGTACAGGTCGTTGGAATAGTATAGTAGCAAATCAAGGTCATCCCACAGAGATTTAAGGTAATAGATAATTAGGCATTAAAGTTCCCATTTTCATTTAAGTTGAACAAATCAAAGAAAGAGATTGAAAGACAATTTTAAACAAATGCAAAAGAAATAAATCTAATGATTTAAAGATTTCAATTGATAAAAACAACCTAGAGTGGCTAATCCCTTCTTTAAGTTTTAGAGCATGCATTTACCCAATTAAAAGTATTTAATGTTAAATTTTTAATCTAGAGTTTAAATGAATATAAGTATCTTTCAATCACTTATACTCCTCTCTCAAGTTAAAATTGTTATTCCTAACTAATTTACTCAAGAGGCAATAAATGTCCAAATTCATTCTAATATGATTATATGGGTCCAATAGGTATATTCCTATCCTATTGGCAAATTAGAATAAATTCTAATCCCACATTACTTAATCCTATGGTCCAATTAAGATCCCTCTTCCAAGGATAATCTAAATTCCCCAAATTCATACTTAGTGGTGATCAAGCACTAGGTAGATAAAATAATACAAGATTAAGTAAACAAAAATTAACACTAAGCACAATTAAATGGTTCATACATGCTCAAAATTCGTTAATTAGTTCATAGCTACTCTAGGTTCAAAAAGAATTAGCCACACATTGCTGTCAACAAAGTCATCATCTCAGTAAAACAAAAATTCAGATTCTGATTCATCAAGGCAAGAGAAACAAAAATAATCACTGTGCAACACGTCTCCTCTCCCTCTCTCGCCTCCTCTGTTCTGGTTCGCGGTGAAGAAGCTCCAAGGGAACTGAACAGTAACTGTCCTCAACCAGCTGCCTCTACCGATTCTGCTCCAGCTCAATGTCACCGTCGAGGACCTGGGGAAGAAGAAGATGAATCAGGGACAAATAGAGCTTCCCCAGGTCCCACCTTCAACACACTCTTCGCTGCTGCTCCTCTGGTTCACGCTCTTGATAGATGATGAAGATGAATTCCCTTGTGCGGCTGCTTCTGTTCTCGCTCTCTCCCGCTGTGCGGCTGTGACTTTTTTTTCTGTTTTTATTCCTCTCTTTTTCTGTCCGTAGCTTTGTTTTGATTTTTTTCATTCCTTTAGGTCTTCCCTCCAGCCCAAAGTCCATACTCCAACGTCGGCACTCCCTTTTTATTATTTTAGGTCCAATTGACCCACCAATTTTCCAGCCCAAAATCACGTCACTTCATCACCTATGGGAAAAAAAAACTGTTTACTAATAATAACCAAAAACTAACATAAAGCCAAATCAATATTTTTTTAAAAAATTTTTTTAAAAAATATTTAAAACTATAATATTTAAAAAATAAAATCCCCAAATAATACACCAACTTGATATCTTATAAAATCTCAAGAAAATCATCTTAAATTATCATTGACAACTCCCCAATTATATCAAAATGTGTCTCAAATATATTAAAAATGGGGAGTTATCACTCTTCCAGGCCCTTATTTTATCGTCCTTGAGTTTTATGGCCTTTTTCTCCCTAGGAAAAAAATATCCAATCACTGACTAGTTTGTGAAACGCTCAACTTCATAACTTCCTAGAGCAAGTTGTAGAAGCCAACAAGATTCATGAGCCTCCCAATAGAAAGCCAAGAAAAGAAATATCCCTAAAATTAATTCCCAAGAAAAGTGATCAAGATTAGAAATGTAATGTTGACTGTAATGCTAATGACAAATTCAATGATACCAGTAATTCTGACATTCATGTTGCAGTCATGGACACGAAACGTACATGTTCATGACGCCATGCAAAGAACAATGGAAGGAAAGCATCTTCAAACTATATTTACTTACAATCAAACCTAAACGTAATTGACAAAAAGAAACTAAATGTGACAAAATCATGGTGTTGCAGGGGAAATTATAAAGATCAGCAATATTAATTATTTGAATTCCGTTAAACACACACACATGGTAAATGCACCACTTTCTATATACATCAAACAAATTCAGTAACCAGTTATTTGTAGCTTAAACCTCAGGAGGAGGCCATATTCAAGAGAAATGGGAACAATAGATGAAACATTAACGGCATACCTTTCTTCAATCTCAAGCATCTTGGCTTTCCAGATCTCATGATGTTTCAGCAGATTCTCATTTAGCTGCAGACAGAGACAACCACAAATTAACTTCACATCAGCTGCAAAAGTTCCTAATCCTCACGTAGTATTACTGAGAACAAAAAATTTGTGGCATGTTTACATATCATGTCTTCTAATAAATCCGAGCAGTTTCTCAAGTATTTCAACTTACATCATCAAATAATTTCTTCTCCCTATAACATCTGTCGAGCTCGGACTGCAGCTTCTGCAGTTTAACAGCAACGGCCTTCTCAACAGCTTTAGAAATTTCTCTCAGTTTCTTCTTTTACTTTTTGTAGTAACGACTCAAAGTACTACAATTAAAATGGGCATGTTTAAGATTTCTAAGTCATTTATCCTAGACTAGCATAGCAGCCTTGACAGAGTCACTTAAAATAGATTAATAAATAAATGTGAACTTAATAAATTTTTGGTTTACAAGTTGTGTATCTTTTCAATTCATTGTACTCATTGACAATCCGTCAAAGAAAATGAGAATTAAAACTTAGCAGATAAAAGAAACTAGGCCTAAGACAATAAACAAGTCTTGCAACATTAAAGCTTTAACTTTGCTGTTAAGTATAGCCTCACTCGTAGCATTATCCTCACAGCTGCAACTTCCACACCCATTTCCTGTATGCTCACAGTGAGAGTTTAACTCAACCAACTTCCCATCAATTTTGGACAGGATTAGTCTATGAACATAGTTATCTTTCACATAATCCCATAGTCGCTGTGTTTCCACTTCTTGGAAGTAGCAATGCTGTGTCTCTTTTCAGTGTACTTTGGCATGTCCTGCTTTGTATCTAAATCAAAACTTTGTTAGGAATTCCAGAAGAACCATAATCGGGACCAAGTTAAGGGGGGAAAAACAGAATGAAAAAGGGGAGAAAAGGACTTGGGAGAAAGAGTTCTTACTTTCTACAGCCAACAAACCCACAAATAATGCATATGCTGAGGTTTTCAGTGGATTGACAAACAAAACATGCAAATTTTTCAGCCTGCTGTTGACAATACCGGCATACCTGGAATAAAATACAGGAGACCAGTAAATAATTGATCGACTAATACACACCAAGACGGGATAAGTTAACTCTTACTGTCAAACTAATAGAGAAACTACAAATGAAAGCAATACCACTGTTACAGAATTAAGATTCTGTAGAGAGAAAGAGAGGAAGAAAGGAAAGAAGCCGGAAATAGAGGTGTAGAAGAGATAGAGAGATCAACAGAGAAACAGAACCAAGAGAGAAGCCAAGAGAATTCAGAAAACACTATTATTCCACATCCATCTAATCTGGATTACAATAGGGATTGGGCCCTTATTTATAGACTAGAGTGATTTAACAACTAAGCTAATCCTAAACTAACTAACTTTCTAAAGGATATATTTCCTAACAACCCCTAACTAACTTTTTATTATCTTTACATATCAATACCCCCTCCTAAAAACATCCTTGCCCTCAAGGATGATTGACAACAAAAACACAAATCTAAACCTCAAAAATACAAAACTGATGCAACAAAAACAGAATCTGGAAAACTTCTTAGCATAGCAGAAATCTGTGACTTGAAACCTTGAACCCAGAAGATATTGCTCCCATATTTGGCTTTCAGTACTGCTGCACTCTTCTTTTCTTCTCTTTTCCACTCAAAGGACAGATCCTCCCAAAGAGCACTGTAATTAACTTGCCCCAGAACCAAGTTTGCAATAAACTTTGTGCAGGAGAACATTGAAGAAAGAAAACTCCTTGCAACAACCCATTGCTAATGATACCCATAGGAATTGTGAGACCCAATTGTAAAGTTATTGGGCACATGTATGTACCCCCAAAGCCCAATTGTCCATCAGGAATGAGGTAACCCAGTACATCAGTCTGAAACTCAGAAGATGGGAGACAGCTATGAAGCAATATTTGATTTTTCAAATTGTACTTTATTCACCCACGTGAACCCAAAATCAGTTTCTGAAAACATCTTAACTTTCCAAGCAACTCTCTCATTCTCCTTCATTGATCCACGTCCACTCCTCTCGACTAGCAAGAAATCAAGAACTGAGACGATAGCATCGAACAAAGAAAGCAATGAAGGAAGACAGCTCAATGGCAAAAAAGTGACAGAAACTTGTGGCAAAGAAATTGAACTCAAAGGCAGAATGAGAATCGGCGTGGAAAGAGAAGAAACAGACAGTGCTGAACAAGAGGGGTCATCGTGCGACACAATCAGAAAACTACCAAGAGTGTCGAAACACGATGACTCATCAACTCCATCCCCTGTTTTCGGACATTTCGAAGTCTTTGGGTTGTGAAAATCCGAAACAAGATCAGATGTGGAGGACCCAACGTCAAAATCACTTGAGCTTGATGTCACAGCTTGTATTTCGTGGCCTCCTTGGAAGGAATTGAACAAGATTCTGTAGGTTCTGGGCAAACAGAAGCCTCTTGCACTTCAATACATCTGTGGGTGGAGTCTGAACAAGACCCGCCTCTTTCTTGAACTTCAGAAGCTCCTTGGGTTTCTTCCTGCTGAAGATGTTCCTCTCGCAACAATTCTTGTAACTCTGCTATATTTGTTTTCACGAACTGAAGATGCCATCTGTTCAACCATTATCATCATACTCTGAAGGTGTTTTTCCACGCTTCTTGGAAGGAATTGAGAAGTTATAGTAGCCACTGACTAGTAGAATCTTTTTTTTCTTTTTCTTTTCCGAATTGCAGTGGGAGGGTCAAGAATTGGTGGCTCTGATACCACTGTTACAGAATTAATATTCTGTATAAGGAGAAAGAGAGGAAGAAATGAAAGAAGCCAGAAATAGAGGTGTAGAAGAAGGAGACAGAGAGATCAAGAGAGAAACAGAACCATGAGAGAGGCCAAGAGAATTCAGAAAACACTATTATTCCATATCCATCTAATCTGGATTACAATAGGGATTAGCCCCTTCTTTATAGACTAGAGTGACTTAATGACCAAGCTAATTCTAAACTAACCAACTAACTTTCTAACAGATATATTTCCTAACAACCCCTAACTAACTTTTAACTTTTTATTATCTTTATATATCACGCAAGACATCCCAACCTCAAAAGCAGCCCGAAGAGTACAGATGAACTTCTTGCAGTCCTAGGCATGTTCTACAACATCCAAATGTATGCATGAAAAAAAAATACAGTAGAGAAAATTACAGGACAAGAAGAATCTGCCCATTTTGAAATACAGGAACAGTGGGAAGAATGATTGCAAATGGTTGTAAGAGTTCCACTTGTATCTTGATCCACTGGCTCTGCAGGTAAAGCAATTGTCAGGGACATAGATGTCAACAAACTTCCTTACATGTGACATTTTGGAGTACTAAGGGTTATAATAGCTGACATATGAAATAAAACTCATGTCATAACCAAAAGACAGGTGAACAAAAGGCAAAGAAAAGGGAACATACCTAAGCACACTGGACATGTAGGCTGTTCAGTTGAGCTAGCATTAGATGCCTGTGCATGTTCAATCAGGCCAGTGCACTGCACATCCAATGCGAACAGAACATGGCAAACTTCCACCTATGTATAGAAAAGAGAAGCATATAGCAAAAACATAAATAGCACAACACATTCCTGATTATTCATTAATTTACTTTTTCATGTAAATATATTATCGAGTCCCCTTGTAGAAAAAAAGAAAGAAAATAATTATCAAACATGAACAGACCTCCATAGATGAGAAACGCCACCCATTATAATGCTTGTGGAAACCATCTGTAGAAACTTGGTCATCAAAATGAATTAAAACCGGTCGGGGTACTGGGTTAAGGGTCAGTGGGTCAGACCGGGCCAAACCGGAGCTAAACCAGGATCAAACTGGTGAAAAATTGAAAATTTTAGACTTATAGTATGAAATTCTAAAGGAAAAATTAAAAAAAAAATTAAAATAGGTAACCAGGACCGGTTTACCGGCCGGTTCGCCGGTTTCCGGGCCGGACCGGCCGGTCCGGTCCGGGTTTCATTACCCTGTGAAAAACTAACTAAATATATTATAAAAACAACTAAATGAATATATTATAAAAATAACTTAATGAGTTATTATTAATTATCTTGGGTTTTTGGAACTTCCACTTCATTTTTTCAATTTTTTTAAGGAAATTAATGCCCCTAGAAAACAGCTCCTAGTGTGGGAGTTCTGGCTGCTGATGGCTACCAAAGGATGCCTACTGGTAGTTGGAGTTCCAGTGAGGTGGCTTTTTCTTTGTTTTTTTTAAATGTGAAGAGTATTTTGGTGAAAACACTTAAATTTTAAAAACTCAAATTTATATTTGTCATCTGTTTATTCTTTAATTAGTTTAATATACATTTTGAATTTGTTTTAATTCAAATGGCATTTTTTAATAATTTTCCCAACCATTTAAGCCTTGTAAAACTTTGCCCAAAATACAATTGCATACTCTGTGTCAAACGACGTAAAACTTTTGCGTCATTTGAATGCCAGACCACCACATATAAAGCCCAAATCTGACTCTGTTGCACGTACTGAGTTTTATTCCTTTTCCCTTTCCCTCCTTTTCTCAATCTATTAAGATCTCAACGGTTTAGATTTTTCTTTTATTATAAAAATGATATTATTATTATTATTATTATTATTATTATTATTATTATTATTATAAAATATTAAATCTTAATCGTTGAAATCTTAATCCAACGATTCAGATTGAGAAAAGGAGAGGAAGGGAAAAGGAGGAAAACGGGTTCCATGTAACAAAGTCAGATTTGGGCTTTATATATGTAGTGGTCTGGCATTCAAACCACGCAAAGGTTTTACATCGTTTAATGCAGAGTATGCAATTGTTTTTGGGCAAAGTTTTATTAGGCTTAAATAGTTGGGAAAATAACTAAAAAATACCATTTGAATTAAAAAGAATTCCAAATATATATTAAATTAATAAAAGGATAAAAAGATGACAAGTATGAATTTGGGGTTTTAAAATTTATGTGTTTTCACCAAAATACTCTTCACATTAAAAAATACTAAAGAAAAAGCCACCTCGTTGGAGTTCGAACTATGACCAGCAAGCATCCTCCGGCAGCCATCAGCAACCAGAACTCCCACACCAGGGGTTGTTTTTTAGGGGCATTAATTTTCTTGAAAAAAATTGGAACCAAGGGGGGCAAGGTGGGATTTGAGCTCATCCCACCTTGATTCCAAAAGATATGATGCCCATTGGGCTACAAAGCCTCTTTAATTTATTAATGCATAACATTATATATATAATACAAATAAAAAAAATGCAATGTTTTACCTACTAATACTTATAAAGTGAATGACAGCATTTATAAAAGTATTTATCATTTTCAGTAACAGCATTTGTAAATATGTACTAATATTGAAATGTATTGACTAAATGAATAAATATACTGACTACAAAGGTGTAATTGTATTGATTAAATAAGGAAAGAGATTGACTAAAGGCAAAAAGGTACTAACTAAATGGGGAAATGTATTAACTAAAGGCGTCAACGTATTGACTAAATGAGGAAATGTATTGACCAAAAGTTTAAAGATTTCAACTAAATGTGTAAAGCTATTGACTAAAAGCATAAAGGTATTGACTAAATGTATCCATAATGACAACTTGAACTCCCCAAATATTATTAACTTAGTTATGAATACATTTACTCATTTAGTTGATACCTTTACATTTTTAGTCAATATGTTTACACATTTAGTTAATATATTTACACCTTTAGTCAATACCTTTTCTCATTTTAATTAATATATTTACGTCTTTAGTCAATACTTTTACTCGTTTAGTTAACACATTTTAATAAAAGTACATATTTACAAATGCCGTTATTGAAATGGCGAATACATTTACAAATGTTATCATTCAATAAATGAGTATAGTTAGTGGATAAAATATTACATTTTCTTATTTTTATTGTATATATAATGTTATGCATTATTATATTAAAGAGGCTTGGTAGTCCAATGGCCACGAAATCTTTTGGAACCAAGGTGGGTTGGGTTCAAATCCCACCTTCACCACCTTTGGCTCCAAATTATTAAACAAAAAATTAATACCCCCACTGGGTGCTGGAGCTCAGGCAAGGTGGCTCTTTCTCTCTTTTGCTCTTTCTCTCTTTTTATTCTAAAAAATATGAGGCTTTTTTGATAAAAACACATAAACTTCAAAATCTCATATTTATACTTATTATTTATATATCCTTTTATTAATTTAGTAGACATTTTAAGATTTTTGTGATATTCACATGGTATGTTTTAGTCATTTCCCCTAAATTGTTTTGTTAAAGTCCAAAGTGACTTGGGATTTGTTGGGTTCACACAAAAAAGAAAAAAAAAACCCGTTGGTCCTTAATATGGAACTTAATTAGGAGTTGATTTTGATCATAAATGTGAAGTTTCACATCAGCTAGGGGAATAAAAGACACCTTGTAAGATTTCTATACTCAAATTGGTTGTTATTGCATGCGTCAACATCATTGCTCGTTTCAGTTTGAAGGAGAGAATCAGGTTGTTTAGGTGTAACAGAGTCGGATTTGGGCTTTATATGTGGTAGTTTGGCATCCAAACGACGCAAAGGTTTTATGTCATTTCATGAGGAGTATGCAATTTTCTTTTGGGCAAAAAGTTTTGCAAGGCTTAAATTATTTCATTAAATCCAAAATGACTTGGGATATGTTGGGTTCACACAAAAAAAAAAAATACTCGTTGGTATTTAATATAGGGTAAAGGTGCATCCAGCACCCTGAACTATTTTTGGAGGTGCAATCAGCACCCTAAAGTATTTAAGGGTGCAATCAGCACCCTAAACTATTTTTGGGGTGCAATTAGCACCCTAAACTATTTTTTGAGGTGCAATCAGCACCCTAGAGTATTTAATGGTGCAATCAGCACCCTAAACTATTTTTGGAGATGCAATCAGTACCCTAATATATTATAAATGGAACAATTATACCCTTTCACTAACAGAATACTAACTCCGTTTGCTAATATACTATTTTCTTTCAGTATTTAAGGCTGCAATTTTGCCTCTAATGTAGTAAAAATAGAGCAATTGCACCTCCAAAAATTTGAACTTTAGCAAACGGAGTTAGTATTCTGTTAGTGAAAGAGTGTAATTGTTCCATTTTGATACATTAGGGTATTGATTGCACCTCCAAAAATAGTTTAGGGTGCTGATTGCACCTTTAAATACTCTAGGGTGCTGATTGCACCCCAAAAAATAGTTTAGGGTGCTGATTGCACCCTTAAATACTTTAGGGTGCTAATTGCACCTCCAAAAATAGTTTGGGGTGCTGGATGCACCTTTACCCTTTAATATATGACCTAATTAAGCATTGATATTTATCCTAAATATAAGATATATTCTTTATATCTTTCAATATTTTTCTAATTTACTTTATTGATACTTTTTCAACAATAATCAAGTAAAAGAGAGATTAATGAAACCAAGAAAGATGATTATTTAAGGTGTATTTGAAAAAAAAATGTCATATAAACTAACTTAACTAATTTTCTTAATATAATCAAATTAAGTAAATATGTCTTATATTAAGGATTAAACGGAGCACTATTTCATATACTTCCTGCAAACTGTTAAGATTAGTTATAACTTATAAGCAATAAATTCGCAGAAAATGTTCTGTTTCTTAAATGTTGTTATTATTAAGTAGATAGATGAAAGGAAGAAGAAAAATGAGAGAGAATATATAAGGAAAAGATAATGAGAGAGCCAGAGAGATTAGATTAATTAAGAGTCATTTTTCTATTTTTATTCCCAACTAATTATATCTCTTTCTGATCTTTTTTTCCCACTCACTCATCCTCTCCAAAAACAAGGTATATATTTGGGGGGAAATTACTTCTTAAGCATTTATTGTCTTTAATAAACTTTAATCAACTTCTTATTTATGTAATTCATTATTTGGGGCTTATACATAGAACTAGCGGGAGTAATTAATAAGAGGGAGAGGTCTCTCCCGTTCCTCCTCTTATTACTCTCCTTCACTGGTTCATTTATTGAAAAATTGATGTTATTAAGTATTTATAAATTGACTTACGTATTTTACCTTGAAAATTTACTTCTATTCAGAATCATGTAAAATTTTTAATATGTTTCTTGTTTCTTATATTAAGTGCCTGAAAAAATACTGTTATTCTATCTGTTAAACATCAATTATGAACTTAGGGACTCTATACTGACTACACAAAACTTAACGCTTACTTAATACTTTCAAATATTAGTTCAAATGATTAGCTTTGAACAAACATTTATCTAGGCAAAAAGAACAAACATTTATCAACATAACTATTTTAGGATGAAAAATAATTCTAGTGTCATTGCAATAAAATATAAAATGGCATAAAGATGCCAAATAGAACCTTCAAGACTTGTTTCATATGTGCCTTCCCGTACTTGCTACTATAACATTTACCTAAAAAATATTAATATAAAGGGATGAAATTTCACATTTTAGTAATTACTGAAAATTTCTATCACGCACAAGCAAACCACATATAATTAAATAAAGAACTGATTATACATATATCTTTATATATATCATGATCCTCATATAAAATGATTTCAAATTTAATCATCATTAAGCAAACCTCTATTCTCATTCATAACATGTAATATACAATTATGCAACCTCCCTTATATCACTGTCTATCCTTATTCTACTGATTGTTAACACACACAATCCAATTGAAACTCATTCATTTAACTGAATTGTCTCAAGCTCACCAAATTCT
This sequence comes from Inga laurina, assembly GCA_963855925.1. NCBI lineage: Eukaryota > Viridiplantae > Streptophyta > Magnoliopsida > Fabales > Fabaceae > Inga > Inga laurina. Next base: position 52,027,628 of record OY979705.1, read on the forward strand.
TAAGATGCATTCGGGCAAAGGTGTAGAGCTTAAGTCTAGATTATGACGCCACTCTTAAAAAAACAAAACTAATTAAGGTGTTACATGTTCCACAACTCTAATGTAATCTCAGACAATGAAAGACATGAAAAAAGGGACTCTAATAAGTGTCATCCACTATACACCAAGTGATGCATACCACGTGATAAAAAATATCACCATACGAATTCCTCCTCTTTACTCCTACCCATCACAAATGTAAATGCCATGAGAGTTATATTTAATCACCAATATATATGATATCATTAAAAGTCAAAGTAAAATAAATCATGTTACCATTTATCATTTGTATTAAAGATCATCACATATACAAACATATCTGAAAGGAACAATAATCTAACAATTTATTAATTATAATTAATAAACTAATTGTATGAATAAAATGAGTTCTAAAAAAATTTACTTGTAACATCACTTACTTAAGAATTCAGAATACATACATATAATCCAATCTAATTTTTAAAAAGACAGTCATTTATGATTTGATTATATACAATTCACAAGTATATGAAAGAATATTTAGAGTTACCTACAACTTCGTAGCTTACAGCTAATCACAGAAAATTGTTCTGAAGCTCTCAATGAGAGTCTACAAATTGCCCTTAAACTAACTAACCTATAAAATTTTTAATTATTTTATTTTAAAATTTATGTTGTCTTACAATGGAAATTGTTTTCGCAAGCAGATTTAAATAAGGGTACTGATCTCTCTCTCTCTCTCTCTCTATATATATATATATATATATAAGTATTTGTATTTATTAATAAAACTTGTGAAACTACTGAGTTACAGCAAGTTGTTAAGTAACTAATTTAATTACAATCCAGTTTCTAAGCTTTTATTTAAAAAAAAAAAAAAGACACAATTGATTGACTGAAGGCACTTGAGACATTTAGAATAAATAAATATACTTTCTTTAGGCATCATCCCTCATCAATACTCCAAAATGTTCGATATAGAGGTAAAGAAAGTTATTTTAGTGTTACATGGGCAATGAAGAGCACGGTTTGAATGCTGCTAATATATATATATATATATATTTTTATAAAGAGTATAAAAGAAAGAGGTTCAAGAGATCTGGAAGGAAACCTATGGTAATGGTACAAGAAACATTTTTGTGTGTGAAAGAAAATGAGAAGAAACGAGTCACTGTGGGCCATGAGTTGAAAAGATTTATTAATATATACATATATTTACAAAAACTCCACACATGTTTGGATCAAGCAACGAACCATATCGGTCAATAAACAGGTTAAAGCAGTAGTTTAAGGATTAATAGGTTAGATATGGGTCAATTTGGGGTTAGACCAGTCATAATTAAAGTAATATAATTTAATTAAAATACTTATAATTAACTATGGATATTTTTAATTGCATGAGTTGAGAGGCTGAAGGCAAAAGATAATATTTGATTACATATACATACATACATGTTATATAATTATATAATATTTGATTACAGAATAATTTAAGATCACGTCAGATTAGTTGGACATGGATCACGTATGACTTTATATATATATATATATATATAAATTGATCTGGAGTAATTTCAGCTACAGTTGAATAACACCTGATGAATACTTGATGTTGAGTTACTATATCATAATAATCTCCTACAGCTTTTATAAACTTTTCGGGTAATTCAGCTATTTCAGATAAATTCCTGGAAGGGTATATACTTTGGATTAATCCATACTGGTATAAGGTTCTAACAATACTTGGAGGAGTTCCTGGGTATATAATAGCTTTGTTAAATGCATAGTGGGACACGTATTTAATGGTCTTATGGGTCAAAGAAAGCTGGTTCAACTTTTTGATGATTACTTTATAGAAATTATAAAGTTTTGGGATTTCAAAAATATCAGTATTATTGGAAGGTTCTTTTGGAGGAGGAGAATTATTGGAAGATTTCTCTTTTTCTTTTTGTTTTTCTTGGGTTGTCATTATCTGAGAAAAAGTTAAAGTTTCAGGAGATGGTTGGCTTATAGGAGTAGAAGTTAATAATGAATTAGAGGTTAGGAGAGATTCAAGTCCAAATGACTCGATTATACTTTGGGTGTTGTGAGTAGATGACTCACCTGGAGTGAATGACTCCATTATAGGTAGACTTGGCTTATAAACTTCAACTTCTTTTCCTTTATTCGTAGTTTGGACTTCTGTCCTTATAAGTGGGTTGGCATCAGCCTTACAGATCTTCAAATTCTCAAGCTGAATATAGATGTCATTAAGAGAGTCATTAATACCAGATATTGAGCTTGTTAACCCTTGTATACTGGTACTAACTTGACTACTTAATAGACTCATATTCATTTCAAGAATATTTATCTTCATTATAAGTTGGTTCATCAAAGGGGAAGATTCTTCTTCCTTATTCGTCTGATTTACAGGACTTTTTCTGCCAAGTCGGCTTACTGGCTCCATCTGCTTAAATAATCAGCAATTAAGTTATTCTTTCCTTTAATATATTCAACTTCATAATCATAATAAGATAAATCTGCTTGCCATTTAATCAACATTTTACTACTTATTTTATTTTGTTTTATTCCTCTAGATAACCAATGTCTAACTTGCGTATTATCTGTCCTTATTACAAATCTATTATTTACTATAAATAATTCTAATTTTTCTATAGCTTTTACAACAGCTAATAATTCTTTCCAATTTGAATGATATCTACTTTGAGAATCATTGAACTTCCCACTTGTATATCGAGTTATTTTTTCAATTCCATCTTCATCTTCATAGTATAGAGCTGCTCCCCAATAATTATCAGAGGCATCTGTATATATAATCCATTTTATATTTTCTTTTAAAGGTATGGTCAACTTTGGTAATTCTTTACATAAAACTTTTATATTTTCTACTATTTTTTCTATATTATTGTCCCATTTCCATATAGTCTTTTCTCCTGCTAATTTAGATATCTTTGAGGTTAATGCTGATAAATTAGGGATATAGTTTCTAGTCTGGTTTACTAGTCCTAAAAAAGATTGTAAATCTTTCTTATTACTTATTTTCTTAAATTGTAATATTTTCTGACTTATATGATCTTATAATTCTATTCCATCTTTGGTTAATATTTGTCCTAAAAAATTTACTTTTTCTTTTCTTAGTTCCATTTTTTATGGTGATATATTTAGTCCTTTTTCTTCTATAATATTTACAAATTGTTCCAAATGAATTTCATGTTCTTTTTCATTTTTTGAAAATATTAATATGTCATCAATATAAATTACAGCAAAATCTCTTATTGATAATAACATTTTTGACACGTATTCCTGAAATATACTAGGGCTATTATGATAACCCATTGGTAATACATTCCATTCATATAGTCCTTCTGAAGTACTAAATGCTGTATATTTTTTACTATCTTCTTCGAGTTTTACTTGGAAAAATCCTGATTTACAGTCAAATTTACTAAATATAGTTTTTCCTCTTATTAGATTGAATAATAAATCTATTTTAGGTATTGGATATCTATTTCTTATAGCTAATTCATTTAATTTTTGGTAATTTATGACCATTCTAGTTTTTCCTCTTTTTTCTTCACTATGTTTAGACACAATTATAGCTGGTGATGAATATTCTGATCTACTTTATCTTATAAGATTATATTTTTTCATTTCTTCTATATGCATTATAAATTCTTTCCTATCTTCTTTTGTCCATACATAAGGTTTACAATTTATCTCTTTACTATAATCTTTTAATTCTATTTTAGCCATAGGTTTCGACTTTTCCCAATGTATCAAGGGATTTTCACTATAGTTATCTATAATTCTTTGTTCTATAGTTTTTATCTCTATGATATTCAAGGTCGCTAACATATGTTGAATTTCTACTGGATTATTATTTTGTAAGAATTGGACCTCATATTCATTATTCTTTTTCTGAAATTTTTCATCTTTTCTTCTATATGGTCTAGTTATTCTTATACCCCAAGCTTCATGTTTACAAGGTGTTGTTAATATTAAGGCTTTACTAATCATATGTATAGGAAAATATTGTTCTAAGAAATCTAATCCTAAAATTATATCACAAGAGGGTTCATTATATTGATTTAATTCTTTTATTACTAATTCGTAGTTTCCTATTTGAACTTTTACATCTTTTGCTTCTAATTCTAACATATGGATTTCTTTTCCTGCACTTTCCATTCTTAGCATTTTATTTTTTCTTTTCCATAATTCTGGTGGTAATACATTATATTTTGCTACAGTTAGATTTGCTCCAGTATCAACCAGAGCATGATATTTTCTAGATCTATATTTAGCATATATAAATTTTATAAGTATATAGTATAATGGCCTACTCATATCCTAGACAATATTTCTAAACGTTCTTTTAATGTTTTCTTAATTTCTTTTCTATCTTTTCTTTCCCTCATTACTCTAGCATATTCTTCTTCATATATTAAGGGATGATTATCATGTATAAAATTTAACCTTCTTTTTTCCCATTTATAGGTTTTACTCAATCTCTTAATTATCATTCTTAAAAAACTCTTATCATTTTTTGGTATCTTTGTAATATATTCTCTTTTTTTATATGCCCAAAATTCCCCCTCTATTATTAGTCTACTTTTATTTCTTAATTCTTCATTTAACATATGAATGTCTCCCATATTAAACTCTAGACAATAAGTCTAATTGTTTCTTTAATTCTTTCTTTATACTCCTTCTTTGTCTTTTCCTAGTTATGACTTCATTTACTAATTGTATGTACATTTGATCATTATGTTGAACTATTTCTAACAATTGACTTATAATTGTATGTTCTATTTTGTCTGTTTTGTTTGTTTTATTTATTAAGTACCTTAATAATCCTATATTACTTTTGGGTATTCTTATATCATTATTTTCTTTATTGTAATACCAATTATTTTTATCATAAAGTGTGATTCTTCTATCCATTAAGCTCTAGATAACAAATTTAATTGTTTCTTAAACTCATTTTCTACTTCATTTCTATGATGCCTTCTATTTATTTGATATTGTATTAATCTTACTCTTACTCTTCTATTATCTATATCTTGTAATGCTAAATATAATGCTTGTTTTTCTATTTCATCCCATTGTCTTAGTTTATTAATAAAACTTTGCATTAATTCTCTTGCTACTTTGGGTATTCTTATTCCTTCATTATTCTTAAAATAATACCAATTATTGTCATCATATAATGTTATCTTTCTATCCATTTAAGACCTGGATAATACTTTTAATCTTTCCTTTAATTCTTTCTTGATATCATTTCTGTTCATCATATTGTTTACTACTGCATTATAGGCTTCTACAAAGTCTTGTGGTTGATTATTATATACTATTCTTAATTGTCTTTTTTCTTTTTCATTACACTTATTTATCTGGTGAATTATATGATTCATCATTGACTTATCAGATTTTGGTATTACTATTTTTTCATTATCTATATAATAATAATCTTTACTATTGTCTTCTGCTAATATTATTCTTATTATTTTGGCTGTGTAATGTGTATTTATCATCATATTAATTTCTGGATTATAATTGTCTGATGGTTTATGTTAAAGATTATTCTATCTTTTTGATTTCTATAGGGTCTTACTCTTTCTAAAAAGTCTTTTCCTAAGGTTACTTTATATGACCTATTTGAATCTTGTTCTACCCATAAAGTTAATTGTATTACATCTCTTTTATTAAATCTCAATATTATATTTGTTTTTATACCTTCATCTATCTCTTCATAGTCATTTTCTATATATCCTATTTCTATCTTACTTTTTTCTGTATTTTCATCCACTAATGTTATTATTTCTTGCCAAATTCCATTCTTTTTAATTTCCATTAGAATTTTACTCTGTTCATTTTCTTTAGTTATATCTAAACTTGTTATTTTTTGGTTTATTTCAACTAGTTCTGTGTTTATGGGGTTTAATAGGGACATTTCAGCTAATCTACTACTACTTGCTATATCAATACTTTTTCTTGGATTCATTATATTTATATGTAAAGGTTCATTTAATGTATTTATTTTTAATGATCTATTACCTAAATTATTGTTTGCAATTAACCTTTTTCCTCTTTTATCATTGATGCTTATAGTTTTGTCTAATTCTATTTCCAGTATTTCCGGTAAGGTTATATTTATAGGATCTGTTTTTACTTCTTTTAATATAGGCATAAACTGTTTTTCTATACTTACTCTTCCTATTGATTTATTATATATTTTATGTTCATTTGTAAATACTAATCCTACCATTGCTGTTATGCTTATTGTTTTAGCACCTTCTAATAATTTTATTCCTTTTAATTTATGATATATCATTATTGATTGATCTATATGTTCATCATTTCTAGATATTGCAAAATTAGTATTCAAAGTAAATTTTAATTTTTGATATATTAAATTGCCTGTTAACATTCCTAATACACTGTCTTGTACACTACTTATTATTCTTCCATCTGTTATTAATAATTCTATAGGTGAATCTATTCCTTCTTTAAAATAAGCTTTTACTAATAACTGTATTCCTGCAATATAAATTTCAGTGACTTCTTCTTTAAAAGGTAGTTTAGATATTTCATTTTCTATTAATCCTTTACTTATTAATGGTATTCTTAATATTCCTTCTGTTAGAGTTGATTCTATAGGATGTTTCTTTTGTAGTATTACACATTGGCTTTTAATATCTTTTTTCGATTTTATTATTCTATTAACTCTACTCATAAAATTTTCATTAACTATTTGATCTGGTTTTAAATTTAATTTCATATCTTTTATTTTTTCATATTGTTTAGCATTAAATGTTAACCTTTTTTCTACACTTCCTTCTGATGTATTTCTATATTCTTCATAAGTTTCATATTCATCTTCTTCTTTTACTTCTTCTATTTCTTTACTTTTCATCATATATAATTTAAATTCTTCTTCGGAACTATCTAAATATTCTATTTCTAATTCTGATTCTTCTGATTCTGATTCTTCCTCTTCTTCATTTTCACTTATTACTTTTATTTTATCTATTTCTATCTCAGGGTTTTCTATATCACTATATATTTCTTCATCAAATTCTAATGGTTCTAATTCATATTCTTGAGCTTGCTCTAATATGTTCATAAACTTCTTATCTTTAGGTTCTTTACATTCTGTTGATATATGACCTATCTTTCCACAATTATAACATCTACATTTTCTAGATTTTTTATTATAATCTATTTTATTTCCTTTCTTAAAATATTTTCTAAAATATTTCTTAGGTTTGTATTTTTTATAAAATTTCTGTTTTGGATACTTTTTGAATTTATACCTATATTTATTGTATCTTTTCATGGGTTTCCATCTTTTATTTTTATATTTTCCTTTACTATATTTTCTTCTCATCTTTTTATTTTCATCTTTACATCCCCATCTATGTGGTCTTTCATATTCTGAACATCTTAATATTAATTTATTCTGTTTATAGTATTTCATATTCCTCCAAGCTTGTTTACATTTTTCAGATAAATAATTTCTTAAATAATCTATTCTTTTTCCTAAGGAATCTATGGTATCAGAGCTTATGGTTCGATAAAATGGAACTTTTAGATCCCTATTAATTCTCATACTACTTTCGTTACCTTATTTGAGACAATAATTTTAAAATTTGCTATAAATTGTGGTAATCAAATAGTTTAAGTTATTGTTTACAGTCTTATAGTTGATAATTGTAGAAATATAATATGAATATTATAAAGAAAATAGAACCCCGTATGTATGAAGTAGAAATAACTGATTTACCTATAAGTTCTCATTTATCATTAATAGGAAATCAAGAAGAAACATGTATATTTACACCTTTTTTGCCAGGAGGAAATGGAAATAATACTTGGAATTTAATGAATTGGAATAATATGTATATAATGAAACAATTAGGAACATATATAAACCCCAATATTTATGATTTAATGCAAATATATAATTTAGATGAAATATTAGAAATGGTTCCAGAAGATATTAAAGAAAAAGTAAAAATAGAAAAACCCAGTAATAGGAAAGACATATTAGAATTTTTAAGCCAGTCTTTAGAAGAAAGAATATATAATATGAAGAAGAAGATAGATAATAATACTGAAGATTTAAGAATAATAAAATCGAATGTAAAAACAATAATGAATTCACTAGGAGTAACAGATATGGAAATAGAAGAACCTGAAATAAAATCTGAATTAGACTTATTAGAACCTATAACACATAAACACCGAAAATTAAATATGATGAAAGCTTTAGAAGAGATGGAAAAATTAGATAATACTAAAGAAAAGATTTATAAACAAAATATGGATGAGAATGTAAGACAAACAAGATTAATAACAGAACAAATAATGAAAGGCCAACAAATAATGAATAATAATTTATGGACAATTCATGATAAGCTTAATAGTTTAGGAATTACAGAAGAAGAGAAAAAACAATTAATAGAAATAACGAAGGGAAAAAATAAAAAAGAAAATTATGAAGAAATGAAGAGATTGAAGAAGGAAGTAAAATTGCAGAAATAATATATTCTAAAGATATAATAGATATTTTTAAAATTCATAATCCACAAATAAAAATGATGAATGCAATAGATGATGAAGATTTAAATGAGGAAGACAATGAAATTGAAACTTTAATGGGATTAGAAGAACAAGAATTAGAACAAATCCAAAGAGACTTTAAAAATGCTACTATTATAAAAGGAAATATAGATGAATATAAAGAATTAAACACAGGAATAAAATTAAATGAACCAGGAGATTCGAGTAGAAAAGAAGAAACAGAATCCTCTAAAATAAGAACAGAAACAGATTATAATAAACATAAAGAACAAAGAGAAAATGAAATAGGAAAAGATGAATTACCACATGAAAAGAAAATAGATAATCAGGAATTTGATATAAGATTTGAAATACCAAGAGGAAGAGGATTTACACCAACGCCTATAGATCAATATGAAAGTAAAAGTATACCAGTATCTGGAATATGGTTAAACTTAGATTGTGTATTAGACCCTGAAAGAATAATTGAAGAATGGTCAAGAGCAACTATAATAGCATTAATAGGAAGAAATAATTTAGATTTCCAATCAACTAATTTACTTATAGAATCAAGCTTTTTAGGAAATGTATATTATTGGTGGAGAAGCCAAGAAGAAAGTTGGAGAAATCAAATAAGACAAATAGCGAAAGAAGAATATAATAGCAGAAAAGAATATTATGTAAAATTAGTAAAAAGATATGAATATGTGCTTAGAACAGAATTTGTAGGAAGAAGTAATACACTAGAAGAACAAATAACGAGTAATGAAGCAATAAAAAGATTATATCAAATAGAAATATGTTCATTAGAACCAAGATATTTGAATCCTTATATATGTGAATTTCAAAAGTATTATTATGAAATAAAAGAAAATCCAGAAATGAAAAGAATAAAATATTTAGAACTTTTTTATAGAAAATTACCAAAATTAATAAGAGATGAAATAATAGATGATTATTCTAAAATATTTAAAGAAACACCAGAATTAATACCTTATATAGATTCCTTAGGAAAAAGAATAGATTATTTAAGAAATTATTTATCTGAAAAATGTAAACAAGCTTGGAGGAATATGAAATATTATAAACAGAATAAATTAATATTAAGATGTTCAGAATATGAAAGACCACATAGATGGGGATGTAAAGATGAAAATAAAAAGATGAGAAGAAAATATAGTAAAGGAAAATATAAAAATAAAAGATGGAAACCCATGAAAAGATACAATAAATATAGGTATAAATTCAAAAAGTATCCAAAACAGAAATTTTATAAAAAATACAAACCTAAGAAATATTTTAGAAAATATTTTAAGAAAGGAAATAAAATAGATTATAGTAAAAAATCTAGAAAATGTAGATGTTATAATTGTGGAAAGATAGGTCATATATCAACAGAATGTAAAGAACCTAAAGATAAGAAGTTTATGAACATATTAGAGCAAGCTCAAGAATATGAATTAGAACCATTAGAATTTGATGAAGAAATATATAGTGATATAGAAAACCCTGAGATAGAAATATATAAAATAAAAGTAATAAGTGAAAATGAAGAAGAGGAAGAATCAGAATCAGAAGAATCAGAATTAGAAATAGAATATTTAGATAGTTCCGAAGAAGAATTTAAATTATATATGATGAAAAGTAAAGAAATAGAAGAAGTAAAAGAAGAAGATGAATATGAAACTTATGAAGAATATAGAAATACATCAGAAGGAAGTGTAGAAAAAAGGTTAACATTTAATGCTAAACAATATGAAAAAATAAAAGATATGAAATTAAATTTAAAACCAGATCAAATAGTTAATGAAAATTTTATGAGTAGAGTTAATAGAATAATAAAATCGAAAAAAGATATTAAAAGCCAATGTGTAATACTACAAAAGAAACATCCTATAGAATCAACTCTAACAGAAGGAATATTAAGAATACCATTAATAAGTAAAGGATTAATAGAAAATGAAATATCTAAACTACCTTTTAAAGAAGAAGTCACTGAAATTTATATTGCAGGAATACAGTTATTAGTAAAAGCTTATTTTAAAGAAGGAATAGATTCACCTATAGAATTATTAATAACAGATGGAAGAATAATAAGTAGTGTACAAGACAGTGTATTAGGAATGTTAACAGGCAATTTAATATATCAAAAATTAAAATTTACTTTGAATACTAATTTTGCAATATCTAGAAATGATGAACATATAGATCAATCAATAATGATATATCATAAATTAAAAGGAATAAAATTATTAGAAGGTGCTAAAACAATAAGCATAACAGCAATGGTAGGATTAGTATTTACAAATGAACATAAAATATATAATAAATCAATAGGAAGAGTAAGTATAGAAAAACAGTTTATGCCTATATTAAAAGAAGTAAAAACAGATCCTATAAATATAACCTTACCGGAAATACTGGAAATAGAATTAGACAAAACTATAAGCATCAATGATAAAAGAGGAAAAAGGTTAATTGCAAACAATAATTTAGGTAATAGATCATTAAAAATAAATACATTAAATGAACCTTTACATATAAATATAATGAATCCAAGAAAAAGTATTGATATAGCAAGTAGTAGTAGATTAGCTGAAATGTCCCTATTAAACCCCATAAACACAGAACTAGTTGAAATAAACCAAAAAATAACAAGTTTAGATATAACTAAAGAAAATGAACAGAGTAAAATTCTAATGGAAATTAAAAAGAATGGAATTTGGCAAGAAATAATAACATTAGTGGATGAAAATACAGAAAAAAGTAAGATAGAAATAGGATATATAGAAAATGACTATGAAGAGATAGATGAAGGTATAAAAACAAATATAATATTGAGATTTAATAAAAGAGATGTAATACAATTAACTTTATGGGTAGAACAAGATTCAAATAGGTCATATAAAGTAACCTTAGGAAAAGACTTTTTAGAAAGAGTAAGACCCTATAGAAATCAAAAAGATAGAATAATCTTTAACATAAACCATCAGACAATTATAATCCAGAAATTAATATGATGATAAATACACATTACACAGCCAAAATAATAAGAATAATATTAGCAGAAGACAATAGTAAAGATTATTATTATATAGATAATGAAAAAATAGTAATACCAAAATCTGATAAGTCAATGATGAATCATATAATTCACCAGATAAATAAGTGTAATGAAAAAGAAAAAAGACAATTAAGAATAGTATATAATAATCAACCACAAGACTTTGTAGAAGCCTATAATGCAGTAGTAAACAATATGATGAACAGAAATGATATCAAGAAAGAATTAAATGAAAGATTAAAAGTATTATCCAGGTCTTAAATGGATAGAAAGATAACATTATATGATGACAATAATTGGTATTATTTTAAGAATAATGAAGGAATAAGAATACCCAAAGTAGCAAGAGAATTAATGAAAAGTTTTATTAATAAACTAAGACAATGGGATGAAATAGAAAAACAAGCATTATATTTAGCATTACAAGATATAGATAATAGAAGAGTAAGAGTAAGATTAATACAATATCAAATAAATAGAAGGCATCATAGAAATGAAGTAGAAAATGAGTTTAAGAAACAATTAAATTTGTTATCTAGAGCTTAATGGATAGAAGAATCACACTTTATGATAAAAATAATTGGTATTACAATAAAGAAAATAATGATATAAGAATACCCAAAAGTAATATAGGATTATTAAGGTACTTAATAAATAAAACAAACAAAACAGACAAAATAGAACATACAATTATAAGTCAATTGTTAGAAATAGTTCAACATAATGATCAAATGTACATACAATTAGTAAATGAAGTCATAACTAGGAAAAGACAAAGAAGGAGTATAAAGAAAGAATTAAAGAAACAATTAGACTTATTGTCTAGAGTTTAATATGGGAGACATTCATATGTTAAATGAAGAATTAAGAAATAAAAGTAGACTAATAATAGATGGGGAATTTTGGGCATATAAAAAAAGAGAATATATTACAAAGATACCAAAAAATGATAAGAGTTTTTTAAGAATGATAATTAAGAGATTGAGTAAAACCTATAAATGGGAAAAAAGAAGGTTAAATTTTATACATGATAATCATCCCTTAATATATGAAGAAGAATATGCTAGAGTAATGAGGGAAAGAAAAGATAGAAAAGAAATTAAGAAAACATTAAAAGAACGTTTAGAAATATTGTCTAGGATATGAGTAGGCCATTATACTATATACTTATAAAATTTATATATGCTAAATATAGATCTAGAAAATATCATGCTCTGGTTGATACTGGAGCAAATCTAACTGTAGCAAAATATAATGTATTACCACCAGAATTATGGAAAAGAAAAAATAAAATGCTAAGAATGGAAAGTGCAGGAAAAGAAATCCATATGTTAGAATTAGAAGCAAAAGATGTAAAAGTTCAAATAGGAAACTACGAATTAGTAATAAAAGAATTAAATCAATATAATGAACCCTCTTGTGATATAATTTTAGGATTAGATTTCTTAGAACAATATTTTCCTATACATATAATTAGTAAAGCCTTAATATTAACAACACCTTGTAAACATGAAGCTTGGGGTATAAGAATAACTAGACCATATAGAAGAAAAGATGAAAAATTTCAGAAAAAGAATAATGAATATGAGGTCCAATTCTTACAAAATAATAATCCAGTAGAAATTCAACATATGTTAGCGACCTTGAATATAATAGAGATAAAAACTATAGAACAAAGAATTATAGATAACTATAGTGAAAATCCCTTGATACATTGGGAAAAGTCGAAACCTATGGCTAAAATAGAATTAAAAGATTATAGTAAAGAGATAAATTGTAAACCTTATGTATGGACAAAAGAAGATAGGAAAGAATTTATAATGCATATAGAAGAAATGAAAAAATATAATCTTATAAGAGAAAGTAGATCAGAATATTCATCACCAGCTATAATTGTGTCTAAACATAGTGAAGAAAAAAGAGGAAAAACTAGAATGGTCATAAATTACCAAAAATTAAATGAATTAGCTATAAGAAATAGATATCCAATACCTAAAATAGATTTATTATTCAATCTAATAAGAGGAAAAACTATATTTAGTAAATTTGACTGTAAATCAGGATTTTTCCAAGTAAAACTCGAAGAAGATAGTAAAAAATATACAGCATTTAGTACTTCAGAAGGACTATATGAATGGAATGTATTACCAATGGGTTATCATAATAGCCCTAGTATATTTCAGGAATACGTGTCAAAAATGTTATTATCAATAAGAGATTTTGCTGTAATTTATATTGATGACATATTAATATTTTCAAAAAATGAAAAAGAACATGAAATTCATTTGGAACAATTTGTAAATATTATAGAAGAAAAAGGACTAAATATATCACCATCAAAAATGGAACTAAGAAAAGAAAAAGTAAATTTTTTAGGACAAATATTAACCAAAGATGGAATAGAATTACAAGATCATATAAGTCAGAAAATATTACAATTTAAGAAAATAAGTAATAAGAAAGATTTACAATCTTTTTTAGGACTAGTAAATCAGGCTAGAAACTATATCCCTAATTTATCAGCATTAACCTCAAAGATATCTAAATTAGCAGGAGAAAAGACTATATGGAAATGGGACAATAATATAGAAAAAATAGTAGAAAATATAAAAGTTTTATGTAAAGAATTACCAAAGTTGACCATACCTTTAAAAGAAAATATAAAATGGATTATATATACAGATGCCTCTGATAATTATTGGGGAGCAGCTCTATACTATGAAGATGAAGATGGAATTGAAAAAATAACTCGATATACAAGTGGGAAGTTCAATGATTCTCAAAGTAGATATCATTCAAATTGGAAAGAATTATTAGCTGTTGTAAAAGCTATAGAAAAATTAGAATTATTTATAGTAAATAATAGATTTGTAATAAGGACAGATAATACGCAAGTTAGACATTGGTTATCTAGAGGAATAAAACAAAATAAAATAAGTAGTAAAATGTTGATTAAATGGCAAGCAGATTTATCTTATTATGATTATGAAGTTGAATATATTAAAGGAAAGAATAACTTAATTGCTGATTATTTAAGCAGATGGAGCCAGTAAGCCGACTTGGCAGAAAAAGTCCTGTAAATCAGACGAATAAGGAAGAAGAATCTTCCCCTTTGATGAACCAACTTATAATGAAGATAAATATTCTTGAAATGAATATGAGTCTATTAAGTAGTCAAGTTAGTACCAGTATACAAGGGTTAACAAGCTCAATATCTGGTATTAATGACTCTCTTAATGACATCTATATTCAGCTTGAGAATTTGAAGATCTGTAAGGCTGATGCCAACCCACTTATAAGGACAGAAGTCCAAACTACGAATAAAGGAAAAGAAGTTGAAGTTTATAAGCCAAGTCTACCTATAATGGAGTCATTCACTCCAGGTGAGTCATCTACTCACAACACCCAAAGTATAATCGAGTCATTTGGACTTGAATCTCTCCTAACCTCTAATTCATTATTAACTTCTACTCCTATAAGCCAACCATCTCCTGAAACTTTAACTTTTTCTCAGATAATGACAACCCAAGAAAAACAAAAAGAAAAAGAGAAATCTTCCAATAATTCTCCTCCTCCAAAAGAACCTTCCAATAATACTGATATTTTTGAAATCCCAAAACTTTATAATTTCTATAAAGTAATCATCAAAAAGTTGAACCAGCTTTCTTTGACCCATAAGACCATTAAATACGTGTCCCACTATGCATTTAACAAAGCTATTATATACTCAGGAACTCCTCCAAGTATTGTTAGAACCTTATACCAGTATGGATTAATCCAAAGTATATACCCTTCCAGGAATTTATCTGAAATAGCTGAATTACCCGAAAAGTTTATAAAAGCTGTAGGAGATTATTATGATATAGTAACTCAACATCAAGTATTCATCAGGTGTTATTCAACTGTAGCTGAAATTACTCCAGATCAATTTTATATGCCTATAAATCTTATCAGACTGGGAACCACCAAGAAGCCTTTGGTATACGAACCAGAAGTTAAAGAAGATATAACAGATGATGATGATTTTCAGTTTCGTGTATCAAATATAAGGGCTCAAGATTACCATATAATATTCCAGGAGATGAATCGTATAAAGGTGGCGAATATGACTATAAATCCAGAAAAAGAAGAAAAGATATATGTATGTTATTGTACAGATAAGACTTGTATGTATTCTCTTGGAAAGAAGCCAAAGAATGAAAAGCAATTTGGGTTATGGTATGACCAAATAAAAAAGAATAAGATGGAAAATACTCCTGATACAAAAAGAAGAATTTGTCAAATAATAGGAGAATATCCAAATCATGAGTGTGAATACTGCCAAGAAGTCCGAGGAAGAGATAGAAACCCAAATATCAATATGGATCCAAGCCTATTATGAAGTGTCGGCAGAAGAATAAGTGTCGGCAGAAGGAAAGAAAAACGTGACCGACAAGAAAAAAAGAAGAGCACTCAGAAAAATATGCTTTTAGCAAAGAATCTTATCTTGTAAGAACCTTATCGTCCTTTATTAGATGATCTGTAAAAGTAGAATTGTCTGTTTGTAATCGTTTTTTAGATGATCTGTAAAGTAGAGTTGTCTGTTTGTAATCAGAGTTGGTCACTCGACTCTATAAATACTCATGTAAGCCGCTCAGTAAGGCACCCCTTCTGTAATTGCAATCACTTTTGAATGCAAAGTACTCCTTTCAGAAATTCTCTCTCTTGTGTCTGCGAGTTGTGCGAAAAGTTCTCCGTGATAGCTGCGACGAATATCATCTTTAATCAACTTTTATTGAAGAGTAACCAGGTATGAGGGGCTAAACTCCTTTAGGGATCTAAGGGGGAAATTTTATTTGATCATAAGGGAAGTATTATAGATTATGTTACTGGGCAATATGTAGTAAAAAAAAAAAAAAGAGTCTTTTTCTAATTTTAGGATGAGATAAATGAAAGTAAGATGATTATGCCTCTAGTAGGAAACGAAGGAAGGCTGTGCTGTTATGGTCTGAAGGGAGAAGGTCGAGATTCCAAATTATGAATGCTCTGTGAGAGATTCGAAAGGAATTCTCTGTAAATGATCCATGTATGAAAGAGGACATGGTTCCTTCTGTAACCCGGATCATTTTCGGTCAAACCTCATCTTAGTTTTGTTTATTAAATCCAATTAGTAAATATTTGTACATACTTTTGATTTTGCAAGTGTGTCCCTGTTTATATTCTTATTTTTAAATTCCGCATCAAAAATACATGTTGCCCAGGTCTGCATAAGCTATGGTATATATATATATAATATTTTTAATTTTCAAAATATGAAATTGAGCTTCAAGATTTTTTTTTTTAATTTTAGAACTAAATTTTTTAATTCATAAGTAAGATATATTGTCAACATATAAAGACATTTTTTTTCCTATGAAAGGACCACAATTACATCAAGTTCCTTATATCTATTATATTAAGTTTTCTAATCTCACAAATAACCATCACTTACTTCTTTTCACATGAGTTTATGGGTGTGTTTGGAACAGCGGTCGGAAAAATGGAGTTTGTCCATTTAGCTTTTGGTAATCTTGTTTTTGGTAAAAGCCCGATTATGTAATGTGATTTATGTTTGGATTGGCGATTGAAAAAATAGAGTTTGTCAATTTAGCTTTTGCCACTTTGTTTGGATTGGCTTAAGCATAAGTGATTTTAGAGAGAATAGTAAGAAAGAAATTAAATTTGAAATTGAAAAAAATGCAACATAATTTTTGCAAGTATATAATGCATATTCATTCTTGTTTTGGACCAATAAGTTGATAGCAAAACTCACAATAATGAGTGATTTTGTTGTTTCTCAGTCAAACAAATGTTATAGTTAAGTATAATTTAAGGTTATTACTTCAGATTGCATAATAAAGCATTCAGTCAGACATTGGACTAGTATTACATATCAACACAACGCTAGATTCTCAATCAGTAGAAAATCTTACATGCTATCAAGATCAATAAATTCTTGCTTCACCAGCAAGGCTGTCAGTCTATAGAGCCCAAATGGTACAGGACTGCTGACTTCCATTCGCTGATAATATTGAAATTTGAATCCAAGAATCTGTGAAGCATGAGACTGTATAAAAGAAAGACATATGAACATAAATATCTTCAGATTCATTGTCACATAATGAGCACAGGAATGAAACTAGGTTGATGCTGTCCACCTTGGGAAATATAGGAATCAACTCTAAGAAGACATTGTTATCAGGCTGAAGTTCGAACACTCGAGAACCTGAATAGAATTATTTAAAAGGAGCCATGAGTAACTAGACCATCAAACCGTTCAGAGTGTCAACGAAAACAAAATAACATGGACAGTAGTGCTAAAGAGAGAAAAAAGAGAAGCATCTCACAATATCAAAAACACGGTTGGGGTCCAAATCAAAATGGCCAATTAATGACTGCAGAGGTCAAGTAAATCAGCAAATTTGACCATAAACTAATAAAGTGTAAAGGAATGGTAACGGCACTTGAAAATCATTAAAACCTTAATAATGCCACTTGTAGCTGCAGCTGCTTTTGGGGTTGGAGCTTCAGTGTCCCGGCAAAGAAGGGTAACCTGTAGAGTTGATAGAAATATGATGCAATATACATTAGCATCATATCTGGAAAAATCAAGATTTGATCCAACCAATCCATCCAACTTTCAAATATAAGAATTGGAAACTTCATTTTTTTTTCATTGTCCAGTTATTATATCCCGCCAATTGTGAAATAGATAAAGTAGAACACCAAAAAAACGAATTTTAGGTAATAAAAATCACAAAGCTGAAAGCACACATGATTGCAATGTGATATGCATCAATAGAATAGAAATTCAAACATTTCTCAGTACAAACAAAACTACACTACAGAACCACCCACCACAGAAAGGAAGCATTGCTTCCCTTTCAATAGCTAGTGTAGACATATATCAGTTGTTGATGTCTCCTAACAATAACTTACAATGATTTGCAAACTTATTCAAGAAAGTCATGATTTTATATATTTGATCAGTCATCAAATCAATTGGCTCTTTGGTTCCCACAATCCCAATCCAGAGAGAGAATAGTAAGACCAATGGGAGAAGCAGAGACTCGGATTCACAGCGGCGTCTCGACGGGATGAGAGTAGACGACGACGGCGCTGATCGACGGACAGCAGATCCACTCTTGACGGAGCAAAATCACAGATCGGCCACTGTGAGCTCAGAAGCTCCCCACCGGAGTCCACAACACGCTGTCCTGCATCAACGCCGGCGACTCACAACTCGAGCTACCGGAAGGAAGAGCGACAGGCCCAACCACCGCCGACCACTAATCACGACAGCACCCACAAAACGCACCTCGAGCGACGGTGAAGATCCAACTAAACAACCACCTTAGGCCGGCGAGAGAGGGAAGATCGTGCAGAGGAAGACGCGACTGGATTCACTCGAGATTCAGTTTGAGCCGATGTGAAGAGAGGAGAGGAGAGGAGAGGAGAGAGAGAAAACACTGACAGGAATTAAATGCAAACTAACGGATAAATTCCAAACGCTCTCTAATAAGCTCCCTCAGATAGCTTTGATTGAAAGCTATTAAAATGCCCAAACGCTATTTTGACCGTTTAGCCCACCAAACACATGATTTATTTTTTCTCAATGGCCCATTAGCGTTTCACTCAGTCACTGAGCTTATGGGGGCCCAAACGATCAAACACACACTATATTTAAATGATAATAACACGAAAATCAGACACATAATCACATGTGATTAAAGAACTTAATGAAATAAGTATAAAGAACATGATTTAAGTATTTTCCATTATGAATTTGTTTTTTCATTCATTTATATATCTTTTAAATTGTTTGTGACAATTGTCTTTTAAAAGAAAATAGGACCCAAGCCTAAACAAACTAAGAAAACCTAGATAGTAAAGCACCCTTTATGACAGCTGCATCTTTTCCATCAAGAGCGGCATGTTTCACAGTCAATCGACATCTTCTTTTTCAGCATTCCATCTTCTTGTCAAGTTCGATGAATCTCCAAACGGCACTCTGACTTAGGCAGAGCAACAGTAGTGACAGAACAATAATCATCTGAAGGTCCCTTTTATTGTTGGCATATCCGTCTATTATCCCTCACTTCTTCCTCTCGTTTTCTCATACAACTTTCTTCCTTCTCAGCGTGCATTTTTCTAGATTTTTTTAAATGGACCGGGTAACCCACCCTTACCCAATAGGTTTCCCGATTTAACACCGAGTTTTCTGGTTCATAGCGGATTGTTCTGGGTAACTCTTCCGTCGGTTCATTCATTAAACCAGACCGAACATATGACCAGTTTACCGGTTTTCTGGTCAGACCAGGTCTGGTTTGATTTTTTGTTCATTGGGTTGAATACATACTTCTCTTGGGCCCATGATGGGAGAATGCGAACAGAGTTGAAAAGACAAGACATGACTTGCTACAGTGAAAAGTATTAAAGAAATGAAGGCAAAAGGCCATATACAAGAGAAAATGAACCAGAGGAGATTGGTACTGACGAAGAACGGCACTGGATGTTGGGAGCGGGGTCCCTGATGCGCATTACCTGATGCGCAGTGTGATGTGCACAATCTCAGCTGTTCGTTTTATCTATGGTGGGAAATAATTCATTAATCAAAACGACGTCGTTTTGATTACTGAATCTGGACCATTCACTCAAAACCTCAATCACAGCCGTCCACAACATTTTATTTAAACTTCTTCTTCTCCAACACGTTGCCGCAGACAGAGATCACTGAAATTCACCTTTGTGGCTGAAGTATGCGCGAGAAAACCCTATTGAGGTGGGGGCAAGTCTAAAGGTATGTTTTTTATAACTTTTTTGATATTTATGAGTCTAAAAATGTTTCATATATGCTGATCTATGATTAAAAAACCCATCTTTTTGAGTTTTTATGGAGAATGTCGAAAGGGGCAAAATCTCCCAATTATGTTTTAGTAGCTTATTATCACAATACAAGTCAAGGCTATCATATGTTTGCATATTGTTGCATATATGTGTTTTTTTTTTACCGTGTTGCATATACGTGTTATCAGCAATTAAATGGAAGCTTAATGCTCTTTGATTGCTGAATTTGTTGTTGAAAAGCTACTGCATAAAATCAAATCAATTCTGGCTGAAGAATTTTTGGAATTACACTGAATATGGGTATATAATCTGCATACGATATGCCTATTGACCAAAATAAAGATGTGGACAATAATATATGATATGGGTATATTTTTTCACTTAAAAAACTAAAGATGCAGGGAAGATGTGAGTTTTCAAACCTGAATATGGGTATATTTTTTGTTGTCAAACCTGAAATTGCGGTAGTGAGTTTTCATCTAATGTTTTGGGAATAAATTCAGTCACCTAAATCTAATTTACACTTGCTAAAATTGTTGTCTCTTGAATTTGCTAGAAGTTGCTCACTACTACACTCCCTAAATTGTGACTTGTGCATTTCCTGCTGTCATTAACCTGAACTATACTTGTTTGGAAACTTGCTAAATTACTTCTTGTTATCATTTAGCTGCTATGACAAGAATCTTGGAATTGTGCAAAATTGTTTTGATTAATGACATTGCATTATCACTAAGCTTCTAAACTGCTGAGTTCATTTTGCTGCTACATGATATGAGTACATACTTGTTAATATGAACTGAATCTCATGCTCTTAATTTTTCTGGATATATTTTGAATGAATTCCCTCTAGTTTTTAATTGCTTTTGTGATTGTAGTCACTGCAACCCAGATTGTGTAGATTCAACAGGATGGATATCAACTTCACACCGAGAATAGGTCTTGAATTTGAAAATTTAGATGAGGCATATGAATTTTGGACCAATTATGGACATGAAATGGGTTTTAATGTTAGGAAGCACAATTTCACTTATAGTAGGAGGGACAAGTCTATCATTACTTGTTATAGATATGTATGTAGTAAGCAAGGAGTGCGACAGCCAGACAAGAGGGATTATACAATAAAATATCCTCGAGCAGAGACTAGAACAGATTGCAAAGCAAAAATGTATGTGAAGCTTGTGAATGGAAAGTGGAGAGTTAGCGAATTTGTTGGTGAACATAATCACCCTTTGCATTCTAAAGAATCAGCACATCTCCTACGATCTCAACGCCAAGTAAATGCAACTCAAGGCATTGAAATAAAGACGGCAAATGATGTAGGGCTTAAACAGAAGGATACATTTAATTTGATGAGTAAACAAGTTGGAGGTAGAGCCAATTTGGGGTTTACAAGAGAGGATGTCAAAAGCTATTTGAGGCAAAGGAGGCAACGAGAAATGAAGTATGGAGAAGCTGGATGTCTATTACAATATTTTCAACAGCAACTAATAGAGAATCCATCTTTCTTTCATGCTTATCAGATGGATTTTGATGAGCAAATAACAAATGTGTTTTGGGCTGATCCACACATGCTAATTGATTATGCTTGTTTTGGTGATGTTGTTTCATTTGATACTACATATTGCACAAATCGTCAAAATAGACCCCTTGCTATATTTTCAGGTTTCAACCATTATAGAACAGCGGTAATATTTGGTGTTGCATTATTGTATGATGAGACAATAGATTCATTTAAATGGCTTTTTGAAACATTCTTGCAGGCTCACAAACAAAAGCAACCACATACTATTTTTACTGATCAAGATCAAGCAATGGCTAGAGCAATACAAGATGTAATGCCTGAGGTTAAACATGGGTTGTGCATTTTCCATTTGCATAGAAATGGCATGAAACATTTAGGGAACTTGATGAAAGATGGATCACATTTCTTGACTGATCTTAACAAGTGCTTGTTCAACTATGATGAAGAATCTGAGTTTGAGGATGCTTGGAGAAAGCTACTATCAACTTACAATTTGGAAGAAAATTCTTGGTTGTCCTCCATATACAAGATAAAAGAAAAATGGGCAGCTTGCTATATGAAACATGCTTTCACAATTGGCATGAGGAGCACCCAATTAAGTGAAAGTGTCAATTCATCTTTGAAGGATTGTATGACTCCTGAACTTGATATCAATAGATTCTTGAAACTCTTTGAAATGGTTGTTCATGACAAGCGATATACTGAGTTGCAACAAGACTTTAACACACGTGAGAAACTTCCTAGATTGATTGTGAGAAATGCACCGATGCTCCAACAAGTTTCTCAAATCTACACTCTTGCTATATTTGATGTCTTCCAAGGTGAATGGGATTGTAGTTGTGCATGTCGTATAAAAGAAAGAGATGAGATAGGTGATGTAAAGCAATATGTGGTTAGAATGATTACTAGACCAGGAGAGTGGAAAGTTACTTATGATAGTACTAATGGTTGCACCAATTGTAGTTGCATGAAGTTTCAGCAATATGGACTAATCTGTTGCCATGCATTAAGGATATATACACATTTAGAAGTTGATGAACTTCCGAAACAATATATAATAAAAAGGTGGACAAGGGAAGCAAGATGTGAAGTTGTACAAGATATATTGGGTAATGAGATTAAAGTTGATCCAAAGATGGAAAGTTCAATGCGTTACAGGCAATTATGCCCTATGTTTGTAAGATTGGTGTCTGAAGCGTCAAAATGTCAAGAGACTTTTGATATTGTGCAACATACGATCTTAGAACTAAGCAAGAAAGTTAGTGATATTCTGGCCATGCTTGAATCTTCTGAAGACGAAACATCTTCCAAAATGTGTACAAAATGTGCTATAACTGCTGTTTTGAAGAAGAAAGAGGGGAAGAGGCATAAAAGGCGATGGATGAGTTGGGTTGACAATCAATCAAAAAAAAAGAGAAAAGTTCAATCTAATCATATATACAAGGTAATGACTAAATTTTTCTTATGTCATTTTCATCTTAAGTTTAGCCAATATTGACCATTTTTTAATTGCAGGGTGCTAAGGTGTTACAAAATGAACCCAGCTGTGTCCTTCAAAAGCAAGGTAAGAGAAGACAAAATGTCAACTCTTTGCAAAAGCCTCTTGAATCTAAAGTAAGGCAAGAAAAGAAAAATCAAAAGCAAGGCAAGAAAAGAAAAATCAAATCTCTTCAATCACTAGGTACACTTCAACTTCTTGCATCAAGGGAATCAATATTAATTACATGAAATTTTATTTCAATTTTTTACAATAATTATATTTTGACAATGTTATCTTAATAACAGGTTCTCAATGTAGCACCATTAGTCTTGTGTAGAAATGAGATTTCAGATAATTTTGTCAGCTCCTCCATTTTTGGGTTTATATGTTGATTCAGCTACCCATTTTGGCAGAACAACGTACCTTCTTGAGAGATTGTGGTTCATTATTCTTCAGCAGGACTTTTGGGTTCCGTCAACCATTTTGATGTAGCGATAATTTTGGCAATTTAATACTAAATATTTAATTATTGTGATAGATGAGATGATAGTAACTTAATGGATGGAGAGTGAAAACATTGTATTTTGACTAATTCTTTTGGCATTGTATTTTATCAGTTTTTCTCTTTATCTCCATATAATAGAATGATGAATTGCATTTTACATAAAGAATAGACAAATACGTAACTAGAAAATTGAAAGGTTGACATTAATATTATCAGCGCAGCAAGTTGGAGGTAATTTTTTATTTTTTAATCAAATTTATTGATGTAAAGAAACATTTACATTAAATTAAGTGAGAAATAAAATACTTGGCAAAAAAAGTGAGACATAAAATAAATGGGAGAATTCATAATTACAAAAGTAAGAAGGTAAAAATTCCATGGAATATAAAGATAAAGCTTCACTTGATATAAAAACTGAATGGCAAAAAAAAAATATATATAAGAACCGGAGGTCATAGCGTGTTGAGGAAAAAGGTTAACAAAAGAAGTTTAAATGTCTATAAAAAAAAAAAAAAGAAGTTTAAATAAAATGTTATGAACAGTTGTAATTGAAGTTTTGAGTGAGTGGTCCAGATTCTGTAATCAAAACGACGTCGTTTTGATTAATGAAATATTTCCCACCGTAGATGAAACGAACGGCTGAGATTGTGTGCATCACACTGCACATCAGGCAATGCACATCAGGGACCCCGCTCCCCTGGATGTTGGCGGCATAAGGAAAAAGAAAATTGGAAGGAGTGATGTAGGGTTTTCCTATAGTTGTTTTTTAATAAATGGGCTGTTAAAAGGTCCATATGACACCTATATGTGGATCCAGACATATGTATCTATTTATTTTAATTATATTATCGCAGTGGAGGATAGGGGAGAGAGCTTCTCTATAGGCGGTGGTTTACTGCTGCTTATGTTCATGCTGATTTCCTGGATTACTCCTTAGCTCTGTTACCTTAGGTGGTTTCTTGGTCTTGCTTTCTTTAGTTTCATTCTCTTCTGGCTTTTTTCTATGGCGTTCTCTCGTTCTTGGAGACTTCCTACTTGTGCTACCTCCTGAATACAATACTGTCGTTCCTACTTTTTTTTCGCCAAAGTTTTATCTGCTCGGTGTATCCATGTGTGTAAGCTTCAATCTTGGATCTCTCTTCATTAGGAGCTTCTAGGATAGGTCTTTATCACTCAACAACATGGTCCATACTTTGTCCTTCGTTTTTCTCATGCTGATGATCGTAGATAGCTTTATTCTGGATCATGGTTTATGGCTTCTGCAAGGCTTTTCCTTGGCAGTTTTTCCTTAGGATCTAGATATCTCAGTTTGTGATCTTTCTTTTTCATTATTTACGGCTTGAATCCAAATCTTTGTTCTCCCAATGGAATTTTATATATTTCGGACGTGGCTCATTTTCTTGCTTCTTGGTTTGGTTCCCTGCACCAAATTGATTTTTCATCATCAATGGTTTTTGGTGGGTTTGGTTTTAAAGTTGCGTGCCCTCTCAAGTCTCGGGGTCCGGATCTTTCCAACGTCTTCCTTCCCTCTAGTAAGCCTCTTCGTCTCTCTTTGCTCCTGGAGCATGCTGCTTTGATATGCTTTGGCTATGGTGAGGTCGGCTTGTTTGAGATGCACTATTCCACATTGGGGATGCCACGTCAACAAAGTGTGGGGCCACGCTCCTCTCATATTAACTGCCATAGACCTTCTAAAGCCTTTAGGATGGATATGGGCCATCAGATTTCCTTTGGGCCTTCTAATCCAACAAATTTGGACCATCTCAATTCTCACAGGTTCTCTACTTCGGTCTCATCTCCACCCAGTTGCTCTGTTTTGAACCAAGCCTCGATGCCTTCTTTTAATAGCTCTTCCTAAGAACAAAAAAGGTATAACTTAATCTCTTATTCGGCTAAACGAACGGGACTGGTTACCATGTCTTTTAAGGCATTAATGGTATGTCATTTGGATTGATTTGATGGGTGTTCGTCTTATATATGATGACACTCTCTGGTTTGCTTTGAGTATGTGTCATCCTGTGCGTTCTCCCTCCTTGCTTCCAATGCTATTTCCTCACACCATTCCTTGCTACTACTCTTTTCCTAAAGTGGTTCGTGTTGCTCCTTTTGTTCTCTATCCACTGGCCGGCATCGAGTCCTTTTAAATTGTCCCATGCGCTCTTCTGTTCATACTCAATCCTCTTTGGTGGCTCGGTTCAGGCGATGCTTGGAGCTTCTGTTCGACTAAATCTATAAGCTCTTAGGTCATGGATCATAGGCATTTCTCTTTCTTTTCTAAGAATGTCTTCTACTCCTTCCTTCACTAATGGAGGATTGCTAGTCGGATGATTCTCCGAATCACTGCTGGTGATATCTTTTTCTTCCTCAATCTATCTCTTGGTGAACACATTCCCCATCTAGCTGTGGAACGAACTGTACTTCGTGCAGGGTCGATTAATTGGTTTGACACACCATATGAATGGTTCCGGTGGTTATATAGCTTACTGCGTGTTCACGGCTTCCAGGAGGCACTGTGGGGATTACTTATGCGTGATGGTGACTCTATGGTGTTTCTGCCAGCATCCTTCATTGAGCATTTCAGGGAGCTGGTACCTTACTTGTGCATCTCTTATCCTATTGAGCTTGGTAAGTCTCTGCTAATTCATAATCTTGCAAATTCTACCTATATGATAATTAAAGCTATGACTAGGGAAGAAGCTTAGGAATTTGCTCATGAAAACTCTCCACTTTTGGAGTCTCGGGTTCTTTCAATCCTCGACGTCCTAACTTCATGGAGATTGCTTATGCTGTTCGTGGTGGTTGCTGATGTAGCCGTGGTTCTCCTTTTTCAAACGGACATGGTCCTCGATGTATGTCACATGCTTCCTTTCATTTGGGTTCGTGCGAAACTTATGCCAAAAAGGTTCGCCTTAAATCTATATGATCTTCGGCTTCCTACCCTCCCATGGAATAAGCAGTGCCGTGCGAGGGCTGTGCAACTACAAGCTGCTCTGTTTTTCTTCTCGCCTAGAAGTATGGCTTTTGGTATGGTTTCCTCGGATCATAGATTGTTTCGGATTTCATCAAGTTTCTCTTCTACCTCTAGTGTTCGACGAACCCTCTATTTTTTGTGATCGATAGAGTTCTTCATCTTTCACCCCTCTTCCTACGAGAAGCTTCTAACCTTGTTGGTTCAACTGGGTGGCCCATATCCTATGGAAGACGTGATGCAACACCCGCTTGCTGGTCCTTCTCTGGATTTTTCTTGCTCCGATTGTGGGCTTGGAACTGCTTGACGTCTATCTTTTGTTTGATGCATGGTTCATGCTTGCTGTGTTTGTACTTTATAACTGTTTGTTGTCTTTTTTTCTTTCCGTGCTTTTCTTTCTGTTGTTTCTCTTTATAGGTATATACATAAGGTCACAATACTAACTCTCACTATCACATAAGGCACTTTTAACGACCGTTTTTATGCCCTTTAGATGACCGTTTTAAGGGAACATATATGTGAGTGTTGTTGAAAGCTTTGAAAAAGATGACCGTTTTAAAACGGTTGTTGTAAGAGAGACATAATGACTGTTTATGAAAAAATAGTCGTTGTATCTCAATATACAATGACTGTTTTTATAAAAACAATCGTTGTATGTCATGCACGATGATTAGGCATGAGTTACAATGACTGTTGTTATGAAAACAGTCATTGTATCCAATTTTTTTTAAAATGTTGTTTGCTTTTATCCCCCTCAGCATTGAAACACTGCCAAATTCCAGACATGTATATTTTGAGTTTGGAACACACTCAAATAACAAATACCATATCCCTCACAAAACAAGGAACAAATAGCTAAAACCATAAAAACACTCTTGCTAAGAAATGCATTGTATGAATGTCATAAGGGATTCTCAATTCACATACAAATTAATTGGCACAGTATTGTGATTTAACAAGAGCGCTATCATAAGGGTTTTATAATAAATAGGTAGCCTTTGAGTCAAATAGACTACATGTGGCAATATAAAACATGTACATCCTTACATCTTTAATGCTTCATCTTCATTTTGCAAAGTCTTCTCTAACAAATTCATAGTACTCAACATAAACAAGAAACTAAGAAAATAACTAGAGGCAAAGTATTCGAGTAGGGCAACATAATGTACCACTGCAGTAAACCATTGCACTATGTAAGCAACCTCTACACATCATCGTCTATGTGTTGTAGAAGATATCTTGACAAAAGGTCTCATATCAAATTAATGTCATCGATTGTGTAGGCGTCCTGATTATCAAAAATTTGTGTGCAAATTAGAGAATAAGTTAATATAAATCAAGGAATTGAATGAAATAACTAATAATTCATTTACAAGAAATGATCACCTATTCAAAATTGGTAGTAAGGCCACTAAAAATGATGTTATACATATATAGTAAAACATAGTAGCTGCACTCAGTTTTGCCTGATTGGCAAGGGCACTATACTTCAAAAGCAAACGGTAAAAGAGAATAAAGGCATATGTAAAGTAATTGTCAATCGAAAAACATAAATTTAAACAACTTACTTTCGGCTATAACTATTTCGTATGACCACTTTTACCTTCACGCTTCCTACCCATTATGTAATATGTCTTCAATGCACTGTAATTAAAATGAAAAATAGAAGACATTAAAACAATTGAGTAAAATCAAAAAGCAATGATTTACAAACAAATTAACTTACATGTTGAAAATGATTTTTATTCCTTTGTCTGGCTTGCGACCCAATGAATCAAATCAAAAGATGACGTTGATTAAGGGACAAGCAATACAAAGACTCCAATGATAACTATAATCACATATATAAATTAAAATGGGTTAGATAACATGATTGTTCTTAGCAAATTAAATATGTATAAATATATATAATAAAGTTACTTGCCCTTCAACAATTGGTGCTAGATAGCAAGGTAGTTAAGTATGTCCTAATATATAGCCCACATAACTCATCATGTCTTCCAACCTAATATTATTATGTTTTGACAGGTTGCTACGACATAAAAAGCCAAATGAAGTGTTGAGCTCTATTTCGACACACATTTTGTAGAAATAGCTTCCACAAAATTAAAATGAGAAATGACTTAGTAAATGTAGAAGCCTAAAACTCCTAAATATCAATGCATTAATTGAAGTTAAAAATAAAAAATAAACTCACATGATTGCAAATGTAACCCATCCTATATTTATCTCCTGCAAAGATGGAAACTCTCTAACATCCTTGCTATCAATTCCAAAATTATACGAGATTGTACGACCCACAATCCTACAAAGCATCTACAAGTTGATTTTGTTAATTGTTTTATGAATATTTTGCTGCTGTGCCAATAATGGAAATTTTGTCACTTCTTCTTGATCCAGGTAACACACAAAATAAAGATTGTAAGTAGGATGTCAAGGATCAAGTAACAGTAAGATGTTTCCTACCATTGGAGAGGTTGTCGCTGTCTGAACAAGACGTTGAGGCCATAGGATGAAAGATCTTGTTGCCAGACCTAGTTTGGCAACCTTGTCATTAGGGAATGGGACATCTACACCTTCCTCCCCCTAGCGAACACTTGTGACATTAACCTTACGTTGATTATCCCGAATTTGTTTATTATGGTTGGTGGTAGCATGCGTGTATACAACAGCATCGGCAACAACACGCAGGTACGGGACATCCAAATAAAGAGAGCAAGGTTTTCTAGCCTCTAGTGAAGGACCAGGGTCGCCATGTCCAACCTCTGGCATATTGTAACTGCCTTTGGTGCTGGGAAAGGCTGGGGATTCCTGGGTAAGAGAAATGAAAGAATTAATTAAACTAACTTAAGGAAAAACTCAATGTTATATTAAATGAAATTATTTACAAACCTGAGATCTATGCTCCTCGTTACACATCCCGACCTGTATGTGAGACAACACCATCGAATTCATCTCACCACTTAGCTCATGCAACAACTCTTCTTTAAGCTCATCTCGTAGTGATTGACGTATTTGCACCGCTAGCTCTACTCGGATTTCCTCTTGAACCCTAGCCACAAACTCCATACTTATTTCACTTTGTTTATAAGGTTGTGAATCTCGTCCAAAGTATTTTGAGAGACCAACTCCCCTTGACTCCCCTCTAACTTGACTAGGGTGATCTAGATTCCTCAACACCATTGCTAAGATGTTCATCCTTTCAGTTTGAGTGAAAGAACCTTGGCTGCTTTGCTCTTCTTGTTCATCCTGCAGCATATAGTGGACAAATAAAAATTAATTACATGAAATCTTCATAGGAAAATGCAACACACTAAAATATATTTGTTAGTAATACTTACAATCCTTTTAGCGATGTCAGCAATGACTGGATTTATATATTTTTCTCCTTTTATCCTCCCTGCTTTCCATTTTTTTGTGATGTGGGGGAGGAAGCGGTGCCTGCATGACAATGCTAGGATTTGATTTGGCTGCTTCCTCTAATTTTTTCAATTCAGCCTACATCATTTTCTTTTTAAGCTTCTGATGACCCCCATGTGACATGTAATGCGGATAGTTGTTTTTAGCTCACCTTTCTTTATTTGCTTGACTCAATTCCTATATAAACAAAGAATAATGAAAATGGAGTTAATGAGGTCAAGTAAGTTCAACTAAAATGTTTAACATTAAAATGAACAAAATATATATACCAAGAATTTAGGATCCTACCACGATACCACAAACAACCTCCAGTCATTTGGAGAAAGAAACGAAACTCTTTACAATGATCTTTATTGCTCTTTGACCCTCGAATGTACTTGGTTGTGAGCATAGACTTGAAATCTTTCCATCGCTCATGAACTTCCCCTATCCAATGTTTGTACATCTGCCTCGTATTGAGAACATCATAGGTTTGCTACAAAAAATATATAATAGTTATATATGAACAAATAGAAATAAAGATAAAGATAAAAATACAACTTTACATACAAAAATTTGTTCCCAAATCATAGCCTTCATGTCCTTTGAAACTTCCCTCTAGGTAAGAATTAGATTGCTAAATTTGCTCTGACCTAAAAGGCCAACATAGCTAATGAACGTGTATCCCTTTTCACCGATTGGTTTCAAAGCAGCATTGTGAACCCTTGCCTTTTCTTCCTCATGACGTTTGACCAATGACCGTAGCTTCGTGCTTCCTCTAACCTTTTTCTTAACAGGTGAGCTAGAAGAGTCGCCCGAAGTTGAACTTGCCATGATTCTTCTAAGAAATAAATGCGAGATATGATAAGTAAATTGAAATTACATGTACACTTTAAACAATTCAAATTCTTAGTTTAAGTGTTTTCCCAAATTCCTTCATAATGATCAACTCTAGATGCATATTCATCATTATCTAACAATCCTACTTCAATTGGCATAGGTGGATTTATTGTAAAAGGCGGTGTGTCGTCAAGATTCAAACTCGGATTACCATCCTTCTATTTGTTACTTTGGAGTACAATAGTGTAATACCCTGAATTTTGAGACTCAAGGCTAGAGAATAAGCCTGAGATTAGTCGATTGCTAAGCCCCGGTTTAGCAAGATCCCAAATTGTGATTAAGGGTTAATGGCTCCAAAAGTGGATGTGGCTAGTGATA
This sequence comes from Inga laurina, assembly GCA_963855925.1. Classification (NCBI taxonomy): domain Eukaryota; kingdom Viridiplantae; phylum Streptophyta; class Magnoliopsida; order Fabales; family Fabaceae; genus Inga; species Inga laurina. Next base: position 52,059,229 of record OY979705.1, read on the forward strand.
AATAACCCTTTTGGAGAATATGATGTGATTTGGCACTCGAATGTGATTCGTGTGTGTTGTGAGTAGGCCGAAACCCTGTATTTGAGTTCAATTGTGGATTAACATCCAAATTGACTTAAAATAGAGGGAATAATTGAATGGGGTATTGTGTTGGAAATGGTGTCATAGTGTGTTTTGATGTCATTGAAATTGGTTTGGAACTTTGGAATGGAAAAGTTGCAATGTTAGGTTTTGAAATGTGAATTGTGTTGACATATTGAGATTGTTGTGAAAACATGTCAATGAGATGTGAATTTGATTGATTTTGTGTTTCCAATGGATTCCTTGTGGAAATTTATGTGGGAATGATGTTTGGTATGAAAATGGAACCATTGGAAGCAAAGATGCAAAATCTGAAATTCTGTCCAGTGAAACTCTATTCTGGGCAGTCAGTTTGTGTGAACGTTTTGAATGACCAAATGGTGTCTAAAAATTCTGAAACTTTCCAGTCTTAAATTTCACATCCCAAGCTTCAAAATTGATATATAATTTGTACCATTTCATTTTGGGAACTGGGCGATATGTCTGTCCAAAGTTTGGGATCAAAACTGGACTCTGTTTTGGAGCAGTGTTGAGTTTTGTGTAATTCTGTATTTGTGTGGTAATTTCTAGTAATGGTCCATATTTTTCCTATAAATAGGACTTAAATAGATTTAATTTGGCTTTAGGATCACCTCATTTAGAATTTTCTAGAATTAGTGATGAATTTTCAAAGTTTAGGCAGAAAATCTGCCAGAAAATTCGAAAATGGGAATTATGACATTATCAAAATAAAATATGACATCAGCATAGAATTAAAAGAAATTCCTCCATCTTCATCAGCCATTTCCTGATGCCATTTCAGAAACAAAAACGTGAGAGAGACCTTGGAGAAAATAGGGAGAAGGAAGGAGAAAACTCGTGAGGTAGGTCGATTTCTTCGGTAAATTCGTAGCTAATGCGTATAATCCTTCTCCTAAGCTTCTCTTCTACATGGATTAAGGTACTTGAAGCTTAATTTTTCTGTTTAAAAGGGGCTAGGGTTCAGCCATATTGAGTAAAAGCCAGAGGTAGCTTGAGGTAACTTCCGAAACTTCAATCTTTGATTGTTCTGGCTGCTGTGGTTGATTTAATCGGTGAAATTTCACCGGATTGTCTTTGTTTGTAAATTAGGAAAATGGGTTGGCCTAGGGGTTATGCTACCCAAATTGGGTCTTAATGTTAGTTGTAACCTAATGTAATGGTTAATAAAGTGGTTAGGAGTAGAAAGAAACACGTTTACGGAGCTGAAACCGAAAAACCCCAATTTTCCCCGGAGTACTTGTATATTTCGGTTATGGCTATAAATGGGTCTTAGAGTTGGATTTTCAATGATTTGATGGTTCCATTGAGTTCAGGAGTGAAAATTAGGTGGGGTTACAGTTGGTCACTTTTTCAGAAAAGGCCGAAAAAGCATAATTACGAAAACGCCCCTGAAACCCATAAAGGGGGGCTGCCAAGGGTAAATTTGTAAATTGACATTGAATTTGATAATTACAAGTCCGGAAATGGATTCCTTGGGCGAAAATATGTCAGAATAGCCCATGTCAAAATTTCAAGAAAAGTACAGCCGGACCGGGTACGGCGGGGCCAGGCCGGGTCCCCGGGGGTATTTTAGTAAATTTTCAATATAGCCTCATATAACCCCCAGAAACACTATGGAAGTGTCTAAATAGTACATTTGACATTGTAGGATCGAATGTGAAGCCCCGAGTTGCTGGCACGCAAATCGAGGAGAAAAGACTGGAGGTAGGGAACTTATCTCTCCTGCATGCTCTGATAACTGTATTAATGTGTTGATGCATGTTATTGCTTTGCTTGATTATGTGGAACATGTATGAATGATTTAAAGCTATGTTTCAATATATGCTATGGCCATATGTGTATCGTTCGAACCATTGAGCTTATAGATTTGTCATTGTATATGTGCATGAGTTATGTGATGCAAGCATGTCATGCATTAAACACTTATCTTGCCTGCATATTGATAATGTTTCCCTACTGAGATTCTCTCGAATCTCACCCTCCCCTACCAACAATTTAGATAGGGCAAGTGGCTCGTGGAGGGAGCGGCTAGGTCTCCTTCGAGATGAGAGTTGGTAGTTGGTTATCAAGGAGTTGTGAAGACTGTATATGATTCGGTTGAATATAGGGTTATGAATTTGAGATGAGATTGTGTAATCCCCATTTGAAGAATTGTAATGGGCAATTGTGCCCCGTGTATCTCTAGCGAAGGTATGTACCCTGGATTGCCGGGATGATTATGTTGTGCACTCTGATATTTATATAAATGTGATTTATCTTCGCGTAGTAATTGTATTCGAAATGTGAATATGAGATCAAGTTAATTAGATTTTAAAGGGTATTTGTGAAAACCCTATCTCAAGGATGGGATTTTAAAAGAGTTTTGATTATTATTGGTCTCTATTTCATTTTAATAGCGTATTTCGGATATAATTACGCAGGGGGTTACAAATAGACAATTTTTCATTTGTTGGATCAATGACATAAAAACACTTGTTTTACCTGACTTGCTAGAATGAATGGCTCATCTTTATAACCGATCTTTCAAGATCAACTAGGTAAATCTAAATTGATCTATTTCAATAGCATTATTGTTAACTCACTTGCATTTAAATAAAGGAACTCTCAACTTAGTGTAGCTTATCTCCCATATGTCTTCAATAGCTCCATAATAGACTATAGATGCCAAAATAGGGTGTTTATCTTTCAAACTAGAAAAGTGCATTGATTCGGCTACCACCATCACCCTACTATTTTGCATAATACTTCTATTATCCTAGGCTTTTATGTAGAAAGAATACCTGTTTATATTGAAACCACTCCAAGTTATGACCTCAAAAGAAGGCCCCCAAGCTAACCATTTGATTGTCTCAGACACATTGGTCTCATGTGACATATTTTCCTTGAACCACTGTATGAAAGTCTTGTTTTACTTATTAGCTATCTGCATGTCATTTGTTCTTGGATATATCTCCTTTAAACTCTTTCTGTGTTCAACTAAGTACTGCTGAACTTCTTCCGTATTATTCAAGATATACAAGTGTGCTTGAAACACCTCTTCACGACGTATACTCTTTACTTTGAGCCCTCGTGTCCCCTTACTTGTACCCTTTTTATGACGAGATTGGGCCTTCGACCTTGATAGATATTATTTACAAAAGTTCATAGCCTCTTCAATGACATATTTTTCCACAATTGAGGCTTCAGGTCGATAATGAATTTTAGAATACCCTTTTAAGTTCTTCATATATCACTCGAAAGGGTACATCCACCTTAGATAAACTAGGCCGTATACTCTTACCTCACTTACTAGATGAACTATTAAATGCACCATTATATCAAAGAATGAGGGAGCAAAATGCATCTCTAGTTGGGATAGAATAATATAACCCTTATTTTCCAATTCATTTAACCTTCCAATGTCAACGACTTTGGTACAAATAGCATTAAAGAAATTGCACAACCGTGTTATCGTGCTTCATACATTATCTTTCATAATGCATCTAATAGTTATTGGTAATAGTTGTTGCATCAAGATATGGCAATCATGGGACTTCATTCCTACTAACTTCAAATCTTCCATTGACACAAGCCAGCTCATATTAGAAGAATACCCTTATGTCACCTTAATGCCGTGCAAACACCTACACAAACTTCTTCTCTTGGCTTTTGACAATGTATGCATTGCTGGTTCCATACGCGCTCTCTTACCATCATCTCTTAGTTGTGGATGTAGTTATTCTCTTATTCCCATTTTAACCAATTCTAGTCTCGCACTAATTCCATCTTTAGTTTTCCCTGCTATATGCAAAAGGATACCAACAAGGCTATCACATACATTTTTCTCTACATACATCACATCAATACTATGTCTCACATCAAGACTACGCCAATATGGAAGATTAAAGAAAATTGACCTCTTCTTCCTTATGTTCTTCTCACCCATAGTCTTTTGATTTTTACCAAAAGTGACATTGATTCTTTCTACACGACTATAAACCTCGTCTCTAGTTAATGGCTTTGGAGCCATTCCATTCTCTGGCAAACCGTTAAAAGTCTTCTTTAGCCTACGGTATGGGTGAAATCGAGAAAGAAATCGTCTATGACCAAGGGAGACCATTTTTCTACCATGCTTGAGTTGATGGAAGTGTGTGCTTGCTTCACATATCGGACATGCTTTATGACCCTTCACACTATACCCTAACAAGTTCTTGTATATAGGGAAGTTGTGAATCATGGTGAAAATCATTGCACATAGCTTAAATGACTATTGGTTATATGCCTTAAACACTTCTACGCCATCCTTCTACAACTTCTTCAATTCCTCTATCAAAGGTGTCAAATAGACATTGATATCATTCCTTGGCTATTTTGGTCCTAAAATCATCATAGAAAGCATCATATACTTGTGTTTCATATACAACCAGGGAGGTAAGTTGTAAATCACTAGCAAAACTGGCCATGCACTATATGTACTACTAAAAGTACCATAGGGATTGATTCCGTCTGTGCAAAGACCAAGCCGAAGGTTTCTAGGTTCACTGCCAAATCTGGGATACATTTCATCTATTTTCTTCCATTATGGAGAATCAATAGGGTGCCAAAGATACTTTGTCATCATAACGCCATCTCAACTTCTTTGCTTCTTTTGCATTAGTTTACATTCATTTGAACCACAGTATGATTGGAAGATAGCACAAAACCTTTAAAGGTTGCTTTTTAATTGTCTCATCACCACACCTAGTACCTTTCTTCACTTTGTATCTAGAAGTTTTACATTTCAAATACTCACTTAATCCTTCATACTCATTTTTGTACAATATGCATTCATTAGGGTAAACATGTATCTTTTTATACTCTATACCTATCGTAGACAATATTTTCTTGGCCTCACACATATGATTTAGAAGTATATTATCCTCTGGAAACATATCACACAATAATTCAAGTAACAATGTGAAACTACCATCGATCCACCCATAAGTTACCTTTAAGTTGACCAAGTGCAGAATACCTAACAAGTGTGTATACTTAGTACACCCAGGGTACAAAGGTATCTCTGCATCACTCTGCACACTATCATATACAGGCAATTGTGCAAACCATTCTACCTTAACATCATGAATCATTTTCTCCATTCTATCGTCATCTCTAACCTTTAAAACTTCCTTCTCGTGGGATGCACAAGTAGTTACTTCCTCACTATGCCATATCCATCTTTTGTACTGAAGATTTATTCCATCATAAAGTAAGTGATCTCTTATATCATCAATATCCCATAGACTCTCATTTAAACAGTTGATACATGGACAAAAATACTTCCTATTTTTAGTAGGCGCATTCATTTTAGAAAATTCAATAAACTTTTCCACTCCATTCTCATATTCTTCATTAATTCTCAAAGCATTCATCCAACAATGATCCATTTTATTACCACCTAATCCATTTTCAACAATACTCAAGTTTAGAACAGTGATATGAAACACACATGACACACTATAAAAGCTAACAGTTCAACTACCAAATTCAAAGTTCAATAATTCAAATTTATCATGCTTACAACAAATAGTAGCATAATAATATCCTCAAGTTTCAAAAATCATCATCAACAAGCAATAACAGAACTTACCAGCTAATCTTTAGCTTCCAAGGACACTGTGCTTGTGATTGAGGAATTTGAAAGAAGATTCTACTGAGGCAAGGATGTAGTAGGCTGGCAACCCAAGGGACACCAATGGTAGTAGTGAGACTTGCAGGTTGATGAGAGAGTTATTACCCAAAACATTATAATATTAACTTTAAACTACTACATCTTTTATGAACTGCAAAGACATTGTTGAACTAACCTTGTTGATTGTCTGGAAATTAGAAAATGTACACCACCAATCTTGCACTTTTTAATTCACACATTTACCTATAAATAACACTTAATAATTCACCCATCTCATATCACTAATAGAATACCAATTTAATTTCTATGTGATCAAAACAAAACTCACATTCTTATTCATAAATTTTAAAAGGAAAAATTAAAGCTTATTATGAGGACATAAATTACAGTGTATAAGTAGCCTGAATTATAATTCAAATGATACGACATAGAAAAAGAAAGTCTACACATTGATAAGAAGTTCAAAACACATCCAAAATGCCAAAATTGCTGATACAAGTGCATATATCAATGGTCATGGTTTCTTTAATTTCTTACATTTATAATCTAGCATGTAGTCCCACAAAATTCTCTATAAAATCACTCTAGCTATTAGTATGGATCTTGCCATTGTATTGGCACTGCGCTAACATATTCTTCTGTTGTTGAAATCTAGAGTTGGCCTTAATACTAAATCTGTTTCTACAACAAAGCTACTCATTTACTCATTTCTTGCTCGCTGAAAAAGCTCCACTTGAGAATTTTGATATGGATTATGTTGATCCCATAATTTTCCAACGAGCTGGTGGAGCTTTCTGATGTGTTATAGAGTTCCAATATTCTTTAGGATCACCCGTGTTATCCAGAATTTCTAGCTAGAATTTTTTTCTCTTCATATTTTTCCCTTTAGGATTTGTTTTCCTCTAGTAATAATTTGTTGCTTCAACTTGTATGTTTTGGTGTGCAAATATTTAATTTTTCTAATAACTTGTAGTGCTTTTTGTACCATTACAGGGTTAGTGTAGCCAACTTTATTACATACTTACTTGAGAGAATCGGTGCTGACATCAGGCCATATGCTAACATGCTTGTAAGATTGTTGTTTCATGTTGTTTTCTTAGCAAAAGGGTCCATTTTATTAATCACAAAAAAACCAATCTTTACACAAACTAACCCCCTAAAAGGAAAAAAACAATAACGACCTAGAATAGAACCAATCAATCTAAGAGAATGCATATAAATGTTGGGTAAAAGCTACAAATTCAAAACATATAAACCTATGTTGTATTCAATTCAAAAAGCACAACCTATTTTAACCTATTACATCCCTTGCACCAAAGTAAGTGCTTCAATGAGATCTGTAGTTGCTCTCTTTGGTAGTCTTTCTGAATATGAAGGAAAGATGAGGTTCAAGAAGGAAGTAGAAGAATTCGTTGATAAAAAGAAAAGAGAAGTTGCACTTAAAGCAATCAAGGAAGAAGAGTTTTTCGAAAATTAAGATGTCCCTGATGATGATGATATGGGAATGATCATGAGAAAATTCAAGAAGTTCAATAGAAGAGGCCAAAAGAATTTCAAGAATTATCAAGGTGGACCAAGCAAGAAAGAAAACAAGGAGCAACAGATAGTATACTATGAATGTGGAAAGCCTGGACACATCAAATTCGAATGCTTCAAAAATAAAGACAAGAAGAAGTAGAAGAAGAAAGCATACATCTCATCTATATAAGGTGATAGTTCGTCAAATGAAGAAAGCGACAATGAAGAAGTTGCAAATCTATGCTTGGTAGCCAAAGAAGAAAAATCCGATTCCGAGGTAAGTGATTCTGAACCTACTTATGATGAGTTATTATCTGAATATAATGCATTACATGTTGAATTCATCAAGGCAACTAAAGAAATGGTTAGTTATAAGAAGAAAGTAAAAGAATTAGAAAATAATGTCATATCATCATGTGTAGTATGTGAAGAAAAAGATAAGAAAATAAGTGATTTAACAAAAACTATGGAAAGATTAACTAAAGGAAGTGAAACTCTTAAAGTTATTCTAAATTCTTAGAGAGTTTCCTTTAATAAATTTGGAATTGGATATAAGTTTGATCATGATAAAAATAAAGGAAATAAGAAAAATGGCAGTAGAACTTCAAATCCATTTGCATCATGTAGTTATTGTAATAGGAAAGGACATTATACTTCATCATGTTATTTTAGAAAAGGATAGGTCATTGGTATGTATAAATGGGTTCCGTAAGGTACACATGTAGCAAAAGTAATGCATACTAACCACAAAGGACTCAAGAAAGTGTGGGTACCTAAAACTTGATCACCTTACTCTAGGTATGTCTCAAAGCATTACGAGCAAGCAAGTGGTACATTGATAGTAGATGCTCGAGACACATGACTGGTAACACAAATAAGTTCACCATACTAAAAACCAAAGAAAGAGGAAAGGTAAGTTTTGGAGGTAACCAATCTGGACATATTGCTGGAATTGGTGAAGTGGGAAAATCCGATGGTGTTCAAATCAATGATGTATATTATGTTGAAGGATTATGCCACAACCTCTTGAGTGTGAGCCAAAGAACTGACAGAGATAACTGGATGATCTTTGATTCAGAAGAATGCTTGATAGTAAACAAAAAGGATCTAATGCTTAACAAAAAATATGTCAAGGCAAAGATCCAAGCTCAAAGGGATGGTAACTGTTATACTATTGATTTAAATTTAAATTCTTCTGAAAATTGTTTTCTTAGCAAATCAGAAGAGAGTTGGTTATGGCATAAGCGTCTAGCTCATGTTAATATGAACCAACTTGACAAACTGATTAGAAAAGATTTAGTTGTTGGTTTTCCTAAACTTAAATTCAAAGATGACATGATTTGTGAGGCATGTCAAAAAGGAAAACAAACTAAATCTTCATTCAAAACAAACTATGAGATTTCTACTTCCAAGCCTTCACAATTACTTTATATGGATTTGGAAGGTCCAGCAAGAGTACAAAGTTTTGAAGGAAATCTATATACTTTAGTAATTGTTAATGATTTTACAAGATTTACATGGACTATATTTATTACTTTAAAAGATAAAACATTTGTCGAATTTATTATGTTTGCTAAGAAGGTCCAAAATGAGAAAGGTATTTCCATTGTCTCTATTAGGACAGACCATGGAGGAGAATTTGATAATCAACTCTTTGAAGATTTCTGCAACAACAAGAGAATAGATCACAACTTTTCTGCACCTAGAACGCCTCAGCAGAATGGAGTAGTAGAAAGGAAGAATAGAGTTCTCACAGAAATGGCAAGGGCAATACTCAATGAAAAGGAAATGTCACAAGTATTCTGGGCGGATGCAATGAGTACCGTATACTATATTTCAAATCAAGCATGTATTCGCAAGTCACTTGGAAAGACACCATATAAACCCTACAAAGGGAGAAAGCCAAATCTTGCTCATCTGCACATCTTCGGATGCAAGTGCTTCATTCATAATAACGGTAAAGAAAACTTGGGTAAATTTGATTCAAAGTTTGAAAAAGGTTTATTTCTAGGATATTCTAATAGAAGTAAAGCATATAGAGTCTTCAATAAAAGAACATGTACTGTTGAAGAATCCATTCATGTTGTGTTTGATGAACTTGATTCTCAGAAAAAGAATTTTGAAGAAGAAGAAATGTATTTGATAAAGAAAAACAAAACTATTTCAAAACAGAATGATTTTGAAACAAATGACTTTCAAAATATAGAAGATGTCGATGATCATGCTCAACCAAAAGTATGGAGACATATTGAAGATCATCCAATTGATCAAGTAATTGGAGATATTCACAAAGGTGTCAAAACCAGAAATAGAATACTCAATGAGGTAACTTTTTTTGCTTTTATTTATGAGATTGAACCTTCTAATATTGAAGAAGCTTTATCTGACAATGATTGGGTGATTGCTATGCAAGAAGAATTAAATCAATTTTGAAGAAATCAAGTTTGGGATTTGGTTCCTCGACCTAAAGATAACTCGGTTATAGGAACCAAATGGGTTTTCAAAAACAAACTTGATGAATCAACAATTATTGTGAGAAACAAAGCAAGATTGGTTGCCAAAGGCTATAATCAAGAAGAAGGTATTGATTATGAGGAAACATATGCTCCAATGGCAAGATTGGAAGCAATACAAGTACTCTTAGCCTTTGCTTGCATTAAAGTTTTTAAACTTTATCAAATGGATGTAAAAAGTGCTTTTTTAAATGGTTATATTATGGAGGAAGTATATGTAGAACAACCTCCTAGTTTTGAAGATGAAACAAAACCTAATCATGTTTTCAAACTAAAGAAAGCTTTATATGATTTGAAACAAGCACTCAGAGCTTGGTATGAAAGGCAAAGTAAATTTCTTCTTGATCAAAACCTTGTTAGAGGAAAATTAGATACAACTCTTTTTATCAAACATAATAACAACGATCTTCTAATTATTCAAATTTATGTTGATGATATTATTTTTGGTGCTACTAACGAATCTCTTTGTCAAGAGTTTTCCAAGCTTATGCAAGGAGAGTTTGAAATGTCCATGATGGGAGAATTAAACTTCTTTCTTGTACTTCAAATCAAGCAAAGGAAGAATGAGATACTTGTATCTCAAACAAAATATTTGAAGGAGCTGTTGAAGAAATATGGAATGGACAATGCTAATGAAGCTGATACTCCAATGAGTTCTACAAAGTTGCTGGATGCTGATGTAAAAGGTCCTAACTTCAACATCACCAAATATAGAGGAATGATTGGTTCATTACTCTATTTAATATCAAGCAGACCGAATATACAATTCAGTGTTGGAATGTGTGTAAGGTTTCAATATGCTCATAAGGTATCACATGCAGAAACTGTAAAAAGAATTTTCAAATACCTAAGAGACATTGCAGAACTTGGCCTATGGTATACAAAAAGAGGAAACGAATATTTGATAGCTTATTCAGATTCAGATCATGGAGGATATAAAACTGACAAAAAAAGTACCAGTGGTTAATGTCAGTTTCTTGAAGGCTCTCTGGTATCATGGTTCAGCAAGAAGTAGAACACAGTATCATTATCTTTCACTAAAGCTGAATATATAGCTGCAGCAAGTTGTTGTTCTCAAGTACGGTCGTTGAAGCAACAACTTTAGGATTTAGGGATATACTTAAAGGAGATACCAATTTATTGTGACAACACTAGCACCATTAGCTTGGCCAAGAACCCTGTGCAACATTCAAGGACCAAACATAGATATCTGACATCATTTTATTCGAGATCACATGTAAAAGAAGGATGTCAAAGTAGAATTCATACCAACACATCTTCAACTTGCTGATATATTCACAAATCCGATAGCTAAAGATCAATTTTTATATATTCAAAGAGAATTGGGAATGGTTAATCCCAATGAGTTGTAAGTTTTTCTTGTTAATTATTATGTTTAATGAGTTTTGATGATAACCATACTGACTTAGGCATCGAAGTATGTAGAAATTGTTTTTACAAGCCTGTCACTCGAGCACTGGATGTGTCACTCGAGTGCCAAGTTCATTCTCACTCGAGTCAGTCAATAATGCTCGAGTATAGAACTATAGCATATACTATGCTTTTCAAATTGCAAAATACGGGTTAACAGAGGAGATAAAAGTGCCAAGAGGTTACTCAAATGCAATGGGTAGGATAGCTCTCACTCAAGTGAAGGTTCTCATCACTCAAGTAGAGTATGAACATACCTGAAGTAGAATAAGAATACTTGAGCAGAAGAGAAAGAAATATGCAAATACTAATCTAAAGCATGGTTACTTAAATGATCCTAGAGGATTTGAGTACAAAAATAAAAAATATAACAAGATACATTAAAATTATGTTCACTTTTACATGCTTTATGAGATTGCTTTAAGTATCACTCGAGCTCCAAATCGTGTCACTCGAGCACCAAATCGTGTCACTCGAGCATTGTGTGAACAACACTCGAGTACTAGGGTTGTCACTCGAGTATCAGTTACGTGATAGCTTAGACCGTCGTACTTCATCTTCTCACTCGAAGCATTTCAGTACTCGAAGGATGTATCTCTTTACCTCCGACCGTTACCCATCGATTAAATGACTTAGATATCTTCAAATCTCAGCCACAACTCTTCAATCATTCTCAAAAAGGTTAGATTTATCTCCATAAGTTCTCATTTCTTGCCCTAGCCGAAGATTTGTTCTGAAAATCTTCTGAGTTTTTCTCTTCACTCTTTGATTCCCATTTCATTTCTAAATGGCTAGAACTAAGATGCATGTTGTTTCCCAAAGTTCCCATTCACCTTCCCCTACTCAATCTGTTGCTAGTACTCCAGTAGCAACACCTTTATCTCCAACACCTTCTCTATCTTCTACTCCAATACCTCCTCCTAAACCCAAAACCACCAAGAAAAGAACTCCAGCCAAGAAACCTCATCTTAAGCCTAAAGTGGCTAAGAAGGATCAACCTCCACAAAAGAAACCGAAAGGAGTAGTTTTCAAAGAACCAGTTGTTACTCGGTCTCAATCTAAAGAAGTCAAAGGAAGAGGAAAAAAGAAGGACACAGAGCAACCACAACAATCTTCTTCCTCTGATGACTCTTTCAATATGCAACTCTGGGAAGCAATAAAGAAGTTAAAGCTTAACACATTGGTTGGCAAAATTGCCTCTCAAGCCAGTGCCTCAAGTTCACATCATGTTGGCCAGTCCAGTACAGCTGCTTCAAGGGTTCCTTCTACTTTACAGGTTCCAGAGGAAGAACAAGCCACAAATCCTCCTGAATACTTTAATGTTAAGGAACTGAAGGCACTGAAACAGAAGGTATATGATTTTGAGTTTGCACATAGACATTTCTGTCCTATAGTTTATGTGGACTTAGATTATGTGTGTGTTTGGCAACATCCCAAACCATGGTTTGCTCAACCCGAGACAAAACTCCTCTCACACACTTACCTCGTAAGTCGTAAAAGCTATTAAAAAAAGCTAATCCAAACACACACTATCTGAAGAAAAGCTGTAGTTTGGGTTTTCATCCTTTTCTTGGGTTTTATGATTCCTGGCTAAATGTGCATCTCCCTTATTCACCCTCTGTTATGAGAACCTTCTACTACAATATGAAAGTCCATAACATATACTCTAGGACCGGAGAGTTGATAGAGGAAGCAGTATCTACCACTATTAGAGATCAATTTATTATGATATCTGCTACTATCATCAATGATATACTTGGATATGTTGCACCACCTTCTAATCCACCCACACTTTCAGCCAATGAAGCCTTTCAGCTTTTAAGACCAAATGACCCAATAGGCCCTCTTAACTTTAAGCCTATTGACATGCCTGATTCTATTCGTGCCCTTCACTACATATGTTCTTGTAGCATTGTTAACAAATCTAAAAATTATACCCATTTTGCTCAAAGAGATTATTATTTATTGGCCTCCTTCCTAGCCAGTCAATGAAAAAAATGTGGGGGAGCTTATTTTTGGTGAGATGAGAAGATTTTGATTTTCTTTATCAAAATCCACCACCATACCATATCCACAACTTGTGTCTCTTATTATCAAGAAAAACAAAGTGCGGTATTTGGAGGGAACTGAGAGGGTAACTATTCTGAGATTTGGTAAGACTCAATTGACACATATGAGTATCAATCTTCCAATGAGTCAAACTAGGGCTACATCTCAGAGAGAAGCCACTTCATCGAGAGGTGATGAGGTTTAATCTTCTGCTCAAGGTCCAATTCCACCTCCATCTTTCCTAAATGCATCACTATCAACCCACATGGCCGAAGTGATCAATCAAGATGTGACTAGTCTGAAAAAGGAATTGATGAGTGAGTATGAGAAATTGGTGAACATGATGGAGTTACAAGTCTTAAAGTCAGTGGACAAGGCAAATACCAACTTTGACTTGATATTCAAAACTCAAGAAGATATGTCAAGAATAATCACTGATATGGAAATCTTCTTGAGCACTCATTTTCTGACTACTTCTCCTTAGGTGCCACCTGAGTCTACTCCTGCCACAGCCTCACCTTCTTAGACTCAGACTCGTGTTCTCTTCACAGACCCAGATTTCAATGTTGATGTCACTTATGATCGGTCGCCTTCACCACCACTTACAGCTTCTATTCCTCAGCCTTTATCTCCACTTTTTGAGCATGAGCCAATTGAGCCTTCCACTGCCATGATGCTCTTTACCCTACCATCTGATCTCACTTTTCCTCAGCCCCCTTCTGATGCTGACAAAATGGGGGAGAAGGGTATATGATGGTTTCTGAGCTGTTATGGTCTGATATGGGGAGTTGGAGTTTAGTTTTGGGTAGCTTTTCTGTATTGGGGTAGGACTACTGTTATTTAAGCTTTTCTGGTTTATTTTTGCTGGCATGGTTGTATATGGGGTCTCTTAGGTAGATGCTTATTCAAACTTGACATTTGTACTTTACAAGTTCATTAATGGTTATTTTCAAGTTTGTTAAGTTTTCTGTTCAGATTGAATGGTTTCTGTGATACTATGACTTATCTTTGTTTTAAGTGTCCATTGGAAGTATTGCAGGAAACAATTGAGATTAAGTACAAAAATCTAAACTTTGGTGAAATATGCATTTGAAAATGTTTTCAAAATCAAGTTGTTTTAAAACCCATCACAAAGGTTTTGTCAATATCAAAAAGGAGGAGAATGTTAGATTCCAAGTTTTGATAATAACAAAAGATCATTGTGTGTTGTAGTAAGAAATTCATACCTTGCAATGGTTAAAAATATTACCAAATGTATTTCACAAAGTTTAGAAGTATTTGCTGTCAGTTTAACTGATGCGCTCGAGTAATGGAGCTAGCACTCGAGCGTTAAGCTATTTTGCACTCGAGCACAAGAAAGTGTTAAGCAGAAAGTGTTTGACAGAAGCAAACTCTAGCTGAAAATACCAAGACAACTCGAGTGATGGATACAACACTCGAGTGATGATGAGATCTATACTTGAGCATGAAGGCACACTCATGGAAGTGTTTGATAAAGAGCAAAGTTAGAGACAAGATATCAATACTCCACTTGAGCATAGACTCTGTACTCGAGTGATGGCCATATGTGCACCCGAGTCCTTGCAAGCGTGGCACAAAGAGTGTTTACCTGAGAGCAAGGTAAACTCAAAATGCAAACTGCACTTGAGTGCTAGCGAAAGAAGGACTGCAAGTGTTTACCCAAGAGTCATGTAGAGTTGAGAAGAATAAGCATGCCCGAGTGAGAGTACATGCGCTCGAGTGATACCAAGTTTAGATTCCAAGTTTTGATGATAACAAAAGATCATTGTGTGTTGTA
This sequence comes from Inga laurina, assembly GCA_963855925.1. NCBI lineage: Eukaryota > Viridiplantae > Streptophyta > Magnoliopsida > Fabales > Fabaceae > Inga > Inga laurina. The sequence continues at coordinate 52,074,290 of OY979705.1, forward strand.
GTAAGAAATTCATACATTGCAATGGTTAAAAATATTACTAAATATATTTCATAAAGTTTAGAAGTGTTTGCTGTCAGTTTAACTGATGCGCTCGAGTAATGGAGCTAGCACTCGAGCATTAAGCTATTTTGCACTCGCACAAGAAAGTGTTAAGCAGAAAGTGTTTAACAGAAGAAAACTCTAGCTAAAAATACCAGGACAACTCGAGTGATGGATACAACACTCGAGTGATGATGAGATCTATACTTGAGCATGAAGGCAAACTCGTGGAAATATTTGACAAAGAGCAAAGTTAGAGACAAGATATCAATACTCCACTTGAGCATAGACTCTGTACTAGAGTGATGGCCTTATGTGCACCCGAGTCCTTGCAAGTGTGGCATAAAGAGTGTTTACCTAAGAGTAAGGTAAACTCAAAATGCAAACTGCACTCGAGTGCTAGTGAAAGAAGGACTGCAAGTGTTTGCCCAAGAGTCATGCAGAGTTAAGAAGAATAAGCATGCCTGAGTGAGAGTACATGCACTCGAGTGATACCTCAGCACCTGCGAGTGTGAAATTCAACTCTCTACATTCTGATGCAAGTGTTGAAGCAAAAGAGTATCTTATAGAAGAATATTCTGTTCACTCAAGTGATAGTAAGTATGCTTGAGTAAGGACCCACATAACCTACAAGTGTAAAATCACACTCTTGATAAAATAGGATGCGAGTGTTATCCAGAGACGTGGCTAATAGTGTAAAATAAAGGTGCACTCGAGTGAGGTCCCACATCACTCGCAAGTGTGAAAATGCACTCTCTTAATATCACATGGAAGTGCAAGTATAAAACTGAAGCAGGAAGAGAAAATATGGTATTGCACTCGAGTGAGCCCTCTTAGCTCTCGAGTGATACTCTGCCGAAGCTAAAACGCACCAGTTTTACAATGATCAATCCGAATATGGTTTAATATTATTTAATCATCATATTTCCACTTGTTATTAATATTTAACATCATTTAACATATATTACAAGTGTGATATAGGTGGTTGATCATTTGAATTAGAAAAGCACAGAGGAAGTCAAACAACTGCAAACAGAATCATTACTACCAACCAAGCACGTACCTACCATGTTCAAAGATTTCAAACGTACGCATGTTGTTCCATAGTAATATGCTCCGCTCCACAATGATTATTATTCAATGAGCAAAATCATCTGGCTATAAATGCAGAGCTTTAGAGACCATCAATGACACCCAAGAACAAGAATTCACACAAGCAAATTCATGAGTCTCTGTTATTCATATTTTCTCTGTACTCATATCGTTCTTCAGTGTTTATCATATTTTCTCTGTAAAAGAGTCTTTATACACTTCATATTCTATTTTCTATTTGATCTCAAGATACTGGGACCTTAAGAGGGTAGACTTCCTTACAAGAGAAGCAGTTGAAAGAATTCCTAGTAGGACTTTCTGCTCATAAGACTTACAAGGTGCAAGCAGTAGAGAACGTTGCTACTCGTAAGACTTACAATGTTGTAAGCAAGAGAGAACGCTGCTGCTCATAAGACTTGTATACGTAAGCAAGAGAGAAAGGTCATAGGTTTGTTTTTCTACACGTAAGACTTGTCGTAAGGGGGAGAGAAATTTATAGTGTTAGAATATTTCTGCTTGTAGTCCATTCAAGGACGATTGTTGTTTTGCGGCGTTCTAAGAGCTCACTGAATCTTGGAAGAATAGTGAAAATCTCAGTAGGTCTTGATCTCTGAGGACTGGACGTAGGCCTGGGTTTTGGGCCGAACCAGTATAACTCTTTGTGTGCTTATCCTCTCAACTCTATTATATCTACAGCTACTGCTATATTACCGCATCAACCGAAAAATTTTATCACATCACCCAATTCACCCCCTCTCTTGGGTGAAGCTTGCCTTTTTCAATAGAGTGGTAGTGGTTAAATTTTCATAAGGCTAGTTTAGCCCCTTCTAATTGGAGAAAAATGCTGGCCAACAAATTTTTATAGGGTTTTTTGATTAGATCATATTTGAGTATTTTGAAGCTTAATTGGGGGAGTTCTTTTATAGGCATTTTTTTGCATTCATACATATTCGAACTTGAGGTTTAGTACTTAAGTAGCCAAAACACCTTTTACTATGAACAATGCATGTTAATATGTTGGCCAACAAATTACCCAAGTACTGGTATGATCCTTTATATATGACCTTTTAATCTAATTTGAAAAGATTAAGAAAACTAAATAAATTTTTAATTATAACATATGTGATATGATTTCTCTAAAATATTAGATTATATAACAGTTTATCTAGCTAATTAATTTAAAGAAAAATTATAAATATTAGAGATAAAATGACAAAATGTCTTACTTTCAAAAGATAAAATTCACGTCAAACATGGTTTTGCGTGCATTTAACACAGGAAGGGTAATATATTTTAAACTGCTGGCTTGTCTAATTATAGAAATCGCTCGGTATTATAGAATACCGCCATTGAGTACTAAAGCCCATGACACTCGTGTGACAATAAAATACTAAAAAATGGGATTAAAGTCTATATTTTTTTTCACTTCATGGGAATATCAACCATTGACCAGGCTGGGCAAAATGCTTAAACATGTGATAATACATGTTCTACAGTTCTAGTGTAACCTCAAAGGATTCTGATAAGTGGCATCCATTATGCACCGAGTGATGTCATACCATGTGGTAAAAAATCTCACCATACAAATTCTCCTATTTACTCCAACTCATCATAAATGTAAATGTCATAGTAGTTATATTTAATCACCAATAAATATGATATCAGAAAGTGTCAAAGTAGAATATATCATGCTTCCATTTGTACTAAAGTTCGTCATATGTATAAACATGCCTGAAAGGAACAATAATATAACAATATATTAATTATAATCAATATATTAACTGTATGAATAAAATGAGTTTTAGATAAATTTACTTATAACATCACTAACTTGAAAATTTAGAGTATATATATGTATACATATAATTCATTCCATTTTTTTAAAAAGACAATAACTTACGATTTGATCATATACAATTCATAAGTATATGAAAGAATATTAAAAGTTATTTGCAAATTCTCAACTAACAGCTAATCACACAACATTGCTCCGAAGCTGTCAATCTACAAATTCCCAAACATACATATATATTATTTATAATTCCACACTATCCTAGAGCCCTTAAACTAACCTGTAAAAATTTCAACAATATATATATATATATGAGTTATCTGGATTAATGTATTATTTTTTTTATTTTTAAATTTATGTTGGCTTACAATAGAAATTGTTTGACTATTTTTTTTTCGCAAGCAGATTTAAATGAGGGTGCTGATGTATACATATATAAGTATTTATATTTATTAATAAAACTTGTGAAAATACTTAGTTACAGCAAGTTGTTAAGTAACTAATTTAGTTACATTCCAGTTTCTAAGCTTGTATTACAAAAAAAAAAAAAAACAATTGCTTGACTACGTACTGAAGGCACTTGAGATATTTAGAATAAATAAATATACTTTCTTCAGGCATCCTCCCTAATCAATACTCAATAAATATGTTTGATATAGAGGTAAAGAAAGTTATTTTAGTGTTACATGGGCAATGAAGAGCACGGTTTGAATGGCATGCTAATATAATATATATATATATATATATATTAAAGAGGATAAACGAAAGAGGTTCAAGAGATCTGGAAGAAAACCTATGGTAGATGGTACAAGAAACATATTTATGTGTGTAAAAGAAAAGAAGAAGAAACGAGTCACCGTGGGCCATGAGTTGAAATGATTTTATTAATATATACATATAAACGCCACACATGGTTGAATACATGCTTCTCTTGGGCCCATGATGGGAGAATGTACGTGGAAAGAGTTGAAAAGAAAAGACATGACTTGCTATAGTGAAAAATATTAAAGAAATGAATGCAAAAAGGTGAGGGTGTTCAAATGCCTATCCAGACCGGATCACACATTGTTGAGTCCTGTCCTAGGAGGATGCCCATAGGAGGAAAATGTTCCCGGGACCGGTATAAGTGGGATCGAAAATTTCTTGGGACGGGTATCGGGAATCCCCTGTAAATTAACAAAAAATTACCCTGTTGGAATAGCTTGCAAAAGCCCCAAGGAATTAAAAAATTGAATGCATTCCCTGCAGTATCATATCTGACCCGTTTAAACAAATAGGAATGTTCAGAGTTTCAACAAAAAAAGAGCATAGGTCGATTTAAGAAAGAAAGCAAAGAACGAGTCAAAAATCGACTCACTTGAAGGAGATGAGTTCAAAGTTGATCAAAGAATGAGGCTCCGGAGAGTCTATGATGAGGCTGGGACGGTGACCACGACAGAGAGGCCATGAAGGCTCAAAGTCGAAGAAGAAAGAGAGCGACAGCAGAGGCCGTGAGGGTGAATGGGTCTGGGTGAGGATAGGACTGCAGTACACCGATTAAGAGAGGGGCTGGAGATTAGAGGAGTAAAGTAGGAGCTAGAGAGGAGAGGGTCAGGGTGAGGACAGGTCTACTTAGTAGGTCAGTGAAATAGAAAATAAAAAAACAATAAAACCACAAAAGGAACAGTAATTCATAACAGTTTTTTAATTATATATTAAAAAAAGATATCAGGACCAGCGGGATTTTTGAAGGCTTGCCCGGATCCCAGTCCTGGTATGGCCAAGACTTTTTGATCCCATTGTTACTGGGATCAGGATGGGAGTATTGGGATCAGGACAGGACCCTATGAACACCCCTAGTAAAAGGCCATAGGCAATAGAAAATGAATTTGTTAATACCCATTTCTATTTTGATATTCGTAGAGAAATAAAGACATAATTCCGTAGGCAAACAAAAAAGTACAAATATACTGATAATAAGTATTTATTTATAGACCAAAATCAGTCGTGAAGAATTTGATAATATTTACATAATATCCAAAACTATTCCCAATACAGGCTATGTATAAACACAATCTTCGTCTCGGGAAATGTGCCCTTCAGTTTCCTATATCTACGTCCTTATCTTTCAAGCTGCTAGCACCCGCTGAGATAGTTTTATTTAGAAAAAGGAATGAGATTCCCATGAATCCTAGTAAAAACATACTATCGTTCATATAAAATGCGATAAGTAGATATGATATACACCAAGTATGCATCAATTAATGAATAATATAAAACATCATCGTCATGTATAATGAGTAGGGCTCCTGCCTCACTAATCGTATACTGGTTGGATTCTTTTCCAACCCCTAGGTTGCACTTTCGGAACTAACTGCCTCTTATAGGCAAACCATGTTGATTAATAAAAATACAAACAATGGCAACCACACAATCATATGAACTATGATATGGTGTATGAAGGATAATGTCCCTACCTCAAGTTTCTTTCCCCCCATTTTGAGTGCCTCATAAAACGTGCCAAGCTCAGGCTCTCAACTCGGTTCTAAAATATCAAATGTACAAAAATAAGATCAATATCCATTCATGTACTACTTTAAACTCATTGTATTGGTTATCTTCTAAGCTATTTAGACAGCCATTAGAAGATCAAACAAGTGCTCATGGGATTGGAGAAGTTAAATGTAACATCCCAAATTTTATTCACCAAGAATATATTGTAATTATTATATATATTTAATGAAATGGTGAATATTTAAGGCCAAAAGAATTAAATATTGAAAATTGAAGGTTGAATAGTGTTTTCAGTGAAATCGCCTGCGAGGCAGTAAGATTTTTATATAGTTTTGGAAGAAAAAATGATGACAAAAAATTATGAAATTTTATAGGATGAAAGTAGACATCCTAAGCTTTAATTTGATAGGTCATATGACTCAATTGAAGCTATGTACAAAAATATATGAATTTTTGAAGTTAATCCAGAAAATCTGGAAAGCTTCTGGAGCAGCGGTCAAAGATTGAAAATCTGGGAATACTATGATCATACCCAGTAAAATTCCATATTTTTCCGTGAAACTAGACTCAATGAGGGTTCTATAGGCTTTGGAATCGCCTTGAAACGATGTCTACAAAATCAGTTATGATTTTTCAAATTTAAGGCAGAAAATCTGTCAGAATTGGCATTATTCCGAAAATTTAAGAAATAAAGTAATATTCCCTTTTCTCCTAATTATTTTAGAAATTAAGGGGTGAAGGAGGAGAAGACAAGTGTCAAAATCCAATGAGACCGAGTGTCAACACCACATGAAAGATTATGGAGATAATTATTGTGTCATAAGTCCTTACTTATGTCATAAGGTTAGGTAGCCAACTTTTGCACCAATTGACTTGAGTAAATGGAAGGAACACTTGATTTAGTTGGAGCATAAGAGGGAGCACGTTTTTGGCTAACCAAGGGAGAAGGAAATGATAATTAAGGTTGAGTGTACACAAAAGGGAAGCATGGCAAGGTTGAGTGCACACAAAAGGGAAGTATGGTGCAAGCATGGAGGCAAGTATGGTGGTTGACATGTGTCACCATAACAACCTTAGATGAGATCAATGGTTGGGAATCAAGGGAGTATTTTTATGAAGGCTTTCTCTTCCCTTCCCTTCATGCATTTTCGTTCAACATAGAGAGGGAGAGAGTTTGGAGAAACTTTGAAGAGTTAGAGGGAAGAGGAAGAAGAAATCTTAAGGTAAGAGTTGATTCTTAAGCTTTCCTTGTAACATTTCCCCTAGATCCTTCTCTAAACCATGTTTCTTCATGAATCTATGATCTTGAAGACTCATTCTTAGATCAAGGAGAAGAGAGAGAGGACATCCTAGAGAGAGAAACACCAAGGATCAAAAGGTAATCTCCAAAACCTCAACTTCTTAGTGTATTGAAGTTGTTGTTGGTGATTGTTGTTTGGTTTATGTGATTTTTGGTTAAGTTGTAAAATTGGAAAAGCCATAACCCTAAGGGGTTATGCTGCCCAAAATCCTTTAAATCATGATTATGAAGTGTTTACATGAATTAATCAAGGATTAGAAGTGGAAAAGTACAAGTTTTGGAAGCTAAAACACAAAGCTCCATTTTTCTATTTTTTCCTTCAATATTTCGGCCAGGACCAGATCTGGCAATAGGAGTTGGATTTTCATGAAATAAATGGTTCCATTGGACTCAGTGGGAAAAAATAGGTGGGGTTACAGTTGGGCACTTTTTCGGTAGAGGCCGAAAAAGCATAATTACGAAAACGCCACTGAAATCCCTAAATAGGGGCTGTCAAGGGTATTTTCGTAATTTTATAGTGAATTTGGTGATTTCGAGCCCTGAAATGGATTCCTTGGGCGAAAATAAGTCAGAATAACCTTAGTCAAAATTTTGGGAAAACGTGCCATCAGGCCGAGTACGGCGGGGCCGGGCCGTGTTCCCGGGGGCATTTTTGTAAATTTTCACCATAGACTAATATAACCACAATAAACACTATGGAAGAGTATAAAATGATACTTGGATAGGTTATGACCTATTTCTGGTACATTTAATATTTTAGGACCGATTTGGAGGCCGGATACGACACGTTCTTTGAGGCACATTTAAAAGAGGATTATAAAGCTTTGAGGTATGGACATTATCCTTCATACACTATGCCATAAGTTATGTGATTGTGTTGATGCCATTGTTTTGTAAATGCACTTTATTAATAACATGATTTGCCTAGAGAGAGGTTGTTAGTGCCAGAGGTGCACTTACACTGGGAGTTGGCAGAAGTCCAACCGTGTAGATTGTGGGGCTGGGCCCTACTCATGTATATATGACAATGATGTGTTTATATTGTTCATTAATTTGTGCATACCTTGGCGCATGTCATTTACTTTTCGCATTTTCTATGAACGATATTATGTCTCTACGGGGATTCTTCAGAATCTCACCCTATTTTTAAACAAATACCTCAGCGAGTACCAGTGGGCCAAAGGGAAAAGATGTAGACGCCGGTAAGTGAGCGGCACGTGTCTCGAGGTGCAGACAAGATCGTGGTCATAATTAGTCTATTTTGTGATATTTTGGTGAAATTTGTAAATATAAAAAAAAAACTTCTGCTATATTTTCTGTTTCCGTCGACGAACAATATCGGAATTGTAAACGAACGACGTTGGGATCGTAAACGAATATTTTATCAGTATAATTGTACTTTTCTGTATGCCCATTGAATTCCGTCTTTATTACTCTTCGATTATCGAAATGGAAACGGATGTTGACATTAAACCAATCAAAAGGGTGAAAATGTTAGAACAGGGGTCTTGGCCCTAGCCAAAAGTCATTGGCCACTGCCAAAAGTAGGTCAGAAAGTTTTGGGCTGCGGCCAAGAAGCTGTTTTGTTTCTTGACTGAACTTCAAAAAATCATAATTAATTCTACAAAAATTGAAATGCGGTGATTCCAAGTTCTATGGAAAGTTTTTAACTCCTCTGCATAGGAAAAATATAAACCACTACTATCTACAACTTCAAAATTCCATAATTTTATAATTTCTAACATTGTTCCAGAATCAAGTCCAGAAACAGGGCAAAATTTTAAAAATTCATATATTTCAATCCATAAGTTCAAATTTCTTATAATATCTATCAAATTAAAGCCCATGATGTCTACTTTAATCCTAGAAAGTTTCATTACATTTGAACTTGGTTTGACTAACAAAATGCATGGCACAACGACACTACTTAACAGGAGAAAAGCAAACAGCATACACTTGCAACTTCAACAAATTCTATATTTGTATACAGATCTCTAAAAACCATGAACACCTATATTCCCACACAATTTTCCCTTATAAATTCAATGGAACCATCAAAATTTCAAAATTCCAACTCTATCTTGAGTGAACAGTAGCTGGACAAAATTTAGGGTTTAGAAGAGAACAATGTGTTTTCTTGATTTCTCTTGTTTAATCACTTCCTTTCCACTTCTAATCACATGATTAGCTATTTAAAAACTAAAATGAACATAATTTGTAGAAATTTGGGCAACATAGCCTTTCTAGAGTTCATCATCCCAAAATCACAAAACAAGCCAAATCAAACCAAACTCAACAACAACAACAACCACAACAACACCATATAGCTCAAGAAAATCCAAGTTTTAGAGGTTACCTTTGATTCTTGAACTTTCTCTCTCTAGAATGTCACCTTCCCCCCTCCTTAGCCTTGAGATTAGCTTGATAAATAATGAGTTGCATGAAGAAGAAAAACTTAGAGGAAGATCTACACAAAATAGGAAGCCAAATCATAAGGAATAACAAGTTTACCTTCAGATTTTCCCTTCTTGTCTCTTCCTTCTCTCCAAATTTTCTCCAACACTTTCTCTCTCTATTTTGGGTACCTTGGAGGAAAATGAGGGTAGAGGAAGATGAAGTAAAAGCTTGATGATGACTTCATCTTTTCCCCTAATTAAGTTAATTACCATAAATCCCAAAATTTTGACTTTGGGCCACCTTTGTACTCGACCCTATCTACATGTAACTTATGTCATAATCCCTCATTAACATGTAACTACTCTTTCTCTCTTTTGGTTAGGCCAAAAACGTCCTAATGGCCCTTCATGCACACCATTGGGCTTCCATTCCATTACATAACTACATGTACAAAGTAATCATATTTTAATCCAATTTCCACATGTGCTTATCTTTAACCATTCTAATTTAATCCTTTACCTTAAGATGTTGACACTTGGCATAATTTAGAATTCAATTAATTATTTCCCTCCCATTTACTTTATTTGGACAAAAATTATGAAGGAAAAAAGGGAAATATTAATTGTTCCAACATTTTTCCAAATTCTCCTTTAATTATTTTTTGAACAAGTTCACCTAGATTTTTCAAACCTTGGTTTTCTTGTCCAAAAATATTCCAAATATCTATTTTCCTTTTATTTTACTTGATTAATTGAAATTAAATTCAATTAATTGAAAAATAATTGATCTTGTGCTTTGTTGGCACAATTACGAATTTGCCATTACATTTTTTAATTTAATTCCTTTTTTCTTTCCTTTCTTTGGCCAAAATTCACCATTCCATTTCATTGAATATTTTCAATAATTACAATACATTTTGGTGTGTGGATAAAATTATGGGTGTTACAGAACCAGAGGAGAAGGGTACTGACGAAGCACGACACTGGATATTGGTGGAATGAGGAGAAAGAAAATTGGAAGGATTGATGTAGGGTTTCTAATAGTTGGGTTTTTTTATAAATGGGTTGTTAAAAAGTCCATATAACCCCTAAATGTGGATCCAGACATATGTGTTTATTTATTTTAATTATGTTATGGCGGTCTTTTAAAAATAATATTTAAATGCATTTGTTTTGAAAGTTATACATATATTACAATTTGATTTGATATAGATAATTTCTAAATAATCCGTATACTAGTCTCAATATTTTTAAATCAGATTTTTCATTATCATTTACTTAATATAATGTTACTAAATCCACCCTATATGCACACATATATACTAATCAATCTAAACGAATTATTGATTGAGGTAGTTTATTTAATGTTGGTTTAATAGACATATATTCATATAAAAAAAAACTTCATTAACGAGTAAAATTTATTTTAAAGTATAGATTCTTTCTCTTAAAATTATACATTTTATAGTTATATACATAAGGTCACAATACTAACTCTAACTCCTGAAAAAAGATGTTACACTTCACCTATCAGTCTATCACATATATACTACCCACTCTGCTTATAATTAGGATATAATGTTTACCTGCAATAACGTAACACATGAGTGCGTTATCCTAATGATAAAGTGGTTCCCTTGTAATAGAGGTAGTGGGTTAAATTTTCATATGGCTAGGCTAGTTTAGCCCCTTCTAATCTCCCCCGGGGGGGGGGGGGGGGGGGCATTGTTGAACAACAAATTTTTATAGGATTATTTGATTATAGGTCAGATTTGAGAATTGTGAAGCTCAATTGGGAGAGTTCTTTCAAAGGCATTTTCTGCATTTATACAGATTCAAACTTGAGATTTAGTACTTAAGTAGCCAAAAACACCATTCACTATGAACAATGCATGTTAATATGTTGCCAACAAATTACGCAAGTATTGATATGATCCTTAATGTATTACCTATTAATCTAATTTGAAGAGATTAAGAAAACTAAATAAATTACTTAATTATAATATATATAACATGATTTTTCTAAAATATTTATGTATAACATTTGATTATATATCAGTGTGTTAAGCAAATTAGTTTGAATAAAAATTATAAATATTAGAGATAAAATGACAAAATGTCTTGCATTCAAGATAAAATTCACCCCAAACATGGTTTCACATTTAACACAGATGGGTAATATATTTTAAACTGCTGGCTTGTCTAATTATAGAAATCGCTTGGTATTATAGAATACCACACCATTGAGTGTTTACTAAAAGCCCATGATACCCGTGTGACAATAAAATACTCAAAAATGGGGTTAAAGTCTATGTTGTTTTCACTGCATGTGAATATGAACCATTGACCAGGCTGGGCAAAATGCTTGAACATGTGATAATACAAGATTTTATATTCCTTTCAAATTGCCATTATACTACTCTAAATTTTATTTTGTTTAATCGGAAATCATCGGATTGGAGATATTAGATCTGTTTGATTTTAATATTCTTTCTTTATTAAATCTTGCTCCGGAATTCTAGATATCTAAAAATCTCATTCTTTCATTTTCTTTGCCTAAAAACTCGTGGGCATAGATCTCGAGAGTCTCATGCCCCAAAAAAAAAAAAAAAAAGATCTTCGAGAGTCTGAATAATGATATGCATAGAGTCTGAATAATGATATGCATAAGGTTGTTAACCTTTTAAGTAAACTTGTGATAGAGAGGTAAACTCAAAGAGTTCTCATTATGTATGATAAGCAGTCAATTTCTCATTATTGTGATAAGTTCTCATCAGTTTAAATTTAATCTGAATGTACAAATTTAAAGTTTTAAATTTATGATGTTTCAATAATAAATTCATTTTTATGAGAAGTGATAGTTATAAGATCAAATTTATTTTAAAATTTAAAGATATTAAAATAAAAATTTATTTAAAATATAAAAATTAAATTAAATCTGAACCGTTTAAAATCAATCTAACGGTGTAGATGCGTGATGAGCACACTTATGTTCATCACTTTGATGAGCACAAAATGTACTCCTAAACTAGAAACATAAATTCAGATCGTAAACTCGTATGAGTTTAACACTACAAAAAAGTGATATTTTGTAGTAATGAATTTGTAGCGGTTAGTTTACATCGCTACAAATCACGATATTTGTAGTGGTTTTGAGCAAAACCGCTACGAATTTGTAGTAGTAAACCTCAAGCCAAGTGGCACATTGGTTAGCCAACATTCTTTGTAGCAATGCACACATAAAAACCGCTACAAATTATGATGGGAACTTGGCGTCAAATTTGTAGCGGTCCATATGTAGTGGTTTGGTTACGTAAACCGCCACAAATGTGGTGCCAAGTAATGAGCAAACTAGGCGTGACAAATGTGGTTTTTATTTTTACTGTGATAGTTCACCTTACAGTCTACCTTGTTCATGAAACAAAGGGCGCTGGCCCAGTTTAATATTGATGGATATATCCTTTTGAAGGTACTCATTTTATATATGTGCATTATTATTAGTTCTTATGTTTTTTAGTCGCCCATTTCAGCATGTAGTATCATTTTTCCTTCTTCACTTTATAGGTTTCTTGGGAAATTGAAATCTTACATAAGGAATAACGCGTAGCCAGAAGGTTCTATAGCTGAAGGTTATATAGAGGATGAGGTCCTATATTTCTACTCAAAGTACTTTGATGACATTGAGACAACTTTCAACCGACTGCCTCATATAGACGATTGTCCTGAACCTGAGCCAACATCAGGAGAGTTGTTAATCCGTCGTGTTAGTAAACCAGTTGAAAGAAGTGAGAACTTCAAACTAACAACAACTGAGAAGTTGCAAGTATATAGATATGTCTTGATTAATTGCACTCAAGTTGAACCCTTCATTCAGTAAGAATTGTACACTCATATGTTATTCTATATCTATCCTTACATTTTTTTACTTACATTTCATGATTACCTTTCCATGATTAATTGTAGGGAATTCAGAAGTAATGTGAAGCGTCAACTCAGGATCTGAACACAAACATCCTTTGACGTTGACAAAAAGGCCCACAGAGAATTCCCAAGTTAGTTTACGCACAGAATACTAAATGACCACAACCCACACTCACCATATTTCAGAGCTTTCACAATCAGCCCTTTTAACCATGCAGTTCGGAGGCGTCCCTTACTATGGAAAGCTTCTTGATGTCGTCGAACTAAATTGCTAAGGCCGTTTCACCATGACTATGTTCAAGTATTTGTGGGCAAATACCATAACTTACCGGGGACTCACAACTGATGACTTCGGCATCACATCAGTAAATTTCTCCCGGCTAATTCACACTGGTCAATCTGAAGATGATGAGCCATATATTCTTTCCTCAAAGGTACACCACATTTATTATGTCGAGGATGAGAGGTGCAGGGTGTAACACCTCAATCAAATAGCCAAATACTTAACCATAGTAATTCAAATATCGTCAACAAGGATGTTCAACATCCAAACCATTAAAATACAAATCAGTTTAAATAAAGCCCAAGTCTCAATGTTAAATCAAATCCTCAAAATATTTCAACAAAACAAAATAAAATGCGGAAGTCTTAGGGTCATGGCAATAAAAAATGACATAACATGAGCTCTAGGAGCACAAAAGAGCCTCCAAGGCTCACTCCATAGGTGCCTTCCCTTGCTCCCTACTAGAACAATCACCTGAAATTGTTAATATAATAGGATGAGATTCAACGTCTCAGTAACTACTGAAAGTTTCTACCGTACACAAGCAAATCACATATGATAAAAAGGAACTGATTACATATATATATATATATTCATATATACCATAATTCTCATATAAGACCAAAAACAAGCTTAATCAATCTATATTTTCATCACAACATGTAACATACAACTATGCCATATGCAATATGTAGGATGCAACCTCCCTTATATCACCGTCCATCCTTATTCCGCTGACTGGAGCCATAGGCTAACACATAGTCCAACAGAAACCTATCCATTTGACTGGATTGTCTCAAGCTCACCAGTTCTTAAGATACACCCGGCCAAAGGTGTAGAGCTTAAGTCTGGACTATGGCTCCCCTCCTTAAAAGAATACAACTAAGGAGGTGTCACATGTCCCACAGCTCCGATGAAATCCCGGCCAAAGGAAAACATGGAAGAAGGGGCCCTGACAAGTGCCATCCACTGTGCACCGAGTGATGGCATACCACGTGGTAAAAGATCTCAACATACAAATTCCTCCTCACTCCAACCCATTACAGATGCAACCGCCATGACAGTGATAAATAAAATATCATTACAAGATAAAGTACAATAATTCATGCTTCCAATCATATCAAATATAACCACATATTCAAACATGCTAAAAATGAAATAATAATCCAATAATACATTAATTATCATTAAATTATTAATTATATGAATATAATGAGTTATATAAAAATTTACTTGTAACACTACTTATTTGAGAATTTATAATGCAAACACATATACATATAATTCAGTTTTTTTTATTTAAAAAAAATAGTCATTCAAAAATCATACACTATTCACAAGTATATGGAAGAATATTCAGAGTTACCTGCTACTTGCTAGCTCACAGGTAATCACACAAAGAGTTACTCCAAAGCTCTCAATGAGAGTCTACAAGATTACAAACATGAACATCTATTAATATATTGCTCTAAACTACTCTTGAGTTGATTTAAAGATACTCTAAATACTTAAAACTACCATATAAATCTAGTATTTAATATACACATTAGCTTCCAGGAATTAAATTGTTTTTATCCTGGTGTAGTACTATTTAGAATTATAAAATTATTTAACAAATTAAAGATTCAAATTTTATAGTCATATGCGTGTGTTCACACTCTCAATTGAAAGCTAAGAGATAATAGAAATAGAATATATATATATATATGTTTATATATCCACACACAAAGCACAAGACGATGGAAATAAATTATATGTTTATATATCCACACACAAAGCACAAGACGGTGGAAACAAGGGTGTGGTCTTTTTTTTTTTATTTTTTTATTTATTTTTTAAATAAATAAATAATAGTGATAATATTCAAACAACATTTTCCTTTTATACTAATTATTTTTATGAAAAGGTAAGTTTACATACATAACCATGTCTTTAAAATAATTATTTTTAATAGGATATTTCATTTCTATATTATTTTTAGGATACGTTTTTTTTTTTTTTTTTTTAAACTTGATGCTTATCTTTACTTATTAATTTATTTTATACTCTTTTTGACTAAATAAAACTCAAGCTACAACTAACTATGAGTCCTAAAAATTCAAGGATGTTACACAGGGATTGGAATATGGTGGTTCACTTAAACCCTCAAGACCTTTACGACATGGGTGATGGGGATAACAATGCCTATGAGAGTGATCCATTCTAGCCCACTAATTTTGAAAACTTCTTCCCTGGCAATGGAAATTTACCTATAGTTTGGTGCAGTTTTATAAGTTCACATAATTTAAATTAAGATTCATGAGGTTTAGAGTATAAATTCATGGCTACAAGTTAGTTTTCTTTACCCTGTTTTGCTTGCCAGAAAACAGAGGTTTTGCTGGAAAGTTGCATAAGCTTAAACAGAGGCTATAGATGGATTTTTTGTTTGGGTCTTTTTTGTATAGAAGGTTTAGGATGTGTAGTAGGTGATAGAATCAAGAAGAGTACAATTTGAAGTGAAAATGAATGAGTTCTTGATTTTTAAGCTCGGAATATCAAAACTAACATTTTTGAAAGGCAATCAGCTTCATGTTGAGCTTTGACAAGCCAAATCTTATCCAATGGCTATGAAATTTTATAGGGCAATAGTAGACATCCATAGCTTTAAAATGAGTCCAAGAATGCATCAATTGAATACCTATAGAGAAAGTTATGACTTTTTAAAGTTAAGTCAGAAATAGGGGAAATTCTGGACGTTTAGGTTCTAGCAGTTTGGTTGTGTTATATTTTTGAATAATATAATCTTGTCCAATAGCCATGAAACTTTTCAGGACAAAAGTATACATACTAAGCTTTAATTTGATATACAATATGTGCTATTCGGTTCAGTATATTAAGAGATATGAACTTTTGAAGTTAGTTGCTATCAAATTATGTTTTTGGAAGTCAGGTTGGCTGTGGTGAAATTTTGGAAAACTACACCTTGACCAAAAGTTATGAAACATTTTAGATTTAAAGTAGACATTTATAGTTTTAATTTGATGGGTAGAACATAATTTTTGGACTAGTATACTAAAAGATATCATTTTTCAATGTTGTGCTCTGTTTCTGGAATACAATCTGGAACAGTGGAGGTTTGGCGAATTTCTGGAAATAATGTGGTTGTGAAGACCAAACTTGGGTATTTTTCCATAAAAGTGCACTTAAAGAGCTTCACTTATGCTTTGGAATTAGTCAAATATGATTTTCCTATAATTAATTATGAATTTCCAATGTTGACTGAAAATCTGCCAGTTTCTGAAAAACAGTGAAACTGCACTGTGCAGAAACTGTTATAACTATATTAGATAACCAGTAGAATTTAATTTAAAGGCAATAATAGTACAAGTAATAACTAATTACTTGTTAACTTTAATTTATAGGAATTGGTAATAGCTCGAGCCAAAACAGCAGTATAGGACGGACAATGGAACTGAGAAAAGGTTCAGGTAATAACTTTTTCTTGTATATACTATGTGATTATTATATGTTTGAGTATGTCATTCTCTGTACCTGAGCATAGTGTCTTGAACACGCATATTAGTTTAGATGTGGTCTGGCAAACAATAGAGGCGCAGAGTTTAGCCAGGATTATAAACAGTTGTTTGGCCTTAGACAGTATACACACAGTATTCTATCATTCACAACAGTCTATCATCTTACTTGACATGGTGTATTGAATATTTAGTTTTGAATTTTATATATCTGAAAAGCATGTTACTACTAAGATTCGCTTCAATTTCACTCTTTTACTACACTTGAAAACATTCCAGCAGAAGCTAGTAGCTCGAAGGGAAAAACAAGGGCTACTGGTGCGTAGAGTCCCAGTGTATACAGAGCTATTGTGGTTATCTATATTTGTACTTTTGTTTTCTTTCGAAAGATCTGTACATGTGTGTATATTATTCAAATCATGCGGGGAATCTCCTGTATTGTAGACAAGTACCTAATTCAGTATGTTTCCTCTATTTATGTATACCTTATTGAACTGTGTGCTTAATATCCTATGAATATTGAAATGTTAAGGGGCTTGACATTTTTTGTATTAGAGCTTAAAGAGGTTCTGGCATTATCAGAATAGTATACTAATATGGTCTTGTTTACATGGTGACATGAAACATGTGCGGATGACCACGAGGTAGACCACGAGAGGGGCATAATAATGAAGTACTAGACCTTCAACCAGATCCAATATAGTAACATATTCTGGATATGCTCACATAACAACAAGCCACCATGAATGGTATTAGAGAGGAATTGTAAGAGGTACATTAAAGACAGGATCATCTAGAAGATTTGGTGAGGGGATATGGTGCACTTAATTCGCCCAAGGGACCTCAACCAGAAGATCCTTTGCCTAATCTTGAGGCTAATATATAGATTTGGGTCGGAAGATTCAGTAAACAACAACCCCCTATCCTTAAAAGAAAATTTGATCCTCAACAGGTTAAAGATTGGTTAGCACGACTAGAGAAGATTTTATCAATTCTATCTCGCCCTAATGAAATTACAGTCCGGTTGGCAATTTATAAGCTGGAAGTTGATGCTGATAAGTAGTGGAAAAACATTGAGCTAATTCTTTAGGAAAGGGATATTCCGATCACATAGGAATTATTCCAGGAGAAATTTAATAAGAAATACTTTCCCCGAATGGTTAAACTAGAAAAGGAGAAAGAGTTTCTGAACATACAGCAGCATGAAAAAGAAAGTTTTGATGATTACCTAGCCCACTATATCTGTCTGTCTCGCTATTCTACATACCTTAAACATTGGGATGACAAGGAGTGGAGATCATATATGATTATATAAGGACTAGAGCTGAAAAAGGAACTGGTTTCCAAACATTTCACTGAGTTCAATAAGACGGTTGAAGAGTGTTAGATCACAGAGCATAATCTACAGAATGTATACTTCCACAGACAAGTTAGAAGCAAGAACACAACTGGTAGTAGGAACTCTTCTCAAAAGCACAGTTATTAAGGCAGACCTTCTAGCAAAAGTAGTAATAAAAAGCCATATCATCCTGACAGCCGTAGTAATCAAAGACCCCCTAGGAACATATACTGTGGAAATCCTTACCATCTTGGTCAGACATGTGGACAAGCGAAGCAGGCATCAGCATCCGTAAGGCAGGTGCCAGGGTTAGAGAGACATATAGTTTGTTACAACTGACATAACCCGGGACATTTTGCAAAATATTGTCGACAATGACAAGAGCCCGGAGAGACTAGGCAGTAAGTTTAAGGCAGGTTTTTTGCTCTAACATAGGAACAAGCCCACAAATTTCTAGAGCTAATATGAGGTACGATTTCTCTTAATGGTAATTTGGTACAAGCATTGTTTGATACAGGAGCTAGTCATTCATTCATTGCATAAGACGGCCAGGCTTGAGTATGTATCGATTACCATATGATATGACGATCTCTACGCTTATAGGTAATGGGTTCATCAAAATCAAGGTTTCCTTAAATTGCATCGTAAATGCAGAAGGACATGAGTTTATAGTAGATCTGATTTGTTCGTCACTGAATAAACTGGAAGTGATTCTCAGTATTGACCAAGGAATAAAAAACCGGACCGGGTAATGAACCGGTCACGACACAGGTTCAAGGGTTAATGGGTCAACCGGGGTCAGACTGGTGGTCGAACTGGCCATATTAAAATATTACAATTTATTAGTTACAATATATATATATATATTAATATATTTTTAAAATTCTATAAATGAAAATGAAATTCATTAGAAAAAAATGCTTAAAATCTATTAGTATTAGTTATGATGCCTATTCTTATACAATGATATCTTCTTTCCTATAATTATTATATTTTTTTAAATAATTTTTTTATTATTATTTTTTTAGATTTATTTTTTCTTTATCTATTTTTCTTTGCAGTCTTCCACCTTTCATTTATTCTTTCTTCACCCACAATGATATCTTCTTATCCTTATGTTGATCCTCGTGTTTTTTGATTTTTTCCTCCGGCCAACACTATTGTGATCATATATTTGATATTATTTTGCCAGCTCATTCTTTATATGCGTGCCATTATTTTATTTCAATGAAAAACGTTGGGAATCTAAAGCTTTTCAAAATCTAAAGCTTTTCAATGAAAAACATTGGGAATCTAAAGCTCATTCTTTATATGCGTGCCATTATTTCTGACCTCTTTCACCTTCCATATTTCTCTGTTCTCTTTTCCCATTTTCTGAAATCATCTTCAGCTTCTCGTCTTTTCTTAATCAACCTCCACAATCTCGCCTTATTTTGTTCGCTTGGTTCCACAAGATCTTCAGCAGCCAGCCAGATTCTGTCATCGCCTTTTCTTCATCAACCTCCACAATCTCAGCATCTCCCATCTCCTGCAGGTCACCGTCGTCGTCGGACGCTTGGCTGGGCACAGGATCGTCGTCGTCACCGGACGCTGAGCTACAGCACAGGGTCGCCGTCACTTGATTTTCGTCTGCGAGAGGAGACTGCTTGCCGGAGTTTCAATCTTTACTCTTTCCTCTTTTGATCTTTCTGTTCTAATCTGATCATCTGATTTTTTTTTTAATTTTTTGACTCGGCCAAACCGCCTGACTCGGCGGTTTGGCTGAGTCAACCAAAAACCGGCCGGGTCGACTCGGCAAGACCGAGTCGATCTCCCCCCTTCCCAAGCGTCAGACCGGACCGGATTAGGGACCGGTTCGCCGGTTTTTCGGTCAGACTGGTCGGTCCGGTCCAGTTTTTTGTACCATGGTATTGACTAGCTAACAGCAAACAATATTCTGCTAGACTGCAGAAGAAAAGGGTTATTTATTATAATTTGCTACCAGATGCTAGTACAAACATCAACCTTAACTTTCTCTCTGTAGCTAAAGCTGAGAGATGTTTGCACAAAGGTTGTCAGGGGTGCATAATATTATTTTCCATGCAATCAAAGGCTAAAACAACCTTAAAGAATATCCCTGTTGTAAACAAATTTCCTGATGTGTTTCTAGGGGATATTAAAAGATTACCCCCGAACAGGGAAGTGGAGTTTATGATCGAAACCAAGCTTGGAGTAGGACGATATCCAAAACCCCATATAGAATGGTGACAAATCAGATGGCAGAGTTGAAGAAGTAGATTGAGGAGCTATTAGAGAAAGGGTTTATCAGACCCAGTGTCTCACCATTAGGAGCTAATCCAGTGCTTTTCTTTAACAAGAAAGACTGAAGCCTACGACTCTATATCGATTACAGAGAGTTAAATAAGGTGACTATAAAAAACAAGTACTCACTTCCTGGAATCAATGATTTGCTCAACCAACTATCAGATTCCTGTGTTCTCTCATAGATTGATATGAGATCTGGGTATCACCAACTTAGAGTGAAGGCAGATGATGTGTTGAAACTGCTTTCAGAAAAGATATAGCCATTATGAGTTCTTAGTAATGCCATTTGGGCTGACCAGTACACCTGTAGTGTTCATGAACTACATGAATCGAATTTTCCATCCATACTTGGATCAATCCGTGGTAGTCTTTATTGATGATATTTTGGTGTACTCTTAGAACAGAGCGGAGCATGAACACCATCTAAGGACTGTGTTGAACATATTGAGGACCAAGCAACTTTATGTCAAGCTGAGCAAGTATGAGTTTTGGTTTTCAGAGGTTAAATTTTTGCGTCATGTAGTCTCATAGCAAGGGGTCTTGGTGGATCTAAACAAAGTGGAAGCAGTACTAAATAGGAAGAGGCCAGCAACTATTTTTAAGATATGTAGTTTTTTGGGTCTTGCTAGGTATTACAGGCGATTTATATAGAATTTCTCCAGAATAGCTTTGCCATTAACAAAGTTAACAAGGAAAACTCAACATTTTGTGTGGGACTGTAGTTGTGAGAGGAGCTTCACAGAGCTGAAACAAAAATTAACAACATCATCAATATAGACAATCCCAGATTCATAATTAACCTTTTTAGTTTACATAGATGCCAGTAGGCATAGATTGTGATGTGTTTTGATATAGTAAGGCCAAGTAGTGGTATATGCATCTCGTCAGCTGAAGCCTCACGAACAGAGATATCTTACACATGATCTTGAGTTAGCAGCAATCATATTCGCACTGAAAATCTATAGACATTATCTTTATAGGGTGATCGTGGAGCTATACTACAACTATAAGAGTTTGAAAAATCTGTACGATCAGAAAGAGCTCAAAATAAGACAACGTCGGTAGATGAAGTTACTCAAAGATTACAATCTAGAAATCAAGTATCATCCAGGCAAAGCTAATGTGGTGGTAGATGCATTGAGTTGCAAAGTAGTACAAGTAGCAGCCCTCATGATTCATGAGCAAAGGCTAATTGAGAACTTCAGAGATCTTAACTTGTCAAATCAAATCATGAACAATAGTAGTAATATCAATCAAGCAGAGAATAACCTGAAAGCAGATATAGAAGAAGCTCAGATTTAGCACAACCTATTATCCTCAGACAGACGGACAACTAGAAAGAGCCATATAAACACTTGAAGATATGCTGAGGGCGTGTGTATTAGATTTCAAAGGCAGTTGGAATCAATTCCTTCCACTTGCAGAATTCGCATACAATAACATTTATCATTCGAGTATTCAAATGGCTCCATATGAAGCATTGTATGGAAGAAAGTATAAATCGCCCTTATGCTGGATAAAGCTGTTTGAGAGGCAATTATATGGGTCAGATATAGTTGATCAGACAATAGAGCAGATCAAGTTGATAAAGCAGAGACTGTTGGTTGCTTAGAGTAGGTAGAAGAGTTATGCAGACAAGAGGCGGAAACCTCTAGAGTTTGAGGTCGGAGATCACGTGTTCATGAAAGTTTCACCTATCACCGGTATTGGCAGGGCCTAAAGGTGAAGAAGCTAAGCCCTAGGTATATTGGTCCATTTGAAATCTTATCAAGGATTGGGCCAGTAGCGCACCAAATAGCTTTGCTCCCAAGTTTGAGCAGACTACATGATGTCTTTAACATCTTACAGCTGAAGAAGTATCAACCCGACCTGGGACATGTGAATGAATACGAGGAGGTAGGCGTGCGAGATGATCTTATGTATGAGGTCACACCTGACTTAGGTTTTGATTAGCAAGAAAAACAACTCAGGCACAAGAGTATCCTGTTCATAAAAGTAGTATGGCAGGGGTTATCTCCTAGAGAAGCAACCTGGGAAGCTGAAAAAGAAATGAAGAAACGTTTCCCAGAATTTATTTCTTTATAGATGTAACAAATTTTGAGGATGAAATTTATTTTAACGAGAGGAGAATTGTATTATCTCGAAATTTAGTAAAAATTTAAATTTTCCAGAAAGAAAATTTAAATGGTGTTAGAAATAAATTTTGGAATTTAAAGGTTTATTTGTCATAATTTGACTTGGGATTTTTTGAGAAATTATTTTTAAGACTCTATGAAATTAATTATGGAAGAGAGTCCTTAAAATTATTTAAGGATTAATTTGTGGGAATTAGATAATAAGTCAAGTTCTAGAACCTGCGAAATTTACGGAATCTTAAATTAGACAAAGGGAAAAATTAGGGCATAGTGTGCATAATTAATAGGATAAAAATATACTTATGTATATATAAAAACACACACCTAGACACTGACACACACACACACACCACACTTGGTATTTTATAAGAGCACACCAACAACCACCACCTTGGATCCATCATTATAAATTGCATGGTTCATTCATAAACACACACACTTACCTTCACATAGACAAAAGGACGACACCTCATGCACACTTTATTCACTTATTAATTTCTATACTCCCTCACCCTCCATTGCTTCAAGTTGGAAGAGAAAAGATAGCAAGAGAAAGAAAGAGGAAAAAATACAGAATAAAGAAAGAGAAAGATGTGAGTGAGGGAAGCGAATTGGAGGAAGAAAATGATTGGAGAAGAGGAAGAAGGAAGGTTGGATTGCAACAAGCAACTGCTGACCCTTATGTAGGTGAGTTTCCTTCATCTCTAGATTGGTTTTACAGTCTAGTTTGAGTGGTTTTCTGTGGTGGGTTTGGCTAGAGTCAAAAGAAAATTCGTCAGAAAGTTTCTTTCACCAAAAATTTTTAAAACCAGTGATTGTGTGACGATTTTTGGGTTCAGTTTGGGGTCCTTTGGTTCTAAAATTGGATCATCAACCTCAGGACATATGTGTAGGAGAGTATAGAGTTAAGATTCGTGAGGTTTAGAGTATAAATTCATGGCTACACGTTAGTTTTCTTTACCTTGTTCTGCTTGCCCAAAAATAGAGGTTTTGCCGAAAAGTTGCAGAAGCTTAAACAAAGGTTATAGATGGAGTTTTTGTCTGGGTCTTCTCGGTATAGAAATTTTAGAATGTGTAGAAGGTGATAGAATCAAGAAGAGTACAATTTGGAGTGAAAATTCATGAGTTCTTGATTTTTAAACTAAGACCGTTAAAACTGAAGTTTTTGGAAGATAGTCAGCTTCATTTTGAGTTTTGATCAGACAAATCTTATCCAATGACTATGAAATTTTACAAGGAAATAGTAGACATCCATAGCTTTAAAATGAGTCTAAGAAAGCATCAATTGGATACCTAGAGAGAAAGTTATGATTTTTGAAAGTTAAGTCAGAAACAGGGGAAATTCTAGATGTCCAAGTTCTAGCAGTTTGGTTGTGTTATGTTTTTTAATAATATAATCTTGTCCAATGGCAACAAAAGTATACATGTTAAGCTTTAATTTGATAAATAATATGTGTTATTCGGATTAGTATATTAAGAGATATGAATTTTTAAAGTTAGTTGTCAGATTATGTTTCTGGAAGTCAGATTGACTACGACAAAAGTTTTGAAAACTAAAGTTATGAAACTTTCCAGATTTAAATAGACATTTAGAGCTTTAATTTGATGGGTAGACCATAATTTTTGGACGAGTATACTAAAAGATATGATTTTTCAAAGTTGTCCTCTGTTTCTGGAATGTAATCTGGAACAGTGGAGGTTTGGCGAATTTTTGGAAATAATATGGTTGTGATGACTAGACTTGGGTATTTTTCCATGAAAGTGTACTTAAAGAGCTTCACTTAGACTTTGGGATCAGTCAAATATGATTTTCCTAGAATTAATAATGAATTTCCAAAGTTGACTGAAAATCTGCCAGTTTCTGAAAAACAGTGAAACGCACTGTGCAAAATTGTACTGTGCAGAAACTATTATAACTACATTAGATAACCAGCAGAATTTGATTTAAAGGTAGTAATAGCACAAGTAATAACCAGTTACTTTTTAACTTTAATTTATAGGAATTGGTAATAGCCCGAGCCAGAACAGCATTATAGGACGGACAGTGGAACTAAGAAAGGGTTTAGGTAGTAACTTTTTCTTGCATATACTATGTGATTATTATATGTTTGAGTTTTCCATTCTCTATAACATAAGCATAGTGTCTTGGACACGCGTATTAGCTTAGTTGTGATCTGGGACTCAACGAAGGCATATAGTTCAGCCAGGGTTGCAAATAGTCGTTTGGCCTTGGACAATGTACACACAACATTCTATCATGAACAACAGTCTATCATCTTATTTGACATAGTGTATTGCATATTTATTTTCATATTTTATATGGCTAAAAAAGTATGTTACTACTGAGATTCAGCCAGGGAGGCGCAGAGTTCATCCAGGGTTGCAAACAGTCGTTTGGCCTTGGACAATGTACACACACACTACTACAAAAAGGTTGAAAGGTGGCGCATATTTTGTAGCACTTCTTTAAAGAAGTGCCACAACTGCCTTTTTGATTTTTCTATTTTATTTTTTTTAAAATTTTGGGTACCAACTGTGGCGCCTGGTGGACTAGATGCCACAGCTGGTAGGCCCAACTGTGGCGCCTGCCAAGACAGACGCCACAATTGGGTGTATGCTACCAGCTGTGGCGCCTGGAAAATCAGGCGCCACAGCTGGTTGTATAATAAATAAATTTTTTAAAAAAAAATTTTACCAGCTGTGGCGCCTGGAAAACCAGGCTAGCTACCTTGTGCCTTTATAGTTCTAAAGCTTAATAGTTTTAGGCGCACAGCTGATCCTATTAAATTTAAAAAAAAACGTAGGTATCCCCCCAAAAAAAAAGAAAAATATTAAAAAAAACAAAAAATATTAAAAAAATATATATAAAAAAAATGGAGCAGATTTCAGGCGCCACAACTGATCCTATTAAATTAAAAAAAAACGTAGGTATTCCCAAAAAAAAAAAGAAAAATATTAAAAAAAAACAAAAAATATTAAAAAAATATTTTAAAAAAATAAAAAATAAATAAAAATGGAGCAGCTGTGGCGCCTGGAATCCAGGCGCCACAGCTGCTCTTATTAAATTAAAAAAAATGTAGGATTTTCCAAAAAAAATTAAAAAAAATAAAAATGGACCAGCTGTGGCGCCTGGAATCCAGGCGCCACAGCTGGTCCTATTAAATAAAAAAACGTAGGTATTCCAAAAAAAAAAAAAAAGACCAGCTATGGCGCCTAGAAATCTAGGCGCCACAACTGATTCTATTAAATAAAAAAAAAATTTGTTAAAATTTCTCCCGCTCCCACCCTTATCTTTTTTCCCCTTCCCGCGCAGTGGCCTCCTTCCTTCTCTTTTAATTTATTTTGAATCATCCCACTTTAATTATTCCCTCCTCTCTCACTTTTCCTTTTCATTTACACTACAGCTTCTTGTAGTGGACGACCGTCGCCCCCTCCCTCCATTTTCTATCATCTTCACACTTAAAAACATACCCACATGCACACATGTTTTCATCATCGAATCTATTTCTTTGTTTTGTTTCAACTGCCATCCCCACTCCTCCTCCCCCTCACTCAAGATTGCGAGACCAACAGGCAACGTGGTCCCCCACTCCACTGCACTGATCAATTTAGTTTGTAAGTTTAATGTGCTTCTTCTTTTTTTTTTAATTGGCATATAATTTCTGCAATTTTTTATTTCAAATTGATATCTATGTTCTAATCTGTGTTTAAAAAGTGGAGAATATATATAATATTTCAAAAGAATTTATCCAAAAAAATAATATTTCAAAAGAAAAGGAAAACCAAAAGTGGACCATGTCTCGTGATGCCTTTAGCATGTTGTTAAAAGATATCTTTACATATCCGGAGTACTTGATTTCAGATTAGGCTTAAGCAATTTTAACATTTTTTGCCTAAAAAAATTTTTAATTTCAAAAAACTTTATTTTAGTAATTTAAAAGAAAATAGTCTAGTCCATACGAATGATTAAGAAAAATATAATATTTGTATCATAATATAAGTTTCTTTAGCTTAAATTTTTTGCCAACAGTTTCTAGTTTAACACTGGCCTCAATATCTTCAATTTTGAAAATAAATCTGGACAATTAATATTATTTTTTAAATTAAAATAAAACAATTTCTTTAACTAAATTTTTAAATTTTTTTTAAAAAAAAATTACCCTACTGTGGCGCTTGGTGGAGGAAGCGCCACAGGAGGGTATTTTTTTAATAAATAAATAAATAAATGTTGTGGCGCTTTCAAGCGCCACAGCTTCTTTTAGTAGCGTCCAGATATGTGGCACTTTTCTAGCGCCACAATTAATGCAATTATAAGCGCCACAACTTTATTTTTTTGTAGTAGTGACAGCATTCTATCATCTTACATGACATGGTGTATTGCTTATTTATTTTCATATTTTATCTGGCTGTAAAGTATGTTACTACTGAGATTCGCTTGAATATCACTCTTTTACTACACTTAAAAAAATTCCAGTAGAAGCTAGTAGCTTGAAGGGAAAAACAGGGGCTACTGGTGCATAGAGTCCCATTGTATACAGAGCTGTTGTGGTTATCTATATTTGTACTTTTATTTTCCTTTGAACACTCTGTACATGTGTGTATATTATTCAAACCCTGCAGGGATTCTCCTGTATTGTAAACAAGTATCTAATTTCAGTATGTTTCTACTATTTCCATATGCCTTATGGAACTATGCGTTTAATATTCTACGAATGTCAAAATGTTAAGGGGTTTGACAGTTACAGAACCGCTACTAAGTGCAAATTTGAATTTCAAAAAAATTGGCGCCTAAATTTTGTAGCAGTTATAAAACCGCTACTAATGTATGAAATTTTAAAACTAGCACCTAAAATTTAATCCAATTTGTGTTTAAATTTGTAGCGGTTTTAAAACCGCTACAAATTGTTTTGAAAATTTAAAAACATTATACGATAATACGAGTTTATTGTTATAATATTGTATTAAATATTTTATTATTGAACCAAATTAAATTATAGTAATTATTATTTGAGAAGAATGATTAAATTGAGTTTGATAAGTATAAAGTTTATGTACGTAATATTGTGAATATGTAAGTAATAAAAACTTATTATGATCATTATGGAAGGAATGTTGAATATGTTGAGGAAAAGTGCTTAAATTCCTGGACAGAAAAAGAAAAATAAATAATATCAATATTATAAGAAGAAAAAAAATTTTGAAATCAGAGAATTAAAATAAATTTTACCATATTTAATCACTTTGCTTGGCTCTTGGAAAAAAAAATTCTCAAATGAGAGAAAATGAGAAAGAAGTAGAATAGAAAGATTGGAGAAGTGTTTAAAATAATGTGTGGTGGGGGTATTATAGGGATCTGTGTAACGGTTGTAGCTGTTTATATTTGTAGCAGTTATTTGTTGATTTTGTAGCGGTTGATCATGTTGTTATTGTTATTTTGATTTTGTAGCGGTTATAAAACGGCTACAAATAATGGTCATAGTTTTTTTTAAAATATAAATTAAGATTTACAAGAATAAAAGCATATTCTTCATTGCCATCCTTACAAAATTTTTATTGAGAAAATGTTTGTGTGGTATATACTCTAAATCTCACGAATCTTAACTTCATACTCTCTTACACATATGTTCTGAGGTTAATGATCCAATTTGAGAACTAAAGGACCCCAAACTGAACCCCAAAATCATCACACAATCACTGGTTTTAAAGCTTTTCAATTACAGAAACTTTCCGGCGACTTTTCTCTTAAATCCAACCAAATCCACCACAGAAAACCACTCAAACCAGACTGTAAAACCAATCTAGAGATGAAGGAGACTCACCTACATAAGGGTCAATGGTTGCTTGTGGCAATCCAACTTTTCTTTTTCCTCTTCTCCGATCGTTTTCTTCCTCTGATTCACCTCCCTCACTCATGTCTCTCTCTTTCTTTAGTTTGTATTTTTTTTTGTTTCTTTCTCTTTCTCTCTCTCCTCTGCCGACTTGAAGCAATGGAGGGCGAGGGAATGCAAAAATTAATAAGTGAATATAGAGTGCAAAAAAAAAAAATATATATATATATATATATAGAGTGCATGAGGTGTCATCCTTTTGTCTACGTGAAGTGTGTGTTTGTGAATGGACCATAATTTCTAATGATGGATCCAAGGTGGGGGCTGTTGATGTGATCTTATAAAATGCTAAGTGTGGTGTGTGTTGGTGTCTGGGTGTATGTGTTTATATATATAGGTATATTTTTATCCTATTAATTACACACACCATGCCATAATTTTTTCCTTTGTATAATTTAAGATGATTCCTTAAATTTCGTAGGTTCTATAACTTGATTTATTATCTAATTCCCACAAATTAATCCTTAAATAATTTTAAGGACTCTCTTCCATAATTAACTTCATAGAGTCTTAAAAATAATTTCTCAACAACTCCCAAGTCAAATTATGAACAGTAACTATTATTCATCAAATTCCCGAAAAATAGGCCTTTAAATTCCGAAATTTATTTCTAACACCATTTAAATTTTCTTTTTGGAAAATTTAACCTTTTACTAAATTTCGGGATATTACAGTAACCGTTGCAAAATTAGAGCTACATTTTTATTTTCATTTCTTGCTTTACGTTGTAGTGGTTCTATAATCGTTAAAATATTCACAGATAATTTGCTATCTACATGAGCCTCTTCTAGCGGTTGTTATTAACCACTACAAAGTCAATAGCGGTTGTGTTACATGAGTAGCGGTTTAAAAAAACCGTTACAAATCCATTTGCAACAGCAGATTTTATTGCGGCTTTTGCAACCTCTACTACTACCTTTTGTAACAATTAAAATCACTATAAATATACAGTTTTAACAATTATTAAATTACAGTTTTTTTGTAGTGTGATTCTATCAATAAATAACTGTTAAAAGTTATATGATTAAATGATTAGCATACAAAAAAATATTAATAATTTGATTTAAATATATGTCAAATATAAATTATTAAAATTATATCTATAAGTATTCTTTCTTAGTTAATTATATTCTACATAAACTCCCTAAATATAACTATTTCCAAATTATGTACTTTCCTCGTTGGAATATTTCTTGGCCTCGCCCAATGTCTGTTGGACTTTGCTTCCCTACTTTTCACCTTCACAGCGTGAACAATTGAATTGCTTAAAGCCGAAAAGGACGAGTTACCGGAACCCAAAAAAGGACGAATGCGTCACATATATCACAGTGTCAGAATTTGGATCACCCGACCCACACCCACCTCCACAGTTCTCGTACGTCACAATGCACATTTTAAATAATATAATGTAATAGTAGTGCTTTATGAAGAGAAACAGGACATCAGTCAATCACCATTAGACATTAGTTGCTTCCTTCACGGGTTTTGAATGAGTAGGTTTCTCGACCGAAAAAAAAAAAAAAAAAAAAAAAAAAAAAAAAAGAGTAGGTTTCGATAATATTAAAATCATGGTTTCAGAAATCTTTGATAATAAATCTAGATAAAATTTATTTTATATATTTATCTCATAAATTATAAAAACTAATTTAAACACACACTTGAAAAATTTTCATTCAGCTTTAAAGATGTGAAATAATTTCAGTGAACCTTTGAACTTTTATGAAACTTAAAATGAAATTAAGTTTTGTAAGTGAAAGGACAATATTACCCTTCTTTTATTTTTTTCAGAAGAGAATTTATAAGACAAATAAGGGTATTTATAAAACAAATAAAGGTATTCGAAAGAATCTAGGAAATTAAAATTTTTTTGGCATTTTAAAAGACAAATATAGAAATTCATAAGATAAATAAAGGGATTTAAAAACGCCTAGGGAATTAAAAATATTTTGGCTATTTATAAGATAAATATGAAAATTCACAAGACAAATATGACATATACAAAACATATAAGACAATTTACAGAATAAATAAAGTAAAGGCAACATTATCTTTTCATCCTAAAAAATTAATTTTATGTTGACCCAAAGGGGTGTCGTGAAGACTCAAAATTTTGGGGTTGAATGAAATCATGTCACATCTTAAAAGGGTTCAATGAAATTTCCCTTTTTAACTTTCTCTCCTCTTCTACCTTTTACTCTTCATCTCCCTTTTTCTATCTTCCTTTCAAGTCGAACCAAAATCACCATTAAAAGGTATGAGCTTAGAAAAGTGGTGGTGGACTGGGGCACAAAGAGTCTTAAGTACATGTTTAGATGAACTTTTAGAAACTAGCTTTTATGATTTATGAAATAAATATATGAAAGGAGTTTTGTCTCGATTTACATAAAAAGACTTTTGAAACCACATTTTTTTGATTTGGCGTACTAAGTCTACAACTCCAATAGGGTAACTTATATAAATAAATTTTTCCTTTCACTACAAAAAAAATGGTATTCTGTAGCGGTGCAATTGTAGCGGTTATATCAAACTGCTACAAATTATAGTATTTGTAGCGGTTTTAACCTAAACTGCTACAAAATTGTAACGGCAAGCTACGTGCCAAGTGGCGCGACAGATTAGCAACGTTTTTTTTGTAGCAGTTGGGTAGCCAAAACCGCTAGAAATTTGGCGCGAAAATCCTACCAAAACTTGTAGCGGTTAAGTTGTAGTGGTTAATACATAGAAACCGCTACAATATTCCCGCCACTTGGCACGACCAAGTCCCGCCAACAGTGTAGCAGTTATTTGTAGCGGTTACAGCAACAAAACCGCTACAAAATACCAAACGTCAGCTATTTGTAGCGGTTATAGGGATATAACCGCTACAGAATTTCAGGAGTCTCCACTTTTGTAGCGGTTATGGGCCATAACGCTACAGAATTTCAAAGGTTTTTGTAATTTGTAGCGGTTATTATAAAACCGCTACAAATTTAAGGCGCCCTGGGTGCTTTGTAGCGGTTATGGTAGCGGTTATTGGAATAACCGCTACAAATGTCTGGCTTATTTAAGGTGGCGCCTCCCTCATTTCTCCGTTTGCTCATTTTGTTTCCTGGGGTTTCTCTGAGTGGTTTCTTCAAGATTTGAGCGTTCATACGTCTGTGTAGAAGTTTTTACTACAGTATTTCTCAATATTTGCATTTGAGGTATGTATATAACACGTATTTTATTTGTATTTTTATTTTTACTAGATTTTGGCATAATAATGTGACTAAATTTTTTTTTAATTTTTACAGTTGATATGGCTTCAAGAGAGGATAAGGGGAAGACCCCTGAAGTCCCCAGACTGATTTTACAGGGTGGCAGCAGCCGAGCAGGGGGCAGAGGGAGGGGGCAGCGCGGAGGCAGGACGACCGCGGCATTTCAGCCCATCCTCTCATAGGAGTCGGCCCTACCACAGGCACCGCAGACGATCCCACAAGAGACGACTGCACCAGAGGTGCCTGAGTTTTGGGGGCCAGATATCAGCATCGATGACTACGATGAGGAGGAGTTTGAGATCCTGATTGGGATCAGGGAGATGGAGCAGTTCCTCGATAAGGAGGAGGCTTGGGAGCAGAAAAACCCACGAGGGTTGTCTTCGCGGTCCACTGGGTTTGAGGTGCAGGTTCAAGGTAAATAAATTTTTTAATTTAGTAAATTATTTATTTAAATTTGAAATGTTAACTTTGAATTACAATTTATCTAATGTGCGGTAAACTGCGCAAATGAGCAGGGGAACGTTTCGACGAGGAGGCTAGACGTGGCCGGTGTGAACATCATGGACCGGACCCTGCAAGTTATAGTGCCGTGGAATGAGGGAACTGACCAGCCCATCGACAATGGGGGTCACCTGTTCAACTGCTTCCTGAATGACCTGGGCGCGAATTGGATGCAGTTCCCCCTTCACTTCAAGACATGGAGGCACGTTCCGAGGAGGCCAAAGGACCAGGCTTGGGAGGAGGTGGTTCAGGTAATTAAAATTATTTAATTAATATTTTTTGTAATTAATTATATTTAATTAATATTTTTGAAATTATGTTTTTTGTAATTATTGATATTTAAATAATTTTTTTTCAGCTGCGGTTTGTCGTCCGGGCCAACCGGAAGAGGTGCACCCTCGTGAAGATGGGTGACGGCTGAGGAACAGGAGGAATCGTCTCTTTTACAAGGTGGATAAGGACGGGAC
Organism: Inga laurina; assembly: GCA_963855925.1. NCBI lineage: Eukaryota > Viridiplantae > Streptophyta > Magnoliopsida > Fabales > Fabaceae > Inga > Inga laurina. Next base: position 52,106,988 of record OY979705.1, read on the forward strand.
GATGCCTCTGGAGCAGCTGTTCGAGAGTGTCCCGGACGGCGTGCCGCCGAACGACTGGGCGAGTTTCGTCCAGTTCAAGAGGAGCCCTGAAGGGCAGGTAATGTATTTGTTAGATTCTTTATATATAATTTTGTAATTGTTAATTATTAAATTATAATTTCAATTTAATTGTATTTAATTTGAACTTTATTAATTTTAAATGTTGTTTATTGTTTTAATACATTTAATATTATTTTTTTTCCAGGAGCTTTCTCAGAGGAACACTAGGATCCATGCGCAGCAGATGATCCACCACACAGCAGGATCGAAGACCTTTGCTGTCACCTATAGCGAGCTGGTAACTTTTCAATATATCACTGACTTTTAGCTAGTTATTTCATAATACTAATTGAATTTTGTAATTGTTTCAGGAGACGAAGGCACAGCAAAAGAACCGTCAGACGGACTATGGGGAGTTGTACCCCATCACACACAAACACCGTGACGGGACTGCGACCTCTCAGCAAGCAGAGGTGGCCATTGTAAGTAATTTTATTATTATAATTTTTATAAAACCAACTTATAATAAAAAATGCTAATTAGTAATTGTTTCATAAAATGGCAGGAGTGGATGCAGCAGTCGTAGGCTGAGCTGCGACAGACCCAGGCCGAGGAGTCATAGGGGTTAGTGGACCCGACGGCTCCTTTGAACGCAGGTCTGGCTCAGGCTGAGCACCCCAGACGCGTGCGAGGGATGGGGATAGGCGCCAGACCTAGCATGGTCTACGGCAGGAGTGCCACCTCTGAGGCTGGCAGCTCTAGAGGGGTCAGACGTCCGAGGGACGAGTCTATTGACTAGCTGCGGTTAGATTTGGAGTAGCAGATGGCATAGCAGCAGTAGCAGCAGATGCACCAGTTGCATCTGCAGCATATGCAACAGATGCAGCTGCAGGCTGATATGATCTACGCTCAGCAGACGCAGTGGCGTGATATCGCGAACAACATGCTCGAGCGGTCATGGAGTCGCCTGTTCCCGGACGAGCAGCATCCACACGTTCCCCCTGTCCCTCAGTACGTCGTCCCGACTACTACTACTCCTCCTCCTCCTACTCCTGCTCCTGTTGATGATGATGGTGCGGTTCACTCTGCGCAGTAGCCCGATCCAGCAACACCTGAGGGAGCACCAGATGATCAGCCTCCAGCTACTTAGTTTAGGACATATTTTTTTTATTTGTTGTGGAAACATTTGTAAATATATATATATATATGATTTTGTATTTCAGAACTTAAATTCTTATTGGGTTTAATATAATTATATTTATATTATTAGATCGTGTTGTTGAATTTATGAATTAATTGCAACAATATTATTTATATTTCTAAATTAAAAAAAATAAAGCATATATATATTTATAGTGGTTTTAAATAAAAACCGCTACAAATATATATAGTTGTAGCGGTTCTACAAGAAAAACCGCTACAAATATATATAGTTGTAGCGGTTCTCCAAGAAAAACCGCTACAACAATATATATATTTGTAGCGGTTCTACAATAGAAACCGCTACAAATATGTATATGGTTGTAATGGGTTTACAATAAAAACCGCTACAAATACTTATCACTTGAATTTTGAAATTTTCCGCCTTTGTGCACATTTGTAGTGGTTATGTTATGTATAACTGCTATATATTAAAAATTATTTTTAAATTTGCTGTCCAACGGCTTTAATGTTAGTAGCGGTTGTACACATATAACCGCTACAAATACTCAGCGTGTATATTTTGAATTTCCTACCAATGTGTAACGGCTTGAAAATTAGTAGCGGTTTTATATATGTAACCGCTACTAATATTTTATAACTATAGCGGTTAGTATAGTGGTTTGAGAACCGTTACAAAATTATAAACGTTAGAATTTCAGAATATAAGGTTCTTGGCATTCGTAGCTATACTTTCTTCTCTCTCACTAAAAGCTATGGATAAATCATGGATCAGGTTGCCACACAATTCTCCTGAATATTTGTACGAATTAAACAGTTTCTTGGATTTCGCATTCACTCACGCCAGCTGTAACGGCAAGATCGTCTGTCCATGTCGGAGATGCAAGTTCAAGAAGTGGCATGCATGAAATGTTGTGAAGGAGCATTTGCTTGTGAAGCCTTTCCCTGAGGACTATACGTTCTGGGCAGTTCATGGTGAGACGATGCTCTTCCTCGAAGTTCTCAAGTAGTCGTTCAAGTAGATGAAGATGATCCTGTGAATGATCCTGTGCGTGATGCGTTTGGATTTCAAGGCGACAACTTCAACGAAGAAGTGCAAGGTTCTGAACTGGTTTTTATGAGGAATGAAGAAGCACGGGATTTTTTCAGCTTGATGGATGAAGCAGATCGTCCTTTATATCAAGGTTGTCGCAAATATTCTAAATTATCTTTCTTGATCAAATTGTATCATATCAAGTGGTTATGTGGGATCACAGATAAGGGAATGTCGATGTTGCTCGACTTATTACAAGATGCATTCCCCGACGCTGAGATTCCCACAACGTTCTACGAGGCCAAGAAGATTATTAATAGGTTGGGGTTTAATTATCAAAAGATTGATGCATGCCCAAATGATTGTATGCTGTATTGGGGAGACGATTCCAGCAGGGAGACTTGTAAGAGATGTCACACATCGAGATACAAGACAATTCGGAAGGGGAAAAAGAAGAAGAAGAAACCTGCAAAGATTCTCAGGTACTTCCCTTTGAAACCTCGCTTACAAAGATTATTTATGTCGTCTAAAATTGAGAAACACATGAGGTGTTATGCCGTTGATAACAACGAAAACGGTAAATTAAGACATCCCCGGGATACAGCTGCTTGGAAAACGTTTGACAACGACTTTCCAGATTTTGCGACTGACCCCAGAAGTGTTCTGCTTGTGTTGGCGACCGACGGTTTCAATCCTTTCGGGAATCTTAGCACAAGTTACAGTATATGGCCGGTAGTCTTAGTTCCCTACAACTTACCCCTGGATGTGTATGAAACAAAGCTCTTTCATTATGTCTATGATCATTCCAGGCAAAAAGGCACCAGGCAATGACATCGATGTGTATCTCCAACCGCTTATTACAAAATTGCTTGACCTGTGGAATGTCGGCTTGGAGATATACGACGCTTACGACAAGACTTTGTTCAACTTGCGTGCAGCCTTGATGTGGATGATTAGTGACTTTCTTGGCCTTGGCACATTATCTGGTTGGAATGTGCATACTGAGTCGGCGTGTCCAGCTTGCAATTTTGACTCTGACGCATTGCGCCTTCCTCACAGCCGAAAGTGGTGCTTTATGGGGCATTGGAGGTTTCTCGATGGAACGCATAAGTTCAGATTACAGCGGAATCACTTCAATGGGAAACCAGAAAAAAGAGGACCTCCTTAGACTTTGTCCGATACAGATATCTTACAGCAGCTTGAGCATGTTGACTTTGAGTTTGGAAAAAGCGACAATTCAGCACAAACTCGCCAAAAGACACGCAGGACTTCGGCGCCTCAGCAGTGGAAGAAGATAAGTATTTTATTCACTCTTCTATATTGGAGATCTAATTTACTTCACCACAGTCTTGATGTAATGCACATTGAAAAGAATGTTTGCGACAATGTGCTGTATACGCTGCTTAACGAACCCGGCAAGACAAAAGATCACCTTCAAGCAAGGAAAGATTTACGCGACATGGGAGTTCGTGAAGACGCTTGGCCAGATGAGTATGACAGATTTCAACCAGCAAAGTTTACCCTCACAAAACCGAACAAGGAAGTCTTCCTCGTGACGTTGAAGAAATTAAAAGTTCCTGATGGGTATTCAAGCAACATTTCTCGATGTGTTGACTTGCAGGCTTGAAAGGTTGCTAGCCTGAAGAGTCATGACTCACATGTTCTTATGCTGCAGTTACTCCCTCTGGCTATAAAGAATACACTTCCTCCTGATGTTTCCATCGTTTCGATGGAACTTTGTTCTTTTTTTCGGAAGTTGTGTTTTAAGGTTTTGATCGTTGAGGAGATCAATCAGCTGCAGTCCAAAATTATTCTTACGCTTTGTCATTTGGAGATGATTTTTCCTCCATCCTTTTTTACTGTGATGGTTCACCTTACAGTCCACCTCGTTCATGAAAAAAAGCTCACTGGACCAATACAATATCATTGATATATCCGATTGAGAGGTACTCATTTTAAATATGTGCTTTATTCTCCGTATTTAATGTTTGCTAGTCGTCCTTTTCAGCATTTTATATCAATTTTCTCATCTGTACTTCGTAGGTTACTTGGGAAATTAAAATCTTACGTAAGGAATAAGGCGTGGCTAGAAGGTTCTATAGCTGAAGGCTATATAGGGGATGAGATGCTATATTTTTGCTCAAGGTACTTTGATGATCTTGAGACGGCTTTCAACCGCCCACCTCGTGTTGACGATTGTCCTGATCCTGTGCCGGCACCAGGAGAATTTATCCCTCGTGTTGGTAAACCAGTTGGAGCAACTGAGAACTTCAAACTAACGGCAACTGAGAAGTTCCAAGAACATAGACATGTCTTGATTAATTGGACTCAAGTTGAACCTTTCATACGGTAAGAATTGTACACTCACATGTTATTCGATCTATATCTTTCGTAACATTTCTCACTTTCATTTCACTATCGGCTTTCCATTATTAATTGTAGGGAATTCAGAAGTCATGTGAAGTGTCAACTTAGGATCCGTACATAGACATCCTCAGAAGTTGATAGGAGGGTCCACAGAGAATTCCCAAGCTGGTTTGCTCGCAGAATACTAAATGACCACAACCCAAACTCACCAGATTTTAGAGCTCTCGCAATCGGCCCTCTTGATCATGCAAAAAGGTTTACAGCATACAATGTCAATGGTTTTAAGTTTTGCACGATTTCACGGGATCAAGGATTGCAAACTCAGAATTCGAGTGTTTATGGCACATTTGGGACAAGGAGTTATGCGAGCAGCAGTGACACCAACATGCAGTTTAGAGCCGTCTCTTATTATGGCAAGCTTCTTGATGTGGTCGAACTTAATTATCAAGGCCGTTTTATGTTATGCTGTTCAAGTGTTTGTTGGCAAATACCACCACTTCTTGGGGACTGACAACTGACGACTTAGGAATCACATCAGTCAATTTCTCACGGCTGATTCATACTGGTATTTTTCAAGATGATGAGTCGTATATTCTAGCTTCAGAGGCACATCAGGTTTATTATGTCGAGGACGAGAGGTACAGGGATTGGCATATGGTCGTTCATCTAAAACCATGAGACCTTTATAACATGGGTGAAGGCGATAATATCGCCTATGAGAGTGAGCCATTTCAGCCAGCCGATTTTGAAAACTACTTCCCTGAAGGCGATGACAATTTACCTCTATTGCGGTGAGTTGTTTTAAGTCCACGTCATTTAAATTAAATTTTTTAAATTTAATAAAACATCCATAACAATAATTTTTCTACATAATTTCTGTAGAGATGGCGACGATGAGTGATCAAATTCAAATTATGCTTTTCTCTTTAAAAAAAACTGGAAAAAAATTTTTAAAATAAAATTTAAAAAACAAATTTTTTTTAAAAAAAATAATATTTGTAGCGGTTATTAAACTGCTACAAAATTAACAATAACCGCTACTAAATAAAAATCGCTACAAATAGTACGTGGATCCCTATAAATACCCTTACCATAACTCATTTCAAACACTCTCCAATTTCTTTTCACCTTACCTTTCTTTCATTTTCTCTCATTTACGACTTCTTTTGTATAAGTAGAGGAGCTGAATAATACGATCACATATGGTAACAAGTTTTTTTATTTTTTATTTACAATACTTCATTCCTTTATATAAAATTTATTCCCACCATTTTTTTTCTAGATATATTAGAAATGTATCTCATTTTCATCTATTTTTCATACACAATTACATTATATTAGACAACATAATAATTCCTTATTACCTACGTATCCTTAATAATATTATTAATATAATTTTTATACTAATCCAATTAAATTAAATTTATCCTTTTAATTTATTAATAAGCTAATTAAATTAGATAAACTAAGAAAAAAAAAGAAACTAATTAATTTAATATTAAAAGAATAGAAATATATGATTGTATATTTTTAAAAAAAATTTTAAATATTTTTAGCGGTTATTAAACCGCTACTAACAAACGCCCATTTTTAAACTCAAATTAAATTTTTTGGCGCTAAATTTGAATTTCATGAAATTAGTAGTAGTTTTATAATCGCTACAAATGTCATAAAAATTTAAAATTAGTAACGGTTTCTTAACCGCTACGAAATTGAAAAAAATGTCAATTTTCTTTTTCCCGCCTTGAAAATTTCAATTTTTTATATTTGTAGCGGTTATATAATCGCTACAAATGTTTTTGAAAAAAAATTTCGTTCATGGGGATGTTGTAGCGGTTTTTTGTAACCGCTACAAATTATGTAGCGGTTATGTTCCTTACGTAGCGGTTTTGTATAACCGCTACAAAATCACTTGCAACATACGATTTAGTAGCGGTTTACCTAACCGTTACTAATGTTGTTTGTAGTGGTTAAAACCGCTACTAATACCCATTTTTAACCGCTGCTAAATCACATTTTTTTTTTTGTAGTGTTTTATCTGTATATTTTCTTGAGTTTTCAAACCTTTTTTCAGATGAGTTTTTAGTTTTTTACCAACTAAACATTTTACTCGTGCAACTCGCTCTTGGAATGGCCATTTTACCGAGTTTGACCAAGTTAGAACTAAATCTGACTAAGTTTATGTCTTGAGCGAGTTTGAGTGAGTTAACTCGTTTTTCTGGGGTAAAAATTTCAATTCAGTTAAATCGTTTTTCTGAGGTAAAAATTTCAATTCAGTAAACTCTGTGGAGTTAACTCACGAGTTTGGGAATATTCAAGAAAACTTTGCAAATTCAGTAACTTTATACAAAGCTCTTTATTATAATAATTAATTTAAACTTGCGCACGAGATACATCTCCGCAAATTATGAGTTCTAAATCATATTAGGATGGGACAAAATAAAGAAAGCTAAGGGCATTGTGCCCTCTGATTTTTAGTAGGTCCCACACTAATTAATTAATGTAAATAAACAACGGTTGAAAAACAAGTTGCATGCTAAACGAGCGGTCATTTCTTTTATTATCCCTAAAACCCTACTGCAAGGATCATATATATATATATATAGCTGTTCAAATATCTTGTCATAGTGGGACTATTAATTTGTGTTACGCGAACTATATGAATTCAATCTTTTTTTCGTCTTAATTCCTAACTCTAATGGAGTTTCCATGGCAGAATTGGTTATCGGATCTGGTAATAATAATTCATCTGACCTATTCCTTCTGTTTTATAGGGTTCCATACATGATGAACATTATCTCTATATGCTTGTTTAATTAGTTCTCAAGGATCTCTTTGTGTTTCTCTCTTGTATTGTGGTTTGATTTTTCTTTTAAGGATATGGATGAGACTGGATTCTACAATAATCAATCACAACACAAGACTTACTCAATTGATAATGATGAAGATGAGTTTCTTAAAGAGGTCTTTCATCAACCTTGTTTCTCTTCTGAGAGTGACAGCACTCACTCTTCCTCTATTCAAAACAACAATGTCACCACCGCCGCCGCATCATACGGTGGTGGTGGTATTTCCGCCTCTGCTACTGCCCCCACCACCACCACCGTTAGCAGCTTTCCTTTGGATATTAACTCCGGAGGCGGCGCCGACCAACTGAAACCTAACGGCTCGGGCTCATCATTCCTCTCGATACTTGGACGATTATCGAACAACAGACCTGCAGTAGCCACACCGTCTCCGTCAACTTATATTCTCTCTTTTGATAACTCAACAATACTACGAGCCACCTCCGGCGAAGGTTACTGGAGACATGATTCCGTCGTGAAGAGAGGTAATCAAGAGAAATTGGAGAGTAGCACAGGAGGAGGAGGCAGCACAATGCGCGCTTCTCAAAAACAAACCCAAGAAAACCATAATAGTGATAGTCATCAGCCAAAAACAAATAACCAAGGGACAAAGAGGACTAGAAATTCATCTGAGTCATTGGATCACATAATCGCTGAGAGAAAAAGGAGACAAGAACTGACTGAGAAGTTTATTGCACTCTCAGCTACAATTCCGGGTCTCAAGAAGGTCAGTTTAAGTAATTAATTTCATTATATTATATACCATATTTCTTTATATCCTAATTCTTCAATACTATATACTCCACTACCTTACACAATATAGGACGTTTTTTGAAGAATAATTTGGTCCAACATATAAGTCATTTGTAAGATAATTAATACTCATTTTTCAGTTTTATCCTTATAATTAATGTCTACTTCTAATTTGTTCATTCATTAAATTTTTAACACATTTTTTAATAAGAGTAAAAGTGAAAAAATTTTCAACTTACAATATATTTAATGAATTAACTGTTCCTTCTTATTTCTCATCAATTAGTTAAAATATTTTATATTATGGATCGGATGTAGTATTCAAGTATATACAAACTCATCTCTCTTTAATTATATCATTTTGGCCTCCTACAAACCTGGCTTTGGATTAGCTTATGTTAAATACTTTCGCATTTTAGAGGAGTTTTGCCTTATAAAGTACAAAAGTTTTTTCAATTGAATTCCAAACACTTAGGCAATTCAAAGCTAACACTTTTACACCAGAACCGGCATTTTGCAAATGAAAACTAACAAAAGTTGCGTTTTAGGGAACTGCGGTTTTCTTGTCAACCTTGTAGCCAAACACACACACACACACACACACACACACACACACACACACACACACACGAGTTGTTTTGTTCTTTAAATGTTGAGCTGATGATTCAATGATGATTTGGATGAATATTAATGTCACAACTAATGATAGATTGACAAGGCTTCTATACTAAGCGAAGCGATAATTCACGTGAAGCAACTTCAAGAGCGTGTGAAAGAGTTAGAGGAACAGAACAAGAAGATGATAAATAGTACTGTGGAGTCATCTTTGTCGTACAAGATGAAGAAGAAGAAGAAGAAGAAGAAGAAGACGAAGAAGTCATCGTTGTTTATTAATGAAGCACTTCCTGATGTTGAAGCAAGAGTTTTACAGAGGGAAGTTCTCATCAGAATCCACTGTGAGAATCAAAAAGGCATCATTCTTAACTTATTGGCTCAGCTACACAGTCTTCATTTCTCCATAATCACTCATAGTGCCTTGCCATTTGGTAACTCCATTCTTGATATCACCATTATTGCTGAGGTACACATTCAATCCATATATAAACATTTAACTAAAAACCAACCGTGGTTTAGGACCACAATTTGATGATTTTATCCTTAAATATACTGTCACTAATTAATTAGCAACATAATTCTGTTACTAAATTAGTTTAGTAGTGGAATTCCGTTGCTAATTTATTGTTTATTGTAGTTATATATATATACTCTCTCTTGTCTTAAATGTAAGAGACAAATAACTAATTCACGTAGATTAAGAAAATTAATTAAATTAATTATTTGTTAAAAACCAATGTTAGTTTCCCTAAAGTATCATTTTCAATAATTTGCATTGGATACTTATAAAAAACCCCTTTATATGTGTAATCTAAGAAGGAAAAATAATCTAAATTCCTTCTATTTTATATACAAGAGTATCCTATTTATATACATGTGGTAGTATCTCTAATAAATGTTAGGATCCCTGATTATAGGGATATGATTCTAGGATCCCTGATTATCCTAACATCCCTGATTCTAGGGATATGTTTCCAAGATCCCTGATTATTCTAACACTCTCCCTCAAGTTGGAGCATATATATTGATCATGCCTAACTTATTACAAATATACTCAACCTGTGTCCCATTTAAGGCTTTCATCAGAAGATCTGCCAGCTAGTTGTTTGATCGCACGTGCCCTATAGATACAACATTCTCTTTGATTTTGTCATGAATAAAGTGACAATCGATTTCAATATGCTTTGTACGCTCATGGAATATAAAGTTCGATACTATATGAAGTGCTGCTTTATTGTCATACCATAGTTTTGCAGGTAATCTCATGGCAATGCCAATTTCCTTCATGAGTTGAAACACCCACACAATTTCTTGTATTGATTGTGACATAGATCTGTATTTTGCTTCTGCACTTGATTTTGACACAACACATTGCTTCTTACTTTTGTAAGATATGAAGTTTCCACTAACAAACACACAGTAACCTATAGTGGACCGTCTTGTGGCCTTAGACCCTGTATGATCTGTATCACAGAAGCACTTGCCTTTAGTATGCCCATAATCTGTATAGAGAATGCCACGACCTGGGGAATTTTTCAAATAATGCAAGATATGCTCTAAGGTTTCCCACTGTGCCACTATTGGAGATGCCATGAATTGGCTGAGCATACTGACTGAGAAGGTTATATCAGGATGAGTTACTATCAGATAATTCAGCTTCCCAATGAGTTATCTATACCTCTCAGGATATGCAAACAGCTTCAATTTCTTTGGATTAATCTTCTTCTTCAAATCATTAGGAAGCTCATCAAACATGCTATCATTAAGATCTAGGAACGGATTCAGAATCATGCGAATGCTGCTTGGTGTAGCTCTATGATTTCTAATCTCCTTTAAAAGATCGAGAGCATACTTCCTCTAAGTCAAAATGATGCTCTTCTTGCTTCTCAAAACCTCAATACCAAGAAAATACTTTAATTGTTCCAAGTCTTTTGTCTGGAAGTGAGAGTTAAGGAAGACTTTAAGTTCTGAGATTCTAGAGATATTATTCCTAGTAATCACAATATCATTAACATATACTATTAGAAGAATCATGTCTGGATTGGACTGCTAGTAGAACACAAGGTGATCACACTTGCTTTGGCTTAACCTAAACTTCTTGACTACGCCACAAAATCTATCGAACTAGGTATAGGGACTTTGCTTTAGATCATACACTGACTTGTGGAGGTAGCACACTTTCCTATGCTCCCCCTGAGCAACGAACCTAGGTGGTTGCTCCATTTAAACTTTCTCAAGGAGTTCACCATTCAAAAAGGCATTCTTAACATCCAACTGATGCAAATCCCAATGATAGGTAGTAGCCAGAGAGACAAGAAGACAAATTGAGTTGAGCTTAGCTACAGGGGAGAAAATCTCAGAATAATCAATGCCATAAGTTTGGGTATGCCCTTTAGTAATAAGCTGAAGATTCAACCGTTCTAAGGAACCTTCAACCTTAGTCTTAACAACGAACACCCATTTACATCTAATGGCCTTCTTCCCAGAAGGTAGATCAACAAGAGTCCAGGTACCAGCCTTTTTTAGGGCTACCATTTCTTCGTCTATCGCTGCACGCTAACCAAGGTGAGTCAAGGCTTGGTGAAGGGTGATAGAGGTAGAGATGGACTCAAGGGTGGCCATAAGGGAATAGTAAATAGGGGACAAATGCTGGTAAGACATAAATGAGGAGATAGGATAGGTACAATCAACATATCTTTTGGGAGGACAATGAGGAAGGATACCTTTTCAGAGGGTAATAGGCAGGTCATCAGGGTGATAATAGCAAAATCAGGGACAACAATGGGAGGCTCGACGAGGCAAGATCAGGAACTAGGGAGTCATGAATGGAATTCGCCAGTGAAGTAGTCACTAGCGAAGCCAGAACATTGGCAACATCAGCATCATCAATGATATCAGTTTCCAAAATAGCAGCCTGTACTAGTGAGATAGGGACATGATAAACCAAAACATTATTAGGCTCATCAACGATGAAGGGAGACTCAGAGAAGACCGAAGACTTGAAGAAAAGAGAAAACTCATGAAAGGTCACATCAGTGAACACAAGGTAACAATGGAGATCAAGAGAGTAACATTGATAACCTTTTTGAACTCAATAATAACTAAGAAAGACACACCTTAAGGACTTGGGATTGAGTTTATTAACACTTAGACGGACATCTCAAACAAAGCAGACATAGCAAAAAAAATTTTATTAATAGGAAACAACTTAGTGGTGGGAAATAGAACATAATATAAAATGCCACCACTAAGGACAACTGAAGGCATGTGATTGATAAGAAAACAAGTAGTAGACACAACATCATCCCAAAAGGATTTATGGACATAGGAGTGAAACATGAGAGCCCGGGCAATTTCTAAGAGATAATTGTTCTTTCTTTCAGTAATACCATTTTGAGCAGGTGTATCATAGCCTCTACCAATAATCCACTTCATCGAAAGATCCTGAATTAAACAATTGTCAGGGAATAGTGAGATAAAATAGTTCAAATGATGAGTCAGTTTACTTAAAGACAAAATATTAAATGTGAGATCGAGAACATTAAGTATAGAAGATTGTGAAAAAGATGGAGTTGGTTTAATAGTGCATGATCCAAGTACACAGACTGGGGAACCATTGGTGACGAATGTAGAGGATGGGTTGGCATAGAGGGCATATGATGATACTAAATGATGGTTACCTGTCATGTAGTCGGTGGCACCAAAATCAATAACCCACTTCCTAGAAGTAGTAGCAAGACCAGAGGACAAAGTACCTATAGCTAGGGCCCGTGCGGATGATGGACCAAAATCAAATTGATTAGGTACTTGGGAAATATGTGTAAGACTACGTTGCTGATTACGCTGTTGTTTATTTTGTAATCTATGACAATTTTTCTTAATGTGACCAGGTTCCTTGCAATAATTGCAGATAAAATTTCCAGAAGGCATGTACGGAGTACTAGTGCCCTGTTTGGACCCATAATTCTTGTTGTTAAAGGAACCACGCCCAGCCAAAGCACTCGCATTTGGATCAACAGACGGGCAAACCAAACTATCAGTACAAAGAACCCATGAGAGGACATCTTTAAGAAATGGAAGCTCCTGATTAGACAAAATTTGACAGCGAATAGTCTCATAAAAGGAGTTAAGAGCTTTAAGAAAATTGATGATAGCCTGAAGTTCCAGACTCTTGATATGGGTTGGAAGATCCGCCTGTGAAGATATGAGTACTTTCATCTCTTTATACAACTGCTTGAACTCCAAGAAGAAATCCTTCAAGGGATGACCCTGCTGCTGAGAGCGATAGAAGCCTTTACATACTTTGTGAACCCGAGCAATATTCCCTTTACCAAAGAACATATATTCAAGATAGCTCATAAGTTCTTTTACAGTGTTGTAGTGACTAACAGAAGATAGAATATATGGTTCAATAAAGTTCTAAAGTTGGAAAAAAATTCGAGCATATGCTCTATTCCAAGCCAAAAGTTTTGTTTCATCACCTGAAGGGGGCCCTTAGTTAAATGAGTTTCCCTTTCAATGCCCAAAATATAAACCCTAAGAGTTTTGTTCCAATCACTATAGTTTGTCCAGTTTAATGGTGAAGTAGTAATCATAGCAGACATATGCAACATATCAAAGTTCTTCGAGATGAAAAATTAACCAATAAGCAAACAAAAACAATTCCAATGAAATCCCAAAGTACCACAAATTCCAAAATACCACAAATAGAACAAACGAGGGCCTCTAGATCTTCTAACCAAATGATCTTCTAACCAAATGCAATAGCAACCACCAAAGGCAAACACCCTCAACAAAAGCAAGACCTAAGAAACGGAATAGAAACCACCAACCGTACTGGGATAAACAATGTCGAACAGTACCAGTAACAGTGAACAGTGCTATTGCTACAGTCACAGTGAATAGTACTAAACAATGCCAATGAACAATAGAGCACAATGATGAAACAATACGTGCCGGAAAATAATTTCAGAGAGCCGTAGGCTCTGATACCATGTAATCTGAGAAAGGAAAAATAATCTCAATTCCTTGTATTATTATGTACAAAAGTATCCTATTAATATACATGTAGTAGTATCTCTAATAAATGTTAGGATCCCTGATTATAGGGATATGATTATAGGATCCCTGATTATCCTAACATCCCTTATTATAGGGATATAATTCTATGATCATTGATTATTCTAATAATATGTATATAGGTTGGTGAGGAACACAATATACCAGTGGAGGAACTTGTGAAAATGCTGAGAATGACTCTCTTGAAGAAGTCAGTTGACTGAGAACCAAGAAAGATCTGTGCCAGAGTATCAAACTATCAACTACGCACCATCCCCTAGTGATGATTGAATGAACTCATGTTTAGTTTGAATATCATGTTTTTAACAATGATTCAACTTTCAAATAATATTAATTATCATTTGATGTTGATTGTCATCACAACAATAAAAAAAAACCAATCAGAGATTTTATTTTGCATGCAATTTGAACCTATCGAGCCATATGTTATAATCATGTATTGTAAATTATACTCACTCCAATTCTTAATATAAGACATATTTATCTAATTTAATTAGATTAAAGAAGTTAGTTAGTATAACATATATTCTCTAAAACACTCTAGTCATCTTTCTTAATTTCCTCCTTCTGTCTCTTCCTTAATTATTGTTGAGGGAGCATAATAGGGGTAAATTAGTAATAATCATACTCCCCTAGTCCTATATAAAATGTAGATAATTAATTTATAGATGTTGAAAAATTATTTAAGTTTATTATTTATAAAAAACGTGTTTTGATTTTCCTCAAATACTCCTTTTAATTATTGCATTGGATACTACTTTTATTTATTTATTAATACATCCCTTGCTATATGCAATCAATATGGAGAGTTTAGGAAAACAATTACTTTCTCCTGCCTTAAATATAAGAGCTAGACAAAGGTTCACTATAATCCTTAATATAAGATCTCGGTCTAGCTACTTTATCTTCCAAATTTATGATTTTCCCCCCAAAATATATATCCATGTTGATTGCACATATGAAAGGGATTTCCATCAAAAGTATTCTAATGCACATGATTGAATATGGAATTTAAGAAAAACCAATATACATTTGTTACATCAGGTTAAAAAATATACATTTGTTACAAATAAAAACTAACTTAACTAATTGTTTTAATATTCGTAAATTAGTTATCTACTCTTGTATAAAGGACCGGAGGTAATATAAACTTGGGAAATAAAGTAGATTGAGACCTTACATTTAAAATCAAAATAAATTGTTTTACTAATTCTAAAACATATATAAGAATGAGATTAATCTAGATAAACATGCAAATGCAATAATTTTGGAGGGTTTTTTTTAATAGAAAGGAAAATTAAAATACTATGCAAAGGACTCAACTAACAGCTAGGCTAAAGACACTATATAGATGACGGGGATTCGGTTCAGTTAGAGCAAATAGGATTCACATGATGTTAACTTTCCTAACCCTAAATTTAGTTAATAAGACCAAAAGGAGATGGTGAATGAATAAAATTAACCTATTTAATTACCCAATGAGTAGTATGGGAAGCTCTCAAGCACAATAACACTTAATCCATTAGAGAACTTATGATAATATAAGTGCTAACTAATTAAAGCTATTAAAACTAATAATGATTTATTAAAATTAATTATAGAAATTATAGTTAGAATTATATAATTAGACAATTTAACAACTCAATTGAACAATCCAGAAGCAAAAACATAAATTAAACTTGCAATATAAACTGCATCAAATTAATAATCAGAACTCAATAATTATAAATTTAATTGACAATGCAAAGTTTTGTAAGCACAAATTCTAGCAAGTGTTTGAACACAAATTCAATTCAAATGTCAATCTAATCCAAAAATAAAAATGCCTACAAGCTAAAACTAGATTGCCTTCAAATAATATAATTTAAAAAATATTTAAAACTAAATAATCTCAAACCTTGAATCAAAATCTTAGGCTTTGGTTTCGTCTGAAGTAGTCTCAAGACTCTATGTATGTCTTCCATCCTCCAAGATTCTCTAAGCAAGTAATGGTCATTGATAAAATATAATAATGAAGAAAGGGTGGTGAGGTGGCGTCAGATTGAATGGGTTGAAATCAAATAATGTTTTAATGGACGATGTGAGTGAATAAAGGAGAGAAGCGAATACTGAATCTGGGAGAAAGGAATATACCAACGGAGTAAAAGTAAGAAGAAGGAATGGATGGCGGCTAGGTTACAATTAATGGAGGAAGGATAAGGGAGAAAGGAGAGTATGAATCCGTCAGCTTGAATTCTAATTGCCCCGAAATGATTTTCAGTTGCGGAAAAAAAGAAATACTATTACCTCCAATCATTCTAAATATAAGATTTAAATTATTTTTGTCCATATATTTATCATTTTATCTCTAAACTATTCTTATTAATTACACATGTTTTAAAAAAATTGGGAAAATACCATTTAGGTCCTAACCAAAAGAAATAATATTAGAACAGTTCTTATTGACAAGTGAGAGCTACCATTGCCCAATTATAGGACTGCCAATATATTATTTTCCTTGATTGGGACCTAAATAATATTCTCTAAAGAAAAAGTTGCATCAAGGAGTAGTTTTAATGTAGATGATTAAAGTGTGTATTTAAGAAAAAACAATACACATTTTAAATAAATAATTAATTTAACCAATTTTTTTAATACACATAAATTAGTTAAATATATTTTATATTAGGGTGAAGGTGAAAAAATATCTATAAATTTTTACTCAAAATGTACCTAATACCATATACTTTCAGAGGTACAAAAGTACACGTGAGTTCTTAAAAATGAGGCAAAAAAACCAAATCCATTAAACTGTTAACTTTGACCATTATTAGAGCCTTTGACTGATAGGCCTGATGTGGAAGTTGACAGAAAAAAAAAGTTCATGTTTGCACTGTCCTCATGTCCTGCATTCCTCTGAACCCAAAAAATAAATCAGGAAGGAGAGGGTAAAAATCAAGCAAAAGCATATTCTGATGAGCTTGCCGTGTTAGGATTAGATTTCAACCAAGCCAATTTCTTTGCTCGTCAAGGCTCATGCCTAGATCTCTCTCTAATCCTGGGAATTAGGGGTGTTCAATTTTTTCCCGTCCCGACCTTCCCGTCCCGATCCCGAGCAAATCGGGACGGGAAAAAATCGGGATCGGGATCGGTATTTCCCGATCCCGAAATATATAATTTTTTTTTAAATTACCTCTTATCATGTACTCAGTAGTGTCAAAAAAAAACTTTGTAAATCTAAATCACTCGCTCTCACTCGACTCCGTCTACTCTCAGTGTCTCACTCTCACTCACGGTCTCAGCGTCTCTCACCTTCTCACGCTCACGGTTCAGACTCGACCTCGACCCAGACGGCCGTCGGCCAGACCCTTCCTTCCAGTTCGGTAGTTCCCGCTTCAGGCTCTCTCGGCGTCAGCGTCAGGGTTGGCAACTTTTGAGCCCTAATTTCCTTCCCACTTCGGCGTCAGCGACGGTGACCAAATCTCCAATCTCGGCGTCGGCGACGGTGACCCTGGCTGAGGACCCTAATCTCGATCTCTCATCCCCTCTCTGTGCGACGGACGACGCTTCCGACGGTGGTCCTAGCGGCTGGCGCGCATCCCTCTCTGAATTTATTCTCCAAAGTCCAAATCCCCAATCTCCATATAAGTGGTAATTGACTAATTGTTCGTTTGAATTCTTTGGTGTTCCTACGTTGTAGATTTTATATGTCACTGTAAGTCTGTAAGCATCAAAGCATGTGATATTTGCTTATTTTTCTGAAAGAGGTGTTCCTACGTTGTGATATTTTTACTGGAAAGATTATTGGGAGTGGGGTTATTGATCCAAAAATAAATATGGAATCCTTTCCTTTGTCTCTTGTTTGAATCGGCTGCTAAAGAATTTCCAGCTAATGACTTAGGCTATTTAATGTTTCTGAAAGTCTGTTGTTTTATTTAATATTTGAATTCCCTTGCTCTTGGATCTGTGCCTCGGTGGGTATTTCCTTATATGAAGTACTATTATACTAGTTACTTGTAAAGTGAGCTTGTAGCCTAGCTGAAAAGAAACACTTGCTGGTTTGTTAGGAATATAATATGGCTGAGAAGAGAAAGAAACACTTTTACATGGTTTGTTACCATGGAATTGCTCTGTTACCATGGCTGAGAAGAGAAAGAAACACTTTTAGCAATATAATATGGTTGATAGGCTTATGTATATGTCTGTTTTAAGATTAATCTGATATGGATGACATGGGAAAATAAATGGATGCTGAAGGATATGTGTGATTCCCTTATTTTCCTTCCTTTTATAGAAATAAATGGATGCTGAAGGATATATTGAAGTAAGTCAAGCAGAACCTAAAGATCCTTCTACACAAGGTAGTGAAGCTACTCATACAAATGAGGAGGAAAATGTCACAAGTGATACAAATGATGATAAGGGAGATGAAGAAGTTCAAGGTCCAAGGAAGAAACACAAATCTTTAGTTTGGGATGCTTTTGAGAAGCTACCCATAGAACAATTTAAAGATGGACAACTTAGGGCCAAGTGCAAGTATTGCAACAAGCCACTTGAATGTGACCCTGTACTGCAAGGGACAAGTGGATTGTTGAAACATTTACAAACATGTATCAAAAATCCAAACAGACCGAACAAGGCTAAACAATCTTTGTTGGCATCTACTCTTGAAGGAAGTAGCAAAAAGCTGACTCATCATTTGTTCAATCAAGAAGAATGCAGATTGTCAATTGCAAAGTTTGTTATACTAGATGAAATGCCATTTCGAGTGGTAGACGGTGTGGGGTTTAAACAGATGATGATGAAGGTTGAACATCGCCTTCAAATTCCTTCGAGGACGACAGTAACAAGGGATTGCTTGAGGTTTTATATGCAAGAATCAATAAAATTGAAGAGGTATTTTAAAAGAACAAAAGTTCATGTTTCCCTTACAACAAATACTTGGACTTCTTGTCAAAATGCCAACTATATGTGCTTGACTGCTCACTGGATTGATGAGGATTGGACATACCAAAAGCGAATCTTGAATTTCTGTATAATAGAAAACCATAAGGGTGAGACAATTACAGCAACTTTGGAGAGATGTTTATTAGCTTGGAACATTGATAATGTCTATACAATTACGGTTGATAATTCTGCTTCAAATGACAATGCAGTGGCAAGATTGAAAGAAGTTTTAAGGCATTGGAATGGTTTAGTTTGTGATGGAGACTTCTTACACTTGAGGTGTTGTGCACATATTTTGAACTTGATTGTTTCTGATGGTGTGAAGGAATTGCACAGCAGTGTTGAGGGCATTAGAAATGCCGTTAAATATGTTAGATCTTCTCCTTCAAGGCTTAAAAGGTTCAAAGAGTTTGTTGAGAAAATGAAAATTGACTCAAAAAGCCTACTTACAATGGATTGCCCAACTAGGTGGAATTCAATTTACCTTATGTTGGAGAGTGCCATTAAATTCAGCATTGTTTTTGAAAGGATGATCGATGATGATAAAGATTACAAACCGTTCTTTGTAGAAAAAGCTGTGGAATTTGTTGAGTTTTTGAAAGTCTTCTATGACATGACTTTACAATTTTCAGGATCACTTCATGTTACCTCAAACGAATGCTTCCAACAGATAGCTGAAGTTTATGTTATCCTCAAAGATGCAGCCAATGATCATATGAGTTTGTTATCTAATATGGCTGAAAATATGTTGTCCAAGTATGAAAAGTATTGGGGAAATCTTGGTGACATTAATCCTTTGTTGATGATAGGGATTTTACTTGACCCTAGGTATAAAACAACATATTTGCAGTATGCTTTTGAGGCTATCTTTGAGGATGCTGCACAGTGTGAGGCAATGATCAAAATGGTCTTAAATGTTTTGTATCATTTGTACGATCACTATGTAGTTGAGCTAGACACATCTCAATCTCAGATTGTAAACCAACCTCAGTCACAAGCATCGAGTCAAAGTCAAAGTACTACTACTAGTACTTCTACTCAGTCTCGCATATCTTTATTACGTCAAAGAATGCCTATAATGAGGCGGTTTATGGATCGATCTGAGGCAGATAATCAGCTAGATAAGTATGGAGAAGTGGATAAGTATCTTAAATCTGAGTTGACTGCATTAAAAGATGAAGAGTTTGATGTTTTGGCCTGGTGGAAAGAAAATGGTTCTAAATACAGAGTCCTTTCATCGATTGCACGTGATGTGCTGGCCATACCTGTATCCACCGTCTCTTCTGAATCTGCATTTAGTATGGGAGGTCGTGTCATTTCTGAATACAGAAGTTCTCTCTCACCAAAGACAGTTGAGGCACTCATTTGTACGCAAAATTGGTTATCTTCATCTACTTCTGCTTTGTGTGATCAACTAAAAGAACTTCAAATTGATAACTTCAATGACACTATTACTGTAGAACAAGGTAATATCTATTCTTTTGGTTTTTTAGTTCATTTCATTTATTATTTATTAATTATTTGTAATTTTTGTTTCTTTTGCTTGTGCTTTTCGCAGTTGAATTGGTAACTTCAAGCATATCACATTCAGAGGAAGCGCTAGACAACTAATCAATGGTTAGTTTTCTTGTTGTTTCATTTAGTTTCATTTAATCTTATTAGTTGTCTGAAAATTAGGGAAATGGAATATGGCATTTTGCCTATCTATAACTTCAAGCATATCTATTGCTCTTCAAGCATATGAGCATTTTACTCTCTTTGTTGGTTGGGAGTCATTTGACTCATTTCCAAGCTGAGTGCTGCTTGTGGAGAATTAAATATATATTTTGAATAATATAATGATAATGATTTAGGGAGAATATGGGGTGGCAAAGTAGGACGAAGACAAAGTTGAAAATAACATATGCCCCAACTAAATCTCGTTGGATCCTCATGTTTATCTCTTGTCTTTACTTCAGCTCCCGCACGAGACAAGCAAACACACACAAAAGGAGCAATATATATAGAGTATATATATACACCTGTGCAATACCTCGTAAGGAAATTTTGGCAACCCCTCAGTCTATTCAAACTAATACCTCTGATCTGCTTTTGTATTATTGATATTAACACTTTTTGTTTTAATTGATTAATAACTCAGCTCTATGTTATATAGATAATATACTAAGTTTAATTTAATCTTATTAGTTATCATCTTGCTCTTTCTGAATCAACTGTCAAAAAGAATAATAACCATAACAATTTCTTGTATGATCTACAGTATCATGAAATGGCAGCAGAAGCATTCTATTTGATGGCCATGGTGTATGACAAGCTGGGACAGTTAGAAAAAAGGGAAGAAGCTGCAGATTTATTCAGGAAGCATATTTTGTGGATGCTGAATTGACTTATATGTTTTATGATATTTAGTGAATTTGTGTTTTATGAATTGGCTTTGTTCATTATATATTTTTATGCCTGTTCGGGATTGCAATTATATATATTAAGTGCTGCCCAGATTGCAATGGTACGCATATATGTTTCATAATTTTGAACGTTAAGTGCTGCCCAGATTGCAAAAAATGTCTACAGGGTGTTTTTTAGATCAGACCAAATCATGTTGTCATCACCTCTGGAAATTCGGGAAATTCCCGATCCCGATTTCGGGATTTCCCGTCCCGTCGAGACGGGAAATTCTCGGGATCGAGATCGAGATCAAGATCGGGAATGAAATCCCTTCCCGATCACTTTTCGGGATCGGGATCGGGAATGGGATTTCCCGATCCCGAACAGGCCTACTGGGAATCCTTGAGTTAACATTCTTCCATGTCAATTCCAACTTCACAGTCCCCAAAGAAATCATTCGACACCCATTTTTCTACGATCTCGATTTAAGCAACAACAAGCTCCAGGTTATTTCCTATAGCAATTTCTATTCAACAACTCATTTTTCTTAGATCTCAGGTTAGATAGCTTCACTAGACCAGTCCCTCTATCACTCTTACTCTCTTGATATGGACCCCATCTTAATCATCAACAACAAGTTCACCTGCGACTGTGAAGCACAAGAGGGGGTGGGGGGTGCGGCATGAGAGTGGGGCTGCGACGCTGCATAGTTTTTCTTTTTCAAATAATAAATTATCATTAGAAAATTTGCTGATGCGGATTCTTTTGTTATTATATTTTCCATGTCAGCCTTTTTAGTCAAAGGCTCTCCCTCTAACAGTCAAAGTAAACAGAGATATGGGTTGTGGTATTTTTGCTCCACTTTTGAAGACTTATGTACTTTCACACCTCCAAAAAGAATATGCTGTTAGGTGGACTTTAGATAAAAACTCATATATATTTTTATACCTTTATCCTTTATATTAAGGGTTGGAGGTGTTATGGTAGTATATGATTTACCATTTGTGACTTGGGGAAATTTTAGGGGGATAGATTATTAATCTCAAAAGAATCATGAAAAGTGAGAAAAAGTAAAGAGCACTACTAGAAAAAGGCCTACAACACCGTCATATATAGATCTTTATAGGCGAAGACAGTTTAAAAAGTATGATCGGTGGTATTTTGTAAATATTGATACAAATTAATGCCGGTTGTACTTTCACTCAGTCTAAATAATATTTTCTAAACCGGTTGTAATGTATTGCCTTATTGATAAATATTAAATATTAAGAAAATTTAAAAATGTAAATTCTTTTTAGATTGGACGCTTATACATCTGATTTAAATATCCTTTTAGATGCCATCGTTTCTTTATGCAATTTGATTATATTCAGACCAGTTAGTGGCACAAGTTCTAAATATGGTAATCCAAACTGTCGTTTAACTCTTGACCGGACTAATTGTGGTTTATTTTTCTAACGTTCACTTTTTATTTAGATCATATAAGATGTGAATCCTATAAGACCCCGTCTTACATACCACTTATCATTGATATTCATCACAATAGCAATATGCGGTTTAGCGGGTACACAGGAATAGCATATATATACTAATAAAATGTACATGATTATTTTACAGAAATCCCCACAAGGTATGTGAATAGCAATTACAAACCTTGAAATAATAAAATGGTCCTCAAATAACCAACATCTTCACTCATTCTTGACTAGAGCCTTCAATTGCCGGTAAATACGATCATGCCCTCAGAGCCATTTTTTGCTGCTGCAAACTTTATACATTTATAGAAAGGATGAGATTCAAGAGAATCTTAGTAGTAACATACAACCAATCATTTAAAATGCGATAATTAAATATGCAATGCACCATATAGTGTAAAATGAAAATCCATACTGTATTGTGTGTGTGCACATTACTCAGGGCCAAATGACTGTTTGGATCCCTTACTTGTTCGTGTATCGTAAGTATGCACATTACTCAAGATCAAATGACTGTTTAGATTCCCCACTTATCTGTATACCTCAGCTAGGCTCAAGACCATAGCCTGAGCATAATTTAGTGCCCTTAAGCATTATAATTCGGTGTACCCGTAGGCACTGTGTTCATATCATAGAATATAGCAACATACAGCATCAACATTCACATAGTATATGAGATAGAGTTACTATCTGAAATAGCCCTTTCCCGCCTAATCGTCTAATTGGCTTGATCCGGCTCGGCTACAACTGTCCGGTCCTAAAATTTCAAGTTTACAAGAATTAGGTTAATACCCATTCATGTACTACTCTTAACTCTTTTAAACTCATTTTGTTGGTTATCTTAGCTTAAAACTGCGAAACGACCAAAATACCCCTAGGGATCTGGTCTAAGTCCCTTTGTACTCGGTCCAACTGTACTTTTTAAAAAATTATAATCCAAGCTATTTCTACATGATTTCAACCAAGGAATCCATTTTTAACCTCGAAATTACCAAATTTACTATTAAAAGATGAAAATGCCCTTAGCAGCTCCTAACTTGGGGTTTTTGGGGTATTTTTGACATTTCCATTCTAAGGCCTTTCACACTTCATACTTAACATAGACCCTACACAATTTTTCATTCTAAACACAATGAAATCATCAAAAACACCAAAATCTAGTCCAAACATAGCCCAACACAGGTCTGGACAAAATTCCATAAAAATTGGGGAAAATGGAGTTTCTTGATTCCATTCCATTAATCACCTTCCTTTCACCTTTAATCACTAGTTTAACCACTTAAACACCTTTTAATCATGATTAATGGAAAATTGGGCAGCACTTCCCCTTAGGGTTTGGTGTAACACCCCAAATTTTATTCCTCAATATGCCTTGTAAACATTTGTAACATTTACTGAAATGGAAGGGTGAATTTTGGAGATGTGATTATGCTCTCAGTGAGATTTTCTATGAGACAGTAAGTTTGTCATGGAAAAATATAGTTTTTTGCCAATTGGAAGAAAAAAATTCTCAGAATTAAATTCTTTGGATGTTGTTCTAGGAAATTAGCAGTTTTTTTGTGCTGACTTCAAAAAATCATAACTCTTTGCATACAGCTCCAAAAATTACCCATTACCTATCAAATTAAAGTTTAGGATATCTACTTTCACCCTATAAAATTCCACAATTTTTGAACTTCCTTTAGAATTACTCCAATTTGATGTCTACAAATTTAGTTATGATTTTTCAAAGTTTGGGTAGAAAATCTACCAGAATTTACATAAACAAAAAATGTGGAAAATATGTGATGGCAATTTTGCAATTTATGGGATAACCCATCAGCCTATTTTTGCTAACTTAAAGGACCCTTTGGACATTACTTTATGGGCCAATTAAGGGAAGGAAATTGGTTCATTTATCATGGGGTTTTACGACATAAAAAGTCAACTTTTTATATTTATGTTTAATTAAATAATGAGGGGTAAAATAGGATATTTTTAAAATGCAATTCCCATAATCTTTTCGTCCATTTCCATTGTGCAAGCTTTAGCATAGAGAGAGAGAGTGTGTGTGTGTGTGTGTGTGTTTTGATTTCTAGAGAGAAGGAGGAGCAAATTTTCAAGCTAAGCTTGATTTCATCGGTGGTTTAGCTCCTAACATATGTAATCCTTCCTCTAAGCTATTCCTCTATGTGGTTTAAGGTGTTTGTGAAACAAAATTTTAGTGTTGAGAGGACTAAGGTTTCAACCAACGAGGAAAGAACAAGGGAAAGCAATGGTGACTTCATAAACCATAAATTATTGTTGTTGTTGTTAGTTAGTTAGTTTAATCGGTGGTTTTGAGGTTGATTTCGGTGATTTGTAAAATTTGGGAAAATGGAAACCCTGGCTTTTATGCTACCCAAATTTGGTCTAAATCATGTTTGGAATGTAATTAAATAGTTAATATAGTGATTAGGAGTAGAAAGGAGCAAATCTGCGGAGTCAAAATTCAAAAACCCCAACTTTTTCTGGAGAATCCTAAGTTTCGGCTAGGACTAATTAGATGGCTAGGAGCTGGATTTTCATGAAATTGATAATTCCATTATGTTCAAGAGGGAAACTTAGGTAGGGTTACAGTTGATCACTTTTTCAGAAAAGACCTAGAAAGCATAATGACCAAAATGTCCCTGAAACCCTAAATTAGGGGCTGCCAAAGGCATTTTTGTCTTTTGGCAGTGAATTTGGTAATTTTGAGGATAAAAATGGATTCCTTGGGAAAAAATATGTAAGAATAGCCTGAGTCAAAATTTCAAAAAAAGTACGGTCTGACCAGGTACAGTGGGGCTCGGGCTGGGTCCCTAGGGGCAATTTGGTAATTTTTAAATATAGACTAATATAACTACCAGAAACACTATGGAAGTGTTTAAAATGTTATATGAATGATTTTTAACCTAATTCTTATACATTTGGGATTTTAGGATCAGATAGTAGTCTAAGTCGAACACAGAATATTGGACTAATAAAAAGGGTACAAGAAGAGGACTTATAGACCAGAGGTAGGGGACTTACCTTACTTGTATGTATTTGATATCTTTACTTGTGCAGTGATGTATGTGATTGCTTTATTTGATTGTGTAGAGCATATTTGAACAATGAAGCTCTGTTTCTGTTTATGCTCTGGCCATAGTTATGTTGCATGAAACATTAAGCATGCAGAAATGTCATTATGGGGCATGGATCTAGTTAAAGCTAACATGTCATGCACATAGCATCTATCATACATGCATTATGTTACTGTTTACCTACTGAGATTCTCTCGAATCTCACCCTCCCCTACCAACAATTTTGATAGGTGAATACAGAAGGTATGCAAAGATTAGAGAAGAGAACTACACAAGAGGATTGCAGTGGTAGAACAAAAATAGAAAGATGTATTCATTTCACTGGGACATGTTTAGAAACCCTAGTAGCCCTGCGTGGCTACATTGATTGTAATTATCATGTACAAACCCCTATAGGAATTTCTGAAATCATGCACATATTATCAGTATATTTATACTATTCTTGTGTGCCCATCGAACTGCATATCATTTTCTACAAATACTCTGTAAAAGGTGAAAATAAGATAAAGGTATGACATTTGTCATGCCCAAATCACAAAATCAATCAAAACAACCACCAACCAATACAATATATATGTCAAAGTAAAGCTCTTTCTCACCTTTTGCTCTTTCTTGAGTTCTTTTCTTGATCCACCAACTTTGGCTCTTGCTAGAAGTCTCAAAACACCTCCTCTTAAAATTCTAAAACCATAGAAATGAAGCTCTCATCAAGAGGAACAACTTTCCTGAAGACCTCAAGAGCAAGAGAGGTGATTTGAAAGGTGAAAATTGAAGTAGAACACCTTATCTTTGTTCTTGTCTTCTCTTTTCTTTCTTTTGGCCTTGCTTGGCCGACTTGTGTGTGTAAGGAAGAGAGAGAGCTAATCTTCTCTTTTCTCTTCTTTAGCCACTTAAAGGCTTGGACGAAAATGCATATGGGAAATATGGGAAAAGGAAATAGTATGTGGTTATCATTTATTCTTCTTGTACAAGACAAATGGATTTACCATGTGTAGTAAAGTATTCTTTAATTGTGTTGACTTTTCCCTTCCCTCTTCTCTCCACTTTTTGGATGAAACATAAGGCTTTTGGAAGGATAATTATCCATTTAAAATATCAACATGATGTAAATTTAAATTCAAATGGTTAACTATTGTCATATTAAAATTAATTTAAACGCACAACAAGCTAGAAAAATGCCTTCCTGTTATGCACACCCCTATGTAACTACAAATCTTGTGCATGCCAATTGATCTGCCTACTTTTATCTTAAACATAGGGAGCTCACTAGTTCCTAATAGTGCTTTTGATGTAGTGGTAGATCAACTAAATCTCAATTTGATTCTTTCTCAAAGAACTCATTTCCCTTTCCAATGCTTTCTTCCATTCTTCCTTGACATTGTCTCTTATACAAAATGCAACTGATCCTCCTCCTTTGGAATAACCATGAACATTTTTCTCAGTTATTCCTTTTCACTGGAGCTTCGTACCTTTCTTCTTTATTTTGTTTAGGTCTCTTTATTGACCATTCTAACCTCCCAATTATAGAAACAATTGAGGATTGTCGGTATGTTCTATACTGCCTTATATTTGTGTCTTGTAAAGAGATACAATGTGATTAGTTTCACCCTTATTTGAAAACTAATTCACAATAAATGTGGTACCTTTCAATTCTTTTCGGTCACAATTCTATTATCATTTTCACTTTTGAAAACGTAATCTTTATGAGCTCCCACTTACAACCATTTTAGGAGTTCGCAAATGACCCTCATGGTCTATAAAAAAACTCATATATAACTTTTGCTTAGTCCAACATTTATAGGGTGTAAAAGTGACCACTTTAGAGGACACATGGTTACTCTCAAATTCATATACACCTAATGAAACCAAGGATGTGTGCATGGGCCACATAGTTAAACTCAAGTCCATATACACCTGATGAAACCAAGGATGTGTGCATGTGTACGAATCCACCAAAGGTGGACTACATAATACTCTACCACTCACATTTGGTGGGTTAGTGTGAACCATAACACATTTAACCATGTCTAATAATATTCTATTACACCTTTATAAACTCTTTTTGGTGATGGAATGCTAGGGATAATTAACTATTTAATTATTTCCTTTTCACAAAGCTCATTGAACCTGATCAAATAGATAATCACAACCTTGATAAGTTTGTAGGACCTTTAAAATTCCTATCCAGTTGATTCGTAACCTTCATTCACATATCGTCTAAAACACTCTAGCTTTAGACTTGTGTGAAATCTAGTAGTAACCATAATCATGAGAAATCAACAAAGGTAATAATATACCAAGCTCTGTGTCTTACCCTCATACTTATAGGACCACATGCAACAAACCAAAATAATTGCAATGTATACTCAATTCTAGTTCTCTTACTAAAAATCTTTCATTATGTCATTTCGAGAATCAATTTATGCATCCTTACTAGCAAGACATATATTTAAGTTAATACTTGAATTAGAAGAAATGGCAATGCAATCATGCACAAAGAATTTACCAACCAAAGAAATTTATTGAAAGAAAGATTGAATCATAAATATACAAATTTATAGAGCAATTTATACTGTTTTGTTTCATTTATCAAGTCATATAGGTATCATAATCTTTTTTATACAAGCTGACATCTCAACTTCAGTATTATCATGACCATTTGTCAATGGCTTGATAATGAATTAATTTTATAAATACAAGATATTTTGATTGTCCCTATTAAATTTATAAATAATGTTCTTAGTAGTTTCTCTTGACTTAGTCATTCAAATTATCCCACACACAAGGTTATTCATAATTTATTTAATTCAAAAACTAATTAATAATATAGCGCATTGAAGTATACAATGTTATGTACTTATATTATTCCTGACTAGAAAAATAACAACGTCATTGGGTCTATGATTAGGAGAATATGTTAGTACCTCCCATCACATAGATCTCAACTATGCCATTATTATCTATCAAAAATTCCATACAAGTATCTTAAATGATATGCTCAATTATTATTCTTAGAAAACTCATTTTCTAAGAGCTCCCACTCATAAAGAGTATTTGACTTTTACTTCTTCATGTTTTCATTACATTATATACATAATGTCTTATTAACTTCTTATTTAGGAGTCGAGGAAACTTAATAGTTTATCCAAGTTCTCTTTTCAACCCAAATTTTCAGCCAAATCTGATAGGTTCTCAACAACTATTGTTTTTCTGAAAATTGTAAGAACTTTTATATCTTCTATCATTTCAACAATCTCCTAGAGTTTCTCTATATTTTCTAGAAGAAATATTTTAAATTTCTTATTCAAATCATATCTATTTTCTAACAAAAACATTTATTATTTCTTCTTAAAAGATTTAGACTAGGCTTTAGACTTTGTTCTTCTCTTAAAATAGGCCTTCACTCCTTACTTAAAGAGTGATATTTTCATGAACTTCACCATGATCCAGAATGTGGACATTAGGAAATTTCTCCGTTTTGAAATTTTCTTTTACTTTCAATCCGATACTACTTCCTTAGTATATGATCTTTCACTTTTACCTTATTGAGTTTTCTCAAGTTTTGAATCTTAACATTAAATTTCTTAAGATTCAGAAAATTCAAATTCATCTTAGAAATTATCTTTTCAGTTCTCTTCCAATTGCTCATTTTATTCTATTTCAGGATCAATTTACTTTGAATTATTTTTATCTTGATCCTTCTCGGGATTTGATCCTTCTAAATTGTTGGTCAAGGGCTTATACTCAAATAGAAAAATACCTACCTTATTTATTACTAAAAAAGTCATGTTCTTTTTAATTATTTATGGTTGGATCATTGTTCAAAGGTTTTAACCGAGAAACTTCTTTCTTTTTTAAAGTCATCAAGCTCATGTTGAGGAATAAGTTTTTTAACAAAAACATTGTTCAAAATACAAAAATCTTTTGGTTTAGTGCTTCTAAAACAATATTAAATCATATCTATCTCAAATAAAAATAAGATAAATCATTTCAAATATTTTAAGGATTTTTAAACACATAAAATTCTCTATTATAACATTGAAAACATTTAAAATAGATTCAAATATGTTTAAAATAGATAAATTATATGTCCAAATGTAGAACATGAAATTTGGGAATTTTACATCATATTTTCAACTAAATTTGACCGTACACGTGCTCCCACGCACCAAATAAATAGAAGAAACAATTTTTTTTTTAATAAAATAAGAGCCCAATCTAGCCAGCCCAACTTCAGGTTCTTTTTAAACCACTAAAGCCCAAAAAAATGTTGTCCAGCCCAGATGTTTTTATCCAAAACTACTGAGCCCAACCACCTTACTCTTCTTTTTATATGAGCCCAACCTAGTCAGCCTAACTTCAGGTTGTTTTAAAAAGCACTATTGACCAAAAATTCTGTCCAGCCCAGACTTTCTTCTAAATGCATTCAGCCCAATCTCTTCGAAGCCCAACAACATATTTTTTTTTGTAGCTTAATTGTCCCTGAGCCCAGTACCCTCCTTACTACTCCTCCGGTCCTGTTTATAAGTAATTTTCTCTCTCATAAGGTTGGTTCCTTTTATAAGCAACTTTCATTTTTTATCTGAAAATATAAGCTTATTTTTTCTATTTTATCCTTATTAAATATTAATTCTTTCTCATATTTTAAACTTATTATCTCTCATACTTTTTATCTATTATCTCTCCTACACTCTTTTCATAAATAGAGGAATATATGGAAAAAATATGGCATTTTTGACACATTTATTACTTTTAACTAGTAGTTCATTTTACACAATCAAGAGAAAAGTTGCTTATAAATAGAATCAAAGAGAATATTTTTTTAATAACTAGCAAAACGACACCGTTTTGATCAAAGGGGGGTTGTCTGCAACCTTTAGCTAGGTTACACCAGACTCAGACCCGCGGACCCGACTCCTCTTGTCCTCGAAAAACGGCGCTTCCAGCCTCCGTTTGAGGTATTTTTGGTGTCGATTTCCTTGGTTTTTCGTCCCCTACACATTTATGCCAATTTCATGGTCCAAAACACTATTTTTCTTTGAACCCAATTTCAAAATTTAGAGGGACGGCATTTCGATTGCACAAGAAGTTTAGATCAACGTTTCTATACGGTTCTAGGTTCATTTTCTACGTTTTTATGAGATCTATATGTCTATTATGGTTTCGCATCCATATTTCTAAAGTTTCTCACAACCCAACAAAAAAAAAAAACGATATATGATGCAAGAAGAGGATTGAAAAAATAGAAATAAAACAGAGGAATCGAAATTACAGGTTCATGAACTTTTCATAGGCAGAACATTATCATGCGAACGATCTAAAAATAAATAAATAAAAAAATAAAACAAAACATGCTTTCTTTCTGCTATGTATTTTTTTTTTCATGAATGCACTGATGATAATATATATATTATCCCAAAGAGAAAACAATAAATTGAGAGGTAAAAACTACTGTATCTTTTAAGTATTAATCAGTGAATCAGAATAGCACCAAGGAAGTAACGGTAATTAACAGGTTAAAGAAATTCTAGACGTCTGACAGTTGTATGATTTGCATATTATCATTATCATGAGAAACAAAATCACATTTTTAAAGATCATAGTAGGGAGATAAAATAAATATCAATGGGAATCACAATACGGAGACTATAATATCATTATAGTGACATTACAATATCATATATACTATCATAATATGGACATCGGAATTTCATACATGCTAAACAACCTGGCTATGATGATGCCATGTAAGAATTTCGGAGGTACCTAGATTCAATTGACTTGTTGAAGTATCCACACGAAACCAGAGCACCGATGTGGACCCTGATCATGTTACACAACAATTACACTAAAGAGAGGAAGAGAAGAGAACATTCTTATGAGGAAACCTTTTTGGGGAAGAAGAGCAATATTATGTGTGTTATATTTTGATTTACCTTCTCCCTTAATCCCACATTATATATATATAATGCACGTATGATCACATAGGAATAGATGCAACCCTTAAACGTAAGTTTATATGGCAATAGATATAACTTTTAAATCAAAAGGATATTTCTCTTTATAATCCATGTTTCTCCATGATAGCCCCTTTTGAATCGGGTTTGGACCTTAATCCATCAAGGATGGACTACATAAATGATATGTATTTAATAGGAGTAGAAAATGAGAAAATACTTTAAATTTTGAGACACAAAGAGAAAATTGCATATAAAAAGGACTAACCCCAATCCAAACATGCACTATAACACCTTATCATACAAGTGGTAGAAGCTATGACACTTTGACACAGCGCCATAGCTTGCCAATTTAAAGAAAAAAAAAATTAAAAGCCTTGGAAAGGTATTAGCTTCATAATTTAAGGGAAAAAAAAATAAAAACCTTAAAAAGTAAAGTTCAGTGGTTTTCCTGCAATGGCGCTTGCTCGGCTTAAATGCCTCTTATAGCGCTTGCTCCAGCAAGTGCCATAGGAGGCACATTGATATATTCCTCCAATGGCACTTGTTGGAGTAAGCGCCATTGGAGGCATATTGATATATATGTGGAGGCTCTTCTAATAGAATTTTTTTTAAAAAAAGTTTTAAATAATAAATTAAATATAAAAGATATTGAGCAAATTAAATAAGTAACAACTAATAAAATTATATTTATAAACTTAAAAATTAATAGGATACATGTGTCATATTTTAGAAATATTATAATTTCACTATAAATCTAGCTGAAATAAATAGGAAAAATGGTTTTAGAGGACTTGATATGATGAATCAAGGAACTTGACTTAAATTTTTTTTCTTCCTTTAAATCTTTAGAAAATCTTTGTTTTTTTAATTAATTTTGACTCCTACTAGTTACTACAATTATTTTTTAGTCCATGTTTATGAATGACTTTTTTTTGCTTGCCGGAGGAGGCACCTAAAACCAAAAAAAAAAAAAAGAAAAAGAAATAGCTATTGGCTAGAAATAAAAAAAAATAAAGCTTTTGCCTCCTCCGGCGCTTGGTAGAGCAAGCGGCGGAGGAGGCGCATAAAAAAAAACAGAAATAGCTACTGGCAAAACCGAAAAAAAAAGAACAAGATGGGCCTTGGTCAGCACTTGGTGTGGCAAGCACCGGCCAAGGAGCGCTGCCTCCTCCGGTGCTTTCTTGTGGAAGCGCTGGTCAAGGTTGGTTAGCCAAAAAAAAAAAAAAAAACCAATTTGCTATGGCGCTTGTTTAAAGGGTCATAGGAGGGGCGCTACTAAATCGTTATTTTATAATATTGATTCACAATGATAATTTAATTCAAACTAATCATCAGCAATCAACCAAATCACACACTTGAATTGAAAGAACAACTATACGTATTAGTATGTGTGCACACACAACTTCAAACATATTGGATGCTATTCACTACTATAGAATCTTATATATATGACGTTTAATAAATAATGGTTATAGCAAATAACCATAATGTATTTGAGTCGGAGTTCACGTAATAATATATAATGTTAAAATTTAACGTTTAAATATGCGTATCATCATGTATTGAGAGGTGAAATTCACATAAACAAAAACATAACAGTTGTAATTATTAACGTCATATATTTACTTACAAAAATGACGGTTCTTATGAAACAACCATTATAAACAATTTGTATTCACAACTTCATATCAGTAAAAACAAATACATAAGGGTTATAATAATTGATTGTGAAGTATGATTCCTAAATACTTGTATTTTTTAAGAATATTTAACGGTTAAGAATGATAACCATCATATATAAGAAGGCACTCAAGCCAGGATTTTGAAAAAATTGTATTTGATAATATTTGACAGTTTTTCACATAGAACCGTTATGTATTCTTTTAGAATGTTTAACCGTTAAAACTGATAATTGTCATATATAAAAAGGTGGGATTTTGAAAAATTTATTTAACAATACTTTACAGGACTTTATAAAGAACCATTTGTATTTTTCATGAATACTTAATAGTTAAAAAATGATAATCATCATGTATAAAAATATGGGATAATGAAAAATGTTAAATATAAGAAAACGAGATTCTGAAAAAAAAATTATTTGACAATATATTATGGTTCTTCACAAAAAAAAAAAAAAAAACTGTTAAGTATTATTTAATATAAATAAAGGCGTCATTCTAAAAGATATCAAATATAAGGAGGCGGGATTCAGAAAAAAATTATTTGACAATACATTACAGTTTTTCACCAAGAACCATTAAGTATTATAGTTCTTCACTAATAACCGTTAAGTATTCGTTAATGTAAAAAGGCAGGATTTTAAAAATGTCAAATATCAAGAAGTGGGACTTTGAAAAATTTTATCTAACGTAACTCTTCCAACTCCTTCTCAAATGTTTTTTGAGCTTCCCTAGTAGGTCTCATGGTCTTTTTCCCATAGGTTTTGTTATGCTCCTGTGGGTCTTGTTCTCCACCACTACCATGGGTCTTCACTTTGCAGCTCCTTGTTCTCATGATTCTTTTGAGTAAGCTTTCATTTTTTTTAATTAACATTTTTAGTTTCATTTTTTTTATATAATGAGAGTTCGCTAATTGATGCTTAAGGTCCCCGGTCGATATTATGATATCTAATTTTTGATATGGCCATTATATTGGTTTGAAGATTAAAATAGAGAAAACATGTAGGAGAAAAACAGAGAACATGGAAAAATTGATGAGGTAAAATGCTGAATTTTGGTTATTGTTCAGTATCTCATGTTCTTAAACTTAAATGATCCAAAATGTATGTTAGAATCGAGTTTGTTGAATCAAGCTCCAAGATTTGCTCAAGTTTTTATATTTGTTAATTTTTACTATATTCTGAGATTTGTTCAAGTTTTTATATTTCTTTATTTTTACTATATATATTCATTGGCAAAAGAAAAACTATATATATATGGGGTAAGGGGAATTTTTACCCCGAAAGTTTTCACTGAAGGGCAATTTTGCTTCAAAAGCATTACTATATAAATCACAATATATGACGATTATTAACTATCATACATCACCGTTCTGAACCTTTATATATGCCGAGCACTATTATATTTGCTCAGCAAAGATAAATTAAGGTTCGTAACCGTAATTTATTCTAAATCTATTATAATGGCTCTAGTATAGCAACCATTAAGTACTGAGATGTGGTGAGGCCAAACTATGCGTAATGCTATAATGATTATAAAACCGGTTCACGTAAATAACCATTATATATACTGTAATTTTGGCACAATAAATAACGGTCTGAAGTAAATAACCGTTATAAACTCTATAACATACATAATGGTGCTTTTAAAATAACTATTATATAAAGTTTAGCATACGTAATGGCCATTACATCGCAATCATTAGTGTTTTTTTTGAAACAACCGTCATGTATAGTGCATAAATATATAATGGTTTTTATGTAAGAATCATTAAGTTTTGAGACAATTTTTTTAAATGGGGATTCTCCTTTCGATATACCCTTTCATGTATAAAGAACGAAATTGTACACAAACTTGTATATTATAGAAGCTCACACATCGAGTGTAATTTGGGATGGATGAAGACATTCCTGGCTTTGTGACTAGACTCAATAGAACTCCTACCGTAAAGGGTTCAAGGGGTATGTAGCCTTGAGAAGAGTTGATAGAGAAGGAGGGGTTAGATCTATAGTATGCCATTTGCTCCTTCTCGTTAGGTTCAATATGGCATTCTATTGATATAATCTCTCCTTCTCTATCAAGTCTTGCTTGAAGTTGATACCCCTTGAGACTTTTTATGGTAGGGAGTTCCATTGAGCATAGCTATAAAGTCAGGAATGTCTTGAGTCATCCCAAATTGTACTCGATATGTGAGCTTCTATTTTATTATACAGTGTTTTATTATACAGTAAAATCCAACAAGGAAAGCAAAAATAGAAACTGTATCTAATGCGCATATATATATATGATAAGATGAAAGTATACCTTTTTTGTCATCAAGCATTGAAGAGCAACACTTCAATCACGTACAAAGCATCTTCTTCATCCAAATTTAATGGTTTAAGTGACCTCCCATTGAATATATCATCCTCAACTCCATCATCCATCTCCTCATCAATCAATTTATTTGTTAATGAAACAATAGGCCATCCACATTTTTAAGGATCACGGATGTACAACACTTGTTTAGCCTGAGAAACCAAAATGAAAGGCTCTTCTTTATACCCTTCCTTATTCAAATTCAATTATATCAAGCTTAAGTCATCAATTCTCAAGCCATGATTATTGTCAACCCACTTACAACCGAATATGGGAACCTGAAAGCTGATATAATCCAACTCCTAGATATCCTCAATCACCCCAAAGTATGACATCTTTGTATAGATAGGATTTCTATCTTTAGAACTCAATACATGTATGGTGTTAGCTACAAGAGTTACACTACTATTTTAAATTTTGCTTTGATCATCTTGCTCTTTGGTGTAGAAGGAGAACCTATTGATGATGTAGCTAGTGTAAGACGTAACTTGATTGCTTGGACCACAAGCTAAGAACTTCAATTTGCTAGAAACTGGTTCAGGATTAGCTCTATACTTGTGAAGGACTTGATCTTTAAACCATGTTATAAAATATTTATTGTTTTGGAAAAACTCATGCATCACTCGAGCATGATCTTCCTCTGCTCGAGTGATGTGCATCAGAGACTAAAAACGCAGCCAAAAACCAGAAACACCAGATGGTCAAAATCATATCCAATGGTTCCCAAACTCCTCCTAAAGTTCATACATTCTAAGCACTAACTAGGGAACACAATGGCAACACCAAAAACACTCCAAAAACCATTTTGACCACAATCAAACACTAAGGTCTCTATGATACACATTATCCAAATTTCATTCAACTCATTTCCAATATTCCAGATTATATCCAACAATCAATTAACTCCACATTAACTCATTTCCCACATCAAACACAATGAAACTCCTAAAATGCACATTTGGCAAAAATTAGGGCAAATTTCCAGATTTTTCTCAACTTAACCAAAAATCACAAACAATACTTCAAAATGCACTAAATGCCTACCTCTTTTCTTTGCCCAATCCAGAATCTTGATTCTCCAACTTTCAAATTCGTCCAACTCACAAATCAACACTATTCAAGATTCTGAAATCACCATAATGAAGCTCTTAATGAGATGAATAACATTAGAGAAGAGGTTTGGAGCAAAGGAGGATAATCACTTACCCAAAATCAAAGCTTTCACTTCCTCTTTCCTTGTTCAAGGTCACCGAAAATGGAGGAATGGGAGGGAGAGAATATGATAGATGGAAGAGATGATGATGATGAAGCCTTTCTCTTTCCTCCCATACACACTCAACCGAATAGGAGAGAGAAGAGAGAGGAAAAGTGTTACTTTGTCCCCTTATGCCACATCCTATGGCTCACACAAGGCCACATGTCATCATCCACTTACTCCCTCAAAAAGCTCACAACCGCAAAGCATAGGATCTCGACCCATGGTCAAGGAATCACAACCCTTGATCTTAAATACCACACATATTTATTTCAAAATTCACATTACATTAATCCCAATAGTGCTTACTTACACTAATTACAACAATTCTCATAGTCATTAGCTTTAATCACAAATCGGGATATTACAACAGCAAAAGCTAGCGGCTCAAGGGGAAAAATGGCAAATACCTGCAAGTGAGGTGCATAGGATAAGAGAATGGTCTTGTTGGTTATAGTTAGGTTATTTTGACATTTTTGGAACAAAATTGTACATACTTTTGAACCCTGAGGGGAAAACCTGTGATGTAATCAAGTACCTTGTATCAATATATCAGTATATTTACGCTATTTCTGTGTTGCTCACTGAATTGCGCTCAAGTACTCTGAATAATATTAATGATATATGGTATGTAAGATGGGGTCTTACAAGTTGGCCCTCAATAAGTACAAAGAAATCCTCCTGAGGGCATGGTCAGTGTGTTTTGCATGCCGCAACATTGCCTCTAGTTGTGGAAGCATAGGATGTGGAGGTGGAGGAGGAGGAGGATAGGGAGGAGGAGGTGGAGGATGACGCTAAGAGATTTCTGATAATTCTTTCACATGGTATTTCATCTTTATGATTTAGAGAACAAAGAGGAGAACAATGAAGGAAACGTAGAAAAAAAAATGAAAATAGTGAGTTTAAAAAGATGTCTGGAACTCTGGAAGTGACAGGAAAAATGTCATTGCATGCGTTAATTAGAAGTTGAACAGGATATAATGAAAGGGTACCTAGTTCTTCTTACGATCATTGCGTAATAACAGTGAGATACCTAGAGTTAGTCCAAGGAAGAGGAAATGTTTTGAAAGCTTTAATTTACTTTTATTAAGTTAGAACTTTTAAGTATGGTACAACAATACTTTATGGTTATTAATTAATAATCGTGAAGTATGAAGTTGTTTTTTTAATAACTTATTTTTTTAAATATCTTAAAAATATAATAGTGGTGTTTAGTCATCACCACCACTATCGTACTCCTCCTCCTCCTCATTCTCATTATCAGAGGAAGGAGATGAAGATTTTGACTGCAAGTCATATCCAACCTTATTGTGATGAAGTATAAGGTTCAATTTCCTATTCAGCCTATTAGCATATGCCGTGAGACACAATAGTTGCATCAAAGCCTCGATTTCAGGAGGAGGCGGAGGAGGAGGAGGAGATGGTGGAGGAGGGGGCGGTGGCTACGAAAGAGCTCCTTGGGATGTTAACATTAGGGAGAAAAGGAGGAGGTTGATAAAGAAAAGGAGCAAGAATCATAGGGAATATGTGAGTTTAAATAGAGGTCCAATAGATATTATGAAGGGTTATGACCTATGAAAAGTCTTACATAACGGTTGTTTTTGAAGATTTTTATGTTTTATCTTCACTGGTATAAGAGGTTGGGAGTTGAATCATTTGTAAGTATTACATGGTGGTTGTTTTGAAAGAACCATCACTTATGCCACTAAATAAACGATGATTATTAACTACAACCATTATTTTTGTGATCTTGTGAATTTTGCCTCGCAATACGTGACGGTGCACATAATTAACTATTCCTTTTAAGCATTATATATCTTTACGTTAACTCTACCTCGACATACATGACGTTTATTAACTGTAACCGTTATATATCAAGTATTATAAATGCACAAATCTGTAGTAATGAAGTTTTTTCGGGGGGGGGGGGGGTTTACCATGGAAGTTTCTAAAATGGAACAATTTTGCCTTAACTCTTATCACAATTATTATTTTTGATAGTTAGTTGATCAAATATGCTGAGCTGGAAGTCTATATTTCATCCAAGTCATTTTTGTTGAGGTGCAAATTTGCCCTAGTAGTTTTAAATCTAACTTTGGAAAGAGATGACATTTGGACTTCTAGAGCAAATTTGCCCATTAACAAAAATGATGTGGATGACATGTGGACTGTCAGCTCAACATATTTGATCAACTAATGGTCAAAATTAACTGTGATAATGGTCGGGGTAAAATTGCTCCATTTTAAAAATTTTCGGGGCAAAATTGCCCCTTAACCCTACATATATTCTTATTTTCATATGTACATTATCCTTTTGCAATAAAGGATATGTGACAGGAACTCTTGGAGGACTAATACGTGATTTTTGGACAATCTATAACAAAAGCATTGGAGAATATTTTGGAATATTTGATTAATTGATTTTCTTTTAGAATTCCAAAAATTATAAGATAATGTTCTATCATAAGAGTGTTTAAGTGATTAATTTCTTTTAAATTGTATAATTTTCATCTATAATATATTGAATTTTGAATACAATAATTATAAGTTTTTATTTCATATTATTATCTTGTTATTATCATTGATTATGTTATGTCTTAAATGTTAAGTATTAACAGTAAAACTATATAAAAACAAATAACAAAAAATAATTATATCTAATAAAAAGCTAAAGTGGCATTTTTAACTATTGTTAACAAAGAATCATCAAAATTATTAAATATGTCTTTAATAAATTACATTTATGAACAAAGAACCATTTCGTATATCCTCAATACATCACAGTTTGGAACTATTAAGTATTTGTGCTCAGTATATATAGTGCATTCATATATGACAGTTCATAACTGTGCTGTATGGTTGAAAATAATTGTGATGAAAAGCCTTTTTTTGTAGTAGTGATTGAAAAATACTCTAAAGTGCTAAATGAAATAAAAAACTAAAAAATACCGATTGCTACTGGAAAATATATTTAAGGGCATAGGATGCAACTTAATTTTAATATAAAATTGTATATCTAAAAGATCTAGCAATTGAAAATGGATTCGTTCAATTTTACAAGAAACCTAAAATATTCTTAGGCCAATGATTAATAAATTTATAAGAAGACCATTATAAGTTTGCTATCTAATAGGATAGTTGTAAAATTTTACTTGACCTGATCTTCTCAATCTGTTCATGATAATCCCATCATGGCATCATCATACCAGCACCATCATTAATCTCTTGTCAATTGCAAACCCGTCTGCACATTGAACCATAATGAAATATCTTTCCCATTTCCAAATTTTCAATCAAACCCTTTAAACGTTGAAAATGATCTCAAGCATTCATATATAATATAATATTCCTCCTGTCCTTAATATAAGATATATTTGGGGAGTTCATCTTAGTTATAAATATAAGAAATAATTTTGGTTTTTAACTGATGCGTGCTCATCATATCTCCTTCAAAACATGTCTTCTCTTTCCCCAATAGTAGACGCTCTCCACCATATAGATGGATATAGATGCTTTTCACCACTCAAATTTCAATCTCCAGATACCTTCAATATAATTATATCTTCTGATCTCCACCACAACTTTAGATTTCCTAGTTAGGTTAGTTTATATATATATATATATATCTTGTAAGACCAAGACTCTCGTACTGCATATATCATGTGAGTTTCAACCTGGGTTTTGGTTGATGTTTCTGAAATTAATGTTGCAGGACATATGGATGATGCTGAAGACTTCCACGACCAATTTTGTCACATGATGATGTCTTTTGATGAGGAAGACGAAGAGTTTCTCAGAAACATTCTTCAACAGCAGCCTACAGCTGGTGGAAATAATATTAGTAATAATAATAAGAATAATAATCACTTCTCTTCTTCTTCTTCTCAAAGCAGAGATAAATCATCCTTTTCCACGGTCGATTTCTCTATCAACAGCTCTGGCGGCAACCGTCATGGTGGTGGTGGTTCGAATGAGGATGACAAAAGCCGCGTGTTGTCTGCTAATAAAGCATACATTTTAGCATTTGATCAATCCAACGTATTACCAGCAGAAGAAGGAATCCCAAAACGCGAAGAATCTAGCACCTCCGAACTTTGTTCATTAAAAAAGAACAGAGATCAGACATGTAATAATGTTGTTGAGCCAAGAAAGAAGACTAGAAGCTGTGCGGAGACAGCGAATCACATCATGGCCGAGAGGAGGAGAAGGCAACAACTCACAGAGAGATTTATTGCACTTTCTGCAACTATTCCGGGCTTGAAGAAGGTCAGTTTTTATTTTTTTTCAAAATAAAACTAGTCCATTGTTCTTCATATTTTCAATTGATTAATGCGATGTTCTTCAGGCAGCAGTATAATCTCCCAAATGTTTTGTTTCTTTTTTATTGATCATTACATTTTATATAAAATGAGGGTCATTTTGATATCTTACAGGCATAAAATTGTGTAATTTTAATTTTTAATAATTTTTTAGAAAAAATTTAGAGCATTCACCACTACAGAAGGGACTTTTAACGACCGTTTTTTTGCCCTTTAGACGACTGTTTTCAGGGGGACGTCTATCTTAGTGTCTTTGAAAATTCGGGAAAAGACGACCGTTAAAAAACTACATAGCTCAACAATTGGTGCCAGATAACAAGGCAGCTGAGTCTCGCCTATTGTATATATAGCCTACATATCTCATCCGATCTTTCAATCTCTGGCTATTACGCCGTGACATAGTGCCAGGACATAAGAATCCATATGTAGTGCCGAGCCCTTGTTCGGCACACAGTTTGTGGAAGCAGCTACCACATAAATGAAATGAGAAATGACAAAGTAAATGTAGAAACCTAAAACCCCTAAATATCAGTGCATTAATTACAATTAAAAATTATAACTAAACTCACATGATTGCAAATGTGACCCATCCTACGTCAATCTCCTCCAAAGATAAGAACTCTCTAATATCTTTGTTATCAAGTCCATAATTATACGAGATTCTGTAACCCACAATCTCACAAGGCATCTGCAAGTTGACCTTTTTTATGTGTTGATGAATATTTTGCAGTAGTGCTAAAAAGGGAAATTTTGTCGCATCATCTTGTTCTTAATAACACACAAAATAAAGATTATAAGTAGAATGTCAAGGATCAAGTAACAGTAAGGTGTTTCCTACCATTGAAGGGACTGACACAGTCTGAACAAGATGTCTAGGCCATAAGATGAAAGATCCTATTGCCTGACCTAGATTGGCAACCTCACCATCGGGGAATGGGACATCTACACCTTCCTCCCCCAGTCGAACACTTGTCAAATTGACCTTGCGTTGATCGTCCCGGATTTGGTTATTATGGTGGGTGGTAGCATGGCTGTATACAACAGCATCAGCAACAGCACGCAGGTATGGGACTTCTAAATACAAAGTGTAAGGTTCTCCAGGCTCTAGTGAAGGACCAGGGTCACCATGTCCAACCTCTGGCGGATTGTAACTGCCTTTGGTGCTGGGAAAGGTCGGGGATTCCTGAGTAAGAGAAATGAAAGAATTAATTAAAATAACGTAAGGAAAAACTCAATATAATGTTAAATGAAATAAGTTACAAACCTCAGATCTAGACACCACTTTACACATCCCGCCTTGCATGTGAGACAACACCATCGTACTCATCTCACCATGTAGCTCACTCAACAACTCTTCTTTAAGCTCGTCTTGAAGTGAGTGACGTAGCTCTGCTCGGATTTCCTCTAGAACCCTGGCTACAAACTCCTGACTCATTTCACCTCATCCATAAGCTTGTGAACCTCATCCAAAGTATTTAGAGAGACCAACTCCCCTTGACTCCCCTTTAACTTGACCAGGGTGATCTAGATTACCAAGCGCCGTGGCTAAGATGTCCATCCTTCCAGTTTGAGTGAAGGAACCTTGGCTGCTCTGCTCTTCAATTTCATCCTGTGGCATATAATGGATAAATAGAAAGTAATTACATGCCACCAACGTTAGAAAAATGAACACATTGAAATATACTTGTTATTAAATACTCACAATCCTTTTAGAGACTTCAGCAACGACTGGATTTATATATTTCTCTCCCTTTATCCTCACTGCTTTCCATTTTTTGTGACGCGAGGGAGGAGGTGGCACCTGCACGACTATACTAGGATATGCTCGGGCTACTTCCTCCAATTTTTGCAATTCAGCCTGCATCATCTTCTTTTCGAGCTTACGATAACCCCCACGAGACATGTAACGAGGATAACTGTTTTTCGCTCGCCTCTCTTGATTTGCTTGACTCAATTTCTATATAAACAAAGAATAATGATAACAGAGTTAGCGATGTCAAGTAAGTTCAACTAAAATATTTAACACTAAGATGAACACAATGTACCAGGAAATTGGGATCCTGCCGCGATACAACAGACAACCTCTAGTCATTTGGAGAAAGAAACGAATACTCTTTGCAAGGATCCAAATGATTCCTTGGCCCTCGAACAAACTTGGTTGTAAGCGTGAACTTGAAATCTTTCCACCGCTCGCGAACTTCCCCCATCCAATGCTTGTACATCTCCCTCGTATTAGGAACATCATAGGTTTGCTACAAAACAAAATATATAGTAGTAGTTATATATGAACAAATAGAAATAAAAATATAGATACAAATACAACTTTACATACCAAAATTTGTTCCCAAATTATAGCCTTCGTGTCCTTTGAAACTTCCCTCCAGGTAGGAATTAGAACGCTAACTTTGCTCCGACCCAAAAAGCCAAGATAGCAAATGAACTTGTCTCTGTCTCGACCGAGTGGATTCAAATTATCATCAAATTCCACGTGAACCCT
Organism: Inga laurina; assembly: GCA_963855925.1. Classification (NCBI taxonomy): domain Eukaryota; kingdom Viridiplantae; phylum Streptophyta; class Magnoliopsida; order Fabales; family Fabaceae; genus Inga; species Inga laurina. Next base: position 52,150,818 of record OY979705.1, read on the forward strand.
ACTCGCCTGTTGTTCCTCATAACGTGCCACCAATGACCGCAGCTTCGTGCTTCATTTACCCTTTTTCTTAACCGATGAGCCAATAGAGTCATTCGAATTTGAACTTGCCATAATCTTGCTAAGGAATAAATGTGACATGATAAGTAAAGTGAAATTACATGCACATTTTAAACAATTCAAAATCTTACTAACAAATAAATGTGACATATGATAAGTAAATTGAAATTACATGTACACTTTAAACAATTCAAAATCTTACTTTAAGTGTTTTTCCAAATTCCTTTACCAAAAGTGACATTGATTCTTTCCACCTGATTGTAAACCTCGTCTCCAGTTAATGGTTTCGAAGCCATTTCATTCTCTGGCAAACCGTTAAAAGCCTTCTTTAGTCTACGGTACGTGTGGAACCGAGTAAGAAATCGTCTATGACCAAGGTAGACAGTTTTTCTACCGTGCTTGAGTTGATGGAATTGTGTGCTCGCTTCACATATCGGACACGCTTTATGACCCTTGACACTATAACCTGACAAGTTTCCGTATGCAAGGAAGTCGTTAATCGTGGTGAAAATCATTGCACGTAGCTTAAATGACTGTTGCTTATATGCATCAAACACATCTACACCATCCTCCCACAACTTCTTTAAGTCCTCAATCAAAGGTGCCAAGTAGACATCGATATCGTTCCCTGGCTTTTTTGGTCCCGAAATCATCATAGAAAGCATAATATATTTGCGTTTCATACACAACAGGGAGGTAAGTTGTAAATCACCAGCAAAACGGGCCATGCACTATGTGTACTGCTAAAAGTTCCATAGGGATTTATCCCGTCTATACAAAGCCCAAGCCGAAGGTTTCTAAGCTCGCTGCCAAATCTGGGATACATTTCATCTACTTTCTTCCATTGTGGAGAGTTAGCCGGGTGCCGAAGGAATTTTCCATCACAAACTCTGTCATCATAATGCCATCTCAACTTCTTTGCTTCTTTCACATTAGCAAACATTCGTTTGAACCGCGGTATGATTGGAAGATATCACAAAACCTTTAAAGGTTGCTTTTTAATTGTCTCATCACCACACCTATTACCTTTCTTCACTTTGTATTTGGAAGTTTTACATTTCGGACACTCACTTAAGCCTTCATACTCATTTCTGTACAATATGCAGTCATTAAGGCAAGCATGTATCTTTTTATACTCCATACCCATCATAGATAATATTTTCTTGGCCTCATACATACGATTTGAAAGTACATTATCTTCTAGAAACATATCATACAACAATTCAAGTAATAATGTGAAACTACTATTGGTCCACCCACAAGTTGCCTTTAAGTTCACCAAGTGCAAAATGCCTGACAAGCATGTATACTTAGTATACCCCGGGTACAAAGGTGTCTCTATATCACTCCACACGCTATCATATACAGGCGATTGAGCAAAACATTCTACCTCAATATCGTGAATCATGTTCTCCATTCTATCGTCATCTCCAACCTCTAAAACTTCCTTCTCATGTGACACACAAGCAGTTACTTCCTCACCATGCCATATCCACCTTGTGTACCGAAGATTTATTCCATCACAAAGTAAGTGATCTCTTATATCATCAACATCCCGTAGACTCTCATTTAAACAGTTGATACATGGACAAAATTACTTCCCATTTTTACTAGGCGCATTCATTTTAGCAAATTCAATAAAATTTTCCACCCCATTCTCATATTCTTTACTAATCCTCAAAGCATTCATCCAACGGTGATCCATTGTATTACCACCTAATCCAATTTCACAGACACTCAAGTTTAGAACAGCGATATGAAACACTCATGACACACTGTAAAAACTAACAGTTCAACTACCAATTTCAAAGTTCATTAATTCAAATTTATCATTCCTACAACAAATAGTAGCACCATGATATCCTCAGGTTTGAAAAACTTTGATCAACAAGCAATAATAGAACTTACTAGCTAATCTTTAGCTTCCAAGGACACTATGTTTGTGATTGAGGAATTTGGAAGAAGATTCTACTGAAGCAAGGATGTAGTAGGCCGGCAACCAAGCAGAGACAACGATGGCAGTAGTGATACCTGCAGGTTTGTAAGAGAGTTATTACCCAAAACATTATAATATTAACTTTAAACTATTACATCTTTTATGAACTCAAAGGCATTGTTGAACTTACCTTGTTGATTGTCTAGAATTAGAAAATGTATGCCACTAATCTTGCACTTTTTAATTCACACGTTTACCTGCAAATAACACTTTTAATTATAATTCAAATGATACGGATAGAAAAAGAAAGTGTACACAATGATAACAAGTTCTGAGAAATAATTAATTTTGTAATGGGAGATTTTTAATCAATTTTCCCTATAATTAATTTCTTGCATTAAAATTATGTTTTTTATTGAAAAAAAAATAAAATCAAAACTCTAGCTTTGGCCATTCCTAATACGAAATCATGTAGGATATGATAGGTATTACCAAGATATGATGAGAAACAAAAGTACAACATTGATATGAAGTTAAAATATGTAAAATAATGTAGGAAGGAAACACTTGAGAAAGAAGGCAGATGTTGGTGACATAAGCAAGGTCCACGATGCTAAGGAAAAAAGGCAGCTGTGCATTTGTAAGGTATATGGCAAATGGAATGCAAGTATCCAGGGGACAATATAAAGTATATTAGTGACCTGGAGAACAAAACACTGTTTAGTAAGATAGTCCAATATAATATTTAAAACTTTGAAAAAGAATGGAGCTGCAATAGGAAAATGAACTTCCAAGTAGCCCATCACAATATTTCGTTGAATCATTTTCATACAATAATTTCGTGTGCTTTGTGAAAAGTTTCTTGGAAAAGTATACTTGGAAAAGTTGCATGAATTGTAATATTTATCCCATTTGTAGCACTGATAATATAACAAATTTGCATCCTACTTTTTTATTCATTAGGGGCCTGAAAATATTAACATGAACATTACTAATAATATTTGGACAACATAAATAGTGTTGAAATGAACAGTCTAAAGAATATATACAATAGCCTGACATATGAGGTAGTACTACTTGCTTACTTCCTCTTACATGTTAAATATAATTAATATATTTTATGAAGAAAACAATCAGTTGTTCAATTTCATATTTCTATAGCCGAAGATACATGCTACAAATCAAGAGTAGGGGTAGAAAGACAAGTAAGAGGAGGTGTAATTATAGTGGCCATAAGTAACTTTTAGGACTTAATTATAATTATATCTTTGATAAGATGCATAACATTTCTACCAAATAAATAAATAAGATGCATAACATGAAATTTTCCAAAGTTTTACTCTTGCAAAAGAACTTGCACGCGTAATCATCAAGAACTTCCCTGGCTGCCAATCTAATTAATCCTAGATTCAGTCACAAACGAAGTGCAAAATGCCAATATTTTTCCCAGAACAGCAGAAATTCACATCCAAATGAACAAATCAACTAGAAAGAGAAAAGGGGAACTTACACACAAACCTCAATAAACACAGATCCAACATTGTCTTCTTCACAATAGAGCCCAGTATGAACTACAGGAGTGAAAATAGAGGCTAAGAAGAGAAAAACAAAAGTAAATAAACCAGAGGAAGAAAAAAGGGCCTGAGCTTACCTACTTGCGTTGCTTGCTCGGACTGAGAAGAGGGAGGGAAAGCAAAGACCTGCGACCGAGAGGGAATGGAGGGACTACAAGCCTGTGGACCTCCGTTGTCGGAGAGAGATAGAGGACAGAGGACACGCGAGAGACCATTAGAGCCGGGAATACGGGTCGGCCCTTCACGGGCTCGGGCTTAAACGGGCCGGCCCATTTAGGCCCATTTGCTAAAAAGTACAATATTTTTTAGGCCCTCGGCCCTATAGGGCTGGCCCTTCACGGGCTCGGGCCTAAACGGGCTTAAACTCATTTTAATTCAAAAAAATTTCTTTTTCAAGTTTTACAATTTATTTATTATTTTACTTTAAATTGAGATACATTATTTTTAAAACTCATAAATTTTTAGTGAAAATAATCATCTAATGTCTAAATTAGCCTATTTTATAAAGTTTAAATTAATAAATCATTGTAGAAAATAAAATAAATCAAGCCAATTAATAAATATTTGCCTGTTATTAATACTCTATTAGGTACTTAGGTGTCTCTCATATTGATAATTTGATATAATGATATTATATTTATTAATTTATTTTTAAAAATATTAAACGGGCCTAAAAGGGCCGGCCCTCAAGGCTGCAGGGCCAGCCCTATAGGGCTTGCGGCCCTATAGGGTCGGCCCTTTTAGGCCCGCTTCTCTTTTTAGCCTCTAAATCATAAGCCCGGCCCTTGAAGGGCTCGGGCTTAAACGGGCTGGCACGTCGGGCTTGGCCCGAATTCCCGGCTTTAGAGACCAAGCAAAAATTTAGTGGATGCGAGTCAGCTGGAAGGGAGTTACACAGCGCTGTAATGTCAGACAGGGGGCGGGAAAGGGAAAGTGGGAACCAGAAGTGCGCTAGTGCTTTTTTGATGCTGTTTCAATGACTATTTTTATTAATAGTGGTTGAAACATCACTTTCAACGACTGTTATTCATAACAGTCGTTGAAATACTGCTTTCAACGACTATTATGAATAACAGTCGTTGAATATTATGTTTCAACTACTATTTTTTCAATAACAGTCGTTGAAACGTTTGTCACTGATTTTCTACTACTGATATTTTAAAAGAGTCGTTAATTAGTGTCGTAAATGATACTTTTTGTAGTAGTGATTCTTTAAAAAAATTCAAAATTGCATCATTTCATACCCATGTGATCTAATATTAAAATGTTACTCATTTTCATGTTTAAGACAAGAGTAACTGATAAAAGAAAAAAATACGGGAGGGGAAAATAACCAGAAAGAAAGAAGAAATTGGTTGTCTTTTAGAATGTGATGTGAACGACTTGAATCACATTCAATCTTGTTGATCCCACATCTAAAAAGATAAAGCTGGTTTAAAGTGAAATAATCATTTCGAAGCCATAATTTTTGCTGCATTATTATTATTATTATTATTATTATTATTATTATTATGTATTTTTTTGATAAATATAGATGGACAAAGCCACGATTCTTCAAGAAGCGACGAAATACGTGAAGCAGCTTCAAGAACGAGTAACAGAGCTAGAGACACAAAATACAATAATAATAAACACTTCTTCATCATCATCATCAGTTCAGAAATCATCGATGATGAGATCGATAAAGAAATATTGTGAGCTACACAGAGTTAATATTAATGATGATGATGATAAGTGTTGTGAAGCCAAAAATGAAGTGTTGCCTCAGATTGACGCAAAAGTGTTGGAAAATCAAGTGCTGTTTGGGATCTATTGTGAGAAGCAAAAGGGCATTGAGTTTAACATATGTAATTTGCTTGAGAGTTTTCATCTTTATGTCACTAGTAGCAGCGTCTTGCCATTTGGGAATTTCACTATTGGTATCACCATCATTGCCCAGGTAATAAAATATTTTAATTTGTCTTTTGTTAATTAGAATAGTATAATGTTTAATAGATCTTAAGAGAAATAGCTAAAAAATCTCCTATTATAAAATTGCCCAAATATATCTAAAATTTGTTGAAAGACTCGAGTGCAAACTATCTTCAACGAGTATAACTCTTCTTCTACTGTGTACAACCTATCTTCTACTATGTGTAAAAACAACCTATTTTCAACTATGAGCAAAACAGAACACATTTGTATATAGCTAAAAATAAATGTTGTACACAGCTGAAGAATAATCACAGCCGCTCAAGAGACCTATGTCTTTAGATACCTTTAGGCAATAAATTCTAAGATAGATTTTAATGAGATTTAGGGCTTTTTTTTTTATATATAAGGGAAGGGGAGAAGAAGAAAAGTGAGAGGAGAGAAAATGTTTTTGAGTTGGATTTGGAAAAAAAAATTAAAGAAGTAGGATTAAAAACCTTTGATTAGCTTTTCTTATTGTTTACCTTTTATCTCTTTATTAAAATTTTGTAACCCCACTTCTCTAATTTTTTTAAATCTAAGTCACAAAAATTTTCCCTTCTCTTTCTTCTCCTCCAAATCCGATCCCTCAAACCTAAAAAACCTTTAAGATTTCCCTTAATTTCAGTGAAATATTTGGAAGTGAGCTATAAAGAAGATCATATGAGCATGCATGCATCCATATATATATATATATATATATGTTAATGAGGTGTTTGGGAAGTTGAAATCTTGAATTATTGTCATGACTTGATTGATATTGCAGATGGGGGAGGAATCCAGAATGACAGTGAATGAAGTGATGAAAAACCTACGACAAATGCTATCAAAGCCGCAGGACGATGTTGATCTGTACTAGTGTATCGATCGTGTTCATTTTTTACTTATTATTTTGTCGCTTGCCGTTCAATTAATAATTTTGTTGATGATGAGTTTGTTCATAACAACAACATGAATGAATAGTCACATTTAGACTTGGATTCTCTTGAAGATTGTACGATCGAATTATTGCCCCAACTAATAAAGTTAGGACGAAGGTGCAACAATGTCCATAATCTTTTCCCAAAAGGGTATCTGGAATCATAAATAATTTTTGGGTTAAAAAATACCCACAATTTATTTCTAAATGGGGCAAGAATGCCATCTTCATTGAATATCCCTAACGTCATTATTTTTTGTGGGTCCTACCTATAGTGTCTAGGTATCCATTATATGCCAACTCACATCAGCCAATGGAAAAACAACACATACTTTAATATTTCGTTCAACTGAAAATAATATAGATTTAATTGAATTGTATTAAAAAGTTCAATTACTATGTATTTTTTTTTCTTGTTTCTAATCTATCTTTTGAAAATTGCTTTTATCACTGTGGGTTGAGCTTTTATAAAACAACTCAATAACCACACAACACTTTGTGAAAGTTGAGGCCAAAACCTCTGTATTGAGGGCTCGAATGGCAAAAGTTAGCCACAAGCTCCAATCACTAAACGATATCCTCAGTAACATTGACAATGGCCTTGGGGTGTATGAAACCGATTGCTATTCAACAAGAGTAGCTAGATAGCTTTATGAATGGATACGATCTTTCTTAATCAGCCCATTTTGGCTTTTGCAGACACTTTTAAGTGGCAAGGTGAATAATCGTCTCCCAAGCCTTGTGCTTAAGAACCTGGGAATGCCCAAAAGAGTCCAATTCTTGTTTTTCTGAAGTCGGAGTCAAAGAGTGGAGAAGATTTGAACTTGTTGGGTTCTCCATCTTCGACGACCTTTCAGTCTTCTGTTGTGTTATTTCAGGTGTGATATGTCTAATTATTTGTCCGAATGGAAGGTGAGTAGAAGCTAGTGGTTTGGTGGTGTTGGTAGTGGCAAGCACGGACCTCGATTCAGATTAGTTTTAATAAAAGTATGTGTTTTTTTTCCATAGGTCAGGGGTGATGTGAGTTGGCAAATAATAGACACCTGAACACTATAGTTGTGACCCATAAAAAGAAAAGTAATGGTGTTACGAATATTTAATAGATATGACATTTTTGCTCTGTTTGAAAAAATTTATGGGTATTTTTGAACTCAACTTATTTATGGTGCTAGATGCTCTTTTTAAAAAAAGATCATGAACATTTTTTCCCACTCATCCGTAAAGTTACTATTGGTGAATTAAATTACAAGAAAAAAAAACTGAAGTTATGGGTGATATGAGTGTGTTTGTTCAATCGTCATTCGCTCCCCACATCATCACAGGTATCAAAAGAAACAAAACAATATAATTGCGGGGGGTTGTACGGTTTGAATTTACCACAAAATTTTATGAGTCTTCTTATTTCATGAAATTATAAAAATATGAAAAAGTTCGCTTGAGAATATTTTAAAGGAGCATCTCTTAAGAACTTTGAAATTATGAGAAGACAAAAAAGTGATTTGAATTTTTATAATCTCAAAGAGGTGTTAGACTAAATTTATTTATTTTTTCAAATGAAAGAAAAAGACACATTTACCCTTACCTTTTTTTATTTTAAAAAAATTACCCCCATTGCTGACCACCACAGCACAAGAGCTCTGGGTGCCTAGCTAGAGCTCTAGCGACTAGCCACCAGAGCTCCAAAGGATTCCCTTGGGAATAAATATTCCCAAAGTGGTGGAGATGGGGTTTGAACCCCCTCCAATTGTTTGCATAAAATATTGCCATTCAATATAACTAATACAAACAAAAAAATATATATTAACCTTTAATCTTTGACCCAAGCCTATTAACAAATTCAGATAAAGAATTGACCAATTTAGATAAAGAATTTCTAATTTTCGTTTTTTAAGTAAAAAATCCGCTTACCCTCGCAGGTCATTCATATAACACTCTTATTTTATTTTCACATTTTTCAAAGTGCTTGCGTGTAGTTTGGTGGGTAACATAGGAATAACATAAATATATTGATAGATTGATACAATGTACTTGAATACATTACCGGTTTTCCCACAGGGTTTGATAATATACATACAATTATCCAAAATATCCAAAATATTCAAAAGTTAGACTACATATAACCAAACAGCTTCTATCTCAGGATCCGCACCCTTCAATTGCCTGTATCTACCACTTTGCCTTTGGAGCCAATGGTTCCCGCTGGAACATTTATTATTTATGAAAAAGGGTGAGATTCCAAGAAATCCTAGAAGTAACAGACTATCGTTCATATAAAATGCGAAAAGTAAATATGTTATGCTCTATATTATGTACAAATTAATGAACAATATAATAGTATTTATACATGGGATAGGGGCTCAACCCCAACTATCCATACACCTTGGTTGGATTGTTACTCAACAGTCAGGTAATAGTGCCCTTCTCACATTAATTATCCCTTCTCGACAGACTGCCCCTTCTTGGCAAAACCACGTTGATTAATTAAACTACAAACAATGGCATATGCAAACATATGAACCATGGCATAATATATAAAGGATAAAGTAAATACCTTAAACCTTTTCAACCTTGTAAAGCATGCCTCAAAGTTCGTGCCAACGACTCGGCTCTCAACTCGGTTCTAAAATTTCAAATGTACAAGAATTAGGTTAAAACCCATTCATGTACCACTTTAGAGACTTCCAAAGTGTTTTTGGTGGTTATATGAGTCTATTTTGAAAAATTATCAAAGTGCCCCTAGGGACGGGGCCTGGCCTCTTTGTATCTTATCCGACCATAATTTTTCTGAAATTTTGACCTGGATTGTTCTTACATAATTTAACCCAAGGAATTTATGTCCGGCCTCGGTTTTCACAAAATCACTGCCAAACAATAGTTTTGCCCTTGACAGCCCCTAATTAGGGTTTCGGGGGTGTTTTGGTCATTTCGCTTTCTAGAGCTTTTCTGAAAAAGTGTTTAACACTAACCCACCTAATTTTCCCTCTTGAACACAATGGAACCATCAATTTCATGAAAATCCAGCTCATAGCCCCACTTTTACACTTGACCGAAACTTAGGAAATAAAAGGGAAAATTGTGGTTTTTGATTTTCAACATGAAATCCTTATTCCTTTCTACTCTTAATCACTTGATTAACTACTTAATCACATTCAAAACATGATTTAGACTAAATTTTGGTAGAATAACAGCTAGGATTTGACATATCCGAAATTTACAAATCACAATAAATCAACCACAAAACCCCCAACCAATCCAACAACAACAACAACAACAACAACCAAGATTTGAAGTTTATGAAGTCACCTTTGATTTCCCCTTGGTCCTCTCTCTTGGCCAAAACTCAACCTCCACAAACCCTTAAGATTTTCCTTCCTAGATACCTTGAATCATGGAGAAGAGTAGCTTAGAGGAAGGATTACACAAGCTAGAAGCCAAAACACGAAGAAAAATCAACCTTACCTTGATATTTTGCTCCTCCTTCTTTCTAAAATATATGAAGCGCTGTCTCTCTTTCTCTCTTTTCTCTCTCTTGGTGTTCGGATGAAATGAAGGAAAGAGGTTAAGGGATTGTTTTTTTTTATAAAATATCCCAAATTTTCCCTTAATTTCCTTAATTAATAAATTCCTAAAATGTTGATTTTATGTACACAACTTTATCTCTATGTAATGTTGTCATAAAGCCCATTAAGATGCAACTAATTCCTATTCTCTCTTGGTCCATCCATAATCACGTACCACACCCATGTGAGAAGCCAAATTGGACTGATATGAATTTATCTCAAGATTACATCATTTGCCATCACAAATTTTTCCATTTTTGGATTTGTAACAATTCTGGCAGATTTTCTGCCCAAACTTGTAAAATCATAACTTAATTTGTAAACATCGAATTTATGTGGTTCTAAAGGCTACAAAACCCTTATTGAGTCTAGTTTCAAGAAAAAAAATAGCATTTGGCCAATTGGAAGCTCACCATTCACAAAATTTAAATCTTTGGATGCTATTCTAGAAAATTGCTAGTTTTCCTGGGCTAACTTCAAAAATCCATAACTCTTTGCATACAGCTCCAAAGATTATCCATTACTTATCAAATTAAAGCTCAGAATGTCTACTTTCATCTTGTAAAATTTCACAATATTTGGACATTATTTGATTATTCAAAGCCATATAACAATGTCACTGCCTCACAGGAAATTTTCACTGGCAGCAAATCCTCATTTCTGGGACTCTTACTAAACTTAGGGCTTAGCAGTCCACTTGATTCAGGCTTATTCTCAAGCCTTAAATCCCAAAATTCGGGATATTACAATTCACAAGCTTAGACAATGAATTCACAATTTTAGATAAGGAATTCACAAGGTTAGATAATGAATTCGCAAGTTTAAAAAAAAAACTTTAAACCCTCAAAGCAAAGGTATGTCAATGAATTAATACAAGGCAAGATTTTGATATTATTTTGATTTTCTAAAAAATTAAAAAAAATGATTAAATCATTTAATTTGAAAGAGAATTGAGATGCTTTTTTCCCTTAAAAAATGGCACGAACTATGTAAACAGCTAAGCCACATTGTTCTTCATTCTAATTTTGTGTATATATTTTTTCCAAAATTTATCTGATATGTGGAGATAACAAATACAAGGAATCCGGCTATTTATGTGTGCGCTAAAGGAAACAAGTGGATTAATGGTAGGCTTTTACTTTAAACAAATATATACTGAATACTCATATATATATTTGAAGGTTTTTTTTTTAATTTAGAAAAATATAGTGATTATGTTGTTTATATATGGGAATTGGGATGGCTTAGTATTGTGGGGAAAGTTGTGGATGATAGCTGGCACTAGAAATCAAGTTGGAACATGGTTACGTGGGTGTCAAATTTGTAGTCCTTATCTAAGCTTGTGAATGACTTGAGAGAGTAAGTGAATTTTTCACTTAAAAAATAAAAGTTGCGAATTCTTTACCTAAACTTGTCAATTCCTTATATAAACTTGTGAATTCCTTATCTAAATTTGTGAATTTCTTATCTAAACTTGTGAATGGCTTGAGAGAGTAAGCGAATTTTTCACCTAAACGAAAGTTGCGAATTCTTTATCTAAACTTGTGAATTCCTTATTTGAATTTATGAATTCCTTATTTAAACTTGTGAATGACATGAGAGAGTAAGTGAATTTTTTGCTTAGACGAAAGTTGTGAATTTCTTATCTAAAGTTGTCAATTCCTTATCAGAACTTGTGAATGATCTGAGAGAGTAGATGGCTTTTTTACTTAAAAAATGAAAGTTATGAATTCCTTATTTAAAATTTTCAATTCCTTATCTGATTTTTTTAATGGGCTTAGGTCAAAGATCAAATGTTAACATATATATTTTTGTTTGCATTAATTATATTAAATAGCATTGGTGGCCCAATGGCCACTAATATTTTGTGCAAACAAGTGGTGGGGGTCCGAACCCTTACCCCATTACTTTGAGAATATTTATTTCCACGGAAATATTCCGCCGGAGCTTTGGCAGTTGGGGTAATTTTTTTAAAATAAAAAAAATACAAGGGCAAATGTGTCTTTTTCTTTTAATTTGGAAAAAAGATAATTGAGCCTAACACCTCTCTGGGATTATGAATATTCGAAACAGTTTTTTGTCTTTTCATAATTTCAAAGTTCTTTTTAAGAGATTTTCCCATATTTTAATATCATTACTTCAATAAATAAAAAAAATACTTTACCATGCTACTTTTGTCTAATAATGTTAATGTTAATTTCCCCTCCAATTTACTACTCTTTTTTTTTTACCATCAATTTGCTACTCATTATATGTATTTCATTGCATATTTTAAAACCATAGTTTTACATACAAAAGTGTGTTTTTCCTTATACACACAAATCAAATGGGAAGTGCAATTTCAAGTATGTATATATCATGCATATTTTTATATTTTAACCTTTTATAGTCATAAGTATTTAAATAATACTTAGGTCAATTAGTTCCTTATATTCATTATACTAAGTTCTCCAATCACATATAATTATGTGTGTTTGTGTGTGTGTGTGTGTGGGTTTATAGTTTAACAATAGTATTTCAAAAATAAATTACTTGATTAGAGAACTTGACATAATGGATATAAAAAACTTGATGTAAGCATTTCTCTTAGTACTTTCCTACAAGATAAGAAGAATATTCTCTTCAAATAAGTAAAAACAAATAATGGAGGAAATTATATTAATTTTTTAATATATGATTCAATTATACATATATAATTTAACTATTACTCTTGAGGAATAATTTCTTTTTATTAGTTATTTTTTTCCAACATAACATTAATTACCATTTTTTAACTATAACCATACACTATTCTACTAGTAAAAAATTAGACAAGTTTACTCCAAAAAAAAAAAAAAAAAAGCGACACTATCCCCTAACCTTAGTTAATTAAATTAAGTGTACATTAAAAAATGTAAAAGAAATTTTGGCATTAATTGTATTTCTCAATTATTGCAAACACATAATAACAAATAAAAAATCTAGAGAAGAAGCAATAATAAAACAAATTAAAGTAGCAAGATAGACACATGTTATTCTTTCACTGCTACACAATTGTCGATATATAATGATTATTATCAGGGATAAATTATGGTTCCGAACTGTCATATATCCGGGCGCTATATATGCTCAGTTCCAGGCCATAATATATATTGAGGGCATATATAACGGTTATTTATTAATAACTGTAATATATTGGATTTATTTATTTTATTATATATAGTTTTTTTATTTTTATTGTTAATATTTATTATATAAAACACAATATAATCATTGATAATAACAAGATAATATTATTAAATAAAAAATTTTATTTATAGTCAAAATTCAATACATTATAAATCAACATCATACAATTTAAAAGAAATTAATCACTTAAACACTCTAGAACATTATCTTATAATTTTTTGAATTCTTAAAAAATCTATTAAAAAATTTCTACAATATTCTCTCATGCATTTGTTATAGATTGTCAACCACGTATCAGTATTTCAGAGTTCCCGTAACTGCAAAAGGATAATATAAATATGAAAATAAGAATTTATATAGTAAAATTGGTAAATATTAAAACTTAAGCAAATCTTATATATGATTCAACAAATCTGATTTTAACATACCTGCCAAAGTTTACGAACGTGAAAGGGTGAACGTTCAAGTAGATTGTGATTCAACAAACTGCTAAAAATTAGGAGAAAAATTATATTTATTTTAGTCTATATAATCTAGTGTAATCAAAATTTATTTTCACATCAGTAAAACAATAATAAAAAATTTGGCATTTTACAGCATTATTTTTTCGTGCTCTCTAGTTTTAATTTCTCTAGTGTTTTTTTCTCTATTTTTATGATCAAACAAACCGCCATCATTAGAAATTAGATATCGCTTTTAGTCTGTGATTCTTCTTCCTAGATAATCCGGTGCCCTTAAGCCTCAAATAGTGAGCTCTCATTATAAAGGAAATAAAATGAAACTAAAAATGTTAATTGAAAGAAAAATAAAAGCTTATGAGGAATAATCATGAGAGGAAGGAGTGGTAGGATGAAGATCCATGTTAGTGGTGGAGTATGAAACCCACAGCGGTAGAGCAAAACCCATGGAAAGAAGAGTATAAGACTTATTAGGGGAAGCTCAAAAACGTTTAAAAAGGAATTGGAAGGGTTGTGTCAAGTAAAATTTTTGTTTGTTTGTTCAAAATCCTGTCTTTTTAGATGTAACAATACTAACAGTTCTTTGTGAAGAACCGTAATGTATTGTCTATAATATTAATTAATATATCAACAAAAAATAGTAATGTATTGTCAAATATTTTTTTTTATATTTCAGGATACTTAATGATTTTTTTATAAAGAACCATAATATGTATTGTCAAATATTTTTTTTTTTTCAGAATCCCACCTTTTTATATTAAATCATACTTAATAGTCTTTCATGAAGAACCATAATGTATTGTCAAATTAATTTTTTATACACTACCACCTTCTTATATATGATGGTTATTATATTTAACCGTTAAGTAATCTTAACGAATATATAACGGTTCTTTGTGAAGAACTGTCATGAAATAAATTTTTTTAGAATCCTGTCTTCTTGTATATGACAGTTTTTATTGATAACAATTAAGTATTCTGAAAGAATACATAACGGTTCTTTATGAAGAACTATCAATTATTGTCAAATAATTTTTTTCTTCAAAATCTTGTTTTTCCTACCTCCATAAGATATTAATGGATAATATATATAATATTAATATCTTAACATATTATATTTATCTTAAAAGTGTAAATTTGAGATATTATTATATATAATTATATAATTATATCTTAACAATATATAACAATATCTTAACATATTACATTTATCTTAAAAGAATAAATATGAGATATTATTAGATATAATATCTAATAATATCTCATATTTATAATCATACTTCTATGATTAATTATTATAACCGTTATGTATTTGTTCTTTGCAATATCCCAAATTTCGGGATTAGAGGTTTGAGAATAAGCCTAAATCAAGTGGATTGTTAAGCCCCGGTTTAGTAAGAGTCTCAAGAATGTAACTTTGATGCCAGTGTATTTTTCTTGCATGGCAGTCTTGTTGTGTGACAATTTTAAATAGGCAAATGATGTCCAATGCCTATGATATTTTGCAAAATGAAAGTAGACTTGTCAAACTTTATTAATAGATCACATAGGTCATTTGGAGTTGTACACAGAGTTATGTATGTTTGAAGTTAGCCCAATAAAAGTAGAGAGTTTATGTGACAATATCCAATAAATGATAATTCTGGAATATTGAACATCTAGGTGGCTAAAGGAAATATTTTTCATTAAAATAGACTCAATAAGGGCCACATAGCCTTTAAAACCACTGCAATTGGATATCTATAAATAAAGATATAAATTTTCAAAAATTGATGAAAATTCTGCCAATTTTCCAGCAAGGTGCGAAAATGGAAAAAACTTTATGGGTAAAATGGTCTTTTGACGATAAAGGAAGAAGAAATTATTTTCTCCCAACTAGGGATATGTTTCAGTCAACAAAGGAGAGCAAGAGAAAATGAATTTACTTGGCTCACATTAATTTAAGAGGGAAAATATCATGGCCAAGTAAATTATGCACTTGTTAATTTCCAATTAAATTTATTATTATGAGGAGGTGAGTTGGGATATTTTTATGAGTTCTCTATCCTTCCTTTGGGCCATTATTTCATGAAGCAGCCTCAAAAAGAAGAGAAAAATCAGAAAAAAAATGGAAGAGGAAAGAGAAAGGATGAATAGTGAAAGCTCTTGAGCTCTGGAGCCGATTTCACCTCCGATTCGGCCTTTCCAGCTTCTGAAGTCTTTTCTAATGCTATTCCTCTCATGGAGAGCAACATTTCTAAGGTTTTTGATTTTCAATCAAAGGCGTTTGAGTTCGTCTACTTAGAGGAGGTGATGCTAGAACAAAAAACAGATCACAGATTCAAGTTCTGGTAAGTATAAGCTCTGATTGGAACCAAATACTTTATGACTTTGTTGAGTATTTTGTGAGATACCCAAACCCTAAATTTCAGCCAGATGGAGTTTTTTATGGTTTGAAGTTCATATGATGATGATTATGAGGTTAAAAGAGGTTTTATGATTATTTATGATGATTTTGGAAGTTAGTGTTCAAATATGTCTAAATTCTTTTTCTGGAGGCACATAACTTACAATGTGTTTTTGATCACACAAACTTAGTCCAATTGCTATAAAATTTTATATGATGAAAGTAGACATCTTGGGCTTTAATTTGATAGGTAATATGAGCCTTTTGGACTAGTGGATTGAAAGTTATGATTTTCAAAGTTTAACCTTGATTCTAAAATGAAATATGTGATAGTCTGAGTTTGACAAATTTTTGGGAAATATGTGGCTGTAATTAATGCACTGTGATATTTTTCACTGAAAGAGGACTTAAAGTGCCTTTTGTAGAATCTGGAACCAACCCATTTGGATTTTTCTAGAATTAATTATGAATTTTCAAAGTCTGGTCAATAAAACTGGCAGATTGGGCTAACCTATGAATTTACGGCAATTGTGTTAAAATTATTGTGAACACCCTATTTTTTTCAGAACCCACTCAAAATTAAAGAATAATAAAAAAACAAAAATAAAAGAAAGTCCTCTCATTTTATGATGATTGATGTCTGAATTGACAATCAGCATTAAAGGGAAAAAAAGTAAGAAAATCTTCTCATTAATGATGACCAGCATCCAAATTGGTAATCATCATTAAAAGGAAAAAAAAATAAAATTCTTCCATTGATGATGATTGGTGTCCAAATTGACAATCATCATTAAAAGGAAAAAATAAAAATGAAAAGTTTTAAAAAAATCCTCCCATTGTTGATGATTATGGTCAAAATTGACAATCATTATTAAAAGGAAAAAAATGAATATAAAAAAAATCCTCTTGTGGATGATAATTCTGGTCCAAATTGGAAATCATCATTAAAATGAAAATTGAAAATAAAATAAAACAAAGTCCTCTCATAGGTTTAAATTAGGAAATTGCTTGTAGGAAAATATAAGAAAATAAATAAAAAATGAAAATAAAAAAAATTCTCATTTATGTTGATAGATTTAAATTAGGAAATTACTTGTGGGAAAAATAAAAAAAAATAAAAAAATCTCTCATTAATGGTGATCAAGCTAGGAAGTTTTATTAACAGAAAATAAAAAAAAAATCTTCATTGATGGTGATTGGGTTAAATTAGGAAGAGCATTTATAAAGAAAACCCTATCTTAAGACTATAAATATGGGAGCAAGGGTTGAAGCAACACATACAAGAATTTTGGGAGAGTAAGGAGGGAAGGTAGAGTGTTAATTTGATTTCTCATTCCATTGCTCCTTCTTATTCTTTCACGGATTTTGAGAATTAGAAATTTGTTGGAATAACCTAGTATTTTTCATGACATGTCTCTAGATGCTTGCCAATAAACATATCTATGAGATTGAGGCACTTACATATAAAGCTCTAGGCGTGTTTTTGTTTGGTTTCCTTCTGTCTTCATTGAATGCTCAAGTGTGCTCCCAACCATTTAATATTGCTATATTTGAACCCATTACTTCGCTGACAGTTTTTTTTATGGTGGTATTTTGATGGTTGAAATGATTTCATGCTTCCTCCTCTAATGCTAACATGTCATATTGCAAGAAAGCCCTTTTGTTTTGACAGGTCCTCACACTTTGTGACTCTTATATGCTTGACTGAATTTGATTTCTTGCCCCCAATATATGCTCGTCAAAATTGAAGGGATTTATATGATGTATAAAAGAAAATGCAATGAATTATCTTGTTTGTTTGAATGGCTTGTAAGGATAAAAAGGTATGTGCTGATCACTTCTTGAAATTATTTTGTATGATATGTATGTATGTGAGGTTTGATCTTAATCCTAGACCTTCTTGTTAATATGACGATCATGTCCTTATTGTCAACACCCATTTCCATTTTGATATGCACAGGGAAATAATGAACTAGTTTCGCAGGCAAACAGAAAAGTACATTTATACTGATAATAGTGTTCGTTTATAGACAGTCATTAACAAAGCGGAATATGAAAATATTTACAAGTATGTATAGAATGTCCAAAATATTCCAAAGATAGTCTTTATATGACCATGAACTTCATCTCGAGAAATTTGTCCAACAGTTTCCCTATCTACATCCTTTTCTTTCGATCTGCTAGCACCCGTTGAGACATTTTGATTTAGAAAAAGGGGTGAGATTTCAATGAATTTTAGTAGAAACATATTATCGTTCACATAACATGTGATAAGTAAATATTATATGCACCAATTAATGAACAATATTACACATCGTCATATATACATAAGTAGGGCTCCAGCCCCGCTACTCGTACACCAGTTGGATTCTCATCCAATCCCTCATATGTAAGTACACTTTCGACACTAACTGCCCTATTTAGGCATACTATGTTAATTAATAAAAGCACAAACGATGGTAACCATACATTCATATAGACTAAGGCATGAAGTAAGAAGAATAATGTCCCCACCTTAACCCTTTTTAACCTTGAGATGCTCGTCTCGTAGTACCTGCCAACTTCAGGCTCCTAACTCGGTCCTAAAATACCAAATGTACAGGAATTAGGTTATAACCTCCCAATCTATCATTTTAGACACTTCCATAGTGTTTATTGTGGTTATATTAGCCTATGGTGAAAATTTACCAAAATGCCCCAGGCTTGGCCCGGCCCCGCCGTACCCGGCTTGGTTGTACTTTTTTTCAAAATTTTGACATGGGCTATTCTGATATATTTCCATCTATGGAATCCATTTCTAGACTCAGAAATATCAAATTCAATGTCAAATTACAGAATTGTCCTTGGCAGCCCGTATTTCAAGGTCTTAGGGGCGTTTTCGTAATTATGCTTTTTCGGCTCAGATTCAAAAGTGACCAAATGTAACCCCACCTAATTTTTGCTCCTGAACTCAATGGAACCATTAAATAATTGAAAATCCAACTTTAAGGCCCTCTAATAGCCCTAGCTAAAATTATGGTATTCTCTGGGAAAAATCGGGGTTTTGCGATTTCGGCTCCGTAAACGCATTCCTTTATACTCTTAACCACTGTATTAACCATATAATTGAGTTATAACTATCATTTGAACTAAAATTTGGCAGCATAACACTTCTAATATCACATTTCCAAAATTTACAAACAAAGACAATCTGGCGAAATTTCACCGATTAAATTGTCTACAGCAACCAGAATAGTTAATATACGAAGGTTTGGAAGTTACCTCTAGCTCCCACTAGCTTTTCCTCAATATGGCTGAAAATCCTAAGTGTAATATCCCAAAAATTAGTAAAGGTTAAGTTAATAAAAAAGAAAAATTTACATGGTGTTAAATTTAGTTTTTGGAATAAGGGAAGACTAGGATGATTATGGTTATTTTATTTGACCAAGATTTAACCACATAAGTTAAGTAAGATCCAATGGCAAATTAGTTAATATTGCCATAATCAAGAGCAAGAGGGATATCTACCATGTGATTTTGAGGTTAGAATTGGAAGCTAAAATCAAGGGCTAAGATTTTTCCTTGAAAAACAATTTTAAGAGACAAATTGGACAACATTTACCTAACACCACACCCATAATTGTCCATTTAATTAAAGCACTTTTCCCTACCACACACCATGATGCAAGGGGAATGAATATTTAATTGTATATTTCCCTCCTCCTTAATGGAGCATGTCGGCAAAAGAATTAATTGTGATGATGATCAAATATTTAAACATTTCACATCCATGTCCTCAACCATTAGAATCGGTCAAGCACCTAAAGAATGAAGAGATGAGAGGATAAGCATTTAAGAAAAAGGGGGAAAGAGTCAAGAAGAATGGTCAAGTATGAAGAAAAGTGAGAGAGGGAGTTGGTACACATGACAACACTTATACAACCACCTACTCACACTAAGCCACACACAAGAAGCATCTATATGTGGACACAACATCATACTCTCTCCACTCTTTTAAGTTTCGGTCAAGCACAACAAGTAGGAGGATAATATTTAATTAACTAAATTCCTCATCCATACACACACATTCCGTCAAGAAAAGGAAAAGAGATAGAAGGAGTTGGTCCACATGCCAACACACACAAGCACCCACACACACTACACTACACACACTCAATCAATTAATCAACACACTTCGTCCAAAGCACAAAACAAGGAAGAGAAAGGACAATCAACATTTGGAACATATGGGCACACTTAAGGCAAAAATCAAGACACCACTATCAATTGTTTTCTTCTCATAATTGGCCATTTAATTGAGACACTTTCCTCTCTCTCATTTCATTTCTGTTCGGCTAGATATGAGAGAGTAAGAGAAACAGAAAAGAAAATAGATAAAGAGAAAGAGAAGGTGGTGAACTTGAAGAACACAGAAACAAGGTAAGTGAGTATCACACAATCTCACTCTCTAAATCACTTTTCTTGCTCTAAGAGTGTTCATAAACATTGTTCCTCTTGATGAGAGTTTCAATTCTATGGTCTCAGATTCCTCATCTGAGGTGTTTTGTGTCAGTTAGTTAGTCGGAGTGCCGTCGGAATACCGAACCACTTGTAGGAATGTGAAGAGGTAAGCGTAGGTTTCATTTTGAACCGATTACTTCGTGTTTTCATTGAGTTATTCCTTGTTCTTGAATCAACCACATAATTCAACCAAGGGGTGTTTTTGAAGATTAAAGATGTTTTAAATCATATATAAGGTGATATATGATTATTAATGAAGTATTAGACTTGTTGGACTTCAAAAACACAAACTTGATTTTTGTTGTTTTGGGAGGCAGATTTCGGTTGGGAGCTGAATCTGGTAGAAATAATTTGATTTTGGTATTTTTGAGCTTTCCATTGGATTCTACACGAAAAATTGTGTGGGATTAGGTTCTGGTTATAATTTTTGACAGATTGGTTTAAAGATATAAAAAATGGAAATTAAGTAAGCTTGTGCAACAAAGTTGCCAGTGTGCGTTTTTGTCTGGCAGTTTTGTTGTGGCGAAACTTTCACTGTCCAAACTTCATCTGTTGATGATGATATTTTCCAGAATTAAATTAAACTTATAGACCTTTAATTTGATAGGTATTATAAAGGATTTCGATAAGTATACTAGGAGTTATGAATGTTTGAAGTAGACCATTAAAACTGATCAGATTTTCTGGCAGCAGGGAGAAAAAGAAAAACTGGGAAGTGTGTGCAGTCTCACGGCTACTGAAAGTATTTTTCCCTTAAAATAGACTTAATAAGGGTTACAGAGAATTTTGGATCATCCCAATTGAATTTTTCTAGAATTAGTTATGATTTTTCAAAGTTCAGTGAAAAATCTGTCAGTTTTTGGTAAATGTGCGAAAATTCAAAGTTAAGAATTTGGAAATAGAATTGGACCTTTAAGAATTGAGTTAAGCCTTTGGAGTAGCTTGAGCTCATTAGTTTCATATTGGGCCTAATGTAGTGACCCTAATGGTAACCAACATAAGAGAATAATTTATAAAGAGTTGGACTAAGAAATAATTCATTGCCCGTAAATTATAGGACTTGACACTTGCCCAGGACATTCAAAGCACGTCAATCAAGATCAAGATTTGGAAAAATTGTCAGGTAGTAACTTATCCCTCATATACTATGTGATATGTTATATGCATGTTTGTACCATTGTGAATTTAAGCATTCAGATGAGAAGGGCTCAGGCCCAGTAGAATTTCCCAGCACTGTGGCAAGGGACGGTTGTCCTTGAATTGGTAACTTTATGCTTTCTGCATATTGTGAATTTATCTCTGAATGTTGAATATATTGAATGTACTATAACTTTGGTTGACATGTCATGATATATGTGCATTTTATATGAGTGATATTTGTTACTACTGAGATTCATTGAATCTCACCCTATTTTTCCAAAACAAATTTTCAGCTCGGGCAAGTAGTTCCTCAGGCAAGAAGGTAAACACGGGCGAATGAAGCGAAGGACTTAGAATTTATTTTTCCGTTGGTTATCTATTTTGAGTTGTATTTAATTTGTATTCAAGTGTGGTCAGTCTCATACTGACAAGATCGTAGACACGTAAATAAGCGCCTATGTATAAGCAAACGCTAAGCGACATCCGAACCAGTAGTGGACAGCCGTCCATTTAGGGCTGTTAATTTATTATAGTAGTTTGGGTTCCTGCAGAGAATTTATTAGTAAAAACTCTGATATGAAGAAATGAAACTAAAACGAATGGCTTGAAATGAACTATAAAAATAAAATGAGACCAAATTTGAAAACGATTTTTGAAAAACCCACTCAACATACTGTTTGAAGATGGAACTTCCGCTGTTTACAAAATATTATCGGTCTCCTTATTAAAGATAATACTGCACTTCAGCCATCCATACGCTTTGAAAACAAGGGTGTTACACTAAGTGCTCAACAACAGATTTTGAGCTTCCAAACCTTATAGAACAAAGAGGAGTAGCTTAGGATCGGAGTTATACGTGTTAGGAGTTAAATCGTTGGAAGAATCGGCTTACCTTATGAGATTTCTTCTTCTTTCTCTCTCTAAAAATTCAGCTGCTCTCTTCCTCTCTTCAGCCCTAGTTCACATCAATTATGGCTGAGCAAGAAGAGGATGATAGCTTTTTATGATATATTTTATTGTTTTTTTAATCTTTTGTCCATTTTTCCAAAATTCCAAAAAAATCCAAGTTTATGTACATAATACACATGTACATGTAATCATGCCATTAAGCCAAACTAATATTTCTTTCTTCATGCCACATGTAGGAGACACCTAGGGGTTCTACCGTTTGGTTTCAATTGGCTTCACAACTTGTTTCAGTTATTTATATACGTAAAATCTCAATTTTTGTCAAAATTGCACTTTTTGCTCAAATTTTCCATAAATTCATATTTAATTGACCAAAATAATTCAAATAAATTTTTTCCTTTATTTTCCTTAATTAATTTAAATTAAATTCAATTAATTGAAAAATAATTTATTTTGTGCTATTTTGTCAAAATTACGATTTTGCCATTACCTTTTTAATCTAATTTCTTTTCTTATTTTTCTTTGGCCAATTTTCATCTATTTTTGGACCAATATTTTCTCTAATATTTCTACATTTTTGAACCTTAATATTGGGCCTTTTGAATCACCCAAATTAATTCCATATTTATTTTTTCCCAATTTCTCGTGAAACTGAACATTTATAAATTAATAAATTCTAAATTTATGAATATTCACCATTTTATTGAATTTCTCAGATAACTATAATATATTTGGTGAATATAAAATTTAGGGTGTTAGACTTGTCCTTGTTGGCTTGATGAATTCTTGATTTTTTTCTTTTACAATTAAAAAATTTCAAAATAAGAAATAAAAGAGGTTCGTTTCTTAAAATAAATGAATTTTTCTTCCTATGAGAAAATAAAGAAAATATTTTTTAAAAATAAATAAAAAAACACAAAACAAAAAAAAAAATTCACAAATAAATTAAGTAAATCTTTTTCCTAAAAGACACCAATCAAGCGCCATGTCTTTCTACCCTTAAGGAACTACAAGGGCTTTGATCCTTTTAAAGGGAATGTAGGCCCTAGGCTCTCTTCCTAAGTCAAGTCCAACTTTGTAAATAAATATATTTCTTTCCTTATTTTTCTTTTGTAAACAAACAATCTTTTTCATTAGCTTCACTTTACTTCTTTCTGTAAATATTATTTTTTATCTCTTTTTGGTTAATTATAATAAAATTAAATGCCATATTTATTTTTAAATAATTAACTTAGGATAATCATCCTTATGAATGGGTGTTGTGGGGTGTCTAACATAATCCCCATGCATAATTGACTCTTGAACGCTAAATAGTTTTTGTAGATTAGTTTCCGTTTTTAAAAAAAAATTTTGAAATAATCTTTTTTCAAAATTTTGGTGGTGGCTCCTTATTTTCCAAATTTCGGGCACTACAATTGTCATAAGTATTGGGCCAAAAATAAGATACATGTCTTAAAGGTCCATGTAGCCCATTGGACATTCAATTCCATTTCTCTAATAATATGGGTATTTAGTTAGGGTCATGAGAAGTCAAGAAGAAGCATCTCCAATAGTGTGAAAAGAAAAGTACAAGAGGAGGACTCAAGACAAGAGATAGTGAATTTACATCTCCTGCATGTATTTGATATTTGTCCTTGTATACTGATGCATGTGATTGCTTTGCTTGATTATGTGAAACATATATGAATGATTGAAGCTTTGTTTCTATTTATGCTTTGACCATGAGTATGTTGTTTGAAACATTGAGCACACATATATGTCATTGTGTTAGCATGAGTTTATGTAAAGCAAGCATGTTATGCATTAAGCACTTATCTTGCATGCATATTGGTACTATTTACTACTAAGATTCCCTTGAATCTCACCATCCCCAACCAACCATTTAGATAGGCGGTCACAGAAGGTGTGTGGAGAACAAAAAAGGGGAACTGCATGTGAGGAATACAGTAGTAGAACGAAAACGAGAAGATGTCTGTGTTTCATTATACAGGTTTAGAAACCCTAGTAGCCCTGTACAGCTACATTATTTGTATATATTATGTACAATCCCTGTGGGGAATTTCTGTAATCAAGTACTTATTATGAGTATATCTATGCTATTCCTGTGTGCCACCAAACTATGCATTGCTACTCTGGTTAATATCAGAATAAATTAAGGGTGTTGACATTTTTACTCATATAATGTTGGAAGACAAATCATTTGTAAATGTTACATAACAGTTGTTTTGTAAGATCCATCATATTTGTCACTTAATAAATGACGTTTATTAACTACAACTGTTATTTTTGTATTTCTACAAACTTTGCCTCTAAATACATGATGGTGTGCATATTTAACCATTATATTTTAGTGTTATAAATTCTTGTGTGACCTCTACCTAGATATACATGACATTATTGATGTAACCATTATTTATCAAACGTTACATATGCTCGAATTTGTAGTAGTTCTTTCACAGCAAATATGTGAAAAGAATTATCACTACTATATAAGGCACTTTTAACGTCCATTTTTATGCCCTTTAGCTTATCATTTTCAGGGGATGTGTATGTAAGTGTCGTTGAAAGTTTTGAAATAGACGACTGTTTCAAACTAGTCGTTGTAAGTCTGACGCATACAATGACTGTTTTTCCAAAAACAGACGTTATAAGTCAATTACAACGTCTAGTTTTCTAAAAACAGACATCATAAGTGGCAAACTTACAACGTCTGTTTTTAAAAAATTAGACGTAAAAAGTCCTTTTTTTAAAAAAATGGGGCGCTTTTTTTTATTAGAATCACCCCCAATCCAAGAAAAATGCCCTCATACTTTTATTCCTCCAAAATAAACACTAGAAAAGAATATATGTAGCCAAGAAATAAATTTTGAATTTTTACTAGCACGTAATGCAGATCACAAGAAAGTTTGAAAATTTCACAAAAACATTTCAGAGGTCTCAACAGGCAAAGAACATGAATGCTCCAGAAATCATCTGCATAGCATCAAAGCCTACTCCTGTAACAACCCAAATGGGAAGGATTACTAAATCTTCATTTGCTCTCTTGATTGCTTCATTTCGGTGTCTGGTTTAGGAAATAGGCTATGTGCTATGACTTGAGCCAGTATTTGGATGACTTGCTAGTGCTGAGGTCTTAAAGATGATGATGTTGTGATGGATTGGTCTTGAGGAGGAGGAGCAAAATGAAGAGTAGAAGATCCAGGAATGTCATACAGAAGGGATAAATATTCAGGGCTTCCTATAGATAATGAGAGTGATCTTAATGAAGATGATGGTGATGAAGTTTGGTTGAAATTTTTTGCATAAGTAAGCCTTAGCAATATCAATTTCTTTAATTTGTTGGCCCTTTTACTTTTCCTTTCATATAATATAATATATACTAGACTACAATTAGTTGCCTTTGAGCTTCAATCTTGATATCTTCCTTCATTTTCCTTATGAACTCTTCAAACTTTCTGGAGTATAATAGGCTGAAGAAGCCATCAACAAGCTGAATAAACCACCATGTTATGAAAAAGGTAACCGTAACTAGAAAAAGAACTAACTTCAAGCCTATTTCAATCTAAAATTCAGCACATAAAACACAGGCATAATAGTGTAAATCTATGAAAAAATTCAATTCAGACAAGTTTAATCAATCGATTGAGGATTTTTGGCAAGCACCAATTTGGTCAAAAATGAGGGGTGGATACCATGAACTTAGAATGATGCTCAATCACTCAAACCAGTAACTTGTCTAGAAATGCAAATGAATGGGGACTAAAACTTCACAAAATCACACCCCTAAGTTGCTGAAACTTATAAAAAATGAAGTATGATATAGTTTGAACAAGGCAAAGAAAACTTCAGCTTGATTAATTAGGATTAGGAAAGATTTTTCTTTAAAGAAAAAAATCTAGCTCTATACAGAAGTTGTCAAATCTTTACAAAAGTTATGAACCCAACTTTCTTATTTTCATATTGGAACCAAATACATATTTAAAAAGATTTTGTTAGGCACACCGCAATTCAGCAACAAAGATTATGTAGAATCAAAATTCATTCGCCACACAAACTTATGGTGAATAACATGCAAATATCCACATCAAGTTACAAATATTCCAGAAATAAAACAAGTGACATAGATCTCCAAATGATAGCCTTACTTGCTCATAGAAGAAATAATCATCAAATAATTGCAGGATGAGCTTTTCCCACATCCTACCAACATCCACGCCCTTTTGGACATGCTTTGTAACACTCCAGTTACATTATCATTCTGATAAGTTTTTCATAGTGAATCTGAACCACTAAGTGATATTCCTTGATAAATAATTTCAAATCCCAACTCTAATATAGGATTCGAACCTACACTTGAAGGGGGTTTTCTGAATAACTTAAAACTTTTCAAAGATTGTTTACTATGGTTCCCAACTTATTGTGACTCATCTTTCTTTAATTCTCTTGATTATGTACACGAAAGCATTTCTATACAATTTGTTAGGGGTTCATTTTTGAATTTCGGCAGTTGAGCCATTATTCTTACCAGATATCCTTAACTAATGGGCTTGTACCATGCGATTACCTACTTCTAATTCAATTATCGTGCTTGGATAATTAATGCATTCGTCATGCAGGTTATATAGTTATCCATTGCAAATATATTAATTTACATAATGAACGAATACGTGAATAATTCTTCTCTTCTTCATTACAACCTCTTTCCTGGAACAACATTCTACACTCTTTTTCTATGCACAGCTGCCTATATTGGTAGGGGGAAGGGTGAGATTCGGGGGAATCTTAATAGCAAGCATTACAAACAATGTACGTAAAATGAATGCTAGTGCATGATATGCTTGCCTCACATAGCCACATGTTCACATAATGATATTTTGCATGCTTAATATTTTGTGCAACATACTTTTGGCCACAACAATAATAGAAATAAAGCTTCATTCATTCATACATGCTTCATATAATCAAGTAAAGCAATAAAACAAATCAATACATATCATAAATATCACATACATAGAATTAAGTAAATTCATTACCATTTGTCTTTGAGTCCCTTTTTTGTACCTTTTCTTCCGCAACCGTTGAAGTTGCTTCCTCTTTGTCACTTCATAGCCCTAAATATATAGCCATATCATTATATTTAAAGTCCATACATTAGGCCCAATGTGTAGATAATGGGCCCACACTAATTTTATGGGCTTAGCTTAACCCTTGAAGGTCTAATTCCATTACAAAAACACTTTGCTTGAATTTTCAAACACTTACTGAAAAGCTAGCAGAATTTTCATTAATCTTTGAAAATTCATAACTTGAGCTAGGAAAATCCAATTAAGGTGATTCCAAATCCTATGTGCAACTTATTAAGTCTATTTTGAGGAAAAAAATACTTCCAGTAGTCACCTAACCATGCATACTTCCTAGATTCCCTGTTTGCCCTTGCTGCCAGAAAATCTGACCAGTTTTAATGGTCTAACTTCAAACACTCAGAACTGCTAGTGTGCTTATCCAAATCCTTCATAATACTATCAAATTTAAGGTCTTTAAGTGTACTTTCATTCTGGAAAATCTCATCATTATCAGATGAAGTTTAAACGATGAAATTTTCACCACAACAAAATTGCTAGACAAAAACGCACATTGGCAGCTTAGTGAACTAAGCTTCTGGTATTTGAGCTTTTTAACCAATCTTCCAAAAATATAATTAAAGCCTATTCCTACACAATTTTTTGTGTACAATCCAATGGAAAGCTCAAAAATGGCAAAATCAAATTCTTTCGCCCTAGTTTTGGCCCTAAACGAAATCTGCCTCCCAAACAACAAAAATCCAAATTTGTGTTTTTAACTACCAACAAGTCTAATATTTCAACAAGAATCATATATCACCTTAAACATGATTAAAAACATCATCTTGCTTTAAAAACTCCCCTTGGCCAAAAATCAAGGGTAGAACAAGAGTCAAGAAATAGTCAACAAAAACACGAAGTAATTGGTTCAAAATGAAGTTGGGGCTTAACTCTTCGCATTTCTACAAGTGGTTAGGTATTCCGGTGGCACTCTGAAAGACTAATTGACATAAAACACCTTAGATGAGAAATCTGAGACCATAGAATTAAAGCTTATAGTGAGTAGAGGAAGTTTCCTGAAGGACTTACCAGACGGTAACAGTGTTTAAGGGTCAGAATCAAAATCAGCTTCAGTACTCAGGAAATGTTACTATTTACACCTCCTCTCTCCTATAACAATTTTATGGAATTAAAATCATATTTTCACTTCTCTTCCAATGCTTGGCTGAAACTATCACTTAAAAGGGGAGGGAATGGTTAAGATTTAATCTTGTAAAATGATCTCTTCTTATTGTGCCAAGTGTCACAAGATTAAAGCTTTGGAGTGCCATGTGTCATGCAGCCATTGGTCTTCCATTTTCTCTCTCTTAAGTGGCCCATAAATGGTTAGGTGAAGGAAGGGGCCTAATAATTTCCCTGGACTCCTGGCGTGGTGTTCAAGAAAGTCCTGTACCTAATCGGATCGAGACCGACTGATTCCCATAACTTAAGCGCTAAGTGGAACTCTCCAGAGATGCCAACACAAAAGGCATAAAGCAAGTGCAATGATGAGGGACACTTGTCACCTCCTCATTTGGCCAACACAAAAGTAGCCTTGTACTTTGTAATGATTATAGGGACACTTGTCATTTTCTTACTTGGCCAACACAGAGGGTGTGTCATCATGAGTCATGATTACTTTATTAAAGTTACTTTAATCAAGTTGCTTTATTAGTACGTACTCAGGATTATACTTAGGATCTTGGCATGCATATTGAGGCCCGCTAAATGATGCCAGGTCACAATATATGTTTGTCAGCCCCACATGGCGTCACATTCGATGTCTACTTCAAAAATACAGGGTATACATGTCTACCCTAAAAATGCCATGTGCACACCTACACCGGCCTATTTCGCTTGACTAATCATTTCTTACCCCAGGATATAGCTAGATGGCGTCTTCTACCTACCCAATGGCACCGTATATCTAAACCTTTAGAATACATGTTTAAATCACCTTAAAATGTAAAAAGACAAATTATTCATAAGAAGGGGCTCCCCATCATTACATGCTGTTAGCACTCTAACCATAGCAGTTATAGCATTCGGATTGTGCATTGAAACACTATATACTAAACATTAACTGTTCTAGATGGAATTGCCAAACATGATTTTCCATTGACGTGTATAATGGTAGGTTATTCAATCAATTATCCATTTGAATGGGTCTTTATATACATAAGGGGAGATATAAACTAAATCATAAAGAGAAATTGACTTATACAATCAAAACTTAATTTCAAATGTAAGAATTTGGTGAATAACTAAACCATAAGTTTCTGTATGCATAAAACTAACTAAAAAATCAATAAATGCACATACATAGTGATGACAAAGAAAACTACGGCACTTATGATTAGAAAGCAAGAACTAAGGAGCTGTAAAACAATCAAACAAATGAGTTGATAATTTCAGGTCAGATAAAGCATTGAGATTTGTGAGGGAGTAAGGCTGAAAGTGAAATGAGAAGCAGTTAGAATTTAGAAATCTGGGGCTGGTAAAGGTTGAGAACTAGTTTGAGAAACTTAAATCTTTATTGAAGTTTGAGAATAAGCTTAGGGTTGCATGATTCATTAGCCAATAATGATGTTTCCGCCAAGCTCTGAAGCTCATTGAGTTGTTCGCGTAGAGTATCGAGGAAGCAAGCAAATAATTTCTAGGCGAGGTTGAGGCTTTAGATTTCCAAGCTCGAGAGCAACGACGAACACGGTGCTATAAGCAATCGCAGGGTTGATGCAAAGAGCAAGTTGAGGTCAGCCATATTGGGGTTATGGTTGAAGTAAAAAGCAAATAAATTCGCATCAATTTTTTAAAAAACAAACTTATAAAAAAATTTAAAAAAATTATAAAATTGTCACTACCTCATTTTATAACGTCTTTTTTTAGAAAACAAACATAAAAAAGTTTAGAATAATTACAAAATTACCATCGCCTCATTTTACAACTTCTCTGTTTTTAAAAACAGCAATGAAAAAGGTTTGCATAATTATACAATTGCCACCGCCACATTTTACTACGTCTATTTTTCTAAAATAGTCGTTGTTTAGTGATGTTAAAAATACTTTTTGTTGTAATGCATATAAATCATGATATAAATTTCATTAGTATAACTAACAATAAATATTGTGTATATATCTATATATGAACACATTATTAATTATATTAAATATTCTTAAAAACATATTACATTATAATGCACTATTAATTTTTAAATTGTAATAAATTAACAATTTGATATTTGTAATTACATTTAACATTGATTAATCTGAATTTAGGTCAGAGATTAGCTCTTTCTTAAAATGTCTTTTACATTTATCGAAATTGAAATTCAAAACCTCATACTTAAAACAATCATATTTTTTAAAACTAGGATTTATATTATTATATTCGCGATCATCGAATTTAAGTTTTGAAAGAGAAATATGAGTACATTGTTGTAAATATTACATATGGACTTCATTACAAAAAAATGTGATTTAAAAACGGTTAAAAATGTGTATTTGTAGCAGTTTTAACCGTTGTAAATGACATTAGTAGTAGTTGACAAAACCACTACAAAATGGCACTGTTGTAAACATTTTTGTAATGGTTACACATAATCACTACTCATGTAACAAAATCGCTACTACATTTGTAGTGGTTTCTTTTAACTGCTATAAGATTCAAATGTTGATCACTATCATCTGTCTACATTTGTAGCAGTTTTATAATTGCTACAAATGTTGGCGCCACAATTTTACGTGGTGGAAAATGGAAAAATAAAATTTAGCCCCATTATATAGCGGTTACAAAACCGCTACTAAATTGAAATAGTATTTTTTTTTAAAAAAAAATGGCCCCAAATGTTAGCAGCGGTTTGTAAACCGCTGCTAATATCATATAAAATTTCAAAAGTGGGCCCTAAAATTTAATGCCATTTTGTGTTTAAATTTGTAGTGGTTGTAGTTCTTAAAACTACTACAAATATTTTGTGAAATTTCAAAAAAAAAAAATTATCTGGTTCCATTTTTATAATATTCGATTGAATAGTTTATTATTTAAGTAGTTTAGCTAATAGTAGTTATTATTTAAAAAATGATTAAATTAAGTTGGATAAGTATAAAGTTTATATTGTTAATATTATTGAGGATATATAGGTAATAAGAAATTATTATATTGTCTGCTATAATGTGATTATCATTATGTAAGGAAATTAGGAAACGGTGAGAAAATGACCCTCAATTTCTGAAAAAAGAAAAATAGTTGGAATAAATATTATGCAAGGGAAAAAATTATTAAAATGAAAGAATTCAAAAACTTGTTACCATATTTGATCACCTTGTTCATCTCCTCAACTCTTGGCAAAAAAATTGTAATGAGAAAAAACGAATGAGAGGAAGAGTCGAAAGAAATGAGAGAGTGTTTGAAATGAGGTATGGTAGGGGTAATTATAGGGATATGCGTAGCACTTGTAGTGGCTAATGTGACAGGTGTTATAGCGGTTATTGTGAGGTTCTTTATAGTGGTTATTATTTTTGTAGCATTTTTTTATGATTTTGTAGCGGTTATATAACCCCTACAAATATTGTTCTGAATTTGTTTTTTAAAAAATATTCATTCAGGTTTACAAGAACAAAAGCATAATTTGTGTAATCATTCTTCGTTGCCATCCTTACAAAAATGGTGTGAAAAAATTGTTAGTGTGGTATTATTTTTTATAAAAAATAAATTATATGAACTTAAAAAAATGCATCAAACTATAGGAAAATTGTCATTGCCTTCAGGGAAGAAGTTTTCGAAATTAGTAGGCTGAAATGACTCACTCTTATAGGCAATGTTATCACTATCACCCATGTCTTAAAGGTCGCAATGCTTTAAATGAACCACCATATACCAATCCCTATGCCTCTCGTACTCAACATAATAAATTTGGTCTGCCTCTAAGGCAAGAATTATGGCTCATCATCTTTAAAATGACCAGAGTGAATAAGCCGGGAGAAATTTACCGATGTGATGCCTAAGTCATCAGTTGTGAGTCTCCAGGTAGTAGTGGTATTTGCCTACAAATACTTGAATTCAGGCAGTAAGGGACGCCTCCGAGCTGTATGTTGGCTTGGTAATATCCTGAATTGTAATTAAGGGCTAATGACTTCAAGGGTAGTGTAATTATTGTTAATTAAATACTTTTGAAGCATGTAATGTGAATTGTGATATAAAATGTGCTTGATGATAATTTAGTAAGTGTTGCGATAATCAGGGGCAAAATAGGAAATTTCTGACCAATTGATCAGTCACTAAAGAAAAAACTCATAGGTAACTTGAGATTAATGGTTAGGATTCGTTCTTGAATGATCAAGGGGGCGGAATCAAGTGTGTATGTGAGTATGCGAATTCATAGAAGGAAGTACAAGATGTTGACATGTGGCAAGTTGTGGACCATTGGATAAGGTCAAATTTTCAAACTCATTTTCTCTTCCCTCTCCTCTTCCAAGTTGGTTGGTGTGCATGGGAAAAGGAAAAATTAGGTGATCATCATCATTCTCATCTCTGTCTCTCCTAAACTCCATTTTTGTTAAGCTTCAAGAAGAAAGAGAAAAGGAAAGGTAGGATTTTGACTTGTGGAAGGCTTTCTTTAGCTTAAATGGTTTTCATTAATGTTGTTCAAGAGGTTGAGAGCTTTAATCCTATAGTTTCAGAATTTTGGAAGTTGCATAAGCTAGAGAATCAAGAAGCTAATCATTGGAAGTTGAAGATGTGAGCATTTGTATTATTTTGGTATAATTGTTTTTGTCATTGGTTAGGTTTTGCGAACTTTGGATTCTTGCCCTGATTTTGGCTTAATTTTGAAATGAATGGATTAGATAGTGCCCTGTGATGGAATAGGTCTTAAATTATGTTTTGATGCCAATGGATTTAGTTTGAAGTTGGATCGGGAAGTTTGATAATTTGGAGAATTGTGTTGTATTTTAATTAAAAATAGAGTATGTGTTGATTGAATGGAAATTGGGTTGTTTTGAGGTTCCCAATAGGTTCCTTATGGAATTTTAGATGGGAATGGGTTTTGGTATAAGTTTTTGAACCATTGGAATCAGTTTTGGCAAATCTAGAAAACTCTGTTAGCTGCTGCAATTTTAGCTTCTGATAGCCTCACTCGAGTGAGGTAGGGGCTCACTCGAGTGCAGCACCATATTCTTCCTTTTCTCTTACCATTTTAGTTAAGTGTTCAGGTAGGAAGCAAGGGTGCACTTCCTTGCCTGCGAGTGATATGAGTCATCACTCAAGTGAACTCGATCTCACTCGAGTATGGGAGTAGGTTTTACCTTAGGGTTGCTCTAGGGTAGTCACTCTCTACACCTCTCTCGATGGAACTCGGGTGAATGTGTGTTGTCATCGGGTACTGAGGATAGTGCTAGAGTGTACTGGCCACTCCAGGAAGTGTTGGTGCTCTTGGGTACACACTTTTTGTGTTTCACTCGTGAAGGCTCTAGTGCAAGTGGGGGCATCACTCGAGTGAGGCCTTCTTCACTAGAGTGAATCGACCAGAAATTAGTACTTTTGCACTTAAAAAGGGATCTTTGGTTAAGTGTTCCCAACCCTTTAGGAAGATGTCTAGCCTTCTAGTGGCCACCTAAAGAGTTCAAACGATAGCCAACTTAAAGTAAAATGAAGAATTTGGAAAAAGAGAATAACCTATCGTCCTTGATTTTGGTTTACAGGCTTTGACAGTTGCCCTGGTTGTGAACAAACGGTGCTGGAGCAAGTCAGGAAAGAACAAGGTAGCGACTCTCGCTCTCTCTTTTATACTATATGTGATACATGGTCTATTTGTTTGATCATTGTTTGTAGGTCCATTACCTGTGGCCCATCGGAGGTGACGGTGAGAGGATTGTACCTTCGGGGTGGTGGAATCTGGGGAATGAAACTATGTGAAATCCAAAAGGCTATTTGTAAGTCTATCACCTATGGCCCATCGGTGGTGATGGTGGGAGGATCGTACCTTCAGGGCGGTGGAATCTGGGGGATGAGAATATGTGATTATGTGCATATATGGTAGCTTGCGTGCTGTGTTTTATGCTGTGATGCTACTTGATGATTTACTTACATACTTTATGATTACATGTTGTATGAGTGATTTGTTACTACTGGGATTCTTTTGAATCTCATTCTTTCCATCGACAAACTGTACAGACAAGGAAAGTGGATCCAAGGAGAAATGGACAACTAGGAGCGGCTAGAACCTTGTAGAGATAGTAGTTTTGGATTGTTGGCTATTAACTTTAGATTTTGGGATTAATGTATATTGTTTTGAGATGTAAATAATATTTGAATAGAGTTGTGTAGTCCCCTGAATGAAAATGTATGAACCTCTAGTTACACATGAAACTTAGGAGTTATCGGGATTTTGTTATACACTCTGATATGTTTAAATGTGATTCAATTGTACAGGCAATTAATTTGGATTATGGAATTTGAGACCAACAAAGGCAGAAATTTTGAAAATGTTTGCGAAAACCCTACCGTCAGGAAGGGATCGAAAGAGAGTTTTATTATTATTGGTCTTTATTTTATTTTAATTACGAATTTTGAATCATAATTACGAAGGGGGTTACAGGCGTCACTGTTGCTCGTATAACTCCTTGTCCCAAAGGTGCCATAAACACCCGAATTTTGAGTTTACAATCCTTGATTTTGTGAAACCATGCAAAACTTGAAACCATTAACATTGTATGATATAAACCCTTTTGCATGGTTAAGAGGGCCGATTGCGAGAGATCTGAAATCTGGTAAGTGTGGGTTATGGTAATTTATTATTTTGCTCACAAACTAGCTTGGGAATTCTCTATGGACCTTTTTAAGAACTTCGGAGGATGTTTGTGTACGGATCCTGAGTTAACTTTTCACATGACTTTTGAATTCCCTGTAATTAATCATGGGAAGGTGATCATGATATGTAAGTACACAATGTTATGAAAGATATAGAATAACATGAGTGTATAATTCTTATTGAATGAAGGGTTAAACTTGAGTGCAATTAATCAAGACATGTCTATGTGCTTGTAACTTCTCAGTTGTCGTTAGTTTAAAGTTCTCAGTTACTCCAACTGGTTTACCAACATGAGGGATTAACAAGTCTCCTGATGCTCATGCAGGTTTAAGACAATCGTCTATATGAGGTGGTCAGTTGAAAGCTGTCTTAATGTCATCAAAATTTCTTGAATAGAAATACAGGATCTCATCCCTTATATAACCTTCAGTTATAGAACCTTTTGGCCACGCCTTATTCCTTATGTAAGATTTCAATTTCCCAAGAAACTTACAAAGTAAAGAAGAAAAAATGATACTAAATGCTGAAAAACGCGACTAGCAAACATAGGAACTAATGATGATTACCTCACAATAGGATATATCCATCG
The DNA here is from genome assembly GCA_963855925.1 of Inga laurina. NCBI lineage: Eukaryota > Viridiplantae > Streptophyta > Magnoliopsida > Fabales > Fabaceae > Inga > Inga laurina. Next base: position 52,186,867 of record OY979705.1, read on the forward strand.
ATATTGAACTAGACCAGTGAGCTTTGTTTCATGAACAAGGTGGACTACAAGGTGAACCATCACAGTGAAATAGGATAGAGGAAATATCATCTTCAAATGACAAAGCGTAAGAATAATTTTGAACTGCAGCTGATCAAGCTCCTCAATGATTAAAACCTTAGAATACAACTTCTGAAAGAAAGGAAAAAGCTCCACCAAAATGATGGACACATCAGGAGGAAGTGCATTCTTTTTAGCCAGTGGAACTAACTATTGTATAAGAATATTTGAGTCATGACTTGCATGTCTTTTGAAATGTTGTATAGGCCAGTAATCTTTTGAACTTGCATGTCAATACATCATAAAATGTTACTTGAATACCCATCAGGAACTTTTATTTTCTTTAACATTGCAAGGAAGACTTCCTTGTTTCGGTTTTGTGAGGGTGAACTTTACCGGTTGAAATGTATCATGATCATCTGGTCACACATCTTCACAAACTCCCATGGCTCATAAATCTTTCTTCGCTTGAAGATGATCTTTTGACTTGCCAAGTTCATTAAGCAACGTATATAGCACATTATTGCATACATTTTTTTCATGTGCATGACATCAAGACTATGGCAAACTAAATTAGATTTCCAATATGGATGATTGAAGAAAATGCTTATCTTCCTCCATTGCTAAGGCACAGAATTCCTGCCTATCTTTTACCTTGATTTTACTGTATCGTTACTTTTTCTGAACTCGAATTCAACATCCTCAAGCTGTTATAAGATATCTGCACCAGATAAAGTCTGAGGTGGTCCTCTTTTTTCTGGTTTCCTATTGAAGCAATTCGTTGCAATCTAAACTTATGCTTTCTATTGAGAAACCTCTGATGCCCTATGAAACACCACTTTCGGCTGTAAGGAAGGCGTACTGCATCAGACTCAAAATTGCAAGCTGGACATGCTGACCCAATATGCACATTCCACCAGGATAATGTTCCCAAGCCAAGAAAGTCATTGATCATCTACATCAAGGCTGCATGCAAGTAGAACAATGTCTTCCTATATGCGTCATATGTCTCGATGCTGATATTTCACAGGTTAAGCAATTCCGCGTCATATGTCTTCCTATACACATCGATGTCATTACTTTATGGCTTTTTTCCTATAATGATCAAAGACAAAATAAAGGACCTTTGTTTCATACAGATCTAAGGGGGTAAGTTGTTGGGAACTAAGACTACTGAGTAAATACTGTAACTTGTGCTAAGATTCCCAAATGGATTCAAACCGTCAGTTACCAAATTAAGTTGAACATTTCTGGGGTTAGCTGTGAAAGATGGAAAGTCTTTGTCAAATGTTTTTCAGGCATCTGCATCCCGAGGATGTCTTAATTTACCATCTTCATTCTTATCAACCTCATGCCACTCATGTGCTTAGCTGTTTTGGAAGATATAAACAATCTTTGTAACCATGGCTTCAAAGGAAAGTACCAGAGAATCCTTTCAGGTTTCTTCTTCTGCTTTCCCCCCTTCCGAATTGTCTTGAACCTCGATGTGTGACATCCTTTACAAGTTTCCCTGCTAGCATTGACTCCATAATACAACATACAATCATTAGGGCATGCATCAATTTTTTGATAGTTCAAACCCAATTTGTTAATAATCTTCTTGGCCTCATAGAATGTTATAGGAATCTCCACATTGGGGAATGCATCTTATAATAATTCCAATAACATCGATATTCCCTTATCTGTGATCCCATACAAGACATGATATGATACAACTTGATCAAGAAAGATAATTTAGAGTAATTTATACAATCTTGATATAAAGGATAATTTGCTTCATCCATTAAGTGGAAAAAATCATAAGCTACTTCATTCCTTAAGAACACCGGCTATGAACCCTGCACTTCTTTATTGAAGTTGTCATCTTGAAAACGAAATGCATCATACATAGCATCATTAATAGGATCATCTTCAACTATTTGAACTCTTACTTATGAACTTTGAGGAAGAGCATCATCATATCTCATATCAGCCTTCTCACCATGAACTCCCTAGAACGTATAGTCTTTTAGGAAAGGCTTCAAGAGCAAGTATTCCTTAACAACTTATCTTGCAGCCACTTCTTAAACTTTTGCATCTCTGACATGGACAGACGATCTTGCCATTACAGCTGGTGTGCGAGTATGTGAAATCCAAAAAATTTTTTAATCCGAACAAATATTCTAGAGAATTGTGTGGCAACCTGATCCATGACTTATCCATAGCTAATGAGAAAATTTAGTAAAGAATATGGTAAATAGAGAATGATGGGTACTTGGAAGCTTATATTCAACTTCTCTAACATTTAACATTTTCTAGCGGTTATGAAACCGGTACCATAACCGCTACTAAGTATCATTTCGTAGCAGTTATTTTAGAGTAAACCGCTATAAACTTTCATGACTGTTGGTGTCATATGAAATTCAAATTTCAAATGTTTGACACTTTATAGCGGTTATGACAGGAAAACCGCTACAACATTTCATGACTGTTGGCCATTAAAACAAATTACATTTTCACTTTGTAGTAGTTGTTGTATATAAACTGCTATAAATGAGCTAGAAACTTTGCAACGGTTTAACTGAAAAACCACTACAAATCTCTTAGGCCGAGATTAAAAAAATTCAAATTTCAAAATGACTTTTTTTTTTTTTTTTGCGGTTTTTGTTGTTACAACCACTATAGAGTGTCATAACCATTGTTTGTGTTTCAATTTTTTATTTTGCAATTTGTAGCAGTTATAATTGATCAAACTGCTACAAAGATTTATTTCAATTTATAGCTATTATTACCTGAAACCGCTATAAAGTTAAACCATTTGTAGCAATTTAATATGCTTAACTGCTAGAAACTTCTTCTTTCGTTTAGAACTAACCAAAAAAATTAACAAGGCTCTAAAAATATAAATATCCAAGTTTTTTTATAGATGTTTGAAAACAAATATAATTGTCTTAAGGCTAACGAATTAAAAACATAAACTAACTATCCGGAGGATGATGATCAGGTCCTCCCTCAGGAGGGGAAGGATCACGGTGCTGATTATCATATCCTCCCTCAGGGGGCTCCCTCAAGTACGGCTGTATTAGGGCGCTAATTAGAGTTAACAACACTATCATCATCATCAGCAGGAGGAGGCAGCTGGATGAAGAACCAAGGGACGAGGGGAACCTATGGATGCTCCTCATCAAGGAACAAGCGACTCTATAACTACTCCAGCACGTAGTTCGTGATATCCTGCTACTATATGTGCTGGGTGTAGTAGAAATCGGCTTGCTGCTATATTTTCTGCATCTGATAGGCCACCATAGCATGTGTCCTGGCAACCTTCAATCAGAGTTCCTCAATAGAGTCATCCCTCAGACGTCTGACCCCTAACATCCATGCTTGAGAGCTGCCAGCCTTAGAGGCGCTACTCTTGCCACAAACCATGCTAGGTCTGGCGCTTATCCCCATCCCCCTCATGTGTCCTGGGTGTTCAACTGACCCAGACCCCCTATTAATGGCAAAGTAGGGTCCACAGACCCTTGTGACTCCTGGGTCTGGGTCTCTCGTAGCTAAGCCTACGACTATTGAATCCGCTCCTACCATTTTATGAAACAATTAATTATTATTATTATGAATAAAGTAGTTTTATAAACAATATAACAATTAATTATTATTAAAAAATAATAAATTAACTTATAATGGCTGCCTCTGCCTACTCAAAGGTCAGAGTCTCGTCACAGTGTCTATAGGTGATAGTGAATAACTCCCCGTAGTCTGTCTGACAGTTCTCTTACTTGCCTTCCTCTCCTAAAACAATTAATAAATTAAATTAGTACTATAAACAATAAAAAACTAAATTTATAATATGAAATAACCAACTAAAAGTAATTGGCATTGTAAAAAATTACCAGCTCATGTAAGTGACAGCAAAGGTCTTCGATCATGCAGTGTTGTGAATCCTCTGCTGCCTTTGACACCTCGTATTCCTTTGAGAAAGTGCCTGCAAAAAACAATATTAAAAGTATTAAAACAATATAAAAAAATTATAATTATAAAAAACATAAAATTTATGAAATTTATATTAAAATTATATTTATAAATAAATTACCTGCTCCTCTGCATTCCCCCTGAACTAGACAAAACTCGCCGAGTCATTCGGTGGTACGCCGTCTGGGACATTCTCGATCAGATGTTGTAGAAGAATTATGCCATCCTTATTCATACTGTGGAAGAGACGATTCCTCCTGTTCCTCCAACCGTATCCTATCTTCATCAACATGTACCTCTTCAGTTGTCCCAGACAAGAAACCTAAGCTGTAACACAATTGAATAAAAAATAATTAAATACAACTAATTACAAATGATACAATTAATAAATATTAATTAAATAAAATTAATTACAAAACATATAATATAATTAAATACTATTAATTACCCTCACCACCTCATCTAATGCCAGATCCTTCGGCCCATTCAAAACCTTCTTCCACATCCTAAAGTGAAGGGGGAACCACATCCAATTCGAACCCAGCTCATTTATGAAGCAGTTGAATAGGTGACCCCCATTGTTGATGGGCTGGTCCGTGGCCTTATTCCACAAAACTATAATTCATAGTGTTCGGTCCAGGCTGTTCAAACTAGCTACGCCAGCCTCCTTATGGAAATGTTCCCCTATTCATCTGCACAATTTACCACATACGTTAGATAAATTTAAATTCACATTTAATAGGTCAAATTTAAATATTTAATTTATTAAATAAAAAATTATATTTACCTTGGACCTACACCTCAAACCCAGTTTACCGGGAAGATGACCGTCATGGATTGTTCTGGTCTTGCACCTCCTCCTCATCCAGGAACCGCTCCATGTCACTGAGTGAAATTAGGAACTTAAACTACACTTTTTCGTCGTAGTTGCTGAGACTCATATCACCTCCCTCTTCCAGAATAGCCTCAGGCACCTGTGGTATGGTCGCCACCTACAGGGCCTACACTTGTGGTTGTTGTGGGGCCATCTGCTATGGTGCAATCGCTCTCTACCTGCATTACCACCCCCTTTTACTGCTGTCGCTCAAAAGAAGTGGTCTAGGGGGAAGCTTGGCCTCCTTCCCCTTTTCCCTCCCTTAAGCCGTATCAATTGTAAAATATATAAAAACATAGTCACATTTATATATAAAATATAATAATAATAATAATAATAATAATAACAAGTGGAGAGAAAATAAGTAACTTTAGTACCTCAAGTGTGAAAAAATGTCAAATGCTATAGCACAATTCTCAGAGAGATGTTAGAAAGCTCAAATCTAAACGAAAACTCTCAAAGAATTGTCAAAAAGCAAAGTGGCCAAATGAAGGGTCGCTAGGCATTTATATTGTTGAATTTTTTAGCAGTTATTGATAAAACCACTACCACTATAAATATCAAGACCATTGAAGTTCTGTAGCAGTTTCAAACAAAAACCGCTACAATGTCATTTACATTTGTAGCGGTTCAATGAAACCGCTACAATCAAGTGACCATTTGTATTCCATAAGGTTCATGTCCACATAACTGCTACAAAATAACTGCCACAATTGTAGTAATTGCTTGGAGCCAATCGACGCCTAGCTGGTGCCACATTTGTAGTGGTTTATGTGATATAACTTCTACAAATTAGTTGCTATACTTGTAGCCAAAAATTGGCACCAAACTTGTAGAAGTTTGTGTTTTTAAATCTCTACAAATAACATTAGCTTACTAGCGCGCCACTGGAGTGAAGCTTACTGCTACAAATTTGTAGCAATTTAGGTTAAAACTGCTATAAATATCACTATTTGTAGCAGGTAAAGGTAACCGCTATAAATGCACCACTACGAAATGTCATTTTTTTGTAATGTGTGTCAAAAAAAGAGTCTCTCCAGTATAATGAAATATGTTTAAATGAAGAGATGCCTTTTGAGAAGTCATGTTCTAATGAATTAAGCAATTTATGTTGGTTCGTGAATCAATATGGTTCATGAATTTACAGATAGTTATGACTTTGTAATTGAAGATGAGTAGTCTTCAAGAGACACCACTTCAAGGCATTGATTCATTTTCTATATTTACCCTAACTATGACATCATTTATAGTAGAGAATTAGAAGCCTCAGTAATATCTCATTCTGTTACTTTATCTTCCTCCAGTTTTGCCATCTTGTATCCTTACAGGAAGGGTTTGTTTAATCCTAGGGAGATGCCGCTTCTTATTTACTAAGAGGACTATGAAATATCTCTTTAGGACAGTATCCTTGAACACAACTCGAACTAAATATTTTCTTATTTCTTTGCAGATTTTGTCAACTTACATGACCAAATATACGTATAAATTAAATAAGACTAGGTTTTGGCCACAAAGACCAGTAAAGGTGTGTGACAAGACAATATAATTTGTTATTTTTTTATTATATTTCAGCTGTAAGAATATTTGGCGTACCTAGATTGCTACCATTTATCTCTAAGTACTTACACTAACCGGATCACAGTTATGGACTCAATTATAGACGCACAATAAATACACCACATGTAGGAAGAACAAGGAGAGAATAATCTTTAGAGGAAGTGAATATATTTTATGTGTATTATCCCATGTTACCCTTGAGCCTTTATGCACTCACATATTCTAGGGTTCCTCGTGTGTCTTCTGCAATTGATGTATCCCTTCTTTATCAGGGGATATATTCTAATAGCTTAATCATTTAGATTAGAATAATTGGCATAAAATCCCTAAAACACATTAATTATTTATTAGGTATTTATTGGAAACATATATTTTTTAAAATTAAATTCTTGGGGTCACCTTAATATCTAGTGGTTCTTACTTTTATCCCTTTGTATTATAAACCACCTCCTTGTTTCCTTTTAATTCATTTAAGACCCCTTCTTCGTGTGTGTATATATATCACTTATACTTCTATTTGACACTTTTCTTCTCCCCTCACATTTTTTTTAATATTCATGGGAATAATAGCTACTTACATAGCGTGTTTTCATGTGGCCCACATTGAAACAATTCTTGCCTTATCTAATCTCCACATATTCTCTCTCTCCCTCCCTTTATGCTTTTATTTGTTTATTCGGTGGTGGTACAACTCATAATAAAAAAGGAAAAATTCCATTTAAATACCATATGAAATGTCGAAACCCACAAAAGTCCATTAAAACTTGTAAAAGACAGATAGGTGTTGAGTAGACAATCTAGGTTATTGAAGTTTAATTCAAAAGACCAAATGCCCTTCAACTTATTTACTCATACACTCACACGGGATGAGTCATCCCCCAACATCCCAAATACTCTCTACTTTCTCCCTCCCTTCCACGCCCAAGCTGTTTTTCCCCTACAAACCCAAACCCATACCCATACCCAAATTTAGAACCACAACCCTTTGCTGCTTCTTTGGTATGCTTCTATTTCTCATTCTCCTTTTGTTCCTCTTCTTACTACTATTAATCTTGCATCTTCCCCTCACATTCACTGATAGAAGGCTTATTGCCATCCCCAATTCGGGATGCGTGGGTGGAAGCCATCGCCGCATCATATATTCACTGGTGGGGGGAGTGTTCCTTGTTAATATAGCTCAATGTCTTGTTATGTGTAACATTTTTTACTCTTCAATTCTTAGGTTTCCTATTTTAGTTTTAGTTTTAGGGATTTATTTGGCCTTTTGAAACACAAAAAAGCTAGGTACTTGTTCAAATAGGATTAACTAATTCACTGTTGGCGTTTTTGAGGTTTGAATCCCTTTAATCAAGAGTGTTGGTGTTTAAGTCAAGCTCGTTTGATCTTTTTACTTAATCAGAGTGGTTGCCGTTCTGTTTTCTTGGATATGGGTGAGTGAATCTTTATCGGTTGCTTTGTCCTTTTCACCTTTACATTTGGTTTCTTTGAGCTTCCTTCTCCTCCTTATTTGACGCTACTCCTACTTTCATTGTCTTAGTTAGTGTGTCGAAGATGTATTGAAGATTTTAATTGTTAAGCTGATAGGCTAGGAATGAAACATCTTTTTGGTATAGCATCTACTCAAAGAAGAGAGAGAAAAAAAGAGGTTGGTATATGAATTACATTGGCATATATTTAAAACAAGATATGTATATGTGTGTGTGTGTGTCTCTCTCTCGCATTGATGATATGGTATTCTAGAGTAATGTTATGTTCTCAATAGATGTTCTTTTTGATAGATTGGCTAATGGTGGGAAAAAACATTTGCAACATTTGTGACTAAGAAAGCTTTGACCTAACTTCCCCTTACCTTGAATAAGATGTTTGTGTTGTGATTAAACTCTATTGAGTTCATCAAAAATAGAATTTTTAGATGCTACAATTTAGTTGAGCTTTACACTTACAATTTTTGTTAGAACTGCATGTTTGTTTATATCGGGTTGATGTTAGAAAAAATAGATTTTAGTAGACTAAGGAAGTGGGATCTTATGCAATTTGTTCAACTTTGCTTTGCTATGATTTGATTTACTAAAGTTTATTTTGTATAAGTCGTAGTGTTCTAAGTATGAAATGTATACTCTTTGAAGTTAGCTTCAAATTTCTTGCTAAGGATTTACTTGCTTTTGCAATTTCTTAAATTTTTGTTGTTGCATGTTTAAACATGAGGTTGTATACTCTTGTGTTTGTGACCACTACCTTTGTAAATACTATACCAACATTTAGTTGGATTAAGTAGTTTCTTCATTAGAAGTTTACTTGTTGTAATTACTTGACTGTGTCGAGAGTTAATTGAAAATTCAAAATTTAGTTGCTAGCTTGTTTGAAAATGAATTTTTTGGAAAGTGGAATCATTGAGAATGTAACACCATTGCTTAATTCTGTAAAAAAGTATTTCTTCACTAGATAGTTCATTTTCTCTTTGCTGAATATGAATTATATTCTCCTACCTGTTGCATTTGTGTCATTGCTAAACTTGATTGCAAGTGGAAAAAAATGATGCATATCTATTGTTGCTTTGATTTTTATATCCCTACTACATTATTTTTTGCTTTAAAATCTGTTTGAGAATCAAAATTCAAAATTCTGCTACACTACACTAGAAAAGTTTAACGAGACTGAACTTATAGATTTTGATTCAGAGTGATAGAATTTAAAGTTGCACTTTTTGTGTGCATTGCCACACATTGAATTTTGGCTATTTCCCTTTGGGTATTCGAATTAATGAACACTATTATTTAGACTAATGACCTTTTAGTGATCTCTTTTGCTGCAAGTCAGATTTAGCTAACATGTTTGCTAAAACAAGAATGGTTTCTGATAGTGCATGTTAGAATTAGGTAAAATCTTATGCATAAACTGATTTAGCTATTGAAACTACACTTGGATGACTTTTAGTGCATCCTTTGTGAATTTCTTGTATGCTTCTGAAGTTGTGCGCAATATATATGTTCACAATTTGAAGGGAATTTTGCAACTTAGACTAATTTTATGAAAACAAATCTATTGGCATATATTAAAACTTTGTAATGATGCTAATTTTCCTCATGTTATATTGTTTGATTATTGTCTTGGGGATATAAAATAACAAGCATCCCAGTAAACAACTGCAAATATTTTTGCATCATCACAGCACAGCTTCATGATGAGTAAAGAGGTTGATAACCAAGATAAAGTGGATATGCAAAGAAAAAAGGTGAGGAATGGTTACATTTTGTTTTGAAGGGAGTTTGAAAAGGGGAAGGATTGGGTAATACTGAGAAGCTTAGGGAGTCAACAAAGGCATGGAGGAATTTGAGTAAAGGAGTAGAGGAAAAGGTATAATGAAGGGCAAATGAAGGAAGGCCAGAAAAGTAGAAGAGAAACAACCCAATTGCTCTTCACTCTCGTAGCTCTCTAATCAATTCAATAAACTAGTTGCTTATGTAAATTGTAATCTAGATTAAAAGCTAAAGTAGAAAGGTTAGGATTTCAAGATCTACTTGATGTGGAATGTATGAGGCTCCCTCGGGACATTTTAGTTGCTATTATAAGAGCGTATGATCCCCCTACCAATCAATTTAGAATAAGAGGAAGGACAGTTGAAATAGAAGCAAAAGATGTTATAGAATTGCTTGGGGTCCCAAATAGTGGGGAGTATGTGAAAGTAAAGATTAGTGAGACAGATAAAACATATAAGAGATTGAAGGCAAACTATGGTAAGCTCAAGTATGAGAACATACTTAATGACATAACATCTAGGGAGGCCAATGACAAGTTTGAACTTTTATTCATGTTGTACATGCTAGGTACTTTTTTGGTTCCCACTACAAGCTCAACAATTATTGATAGTTGCTTAAGCTAATGTGTTGCACCATGAAAAGATTTGCTCACTTTGACTAGGCCACATACATTGTCAATGACTTACAAAAAGAGATGGCAAATTACATTGATACAATTAGATTGAACAAAGAGGGAAGCTACAATGTAAGAGGGTGTTTATACATGTTGTTGGTATGTAGTCTGAGTAGTTCTTTGTTTGTTTTTTTTATCCAACCATGAAATGTTAAATGTTTGTCATTGTTGTTATAGATATATTTTGGTGAGCGGTTCCTATTGTCTAAACCTGTTTCCCATAAGTTAAAGACTGCAATTCAGTTCTAGATAAAAGAAAAGGTAAAGGAAATGATAAAAGAGAGTGGAAGAGCGACATTAGGATTCTATATAGGAGGAAGGCAAGAAAAGTGAAGGAAGACAAGGACATTATTAACAAGAATCATGTGGCTTATTTAGACCCAGTATGTACTAACATTTGTTACATTGATTGCATAGGTTACTAATGTTTCTGACTAATTTTGTAATTGTGTTTTGTAGGAATTGAAGGAGTTGCATAGACGGTTGATGGCAATCATTGAGGAGAACCATAAAAGGCTTGTTTCTGATGTTGAAGAGGAGTTGCTGAAAGAACAACTTAAGATTAAAAGGTAGCGGAAGCAGCAAGCTCAGGACCTTATTGACTCTATCATAAGAAACAGTAACACTCCAAAGAGACATGAGGAAAGGGATAAGGTAGATAGTAAGGAGCATCATGGACATGATGACAATGATATTGATGTTGATGATGAGGTGGGAGATAATGATTATGGCAACAACGATGAATAAAATGTATCTGTGGCAACACCCATAACCATTTCTGAATTTAATGAGGAGACTCCAAACCAACATGCTACATACAATGAAGGACAAGAATTTGGGGATGACTAATTGGTATAGAAGGAACAAGGGTTAAGGAGATCAAAGAGGCCAAGGATGCCTAAAAACATGTCCCCATGGACTTTAATAAAGCCCGTTAAGCAGAAGAAGAAGGCTAAAGATGATAAGAAAAAGTTTTTCAAGGTCATATCTTGAATAACACGCCGCGATGACGGTGATGAGTAAGTTGTAAAGTTGTTCTTTATTTATTAATTAGTAAATGGATAATGATGGTATTTATACTTTATAGGGTACTAGTTGACATAGGTAATGAATACACTATAAGGGATCAGTTGTGGACGCTCGGTGGACTTAAGAGAATAAGTAATCGTGTATAAGTGATATAACAGCTCAAAATATATACAATATATTTAACACATCTAATTCATGTGAATCCACATGTAGGTAATGTCTCTTGTGTGTAAGATATTAATGGTAGATATGAGAAACATGGGATAAGTAGGTTGACATATTTTTGACACGGATTTTATGGTGACTATGCTATAATATACAACTGAGTTTTTTTATTGATGGTTCTAGATTATGCTAACATGTTTGTTCCTCATTCAGTTAATATTGGCCGGAAAACCTATAGGATAGTCAGTTGCAAATAGAAAAACCAACTACTATATGAAAAAATTGGCCATAATATTATAGATTATGATATGATCTTGGGACCCATATTGGTTACAGAACACTGGTTCTGTGTCGTCCTTGAACAAAAAATGATGCACTCTTATGTGCTTGATTTAATGAAGCCACTATCTTTTACAAGCAAGAGTAAAAAAAAGAAGACAGCTAGTGCACTTCTAAATCTCTAGGAAACCACTCTAAATAGACTTGTAAGTAAAATGTTCACCCATTTGTTGGTTATAAGTAACTTATTTGGATATCATATGCATGTTTTATGTGTGCAGAGGGATCAATTTCATGACATCATTATGCTTGTAAAACTAGAGAATGTTGGGAAGAAGCTGATAAGTGATGTCATTTGGGCCCCCATTCCACAACAGAACAATTTGTGAGTGTGTTTGTATGTGAACATGATTTTGGTTAGAAGATGTTTTAGTGTTTAACCATAATGTCACTATGTCATGTAGGTATGACTGTTGCATCTATGTTCTTATTTGGCTAAACAATTGGAAGCCAAGTGTAACCTTCGAGTATGGTGAGGATAAGGTTTGGATGTATAGGAAAAACCTATTATGGTGGTTGGTTAACCATGAAATGAATAGTAAGAGGGAGGATGCATTAAGACTTATGACTTCATAAATGACCCAGACCAAGCGGATATGACTGATATAATTATGTTTTTAATGTAACAATTTGGAATTCACTACTAATGTAAAGAGATTAACACCTGTTGTTTAACTTAGTAACCAAGCATTGCATTTAGGGGTGACATAGTAAAGTTGTTATTTTGGTCACCGATCTTGTATATTGATTCATAGAAGTGGCCTTTTGTGATGAACTATTACTATGTATGTAAATTGACTAAAGCTATAGTCCCTTTATTCCAATAGTATACTATTATGCACTTTTGTTGTACAAGAAGCAAGTAAATCAACAAATATTATGTGTGAAAGTGTTGGCCTGTTATTCTCTAAAAATTCTTGTATTTCAACACATTTTTCTTATATAATTGTTGGTTTTGAATTCAAATTGTGCACAAACTTTATACATATAAAGAAAAATGTGATGTGATGAAAATACTTTTAAAAGTTGCAAATTTTAAGCTAAATATATAGAGGTTTAGATTAAAGAAGAACAAGAGTCAAAAAAGAAGATTAAAGAAGTAGCTTGAAGGTGCTCCCAGTTGCTTTTGCTTTGCCCCAGCAATGCAAAAGTGAAATCACCTAAAAAATAGGCTCTTCTGACTACGTTTGCTTTTGCAAAGCCATAGTAGAACAAAACAAAATCACCTAAAAAATTAGCCCTTCTGACTGCGCTCGCTTTTACTGCGCCACAGCGAAGAAAAAGCAAAAACACCCCAAAGATAGGGCATTCTGACTGCATTTGCTTTTACTACACCACAGCTAAGCAAAAGAGAAAACACCCTAAAAATGGGCCCTTTTGACCGCGTTCGTTGTGGGTTCATTATAGCAAATTAAAAGAGAAGTCGTGATACTGCTATTGTGCGTTTTGAAAAAGTGACGATGCTGATGATATTTTAGCCTTAACTAGTTCACTAATGGGAATGACAAAGTTTTTATTGGTTTTGACGAGAATGGTAATGGGAATGACAGGTTACTCTTTCCAGATATTATGTGTGAAAGTGTTGGCCCAAAACGGATAGCCCCTGAAAATTTAACTAATGGGAATAACAAAGTTTTTAATGGTTTTAATGAAAATGGTAATGGGAATGACAAGTTACACTCTCCAAATATTATGAGTGAAAGTGTTGGCCCAAAAGGGCTGGCCCCTGAAAAGTTCGCTAATGGGAATGACAAATTTTTTAATAGTTTTGACGAGATTGGTAATGGGAATGACAAGTTGCTCTCTCCAAATATTATGTGTGAAAGTATTGGCCTAAAAGGGTTGGTACCCAACAAGTTCACTAATAGGAATGAAAATTTTTTTAATAGAGTTGACAAGAATGGTAATGGAAATGACAAGTTACTCTCTCCAAATATTATGTGTAAAAGTGTTAGCCCAAAAGGGCTGGCCCTTGACAAGTTCACTAATGGGAATAATAAAGTTTTTAAAGGTTTTAATGAGAATGGTAATATGAATGACAGTTACTCTCTCCAAATATTATGTGTGAAAGTGTTGGCTCTAAAGGGCTGGCCCTTGACAAGCTCACTAATAGTAATGACAAAGTTTTTAATGGTTTTGACAAGTTCTGTTCTGGCATTGACAAACACCATAAATGTTCATGACAACAACTTTCAAGTAAAGGGTTCAAATGTCAAGTTAACATTACTCATTGCACCTACACCTAATGCTTATAACTCATGAACCTAAAAGAATGTGTTCCTTCATGTTTACTTTAATTATAGTAAACCGTCACTATTAATAAGAGTAGTAATGGAAATGAAAAGTACAGTAATAGAATTTACAAAACACCAGATTCTTTATGATAGCAACTACCATATGCATTGTCAAATGACAATACAACATTACTCATTGCACCTATACCTAATGCATATAAGTCATGAACCTAAAAGATTGTGTTCCTGCATGTTTACTTTAATCACAATAAATTGTCACTAGTAACAAGAGTTGTAATGGAAATAACAAGTACAATAATGGTATTTACAAAACACAAAATTCTTCATGACAACAACTACCATATACATTATCAAATGACAAGTGAACATTACGATTCCACCAGCACCTAATGTCTTCTTGTTATTCCTAGGGTACAAGATATTCTTTTCCCAAAAAACAGTACTTACATAAAGGACATCATCTATGCCATTACCCTTCTAAGAAAAAATATGAGGAAGGATCTAGTCATTATACATAAACCAAGAGATGACTTGCAAAATAGTTGCGCCCAGGTCTCCACACCCAAGCTTAAGTTGGGTTTGGATTCTTGCACATTCTTTTGGAGTGGCCTGCTTGATGGCATAAGCTGTAATGGTATATTCTGCTTGTTTTGGAACAGTGACTCTTTCCTTAAAAATCTTGGCCTACCAGGAGGTCGACTAGTCTCGATGGTGCCAAGAACTATTGACTTGCTATATTATCTAGCCGGTAGTCATTTGGATTTGGCATGTCTATTGTGACAACTAGGATCATTGTTCTACTATATATCTTTTCTTGGCATGTAATCTTAAAGCATTCATCAACATAATTGCACACATTTACATAAACTCCCTTTATGGCAACACAAGCATGAGGACAAGGAATACCTGACATTTTCCATCATCTACATGTGTACTCGTGTAAGGACAGCTCAACCTTTAATGATCCAGTCGCTGTATGGACTTTCACCATACTACCTCCATATACTTCTACATCCATGTATTCAACCGTTTTAACATTGTCTTTCACTTCTTGTTCTATGTTTGGCCCAACAGCATTTTTCTATTTACTTATTCTCATGCTTGCTGCATACATCTTTTTGGCTACTTTGTCACAATACTTGTGGATAAGCTAGGCAATATTATGACGTCTCTCTTTTACCATCCAAGCATTGAATGACCCAGCAAGATTTGTTGTTATTTTATCCCAAAGTTTAAATAGGAACCTACTCATGGCCCACCTTTCAATATCACCATGGTTGATCAGCTACTCATATATTTCCTTATTAAAAAGCCTCATATGTTCCATTACAGTGTTGAAGTTACTGTCAAGCCTTGCATATGCAATTGCATCAAGTAAGTCTAGTACATTTTGCCTTCCTTACCCCCTGTCTTCCTTTTTTCTCTATTCAATTTAAGGACTTGGGCACTGAATTTCTCCTTAATGTGCCTGTAACAATAGGCATGCCTCTCACCTCTAAATACTCCTCGCACAACGATGATTATGGCATTATGTCGGTCTGATACAATTGTTATATGTAACGAACCTAATATCTTCTTAATCATCTCAAGGAACCACATCCAGTCTTCAATTGTCTCTCCTTTCATAATAGTAATGGCAAATGGCAGTCTACATCAAATGCAGAAGCTGACCATAAAGTTCCCTTATATAGTCCACTTAAATGGGATCTATCAATGTACAATACAGGTCTAGCAATAGTAATGAACCCCTCTATAAAACAGCCATAGGCTATAAATACACGGTTAAAGGTGTTCTTCCCACTAGCCACCTATTTAGCCACAGTCTTCTCATCAGTTTCCTTCAACCAATCATATATCTATGGTATTAACATCTATGTCTGTTCAAGTCTACCATGAATTTCCTCTATAGCCTTTTTCTTTGCCCTATATGCTTGCTTATATGTCAATTGCACTCCATAATCTCTAGCCAAACTCTTCTTTATTTCATTTGCACACTTGTCTATGTGATTTCTAACCTTATCAATGATAATTGATGATATCAAGCTAGCACTTTGAGCGTGTGTCATGTCAAGATTGTGTTGGGTTGTATGAGCATGTTCTTTGGTGTATCTCGTCACACGTATAAAATGAGTGCTCTTCCCAATTGCCCTCATAGTTATCCTCTATGGACAATCTTCAACCTTACATTTAACATACGGATAATCTCTTGAATTCTTCACATATGTGTACTCAAATTTGTGAGCAATATTGAACTTGTGCAGTATCTTCTTGAAATCATCAACATGTGCAAATGTTTGATTTACTCCTACCAACAAATCTATCCATTTCTTAGAGTTCATCTATGGCATCGGTGTTGGTGTGCTCTCAACTGCACATGGAAGGCTAAGAAGAGGTCTTGCACTGCACTCATTTCATACAAATTCATCACTCATTCCATAACTCATAGCGTAATCAATGTATGACATTTGCTCTAGAACTCCCAAGAATTAATCAACCCTACATGGATATTAACAAGTGTTGTCAATACATATTACCAAAAACACTATAGGAAATAATAACTTCTGTAACCACAAAAACTTACACCTGCCTTTCTGTATCAGCTATGGTCCTTCCTTCATTATCACTTCCTTTACATGCTATATACACATTTACACTACTGTCATTATAATGAAACATATTTTCCAATTCAGAATCATCAGTGAGATCAACTAATATCTTTTCAACAAAGCTCAAAGTGTATTTAATATCACACCAATGACTATCTAAATCAAACCATCCTCCTGTCATTACCCTAATTCTTCAACTGTCATCCCCTCCTTTATTGATTTTACCCTAACACTCCCACCACTATATTTAAGTTCACCTTCAAAATTAGTTACAAACTCCCTCATAACATAGAAAAAACATATAAGTGACTTTGAAGAAAGTGTTGCTTGAATATTTGATATCATCTTGTATGCTAACTTTACATTACTTATTCCACGTACATCCAATGCATATAAGTCATGAACCCAAAAAAAGGTATTCCTTCATGTATACTTTAATTACAACAAACTTTCACCATTAACAACAGTAGTAATGGAAATGACAAGTGTAGTAATGAAATTGACAAAACATTAGAGTCATGTTGATAGCAACTACCACGTAATGTATGAAATGGCAAGTTTACATTACTCATTTCACTTACACCCAATGCATATAAGTCATAAACCCAAAAGAAGGTGTTTTTTTATGTATACTTTAATTACAATAAACTATCACCATTAACAAGAGTAGTAATGGGAATGAAAAGTGCAGTAATGGAATTTACGAAACACCAGATTCTTTGTGACAGCAACTACAACTGGCAGCATACATTTCTCAAGGAATTCAATGAATTATTGATGCTCTTGACAAAATCCATTATGGGATTCACAAAAATAGTAATGGTGTTGACAAAGCCTGTAATGGATTTGACAAGAATCACTAACTTATAACATGTGCCAAAGGATTGCCAAGAGTTTTGCCTTATCACCAATTAAGTTATGCGAGTGATGAAACTAATAATGTTGTTGACAATTACAGTAATGTTTCTCACACAATCGTTAGGTCCTGATAAAATGAGTTATTGCCTATACTATTATTGTTAATGCTTATGACAAATTTAGTTATGGTAATGACAAATCCTATAATGGTGTTGACAACAAACCAGATATGGTAATGACAACAACTACCATGCACTTACAGATATGCTTATGACATGTCTATTAAAGATTACTCATTATACTTACACCTAATGCATACAAGTCATCAACCCCTACAGAACATATTTCTTTCCTATTCATTACTTGCAATAAATTTCCACTATTAACAAGTGATGCATATAAAACACCCATGTCATGCCTACTTAACTACCATATACAAGTCATCCACGTCTCACTTTTTCCCTCCAAATAATTAGTCATTGACATTAACTTACTGCTACCTATTTCAAATCAATAAGCTCTTCATTATACTCCCTCTCACAACTAACACGACCAAATACATAAATAACCCACAATACACCGTCGTAGTTACGTAAAGTTCGAACCATTACTACCTCAACCTACAAACCCACTTACCTACAACCAAAATTGCCATAAATAACCTACAATCACAGCACCATCGTCATTATTCTTAGCCCTCATTCACAACCCCAAATAAATTAGCACCCATACCTCACGTAAAGCCCCAGCTTTATACTGTTCATGATCCATCAAAGTCACCGAACCATACCTAAAACCCACCAACATGAACAATGGGAATAAGATGGTTATTGTCTGATTCATCTAAAAAAGATTATGTTTGTCTAAAGCTTACTAACGCTTGACTCTTTTCTTAGCTTGCCTTTCTTCAACGTTGATCAATACCTCGTTCTACTTCTTCACCTTCACCTTTATCATACACCACCATTCCACTTTGCTTTTTTTTTTTGCCTATTTCCACACCATTAACTTGATGTGTCAAACTAATTTAAAATAAGGCATTTTGGTCTTTAGCTCAAAACATCAATATCCCATATTCCCCCCACATCCCTTATCTGTCTTTTACAAGTTTTAATGAACTTTTGTGGGTTTTGACATTTCAAATGGTATTTAAATGGGATTTTCCCTAATAAAAAAGCTAACTAAATAAATCATAAAGAAGATAAAACTAAATATTATATTAGATTTTTCTCATGAGCCTATATAAAAGGTAGGGGACATACACCCTTAGATACGTCATATGGTACGTAATTCAAAATAAAACTAAATCACTTTATTCTATATTATTCCTGTATAGTACTTTTTAGTAATCTACTAGTTGGTAGGATCTTCAGTTGTAAAAAGGTTTGCTGGGAGGTCTGGAAAATCCTGGGGATAGTTTCCAAACACAGAACGTATAAATTCTTCAGGAGAAATGACAATCATGTCATCATTAGGCTCATAGAAATTTTTAAAAGATGGTGGTGGACTCGGATTGAAAGGCCGAGGATTGACAAGGTTCATGGTATGAATACTAATGCTACGTATGACTTAGGGATCCCTAACTTTGACCAATTTGATCTTAATCATAATCTCAGTGACCGTCATCTAGCCTTTATGTAAATAAAGGTGAGTAATAACAATAAAA
Source organism: Inga laurina (assembly GCA_963855925.1). Lineage (NCBI taxonomy): Eukaryota > Viridiplantae > Streptophyta > Magnoliopsida > Fabales > Fabaceae > Inga > Inga laurina. Next base: position 52,206,136 of record OY979705.1, read on the forward strand.
ATTTTGAACTAATAATGCCTAGCTACTTGTAGGTAGAAAATATATTTAGCCTTGTCAATAGTTTTTACAAGAAGAAAAAAAATAACAGGAAAACACCAAAATTTGTGCAGTGAGAAAAATTAGCACAGATAAGTTCATTTCTTGAGCACCCATCAAGTTACATCACATAGATATGCTAGGGCATCCCCTAGAGTAGATCCACAAATAATCACACAGTACTAATGGGTGAACACAGAGGTCTTCACATAGCAACAATATTTGGAACTTTTCTCAAAAATCAGAAATATTAGTTTAAATATAAGGTAGAGACAGAAATCGAATTTATTAATTTGGAAAGAAAATAATAAAAACAAGTTGAATAAGAAAATAGTACACAAATAGGGTGTTATTACTCAGTAAGAGAAGTTTCTTACTTTACTTGCAACAAGTGAGAGGTCTTTGCATGAGTTTTTAGTTATTTTCTGAAATCGTACGGATTGTTCTATTGACAGTGAGAGGTGTAGCATTTCATATAACATATGTACTGATCGTGCAACTATGTGGTGTTCTTATCTTTTTTCTATTTATTACATTCTTATCCTATTTTTTCTTTTTACCCATATCAGTTTTCTACTTTTAGAAGAGGCCTATTTAATTTCTTCATTTTTCCCCTTCTCTCTCTTATTTTCATGTCTTCCTGTACCCCTCCTATTACTTTCTCTTTCTTTTAGTGCCTGTTTGGAATAGCGGTAGAGAAGGAACTTTTTTTGTAGATGGACTTTTGGAAAAGTCATATAGAAAAAAAGTCAGATTGTAGATGTGATTTGTGTTTGGATTAGCGGTGGCAGAAGCGACTTTTTTTCTAACCTTGAACCTGTTTGGATTAATATTTGAAAAGCCTGTTTAGATGAAAATAACTGAAAATGGCATGAATCTTATTGAATGCTACACACACACACATTATTTATATATATTATGATAATTGAAGTGAAAAATATTAAAAATATTTGATAAAATAAAGAAAGTTCAATTATTTTATACTTTTTTTATTATTGTTCTATTTCTTTATATTTTGTTTACCCTATTATAAACAAGCGCATGTTTGAAAAAATTTGTTTACAACAATTTTATTATTTTTAATTAATTGCTTAAGTTATGTAATTGGGTTACCTTGATAATATTTCCCGCTAGCGCCAACACAACGGCAAAAATACTAAGGTGAACTAGAGAGAGAAGATAAAGGCTGGACTTAGGGAGGCAACCACAACTATTATTCATCTTCTTCTTCCCCAAGTCCAATAAGAACTAGAGTGATTGAAACAAAGGAGGGGGCAGCGGTCTTCACGGAGCTTCAACTTCATCGTGTAACTGGAGGAGGTAGCCGCTGATTTGAATTGTTCATCATCCTCATCAATGCCTTTGGGAAGGCAACTTGCACAGTCAAATCTTCCACCCTTCACTACAAAACCCGAGGTGACCGAACCAGAGTCAGAGAGAAGAGGAGTCTATGTTCTGCTTCTATCTTATTTTCTTCTTGGGATTTATTTTGTGGATTCTGGACCATATGGTTTGTGCCATGGAGATGTGAAATGAAAGCCACAAATGAGCTTCTAGCCGTGAGAAGCAAATCAAAGCAGCTTCTAGGAAAAGCTCCTTTTGTTTTTTTAGAATCCCAGCTCCATCTGACGTGCTCCCAAATAGTATCAATTGGGATTTTGGAACTTTTGGCAGCCAACTGGGCTTTTTCCCATCCTTGCCGTGTTCCCAAACATACCCTTAATCTCTCATCCCTTTTTGCTTTTCACGTGATTTCTTCCCTTGACACTTTATTCAATAAAGTAATCAAGCCTTTATATATTGATTTCTTTCTTCACGGGACTTTATTGGCACTTCCTCCATATGCATTGATTTCCTTTATACATATATATATTAGAACAAAATGTTTTTTTTTTGGACAACAGAACAAAATGTTTTTGCAGTTATATTTCCTGGGCAAAAAATCATATATGAATAATAATTTATTTATTTGATGTTATAATTGGGGAATATCACAAAATCAACCCAATCTTTTCTATTTTTTATTCTTTGACGCCAATACTATTAGATTTGAACCCTAATTCATCAAGTACAGAGTAGGTGTATTTCACTATCAACAATTGAAGATCACATGAAACTAGAAAACAGACCGGTAAGCCCTAGCTAGCTAGTTAGGTAAAATTTAAAATAGACTTTACCCACAAGAGAAAAGTGTGTGACGACATCACACGTTTGTACTTTATCCAACACATCCGACTAATTGTGATATAAATTAATTAAAGTGTTTTTAATTCTTTTTCTTCACCAAGTTGTGTTATATGGAAAGCTCTTTATTAGACTTTACAATCATTTCTTCTTTTAATGTTTTGTGGCTAGCAGTCAAATTCCCTTGTGTCTGGGTTCCGTCAAAGATACATTGTTTTGTATTCTAACAACCAAACATTAAACCATCTCCCCCAAAATGTCGCTAACTTGTGATATTCCACCATTACTCTTCAATCTTCAGAAATAAATGGTCTAATCTATGTCGTCTAAAATCTCAATGTTTTTACTTTTTGAATTTTTTTAAAAAATATGCATTTAATTATTGTTGCATGCAATTGTTATTTTGATTCCATTTCTTTGTTTTTTACCCAATTATACATAATTTTTCGTTGAACCCATATAGGAACTTGTGTACTTAAATTAATATTCTTGGACAAACTTTCTCTATTTGTATGTTAGAAATAAATATATATACTGTGAAGAATTTAGGGCATACATGTGAGTACGAGTGAACAATCAAATCGTCCCTACAAAACTGGATCACATTAAAAACTCCGTTTAAGTAAAACAACAAAGACAATGACAAATAGAGGATGAACTATGTACTATGTATAACCCAACAAGTCTTATAATTTCAACCTTGGATCCACTTCACAATACCTTCTACAAACCTTTTGCACATATATAATATAACATTTATTAAGAATCATATTAATTATTATGAGCTATATATAAATTAGTAACATATAACTCATGTGAAAACACAATCATGGGACTTATTATAGTGATATATAAGTGTGAATGTGTTTAGCAGTAATTGGGGTGATTCCCCAGCATCATTATATTCAATCTAGTGCAAAATTGTCTTGGATTTTGAGCGTGAAAATAGTCCATGAAATGAAAGAGATAAAAAGGTCCTCTCTAGGAAAACTCTATGAAGTGAAAGAGATAGAAAAGGCATCTAGGGAAAACTCTAACAACCATAGTCAGATGATGATGATGATAATAAAAGTAATAATTCACTTTTAATAATTTATAATTGTTGTAAATATTATATGATATGGATGTTCATAAACTATTCAACTCTTGGTCTTTCATATGTCCTTCACTCCATAACCTCACTCTTAAGACTCCATATATATTCAATGCTATAAGCCTATATGACTTCTCTCCAATGAATGGTTTGTGGGATTTTCTTATGATTAATATAATTATGCTTATCTTTATTTCCTTATAACCATATGAATATGATTCAATGGTTAGAGGCCTATAAATAGAGGGCATGTACAATGTATTGGGGCAAAAAATGAAGTGAATGTAAACTCCTCCTTATTTTCTCTCCAACTTTCTCTCATCTTCTTCATCTCCCTCATCTCTCTTCTCTTATATTTTCCTAATTTTCATAAAACGTTATTAGCACTATTTGGCTCTAGGAATTTGTGATATAAATTCTTTGTAGATTGGTGTGATCTTAAATTGTATATAATAGTGTTCTATATATTGTTAGCATTCCCTTATATAGTTATCACTCACAGTTTCAATTCACTCTGTGTTTGCCACTGTAACATCCCAAAATTTGGTCACCAAAATTTCTTATATTTAAGAGAATAAAATGGTGAATTAAAGAGAACATTGAATGACAAAACAAAGCAATTAGGGGTCACATACAACATTATTATGTGGGAACATATGTTGTATAAATTAATGTTTGCTACCGGTGAGATTTTCCACGTAGCAGTCATGATATGTGATAATTTTAAATAGGGAGATGACGAAAAAAAATTATGAAATTTTACAAGATAAAAGTAGACATCCTAAGTTTTAATTTGATAGGTAATGGGAAATTTATGGAGTTGTATGTAACAAGTTATGAATTTTTGAATTTAGCCCAAAAAACTATGGATTTTCTGGAACACCATTCAAAGAATTTAATTCTAGGAATTTTGTGTTTCCAATTGGTAAAAGGATATATTTTTTTCTTGAAACTAGACTTAATAAAGGTTCTATAGCCTTTAGAATCACTTCGATACGATGTCTACAAATTTACTTTTGATTTTTCAAATTTGGGCAGAAAATCTGCTAGAATTCTCAGTTAATCTGAAAATTAAAGGGAATAATTGCAAATATTATAAAACAACACTTTCCTTCTTCCTCCATGCCATTTCTGACATGAAGCAGTAGCCATAACAGAGAGAGAGAGAGATTTGAGAGAATTTAAGAGAGAGTAGGAGGAAAATCTCATAAGGTAGGTCGATTTCTTCGATAAATTGTACCTAACATGTATAATCATTCTCCTAAGCTTCTCTTCGATATTATTTAAGGTATTTAAAGTATACATTTAAGTGGTTTGGAGGTTAGGGTTTTAGCCACCTAAAGGAAAAGTAAGGACCTCAAGGTAACTTCCGAAAATTCAAATACTAATTATTTTGGCTGCTGTGAATAATTTAATCGGTGGATTTTAGTTGCATTAGCTCCGATTGTAAAATTTGGAAAAGGTAAGCCCTAGGTGTAATGCTGCCAAAATTAAGTCTAAATGGTGGTTTTAACGTAATTAATAGTTAATAAAATAATTAGGAGTAGAAAGGAGCAAGTCAATGGAGTCAAAACTCAAAATCCCAATTTTCCCCTGAAAATTTCAGGTTTCAGCCAGTGCTGTTTGGAGGGGTTAGGTCTGGATTTTTGCTGTTTTGATGATTCCATTGAGTTTAAGAGGGAAAATTAGATGGGGTTACATTTGATCACTTTTTCAGAAAAGCCTTAAAAAGCATAATTACCAAAATGCCCCTAAAACCTTGAAATAGAGGCTACTAAGGGCATTCTAGTCTTTTGACAGTGAATTTGATAATTCCGAGTCCAAAAATGGATTCTTTGGATGAAACTATGTCAAAATAGACCAAGTCAAAATTTCAAGAAAGGTACAATCGGATTGGGCAAGGCGAGGTCGAGTCGGGTCCCCAAGGATATTTTAGTAATTTTGCACTATAGACTTATATAACCACTACAAATATTATGGAAGTGCCTAAAACAATACATGAATGGGTTTTAACTTAATTCTTATATATTTGAGATTTTAAGATTGGACAATAGCCCAAGCCAGACATAGAATATTGAACTGCTAGAAAGGTACAAGAGAAGGACTCAGAGACCAGAGGTAAGGGACTTACCTTATTTGCATGTATTTGATATCTCTACTTGTTTAGTGATTTATGTGATTGCTTTGCTTGTTTGTGTAGAGTATATCTAAATAATGTAGCTCTGTTTCTGTTTATAATGTGGCTATAGTTATGTTGCGCGAAACATTGAGCATGCAGAAATGTCATTATTGGGCATGCATCTACTTAAAGCTAACATGTCATGCGCATATCATCTATCATGCATGCATTATGGTAATTGTTTTCTACAAGGATTCTCTCGAATCTCACCCTCCCCTACCAACAATTTAGACAGGTGAATACAGAAGGTAAACTGAGAACAAAGAAGAGAACTGTATGAGGGGAATGTAGTGATAGAACAAAAATGAGAAAGTATTTGCATTTCACTGCAACGGGTTTTGACACCCTAGTAGCCCTATGTGGCTACATAATTCGCAATGGTTATATACAACCCCTATGGGGAATTTCTGTAATCATGCACTTAATATTTGTATGTTTATGCTTTCCTATGTTGCCCATAGAACCACGTATTAATATTCCGCTGTAAGTCAAAATAAGTGAGTGTTATCCTCATGAATTTATTGTCAAACTTGCACATTTTCTCTTATTTCTTCCATATTTTAGTGTACTAATGGGCATTTGGGAGTGCAAAAGTATAGGAAATTTGCATGAAGCATATTTGGCATAGAAAGAGCATAAATGTGGTGGTATTGTATGAATATTTATTTTGATTATCAACTGTGAGCTTTAATAGAGTTCTTTCCATTGATAGAGCCATAATTTAGTCACAATTGGAGCTAGAGAAATCCTAATTCAATGAAAATAGGGTGAAATGGAGTTTAAGTAGTCAACCGTATTGTGGAAATGCAAGAAGGGATGAAAACAGACCTTGGAGGGAGTGAAACTGCATATCAAGAAGCTTGGCCGCGGGCAATCAATTCCAAATGCTGACTGGTCGTGGCCAAAATTTAGTCAAAAACATACTGGCCGTGGTAAAATATCTTTGGGGTATTAAGAAAGTAAAATGGTGAATTTTGGATAAAGAAATTATGTTTTTGGTGAAATCGCATATAAGGTAGTGAGCTTGTCATGTGATTTTGAATGATCAAATGATGAGCAAAAGATATGAAATTTTACAAGATGAAAGTAGACATCCGAATCTTTAATTTGATAGGTCATATAAATCAATTAGAGTTATATACAAAAAGATATGAATTTTTGAATTTAGCCCAGAAAAACTAGAAATTTTCTGGAACAACATGCAAAGATTGAAATTGTGGGAATTTTGTGATTCTAGCTAGTAAAATTCTATATTTTTCCTTGAAACTAGACTCAATAAGGGTTCTATAGGCTTTGGAATCATTCTAACTCAATTTTTCCAGAATTAGTTATGATTTTTCAAAGTTTGGGCAGAAATCTGCCAGAATTTTGTAACATCCAAATTTTGGAAAAATTATGTAAAAAATTAAATATCATATAATAAATATCATTCTTCTCCTTCCTTCAGCCAAAACCGTGCAGCACAGGTCTGAAATAGAGAGAGAAGGGTTGAGATTTTTAGAAAGAGAAGGAGAGGAAAAAGCTTGTAAAGGTAAGTGATTTCTTCGGTAAATCGGTTCCTAATGCGTATAACTCATATGTGATTCAAGGTTTGGAAGCTCATATTTTGGTTTTTCAAGGGTTAGGGTTCAGCCATCTTGAGAAAAGCTAGTAGGAGCTTGACGTAACTTCCAAACTCTTGTGTATTGACTATTCTAGCTGTTGTGGACAATTTAATCTGTGAAATTTCACCGGATTGTCCTTGGTTGTAAAAATGAAAAATGGGTTTCCCTAGGGGTTATGCTACCCAAATTGGTACTAAATGGTAGTTGTAACCTAATGGAATAGTCAATAAGGTGGTTAGGAGTAGAAAGGAACGCGTTTATGGAGCCAAAATCTCAAAACCCCGATTTTTCCTAGAGAATACCATAATTTTGGCCAAGGATGTTTGATGGCCTTAGAGTTGGATTTTCAATGATTTGATGGTTCCATTGGATTCAGGAGGGAAAATTACGTGGGGTTACAGTTGGGCACTTTTTCAGAAAAGGCCGAGAAAGCATAATTACGGAAATGCCCCTAAAACCCTAAAAGTAGGCCTGCCAAGGGCAATTTCGTAATTTGACATTGAATTTGATAATTCTGAGTCCAGAAATGGATTCCTTGGGTGAAAATATGTTAGGATAGCCCATGTTAGAATTTCGAGAAAAGTACAGCCGGACCGGGTATGATGGGGTCGGGTCCCGGGGGTATTTTAGTAATTTTTCAAGATAGACTAATATAACCCTCAGAAACACTATGGAAGTGTCTAAATAGTATATTTGACATTGTAGGATCAAATATGGAGCCCCGAGCTGTTTGCACGTAGATCGAGGCACGCGTTTCGAGGCGAAAAAGGGTTAAGGTAGGGAACTTACCCCTCATGCATGTATTTGATATTTGTGTTAGTGTGTTGATGCATGTTATTACTTTGCTTGATTATGTGAAATATGTATGAATGATTTGAAGCTATGTTTCAATTTATGCTATGGCCATAAGTATATTGTTCAAAGCATTGAGCTTATAGATTTGTCATTGTGTGAGCATGAGTTATATGATGCAAGCATGTCATGCATTAAACATTTATCATACATGTATATTGGTATTTTTTTCCTACTGAGATTCTCTCGAATCTCACCCTCCCCTACCACCAAATTAGGCACGTGAAAACAAGAGGTGTACTGAAAGCAGAGAAGAAAACTACACGGGAGGAATGCAATAGTGAAATGAAGAGATGTCTTCGTTTTATTGGGATGGGTTTAGATACCCTAGTAGCCTTGTGCAACTACATTATTTGAATTTATCATGTACGAACCCCTAGGGGGAATATATATAATCATGCACATATTATCAGTATAGTTATGCTATTCCTATGTTTCCTACCGAACCGCATATCGATTTCCGCAAATACTCTAAAAAGGATTGAAATTGAGATAAGAGCGTGACACTTTGGGCTATAGCCAACATATGGTCATTATCTTACTAGTTGTGGCCGGCCCAATACCTGGCCACAGCGAATCATCTCACTGAAGCTCACTTGCTGCGGCCAAGGACCTGCTGTTCATAGCCAACATCCGATACAACTGTTATATGTTTTGTCATTCAGGGCCTATAAATTATGAATCCGTGGATTGAAACCATATCTTGCAGATCCAAAAAACCCTGGGGAGGCAGCTGTGACATTCCCCTAAGCCTGGGTATGCCAAAAATTAAGGTAAATCAAGTGGAGATTGAAGATTTACAGATATTCAAGCTGATTTTCCTTGGTTTTGCTAATTTTTTCCCCTTCCTTCTCTATTTTGCTCATATTTGTAATGCCCCAAAATGTGATTAAGGGCTAATGACTTTAAAAGTGAATGTAATTATTGTTAAGTAAACACTTTTGAAGAATATGATGTGAATTGTGACCCGAATGTGTAGTAATCAGTGCCTAAATCCTATATTTAAGTTCAATTATGGAGTAACATCTAAATTAAATTAAAATAGAGGGAGGGCACATGGTATGGCGTAATGGAATGAGAAGAATGTGTTAAAAGGTGATTCAATAGAAATTACCATAATCAGGGGCAAATAGGGAAAAGAAAAGTTACCGACCAATTAGTGAGTTACTGTAGAGGGAGTTTACTAATTACCTAGAGCTATTGTGGAGTGTTTAATTGCTAAAGAGATTATGAGAGAGTGATCCTATGCTTGCATGAACATAAAAGGAGTTAGGAAGTGGCTCAAGATAATGACACTTGGTATTAGGTGAGTCATGGATCTTGGTCAATGTGCCAACTATTTTTCCCTCTCTCCTCTCCCTCATTAGGTCAGCCAAAAAAGGCCTTGGCTCCCCAAAATCTGATTATCTTTATCATCATCTCATTTCTCTCTCTCCAACTCCATTTTCGTCCAAGCTTGGAAGGAAAGAGAAAGAAAGAAGTTCAAGGTAGGTGCTCTATTTGACCTTGAATAGTGAAATGCTCTTCTTTAACTTTGATTGATCATGTTGATGAGATCTTCATCTCTATGGTTTTAGATTTTTAGAAGAAGGTATTGGAGAGCTTGAGAAAAATTAAAAGTGGTGGAATCAAAGAATAAGATTTGGAAAGTGAAAGAAGTGAGAAATAACTATCTTTTGATATCTATATATATTGTGCTCATTGGTTAAACTTGTAATTTCTGAATTTTAGCCCTAATTTTTAGGTCATTAAGGTCTTGTGAATTGTATGGTGTTTTGGTGGTGGAATCGGTATTTTGTTATATGTCTTGAGTAATGGAATTGGTTTGGAACTTGGAATGGAAAGGATTGTAATGTTGAGTCTTGTGTATGATATTGTGATTGATATGTTGTGGCCAATGTGGAACATGTCAATGTGATGTGAATTTGGTTATTTTGGTGTTTTCAATGGGTTCCTAATGAAAATTTGTATGGGAATAGGTTTGGTTGTTGATTTTGGAGACATTGGACACATTAGTTGAAAATTTGAAATTCTATCCATTGAAACTCTGTGTTAGGAAGTTTGTTTGCATAGACATTTTGGATACGCAAATAGTGTCTAAAAATTCTAAAACTTTCCAGTCTAATAGTTCACATGCCAAGCTTCAAAATGTATATTTAATGGGTGTCATTTCGATGTGTGTGCTGGGAGTTATGATTTTTCAAAGTTTAGGGTTGAAATTGGAGGCTATTCTGGAGTAGTATGGGATTTCGTGTAATTCTGTATTTTTGTGGTTATGAACAACATTGATTCATATTTTTCCTATAAATAGGACTTAAATAGCTTTCCATTATCTATGGAATCACCCCATTTAAAGTTTTCTAGAATTAGTTATGATTTTTTGAAGTTTCCTTGAATACAGCCCAACATTTTCTGAGTAGTCTTTGACCGTAGCCAGAAGATCTTGGTTGCAGCCAAACACTCTCTGTGTATTTTTTGGCCACAGCCAGAAGATCTTGGCTGCAGCCAAAAACCCTCTCTGCTGTTTTAGGCCTCAGCCAGAGATTTCTTGGCTACAACCAATCACTATTTTCAGTACTTTATGATTTTGAAAAGTGGTTTCTAACCTAGTACTTTCCAATCCTTTTAGGCTTTCGTTGAGCTTATCATAGCCACCTAAAGGACTCAAAGGACAACCAACCTTAAGTGTTTTAAAGTTAAGGAATTGGAAAAGGGAATAACACTATGTCCTTAATTTTGATTGACAAGATTCGATATTTGCCCTGAAAGTTAGCAACCTGTGCCAGAGCACATCCAGAAATAACAAGGTAGTGATACTTCTGCTTATACTATATGTAATGCATTGTATGTATGTGATATCATTGAATTGTGCATTGCCAATGCTGGGGAGCTTGTTGCTATGTGTATGCTGTGAAGCTATATGTATATTGTGACATCGGTCACTCATCATGTGTATATTCCTTTGAGTTGCACCACCATGCCAAGAAACTTCTTATAGCTAACAACAGCCGTGGTGACGACGGGTGAAAGAGGATGAGGGTGGGGTGTGACAATAAATTTGTTATGGATGTGAAAGCTAAAAGACTGTGTGACAGCCGTAAAGGCTATGTGAAAGCTGCAAGGCTATGTGTAAGCCGCAACGCTATGTGTACTACAGCGTGCGCATTTTAGCGTGAGCATTCATAGGGATTGACTCATATTATCTCTACCCTTGCCATTGATATGCCATTGTAAATGTGTAAGCCGTGAAGGCAATATGTATGTTGTGAAGACATGTGTAAGCTGGAAGGCTATGTGTAAGCCGTAAGACTATGTGTATGCTGCGAAGACTATGTGTATACCGTTGAGGGAATGTGTATGTTGTGTTCGTTGCTGCTGTGCTGCTTGATGATTTACTTACATGCTATGTGATTATATGTGGTATGAGTGGTTTGTTACTACTGGGATTCTCTTAAATCTCATTATTTCCATTGACTAACCTACAGACAGGGCAAGTAGCTCAAAGGGGAAGCAAACCACCAAGGGCAGCTAAGACTCTTATAGGGATGTGATTTTGGTTGTTGGTTATCAAATTTTGGTTGGGATTACTGTACATATTTTGGATGTAAATTTTTATATGATGTTATGTAATCCCCTAGTTGGAAAATTGTTGGGGCGGTAATGCCTGTAAACTCTTTAGTTAATATATGAAAACATGAGGCTTACCCGAAATTTTCGTTTACACTCTGATATGTATAAATGCAATTGAAATATGCAGGTCAATTATATTCAAAATGTGAGCATGAGGCCAAATCAAACATTTTTTGAAAGAAATTTTGAAAACCCACTTTATCTTAGGGCGATTCCTTGTTTTGAAGATTGGAACTTAATAGATTTTGAAATAACCATTGGTCTCTAATTCATCTTAATTATGCATTTTTGAATTATAATTACAGATTATAAGGTAGGGGTTATAATATGGTTGTCTATGCTCTGTATCTTTGTATTCATTTCTTGAATATGAGCAACTAAACTCTTATTCCAAGATTGTTTTGAAGCTTTGTATGGATTAATATTTGGATCTTCCTCTCTTTTTTGTATAAAGGACATATATGTGTTTATTTTCTCCTATGCTTAAATCTTCTGAATGCTTGGCCCTTATTTATATTTTTATGTTTACTTTGTTTTGACTTGAGAAAGCTAAATGTGAGTAGAGAACTTGGTTAAAATCATGCTTGCCTTGACATTTACTTATTAAATGGATGGAATGTTAATGACATAGAGATATAGTCATTAACCTTGCGTTGTCAATATGGGTTGGTGCTGAATCTATGTACTCTTATATTTGTAGCAAGAGATTGTGCATGTTGTTTGAGTATATAAACTTGGATTTGACTTGAAAAAGCTGAACCAAATACTTCTCAACTTAGACTAACACATATAATCATTTGTTACATTTAGAGATAGGAACCTAATCAATTTTTATGAAATATAAAGGGGATAAACAATCCTAGTTTCCATATTAGATTTGATTTTACACATTTAATTTTCATTGTTTTAAATACAGATTTAAAAAAACCCCTTTCCATATCAACAACATTATTTTGGCTTAACTTGATTGAACACAATGAGCTTATTATTTAATTTCATTTGTTAAAACAAATCCTCGTGGGAATGATACTTTACTTATCTTTTTATTACTTGATACAATCCGTGCATTTACGGAGGCAAACAAGTTTTTTGCTCCGTTGCGAGGGATCTGGTTTTAAAAAATCTTTTAATTGACCTTAAGCTTGTGTTAGCAAATTTCGATTGAGCTCTTTGATAGCTATACATTCACTTTTGTTTTCTTTATTGATTCTTGTTTTGCTTTGATTCTTACTTGGTCAATTCCTTTTTAGGTACCTTTTGGGTATATGCAATCTTTAGATCTAGAAGGATTGGTGGAGGTGCTTGATGGAGTCCCTCTCATTAAAAACACTTTTGAAGTTGAAACTGAATATGAAACAGCTATTGAATCTGAAGCCATAGTGGATGAATACGATAGAGCTACAGTCAATGATTTTGCTAGCAGAAATATGCAGTGGAATCGTTGCTGCATCCGAATGCCTGAAATGTAGGAACATACTTTTGAGATCAAGTCAGTGATAATCACAATGTTGCATATGCATGGGATATTTTGTAGTCTTTATAATGAAGATCCAAATAAGCATTTGATGTTTGGAGGTGTGTGACTTTTTTAAACAAAATGGAGTTCCACAAGATGTCTTGAGGCTACGATTATTCCCTCTCTCTCTCTCTCTCTCTCTACAAGGGAAGGCAAGGCATTGGTTCAACAACCTTTCGGAAGGATCAATCAACTCGTGGAATGATCTTGAAACTAAATTCAGAGCTATATTCTTTTTAGATGATAAATTGTGGAAGCAAGGGAGGAATTCCTAAGATTTAAACAACATCCAGATGTTTTAGATCCTATATGTTTTGATGATAGAAAAGATTGGATTGATCCTACAAAAGGATTTGATTATAGAAAAAGAGTTTTTACAAAATAATTAAGTTCTTGGTGGCAGGCAAAGCCATCATCAAGTAGGCACTCAAGAGATGAAGAGTTGTAGGTCAGAGAACAGGAGAAAGCATCCCTGGCAAATTTCTAAAGAGATCACTTGAGTAATGATTCTTTATTACTTGAGTGACTACTTGAGTAATGTGTGTCAAAACGTTTCAGAAGCTCTTTGCTAAGATTTGCATGATGTCACTCGAGGGATCACTCGAGTAATGACAAAGGATCACTCGAGTGACTACTCAAGTGACCAGGTAAGAAAACAAGCAGTGAGGTCTCTGCTAATATTTTAAAAGGATCACTCGAGTGACCACTCAAGTGATACCTCTGAATCACTTGAGTAACCATTCGAGTGATAAGGTCAGAATCGTTGACTTAACTCTCAGCCAAGATTTTCAATGGATCACTTGAGTGATGGATTTAGATTGCTTGAGTGACCACTTAAGCAATAAAGTTTAGAAAGCATGATTTTAATCTGCTGCTTATTGATTTGTTATCTATATAATTAATCTTTTATTGTGTTAGCATTCTGAATTTATTTATAGAGAAATAATGAAGAGATCATGCGTTGAGAGAAAAGTCAAATATATCATCCACAACATCTGAAACACTAACCTACCTCAAACAGCTAGTTTTCAAATTCAAAGAACGGTCAAACGAAGTTGCGAGACGCTAACAGAAATGTTGAAATGGTTCCAACGGCTATTACAAATTCAACTATAAATATAGGAACATTCAACGTAACACAACTAAGAACACAAAAACATATATCATCAACATATTCTTAGTGCTTTGTTTTTCTTATATTCATTCCTATACTTCAGTGATTGATAAATCCTAAATTTTATATATTTTATCCCACCTTATTCATTTATTTTGGAGATTATTTTAAGCTAATTTGGATTTAATAGATAATATTTGAAAAATTAGCCAATTATAGGAAATAATATAAATTTGAATTGATTATGATAGTATTGGGCTTAAATTGATAATATTTTAATTATTACCTTGTGATTGGATAATATTTTCAAATATATGATAGATCACAATTTTATTTAATTCTGACAAGGCAAAGAAAAGCATATTAGAAGATCCTACGGTGCAGAAATTTTCTTGAAAGCTAAAAGAATATCCAATGGTTGAGTTTTATTTGGGCTTCTTAAATTTTAATGGACTCAAGTTGGTACCCAAAAAACTCTCTTCTCCTCCTTTTTAATTACCCTAGCCGCCAACAGAAGGAGAGGGTGCTCACAGACGCTGAGGTGGGTGGAAGACATGTGCAATTGCATGGGACGAAAGAGAGAAATTGAGGAAATGTTTAGAGTTAATCATCACATCCTCAATTTCTCTCTCTCTCTCGTCTTCAATTCACAGCCACATATATATCATTATATAGATATTCCGTTCCAACCTTCCAACTGCCACGTACAGATTTGTGAAGGAATTGATTCTAAATTCAATTTTGCATCCACTGTTCCCTTTTGAAAATTACTTCTAGCAATGGTGATTTTTAACAAGGATTGGCGTGGAGAGGAGAATTCCATGGCAGCTTAAATCTTTTGGGAGGCAACTTGGGAGTAGCATGGAGGAAGTTAGAGCCTAGGAGCTTACACTTGAAGACCACAAGGGAGTGTCTTTCTTTTATCTTTTTGATTCAAGACTTGAAATTGTTTAGTTTTAAATGATTTTGGGTTGTATTAATTGAGAACAATCTAGTTTTATATTGTAGACTTATTATTGATTTGGATTGAATTGATATTTTGGATTTGATTTGTTCTTAATTGATTGTTGGGATTTTTGTTTACAAACCCTTTGACTCTCAATTAGATTATTAATTGAGTTTTCATTATTAATTTAATTGTCAATTTGGGTTTAATCTATTGATTGTTTAATTAGGTGATTAATTGTCGAATTGTTTAATTAGGCAATTCTGAACATAATTTTCAAAGCTATCTTAAACAATTGTGATTGGTTTTTAATGGATTTAATTAACCACCACTTTTTCCATTATGAGTTTTCTAGTGGATTAGGTGTTATTGAGCTTAAGGGTTTCCCATATCTTAATTAGGTGATTAAATTCATTAATTCTAATTTTTCATCAACCTCTCTTTGGTCTAATAAATTGAATGGCTAAGAAAGTTAAATCCATATGAATCCTAAGTTGTCCCCTTCACCATCATAACTGAACTAAACCTTTGTTGATTTTCTTAGATATTAGTTTATTTCTTTTCCTTAGGATTTTAATTTCCCTCTCATAAGAAAAACCCCAAAAATTGCATGTTCATTATTTAGGTTACTTTCATTCTCATATAGGTTTTAGAGTCTTTTGCATTTTGCATTTAGGTAGTGGAGTCTTGCATTTTAGTTTAGGTTCATTCCATTGCATTTTTTATCACCTAAATTCAATTCTAGAGAAAACCCACATATTGCACCTTGGGAGAATGACCTAGGTTGCCACTATATTGCATTAGTAGGTTGTCCTAGTTATTGATTGATTGCTTTAAAGAGATTTTCAGTGATTCTCTATGAGAGAGATTTTCATTACAAACTCAATATTTGTTATTGAGACAACTAAAGGTTGTGGAACCTTGAGTTGGGGATTTGATTACAACGTGTAAGAGGGAGTAAGTGTCCGGTGAAGGATCTTGTTGTGCCCTAAGGTGCCAATAACCCACTGAATCTTGGAAGATATGGTGAAATTCTCAAAGAAGCTTTAAGGACTGGACATAGGTTAAAGTGGTTATGGCCAAACCAATATAACTCTCAATGTACACTTCGGTGATATTTCTCCTAGCTCTCAAGTGCTTTAAATTCCCAGTCAATTTTTATATACAAAATGATTTTTTCTGTAATCACCTAATTTACCCCCTCTTGGGTGAAACCTTGCACTAACAAGATGAACACCTTTATGCAGCATAGGAGAGGTATAAGATGCTAATGGAGCAATGCCCTAATCATGGGGTAGATAAATGGGTGATAGTCCAAATCTTCTATACTCACATGAATCCTCAATCTAAGGCAATGGTCGATTCTATGACCAATGGAGGATACCCGAATGTTCCTGCGAATGAAGTAATTCGATTGTTAGATCAATTGTTTGCAAATAATACTCAAGGATATGATAGGAGGGCTACCCAACCTATGGCCAGTGCAAAAGAAGACTCCTCTTCCTAGATTGTAACTATTTTGTCTTCTTTAAATAAGTGGTTCGATGTGCTGGAATCCTAAATATAGAGGACTACTTCTAAAGGTGTGAATGATATTCATGATGCACCAATTTTGTGCAACCAATGCAATAATGTCCATATATCTTATCATTGTCCTTTGTATATGGCCACTAAATCTGTCAATTACATGGGAAATTTTCAACAACCTCAGGTAACCCTTACTCTCAAACTTATAATTGTGCTTGGAGATCTCATCCAAATTTCTCTTGGAGTCAAGGGAACACCCTAAATGAGCAACATGAATCTACTTTTGGGGCAAAACCTATACCTCCACAAGGTTTTCAACCACAACATAGGCCTCCTCCATTTTTTTGTCCAAAGGCCTCCTCTATTCAAGAAGGAAGAATCTAAGACAGATAAGATGTTGACTCAACTACTATCCTAAATTGAATCTTCAAGGGTAGAGAATAAGGCTAGTTTTCTATACTTGAAATTGCTATAAAGAGTCTTGAAGTATAGATGGGCCAACTACTTCTCAGATGAACACCATGTCACGAGGTAGTCTTTCCAGTAATACCATTCCTAATCCAAAAAGGAGTGGAAAAGAAGAGTGTAATGCCTTAATCTGAGAAGTGGTAAAGTACTACCTGGAATGTCTAATTCAAGCAAGCCTAATTCAAGACCAGCTGATCCAGAAATTGATGAAGAAAATGATGCATAATTTGTAGAACCAGAAAGTGTAGTAGAAGAAGATGAATCGAGGAAAGGAAAGAAAGCTGAGAAGAATAATGATGACGATGGTAAAAATAAGAAGGTAGAACAAAAGAGAAATGAGGAGAGAAAGCCAACTGCCACCAATTTCATGACACCATTACCGTTTCCTCAAAGGTTGAAGAAAAAAGAGGAAGACATGCAATTCTAGAAGTTTGTGAATATGTTTAGGAAACTTCATGTCAATATTCCTTTTGCTGAAGCCTTAGAAAACATGCCCAAGTATGCTAAGTTCTTGAAAGATGTTTTATCTAAGAAGTGATGGTTCAATGAGTTTGAAACTGTGGCATTAACTGAAGAATGCAGTACAGTTATCCAGATGAAGTTGCCTACCAAACTTAATGATCCAGGGAGTTTCTACATCCCCTGTAACATTAGGATAAACTTTAATGGCAAAGCTCTTTGTGATTTGGGAGCAAGCATTAATTTGATGCCTCTTGCAGTTTTCAATTAGTTGGGTTTAGGGGAGCTAAGACCTACCACGATTACCCTCCTTTTTGTAGATCGAAACATTTCTAAGCCCAGAGGAATCATTGAAGATGTCCTAGTTAAGGTGGATAAATTTATTTTTCCTGTAGATTTTTGTAGTGCTTGATTGTGAAGTTGATTGAAAAATTCCTCTTATTCTTGGCTGACCTTTCTTAGCAACTGCAAGAACTCTAATTGATGTTGAAAATGGTGAAATTACTTTCTGGGTAGATGATGAGAAAGTTATATTCAACATGCCCAAAGCTCTAAATTTCATGATGATTTGACTTAATATTCTTTTGTTGATATTTTGGACTCAATTGTCCCTCAAGAATCATCCATTTCTATGACTAAAGATCCATTAAAGGCAATTTTTATTAGAGAAAAAAGCATTGAAGATTTTAAGGAATATGTTATTGAAGAACTCTTTTGCATGGAATCAATTCCTTACTTTAGAGTGAGGAATTTTGAGCCACTTGAGGTATCCGATACCTTGAGTACTCCATTAAAGCCATCGATTGAAGCTCCTTCGATGCTGGAATTGAAACCATTGCCCTCTCATCTCAAATAGGCCTATCTTGGGAGCTAACACTCCACCAATAATTATATCTTCCAAGGATCTTTTAGGCCACGGCCAATGGACGTCAGTAAGTTATAGGTTGTGGCCAACCCATTTTGGGCCTTGACTAGGAAAATTTTGGCTGCGGCCAGGATCTGCACAGAGTTTTAGGCCACGGCCAAGATAATTCAGACCGTGGCCAGGATTTGCATAGAAGGTTATAGGCCACGACCAACGCTCGCCAACACAGTTTTAAAACCCACTTTCCCAATTTGTTCTTTCTTATTTCTTTACCCTCATAAGCTGTCAATAACTTTACTCCCCTCCTCTATCCTTTTCGCTTCCCCCTTCTTTGTCCTTTCTCCGACTCCACCTCTCACCCCTTATTCTCTATTCCTTTTCCCCTTCATTCCCTCTCTTCTATCTTTCATTTTGCCACGGTTTCCATCTTAGATTTGTACATATTCATTTGGTTTTCTACTCGCTAATGCGTCGAAAGTGACACATTTTTCTTTGAGTTTTCATTTATTCTGTTACTTCTTTAATTCTTAAAGGTACTTGCATCTCGTCCCCCCTCTTTTAATTTGCACTATAGGTAGTTTAACGAAGTCATAATTTGAGGATTTAGGGCTAGGTTTGAAAGGTAAGGTGGAAGAATTTGAGAATTGCTGAGTACTCCTGCGATGTGAAGTTTCTTGTCCACTCTGATTCTTTTGCAATTGTCTTTGGGATTTTCATTTTTTTCTGTATTTTCATCCTGATTATTGGGTTACCCTCTGTTTTAGCCATGATTTTTGCTTGGTGGCTTGGTAATAGCTCGATAATATTTTTGAGGCAAATTTCTTTTGGGTTTTTCTTTTCTTTTTAGTTTTCTTTTAAGGTTTTCATTCTAACTTAAGTGTCTGTATTAAGTCTTCTTCTTTGAATTTGTGGACTTTCTTTTGGCCATTTGTCTATAGCAACCATGACTGCTAAGCATACCGCTTACCGATCTAGCCTCAGGTCATTGCTACGGCTAAAGAGAAAATTGTCAAGAGACCTCTTTGCAGGAACGCGAGTTCCCTTTCACGCTCTCCTATCAGTTTTATGAACTCACTACCAGGACATATCACTTGAATAAGCCCATAGACCCTAAGATCGAGGGAAATCTCCAAATTGTCCATGAGTTTTATGCCAACGCATTTGTGCGACCTGTTTGGCAGTTTCCCTTTCAGGGCATCGATATTGACTTCACTTTGGAAAATTTTTGGCAATATGTCAATTTACCTACCGCAGAGGACTGTAAGTATAAGCAATACATAGACGACACTGATGCTATTCCTTAAGATGAGATATCTCAGCTGCTAGATTATGAAGGAGTCGTGACCTAGAAGAGCTAAGGTAGGACACAAAAATATTTGTTACGCACGTATTTATAATTAAAGGCATGAATTTGGTTACATTTTGGCAAAGATTACTTCTAGCCCTCATCCAACCACAATTACCTTACTAAGGACCAAGCCCTCCTTGTCTATCTTTTAATGAAAAAGAAACCAGTAGATGTGGGCTATCTGCTTTACAGTTCTGTTTGAAGTCATATGCATGATCATACCAGCAGTCTTATGCTCCCTCATCTCATATCTGCCTTTTGTGTTTCTGCTAGTATTGCTGCTCTCTCTATGGATGTCTTGTTTAAGCCATTTAAGAAATTCCAATACCTAAGCATTAAACTATGAGAGACTGAGCAAGCTCCACCCACCCACCAACCATCTGCTATACCCAAATTTGAACATGGTGGACCCTCTCACCATTTATCCGAACATAGTGAACCCTTGTGTGCCCCGTCCTCCTTTCAGTCTACCTCAACTTTGGATTTTATCTTATCATCTATCCAGCACATTGAAGCCAATGTAGCCAACTGTCTCTCATTTGTAAGACCACAGTACCTGACTAACCTGACTTAAAGAGTTGCTGGCTGCACGTGCTCCAGAGGCTATCTATGGAAGTGATACTGATGATGATGAGGAGGAGGATGACGATGATGAGGATGCTATTGATGATGGTGGAGATGAGTAGTCCAACATTTTCATTGTTTATAGGATTTTCCTTTTGTTTTTCATTCTTTTGTCTTGTTGTTTGTTGTTTATACTATCACCAATGGATATTATTGGCATTTTTGTTGTCAATGGCTTATTCCAGGTTTCGCTTTATGTTGTTTATCACACATGTTCCTGTCATTGTTTTGTCTGTGGATCGTTGTTTTATCTATTACATTGCAAGCGATGTGTGTGCACTTTGTGCTTGGTTACACCCAGTAATTTTTCACGTATGACAGTGAGGACACTGTCTGTCTCAAATTTGGGGGTGTTTGATGTATGTTTTTTATTGTTTGCTTGCATGTTGACAAGAATTTCAAATTTTGAAAATGTGTTTTGTGCTATGTACTACGGGTCAAAAGCTGAGTTAGATTTGATTAATTATATCTAAAGTTGAATGCGTGATTCGATGATAGAAATGGATGCTGGGATTTTATGTTTTCTAGGAAAAAGATAATAAATATTCATGAATGCTTGGTTCTCATTTTAAAACTTACTTCCTAATAATTTCCAGAATAAGCATTACACACAGGTTAGAAATGATTTGAATGCTTTTGTTAGGAGATTTTACAGCAAATTGATGTGTATGAGCTTTTCTCATGGAAGACTTTTGAATTCACATTTGAATTTCTTGAAATGAATTAGCATTTCATAAATTTTTAAAAATGATTTGGGTATTCTTTTAATACATTTGTGCCTTTTAAGACAACCAATAACATTAAAACTATTTGCACCCTTTTTTAGCCAAAAAAAAAAATTGTGCCTGATGCATTGCCAAAGACCAAAGTTAGGCCTTAAGCTTTATAGACCGAAAAACCATGAATTACCCTTTTCTTGAGATAAATGAAGATTTGGTGATGATTAGTGAGATTAAAGATTGGTTTATTGGTTAGAAGATATATATTCTTGTGCTAAGATGGGCATGATGAATGTAATGCATAATCTTGAGCAGTATGTACTTCTAAAAAAAGGGAAGTTGTGTTAATCTTATAAACATTTGGAGTACAAGGTAGCAATTTGAGATAAGTGTGGGGGAGTGGGTGAGCTTCATGAAAAATAGTGTCATTTATCTCGAGAGTTTTAAATTCTCGATTTCCCCATTCTTTTAATAAGCTTAACCATTAACCATATTACAAGCCCATTTAGTCCCATTGATTTTAAGTTTTGGGGTGTGTTAACCTTATGAATTTCTTGCAAACTTGCACATTTTCTCTTATTTCTTCCACATTTTAGTGTACTAATGGGTATTTGGGAGTGTAAAAGTGAAGAAAATGTGCATGAAGCATATTTGGCATAGAAAGAGCATAAATGTGGTGGTATTATATGAATATTTGTTTTGATTATCAACTGTGAGCTTTTTATGGAGTTCTTTGTGTTGATAGAGCCACAATTCAATCATAATTGGAGCCGAAGAAAGCCCAATTCAATGAAAACAGGGTAAAATGGAGTTTAAGTAATCAAATGTGCCATAGAAATGCAAGAAGGGATGAAAATAGATTTTGGCGGGAGTGAAACTACATTTAAAGAAGCCTGTCCGTGGCCAAGCCATTTTACTAGCCACGGCCAATCAATTCTAGATGCTCACTGGCCGCGAAACCTGGCCACGGCCAACGATCTCATTCAAGCTCACTGGTCGCGGCCAAAGGCCTGCTAGCCACTGCCAATATCCGATATAGCTGTTATGCATTTTGTCATTCAGGGACTATAAATTATGAATCCAAGGACTGAAACCATATCTTGCATATCTGAAATACCCTAGGGAGGTGGCTGTGACATTCCTTTGAGCTTGGGTATGCCAAAAGTCAAGGGATTCAAGCTGATTTTCCTTGGTTTTGCTGATTTCTTTCCCTTCCTTCTCCATTTTGCTAATATGGTTGTTTATGCTTTATATCTTTATATTTATTTCTTGAATATGCTAATATGGCCATCATTTAGATTATTATGTTTACTTTGTTTTGACTTGAGAAAGCTAAATGTGAGCAAAGAACTTGGTTAAAATCGTGCTTGCTTTGACATTTACTTATTAAATGGATAGATTGTTAATGACATAGAGATATAGTCATTAACCTTGCATTGTCAATGTGGGTTGGTTCCGAATCTATATACTCTTATGAATTTGTAGCAAGAGATTGTGCATGTTGTTTGAGTACATAAACTTGGATTTGACTTGAGAAAGCTGAACCAAATACTTCTAAACTTAGACTAACACATATAAGCATTTGTTACAATTAGAGATAGGAACCTAATCAAGTTTTATGAAATATAAAGGGGATAAACAATCGTAGTTTCCATATCAGGTTTGATTTTACACATTTAATTTTCATTGTTTAAATACATATTTAAAAAACCCCTTTCAATATCAACAACATTATTTTGGATTAACTTGATTGAACACAATAAGCTTATTGTTTAATTTCATTTTTTAAAACAAATCTTCATGCGAATGATACTTTATTATCTTTTTATTACTTGATACGATCCGTGCACTTATGGAGGTGAACAATAAGGGTGTGATATTTTGGTATTAGAGCAAAGATTCTAGCTACAGAATTGTTTGCTTAGAGTAAATGAGGTGGTTCTAGCAATGGGATAGTATACTGATATACTTGATTATATAGTGATAGGAACAGCAAAGTGAATTACTTCAGCTAGTACATAAGCCCTAAAAAGGAGCAGATAAGATCTGAGGAAATAGTGGAATACTCAGAAGGCAGGACATAAAACCATACTATAAAGTGAATGGTACAAGGATGACACGGATACCGATGAAGCGGGTCTGAGTAATCTTAAGCATTAGCCTCATCCTAGAATAGAATCACCAATAGGCAAATCAGTGTCTAGCCACAGGTGCGGGTAGTCAAGTGTCAAGAAGATAAGCCACAAACAGACAAGACAGAGACATATCCAGGTTTTGTTACCGATCCCAGAGTTGGAACAGTATACATAATGCATGGTTTACAACTAGATCGAGGATTATGAGAAGATGTCTAGAACATATACTTGTGGGATGTCTGTAAGTATAACACCCCAGTGGCCCAGTATATTTTATACACAGATAAACTAACCCCAGTAGTAGGTGGTCAAGTATAAATTAATTAGGGGATTCTGGATGATATAGGAATCCATACAACACTACACTTCTTTCTAAATATAGTGTTTTGGCCTAGTAGAAGAATGAGATTGTAAAGCGGAGTCAAACTAACAACTTTGTAGACATCAAGGAATATATCAGGGTACGTATTCAGATACATTTACCGACACTGATATGAAGTCCACAAACAGTGTTTAGTTGGCTAGAGACAGTTGGCACGACTCTTGAGATAAGGGCAGTCTCAAGGTACCTGTGGATGGGAACAGATACAGTTGGTGTATGGGTACACGAAAGTTAAGTGTACTCAACCAAAGGAAATGCCATGATGGGTGACTCCCTGGGAAGCTGTTGCATATGTTATGTCATGTTAAGAAATAGGGCAAGCACATATTGTGTAGTAGTTCAAAGCCTGCAGGTTGTTGTAGACTTTTTTAACAACTATAAACGTCTGTGGTAAGTTAGTTTAAGAGTACCTGTGTACCCAAAACTTTGTGAAGTGACATATATGTCTTTGTATTTATGTGGAATTTACCTCTTTATTGTTTCATATAGTAAAACACAAAGATGGTAAGTTCAAGAAGTATAGATGCTGAGCAGGGTCAAGAAGCTAGACCTGACTCAATGCAGTAAATATTAGGCATGCTAATAGAACAACAAACAGTGATACATAATATTAGCGGTGAGCTACGAGAGGTGAAGCAGAACACAGACCAGGGGAAGGTTAGAAATCTAATGTTACCTAGGAAAGGCCAATATAGTGACTTTCTCTTTCATACATTATGTGATTATCTATATGTCGTATATACCATGTTTTGTGGCAGAGGTTGTAGACACGCAGCTTGGTTGTGGTGTAAAATCCAACTGGGACAAAGAAACATTTCCGGGCAGGCAGTCGTCTATGTCGAGATAGAGAAATATTTCTTGGCAGGCAGTTGTCTATATAGGAATAGGGCACAAGAGGTCATAGAGTCATATGATCCTAAATAATATATGCAGCCAGTAAGGGCACAAGTAGGGGTCATACAATCATATTATCCTGAATAATATATGTAGCCAGTGAAGGCACAAGTAGGGGTTATTCAATCATATGATCCTAAATAATGTATGCAGCCAGTAAGGGCACAAGTAGGGGTCATATAGTCATATGATCCTAAATAATGTATGCAGCAAGACAATCAAATTTATATGTTATGATTCTATACTTATATGGTGCATGGCATATATATTTATCATATTTTCTATAGAAAATTATAGGTTACTCTGGAGGCCAATTGGGATCTAACTGAGGTAGTACGATAAAGGTAGGCAGACAGTACCGTCTCACCTATATTGTGTTTAACAATGTGAAACATCAGAATTGGCAGCGGAAGTATGGTGAGCCTAGGTGCAAGTTTGAGACTTACTTGAGAGGTTGATGTTCGCACCAGCGTTGATCATCCTAAAACATAATATGGCCTTGATAGTCAACAATGTTACAGTGTGTGAGATGAACAGTATTACACCCTGTGTGGTATACAGTAACATGACTGATGTGGTCAATAGTATTACACCCTGTGTGATGTACAGTAACACGACCAGTGTGGTTAACAATCATACAACCTATATGGTATGTAGTGACACATGTAAACAAAGAATGGGATGAGCTATAGTGTAGTAGGGCAAAATGGTAGCGAATACCTCTTAACAACACCAGTGTTAACAATCCTAGATCCACAGTCGACCTTTATGGTCTACACATATGCAAGAAAGCATGGATTTAGGATGTGTTTGGATACAATAGGGTTGAGTAAAGGCATGTACATCTCAATAGCTATAGCCTCATAGAATGAATCACCCACTCATGATACAGTACATACAGTAGATGGTGCAAATAGTAAAAAGTACACATAGTGACCCGTCATATAGTACGGCCATAAGGGTCAAATAGTCATTTGGTCCTAAACACCAGACATGCAAGTATAGATACAAACGATCATGTATGAAGGAAGACATGTTGGTGGTAAGCCCCAATGTATGTGTTTGTATATGGTAGTAAGACCAGAATATTCAATGTTATAAGAATAGAATGACATAAGCCATAAGGCTAAGTATATTAGGGCAGTGATCTAACAATGCAACAAGGCCTATAATAGTATACTAAGCATCCTGTAACAATCATTACAATAATGGGTTGGGAGACCCATGAGTATAGAACTAGTGGAATACGTAAGCGTTGATAGGAAGCTCGTCTACACATATTAGGCAATGTGTAGTGCACGCTTTATGAGTATGTGTAACCTAAGGATAAGTTACACGGTAATAAGGACTGATCCCCAAGTTATAGACGTTCAAATTCATAGACAAAATTTATTGAATAGGGGGAGAAATGTAACATCCTGAAATTTGGTCACAAAAATTCTTTAAATGTAAGGGAATAAAATGGTGAATTAAAGAGCATATAGAATGACAAAACATGGCAATTAGGGGGTCACACACAACATTATTATGTGGGAACATAAGTTGTACAAGTTGATGTTTGCTATCGACGAGTTTTTCCATGTAGCAATGTTGTTTTGTGACATTTTTAAATAGGTAGATGATGACAACAAATTATGAAATTTTACAGGATAAAATTACACATCCTAAGTTTTAATTTGATAGGCAATAGGAAATTTATAGAGTTCTATGTAAAAAGTTATGAATTGTTGAAGTTAACCTAGAAAAACTATGGATTTTATGGAACAACATTTAAAGAATTTAATTTTGGGAATTGTGTTTCCATTTGGCAAAATGCTATATTCTTCCTTGAAAATAGACTCAATAAGGGTTTTATATCCTTTAAAAAGAATCTGATACGATATCTACAAATTTAGTTATGACTTTTTAAAGTTTGGGCAGAAAATATGCCAGAATTCTCAATTAATCCGAAAATTATAAGGAATAAAGGGAAAATTGCAAAGGGTATAAAATAACACTTTCCTTCTTCCTCCATGCCATTTCTGATATGAAGTAACAGCCATGAGAGAGAGAGAGAGACTTGAGATAATTTTAGAGAGAGAAGGAGGAAAATCTCATAAGGTAGGTTGATTTCTTTGGTGAATTCATACCTAACGTGTATAATCCTTCTCCTAAGCTTCTCTTCTATGTTATTTAAGGTATTTGAAGTAAAAATTTCAGCGATTTGGAGGTTAGGGTTTCAGCCACCTAAAGAAAAAGCAAGGAGGAGCTTAAGATAACTTTCAAAACTTCAAATACTTATTATTCTAGATCCTGTGAATAATTTAATCAATGGATTTCTGTTGTATTGGCTCCAATTGTAAAATTTGGAAAAGGTGTTCCCTAATCATAATGATGCCAAAATTGAGTCTAAATGGTGGTTTTAATGTAATTAAATAGTTAATAAAGTGATTAGGAGTAGAAAGGAGCAAGTTTGCAGAGTCAAAACTCAAAAACCCTAAATTTCCCCTGAGAATTTCAAGTTTCAGCCAGTGCTGTTTGGAGGGGTTAGGGCTAGATTTTTTTATGTTTTGATGATTCCATTGATTACAGGAGGGAAAATTAGGTAGGGTTACAGTTGATCACTTTTTCAGAAAAGCCTTAAAAAGCATAATTACCAAAATGCCCTTGAAACCTTGAAATAGAGGCTGCCAAGGGCATTCTAGTCTATTGATAATAAATTTGGTAATTCTGAGTCCAAAAATGGATTCCTTGGTTGAAAATATGTTAGAATAGCTCAGGTTAAAATTTCAGAAAAAGTATGGTCAGACTGGGTATGGCGGGGCCGGGCCGGGCCGGTCCCTAGGAGTATTTTAGTAATTTTGCACGATAGACTCATATAACCACTAGAAATATTATGGAAGTGCCTAAAATAGAATATGAATGGGTTTTAACTTAATTCTTGTACATTTGGGATTTTAGGATCGGACAGTAGCCAGAACCGGACACAAAATATTGGACTGCTAGAAAGGTACAAGAGAAGGACTCGGGCACCAAAGGTAGGGGACTTACCTTATTTGCATGTATTTGATACCTCTGCTTGTATAGTGATGTATATGATTGCTTTACTTGATTGTGTAGAGTATATCTGAATAATGTAGCTTTGTTTCTGTTTATATTGTGGCCAAAGTTATGTTGCACGAAACATTGAGCATACAGAAATGTCATTATAAGGTATGCATCTAGTTAAAGCTAACATGTCATGCATATAGCATCCATTATGCATGCATTATGGTAACTGTTTCATACTGAGATTCTCTCAAATCTCACCCTCCCCTACCAATAATTTAAACAAGTGAATACAGAAGGAAAGTTGACGGCAAAGAAGAGAACATAAGGGGGGAATGCAGTGGTGGAACAAAAATGAGAAAGTATATGCGTTTCACTGGAACGGGTTTGACACCCTAGTAGCCCTGTACGGCTACATAATTTGTAATGGTTATATGCAACCCCTTTAAGGAGTTTCTGTAATCATGCACATAATATCAATATATTTATGCTATTCTTGTGTTGCCCACCGAAGCACACATTAATATTCCACTGCAAGTCAAAATAAGTGAGGGTTTGATAGCCACATTTTCCCCTCTTCCAATCTAATTATTATTATCTGAATATTTGGTTAGCATTCATATGCCATTTGCCTTCACAATATCTGAATATTTGGTTAGCATTCATATGCCATTTGTCTTCACAGTCCACTTGGGTCCTGTATATGGAATTTTCCTTATTTGATTAGAGTAACATTTGTTACATTTTGTTGTTTTTTTTTCATGACATAATGGACGTAACTCTTATTCTTCTTTGTTGACTTACAATTTTTATATTCTTGCACTTATTCTTCTTCATAGTTTTTCTTTTCTTATTTTGTGACACGGTTATATTCCTGCATATTTATATCTATACATAATCTACATATGCTACATATTATCTATACATATAATATGTATATTTATATTTTAATTATTGTTTCTATTGATATAGTTTTTTTTCACATTTATTTATTTATTTATACTTACATCGTAGTATGTATTGTATACCTGGATAAAAAAAATAGTATGTATTGTATATGTTGTGTTACTATATGATTGTATATGTATCTCCCTTATATTCATTTATAGACTTATGTTGTCATTAATTTTACACCATTTTTAATATATTGTATCGATTCATGGGTAATTGAAGATTAATATTGAGCTATAAGAATTTACCATTTGCCCTTACTTTATGTTACATGTTAATTTATACTTTAATGTTAATTTACCATTTAAAAGTTCAATTTTTGTTCTTATTGTGATAATCACTTGATATATGTTAATGTTATAATTTCATATTATGGCTTTTAGCCATAATAATCTCAAATTTCTATATAGCCAAAAACCTTATCACTCTTGATAACGAGTCTTGGATAAATGACCAACTTGTAGTTCTATTAAATGGCATGAAAAAAGGTGTGACAATCTGATGATGTAATTGTTAAAAATATCAAGCCCTGAAGGCTAATGATTCAAGTATCAAGTGACACAAAAGAACTTTATAGCTTTGAAAGATTCTTAATATGGTCTTGAAGACAAAAATTTGGAGAAATTGATAGTGTGCTATTGAAAGCAAAGGAACATGTATATAAGAGTGATAATGAACATGATCACATTGCATTAGTAGAATTGGTAGATGAAAGCTATTGATTTTTTTTTTTGGCTATTGAATCATAGTCGTGAAAACAATAATATCTCTATGGTGATTAAAATTATTAGCAAATGTTGTCCTATGACCAGAAGTCATATAAGGCCAAAATGATTATGAAGCCAAAAAGACTATAAGATATTGTGAAAAATATCAACAGTAATTATGATGCTTAAAGCAATAAATTGTGGATCAAATTTATTGTAAATTAAAAAAAAGAACTTAAGCCTAAAATGTAACATCCTAAATTTTGATCACCAAAATTCCTTATATTCAAGGGAATAAAATGGTGAATATCCATGAACTTGGAATTTTAGAAATTTATAAATTTTCATTTTCATGAAGATTGTGCCAGAACAAATTATGGAATTAATTCTTGGTTTTTCTGAAAAGCCCAATATTGAGGCCCAAAGTAGAGGAATACGAGAAAATAATATTTGGCCTAACATTAATGTTAATTTGGGTCATGGGAATGAAATATTGAAAATAAAAAGGTGAACAATGCTTCCAGTGAAATTCCTGTGAGGCAGTGAGTTTGTCTATAAGTTTGTATGACCAAATGTTGATAAAAAATAATGAATTTTAAAGGATGAAAGTAGACATTTTAAGCTTTCATTTGACATAATTAAATAGTTAATTAAGTGATTAGGAGTAAAAAGGAGCAAGTCTGTGTAGTTAGAATTGAAAAACCCCAACTTTTCCCGGAGAACCTTAAGTTTCTGCCAATGCTGGTTTAGGGGGTTAGAATTGAATTTTTGATGATCTGATGATTCCATTGAGTTAAAGAGGAAAAATTAGGTAGGGTTACAGTTGATCAATTTTCCAAAAAAAGCCATAAAAAGCAAAATTACCAAAACGCCCATGAAACTGTGAAATAGGGGCTGCCAAGGGCATTTTGGTCTTTTAGCAGTGAATTTGATAATTCTGAGGCCAAAAATGGATTCTTTGGGTGAAAATATGTCAAAAAAGCTCATGTCAAAATTTTGGAAAAATTACAGTCGGACCGGGTAAGTCAGGGTTGGGCCGAGTCCTTGGGGTATTTTGGTAAATTGTCACTATAGACTCATATAAACCACTAAAAACATTGGAAGTGCCTAAAATAGTGTATGAATGGGTTTTAATCTAATTCTTGTACATTTGACATTTTAGGACCAAGTTGAGAGGCCAATCGTTGGCATTCTTTACGAGGCATACGTTTCAAGGCAGAAAAGGGTTAAGGTGGTAACTATAATCTTTCATACACTATGTGATTATTGATATGTTGTGTGTTACTATATTTTGTGATATGAACACGGTGCCTGAGGTATGTTACCCAGCTGTAGTTAGGAAGGGCGTGCAACTTTTTCCCGTCCTGGTCTTCCAGTCTTGATCCCAAGCAAATCAGGATGGGATTTGCCATCAAAAATCCAGGATCAAGAAAATTTTTTCTGGATTAGGAATGGGACTTCTCAATCCCGACTTTTTCCTGATCCCGAATATATATATATATATATTATGTACATTTTTTTAAAATATTTAAGAAAATAAGACCAAATGTAAAATAAAATGTGAAAGTCCCAAACATCATCAAGGTAATATCTATTCTTTTAATTTTTTTAGTTAATTTCATTTATTATTTATTAAATAATTCTAATTTTTTGTTCTTGTCTTTATGCTTTTTGTAGTTGAATCGACAACTTTAGACAAGTATTGAACTAATGATATATTTGTATTGAACTAATTTGGTATAATATGATACTAGATAAATTATATATTTGTACTAAACTAAAGGAAACACAACAAAAAATTTAGTACAGGAATTTTTTTAAAAAAAAAGGAAATCCGGGATGGGGAAATTCTCGAACCCTTCTTAGGATAGGGATCGGGAATGGGATTTCCCGATCCCGAACACCCCTAGTAGTTAGGTATCCAGCTGAGGTACACCCTGAGTTACATTCCCTAGTTGTGGTTAGGGGCCTAACTGAGGTTCACGTAGGGGATCCAAACAATGATTTGAGCTTGAGTTATGTATACCTACACGTTATGTTATGAATTTTCATTTTACACTATATGGTGTATTGTATATTTAATTCTCGCATTTTATATGATTGATTTGTGTTTCTATTGGGATTCCTTGGAATCTCACCCCTTTATATAAACAAAAATGTCTCAGTAGGAACCAGCGACTCTAAAGGCAAGGTTGTAGACACGGGAAACTGATGAGTACGTCTCCCGAGGAAAGGATGGTGGTTTGTATGTAGTCTTATTTTGGGCATTTTGTATACATTTGTAAATATTATCAAACCTTACGGGGAAAATCTGTGATGTAATCAAGTACATTGTATCGATATATCAGTATAGTTATGTTATTCCTGTGTTGCTCATCGAGCTGCTCGCAAGCACTTTGAAAAATCTGAAAATAAGATAAGGGTTTAACATTTTGGTATTAGAGTGAAAATCAGATCTGGAAGAGCCTAAGTGGTTTTGATAGAGTGGTGGTGCTGGCAATATGATAGTATACTAGTATGGTCTTGATTACATAGTGATAGGAAATATTCACGGACGAGGGTAACAAAGGAGTGTATCCTCCCAATTTGTGAGCTAGCCCCAAGAAATCAGCAAATATCTGAAGGGCAGTCCTAGGATACCGGTGGTTGGAATCAGATACAGCCAGTATCTGCATTTAGCATGGGTACGTGAAAGTTAAGCATGCTCAACCTAGGAAAATCTTAGGATGGTTGACCCCCTAGGAAGTTAAGTTGGCAAGGTCTTGGAGATTTAAGAAATAGTTATTGTCTTAAGGTTTCTTTATGACTAATTATCATCTTAATTAGATGATTTTAATAATGTTTAGAAGTATAGGGATGCTGATGATGTAAGTGTTAATCTTGACTCGAACCATTTCAGTTGTAGTAATTACTGCCATAAATGTTCATTTGATGAGGTTATAGGAACTCAAGGTATAGAAAATATACTATTTTAAGGTTTCTCCATGTAAGTGATGATCCTTTAGTAACACTATGGTGTAAAACGGAATGTAGATACGATATACGGTGCTATATGATGAGTGGTGATCATACTATATAGTAATCATAGAGGATTTGATATGATGAAATTAAAGGTTGATGATAGGCTTGAATTTAATCTAAGCTGAAATAATGCTTGGGTCGGAATATGAGTTGTTGCACTATGGTTCTGTTCCATGATGGAAGTTTGAACCTTGGGAATAATGTTGAACATTCAGTAATGTTTTGAAGATAATACCCAAATAACATGAAGGTTAGAATATGTACTATTGATCCTGATTCTTATAGAACCTATCGGGTATATTTGAGGAAAATGGTTTCCGATTTATGTGATGTTGAGGTTCTAGTTTTAATGATAAACTAAAGGTTGGGTTGGAGACCCTAGGCTATATGATATTACATGCTAGATATGTTGTAGTGGACCCATGTGTCCAAAAGCCCTAAGACCTAGTGGACTAGTGTGTCCTTAGGCTGGCAAATTTATTCAGAATGGTGTGGGCTAGTGGTGATCTGTGGAATTGAGGAAAGAGGTTTCTCGACTCAGGTAATACTGAGGTTCTAAGAGTTGAATTGTGATCTAAGAATCATACTCAATAATTGAACTGGTTCTTTAGGAATTTGAATTGACCTTGATGGTCTGAGGTACTAGAACATAATACTAGAATGTACTGAAATATGTATAAGGTTTCTTGAGGTTGTTAGTTGCTAATCTAGCATAGTGAAAGATCTTACTAATACAGTATTCCCTTAATAAATGGCAATATTTCTTGATAGAACAAAGATTATCCATGAGATATGGTCTCATAGTTGAGATAGAGAATCGAATGTACTAGTGGCTTTTTGGATTTCCTGTATAATGTGGGTATAGTACCCTGATAAGGGA
The DNA here is from genome assembly GCA_963855925.1 of Inga laurina. Lineage (NCBI taxonomy): Eukaryota > Viridiplantae > Streptophyta > Magnoliopsida > Fabales > Fabaceae > Inga > Inga laurina. The sequence goes on from OY979705.1 coordinate 52,239,297, forward strand.
AGTAGAGTTTGTGAATATGCTTGGAGCTGGACTGATAGTAGAAGTCTATATGAAATGGCCCAGAATGATTTGAGTTGAAACGGACCAAGAGCCGGCATAGAGGAATATAGATTGTAGGTGCCGTCAGGTGTCATGGGAGGTTCCTGTGGGACTCCTATTAAATCATCCTGATATTATTAAAGCTCATATGAGGAGATAGACCTCAAGATGGGCAGCGGAAGTATAGTTGATGCATGTGTGCACCAATGATTTATTCTAGGTAGTTAGTCTCAATATGTATTCAGCAAAGATGATGAACTATGGGCATGTTTGTTTTAGCAATCATATTACTTATAAGCTGCTTTTCACGTAAATCGAGACACAACTCCTCTCACATACTTACCTTGTATACCGTAAATCACAATTGAAAAGCTCCTTTTAAGCATTCCAATCACTAATCCAAATGAGCACTATATGTGCTTAGGCCATAAGACCTTATGAACTAGTAAGTCATTAGGCCGACAGAATGTGATGTCGGCACAGACCGCCGTAGGTGGAGTTCTAAAGAGGCTATGGGCCTAAGTAACCAATCACTGTGGTAAATGACCAGTGGGTCCTGTGTTTGATTGCACCTACATACTGTGTATAGAATGTATGATGAATGCTGAATACTATCTGAGATTTGTGATGAGAATATAGTGATTGTGTTGCATGTTGATAAGACAGTGTGGCCAACAAATTACATCCAGAGTGGTGTATAGTATTACATCTAGAGTAATGTTCAGTATTACATCTAGTGTGGTTTACAGTATTACATCCAGAGTAGTGTATAGTCTGATGACTTGTATGGTCAACAATCACACAACCCTTATGATTTGTGGTGACACATATACACTGGAACTAGGATGAGCCCTAATGTAGCAGGGTGTAATAGTGGCAAATACCTCCATACTATAACTTCATAGAATGAATCACCCACTTGTGATACAATACATATAGTGGATGGGGCATACAGTGAATAGTACACGTAGTGACCGATGCACACAATGTGACTAGTAAAGGGCCAAATAGTCATTTGATCCTGAGAAAAACACATAGTTGGATTAGACTATACAGTATGGCTAGTAAGGGTCAAACAGTTATTTGATCCTGAACACCAAACAGGCAGACACGGTTACATATAGTGAACATAGATATAGACAGTCATGTCTACAGACAAACCAGTTAGCGGTAAGTCCCAGTGTACCGGTCTACAGACAGTCATGTCTACAGACAAACCAGTTAGAAAGAGAAGGAGGAAAATCTCACAAGGTAGGTCAATTTCTTTAGTGAGTTTATTCCTAACGTGTATAATCTTTCTCCTAAGCATCTTTGCTATGTTATTTAAGGTATTTGATGCACAAATTTTGGTGTTTTGGAAGCAAGGGTTTTGGCCACACGAAGGAAAATCTAGAGAAAGGAAAGGTAACTTCTGAAAACTTCAAATATTGCTCTAATTGGTACTGGCTGTAGTGAGTAATTTAATCGGTGAATTTTAGCTGAATTTGCTCTTATTGTAAATTTGGGAAAAGTTGTGTCATAAATGTTATACTGTCAAAATTGAGTCTAAATAGTGGTTTTAACGTCATTAAATAGTTAATAAAGTGATCAGGAGTAAAAAGGAGCAAGTCTGAAGAGTTAGAATTGAAAAACCCCAACTTTTCCCTGAGAACCTTAAGTTTTGGCTAGTGCTTGTTCATGGGGGTTGGAGTTGGATTTTTTATTATATGACAATTCTATTGAGTTCAAGAGGGAAAATTAGGTGGGGTTATAGTTGATCTTTTTTTCCAAAAAAGCCTTAAAAAGCATAATTACCAAAACGCCCCTGAAACCCTGAGGTAGGGGCTGCCATGGGCATTCTGGTCTTTTGGCGGTGAATTTGGTAATTCTGAGGCCAAAAATGGATTTCTTGGGTGAAAATATATCAGAATAGCCCATGTCAAAATTTAGAAAAAGCACAACGGGACCAGATAAGTCGAGGCTGGGCGGGGTCCCTTGGGGCATTTTGGTAAATTTTCACTATAAACTTATATAACCACTAAAAACATATTGGAAGTGTCTAAAATAGTACATAAATGGGTTTTAACACAATTCTTGTACATTTGACATTTTAGGACCAAGTTGAGAGCCAAGTCGTTGGCACACTTTATGAGGCACACGTTTCGAAGCAAAAAAGGGTTAAGGTAGTAACCATAATACTTATACACTATATGATTGTTGATATGATGTGTGTTACTATATATTTTGATATTAACACAGTGCCTGAGGTATGGTACCTGGCTATAGTTAGGTACCTAGATTAGGTACGCTTAGGGTACATTGCCTAGTTGTGGTTAGGGGTCTAGCTGAGATACACGTAGGGGTTCTAAATAGCGATTGGGCCTTGATTTATGTGTACACACACGTTATGTTATAAATTTTCATCTTACACTATATGGTACATTGCATATTTAATTCTAGCATTTTATATGATTGATGTTTCTACTAGGATTCCTTGGAATCTCACCCGTTTATATAAACAAAAATGTCTCACTAGGAACCAACAGCTCTAAAGGCAAGGTTGTAGATATGGGGAGTTGATGGGTACGTTTCCTGAGGCAAGGATGGTGGTTTGTATGTAGTCTTATTTTGAGCATTTTGTATACATTTGTAAATATTATCAAACCCTGTGGGGAAAATATTTGATGTAATCAAGGACATTGTATCAATATATCAGTGTAAGTACATTATTCCTGTGTTGCTCACCGAACTGGCACAAATACTCTAAAAATGTGAAAATAAGATAAGTGTATAACATAAAAGACTGTATGTGTCAACACCCATTAACATTTCGATACGCGCAGAGTAATAAAGACATGGTTCCACAGGCATACAGAAATAGTGTAAATATACTAATATTGAGTATATATTTACATACAAGATTTATCCCCGTAGGATTTAATAATATTTACAATTTATCCAAATATGTCCAAGACAAAGGCAACATACTAAGGAATCTCAATAGCAACATACTATTATTCATAGAAAATGTGATAAATAAATATATCAAATACCAGATCATGCAATATTATACTAACACATAATTCAGATCAGTTGAAAATGTGTTCAGAGCCAACCGCTGTTGCAACCCCTACACAATCCGTACCATAGCTAGGCATATCAATGTACCCGTAGGCACTATCCGAAGGTATTATTCATCAGTGTACCTGTAGGCACTATGTATCATACATATTATAATAGATGGAATCTATAAAGCATATAAACATTCACATAGTGTATGAAGGATTAACTTACTACCTTCAACCCTTTTCTTGCCTCAAATAGTCCACCTCATAATACTTGCAAAGCTTAGGCTCCCAACTCGGTCCTAAAATATCAAATGTACAAGAAATAAAACTCATTCATGTACTATTTTAGGCACTTCATAGTGTTTATAGTGATTATATTAGCCTATGGTGAAAATTTACCAAAATGCCCCTGAGGTCCAAGCCTGGTCCCACCGTACCCGGTCTGATCATACTTTTCATGAAATTTTGATCAGGGCTATTCTGACATATTTTCATATAAGGAATCTATTTCTAGACTCAAAATTACCAAATGTAGTATCAAATTACCCTTAGCAGCCCCGCTTTAAGGGTTTTAGGGCGTTTTAGTAATTATGTTTTTTGAGCTTTTCTAAAAATTTAACCAACTGTAAACCAACCTCATTTTCCCTCCTGTACTCAATGGAACCATCAAATCATTAAAAATCCAACTCTAACCCTTAGATCTAGCCCTAGCCAAAATTATGGAATACTCGAGAAAAATCGAGGTTTTTCGGTTTCGGCTTCGCAAACATATTTCTTTCTACTTCTAACCACTTTATTAACTATTTAATAAGGTTAAAACTACCATTTTAACCAAAATTTGGCAGGCATAACCCTTAGGCAACTCAAATTCCAAATTTTCAAATTAAAGATTATCTGACGAAATTTCACCGATTAAGTTGTCCACAGCAGCCATAATAGTCAATATACAAAAGTTTGGAACTCACCTCAAGCTCTCCTTAGCTTTTTCTCAAGGTGGATGAACCTTAGCCCACTTCAACAAAAGAAATTGAGCTTTCAAACCTTAAATTACATAGAAGAGTAGCTTAGGAACGTAGTTATATGCGTTAAGAGCCAATTTACCGGAAAAAGTACCTACCTTGGTAAGTTTTTCTTCCTCTTTCTCTCTCTAAAATTCTCACACTTTCTCTCTCTTATTTCAACTGTTTCACGTCGGCTTGGGCATATGAAGGGAAGAGATTATGCTTTATTCTAGTAGCTTATGTCATATTTTGTTTATTTAATAGTCTTTCCAAAATTTCAAAAATCACTTTTTATGTACATAAAACTATGTACATGCAACTTTGCTCACTAAGCCAAACTAATATTTCCTTCTTCATGCCACATATAGGAGACACCTAAGGATCCCTCCCTTTGGCCTCAATTGGCTTCACAACTTGTTCTATTTACCTATATCGTAAAGTTCCAATTTTGGCCAAATTTACATTTTTGCTCAAAATTTTTATTAATTCATATTTAATTGACCAAAATATTATAAATATATTATTCCACTCTATTTTCCTTAATAAATTGAAATTAAATTAAATTAAATTGGAAAATAATTAATTTTATGTTATTTTGGCAAAATTACGATTTTGCCATTGACATTTTATTCCAATTTTTTTTCTTAATTTTATTTAGCCAATTTCTATCTATTTTTTAACCAAATATTTTCTCTAATATTTCTCCATTTTTTACCTTAATATTGGGATTTTTAAATTACCCAAATTAATTCCATAATTATTTTTGCCCAATTTCTCATGAAAATGAACATTTATAAATTCATAAATTCCAAATTCATGAATATTCACCATTTTATTGAATTCCTCAAATATTTACAATATATTTGGTAAATATAAAATTTGGGGTGTTAAAGTAGGATATTGAGATATTTAATTTCTATTAGCATCTAAATTTATTCTAATTAATTTGTGCGATACAACTTATTATTGTGTTGGTTTTAGTGTTCATATACCAAAAGGAATTATTGGTGATTTTCAAATTTATTTGTATGAATATATGCCAATTTATATGGTGTGTCAATTTTATTTGAATTTATAGTTTTGATAAATGTTTATTAATGGTGAAATTATTTCTCTCTAACATTTTTATATATCCTTGAGATGCATCCTTGAGAAATGAGGCACTGAAGGGCCACTAATTGGTATATGTATTTTGATTTTGAAATATATCATTATTCAGTCGTATTCTTTTTCCCATATGGATATTTAAGAGTTTGTGAGTTTGTTGCTTACCATATTCAAGATCAAACGAAGAGGACCATGTTTTATGAAAGGTCTATTCCTTCTCTGTAAGTTTTTTTTTTTACACAGCATAAGTGATATAAAATACTTTTAATTTGGCATAGCATGTATGGCAGTTGTCATTTATGTTTATATTAACGGATTATTGATTTGTTCTTTACTGATTTTAATATTAAAGTGTTGCTACTACGCCATTATTGTAGTGTATATGCGTATGAGTAATATTCATTTTGTTGTATAAAATTTAAATTTGAATTTCTTTAGACCATGAACCTCTATTTCAACAATGTTGTTTTATATTGGCAACTTATTTTGTACCTAATCGATTTATTTCGGCTAATGAATATATTGATTTTTGCTCATTAATATAATTCCATGGATATCATATCTCTTGCATTTATCACTTTATGAATATTGTGTTGGTTAAGACAATTGTCAAGTTGTTTTCATTACTAGTTTAATTTGGAATAATGTACCATTGTGAGTTATAATTTGGTGTGTGGGCTAAATTTATTATTTTCTCTATACATAAATTGTGATTATTTGAGAAGGATAAAGGTAATGTTTATCTAATTTGTTGGCAAAAATAGTATGATTATTGACTAATTTTTTTAAGTAATTACTATAGTTGGGATGTGAGATGCAATTCGACTTATTATGATTTAATGAGTCATAATATAAGATTATGAGAAAATAAATATGTTGTAGATAATCTTAAATATTTCATACTCATATGTTAAATGTGTATTAAATGAAGCAAATTTAAATATATTATTAATAAGTAATGAAATTATATTATGAATAATAATATGCAGTAGTTCCTGAAGAACTTTATGTAATGTAATTGATAAAGTTTTTCTTTTGGGCAGAAGAATGATTCATCATGAAAATTTATGAGCAACAGATTTATATCAAAGCTTCACAGCCCAATTGGATTGAAATCCATGATTATATGTGAGGTATAGAATACTTGAACTTTCAAGTGAAAGATAGGTTATTGACCTACTACATACTGAAGTATATTTATATGACTCACACTTGAGGGGGAGATCGCCAGAATATAAGTGTGATTTAATATTGAAAAGCTCTACTCATATACTTCCTCTAAACCCTAATTGATCTCCCATAATTTATGAAAATTAAAAATTTTACTGTTGGTTAAGAAATATGATACAGTAAACCAGAAGTTTACTGATAATCACAAACTTATTGTTAGCATGACTTGTGTGATCATCCGAGTCATATATATGATGCAACAAATTATTGAGATTATACAGTGACATCCATGAAAGAACCAAAAGATTCTTCATGAATAGCCAACATATTATATTATTCAAGAATTATCATGTGTTGTTTGTTCTCAAAGAAAATTGATTATGAGAGTATCATTGTTTATGATTTGGAATGGATCTCCAAACTTTTGGAAATAAATCTAACTAAAATATATGGGCCCATTCAAATAGCATGCAAACCATATAAATGCTCAATAATTTTAATAGATGTATCTATAAGATGGTTACATGTGATATTACTATTAGTTTGCAACCTGAAATATGCAAGAATGTTTGAATGAATTATTATATTAAGCGCAATTTCCAGATTATATGATTCATTCATTGAAGCCTCCATAAATAGCTAGATTAATACTTATGAGAACAAATTTTTGATTTCAATGTTGGCATATTTGATCTTAAGATTTGCAACACTTATATTAGCCAAATAAATTCTCTCGATAAAAATGACTTTTGGTCAGGAGCCAAGGATATTCCATCTTAAAAAATTTGAATGTGTATTTATATTGATCCACCATAATGAACATAGATGGATTTTGAAAGGAAATTAAAAAAAATGTTGGGTAAGAACTTCCTTCTTCTTGATTGTCTCTATATGAAACAAAATGATGTTTCTAATGGAAACAAATGAATTTAGGACACTTATAATGTATGATTAGTCGATTGTCATTTCACATAGTTTTCCTAACATGAAGGGGAGAAATTGAATAGCTGGAAAAGAGAACAAAAGGAATGCATTCTTATTAGCAAATATAAATCCTCAAATATAGCAATATGAACCAGAAGTTAGGTTTTGTATTCATGAAACATTGCATAAAATCTTCTAGATGCAATTACTGACCTAAATGGGATTTACTAAATCTCATATTTTAGCTAAAAATGCTCTAATCAGCATAAATGAAAGTAAGACATGCCCAAAGTATAAGAGAATAATCGGTTCCAAAAGAAAAGAGAAATGATCAAATAATCAAGATGATCATATTAAGGAGGCAAATTCTCCATAAGAGGTCAAGACATAACTAATTGCAAAAACCTCAAAAGAGGTTCAGGCACCTGAAAGTAATAAAAAGATCTCAATCAATTATGTCATAACAAGAAAAATGGAACTAAAATGATAAAGTTGTCGACAATAGCTTTAGTAACAATATCACTTGATCAAATGAGGATCTTATACATAAATATGATGGTAGAAAAAAAAGGTGATTGACCGACTAAAAAGGGGACAAGACGCAATGAAAAATGTTCTCTTAATATGTGAAATTTATGAACCTGTAGTCCAAAACATTTGAAATATAAAGTGATTTGTGATATATGAACATTCATGTGAAAATAAAGGTCTAATGATGGTTATGATGAGGTACAACATTTGGTGGTGGATACAATAATTGTTTCATATATTATTAGTCTGGTAGTATATGCAAATGAAATAATACATCTATTAGATATCATTATATATAGCATATGCATATGAATAGTGAATATTACATGAGAATTCTTGAAAAGATCCAAAATGTTGAATGCATGTTGATACGAGTGCAGATGATTAATTAAATAGTGTAAGTGTACACTGTCGTAATCAAGTAATATAGAAGTAAGTAGAGTATCGTTCCCACGAGGATTGAGCACTAAGTACCAAAATAGATAATTTTAATTCTATTTAGTCGATCGATTAGTTGGTGATTAAGAGTACAAAATAAAACAATTAAATATGAATGCAGATGACATGAAAGCAAATATAAGAAAAAAACCCTAAGGATTAGATTCACTTAACAAATTCCAGATTGAATCACTTATCTATTCTAGTCCAATTTATTCCACATGATTGATAGTCGAGTTTCCCTAATTTAATTACTAGCCTCTTCCAAGGTCAAGCAATTCTATAATTAATTGCTAATCCAACATATTCCTATATGAATTTAAGCAATTAATTATGCATTAAGATTTATGGAACTCAGTAAAACTACACAACTCATATGAATACATTCCTATTTCATATACAAGTCATGGTTTTAATTATAGAGTCTATACACATGTATCTCCTTCCGGTCTCAACATACATATTGGAATCGTTCAAAAGATGGTCAGTCAAATGAAAGCATTAAGAATAATAATTAAAACGCAATCATGAAGGAGAATTAAAACTAGATTTAATAAGTTAATATTCAATCCGTCATTAGTAAGCTAAGTCATCACCCTAGGAAAATGGAAATTTAGCACATGATGAAATTAAAAACAAAACCAAAATAAATTGAAATTATTAAAGCTAGAATGAAATCCTCATAAATACTGCATAAACTAGAATATTAAATTCTCAAACATGAATATACAACCAAAAGATGCATCAAAAATGAGGAATTATAGCCGTCCATTTAGAAGGTAAAACCTTCCATGATGCGGCATGCAAAATGTAATACAATCCTAAGCCTTCCAAGATGAAGGCATGCAAAATGTAATACAATCCTAAGTCTTCCAAGATGGAGGCATACAAAATGTAATACAATGCATGAAATTAACTCTAAAGAAATAATACAGTGAACTCAAAAATGTCAGAGAAAGATCTCTCCCAATCAGAGAAGGACCTCTCCCTGTCGGAGAAGGAAACCTCTGCTTTTCTTCCTCTCCTCCTCTTGAGCTTGGCCTTGATCTCTATTTATAGGGGGAAATGTGTGCTACAGTACTGCTACAGTGTCCTGCGGTTACTACAATGACTGTCGTCAACAGCTACAACGACTTCCATCTGCTACAATGATCCTGTTGCTACAGTACTTTCATTTTTTTTATTTTTTAAATGCTATTTATTCCAAAAGCATTATTTATTTATCAATCACACTCAAATTTATTATATTAAACTCAAATATCATCCATAAAATCATCATATAAGGGAAAATAAATATGCAAATATTTTACTTATCACATGTCTAAGAAAAGTATTCACTATATAAAATGTTATATGGATTAAAATGATTTGAGCATATATATATATATATATATATATATATAATTGATTGAAAGATATATTGAAAAATGAATAATTTTACATATCAAGTTATTGGAAGCCTTAATGATTTCAAAATCATGTATTTTTGCTATAATGATGTTGTTTGCAAACATTTATTGAATTTAATTGTCTATATGTGACATATTTATGAATATTTACATCATGCTAATATTGTAGTTATTATGTTGTTTCTACTAAAATTAAGATGCTACATGTACACTATGGATACTATGAAATAGACATTTAGTGTGATAGTTTTATGAAACTATTCTATAAGTACATTTTGTTCATAACAAATTGAATATGTGGATAGAAGATATATTATGGTGATTTTCAGGATAATTTTCTTTTATTTCCACAATGCATAGAGGCAAGTGGAGAATATATTGATATTTAACATATCTAGAAGATATGGTAGATAATTATGTTTTAGCATATGATTTGATGACAATACATTATGCATAGTTTATATATAAAAAAAAGACATCAATTGCTTGAAAAATCATTGATGACATTTGCAATTGAGAAATCAGTATATTGTCTTGAGATATCACAATTTAATCACAATGAGTAATGTTGCTATTAGGGGGAGTAAAGATCATGTTGTTCTTTTTTCCTTAACCAAGGTTTTGTCTCACTGGATTTTCCTGATAAGGTTTTTAATGAGGAAACTACAATATCTATTGTGTACTCTATTTCCTTCATTGGGTTTTTGTCCCATTGGGTTTTTCCTAGTAAAGTTTTTATGAAGCACAATATGTGTTCATAGACATCAAAGGGGGAGTGTTGTAAATATTATATGATATAGATATCTATAAACTATCCAACTCTTGGCCTTTTATATGTCCTTCTGTAACAGCCCAAATTTCATTCACCAAATGTATTGTAATAATTTGGAATACTCAATAAAATAGTGAATTTTGGAGAATGTGAACAATACTTCAAGTGAAATTTCCTGTGATGCAGTAAGTTTTTCATGTGGTTTTAGAAGACTAAATGATGAGCAAAAACTATAAGAATTTACAAGATGAAAGTATATATCCTTAGCTTTAATTTGATAAGTAATGGGTAATTTTTAGGGCTGTATGAAAAAAGTTATGAATTTTTGAAATTAGCTCAGAAAATTCTTGATTTTCTAGAATAGCATTCAAAGAATTTAATTTTGAGAATATTATGCTTCCAATTAGTAAAGGGCTATATTTTTTTCTTGAAACTAGACTAAATAAGGGTTCTATAGCCTTTAGAATCACTTCAATATGATATCTACAAATTTGGTTATGATTTTTCAAAATTTGGACAGAAAATCTGCCAGAATTTGCATAATTCGAAAATGGGGATTTTGGAAATTAAATAATTAGAGAAATTAAAGGATAATTACTATTTCTCTTCCTCTTTCCCTTCATTTCCGTCTATTTTGAGTGTCTAAGAGAGAGAGAGAGAGAGAGCTTGCATGATTTCTAGAGAGAAGGAAGGAGAAAACTTGCAAAGGTAAGTGATTTCTTAGTAAATTAGCTTCTAACTTGTGTAATCCTTCTCCTAAGCTTCTCCTCCATCTGATTCAAGGTTGTTGAAGTAAAAAATTTGAAGTTTGAGAGGCTAGGGTTTCAGCCAACAAGAGAACAACAAGAAGGAGTTAAAGGTAGCTTCATAAGCTTCAATCTATGGTTGTTCTGACTGTTATGATTGATTTAATCGATGAATTTCTGGTTAATTTTTGTGGTTGTAAAATGTGGGAAACGTTGAACCCTATGTGTTATGCTGCCAAAATTAGGTATAAATGGTAGTAATAACAGAATTAAATAATTAATAAAGTGATTAGGAGTAGAAAAGAGCAAGTTTGCGGAATCAGAATTGGAAAACCCAATTTTTCCTAGAGAATCTTAGGATTTGGCTAGCTCTAGTTCAAGGGGTTAGAGTTGGATTTTTGGAAAAATACATGATGATAAAAAATTATGAAATTTTACAACGCTAAAGTAGACATCCTAGGCTTTAATTTGATAGGTCATATGAATCAATTGAAGCTATATACAAAGAGTTATGAATTTTTGAAGTTTGCCCAATGAAATTGATTATTTTCTAGAATAGCATTCAAAGATTGAAAATCTAGGAATTTTGTGCTTCCAACAAGTAAAAGGCTATATTTTTTCTTGAAACTAGACTCAATAAGGGTTCTATAGCCTTTGGAATCGCTCCGAAACAATGTCTATAAATTTAGTTATGATTTTTTAAAATTTGGGCAGAAAATCTGCCATAATTGGCACTATTCCAAAAATTGAAAAATATAAATGTGCAATTAGTTAGGATAATGAAAGAATCTCAATTGAGTCATAAAGGACCCTTAAATGGCGTGTTCATGGGCCATTGGAAGAATAGGAAATTAGTTCAAATTGAGTGGAAATATATGACATTAATTGGAAGAAAATAAGATCAAGTACAAGTTTTGTCATAACTCCAATTTAAAAATAAAACAAAAAGGAAAAGATGATGAGATTTTTTGAGTGGGAATCATCATATTTTTCCTCCTCCTCCTCATATTTGTGTTGGGCATTAAGGAGAGAAGAAAGAGAATGTGTCATATGAGATAAGGTCACAATACTTTATGCCTTAAAAGTCAAATTTTGGAATTTTGGTAAATAAGAAAATTAGAGAAATGGGGGATATTTTATACAACTCTTTCCTTCATCTTTCTTATTCAATTATATGGCCATAGAAGAGAAGAAAGAGAGAGGGAGTGTGTTCTTGAGAAACCTAGAGAGAGGAAGGAGAAATCTTAAGGTAAGTGAAATTCTCTCTTGTGATTTGGTTCCTAAGTTGTGGAATCACTCCTCTAAGCCTCTCCTCTCCATTATTCAAGGTATTTAGGAAGCAAGATCTTAAGGTTTGTGGAGGGAGGAAATTCGGCCAAGAGAGATAACCAAAGAGAAATCAAAGGTAGTTTTATAAACTTCAAGTCTTTGTTGCTGCTGTTGTTGTTGTTGGATTGGTTAGTGGTTTTATGGTTAATTTGTTGTGATTTGTAAATTTGGGATATGCCAAACCCTAGCTGTTATGCTGCCCAAATTTGATCTAATCATGTTTAGAATATGCTTAAGTAGTTAATTAAGTGATTAGTGTAACACCCCAAACTTTATATTCATCGAATATATTGTAATTATTTGAAAAATGTAATAAAATGGTGAATATTGATGGGAAAAATGAGCAAATTAATTCAAGAAAGAAATTAGATTTCAATGGCAATAGCAAAGCCATAATTTTGCCAACTTAGCCAACATTAATTATCTTCCAATTAATTGAAGTTAATTTTAGTTAATCAAGGAAAATAAAGAAAAATGTATAATTGGAATATTTTTGATGGCATAAATCAAGAATTGTGAAATTAGAGGAAATTATACATAATTCATTTAATTGAATTATGAAAATGTTGAAAACAATTTTTCTTCCCTGTTCTCTTGTAAATTCACCTAGCATGAAGAAAATAGAGGGAAAAATAATCTTTGGGATGGAATTATAATTGAGTTGGATAATCACATGTCCAATTGCATTAGAATAATGCTACATGGACAGTAATTATGGTTAATGATGGAATGGTAACTACCATGAGTGTAAGGTTGGATTGGCTTGTATGTAAGGATGTATAAGCTTGAGTATAAGGTTGGTTTAGTTGGAAGAAGCAATTGGTTTAGTTGAAGCAAGAGGGGGAATGGTTTTTGAGGCCAACCAAGGGAGAATAAAACTAGTTCAATGCCAAAATGAGCTTAATGGAGTAAATATGTCATAATGTGAAGGAGGTATGTGTTGTGACAAGTATCACCACAAGATTTAATCTTGAAAATCAAGGGCTAAGAGGAAAGAAGAGGCATTTCATTAAAACACATGCTCTTCCTCTTTACCTTGCACATTTCGGCCATCCAAGAAAAAGAAGAGAGAGAGAGAGCTTTGAAGAACTTGGAGATTTTAGATAGAAGAAGAAGAAGATCAAGGTAAGAAAATTGATTCTCTTAAGCTTATCTTGTCATTTTGCTTAAGAAACTTTCTCTAAACTCCTTGTCCTCATGAATCTATGATTTTGAAGATATATTCTTAGCTTAAGGGGGGAGAGAGAGGAGACCCCTAGAGTGAGAGGATCGAAGAAGCTCGAGAGGTAACTATACAAAACTCAAATCTATACCAATATGGAGTGTTGTTGATTATTGTTGTTGGTTTTGGTGATTTTTGGTCAAGCTGTAAATTTTGAAAGCCTGAATCCTAAGGGGTTATGCTGCCTAAATTTCTTTGAATCATGGTTAAGAAGTGTTTAAATGAGGTTATAAAGGATTAGAAGTGGAAAAGTACAAGCTTTAGAAGTTAAAACACAAAAGTCCATTTTTCCAATTTTTGACCAACTTTTGGCCAGCACTGTTCTGGGGGTAGGAGTTGGATTTTCATGAAATAGATGGTTCCTTTAGATTCAATAGGCAAAAATATGTGGGGTTATAGTTGGTCACTTTTTCGGAAAAGGCCGAAAAAGCGAAATTACGAAAACGCCCCTAAAATCCCTAAATAGAATGGGATTCTAACTACGAATTGAAGGAGATTCCATTAGATGAGGTGAGTGACTGTGACTCTCAGACAGAGCCGGTATAGGTGTCGTATAACATACAGCCATACATGGAGTTGTCATATCTTCTGAAGGCCAAGTATCACAAGGCATTGCAAGAGCACGATACCCCGAGAGACTAATACTTAGCATTCATCAATGGTGTAGAGACAAGGATACCAGAGGAGCAGGTTTGTGATGGAGTGGTATCGGGATAGTAACAATGGTATCAGGGAATAGGGGTATCAGGATACTCAGAGGTGATATCAATACCCAGATTACAGTATCAGTGGTACTAGTACATCTGTAGATGATATCAGTGTGGTATCAATGGTATCATAATGGTATCAGGAAGTAGTAGTATCAATGCATGTAGAGGCAGTACTAGTACCCAGTTAATGGTATCGGTGGTTCCAATGCGAATAGCAATGATAGCCGCACTTATGATAGTGGTATTATGAGGGTATCAATGGTATCAGAATAGTGTCTACAGTATCAGAGGGTAATGGAATCAGCACAAGCGAAGGAGATACCATTACCCAGTCAACGGTATCAGTAGGACTAGCGTGATGGATAAAAGAATCGATACACACAATGACAGTATCAGAACGCCAGTAGTAACAATTCTGATAATGGTATCATAATTGATATTGTGAGGTACAGTAGTTTGTAAGTTGCATAATGTCTATAGTTTCCTATAACTACTATAAATATCTAATCTATATTATATTTAACATATCTGTGTACCTGAATTATTATGAAATGATGATTTGCTCGATCAATTGTCTGGTTCTTATGTATTCTTAAAGATTGATTTGGATCGGGATACCATTTGTTGAGGGTAAAAGCAGAAGATGTATCGAAGACTACTTTTAAGACCAGATATGGTCATTACGAGTTCCTAGTAATGCCATTTGGGCTTACCAATACACCCCCTGTGTTTATGGACTACATGAATCGAATCTTCTGTTCGTATTTGGGCCAGTTCATTGTAGTCTTTATCGATGATATACTAATGTATTCTTGAAGTAAAACTGAACACGAACAACATCTGAGAACTGTGGTAAATGTATTATAGGATGGGTAACTCTATGCCAAGCTGAGCAAGTATGATTTCTGGATTACAGAGGTAAGATTTATGGGCCACGTTGTCTCACAACAAGGGGTCTCTGTTGATCCTAGTAAGGTGGAAGCAGTACTGAACTGGAAGATACTAGAAATGGTATTTGAAGTATGCAGTTTTCTGGGTCTAGCTGGTTATTATCGGAGGTTTATACATAATTTCTCTAGAATTGCATTACCGTTGAAAAAATTGAAGTGAAAAGCTCAATATTTTATGTGGGATGAGAATTATGAGAAAAGCTTCCAAGATTTGAAGCAAAGGTTCACTACATCATTATTGTTAATGATCCCAGATTTGTAGTTTTTGTATGTGGTGTATACAGATGCCAATGGGCCTGGATTGGGATGCGTATTGATGCAGCATGGCCGAGTAGTGGCATATGCATCCAGACAGCTGAAGCCTCATGAGTTGAACTATCCTGCCCACGATCTTGAGTTAACGGCAATTATGTTTGCTTTAAAGATTTGAAGACATTATCTCTATGGTGAAACTGTAGAGTTGTACTGTGACTAAAAGAGTTTGAAGTATTTGTATGATCAGAAAGAGCTCAATAAGAGACAGCGTAAATGGATGGATTTGCTAAAAGATTACAATCTAGAAATTAAGTACCATTCCGGTAAGGCTACTATCGTCATTGATGTATTAAGCCGGAAATCAGTGCAGGTAGCAACTATGATGATCTATGAGCAAAAAATAATCAAGGATTTCATAGACCTAAATCTTTTTAGTCAGATTCTATTAGGTAGTGGGGTTAGCCAAATATACAACTATCTGAGGGCAGCAATTAAAGAAGCCCAACAACAGGATGAAAAATCACTTTTTATTAAAGGTATGATCAGTAGAGGCAAAACTCAGGATTAGGACTTGTCACCTAGCCAATTAGTCAGGTACAAGAAGCGGATATACTTTCCACCTCAACCAGAACAGAAATAACAAATCCTGGAGGAAGCACATAAGAGTAAGTACACTCTACATTCAGGGGTTACAAAGATGTACCATAACATGAAGGCTCAATATTATTGGCCAGGGATGAAAAGAGAGGTGACTGAGTTCGTCGCTCGTTACTTGACATGTCAAAAAATGAAAGTTGAACATCAACAACCATCGGGGCTTTTGACGAACCCTGAGATTCCTGAGTGGAAGTGGGAAAGCGTTATTATAGATTTCGTGACAGGGTTGCCTAAGGTCAGAAACCATGACGCTATATGGGTAATAATTGACGGATTCACAAAGACAGCTCACTTCCTACCGATTAGTTTTACTATTCTCCTAACAAACTGGCGGAAATCTATATTAAGGAGATTATGAGATTACATGGTACTCCAAAGAATATTATCTCAAATCGAGATCCACGATTCACTTCCAAGTTTTGGAAGGTAGTACATGAAGCTTTGGGTACCAGCTCCGATTCAGCATAGCATATCATCCTCAAATGGATGGGTAGACAGAATGAAGTTGGGACAAATTCCTTCCATTGGCAGAGTTTTCCTACAACAACAGTTACCATTCAAGCATCCAGACGACTCCGTATAAGGCACTCTTTGGGAGGAAGTGCCAGTCACCAGTATACTGGATTGAGTTGTCTGAGAGGAAACTACTAGGGCCAGATCTTGTTGATTAGACAACGGAGCAGATAAAGTTGATCAAGCAGAGGTTGCTAGCTTCTCAAAACAGACAGAAAAGCTATGTAGACAAGAGGTAAAAACCTCTGGAATTTGAAATCGGTGACCACGTATTCATGAAAGTATCACCTATTACGGGTATTGGCAGAGCATTGAAAGTAAAGAAGCTATAACCAAGGTATATTGGTCCATTTGAGATCTTAGAGAAGATTGTGCCTATAGCATACTGTATCCCTTTGCCACCGAATCTGAGCAGACTACATGATGTGTTCCATGTTTCCCAAATGAAAAAGTATCAACCTCATCCAGAACACGTAATAGAGTATGAAGATGTGGAAATGCGTGAAGATTTGACTTACGAAGTCATGCCTAACCGAATCATTGACCGGCAGGAAAAGCAGCTCAGAAATAAGAGTATTTTGTTCATCAAGATCGTCTGGAAAGGGTTATCACCCAGAAAGGCTAAAACACAAAAGTCCATTTTTCCAATTTTTGACCAACTTTTGGCCAGCATTATTCTAGGGGTAGGAGCTCGATTTTCATGAAAGAGATGGTTTCATTGGATTCAATGGGCAAAAATATGTGGGCTTACAGTTGGTCACTTTTCGGAAAATGCCAAAAAAGCATAATTACGAAAATACCCCTAAAATCCCTAAACCGGGGCTCTCAAGGGTATTTTTTAAATTTGACACTGAATTTGGTGATTTTGAGCCCGGAAATAGATTCCTTGGCCGAAAATACGCCAAGATAGCCTTAGTTAAAATTTTAGGAAAATGCGCCATCAAGCCGGGTACGGCGGGGCAAGGCCGGAGTCGCAGGGCAGTTAGGTAAATTTTAACCATAGGCTAATATAACCACAAAAAATACTATGAAATAGTCTAAAATGATACTTGGATAGGTTATGACCTATTTCTTGTACATTTAATGTTTTAGGATCGAGACGGAAGCCGGAAGCGACACGTTTTACGAGGCACAATAAAAAGGGGTTAAAAGAACTTTAAGGAAGGGACATTATCCTTCATACATCATGCCATAGTTATATGATTTTTTGAATGCCATGTTTGTAAATGTGCTTTATTAATCAACATATTTTGCCTAGTGAGTGGTATTTAGCGTCAGGGGCATTTACACTAGGAGTTGGTGAGAATCCAACCGGTGTAGATTGTGGGGCTAAGCCCTACACATGTATACATGCAGATGATGTGTTTATAATGTTCATTAATTGATGCATACCTGGCACATATAATATATACTTTTCACATTTTCTATGAATAATAGCACGTTTCTACTAGGATTCCTTGGAATCTCACCCCATTTTCTAAACAAACATCTCAACGGGTGCCATTAAGATGAAAGGTAAAGGCATAGATGCTGAGAAGTGATTGGCACGTGTCTTGAGGGAAGGTTAAAGACGGTAGTTATAATTAGTCAAATTTGAAGATATTTTGGGCATCCTGTAATTATTAGAACTTCTAATGTATTTTGTATTTTGTTTATGAATGACGTTGGGATTATAAATGAATGCTTTTATCAGTATAATTGTACTTTTTTGTGTACGCAAGGAATCTCATCTTTATTACTCTATGATTATCGAAATGGAAATAGGTGTTGACAATTAGAAGTAGAAAGGAACAAGGATTTGAAGTTAAAAATCAAAACTTGCAATTTCCCTTTCCTTGATAAAACTTTCAGCCAGGGTTAATTGGAGGGCTAGGAGTTGGATTTTCATGAAATTGATGGTTCCATTGTGTTCATGAGGAAAAATTATGTGGAGTTAGTGTTAGAGCTGGGAATACGAGCCAGCCCACGGGTTGTGAGCTAAACCCACACCAACCTGCGGCCCACGCGGTGCGTGCCCCTCTACGGGCTGGCAAAATGCCAACTCTAACCCACAATATGCGGGTTGCAGGCCAGCCCGTCGGCCTGCATTTTTTTAAAAAAAATCTATTTTTTAAAGAGGGTTGAAAATATGAGATATATATATATATGTGTGAGTCATAAAATTTACCTTCCTAGCATCAATCATTTCTCTTATAAAATTTTAAAAACATAATCTACAATTTAAGAGATAAAGTTATCAAATTTGCCAAAGTTTATAAACAAAATATAAACCCATCCTCAAGCAACCAATATATAATAATTTTGTTTAAAGAAGAAGGGAAAAGGCTAATATTTTTTCTCTTTGGATTGGGAGGTATCAAGATAGAAGTGAAAAACTTATAAGTTTTGTAAAATTATTATATGTAAAAAAAATTTTGCAAGCCAACCCACAGGCTATACTGTGTGGGCCTGTGCGGCCCGCATTTTTACGAGTTGAGATTTTCCCAACCCTAACCCGTAAAAACCTGCGAGCTCGTGGGTTGGGCCCATATTACCAGCTCAATTAGTGTTGAACACTTTTTCAGAAAAAGCCTCCAAATGTGAAATTACGAAAACACCCCTTAAACCCTTAAAGTGGGGCTGCCAAGGGCAATTTTGTCTTTCGGCAGTGAAAATTAGTAATTATGAGTCCGGAAATGGATTCGTTGGGCGAAAATAAGTCAAAATAGCCCATGTCAAAATTTTTGGAAAAGTACAGTCAAATCGGGTACTGCGGGGCCGAGTCCTTGGGCATTTTAGTCATTTTTCAATATAGACTCATATGACCCCGAGAAACACTATGGAAGTGTCTAAATGGTACATTTGGAATTATAGGACTAAGTGGAAAGTCGAGCTACGACATGCATTATGAAGGTAAGGAACTTACCTCTCCTGCATGTATTTGATATTTGTGATGGTGTATTGATACATGTTATTGCTTTGCTTGATTATGTGAAACATATATGAATTATTGAAGCTGTGGTTTTATTTATGCTATGGCTATAAGTACGTTGTTTGAAACATTGAGCATGCAAATATTTCATTATGTAAGCATAAGTTATGTAATGCAAGCATGTCATGCATTAAGCACTTATCTTACCCTCCCCTACCAACAATTTAGACAGGTGAATACAGAAGGTAGCAGAGATCATAAAAGGGAACTATACGAGAAGATTGTAGTGGTGGAACAAAGGCGGGAAGATGTCTCTGTTTCACTGGCACGGGTTTAGACACTTAAGTAGCTCTGTGCAGCTACATTAATGGTAATTATCATGTACAAACCCTTATGGAAAATTTCTATAATCATGCATATATTATCAGTATATTTATGTTATTCCTGTGTTTCCTACTGAACCGCATATCGTTTTTCGCGTATACTCTGGTAAAGGTGAAATTAAAATAAGAGTGTGATACCTATCAGTGGATATCATGTACAAGAATTGAGTGAAAGGCTCATTCATGTACTAGTCTAAACTCTTTTAAACTCATTCTGTTGGTTATCTTATCACAGTTCAGCAATTTCTACATAGTACAATTCTGCACAATATAGTTTCACTATTTTCTAGAAACTGGTAGATTTTCAGTCAACTTTAGAAATTCATAATTAATTCTAAAAAAATCCAATTTGACTAATTCCAAAGCCTATGCATAGCTCTCTAAGTGTACTTAGATTGAAAAATACACAAGGCTAATCACTATTATCACATTTTTCCCAGAAATTCCCAAACTTCCCCAATTCCATATTTCTTTCCAGAAACAGGGCACAACTTTGAAAATCCATATTTTTGTTTATAGAGATCCAATTGGTGTGGTTTCAAAGGCTATCACCCCTAATCAGTCTAGTTTTATGAAAAAATATAGCCATTACACTTCTAGATGTATATCAATACAGTATCTCACTTAATTGATCATTGCCCCTAGAATTTGCCAGTTTTCCAAACTAGACTTTAAAAATTCATAATTAATTCTACAAAATCCAAATAAGTTGGTTCTAGGTTCTATAAAAATCTCTTTAAATCCTATTTTAGTGAAAAATATCATAGAGCATTGATTATAGCCACACATTTTCCAAAAATTCGTCAAACATAGACTGTTCCAGAATTGATTCCAGATTCATGGTCAAACTTTGAAAAATCAGAAATTTCAATCTACTACTCCAAATGGCTTATATTACCTATCACATTAAAGCACAAAATGTCTACTTTCATTTCGTAAAATTTCATAGCATTTGGACTAGGTTTGACTTATTAAAAACACGTTGCAAATTTTCTACCTCCAGAAAATGAATTTAGGCAGATTTGAACACAAACTTCCAAAATAATCATAAATCATCATTAACCATAAGCGCATGATTAAACCATGATTAAACCTTAAAAATATCCCCTGGATGAAATTTGAATAGTACCCCACCCTCATGAAAACTCATCCAAACAACAAACCAATCTTTTAAAAGGAAGCCTATGCTTACCTCTATGCATTTTCGTAACCAGTTCGGAAATTCGGCAAGCGAGACGGCACCAAACACCTCTAAATGAAAATTTAAAACCGTAGAAATGAAGCTTAGGATGAGTAGAAGAAGGTTTGTGAAGGGTATTTCAAACGAAAACACCGATTTGACAGTGTTTTAGGGGATTGAACTCAAGAACGGTTACTATTCACACTTTCTCTTTCCTTTTCCATTTTCTCAACGTTTTTTGGGATTTTTTTTTCTGAATTTTGTGGCTGTTTGGTCAAAAATATTTGGCCCTTAACGAGTCTTAAAAGTTGCTTGACATGTGTCAAAATTATGTGGTGCTATTTGTCCGATGATCCAGTTATTCGGTGACACGTGTCACTTACTTTAATAAAGTGGGTCCCACCTCTTTTCTCGGGTTTTTTAGCCTTCCAATGTGTCAGTGAAAGTAAAGGTTTGATGATTTTCCTCGGCTTCCAAGTTCGGTGTTCGGAAAAGTTAATCGGGGGATCGAACCCAGGACCAGTGAATTCCCCTGACTTCTATGCCACATGTCACTGTCTTGGAATGTCAATCCAAAAGGCAAAAAAAACCCTCATAATGAAGGGACAAGTGTCACCTTCTAATTGTGCCAACTAAAAGTGTGAAAAGTGTTTGTTATGATGATGTGTACTTTGATGACAAGTGTTATCTTCTTATTCATCCAACATAAAAGTTAAGTCATCATTACCTATAATGACTTACTTTATTAAAGTTACTTTAATAAAGTTACTTTATTAGTGTTCATTCGGGATTCCACTCGGGTTTTAGTCGGGAGCGCTTCACGTATACTGAGGCCTGTGAAATGATGCCAGGTTGGAGTGTGTGTGTGGACCCCACATGGCACCATTAACTTCTATATACTTATTTTTCCCTCCCTAAACATTTATTTTTCCTTTTCATTTTTTGCTTCTTTTCCTTTTAGTTTGGCCAAATTTTAGCACTAGTATTGAGTTAAAATTTGTGTGTAACCACCTATTGGAGTGTTTTTGTCATTTTTTTGCACATCACAATTCACCATTTTATTCTATTAAATGCCATAAATAATTTCAAGGCATAATGGTGAAGAAAAATGGGGTGTTACAAAAGCTGTCAAATATTATCAAATAAAATTTTTCCAAAATCCTACCTTCTTATATATAATGGTTATCATTTTTAACCGTTAAGTATTCTTTAAAAAATCAATTATTTATGAATAATACTTTACAGTTAATTATTATAAGTGTTACATAATGGTTATTTCGTAAGAACCGTTATTTTTGTTAGTAAATACATGAAGGTTAATAATTAAAACCTTATATTTTTGTTTTCGTGGATTCCACTTTTTAATACATGATAGTGCACATATTTAACCATTTTTTAGCATTATATATTCTTGCGCAACCTCCACATATATAACGTTTATTCGTTATAACCGTTATTTATTAAGCGTTATATATAAGGTAAAAATATACAAAAATAAAGGGATAACTTAATATATATATATATATATATATATATATATATATATATAAGGTAAAAAAATCGGAATTAGGATCTCAATGGTGATCCTAGTTCCTATTTCGGTCCTAGACAGGACGGGAGATTTTGGGATCAAAATATCCCAAACTGGAACACTTTAAACACCCCCAGACTGGAGGTAGTACAATTTTTAATAACTATTATTTTCCTATGCCATTGTTACCATTTCTTTTACAGTGCCTAGTGATTCGTTATATCACATGTGCAACTTTATTAGGTTCACAACACAACTTTACTGGTCCAACATGTTCAATGTAACGAGACGATAATTTGAGTTTAGGTACTATCTGGTGGCAATATAAAATAATCTTGTGATTTAAAAAGGATGAGTTACTAAAACAACTTGGTTCATTAAAATATGACAAGTTTGTTATTGTGCATTATCAAATTATCAAATTAATAGCAAAGTTTTTTAACTGACAAGTAGGGATTAAAAAATTGACAAATCGAGTTATTTTTTTTAACGAGTAACTAAAATCACAAGTTATATAAGGGTCAAAAGAAAAGTATTTGCAGTTTGATTTAGAAATTTTTCAAGAGTCGATTATTTAATCTACAAGTAGGAGTTACAAAAATTGACGAAGTTATTAGGTTAGTGTTTTAACAATTATCAGTAACAAGAGTCAGTTAAATAATTTACAAGTACTAATGAAAATTTCCCATTTTGAATGTTAACTTCTTTTATATTACCTCTAGTCTTAAATATAAGAACTATTATGACTAATTTGGGGCAGATTAAGGAGGATAATTATATTAGTTATTTGTAACAAATATAGATTGATTTTCTTAAAATGTCATATTGTATCATGACTATCATTGAATTGGAACTCCTTAATGTGTGCAATCAATAAGGATAATTTAATAAAAATCATACCTTCGAGAGATAAAGTAGATTGGGGTCTTATATTTATGACCAAATAAAATCCCTAACTAACATGTATATTAAGGACCATAGATAGTAGTACATCTCCATATTATCAAATCTATTTACTTATTTAATTTAATTCAAAATTAATGATACATCTACACATCTATGTTATATAGTAGGCTAAATTATGCAAAACCTCCCCTGAATTTTAGATCAGTTGCATATAACCCTCATGACATTTCAAAGTTTAAATTTAACCCTCCTGACTTTTCATTTTTTAACTATTAACCCCCTCCCGTTAAATGACAGTTATCTTTTTAATGGAAATTATCACGTCATATTATGAAATGACACGTGGCCGCAACCTATATAAATTATTAATTTCATAAAACCACCTAAACTTTAAACAGTTACAGATAAGCCCTCTGAACTTTGATCAGTTACAAATAATCCCCTTAAAATTTTGATTTATAGTATTAGAACTCAAGTTGTTACTTTTATCATTTTAATAAATTTATTAAGTTTTTTTTTACTATAATTAATCAATTAAAATAGTTTTCTGGTATGGAAAAAACAGAAAAATTAGAAGAATAATATTTAAAAAATATAAAAATAAAACTTTCATAATTTGTATAACATTTACATATTTTTCTTGGGATAATTATGCATTAATAGTATTAAAATATCATCATTTGTGTTAAATATGTTATTAGGATGATTGAGCATTGATAATTTAAAAGTTATGTTTGTGTCAGAGAGTAGCTTATGCCCACATTATTTTTTTATTAGTAATGCATTTTTTTTTCATGAATATTATTCTTCTTGTTTTTGCCATGTACAAAGGAACTAATAGTATTTTAATTGATAAATGAAAGAAAAAATCTTAATAAATTTATGAAAATGATAAAAAGTAACCGCATGTGATTTAATATTATAAATCAAAATTTTAGGGGAGTCAAATATAAATTTTGAAATATCATGGAATTATTTGTAACTGATCAAAGTTCGAGGGGTGTTCTTTGCAATTGTTAAAAGTTCAAGGGGTTCTCTGCAATTGTTTAAAGTTCAGAGGAGTTTTATGAAATTAGTTATTTACACAAGATTCCACGTAAAATGCCACATGTCATCTCATAATCTGATATGACATTTTCCATTAGAAAGATAACGGTCACTTAACAGCAGGAGGTTAATAGTTAAAAAATGAAAAGTTAAGGGGGTTAAATTTAAATTTTGAAATATCCAAAAAATTATATGCAACTAATCTAAAGTTCAAGGAGATTTTATATAATTTAACCTATATATAGTATATACATCTTAATGCTCTCTTCAATTTTCTTGTTATTGTTGCGTTGTATATGTGCACATCTTTCTTTTTTGGTCAAAGTATGTGCACATCTTATTAGTTTTTTTTTTTTTTCTAAAGCTGCTGACACGCATTTCTATGGAAGAAATGGATCCATTCATGCAAATCTTTTTGCTCACCAGTACATACCAATAAATCGAATATAATTAAATACATAATTAATCAATAAACCACTACTTAAAAATGACTATCCTACTCAAACATAAAATGTTTTGAAATTAATAATTAATCATAAATACTTATTATTCTACTTATAAATGTGTTGTTTGAGTGGTAAATATCTTTTTTAGTTATAAATTTGTCTTATATAAATAGTAAATAATACTCATAATTCAACTAATGAACTTGTTTAATGCAAATGATAAATTTAAATTCTTTTGATAATTAATTTATAAATTTAATTCCCAAGCATAATTCTCCGAACATTTTTTTTTATAAGTACACGTATCTAATCTAATTGACGACAATTTTGTTCAAGATATTGTATGAGATACTAAATGTAATAACATTTTCCATTATAAATTTGAATCTTAATTCACTACATTATGAAGAACTAGCATCTTCCATTAAGCCTAATTCTTATTGGCTCCATGCATAATTTTATTAATGTGCCAGCGTGGATCACGTGTGTTGGTTCAGAACAAGAAAGAATCTCTTGTTTAATAATCGTATATTTCCAAAATCCTCCAAATCCAACCAACCCGGGGGGGGGGGGGGGGGACCATTATTCGCACAGAGAATATTCCCACTCACTTTTCAATTCAATTTTTCGTTCCTTTTATTATCACGAATTGTCAGTGTCATCATATCATAGACATACAATAACATGATTCCCAACTTTAAATGTGACGTCAAAAGACAAATAATGCAACGAATAAGATTATTAGATTTAAAGGTATGTATGAATAACCATGCATGTCATTATTAATTATTACTTGCCTCAATATATATTTAATGAATGTTAAAAAATTGTAATTACTAAAAAATTGTAAAAAAAATTGTAATTACTAAAAAGTCCTAATAAAAAGTGAGCATCATTGATATGTTGTCATTCCCCAAATTAAAACTTGTCATTGTATATTACTCACTTGTGACACAACTTTTTAGTGATTACATTTCTTCTTTAGAACCTTATTTACCTAACATGTCACGCCCTTATTTTAATTTGACCTTTATCAGAGTATTCGTGAAAAACAATATATGGTTCGGTGGGCAACATAGAAATAGCATAAATATACTGACATTATGTGCATGATTACAAAAATTCCCCATAGGGGTTCGTACATGATAATTGCAAAACCTTGTAGCCGTACAAGGCTCTACGGTATCTAAACTCAACCTGGTGAAACGGATATCTCTTTTCATCTTTGTTTCACCGCTACATTCCTTTTGTGTAGTTCTCTTCTCTGCTTCCAGTACACCTCTTGTTTTCACCTGTCTAATTTGTTGATAGGGGAGGGTGAGATTCAGGAGAATCTCAATAAGAAACATATACAAATATGCATGCAAGATAAGTTCTTAATGCATGACATACTTGCATTACATAAACTCATACTTACACAATGACATATCTGCGTACTCGATGTTTCAAACAACATACTTATAGCCATAGCATAAACAGAAACAGAGTTTCAATTATTCACATATGCTTTACACAATCAAGCAAAGTAATAACATGCATCAATACACCAGCACAAATATCAAATACATACAGGAGAGGTAAGTTCCCTACCTTAGCCCTTCTTAATCCTTAAACACGCTCCTCCAACTTTCTGCCTCGTAATGCGTGTTGTAGCTTGGCTCTCCACTCTATCCTACAATTCCAAATGCACCATTTAGACACTTCCATAGTGTTTATGGTGGTAATATTAGTTTATGGTGAAAATTTACCAAAATGCCCCCTTATACCCGGTAAAGCCCCGTTGTACCCGGTTTGACTGTACTTTTCCCGAAATTCTAACCTAGGCTATCTTGACATATTACTGCCCAAGGAATCCATTTCCGGACTCAGAATTACAGAATTCAGCCAAAAGATGAAATTGCCCTTTGTAGCCTCACTTTAAGGGTTTTAGGGGTGTTTTCGTAATTATGCTTTTTCGGTTTTTTTCGAAAAAGTGACCAACTGTAACCCCACCTAATTTTTCCTCCTAAACATAAAGGAATCATCAAATCATTGAAAATCCAACCCTAAGGCCCTCTAACAGCCCGGACTGAAAATTCTCAAGGATTCTGGGGAAAATTGGAGTTTTTGGGTTTGACTCCATAAACGTGTTTCTTTCTACTCCTAACCACTTTATTAACTATTCGTTTAGGTTACAACTACCATTTAGTACCAATTTGTGCGGCATAACCCCTAAGCAAACCCATTTCCAAAAATTAAAACCATTGACAATCCGGTGAAATTTAACCAATTAAATTGTCCACAGCAGCCATAATACTCAATATACAAGAGTTTGGAAGTTACCTCAAACTTCCTTTGGATTTTCCCTTTTATAAGTGAAACCCTAGCCTTCTCCACATTGAAATTCAAGCTTTCAACATCTTAAATAACATAGAAGAGGAGCTTATGAGAAGAGATATACGTGTTAGGTATGAATTCACCAAAGAAATTGACTTACCTTGTGAGTTTTCTTCCTCTTCTCTCTCTCTCTCTTTTTCTCCATGGTGCTGCACGGTTTTGGCTCATAGAGGAAAAGGATGATGTTTTTAATATCATGATGATGTCATAATTTAATTATTTATCAATTTCTCAATTTTTAAATTTTTACAAAATTCTGGCAGATTTCTGCCTAAACTTTGAAAAATCATAACTAATTCTAGAAATATCAAATTGGAGTGATTCCAAAGGCTATAGACCTTTATTGAGTTTAGTTTCAAGGAAAAATATAGAATTTAACCAAATGAAAGAAAAAAAATCCCAGAATTTAAATCTTTGAATGCTGTTCCAGAAACATTCCAGTTTTTCTGGGCTAACTTCAAAAATTCATAACTTTTTGTATATAGCTCTAATTGATTCATATGACCTATCAAATTAAATCTTAGGATGCCTATTTTCACCCTGTAAAATTTCATAATTTTTACTTATCATTTAGGCATACAAAATTAGATGACAAGCTCACTGCCTCATAGAAAATTTCACTGGAAGCATAATCATATACTTCAAAATTCACCATTTTACTTTCTTAATACCCCAAAGATATAAGAAATATTAGAGAATAGATTTGGGACACCTACTAAGTCGAGGCTTAGCAATCCACTTAATTTAGGCTTATTCTCAAGCCTCTAATCCCAAATATCACACCCTTATTTTAATTTTACCTTTACCAGAGTATTCACAGAAAATGATATGCGGTTCGGTGAGCAACATAGAAATAACATAAATATACTGATAATAAGTGCATGATAACAGAAATTCCCTATAAAGATTCGTATATAATAATTACCATCAATATAGCCACACATGGCTACTTAGGTGTCTAAACTCGTCCCAGTGAAACAGAGACACATTCTCATCTTCATTCCACCACTGCAATCCCCTCGTATGATTCTCTTCGTTGTTCTCAGCATATCTACTGTCTTCTCCTAGCTAAATTATTGATAAGGGAGGGTGAGATTCGAGAGAATCTTAGTAGAAAACAGATATCATAATGCATGCATAACAAATGCTATGTGTATGACTTGTTAGCTTTATCTGGATACATGTCCCATAATAACATTTCTGCATGCTTAATGTTTCATGCAACGCACTATGGCCACAGCAAAACAGAAACAGAGCTTCATTTATTCAAATATGCTCTACATAATCAAGTAAATCAATCACATATATCACTATATAAGAAAAAATATCAAATGCATGTAAAGAAAAAATATCAAATACATGTAAATAAGGTAAGTCCCCTACCTTGTGTCCCTTTTGCTAAACAAATAGTCCCTCAATCTACATGTGAACAACTCAAGCTCCATATTCAATCCTACAATGTCAAATGTACCATTTAGACACTTCCATAGTATTTCTGGGGGTTATATGAGTCTATATTGAAAAATTATTAAAATACACCAAGGACCCGACCAGGCCCCGTCGTACCCAGTTCAACTGTACGTTTCCTGAAAACCTGAGCTATCCTGACATATTTTTGGCCAAGAAATCCATTTTTGGATTTGGAATTATCAAATTCAATGTCAAATTACAAAATTACCCTTGGCAGAAGGGTTCCAAGGGCGTTTTCATAATCATATTTTTTCGGTATTTTCCCGAAAAAGTAACCAACTGTAACCCACCTAATTTTCCCTCCTGAACTTAATGGAACCATAAAATCATTGAAAATCTAACTCTAAGGCCCATTTATGGCCCTGGTCAAAATATATGAGTTTTTGTGGAAAATAGGGGTTTTGCGAATTCGGCTCTGTAAACGCGTTCCTTACTACTCCTAACCACTTTATTAACTATTATATTAGATTATAATTGTAACAACCCAAATTTTATATTCACCAAATATATTGTAATTATTTGGTAAATTCAATAAAATGGTGAATATTCATGAATTTGGAATTTATGAATTTCATAAATGTTCAATTTCATGGAAATTGGGCAAAAATAATTATGGAATTAATTTGGGTAATTTAAAAAGCCCAATATTAAGGTCCAAAAATGAAGGAATATTAGAGAAAATATTTGGTCCAAAAATAGATGAAAATTGGCCAAATAAAAAATAAGAGAAGAAATTGGATTAGAAAGATAATGGCAAAATCGTAATTTTGTCAAAATAGCACAAAATAAATTATTTTTTAATTAATTGAAGTTAATTTCAATTAATTAAGGAAAATAAAGGGGGGAAATATATTTAGAATATTTTGGTCAATTTAATATAAATTTATGAAAAATTTGAGCAAAAACGCAATTTTGACCAAAATTGAGACTTTACGTGTATACGTAACTGGAACAAGTTGTGTAGCCAATTGAGACCAAAGGGAGGGACCCCTAGGTATCTCCTACATGTTGCAAGAGGAAGAAAATATTGGTTGGGATTAATGAGCTTGGTCACACATACATAGGGTTTATTTACATAAAAGTGATTTTTGAAAGTTTTGGAAATTGTTAAATAATTAAAGTATAATGTTATATATATTATAAAACACATGTGCATCTTCATCCTCAGCTCATTTCTGTCGCACATAGCAGCTGAATGAAGAGTGAGAACGTTTGGACTTGTAGAGAGAGAAAGGAGAAGAAAAATCACAAGGTAAGCCGATTTCTCCGACGATTTAGCTCCTAACGCGTGAAACCCCGATCCTAAGCTACTCCTCTTTGTTCTTTAAGGTTTGGAAGCTCAAAATCTGTTGTTGAGCACTTAGGGTTTTCAGCAATATTTGGGAAAAACTTGCGGGAGCTTGAGGTAACTTCCAAACCTTCGTATATTGTCTATTCTGGCTGCTGTGGGCAATTTAATCGGTGAAATTTTGCCGGATTGCCATTGGTTTTAAATTTTGGAAAAGTGTGTGCCTAAGGGTTATGCTGCCCAATTTTAGTTCAAATGGTTGTTATAACTCAATTAGATGGTTAATAGAGTGATTAGGAGTAGAAAGGAACGCGTTTACGGAGCCGAAATCACAAAACATCGATTTTGCCCGGAGGACTCCATAATTTCGGTCAGGGCTAGATCTAGGGGTAGGAGTTGGATTTTCAATGATTTGATTATTCCATTGGATTCAGTGGCCAAAAATAGGTGGGGTTACAGTTGGGCACTTTTTTAGAAAAGGCCGAGAAAGCATAATTACCGAAACGCCCCTAAAACCCTAAAAGCAGGGCTGCCAAGGGCAATTTCGTAATTTGACATTGAATTTGATAATTTTGAGTCCAGAAATGGATTCCTTGGACAAAAATACGTCAGGATAGCCCTAGTTAAAATTTTGGAAAAATGTGTCATCAGGCCAGGTACGGCGGGGCCGGGCCGGGGTCCTGGGGGCATTTTGGTAAATTTTCACCATAGGCTAATATAACCACAAGAAACACTATGGAAGAGTCTAAAATAATACTTGGATAGGTTATGACCTATTTCTTGTACATTTAATATTTTAGGATCGAATCGGGAGCCGAAAGTCGACACGATTTACAAGGCACACAGAAAAGGGTCGATAGAACTTCGAGGTAGGGACATTATCTTTCATACATCATGCCATAGTTTTATGATTGTGTGGATGCCATTGTTTGTAAATGCGCTTTATTAATCAACATGTTTTTCCCAGAGAGGGGCCAGTAGTGCTAGAGGCACTTACACTGGAGTTGGCGGAAGATCAACCGATGCAGATTAGTGGGGCTGGGCCCTACTCATGTATACATGCAGATGATATGTTTATATTGTTCATTAATTGGTGCATACATGGCATATATCATATTTACTTTTCGCATTTTCTATGAACGATAGTATGTTTCTACTAGGATTCTTCAGAATCTCACCCCTTTTCTAAACCAAACATCTCAGCGGGCGCCAGTGGATCAAAAGGCAAGAATGTAGACCAAGGGAAGTGACTGGCATGGAACTTGGTCTCTATTACTCTGTGTATATCAAAATGGAAACGGGTGTTGACAATAACTACCATTTGAACCAAAATTGGGCAGCATAACCCTTTGGCAACTCAATTTCCAAAATTTAAAACCAACGGCAATTCGGCGAAATTTCACCGATTAATTTGCCCACAATAGCTATAATAGTTAATATACGAAGGTTTAGAAGTTACCTTTCGCTTCCCTTTGGCTTTTCTCAATAAGGCTGAAACCCTACGTCTTCCAACACCAAATTTGAGCCTCCAAATCTTAAATCACATGAATAGGAAGCTTGGGATTGGAGTTATATGCATTAGAAATCGATTTATTCAAGAAAACACTTACCTTTACAAGCTTTTTCCTCTCCTTTTCTTTCTCTAAAATCTCACACTTCCTCTCTCTTGTTACAACTGGTTCACGTCAGGTTATGAGGAGGAAGGATATGAGAAATTGTTTTTATATTGCTTTATGTCATATTTCAATTATGTAATCATTTTCCAAAATTCCAAAAGTGTACTTGTGACTTTGCTCATTAAGCCAAACTACTATTTCTTAATATTGAGCTTTTTAAATTACCCAAATTAATTCCATAATTATTTTGCCCATTTTTTCATGAATATGAACATTTATAAAATTTATAAATTCATGATTATTCACCATTTTATTGAATTTCTTAAATAATTACATTATATTTTGTGAATATAAAATTGACCGTGTTACATAACATGTGTCACGCAAAGCATCCCCATCACAGATTGAATATTATATAATATAAAATCACATAAAATATGGCAATTTTAAAATTTTTAAAATTTGTATGTCGTGGCATATTATATACACATGTAATAATTATTATAATTAGCAAGTTAACTTTTAAAAGAAAAAGGAGTATTAGATACTCCTTCCGATTTCTACAAGAGTTATTTAACTAATTTAAAAAAATTAAGAAAATAAAATAAATTGGTTAATTTAAACAAACATGACATGATCTTTATAAAATATTCCTTTAAATATAATATATATAATCTATAAATGTTTAAACAAGCTAATTATTATAATATTAGGTTTTTTTTAGAATGATTTATATCGTTTATATATCATATGCCAATTATGAAGTAAGTAAAATAAAATAAATATATACCTTCTACATTTTTTATAACTTTATCAGGGAGATAAATTCCCAATATGCTTGTCATGTAGTCATGTCAAATAAAGAAGTTTTACCTTTTTGGGTCCGCCTGTCAATTTTTAATAGGGAAATTGTGAAAAAAATATTTCATTGGAAATTTAATAATTTATTTATTAAATGAGATTTTCGTATGCAGAATATCTTTCGAGTGTGTAGAATATTTTTTCCTGTATGTATAATATTTTTCTTGTATGTAATATTCTTCTCTATACGTATGCAAAAATCTTCCTAAATCTCATTTAACAATTAAATTACCAATAAAACCTTTTTTTGGCAATTCTCCCTTTTAATAAGGAATAAATATGTGCCGGTAAAATCCTGCCCCTCGCCCCGTTAAACGTGCAACTTATATTTGTGCCGTTGGATCGCTTAAACGTGATCTGCATATATATTATTCGGCAAAAAAAAAAAAAAAAGATCTGCATATATATTATTGTAACGCCCTTCTTTTAAAATCTATATTTTAATTACTCAATCAAGGTAGTTAGAGAAACTAACCACTTGTTAGTATGATTATCACTGTAGAAAAGTTTCAAAATCGGTTATCTATTGCTTACCATGGTAGAGAAACTAAAGAATAAAAAAAAAAAAATACAAGGGTTAAGGTTCAATTTTATATTAAAAGTTTTCATACAGGAGTTATAGGCATCCAGCCAGAAGTTGTTTTTTTGAATCAAAGTTGCCCTCCATGTATTAAGAAAAAAGCAAAATTGCTCAAAGATTTTTTTAAAAAAAAACTAACACAGACCATTAAAAATATAATGTTAACAGTTAATTCTTGTAACTGTCAGTGACGGTGTAACATTGCAATTTTTTTAATACTTCTAGGGTGACATTCATCTGAGAAAAAAAAAACTTTTGAATACCATATCTTAATGCGAAAACTTTTGGAGTAAAATTATATCTTAACCTCTAATACCGTGACTAAGATATACTAATGTTGGAAAGAATACAAGATAATAGATGACTGCATATTATCATAGCTCAAAAAAAAAAAAAAAAAAAAAGACTACTATGATAATGAAATTAAAGAAGTATGCTTAACACTTAATAGATGACAAAGTGGGGTTGCACACATTATTTAAGACCTTAAACATACAGGTCCCATGTCACGCCCTTATCTTTATTTCACCTTTATCAGAGTATTTGCGGAAAACGATATGTGATTCGATAAGCAACACAGGAATAGTATAACTATACTTATAATATGTGCATGATTACATAAATTCCCCATAGGGGTTTGTACATGATACTTACGATTAAGGTAACCGCACAAAGCTACTAAGGTGTTTAAACTCATCCCAGTGAAACGGAGATTTCTTCCCATCTTCGTTCTACTACTGTAATCCCCTCGTACGGTACTCTGCATTGTTGTTTGCATATCTTTTGTCGTCTCCTGTCTAAATTATTGGTAGGGGAGGGTGAGATTCGAAAGAATCTCAGTAGGAAACAGATACCATAATGCATGCATAATTGATGCTATGTGTATGACATGTTAGCTTTATCTAGATGTATGCCCCATAATGACATTTATGCATGCTCAATGTTTCATACAACAAGACTATGGCCACGGCGAAAACAGAAACAGAGCTTCATTTATTCAAATATGCTCTACACAATCAAGTCAAGCAATCACATACATCATTACACAAGCAAAGATATCAAATACATACAAGTAAAGCAAGTCTCCTACCTCCAATCTTTCTCCTCAATTTGTGTGCCAACAGCTCGAGGCTCCATATTCGATCCTACAATGTCAAATGTACTATTTAGACACTTCCACAGTGTTTCTGGGGGTTATATGAGTGTACCTTGAAAAATTACTAAAATACCCCCAAGGACTCTACCCGGCCTCGTTGTACCCAATTCAGTTGTACTTTTCCTGAAATTCTATCTTGGGCTATCCTAACATATTTTCGCCCAAAGAATCCATTTTTGGACTCAGAATTACCAAATTCAATGTCAAATTATGAAATTTCCCTTGGCATCCCTACTTTTAGGGTTTTAGGGGCATTTCCGTAATTATGCTTTTTCGGCCTTTTTCGAAAAAGTACCCAACTGTACTCCCACCTAATTTTCCCTCCTGAACTCAATGGAATCATCAAATCATTGAAAATCCAACTCTAAGACCCATTTCTAGAGCTGGCTAAAACTTATAAAAACTCCTGGGAAAATCGGGGTTTTTCGATTTCGGCTCTGTAAACATGTTTCTTTCTACTCCTAACCACTTTATTGACTATTCCATTAGGTTACAACTACCATTTAGTACCAATTTTGGCAGCATAACAGCCCCACAAACTCATTTTCCATTTTTAGAACCAAGGACAATCCGGCGAAATTTCACCTATTAAATTGTCCACAATAGCCAGAATAGTCAATATACAAAGGTTTGGAAGTTACCTCAAGCTCCCACTGGTTCTCCCTTGATATGGCTGAAACCCTAGCTTTCTTAACACCAAATTAAGCTTCACAACCTTAAATCACATGAATAGGAAGCTTAGGAACAGAGTTATATGCATTAGGAACTGATTTACCAAAGAAAACACTTACTTTTGCAAGTTTTTCCTCCCTTTCTCTCTCTAAGAAAATCTCACACTTTCTCTCTCTTGTTGCAGCAAAGCTGACGAAAATGGGACAAGGAAGATGATAAAATATGATTTTATAAAATATTATAATTATCCAATAATTATTTTTCCATTTTCGGATTGTTACAAAATTCTGGTAGATTTCTGTCCAATCTTTGAAAAATATAAATAATTCTAGAAAAATCGAATTGAAGTGATTCTAAAGCCTATAGAACCCTTATTGAGTCTAGGTTCAAGGAAAAATATATACTTTTTCTGAATGGAATCACAAAATTCCCAGAATTTCAATCGTTGCATATTGTTCTAGAAATTTCACAGTTTTTCTGTGCTGACTTAAAAAATTAATATCTTCTTGTATATAGCTCTAATTGAGTCATATGACCTATCACATTAAATCTTAGGATGTCTACTTTCATCCTATAAAATTTCATAATTTTGGCTCATCATTCAGTCATACAAAATCATATGACAAACTTACTGCCTCATAGGCGATTTCACCGTAAGCATAATCACTTTCTTCAAAATTAACCATTTTATTTTCTTTAATGCCCCAAAGATATAAGAGACATTAGAGAATAGATTTGGGATATATATTAAACTGGGACTTAACAGTCTGCTTAATTTAGGCTTATTCCCAAACCTCAAATCCTAAATTTCGGGGTATTACATCCCACCTTAAGCCCACATCATATATAACATTCAATGATTCAATCAATAACCTTTCAAAGCATAAAATTTTATTCATTCAGGTCCATTACTTTAAAGAAATTCTAAATTCATAACATATTCTAAGTTTCATCATGTCCCAAGTGCACTTCGACTTAAAAAACATTCAAGAGTTGAGGACTATAAGATCCTAAAATCAAAAGTAGCTATCTGCTCTTTAAAGAGTCAAATATGTATGTGTGCGCGCGCGCTTTAAACTTACAAAAGATCCGTGAGTGATAAAAATACATAATCAAAGCACATCTAACTCTGGTCATACATATAAAAGCTGGATAAAGGGTTCATTTTGATACTAAATATAAGACCTCAATCCACTTTAATTTATCTTATAAATTTATAATTATCCCTAAATATATCTGTATTGATTGCACATAGTAAGGGAGTTTATAGCAAATGATAGTTAGAATGCACAAGATTAAAAAATGTATTAGGAAAATCAATAAACATTTGTTACAAATAAGTAGCTTATTTGCTTAATATTTGCAAACTGGTTATCTAGATCTTTTATTAAGCAACCGAGAGTCATTAATACAAAATGAGGCTTTACAATACACTACAAAAAAACATTTAATTTTCGACAAAATTTGTCACGGAATCATCTTTTCCAACCGAAATTTTAACGGACTGTATTTCCGACAGAATCCATTTCGTCGCTACTATAAGCAAGATTATAGAAATTCCCCATAGAGGTTCATATATGATAATTACAGTCAATATAACCGCACAGCGCTACTAGGGTGTCTAAACCTGTCCTAGTGAAACAGAGATATCTTCTCATTTTCGTTCCACCACCGCAATCCCCTTGTATGGTTCTCTTCATTGTTCTCAGCATATCTTCTACTAAATTGTTGGTAGGAGAGGGTGAGTTCGAGAGAATCTCTGTAGAAAACAGTTACCATAATATGTGCATGACATGTTAGCTTTAACTAGATGCATGCCCCATAATGACATTTCTGCATGCTTAATGTTTCATATAACAAACTATGGCCAAAGTAATAACAGAAATAGAGCTTCATTTATTCAAATATGCTCTACACAATCAAGTAAAGCAATCACATACATTACTACCCAAGCAAAGATATCAAATACATGCAAGTAAAATAAGTCCCCTACTTGAAGCCTTTTCGGTCTTGAATTACGGTCTCGTAATGAGTGTCATAGCTCGGCTTTCCACTCAGTCCTACAATTCCAAATGAACCACTTAGACACTTTTATAGTATTTCTGATGGTTATACGATTCTATATTGATAAATGACTAAAATGCCCCTAAGACCCCGACCTGGCCCCGTCGTACCCGGTCCGATTGTACTTTTCCCGAAATCTTGACATAAGCTATGTTGACATATTTTTGCCCAAGGAATCCATTTCCAGCCTTAGAATTACCTATGAAATTGCCCTTGGCAACTCTCACTTTAAGGGTTTTAGGGGCGTTTTCGTAATTATTCTTTTTTAGGCTTTTCCGAAAAAGTGACCAATTCTAAACCCACCTAATTTTCCCTCCTGAACTCAATGGAACCATCAAATTATTGAAAATCCAACTCCTTCCCCTTAGAACAAGTTTGGCCAAAATGTTTCAAAGGAAAAGAGAAAATTGCAACTTTGTGTTTTAACACCTAAAGCTTACTCCTTTCCACTTCTAATCCCTTATTAAGCCATTTAAACACACACTAACCATGATTTGAAGAAATTTGGACAAAATAAACCCTTAGGGTTATCACTTTCTAAATTTACAAACTTAACCCACAATCACCAAATCCAACCACAAACATTAACAACAACAACAACATACTATCAAGGATTTGAGATTTTTGAAGTTACCTCTTGAGTTCTTTTCCTCTCTCTCTTTCTAGGTGTCTCCTTCCTCTCTCCCTAAGCTTTAGATTAGCTTGCTAAACAATGAGTTTCATGGAGAAGAAGAGATTAGAGAGGAAGCTTATGCAAGTTTGGAAGCCAATCTTAAGAAATCACAAAGCTTACCTTGGTTTTTCTTCTTCCTCCTTCTCTCTAAAGTTTAAGTTTCTTAAGCTTCTCTCTCTCTCTCTCTCTTGGGCTTAAGACAAAAATGAGCAAGAAAGATGAAGCTTTACTTCATAAAAATATCTTACCAATTTTTCCTCTAATTATCTTAATTCCAAAATTAGAATTTATGACACTTACTTGTACTTGACCTTATCTTCATACAACTTGTCATAAACCCCATTTAGGATTGAACTAATCCTCTCCCATTTGGTTAGCCCATAAAACGCATAAGAGCCCGCTTCATGCACACAATTGGGCTTTAATTCTATTAATCTAATTACATATATAAGAAACATTATTTTAGTCTTAATTGTATATGTGCTCATATTCAATAATTATTATTTATTCATTTTGGCTTGAGATGATGCCACTTGGCATATTTATGAGTCAAATAATTATTTTCCCCTCTTATTTTCTTATTCCACAATTTACACAATTGCTAACACATTTTATTTTCTAATTTTTGGAATAGTTGGCCTTCTTGGCAGATTTTTTGCCCTAATTTTGAAAAATTATAACTAAATTTGTAGACATTGTTTCGGAGCAATTCCAAAGGCTATAAAACCCTTATTGAATCTAGTTTCAAGGAAATTTATAGACTCTTGCCAATTGGAAGCACATAATTTCAAGATTTTTAATCTTTGGAAGCTGTTCCAGAAAAGAATCAATTTCGCTGGGCAAACTTCAAAAATTTATAACTATTTGTATATAGCTTCAATTGATTCATATGATCTATCAAATTAAATCTTAGGATGTCTACTTTCACCTTGTAAAATTTCATAACTTTTTCTCAGCATTTATTCTTCCAAAACCTCATGACAAGCTCACTGTCTCGCAGGAAATTCCACTTGAAGCATAATCACTTTCTTCAAAATTCACCATTTTATTTTCTTCAATGCCCCAAAGATATAAGAAACATTAGAGAATAGATTTGGAACATCTACTAAACCGGCACTTAGCAATCCACTTAGTTCAGGCTTATTCCCAAGCTTCCAATCCCAAAATTTGGGATGTTACATTAATACTCCTCCGGTTCTTAATATAAGATATATTTACCTAATTTGATTAAATTAAGATTCTAATTAAGTTAGTTAATATGACAAGTAATTTTTAAAACACTCTAGTCATTTTCCTTAATTCCTCCATTATTTCTCCTCCTTAATTATTGTTAAGGGAACATCAATAGGAGTAAATTAGGAAAATATTGATGAGTATAAAAACTATGTCTTATATTTAGGACCAAGATCAACTCGATCCCTAAATACATCTTATATTAAGGACCAGATGAGTATTTTTAGAAAGGTGCGTGAGTGTGAAACAGAGGAGAAAGAAAGGTAAGAAACAACCGTATAAGCCACATTGTTGATTTTCTATTGTATGTGTATTATGACTGTCTACAGTGGTTGTATATATAGAATGTAATTACAAATTGTATCGTGCCACGTGTGTGCTTTCTGGAAGGATCTATTAGTGCTAGCTATACAATACATGAGTGGTCACGTGCTTGGGAGCGGCTTTCCTTTAGGTGAATTATCTTGTGCTTTAACATCCCCCCGCGAGACGAAATGTAGAGGTTTGACATTGAGACTCGATCGAAGCCACAAGAAGCGATGAGTGGTTAAGGGCTTGGTGAATATATCAGCAAGTTGATCCTTGGAAGAGACTATGGCAATGCGGAGAGCTTTGGCAGCGACGCGTTCTCGAACAAAGTGATAATCCAGTGCAATGTGTTTTGCTCTAGAGTGAAAAACAGGATTAGCAGCGAGATAGGTGGCTCCTAAATTATCACAGTACAGAGTGGGTGGCTCAGGAAGATGAATGTGGAGTTCACCAAGAAGATTTTCAATCCAAACTAATTCACCAGTGGCATTAGCAAGAGATTTGTATTCAGATTCAGTGCTGGAGCGGGAGACGGTGGGCTGCTTTTTGGAGCTCCAAGAAATGACATTAGAGCCAAAATAAACAACATAACCCCCAGTGGAGCGGGAGTCAATGGGGCAGCCACCCCAATCAGCATCCGAATAGGCCTCTAAAAATTTTGGTTTGAGAGATGTAGCACTGGAGAAGAGATTAAAGGTGCCAGACCGTTTGATGTGTAAGCCAAAATGATAAGTGCCACATAAATAGCGAAGGATGCGTTTCACAGCAACCCAGTGATGTTCTCTAGGGGCATGCATAAATTGACATACGCGATTGATTGCAAAGGATAAATCAGGACGAGTGAAGGAGAGATATTGAAGGCTGCCGACAATGCTACGATAGAGACTAGGATCAGAGAAGGTAGGACCAATGAGGTGGAGTTTAGAATTGACAGCCATAGGAGAGGCCATGGCATTGGCAGAAAGCATGTTGGTTCGACGAAGGAGATCCAAAATATACTTTTGTTGAGACAGGATAATGCCATCAGAGACAGGATGAACCTCGACACCGAGGAAATAATTGAGTGGACCCAAATCTTTAATGGGAAAGAAAGAGGAGAGTGTGTGAAGTAAATCAGTGATCATTTTCTCAGAGGAACCAGTAACAATGATGTCGTCCACATAAATAAGAATAAACATGTGACAGCCAAGGGAATTATAGATGAATAAAGAGGGATCAGACCTGGAGGCAGAGAAGCCAAGATGAAGAAGTTTCTGACTAAGGCAAGAGAACCAAGCACGAGGGGCTTGTTTGAGGCCATATAAGGAGCGATTGAGTTTGCATACATAGTGAGGAAAGTCTGGATGAGTGAAACCCGGTGGTTGAGACATATAAACCGTCTCTTCAAGGGAGCCATGGAGAAAGGCATTCTGGACATCGAGTTGCCGCATAGGCCAGTTGCGAGACACAGCAAGAGAAAGAATGAGCCGAACGGTGACGGGTTTCACGACGGGAGAGAAGGTCTCCGAGTAATCGAGGCCGGCTTGTTGATGAAAACCCTTGGCCACCAAACGGGCCTTATAGCGATCAACAGTGCCGGAGGGGTTGTACTTGATCCGAAAAATCCATTTGCAGCCGACTAAATTCTGAGAGGAAGTGGGTGGAACAAGCTGCCAAGTTTGAGTATCAAGAAGAGCTTGGAATTCGTCAGCCATAGCCTTGCGCCAGTGGGGATGCTTTAGAGCTTCAGAGACAGTGGTAGGCACACAATCCGAGGCGGTGACGGCTGTGAGAGCCCTGGGTGGGGGCCATCGGATGGTGCCATCTGTAAATAGGCGTGGTTTGGTGACGTTAGCACGAGATCTGGTGACCATAGGATGAGCAGATTCAAGGTGGGTGGGTCTGGAGGAAAGGGACGGTGGTGCAGGGGAGGAGGCAGGGGGCACAGGATCGGGTGAGGTTGTCGGTGGGGAAGAGATGAGTGATGAAGACGCAGGATGAGGTGGAGGGGAATGGGTTTGAGGTTGTGGGCTTGGGCCTGGAGAAGTAGGTGGGTTGGGTGTGGGAGGAGGCATATTAAAAACAAGGTCGTGAAGGGAGAGAGGTAGGATGGTTAAGGGTGACGGATTGGGCTGAGGTGTGTAGGTGGGCTCAGAGAAGGGAAAACGGGCTTCATCAAAAATAACATCACGGGAAATGTATAGTCTTCCGGTTTGAGGATGTAAGCACATGTATCCAAGATGGTGAGAACTGTAGCCGAGAAAAACACAGAGGGTGGAGCGAGGTTCAAGCTTATTTTTTGTATAAGGCCTTAAATTGGGCCAGCAAGCGCAGCCAAAGACTTTTAAAAATTTGTAGTTGGGTGTGGTGTTGTAAAGAAGTTCAAAAGGGCTTAAATTATTAAGAGAGGAAGAGGGCAGTCGGTTGAGAAGAAATGCAGCAGTGGAGAACGCATGAGTCCAATAAACACGTGGCACATTCGCATGGGACAACAGAGTGAGACCAATTTCAACGATGGAACGATGACGGCGTTCGACAGTGCCGTTTTGTGTGTGCGTGTGAGGACAGGTGATGCGATGATGGATACCGGTGGAGGAAAGCAGCTTGCTTAACGAA
This sequence comes from Inga laurina, assembly GCA_963855925.1. Lineage (NCBI taxonomy): Eukaryota > Viridiplantae > Streptophyta > Magnoliopsida > Fabales > Fabaceae > Inga > Inga laurina. The sequence continues at coordinate 52,281,414 of OY979705.1, forward strand.
CGAAATTCTCCTCCCCAGTCAGATTGGAAATAGCGAATTTTTCTTTGAAATAAATTTTCAACGGAGACACGAAACTTGAGAAAAATGGAATAAACTTCATCTTTAGTTTTGATTGGAAACAACCAGAGGAAACGAGAAAAGTCATCGACAAAACTAACATAGTACCTAAAACCATTAACTGAAAGGATAGGGGATGGACCCCATACATCACAAAATATTAAATCTAAAGGAGCGGTGGAACGATTTGGAGATGAAGGTGAAGGGAGGCGGTGACTTTTGGAGACTCGACAAGCAGAGCATTGTGATGAAGAGGACGAGTGTGGAGATACTGGTAGATTGTGGGAGGAAATGATGTGTTGAACAATACGGGAAGCAGGATGTCCTAATCGATTGTGCCACTGTTGAGGAGACGTGCGAACTCCAATGCATGCAATGATGGAAGGTGGTGGAGGGCGAAGACTCTGAACGGGGTACAATTTATTTTGGCTGCGACCTTGTAGGAGTGTGGCCTTGGTTTTGGTGTCCTTCACAAAAAAAGAGTTTGCATGAAATTCAAAAAAGACATTGTTATCAGTGCAGAATTGTGAGACAGATAATAAATTTTTAGAGATGCAAGGAACATGAAGAAGGTGAGAGAGAAGGTAATTGCCATTAGGCGTAGATAGGTGACCAGATCCAGTGTGCTGAATGTTGAGAGGTGCGCCATCACCAACATAGACAGATTCTTGACCTTGATAAGGATTGGATTGGATATTCAAATTTGCAAGATCAGCAGTCATATGGTTAGTGGCACCTGTGTCCGGGTACCACAGAGTATCATTGTCATAGGGAAAAACAGAGTAGTTGGCAGAAAAGGATTGTGGTCCCTGAAAGGTGGGATCATATCGATGAGGGCACTGTGCAACATTGTGGCCTGGCTCGCAACATAAAGCACACGTACTACTTTTGTCAGAGTACGGAGATATGTGTCGGCCACCACTTCCACGATAATTGAAGCGACCACCTCTGCCAAATGATCCTCGACCAAAAAGGTTTCGGCCAGAATATCCTCTGCCATGGAAACGTCCCCCACGTCCTCTGTTGGAAGAGAAAAATCGTCCGCCACGTCCTCGGTGAGAGGTGGGAGTTGGCAAAATGCCATCTGAAACAGTAACAGTGTTGGCTGAGATTTGAGCGACCTGAGTGCCGTGAGATTGAGATTGTCGTGCTTCATAGGTAAGAAGATGACTGAGTGTTTCTTTAGGAGTAAGAGCCTCTTTTCTAGTGGTAAGAGAGGTGACTATTGGGTCAAAATCAGTGCCAAGACCTCCAAGTAAATAGATAATAAAATCACGATCAGATATTGGGTTTCCAGTGGCAGCCAAGGAATCGGCAAGTTGAATGCCTTTTTGGTAGTAGTCTGAGATAGATTCACCTCCCTTCTTCAAATGTGTGAGTTCTTGATGGAGTTGAAGATATTTGGCTTGAGATTGTTGAGAGAAAAGATTCTCAAGTGCATACCACATATTTCTAGAGGTTTTGTGCCTCATAACTTGACCGATGAGTTTTTCAGATAAGGACGAGATAAGAAGAGAAAGGACCAACTGATCTTGCTCAAACCATTTAATGTGGTCTGGATTTGGTGTGCCATCTGGAAGTTTTGGTGGGGGCTGTGGTTTAGAGCCATCGATGTAATAGAAAAATCGCTGACCATATAAGTAAGGGAGCATTTGAGTTTTCCAGATTAAGTAGTTGTCTGGATTCAGTTTCACAGAGATGAAGTGTGAGACATTGGAGGGTTGTGTGGTGGTCTGTGGTGGATTAGTGGATGAGGATGAGTGTTCATGAATGGTGGAGGAGGTTTTTGACAATGGTGTTTCTGTCATTGCTGACTCTACAGCTCTGATACCATTTTAGAAAGGTGCGTGAGTGTGAAACAGAGGAGAAAGAAAGGTAAGAAACAACCGTATAAGCCACATTGTTGATTTTCTATTGTATGTGTATTATGACTGTCTACAGTGGTTGTATATATAGAATGTAATTACAAATTGTATCGTGCCACGTGTGTGCTTTCTGGAAGGATCTATTAGTGCTAGCTATACAATACATGAGTGGTCACGTGCTTGGGAGCGGCTTTCCTTTAGGTGAATTATCTTGTGCTTTAACAAGTATAATAAGAGACAAAATGTTCATTGTTTCTTAGATAATTCGGCAAGAAAACCTAACAATTTTCCTTTGTCAATTTTAAAACTTATTGTAGGGCTACTGTGCTAACAACCATTTACATATTTTCACAGAAGACGCTGTCCGTTTCACTTCATACTTCTCTGTGAATTATTTTCCCTACTTTATCTCCCACCTATTTTCACAGCTTTGTCTCCAGTGCTTTCTTAATTATTGTAGTCCCAAATCACCTTTTCCTATAACACTATAACCTAAGAACAACTATTTAAAAAAAAATAACAACCATTCATGCATAGCCTTGCTAGCTACTTGAAAAATTCTTGAGAGGTCATCAAATTTCATTCAACAATATAATATCGGTTTTGATAAAACCAGATCATTATTGTGTTGTTTATCTCCCATCGTTAATGTCAGGACCGTTTTCTTTAACAACGTTCAAATCTTGACTACTTTCTATTGTCTATTATTTTGTTTGAAAGGGCTTGCATATATTTATTTAGTTAGACCCGTCATTAGATTGATCTTTAATATATAACTGAGAATCCAATAACAAAATCAAACTGTTTTTATAAATTACTTATGTCTCTCACTGCCAAACTCATATCAAGTTGTACTTACTTTGCACCCAGGAGATCGTGCCCCAACCCACTGACCACGACGACCAAGAATTGGGAATATAATATTAGTACAGGGAGCCACGCCCACATTGTAATTAAGAGCCCGTTTGGTTCGACCGTATTGCATGCCTGCAATGATAATCATGATTGCATTTCCTAGAGAAGAGTGTTTGGTTGCTCTTTAGTATGGTAATAGGGTTTACCATGGTAATGATGATTACCAAAAAATTGGTAATCCTCATTCATACCTCCCCCCCTATGAATCCTCATTACCATCCTATTGTATGGTCTAAAAAGTATAATTTACCCTTTAGTTTTCCTTATCTTTATTTCACTTATCTTATTTCACTTGCCGTATCACGTCACAACTGCCACCGCCACAACCTCTTCCTCTTCCACCGCCATCACCTCCACCTTCTGCCGCCACTACTACCTCTTCCACCGCCGTCACCTCCACCCACCGCCACCCCCGGCCCACCACCCACCCCCATACCGCCACCACCTCCTCCACCACCCTCGCCACCACCACCACCACCACCTCTTTAGCCGCCGTCTGCGGCGGCCCGCAGCCCACTGCCACCACCACCACCTCCCCCCCCCCACCCCCATCATTGCCACCACCACTACCTCCTCCTCCTCCATCCCCTCCATCATCGGCTTGTAACTATTTTCTCTATAAAGATTATATTAAGGGGTAAAATGGACTTTGTGTAATATATTAATTTTAAATAATTGTTAAAATATTAACTCATTGCATGTTGCTTAAAAATCAAACCAAACACTACCCTTGTAATTAATATTACATTGCATTACCATTGCATCGCATTACACTGCACCGCAGGGTGTAATGGAATCGAACCAAACGGGCCCTAAGAGTTTTTTTTCAGAGGTTTGTGAGCTCAAGTATAAACCACTACATTATAAAAAAAATAGGAAATTAGAGACAAAAATTAGTGACGGAATTAATTCCATCACTATTCCATCTCTAAACCATCAATAAATCTGTCACTAATTTTAGAGGCGGAATCAGAGACAGATTAGAGACGGAATTTTGAGACAGAATAATTCCGTCGCTAATCTTTGTCTCTAACATTTTAGAGACGGAATCAAGATGGAGTTTAGAGACGGAATAATTTCGTCGCTAATTTTTGTCTCTAACATTTTAGAGACGGAATCAGAGACGGAATTTAGAGACGGAATAATTCCGTCTCTAAAATTTTAGAGACAGAATCAGAGACGGATTAGATATGGAAATTAGCGACCAAATAATTCCGTCTCTAAATTCTGTCGCTAAAAGTTTAGAAACGGAAATTAGAGACAGAATTATTCCGTTTCTAAATTCCGTCTCTAATGTCCGTCAATAATTATTTTCGTCTCTAATCCTTCACTATTTCTGTCGCTAATTTGAAAATTTCAAATTTTCATTATTTAGAGAATAAATGATAATATAATCATTTAAAACTTGTTGATACATCATGGAGACGAATTCTTAGGAAATGTATTCATATATATCATTAAAATGGATTCATCATGTGACTTCGTATTAGCTAAAGAAACAAGGAAATAATATATGAAATAATGTCTTTTAAAAATTAACATAATAAATGAAGAAATAATAATTGTATAATGAACAATATGTCAACCCCCGTTTCCATTTCGATAATCAAAGAGTAATAAAAACGGAATTCAATGGGCATACAGAAAAGTACAATTATACTGATAAAAATATTCGTTTACAAACCCAACATCATTCGTTTATAATTCTGATATTGTTCTTCGACGGAAACAGAAAATACAGCGGAAGTTTTAATATTTACAAATTATCCAAAATATTAAGGCATAGACTAAAGCATAACCACGTTCATATCCTCACCTCGAGACACGTGCCACTCACTTTTTGGCGTCAACGTCTTTGCCCTTTGGCCCACTGGTACCCGCTGAGGTATTTATTTAAAAATAGGGTGAGATTCCGAAGAATCTCCGTAGAGACATAATATCGTTCATAGAAAATGCGAAAAGTAAATATGTCATGCGCCAAGGTATGCACAAATTAATGAATAATATAAACACATCATCGTCATGTATACATGAGTAGGGCCCAGCCCCACAATCTACACCGGTTGGACTTCTACCAACTCCCAGTGTAAGTGCACCTATAGCACTAACTGCCTCTCTCTAGGCAAATCATGTTATTAATAAAGTGCATTTACAAAACAATGGCATCCACACAATCACATAACTTATGGCATAGTGTATGAAGGATAATGTCCCTACCTCAAAGCTTTGATATCCCCTATTTAATAGTGTCTCGAAAAGCGTGATGTCCCGGCGTCCGACTCGGTCCTAAAATATTAAATGTACCAGAAATATGTCATAACCTATCCAAGTATCATTTTAGACTATTCCATAGTGTTTATTGTGGTTATATTAGTCTATGGTGAAATTTTACAAAAATGCCCCCGGAAACCCAGCCCAGCCCCACCGTACCCGGCCCGATGGCACGTTTTCCCAAAATTTTGACCAAAGCTGTTATGACTTACTTTCGCCCAAGGAATCCATTTCCGGGCTCGAAATCACCAAATTCACTGTCAAATTACCAAAATACCCTTGACAGCCCCTATTTAGGGATTTCAGTGGCGTTTTCGTAATTATGCTTTTTCGGCCTCTACCGAAAAAGTGCCCAACTGTAACCCCATCTATTTTTGCCCACTGAATCCAATGGAACCATTTATTTTATGAAAATCCAACTCCTTCCCTCAGATCTGTGCTGGCCGAAATATTGGTCAAAAATTGGAAAAATGGAGTTTTGTATTTTAGCTTCCAAAACTTAAACTTTTCCACTTCTAATCCTTGATTAACTCATTTAAACACTTCATAATCATGATTTAAAGGATTTTGGGCAGCATAACCCCTTAGGATTATGGCTTTTCCAATTTTACAACTTAACCAAAAATCACATAAACCAAACAACAATCACCAACAACAACTTCAATACACAAAGAAGTTGAGATTTTGGAGATTACCTCTTGATCCTTGGTATTTCTCTCTCTAGGATGTCCTCTCTCTCTTCTCCTTGAGCTAAGAATGAGTCTTCAAGATCATAGATTCATGAAGAAACATGGTTTAGAGAAGGATCTAGGGGAAATGTTACAAGGAAAGCTTAAGAATCAACTCTTACCTTAAGATTTCTTCTTCCTCTTCCCTCAAACTCTTCAAAGTTTCTCCAAACTCTCTCCCTCTCTATGTTGAACGAAAATGCATGAAGGGAAGGGAAGAGAAAGCCTTCATAAAAATGCTCCCTTGATTCCAAACCATTGATCTCATCTAAGGTTGTTATGGTGACACATGTCAACCACCATACTTGCCTCCATGCTTGCACCATACTTCCCTTTTGTGTGCACTCAACCTTGCCATGCTTCCCTTTTGTGTACACTCAACCTTAATTATCATTTCCTTCTCCCTTGGTTAGCCAAAAACGTGCTCCCTCTTATGCTCCAACTAAATCAAGTGTTCCTTTCATTTACTCAAGTCAATTGGTGCAAAAGTTGGCTACCTAACCTTATGACATAAGTAAGGACTTATGACACAACAATTATCTCCATCATCTTTCATGTGGTATTGACACTTGGTCTCATTGGATTTTGACACTTGTCTTCTCCTCCTTCATCCCTTAATTTCTAAAATAATTAACAGAAAAAGGAAGATTACTTTATTTCTCAAATTTTCGGAATAACGCCAATCCTGGCAGATTTTCTGCCTTAACTTTGAAAAATCATAACTAATTTTGTAGACATCGTTTCGAGACAATTCCAAAGCCTATGGAACCCTCATTGAGTCTAGTTTCAAGGCAAAATATGGGATTTTACTTAATAGGATCATATTATTCCCAGATTTTCAATCTTTGATCGCTGCTCCAGAAACTTTCCAGATTTGCTGGATCAACTTCAAAAATTCATATCTTTTTGTACATAGCTTCAATTGAGTCATATGACCTATCAAATTAACGCTTAGGATGTCTACTTTTACCCTATAAAATTTCATAATTTTTTGTCATCATTTGGTCTTCCAAAATTATATGACAATCTCACTGCCTCACAGGCGATTTCACTGAAAACACTATTCAACCTTCAATTTTCAATATTTAATTCTTTTGGCCTTAAATATTCACCATTTCATTGAATTATTCAAATAATTACAATATATTTTTGGTGAATAAAATTTGGGATGTTACACAATATGCTTTGAGATAATATATGAAGTAATCTCTTTTGTCATTAGTTTCATCAAGTGCACATAAATAGGATAAGAGTGGTAATCAATAGGCCAAAGCAAATAACAAAGTCAGTGACTAATAAATTTTAAAAAGAAAAATGTTCCAAAGTATATATATATATAGAGTAAAATACTCTGACTACCCTCCTGTTTTCCATTAATTACACAGACCTCCCCTCTATTTTAAAAACATACGCTTAAGTCCAAATAGTTAACTCCGTTAAGAATATTCTAACAAGATTCCAAAAATATATTTTTTCATTAAATTTTATATAGAAATAAAATTTATTTACTAGTTTACTCTTAATACTAAATCCCTAGTTTTACTTGAGAGTTTGTAGACTTTTGGGGGGGGGGGTAACACGAGCTGCAAGAATAGCTATGGAGAATATAACTGTACTGGATCATGGACACAAAAAGGTACAAAGCTTATCAAATTTTCATTTAAATTCATTAAACAATAACTTTCGCATATTCCGTAATCTTTTATTGTTCTTGGAACTTTTTCATTGTACATGATATATAAATATATAATTATTCACGGTAAGTGTCGTGGTTTTTTTTTTTTTTTTCATATTTTCATTCAAACTTTTTCAATGTGCATGATATACTTGAAAAAAGCATTGATCATGGTTTTTTTAATTAAGTGTCGTGCTTATCAAATTTCCATTCAAACTTTTTCACTGTGCATGATATACTTGAAAAGGCATTAATCGTGTTTTTTTTTTAAAAAAAATTGTTCTTTGACTAGAATTGTTTTAAAGAATGTAAGCTTATCAAATTTTTATTCAAATTCATTCACATAACTGGTGTATTTATTTTGTCTTGCACATTTTGACTAAAATTGTTTTAAATAATTTAAGAGTTTTATCTATTCCTTAATTTCTATTTTTATTGATGATTTTGGCATTGGTTAATGTAAATATCACAAACATTGAATATTCAAGCCAACTTTTAAATAAAAACGTGCTTGATCAAATTTTTTTATAAATATTTGTGAAAAAATTATTAAATTATAAATTTAAATGACACATACAATCTCAAACTTATATAATTTATTACATTTGATAAAAATATATGTGTTTAATATATATTTTAAGTCAAAATTGATTTATAATATCAAAATTAATATATTTTTTAACAAATTAGAAAGTTATAAAATCTATTAGAATAATTTTTGGTTGTATAAATTTTTATTAGCCTCTATATATATATATATATATGTTTAAATAATTCTAATAGTGAAGAGGGGCATTTTGGTTAAAAAAATTCAAAAGTCAAACTTAACGGTCAACTAACGATTTGGATGAATGGAAATAGAATATCAAAATATAAGGGAGGTTTGTGTAATATACATTTTAGTTTTAAGGGAGGTTTATATGGGTTTTTAAAATAGAAGGGAGGTCTGTGTAATTAAGACAAAACAGAGGGGTGGTTAGAGTATTTTACTCATATATATATATATATATATGTAGATATACTTTTTTGAATATAACCATTCATTGTTTTGAAAATACAACTAGGTAGTAGTAGTAGTATAGTAATAGTACTAATTTCTTGAACTTTATAAGATTGGTAATCAATTTATTCATACACTCATTTATTAGTGTTACTAATATGATTTCTTTAATGAAATAAAAATACAATAGTTTTTTTGGAAGCTATATATGATTATGAAATCCAAAAATAAAAATTAAACAAAAATAAAAACAAAGAACACTAATATGTAAAATTTATTTATAAGATATAGATTTTGTGATAAATTGCAATAATGTATTCATCGATTTCAAACAATGTATAAAAACACGTAAACAATTACTACTACATCTATTTATCAATGTGTAATTAAATATTCATTTGATTTATAGTATACGTTTGATCTTACAATTATATTAAAAAAAAGTTTAATTTTGCAACTTGACCTAGCTATTTCAAAATGGGAAAATCCCATATAAAGTCTCTTGAACTAATGAAATTCAAAATCAAGTTGGTAAATTCCACAAATCTTTAATTAGGTCATAGACTCAATTAAAATTTCTGAATGTGGGTAAAATGACTTTACAACCCCTCCCTTTCTTTTCTTCTCTCAATATATTTCCCCTCCCATTCTTTGACTCTTTCTCTATCTCTCCCTCCACAACAACCTCAACTGTGTTATTTTTTTCATCGTTGTTGTGAACCTTTATATTGATTAACATATTTTGTGATGTCTCCTTTTTTTTCATACACGCATGACAACACTTATTCAATCATTTTGTATTAAATGTCCTCTTCCTATGGTTCTTTTCACTCATCTCGTAATTTATAAATAAATATGAAATCAGTCATTTCAACTTAGAAAACAACTTAATCATACTCTGTATTGAGAAAACAACTTGATAATTATGAAGTATATGTGCCACACTCGGTATTTCATTCACTTTATTTTGTGTTTTTCTGAGAATATCAAGATTATTGAATAGCTAAATCAAAGGTGGAGCCTGTATGTGTAATTCTCAAAGAACGAAAAATTGGATTAGGCAATGAACCGGTTACAGCACAGGTTCAAGGGTTAATGGGTCAATTGGGGTCTAACCGGTAGTTGAACCGGTCATATTAAAATATTATAATTTATTAGTGACAATATATATTAATATATTTTTAAACTTCTATAGATAAAAATGAAGATTTTTAGAAAAAAATACTTAAAATCTATTAGTATGAGTTATAATGCCTATACTTATGCAATGATACCTCATTTTCTATAATTATTATATCTTTTTAAATAAATGTTTTCATTATCTTCTTCATTTTTTTAGATTTGTTCTTTCTTTACCTATTTTTCTCTTCATTTGGGTCTTAAACTTCCAATTTTCCTCTAAAAAAAGCAAAAAAAAAGAAACTGGTCCAACCGGTTGAACCACCGGTTTTAACCGGTTCTGACCAGTTCAACCGGCTTCAGACCGGTTTCCTGGTTCAACCATCAAACCAGACCAGACCACTAGCCGGTTCCTGATTCAACCGGTCGAACCGGCCGATCCGGTCCGGTTTTTTATACAATGGTAATTCTTGTATGAACCTAGTTTACCACGTCATGTGTGGTTTAATTAATTTAAATACAACAACTCAACTAGTAATATTAATCCTAGTTGACTGCTCATGTGATTTACATTTCTATTTTTCTTAAAAAATTCAAATTGTTTAATTAAGATTTCACAAATAAAAATAAATAAATATTGTGAAATCTTTTAATTTTATTAATATACCCAGTAATATTTAGGAGGTACCAAATCAACTCATGAGTTATTATATTTTAATTGGTTCGACTACAAATAACGTGACGAACCAGGTTGATACAAGAATTTCTAGTGTGTGAAAAATAAGAGAAATACTTACATACTCTAAAAGCACCACTTCATCTATGTTCTGACTAATTAAAAAATAACAAACCATCTCATTTTAAACATACATGGCTAACGATTCATCTAAACAAATTCAAATTTTTTAATTCTAAAATATATAAACTTCATAATTTAGAAAAACAAAAAAACCTAATTCCCTTCCTTGAGTTATTATTTTTCAAAATCATAAAATTTAAATTTCTTTCTATAATTTATCAATCATAAGAATTAAAATGAAATGAGTTATTATATTTTAATTAATTATACTACATATCAAATGACATTCTTAAATATGTAAGTATTGCTCGAAAAATAATGACCCAAAACATTCGCGCATTCCCTCCAAAAATTTTACACATTCCCTCCATTTGAGGGTGTTATTTTCAGGGTTTTTAAACCCGGAGCGGACCGGCCGGTCCAGCCCGGGAACCGGAGAACCAGCCGGTAAACCGGTCCAGTTCCCGGTCCGGTCCGGGTTGGTATTTTAAAAAAATTTTTTTTTTTAATTTTTTCTTTAGAATTTCATACTATAAATCTAAAATATTCAATTTCTCACCGGTTTGGTCCCGGTCTGACCCACTGACCCTTAATCTAGTACCCCGACCGGTTCAATGACCGGTCCGAGTTTTAATGTTATTTTTCTTGATTCCCACTCCACCTTTCGGTTTTTTTTTTTTTTTTTTCAATCCCCTCTCCCGCTCGAAATCCCATTTTCCCTCGCCTGCGTCGCGTGCTCTGCAGTTGAGCGTGGTCTCCGGCCGCTCCTCCAGCCGCCGTCACCGCCGCCTGCCTCTGTAGCCATCGTTGCCCGTCGAAGGTTGCTGCTGGTCCTGATCATGTAATTTTACTTAATTCATCCTGTTTTGTTCAATCGTCACACTCTTTAAATAATTCTGTTTCCTGTTTCCTTTTTCCCTTCACTCTCAAAAATCTTCATCATTTCGTTTGGATCGGTGATCTTCAACAATCTGCTTCAGCTCCATCTAAGGTTATATTCGCTAAAATTATCTCGATCTGTTTCAGAGTTTATACTGAGCACTTGTATCGTTATCTTTTTTCTCTTGAAGATGAGATCTCCGTAAATTGTGTTTTAACAAATTTGAGTTTGATAAAAAAATCTGGGTTTTAAAGATTACGCGATTTGTGATTTCTCTATAGTGAAATTAAGCTTAGAATTGCTTTACATTTCTTTTACGGCAGGAAAACGAAAGGTTATGCGCTTGTCTTGACGATCTTAGTTTTAGCTATGTTTACGGCCCAGAAAAGTTAAAGATTGATTGTGATTCAGCTTCTGATGTGCTGGGGCTTTTTACATTCATCGGTATAATTTCAGTTTTGGAATTCTTGTATCAATCTTCTGAATGATTTATTGAGGTCAAGATTATTTGATATTTGTTTTTAGGGGGCAAAATCTGCTGAAATTGAAGTATACCACTAATTGTCCTCAACTGACATGGGTAGCTTGTCCTCTTGATTATATCATTGAGATAGGCACTACCCGTAATGCCAAACTATGTGCCTTCATGATGAAAGTTGTGTTTTTGAGATCCGTAAGGTTATATCTCTGCTATTGCTTCACGCTCTACAAGAGTGGGTCAAAATTCTTTAGCTCATTTCTTCTCATTTCTCTGATGGATGGTTGGCACACAAGTTTTTTCACAGTGCCATTCGCATCAATACACGATCTATGTGAAGGTGGTGGGATAAATTTTTCCATATATACATTTAGTATAGTTATACACATACTCCTTCCTATTTGTAAATGATAAGCTTTTACGTGAATGAAGTGCTAGTGTATTATTTCATCTTACTGTGAGATTTGACATGGAGAATAAACCAGATATATTAACACAAAGATATGAATTTGGAAGGCTACTAGGCCAAGGTACCTTTGGAAAGGTATATTATGCCCACCGTAAGAGCATAGCAGCAGAAGTGATACAGGACTGGTCAAGAGGAAATTGATTTTGCTTGCCAATCTCTTTATGAGAGAATGAAAGGATTAGATAAGAATGTTCCAGAGTTGATTATTCTACCTGTCTATAGTGCTTTTCCTAGTGAAATGCAATCTAGGATATTTGATCCTGCGCCTCCTGGATTATTAATAGTATCCTATTGTGTAATAGATTATCAATCAACATAAACTAATTACTTTGTAACTCATATCTTTGTAAGTTGATTTCTTTGAACAAGTTGTGCTTTAATTAAAAGTTATATGGAGGAGCGTCCTGGCTCATTCAATTTGGTTTTTAAATTCACCTATATGGTAATATGGTGTGTTATACCTTTTGATCATTCCATTGACTATTGAGAAGTAGTTATAGGCTTCTACATTCTTATGTTCCTTCCTACATTGACTTTTGTCATTTGTTCATTGTAGACTTGTAGTAGTGATGAAATGTTTAATTTTTGGGTCGAGGTGTAGTAGCTATAGCTTCAGATAGGTTAGAATCTTGAATTGTATAATGAGCATCAGGCAGTTGTTTTGCTTGTCAGGTTTAGGATATGTTTTGGGGCTCATTGAATTTGGTGCTTCATCGTTGAAGCCAAGCATGGAAATTTCACATTAAAGCTAATGTTGTTATGTGTATTATATCTCTTCTGATATGGTTAGCAAATTACAATTTCTTTTCACTCTGTCATGCTTATAAACAACTTTAGAAATGATTAAAACTAGTGAAAAACTAAATGCTAAACAATTTAATGATACAACAGCTGTGTAGCGTTTAATTTGGTTTCACCTTTGTATTTTGCTTGTGGATTTTGTAATCCCAAATTGTGCAGGATAGAAGTTCTTTATTTGAGTTGTTCTTTGGTTTTCATTCCTTGGTGTCTTGAAGGGAACCTTCCTAACTGACAAGGGTTAAGTGCCACTTTCTTATGCTTGGTATTTACACCTCTTGTGTAATCTTTCCTCTCTGACAACAATTCTTGTTTTATCCAAAAAAAACTTTGTTCTGTATGTTTTTGTCTATTTAATTTCAAATATCCCTTTTATTTGTTGTTTAAAATATGCATTATGCTCTGAGCATTAAATTGTTGATCCTAAATATGCATTTCTTGACCTTTTTTATTGACCCATGTTCAAATTGAGTTGCTATGAGGATGCTACAGATTGTTGATAACATTCACACTGAATATTCGATGATACGAGCCTGAGTTGTTATCCGAGCAACCTAACATGGATTCATCCTTCTCCCCCTTTTACCTGGTTAGTTGTAGTGTTTAAGTCTTAATATTTATAGTTTTGTTTGAGGTGATGTTTAAGGCTTTTGTTATAGTCACTTGGCTCAAGAAAACTTAATTTGGTTCATTGATTCTTGTAAGTTCTGTGCACCACAAACTCAAACTTGATATAGAAGTTCTAACTTGATTTGAAAATGTAATTTCTTACTGTGAGCTCAAGTTTGTTTGCAGGTTTTTCCCTGATGATTTTTTTTTGTTTCCTTTCTTGCTTCATTGATATATATATAAACCTTTAGGTACACAGATATGTGAGGAATGAGATCTACCCCATAATCCTTCAAATTAAGGAAGCTGAATCTGAACTATATTTCATGGTGATATGGCTCCTATTTCATGGTGTGAGCATCATATGAAAAAAGCAAAAAAAAAAAAAAAAAAAAAAAAAAGAAGTAAACAGGATGACTTGTTGATTGCTTGTTATTGTTGTGTTAATTTGAGTGGTCAAATTCATATTAGTGGTTGCACACTATCCTTTATTTTATATTTATTCATATCTTTTAACTTTTTGTACTCATTATTTTCTTTAATAGGATCATTATATGAGGATCAAGACATCTAGAAGTTCTAATACAGATTCTCCAAGTGATGTGCAATCAAATCAGCTAGATGAAGAAGAAATGAACCTATATTTAGAGGCTGTAGGTGGTAAAAACAAGAAGGGTTGCATATTTGGCTTAGGATTTAAGGCCAAAGATGTTGATTCCTCATCTTATTCTTATAGGTCTCCTCCTCTTTCCACCAACACAATGCTCCAACCTAATATTGAAAATGTTGTCACAGAGCTTAGACAAGAGAATCACAATCTTAAGCAACAGAATGAAATTATCTTAACAAGGTTGGAAGCACCTGAGTAGAAACTCTCTGGGGTTGTCAACAATCCAAACCTTGAAGCTCATAATGATGATGATAGCCCACCATAACATAGGGTGGTTACTAGGTTGTTTGCCTTTAAATATTTGTGTAATTTGTTTGATATATTATATACATTTTCACTTTAGTACTTTTGTTGCTTTGTAGTTATTAACATACAATCATTTTAGAATTTGGTTTGAATTGTATTTTATTTGCTATTAATTTAATTACAGTTTCAATTTTTTAACCAGTATAGGTTATTAAGATTGACTTACCGTTAAATTCAAAATATAAAAAAAATAATTTGAAAGAAAATATTAAAAAATCTTATAGACAGATTTGTGATGGAAAATTAAATTATATTTTTAAAAAAAGATTTCACTTTGCAACGGATTAGCGACGGAATTTCGTCACTAATCCGTCTCAAAAATTAGTGATGGAATAAATTTTTTTTTAAAAAAAAATTCAATTTGCGATGGATTAGGGACGAAAATTCCGTTGCTAATTCTGAACCAATTAGCGATAGAAATTCCGTTGCCAATCCATCTCAAAATTAGCGACGGAATTTTTGTTGCTAATCCGTCTCAAATATTAGAGATGGAATTTCCGTCACTACTCCGTCTCAAATATTAGCGACGGAAATTAGTCATTAAGGACAGAATTTTCGTCGCTAATTAGAGATGGAAATTCTGTCTCTAAATTAGCTATGAAATTGAAATTTCCGCCACTAACAGAATTAGTAACACCTTTTTTAGGGACGGAACATGTTCCATCCCTAATCCGTCGCTAACATATTAGCGACGGAAATTCCATCGCTAAATTCCGTCGCTAATAACCTATTTTTTTGTGGTGCTACCTCTTGCCCTTAATATAAGATCAATTTAACTAATATGAGAAGATTAAGGAAGCTAAATAAATTAATTTAAATGAGTTATATTTACATTTTTCTCTAAACTAATTTTCCTGACATATAAATTGATATATAATTTAATGATATACATATAAATATTTCATAGAGATCATGCAATATATGCAATAATTAAGTAATTTATTTAGCTTTTTTAATCTCCTCAAATTAGTCAACTTAATCTAATTATATCAAGGACCGGAGGCAGTAGTTTATACTTGATCTTACAAACTCTTAATTACGATGTGTGTGTGGCTTCCGGTACTAATATTACATTCCCAGTTCTTGCTCGTTGTGGTCTAGTGGGATTGGGCACAAACTCCATGAGTACAAGTAAGTCCATTTTCTACTCTCGTTGTTGCCATTGAGAATACTTCAGTTAGGGTATATTTCTTCCCAGCATAGATACTTGGTTTCGCGGAAACCGCATAAAATCCAACAGATAGAAAGGAAAACATTTTTCAACCTTGAAGGAATCAAAATGATTATTTAACCAAAATTGAAGCCATGGAGACATATTTCAATTTGAATTTATATTTGTAAGAATTTCGAGCATACCTGAAATCCGACTGACTTGCTGAAGTACTCACATGAAACCAGAGCACTAATATGGACCCTAATCACGTTACATTGTAAAGACATCAAAGAGAGGAAGATAAGAGAGCATTGATATGAAAGAATCTTTCTAAATAGAGGAGAGTGTTATTCTATATGTTATTATTCAAATCTTACATCTATATAGTATACATACGGTCACATATGAATAGATATAACTGCTAAATGTATGTACGATTACATGGGATTAGATATAACTCTTAAACAATGAAGGAAGATGTCTCCTAATGTATCCATGTCACTTCATCTTTACATAACAGCCCTTCTTAAATCAAGATTGGGCTCTAATTCACCAAGGGTGGATTAGGTATATTCCAACAATATTAGTTTCAAAACCTAAGAATCTGCCAACCCAGCAAGCCCTAGCAAAAGGACAATAAAAGAACAAATGTATGATTGAATTTTTGGTTGCACCTTGAACTTCCAATTAGTGGACCTCATAATGAACGTATCCCTTGCATTTGAAAGTCTTGTCTCAAGGCCAACAACGATCTATAACCATCCTTGACAGTACAAGCACTAGAAAAATTTCCATTCCATTTCAAAGAATCCCTTATTTGGGTTCTAGGAATCGGAAGATTCTTATTAACAACAATAACGCCTTATCCCACTAAGTGAGATTAGCTACATAAATCGTAGGATATCATTGTGTTCCATTGAAATCTATATCTTTGGATAGATTATGAACTAAAAGATCTCGCTTTATAACCACATTGAGTGTATGCTTCGATCTTCCTCTATCTATTTTTAAAGAATTCCATACTACTCGATTGACTCTACTCACCAGCGCATGACAAACTAGACTACTACAATAAAATAATTCTTAAAAAGTTGAAAATTCCATTTCTTATTTGGGCATAGTATAAGGTTTGACACCTCCATCAAAAGATATTCATCACAAACTAGACTGCTACAATGGTCACATAGGCTATTATTTAAAGGAGTATAGGTACTATGGGGATTGGCTTCTTTCCAATACCCCTTCCCATCCTTTTCCTTTTTCCATCATTGGATTGAGATCTCAATGATCCAGATTTAATATTTTATTAAAATAGTATTTTAATTTTACTTAAAAGATACATAAATAATTTTTTTATACAAGATACAAAATAAATTTGAACTGTTAAATTTATTTCTTTATCTACTATGTTATTTTACAATTTGAACATGATGCTGATGATAATGAACTCTAATTTCCTTAATTTTACTCCATATGATCCTAAATGTTGGAACTAGAGTACTGAGAGGTTTTGAACTAGTGACATCCGATTCTAGTGAAACTTTGCAGTTAATCCAAAATGAAGTACCAGATATACATGAAGATCGGAATATTGTGCTTGAGATCAAGACACTACTATAAAAGAGGGATTTAACAACATCCCTTTTTTGGCATTTCTTCAAAGAAGTATTATAGATAATAGTTTTTTTTTTTTTTGAAATGTTCAGAAGTTACGATGCTTCCTAATATAAGCTTCAAAGCTTAGTATTAAGCTTGTGCGACACTTTCCTAAACAAGCGCCATACAAAACATTTATTTAAAAAAAACGAAAGACCAAGCTATGGCACTTCTCAGGAAAGCGCCGTAGCTGAGTTAATTTTGTAGCATTTTTTTATTTGAAAAAAACCTTATCCGATGCTTAAAAATAAAATGCTGGATAAGGGTGAGAGTAAGTAAAAAAGATATTATTATTCAGAATTTTGTGTTGTAGTAAGTCAAAAAAGAAATCACCTACTTCATTTTTGAATTCTAAAAAAAAGGCCCTTGGCCGTCCCTTGATTATGAAGGGCCGGCGCTTTATATTCAAATGCTGGCTAATATTGGAGGGGCCTTAGCCTGGGCTTGAAAATCAAGCGCCGATTAAGGCCAAATATTGAGGCCTTACCAGTTAAGGCCCCTAGAATATTAAATATACAAGGCACCAGGTACCTTGAATATTCAAAGTACGCACATGGTGCCTTGGATATTTTAAGGCACCATGTGGTGCCTTGGATATATTTAAGGTTTTTTCAGGCATTTTTTTACAATATGCTATTTAATTTTCACCGGCGTTGTTTTCATTTTCATTTTCATCTGCCTGTGTTTTCTTAGCTCCTTCATTTTTCAGAACTCTGTTGCAGTATAAAGCTTTCTCTCCCATATTTGTTTTTCTTGTCTAAGCCTCTTTCAGAATCTCCCTAGCGTGTAAGAGTGTTTTTTCTCAATATTTGGTTCAGTTTTTTTTAGTTAAAATCTATCATGATCATATATGTGTGCTCATAATTTTTTTTCCAGGTATTTATTTGAAGGGTCAACTTTGTCTTCTTGAACTTCCTATATATTGTAAGGTTTTTAATTTTTGAGCTTGCAAATATAATAATACTTAGTTTAATTCATTTTGTGTATGATTTTTATGTAGTATTATGAAGATCAACGTTGTGTCCAATGACTGATGAACAAGTGGATGAAATCATTGAGTAACAGTGTGAATATATGGTCAGGCAATTAGTTAATATTTAGATACATATGTTAGTTTGTTTCTTTACCTATTCTGGTGTTGATTATTCTCTTAAAATTTGTGTACAATTACATTAATTGTAATTACATATATCTAGTACTGATTTTATGAATTAGTTATGTGTTGTTTCATTCTGATTTGGTTTACTTTTTTTTTTTCTATTTGTATTGTAAATTGCTATGGATTTGTACTGATTTTACTTGTGTTCTGCTTTCTACAAAAAGAGGTTTTGTAGCACTCAATTTGTAGCGCTTATGTTAAAAAGTGCTACAGCTTCAAGTGAAAAAAACGTTTGGTAGCGCTTTGTTAAGAAAGTGCTATGATAGGTTTATCCATTAAAAAGGAATAAACATATACTATAGCGCTTTCCTACATAAAGATAGTATTAATTATTTATAAAATAAAAATTTCTCCTATTGTAATGCTTTATTTGGTAAGCGCTGCATTAGGTTTTTTATTAATAAAAAAAGGGTAAATATGCATCCAACACTCTGATATATTTTTGGAGGTACAATCAGCACCCTAAAGTATTTAAGAGTGCAATCAACACCCTAAACTACTTTTGGAGGTGCAATCATTACCCTAAAGTATTTAAGAGTTCAATCAGCACCCTAAACTATTTTTGGAGGCGCAATCAATACCCTAATATATTAAACATAGAGCAATTACACCCTTTCACTAACAAAATACTAATTGGGGCCTTTTCATCTTTACCCTTGGGGTCTACAATTAAAAATTAACTAATGATTGCATATAGACAAACCTAGGATCGTTCTCTCTTCTCGAGGAGCCTTTTATAGATTTCTAAGCAATCTAAATGCCATGCAAATACAATAAAATAAGGGAAAATTGGTTTTAGTTTTTTTTCCAAATCAATAAACTAAGGACTAATGCAATTTAATTAAATGCTAAACTATTGTTTTTGGTTTTTTTAGAAATGGGATAGATATGAAGAAATGAATCTTAATAGCAAAGTAAATGACTTTTGTAATATTCTGAATTTTAGGGTTGGAGGCTTGTGAATAAGCCTAAATTAAGTGGATTGCTAAGCCCCGATTTAGTAGGTGTTTCAAACCTATTCCCTAACGTTTCTTATATCTTTGAGGTATTATTAAAGGGAATAAAATGGTGAATCAAAAGAGTGTGGGAAAATTATATACAAAAATGGAATTTGTTGGAGTTGCAAGTGCATATCATTTCATTTAGGCCTGAGCAAGGAGCCCACAACCCAGTAAGCCCGCCCACACCCGTAATAAATTTACCCATTTTCGGCCCACCTAAAATAGGCCCGTAACGGGCGGGCAAATTACCCGCCCATTTAAGCATTAAACGGGCGGGCTATGGGTACCCCTTCGGGCTGCCCATACCCGCCTGTTTATTTTTTATTTATTTATTGGTTTTATTTAATTAAGCTAATGCCTAATATTAATATCACTCATTCACAGATTCACTCACTCATCTCATTCTCATGTCCATCACGTAAATCACATTCAAGAATCACGCTTCCCACGTCTCAGAATCTCATATCATAAACCCTCTCGTCCTTAGTCGTCCTCACCCTGTCACCACTCACCACTAAACGTCTAACCCTAGCCAGTAGCACGGAAACCTCGTCCTCAGTCCGACTGTTTGCATACACGCAAAAGGACTGAACATTTTCCAGTCCTTACCTCAGTCCGAGAAATCCAAATAAAGCGGGCAAGTCACAATCCTTGTTCTCACTTAATTCTAATAAAAAATTGACACATGGTGTGTACAATGAAGAGCGATACAAAAAGTCTATTGCAAGGTTCATCATAAAAGATGAGATGCCTTTTCAAATTGTTGAAGGGGAGGGTTTTAGAGAGATGTTGCAGGAGGTTGAACCAAGGTTTAAAGTCCCTTCATGATGGACAATTGCTAGGGATTGCTACCAATTATATTTGGAAGAAGCAAAACAGTTGAAAAAAATATTTTAAGCAGTCTAAAATTCGCGTATCCCTTACAACAGATTGTTGGACTTCAATCCAAAATGTCAACTACATGTGCTTGATTGCTCATTGGATTGATGATGATTGGAAACTACAAAAGCGAATTTTGAATTTCTGTGTCATTGAAAATCATAAAGGGAATACAATTGGCGATTCCATTGAGACATGCTTATTGAATTGGGGTATTGACAAAGTCTTTACAATTACAGTTGACAATGCCTCTGCCAATAATTCTGCAGTTGCATATTTGAAGAAACGCTTAAAGAGTTGAGATGGTCTAGTGCTTGATGGTGAGTTTATGTACATGCGATGTGCTGCACACATTTTAAATTAGTTGTGACTTAAGGCTTAGATTCTGAATTTATGATTGTGAATGTTACTATGTGATGTTTTAATTTAAATTAAAAGGTACATTGCAGACAATTATATGAGTATTATGTGTTTGTTAAATGCAAAAGCGCAGTACTGTAGGGCTTAAAGTATGGCAATAAATTGTTTTACAATTTGCAATAGCAGGGATTTTTTTTAATAGCATATGCTAAACGGGCTGCCCATTACCCGCCCAAATCTGGACGTGTATGTCCAGCCCATTTATTACTGGGCTATCTCAGGTACTTAACGGGTACGAGCTAGCCGTACCCGTTAAGACATAAATGGGCGGGTAATGGGTTGACCTTTGGGTCAGCCCAGCCCGCCCATTACTCAGCCCTAATTTCATTGCTTTCAATGAGGCAGTGTTGTTATACAATGTATTTCATTGATCAAATGATGTTCCAAAATTATGAAATTTTATAGGGTGAAAGTATAAATCCTAAGCTTTAATTTGATAGGTATATGACACAATTAGAGCTATATACAAAAAGTTATGAATTTTTGAAGTTAGCCCAGAAAAATTGTGATTTTTCTGGAACAACTTACAAAAATTAAAAATCTGGGAATGATGTGCTTTCAATTGGAAAAAGGCTATATTTTTTCTTGAAACTAGACTCAATAAGAGTTCTATAGCCTTTAGAATCACTCCAATACAATATCTACAAATTTAGTTATGATTTTTCAAAATTTGGGCAAAAATTTGCCAAAATTTTGTAAAAATATGAAATTGGGAAAATTAATTAATTAAATTGGGATATATTATTAAATTCATCATCTTCTTCCCTCAACACCAAAACTGACGTGATTAAGCTGAAATACAGAGAGAAGGTGTGAGAAATTCTAGAGAGAAAAAGGAGGAAAAATCTTACAAAGATAGGTGATTTTATCGGTAAATTGGTTCCTAACACGTATAACTCCGATCTTAAGCTACTTCTCTATGTTCTTTAAGGTTTGGAAGCTCAAAATCTGTTGTTAAACACCTAAGGTTTTCAACCAAGTCAAGGAAAACCTAGTGGGAGCTTGAGGTAACTTCCAAACTCTTGTATATTGACTATTCTAGCTGTTGTGGACAATTTAATTGGTGAAATTTTTCTAGATAGTTATTGGTTTTAAAAATGGAAAATGGATGTGTGGGGCTGCTATGCTGCCCAAATTGGTACTAAATGGTAGTTGTAACCTAATGGAATATAGTCAATAAAGTGGTTAGGAGTAAAAAGGAACGTGTTTACGAAGCCAAAATCGCAAAACCCCGATTTGCCTTGGAGTACTGCTCAATTTTGGTCAGGGATGTTAGAGGGCCTTAGAGTTGGATTTTCAATTATTTGATGGTTTCATTGAATTCAGGAGGGAAAATTATGTGGGGTTACAGTTGGTCACGTTTTCGGAAAAGCCCGAAAAAACATAATTACGAAAACGCCCTTGAAACCCTGAAATATGGGCTGTCAAGGGTATTTTTATAATTTGACAATGAATTTGGTAATTCCAAGTCTGGAAATAGATTTCTTGGTTGAAAATATGTCAGAATAGCCCATGTCACAATTTCAAAAAAAGTACAACCACACCGGGTACTATAAGGCCGGGCCGGGGTCCCGGGGGCAGTTTGATAAATTTTTACCATAGGCTAATATAACCATAATAAATACTATGAAAGTGTCTAAAATGGTACATGGATAGGTTATAACCTAATTATTATCCATTTGATATTTTAGGACCGAGTTGAATGCCTGTAGTAGGCGCGTTTCATGAAGCGGACCGTTCGAGACTAGAAAAGGATTCAGCTAGGAACTACTATCTCTCATATACTATGTGACTATTTGTATGATACGTGTTACTATATTTTGTGATTTGAACACGTGCGAGAGGCATATTGCTTGGTTGTGGTTCGGTGCCCAGCCAAGGTATACTAGTATTGCCTAGCTATAGTCGGTGACTCTACTGAGGTACACGTAAGGGTTTCAACTGGATAGTTGTCATGAACTTTGTGTACATTAACAAATTGATGTGAATTTTCATTTTACTTGATACGGTGCATTGCATATTTAATTCTTGCATTTTATATGTTGATAGTATGTTTCTACTGAGATTCTCTAGAATCTCACCCCTTTTTATAAATAAAATGTCTCAGTGGGTACCAACGGCTTAAAAGGCAAGGATGTAGACACGGGGAACTAAAGGACCCGTTTCTCAAGATGAAGAAAGTGGTTATATATAGTCTTTACTTCTGAATATTTTGAGAAATTGTATATATTACCTAACCCTGCGGGGCATTCCTCAATGTAGTCATGCACTAAATATCAGTATTTTGTTGCTATTCCTGTGTTAACCATCGAACTGAGTGCAAACACTTAGATAATATGAAAAATCAGATAAGGATATGACAGCTTTCTTGGCTTCTTAAAATGATTTAAGAGTTAATTCATCATCAAGTCAAAGTGAAAACCTCAAGCAAATGCATTGAGTCCAATTTATCTAATGAAAGACTAATCATATGATCGCATTCATAGTCATCTCTTAAATAAATTGTTAAAAACCAGTTGATGTGTGTGTGAAAATTATTTTAATGTAATTATTTCCTCTTAAATGAAAGCACAATCGCGACACTCAATATGAAATAATTCAACTATACACCATAGTAATCACATACAATGTATAATCTCATTAAAACATAAGGAAATAATTTCAATACATAGTCCAAGTGAATCAACACAAAGTTCAACACAATTGTTAACCAACAAGGACAAATAAACATCTATCCAAGTCTCATAAACATGTATCAACTACATAATCAAACCAAACATATCACAATTAATACATATAATGAGCTAATGGAAAACTAATCAACTCCCTTTGTAGCACATTGAAGTTATAGTCACCTTTTTTGCCACCAAAAATCATAGGAATCAGCTACTCATAATTATTGGAGAATAACCATAGTTTGTACACTGGAAAAAAATGGAAAATAGAGACTCACTAGAATCTAGAATTATTTCACCGGAAACTGCATGAACTCACCGGAAAGCTCAAGAACTTGGCCGAAAAATTTAGAAAATCACCGGGAACCACTAAATCTCACGAGAACTCACATAGGAAGAATGAGAAGGTTGACACTATATCTTTGAAGAAAAAGGTTGAAGATCTTCGATGAAGTTCAGAAAGAATAAGGTAGCCGGAAAGTTTAGAAACTTACTGGAAATAATAGAAGAAAGCCAACGATGCTCTTGAAGGGTAAGGCCGATAGTGATTCTAGTCCTACGACATTATGTCTTTGAGCTTTGTTTAGTTGGAAATGGAGGTTGGAGGATGCAGATCGTGGTGGGTGTAGTGTCTTCCCTTTTGATTGTCTCTCTTTGGTCTTTGATTTGAGTGATGTTCCACGACGCTATTTCTCCATACCCGAGATTCTGGTTTTCATTTCTGTGAAGTTCTCAGCTCAGATTTGTTCCTGTTGTGTTTCTCGCCAAAACCAAGATGCCAACAATGGAAATATAAAGAGGGGGGAGGTCCTTGGGATGGTGGTGGCTCTCCGTCTCTTTCCCTCTCCTCTCAAGCTCTTGTTGAAGATCTGGTATGCTCCCAACTCCCTCTCGCCGCCTCCAACTGCTATCGAGCTCCCACCTTTATATCAGGTCTCTCCTTTTACTGAAGAAGAAGGGGCACAGTAACCTAGGTCCTTGGTCAAAACACAAGTTTTGACTAGGGACCTATTAGAAAACTTGAAAAGTTTTGAGGAGAGAATGAAGTGCTAATGTTTGAAATGTTGGTAGGGCCTAACTATAATTGCCCAAACATATGGGTACCTTATTGAAATTTTATTTGCCCATTTTCCACCACAAATGTGTGATTTTCAAAAATTATGGGGCCCTTCCTGTAATTTTCGCCAGTCTCCAAAATCTCTAATTTTCACCCTCCAAAATCTCAAATTTTCACCCTCCAAAATCTCAAATTTTCATCCATAACACTTACAATACAATATTAAGCACAATGTAGTATCAAAAGTTCAAGAAATCATTTGTGTAAATAATTAACCAATTATGATCATTTTGTCCTTATTTACCATTAATTCAATACAAATGTCCCTAATTAAAATTAGTGCCTAATCATGCAATATTATCCCAAAAAATGCATTAAAAATCCCAATTTAGTTATGAAAAATTATATAAAAATATGGTTCAATCAAATGCTAACTCCGTTTGTTGACACACTTTTTCATCGATCTTAAACCCTAAACCTTGAGTTAACATTCTATTAGTGAATGTGTGCAATTGTTCTATTTTTAATACATTAGGGGCAAAATTGCACCCTTAAATACTAAAAGAAGGAATGAACATGTTGAAGTAAGATCGATGAAATTGGAAAGAAAAGAGTGTGTCAACAAACGGAGTTAATATTCTATTAGTGAAGGGGTGTAATTTATCCATTTTTAATACATTAAGGTGTTGATTACACCTCAAAAAATACATTAAGGTGCTGATTGCACCTATAAAAATACTTTAGGCCTTGTTTGGTACAAGGCACTAGGAAGTAGGGACTAGGATTGGGTCAAGGATTGAGCTACTTACATTGTTTGGTACGAGGGATTGGGGATTACCTAGGATTGCGAGTATTATGAAAGTTAGATTGTTGTAAAGCCACCTCCCCCTGATATTGTGTTTGCAATCATGAGATTGTAAATTTAAGAGACAAAAATATCCCTATTTATAATATTTTTTAGCCAAAAATACTCTCTTTCGATTTTAACCTAAATCAATATCATTCTGCATATCGCCTTCCATCTTTGTCATTTGCCACAAGGTTTGTGAACAAGTATTCAAAAGCTCGATTTCCCAAAATCGATGCGACCATGGCTTTTTCTTCATCATTCCACAAACACACCTCTTTAAGAAATCCTTAATTCCTTCCCCTTCATTGTTCTCTAAAATATCATTCAAAACCTCATAAACCCAAACTTCACGAAACCCAAACACTTGCCCTTTATAAAAAGATGTTGGCAAATTCGTATAACCTTCAGAGGCAAATCAAAGAAAGCCCAGAGCTTTCTTCAAAATCTTCACTTCCCTGTATCAAAATGGAGGAGCCTAGTCTTGATTTGAAACATGGTCTTATGTCGTCGACTCATCTCCACGGCCGAGGCCGTGCTTGCTCAACTGGCCCGGTTCAGTTTGGTGCACACGTCAGGGGTACGCTGTGTCGGAGAGGAGGCTAAAGAAGCGTCTAATGAGCCAAGAGATCTTGAGGAGGGTTCTAATGCCATTGCCGTAAAGGTTAGCCTTTCAGTGGTTGAATTTCTGGTCGACTCCAAGCAAGATCTCTGTTGTGTCCATGGCTTGATTTTTGATCTAGTTTGGTACTTATTGGATGAGTTGTGTAATTATATTATTCTTTTGTTCATCTTTCTTCCTAATTAGTTGATTCTGCAATTTGATGTTCCTTTCAGACATGATGATAATTCTATACTGTAATCTATATTAAGGAAGCCATGTTCTATTTCTGACGAACGTATCCATACTTCAAAGTACTAAAGTAAATAAATTATGGGTGATTACAATTGGGATTGGGATTGGGTTGGAGAGGTACAGTGGCTAAGGAAAGAGGTTTGTTATATATATTTTTTATTTATAAGAACAGGATAATCTTTTTATAATTTATCACTAATTATGAAATAAAATTAATTTAAGCTGTACCTCTAAATACTACCGTGTACCAAACATAATTTAAAGCCTCAATTTCAGTTCCAGTCCCAGTCCCAATCCCTATCTATCAAAATTTCATGCTTTGTACCAAACATGGCCTTAGAGTGCTAATTACACCCTTAAATACTTTAGAGTGCTAATTGCACCTCCAAAAATAGATCAAGATACTGCATGCATCTTTACCCAAAGAAAAATTACACAACCCTAGACTTTTTTTATCTTCAGCCCTCATCAGCCCCACACTAGTTTTTGCGAATCGCACAAGTTCCCTCTCAAAATTTCTCTTCTATTGCCATTTCACTATTGTGTTCATCGATGCCATCCTTCACCAATTCCATTTTCCCCTTCCCCTTCCTTTTTCTATGGGCCACCTTTACCCTTTTCTTTGTTCTCTTTACTCTTCCCTTTTCGCAGCCGTACTCCATATATTCCCTATTCACCATCATCGGCCACTCTCCCTTTTCCCTCCAAGCACCCATTTTCCTCCTTTCCTCTTTTTGTCAAACGCAAGTCATTAGCTTGGGGTTCAGTTATCGAAGGTAGTAGTTGGGGTTTAGTCATCTCATCTCGTGGTCTCTATCCAACAATGTTTTGGCCTCTTCAAGGTACCCTTGTTCATGTAAGCCCACAGTTTCTTACTTATGTGTCTCCAAAAATGGGGTTTCTATGAATAAATAATGAATGAATTGACAAAAAGAGTTTTTGGTACTTTAGTTGGTAAGGCACTTTTGGGTCAAACTGTTCTAGGCTTGTAATTAGGGTGGCCGATTCAACTTATAGTGAAGTCGATGGATCTGATCCAAGTGAGATTCTGAATCCCACCTAACACCAACATCAACCTTTATGGCTAATGAAAGCAATGGAGTCAACAACTCAACAATGAAAGCAAAGAAGCTGAAGGACAAGATGGCTGAATTTCAGGTAGATTGATCTTAATATCTCTGAGAGATTTGTTAAATAAAAAATTATGTTCTTTAATCTAACTTGTTTCAAAAATCTTTGCAAGTCTTGCGGGAAGCCATCCATCGACAATATTATGAGGTTGTTGAGAGACAGGTCATTACAAGTTTGAATTTCTACTCGTTACTTGCTGATTTTAACTATCTACAATTTGATGCACACAAGTTTCCTTGATACAATTTTTTTGTTTGGTCATGTAACTAGCATGAGGGTTGATGAGGAGGTACTTTTTATATTCTAAGTTTTGCTTTACTTGAAGAAAATGTTTGTTTGAAGGTATTCTTATAATTGTTTAACATTGTGTATATGATTGATAGATTAATCACTACTACAAAAAAGCAAAGTTGTGGCTCTTGGAAGCGCCACGGCATTTTAATTTTTTTAAAAATACCCTCTTGTGGCTTTTGGTGGAGGAAGGGCCAAAGGTGGGGGCGGGTCTCCTATGGCGCTTGGTCAGCAAGTGCCACAAGAGACCAGACCACACAATCGCCACAAGAGGTCCCATTCTTGTGGCTTTTCCTGGGTCCTCCTTTTTTTTAGGGTTCTTCATGTGGCCTTTTTATTGTTTTTGGGGTTCTTCCTGTGGCCCTTGTTTAAAGAAGCACCATAGGAACTTCTTTTTTTGGCGAATTTTTTGTTCATATCTCCCATAATTACAATATTGCACACTGCATGGTCTAAACATTTTGTATCTATATCCATAGTACAACGAAATAAGGAAAAGCAAACAATAATGATAGATAACTTTAAAATGTTACAAACAAATGATTAATTAGCTAAAGTAGTACATAAAATAGTTATACAATATATTGTACGTGAATGAAATACAACAAATTCAACTTGAATACATGTATGACACAACCATTGGCAAGAAACAACACAACAAAGACCAGCTAGTGAATAGTATAGCTACTAAGAGATTTGCCTAAACACATATTCACACTATTCCTTGATCACTTCATTAAGCTGATGGTCAGTCAAAGTGTCACAACGTTGATCTTCATAATACTACACATATATACAACCAGCCACAAATTAAAATGAATTAAAATCAGTAAAACATAATTATTAGGCACTAATTAAATTTAATTAAAACACAATATGAAGTGCAACTGAATGACTTACTTTTTAAGGAATAAATGGCTGATCATGCGTAATTACATCCTTCATAAATTTCATGATGTAATACCTACAGTTATTGTAATTGGGTTGGAAAGGGCACTGCAAAAATATAAGGCAATATTTAACTCTGTTTATGAATAAAAATTGTGTACTAACAAAGTTTGAGTAAATTCATATATCAGTACCAATATCTTTTTCCAACGATAGTTAAGGTGAGGGTCAGCTGCTTTAGAAAAGCTTAAGGATACAAAGGACTGATACGCAGTCAATGCGCTAACAAAACAAATAGAAACTAATTACTTTTGGTTATTCAATCACATATGCAAATATTTACACATACGCACGTACGCTTACCTATTAAACAATGGTAACATATCAGAACGATTTTGTGGAAGATCAATTTTTAGGGGATCCACATAGTAAATGCGAGGGCCTAAAAGTTCCGCTGGATTAATAACTACCAATATCCAATGGAGCCTAAAATATTTTAAAAAATTTGTTTCAACAATCATAGTATGATAAAAGTTAAACAATAAAAACAAAAATTATACCACTAATAACTTACCCCGCATTGTATGTCACTAAAAATAGCGTAGTTGGTGGAGCTTTCTTTCTAAAGCAATCTTTTAGATTATTAGATTGCGCATTTATATCTACTTTACCCCTATGGTAGCCAATATGATAAGGGTTGACAAATACGAATTGGACCCTATTTGTATCAATTAAGATCTCATAGTACAAATGTTTAGTATAAAATAAACAGTGTCATGAAAAATAAAAGGAATGAAATAAGAAATATTAATAACAGTGATAAACGATAATGGTCAAGTGCCTTATCCAGATGTTGATAACTGAAGTACTAACCCAATCACGAGTACATATGTCGTGCACGACCTCGGCAGTAACATAATCAACTAGACCACCAACATTGTAGATATGTCTTTCAAGATGTATTTTCAGTCCTCGTTCACCAATCAATTGTGGTGTAATCAATACTAATTGATCGCGATATGAGGTCGGTCTTTTTTTGCTCTGTTGGCTAGCCGATGCTTTCGACTTGGGTTGTGTTGTCGAATACTTTAAGATCTTACCATAAGGTTGGATTTGTTTATCTCTAGACTGTCTACCTTGTGAAAAATCAGAAAAATAAATCACAGTTTTAGATGAAAGTATGAATGAAAATTGCAGGGAATTGTAAATGAACGACCTTTTTATATGGCTTGATAAGACCTATTGGCCAAGCAACATAGCCACCTACAACATCTCTCACCATTATTTTCTCATCCTGAGACGGGATCGGTAAGAGGGCGTCTTCATTTATGCAGACGTCAACCCTCACTCTGAGTGTGTTTTCAGGCAACGGTGAATTGTACAGTGTGTCCTTATCAATGTTGCAGGCAGCACCCACTGCAACCGCGTGCTTGGAAGCTTGATCGGCATAAACTTGCATTGAAATTTGCCATATAGAAAATAGAGTTAATATGTTATAATTTGCTAAATTATAATGTAATATAAAGTTACATTGAGAAGAAATTAATTACTAAAGGAAAAGAGACTTTAGGCATGGAAGTGCAACTATCTCTAACACTTGGGCTATCACAGAAGGGAACATTTTGTGTTGGCATACACTGCACCAACTGTTGTATTTGTGTTGTTAACAGTGCATTCTGTTCTTGCATGAAACACATTTGTTCTAAGAATTGTTCTTCTCATTGTTCTTTGTAGCATATTTGTTCTTGAAGTTCTTGAATTTGATGCTTGAAACTAGTTATCTCCTCACGCAGCTGGGAAATGTCACTTCTATTGGGGAGCTTCTGACGTCCGAAGTATGCTGATGGGGTGATAGCAAAAATAGTACTGTGAACACGACCATCATACTGGGGTACTCCTAGCACTCTACTCAACAAATCGTCCTGACCAACATAACTAGCCAAAGCAGTATCCTCCTGTGCCATTTGTCGCTATCACAAAAAGAATTACAACAATATTAGTTATTATAAATCAAGTGCATTTAAGTAAAGCCAATTATTTATTGTACGCATAATCCAATACTTACACAATATTCGGCTACTCTTTTTGCTTCCTCACTACGAATTTCATCTTTCTTATTTGTGACACCGGCTACCCACAAATCATGTCGTGGAACCTGTGTAATGTCTGAACTTGATTCTTCTATCTGCACAGCAAATTTAGTTAAAGTTAAATGATATTCATACAATTTATCTACAAATGAAATAATCATTAGTTCATACTAGTTTTCTTTCTAACTGTGCGTATGAAACAGGTGTTTGTATGTACCAATATGCCATAATGGTTGAATTAGCACGATTTTTCTCGCTCAACTCCTATTTGGATCAAAATGATTCATATCAATACATAAATGTTAATTACAAGTAATAGGGAAAGTCAAACATATTATATTACCAAGAATTCCAGAGTTGTATGTGTTCTGATAAACTCATTTCACATTTCTTGAGTGATGATTCCTTCGTACAATGTCGGCGGTGTAGTAATGATAATCTCATTATCATCCCTCAAGAAGTATTTGACAAGATCAGAACAAAACTTTCTCATAAGTTTTTCGGCTTTTCTTAGGACGAAGGTCTTCCGATCATCATCAATAATAAAAATGCTGTATAACAATAAAAAACAACATATATAATATGTAAGATTGAAATTAAGTGAAACAAAGCAAACCAAACAATAACATAATTAATGTGTTACACGTACTTCATCTCAGTTGTCATCCTCATAATTTTTTCTTGCCATTTTCCAGTTTTGAACTGTAATAGGGACTCTGTATCAAACTGTAGTCCCAATCAAGTTATTTAATGAGCTACTGTTCTCGCTGAATGGGTTTCCCTTTTCATTCCACTCTAGTTGTAACTTGATTCCCTTACTTCTCAGTTTGATCAACCTCACCATAACTGTCCTGCCACGTCTTACATTCTCCTCAAGGCAAGTGCCACACGTGGCGCGGCACCAGCTATGGTGCCTGGCTGGCTAGACGCCATAGCTGGTGCTATTAGCTTGATGTGGCGCTTGCTTGAGCAAGCACCACCTCAGGCGCAAATCAGTTGTGGCGACTGATGGGTAAAATAATAATTTTTTTAAAAGGAAGCTGTGGCACTTCTTTAAAGAAGGGCCATAAAATGGGCACCACTTTTTACCCTTTTTGTAGTAGTGATCGAATTGAGACAGGACAGAATGTGCAAATTTTCCAAATGGCTATTTAGGAACAAGAGGCCAGGTTTGTCAATTCTTCTATGTGTGGAATTTTCCTTTACGCCCTCGTCAAGTTCTTATTCATTATCTTTAAATCTTATCATTTTGAGTGTTAAATCCATTCTACACTTCCTGCAGTCTCCATATTAGTGTCTAGAGGCTAGGTGAAATATGTTGATGATATTCCTTGGCATGCGATAGCTAATGCTATAAGATTTAAACAATTTTCCCTTGTTTCTTACATTTAGTTATCATCATACATAATAGACACCCTGGCAGAAATTCAAGAACAACATGAAGCAGTTAGAGATGCTGAGAGGAAACTTCTTGAATTATAACAAGTATTTAATCAGTCCATTTTGATTGAGTATATTAGCTAATATATTAATCAACCTGTGCCAATGAACTTAGCTTGGAGTATTGTGTGGGTATGTACTTTATTTATTTATTTATTAGTAAGTAAAGCTTTATCAATAGACCTATATTATCAAGACTCAAGAGAGCCCTAAAATATATCAAAGGCTAAGGCTCCGTAACTTTTTCAAGACACAAAGGAATGGAGCCAACAACTCTATATCAACTTATAAGCAAAGGGCATACAAATTGTGATGGCATCAAGATTAGTGAATATAGATGCTAATTGTAAGGGAATTGATTTTGCAAGCTCCGTGATCCAAAAGTAAAATTGAAGCCACAGGTAATTGATCTCTCTGGTGATTATGATTTTCTCACCCTTCTATGCTTCCAATATTTATAGCTTTTATTGTTTACATTAATGTTTTTGGATATCAAAAAGCTTGAAGTTGTACCCCCAAGCTGAACTATTCTTAATTGTTTTGAGTGACCGAAGATACAAGTATAGTGATCTAGTGGAGCCTTGAATTTATAATGCCTTGATTAATTGATTACAGGGTCATGTGGCCTTTTAAATCTTTGTATAGTAGTGCTTGTTCTTTTGAACAACGGACTTATAATTGAGAATTTAGTGAAGGCTTGAAACTCTTCCGCTTATTGTTGTTCTTGATATTCATACTGATGTATATTTGTGTATTAAGCTACATAGCTTTTCCTCCAGAGCTCAATGCAGTATTTTTTTTTCAATTTTTTTGCATTATGGTTGGTTGATTAAGTCTGGATTTTGGTTTAGCTCAAAATCATTGAGAGATTGGCCGCTCTACTCATGTATTGGTAATGATTTAAATGGATTTACTAAATAATACATATTCATCGGACAATTTGTTGAAGGTCATTTCTTAAAATTTTATTTGCCATTATGTTATCAAAGTTGTGCTTCCTATGTAGTCTTACACTTGCAATATTTCCAACGGCTTCGTATTTGGCAGAAATTCTTGCATAACAAAAGCAAATATCTAAACCAATAAGTTGAGTTACATTGATTTATTTAATTCGTTTCTATCATTTTCAACCCAGTCCTTTTGTTTGGGTATCGTTTGGTATGCAGTTTTAGCACACATGGTCATTTTTGTGTAGGAATCTCAAGATAGCAACAAAGAATATGCAGCCATGTCTGCTCCATTTTGAAATAAGATAATTAAAAGCCTGCGAGAAGATTTTATTAGCTATAGGTATTTCATAGTGCGCTTCTATATTATACTGAGGTCCTATGAAATTTTGGATGATATTGATTTGGCTATAGACTGCAGAGATACCTGATAAATCCAAATTTAATATATTTTATCTCACCTTATTCATTCATTTTGGAGATTATTTTAGGCTAATTTGGATTTATTATATAATATTTGGATAGTTAGCCAATTTTGAGAAATAATATAAATTTGAATTGATTATGATATTATTGAGTTTAAATTGTTAATATTCTTATTGCTATCTTGTGATTAGATAATATTTTTAAATATATGATAGATCACGATTTTATTTTATTCTTACAGGATAAAGAAAAGGATATTACAAGATCCTAAGGTGCAGAATTTTTCTTAGAAACTAAAATAGAATTTAATGGTTGGATTTTATTAGGCTTTTTGAATTTTAATGGGCTTAAGACTGGACCCCAAAAACTCTCTCTTCCCTTCATTGATTAACCTAGCCGCCAACAGAAAAGGAGGCACTCGCTGACGCTGAGAAAGAGGCCAAGACGCATGCTGAAAATTACACATTCACAGACGCTGAAGCGGGGGTTCTGTTCGGCAAAATACAACTCACGGGGCCCACCACCATTCCCTTAATATCCATTTAATTTCCATCATCACCTATCATTCATTCATGGACACTGGAAGCATGAAAGAGCTTGGAAGAGATATTAAATCCATGGCAGCTTAAGCTCTTTTAGGAGGCAACTTGGAAGGAGCATGGAGGAAGTTAGAGCCTAGGAGCTTACATATGAAGACCACAAGGGAGTGTTTTTCCTTTTATCAATTTATTTCAAGACTTTGAGATTGTTTAGTTTTAAATAATTTTGGGTTGTACTAATTGAGAACAATCTAGTTTTAGATTGTAGACTTATTATTGATTTGGATTGAATTGATATTTTGGATTTGATTTGTTCTTAAATGATTGTTGGGATTTTTCTTTGCGAACCCTTTTGGTTGTCAATTAGATTATTAATCGAGTTTTCATTATTAATTTAATTGTCAATTTGAGTTTAATCTCTTGATTGTTTAATTAGATTGATTAATTGTCGAATTGTTTAATTAGGCAATTGTGAACATAATTTCCAAAACTATTTTAAACTATTGTGATTGGTTTAATGAATTTAATTAGCCAACATTTATTTCATTATGAGTTTTCTAGTGGAATAAATGTTATTGAGCTTGAGGGTTTCCCATGTTTCAATTAGATGATTAAGTTTATTAATTCCAATATTTCATCAACCTCCCTTTGGTCTAATAAATTGAATGGCGAAGAAAGCTAAATCCATGTGAATCCTAAGTTATCCCTTTCACCATCATAATTGAACTAAACCTTTGTTGATTGTCTTGCTTTTGATTATTCTCTTTGCTTAGCATTTTAATTCCACTTTCATAAAAAACCCCAAAAATTGTATTCAAATTCATATACATTAGTTTCATTCTCATATAAGTTTTAAAATCAATTGCATTAGTACATTTAGTTTGTCTGATTGCATTTAGGTAGTAGTGTTTTGCATTTTAGTTTAGGTCCATTCCATTGCATCTTTTATCACTTGAAAATCAATCATAAAGAAAACCCGTAGCTTGCTCTTTGGGAGAATAACTTGGGTTGACCCTAAACTGCATAATAATTTAGGACCTAGTTTAATTGATTGCTTTAGTGACAGAAACACGCATCAATACCCAAGCAAATCTGTGGAACAAAATCTGCAGGGACTCCTTTTAGCGCCTGCTACTACTAGGTTTTCTTGCTTCTGGAATTAAGCCCCTTTATATATATGGCTTTCTTGATCTGAGTTCCCTTTGGTGACATTTTAATTTTAAATGCTTATTATTTATGCCAATGCGTTGTATTTGTGTTGAACAAGAGTATTATATCACTTGATTAGTTGTCTTTTCTTATATTGTAATTGGCCATGGCTGAGTTCTTTGCATTAATCCATTTAATTAATTTAATATTTTTAAGATTGGATTTGTAATTTAATCCAAAAAAAAAAGCTCCTAATTCTTTTCTTTTTTTTCTTTTTTTTTTTTGTAAAAATCATCTTCTATAGCGCTTTACCAAGGAAGTCCCACAGACGATGAATATTTAAAAAAAAAAAAAAAGGCCTACCTATTGTAGCACTGGATTTAAAGCCCTACAAGACACAAAAAAAAAAAAAAAAAAAAGCACTACGATTTAACTTTTTTTGTAGTAGTGTGTATAAAAAAAAAAAGAGTACTGAGAGGTTTGGTTTGATTCTAAAAGTAAGCCCTCAATTTACATTGTCTCATAAATTTATAATTTCCCCCCAAAATAATGCTATTGATTGCATACACTATAGAGAATTTCACCAATGAGGACAGCTTCTAATGCAAATAATTAAAAATGGGAGTTTGGAAAAATCAACATATATTTATTACAAATAACTAAACTAATTTTTCTTTAATCACTGTGAAGTAGTTATTTAGCTGCTATATTTTAAAACTGAACCAGTACTTTTTGTGTGTTGTTGATTTCCTTAAATTTTGTGTTACATGATTAAAACACGGTGGATATATAAGCCTCCAAACTTTAATTTGGGTGAGCTACCCGAGAGAGTAGGGCCATATGCTCTATGAATTATCTAGGTGGTAAGAAATGTGCTTGAGCATTAATTAAGAATGTTGTGTTGGGATAAAGTTTTGGGTGAACACAATTATGTTAAATTCCAAGGGTAGTGAAAATTTTAGGTTAGCCGATTCTAGCTAGTTGAGCTGGGGGGGAGCTTGCAAAAAAAAAATAAAATAAAATAAAAAAAAAATAAAAGAAATCTTGAGAGTATTCCCAAGAGGATTAGGCGCGAAAGAGCTAGGTGCACCAGACAATTAATGGTAAAGTTATTTGCAGTGTGAGCCAATGCTAATGAGATTCAGTCTTGGAAACCAATCTTTTGCAAACATCTAGGGTTAAGTTACATATAACAATGAGGTTGTAAATTAAAGAACTTTCAAATTCTAAATATAGATGTTTGAGTTTCTACTTTGGTCTTATTACTTATAAGTCTTGTTTGGGAACAAAATTATGGTCCTTGTTACAAGTCCACTTTTAGAGTAATAAATAAGAGTGTTGCAATTTTGCCCTATTAAATGTAGAGAGAGAGAGAGGGTAAAAAATAACTATTCATGAATGAGTGCAAAATTGAAAAAAATTATAAATTTAATCCATATTTATTGAGTTAGCTACTAACTTTCTTTGATAAGTGAGAATTAAGTAATTTGGACTTATAAATGCTACTAGAGTGGTATATATAAATTTCAAAAGTTCAGTTATAAATTATAGGGTCCTTACTGTCATTATTCCCCTACAATATATCCAAAGTGAGTCCAACCTGAATTTGCTGGAGCTTCATGCATCGGGCTATACCTTAGTGGAAGAACATGTATATTAATTATTGATTATTTTGCAGGATAAGTTATATATATCTGCAAAAGGTTTAGTCATCTTATATTGGTTGACAAAATTGGTGAAAATTCTTGTTTGAAAATTTTGTTGGCTAGGAAGACCTGATGTATTCTCTTTGGTCCATAATATAGGGCATTTCTAGAAGAATGACTTGTTCCAAATATAAGTCATTTGAAAAAATATTAATGCTCATTTTTCAGTTTTGCCCCTGTATTTAATGCTCTTTTCCAATTTTGCCCACTCATTAAGTTTTAAAACACATTTTCCAATAAGGGTAAAAGTGGACAAAATTTTAATTTAGGACATATTTAATTAGCTAACAATCACTTTTTGTTTTTTGAAAATTAGTTGAAGAGCTCTATATTATAGACCAGTCAAAGTATTTTTATATACAGGAAGTATTGATATTTTGCAGAATATCATACACTGAAATTTTTCCTACGTTATTAAAGAAATTTACATACTTAAATTTCTCAAAATGAACTATTTCAGAAAATCAATCATGAGTTGATGAGATGATAATAGAGAAGACTGACCTTTTCAAGCCAGGAATAGTAGCCTAAAGAGCAATGAATTTCGCAGCCAATTCATGTCTTCTTTTTCTCTTAGCCATTACGTGATCTAGTGATGTCGTCCCATATTTAGGGTTCCTACTACGACTACCTGCGCCTTCCTTGTTCCTCCCTTCCTTCTACTCCCAAATAATTGATTCCCAGAAACATCATCATCACCATATTCTTGTTCCGTACTAATAATTGGTACCTCTCAACAACATCAGTTATCCAAACACATATGATTATAGGATTTGATATGAGACAATATCAGGTTATCATCATCAGGGTTTTGTGAAGTAGTACTGCTTGGTTGATGAGGCCAGAGAAGTTGTTCGCCATCGTCATTTGTTCCCTGAAAAAAAAAAACCAACATCGATTCAATCAAATAATAAATAAACATGGGTGATTGTGTTTTTGTGTGTATCAATTAATTAATGTTTACCAGATACAGAAGGGGGCTGGCGTGCCAGAAGATATTCTCCATTGGATAAAGTGCAAGTGCTTTAGCTTCAAATTTTTCTCTTTCGGGTGGTGAGGGAGAGAGAGATAAAGGGTAAAATCATAATAACATTCACAAGTTTTGACGGAAAGAAAGTGAGATTCAAATCAGATTTTGCGTAAAGCAAACAAACTCAACGAAGAAGTGATACATGCTTTTCTATCCTTTATTTACGATTTTGAGCTCCTTTATATTTCATAATTGACACAAGTTGGGCCCTCAATTATGAATGTGTCATTCTTTGCATTTGCTTTGATTTTTCTAAAGTATGATAAATATGGGGTCTTGCGAATGAGTTGGAAAGCCAATGGGGGCAAAAGCCTCTTTTCAAGTATTGGTACTTGTTTCAGTTCATTTGCAGATCAGGCTTTCATATATATAAACCACCAATCAAATAGCTATGGCAAATTTTCTTTTTTCGAAAAATAAAATTTTGTTTTGTTAAAGATGAAAATCAAACAAGATATTTTAATAACATTTATGAATCTATTTATAATAAATTTATTTCATTTATATTTATATGTAAGATAGAGGATGAGTCTTGGAGTAACGGTAAAAGTTACTGCCAAGTAACTTAAAGATAATGAGTTCAAATCCTAAAAAGAGTCTAGTGTATCACACCTTAACAGGGCTGGTTGGAGACGGTGAAGGTTGCTAGATCTAAAGAAAGCAGGACGGTGATGAGGTTGATGATGGTTGGAGACGAGGTACCAAGGTTGGAGAAGGTGAAAGTTGCTAGATCTAAAGAAGGTGGGAAGGCGATAAGGTTGATGATAGCTGGAGATGAGCTAGCCCAATCAGGGAGGAAGAAGACGAATATGTGGTCGCCCTTCAAATGTTGTCACTTGGGACACGCCAATGTTGTTGATTCAGATTTGCAATTTGTAAAGGAGGTGGGCGCCAGATGTGAAAGAGCAATGTGATGGAAGTGGAGAAAATGATCCGAGTTTTGATTTAGTCTAATTCCTTTTTACACAAATTTACATTAATTCATTAAGCCTAATTTTTTTCATCATTAATATTTAATTGAAATCTAAAAATGTGCTTAAAATAAAGTAATAGTCAAGATTTAACCAATTAAATTTCATAAAATAAAAATGGCTAATAAAATAAAATATATTAAATTCTATTATTATAACATAAATTATATTATTTTAACATGGTTAGTTTGACGCTGAGTTGACCCCATTTGACCCACTAACCATTAAACTATTGCTTCAATCGATTCATTATCCGGTCTGTTTACTAAAGGTGCCAGCAAAGTAGAGTTAAATAGCCTAATGATGATAGCAAAGAAAAATTAATTAGTTTATTAAAGATAAAAAAAGATATAGGCACGAAATTTAAAACTGATGAAAAATATAGCTACTTGCAAAATGCCTTCCCCTACTTTAACTAAATGAATAATTATAAGTAGCAAGTTAGCTGAAATGAAGGAAAAACAAAAACCGTAGGTTTAACGTAACTAAAGTAATTTAGGTAATCCATTGACGAGGCATGAAGTATATAATATCGAACTGTGTGGGAATGGGCTGAAAGTAATAGTTAAGTTTTTATTGTAAAAAGGTCCAAAATAAAATCCCAACCCATAACTATACGGCAAAACGGCTTTGTTGTGCGCTACACAATTAAGACAGGTAATGAATACACCATAACAATGAACATATGCGGCAAAAGGTTGAAACTATACTCTCTTTAGGCTAATGTTTGTATGTAGGGAAAAGTGAGAGGATAATATGGGAGGAGGAGTATTAAAAAGAAAAACTTGCAAAAATAGGAAAAAAGAATGGGTTAAGGTGCAAATTCATCTGTCACAGACCCAAAGGATATAAGCCCAAAACAGTTGGGCCCATTAAGAAGAGGACAGAGCATGAGAACCAAGACGTGGAAGCTGCGAGAATTAGAGGAAGCATAGTATAAGAAGACAAAAACCGTTAGGGAAAAGGGTGTGAATGATTTTATGGGATTTCTTCCCTCTCTGAGAGATTCTCCGTATCTTCTCTGCTTTCTGTAATTTCTCTCTGCATTTCCTTCTTCATTTTCCCTTTTGTTTTCCTGTGCATTTGGATTTCAATGCATTTTTGCAGCTTTTCATTGTTTTAGCTGAGGAAATAATATCATCTCAGAGTTTATGCCATTTTCTGTGTTATTTCTTATATATATAGAATAGAACTGTGACATTTGGTGCTTTCATTGAGTTGATAACAGAAATGGCTAAGAAAACTCGGTTGAAGGAACTTCAAGCGGAGGTCAAGAAGAACAGTGAATTTTCTGTAGAAGCTAAAGGTCGTTTTGACCAAATCGATTTGCGTTTTTAGGAAGTCACTCGTATGCTGCAGGTGATTATGAAGGCTATGGATACTGCCAAATCTTTTGAGACTCCCCCACCATCCGGTACTACTTCGGCGTCCCATACTATGATGGGTATACCGGGTTCCGGCGTATCAACAGGAACTCCAGTGGCTAAGTCGGTGAAACTGGATTTTCCATATTTTAGTGGATCTGATGCATTGGATTGGATCTTTAGAGTAAAACAATATTTTCGCTACTATGATATCCATGATCTACAACATCTAGTGATTGCTTCCATTCACTTTGACGACTTTGTTTTACCTTGGTTTCAGATGTTAGAGAAGGGTGGTCGCATTCCACACTGCGATGCTCTGGCGAAAGCTGTCAAATATCAGTTTGGTCCATCCCAATTTGAGTGCCCTCGTTCTCAACTGTTCAAGCTCGTTCAACAAACCAACAAGGGTTCATTGGAATCTTATAATTCCAAGTTCTTGGAATTAGCTAATCGAACAGAGGACATTCTAGAATCGGCTTTGTTAGAGTGCTATTTGGGAGGATTACACCCACTATTGCGTCGTGATGGTTGGTGCAACATCCGACTACGGTACATTCTGCCATGGCTCTAGCATGTTTATTCACAGAGCCAGTAATAGGCGAAGGACCACAACCAACTCCAGATATTGCTAGTAAGAGTCTATCCTTGACATTTCAGAGCAAGACTACTATCCACACTGCTCCTTCTGTCTCAGGAGTGTCCTCCACTACATCAAGTGGCGGGAAATCAAACCTTCCTCCATTATTACCTACACCGAA
Organism: Inga laurina; assembly: GCA_963855925.1. Lineage (NCBI taxonomy): Eukaryota > Viridiplantae > Streptophyta > Magnoliopsida > Fabales > Fabaceae > Inga > Inga laurina. The sequence continues at coordinate 52,322,489 of OY979705.1, forward strand.
GATGCGTCCGATTAAGCGTATGACTCCAGCCGAGATACAGGTCCGATGAGAAAAAGGCCTCTGTTATACTTGTGATGCTAGGTTTCCTCCTACACACCGATGCCCAAATAATCAACTTATGCTTCTGATTGGTGATGATAAAGAGGATCATACAGTCAAAATTCCTTCAGAGGACACAGATATAGATGCCACAATTCACCACCTCTCTTTACATGCTTTGTGTGGTACATATGGACCAGCAACTATTCATTTTCATGGTTCTATTCACGGGACCAATGTTTAGATATTGTTGGATGGTGGTAGCTCTGACACATTTATTCATCCTCAAATTGTTAAACATTTAAACATTACGAGTATAGAAAAGGTTTGTAATGTAACTATTCAAATTAGAGCCTATACTTTAATTCTCAATTTATATATTCTCCCTATTGCAGCTGTGGATGTTGTTATTGGTGCTGACTGGCTAGCTACTCTGGGCCCACATGTGGCCGACTATAGTATATCTACCATAAAATTTTTACAGAATGGTGCATTTGTTACTCTTACGGGCTTCAGGGATTCTTTTGTTATGCCCATTCAATTACACCAATTATTTCGTATCACCTCCACTCAAGTTGCAGCCGAATTTTTTCTTTTAGAACCTTTAACTGATGACTCTCATTATTCGAAGGACGAGTGTCTTGCTGATTTATCTCAAATATTGTCAGAGTATGCCTCCATTTTTTACCAGCCACACGATCTACCACCTGCCAGGGGTCATGAGCACCGAATTGATTTAATACTGGGTACAGGACCAATACAAGTGAAGCTATATTGGTACCCAGTTAGTCAAAAAATGAAATTAAGAAGATGGTTTCTGAATTATTATAGAGGGGTTGATCCAACCAAGTACAAGTTGTTTTTCTGCTTTTGTCATTTTGGTTAAGAAGAAGGATGGATCCTGGCGATTTTGTGTCAATTACCGTGCCCAATGCCTACGGTGGATGAACTTTTGGATGAACTATTTGGCTCTGTTTTCTATTCCAAATTAGATCTCTGCTCCGGTTATCACCAAATATTAATACATAAAGCCAATCAGGAGAAAACTGCATTCAAGAAACATTTAGGATTCTATGAGTGGATTGTTTTGCCCTTTGGATTAACAAATGCCCCTACCACATTTCAAGCCTTAATGAATTCTATGTTCCGAACTTTTCTTCGCCGTTTCGTGCTTATTTTCTTTGATGACATACTGTTATATAGCAATACTTGGGAAGCTCATTTGCAACATCTAGAAGTGGTCCTGCGAACATTGGCTGATCATCATTTATTTGCCAAACGGTCGAAGTGTTCATTTGGTCGATGGAGCATCAAATACTTGTGTCATATAGTATCCGAGCATAAGGTTTCCATGGATCCTTCCAAAGTTCAAGTAGTTAAAGAGTGGCCCATACCTGATTCAATTTCAAAGTTAAAGGGGTTTTTTTGGGGCTTAGTGGCTATTATAGACGTTTCATTAAACATTATGCACACAAAGTTGCCCCATTAACTCACTTGCTAAGTAAAGATGCTTTCCAGTGGAATCCGATGGCCCACAAAGCTTTTAATGATTTGAATCAAGCTTTGATCAAGGCTCTTGTGTTACATTTGCCAGATTTTTCTCAACCTTTTGTTCTGGAAACAGATGCTTCCAGATTAGGAGTCGGTGCTGTTCTAAGTCAAAACAGCCATCCAATTACTCTCTTATAAAAAATTGTCTCCTCGAATGCAGTCCCAGTCAGTTTTTGCTAGAGAATTGTATTCAATCATTGATGCTATCTCGAAATTTAGATACTATCTCTTTGGGCATCCATTTATAATCAGAACTGATCATGCCAGTTTACAATACTTGTTAGATCAAACAATCCAAACTCTAGAGCAAGAAGCTTGTCTTATGAAATTGTTGGGTTATCGATTTTCTATAGAATATAAACCTGGGAAGCACAATCAAGCAGTTGATGCTTTATCACGTTCTACTCTCATGGCTTTATCCTTCCTCACAAATTCTTTTATAGATTCACTTTACGACGATATTCTGTCTTCCCCTTTAATTATTGATTTGATGTATGCAGTGAGTCAAAATTCTTAGTTTGATCATAATTATTCAATTATCCATGGTCATTTATATTAGCGTGATAGACTGGTAGTCCCTTATAATCATCTTGAGATTATCAAGCGCATTATGGACGAATTCATGCATCGGTTATTGGTGGACATGTAGGGTTTATGCGCACTTTTCAATGGATTAATCATTTATTTTATTGGCCAAGAATGCATCAGGATATTCAGTCTTATATTCGGAATTGCTCCATATGTCAACAGGCCAAAATCTCACAATTGCGACCAGCCGGATTGCTTAATCCATTGCCTATTCTGACGAACATCTGGGAAGATATCACTATGGACTTTATATTCGGTTTACCGGTGGTGCAAGGTTGTGCTCCGATTATGGTTGTTGTGGATTTATTGTCTAAATATGTTCATTTTGTTGCTCTTCCAGGAAATTTCTCCAGTCGACAGGTTGCTGAGCTATTTCTTCAACATATCTTCAAACTTCATGGTATTCCACATACTATAGTTTTGAATCATGATCATGTCTTCACTAGCACTTTTTGGCGGCATTTGACCAAATTACAGGGCACTCACACTTAAACTTTAGCTCAGCTTATCATCCATAATCTGATGGATAATCTGAAGCTCTTAACCGTGTCTTGAGATGTATTTACGTTGTTTTGTCCACGATTATCCTATGAAGTGGTTATCATTTTTACCTTGGGCAGAATTTTGGTATAATACCTCTTTTCATCACTGAACAAGGATGACACCATTTAAGGTAGTGTATGGTTGGGATCCTCCTCCCCTACTCCAACACTCTTCATTGCCTGAAACCCCTTTTGACGTGCATCAACAATTGGAGCTTCGCGATAAAGTATTAGCACAATTGAAACAGAACATTCAACGGGCTCAAGATCGCATGAAGCGATTTCTGACTACCAAAGATCAGAAACAGAGTTTGCAATAAATGATTGGGTTCTGGTAAAACACCAACCATATCACCAACACTCGATTCTGTTGCGCTATTTCCAGAAATTGGTGTTAGTTTATTTTGGTCCTTTCTAGATTGTGGAATGAGTTGGCACAGTGGCTTATCGTTTAGCTTTGCCTGACCATGCAAAAATCCACCCTGTTTTTCATGTTTCTTTGTTAAAGAAATTTCACGGTGATCCTCAGAAGCATCCCCACTTGCCTATACCTTTAATGTCAATTCCCGAAGGATCGGTTTATCAACCCAGTGATGTGCTGAACGTCTGTCACATTACACGTGCAAATACACGGGTTACACAGATGTTAATTAAATGTGATAGTTCGATAGAGGATACATGGGAAGATATTGATACCATCCGAGTTCTTTATCCACATTTCTACCTTGTGGACAAGGTCTTGCTTAATAGGGAGGGAATTACCCAAAGGATATAAGCCCAAAACAGTTGGGCCCATTAAGAAGAGGACAACGCATGAGAACTAAGACATGGAAGCTGTGAGAATTAGAGGAAGCATAGTATAAGAAGACAAAAACCGTTAGGGAAACGGGTGTGAATGACTTTATGAGATTTCTTCCCTCTCTGAGAGATTCTCCGTATCTTCTCTGCTTTCTGTAATTTCTCTCTGCATTTCTTTCTTCATTTTCCCTTTTGTTTTCCTGTGCATTTGGATTTCAATGCATTTCTACAGCTTTTCATTGTTTTAGTTGAGGAAATAATATCATCTCAAAGTTTATGTCATTTTCTATGTTATTTCTTATATATATAGAATAGAACTGTGACATCGTCTTAGAAGTTTTCGCTGAGGAGAAATGTTATGCTGGAAGGTTTTTTAGGATCAATATTGGCCCTGAAGTGTTAAAATGTAGCAATGTTGATGTTTTTCATTAAAAAGCTAACGGTTAATGTTAGGTTTTTAACGGTATGGAGAAACATTGCTACATTTTGAAACTTCTGGGGTGACATGAACCTGAAAAAACTTCCAGGGCAACATTACTCTAAGCAAAAACTTCTAAGGAAAATTTGCAATTAACCCTAAAAGAATATACTATTTTCACTGTTTCTTCCCTAATTTTCTTCCCATCCAAGCTAATAGGTGGTGGGGAACAATCCAAACTAATTTTCTTCCCATCCAAACTAATGAATACACCATAACAATGAACATATGCGGAAAAAGGTTGGAACTATTTTCTCTTTAGGCTAATGTTTGTATGGAGGGAAAAGTGAGAGGATAATATAGGAGGAGGAGTATTAAAAAGAAAAACTTGCAAAAATAGGAAAAAAGAATGGGTTAAGGTGCAAATTCGTCTTGGAAGTTTTCGCTGAGGAGCAATGTTATCCTGGAAGGTGTTTTTAGGATCAATATTGGCTCGGAAGTATTAAAATATAGCAATGTTGCTATTTTTTGTTACAAAGTTAACGGTCCCTTCAATTTTTTAACGGTCAATGTTACTTTTTTAACGGTATGGAGAAACATCGCTACATTTTGAAACTTCCGGGGTGACATTGAACCTGAAAAAACTTCCTAGGCAACATTACTCCTTAGCAAAAACTTCTAAAGCAAATTTGTAGTTAACCCTAAAAGAATATACTGTTTTCATTCTTTCTTCCCTAATTTTCTTCCTATGCAAACTAATAGGTGGTGGGGAACAATCCACTAGCATGCCTAGCTATTGTTATGGTTTTCTCTTTTTTTAACAATCTACCTAATATCTATATGAATCCCTTGCCAGTAAAGCATTTGTAAGGGACACAAAGATGTCAACAAACTTCCTTACACGTGACATTATGGAGTAGTTAAAGGGTTATAATAGCTGGCATATGAAATAAAACTCATGTCATAACCAATAGATAGAGGAACACAAGGCAAAGAAAATGGAACATACCTAAGCACACTAGACATGTAGGCTGTTCAGTTGAGCTACTAATAGATAATGAACAACCAAATTAAATAAGTCAGACAGGAAAACAGAAAAAGGAACAAAACAAATATAGCAAACTTAGCACCTCCCGAAACCACCAAATCCACAATTTCTCAGTTTTATTTTAAAAAATTAATCAACCAATGAATATATATATATATATATATATAATGACATAACTAATCAAATGATCAAGCGTGCACACATAGATCTCTTTGAAAAGGTCTCTCTATTTGAAATTCATCACATGATCCAGATCCAAAGAATAAATTATATCTTCTAAACTAAATCACGTTGTTTCAGGTGTAACAGAGTCGGATTTGGCCTTTATATGTGGCGATTTGGCATCCAAACGACACAAAGGTTTTACTTTGTTTAATGCAAAGTATGCAATTTTCTTTTGAGAAAAGTTTTGCAAGGCTTAAATGGTTGGGAAAATGACTAAAAAATATAGTTTGAAATACAAAAACCCAAAATGTCTACTAAATTAGAAAAATAATAAATAGATGATAAGCATGAATTTGAGATTTAAAAATTTAGGTGTTTTTAGCAAAATGCCCCTCACATTATTTTGGAAAAAAACAAAGAAAAAGCCACGTCACTCAAGCTATGTCGACAGCCGGTAGGCACCCTCTGGTGGCCACCGATAGCTGGAGCTCCTACACCAGGGACTGTTTTTGGGAGCATTAATGTTTTTTTAAAAACCAAATTGAAGCCAAGGTGGTAAAGGTGGGATTTGAACTCATCCCACCTTGGTTCCAAAAGGTTTGATGAGCATTAGGCTTCGAAGCCTCTTTAATTTAATCATGTATAACATTATATATATAATGCAAATAAGAAAATGTAATGTTTTGCCTAATGTCTATGCTTATATAGTGAATGAGAACATTTGTAAAGGTATGCACCATTTCAATAATGGTATTGGTAAATGTGTACTTATATTTAAATGTATTGACTAAATGAGCAAAGATATTGACTAAAAGGGCATTGATTAAATGAGGAACGGTATTGACTAAAGGCAAAAAGATATTAACTAAATAAGTAAATGAATCAAATAAAGGCGTCAACGTATTGACTAAATGAGGAAATTTATTGACCAAAAGCGTAAAGATATTAACTAAATGAGTAAAGCTATTGACTGAAGGTATAAAGGTATTGACTAAACGCATCCATATTCCCTACTGTAGAAATCGTCATGTATGACGGTTATTATCTGTCATACATCACGGTTCCTAACCGTTATTTATTGTGGACCTATTATAACGGTTTTAATATAAAACCCGTTATGTATTGAGGCCCATTGTGGCCATGATAAGCGCATTGCTATTATAATAATTAATGGGCACACATGAACAACCATCATATTCTATGATAATGCTTATATGATACCTAACAGTCTCATTTTGACAATTGTAATTTATTCAGTAATATAAATAATGGTTATTTTGTAAGAACCCTAACATTTAAGAAAACTAAATAATGGTCTCATGTAGGCAACTATTATGTATTTAGTATATAAATAATAGTTTCAAAATAAGAACCGTGAATTTTTATAATACCTAACAGTTGTTATATAAAAACTGTGATGTATGGTTGTGAAACTCTTGAAGTGAGAGTTTCTTAGCAAGTTGGACTAGACCGTATATAATAGAACAATACCTCCTACATCAAGTTTTTATGCAATATGGGATAGATCAAGATATTCCAGGCTTTGTGGGGAGAATCAATGGCTATTGTTGACATATATAAGTGATAATGTAACTTTAGAAAGCAATGGATTGGGGATTAAGCTAGAAAACAAAGAGGAGGACGATGAAGAAAAACTAGGAAAAACAAACAAAATTGTGGAGTTTAAATATTGTAATAGACATCTGGAAGGGACATGAAAAAACCATCATTGCTCATGTTGGAAGTTGAGTAGGATGTAATGAAAAGGTACTTGGTTCTCTTGACAATTATTGGATAACGAGGAGGCACCCACAGTCAGCATGGAGAAGAGGAAAGGTTTTGAAAGCTTTAAATAATGTTCATTAAGTTAGAACCATTAAGTATGTTTGCATGATACTTTATAATTTTTAATTAATAACTGTGAATTATTATGTTTTATGGTAACCTTATTTTTAACTTAACATTTATTATTTAGAACCTTTAAGTATGTTAACAAGAATACTTTACAGTTCTTAATTAATAACAATGAATTATTAAGTTGTTTGTTTTGTTAACTTCATAAGAATACTTTACGGTTTGTAATTAATAACAATGAATTATTAATTTTTTATTTGTTAACTTCATCTCCCTCCTCCGATAATGAGAATGAGGATGACGATGATAGGAAAGAATAATTTACTATTTTTTAATTAATAATCATGAATTATTAAGTTTTTTTGCTAACTTCATCTCCCTCCTCCGATGATGATGAGGATGAGGATGAGCAAGAGGAAGGGAAGGAAGAGGACAGCAGATAATAATAATTTAAGGTTTTTAATTAATAATCGTGAATTATTAAGTTGTTTTTTTGTTAAATTTATTTTCAATATTTAAAAAAAAACAATGATGATGTTTAGTTATCACCACCATTGATATCCTCATCCTCTTTTTCCTCATCTTCTTCCTTATCTTAGTCCTCATTCTCATCATAGGAGGAGGGAGATGAATGGTTTGACTGCAAGTCATATTCAACATAATTGTGATGACATATGTGGTTCAACTTCCTATTTAGCTTGTTGTCGCATGACGCGAGACACCTTATGTGGCGGTCAAGACCTGCCAACATTTGCATCAGAGCCTTTATTTCAGGAGGAGGCGGAGGAGCAGGTGGTGGAGGAGGAGGAAGGGGTGGTGGAGGAGGAGGGGCTCCCTGGAAACTTAACATGATCAAGAAGAGAAGGAGGAGGTCAATAAAGAAAAGTAATAAGAATTGTCAACACCTGTTTCCATTTTGATAATCGAAGAGTAATAAAGATGGTGTTCAAGGGGTATATAGAAAAGTACAATTATACTAATAAAAATATTCGTTTATAATATCGATATCGTTAATCGATGAAATACAAAAAATACAATGGACACTTTAATATTTACACTTTGTTTTAGAATATCCAAAACATAGACTAAATATAACCACTATTTTGTCCTCACCTCGAGACACATGCTGCTCACTTTTTGGTGTCTATGTCCTTTCCCTTTGACCCACTGGTACTCACTGAGATATTTGTTTTTGAAAAAGGGTGAGATTCCAAAGAATCCCCATAGAGACATACGATCGATATATAAAATGTGAAAAAGAAATATGCAATGCACTATATTAGGCAAAAATAAAAGTTCGATTCGATTCGATTCATGAATATTTACCTTAGCTGAGTCACCGACTACAGCTAGGCTTTCCTATAATATACCTCAACTGAGTCTCGACCACAACTAGGATTTTCCAATATAATGTTGTTTGGTAGTGAACCGCAACTAGAAACTGTGCCTCTAGCACGCAATCATATCACGAAATACAGTAAAAAAATACATATAATTATTCAAATAATGTATGAAAGATGGTAGTCCCTACCTCAAAGTTCGTTAAATTCCTTTTTCAGTGTGCCTCGAAAAACATGTCGTTCCGGCGTCCGACTTGGTCCTAAAATATTAAATGTATCAGAAATAGGTCATAATCTATCCAAGTATCATTTTAGACTCTTCTATAGTGTTTCTTGTGGCTATATTAGTCTATGGTGAAATTTTACCAAAATGCCCCTAGGACCCCGGCCCAGCCCCACCTTACCCGGCCCGATGGCACGTTTTTCCAAAATTTTGACCAAGGCTACCCTGACTTATTTTTGCCCAAGGAATCCATTTCAAGGCTCAAAATTACCAAATTCACTATCAAATTATGAAAATACCCTTGACAACTCCTATTTAAGGATTTCAGCGGCGTTTTCGTAATTATACGTTTTCGACCTCTACCGAAAAAGTGCCCAACTGTAACCCCACTTATTTTTGCCCACTGAGTCCAATGGAATCATTTATTTCATGAAAATCCAAATCCTAACCTCATTTCTGGTTCTAACCGAAATTCATGAAAATCCAACACAAGATAGGAAGCTTAATCATTTTCACAAGTTCTCACCTTAGATATTGCTTACTCTTGCTCTCTAAACCTCTAAAGGACTCACAAACTCACTCTCTCTCTTTTGATTCTTGCCTTGGACGAAATGTGTATGAAGGAGGAAGGAGAAAATGTTTTATTAACTTAATCTTCTTGCCTCTTAGCCCTCGATCTCATCAAGGATTGAGATTGCATCACCTAACATGCACACCATTCCTCCTCCCTTACCTCCAACCATACCCTCTACTTTATACCATACTCTCTTAACTTTATGCCATGCCTTCTCATCACTTGTTTTCAATTGGGTTTGAGCTAGATTTTCCCCTCTTGTTACAAAAAAAAAAAAAAAGACGTGCTCCCTCCTATACCCTAACTAAACTAATTGCTTTTTCCAACTAAGTCCAATCTTACACTCCTCCATGCACTTAATTCATCATTATTTGTCCATGTAGCATTATTTTAATGCAATTTGACATGTTCTCATACAAATCCATTATAATTTAATCCCATTCTTATATGATCATGACACTTGGCATTTTAAGTCAATTTCTAGCACATTTTATTTTCAATTTTCGGAATAATGCCAATTCTAGCAGATTTTCTGCCCTAACTTTAAAAAATCATAACTAATTTTGTAGACATCTTTTTGAAGTGATTCCAAAGGATGTGGAACCCTTATTGAGTCTAGTTTCAAGGACAAATATGAAATTTTACTAGCTAGAATCATATCATTCCTAGATTTTCAATCTTTGACCGCTGCTCCAGAAATTTTCCAGATTTTCTGAGCTAACTTAAAAAAATCATATCTTTTTGTACATAGCTTCAATTGATTCACATGACCTATCAAATTAAAGCTTAGGATGTCTACTTTCAACCTATAAAATTTCATAATTGTTTCTCATCATTTGGTCTTCTAAAACCACATGACAATCTCACTGACTTGTAGGGGATTTCACTGAAAATACTATTCACCTTTCAATTTTCAATATTTAATTCCTTTGGACTTAAATATTCACCATTTTATTGAATATATATAATAATCACAATATACTCTTGGTGAATAAAATTTGGGGTGTTACAAGAATCACAAAGAATATGTGAGTTCAAATAAAGGTCTAAGAGCGATTATGAAAGGTTATGACTTATGACTTATGATGGTCAAGCAGAGTTTGAAGGGTTATGAGTTATGACTTATGAAGGTCCGATGATGTTACGAAGGGTTATGAAAATGTTAGATGATGGTTGGTTTTGAAAACCGTTATGTTTTATCTTCGTTGACATAAGTGGTTGGAAGATGAATTGTTTGTAAGTTTTACATGATGGTTGTTTCATTAGAACATTCATATATCTCACTAAATAAATGACAATTATTAACTACAATCGTTATTTTTGTGTTTTTTTATATACATCAATGCACATATTTAACCATTAGTTTTAGTGTTACATATCCTTGTGCAATCTCCGCCTCGACATACATGACTTTTATTCCTTATAACCATTATTTATTAAGTGTTATATATGCCCAAATTTGTAGTAGTGATTGACAACTTATAAACTCCTCAAATGTCAATAACTTGGGTATCAATATGTTTGATCATTTAGTTAATACCTTTACATTTTTAGTCAATACCTTTCCTCATTTAGTCAATATGTTTATGTCTTTAGTCAATACGTTTACTCATTGAGTTAATATATCTTTACACCTTTAAGCAATACTTTTACTCATTTAGTCAATACATTTCACTAAAAGTCGACATTTACAGTTGCCATTATTAAAATAGTGAATAACTTTACAAATGTTGTCATTCACTATATGAGTATAGTTAATGGGTAAAATATTACATTTTTTGATTTGTATTATATATATATATAATGTTATGTATTATTATATTAAAGAGGCTTGGTCCCCAATGGCCACTAAATCTTTGGAACCAAGGTATGTTGGGTTCAAATCCCACCTTTGGCTCCACATTATAAAAAAAAATTAATGCCCCCCAAAAACAGTCAGTGGTGCCGAAACTCCGGTGAGGTAGCTCTTTCTCTCTATTTTTTTTGAAAAAATATGAGAGGCATTTTGGTGAAAGCACAAAAACTTAGAAATCCCATATTCATATGTATTACTTATTTGTCTTTTTGCTAATTTAATAGACATTTCAAGGTTTTTGTGATATTCACATGGTATTTCTTAGTCATTTCCCCTAAATTGCTTTGTTAAAGTCAAAAATAGCTTGGGATATTTTGGGTTGACACACCAAAAAATAAAATACCCGTTGGTCTTTAATATAATACCTAATTAGGAGTTGATTTTGATCATGAATGTGAAGTCTCACATCAGCTAGGGGAATGAAAGACGCCTTATAAGGATCTTTGTACTCAAACTGGTTGTTATTGTATGTGTTAGCATCATTGCTCATTTCAGTTTGAAAGAGAGAATTAGGTTATTTAGGTGCAACAAATTCGGATTTGAGCTTTATATGTGGCGATTTAGCATCCAAACGACATAAAGGTTTTACATCATTTGATGTTGAGTATGCAATTTTCTTTTGGGCAAAGTTTTTCAAGGCTTAAATTGTTTTGTTAAAGTCCAAAATGACTTGGGATCTTTTGGGTCCACACAAAAAAAATTCGTTGGTATTAAATATATGACCTAATTAAGAGTTGATCTTAATCCTAAGAGTTTGTTTGGTTTGAGGGGAGGGGAGGGGATTAGAGGGGAGGTGATGGATTAAACGCCCCCTCTTGATTGGCGTCTAAAAATTTGCAGGAGGGGAGGGGAAATATTTTTAAATTTTCACTTACCTCCCCTCATAAAACTCCCCCTTAAAAGTGGGGCGATTTGGATGGAAGGGGTAATATTTTCTTATAAGCAGACTATTTTACCTATGTTTATTTCTATTATTTCCAAACTATCCCTCCCTCATATCTCTCCCTTTAACCTAATCTTTCCTTTTGGTTAGCATTTGTGCGCATTAATGATGGCCAAGGCCAACACCTTGTCACCGTTGCTATCATTAGCCTTGATGGCACCATCCATCTCTACCTCCTTCTTTGCTGATAAGCACCCTTTTTCTTTGCCTACAACTATGGATGTCGTGCTCCACTGGCAAAGATGTTGCAGATCAGACCAGCTTGCCATGATTGTGGCCGAAGAAGTTGGATCTTTCGAAACAAAGTGAAATCGAAGACACTAGGCCTTTCTTTCTTTGTTTTTTCACTGACACAAAGTCATTCATTATTTTACATATATTGTAACTTTAAAATACTTCTTTTTAGTTACAAATTCAGCCGAAGTGAACGCAGAAGGGAAGAAGAGGAGGAATTTACTCCCTTTTGTGTTTTTTAAATGTTTATATGTATACTTATTTTTTTAATTATTTTTTTTATCAAAATAACTTTTATTATTATATATTTTTTATAATTATACTTATGATTATATTTATTTGATTTTAACAATTATATTTTGTTAAACATTCTACAACCTTTAAAAAAAAGATAAAAAAGGGTAAAGTTGTCCAAATAAAATTATTTTCCCTCCCCTCCTAAACCAAATAAGACAACATTAAAACCCCTTCCATTCCCCTCATCTCCCCTTCCCTCCATTAAAATTCCTCTCATCCCCTCCCTTCCATTAAACCATACAGACCTTAAATGTAAGACATATTCTCTATATTTATCAAGATTTTTCTAATTTACTTTATTAATGTTCTTTCAACAATAATCAAGTAAAAGAGAGATGAAGGAAACTAAGAAAGATGATTATTTAGGGTGTATTTGAAAAAACATGTCATATTAACTAACTTAACTGATTTTCTTAATATAATAAAATTAGGTTAATAGATCTTACATTAAGGATCAGAGGGAGTACTATTTCATATACTTCCTACGAACTGTTAAGATTAGTTATAACTTATAAGTAATAAATATATAGGAAATGTTCTGTTTTTTAAATGTCCTTATTTATAAGTAGATAGATGAAAGGAAGAAGAAAAAAGAGAGAAAACGTATAGGGAAAAGATCATAAGAGACTCAAAGAGACTATATTAATTAAGGGTCACTTTTTCCACTCACTCATCCTCTCCAAAAACAAGTATATTTGGGGGGAAACTATTACTTCTTAAGCATTTATTATCTTTAATAAATTTCAATCAACTTTTTATTTATGTAACTCATTATTTGTGGATAGAACTAGAGGGAGTAATTAATAAGTGGAAGAGGTCTCTCCTTTTCCTCCTCTTATTACTCTCCTTCACTGGTTCATTTACAAAAATTGATGTCAAGTATTTATAAATTGACTTACATATTTTACCTTAAAATTTTACTTATATTTAGAATCACTACTACAAAAAAACACAAGTTGTAGAGCTTAATTTAAAGAATACCATGGCGCTTAGAAAGCGCCGCAGCTTTCAGCATTATTGAAACAAGCTACGACGCTTTTTGAATATATGGAAGTGTCATGTTTGATTATTTAATCACTACTACAAAAATGGGATTTAGTGGCGTAGCTCCTGTGGCATTTGTTTAAAGAAGCGCCAAAAATAGTTATTTATTTATTTAAAATCAAAAATATTTGAAAGCTTTGGCGCTTACAAGTATAAACGTCATAATTGACGTTAACCTTGTATGACGTTTCTCTGAACAAGCGCCAAACAAGGCCTCCAGTTTTTTTTTTTTGAAAAAACAATAGGAAGCTTTGGCGTTTTATGTGGAAACGCCAAAGCTTCCTATATTTGAAAAATGGCTGTAGATAAAAGCCTCCACATATATATTAAAAAAAACGAAGATCTGGGAAGCTTTGGCGTTTTATAATTAAACGCCAAAGCTTCCACATATATAATAAATAAAAAAAGAAGGATATGAATCATATGATCATTGCAGATTTTTTTTGGATCAAGATATATCGATGGGAAGCTTTGTTTTGAAAAAAAAAATAAGGGGAAGCTTTGGCGTTTTTTAATAAAACGCCAAAGCTTCTATTAAAAAAAAAGTAGGGGAAGCCATTACAATAACTTAATACACGATGGAGAAGCTTTGTAAAAAAAAAAAATTGGGGAAGCTTTGGCGTTTTTAATCAAAACGCCAAAGCTTGTATTACAAAAAAAAAAAAATAGGGGAAGCCATTACTACACGAAGGAGAAGCTTTGTAAAAAAAAAAAAGGGGGAAGCTTTGGCGTTTTTATACAAAACACCAAAGCATGTATTATAAAAAAAATGTAGGGGAAGCTATGGCGTTTTTTAACAAAACGCCAAAGCTTCCTCAATTATTAAAAAATGAATTGAAGGAATTGGTTCAGACTTTGGCATTCACCGAATTGAAGGGAGAAGATCAATAATTGAATCACGTGAAAGCTAGCTAGCTTTGGCATTTACTGAAAAAGCTGTAAGTCAAAAAAGAATGGAGAAGATGATCACGTGAAAGCTTCCATTGACAAGGCAACTCATTGTTTTTTTCTTTGGCCGACAGCTCCTTGAAGATATATCAGGTTGGACATATAAATCACTTTTTGTATTTGCGCATTGAAGAAGCTCACGCTCTTAATCTTCTCCTTGCCCTCACGTCCTTAGCTCCCTCGACCGTTGAAAGCCATCTTCAGAGCTCGCTGTTGGGAAAGAATCACAGGTTGGTCATTTACTTGATGAGAATCATGACTTCTTTTACAATATGCCTTTATACTTGGTGGATCACGCAATGGTTTTTTTTTAATTACAACTATATTATGATGATTGGCAATTGGCATTTCTGAAGTATTCAAAGCTGCTTGCTTTGATTCCCTGTACACAGCCCCACCATTAATTAGTTCCCTCTGATTCCCACTTTGATCTATGTTAGTGATATGAACTATATTCCTATTATTTGAAGTGACCAACAGGAAGCCATATGCGGCAGCAGGGCTCCTTATAAATGCACATGTACAAAACGCCTAGGACATGTTGTTAAAAAAATTATAATAGGAAAAAAAATTTAGTCAGCTTTAATTTAGTTTTTTTAAATATTTTTTAAAGGAATGTTTGGCGCTTTGTAAGGAAGCGCCAAAGGTTTTAGTTTTGTTTTATAACATTAATGGCGCTTATATAAGAAGTGCCATAGATACTCACACCTTTTTTGGCACTTTTTATATAAACGCCATAAAAGGTAATATAAATGTTAAAAATTTTTAACACCCGCCATTGTTGCCGCCACTAACACTTTCCTGCTTTTCTTTTCTATTTGTCCCCACCCCTTTTCCTCTGTTTGACCTAGCGAAGCTTCTTTGGTCCCTACTTGCTATTTTTTTTGTCTCCTCCTCGTGCAAATATTTGTAAACATTTGTTCGCCACTTTCATTACAGCATAGAGCTTCGTTGCGGTACAAAGCTTCCCACACGTGTGCTTTTTCTTTTTGGCTGGTTGCAGAGTAAAGCTTCCTCCCTCGTGTTCTTTTTCTTTTTGGTTGGTTGCAGTACAAAGCTTCCTACAGAAGCTCCTGTAAGTGTTGTTTGTTTTTTAACATTTTATTCACATTTTTTTAATTAAAATATGTATGGCTATTATATATTTGCTTATACTTTTCTATAGAAGTACATGTTGTCAATAGTGAGAGAGTTGGGAATGGCACTGTTGAAATGGTCAAATTGGGTAGAAGTGTTATAAATGTCGTTGGTAGTGTAATCAATGATTATTTTGGAATCAATTAATTTAATAAACGCAGGGTTGTATTTTTGTTGGCTTGTTATGGACCCAATTATTTTAATTACAACATGTAGTAGTGTTGGCCAATATGATTTATTTGGTGGTGAGTTGTGAACATTATTTAGATGTTGTGGGATTAATTGGTTGATTATTTGTGATTTAAGAAGAGTGTTTAATATTTTGTAAAACTTTAAATTTTAGAATGTTATGCTGCTGAATTTACTTTTTTAAAAAAATAAATAACAAATAAAGAGAACTTTAAGAGGCAAGCAACTGACCACTTATAAAAATATATATGTTTAAGGTATAGATGGATCGAAAATGGATGTCATCTAATCGATGCTCAAGAGAATATATTGATAGGGTGAAAGAGTTTATTAGATTTGCAAGCGAGCATGCAAATGATCCTAACAAAATCCTATGTCCTTGCTTATCTTGTTGTTATGGAAAGCGGATTAGTCCACTTGATTTGCTAGATCATTTAGTGTGTCATGGAATTGATCAATCATATACACGATGGACAAGGCACGGTGAGACGGATGATGCAAATTGTGGTCAAATACATACCATGATCGGTGCTTCAAATTAGTTTGACTCAAGCATGTGTGATGAAGATGATGGTCTTCAAGAAATGCTAAATGCAGTGGAAGGGGTGCTTCATAACCGTCCTTAAGAATATGAGAAGTTGAAAGGTGATGCAGAGAAGCCATTATATGCTGGTAGTACTAAATACACAAGATTGTTAGCAGTGTTGAAATTGTACAACTTTAAAGCACGCTATGGATTGAGTGATTCTGGTTTCACCGCACTACTTGAACTTGTGCAAGATATGCTCCCAGAAGAAAATGTACTTCCTACCAAGACATATGAGGCAAAGCGAATACTTTGCTCTACAACTGGCATGGGTTATGAGAAGATTCATGCATGCCCTAACGATTGCATATTATTTCAAAATTAATATGCAACGTTAGAGAAGTGCCCTAAATGTAATGCATCTCGATATGGGAAAAAGAAAGGAAAGAGTCCCTCGAAGGTCGTATGGTATTTTCCAATTATTCCAAGATTCAAGCGATTATACAGTAATGAGGAGATTGCTAAGTTGTTGACGTGGCATGCAGATGAAAGGATTGAAGACATGAACCTTAGGCACCCTGCGGATGCCCCTCAATGGAAAAAAATTGATCATGACCATCCTGACTTCGCGAATGAAGAAAGGAACCTACGCCTTGCACTTTCAATTGATGGAATCAATCCCTATGGGGTTCAGAGTAGTACACACAGTACATGGCCAGTGATATTGATGATTTATAACCTTCCTCCACACTTGATCATGAAACGCAAGTATATGATGTTGTCTATGTTAATTTCTGGGCCAAGGCAACGTGGAAATGATATAGATGTATACTTGGATCCTTTAATTGATGACTTGAAGCTACTTTGGGAAGAAGGCGTCAATGTGTATGATGGGTAAAGGGAAGAAAGTTTCAATTTGAAAGCCATGTTGTTTGGCACAATTAATGATTTCCCTGCTTATGGTAATTTGTCCGGATATAGCGTCAAAGGATATTGTGCGTGCCCTATATGTGAAGATGACACTCATTCAATGCGACTAGATCATTGTAAGAAAAATGTATACATGGGACATCGAAGATTCTTACCATCAACACATTATTGGAGGAAGTGGAAAAAGGCTTTCAATGGTGAGTCAGAAGAAGGTAGCCCACCGAAGATGTTGACCGGTGCTCAGGTTTTTGAGAAGGTTAGGCACATGGATAACGATTTTGGCAAGCCTTTTGCAAAACAATTCGGGACAACCGGTTGGAAAAAGAATTCTATTTTTTTTTAACTTCCATATTGGAAGTCCTTGTATGTGAGACATTTTCTTGATGTGATGCACATAGAAAAAAATATATGTGATAGTCTCATTGGCACATTGCTCAGTATACGAGGAAAAAGCAAGGACAGTGTAAATGCGAGGTTGGATTTAGTTAATTTGGGAATAAGAGAAGAGTTGGCACCAGTTGAGCAAGGGCACCGTACTTATCTACCTCCAGCGGCTTACACTCTATCGAGGAAAGAGAAAAAATTATTTTGTGAATTTCTGGAAGGAATTAAAGTTCCAGAGGGGTATTCTTCAAATATAAAGAACCTTGTATCAGTGAAAGAGTTGAAGCTAAAGAACCTTAAATCTCATGATTGTCATGTGCTAATGTAAAATTTCATACCGATTGGTATACGGTCAATCTTACCCAAAAAAGTAAGGAACACCATTACTAAACTTTGCATGTTCTTCAAGTTGATTTGCAGTAAAGTGGTTGATTCAACGAAGTTACTAGATTTGCAAAGGCTGATTGTTTGTACTTTGTGTGAACTTGAAATGTATTTTCCACCTTCATTTTTTGACATTATGGTCCATCTAACCGTACACTTGGTGAAAGAGGTTCAATTGTGCTGTCCAGTGTACTTGAGATGGATGTACCCGAATGAGCGATTTATGAAAATTTTAAAGGGGTATGTGAAAAATAGATATTGACCAGAGGGTTATATAGCTGAGCGGTATATGGTTGAAGAAGCAAGTGACTTCTGTGCTGACTTCCTATCAAATGTTGACCCCGTAAGTATCCCCAAGTCTGGTCATGATGGGCGAAGATCAGGGAAAGGAACAAGTGGGAAGGATGTAATAAGGATATCGGTGACTGAATGGGAACAAGCTCACTTGTATGTGCTTCATAACACTGATGAGGTTGAACCATTTGTTGACGAACACAAGGCCGCACTTCGATTGAAACATGGTGACAGGAATGAAAATTTTATAACAAAGGAACACAACAAACATTTTTCAAGTTGGTTAAAAAGGCGCATTAAAGATGAGGTGGAGAGGAATCCTGATCTAATTTCTGAAAACTTGAGATGTCTATCGAATGGACCGAGCTTAAGTGTGTTATCTTATAATGGTTATGCAATCAACGGTTACACCTTCTACATACAAGAACATGATACAAGGAGCACGATGCAAAATAGTGGGGTAACACTTGTTGCTGATTCTTGGCATAGATCCAATGTCAAAGACATGCACCCTATCTACGCACCAATGTCATACTTTGGTGTAATTGAACAAATATGGGAGTTAGATTATACTGTGTTGAGGGTCCCTGTCTTCAGGTGTAAGTGGGTTAACAACAATAGTGGATTACGGACAGATGAGTTAGGGTTTGTTCAAGTAGACCTTTCTAAAGTTTGGTATAAAGATAATCCTTTCATTTTAGTATCACAAGCAGAACAAGTGTTTTTCATTCCCGATCCTGCTAAGAAGAATTGGTCCATTGTAGTTCCATCAAACAAGAATCATCAAGAACAAGTTGGTACTACAAGTAATGAATATTTGAATATTCCTGAGGATACTCTTTCCTTTGAGATGTTGTGGTCAAGATATATTGATAGAAATGAAGAAGAAGATGAAGGCGAACATTTATATATGAGACATGATCATAATGAGGGGACATGGTTTTTAAATCGAAGAAGAAAGAGAAAAAGATGATAATGAGTGTCTTGATTTTTCAGTATGTATGTTTTATTACATGTATTCATATATTCCAACTTAATTTACTTTTACTACTATATATGATTGTCAATATGCACTGATATTTTTGTCTTGTTTATTTAACTTGTAGGAAAATGGATCCACACAATGATCAAGCAGACTTTGAAGCCGATAATGAAGATGCAGTTGATCCTCAAATTGAGCAAGCAGCCTTTGAAGCCGCTGTAGTCTGAGGTAGGACTATGATGCATAAACTGATCAAACTAAGGAGCAAGGGCATTATGTTAGAGCTTGAGTGGAATGACAAGGGAAACCCAGTTGGTGAAAAATGCTAGCAACTTTGTTAATTATATTGGGACTATTGTCAAAGAAAGAGTCCCCATTACAATTTCAGATTGGAGACGGGCAAAGAAGGACTATTCTAATATGCTTCTGAGTTCAGTTAAGGTAAACATTATTTACTTTATTATTCTGGTTGTTTTGTTTCATGAATTACAATCTAACAAAGCATGTGTGGTTTTTTTGTTACAGTTTATCTTCATTATCGATGACGACAAAGACAAATTCGTGCTCGCAAAATGTGGCAAACTTTTGAGATGTTTACGTTCCAATCTTATCAAATTCTACTCGCGGGACACAGATGGCAATATCATTCATACGCCACCACAGTTGTACGATGGAATAATTACACAAGAGGTGTGGGATGAGTTTTTTAGTACACATACTACCGCGGAGTTTCTGGTAATACAATATTAGCCCTTACAGACTACTTGCAATGTAATTGAAATTAATATTTATTGAAATTATTTGTATTTAAAAAGGAACGAAGTGATAGAAATCGTGAAAGCGTAAGCAACATGGCATACCGGTACTTAAAAGGACCACTATCGTATGCAAATTTGGAGAAACAATTGGTAAGAACTTATAATCATTTCATATGCATATATAATTTAGATGACTAATTTTTAACTACAACTAACTTTGTTATAAAGGTCAAACAATCACATTCTGATGTCACACACGTGCCACGTCATAATTTGTGGCTGGCCGGCGTCACTAATAAAAAAGGAGAAATTCCCAGCCAACAAGCCAGAGAAGTTGCAGAATATTGTGTAAGTGGTGGATTATTCATAAATATTTTGCTTTGATTAAATGATTCTATTTTATAATAACTAATATTATTGCAATTGTTGTTGTGGTAGCAAAAAATGACGCAGGACCAACCAGAGTTGATGAATTATGTTGGTCATGACGATTTGCTCAGCAGAGCTCTTGGAGCTCCTGAGTATCATGGTCGTCTTCATGGTACTGGTTTTGCAGTCACCCAAACATCATACTTCGGACGCCAAAAGCGACCAAACAAAAATGACTTTATGCAACTACAGGAGCAGATTGGTGACTACAAGCAGCAACTGGAACAGCAAATGAGTGACTACAATCAGCAACTGGAACAGCAGATGAGTGTCTACAAGCATCAAGTAGATGAGCAGATGAGTGTCCACCAACGCCAAATAGAACAATTTAACGATCATATGCGATTGATGCAAGAGCAAAATGCATTATTGAAGGCTCAAATTGATACTTTACTGCTTTCTCGGCCAGCACCAAGCCCAATGTGTGACAACACAAGTGTGAAGAATGATAGTTGCCCCTACACGCCTAAAGTCCCAATTCCTTTCGTAATCAATTTCTTCTCTAGTTAACTTTTTGTTATATTTTAAATTAGTGTACCTTAATATTGACTCCGTCTTTCATAGGGCGAATCGGTGTGCAAGCTGCATGTTGATGAATCTTTCAAGCATGCAGTTGCTGTAGGAGTTGTCTACAACACCGACATTAATATCCTTCATGGTTCACTATTGCCTGAGAACACACTTAGAGTCAAGGTTGACGTATGCACAGATGCAGATGCCCTCCTACCAATCCCTTCTCTAGATGAACAGACAATGGTAAAAGATGTTGTTGGTGGTTATGTTGCATGGCCAATAGGTCTGATTAAGCCATATCGAAAGGTGATTTAATTTACAATTCCTTCTACTTATTCTATATGCACTTCTATCTAAAAAACTACATGATTAAATTTTAATGATTTTTGTAGGTTGCTACTAGTCATAAAGGAAAAAGAATTGAAGGCCATAGGAAGAACTCACATGGTTCAGCAACCCAACAGAAGTCCCAACCTTCTGCTAGCAAACGAAACAACAAACCAATGGTCTCGTATCGCCAATAGTTAGCATCAATGGTACAACCATTGATCCTCCAACGAGGTCAGGAAATACAATTTCATCCGGACATCTATAATGCAGACGGTGTAATTGATCATGTCGATGGTGTTGTGCTGAATGATGTGATTACTCGTGGAAGGATAGGTGGAACAACTATCAACTTATGGATCAGGTATTTTTCTATCATTGTTATTATTATTCATCATTCAATTTTTTTTGGTGGAAATGACATTGTTTGTTTGATATAAAGGCATTTGTACCACAATGAGATAGTAGGCACGGATAGGATGCAGAGATTCATCTTTGTTAGCCCACACCTCTTTGGCCCGCATAGGGGGAGAGATTTGGAAGCACAGTCTAACCAACTTAGAGACTACTTTATGCTTAGAGCAACCCCTAACAAGCTCTTTCTTGTGCCATACAATGTAGGGTAAGTGATTTGTGAGAATATTTGAATGTATGTTTTTTATTTTTTCACTTTTACCATTAAATGATTGTCCAAATAAAATTTTTAAAATTTGTTTTTAGGGAACATTGGATATTAATTGTTGTCCATCCAGCAGCACCAGAAAACCCTCGCATTTACTATCTAGATCCTATAGAAACTGCTTATCCAGATAATCGCCCTGATATGCTGATTATCTTCAATAAGTAAGTGTATGGGTGTATGTGTAAATCTTTTCATGTGTGATTATTGAATAACTAACATTAATCAGGAACTTCTTTGTTTTATTAGTGCATTAACCGCATATAGAGGAAAAGCTGGATTGGCCTACTCTAGACGTAATGACCCGGCCAATAGCTATGCGTGGAGGAAGATTATGGTACTTATATATGAATTTACTCCATTCTTGTTAGTAAAAAAAATTTATTCAAAAATTGACATAACTATTTCATTATATTGTTGCAGTGTCCATTCCAGCCGAATGATAATGATTGTGGTTATTATGTTATGAAATTTATGAAAGATACAGTTACTCATCACCACCTTGTAATTCCTGTGAAAGTAAGTTCCCTTTAGTTGCAATTGATATTGTGTTTTAATTTTAATTGACAAAGTGTCTAAATTTAGTGATTTTCATTCTTTGTATACATGATTGTTTATGTAGTATTATGAAGATGCACGTTGTGCTGAGCTGTCTGACCATCAAATGGATGAAATCATTGAAGAATGGTGTGAATATATGGTCAAGGAATTAGTTAATTTAGGCATGTAGCTTCTTTCTTGCCTATTCCTATTTAGTTGTACACTATATAATCATTGTTAATACAATCAATATATTTTGTAGTTGTTACATTATCATTCGGCACAATTTGGTCAAGGAATTAGTTAATTTAGGCATGTAGTTGTTTATTCATTGTAGTTATTTGAATAAATGACCATCATCGTTTTGTATTGTAATATTTTGTTTTGTATTGAACATCATCGTTATGGTCATTTGCTTACTATATATATATGGTCATCAGGTATTATTACACACTGCACAGGAAAAAAAATATTTTAAAAAATTATTAAAAAAAATTAAATCTACTTTGGCGTTTAAGGGTAAAATGCCAAAGGAGGGGTACCCTCCTTTGGCGTTTAAATAAAAAACGCCAAAGGAGGGTACCCCTCCTTTGGCGTTTGTATTAAAAACGCCATAGGAGGGGTATACCCCTCCTTTGGTGTTTATGCCAAAAACCGCCAAAGGAGGGGTACCCCTCCTTTGGCACTTCCCCCCGAAAACGCTGTTTATAATTAATATATTTATTTAATTTCATAAAGTAACGTATGGCGTTTCTGTAAATTGAAAAGCGCCATAGGGATTTTTAATGGCGTCAAAAGCTTTGGCGTTTCTTAAACGCCAAAGTATTTTATAAAATAAGCGCCATTATACTAATTTTTTGTAGCAGTGAATTTTTTTTTTAAATATACACTTCCTATGGCGCTTCTCCAGGGAAGTGCCTCAGGAAGTCTTTTTTTTTTTTTAAATAATTTTTTGTAATTATTTCATTTTCTTGATGGAAACCTCCATTTAGAATTCAAAATCCACAGCCATTTACAATACAATTTATAGCAAAATGAAACAACATAGCACATATCTTTTGTAATATTGTGTCTTTATGTATCAAACATAAAAAAACTCCAACATTTAAGTTGCTTAAACTTCAGCCATACCAGTTACTTCTACAAAGGATTAAACTAAGTATTATTATATTTGTAAGCACGAAAATTAAAAAGCTTATAATGTACAGGAAGTTCAGGAAGACAGAGTTGATACTTCAAATTAATACCAGAAAAAATTATGAGCACACATATAAGATTCATGATAGATGTTAACTAAAAAAGAAAACATGAACCAAATGTTGAAAAAAACACTTACACACTAGGGAGCTTGTGAAGGAGACCGAGATAAGGAAAAAAAAACATATGGGAGAGGAAGCTTTGTACTGTAATGGAGTTCTAGAAAATGAGGGAGCTCGAGGGAATGCAGGAAGATGAAAATGAAAATAAAAAATGGCAAGTTGCGGAAATTAAATTGTATACAAGGTGGGAGTAGTTACGACACTTTTTGTTAAAGTATCATAGCTTCACAAATTTTAAAACAATACCTATATTAAAGACACCAAGTACAAAGATGTACCTAGTGCCTTAATGATATTCAAGGCACCACTTGGTGCCTAAGTTCAAGGCACTAGGTGCCTTGAATACCTTGAATATTCAAGGCAATTCCAAGCGTCTTGGATGGCACTTGATATACTAAGCGCCATCTAAGGCTGACCCTTTTATTAAAAAAAATTAAAATCTTCTTTAATAGGAGTGATTTATCTCTATGTTTTGACTTCTAAACCAATTCTTAAATTCATTTTTTGTCTCTTAGTATAAACAAACTTTCTTAAAGAAGCATCTATCATGGTAATAGAGCTTTGTTAGTTATGGAATTTCTATTATTCCGTATGTAACTAGAGAAGAAAAAAAGTTAAAAATTAGTCTTTAAAGCATCTATCATGATAATGGAGCTTTGTTACTTTCCCAACAAACTTTCTCTTTTTTTTAAAAAAAAAAAAATACATGTGACAGCTATGGTGCTTGGCTAGGAAAGGGCCATAGCGGCCACATGTATTTTTTTTTTTAAAAAATAAAAGTCTTCTCTAACACTTATATGTGCAAGAAATTTAATTTTTTTAAAAAAATACAAGTCTTTTACATATGCCTATATTTAGCTGGTCTTATTTTTTTTATAAAAAATATAGGCCTTATTTAGTGCTTGCCTAGCTTTCAATAATCAAGAAAGAAAAAAGAAGCTAAGGCAGAAAGTTAGGGCCTTCAATGGCACTTGATGAGTCAAGCGCCATTGAAGGTTAATGGCAAGGCCTTCAATGGTGCTTGATTCATTAAGCTCTATTGAAGGCTAATAATGCCACTTGCCTCATTAAGAGCCATTTAAGGCCCTTGCCTTTTCACCCGCTACCTTAGTATTGAAAGCTAGGCAAGCGCCATATAAGGCCTATACTTTTTTTTTTTATAAAAAATAAGACCAGCTATTGCGCTTGTTTGGGTAAGCCTATATTTTTTTTAAAAAAAAAGTAACCCCTTGTATGGCTCTTCCCTAGGAAAGTGCCATACAAAGTATTATTAAGCTACGAAACTTAACCAAGAAAGCGCCATAGCTACTATATTTTTTTAAAAAAAAAATGGAAGTCTCCTCTAGTGCTCGTTTGAAGAAGTGCTATAAGATTAGCGCTGCTAAATCTATATTTTATAGTAGTTAATCATATAAAATTTTGAATATGTTTATTATATTAAGTGCCTAAGAAAATGCTACTATTATATTCTTTAAACATCAATTATGGGCTTAGGGACTCTATACCGACTACACAAAACTTTGTTAGATTAAGCCTTTCACCCAAGAGAGGGTGAATTGGATGATATAAAAAATTTAAACTTAAATACAAACTTAAGGAAGAGAGGAGAGTTAGAGAGATATCACCAAAGGTGAACACAAGAGATTTATACTGGTTTGGTCCAATCTACTTTACCTACGTCCAGTTCTTAGAAAGCCTTTCTAAGAGTTCCACTATCTTTTCAAGATTCACAAGGCTCTTGGTGTCTTAGTACAAGCAAGTTTTTCTTCAAAGAACCCTTGCCCCTACACTTGTAATCAATGTCCTCTCAAGGTCCCACTACCTTGAGTAACTTAACCATAATAAATGCTTAAGTATAATTTCTCACAAGAGTAAATAAATGATAACTAAAGTACATAATCACATAGAGAATGAGCCTTAAGACTTAGCAATGAATATAACAGTAATTGTACACAGTATTGGTTGTTGCTTCATCTTCAATACTCTTATATTTATAGCGTGAGAAAATTTGATGACTATTGCTCTTGGATGTAGCCGTTGAAGTGTTAGGTCATTACTTCTCTCCATTAAGGATTTCATATTGCTCCTTTTGTCCTTTGAATTAGCTATTGGAGACAAAGAGGATTTGAAGCATTTGAGGTTCTGAGCATTTAATGCTTCTGACACATAAAGTGCTTTTTGTTAATTTTGTGTTAATCCTTGACTAAGCACCACTAATTTGATTAAACACTGGTATAATGAAGTATTAGAACAATTAGGAGCAAAAAGAACAAGTTTATAATACATTGGAATGAGTATCAAGATTTTCGAGACGCTGCTTTGTTTTCTAAAACTACATCACTCTAGTGATCTTCACTAAGCGAATTTGAATTTGAAAATAAAATAGGTCATTGGTTGGCTCACTGTGGTGATGTAGTAGTGATGCATGTAAATAGATTTATTCGGGTGGTTACCTGAGTAATCATGTTTTATTTAAAAAATATATCACTAGATAGCTCACTGTGGTGATGTGATAGTGATGAGTGCAACTGGATTGCTCGAGTGGCCCTGGAGTGATCATGCTTCATCCTGTTTTAAGAGAAAGTAGATCACCAGCTAATATCACCATGGTGCAATGGTAGTAATACATTTTTCATACATCACTCGAGTACTAACTCGAGTAATCTTCTCTTTAAAACTTTCTCCAAAAATATTGAGCACTACCGAGTCATTGTGGTATTGTACTAGTGATGCATTTTTTGCACATCACACGAATGGTCGCCCAAGAGATTTTCTCTTTGAAATATTTTTAGAAAACTAATCATGAGAACAAATTACCATGGTAAAGTGATAGGGATGAAGATTTTGAAACTTCACTAGAGTGATCCATCTTTCCAGAAAATAGATCACCAGATGATTCACCATGGTGGACTTATAGTGATGCACTTTGAACCTCATCACTCGAGTGGTCACTCAAGTGATCTTTTAGAAAAAAACTTTTCAGAAAACAGATCACTATCTTGGTCACCATGGCAGAGTGGAAGTAATAGCAAATAAGTGCATCACTCAAGTGGTCACTTAAGTGATCACAAGTGTGAATAGTTTAACACTCCCATTAAGCATTATGTTAATGAGCTCTTATAGAAAAAGCACATTACTCGAGTGGTTACTTGAGTGATCAACTAGAAATTTTCATATAATGCTTCATCGGAGGATGATTCCTTTGCTTCTTGGTGATGAGAATTTGTGCTTGAGCTCAATGGACTACATAGGGGAGGTTTTCTATCATTCTATTAGTCTAGATTTGTATATTTAGATTGCCTAGTTTTATGAATTATTCTATATGATTCTGAAACTAAGATTGATGTTAATTGTCTCTATTGGTTTGATATTTGTAGTTGAGATCGGATTTTATAGTGTGAAGATTATATATGTTTGAATTTCTTTGTGGTTGCAATAAGATTATATTAATTAGTGTGTTATTGTCTAATTAATGTGGCTGATTTGTGCCTTGAGAGGCTATTTAGCAATCAAATTCAAGAAGACTCATATTGCATTATTCCGATTTCAATTACACATTAAGTGGGTTTAAACAATATCTCAAGAGGTAGTGGTTAGCTATGTTTATAGGAGCTACTATTAATTAAGAATGTTAGACTCAAGTGTTATCTTGTGGTTTTTCTTAAGATTTAATGAATTTTAACTTCCATAATCTTTTTGAGCAACGATAGTCAATTTCTTCATTACTAAGAGCATTCATCATTTATATTTTCCACTCCATACCATTCCACTCACTTATTCACCATTTTTATAAAAAAAAAATACTAAAAATAATATTCTAGCTTTTAATTAAATTGCATTACTCTTTAGTAATTAATTTGCTAAAAAAAACCAAAACAAATTTCCTCTTGTTTTCATTGTATTTCTATGGCATTTAGATTACTTATGAAGCAATAAAAGGCTCATCGAGAAGAGAGAATGATCCTATGTTAGCCTATACTCAATCCTTTATTAATTTTTGATTGTAGACCGAAAGGCTAACATACAAAAGGCCCTCATTATAGGCTCATTGTGGTGATGTAGTAATGATGCATGTAAATAGGATCACTCAGGTGGTCATCCAAGTGATCATGTTTTATTTAAAAAATAGATCACTAGATAGCTCACTATGATGACATGATAGTGATGAGTGCAACTGGATCACTTGAACGGTCCATTGAGTAATCAAGCTTAATCTTTTATTAAGACAAAATAGATCACTAGCTAATATAACCATGGTGTAATGGTAGTAATACATTTTTCATACATCACTCATATGCTCACTCGAGTGATCTTCTCTTTAAAACTTTCTCCAAAAATACTGAGCGCAACCGAAGTCACTGTAGTGCTGTACTAGTTATGCATTTTTAGCACATCACTCGAGTAGTCACTCAAGTGATCTTCTCTTTGAAATATTTTTAGAAAAATAATCATTAGGATAAATCACTATGGTAAAGTGATAGCGAAGAAGATTTTGAAACATCACTCAAGTGGTTACTCGAGATACATCTTGAAATTTCTTTCCAGAAAACAGATCACTAGATGTTCACTATGGTGGATTGATAGTGATGCACTTTGAACCTCATCAATCGAGTGGTCACTCAAGTGATCTATTAGACAAATACTTTTCAAAGAACATATCACTATCTTGGTCATTATGGCGGAGTAGAAGCAATAGCAAATAAGTGCATCACTCGAGTGATCATAAGTGTAAATATAACACTTTCAGTAAGTACTATGGTGATGAGCTTGTTTAAAAAAACACATCGAGTGGTCACTTGAGTAATCAACTGGAAATTTTTGTAAAACGCTTCATCACTATTTAAAGGGTGGAATAACCAAGTTTTGCCACATCACTCAAGTAGATACAGTGATTTTCTTAGTAATGTATTTCAAAACTTTTTTAAGCCAATGTATCTTCTTCAAAACACTTTCTTAAGCTTTTTTGTCATCAAAACTTGAGATCTAACAAACTTAAATAATGCTTACTTAATACTTTCAAATATTAGTTCAAAGGATTATCTTTAAATGAACATTTATCAACAAAACTATTTTAGGATGAAAAACAATCCTAGTGTCATGGCAATTAAATATGAAATGGCATAAAGGTGTATGAGGAGCTCAATAGAAACTTTAAGGCTCACTCCATATGTGCCTTCTCTTATTTCATACTAGAACATTCACATGCAAAATATTAATATAAAGGGATGAGATTTCATGTCTTAGTAAGTACTAAAAATTTCTACTACACACCAGCAAACCATGTATAATTAAGTAAAGAATTGAGTATACTTATATCTGTATATGTCACGATCCTCATATAAAATAATTTCAAATTTAATCATCATTAAGCAAATCTTTATTCTCATTCATAACATATAATGTACAATTATGCAATATGCAACCTTCCTTACATCACCGTCTAGCCTTATTCTGCTAATTGGAGCCATAGGCTAGCACAAAGTCCAACCGAAACTCATCCATTTAACTGGATTATCCCAAGCTCACTAGACTCTTAAGATGCACCCAGCTAAAGATTTAGAGCTTAAGTCTGAACTATGACTTCCCTTCTAAAAAACAAAACCAAGTAGATATCACATGTCCTACAGCTCTAATGAAATCCCAGCCAAATGAAGACATGGAAGAAGGGCCTTGACAAGTGTCAGCCACTATACACTGAATGATGACATATCACGTGGTAAAATATCTCACCATACAAATTCCTCTTCTTTACTCCAACCCATTACAAATGCCAATGTCATAATAGTTATGTTCAATTACCAGTAAATATAATATCATTAAAAGTCACAGTACAATAAATCGTGCTTCCAATTGTATTAAAAATCATCACATATACAAACAAGCCTAAAAGGAATAGTAATATAATAGTACATTAATTATAATCAATATATTAACTATATGAATAAAATGAGTTCTAAAGAAATTTACTTTTAACATCACTTACTAGAAAATTCAGAATACAAACAAATATATATATATATATATATATATAATTCAATCCATTTTTTTAAAAGAAAGTCATTTATGATTTGATTGTAACACCCCAAATTTTATATTCACCAAAAATATATTGTAATTATTTGAGTAATTCAATAAAATGGTGAATATTCATGGAAATTAGATCTTGTGAATTTTGAAATATTCATATTCATAAGGAAATGGGCAAATTAATTCAAGAAAGAAATTTAATTTCAAAGATGATAGCAAAATCATAATTTTTCCAATTTAGTTCAAGATTAATTATTTTCCAATTAGTTGGATTTAATTTCAATTAATTAAGGAAAATAAAAGAAAATGTACAATTGGATTATTCTTGATGGAATAAATCAAGACTTGTGAGATTATGGGGAATTATACATAATTCATTTATATGAATTATGGATTTTTTAAATCATTTTTTCCTTTCCCTTTTCCTCCCTAAATTTCGGCCAACTCATAAAAATAAGGGGAATTAGCTTATAATTAAATTGCAAGAGCACATGCTTGATTACATGAATATACTCATGATGGTAATGCTACATGGACATGGTACTTATGGAAATGATGACAATGGTTGAGTGAGTTGATAGATTAAATGTTGAGTGTAAGATGGGAGGATAAGCTTGAGTGAAGAGATGAAAGAAATGAGTGCATGGTAGAGTGCAAGCTTGGACTTAGTTGGAAGAGTTGTTGGCTAGTTGAAGCAAGGGGGAGGGCACAGTTTTGAGAGGCCAAAGAAGGGAAGGAAATTGGTTCTAACTTAATGGGAAGCTAATGGTGTAGTCATGAAGGAAGGGAGGATTGTCACAAGTGTCACATTAATTGTTAGTTGGTGATTTTTGGTTGAGTTGGAAAATTGGAAAAGCTATAACCCTAAGGGGTTATGCTGCCCAAATTTCTTTAAATCATGATTAGAATGTGATTAAATAAGTTAATAAGGGATTAGAAGTGAAAAAGTACAAGTTTTGGACGCTAAAACACAAAAACTCCATTTTTCCATTTTCTTGACCAATATTTCGGCCAAGACCATATCTGAGGGAAGGAGCTGGATTTTCATAAGATAGATGGTTCTATTGGATTCAGTAGACGAAAATAGGTGGGGTTACAGTTGATCACTTTTTCGGAAGAGGCTTAAAAAACATAATTACAAAAACGCTACTAAAACTCTAAATAGGGGCTGTTAGGGGTATTTTTATAATTTGATAGTGAATTTGATGATTTCAAGCCTGGAAATGGATTCTTTGGGCGAAAATAAGTTAGAATAGCTCTAGTCAAAATTTTGGGAAAACGTGCCATTGGGCCAAGTATGAAGGGGCTGGGCTGGGGTCCCGGGGCCATTTTGGTAAATTTTCACCATAGACTAATATAACCACAAGAAACACTATGGAAGTGTCTAAATGGTATGTTTGACATTTCAGGACCAACTAGAGAGCCCGAGGGATTGGCATTTGGCATGCAAATCGAGGCACGTTATTCGAAGATTAGGAAAGGGCGATTAAGGTAGGGAACTTACCTCTCCTGCATATATTTGATATTTGTGCTGGTGTATTGATGCATGTTATTGCTTTTCTTGATTATGTGAAACATATATGAATAATTGAAGCTCTGTTTCTGTTTATGCTATGGCCATACGTATGTTGATTGAAACATTGAGCACACAGATATGTCATTATGTGAGCATGGGTTATGTAATGCAAGCATGTCATGCATTAAGCACTTATCTTGTATGCATATTGGTATTGCTTTCGTACTGAGATTCCCAAGAATCTCACCCTCCCCTACCAAAAATTTAGATAAGAGAAGACAAAACGTATGCTAAGAACAAAGAAGAGAATCGTATGAGGGGATTGCAGTGGTAGAACGAATATTGGAAGATGTCTCCGTTTCATTTGGATTGATTTAGATACCCACGTAGAGCTGTGAGGCTACGTTAATTGTAATTATCAATTATGAACCCCTATGGGGAATTTTCGTAATCGTTCACATAATATTAGTATATTTATGCTATTCTTGTGTTGCCCACTGAACTGCGTATCATTTTCTACAAATACTCTGAAATAGGTGAAAATAAGATGAGGGTGTGACATTGATCATACGCAATTCACAAGTATATGGGAGAATATTCAAAGTTATCTGCAACTTCTTAGCTTATAGTTAATTGCACAAAATTGGTCCGAAGCTCTTAATGAGAGTCTACAAATTAACACACAAATATATTAATATATAATTCCACACTATCCTAGAGCCCTTAAACTAACCTATAAAAATTTCAACAATATATATATATATATATGAGTTATCTGGATTAATGTATTATTCTTTTTATTTTTAACTTTATGTTGGCTTACAATAGAAATTGTTTTACTATTCTTTTTTCGCAAGCAGATTTAAATGAGGGTACTGACATATACATATCTAAGTATTTATAATTACTAATAAAACTTGTGAAACTACTTAGTCACAGCAAGTTGTTAAGTAACTAAAGTAGTTACATTACAGTGTCTAAGCTTGTATTTAAAAAAACAATTGCTTGACTGAATGCACTTGAGACATTTAGAATAAATAAATATACTATTTTTAGGCATTCTCCCAAATCAATACTTAAATATGTTTGATATAGAGGTAAAGAAAGTTATTTTAGTGCTTCATGGGCAAGGAAGAGCACGACGGTTTGAATGTTGCTAATATATATATATATATATATATAAAGAGTATAAACGAAGAGGTTCAAGAGATACGGAAGAATACCTACGGTAGGTGATTCAAGAAACATATTTTTGCGTGTATGTGGGCGAAAGAAAAGAAGAAGAAATGAGTCATGGTGTGGGCCATGAGTTGAAAAGATTTAATAATATATACATATATTTACAAAAACTCAACGTATGGTTGAATACATGCCTCTCTTGCGCGCGTGATGGGAGAATATGAAAAGAGTTGAAAAGATAAGAAGACATGACTGTTGGCAAAAAAAAAAAAAAAAAAAAAAAGAGAGAAGAAGACATGACTTGCTACAGTGAAAAACATTAGAGAAATGAAGGCAAATGGCCATAGGCAAAGAGAAAACGAACCAGAGGAGAAGAGTACTGACCAAGAACAGAGCTGAGCAGCTGGATGTTGGTGGAACGAGGAGAAAGGAAAATGGAAAAGAAGACAATAAATAAATAAATAAATAAAATTTGTTATTAAGAATTGATAAGGTAATGATGAAATTTGATAAATAACTTATAACTCATTTTTTAGGAAATACTTATTTTAAAATTTCAAAATTTCAAAATTATTTTTCTATCTTTTTCCCAAAGAAAATTGGAAAGAGAGTGAGGGTTTTTTTTAGGAAAAAAGATACTTAAATATCATTTAAATTTCAAAATCTCAAATTAGTGATTTCTTAAAAGTATGAGTTGTCAATTACTATATATTTTTATTAATTCTATTATTTTTATTGTCAACAAAATCAATTTAAGATTTTGAAATTCAAGTAATATTTAATTGCCTTTTTTCAATTTTGTATAGTTGACCTTTTTATAAATGGGTTTTTAAAAAGTCATAACACTGATATGGGGAGTCAGACATATGTATTTATTTATTTTAATTATATTATAGTTGTCTCATAAAATAAAAATTTAAATGTATTTGCTTTGAAAGTTATACATCAATTAAAATTTGATTTGATATAATAATTTCTAAATAATCCATATCCTAGTCTCAATATTTTTAAATCATATTTTTCATTATTATTTTCCTAATATAATATTACTGAATATGTAATGACCTTATAAGTTATAACACAATAAGCGAAGTAAACATAGAAGGCTTATAACACAGTAAATAAAGTAAACATTAGGAGGCTACAAAAAAGAGATTCCCCTTCAATCATAAGGTTCATCATATGAGACAAAATATTACAAAAGAAAGCATAACCAAAAAGTTCTTTTGTGTCTACACCTCATTAAAAGGTTGTAAAAGTCGCATTGGATTATATGTATATATATATAGTAATAATTTGTTTGCCAATATATGTGTATATAATAAAATATTATAATTTAAATAAATTTAAATACATAAGATATTTAATACTTTTCCTTTAATTTTTTAACAAAAATATAAAAACTATCTATTAGGAGCTTCAAAAATAATAAAAGGAATAAAAAATAGCAATAATAAAAGGATTTTCTTTTTTTTGATACATATAATAAAAGGATTTTCATTAACCCTACAATTTTCCAAAATAATTATTAGCTCGAAACCAAAGCGTGTGGCAGATAACCACTGCAGACCCTTCCTTCACTCACGACTCACGAGAATATGTCACGGACTCACAAAGGCTTCCCTTTTCCCTCTCCGGGGGATGCCCGTTTTTTTTTTTTTTTTAATGTTTTCTTCCCTCTATTGTTGTTATCAACGATGAAGGATGGCCGCTAGGACTGAAGGAGAGCGAGAGAACAAATGAAAGATCGCACTTCTTGTTTCATCCCCTCTTCTTCAATGTTCTTGTTTACTATTTCAATCTTCGACTTCTCCTCCCCATTTTTCGTTCCATTTTTTTGACTGAACTGCGTTTTATGTTCAAACTCGTCCGGTTCTTGAACGGTAGCGGCTTGATTCCTTTTGCTCATACTCTCAACTCTCACGGGGGTTTTATCTTCTCATCGATTTTCAAATCCTCGGTTTAGAAGCCTGAAGCTTCTCTCTTATCTATATGAACCATGTGTCTCGGCTGAACCATTAAATGTCTGACACATTTAACACAGGAAGAGTAAGATATTCCGTATTTTAAACTGCTGGCTTGTCCCATTATAGAAATCGCTCGGTATTATAGAATACCGCTATTGAGTGTTTGCTAAAGCCCATGATACCCATGTGACAATAAAATACTCACAATTGGGATTAAAGTCTATATTTTTTTAACTGCATGTGAATATGAACCATTGACCAAAAGTCACCATTCTACTATTCTAACTTTTATTTTATTTTTAATCGGGAATCATGGGATTGGAGATATTAGATCTGTTTTATTTTAATATTCTTTCATTATTAAATACTTGATCCGGAAATCTCAAAACTAATTAATTCATTTTCTTTGTCTGAAAGCTCGTGGGCATAGATCTCGAGAGTCTCATGCACCAAAAAAAAAAAAAAAACCACTCGAGAGTCGGAATAATGATACTGGTTGATTTTTTTAAACGAGATTAAGAAAATTAATTAAATTATTTTAAATTATTTATATTTATATTTATTTTTTACCAAACTAATTTGTTTAACTTATAAATTAGTATATAATTTAATCATACATAAACATATGATATGATTAACTAATATGTTTAGTTTCCTTAATCTCTTTAAAAAAAGTTAACTAGATCTTATATTTAGCATTAAGCATGCAAGTCATAAAGAAAACTTTGCAAATTCAGTAACTTTATACAAAGCTCTTTATTATAATACTCCCTCCGATCCTTTTTATAAACAACTTGTTTTTATTGCACAAAACGAACAGACAATTAAGTTAGTTAAAACAATAAATATGTCAAAAATGTCATTCTTTTCTCAAATATGCCCTTATTTATGAAAAGAGAATAGAAGAGAGAATGAGTAAAAAAACATAAAAGAGAATGAGTAATAAATAATTATATGATAGAGATTTATTGATGAGAATAGGGGATAATTAGGGTAAAGATATGTATTTAATATGGGTAGAAAAGGAAATAGTAGTTTAAATTTTGAGATATAAGAAGAAAAAAAATTGTTTATATTAAAGATCAACCTTAAGAAAGAGAAAGTAGCTTATAAAAAAAAAAACAAGTAATTAATTTAAAGGGTTAATAAAACTTCTGGTCCCTGAAGTTTTATCCGATTTTGGTTTTGGTCCTTTAAATTTGAAATCGGTGGTTTGGGACTCTCAAGTTTAAAAAAAACTTGGCTTTTTATGGTTCGGTTCAGTTCAGTTTTTTCCAGTTCGGTTCGGTTTTCCACCCAATCCTTTTCAAACTTGAGGGATCAACTGTTTAAAACGAAGTAAATTTGAGGGACCAAAATCACCTATTTCAAACTTGAGGGATAAATGGTCAAACTTTAGGGATTAA
This sequence comes from Inga laurina, assembly GCA_963855925.1. NCBI lineage: Eukaryota > Viridiplantae > Streptophyta > Magnoliopsida > Fabales > Fabaceae > Inga > Inga laurina. Next base: position 52,358,436 of record OY979705.1, read on the forward strand.
AACCACCAATTTTAAACTTAATAGACCAAAACCAAAATTAAATGAAACTTCAGTGACCAAAAATTATATCAACCCTAATTTAAATTTGCGCACGAGATACACCGCAAAATTATGAGTTTTAATTAGGATGGGACAAAATAAAGAAAGGGCATTGTGCACTTTAATCCGTAGTAGGTCTTACACTAATTAATTAATGTAAATAATCAGCGGTAGAAAAACAAGTTGCATGCTAAACGAGTCGTCGTTTCTTTTATTATCCCTAAAACTCCGGGATCATATGTTTTTTTGGGGGCCTGAACCCTGGGATCATATATATATATTAAGCTGTTCAATTATCTCGTTAATCGTGGGACTATTAATTAGTGTTCCACAAACGCTATCAGAATTCCATCTTTTCTTCACCTTAATTCCTAACTTTAATGGAGTTTCCATGGCAGAATTGGTTCTCAGATCTGGTAATAATCATTTATCTAACCTATTTCTTCTATTTTAGGGTCTCATGATGAACATTATCCATATGCTTTTTTAATAAGTTCTCACGGATCTCTTCGGGTTTCTCTCTCTTTTTTGCGGTTTGATTTTTCTTTTAAGGATATGGATGAGACTGGATTCTTCAATAATCAATCACAACACAAGACTTACTCATTTGATGATGATGATGATGATGATGAGTTTCTTAAGGAGATCTTTCATCAACCTTGTTTCTCTTCTGAGAGTGACAGTACTCACTCTTCCTCTATTCAAAATATCAATGTCGCCGCCGCCGCATCATATGGTGGTGGTGGTGGTTCTGCCGCTTCTACTACCCCCACCACCACCACCGTTAGCAGCTTACCTTTGGATATTGACTCCGGAGGCGGTGCCAGCCAGCTGAAACATAACGGCCCGGGCTCATCAATGCTCTCGATACTTGGAAGCATCTCGGATAACAAACCTGCAGTAGCCACATCGTCTCCGTCAACTTATATTCTCTCTTTTGATAACTCAACAGTACTACGAGCCACCTCTGGCGAAGGTTACCGGAGACACGAGTCCGCCATGAAGAGTGGTAATCAAGAGAAATTGGAGAGTAGTACAAGAGGAGGAGGAGGAGGCGGCACAATGCGTGCTTCTCAAAAACGAGCCCTAGAAAACCATAATAGTGATAGTCATCAGCCAAAAACTAATATCCAAGGGACAAAGAGGACTAGAAATTCATCTGAGACACTGGATCACGTAATGGCTGAAAGAAAAAGAAGACAAGAACTCACCGAGAAATTTATTGCACTCTCAGCTACAATCCCGGGTCTCAAGAAGGTCAGTTTAATTAATTCATTTCATTATGTCCCATATTTCTTTATATATTAATTTTTCAATACTATATACTCCATTCCGGTCCACAATATATCATGCTTTTGGAAGAATAATTTGGTTAAATATATAAGTGACTTGTAAGATAATTAATGCTTATTTTTCATTTTTGTTCCTGTAAATAATGTTCATTTCCAATTTACCCACTCATAAAATTTTCAAACACATTTTCTAATAAAAGTAAAAGTTGAATTCTTTTTTTAATTTAAGACATATTTAATAAGTTAAATGTCTCTTCTTATTTCTCTTAAATTAGTTAAAATACCTTATATTATGTATCGGAGTGAGTATGCAAGCATATACAAACTCATCTCTCTTTAATTATATCTTTTTGGCCTCCTGCAAACCTGGCTTTGAATGAGCTTATTTTAAATAATTTTGCACTGTAGAGGAGTTTTGCCTCCTAAAGTACAAAAGTTTTTTTTTTAATTGATTTCCAAACACTTGGGCAATTCAAAAGTAACACTTTTACACCAAAACCTGCATTTTCCAATGAAAACTAGCAAAAGTTACTATTTAGGGAACCGGGGTTTTCTTGTTAACCTCTTAGCCAAACACACACGAATCGTTTAGTATATATACGAGTTTGTTTTGTTCCATAAAAGTTGAGCTGATGATTCAGAGATGATTTGGATGAATATTAATTTCACAATTAATGATAGATTGACAAGGCTTCTATACTAAGCGAAGCAATAATTCACGTGAAGCAACTTCAAGAGCGTGTGAAAGAGTTAGAGGAACAGAACAAGAAGATGATAAATAGTACTGTGAAGTCATCTTTGTCGTACAAGATGAAGAAGAAGAAGAAGATGAAGAAGAAGTCATCATTGTTTATTAATGAATCACTTCCTGAAGTTGAAGCAAGAGTTTTACACAGAGAAATTCTCATCAGAATCCACTGTGAGAATCAGAAAGGCATTATTCTTAACTTATTGGCTCAGCTACACAGTCTTCATTTCTCCATAATCACTCATAGTGCCTTGCCATTTGGCAACTCCATCCTTGATATCACCATTATTGCCAAGGTACACATTCAATCCATATATAAACATTTAACTAAATACCACACTAAGTACCAACAGTGGTTTAGCACCGCAATTTGATGATTTTGTCCTTAAATATACTGTCACTAATTAATTTGCGACATAATTCCGTCACTAAATTAGTTTAATAATGGAATTCAGTTGCTAATTTATTGTTTATTGTAGTTATATATATACTCTCTCTTCTCTTTTTTTATTTTTATTTTTTTGCCATTGATACTCTCTCTTGTCTTAAATATAAGAGACAAATAACTAATTCACATAGATTAAGAAAATTAGTTATTTGTTAAAAACCAGTGTTAGTTTCCCTAAAGTATCATTTTCAATAATTTGCATTGGATACGGATAAAAAAACCTCTTAATATGTATAATTTGTTGTGGTTGTATATCTGTGTACGTATAGGGTGATGAGGAACACAACATACCAGTGGAGGAACTTGTGAAAAAGTTGAGAATGACTCTCTTGAAGAAGTCAGTTGTTTGAGAACCAAGAAGGATCCGTGCTAGAGTATCAAACTATCCACTACGTACCAGCTCCAAGTGATGATTGAATGATCCCATGTTTAGTCTGAATATCATGTTTTTAAGAATGATTCAACTTTTAAATGATATTAATTATCATTTGATGTTGTTTGTCATCTCAAGAATAAAAAAAGAACAATAAGAGATTTTATTTTGTATGCATTTTGAACCAATGGATGGCCATGTTATAATCATGTACTGTAAATTATACTCGCTCTTGTCTTTTAGAATAAGATACATTTACCTAATTTGATTATATTAAGGATGTTAGTTAAGTTAGTTAGTATACCATGTATTCTCTAAAATACCATAGTCATCTTCCTTAATTCCCTCATCCCCAACCTCTCCTCCTTGATTATTGTTAATGGAGCATCAATAGGGATAAATTAGAAAAAGATTAACAAATATGAAAATTATGTCTTATATTTAGGACCAAGATCAATTTCTCAAATATATCTTATATTAAGTACAAGAGGAGTAATATATATGCTAAATTATACAGAACACCCTTAAACTTTGGGTTAGTTGTATATAACCCCCTGACCTTCAATTTTTTTAAATTATTAACATCCTACCATTAATTAAACATTATATTTTTTAATGGAAATTGCCGTATTAGATTAACAGATGACATGTGTCATCCTATGTGGCATACTATGCGAATTACTAGTTTTATAAAATCCCCTGAACTTTAACAGATAACCCTCTAAACTTTCATCAGTTACAAATAAGCCCTTTGATATTTCAAAATTTAAAATGTAACTCCCTTAAAATTTTGATTTATAATATTAAACTCATTGTCATTACTTTTATCATTTTAATAAATTTATTAATTTTTTTACTATGATTTATCAATTAAACTAGTTTTTTTGTATGTCAAAAACTAGAAGAATAATACTTAAAAATATAAAAAATGAAAATATCATCTCTTGTATATTATTTATTTATTTTCTTGGGATAATTGAGTATTGATAGTATAAAAATGTCATCATTTGTGTTAAATATATTCTTAGGATAATTGAGCATTAATAGTTTAAATATTACATTTGTGTTAGAGGATAGCTTTTGCTCTATTCTTTATTAGTAATGCATATTTTTTTCTTGAATCAAAGATTCAACGTTTATTTTTATATATTTTTAAATATTATTCTTCTAGTTTTTGCTATAAAAAAGCTATTTTAATTGAAAAATGATAGTAAAAATCTAAATAAATTTATTAAAGTAATAAAGGTAGCGACATGGCATTTAATATTATAAATCAAAATTTTAAAGGGGTTAAATTGAAACTTTGAAATGATAGAGGGGTTATTTATAACTAATCAAAATTTAGGAGGGTTTTCTGTAACTGGTCAAAGTTCAAAGAGGTTTTCAAGTGCAAGTGGATTGATATAAACAATGGCGTTGAGAACGATGAGTTAGGATTTACACTTGTTGATCTTAATAGTAGACGGTTTAGTGATGAGCCTTTCATTATGAAAGCCCAGGCTTAACAAGGAGGTTTTCAAGTACAAGTAGATTGATATCCATTTATTACTGAAGAAGCCTGGGCAAAATTCTGCTAGTTGTGTACTACGCCAGAAGCTATGGTGAGTTTAATTGTGTTAGGTATTATTCCCCAATGATTCATTTTAACTTTGAATTGGTATTTGTCTTTTATTATAATTGTTACTTTTAAGAAATAAGGGCAAAAGCGATTGAAAATGGAAGTAAGAATGACTACCCTCACACAATGTCTCGAGGTGGTTATGCCAAGGCAAATAAGGACCTAATGGAGGCAAAGCGGAGGAAGTTATAAGAAGTAATGAAATAAGATCCTTTAGTACTACTGTCACCACCTTCTCCAGTCCGATTGAATATAACAAGTGGAGGCCAACTGGGGAACACACGACCACCTATAAAAGTTGCCTTGGTGTCCTCGTAAGCACCAAAGTGTTGATCACCACACAGACATGGGAAGAGGTTTCACTTAATGTTATGGACCTAATTTGACAAACTATCTTAGTATAGGACACACTTTGAATTTATCACATTTTGTCCCATGTCATCTAATAGTAATAATTGTTATTCATATTGCTAACCATTTTGATGGCGTTCAATGCAGCTCACATATGATGTTCTAGATAATGAAGCATTATAGGACAAGACCCTCTCTTATTTGTGTGAGCATTTTCAAGCGTTCAAGACATGATTAGCAGTCAATTTCATTCATGTCCAGGTAGAGGAAGGCAAGCCTTGTCCTACTCTATTCGAAAAATATCCACCTATTTCTGAAGAATCTTGGGTATAGTTTTGCAGGGTGTGTACTATGCCAGAAGCTATAGTGAGTTTAATTGTATTGGGTGTTATTCCCTAATGAATCATTATAATTTTTAACCTGTACTTGTCTTTTATTATGATTGTTACTTTTAGGAAATAAGGGCAAAAGTGATTGAAAATGGAAGCAAGAATGATTGCCTACACACAATGTCTTGAGGTGGTTATGCTAAGGAAAATAAGGATCTAATGGAGGCTAAGCGGAGGAAGTTAGAAGAAGTAGTGAAAGAAGATCCTTCAGTACTACTGTCACCATCTTTTCCAGTTTTCCGCGAAGAGCCTTGGTTGTATGCTCACCAAATGAGGATCGAGTCCAACATAAGTGAAAGTGCTCGTAAAGTTGCTCAAAAAATACCTTTTGATTTTTCCTTCCACTTCTCTCTATTCATCCCTTTCCCCTCTCTCTTCCTCTTGATTTTTCCTTGCTACAAGTGATATTCAAGAAAGAGAATGGATTAGAAGAGGTATTACAAGAATTGGAAGGCAAGGGCTCTTGAATTTCCATCTCTTACCTTGGATTTTTGGACTTTTGAACCCTAGCTTCTCTTGAGTTCTTTTGCTTTTCTATGTCTCTTGGTCCAACTCTCTCTCCCACTTATGTTTAATTTGATTGAAAATGAGCAAGAGATATAGGTTAAGGAGATTTAAAATATCTCTTCTCTTTCTTGCAATAATAATATTTGTTTAATGCAATTACCAAGTGCTTATTTTAATTGCTATCCTCCTTTATCTTTCTCCATTCCTTTTTGACCGAAAAGCATCTTGAAATGAAAAGAAGAAAGCTTTTATATTATCTTCATTCATTCCCTTGCAATTAGCATGTAAGAGAGCTCTTTATTACTCTTACTTTTGAACTTTTCCACGTTTTACTTGGCCATAAATAACTCTCTCTTGGTTCAATTTAGACCAAGAAAATTATTACTCCATTGCTCTCCCCTTTTTAACCAAAAATGCCAAGGAAAAGAAAATATTTATGGCTTCTTGCATTATTGGTCAAATGATCATTTTGCCCTTACATTTTGTGATTTTTGTATTAAATCATGTCTTCCTTCCTTTCCCCCTATTTTGGCCAAAATTTTGACACTTATATTAGGCCATTATTTGTGTCATTTCATGCTCCAATTTAGGTTACACTGTTAGGCTTTAAGTGGACATTAGTTGCTCCTTTGTGTCCTAGCTTAACCAAGTTGTGTGTAACCATTGATTGGAGTGTTTCTGTTATTTCATGTACATCAAAATTCAACATTTTATTCCATTAAATGTATCAATTATATCAGGGAATATTGGTGAAGAAAAATGGGATGTTACATTCTACACCTTACGGTCTTTGTCATTAATATGTATATGTTTCTAACTGTGTGTTTAATAATGATTAGGTCTATGAAGTATGTGTGGCTCATTGATCGCCCTAACAGGAAACCGAATGACACAATTCCGCTACCTAGAAGGATTGTGCCAAAAGTAATTTCATGCATGTTTGTTGCTTTGTATACACTATGATTTGAATTATTTTGCTAATGTGGTGTACAAACTTATATAGACCCGTAGGCAACAGCCAACAAGCACCTTATGCAGCCATTGTCATGAGGTACATGTACAATATTGTTGCCTTGGGTAACACAACTTCATAAACAGGTACAGGTATTTTCCTAAATGTGTTCACTACCTTTAAAATATTTTTCGATTACATCGTATTAATTTCTTTGCTTTTCACATTTCAGACGTTTTCTCTTGAAGAACCCTTCCCAAGGGAAAATATCGAGTAGGTCTATGAGCATTGGGCAGAATTCTTTTATAACAAAATAATGTATCCCACTAATAAATGGTGAGTTACGTTTCATTTTGTCATTAAGATTCTTACTGAAAATTTTGTTTTGTTCTCTCTATTTGTTTAGAAAGTGAATACATTACATGCTTTGAATTATTTTAGATGTCTCAGCTCCATCAACAATGTCTCTTCCTTCAGCTTCAGAACAAATAAAGTTAGTTGTGAATGTTTTTACTTCTTCCATTGTAATTTAACCATTTTTGTATGGTTTCAGAATAACATACATGTATTTGCAGCTAACTAATTAATACATTATAAGCAAAGTACATCGTTTATCTATGTGGAATTTTACTTTTTAAGAGTTTCTATATATTTTTTTTAATAAATTAGTATTAGAGTTTATTGTTGTTGATTTGTGTACATTGTTCAACGATATATAAGAATTGTCGTTCTCTAGGTTGGCTCTCTATGTTGCTTATAATGGAAGGTTCAAAAATAAGAATGCATGGCATTAATAGACATGTTGTGTATATATATAATATAAAACTGTAATGGTAATAATAACAGGTCTAAAACAACCTTATTTAGACCGATTTCAAAAAAGGAAGGTTCAAAAATGTATAATTACATGAACCGGAGTTGTCCCCCGAATGGTCTTAAAAGTCAACCATTTTCAAACCTCCTAAACCAAAAACATGTTTTAAATATGAAACTTTCTAGATCGGACTATAAGCCCAGTCTAAATATCAATTTTAAGACTAGTCATTTGACAAGTCTTGATAGCACTAGACTTTTTAAACCAGTCCATACAAGACCAGACCTAAACCCAATCTAGAAAACCAATTGCAACCAATCTTAAAGCCCTTTTTTCTACTAATGTTTAACCAATTTGTTTAACAAAAAATCTTGTTATAATATACTTCATGTCTTTGGCTGTTCTTGTTACACCCTTATCAGTCTCACAAATTGTCCTTTCGTTTAGCATAGTGTACCTTTTTTGAGTATAGCATGTCTCATTATGGCAATAAATGCCTAGCATCATATGGATGCATTTACGTCTCTCATGATGTCAAGTTCAATGAATCAGCATTTCCATTAAAATAAAAAAAGCCTATGTTTCATTAATTCTCCCTCTTTCTCTTCTGCTCCTCCATCCAATCTCATTTCCTTAGTTTCTACTCCTAACACTGATATTTCACCAGTCCCATCAATTATTCCTTCTCCCTTACCTATTCCACCTCTTTTGCCTCTTGCTGGTTCATTCTCTTTGCCACCTATCTCTTCGTCCTCTTCCTTCATCTTAACCTCTTCTTCTGCTTCCCCTCCTCCAGCTATTCCTTCCAATACTCACCATATGGTCACACAAGCCAAAGATGGCAATTGTAAACCAAAAGTTTTTTCTACTACAACTCCTTCAACTGACCCTTGATACATACCCTCTGACCCTCCTGAAGCCTTGACGATTGTAACACCATCTTTAATTAACTCTATAACTTAGCATGATTTCCAAAAAAAAAAACTTTTTAAAAGTAACCTTGATCAAAACATTCACTAGATATGTGGCTACAGAAATTTCTATCATATCACGTCATGCTAGGTTGAATTTGTAGTGCATGATTAATCTAATCTCATCCTTATAAATAAGTATAATTACAAGGAGCTCTACTCCAACCTTAGGTCCACGAAATATTAAACATAAACTGCAATAAGGTCTCATTAGAACCCATAGACAAGGTATTCTAGAAATAAATCCCAACAGAATAAATAACTTTCTGGCTTTTGCTTAAAAAATATAATTAAACTACAAAAAATAAAATAATGCAGTATGACAATGAAAAATTTCCCTAAGTAGCACCTAAAGGAATGAAGCGTGAACCCACGACTATTAGTTACAATAGCCTTAAGCCTTTGGTGGCTTCCCAGTAGCACTTGCCCTCAAACTCTCACATGAAAAATGTAAGAGGTAATGGAATGAGACCACTGTCTTAGTAACACAATCGATTCATATTTCTCATAAGACATTTATTCATAATCCAGCATGCTATATCAAAAAAAATGTCATAATGCAATGATTAATCTTTATCTTTCATTAATCTCTAACCATCATTATATCCTACTTATGGGAATAGTATATGCTCTTGTTTGATATTTATGAGACAATTGGTTATTACGCTTAGAGTTAGCATTTAGATTACTTGAGTTAATGCATTTTGACCAGGTTAATGTTCAATTAATTTTGAAGAATGTGCATTTGAGAGAAAACCCTCATTGGAAGAATTTTGGGCCTAATTTCCATTCATTAATATGTGTTTACCACCTATTCTTGTGTACCTCTAGAACTTGTTTAGATTTTTCTCAAAATCACATTTGCATTTAGATTAATGAACATGATAGGGCCATTCATTTCACCACCCTCTATAATAAACACAAACCATATACATTAATCTATTGTTAACCCCCTTTGAGTCTTTCATGTTCCAAAAAACATCATTTATTAACAAGTACTATGCATGCATCTCATTCACATTAGATTGACATCTAAATACAATTGAATTTCTATTAATGTTGTAGATATAAAAAAAAATGCCATATGCATACATTATATATACAAGGCAAAGAAAAGGGCAAAGAAAAAATACAAAGAAATAAAGGAGAAGAAGAAAAAGAATTAAAGGAAAGGGGCATGAAACAAAAAAAAAAGGTCAAAAAGAAAAAACTAAAGAAAAGAAAAAAGAGTAGAATAAAAAAACAAAAACAATAGAAAAGAAGAAACAAAGAATAAGGCATTTGTTTTAATTGGCAAAGATAAGTGGTTATTTGAGCTTAAAGTTTTTGGGAAAAAAAAAATGGATGTCATTGAACACATTTGCACATGCATAGTACTTGTTGTCTAGATACTATTTAGTGGTGGAGAGAGTAGAATTTTTATAAGCATATATGGGACCTAGTCTAGGCGGTATTGAGCGAAATTCTCGATACTTGTGAGATGAGTTAAACACTTAAATCCTTGAATGCTCTCTTGTACATTCCTTTAATTAATTATGCATTATTTTTAGCCCATTTTCATTACCCCATGCTAAGACTTGTGTTAGCTTGATTCTTGATGATTGATTAATTAGTTGATTCCAATCTTGAGTATTTGCAGTTTTCATTTGTGTTTAGTTTTGAATTGATTAGTGTCTTACTCAAGAGTGTAAGAGTTCAAGTATGTGAGAATTGACAAATCCCTCTTGTTATATATTTTCATACTTTATTTAGGGATTTGGCATAACAATTGAGCTTAAAATGGATTTATTATGATAAATTAGGATTAAGAATAAATGCATTGAATTAGAACCAAAAAGGGCAAAATTGTCATAATTATTGAAATTACCCTTAACCATTGATTCTTGAGAAGATTTAATGTTGGCTTGATTGTTTTAAAATTTGGGAATGGCATTTTAGAGCTCGAAAATCAGAAATGACACTTTAGGACCACAAATTTCGGAAATGACATATTAGTCCCTTCGAAAACATCATCATTTTGATCAATTTGAATCTGATTCAAGGGTTTCTCTTCTCTTTTTTTTTATATGGGGACAAACACCATCACCTAGAGGCATGAAGACCTTCCCTCCGCCACCCTGTCTCCCTTATCTCTCGGTTGCTTTACTCCCACTCACCATCATCGTCCACTTTTTTCATCTCCACTCGACCAATTCTATAATCATCTTCACTTGCTCTCCATCACGATTCCATCTTTCTCCATCACCAAACCATCATCCTCCATCTCAATCATCGTTCTTCTCCATTCCTTTGATATTTCCATCATTCTTCTACCAATCTTCTTCATTTCGACATTTCTTCCATGACTCGACGATCAAAAAAAGCAGGTGTCTGCTCCATTGATGGCTGATCATGGCTATAATTTTGTGATCCTCTAAGGCAGTGAGAAATGGCTGGAGCTTGGAGCTTCAAAGGGGAGTGTTACTTATCCACTTGATCTTCTTTTCATTACTTTATCTTCCGTAGGTCTTAGGGTTTGATTTTGTAAAGCTAAGACTGTATTTCATTGTGCTTTTATTTGATTATGGATTTGTAGCTTTTGAACCTCTAATTTGCATTTGACATTGGGTTTTGTTTAGCTTCAGTTTCTTTACATTTTTTGGGTCAGTGACGTATTGAGATTGTTGTGAAAATTTAGTGGTAATTCACGGTGTTGGTTATTGGATTATAAGTTGAATGCATTTCTTGGTTCTTTAATTGCTAAAGCATTGGTTAAGTTTTGGTTAGATGAATAAGGCCTTGCCTAGTGTAGATGTCAACACCCATTAATATTTTGATATGCATAGAGTAATAAAGGCATAGTTCCACAGGCATATAGAAATAGTACAATTATATTGATATTAAGTACATGTTAACATACAGGAATCTCCCCGCAGGGTTTGAAAGTATATATATAGTATGTCCAAAACTAACCAAAATACTAATAATATATCCAACAGCTCAGCTCTCATAGTTCCCACACCTTAGTTGGCAAGTTCTACTACCTTGCCCTTGAAGCAATTGGTTCCCGTCGAATATCAGTAGTAACACACAATCAATCATATAAAATGTAAAAATTAAATATACAATCACCATATAGTGTACAATAAAAGTTCATACTATACCATGTGTATACACAATACTTAGGGCTCAATGACTGTTTGGATCCCCTACTTGTCCGTGTACCTCTGCTGGGTCCCTAACCACAGTTAGGTAATGTGCTCTAGGCACCGTGTTCATATCACAAAATATAGCAACATACCACATATCAATAATCACATGATGTATAAGAGATAAATTTACTACCTTTTGTCCCTTTCCTACTCGAAAATAGTTCCTTGAACTACATGCAACAGCTTGGGCAAATAATCCAGTCCTAAACTTCTAAATGTACAAAAATTAGGTTAAAACCCATTCATGTACTATTCTAGACATTTCCAAAGTGTTTTTGTTGGTTATATTATTCCAAAGCTAAAAATTACCAAAATGCCCTTGAGGACCTGGTCCTGGCCCCACCGTACCCGGTTTGACAGTACTTTTTCAGAAATTTTTACCCAGGCTATTCTAACATATTTCTGCCCAAGGAATCCATTTTGACCTTGGTTTTTGTAAAATCACTGACAAATGACAGTTTTTCTCTTGACAACCCCTAATTAGGGTTTTAGAGATGTTTTGGTCATTTCTCTTTGTAGAGCTTTTCTGAAAAAGTGTACAACGTGAACCCTACCTAATTTTCCCCGTAAACATAATGGAATCATCTAATTATTGAAAATCCAACTCCTACCCCGTATTTCTATCTTGGACGAAACTTAAAAGTATAAAAGGGAAATTGAATCTTCTGAATTCTAACACCACAAACTTGCTCTTTTCACTCCTAATTTCTTGATTAATCATTTAAACACCTAATATCTAAGATTTGAAGAAATTTAGGTAGCATAACTCCTTAGGGTTTCCCATTTCCCAAATTTACAAATCAAAGCAAACAAATCATAAATCAACCAACAACTTCAACAACAACACCCACAACAACAAAGATTTGAAGTTTGTGGAGTTATCTTTGATTTTCTCTTGCTTTCTCTATAACCCCCTACCTTAATAGCCAAATTTATAGTTTAAAAATGCATCATTAAGTTAAAATAGAGACCAGCGGTTAGTTTAAAACTTTTCCAGAACCTGTTTAGTGTGGTCCCACGTTCACATTTCGAATATAATTGGCCTGCGCAATTCAGTTTCAATCATGCATATCAGAGTGCAACCAAAAATTCCCAATAACACTCAGGTTTCGTTTACTTAATAAAGGGTTTACAGGGCACATTACACATTTACAGTTTACCATATAGGGGATTACACAACACTATTCAATATATACAGCACATACAACCAATCCCCAACAAAATATGACAACCGACTACCAAAATTAAAACTCCTAGCTAGGAGCTCTAACTGCCCTTCGTCACTTACTTTTCCTTTGAACCACTTGCCTTTGCTGTAGGTTAGTCATTGGAAAGAATGAGATTCAAAAGAATCCCAGTAGTAACAATTCACTTATAACATGTATAATCACAAAACATGTAAGCAAATCACAACAAAAACAACACAACGGCATTTCTGCAATAGCTTTCACTACATTCATAACGGCATATTTCAGCATCAAACTTATGTCAAATGGTTTCCAATCATCATAAACCACCAATAACATAACCAAAAACATCATGAATTACCCAAACCTTTGTTTGGTCAAAATCAGGGCAGATTTACACATGCCAAAATACTCATTCAACCAACACAACTAATAGCTCAAATTGATGCTAATACTCACCTAGTGCTCCTCCTTAAGTTCTTTCTTTGATTCTTCAGCTTTTGTTCTTGCAAGGTGGCTGAAAACTCCTCTTCTTCAGAAACAAAAACCATAGAAATGAAGCTAAGGAAGAGAGGAACAACTTTCATGAAGGATACTTGAGCCATAGATAAGGTTAAGGAGGTGAAAATCAAGGTGGAAAGTCTCACCTTTTCCTTGCTCTTCCTTCTCTTTCGTTGGAGCTGTAGCACCGACTTGGAGAGTGTGTGAGAGAGAGAGAGAGAGAGAGAGTGATAAATGATCAGTTTTTTCCTTTCCCTTATCACTTAAAGGCTGACCGAAATTATGTTCCAAAAGGTGGCAAAAGTTATGGCTAATACTACTCCTTTGGTCACACTTAACTAAGTGTAATTTCTACAAGTCTTCTCTTTCCTTCCTCCCTTTTATGCTAGCCAAAATTTTCCTTCATAAAGGCACCAACTTTGTTGAACAATTCTCTTCTTACAATATTACATGTTGGTCAACTTGATTGATCAAAAAGGTGAGGAATTTATTTAATGCAATTCTCTCTCTTTCTCTTCTTGGTCTTGGCCGATTATGTTGACTAGATAAGGAAGGAATATATGCATTAACTCTTTCTCTCATTTGCTCTTTGATGCTTGGACGAAATGTTGGAGTAAATGGATACCTATATATTATTTTATTCTTACATGAAAATAGAGAAATGAGAGGACGGTTTCCTTGTAGAAAAAGGGAAGAGAGTGTGTTGACTTGGCCTTGCACTTGGTCTTGCATGTGCCTTGTATACACATAAGAAGAAAAGATAAGGAAATTCCTATAATTATCTTCATCATTACTTCTACTCTATAAGAGCAATCTTAGCCCTTCATTTTGTTTCCCAAATCTATCCTTAAGATCAAGTAGCAATTAACTCTTGATCATGGCAAAATTAATTAGAGTGCCATTAAACCCTTTTATTTCACTATCTATTACATTTAGCCCTTTGAATGTATTTTCGGATATTACATTCTCCCTCTAGCCGAAATTTTTCCCTCCTTAAACCTTGATATTTTGCTTGCTAAACACATGAATCCATAGAAAAGGGAAGCTTCAAGAAGGAATTACACAAGTTGAAGACCAAATCACAAGAGAAAATCACACTTACCTTAGGTTTTTCCTCCTTCTCTCTTTAGAACTTCAAACTCACTCTCCCTCCCTCTTGTTCTTTTATGGCTGATGGTTTATGAGGAAGACAGAGAAGGATAAGAATTTTATAAATATCTTGTATACTACTGCAAAATTATATTCTACTACCCTAAAGAACATCCATTTTTTAAGAAGGAAAGTAAAAAATAAAGGTGGTGGTATTTTTGTGATTATGGGTAGGAACTCAATAGTTTTAGGTGTCCCCAATTCAAATGGGGACGTCTAAAGTGTGACTTTAGAGACTTTAGATTTTCTTAATTTTTGTAATTTGGTCGTATTTTTTTTAAAATTTTCTTAATTTTTGTAGCGGTTATTAAACGGCTACAAATTAAAACGCCTTTTTAAACTGACATTAATTTTTTTGCGCCATTTTTGAATTTTCATGAAATTAGTAGCGGTTATATAACCGCTACTAATTTGAAATTTTTATAAAATTAGTAGCGGTTTATTAACCACTACAAATTAGAAAAAAATTTCATTTTTATTTTCCCACCTTGAAAATTTCAATTTTTTATATTTGTAATATGGTTATATAAACGCTACAAATATCTCCGAAAAAATTTATGGCTTATGGGGATGTTGTAGCGGTTGGGTTCAACTGCTACAAAGTAGGTAGCAGTTATTTTCCTTGAGTAGCGGTTTTAGGTAACTGCTACAAAACCGCTTGCAACATACGATTTAGTAGCGGTTTCATTAACCGCTACTAACCTTATTTGTAGCGGTTAAAACCGTTACTAATACCCATTTTTATCCGCTACTAAATCACGTTTTTTTTTGTAGTGAAACTATATGCATTGCACTTTGATAAGAGGAGAGTAAG
This sequence comes from Inga laurina, assembly GCA_963855925.1. Lineage (NCBI taxonomy): Eukaryota > Viridiplantae > Streptophyta > Magnoliopsida > Fabales > Fabaceae > Inga > Inga laurina. The sequence continues at coordinate 52,373,780 of OY979705.1, forward strand.
AAGTGAGTTGAAGGTAAAATTGGGAGATTTTGTCATTCCACAAGTGACAAAGTTTAGATATTTGAGATCAATTTTACAAGAAGATGATGAAATTGATGGAAATGTTAATCATAGAATTCAAGCCAGGTAGTTTAAATGGAGAAAAGCTACATGAGTTATTTGTAATAAAAAAAGTACTTGATAAAGTAAACGGAAAATTTTATCATTCTGCTATTCAACCAACACTGCTTTATGGTAGTGAATGCTGAGCTTTAAATGGGCTACATGAGCACAAAGTAGGGGTAGCTAATATGAGGATGTTGAGATAGATGTGTGGTCATATAAGATAAGATAAGATTTGTAATAAACTTATATGAGGAAGGGTTGGAGTGGCACCTATTGAAGAAAAATGGGTAGAAAATCATTTAAGGTGGTTTGGACATGTACAAAGAAGGCCTTTGGATGTGCTAGTGAGGAGGATAGATTAAGTTGTTTGGAACCCAGTTAAATGGTGTAGAAGAAGATAAAAAAGAACACTCAATAAGGTTATTGAGCAAGATCACTTAGTTAACAATTTATTCCTGAGACTTGGTTTTGGATTGAGCTTAACGACGTTGTTTGATCTATGTAGCCGACCCCACTTAATGGGATTAAGGCTCTATTGTTGTTGTCTAGTTTTTGCTTTTGTTTATTTTTTTTCCTGGTTTTGCTGCTGATGAGCTATCAATTGTTGCTTGCAATTAGAACCAATGTTTTAAAAATCGAACCGGATGTCAGATCAAAGAGGATAGCTGGTCATGGTTCAAACGGTTGAATTGATAGTTAGGCCAGTAACATAATAATTAAATAAAAAATATTGTATATGTAAAGTCCCACGTTGGTTGAATCGGTTTTCTTAATGCTTTTTTTTTTTCCTCCTCCTAATGCCATTCTTTGTCTCCTGTGGCTATTTCTTTTTTCTTCAGTTTTTTTGGTTTTTGGTGAGGCAGTCAACAGTTTTAAGACAACCCAAGGCTGGCCGGTTACTTTGAGACCGTTCAGCTTTCGATTTGACTACGATTTAGGCTGAAAGACCTATTTACACTGGCTGAATTTCAAAAGAGGTTCTCGTACCGGTTACTTTAATCTTTACACGCACAAGAAATATTTGTCCCAAAAATCAGTTAAGAACCTATTTACACTAATCATGATTTTAAGTCCTATCACTAAACATAGTTCGATGAGCCGCCTTAACTGTACAGCAAATTAATGTTTGTCCCAAAAAACTAGAGTTCATGTAGGACTAGGAGTATTTTGTAACTAAGGGTCAACTTAAAAAAATAGTTAATAACCCTGTTGGACTCTTATTACTGGTATTAGATACAAAATTTTCTTATAGAAAAGGTCCTATAGACTAGAGGGAGTAAAAAAAAAAAAAAAAAAAAATCATATTTTTAAAAAATAATTTTATTATTTTCCAATTGCATTCTTAGCTAAGGGTAGATTTAGAAAATTTTACTCCCACTAGTCCTTAATATAAGATATATTTGGGAGTTGATATTTGTTATAAATATAAGAGGCAATTTTTTATTTGACAATATTTTCCTAGTTTACATCTATTGATACTCCGTCAACAATAATCAAAGAGAAGAAGGAATTAGGGAAGATGATTAGTGTTTTAGAAACTACATGTCATATTAACTAACTTCCTTAATATTATTAAATTAGATTAATATGTCTCATATTAAGGAGATGAAGTATCATGTTAGGAAAGATTAATAACTTGTCATTCCTTAGTCACAATGAATTAGTTGAAAGGGTACACGAGGGACAGAGGGATCGGAGTATATATATGTTCAAGTTTTAACTAACATATAATCATTCAAACTTTGATGGAGACAAGATTCAATTTTTAATTCTTTATCTGAAACCTCGTGGGCACGAATCTCGGAGGCCGAAATAATGATATGCATGCAAGTCCTAAAGAGAACTTTGCAAATTTAGTAACTTTATACAAAACTCTTTATTGTAATAATTAATTTAAATTTGTGCACGAGATAAACCAGGTGGAGATAGTTAAAATCATTAGTTAGTTAAGATTTTATCTTATTAGTTAAGATTATGGTTAGTGATACGACTCTATAAATATAGGTCCTAATTAATGTGTTAAGTGTGTAGGATAGTGAGATCCACACTATTTAAGAGAGAGGTTAATGAGAGTATATTTTTAGAGAGGTTAAATCCCTAGAGTTAGGATTAGTTGTTAAGCACCCTCAAGTGAGGGATAATCATTGTTAAACCCAAATGGATTGATTTGCATTTTGTAAAGAATCATTTGTTATCAATAAAGATTCATCTTGATTTTATTAACAAAACCCATGAAAAATTACGAGTTTTATCGTATTAATGGGACACAAAAAAAAAAAAAAAAACAAAGAAAGAAAAGAAAGGCAAATTGTGCCCTTGAATTCGTAGGCCCCACACAGTAATTAATTAAGGCGAAAATCATTAACGGTGGAAAAACAAGCTGCATGATGAACGAGTCGTCATTTAATTTCTTTTATCTCCATTCAATATCTAATGAATTGTTGTTTATTGTCCCAAAAACCCTTGGATTATATATTAGCTGTTCAATAATTCTCTTGTCCTTCGTGCGAATATTAATTGGTGATTCACAAACACTTGTCACAATTCAATCATATCTTCATATAGATTCCGAACTTCAATGGAGGTTCCAGGGCAGAATTGGTTCTCGGATCTGGTAAATATAATAATTTATATCTAACCTAATTCTTCTATTTTAGGGTTTCATGATGAACATATCTGTATCCATGTTTGATTAGTTCTCATAGATCTCTTTGTTTCTCATTGTCCTTGTCGTCAAGCAATAATAATAATAATGATGATGATGAAGATCAAGATACGACAACCTCTGATATTGATGCTGATTACTTCAGAATTAATGAAGCACTTCCTGAAGTTGAAGCAAGAGTTTTACACAGGGAAGTTCTCATCATAATCCACTGTGAGAATGAGAAAGGCGTTATTCTTAACTCGTTGGCTCACCTACTCGGTCTTCATTTCTCCATTATCACTTATAGTGCCTGGCCATTTGGAATTCCATCCTTGATATTACCATTATTCCATTCTAACAACCTGATGATATTTTCTTGGTGCATCCAGCATCCCCTGATGATATTTTATAGTTATATCCTGCACTCTAATTTTATTTATAGTTTAGGGTGTTGGATACACTATAAATATGATTATAATACTAGAAGCAATAAAAAAATACTATTAAGATGATTGATGCATCAAAAATAAAATCAGGATGCTGAATATTATTTTAGCTAACAAATATATTATCAGCTTTCTCAAATTCATAATAATACGCAGTTGGCCATTTAAAATCTTCTTTTCTTCTATAATAATTTTATTACACTCATGATGGTTTTACACAAGTCACCACCAACTTATCTTACTAAGCGTCAGCTGACCTAAAATCTGTAAGACTTTACATACACTCGGCTATGCTAAGGACAGTGACAAGCACTAACAACCCTTAAATAAGGTTTTTTTTTTTTTTTTTTGGTCACAAAGATATGAACTCTTTAACGCTGAGAATGCTCTCAAATAGCTATAATACTTCTTCTAATTCTTAGTACAAATCACTTTTTAACTATTTCACATAAATCAAGAATAGTTATATCAATATAATAGTTTAAAAATTGTTTTGATCTCCATCTTTGCTCATAATAAATAATATAAATTTAAAAATCATATTTTGTCTCGGATAAAAACATTAAGGGCCTATTTTCTATTTGGAATGAATTAATTCATACTCTATAACTTCTTGCAAAGTGATTTACATTTTGGTTAGTAATACTCTCCTAAAAGGTCTTACATTGAGGGAGTTAGGTTTAATATTTTCTGGAAAAAATTACAATACAAAATTTTCAGTAAGCAAGATTTTTTTTTTTGTTCGTAGCCCCTCCACACTTTTATTATATAAGCAAAATAGTAATTTTGCTCTACTAACTTTATAGAAGATTTCATTTTAATGCTTTAATTTTATAAAGTGTATTTTTGGTCTTCTAACGCATAAACCGTTATTTCTATTTACAAAAAATGCCAATATTAAAAATTTTAAATGTCAACAAAACATTTACAAATGCTAATTATTAAGTTTTATTTTTTTAAAAAAATTAACAATGGTTGGCCAAAAAAATCATCATTTGAGGATAACGGTGTTAGAATTTGAGAATTGAAATTAAGGATCAAGCTAAAAAATTATATTACCTCCGGTCCTTAATATAAGACCTAGTTGACTTTTCTAGAGAGGTTAAGGAAGCTAAATAAATTAGTTAGTCATAACATATGCAATATATTATTTGATTATATATTAATTTATAAGTCAGACAAATTAGTTCGGTATAAAAAAGATAAATATAAATACTCTAAACCTAAATCTCTCCGAAAAGTCAACTTGATCATATATGAAGAACCGGAGGTAGTACAAAGGTTGATGACTAAATGTGCACTTTTGCCTATTACCATATATTATTTGATTTTTGACAGTCTGAGGTGAAACCTTTTCCATTCATCTTCACTCAACCATCAACGTTCTAATTTCTCCTACGGGAACATTAATTCATATTTCATTTAATTTTTCTTTGAATAGCCACACAATAGGGAAAAGAAAATATTAAGAGGAAATTTTACTATTTTTGACAGTTTTTTTCCCAAAACATTCTTTTCTGCGCATTTTTCTCCTTATTCAAACGAAGGATTAATGTCAATCATATGTTCATGGCTTCTTCAATTTTTCATTCCTTTGACTTTCTTAATTTCCTGATTTCATACAATCTGAATCAAATGTATACTAGATCATTTGTAAATTGTAATCATAAAATAGAATCAGCTTATTTTCACCCAAAAAGAGAAGGAAAATCGTCTTTAAGAATATTAAGCAATACACAATATTACATGTAATAACAAAATATAATTCCATAAAATTTATAAATTTAAGTGTTACATCTTAAAGTTCACTTTAATTACTGAAGTGCCCAGAGCAACATTAAGGGGACAAATCAAAAAAGGGGGGAACAGAGGAAAAAAGTCTAAACTTCTGAGCATCTTTTCACGACAACGCGAATGAATAGTTATGAATGATGAGGAATTAAAACTTTATCCCAAAAAAGGGATGAGGAATGAATCTTGTTGATGGCATGAGGAAGGGAATATTGAAAATCTTTTCTTCAATGATAGAACATCTTCGTTTATGCTTTTGCTAAGCATTATTGTGCCCACCATAATTAAAAATTCGAAAGTATAATATTAAAAAATATAAATACTAATTCTGGCCAAGAAAAAGAAGTAAAAAAGGTAATGAGACCTTTGGATTCAAAAACCCATGCACAAGTGCATGGAGCGTGGTTTCTCTCCTTTATCCTTTGTGTCCAAAAACAATAAAACAAAATTAAGAAGGGCCACTCTTTTCATATAACTAATTTTATTGTTTTCTAAAAAAATTAATTTGCCAATCCTTATTAGTTAAATATTAGTTCATTTACTTATGATCTGTTAATTATGGTTAATGTGAATACCGACTATGCGACATATAAGTTGCTACAAAATATTTTAAAATAAATTGATGAGATAAAACATATTTATCCATATCCTTACACACACTTAATATGTGTGTATAATATATTCTAATGGATAGAATAAAAGAGGATAATATGGTTAAGAAATTAAATACTATATTCGGTCCTTAATGTAAGAGCTAGTTAGATATTGGATTTAGTTTTAAATATAAGACATCAATCAAATTTATCTCCCAAGTTTATAATTTTTTTCAAAGTATCTCTATTGAATGCACATATTAAAGAGTTTATATCCAAGGATAATCATGATGAAATATAGTAATTTAAGAAAACCAACCTATATTTGTTAAAAATAACTAATATAACTAGTTTCTTTAGTTTACTCAAATTAATCAACTAGCTCTTATATTAAGAACTGTAGATTGTATAATAGTAATAGTTGCTATTGATCAATTCGGCAAGCGCATAGTGGTAAGGCTTTCAAAGATTGCTTTGACATTATCAACATTGTGTTTGCTGATTTATAATGTATGCTTTTGATTCTAAAGTTTTGATGCTTGCCTTTGTGATGAAAAAGGGGGGGGGGGGGGGGAGGGGGGAAAGATGGCTATAACCTTTTACTTTGTACTTTGTTCCCACAAAGAGAAAATGTTATGATATCTCCGTTACCTTGCCTCATTTTAAAAAATATGTAAGTTCATATAACGTGAGCTTATTAGTGTTGAAAAAGATCCAATATTATATGATTTCCCCACCTTGCACTAAACACGATAACTCCGAGGTCTCAAAAAATTAAGGAAACACGAATTTAACTAACCTCCGAAGGTCAAATAAAAAAGTCCATCTGCATGGGTGTGTCTATATGTATAGCTACGTAGGATATGATCACCCAATAGGAAAGGAAAACTTCAATATATATTCACATTCATGCATTTAATTAATTATATATTTCTTTCCGGTCCCAATATAAGAGTTATTTAACTAGCTAAGTAGTTTGGGTGGATTACATAAATAAAATGAAATAAATTGATTAAATTCAATATATGTGACATAATCTACCTAAAATATTCCTAGAAAATATTATATTATCTTTAGTCCTTAATATAATATTCAAGTTGTAGTTCAATTTCTCATTAAAGTGGTTATTATATTCAGAATTAGAGGGAGTACTATATATCAGTTTATATAAATTAGGTAATTTAGTTTGGAAAACATGATAAATATAGGACAAAATAAATTGAAGTCTTATATTTTGGATTAAATCTAATTACCTCCAATTAGCTCTTATATATTAAAGACCGGGATAGCTAGTAGTAAGAATGATACTCCCTCTGATACTATATAAAAGATAGATAATTAATTTATAGATATTGAAAAATTAATTATATTTGTTATTTATAAAAAAACGTGTGTTGATTTTCCTCAAATACTCCTTTTAATCATTCCATTGGATACTAAACTTTTTTTTTTTTATTAATATACCCTTTGATATATGCAATCAATATGGAGAGTTTAGGAAAACAATTACTTCCTCCCACCTTAAATATAAGAGCTAGCCAAAGACTTCACTTTGGTCCTAAATATAAGATATAGGTCAACTTTATCTTCCAAATTTATGATTTTTTCCCAATATATATATATATATATATTCATGTTGATTGCATATATTAGAGGGATTTCCATCAAAAGTAATTCTAATGCACATGATTGAATATGGTATTTAAAAAAAACCAATATACATTTGTCATATCAAGTAAAAAAAAATACACATTTGTTACAAACAACAACTAACTTAACAAATTGCTTTAATATTTTTAAATTAGTTATCTACTCTTGTATTAAGGACTGCACGTATTGAGAAATAAAGTGCATTGAGACCTTACATTTAAAATGTAAATAAATCTTTTTACTAACTCTAGCTAAAACCTATATGAGAATGAGATTAATCTAGACAAATGCAAATGCAATAATTTTGAAGGGTGTTTTTTTTCTTATTGAAAGGAAAATTAAAATACTATGCAAAGGACTCTACTAATGGCTAAGCAAATAAAGACGCTATGGATGACGGGATTCGGTTCAGTTGTAGCAAATAGGATTCACACAATGTTAACTTTCCTAACCCTAAATTTAGTTAATAGGACCAAAAGGAGATGATGAAAGAATAAATTTAACATATTTAATTACCCAGTTAGTAGTATAGGAAACTCTGAAACACAATAACACTTAATCCATTAGAGGACTCAAAATAATATAAATGCTAACTAATTAAAGCTATTAAAGTAAAAATGATTTATTCAAATTAATTATAAAAATTATACTTAATTAGACAATTTACCAACTCAATTGAACCATCCAAAAACAAAAACATAAATTAAACTAACAATATAAACTGCATCAAATTAATAATGAGAACTCAATAATTATAAATTTAATTGACAATGCAAAGTTTTGTAAGCACAAATTCTAGCAAGTGTTTTAACACAAATTCAATTATATCAACTAATCCAAGAATAAAAATGTCTACAAGCTAAAACTAGATTGTCTTCAAATAATATAACTTAAAAAATTATTTAAAACTAGATAATCTCAAGCCTTGAATCAAAATCTTGGGCTCTGATTTCCTCTCAAGTAAGCTCAAGCCTCCATGGATGTCTTCCTTCCTTCAACATTATCTAATTGATAAAATATAATAATAAAGAAAGAGTGGTAAGGTGGCGTAAGATTGAATGGGTTGAAATCAAATACTATTTTAATGGACGAAGTCAGTGAACAAAGGAGAGAAGGGAATATTGAATCTGGGAGAAAGGAATATACCAATGGAGTAAACGTACGAAGAAGTAATGGATGGCGGCTATGTAACCCCCTACCTTAAAAATTGTAATTATGATTTAAAATGTGATTAAAATGGAATAGAGACCAATAATAATCAAACTCATTTAACATCCCTTCCTTACGGTAGGGTTTTATAAATTCTTTCAAAAATTTTTGCCTTATCTTGGTCTCAAAGTTTCGCAACTAGAATATAATTACTCTGTGCAGATAAATCACATTAATATATCAGAGTGTACAACAAAAATCCTGATAACCCCCAGGTTTCATACATATACTAAAGGTTAATAAATTCCCATTAGGGGATCACACAACTGTCTCCAAAACAATATTTACAACATATACAGTGATCTCCCAACAAAATATGATAACCAACACCTAACATATAAATCTCCCTAAGGAGTCCTATCTGCCCTTGGTTATCTTCTTCTCCTTAGAGCCACTTGCCCTGTCTGAATGTTAGTCCAAGGAAAGAGTGAAATTCAAAAGAATCCCAGTAGTAACAAATCACTCATACAACATGTAAGTAAATCATCGAGCAACATCACAGCATAAAATACAGCACGCAGGCTACCATATATGCACACAATCACATAGTCTCATCCCTCGGATTCCACTGCCCTGAAGGTACAATCCTCCCACCGTCAACACCGATGGGCCGCAGGTGATAAACTCACAAATAGCCTTTCGGCTTCCATATAGTCTCCTACCGTCAACACCAATGGCTGCAGGTGATAGACTCACAAACAATGATCAAACAAACAAACCATGTATCACATATAGTATAAGGGAAAGTGTCACTACCTTGTTCTTTCCTGGTATGCACTAGCACCAGTTGCTCGCAATCAGGGAAAAGGTCAAAGCCTATAAACCAAAACCAAGGACAATAGGTTATTCTTTATTCAAAATTCTTATCTTAATAACACTTATGCTTGGATATCATTTGAACTCTTTAGGTGGCTATTGGAAGCCTAGACATATGCCTAAAAGGTTGGAAGAAACTACCCCAAAGATCCCTTTTCAGAAGTGAACACACTGGTTTTAACTCAGACACTCGAGTGAAGAAGACCTCACTCGAGTGATGGAGTGACTTGCACTCGAGCATTGAAAATCACTAGCGCGAGTGTTTGGCCGAGAGCACAAACTGAGAGAGAAAGTTATCACGGCACTCGAGTCCTGACCTCAATACTCGAGTGATGGTCTTGTACTCACCTGAGTCCTTCAGAGTGAGGCACAAGAAGTGACTACCTGAGAGCAACTAAGAACCCTAGAGTTACAAGTGCACTCGAGCACAAGCTTTGGCACTCGAGTGACCACCCAACACCTGTGAGTGCTAAGGCACACTCTTGAAAAATAGCCTATGAGTGTTAACCCAAGACGCGGCCTTATAATCCAAAACACCCTTGCACTCGAGTGATGACTCATATTACTCGCAAGTGAAGAGGTGCACTCTTGCTTTCTGCTTGAGAACCCTACTGATGTACTGAAGAAAAAGAGGAAATATAATGCTGCACTCGTCTGAGACCCTACCTCACTCGAGTGAGGCTTATCAGAAGCCAGATCGTAGCAATTGATAGCATTTTGCCAAACTTTTTACCAACTTATCCTATGGTTCCCAAACTTCACAAACAGCTTTTTCCCACACAAATTCGCATAGGGAACACATTGAAAGCACCAAAGGAACCAAATTCTCATTCTAACAACAAATCTTAGTTTTGGTCATCACATTCCTATACATTAACCAATGACATCACTTTTCCTTCCAAAATTCCAAATAACTTCTATGGTACCAATGACACAACATAACACTAATTTCACCACCACACAACATAACACTAATTTCACCACCACACACTACCAGTTCATCCATTTCAAAATGACGCCAAAATCAGGGCAATTACCACAAACATCAAAAGTTAACCAAAAATCACATGTGACATTTTGATATATATATATATATATATCAAAATGTCACAAATGCTCGCCTCTTCTTCTTCCCAAGGCTAAATCCTTGATTGCTCTACTTTCAAATTTGTTCAAACTCTAAAACACCTTCTTTCAATCTTTCAAAATTATACAATTATCAAGATGAAGCTCTCATCAAGGTGGACAATATTAAAGAAGAGCATTGGAGCATTTGAGAACCATAATAACATCAAAATCTTACCTTTCACTTTCTCTTTCCACCTTAATCTTGCAAGAAAATGGAGTTTGGTAAAGAGAAGATGAGATGATGATGATGTTTCAGATTTTTCCCTTATTCCCATGCTAATAGCCGACTTGGAGGGAGAGAGAAGAGAGAAAAGAATTTGACAAATTGATTTTAATCCTTTGGTTCACAATTGGACACTTGTCACAATCCTACTTCTTCTCCCAACTCTTTCTATACACTTGCACATATGGAATAACTCTACCATAATTTCTTAAGTAATTACACATTCACCGTACCTTCAACCAAATTAGTAAACCCCCTCTTCGATGGCTGACTAATTGATCGATAAATTTCCCATTTTGCCCCTAATTCTCCCAACACTTACTAAATCATCATGAAGCACATTTTATATCACAATTCACATCATATACTTCAATAGTGTTTATTCAACCGTAATTACACCCAGTTCTGAAGTCATTAGCCCTTAATTACTTTCTGGGATATTACAGGCTAGGTTACAGTTAATGGAGGAAGGATGAGGGAGAAAGGAGAGTGTAAATCCATAAGCTTGAGTTCTACACTACTACAAAAAATATGAGCTATGATGCTTAATTTAGAGAATACTATGGCGCTTAGGAAGCGCCATAGCTTCCAGCACTATTAAATAAAGCTACGACGCTTCTTGAATATGCAGAAGCACCATTGCTTGAGTATTTCATTTTTTTAATAGAAAGCTATGTCGCTTATTCAGAGAAATGCTGGAGGAAGTATACTACTCTAACGGTGTTTCCCATGGAAAGCGCCACTGGAGGTAATAAAGACCTCTAATGGCACTTCCCAAGGGAATCGCCATTGGAGGTACGTCTTTTTTTAAAATACGCATTCAATCCACAACAATTTACATTTTACAAATCAGTAGCAGCAAAAACCCAAGCCAAAATCACACCAAATCAGAATGAAATAATAACTCGAATCAAAATAATTAATTCATAAATCCAATGCTAATGTAATTTGATTACAACGTAACAAACAAGAACAACTAATTGTAAGTACCTATGTATGTAGAATGTAGGCAAGAAATAATTTTAATGTACAACTAATTCATATACAACCAAGATAAATATGCAAGAAACAACCTACATATGTACCTAAATATTAGCTAATTCCTTGACCATATATTCACACCATTCTTCAATGATTTCATCTATTTGTTGCTTGGTCAATTAGTCACAATGTTGATCTTCATAATACTACATAAAAAGCATGCACAAAAAAATTAAAATAACTAAAATTCAATTAACTTAGACACTTGTTAAATAAATTTAAAACACAGTAACTGCAAGTAAAAAGAACTTACTTGTGTAGGAACAGAAATGTTATCATGAGTAACTACATCTTTCATAAATTTCATAATATAATAACTGCAATCATTATTGTTTGGTTGGAATGGGCACTGACAATACAATGAAATAGCTAAGTAAACATTTGAAGAAACATTTTTGAATAAAAAATTGAAGTAATTAAATTCATAGATATAAGTACTGCAATCTTCCTTTAGAGATAGCTACTAGCTGGGTCTTTGCACATAGAATAGGCCAATCTAACATTGCTTTGGTAAGTGGTCAAAGCACTGAGAAAACAAGTATGACTAATTAATTTTGGTAATTCAATAATGAAAAATATTTACACATACACCCATGCACTTACTTATTGATTATAATCTTCAAATCACACCGGTTATCTAGATAACCAGTCTTTATAGGATCCAATAGTAAATCCCGGGACTCCACTTGACGCTAGACAGACAACAATCAAAATCCAATGTTCCCTAAAATATTTTAAAGATTTTACTTCGACAATCATGTTATAGTAAAAGTGGAAGAATAAAAAAACATACATTAAAATAGTGTCACAAATAACTTACCCCAGATTGTATGGCACGATAAAAAGCATATTAGGGGTTGCTCAATGTGTGAAGATGTCCCTAACATCATTAGATAGTGCTTCCACATCTAATCTATGTTGGTAAAGGAGGTGTGGGTTGACAAATACAAATCTATGCGCCCTTTCCATATGCAGTAACAGATCGTGGTACAAGTGCCTTTATAGAAAATTAACAATGTCATTAAAACCTAAAAAAATTTAACGATGAATAATAATAATAATAACAATGATAGATACTAATGATAAAATACCTAATCCATATGTTGACGGCTGTCACACCAAGCCAATCACAAGTAAGCACATCATTCAGCACACGATCATCAACAAGATCATTTATAACTGCATGATAAATGTTGATATCGAAACGTATTGATTGACCTCCTCAGCTGTTCAAAGTTGGTACCATTGATGCCAATTGTTGCAATATGAGGGCATCTGTCAGTTGCTTTAGTTGCTGGTTGTAGGCTGGGACTTATGTTTTGTTGATGACCACTTTGAGTTCTTCCTATACCCTTCAATTCATTTTCCTTTAGCACGAGCAGCAACTTAAAAATATAATGCAATTAAATAATGTGGTTTTAGACGGAAGTGTATAGAAATAGTAAAAAGAATTATAAATTAACTACCTTTTCATATGGCTCAATCAGGCCAATTGGCCATGCAACATAACCACTAAAGATATCTTTCACCATTATTGCTTCATCCAAAGATGGGATTGGTAAAGGGCCATCATCAATTGTGCATAATCAACCCTAACTCTGAGTGTGTTCGGTGGTAATGGTGAATTATCCAAGATACCACTTTCGATGTTGTATGCCATGCCGACAACAACTACGTGCTTGAAAGAATCATCGATGTGCAACTTGCAGTCCAATTCGCCCTTATGAAAAATAGAGTTACATATATTAAGGTACACTAATGTATAACATACCAAAAAGTGAAGTGGAGAAGAAATTAATTACCATAGGAATGGGGTCTTTAGGCATGAAGGGCCAACTAACCCTCGTACTCCAGCTATCACACACTAGACTCATTGTTGGCCTAAACTATAGTAAGGCCTCAATTTGCACTTTCAGTAATGCATTTTGCTCTTACATCAAACACATATGATCGGTGAATTGCTCTACTTGATGCTCGTAGCCACTAATCCTTTGGTCTACTAATGCTTGTAGTTAGAAATTTGCTCCTGTAGTTGTAGTAAGTCATTTTTTGTGGCTTACTTTTTGGGTCCATAGTATGATGTTTGGGTTATTGCAAAACCACTTCCATGAACACTGCCATCATACTCAGGAGCTCTAAATGCTCTGTTGAGCAAATTGTCATGACCAACATAATGCGCCAAGTCTGGCTACTCCTACGTTATTGAACGTTATCACAACAAGAATTACAACACTATTAATTACTATAAAATATGGTCTTTTAAGTGAAGCTAAATGTTTATTGTATGTATAATCCACTACTTACACAATATTTGGCAACTTGTTTGGCTTGTTCGCTGGGAATTTCACCTTTTTTGTTCTAGTAGCCTGCTAGCCACAAATCATGTTGAGGTATATGTGTGACATCATCAGAATGTGATTCTTGTAGCTGCATATCAAAGTTAGTTGTAGTTAAAAATTAGGCATACATATTATATTCATATGAAATAATGATTAGTTCTTACTAATTGTTTCTCCAACGTTGCATACGAGACCGATCCTTTTATGTATCGGTATGGCATGTTAGATGCATTTTCGCAATTTCGGTCACTCCTTTCCTGTTTAGATCCAAATGATTTATCTCAATAAATATTAATTACTACTACATACGAGACCGGTCTTTTCATGTACCAATAAAGGCTAATATTATATTAGAGTAAACTGCAGAGTAGTATGTGAGGCCATAAACTGACCCCACTACTCTTGAGTTATGATCCTATTGTTCATCTCCGGTGGTGTAGGAATGATAATATCATTGTCGTCCCACAAGAAGAATTTGACAAGAACGGAGTGAAATTTTCTCAAGAGTTTGCCACATTTTTGCAGCACGAATTTCTCTTTATCACCTTCAATTATGAATCAAGACTGTGAGAAAAACCATATATAATTTGTTATATTGTAATTTCATGATACAAGACAACCAGAATAATAAAGTAAATAATGTTTACCTTGACAGAATCGAAGATCATATCAATATAATCTTTCTTCAAACGGCGCCAATCTAAAACAGTAATGGGGACTCTTTCTCTGACCGACGTCCCAATGTAATTAATCAAGTTCCTAGCATTCAGTCCAACTAGATTTCCCTTTTCATTCCACTGAAGCTTTAAGCTAATACCCTTACTCCTTAGTTTGATAAGGTTTTTTCATTATGGTCTGCCCCTAGCTACTTTGGCTTCAAATGCTGCCTGATCATCGTGTTCAATAGGAACAATATCGTCTCTGCTGTGAGGGTCCATTTTCCTACAAGTTAAATAAACCAAACAAAACATCATAGCATGCACTTGACAATCATGGCAATGAAAGTAAATTATGTTGAAATATATGAATGCATGTAATAAAGCATGCAAGGCAAAAAATCAAGGCACTCATTATCATCTTTTCCTCTTTTTTGTTTGATTTAGAAACTAAGTCTCCTCGTTATAATCATGTCTCATATATAAGGGTCCATCTTCATTTTCATCTTCATCTATATCAATATATTTTGACCACAACATGTCAAAGGAGAGATCATCCTCAAGAATATTCAAATATTCATTACTTTCATTATCAATTTGTTGTTGATTATTCTTGTTCGATGGAAGTATAATGGACAAGTTCTTCTTAGAAGGATTCGGAATGAAAAACATTTGTTGTGCCTGTGATGCTAAAATGAAGGGATCATCTTTATAACAAACTTTAGAAAGATCCACTTGAACAAACCCTAAATCATCTATCTGCAATCCTCTGTTATTGTTAATCCATTTACATCTAAATACAGGGACCCTCAACATAGTGTAATCTAACTCCCATATTCGTTCAATTACAACAAAGTATCATATTGTTGAATAGATAGGGTGTACGCCTTTGACACTAGATTTGTGCCACGAATCAGTAACAAGTGTTACCCCACTATTCTGCATCATGCTCCTTGTATCATGTTCTTATGTGTAGAATGTGTAACTATTGATTGTATAACTGTTGTAAGACAATATATTTAAGCTTGGTCTATTTGATAGCCATCTTAAGTTTTTAGAAACTAAATTAGGATTTCTCTCCACCTCATCATTAATGCACCTTTCTAACCAAGTTGGAAAATGTCAGTTGTGCTCTTTTGTCATCAAATTTTCATTCCTCTCACCATGTGCTAATTGAAGAGCATCCTTATGTAGATACAAGGGTATTTTTATCATTTCATAATAATTTTGGGTATACAGATATGCCATTTGTAACATATATCAGCTATTTACAGTAGTTACAAAAAGCTAGGAACATCACACAACCTATAAACTACTGTACATGACATATTTGTCCCTTTTATATTACATAACTCTTAAGTTATAAGCAACTTCCAAGGGGTCAGTATTATTCTCTAGAAATTCTTGTATTTCATCACATTTTTCTTATATATTTGTTGGTTTTAAACTAAAATTGTGCATAAACTTTATACATATGAAGGAAAATGTGATGTGATGAAAATTCTTTGAAAAGTGCAAATTTTGAGCTAAATATATAGAGTCTTAGATTAAATTGAAGAAAATTGGAAAGCTCCTAAAATCCTTCTCTTTATAGGAGGATGAGGACAAGAAGTAAAAGCTTACATGGATCCTTGGAGGTGGAGAAAAGAAGAACAAAAGCCAAAAAGGAAGATCAAAGAAGTAGCTTGAAAGTGCCCCCGTTTGCTTTTGCTATGCCACAGTGAAGCAACAGCGAAAACACATAAAAAATAGGCCATTTTGACCGCGTTTATTTTTGCTACGCCACAGGGAAAACACATAAAAAATAGGCCCTTCTGACCGTATTCGCTGTGGGTTCGCTATAGCGAAGCGAAGGCAAATTTGCAATACTGCAACTATCGTTTTGAAAAACTGAAGCTTTAGCTGGCTTTTTAACCTAATGGGGGTGCCGAAATGGAGATATTCTGCACAAAGAAGAGCTCAAGAACCATAAGGAGGCTTCTTGGGGAGCTCTTGGAAGAAACTTGGTACTTCTTGGAGGAGATTCTTAGAGAAACTCAAGATTTTCTTCTCTTTTTCTGGTTTTTCTCCTCTTCTCTTCCCATTTGCTGATATGGTTGAGTTTTATGTTGACTTGTTGGTTTGTATTGATTATGAGTAGCTAAAACTCTCATTTAGGATTACTTCTACTCATTGTATGGATTAAAACTACTATATTTTCTTGCTTTTGCTAGTTGTTAATAATATATGTTGATTTTTCTCTATGCTTAATTACTATCTTGTGCGTGATCACCATATGATTAGTTTAGTTCAATTGAATAATGCTTGAGAGAGCTATTTTGGTTGTAGAACTTGAGAAAAATCATGTTAGAATTGAAATTTATAGATTAAATGGATGGTTTATTGTTAGAATAGAGATATATCTTACAACCTAGCATAGTCTAATGAAGAATTGCTTTAGGAAAGATGACTTTCATTAATGAAAGACAAGAGATTGGATATCGTTAATGAAGATTAAAAATCAATTTTGACTTGAGAGAGCTTGATTGATGATCTTAGAATCTTTGACTAGCATATGGACTCACACAACTAGCATAAGTGGATCAATTGCATAGTTTCATGAAATACAATAAGGGAGAAGTAATCCTAAGCCTTTAAACCTTGAAGTGGAATCAATTTTACAATCACCTTTGCTTTACCTTATTATTTTCAACAAAATACCTTAATTCAATTTCAAATGATTTCATTTAACCTAGTTAAGAAAATAGTTACAATAATTAACTCAATTTCATCATAGTCTTTGTGGATCGATACTTGTGTACTCACTAATTTATTACTTGCAACATGTGTGCTTGAGGAAGCTAAACGGCAAATAAGTTTTTGGCGCCATTGTTGGGGACTATTGACTAAAGTCTCTTGAGTTAATTAGCGTAATTATGTGCTTGATTATGCTTGAATCCCTTTCCTCTTCTTGTTTCACTTTTTAAATTTGCTTTGTTTTTAGTCATAGCTATAGTTGCTTTTCTTGTTTTTATTAGTTTAGTCTTCTTACTTGATAAGTTTGATACTCGTTGTTGGATTTTTTTGACTTGTAGGTACTCTTGCTCCGTATGCAAACTAATTTGGAGGTCGTTCTTAATGGTGTTGTTGAAGAATATTTCTCTGAAGATTTTGAAACTATACCAGAGACTCCACCTCAAGTGCAACCTATCCAAAGACCTGAACCTTTACCAGCACCAGAGCAACCGAGACCACTACCTCGTCCTCATCCATTTTACAATATGGCCAATCCTAATGATGATGACTTGGGGCGTACTTTAGATGAGTACATGGAGCAAGAAAACTCCACCTATCAATTTAGCGTCTAGTTCCCTGCTATTCAAGCTCAAAATTTTGAGTTAAAGCCAATCATACTTCAAATGCTCCAAATGATTGTCTTGTTTTTGGGAACTCAGAATGAAGACCCTACTGACAATTTCACACGCGCTTTTGTATAAATGTGTGAGAACTTCAAGTTTCAAGGTGTAACTTCGGATGCGCTTAGATTGTGACTTTTCCCCCTCTCACTTGACAATAAGGCAAGACCTTGGCTAACTACTCTACCTCCTAACTTGTTCACTACTTGGGATGAAATGGCATCTAAATTCAAGGCAAGGTTCATTCTAAGGGGTAGAAGGGCAGTTCAAAGAGCTGAGCTCTTGGGTTTCCAACAATAACTGGGTGAACTTTTTCATGAAGCATGGGAGATATTCAAGGAGCTGTGGCATAGCAGTCCCAACCATAAGTAGAAGACCTATATTTTGCTTGAAGCCTTTATGACTGGACTAGATGTACCCACTTCCAATATGCTCAACAATACCTCTATTGGTGGAATTGGCAAGATGAGAGTTTGTGATATCTCACAGTTGTATGAGGACATCACTTCTAGTTCTTTGCAACAATCAGAAAAATCATGTTCTAGCTATCAAACCTATAAGGAACCAAGTCCTTCAAGTAGTTCAAACGTGTCTAAGGAAATTGTTGCCCAACTTGAAGCAATGGCTAACAGATTTAATCAACTTAAATTGAAGATAGAGAGAAATTCATTCAAGAATGTGAATGCTATCCAAGCTCCAAGTCCTTCTTGTGAAACATATGGAGAAGCCCACTCCTTTGAAGAATGTTATCATACTATGGAGTCTATGAGTTATTTGAATAATAATCAAAGGTATCCACATGGCAACCCTTACTCTAATACCTACAATAAGGGTATGAGGGATCATCCTAACTTTTCTTGAAGGAATGGACCTAGTGAGAATCCAATTAATCACTATGCTTCTACTAGTAAGCCAATGCGTCCACTAGGTTTTGAGCAACCATAAAAGCTACAAGAAGGTGATTCTGAGATAAATAAACTCTTGAGGCATCTTCTCAAAGGTTAAGAAGGCTTAATAGGCACAGTTTCTCTTCATGACATGACAATCAAAATCTTGAGATCCAGATGGGCCAAATTATTTCACACTTGAGTGCTCAACCAAGAATAGTCTTCCAAGTGATACTATTTCTAATCTAAGCGAGAAGGTAAAGAAGAATGCAAGGCTCTTACTCTTCGAAGTGGCAAGACTTTACCTGATGTTCCTAGTATGGGTAAGGCTACAACAAAACCAAAAGACCATGTCGTGGAAGAACTTAAACTTGATGAAGAGGTTGTTGAAGACATTATGGTTGAAGAAGAGGACAACAAGAAGAGGAAGCAAAATGAAGTGAATCTAGATGATATGGTGCCAAGTAAGCCCATTGCTCCTGAAAATATGGAAGAAAAGAAGAGGAAGACCACTACTTCTTCTCCACGATATGTCCCACAACCCTCTTTTCCATAAAGGCTCAAGAAATATCAAGATGGGTAATTCAAAATGTTTATTGAGATGTTCAAGCAGCTGTATACCAACATTTCATTTGCGGAAGCCCTAGAGCAAATGTCTAAATATGCCAAGTTCATGAAAGATGTCCTCTCAAAGAAAAGAAGGTTTAATGAATTTGAAACAGTGGCCGTCACCAAAAGCTTCACTGATGCTATCAAACAACTTCCACCTAAGTTGAAGGATCTTAGTAGTCTCTGTATACCTTGTCATGTTGGAGGTAAATTCTTAGGGAATGGCTTATGTGATCTTGGTTATAGTGTCAACCTTATGCCTTTGTTTTCAACAAGTTGGGATTAGGTGATGCTAGATCTACTATTGTTACTTTGCAATTGGCCGATAGAAGCTTGTCTTATCCTAAAGGGATTATTCAAGATGTTTTAGTCAAGGTTGATAAGTTTATATTTCCAGCTGATTTTATTGTACTTGACTTTGATCCGGATAGAGAATTGCCTTTGTGTTAGGAAGACTATTTTTAGCTACGGCTAGAACTTTGATAGATGTGGAAAAAGGTGAGTTGACTTTAAGGGTGGCCGATGAGTAAGTTACCTTTAATATGAATCAATTGATGAAGACTCCTCATGTGCATGAAGATTGTTTCTTTCTTGATATGATTGGTCTTGTCACACAAGAGGAATTTGTGACCTCTATTGGTGAAGATTCACTTGAAGCCGATCTTCTTGATATTGATTATGAGGGTTTGGATGTAGTGGAATGCAAGGCTATTATGGATGCAACAACTCCTTATCCTAAAAGAAGGATACCATTTGAGTCACTTGATTTAGGTTCAAAGGATAGACCAAAGTTGAAAACTTCTTTAGAGGAAACACCTTCACTTGAGATGAAGGCATTGCCATCTCATTTGCAATATGCTTATCTGGGTTCCAACAACACTCTTCCAGTGATTATTGATTCGAATCTCACTATTCAATAAAAGGAGCAATTAGTTGAAGTCTTAAATGCTCATAAAAGGGCTATTGGGTAGACAATTGCTGATATCAAGGGCATTAGTCCCTCTATGTGCATGCAAAAGATCTTTTTGGAAGCGAATCATAAGCCTTCCATTGAACATCAAAGAAGACTCAACCCCATTATGAAGGAAGTAGTGAAGAAGAAGCTTCTTAAATGGCTCGATGCTGGCATTGTATATCCTATTTCTAATAGTTCTTGGGTGAGCCCAGTCTAATATATCCCCAAAAGGGGCAGTATGACTGTAGTGGCTAACACCCATAATAAACTCATTCCCACTCGCACTGTGACTGGGTGGAGGGTTTGTATAGACTACCATAAGCTCAATATGGCAACTCACAAGGACTACTTTCCATTGCCTTTCATTGATCAAATGTTGGATAAACTAGCTAGAAGGGAATTCGTTTGCTTTCTTGATGGTTATTGGGGGTACAACTAAATAGCAATTGCTCCATAAGACGAAGAAAAGACTAAATTCACATGGCCCTATCGTACCTTCACTTTCAAACGCATGCCCTTTGGCCTTTGCAATGCACCGGCTACATTTCAACAGTGTATGATGGCTATTTTTGCTGATATGATAGAGCACACCATAGAAGTGTTCGTGGATGACTTCACTGTGTTTGGTGATTCATATGAAGAGTGCTTAGCCAACTTAGCTCGAGTCTTGAAGCAGTACGAAGACACACTAATCTTGTCCTCAATTGAGAGAAATGCCATTTTATGGTGAAGGAAGGCATTATGTTAGGCCATAATGTCTCCAAAAACAGTTTAGAAGTTGACCGAGCAAAGATAAAAGTGATTGAACAACTTCCTCCACCTACCAATGTTAAAGGTGAGGGAAGATTTCTGGGCCATATTGGATTCTATCAAAGGTTCATAAAGGATTTTTCCAAAATCAGTAAGCCGCTCTATGCTTGACTTGAGAAGGATGCTGACTTCAAGTTTGATGATGCATGTTTGAAAGCATTTGAAGAGTTGAAAAGAAGACTTGCAACCGCTCCTATCATTATGGCTCCGGATTAGAGTTTGCCTTTTATAGTAATATGTTATGCTAGCGATTATGTTGTAGGAGCTGTATTTGGGCAAAAAAAGGATAGAGTCTTCCATCCTATTTACTATGCGAGCAAGACACTCGATAATGCTCAAGAAAATTACACTACACTGAGAAAGAGCATTTGGCCGCAGTGTATGCATTTGCCAAGTTTTAGCCTTACTTGATTGGTGTTAAGGTGGTAGTTCATACTAATCACTCAGCACTAAGGTACCTTTTTAGTAAGCAGGACTCTAAAGCAAGGTTGATTCGATAGGTTTTTCTCTTACAAGAATTTGATCTTGAGATTGTTGATAGAAAGGGCTCTGAAAATCAAGTTGTTGATTACTTGTCTAGGTTGAGTACTGAAGCTCAAAATGATGGGGATTTACCCATTCATGAAACTTTTCCAAACTAGCAACTCTTTTTATTGAGTCATTCTGAATTTCCTTGGTATGCCAACATAGTATATTACCTTGTGAGTGGAATTGTTTCTAAGGACTTGAGCTATCACCAACGGAAGAAGTTCTTACATAATGTCAAGTTCCATCATTGGGAAGAACCCTTCCTATTTCACTATTGTGCTGATCAGTTGATTAGAATATGTGTTCCAGAAGGTGAGCAACAAGATATATTAAAGTGTTCCCATTCCTCTGAATATGGAGGTCACTTTGACGGTAACAAGACAACTATAAAAGTCTTACAATCTAGGTTTTTCTAGCCATCCTTGTTCAAGGATGCTTATGAATTTGCTCTATCTTGTGACTGATGTCAAAGGGTTGGTAATATCTCTAGGAGGAATGAAATGCCACTCCACAACATGTTAGAAGTGGAATTATTTGATATATGGGGGATTGACTTCATGTGACAATTTCCTAAGTCCTTCAACAATCAATACATTCTTGTAACGGTGGATTATGTGTCTAAATGGATTGAGGCTATTGCTTCTCCAACAAATGATGCTAAAGTAGTGGTCAAATTCATGAAAAAGCATATCTTTACTCATTTCGGTGTTTCAAGGGCTGTTATTAGTGATGGAGGCACCCACTTTTGCCATCATCAATTTAAATCTCTTTTAAAAAAGTATGGAGTGAAGCATAAGGTGTCTTTAGCCTACCACCCTCAAACAAATGGTCAAGTTGAGATTTCTAATAGAGAAATCTAGAAAATCCTTGAGAAAACTATGGGTATCGCTCAAAAGGATTGGTCCATGAAGTTAGATGATGCACTGTGGGCTTATCGCACCGCTTACAAGACACCTATCGGTATGTCTCCTTACCGATTGGTTTTTGGGAAAGCTTGTAATCTTCCTGTGGAGTTGGAACACAATGCCTATTGAGCTATTAAAAAGTTAAATTTTGATGAAAAAGAAGTAGGTGACAAGAGGCTCTTGCACCTTAATGAGCTTGAAGAATTTCGTTTCCATGCTTATGAGAGTTCAAGGCTTCACAATGAGAAAACAAAGCGGTGGCATGACAAGAAGATTATCTCTAAGTCTTTAGAGCTGGGTCAACAAGTTCTCCTCTATAATTCTAAGCTGAAAATCTTTCCTGAAAAGTTAAAGTCTAGATAGTCTGGACCTTTCACTGTGGTTCAAGTCTTTGACAAGTGTGTTATGGATCTAGAAGGACAAGATGGTGAGAGATTCAAGGTCAATGGACAGTGGTTAAAGCACTATTGGGGTGGCACGGTAGAGAGGTAAACCATCACTCTACCCCTCACTGATTCCACTTGATAAAGAGAAGAGTCAGGCTGAAGACTATAAATCAAGCACTTCTTGGGAGGCAACCCAAGCTCTCAACACTTTTTCTATTCATTTTCCTTTAATTTTTATGTGCTTTAGTGGATTTATGTTTGGTTTTACCTTTTTGTAGGTAAGAAAGGTTTTCCCATGGCTGAACAAATTGCATTGCATTATATTGATGCTACAATGTGCATTTTGATACAAGGAGTTGGAACTACAAAGGGGAGTAGAACTTTGCATTTCACACTTATTACATAAGTAGTACTATTGGTACTTTGTTGATTATATGCAGGATGAATGTGAATTGGGATGGAATTTGATATTGTGACTTGAGCTTTGAAATTGACAACTATTGCTTGACTATGTTTGAGTACTACATAATGGTGTTTCTCATGCTTTTTGATGTGGTTCAATGGTTTGTGAAGTGAGTTGGGTGTTAGTGGAATTTAGGGTGATTTGGGAATCATTTTATGTATTTTTATTGTTATGGGTGTTGTCATAATGTTTTGATGTGATTGAAAAGTGTGTGATGAGATTTGGGTGCCATTTGTGGAAATTGGGTGAGTTAGGATGATTTAGGCCTCTTATTTTACTGTCAGATTTTTTTTCACTATGCTGTCATCCTTTGCCATTGTGGCGAAGTTGCAACAAATGTTGTGTTTTTCTATGAGTTGTTATTTGTCTGTGGTAGTTGTTGCTTTACTATGGCGTACTGAAGGTAAAAATAACCCATTTTTCCATACTTCTATGCAGTTTCCCGATTTTTTGCCTTTAGTTCGCTGTAGCGTAGCAAAAAGCGAAAACCTCCAATTTTACACCCCTTCGATGCAATTTTCCTTGTGTTCGCCCTTGCTTCACTATAGCAAGGTCAGGGCGAACACATGCCATTTTACACCCTTTCTGTGCATCTCGACAACCACACCAAAAAAAACAATTTTATAAAAAAATTTAAAAAATATTATTATTATTAAATAATTTTACCATTTCACCTTTATTTTTCTTTTCTTTTCTTTCTTTACCCTTATGCACCTACCCCACATATGGCTCACATTTATTTTTCAAATTCAAAATATCTTCCCCTTTTTGTAAATTCCCTCTTACCATATACCCTAATTCATTCCATCCCTCTTTCCCTTCACATTTTCACACTATCACCTTTGTTCACCTTCATCGTGGCTCACTCAGCTTCCTAGCTAAAACCCTCTCCAAGTCAAACTCTCATCTCTCAAAAGCCCCAAAATTCATAATCGACCACCATCATCACTCATAATACCCTCAGCTCTCTCATCTTCACTATAGCTCACCATCATCGTCTTCCCCGTTCACTGTCGTCCATTAGCCCTCCATCGTAGCTCACCCACTATCACTATCACCCCCTCTCACTCCTTCTGTTCCTCTATTGTAAATCATTGTCACCCTGCTTTTCTACCTTGGATTATTTAATTTTAACTGAGAAATGCTTAAACAAAATAGGTTAGTTAGGTTACCACAATGCACTGGGTTTGGATTAGCTATGTCTTTCTTGTTGACCAAGTACCATTTGGACTATAAATATATTTTGAAGGTAGTGAGGATAGGTTTAAGTTCATAATTCTGTTTTGAGAAGTTTTGGAACTAGCTAGACTTTAAGTTTGGGGGAAATTTTTCTATAGGGTAGTTTCTTTTTCTTTTCTTTTTAGGTTTTTCTTTTAGTTCTTCAGTGTGTTTGTGTGTTTTCTTCCTGTCCTTGACTAGCTGCTTGCGCTCTCTATTCGCATGAGGCTTCTGATAGCCTCTTCCTTGTTCTTGGACTTCTTGTCTTGGATATGAGCTACTGAGGGCTCATTGCACAGTGACATGTTCTGCTTGATGTGTTTCCTTCTTGTGGCAAATGTGATAATTCATATATGCTATTTCTTTTGATCTTTTGTTTGCTATGAATGTTATGTAACTAGCTACGATGGCTAGAGTTCACATTGATTCCAAGATTTATTTGGGCCAGTGAGGGTTTTGTTACCTATGAAATCTTGATCTTTGTGAATATTGTGGATTTGAGCTACTTATTGTATAGATAATGTTCAGTTTCAATCCCTTCATGCTGAGGTTAACAATAACGACATTGTTAATATTAAGTTTTGGGGATGAAAATTTTGAATATAATAAGTGAGCGGACAGGGATATGCAAGCAATTTTGATGTATAGTTTGATTGAAAAAAGGGGTGAAATATATGAAATTTCATAAATTTAAGCCTTTGCTTGGAAAATTGTAAGGAAAAGATCTTTTGAATTAGTTAATTGTTTCTTTAGGATTGCATGAATGGTCCTATGATTGGATAGCTGCTTAGTATTATGCTTGACAGGAAATTGTGATTGATATGCCTTGTTGAGTGAGTGATAATGTTGGAGTGAGTTTCTAAGGAATTCTCTTGAGCATAATCTTGCACTATTAGAGCCAGGGATGTTTTGAAGGTTTTTGTTGAAGAAACTCTTGGTAAACTAACTTATATATCTATTTTCAAAGATACAATTTCCAAATCTACTTTAGAATTTTTCGAAGCTTATGGTGCATCTCATATGGTTTTGAAAAATGACATAGGCATTTTGTTAAAAAGTGTTTGAGCTTTTCAAGCTAACCTGCATTGTTATTCTTCCATTTTGAACCCAATTTTGAGCCTTTATAGAAAATCCAATATAAATATTCCTTTTGAAAACCAATTCACTTCCTTAACCTCTAACCTGAAAAACCATGAGACACCCTGCTTTGAGATAGATAAAAAATGGTTTGATGTGTGAAAGGGCAACTTGTGAATATGAAATATGTAAATTGTTGAGGGTTTAACAAAGTGTACAGAAATCAAGCCAATATTCTCTAAAAAAAATTCAAAGAGGCTTGGTAGAAAGAAAACAAGTTAGTTCAATTTTGTTGGAAAAAAAAGGAAAGAAAAAAAAAAGAAGTTAGTTCATTTATCTCAAAGTTTTTTTTGTATTTATCCCTTTTGCCCTTTCATTCAAACACCCTAAACCTATGGCCACGTTACAAGCTTAAAAGTCCTTTTGATTTTGACACCATATGAGGTAACTTGTAAGTAGAGAAGGATGAAAAAGAGGATAGTGAAGTTGTGGAGTTGAAAATTTGTATATGAGTTGGAGTATTATGTGTGACTGAGATAGAATCTAGAGAAGTGTCTTTTGATTCCATACACACACCCACAATCAAAGGACTCTTGAAAAACTTGCTCAAAGATTAAAACGCATTCATCTTGGCATATTCTCTCAAGTTCCTGTTTGGTGTGATCCTTAAAGCAATGAATGAAGGCATGAACATATATGCAATTTAGATAAGCAATTTATGAATTCATGTTACATGTGTGAATTTTCTTAAAGACAAGCAAAAACTTAAGTTTGGGGGAGTGTTATTCTCTAGAAATTCTTGCATTTCATCACATTTTTTTTATATA
This sequence comes from Inga laurina, assembly GCA_963855925.1. Taxonomy (NCBI): domain Eukaryota; kingdom Viridiplantae; phylum Streptophyta; class Magnoliopsida; order Fabales; family Fabaceae; genus Inga; species Inga laurina. Next base: position 52,400,484 of record OY979705.1, read on the forward strand.
TTTGTTGGTTTTAAACTAAAATTGTTCATAAACTTTATACATATAAAGGAAAATGATGTGATGAAAATTCTTTGAAAAGTGCAAATTTTGAGCTAAATGTATAAAGTCTTAGATTAAACTGAAGAAAATTGGAAAGGTCATAAAATCCTTCTCTTTATAGGAGGATGATGACAAGAAATGAAAGCTTACATGGATCCTAAGAGGTGGAGAAAAGAAGAACAAAAGCCAAAAAGGAAGAGCAAAGAAGTAGCTTGAAGGTGCTCCTGTCTGCTTTTGCTATGCCACAGCGAAGCAACAATGAAAACACATAAAAAATAGGCCCTTCTGACTACGTTCATTTTTCCTACGCCACAGCGAAGCAATAGCGAAAATAGATAAAAAAAAATAGGCCCTTCTGTCTGTGTTCATTGTGGGTTCGCTATAGGGAATCGAAAGCAAAGTTGTGATACTGCAACTGTGCGTTTTGAAAAACTAAAGCTTTAGCTAGCTTTTTAACCTAATGGGGGTGCTGAAATGGAGATATTTTACACAAGGAAGAGCTCAAGAACCATAAGGAGGCTTCTTGGGGAGCTCTTGGGAGAAATTTGGTACTTCTTGGAGAAACTAAAGATTTTCTTCTCTTTTTTTGGTTTTTCTCCTCTTCTCTTCCCATTTGCTGATATGGTTATGAGTTTTGTGTTGACTAGTTGGTTTGTATTGATTATGAGTAGCTAAAAATCTCATTTAGGATTACTTCTACTCATTGTATGGATTAAAATTAAACTACTATATTTTCTTGCTTTTGCTAGTTGTTGAGAATATATGCTGATTTTTCTCTATGCTTAATTATTATCTTGTGCTTGATCACCACATCATTAGTTTAGTTCAACTGAATGATACTTGAGAGAGCTATTTTGATTGTAGAACTTGAGAAAAATCATGTTAGACTTGAAATTTATAGATTAAATGGATGATTTGTTGTTGGAACAGAGATATATCTAACAACCTAGTATAGTCTAATGAAGAATTGCTTTAGGAAAGATGATTTTCATTAATGATAAACAAGAGATTGGATATTATTAATGAAGATTAAATATCAATTTTGACTTGAGAGAACTTGATTGATGATCTTAGAATCTTTGACTAGCATATAGACTTACACAACTAGCATAAGTGGATCAATTGCATAGTTTCATGAAATACAATGAGGAAGAAGTAATCCTAAGCCTTTAAACCTTGAAGTAGAATCAATTTTACAATCACCTTTGCTTTACCTTATTGTTTTCAGCAAAATTCCTTAATTCAATTTCAAATGATTTCATTTAACCTAGTTAAGAACAAAGTTGCAATAATTAACTCACTTTCATCATAGTCTTTGTGGATCGACACTCATGTACTCACTAATTTATTACTTGCGACCCGTGCGCTTGCGGAAGCTAAACAACGAACAGTTACCCATCCTAGGATTACCCTGGGTCAAGCAGGCCTAACTTTATATGTACCCATCCAAAATACTGACTCTGGCTCAATCTTTTCCTATCTGGCAGTTCTACGTGATTGCCCCTTGTCTCAAAATACGTGTCGGTCACCTCTAGTCATCAAAACATAATAGTTGAGTCCCATATCACTCGCTATACATATACTACTATACCAAATGGATAATGTACTTCATGAATTCATTGAAATTATTATTTGGGCCCCGCTCCACTATATCATTATTCTTTTTGGCCTAAAATGCCGTATCCAGAAGGATATATAATATAGTGTGAATCAACACATTATCCAGAATATCCAAGTCAAAGTAACTCTGCCCCACATGTAGCGTGTCTATTTCTTCCAAAAATTCCCTATCAGTCAATGGGGGTATCCCATGTAAAGAAGGCCCGCAGATATATACCTCTGACATACTCCTATAAGTCTCGATATGGTCGTAAGTCACATAATGCATGCACAATTCCAGCTCTGGAACAAGCAACAAAACACAAATCTGATTCTAATTCATCGATCTATGGTTGTTCAAAATATCCTATCCCTTCTTGAGGTACTGAATCAGGTCTCAGTTGTGGCCTACATACCACTCCATCATGAACCTACTCCTCTGGTGTCCTTGTCTCTATAGACTGCTACTCCTCAGAAATACTTTGGCTAGGGGTACCTTCGTTCACCAATAAGAGTGGTCCCTCATGTTCCTCACTCAAGCTGGTTAAACTCCAACCGCTCATGGTTCCTATCACTATGCAAACAAAACCATATCAGTACACCATTTTGATAATGCCACAACCACTTATTAGCTCTGATACCAAAAATGTCAACACCCGTTTTCATTTCGATATACACAGAGTAATAGAGACCAAGTTCCACAGGCATACAAAAAAGTACATATATACTGATAAAAGTATTTGTTTACATACCATATTCAACCATATAGAATTCAAAGTTATTTACAACTTTGTATAGAACTATCCAAAAAATTCCAATTACAGACATATATAACCACTATCTTCGTCTGGGGAAACATGCCCATCAATTTCCCATATCCACGTCCTTTCCTTTTGAGCTGCTGGCACCCGCTGAGATGTTTTGTTTAGAGAAAGGGGTGAGATTCCAAGGAATCCTAGTAGAAAATGATATCGTTTATATAAAATGATAAAAGTAAATATGATATATGCATGTATGTACTAATTAATGAACAATACAACACATCATCATCATATCATCATCACATCATCATCATGTATACATGAGTAGGGCCCAACCTCACTAATCATACATCGGTTGGATTCTTACCCAACTCCTAGTGTAACTGCACCTCTGGTACTAACTACCTCTCCTAGGCAAACTGTATTGATTAATATAGACAAACAATGGCAAAACACAATCATATAAACTATGGTATGATGTATGAAAGATAATGTCCTTACTTCAAGTCTCTTTCACCCCATTTGGTGTGTCTCAAAAAGCATGCTAACCTTCGGCTCCCAACTCGGTCCTAAAATATTAAATGGACAAGAATTAGGTTATAACCTATCTACGTACCATTTCTGAATCCATTTCTTACCTCAGTTTTCTCAAATTCCAACCCCGATTATGAATTTACCCTTGGCAACCCCTATATGAGGGTTTTAAGGCTATTTTTGTCATATTTACTTTCTAGAGTTTTTCTCACTTTGCACCCAACATGAACCCTATACAATTTTTCATTCTAAATCTAATGGAATCATCAAAACCACTAAAATCCAGTCCAAACATAGCCAAGAAGGACTAGAGGTTAGAAAGAGTTGCTCATGAAATTTGGAGGCAAGAACAAGTAGAAATCACCTTGAAGTTATCTTTGGATTTTGGCTCCTCAAGCTCCTCCTTCTCTTTAAGTTTTTCTTAAGACTCTTCTCTATATATATATATATATGATGCCAGGCATGAGAAATAGCAAGGGAAAAGATGAAGTAAGACTTAAAATATCTTCATCTTTTCTTAATTTACTTTATTACTAAATTATAATTTATGACACCACATGTGTACTTGGCTTTATCCTTTACCAATTGTGTCATAATTTCCCATTGAAATTGAACTAGTTTTCCCTCTCCTTTCTTGGCCCATAAAGTAATGTCCCAAGGTCCCTTTTTAACCACAGTTTGGCCTTCATTCATTTATTCCAACCATATGTACAAGATATATTATTTTATACTTAATTAACGTGTGCTCTTACTTTAATCAATTACTATTTTAATCCCTTGGCTTGGATTAATGACACTTGGCATCAAATATCCACTAATAAAGAGAAAATATGGGCTTTTAATTAATTCCACAATTTACATAATTGCCATTCCATTTTTTATTCCCAAATTTGTAATAGTTGGCAATTTTGGCAGATTTTCTGCCCAAACTTTGAAAAATTATAACTAAATTTGTATACATCATTTCAGAGTGATTCCAAAGGATATGGAACCCTTATTAAGTCTAGTTTCAAGAAAAAATTATGGACTTTAGCCAATTAGAATTAGATCATTCCTAGATTTAATTTATTTGACCACTGCTCCAGAAACTTTCCAATTTTTCTGGGTAACTTGAAAAATTCATATCTTTTTGCATATAGCTTTAAATGATTCATGTGACTTATCAAATTAAAGCTTGGGATGTTCTACTTTTAGTCTGTCAAATTTCATAATTTTTGATCATCTTTTGTTCTTCCAAAATACATGACAATCTCATTGCTTCCAGGCGATTTCACTGAAAACACTGCTCACCTTTCAATTTTTAATATTTAATTCTTTTGACATTAAATATTCGCCATCTTATTGAATATATAAAATAATCACAATTTATGCTTGGTTAATAAAATTTGGGGTGTTACAGTCGATGATCAGGACAATACATTTATACCACCCATCACACATATTCTAGCAATGTCACTATCATTTATCAAGTATTTCATACAAGTACTTCATGAAGAGTCAAATTATACAAGTCTTTAAAGTAATACTCATAAAAAATGACCAACTCCCAATAAATTTGTTCCTCATTTTAGAAAAAATTCCATCTAGTTAGCTACAATTTGTCTAGATTTTTAACATTACTAGCACATTTCCTGCCGCAACCTATTGGAAATAAATTTTCCGTATATCATACCCAAAAATGTTAAATTAGTCAACACCTCAATTGCTTTCAACAACTTTGTAAATGAACGAAATTAGAATTCACAAACAATGTTTCAGTTCTTTACTAAATGTGTCATCTACTTAGTAATTGTTTCATTAGCCTATAACAATAAGCTCTTGTCTTTCATAGCATGCTTTGCATAGACCAAGGGTAGCTTTTTCCTCTTGGCCTTTTGTTTTTTACATCATAAGTTTTTCATTGAAAGGGTAGTTCTTGTGTGTACCAAAACTGGTTCTGTGGGCCTACGCACAAAGTGAACCCAATAAGGGACTTTCAGCCTAAGGAAAAATGAGACCATTGAAAGCTTGATAAGTCATGGCCCTTGACTAAGCCCATAATTCCTCACAAGACGCCCAATCAAACCAATCAAGCGAAAGAGGCTCCAATATCTATAAATATAGGGATGATCGCATCCCTTTGGATCCGAAAATATAACAACAAACGTACCAAGGATGAGGGGATAAAAGGAAGAGCACTGACACCAAGGGGGACTTACTTTAAACTCCCTAGTGTTAACATTTTCCATTATATCCAATGTATAATTCAATTCTCGCTAACACCTTTTTAGTAATCCTTTGTATACACACTTGAGAAATCATCAATAACAATGTTTCCTTTGATTGTTCCTATTATTTGTTATGAATCCTTATGTTGTTGGTGATCTTGTATGTGAGATCTTAACCTACCAAATTTTGGTCAAATAGTTTAGGGCTGTCTATAGGGACTCAACAACAAATTTTTCAAAAATCCCTCTCTTTCCCTATTTTTCTCTTTCCCTTTTTCCTAGTATTACTCACCATAGTAGAAGAAATTGCTAGCTATGAAGTGAGCATCATTGAACTAGCTGAGAGCTAGTGAGAAATAAAACCACACAACTTGCCACACAGGCCAGGCTGGTTTCACTATAAGAGGAATGATTCACGTAGCAGCATGAACATGTCCAACGATTGGAAAAAGTGAATTCAAACCTACGGGAGCAAGTCATGTCCCTTACCATACAAGCCATTCCTAGTTCATATCATTCTAGACATTTCTCTCCATGCATATTCCCCTTGTCTGACCATAAGGGATGTCATTGACTAGCAATAAGCCAGAATTGGAAAGTAACAATAATGTAAATATGATTCCTACTACTGAAAATCCTATTATAGGTCTTGATACTGGTCAGACAAATCTGTGAACTAGCCAAGTAGATGATTGATAACGGATTTGTCTGATCAGTATCAAGACCTACAATATCATCAAAAGGGCCCCTCATATTGCTCAAGAAGTCCCTTAGATGATTGATCAAGGAGACCTCCAAGTTGGTTAGGAAGGCCATCTTAATGTGACAGGCACTATGGCATGCCTAACACTGAAGCCTAAAGGGTGACCGCTAATCTACCTATAGCAAATGTACTAACCTTTGGATTATCGGATGATAAAGTATAGAAGACAAAATGCTATGAGCTAAAAGTTATGATACTACGATTGCCAGGAGTATCATTATCAATAAAGAAAAGCGCCCATAATAGCTTTGTAGACTTCCATTCACTAATGACATAACATTGATTGAGATGCCAAAGAAATTTACTTTCCCTCATACAAGACTCTTTGATGGCTCGATGGATCCAAATGAGCACTTGGCACAATATCATCAAAGGATGCATACCATAGTGATTCCAAAGGAGTTTTGCTAGGTCTATATATGCAAAGGGCTTGGGTCAAGCTTGGTCCGACCAGCCTTGAGATGGTTTACCAACCTACCAACCAACTTAGTAGGTTCCTTCACAAACTTGAATGATTTGTTTATCTGATAGTTTTACAACAGCTGGAAACTAGAGAAATAGCCAAATGACCTTTAGAAAGACATTCAAGGGAAACATGAGTCACTACGTGATTTCATAGGCAAGTTCAACAAGGAGAAGATAAACATCCCATATTGTGATACACTAACCGCTATTGTCGCATTCAGGAAAGGTCTGTGATATGCTCCGCAAGTATACGAGTCGTGCCAAGTAATAATGTAATAAGTAGAGTATCATCCCATGAGGAATCAATCAATTAATTTTTAGGTATTAAAATCTCAATTTCTTTTAAGTTAAACGAATCTAGCTATGAGAAAATTCAAAGGAAATTAATTAACGAAAACTATCAATGTCAAATACAACCTAGAGTCACTAATCCCTTATTAGCTCTCCAAATCTCAAATCCATTTACTTAGTTAATCTCAAATGTTAATTTTGTTAATCTCGAGTATAAATAGTTATAAGTGCATGTCGGTTCACTCACAACCCTCTCTTAAGTATAATTGTTATATCTAACCAAATTACTCAAGAGGCAAGATAATTCAAACACAGTCTTCAACAATTATATGGGGCTATTAGGTATATGTCTATCCTAATCGCAAATTAAATCATAATTTAATCCCATATTACTTAATCTCAGAGCCTAATTAAAATTTCCTTTGTCAAGGTAAATCCTAATACTCAAATTCACATCTAACAGTGGCTAATCTTCAAACGGACATATCAAAACAAGATTAAGTAACCAAAATTAACATAAATCATAACTAATAAATCATGAAAATAACATCTAGTTCACTAGTGAGTTCATAGTTTCTCTAGGTCAAAAAAGAAAATTAGCCACACATGGCTAAAATAAAATCCATAATGAAATAAAGAAATTTAAATTCAAGGAATAAAGAAAAAGAATAAAAGAGAGAGAAAGAGCAAATCTGTCAGAGAATTCTTCTTCCTCTCCTCTCTACTGTTGTCGCCGCTGAGAAAGACGTGCTTTCTTCTTGCTGTTTTCTCCGTTCCTGTTCTACTCCCAAAAAAGCGTCGCTCCTTCTTATTTATAACCTTGGGTATTTTATGCCTTGGGACCCCTCTACCTTCTACCCTTACTCAACTCTATTCCAACCTTTAATTGCGAGGTCAACGTGTTTTCTATCTGATCCAAAATCTCTTGCTTTTAAATATGTATCATCTTCATCTTATGATATATATATATATTTTTTAAATGTCTGATGCCAACTCATGCATCTGGCTCCCAAGAGATTTGCTTCTTATATATATATATATCTTTATCTACCCATAATTTTGTGCTGAATTGCGACCATACACCATCTCTTTTGGTTGGCATATTCTTCTAAGCTTATAATCTCCTACAAAATAAAAAAGATATGAATATTACATCAAAATCTATTTTTTATCTTATAGTTAATTAAAGTATAAACAAATATATAAAAAATAATTAAATAGGTATAAAATATCAATAAATTTAATCAATTATATCATAAAATCTATACTTATTTAATTATAAAATATACATTTATCAGTCTACTACCCAACTCCAATTTATACAAGGAACTGACCAAGTATACATACTATACTGTAGATAACATGTTCGCACGAGCCTGGGCTTAGATCAAGTATGAGGAAGACAAAGTGAATGCTTGCCAAACCTGCCACTAAGATGACGAGCCTCCAGATAAATAGAGCAGGAACCCAAGACGTATTAACTGTAATTGGAGGTCAAAGCCATACCCAATGACATACCAAGAAAAGAAACAAACGAACAGTGTGACAGCTCCACCCTACCAGGAACTTCTACTAAGGATAAAGGAATACAAATTATTAATCAACTATGGAGAATTAGTATAAACCCTTACTAAAATAGATGATGTTGTGAAGTGGCTCTCCAAGACCAAAAAGCCAACGGACCAGCGAGACAAATACAAATAGTGTGAATTCCACTCCAACTGTGGCTACTAGAAGCATGGTCACCTAGCTTATTTGCTAACTAATAAAGGTAAAGCTATATTACCTAATAATGGAACTAACCATGCAAGTCCAATGCTAGAGGAACCACCCAAGAATCCATGAACAATCAATTGCATAACAGGACGTTTAGTAATTACTGGTATCACATACTCAGCAGCAAAACGCCATGTCAGACTCTTGCCTAAGGGACCTAACCCAAAATAAGCTAAGGATGAACCAACCAACCAGGGAGTAGTCAAATTGTATTTTTTGAAGAAGAAATAAATGAACTGAACTAACCGCACAATGATGCATTGGTAATATTTATGTTCCTGGGTAATTATGACATTAAATGTATGTTGGTTGATCTAGGCAGTTCAATTAATAAAATATACCTCAAGATAGTCAAAGAAGTAGGTCTGGAATACCAAATCATTAGAGCAGTATCCGTGCTAGTCTTCGATAATAGAGCACTAGATAAGACCATTGGGGAAATTACCCTCCTAACTTATCATTTGGGATTGAGCTTATCATTTAAGTACCAAGTGATAGACTATCCGTCAGCCTACAATACACTATTAGGAAGACTATAAATCCATAAGATGAAAGCTATGCCATCCACCCTTCGCCAGCTAGTAAAGTTTCAGACCCCTTAGGGTGTATGACAGATAAAAGTAAACCAGAGAATAGCCAGGGAATGCTACCAAGCGACCTTGAAGCCTTCAGACAAATAGTCTGCATAGCTATTATAGGACCAGTCCCCTTAAATACGCAAAACCAATTCAAGGTGGAAGAACTTGAAGAAGTATACATTAATACCAACCATTCAGAAAGGAGGGTTTATATGGGGGCATACTTACCACCAGATATATGTGTTACGTTTATCACATTCTTAACTGACAACATTAATTTTTTTGCTTAGTACGATCTAGCCATGACAAGTATAGACCCTGAGGTGATAACACATCAGTTGAACACTGACCCATCATACAAACTCGTTAAACTAAAGTGTTGTAAGTTCACGATAGAAAGGAATCAAATTATAAACAATGAAGTATAGAAATACTAAATATTTGGTTGGTAAGGGAAGTTCAATAACCTAACTGGCTTACTAAAATAGTGGTCGTACCAAAGAAGAATGGTAAGCACAGGGTATGTATAGACTTTACTGATTGAAAGGAATCATGCTCTAAAGACTTTTTCCCTTTTCCGCACCTTGATTCTTTGGTAGATGCCACGTCCGGACATGAATTGTTAAGTTTTATGGATGCCTTTTCTGGTTATAAAAAAATTTTAATGCACCTTAAAGATCAGGAGAAAATAACATGTATAACTAAATAAGGGATCTATTGCTATAAAGTTATGCCTTTTAGAATAAAGAATGTAGGGGTAGTCTACCAAAGGTTAGTTATAAGATGTTTGGAAGATAGATAGGAAAAACTATGGAAGTATACATTGACAACATTCTTGTAAAGTCCCTTCATGCAGACCAGCACGTGGCATACCTTAAACAAACTTTCACTTTGCTTTATAAATACAATATGAAGCTGAATCCTAAGAAATATTCATTTGGTGTCACTTTAGGAATGTTCCAGGGATACCTAGTATTTCACAGACTAATTAAGGAAAACCCAAGTAAGATCAAAGTGGTACTCGACATACCATCCCCAAGGTGTGTCAAAAATGTCCAGAAGTTAGTAGGTCGAGTAGTAGTATTGAGTAGGTTCATCTCTAGATCATTTGACAAATGCCATTCGTTCTTTGATTCCTTGAGAAATAATTTTTGAATGAAGTAAAGAATGCATAAATGCTCTCCAACAGTTAAAAGAGTATTTGACTAACATGCCATTGCTATCAAAACCAAAGGAAGGTAAGATGTTATATGTTTTCTTATTGGGGAGACTTATAGAGATGTAAATGAGAGAATTTATAGGCTTTAGTTTTAGATTGCCGAATGCAACCAGACCTTATAGCTTAGAGCATCAGTCATACATTATGATTGCATTTATAGCATATCTCATCATGTTCTCAACCATATTGTTAGTATGGAAATATAGAGAATAAGACAGAAATTCTAGCTGTGCTAAACTGAATTGCTCATGGACTACGAAATGTTAATATTCAAAATTCTTTGTAGAATATATTTTTCAAAGCTATACAATTGTGCTAGAGTTTCAGCCCTCACAATGTAATTTGACCATTTAGTGAAATGAAATCATATTTTGAGTCTACAATCTTTACTACAAGACCGACTTGCTTACCTAATGAACCATGCCCAGCTTGCCAAACCAATAACTAGGCATAGTTTCATGACCAACAACATGATAAACTAGCTTCAAGTGCTTTATCCCATTTCTCCTAAGGTTGGAAGACCCAACCTTAAGAACACCCCATGGCGAAACGCAGACCGAACATGTATACTTACTAACCAATATCGAACATTTGGTAAGGAACATACAATAACTATGCACTAACATACCAAACTCTATAAGAAGTAAGCATGATATGGTTAATAAGTCATGTTTATGGCCGGTAACACTCACAGAAGAACTACCCAATTCAGACATAGAAACCTACACTAAGGAAGGCAAACAACGGTCAAGGTTTGTAAAGCTACCTAAAATGAGAAGTGTAGAATGATGCAAACTAGATAATGATAAGGGAAAATGCATAGTAGGTTTGAAAGATGTGTAGGAAAGCTAACTTCATCAATCTCAAAGAAGAAATCCAAGAAAACCACAAACTATGGTGGCTAGTTAGAGAAATCAAAGGAAAAATAGAGCTAGAAGGGAAAAAGAGGTACCTATGTAAAAATCGCCTCATAAGGGAAGCAGAAATAGTAGAGCCTTTGAACTTCACTTTACAGACTCTGTTAAGAACCTTTACATGAGTAAGTGTAAATGGAGAAGAAAAATGTTAAGGAGGACTTAATGATGTGAAGACATGGGAAAGAAAACTGGCCAATAGGAGTTAAGTAACTAACAGAAGAATGGGAAAAGTGCCTCGAGAAGGAGAAGTTAGCTTAGAGAAATTCATACTCAGCCATTAGATCATGCCGAGCATTTTGACAGATAAGATCACATACACTTCTCAAGCCTATGTTGTACTAGACTTGAGAAGCGGGGGACATATTGTGTGCACTAAACTAGTTCCATGGACCTACGCACAGGGTGAGACTAGTAAGAGAGTTCTAGCCTAAGGAAAGATGAGACTATTGAAAGCCTGATAAGTAACAGCTTTTGACTAAGCCCATTATTCCTCATAAGACACCCAGTCAAACTAACCAAGTGGAAGAGGCTTCAAGAACTATAAATATAGGGATGATCACATCTGTTTAAATCTAGAAATATAGTAACAGACGTAGCAAGGAGGATGGGATAAAAAGAAGAGCATCGACACCAAGAGGGACTCACTTTTAACTCCCCAGTGTTAACATTTTGCATTCTATCCACTGTATAATTCAATTCTCACTTACACCTTTTCAATAATCCTTTATATACTCTCCTGAGAAATCATCAATAAAAACGTTTCCTTTGATTCTTCCTATTATCTATTGCAAATCCTTATGTTGTTGGTGACCCTGTACGTGAGATCTCAATCTACCAAATTTTGGTTAAACAGTTCTGATGATCTATTTGATCATTATGTCTTAGTTTTTTTTTTTTTTGCATAGATCAAGATGGATGTAAGGTCCAGCCATCTTTTGATAAGCATTTGGCTTTATTAATTGAAAGAATCATTCAAGCTATTTGTTTGTGACAAGCATGTTCTCTTAATATGTGAACTACCCTTGGTCCATACAAATAATCCTATCTTTCATAACATAGTTTGTATGGATCAAGGGTTGTTTTTGTCTTTTACATCAAAATTTTCTCTATAAAAGGGTAGTTCTTTGTTTATATTTCATTATTAAGTCTTAGGGCCTGTTTGGTTAGATTATATTGCACACCTGCGATGGTAATCTTTATTGCATTACCCTTAGTGGCCTGTTTAATTGGACTTATTAATGGTAATATAGATTACAATTGTAAAATAGATTGCATATTTTTGGTAATTTCCATTCATAGGGGACCCCTATGAAAACTCATTACAGGCTTGTAATCATTGATGAAATCTCAATTTTAGCCCTAATAATATAATAAGAACACAAGATTTGCCCTCACTAAACAAATTATTAAAAATAGGCTATCTTTTTTTTCCTTCTCAAAAGCCCTAATGTTGACACTTAAGAGCAGAACCTAACGTTGAGAGTAGAAGGTTGAAAGCAACAAAAGTTGAGAGCAAGGCGGTTCATGGTGAAGGATGGTAGAAACAAATACCAATTTTACTTTGGTCGATGAGGTAAGTTTTGGTTTAACTGTTATGAATCTATTTTGTCTTGCAAATGGAATTGTGAGCATGTCTTCTCAATTTTCCTCTTTTTCTTTCTTGTACTTAAATTCATGCTGTTTAGAAATTGTTTTTGTTGGCCAAAATTTTCATCGTCTTCTTCTTATGGGATTAGATGACTTAATTGGTAGGTTATTGTTGTGATTCAATATACCCAATGTAGAAATCTGGGATTTGGGGTTTTTATTTCGTTAATTGTTGTGATTCAATATTCCCGATGTAGAAATATGGGATTTAGGGTTTTTTACTTCCTTAATATGAGATTGGGTGAAATATTCTTGGAAAGATTGATCATAGTATGATTTGCAAAAAAACTATAAATTTAAAATTTTAATATACATTGATACATAATAATTCAATGCAATTTTTAATCCCTCATGTATTTTTTTATGGTGATTTCCCTTCTCCGTTGTCTTACTGGGTAAGGATTAGTCTATAGATATGTTTAATATGTTCAATTCAGGCAGTTGGATACTTAAAGCATGATGAGTTGTTAACCCATTGTCTTACTTATAATATTAATGTCATAACTTGATTCCAGTCTCCTTCACAGCTTTATTATATGAGATCGTCACATAGCTAAAGAAGTTAAAAGAGATTAATTAACTTTTTTTTCATTGTACTCATTATGAAGCAAGAGGGATTTCCACCTGAAGAACCTAAGCTTTGGTTTGATCACTTGTTTCTAATATATCGATAAATCAAAGGATACAAGTTTTACTTAAGGAGGTTTAAATCCATGACTGAGAAATATATTAGATTACAAGACTTATGAGGGTTTTAATCCATCATTATGAATGATGAATTGAACGATTTGGAGGGAAAGATTGAGAAGAAACTAAAAAAACTTTGATTTATGTTGTTTGATTAATTTTACAATCTCCTGGGTTTCAATGTAATACCCCGAATTTTGAAACTTGAGGCTAGAGAATAAGCCTGAGATAAGTGGACTTATAAGCCCCGGTTTAGCAAGATCCTAAATTGTGATTAAGAGATAATGACTCCAAAAGTGGATGTGGTTAGTGATAAATAACCCTTTTGGAGAATTCGATGTGATTTGAGTTCCGGATGTGATTCGTATGTGCTGTGAGCAGCGCTGAAACCCTGTATTTAAGTTCAATTATGGATTAACCTCTAAATTGACTTAAAATAGAGGGAGGGCGCATAATGTGGTGATATCGAAAGATATGAAGTGTTTGGTGGTGATTCAAGAGAGATTACCATAATCAGGGGCAAAACGGTAAATTTACCGACTGACTGGTTAGTTACCGATGAGAACACTCCTTAGTAATCAAGATCAATGGCTAGGATTGAAAGAACAAGAGGTGGAATCCTATGCATGCAAGTTTATATGAAATCATAGTAGGAAGTATAGGATGGTGCCAAGTGGCAAAACAAGGACCCTTGGATTAAAGTTAAGCTTTCGAATCATTTTTCTCTTCTCTCCACTTCTAAATGGTCGGCCAACACATGAGAAAAAAGGGGAAAATCTGATCACTATCTTCATCATCTTCATCTCTCCAAAGCTTCCATTTTCGCCAAGCAAGGAAGGAAAGAGAAAGGAGAAAGCTCATGGTAAGTGCTCTATATGGTCCTCTATTGCTAAAACACCCTTCTATAATGTTGTTCATAGTGATGAGAGCTTCATCTCTATGGTTTTAGATTCTTGATTGGAGGTGTTTAATGGCTTGAGGAAATTTGGAAAGATGGAGAATCAAAGAATTGGTTTGGGAAAGAGGAAGAGGTGAGTATTTGAAGACTTTTGATCTAAGTTTTGTGAGTTTTGGTTGAGCTTTGTGAATTTCGAATTTTGCCCTGATTTTCTTGTGATTTTGGATTGGATGAATTGGGTTGTGTTTTATGTTGAAAATGGTGCCATGTTGTGGTATTTGATCATTGGAATTGGTTTGAATTGGATTGGACACAATGGTTGAAAAACTGGAAATTCTGTCCAGTGAGAATTCTGTCTGGGTAGTCTGTTTGTGTTGCCGTTTTGAATGGGCAAATGATGTTGGAAAATTATGAAAATTTTCAGTCTTAAAGTTCACATCTCAAGCTTCAAAATGGATATAAATTTTGTGTCATTTCGTTTTGTGAGCTGGGAGTTTGAACTGACCAAAGTTTGGCATCCAAACTGGACCCTGTTTTGGCAAGTCTGTTCTGGACAGTCAGATGGCGTGGACGTTTTGACTGGACAAATGATGTTCGAAAATTATGAAACTTTCCAGTCTTAAAGTTCACATCTCAAGCTTCAAAATGGACATAAATTGTGTGTCATTTCGCTTTGTGAGCTGGGAGTTTGAACTGACCAAAATTTGGCATCCAAACTGGACCCTGTTTTGGCAAGTCTGTTCTGGACAGTCAGATGGCGTGGACGTTTTGACTGGGCAAATGATGTTCGAAAATTATGAAACTTTCCAGTCTTAAAGTTCACATCTCAATCTTCAAAATGGACATAAATTGTGTGTCATTTCGCTTTGTGAGCTGGGAGTTTGAACTGACCAAAGTTTGGCATCCAAACTGGACCCTGTTTTGGCAAGTCTGTTCTGGACAGTCAGATGGCGTGGATGTTTTGACTGGGCAAATGATGTTCAAAAATTATGAAACTTTCCAGTCTTAAAGTTCACATCTCAAGCTTCAAAATGGACATAAATTGTGTGTCATTTCGCTTTGTGAGCTGGGAGTTTGAACTGACCAAAGTTTGGCATCCAAACTGGACCCTGTTTTGGCAAGTCTGTTCTGGACAGTCAGATGACGTGGACGTTTTGACTGGGCAAATGATTTTCGAAAATTATGAAACTTTCCAGTCTTAAATTTCACATCTCAAGCTTCAAAATGGACATAAATTTTGTGTCATTTCGCTTTTTGAGCTGGGAGTTTGAACTGACCAAAGTTTGGTATCCAAACTGGATTCTGTTTTGGCACAACGTTAGGTTTTTGGTAAATCTGGAATTTTGTGGTGATTTCTAGTAATGACCAATATTTTTCCTAGAAAGAGGACCTAAATAGCTTTCCTTTGGCTTTGGAATCACCTTATTTCAATTTTTCCTGAATTAGTTATGATTTTTGAAAGTTCAGCCAAGAAACTGGATTTTCTGGGCCGCAGCCAACCACCATTTTCAGCATTTTGAGATTTTGAAAGGGTTCAGTATTCGTTTGGTTCGTGAGTAAGCGGAGCTGGAGCATACGTGGAAAGAAAAGTGTAGGGAACTTACCTCTCCTGCATGTATTGATATTTGTGTTTGTGTATTGATGCATGTTATTGCTTTGCTTGATTATGTGAAACATATATGAATGATTGAAGCTCTGTTTCTATTTATGCTATGGCCATGAGTATGTTGTTGAAACATTGAGCATGCGAATATATCATTATGTGAACATGAGTTATTGTGATGCAAGCATGTCATGCATTAAACACTTATCTTACATGCATATTGGTATATGTTTCCTACTGGGATTCTCTAGAATCTCACCCTCCCCTACCAACATTTTAGACAGGTCAAGTGGCTCAAGGAAGGAGCAAGTGACTAGGGGTGGCGAGAATCCCTTATGGACATTTGTATTTGGAAGTTGGTTATTGTTACATGCTAGGATAATTGTATATGTTCGGATGATAGTTGGGATGTATATTTGGATATTGTATTTGTATATTGGATGAGTATTGAGTATGCATGTATGGAGTTGAGATTTGTGTAATCCCCGTTTGAGGAATTTTAAAGGGCGAATGTGCCCTATGAATTCTATGTAAAGGTATGAACCCGGGAGTTGCCGGGAAGTTATTGTTGTACACTCTGATATTTTTATAAATGTGATATTCCGCGTAATGTAATTGTATTCGAAATTGAATATGAGACCAGGTAAATTATATTTCGAAAGTTATCTGTGAAAACCCTGTCGTGAAGATGGGATTTTAAATAAGTTTTATTTCCTATTGGTCTCTATTTCGTTTTAATTGAGTATTTCGGATATAATTATGGAAGGGGGTTACATTCAACGTTGTCAAGATTCCTTCTAAAACTCAAGGATTACTAGCTCTATTCAGTTGTCCGTTATACACTAAAGATCTTTTCTCTATTCAAAACTAAAGAGTGAATACTTTGCCTCTAAAATGATGTTTCCTTCTGTGTTGTAATTTTCCTTTTACTATCATTGTATCTATACAGTTTCCCTATTTTGTACTACTACATTTTTTATAAATGTAATACCTTTGCATTCAAACAAAAAATTACCTTATTAGAAGATACAAAGCCACATGTGTTTGATTATATTCATGTTCACATGTGTTTTATCATTATTGTTTTATATATGTTGTGTTGATTGATTATAGCCTCTATGTTTTTTTTAATCTAAACATATGTGGATGGTTAACAGAAGCCAAAAATATGGATCATCATACTAAGGAAGCAAATGTCCATCTAACGCTTGGATGGTCATTGCTTATCCATGCTTTTCAAACAATGTTGATGAATATGATATGTGTTGTAACTATTTCGAATAGTAGGATCATACAAGACCGTTCCTACACTTTTGATTTTCATACTAAGAGAAAGCGTCTTAGGGAGTTGATTAATAGCAGTGAAAATACTTGTTACAACCAAATTAGGATGTATAGGTCAACATTTGATAAACTTTATGGCATGCTAAATACAATAGGTAACCTGAAACAAACTAAACACATATTAGTGGACGAGCAAGTCGCCATGTTCTTGCATATACTTGCTCATTATATGAAAAATAGGGTAATCCAATTTGAGTTTGGGCGGTCCGGGGAGACCATTATTTGTTATTTTACCATAGTGCTAAGTGCCATGATGCTCATCCAAGGAGAGCTTTTCAAAACTCCTGATCCAATTCCCAAAGATTCAAATAACAAGAGGAGGAGATGGTTTAAGGTAATAATGATTCTTGTGCTTTTAAATTAGCTTAGGATGTAATACATGGTAACTTATGATGAACTTTAGATGCAAGGCTACTTGGACGCATTGGATAGCACACACATAAGGATTCAAGCGCCAATTTCCATAAAGGCTAGGTACCAAAATAGAAAAGGAGAAGTAACCACTAATGTGCTTGTAGTGTGCTCCCCAGATGGCCAATTTATATTTGTATATTCGGGCTGGGAAGGCTTGGTAGCAGATGGAAGTGTTACAAGATGTTATGGTAGACCTAATGGGTTCAAGGTGCCCTAAAGTACACATGCAACAATGATTTCTTTACTAATTTGAGTCTACTATTGATTTTGAGTTGTAGGCTTTGGTTTTTGACAGTAATTAATTAGGTGTAGGCAACTTTTATTTGGTTGATGTGGTCTACACTAATTGTCAAGGGTTCCTTACCCCATATAAAGGTCAACGGTATCATTTAAGTGAGTGGCGAGAAAATCGACATCCTTAAAACCTCCAAGAGTATTTTAACATGTGACACTCATCGACCCAAAAAATATAATTGAAAGATGCTTGGGGAAGCTGAAATTGAGATGGGCAATATTGAGGAGTCTATCATTTTATCCCATTCCTATGCAAAATTGATATATTATTGCTTGTTGCTTGCTCCATAATCTCATAATATGGGATAACTTGAATGATCTTTTAGAGGCTAAATATGATGCATAAGAGGAACCAAACATGCCTATGGAATTCAATCACATTCTAACTATGGAGCCCTCAGATGTGTAGAGTGCATTTTGAGACAATTTGGCTAATGAAATGTTCAATGTATTTAGAGCTCGTAGGGAAAATAGATAAGCCATTTGTGATGGATTTGAGACTCGTTTTATTAGTCACTATGCTTTAGATATTTGACACTTTTATATTTTTAGTACTTAGACTTATGATTTAACAATATGTGCAATTGAATTTCATATGTTGCAATATTATGATGAATTTGGTTCTTTTAGAGATGATTCAAATTTGTTTAAATGTGATTGAAAGTTGTTTAACTGTATGAGTTTGTGTTTGACATACTACCTTATGTTAAATTTGTTTTTATAGGTTGTTTAGAATGGACAATCAAGAGCAGGACAATGCTTCAAAGGGAAACAAGCATCAATAGACTAGTTTTGAGGATGATGTGCTTGTTGATTGTTTTGGTTCAATTAAAGGTGGAAGGCAAGTTTGTTGCTGACACAGGGTTTAGTGGGGGCTATATCGACAGGTTGAAGGAATGATGCAAGAAAAACTTCAAGGGACTAAAGTCAAAGCACATCCTAATATATGGTCTAGATTGAGGATATTGAAGCAACAATGGCAAATTGTCCATAACTTGATTTATGGCACCAATACTTTTGGTTTTGGTTGGGACCTAGTAAATAAATGTGTCATACCTGAGGATGCACTGTGGGAACAATATGTGAAGGTATGTCATTCATTGTAAACATACAAATACATTCATATTGCTATTATTTCATAATTTTTGTGCTTTCACTTGAATAGAAATGTCGGTAAACTTCACAATAAGAAGTTGCCATACTTTGAAAAGGTAACATTTATAGGGGGTAAGGATAGTGCTACTAGAGCCAAGCCTTAAGGCTTGCCCAAGCACAACAGGAGGTTGAACATGAGGTAAAAGAAAATGAAGGCCCAACTGAAAATGACCAAGTTGACCCAGTTATTAAACAATATGTTGAGATAGATCAAAGTAAAGTACAGTCAACTTTGAGGAAGTGTCGTCTAATAAGTCACGATGCTATAGAATTGTTGTCTAAAGCAATGAAAGAATCTTCTAAAACTTTGATCCAAGTCTCTGAGAATATGTGCAAATCATTTATTGAGTTTCGTCAAGATTCTTCTTATATGAAAGTCAACATAGCTCATCTTAAAATTGCTATATCTCAGACCCTTATGTGTAGCTTCCCTCTCATTCCAGATGAACGCAAGAATCATTGAATTTGTTGTCTTATCAACGAAATAGTATAACTATTTTATGTAAGAGATTTAAAGGAGCTACTATTTGGATTTTATTTTAAAAGGATACAGATTTGCTAGTTGCAAACTGGTATTTTAGAATTTTGGAACTAGACGTTTTAATTTCTTTTATAGGCATCACAATTGTTACTACTTTTAGATTGTGTACATGCCTCCCTAAGACAATATTTTTTCCTAAGATTACAAGAGCTCTATGTTTGGCTTGAGGCTTTTTTATGGCTTCTATCTCTTGCTTCTAGGATTTTACACATTGGAATAATTGGCAATTGTCACTCTTACAAAACCTCTTCCTAGTGACTGTTAAAATTGTAACAGGCCCCTTCAACCAATTGGTTAAAAGTTTCATGATTGCCAGCTCATTTTTCATAATTAAATTGGAAGATATATCTTTTTACACAGCATAAATTGATATTATAAAAACATATCACTTATTATACCATTAATTCCTTACCTCCTTAAGGTTAACACGCTTTCCAATGTTTTCTTTTGCTAGTATGGCAATTCTCTGAATTTTAGCAGCATACAACTCATTTGCATGTGGCTTTGAATCTTCTAATAAGGCACTTTTTTTAATGGAAAGGAATTTCATTTATCAAATTGTTCTAGTACAAAATAGGGAAACTGTATAGTTATAATGATAGTAAAAGGAAAATTACAGCCTAAAAGGAAACATCATTTCTGATGCAATGTATTCACTCTTTAGTTTTGAATAGAGCAAAGATCTTTAGTGTTTGGTGGACAACTAAATAGAGCTAGTAATCCTTGAGTTTCATAAGGAATCTTGAATTTTAGAAGGAATCTTGACAACGTTGAAACGTAAGAGATAGTAAAATTAATCAAGTGCCAAAAATAAAGAAGGAATCCTAGTTTCCAAATCCAAGAAGCTGGAAGTGTTAATGCAATAAGCAATCTCATTTATCTTATCTATAACTGACCCCACTGTCCTTTATTCTTAAATAGTTAATCACACAACTGAGTAACTTTGAGAGCAATAATTCAATATTTTTGCAAATTTCCCTTTCAGTGATATAACAGCCCACAATGTAAGAAATGTCAAAAACATTGAACTAGAACCTACATACAGGGAATTTTAATATGTCTAACTTAAAAAATAGTGAGCTATGATTCTTTAGCACAATAAAATTCAACCATGAGTCAATAGACAGCCATGGTCATCCCATTTGGCGTGCTCATCTTCCCTTATCGTCGCCCCCTAGCCGTGCTCGTCCTCCGCCTTTATCGTCTCTTTCGCCATGCTCAACCTCTGCTGTCATCATC
The DNA here is from genome assembly GCA_963855925.1 of Inga laurina. Taxonomy (NCBI): domain Eukaryota; kingdom Viridiplantae; phylum Streptophyta; class Magnoliopsida; order Fabales; family Fabaceae; genus Inga; species Inga laurina. The sequence goes on from OY979705.1 coordinate 52,421,455, forward strand.
TCCTCAACTGTGCTTGTCCTTCTCCATCATCATTTGTCCCCTTTACCTTGCTCATCCTCCACAGTCATTTTCGCCTCCACTCTTCCTCCGCCTATATGAGAGGAATGGTGGCAAACAATAGGGTTTAATCTAATTGTCAAAGAAAGTGGGCATGGAGGTTGCGAATTATTTTAAAGGGCAAAGTGGTCTTTTACAAATATATTAATTTTGAAACATTATTATAAAATAACTTATTGCAGACCATTTTAAAAAACATACCAAACATCATCCTTGTAATTAATATTGCATTGTATTCCCATTATATTGCATTACACTGCATTATAGGTGGCAATGCAATCTAATCAAACGAGCCCTAAATTTTTATTTTTTTTGCATGGACCAAGGGTAGTTTTTTCCTCTTGACAAAAGTGCATCCCCAACACTACATGCATAAATATCCATATTACTTAGTTGAATAAGAAAAGGTTACCAACTAATACTATTATGTTCTATTTTGTGAAATAAATTTTGGAGAGATGGCTACGTGGTTTAAAGCACTAGTATTAGAGACCAGCATAGTTCAAACAATGAACTGTTGAGGGCTCGAATCCCTTTATCCCCTTCAACCATGTCAAAGAATTTAGCTTCTTCAGTTGACAAAAGTATTATATTTATTCATCTTTTATAAGCATCATACCTCAATATGTTATAGTAATGTTTAGTTTTGTCTTGGTTCTTCTTTGTATTTAGTGTTATAAGCTGACCACATGTACCCGATTAAATACTAACAAAAGCAATAATAATACTTTTTTTACTTATAAGGGAATCCAATGAATAGAAAACTATTAATGACAAAGGCAACAACTTCATAAACAAAAAAAAACGTAGATAGTCCAACAATCATAAGTCTTCAACCATTATATCTACATGGCTCTACCACATAGGCAATAAACATAGAACAAAACTTGACACATAGATTTAACATCAAGCAAACTAGCCGTTAACAAATACGATATTTGACTCTCTCAGAATGCTCAATTTCTGAAAGCTCCTATTTAAGTAGAGCATTATGATGGCTCCTACTTAGATAGAGCATATGATTCTCTTAGAATACTCATATTCCAAGAGCTCCCACTTAAAAGGAGTACTTGACATTTTCATGTCTTATATATCATTATGATGTCCATAATGTCTTAGTATATGGGAATTTAGGACAATTCGATAGTTTTCTATGGTACTATATTCATTATATTTCTTTATACTTCATTTCTAGTAAAATCTTGAAAAGGGTGAAGTTTCTTTGCTTATCCAACCCAATTTGATAGGTTTTCAATAATCATTGTTTTCTAAGGCTGGAAGAATTTTATGTCTCATTTTGTATCCAATAATTTCCTAAAGTTTCTCAATTTTTTTGAAAAGATATTTCAAATGTCTTGTGAAATTTTTACTTGTTTATTGAAGGAAAACATTATGTATTTTCCCTTAAGTTTTTTATGGTTTATAGTATTAGTAGTTGGACTGGGCTTAAGGCTCTTTTTCTCTCATGAAGTAGGCTCTTCCTTCTGAGGTGCATCATTTTCCAAAATTCCAACATGATCCGAAGTTTAGACATGCAAATTTCTCCATTTGAGATTTCCTTACACTTTGATTTGATACTATCTCTTTAGTATCTAATACCTTACTTTTACCTCCTTGAAGTTTCTTTGGATTTGAATCTTAACTTCTACCTTCTTAAGATTCAAGAGATCCAGGTTATTCTTTAAATTCATCTTTTGATTTTCTTTTTCATTACAGCTTTTATTCCATTTTAGGATCAAATAAGCCTTAATTTGGATTATCTTCCTCTAGATCCTCTTTAGGATCTTCTCATTCTGGGTTATCTATAAGAGCTCAAACTTAAAAGAGCAAATCCCTATTTAAATAATCATTTGGAGTCTCACATTTCTCTATTGGATCAACATTTAGATGTTTTATTACATATTTTTTTTCTTTTTTTGATCCACCACTAAATGGTTCATACTCAACAAGGTGTTTTTCAACACTATTATTATCCAAAAGAATAAATTCTTTTTGGTTTTAGTGCTTTTTGAACTCTTCAAATTCATATTTATCTCAAATAAAATTATTATGAATTATTAAAAATATTTAGAATTTTAAATTTTAAAAAATCATTAAAGATAGCACTAAAAACCTCTAAAATAGATCCAAACTTGAATTTAGAGATTTTTAGAAATAAACAGCATCTTAATCAGAGGTAAAATACTCCCTCACATGCCCCAAGAAGGAGGAGGAGGAAGAGGAAATTCTAGAAAAATTGACAAACATGAATTTTTTTTATATTATAATGTTGATGGCCCATGAAAAAAAAAGGAGACCAGAAACCTTTTCCATTTTTTTATAATAACCCAATAACGTTTTTGATCCAAGCAAACAATTTTTTTATTTTGTTTCTCAATTGTTTTGTTTGTTTATATCATATGGCCCAATAACTTTTCCAAGCGCAGCACGCCATTTTTTTTGTTGTTGTTGCTTTCTGGACTTGGTCAATGGGCCTAAGAACCAAAACCCCCCCTATTTTATTTATTCCAACCTATGTCCAATAGGCTGAAAAAAAAATTAATTATTGGAACAACGCCATTTTTGGTTGCTAGATGTTGTCTTCAACCTTTGACCGGGTCACGCAAGACTCAAAAAGAGGATAGGCTAGTTTTGTCTAATCTGGATCCTTCTTTCCTTTGTACCTTCACCATCAGACATTCATTTTGTGTGTTCTTGGTGTCATTTTCTTCATTTTTTCAATCTCTAAACAATGAGACCAATTTCAAAGCCAAAAATGCAAGTTTTCATGTCACCCAGCCTCAATGTTTCAAGGGGATAAATTTTCCATCGAATATGAAGTTTTTAGCAGTATTTCTATGTCTTTTTTGGGTTGTTTTCTTTGTTTTTTTTATCCTATTCACTTTCATGATAATTTCATGGCCTAAAAATGTGTTTTCTTCTATAACCCAATTATGAAAAATTATGACCTTTGCCTACAATTCTCAAGGTGGACGTTTTTATAGTTTCCTCTTCGATTTTGGGTTTCTAAGAGAGCATATTTTCTCTATTCAAATGCTTTTCTATATAATATATCACACATGAGCGAAAGGATGAACAAACAGCAAAGATGCAACTAAAAACAAATAATTTCCAAGAACTGGTAGCCTAAAACATAGTGGAAAGCATGAAAAGGAAATTTGCACAGCAGTAACAATAAAAGTTAGCCTCATGGATAGACACTCTCTAATACTATTAGAGAAATTTCAGGTGTGCCTATAATCCAATTGACTTGCTGAGTGCCCACACGAGATTGGAGCACCGATATGGACTCCAATCATATTTATATGGTAGAGTCACCACCAAAGAGAAGAGAGCCAAAGAGAACAGTTTTTAGGAAGTTTTCATCGTAAATATTTAACTGACTCCCATTATCTATCACTCCTATATTTCACATACGCGAAGTTAAAGATTTGAATTTTAAATTATAAAAGATAATATTTATCTTTTAGACCCCTATCTCACTGTGTAACACCCCAAATTTTATTCCCCAATATTCCTTGTAAACATTTATAGCATTTAATAAAATGGAAGGATGAATTTTGGAGAATGTGATTATGCTGCTAGTGAAATTTCTGGCGATGCAGTGAGATTGTCACGTGATTTTGAATGATCAAATGATAAGTAAAAAAATTATAAAATTTTTCAAGATGAAAGTTGTAACCCCCTGACTTTAAACACGTAATTATAATTCGATATCACTTAATTAAATTGGTTTAGAGACCGTCAAATAGTTCAATACTCATTTAAAACTCCCTTTTATAGTAGGGACTTTACCAAAATTTTCAAAACTTCTTTCCTATCCCGGTCTCAATTTCAATATTCGAATATAATTACCTGTGTAGTTAATATACATTCAATCATATCAGAGTGTATAACCATATCACCGAAAACTCCCGGGTTCTATACATATATAACCTGAGGGTTTATAAGTATCCACTAGGAGATTACACAACCAAAATCGAATATAATGTTCCTATTTCAAAATATACAGTAATCCCGAGTTCAAAATAAGTAACCAACATCTCCACGATCAACTATACCCCTAAAATTCCTAATTGCTCCAGGTTGGCCTCTTCTCTTTTGAGCCACACGTCCTGTCTGAAATGTTAGTCATAGGAAAGGATGAGATTCGAGAGAATTCCAGTAGTAACAAACCACTCACACAATGCATAAACACAAAGCATGTATACAAATCACAACCAGCAACAGCAGCAGCAGCTCAAAGAAACATGGTTTTCACCACAAACGACAGCACTCACGGCTGTATACACAATACGACAGCTCTTGCTGTAATCACCATCACGACAGCTTGTGCTGTAAATGACGGCTATCACCAGCTGTAACCATAGCAGCATCAAAGATCATCACAAAATAGTGATAACACACATATACAGAGCATTATACAGAGTATAAGAGAGAGAGTCACTACCTGATCCTTTCCTGACGTTTCTTGGCACTACAGCCTCACGAGGACAGCAAATATCAAATCCTATAAACCAAGTTAGGGACAACCTGTCAATCTCTTTCCCAAGTTCTTATCTCTATAATACTTTAAGTTGGTTATCATTTGAACTCTTTAGGTGACTATTTTAGGTCTAAACATATGCCTAAAGGGTTGGGAAAGGCTATACCAAAAACCACCTTTGAAAAGTGAAAAACACTGATTTTTGGGGGTTGGCCGCGGCCCACAAATCCACTGGCCGAGGCCAAAAAGTGGTCAGAAACATTTGGGCCGCAGCCAAGAAAATTCTGTTTCTTGGCTGAACTTCCAAAAATCATAACTAATTCATGAAAAATCGAAATAAGGTGATTCTAAAGCCAAATGAAAGCTATTTAAGTCCTATTTCTAGGAAAAATATTTTCCATTACTGGAAATCACCACAAAAGTACAGAATTACACAAAACTCACCACTGTCCCACAATAGAGTTCAATTTCCATCCCAAACTTTGGACCACCATAACTCACAGTGCACAAAACGAAATGATACCAATTATATCTCCATTTTGAAGCTTGGGAAGTGAACTTTAAAACCGGAAAGTTTCATGATTTTCTGACATCATTTGCCTATTCAAAACACCAACACAAAACGACTGCCCAGCACAGACCTTCAATGGACAGATTTTCAGTTTTTTCACAATTGCTTCCAATGGTTCCCATTTTCACATTAAACACCATTCCCACACCAATTTTGCCCAAGGAATCCATTGGAGCCATCAAAACAATCAAATTTCATCCATTTAGACATGTTCCATAGAAATCTTAACATGTCAACACAACATACACACAATCCACCACAATGCAATTCCTTCCATTTCAAAAATTCCAAATCAACTCCCATGGCACAAAGACACAATTTAACACCACATTCTACATAACACACTAACCAATTCAAGCATTCAAATTAGACCTAAAATCAGGGAAAAAATTCAAAATTCTCAAAACCAAACCAATGATCACAACAATTATACCAAAAGGTATCAAATACTCACTACAACTTCTTTCCAAAGCTATTTCTTTGATTCTCCTACTTTCAAATCCCCACAAGTTCTCAAACTCCACTAATCAAAAATATGAAACCATAGGATTAAAGCTCTCAACCCCTTGAACAATATTAATAAAGGTGAGTTGAGCATTTAGGGACAAAATCTTACCTAAAATTCAAGCTCCTTCTTTCTCTTTCCTTTCTTGGTTGAGCGAAAATGGAGGCAAGATGAGAGAGATGAGATGGTGAGGATAATGAAAATAGGATCAGTTTTCCCTTGAACATTGGGCCTTTGGCCGACCTAAGCAAGAAAAAGAAAGAGGAAAAAAAAGTTTGAAATGTTGACTCAATCCTATGGTCCACCTTTTGCCATGTGTCACCATCTTATCTCCTCTTGCATGAACTGACAAATGAACATTCACACACAATCCCACTCCTTTGCTTATTCAATCTTAGCCATTGATATCAATTACCAATGAGTTTCCTCTTCGGTAACTGTCCAATCGGTCGGTAAATTTACCATTTTACCCCTGATTATCACAAAGCTTACTAAACCATAGCTAAGCACCCTTATATCACATTGCACAACATATACTTCAAAAGTACTTGATTATCATTAATAACATCACTTTGAGATTATTAGCCCTTAATTACAATTTAGGATATTACAAAAGTAGACATCCTAAGCTTTAATTTGATAGATCATATAACTCAATCAGAGCTATGTGCAAAAAGTTATGAATTTTTGAAGTTAGCCAAGAAAACTTGGAAAGTTTTGGAGCAACACCCAAATAAATTAAATATGGGAATGATATGCTTCCAACTGGCTAAAGTCCATATTTTTTCTTGAAACTAGACTCAATAAGGGTTCCATAGCCTCCGTAATGATGCCTACAAATTTAGTTATGAGTTTTCAAAACTTTGGACAGAAAATCTGCCAGAATTGGTACTATTCTGAAAATTGGAAAATAAATTATGTTGGCAATTGTATAAATTGTGGAATAAAGAAATAGGAGGGGAAAATAATTATTTGGCTCATAAGTATGCCAAGTGTCCTTAATCCAAGCCAAGAGGAATAAACAATAATTGTTGAATATGTACACATATGTTATTACCTTAAGATATTGTTATTTGATACATGAAGCTTAAGACAATTGAAAGGAGCCCATTTGTTTCCAAACGGACCCAAAATGGCGTGTTGGGCTAGAAGGGAAGAAGAGGAAATTTGGTTCAAACTCAATTGAACTTTATGACACAACTTTGAAGGAGATAAGGTCAAGTACCAAAATGATGTCATAAACCAATTTTGCTACCATTTATTAATTAAGGGAAAATAGGTAAGATAATTTATGAAGCAAAGCTTCATCTTTTCTTGCACATTTTCATCCTAAGTCAAGAAAAGGGGAGAGAGAGAGAGAGAGAGAGAGAAAAGCTTAAGGAAACTCAAGCTTTAGAGAGAAGGAGGAAGAGAAAGATCAAGGTAAGTTTGTGATTTATTAATATTTTCTTCCAAACTTGCATAATCTTCTTCTCTAATCTCTTCTTCTCTATGAAATCCATTGTTTAGCAAGCTCATCTTAAGCTCAAGGAGAGAGAGAGAGGAGGACACCTAGAGAGAGAAAGTATAAGAACTCAAGAGGTAACTTCAAAAATTTCAAATCCATACTAGTATGTTGTTGTTGATGATGTTTATGGTTGGATTTGGTGATTATCGGTTAAATTTGTAAATTTGGAAAGTGCTAACCCTAAGGAGTAAGCGTTAGAGGTTAAAACACAAAACTTCAATTTTTCCATTTTCCTTGGTGAGTTTTGGCCAGTACTATTCTAGGGGGAAGGAGTTGGATTTTCAATTATTTGATAGTTCCATTTAGTTCAAGAGGGAAAATTATATGGGGTTATAGTTGGTCACTTTTTCGGAAAAGCCTGAAAAAGCATAATTACGAAAATACCCCTGAAACCCTTAATGTGGGGCTGCTAAGGGTAATTTTGTCTTTTAGCAGTGAATTTGGTAATTCCAAGTCTGGAAATGGATACCTTGGGCAAAAATATGTTATAATAGCCCTAATCAAAATTTTAGGAAAAGTACAGCCGGACCAGGTACGACAAGGCCGCGCCCCAAGGCATTTTGGTAAACTGTCATGATAGACTTGTATAACCACTAAAAATACTATGGAAGTGTCTAAACTAGTACATTTGACATTTTAGAACTGAGTTGAAAATTTGAGGGATTGGCACATGAATTGAGGCACACTGTTCAAGGTGGAAAAGGTTTAAGGTAGGGTACTTACCTTATATGTGATTACTTTACTTGATTGTGTAGAGCAATTGAATAAATGAAGCTTTGTTTCTATTTTACTGTGGCCATAGTTTTGTTGCATGAAACATTGAGCATGCATAATGTCAATATAGGAAATGCATCCAGTTAAAGCTAACATGTCATACATATAGCACCTATCATGCATGTATTATGGTATCTATTTTCTACTGAGATTCTTTCGAATCTCTCCCTCCCCTACTAACAATTTAGACAGGAGGAGACAGAAGATGTGCTGAGAATAAAGAAGAGAATTGTATGAGGGGATGGCAGTGGTGGAACGAAGACGGGAAGATGTCTCTATTTCACTTGAATGGATTTGGATACCTTAGAGCCCTGTGTAGCTACAAGGTTTGTAATTATAATGTACAAACCCTAATGGGGAAATTTCTGTAATCATGCATTTATTATCAGTATATTTACACTATTCCTGTTTTACCTACCGAACCACGCATTAATATTCTACTACAAGTAAAAATAAAATAAGGGTGTGATACACTATATTTACATAATAGTCCCATATGAATTGGGCTTGGGCCCTGATCTACGAAGGGTAGATTAGGCATATTTCAAATTTTGAAGTGAAAAAAAAAATACTATTACCTTGAATCATTCTAAATATAAGACTTGAATTCACTTTTCTCCCTATATTTATGATAGGAAAAAATTATAAGATATTATAGCCTAAAATTCCACAAGTGCACGGCCATATTAAATAATGAAGTCATGATGAGAAAAAGTATTATTCCCACAAGGACTTATTACCATTAATTCAGTTGAGCAATGACTTTATACTATTGCGTAAATTGAGTCGACACAATTTGAATCAAAGATAGGAAAATGGGCTAACTAAAAATAATCAAATCTAACTAATGCTAAGGATAAGGGTGATTCTAGATCTTAAGCGATGACTTAGACTATTGTAGCCTTGATTACTTCTTAATGTCTAATTTCTCCTCTTAATTGCATATAAAATTATATTTGCTAGTCTAGGACTCTTATTCACCTAAGAGTGTTTTTTATTCAATAAAAGGTATTCCATATTAATCCATAATTTCTTAGGCGATTATACTTGATTGGATTAATTTAAATGCAAGCCTAATGAGACTATACAGTGTCAATAGGTATAAGTCAAAAAACTGAATCCTATGTGACTCAATTGAAGGTCTATTCTAAATTTCTTATGTCTAGGCTCTTTAGAATACCAAATTAAGTTTCAATCAAATTTCTCATATTTCAGAACAATTAAGCTCATAATTGGATCAACAAACATAACACTATAGCAATTAAAAGAAGAAATCATCATCCATGAATCCATATTCAAACTAAATAATCCAAAACGAAGGTTTAACTATATAAACTGAATATTGTCTTGAATAAAATAATAGCTAACCAAAGACAAAATAAAAGACAAAAGAAAGAGGAGAAAGGAAAGGAGAAACAAAAACTTAATATTGAATTTTCATTCATGTTATAGATCTTCTGCATCTTTAAACTTTAGTCTCCCTCCGTTTAAATTTTCAGCTCTTGCCTTTCTATCACCAACCCAAAAAATAGAACACACTGCCTTCTTTCTACACCTTACGTATATACAGGCATATGTTGCCTCCTCCCAAAACTTTCAAAATAGTGTTGTTCCTATCAATGAAAAGAAAAGGAAATAATAGTAATGACAACATATCTATTTTTTTATTTGAGAAAACTTCCTATTATTATTTATTATTTCTTCTTTCTTAAGTTTGAAAAATCATATTTTAATTTGAAATCCCACAAATGATGCACCCATTTGATATCTCATAATATCTCAAGAAAAATTCTTTAATGTAGCATTGATGACTTCACAAATATATCTCAAATATATTAAAAATGGGAAATCATCACACTGCCACACTTGCATCAAATCTTGTCGTCAAGATTTTAAATTGTAAAACAACTAAATTCAAGAAAATCATGGAAGCAAGATTTTAAAGCAAACATTAAAAAAAATGGAATCAATTCAAACTTTCAAGAATTAAGTCTGCATAGAACCCTTTTCCACTTTCCAAAAAAATGCAAGTAGCAATGTAATTAATTTGGCAAAGATAAATCACAATTGAATGTCCCTCAAAAGTCAAGAGTGCACTCATCTCTCAAGATATTCAGGGGCTTGTGTTCACTCAATTCCACCTATTGCAACTCATCTACCATAGACTTGTTTCTCATCTTGATCTCTACTATATTATTCCATTACATACACAAATCAATAGGACTTTGATAATAGATAGATACTTTAGTTAGTGCCAAGCAATTGAACAAAAGATATAAAGAATGAAGGGATGATTAAACCTTTATACTCTTTGTTTTTTTTTTAACTTGAGCCCTTGTAGGTCCCTTTTTGACATTACCCGGCATATGGGTAATACAGTACCGATTACTTAATTACTCCAACAGTAACCTCAAGATGCTTCTAGCCCAACCCATAACCCCCTTTGACTTAACCCACTACAAAAAAAATGACTTTAGGCGGCGACTTTAGTCTAAAAGTCGCCGCTGAAGGTTTTCAGCGGTGACAAAAAAAGTTGTTACTGTTGTGACTTTCGCTAAAAGTTTTGTCGCCGCTAAAGGTGATTTTTAGCGGCGACTTTTGTGTCACCACTGAAACTATACTTTCAACAATGACTTTTGTTGCCAATAAAAGTGCCAATTTTTTTTTTAAAAAAATTACACCAGTGGTCAACAGCCACCGGTCACCAGCCATCCAATCATCACCGATTAGCCGCCGCCCACATCATCACCAAGGCCCACATGTCACCTTGTCCCTCACCACCTCAACCCGCACCACATGTCACCACTATGAAAATCAACTCATTTATGGTTCCTCCAAGGTTTGAACCAAAGACCACCTTTTTTGTGTCCATACCTTTTACTACTAAGCTAGACAAAGCTTGTTGATTATTATTACAAAATAATGTATATGTCTACTATATATATATATATTAAACAACACAAACATAAATAAATAAATATTATGAAATATTACTTATATTGTTAAATATTATATTTATTTTTTACTTTAAATATTATATCTATATATTTTTTATAATATATTAATATATGTAACAAATACATAAATTCATATATATATATATAAACATGTGTATATATATATTGATATGATATTTTAAATTATTTTTCAATAAATAAAAATAAAAATTTAATTAATATCCTGTTATTAATTAAAATGTATTAATTTTTTATATTTATTTAACTTATTAAGTGTGTTTATATATAAATGAAGTAATTAAAAAAGAAAACTAAGTATAGGTCATATGTATTAATTGATACATTTATGAAATAATTTATTTTAGATAAAAGTGTCATTATATGTTATTAATCTATACAGATATATTGATGGGAGTGTGGTGAATAATAAATCTTGAAGAACTTAACAGAAGATAGGTTTGCTTCTACGTTTGAAAGTTTAGATTTTACCTAATAACCCCTTGTTATCATATATATGTATGATCTAAGTTAGCTATATGTCAGTTTTTTTTCACTAATTTATATTCTTCTCCTTTGAATCTAATTGTTTTTCATCCATTCATCTTAATATGTAAGTGTGCAAGAGAAGAAAACTTATGTAAAGAGATCCCACACACATGCAAATGTATAATTATCTTATTTTTCTTTATAATAAATAATATATTTAGTGTCCTCAAATGTTAAATATCAAATTTAAGCAAAAAATATAAAAAAAAATAACATTTTTTGATGATAAAAAAATTCATAAGAAAAATAAGCTAAAATTGACTTTCCACTGCGACAATTAAAGTTGCCACTGAAAGTATGGTTTCTAGCGGTGACATTTATTGTTGCCGCTAAAAATGACACTTTCAGCGGCGACTTTTCATTGTTGCCAATGAAACTTAGACTTTCTGTCACCGCTAAAAGTTCTATTTTCAGCGGCGACATTTAAAACCATACTTTCAGCGGTGACTTTTAGAGTTGTAGCTGAAAGTAATCGCTGAAAGTCATTTTTTTTGTAGAGACCATTTGACGCTGGTGCCAACATTGGGATGAAGTACCCCTAATTGCTAAGTCAAGTCTAGATATCTCAGCGGAATTGTTGATATTTTTCTTATTCCTTCTCCTTTTTGTTTTTTCAGTTAGTTTAATCTTTTTTTATCTCACTTAGCACTTACTAGAGTAATGAATAATAACGACTGCCTAAATCATCTTTATGTATGCAAAGGAAATCTTTCACTTCAAAGAACATCAATACAAGTTCTATATATGAAATCATAATAAGCGCATTCCCTTTTAGAAAAAAAAAATATTTAGGCTCAAATTTCTCACAGGTTCTTTAACATCCTAAATTGAAGTACCTATGCCAAATCTTCACTTATTTACAAACATTAAAAAGACATAAATCAAATCCTAATCAGGTTTAATCCTTTTCAAGTTCAAACCAAACCAACTTTGACAATACTCATTATGAGTAAAATCCAAACTTTCAAAAGAAATCAATTTTTTTAAAATTTTGATGACAAGTCATGTAAAATCAAGGTACCTCACCCCCACACTTAAATTTCACATTGTCAAAACAAGTAATACTGAGTAATGGAAATAAAGAGGCAACCATATCCAAATGTAGAGATGACATAAATTTTAATCATTATCGTCATCAATCAAAGAAAAGGAGAAGAGAACTCCCTTTTTATCCTTGATTTGCACTTTCAATTGCTCTTGATCTTTGTTTCCATAGCAAAGCACATCATTAGGGGCTCTAAAAATCTTACAAAATTAAAACAAAACATCAAACCAAAACCTTAGGTTGTCTCACAAGAAGCGCTAAGTTTAAAGACTTCAGCCAGACTACTCAAAACGAACTTCTAATTATATGTATCAAACACCATAATCACCTGTCTTCATTCCTTTTCAGGTAACAACTTATCAGACACCAAAAATGATCATTCAAGTTCATTATTACTTGTACTTCTTCAATCATAGACAACATCAGAATACAAGCATTCACTGAATTCAAAGAAAGCACAACATGCACATCCTTGCAAATAGATTTAGGATTGGAACCTGTCAACACCCCTTTCCATTTCTATATATACAGAGTAATAGAGACCAAGTTCCACAGGCAAAAAGAAAAGTATTAATATACTGATAAAAGTATTTGTTTACAAACCGGAATCAACCGTGCAAAATTTGACAATATTTACAAATTTTATACAAAATGTCCAAAATAAGACCTTATATATAACCACTAGCCTTAACTCGGGTTCCGCACCCTCATTTGCCCGCATCGGATGCCTTTCTCTCGGAGCTGCTAGCTCCAGCTGGAATTTTGTTATTATGAAAAATGGTGAGATTCAAACGAATCTTAGTAGTAGCAAACAATCTATCATATAAAATGCAACAAATAATTATGCTAGGTATCACATATAATGCAATAGAAAAATTACACTATAAACGTGCTTCTCAAAATGTGCACATTTTAGGGCCAACATCTATTAGACCTCGAGTCAAAACTGACTACTTTCAAAACCTAACTTTCGTACCTCAGTTCCCTTAAAGGGTAGTGTGCCCTCTTGGTACCAAATTCTCATAACTAGATCCCTTTTCAAGGCCATTTGGGTATTGTGTGTTTCTCCCTCGGACGGTGCTTGTGATTTTCCCATGCTAGATAGAGGGTGCATTATGCATATCACAAAAAATAGCATACACAAGCACATATAAGTTTACATAGTGTATGAAGGAGAGAATTACTACCTTAACCCTTTTTCCAGCTCATAAAATGTGTGCCTCGTAAAGCATGCCACCGACTAGCTCTTAACTCGGTCCTAAAATGTCAAATGTAAAAGAATTAGGTAAAAGTCTATTCATGTACCATTTTAGGCACTTCTATAGTGTTTATAGTGGTTATATTAGCCTATTATGAAAATTTACCAAAATGCCCCCAAGGACACAGCCTGGCCCCGCCATACCCGGTCTGACCATACCTTTTTCAAAATTTTGACCTGGGATATTCTGACATATTTTTGCCCAAAGAATCCATTTCCAAACATGGAATTACCCAATTCACTACCAAAAGACCAAACTACCCTTGGCAACCCCTATTTCAGGGTTACAAGGTATTTTCATAATTATGCCTTTTAGGGCTTTTTCTGAAAAAGTGTTCAACTGTAACCTCACCTGATTTTTCCTCCTGAACAAAATGGAATCATTAGTTTCATGAAAATCCAACTATTATCCCCATTTTTGCCCCTAGCCAAAATTCTCGAGATCTCTGGGAAAATCCAACTCTCAGGTTCTCATTATTTGAATTGTCTGCTCTGTCTACCCATCTATTTAAGGATGATATGTTGTGCTGAATCAAAACTTAGTACCCAAATCTTCATGAACTGCCTTCCAAAACTTGGAAGTAAACCTTAGATCTCGATCAGAAATAATGTTCTTTAGAGTACCATGTAGTCATATAATCTCCTTAATATAGATCTCTTCCAGTTTGTCAGGAGAATAATGGACATTGATAGGTAGGAAGTAGGCTATCTTTATGAATCTATCAACTATCACCTATATAGCGTCGTGGTCTCTGACCTTGGGTAGTCCCGTCACAAAATCCATAGTAACAATTTCTCACTTCTACTCAGGAATCTTAGAGTTTTGGGCTGTCAAGGGCAATCTTTCATTTGGCAGTGATTTTGTGAAAACTGAGGTAAAAATGGATTTTACATGCAAAACTGTGTGGGAATAGGCCGGTTCGCAATTTCTGAAAAATTATAGTCTACGAGGTATGGAGGGGCTTAGATTGGGTCCCTAGGGGCATTTTAGTAATTTTGTAGATTTGGACTAATATAACCAATAAAAACACTTTGGAAGAGTCTAAGTAGTACATGAATGGGTATTAACCTAATTCTTGTACATTTGGAATTTTAAGACCAGATTGATAGCCCGAGCCGTCGAAATGAAATTCAAGGAATAGTTTTTGAACAAAAAGGGTTTAAGGTAGTAACTCTATCTCTTATACACTATGTGAATATTGATATGTTATATGTTGCTATATTCTATGATATGAATACGGTGCCTGGGGCACATTACCTAGCTATAGTCTGGGGCCCAGTTGAGGTACACGGGAAAGTAGGGGATCTAAATAGTCATTTAGCCTTGAGCAGTATGCACACACATGATACAGTATGGATTTTTATTTTACACTATATGGTACATTGCATATTTAATCATCACATTTTATATGATTGATCATATGTTAATACTAAGATTCTTTTGAATCTCACCCTTTTTCAAAATTAAAATATTCCAGTAAAAGCTAGCGACCTGAGGGGCAAAATGGTAAATACCGGCAACTAAGGTGCACGGGATAAGAGAATGGACCTATTTGTTATAGTTAGTTTATTTTGACATTTTTGGAACAAAATTGTATATATTATCAAATCCTACGGGGAGATCCCTGTAATGTAATCAAGTACCTTGTATCAATATATTAGTATATCTATGTTATTCCTGTGTTGCTTTCTGAACTGTGCAATTGCTACTCTGGTTAATATCAATGATAAGTGGTATGTAAGATGGGGTCTTACAACATACACTTCAAATAATCTTTCTAAATTAGACTTTTCCTTATACTCAATGGTGTTTTCCTCAACAAGGGGATAACTGTGAAAGGTTTGGGTAATTTCATTAGAACAATTATTGACATGTGGATCTGAAGACTCTTGTTACTTTAAACTTCTACTAGGACAAAAAGGATGAGAAAAACAAATTTGGTTCCTAGTAAAATCATTTCTCGCATAATGAATAGTTGTGTTAACGAACAATGTTCATATACATGAGTCCCACCACAATAAACACAAGACATGCCAAAAACATGTTGAGAATAATCAACATATTAAATATAACCATCATTTATTATCCTTTTAGATTGCCTAAAAATATTCATTCAAAGAATTTAATAAAGCAATCAATTCATCTTGCGTTGAAGCCGCATAATTCCTTTCTTTCTCAATATTAAAACTAGTTAGTTGCCAAGTAAAATCCTTTTTTTTTTTCATTTTTTTAAGGAACAAAAGAGACAATAAAACTAAACAAGATATTTACAAACCTAAACTTAAACTACTAATGCTCAATCAAATCTAGCCAAAATAGTGTGGGCACACAAGTCCCTGGCAACAATGCCAAAAACTTGGTAGGGAAAAATTATAAGATATTATAGCCTCAAATTTTGCAAGTGCACGGGCCGTATCATGTAATAAAGTGATGAGAAAAAGAATTGTTCTCATAAGGACTTGGTACTAACTATTCAGTTAAGCAATGACTTTACACCTAAAAAAATCAAATCTAACTAAAGCTAAGGATAAGGGTAATTCTACATCTTAAGCAGTGACTTAGATTATTATAGCCTTGATTACTTCTTAGTATCTAATTTCTCCTCTTAATTGCATTTAAAGTTATATTTGCTAGTCTAAAACTCTTATTCACCTAAGAGTGTCTTTCTATCCACTAAAAGGTGTTCCAATTATGTTAATCCCTAATTTCTTAGGCGATTAGTACTTAATTGGATTAATTTAAATATAAGCCTAATGAGACTATGTACGTAAGGCCGGTAGGTATATGTCTATCCTATAAGCAAATTAAATCAAAAAAAAAAACTTCAACTTACACAATTCAATTGAAGGTTTATTCTAAATTTCCTATGTCTAGGCTTCTTTAGGATACCAAATTAAGTTCCAATCAAATTTCTCATCTTTTAGAATATATTAAGCTCACAATTAAATCAACAAACATAACATTATATCAATTAAAAGAAGAAATCATCATCCACTAATCCATGATCAAACTGAACTATCCAAAATGAAGGTTTATCTACATAAACTAAACATTATCATAAACAAAATAAAAGATAAAAGAAAGAAGAGAAAGGAAAGGAGAAACAAAAATTCAATGCCGAATTTTTGTTCATGCTATAGATCTTTTGTATCTCCAAACTTTACTCTCCCTCCATTAAAATTATGAGCTCTCGCCTTATTGTCACCAACCTGGAAAATAGAACACACTATCTTCTCTTTACACCTCGCATATATATATATAGGCATATATTGCCTCCTCCCAAAACTTCATAATAGTGTTGTTCCTATCAATGAAAAGAAAAAGAAATAACAATAATGATAATAAATTTGAATTTTTTATTTTTTTATTTGAGAAAACTTCCCTTTATTATTTATTATTTCTTCTTTCATAAGTTTAAAAACTCCTATATTTTAATTCGAAATCCCACAAATGATGCACCCAATTGATATCTCATAAAATCTCAAGAAAATTTCTTTAATTTAGCATTTATAACTTCCCAAATATATCAAAATATATCTCAAATCCATTAAAAATGGGAAGTCATCAATTGATCATTTTATTTCTAAACTATCCCTAGCTATTGGTTGCAGATGTTTTAAAAAATTGGGAAAATATCATTGTGTTTCTAACCAAGGGAAATAATGTCATAAAAGTTTCCATTGACAAGTGAAGATCTACCATTGACAAGTGAGAGTTACCATTGACCAGTTGATATACCCAATTGACATCTCACAAAATCTCAAGAAAATTTCTTTAATTTTACATTGATGACTTCCCAAATATATCAAAATATATCTCAAATCCATTAAAAATTGAGAAGTCATCAATTTATCATTATATTTCTAAACTATCCCTAGCTATTGATCGTACATGTTTTAAAAAACAAAATTTGGAGAATATCATTTAGTTTGTAAAAAAGGGAAATAATATCATAAAAGTTTCTAACCAGTTATGGGATTTGTCAATATATTTTTTCTCTTAGTTGGGACTTAAATGATATTCTCCCAAAAAAAAATTACATCAAGAAGTAGTTTTAATGTAGATGATTAAAGAGTGTATTTAAGAAAAAAACCAATACACACTTTAAATAATTAATTAATTTAACTAATTTTTTAACATATCTAAATTAGTTAAATATATCCTATAGTGAGGGTTGAAGGTATTATGGTAGTATATGATTTACCATTGTGACTCAATGGAAATTTTAGGAGGATAGAACATTAATCCCAAAAGAATTATGGAAAGTGAGAAAAAGTAGAGATAGGGACAGGGAAATAGGTAATGTGATAGGTAAATAGCTATCAATTACCAAAGGGTCTATACATAAAAAAAATAATGAGAAATGAGAAAAAGTAACGAGTAGGGATAAGCATGGTTATGAAACCCGGAAAGGACCGGCGAACAGTCTTGAATAGAAACCGGGGTCACCCACTGACCCGGCTATAACCCAACGACTCGAGTCACCTGGCCATGTAACACCCCACATTTTATTCACTAGTATGTGTCACACCCCGCACAAAACCCAATCCCAGGCCTACGGGAGTGGACTCACAAAGCTATCCATGGCCCCTCCAACTCAACCAAGTTTCTTTCGCCTTTCGACTCTTGAAGCCGCGACCTGAGGGCATAAGTATGGTACTAGAGTCTCAGTGAAGCACGTACTTATGCCCTTAAGTCATGGCTTCGAGACTCGAAAGGTGAAAGAAACACAGTTGAGTTGGAGGGGCCGGGGATAGCTTTGTGAGTCCACGCCCATAGGCCTGGGATTATGTTTCGTGTGGGGAATGACAGTATGCCTTATAATTATTTTTTGCATTTAATAAATGGAATGGTGAATATTAAAGTAACTGGAATTCAAGAAGGAAGAAAAAGAAACAAGCTCAAATTAAATCTAAGAATGTACGGGCAAAATGCTATATTGCCAATAAACACAAGATTAATTATTTTTCCAATTAATTGAATTTAATTTTAGTTAATTAAGAAAAATAAAGGATAAATACATAATTGAAGCTTTCTTGGTCAAATAACTCAAAGTTGACAAGTCAAAGCTGGACTTGTGTATAAACTAATTAGGGAGATTTTGGAAAATGCATGAGATAATTATTATTTCCCTTTTTCTCATAAATATTTCCATACATGGAAAATAATAGAAAAATATATGTTGGTCAATTAATTATGTCAAATGTCATTATCATAAAGCCTAAATAATTAAATATTATTATGTATAAAGATGAGCACAAGTTTAAATTGCAATAAAATATTTTATGTTGACCAAGGAATGAGATAAATGGAGAAAAGCGAATTGCTCTAACTTGGACTCCAAGTTGGCATGAAAATGGACCAAAAATATTGAGGGAATTGGTTCAAGTTAAATGAAATTTATGACACAAAATTTGAAAGTGAGAAATCAAAAAACAAAAGCCACATGTTATAACCTATTAAAATATTATTGTCTAAGATGTGAGATATTTTTAGAACATCTTTATCATCTTTCCTTCAGCCATTTTCACGCCTAACACAAGAAGTAGAGAGAGAGGGAGAGCTTGAGCATAAGGGAGCACAAGGGAGCAAAATCAAGGTGAGTAGGTGTGACTTTTTGTGCTAATGACCTCTATCTTGTGCAATACTTCCTCTAAGCTCTTCTTCTTCATGAAATTCATGAGTAGCCAATCAAAATTTCAAGGAAAGAGAGAGAGAGAGAGAGAGAGAGGTGATGCTTAGTGAGAGGAAGAGTGGAATCACGAGGTAACTTCCATAATCTCCTTCTCCTTGATGTTATGATGGTGTTGTTGTTGATTTGGTTGTGGTTTATGATTTGTTTGTTGGTTTTGCAAATTTGTGAAATGGAAACCCTAAGGGGTTATGCTGCCCAAATTCTTCCAAATCATGCCTAATAAGTGTTTAAGGAGTTAAACAAGTGATTAGGAGTGAAAAGGAGGGAGCTTTAAGGGTTGGATCAACAAAAACTCATTTCCCTTTTCTTAAAACATAGTTTTGGCCAGTATGGGAACCAGAGCTAGGAGATAGAATTTCGTCAATCTGATGGTTCCATTGTGTCCAAAAGGAAAAATTGTGTAGGGTTGATGTTAACCACTTTATGAGAAAAGCCCTAGAAAGTGAATTACGAAAATACCCCTAAAACCCTCAATAGGGGCAGTCAAGGGAAAATTGTCATTTGGTAGTGATTTTGCAGAAACTGAGGTCAAAAATAGATTCTATGCTCAAAATTGTGTAGGAATAGCTCAAGTCAAAATTTTTGAAAAAGTACAGTCGGACAGGCTAAAAAGGGCTTGTACCGGGTCACTAAGGGCATTTTAGAAATTTTGTAGAATTGGACTAATATAACTAAAAAAACACTTTGGAAGAGTCTAGAGTGTACATGAATGGGTTTTAACCTAATTCTTGTACATTTGATTTTTCGGACCGACTGTTGAGCCGAGTAGTTGACACAAAATTCGAGGAACCTATTTTCTTGTATAAAAAAGGACACAAGGTAGTAGCTTTATCTCTCAGACACTATATGAATGTTGATATGTTATATGTTGCTATATTTTGTGATATGAACACGTGCCTGGGGCACATTACCTAGTTGTGGTCTAGGACTCAACTGAGGTACACAGATAAGTAGAGGATCCAAACAGTCATTTGGCCCTGAGCATTATGCAAACACACAATATAGTATTGAATTTTTTTATTTTACATAATATGGTGCATTGCATTTTTAATTTTCACATTTTATATGATTGGTTGTATGTTACTACTAAGATTCTTTGAATCTTACCCTTTTTCAAATAAATAAATATTCCAGCAGAAGCTAGTGGCTCTAAAGGTAAAACAGCACATACGGGCAGTTAAGGTGTGCGGATCTCGAGATAGGAGCTGTTTTGTTATATTATTTTAATTTTAATATTTTGGTCAATTTGTATATATTCTATCAAACCCTACACGGAGACTCCTGTATGTAAACAAGTACTTTTTATCAGTATATTTATACTATTCTATATGTCTATGGAACTATGCCTTTAACACTCTGCGCATATCGAGATGTTAAAGGGATTGACAGGCCACGATTCCAAGTAACCTGTCGAGCTAAGCGTGTCGCACGGGTCGTTCAATTCACCCCCTCAAATGATTAAACAACATTGTTTTGACGTGTTCGCTCGGGGGACTATTTTTTTTTAATTTAAGTTTAAATGCATAATAGCAAAAATCAAAATTGCCTTGACCCCAGACTCGACGTGTTTGCTCTTCGCTATCTTTGTTCACTCTATGGTGCATTGGCACCAAGCTTGAAGTGCTCATTTGAGCACTAATCATTGCCATCATGGGTTAAAGGTTGGAGCTTTTGGTTGTTCTTCACCTCTCGTCACATTTCATCACTAGTCTAAAGGTGTCTTCACCGTTCATTGTGGGTACACTGTGCAAGATGACGCGTTGGTGGTTGGAGCTTTGGGTCTTCAAGCTCAGTCTTTGTAGTCCTTTCCTTCAATTTTTTTGTTTGCTTTCTGGATTCCTTAGTCTTTATTTCTATTTTATGCTTTCATTTGCTTGATTGCTTTCTTCTTGCTTGAAAATGGCCGAGACTTGATATGCTCTGTTTTAGTGTTTTGTAACATCCACTTTAGCTTGTTTGATTGTGCTCTGTAATCCTTTTTCTTTTATAACATCCATTAATAATAAGAAAACATTGGAGTTTTCTTTTGTTGTTTGATTGTGCTCTGTAGACTATAATTCTTTTTGGGTTAAAATGGTTGTGGCTTACGATTTCTCTGTTTTTCACTTTTTTGATGTATGGATTGTTTTGTACTTCATTATAGCTCTGATTATTAATCATACTGGTGCTTTTGGCTTAGAGTGCATCATGGTGCTTTTGGCTTGGTGTCTACTACATATCGTTGAAAGGGTGTTTTTGGTTTTCTTTATTTACGGTTTGTTAATGGAGGCCAAAAATGAAGAAACTAATGATACTTCCACTCCCAATCCTGAGTCTAGTAATCTCCCTAACAATAGTGAACCCCAACCATAGGCATTAGGAAGTGTAAAAAAAGTGTATCTTGCTTGGGAATATGTTTCTATAAAGAAATAGGGGAAAGTAAATGTATTTACATGTCTTTTATGTTCATCAAGTTATAAGGGAGGCGGGATAAATAGGTTAAAGCAACATTTGGCTAGTGTGAGTGGTCAAGTAAGTTCTTGTAAAAAAGTATCACATGATATACAAGCTAGAATGAAAGAATCTTTGGTAGAAGGTTCAAAGAAAAAACCTGTTGGTAATCATAATGTAAATAAAGCTAGAGAATTTAAAGTTAGAGAAAATGAGAAACCAATTGCTTCAAAGGGGAAAGCTCTGGATACTAGGAAGGTTAACAGTTATTTTGCACCTAGAACAAGTCCTAGTGCTCAACCAAGCATCAAGGGTACATAGGCAAGTCAAGAAGCACAATATAATGCAAAAATAGTTTTTGCTCATTGGGTTTATGTGAATTGTATTCCATTTAATGCAATGACTTGTCCCTTATTTCAAAAAGCTATTGATGATGCTACTACAATTGGTCCTGGCTTTAAGGTCCCTAGTTTTCATGAGTACAGAGTTAGCTTGTCGAGAGATTGTAAAAAAGAATGTCAACTATTGATTGATAGCAATCAAGCTAAGTAGAGAGAGAATGGTTGCACACTCATGGTTGATGGTGTAACACCCTTATCTTATTTTCATATTTTCAAAGTATTTAAGGAAAATGATACGCAGTTTAGTGGGCAACACAGGAATAGCATAAATATACTGATAATATGTGCATTGTTAGATATGATTAGTTTTTATCATGTCAAATATAGATGTGAAATGATAAGAGCGAAAAGTTTATATAATGTATTTCTTTGACTAACTAATATATTTAATGTTACATATTTTGTAGATTAGTCAAGCAAAGAATGAAGAAGATTGAATTAATGAAAATGAACAAGAGGAAGAAGAAGAAGAAAAAATTGAAGATAGTCAAGGAGATGCTTACTTTGGTTATGGAGAATTATTTTCAAGAGGAAAACCAAGAATAAAGATATTGAAGAATGAAGAACTTGGAAGATCTATCATGATATCAAGATTCAAGTTGTTAGAAGTGATACTGGAGGTTTCTATGATCATACCGGAGGCTTCTATGATCAAATGATGGTTGGAATAGGTTAATACGAAGCTAAGATGACTTATATGTGAGTTATGGCACTTCTAGGGGAGTTATACTCGAGCACAAAGCTCAATACTCGAGCACGGATAAACACACTCGAGCACGGGGTGAACACTCTATTCTACTCTGTTTTACTTTCAGCCTGATAGAGGTCCTGTATTTTGGTCATATCTCTCAAACCACACATCGGATTGACCCGAAACTGGTGGCATATAAATGAAGACTCACAACACGTAAAATGTGCATTAAGATCACATTGAAAGAAGCTCAAATGAAGGAGATATGATCTATGGAAGAAGATAGTGAAATCACCATTACTTTTCAACACAGGTTTGGTATTTTGAGCACAACTCACAAACCACACATCGGATTGAGACGAGACTATTGCCAAATGAAACTAGACTCAAAGAGCTTTCTATGGATAGGTAATTTGCCTAATTTGAACTTATATTCTAGGAGCTATGCCTTCTGGAAGTTGACACTTGTGCAGTCTAGCAGAATAGACACTCTTTCGATTATAACTTGCATAATACAACGAGTTTGGAGCTGATTCTTTCTGTATTGGAATGCATATGACAAGAGCTTTCTTATGATACATCATTAGAATCAAATAAACAAATTTTTTCTAAAGTAGCCCCACATCACCCGCGAGTGCAAAAACGAACTCTTTGAAAAAGTTGTGCGAGTGATGTCCAGAAGCAACTGAATCGTGAAAAAATTTACAACACTCGAGCACTAGGATCCATACTTGAGCATTGGACTATTTCTCACTCGAGCACATGCAAGTTTTGACATGAGAGTGTTAACCCGAGAAGAAACATGTACGTGAAAACAAGAAGCGCACTCGAGCATGACTGGTTGTGCTCGAGTGATGTCTAGAATTCACTCGAGCAGATGCGAGTGAAGAGCAGTGAGTGTTTGCCCGAGAGGAAACTAGAACGTAAAAATATCAACTGCACTCGAGTGAGCCATACTGCACTCGAGTGAGAACTTGGTAAAATGCAGAAACGAAACAGAGCCTCACAGCAATCATCGCAAACATGGTTAAATGTTATACAATCATTATGTTTTCACTTGTTATTGTTCCTAAACATTAACTAACATATATTTCAAGTGTAAATAGGAGATTAAATATTTGGATTGTATCTTCAAGAATGGAGGTCACGTACGGCAAATATCATCACCCAACGAACAATCCGATATGGTTACATGTTATTGAATCATTGTGTTCTCACTTGTTATTGTTTCTAAATGATAGCTAACATATATTTCAAGTGAGAAACAGGATATTAAACGTTCGGATTGCAGATTCAAATAAAAGTCAATTACGGTGAACTTCATCATTACACACCGAATAGCGGCTACCTACCACGACAAGCAACTGACATACCACCAAAGACTGTCGAATATTCAAACATCCTTATACCGCTCCAACACATGATGTACAGCTCACAATGAAACATCTCACTACAGCTCACAATGAAACATCCCGCTCTTCAACGGGATGCTCTGCTCTGCAACGGACAGTAGCTCATTTTTCAAATATGCTCAACGGTCAAAATGACTCCAACGGATGAATGCTCACAACGGTCATCATCTTTATCAACTATAAATGAGAAAACATTCAACGTCGATGGTAAACAGAGAAAACAGAGCAACGACACCAACATGCGAATAACATGTATCCTCTGCTTCTATTCAAATACTCTCTATTCTGCAGTTTCTGTATTACTTATCATTGAGAGAGTGATTATTTGTATTGTACTTCAGTGAGTATTATATCTACTCTGTGAGAGAGTCTGTAAACACTTTCAACTATATTTCTGAGTTGATCTCAAGGTAAAGGGACCTTGAGAGGGTTGATTTCCTTATGAGGAAGCTGTAGAGAGAATCGCCAGTAAGACATTCTGCTCGTAAGACTTACAAGGTGCAAGCAGTAGAGAACGTTGCTGCTCATAAGACTTATAGGGGTGTAAGCAGGAGAGAACGTTGCTGCTCGTAAGACTTGCATGAGTAAGCAGGAGAGGAAGATCTTCGGGATTACTCTGCTCGTAAGACTTGCCGTAAGGGTGAGTATTTCAATGAGAGATTTGTAAAAGGTTTCACAAGTACCCGGCTAAACTTGTGGGATTGTAAAGGCTTTTCGTGTGCCCGGATTAAACAAGAAGATAGTGGATTTGAAAATCTCAGGAGGAGCCTGGGGACTGGACGTAGGCCATCACAGATTGGACCAAACCAGGATAAATCACAGTTTGCATATTCTCTTCCCTAAGCTCTTATATTTCCAGCATATATTATTTAATCTAATGGTTGACTTATTAACCTTCATACTTACCGCTTTCGTTAAGATACAAAACGATTTCTAAAGTTTTTAAGTTTTTATTATACACCCAATTCACCCCCCTCTTGGGTGATAGCCGGTTCTAACATGCATGATTATAGAAATTTGACATAGGGGTTTGTACATGATAATTACAATCAAGGTAACCGTACAAGGCTACTAGGGTGTCTAAACCCGTCCCAGTAAAACAAAGACATCTTCCCGTCTTTGTTCTACCACTACAATCCTCTCATGTAGTTCTCATCTCTGATCTCTACATACCTTCTGTATTCACCTATCTAAATTGTTGGTAGGGGAGGATGAGATTCAGGAGAATCTCAATAGTAAACAGTACCAATATGCATGCAAGATAAATGCTTAATGTATAACATGCTTGTGTTACATAACTCATGAACACAATAACATATCTGCGTGTTCAATATTTCATGCAACAAAACTATGGCCACAGTATAAGCAGAAACAGAGCTTCAATCATTCATATATGTTTCACATAATCAAGCAAAGCAATCATATACATCAATACACAAGCACAAGTATCAAATACATACAGGAGAGGTAAGTTCACTACCTGAATCGTCCTTCCCTTGCTTGTCTATCTGTTCAATACTCTGTGTTCGGTTTGAGCTATTGTTCGATCCTAAAATACCAAATTTACAATAAATGAGTTATTACTTATTCATAAATCACCCTATATTCAATATGTTGGTTATCTTGACTCAAAATCACATTTACACCGTTTTACCCTTGGGAACCCGGTAAAAGCCCCTTTGTATTCGGTCTAACTATACTTTTTCAAAAATTATTGCCCAGGATATTCCTACATAATTTTGCCCAAGGAATCCATTTTTGACCCCGGTTTTCATAAAATCACTGCCAGATGACATTTTTACCCTTGATAGCCCCTACTTAGGGTTTTAGGATTATTTTCGTAATTTCACTTTCTAGCGCTTTTCTCACAAAGTGATCAACATCAACCCTACACAATTTTTCCTTCTGAACATAATGAAATCATCAAATTAATGAAATTCTAGCCCTAACCCCCCATTCTAGTTCTGGCCAAAACATGTGTCAAGAAAAAGGGAAAATGTGTTTTTGAATTCCAACTCCAAAAGTTTGTTCTTTTTTGTTCCTAATCACCTATTAAGCCATTTAAACACATACTAAACATGATTTAAGGAAATTTGGGCAGTATAACCCCTTAGGGTTTCCACTTTCCAATTTTACAAACCAACCACAAATCCACAAATCCAAACAAGAATCACAACAACAACAACAACAACAAGAAGGATTTAAGGTTTTTGAAGTTACCTTTTGATTTCTCTTCCTCTCTCTCTCTCTCTCTCTCTCTCTCTCTCTGTCTAGTTGAACACACTCCCTCCTCATCCTTAAATATTACCTTGCTAAACACGAAGATTCATGGAGAAGAGGAGATTAGAGGAGCTATTATACAAATTAGAGGAGCTAAACACTTAAATCACAAACTTACCTTTGGATTTTCTCCTCCTTCTCTCTAGATTTTCCCAAGTTTTCGAAGACACCTCCTCTCTCATTTCCCTTGATGCTTGGTTGTGAAATGAGAAAGAGAAGGGATGATGAAAGCTAGTTAATAAATATCCCAATTCTCTCTCCTTTATAATATAATTTTTTAATCAAATTTTATGACTACTTTTTCAACTTGGCCTTATCCCTTAATAACTTAAGTCATATATTCCATTCCAATTGAACCCAAAATTCCTCCTCTTTGCTTGGCCCAAAGGTGACGCCTAGGGTCCCCTTTAAATACCAAATTGGGTTTCATTCATTTTCCTACATGTACACATATTATATTTTATTGCAATTTTACCTTTTTGATTTTTCAAAACTTATATACTTGGCCAAGAATGCTTCTTCCTTTAAAATTTTGGTAGCAAATATTCACCAATAAAGGGAAAATATGGACTTTTATTTAATTCCAAAATTTACACAATTGTCATTACAAATTATTTTCCCAAATTCACAATAGATGGCAATTCTGGCAAATTTTCTGACTAAACTTTCAAAAATTATAACTTTATTTGTAGATATGAAGTTGGAGTGATTCCAAAGGCTGTGAAACCCTTATTAAGTCTAGTTTCAAGAAAAAATATAGCCTTTATGTAACCCCCTTGATTTTAAACATGTAATTATGATTTGATAATGGGTAACTAAATCGGATTAAAGACCATCGGATGTTTTAAACTCATTTTAACTACCTTCCTTATAGTAAGATTTTCACAAAAAATCTTTCAAAACTTTTTCCTGTCCTGGTCTCAATTCCAATGTTTGAATATAATTACCTGTGCAGTTAATATACATTCATTCATATCAAAGTGTATAACCAAATCCCCGGCAACTCCCAGGTTCTATACATATATAACCTGAGGGTTTATAAGTATCCACTAGGGGATTACACAACCAAAATCGAATATAATATCCATATCTCAAAATATACAGTCATTCCAAGTTCAAAATGGATAACCACCATCCCCAAGGTCAAATATACCCCTAAAGGTCTTAATTGCTCCGGGTTGGCCTCTTCTCTTTTGAGCCACACGCCCTGTCTAAAATGTTAGTCATAGGAAAGAATGAGATTCGAGAGAATCCCAGTAGTAACAAACCACTCACACAATGCATAAACACAAAGCATTTACATAAATCACAAACAGCATCAGCAGCAGCAACTCAAAGATATATGGTTTTCACCACAAATGATAGCATTCACGGCTGTATACACAATACGACAGGTCTCGCTATAATCATAATCACGATAGCTTACGCTGTAATCACTATCACGAAAGCTTACGCTGTAAACGACAGCTATCACCAACTGTAATCACAGCAGCATCAGAAATCATCATAAAACAGTGATACAACACACATACAGAGCATTACACATAGTATAAGAGAGAGAGAGTCACTACCTGATCCTTTCCCGACGTTTCCTGGCACTGCAAACTCACGAGGACAGCAAATATCAAATCCTGTAAACCAAGTTAAGGTCAACCCGTCAATCTCTTTTCCAAGTTCTTATTTCTATAATACTTTAAGTTGGTTATCATTTGGACTCTTTAGGTGACTATTTTAGGTCTAAACATATGCCTAAAGGGTTAGGAGAAACTACCCCGAAGACCCTCCTTCTAGGAAGAATTCCTGAATTTTGGGCTGGCTCACTCGAGTGATACCCCCATCAGCACTCGAGCACCAGCGAGTGAAACACAAAAAGTGTTTGCCCGAGAGCAAACCCTGATATATCCTACACCCTCACTCGAGCACAAGAGGCTGTACTCGAGCAATGACCTTAAGTGCACTCGAGCACTAGGAAGTGAGACCCAGCGAGTGACTACCCAAGAGCAACCACAAATTCCCAAGTCTTAAACTGATTCCCTCACTCGAGCAGAATCATATCTCACTCGCAGGTCAGGAAGTGTGCTCACGGTTTTTTCCTGAAGACCTTCCCAAAATACCCAGAATTTCACATTGTGCTCAAGTGAGTTCCTCCCTCACTCGAGTGATGTCTATCAGATGCCAAATCATAGCAACTGATATGGTTTTCCAGAATTGACCAATTAAGCTCCAATGGTTCCCAAACTTATACCAATACTCATTCTTACCTATTTTAACACAAAGAACCCATTGGCTACCCAAAACAACAAAACTTTCACTCAAACAACACAATCTCAACTCTAACTCACAAAACCACTCACAACCACAATTTGTCAACTTCTTCTTTCCAAATCCAAACAAAAACCATTGACATCCATATACTATTTGACATCTATTCCACTACATTACATCACTTAATTCATGTCTTCTAAAATCACAAGAAATCAGGGCAAAAAATCCAGAATTTACAAAACTAAACCAATGGTCAAAACAATTATACCAAACTTTATCAAAACTTACCTCTTAAGCTTGCTGAACTCAAAACTTTGATTCTTCCACTTTCAAATTCCCTCAAGTTTCCACACACCACAAATCAAAAGTCTGAAAACATTGAAATAAATCTCTTGACCATTTGAACAAAATCAATGAAGGTGAAGTGAGCATCTAGAGTCAAATACTCACCTAAAATTTAAGTCCTTTCTTTCTCTTTCTTGCTTCAACTGCACCGAAAATGGAGAGAATGGAGAGAGAAAGTGAGATGTTGGTGAAGAAGCAGATTTTCCTCACTCCCCATGCACTTAGCCGACTTGAGAGGGAGAGAGGATGAGTTTGAAAATGTTGACTTCATCCATAGTCCTTAGTTTGCCACTTGTCATGATCTCCCTTCACCCTTACATGAACTCACCTATTCCCATCCACACTTGATTCCACCTCTTGTTCTTTCAATCCTAGCCATTGATCTTGATCACTAAAGAGTTTTCTCTTCAGAAACTGGCCAATCGGTCAGTAAATTTACCATTTCGCCCCTGATTGTCACAATACTTATTAAGCCATCACTAAACATCTTTATATCATATTGCACAACATATACTTCAAAAGTGCCCAATTAATATTAATTACATCACTTTAAAGCTATTAATCCTTGATTACAATCCAGGATATTACACTTTAGATAGCTGGAAGCTGAAGATCCCCAGAATTTCAATCTTTAGACGTTGTTCAAGAAAGTAGCCAGTTTCACTGGACTAACTTCAAAAATCCATATCTCTTTGTGTACAGCTACAAAAATTACCCATTACCTATCAAATTAAAGCTTAGGATGTCTACTTTCATTTTGTAAAATTTCAAAATTTTTGGACATCATTTGATCATCTAAAACTACCTGACAAACTCACTGCCTTATAGAAAATTTCACTGAAAGCACTGATACATTTCAAATTTTCAGTGTTTAATTCCTATGATCATGAATATTCACCATTCCCTTTCATTAAATGCCACAATTAATTACAAGGCATATTGGTGAATAAAATTTAGGGTGTGATAGATGGTTGGACTGATATTAGATAGTGAACTCTGATTAATTTCTTAGTTTATTTAGTACATGACATGGTATTTGTGAAATCATTTGATGCTTTGGATTTTGTTAAAGATGCCAACACTTTATTCTCAATGTTCAGAGAAGTTATTGAGTGGATAGGTCCTACAAATATAGTCCATGTGGTGACTGACAATACTACTAACTATGTGGTATATGGTAGATTGATAAAATCTAAATATAAAACCACTTATTAGTCACCTTATGCTGCTCACTGTTTGAATCTCAAATTGGAAGACATTACATCCATGCCTCATGTGTTGGATCTTACAAAGAATGTATCTAAAATCACTATATTTGCATATAATCATTGATCCTCTTGTCATGATTAAGGAAAATAATAGGTTGGAAGGAAATTGTTCAACCTGGTCCAACAAGATTTTCCACCACATTCATCTCCCTTCATAGCATATATTGGCATCAACATGACTTACAGACTTTGGTTGTTAATCAGCATTTTGTGAACCATAAATTAGCAAGCACTGAAGCTAGAAAAACTTTCAGTGCAATCATTCTAGATCATCGGTTATAGACCAATTGCTCTGAAGTTGTAAGACTTGTGTCTCTGTTGATAAGATTGTTGATTTAGATGAAAAACCTTCAATGCCTTATGTCTATGAAGGCATGAAAAGAGCTAAAAATATAATCAAAGACATTTTTCAGAGGAAGAAGGAACTATACAAGCCCTACACGAATATTATTCAAAGTAGTTGGGATAAGCATTTGAAAAATGAACTTCATGCAGCAGTATATATATTGAATCTCACATTCTTGTATTGTCCTAACTTTGTTAGAAAGTATAGACTAATGGATATTATGGTAAATTTGTTTGAGGAAAACTTACCTAACAATGTTGATCATTATGCTACAATGATGCAGCAAATTGCTATCTATCGTGAACGTAAAGAATCCTTTGACAAGGTTTCAGTATATTTGTTTTTTTCCTTCAACAGTGCAAAATTCAATAATATTTACAAGTTTACCTAAAATATTCAAATATAACTACATATAACCACTCATCCTCACCTCGAGATCCGTGTTTGTTAATTCCTCATGTCTGCACCTTGCCTTTGGATCCGCTAATTCCCACTGGCATATTTTTGTTTATAAAAAGGGGTGAGATTCCAAAAAATCCCAGTAGTAACAGATAATCATTCATGGAAGATGTAATAAATAAATATGCTAAATACCAGATAATGCAATATCATATTAACACAACTCAATTCAATCAGAAATGTGTTTAGAGTCAACCACAGTTGCAACCCCTACACATTCTGCACCCCAGTCCTTGGCTGGGTATATCAGTGTACCTGTGGCACTACCATAGGCACTATTCACCAGTGTGCCATGTGTATCATACATATTACAGAAGATGGGATATACAAAGCAAATAAACATTGGCATAGTGTATGAAGAATAAAGTTACCACCTTAACCATTTTCCACCTCGAAACGTGTATCTCGTAAAGTATACCAATATCTGGGCTCTCAATTTGGTCCTAAAATTTCAAAGTACAAGAATTAGGTCAAAAATCATTCATCTACCATTTTAGGCACTTCTATAGTGTTTATAGTAGTTATATTAGCCTATTGTGAAAATTTACAAAAATGCCCCCGGGGACCCTGTCCGACTGTACTTTACCCGAAATTTTAACCTAGGCTATTTTGATATATTTTTGCCCAAGAAATCCATTTTTGGACTCAGAATTACCAAATTCATTGCCAATAGACAAGAATGCCCTTGGCAGCCCCTATTTCAGGGTTTAAAGGGCGTTTCGGTAATTATGATTTTTAAGTCTTCTCTGGAAAAGTAATTAACCATAACCCCATCTAATTTTCCCTCCTGAACTCAATGGAATTATCAGATCATCAAAAATCCAACGCTAACCTCTCCAAACAGCATTGGCCGAATCCCAGGATTCTCCAAGGAAAAATTGGGGTTTTTCAATTCTAACCTGCAGACTTGCTCCTTTCTACTCCTAATCACTTTATTAACTATTTTATTACATTAAAACCACCATTTAGACTCAACTTTGCCAGCATAATGCCTAGGGTTCAACATTTCTTAAATTCTACAATTAGAGCAAATCCAACAGAAATTCACAGTCTAAACTAACTGCAATAGCCAGAATAACCAAATATTGAAGTTTAGGAAGTCACCTTTGCTTCCTTCTTATTGTTCCTTCTTTGGCTGAAACCCTAGCTCCCTTAAACTTCAAAATTTTGCTTCACAACACCTTGATTTACATAAAAGAGAAGCTTAGAGAAAGGATTACACAAGGTAGGAGCTAATTCACTAAAGGAATTAACTTACCTTGCAACCTTTTGCTCCTCCTTCTCTCTACAAAACTCAAAGCTTTCTCTCTCTGGTTCGAGCTTAAAACCGTTGGTTTTCAGGGAAAGGAGGAAGAGTGTTTGATTTTTATAATATTTCCTTTATGACATAATTTTTCCTTATTTTTCAGATTAATTGGAAATTCTAGCAGATTTTCTACCCAAACTTTAAAAAATCATAACTAAATTTGTAGACATCGTAATGCAGTGATTTCAAAGGCTATAGAACCTTATTGAGTCTAGTTTCAAGGAAACATATAGCCATTTACCAATTAGAAGCACAAAATTCCCAAAATTAAATTCTTTAAATGATGTTCCATAAAATCAACAATTTTTCTGGGCTAAATTCAAAAATATATAACTTTTTGTATACGGCTACAAAACTTAACCATGACCTATCAAATTAAAGCTTAGGATGTCTACTTTCATTTTGTAAAATTTCATAATTTTTTAATATCATTTGTTTTGCAAAATCACCTGACAAACTCATTGCCTTAGGGAGAAATTTCACTAGCCACAAAATCCCATCCTCCAAAACTCACCCTTCCATTTTATTGAATATTTCCACATATTTACAATGTATATCAGTGAATAAAATTTAGGGCGTTATAGTTCTCCCCTACTTAAATAAATTTTGTCCCTGAAATTTGCTACTCCTGTACATCCATAAATTACGGGTAACACGTTTTCATATTCAAATTTTTTTATTATATCAATGCTTCAAATCCTGGTGGCCACAATACAATACTACAGTCACACCAAAATGGTACGTCTCCAGATTTCCAATGCAACACAATTGTTGCTAACTCAAGATCATGTGTAGGATACTAATTAAATTTGTTTTTCATGAGGCTTCCATTCCCTAGATGCATAAGCCATTATATGGTCATACCGCATTAAAACACTTTCCAATCCTGCCTACTGGCATCAATAAGGACAACAAAGGTCCACAGTGGATCTGGGATTATCAATATCAGTGCTAACTTTGATTTTTATCTCAGCTCAGTAAAACCCTTCTCCCAGTTATGGTCCCATAGATAATGTTGATTTTTTTTAACTATTATGAAGAAATTCAATACGCAGCTTTTGTAATATCGAGCAAGACCCAGAAAACTACATATTTCAGACACAGTCTTTGGCCTCTTTTAGCTCAGTCTACTTCCATCCTACAAGGATCCATTAAGACTCCTTGCTGCGAAACTATATGGCCTAGAAATCTAGCTTCTGAAGCCAAATCCCACATTTACTTAAATCCTAGTGTGTTCAGTACAATTTTCAAATACTATTCCAGCTTCCAAGTGCATGGAAAATAATACCAAATCCACAGTTGATTCATGCCCCTTGGCCTTTATCATACAGTTTAGACAATCATCGACCGTGACAATTTTAACATCCATGGGTGTAAACACAACTAGAACATCAGAAAGGTTACATACTATCAAGACTAGCCAACTCACACAATTATATGCAATAAATGAATGAACTAGCACCTGAATCATGCATCAATTATATTGAAGTACCATTATAATTAATCATACCTTGAGTCGGTTCAGGAGATTTTCGGGCCTCCTCCTGATTAATCATATAAGCTCTGCCCTGTACTCTTGGTCTGGGCTCAAGCAGGACATTGCTACTTCTGTAGTCAATTATTAACATAATACCCCACCTACTGCAGATATAACATTATTTAGCTGGTTTGGGTCCTGCTATAATAGAGAGCCATTACATGCTCTTCCATGATGGTGTGACTTATGGCAAAACCAATATGTTCTGCCTTATTGGCATCCATGATTCTGATAGCCTCCAACCTGATATGGTTTCTCATCACCACTCCTAGGTGGTTCACTTGGTTTTTTTCATTTTTTAGATAAACTAGCACTTCCAGAAGTATCCTTACTGCTGTTTTTTGCAGCCAAGCTCAACATGTGTTTCTTGATGTAAGGTCATTCTTCCAATGCTTTGCTAAACTTGGTGAAATATTGTGAAACCAGTTTCTCTTTCAACTCTGGTCTCAATCCCTCACCAACATATCAGCACTTCATTCTTCATTATCATAAGCTTGAGATATGCCGAATATCGAGATAATCAGAAGTATCGAGCAAGATAATCATCAAAGCTCTCATGATTATGCTATCGAATACTCAAAAACTCTTTTCCTTTCTCATGCCTAATAAATGGGGAAAAATATTTATCATTAAACTGCTGTTGGAATAATCCCCAGGTGATTGAAATATTCTTTCCCCTTAGTATGAGCTATGTGTTCTTCCACCACTAGTCTACGTCACCCTCCAACTTGTAGAGGGCTAGCAAAACTTTTACCTCATACAAGCATAGTAGAATATTAAACATTTTCTCCAAATGGAACAACCAGTCCTTCACAATCTGCGGGTCAAACTTCCCTCGGAAGATAGGAGGTTGTTGTTTGCTAAACCTGCCTACCTAAGTTTGGATATCAGCTTCGGGCTCTGGTACGATGTCCTCTTGTTGAGGCCCCTCCGGTGGTACTTCTTTGCCGATACCCCTCACATATTCTTGTAGGCGATCTTGCCTCTGTTGTACCTCCTGAAGCTCCTCTCGGATCTTGGTCATGTTGCCTTCTGCTGCGGTAACATATTTAGAATTTGCTACTGGATTGGATCTGGTCTAGCACCCCTTTCTACCTCATTATTTCCATGCTGACCTCCAACCCTACCTTCAACTCAACCTCGACCCTGAGGTCTACAACGCACCATCTCTATATTTCAAAATATATGAAAATAGAGAAAAATTACATTTCATATAAGAGCAAAGGCATTTTCATCATTTCTTAAAAGTTAGGATACACATATATGCCATATATAGCATACATCAACTATTTACAGTAGTTACATAAAATTAGAAACATCATACAACCTATAAACTACTGTACATGACATATTAATTTTTTACATTTCAAAATTCTAAGTTCATACAACTTCCTAGGAGGTCACCCATCCTCGATTGCCCTAGGTAGAGCACGATTAACTTTCTATGTACCGTCCTAAAATACTGACTCTAGCTAAATCTTTTTTTGTCCGTAGTACCACTTGACTGCCCTTGTCTTAAAATACGTGCCGGTAAGCTCTAGTCACCAAAATATCCTTCGTAGGCCCCACATTACCTAACATACATAAACCTCCATAGTGAGTCTCTAATGTACCTCAGAAACATCCAAGAGTTCACACTCGGGTCCTGCTAAACGACACGAATCTTCTGCTGGTTCCAATATGATGAGTCTGGGTGGGAAGAAATACATGGTGGTGTAGACCCAAAACTCATCAGGCAACACAATCTCCAGCTGCATATAAATCTAGTACAGCAATTCTATGCCCTCAGGAACACTAGATATCAACCTCTGGGTATATCATGTTCCTATAGTGCTCTGTGGTATCTAGCCCTGATATAGTACCCCAGCTCTAGGTTCGTCTGTAAATCATACAGCACATGTACTGGCTCTGCTCGAGACTTACAATCAGTTAACTTGTCCTTCATATCCTCATCTAGGTCTTCCTCTGAATCCTCATAAGGGTCCTCCTCTGAGTCCTCTCCTGTCTCCCTAACCTGTGACTCTACTAAAGATGCCAGGTTTGGCTCCAGTCCAGATATTGATAATAACGGCATGCTCTTTCTTGCCGTCCGTATCATACGGAGACCCCCATATGCTTAGTACTTAATAAAGACTGGCCCATCCGGTACACGCTGCTTTGGTGGGCTTTAATTGACTGATGCCTCTAAACCCTCATGTGACTCACTCGAGCTGCTCAATTATCCTGTCACCTGATACAAAAAATGCTTTGCCAGAACCGCTTGGGCTTTGATACCAAAAATATCAACACCTATTTCTATTTCAATATGTGCAGAGTGATAAAGACCAATTCCACCGTATACAGAAAAAGTACAAATATACTGATAAAAGTATTTGTTTACATACAGGAATCAACAAAGCAAAATTCGATAATATTTACAATTTTACCCAAAATATTCAAATGTAACTACATATAACCACTCATCCTCTCCTCGGGGTATGTGTCTATCAATTCCCCATGTCTGCACCCTTGCCTTTAGAGTCGTTAGTTCCCGCTGGCACATTTTTGTTTATAAAATTGGGTGAGATTCCAAAGAATCCAAGCAGATAATCATCCATAGAAGATGCAATAAATAAATATGCCAAATACTAGATAATGCAATATCATATTAACAAAAAAACTCAATTCAGTCAGAAATGTGTTCAGAGCCAACCACAGTTGCAACCCCTACAAATTCCGTACCTGAGTCCTTAATTAGGATATTAGTATACCCATAGGCACTACCTGTAGGCAATACCTGTAGGCACTGTTCACCAGTGTGCACTGTGTATCATACATATTATAGAAGATGACATATACAAAGATATAAACATTGGCATAGTGTATGAACGATAAAGTTACTACCTTAATCCTTTTCTGCCTCAAAACATGTGTCTCATAAAGTGTGCCAACGTCTAGGCTCTCAATTTTGTCCTAAAATATCAAATGTACAAGAATTAGGCTAAAACCCATTCATGCAACACTTTAGGCACTTCCATAGTGTTTATAGTGGTTATATAATCCTATTGTGAAAATTTACCAAAATGCCCCTAAGGACCCAGTCCAACTGTACTTTTCCCGAAATTTTGACCTGGGCTATTCTAACATATTTTTGCCCAAGGAATCCATTCTAGTCTCAGAATTATGAAATTTACTTCCAAAAGACAAGAATGCCCTTGGCATCCCCTATTTTAAGGTTTCAAGGGCGTTTTGGTAATTATGATTTTTAAGGCTTCTCTAGAAAAGTAATCAACTGTAACCCTACCTAATTTTCCCTGCTAAACTCAATGAAAATATCAAAATATCAAAAATCCAACTCTAACCACTCCAAACAGCACTAGCCGAATCCCAAGATTCTCCAAAAAAAGTTAGGGTTTTTCAATTTTAACTCTGTAGACTTGCTCCTTTCTACTCCTAATCGCTTTATTAACTATTTTATTATGTTAAAACCACCATTTAGACTCAATTTTAGCAGCATAACGCCTAAGGTTCAACGTTTCTCAAATTCTACAATCAAAGCAAATCCAACAGAAATTCACCGACTAGACTAAATGCAACAACCAGAATAACCAAACATTAAAGTTTAGGAATTCACCTTTGCTTCCTTCTTATTGTTCCTTCTTTAGCAGAAACCCTAGCTCCCTTAAACTTCAAAATTTTGCTTCACAACACCTTGATTCACATAGAAGAGAAGCTTAGAGGAAGGATTACACAAGTTAGGAGCTAATTCACCAAATGAATCAACTTACCTTGCAACATTTTGCTCCTCCTTCTCTCTACAAAACTCAAAGCTTTCTCTCTCTTGTTTGAGCTCAAAACTGTCAATTTTTAGGGCAAGGAGGAAGAGGGTGTGATTTTTATAATATTTCCTTTATGACATAATCTTTTCTTATTTTTCAAATCAATTGGAAATTCTATCAAATTTGCTGCCCAAACTTTGAAAAATCATAACTAAATTTGTAGACATCGTATTGGAGTGATTCCAAAGGCTATAAAACCTTATTGAGTCTATTTTCAAGAAAAAAAATAGCCCTTTGCCAATTGAAAGCACGAAATTCCCAAAATTATTTTTTAAATGTTGTTCCAGAAAATCAATAGTTTTTCTGGGCTAACTTAAAAAATACATAAATTTTTGTATACAACTTGAAAAATTATCCACGACGTATAAAATTAAATCTTTAGATGTCTACTTTTATCCTATAAAATTTCATAATTTTTGAACATTGTTTGATCTTCCAAAATCACCTGACAAACTCACTGCTCATAGAGAATTTTCACTTGCCACAAAATCTCATCCTCCAAAATTCACCCTTCCATTTTGTTGAATATTTCCACGTATTTACAATGTATATTAGTGGATAAAATTTGGGCCATTAGAATAACAGCCAAAAACTTGTCCCTCGTAAGTATAATAAAAGAACATATTATGATTACTAATACATACTAAATTTTTTTTATTTTATTTTGTAGATGAGTGGTGGCTGTACTACGGGGGTTCAGTACCAGAATTGCAACAAATTGCTATACGTGTTCTTATCCAAACTTCTTATTTTGGCTATGAAAGAAATTGGAGCATATTTGAGCGTATCCACAGTAAAAGAAGAAATAGATTGGAGCATCAAAGGCTTGATGATTTGGTTTTCACAAACTACAACCTGAGGTTTTGGTTTTCACAAACTACAACCTGAGGTTAAAGTTTAGGTAATCCATAATCTTACAAGTCATGACTTTTGAACTATTGCTTTATAGTTTAATTAAATATAGTAATATACATTTCTTTAATATTGATCTTCTATCATGTTGGCATTATAGGAAAGAGCATTATGATCCTATTGATTATGAATCAATTGGTAAATTAGACTTTTGGATGCTTGAAGAAGATCCAACTCCTAAATTTGATAGTGTAGAATCAACAAATCTTCAACTTGATCAAATGGCAAGGGATTTTGGAGGTTTCTAAGTTCTAACTATCTCTTCCATTATTTAAAATTATATTAGTACACATAAGAATATAACTATGTTTTTTACATAACTATTCATAATTCTATTCATTTCATATATAAGTAATGATGATGTTGCTGGGGCTTCATCTTTAAATGATGATCATGTTGCTCTTAGTTCTTTTACTTTTCCTCCTATAGCCCCACCTCCTGATGTCTCAACACCTAGGGAGTTGAATGATGTTAATAATGATTATTAGTTTAGTCACTTTAGAGATTAAAGGTGGGAATATGTTAATCATATAGGTGGGAATATTTTGTTACAATGAATATTTTGTGATTATTAATTATAAATTCAAGTGTGACTGAGTGGTATATGATATGTGATAATGATAGTGTGATGTCAATCTATAAAGAATATTTGACAAGTATATGAATATATGATTATATATAGTATTTGGAATTATGGATTGTGTGCTAAGAAATTAAATTACTTCTCAATTTTTTATTCCTCACCGATTTGGTTCCGGGTTGACTCCAGTTTAACTCATTGACCCTTGACCCAATGTAACACCCCAAACCTTATTCACCAATATGTATGATAATTGTTGGAATAGTCAATAAAATAAAATGAATTTTGGAAAGATGAACAATGTTTCTAGTGAGATTTCTTGTGAGGCAGTAAGCTTGTCATGTGATTTTGCATGACCAAATTTTGAGATTTTATAATGCAAAAGTAGACATCCTAAACTTTAATTTGATAAGTTATATGACTCAATTAGAGCTATATACAAAAAGTTCTGTATTCTTGAAATTAGCCTAGAAAAATTGTGAATTTTATGAAACAGCATTCAAAGAAATTAATTCTGGAAATCTTGTGCTTCGAACTGGTGAGAGGCTATGTTTTTTCTTAAAACTAGACTCAATAAGGGTTCTATAGCCTTTAGAATCACTTTGATACGATGTCTTAAAAAGTAGTTATTATTTTTCAAAGATTGGACAGAAAATATGTCAGAATTGTCATTAAATCTGAAAATTGAATAAAAATGTGATGGCACTTTTTAAAATTATGAGATGAATGGAAATGTCATTTGGGCTGATTGAAGGACCTTTAGACATGATTATGGATGGACCAAGAGGGAAGGATTAGTTGGATTTTAATTGGGCTTTATGACCCATTCATATGTACATAAAACTAAAGCTTTGGTATTTTTGGGAAATTTGGAATTATGACATAAGCAAGCATATAAGATGACATAATCATATTATAAAAGTCATCTCCTTCATCTATTTCCCTCTAAATTGACGTGAAAACTGAAATAAGAGAGAGTGAGTGACTTTGAGATTTCTAGAGAGAAGGAGGAGAAAATTCGCTAGGTAAGCTTGATTTCTTAGGTGAATTAGCTCCTATCTTGCATAATCCCTCTCCAAAGTTGTTCTTCTACATGAATCAAGGTGTTGGAAGCTCAAATTCCTTATTGAGAAGGGCTAGGGTTCGGTTACACTAGGGAAGAGACAGAGGAAGCAAAACGTAACTTCCAAACCTTCGAATATTGATTGTTCTAGCTGCTGTGGACAATTTAACCGATGAAATTTCACCGGATTGTCTTTGATTTGAAATTTGGAAATTGTAATGGCCTAAAGGTTATGCTACCAAAATTTGGTCCAAATGATATTTGTAACCTAATTAAATAGTTAATTAAGTAGTTAGGAGTAGAAAAGAACACATCCGAAATCGGATTTCAAAAACCCTAATTTTCCCTAGAGTACCTATAAGTTTTGGCCAGCTCTAGTTAGAGGCCTTAGAGTTAGATTTTCAATGATTTGATGATTCCATTGAGTTCAAGAGGGAAAATTAGGTGGGGTTACAATTGATCACTTTTTCGAAAAAGCCCGAAAAAGCATAATTACGAAAACGCCCTTGAAACCTTGAAATAGGGGCTGCCAAGGGCAATTTTGCCATTTGGCAGTGAATTTGGTGAGTCTAAATTCATAAATGGATTTCTTAGATGAAAATATGTCAGAACAGCTCAGGTTATAATTTCGGGAAAAGTGCAGCTGGACTGGGTATAGCGGGGTCGAGCCAGGGTCCTGGGGGCATTTTGGTAAATTTTCATCATAGGCTAATATAACCATTATAAATGCTATGGTAGTGTCTAAAATGGTACATGGAGAGGCTATAACTTAATTCCTGTACATTTTATATTTTAGGAGTGAGTTAGGAGCCTGAGCTTGGCATGTTTTACGAGGACTCAAAACGGGGTGAAAGAGGCTTTAGGTAGGGACATTATCCTTCAAACATCATGTCATATTTCATATGATTGTGCGGTTGCCTTGTTTATGCTTTTATAAATCAATATGGTTTGCCTAGAGAGGGTAGTTAGTGCCATAAGTGCACTTACACCTAGGAGTTGGGTAAGAATCCAACAGGTGTACGATTAGTGGGGCTAGAGCCCTACTCATGTATACATGATGATAACATTTATATTGTTCACTAATTGGTGCATACATGGTGCATATCATTTCTACTTATTGCATTTTACGTAAACGATAATATATTTCTACTAGGATTCCTTGGAATTTTAGCGAGTACCAGCGGCTCAAAAAGAAGGACGTAGATATCGAGAATTGACAGACATGTTTCCCGAGATGAAGTCCGTGGTTATATGTAGTCTTTAATATTGAATATTTTGGATGAAATGTATATATTACCAACCCTATGGGGAATTCCTTAATGTAATCATATACTATATATAGGTATTTTTACTCTATTCCTATGTTGCTCACTGAACTGCGCGCAAGCACTCTGAAAATATGGAATAAAAGGTAAGGGTATGACATTTAACTAGCTCAATGGTAACAAGTCTCACATGAAATGCGTACTTATGACTCCAAGGTCGCGTCTTCGAGACTTGGGAAAGGCGAAAGAAACCCCGTGTAGGAGGGGTCGGGGATAGTTCTTGTGAGTCCACCTGCATCACCCTTCCGTTCGCACCACCCTTCATGAGTGATGTGGGGTAGAGATGTGTATGTGGGATGAGATGTGACACCTGATACCCTTACTAGTTTAATGGTCGGTCCGGGTTTGATAACATTAGGGATAAGTAATTATTTTATATTTAAATAAAATCATGAAATCTGAGAAAAGTTAATGAAATAGTGATCGAATGATAAAAAATCATGGTAATGAGAGATTAAATGGAGCAGGAATAATTCCGAAAAACATTCTTCCTATCATATTCACTATACTATTGACACTTAGCAGCTTTCAACTTTTTTATGTTATTAAGGTTGATCATTATAATGCTTACTGTAATATTAAATCTATTAAAGTAAAATGAACAGCATATACTTAATTTACTTTTGTTACATCATATTTAAGTAAACAATTTTATTAAAGAAAATTTCAGTCAACGATCACTATAGCCAATTAATATCAATTGCCTCCAAAAAATTCTGAAACTTTATTGCAAGACCTTATGGGCAAAATGAAATTAAAACTTACATTGAAAAGATGTCACTTCCCCTACTTATTTATTTTTTTAAAAAGGTCAACATTTTCTAGCCATCGGTGGTACACCAGTAGCCAGAAGGGGTAATGATGTCTTTTCAGCATAAATTTTAATTTTATTTTGCCCCTAAGGTTCTACAATGAGTTTCAAAATTTCTTGG
The DNA here is from genome assembly GCA_963855925.1 of Inga laurina. NCBI lineage: Eukaryota > Viridiplantae > Streptophyta > Magnoliopsida > Fabales > Fabaceae > Inga > Inga laurina. The sequence goes on from OY979705.1 coordinate 52,464,227, forward strand.
GGTTATTAGATATTAATTGGGTATAGTGGCCCTTGACTGAAATTTTTCCTTATTATATGCAATTTCTTTAATATTTATAAATATATTTTATTAATGATATATTTAGGATTTATAACTTTGCCATTCTATTTTTTTGCCAGTAAGTCATTCCATATTTACATCTAACTCTTTGTTTTTCCTTACTCTGTTGCATTAAAAGATAAATTATGTGGACGATACAAGAATATACATGTTCTCTGTGTTTTCTTTATTTTTCAACTTTTTTAAAACATTAAGTGCTTGTTTGGTATCAGATTATGTAATGTCAAATTGAACTTTTTATTGTTAAGGCCAATTTACCCCAACACATGGTGTCTGAGATGATTTATGAGAAAATGAGTTTGTGGATTAAATGTCAAAGTTAAAAAAAAGTTGGCTTTTAACTTCTATTTACTAGTGGAAAAATCACTTTTAAGACCGGTTAAAAATAACATTTTAGACCTGTTCTGGATAAGGTCTTGATATAGCCGGTCTTAAAAGTTTACTACTTTTTAGACCAGTTAAGGAACCGGTCTTAAAAAAAAGTTTTAAGACTGGTTATTTATCAAACCGGTCTAAAAATAATTATTTTTAGACCGGTTATCGAAGAAACCAGTCTAAAAAGTTTAACTTTTAAGACCGATTTTCGAAACAATCAGTCTAAAAAGTTCAGAATTTTAAATTGGTTGTCTAAAAAACCGGTCTTAAAGTCTTATAGTAATACTTTAAGACCGGTTTTTTTGACTTTAAGACCGATTTTTAGACAACTGGTCTTAAATGTACTTTTTAGACCGGTTGTGGAAAGAACCAGTCTAAAAAGTTGATTTTATTTAAAAAAATTGTTTCGTTTAAAATATTTACCCAACAAGCCATTTCTCACGTTAAAACATTTCACTCAGCAAGGAGTCATTTCAACAACATCCAAATAAATTATTCTCTTGCACATTATAACACACATCTTATACAGATCAACATTGTCCTTTATTTTCCAATTAGACGAAAGATTCTTAAGAGACAGAAGGAATAGTAATCAACCTAAACTCCACATGTGAGAGACTCAAAATTCATTGGAAAAAAACTCAACTCCCTTGTACTTAAACAGTGTTAGCCGAAATAGGAGCAAGGAAAACAACCATGAATAAACTCACAATCACAGACAGAATCAAAAAATTATGGCCTAAATTAAATACTTTATACACACTCTTCTCAAGCGACCCAAACTAATTGAAATGGAAACAAAGTTAATCATTATCATCTACACTTATTCATTATAGCCAAAATACTTTATACACACTCTTCTCAAGCTGATGATCACTAGCTGGCTTCGGAGCACCTATACTAAGACACCTCATATCCTTTATTTTTCTGTGACGACAACAAAAAAAAGTAGTTTTATATATACCAATAACAATATACATAATTCAAATATAGTTCATGATAATTATTTTAGCTAACTAACCTTCAAAGTAGTTTTATAAAGGGATATCCTCCCATATCCCTTCATGATGATCATTTCTTGTGCCGTGTTCATTGTCTGCTTCATCTTCTTCGTTCAATTAGAAAAAGGAGTCTCAAGAAGATCATTCATTAAATGAATTTCCTGATTAATCTCAATAACCTTTTTTCCTTGAATAGCTATAGACCACATTTTATTTTCCTGATCGGTAATATAGAACACTTATTTCACTTGATATGCCATAATAAAAGGTTCATCTCCAAAACTTCTATTAATCATATCAACCAATGTAAATCCCAACTAATTAATCATCACACCATTGTTGACATCAACCCACTTGCATTTGAAAATGGGAAATTTAAGTTTAACATAATCAACCACCCAAATCTCTTTAATAACCCCATAATAAGGTATTGCTGCCAATCTAGGGTTCTTATCTTTCGAACTAGAGAAGTGCATAGATTCAGCCACTAACATAACCCCATTGTTCTAGATGGTGCTCCTATCTTCAAGGGACTCCATGTAAAACGTATAACCATTGATCATAAATGAAGTCCAAGTTATGAAATCAACTTCAGGACCACATGCTAACCATTTAATTGTATCAGAAACACATTCTTCTCTGTCAACCTTTTGTTTGAACCAATGTGCAAAAGTTTTGTTATGCTCCTTAATTAACCTTTGTTCGGTCATTTGACTATTTTCTTTCCAGAAAATTTCTTTATAAGCATTAATGTAATCTTGAATTTCATCAACATTATTCAAGATGTACAAGTGGACTTGTTGCAATTCATCAAGATCAACACTCTTTACTGTAGCCCCATGTCTACCTCCTTCTTCATCATGACGTTCAGAAAGCCCAACATGTCTTATGTTTACAAGTAATCTTGACAAAACTCCATGGCTTATTCAGAAATATATTTGTAAACAATAAATGCTTCGAGCCGATTTGCATTCTTCACATACCCTTTTAGGATTTTCATAGTTCTTTCAATTGGGAACATCCACCGTAAATAGATAGGGCCACACAACTTTATCTCCTTCACTAGATGAACAATTAGATGTACCATGATGTCAAAAAAAAGAAGAAAGAAAAAGCTTCTCAAGCTGGCACAAGATCATATATCCTTCATTTTTCAGTTCATCCAATCTTTATGCCTCAATGAGTTTACTACAAATAGTACTGAAGAAGAAACAAAGTCCAGTCAAAATATGTTGAAAATCATATTCGGTAATGCCTCGAATAGCTACTGGGAGTAGTTGTTGCATTAAGACAAGACAATCATGAGACTTTAGCCCTAGCTTCCTAAAATTTGAAGAATACCCTGAAGGAACTATGATGCCATGTAAACACTCACAAAGCTTTTTTTCTCATCCTTAGACAAAGTATGAGCAGCTGGAGGACAAAAAGTTCTCTTACAAATCTAATCTTGCCTTCATGCCATCCTTAGAACTACCTTGTATGTTAAGCAGTGTCCCAAAAATACTATCACATATGTTTTTCTCTACATGCATGAAATCAATGCAGTGTCTCACATCAAGATTGGGCCAATATAGAAGATTGAAGAAGGCAGACCTCTTTTTCCATTTATTTTTTTTATTACTATTCTTTGTAGTCTTGCCAAATATAACATTGATATTTTTCTCCTTTTCATAAACTTGCTCCCCAGTCAATGCCTTCGAAGAATCTTCAAACTCTTGTCCACCAAAAAAAGCTCTCTTTAATCTATGACATGGGTGGCCCCATCTAAGAAATCTCCTATGGCCAAGATAAACTGTCTTCCTTCCATGTTGAAGTTGATGGTAGCATGTTCCTTTTTCACAAACCAGACATGTTTTATGGAATTTAACACTATATCCTGACAAGTTTTCATATGCAAGGAAGTCACTTATAATACAAAAGATCATGCTAGCATTTGAAAAACCTCCTTCTAGTTTATGTCAAAAACATCAATACCATCATCCCACAGCTCTTTCTATCTATGTCATTTCCGAGTTGTTTTGATCGCAAAATCAACATAGACAACATGATTTACTTTCGTTTCATGCATAACAGAGGAGATAAGTTGTAAATTACCAACACAACAGGCCATGAAATATGTAAACTACTCAGGCTACCAAAAGGATTCATGCCATCCGTGCTAAGCCCAAGCCTAAGGTTCCTAGGTTCTTCACCGAAGGTAGGAAATAATTGATCGATTTCTTCCATTAAGAAGAATCAGATGGATGTCGAAGCTTTGCATCAAATATCCTCTCATCCATATGCCATCTCAAATTTTTTGCATCTTTTTCATTAGCAAACAAGCGCTTGAATCTTGGTATGATTGGAAGATACCACAACACTTTTGCAGGGGCGTTATTTGATTTGTACCTCAAGGTTTCACATATCGGATAATATTGTTCCTCTTCATACTCTTTTCTATACAATATATAATCATTAGGGCATACATGGATCTTTTTATACTTCATCCCTAGTGAACACAGTATTTTCTTAGCATTATAGTATCGAGAAGGCAACACATTATCATCTGGAAGCATGTTCTTAAAAGCCTAAAGCGTTTCTGAAAAACTCTTGTCGCTCCATCCATATCGTGCTTTCAAACTTACCAATTTCAATACTACTTTCAATAATTGGTATTTTTAACACCCCGGGTACAACAGTGTCTTAGCATCACTACACATATTACCATATGCATGTGATTGCTCAAAAGCCTCTTCTCCTATATCACGAATAATATCATCTATTCGATCATACGTATCAGTGTCATTATCATTAAAGGCCACTCTCCCCTATTGAGATGAACTTGACATTTCTAATTCTTTACCATGCCATACTCATACTGTATAACTCTTACAAAATTCTTCACAAATTAAATGTGTATATATATCTACAGTAATTAATCGCTTCTCATTCAAACATACTACACAAGGGAAATAAAACTTTCCACTACCATCATCGGTATTTCTTCTAGTGAAGTCTAAAAAACCCCTTACCCCATTATCATATTCAACACTCGTTCATTTAGCTTTTATCCAACTATGATCCATATATATATCTAAACACTTGTAGCACCCTATATCCAACAGCAAAAGGATAGACAAAAAATCCAACAACCATAGAGTTTTAGAGATTTCAAATAATTTTAACATACACCATTTGAAACTAGTATTGTTTCAACAAACTAATAACACTGACAATCAAACAATCACACTAAATTAAAACAGAACTTACTCTAAGCCAAATATCACAAGTTAGAGCATCTTATTTACTTTTGGTCCAAAACAAGAAAAACATATATAATAATAAAGCCATCACACATTTTCCCCTTTCACCTTAATTACTTTTTTCTACAATTATTTTGTGTCTAACTATATTGTCAAAGTTAATATTGTTGAGAATAAGCAAATACAAGCTGAAAGTTGAGGGCTTTAATTAACAAAACACTAACCTGATTGAAGACCAAGGAGTGAGCTTCTACCCAAAGTCACGGTGGCGTCAACTGAGGTTAACATGAAGTCCTCAAATTCATGGCACTGACAAAGGGAAGTCATGGCAGAGGAGCATAGTCACTACGGAGAATAGAGGTGGCGGCGGAGAAGAGTAACGATGATCAAAGAACAGCGACAAGTAACATAGCAACAGCAGCGGTAACGACAGAGGAGAATTGAGCAAATGAGAAACGAGGAGTGATGGAGGAGTTCAGAACAAGCAGGGACAAAGCTCACAAAGAAATGGCTACAAGAGAAGAAAGGGTTCAGAGCGTGGGAGTAAAAATACAGGCAAAACGCTCACCTTTTAGACCGGTTTTCCATAAAAACCAGTCTTAAAAGGGTGAAAAAAAATAATTTTTAAATTTTTCATCTTTAAGACCGATTATTATTAATAACCAGTCTTAAAAGTTTTAAATTTTTTATTTTTTAAATATTTTGATATTTTAGACCGGTTTTATTTATAACCAGTCTAAAAAATATTTTTGAGGCCGGTTTTTTGGAGAACCAATCTTATAAGTTCTAATAATAACAAAACTGCCACCAGTCAAATTTTTAAGACCTTATCCGCTATAACCGGTCTAAATGTGACGGTCTAAAAAGGAAATTTTATATTTGAACATTCTAAAACTAACTTTTCAATATATTATTTAAACAAATTTTTATCAAACTGACTTTTTTTAAAAGAGCATACACAAATATAAATCATATAACTCTAATTTATTTTCGCCCTAGTTTCAATTTGCAAAATCCAACTAGATTAAAAAGTCACTTTTGACAATATTAATCCAAACAAACCCTAAAAAATTTCAGAAGTGGGCATGTCATTTGAGAATTTTTTTTCTTTTTTGATACATAAATTTTTGGAAAAGGAGTTTGGCTCACCCACGATCCAAGGGCAGGGCGAAATCTCTCTTCTTCCTAGATTATACCAATGTTGGGCAGGGCAAGCCATCAATTACCCTCGGGCATTTACCTAGGCACCCAGGAGCTAGGATGCCTCCCCAAGCTCCGCAACTGGAACCACAAATAATAAGTGGTACTCCCCAGAGATCAAACACGCTCCAAATGATCTTATGTCTCACCCCTTCGCCAGTTGAACGCACGGATGATGGGTTGAGAAGTTAAAATATAGAAATATAGAATACTAACATAAGAGTATATGGTCCGAAATACAAGTCCAGTCCATTAAGCCGCCCAAATAAGCTTTTGTTCAGTTTTTAAAATAAGAGTATTCAATTATAAATGAGTTCTTCGGCCCGCACTAATAAGCCCAAAAGAAAAGGCTTGAGCTAGCTAGTTGTAAGCCCGTTTTCTTTTTTGTCCCCTAACAAACTATGAAACCGAAACGCATAAAAGAACTTTTACAAGTTTTAGTGTTTTTTATTTCAATTGAAAGTTTAGTTGAATTAGGTCTGAGGTAAGTTTCAGTTTTTTTTTTTTTTTTTGCACTTTATACCTCATGTCAAATGATTAGAGCGAGAAGCAATAATAGGAAAACAAAAATCTTAAAGTTAGACGTATTTCTCTGTAAATTCCAGTATTCTTAGCTCTAACTCATATTTTGAATGAGAAGAAAATTAGGTGGGAAAAATATTGGAAGGAAAAACTTCTAAGAAATTGTAAAAAATAATATATTTTTGGAAGTTTTTTTTTTTTTTTAGTATTTCCACTTACTATTTCCCTCCGTCCAAACATAGCCTAAGAGTGAATGTTTCTTAGATAAAAAACTCAAGAAAGACGAGGTAATCCATGATAACATCCATGTAAATAATACAACTACCAATTATATTGGGAATTTGGTGTATATTCACAATGATAATTTAATTCAAACTAATCATTAGCAATCAACCAAATCACACACTTGAATTGAAAGATCAACAATACGTATTAATACTTGCACACAAACAACGTCAAACATATTAGGTGCTATTCACTACTATAGAATCTTACATATATGAAATTTAATAAATAATGAATATAATGCATAACTGTCATGTATATCGGAGTGGAGTTTGCTCAATAATATATAACGATAAAATTTAACGATTAAATATGCATACCGTCATGCATTGAGAGATGGAATTTGCGTAAACAAAAATATAACAATTGTAATTATTAATTGTATATATTTACTAAAAAAAATGATGATTCTTACAAAACAACTGTTATATAACACTTTCAAATAATTTGTCTTCACAACTTTATATCAACAAAAACAAATACATAATGGTTATAAGAATTAATTGTAAAGTATGATTCTTAAATGCTTGTATTTTTTTTAATAATACGTAATAGTTAAAAATGATAATTGTCATATATAAGAAAGCACTCAAGGTAGGATTGTGAACAAATTTTATTTGATAATATTTTACAGGTCTTCATAAAGAACTGTTATGTTTTCTTTTAAAATACTTAACAATTAAAAATGATAATTGTCATATATAAGAAGGAGGGATTTTGAAAAATATTATTTAATAATACTTGATAGTTCTTCACAAAGAACTGTTATGTATTTTTCACAAATACTTAATGTTTAAAAATAATAATAATCATATATAAGAAGAGGGATTATGAAAAATGTCAAATATAAGAAAATGATATTCTAAAAAACTTATTTGACAATGCGGTTCTTCACAACAAAATCATTAAGTATTCTTTAATATAAAAAAAGCCAGGATTCTAAAAGACATGAAATATAAGAAGGGGGGATCCAAAAAATATTATTCGATAATATATTATGGTTATTCATTAAGAATCGTTAAGCATTTAATATAAAAATGCGGGATCCAAAGAATCGTTAGCAATAAGTACATGATGCTTTCTATGATGATTTCGGGGCCAAAGCAGCCAGGGAACGATATCAATGTATACTTGACACTTTTGATAGAGGACTTAAAGAAGTTGTGGGAGGATGGTGTAGATGTGTTTGATGCATATAGCCAAGAGTCCTTTAAGCTACGTGCAATGATTTTCACCACGATTAACGACTTCCCTGCATACGGGAACTTGTCAGGTTATAGTGTGAAGGGTCATAAAGCATGTCCGATATGTGAAGCAAGCACACACTTCCATCAACTAAAGCACAGTAGGAAAACAGTCTATCTTGGTCATAGACGATTTCTTCCTCGGTTCCACCCGTACCGTAGGTTGAAGAAGACTTTTAACGGTTTGCCGGAGAATGAAATGGCTCCGAAGGCATTAACTGGAGACGAGTTTTATAGTCGGGTGGAAAGAATTGATGCCAATTTTGGTAAGAATCAGAGGACTACGGGTGAGAAGAACATATGGAAGAAAAGGTCAATTTTCTTTGATCTTCCATATTGGCGTAGTCTTGATGTAAGACACAGTATTGATGTGATGCATGTCGAGAAAAATGTATGTGATAGTCTTCTTGGTACGCTTTTGCACATACCAGGTAAGACTAAAGATGGAATTAGTGTGAGACTAGACTTGGTTAAAATGGGAATAAGAAAACGGCTACATCCAAAACTAAGAGATGATGGTAAGAGGGCGTATATGGAGCCAGCAGCGCATACATTGTCAAAAGCTGAGAAAAGAAGTTTGTGTGGGTGTTTACACAGCATTAAGGTGCCACAAGGTTATTCTTCTAATGTGAGCCGGCTTGTGTCAATAAAAGATTTGAAGTTAGTAGGAATGAAGTCTTATGATTGCCATGTCTTAATGCAACAACTATTACCAGTAGCTATTAGAGGCATTATGAAAGATGATGTGTGAAGCACGATAACAAGGTTGTGCAGTTCTTTAATGCTATTTGTAGCAAAGTTATTGACATTAGAATGTTAGATGAATTAGAAAATGAGGGTTATACTATTCTTTGCCAACTAGAGATGCATTTTGCTCCCGCATTCTTCGATATAATGGTGCATTTAATAGTTCATCTGGTAAGGGAGGTAAGACTATGCAGCCCAGTTTATCTAAGGTGGATGTACTCTTTCAAGCGATACATGAAGAACTTAAAAGGATATTCTAAAAATCCTTATCGACCTGAAGCCTCAATTATGGAAAGATATGTCGTTGAAGAGGCTATGAACTTTTGTAAAGAATATCTATCAAGGTCAAAGGCCCAATCTCGTCATGAAAAGGGTACAAGTAAGGGAACACGAGGGCTCAAAGTGAAGAGCATGCGTCATGAAGAGGTGTTGCAAGCACACTTGTATATCTTGAATAATACGGAAAATGTACAAGCATTGGATGGGGGAAGTTCATGAGCGGTGGAAAGATTTCAAGTCCATGCTCACAACCAAGTACGTTTGAGGGCCAAGGAGTCATGAGGATCCTTGTAAAGAGTATTCGTTTCTTTCTCCAAATGACAGGAGGTTGTTTGTCGCATCGCGGCAGGATCCCAATTTCCTGGTACATTGTGTTCATCTTAGTGTTAAACATTTTAGTTGAACTTAACTCAGTTATCATTATTCTTTGTTTATATAGAAATTGAGTCAAGCAAATCAAGAGAGGCGAGTGAAAAACAATTATCCCCATTACATGTCGCGTGGGGGTTATCGGAAGCTCGAAAAGAAGATGATGCAGGCAGAATTGCAAAAATTGGAGGAAGCAGCCCGAGAAGATCCTAGTATAGTCGTGCAGGCGCCACCTCCTCCCCCGTGTCACAAAAAATGGAAAGCAGGGAGGATAAAGGGAGAGAAATATATAAATCCAGTCGTTCCTGATGTCGCTAAAAGGATTGTGAGTATTTAATAACAAGTATATTTAAATGTGTTTCATTTTTCTAACGTTGGTGGCATGTAATTACTTTCTATTTATCTATTGTATGCCACAGGATAAACTTGAAGAGCGGAGCAGCCAGGGTTCCTTCACTCAAATTGGAAGAATGGACATCTTAGCCACGGCGCTTGGTAATCTAGATCACCCTGGTCAAGTTAGAGGGGAGTCAAGGGGAGTTAGTCTCTCTAAATACTTTGGATGAGGTTCACAAGCTTATAGATGAGGTGAAATGAGTCAGGAGTTTGTGGCCAAGGTTCGAGAGGAAATCCGAGCAGAGCTACGTCACTCACTTTGAGATGAGCTTAAAGAAGAGTTGTTGAGTGAGCTACGTGGTGAGATGAGTACAATGGTGTTGTCTCACATGCAAGGCGGGATGTGTAATATGGAGCCTAGATCTGAGGTTTGTAACTAATTTCATTTAACATTATATTGAGTTTTTCCTTACGTTATTTTAATTAATTCTTTCATTTCTCTTACTCAGGAATCCCCGGCCTTTCCCAGCACCAAAGGCAGTTACAATCTGCCAGAGGTTGGACATGGCGACCATGGTCCTTCACTAGAGCGTGGAGAACCATGCACTCTGTATTTGGAAGTCCCGTACCTGCGTGCTGTTGCTGATGCTGTTGTATACAGCCATGCCACCACCCACCATAATAACCAAATCGGGGACGATCAACGTAAGGTCAATGTGACAAGTGTTCGACTAGGGGAGGAAGGTGTAGATGTCCCATTCCCCGATGGTGATGTTGCCAATCTAGGTCAGGCAACAGGATCTTTCATCTTGTGGCCTAGACATCTTGTTCAGACTGTGCCAATCCCTCCAATGGTAGGAAACACCTTACTGTTACTTGATCCTTGACATTCTACTTATAATCTTTATTTTGTGTATTACTAGGAACAAGATGATCCGACAAAATTTCGCTTTTTAGCACGACTACAAAATATTCATCAAGACATAAACAAGGTCGACATGCAGATGCCTTGTGAGATTGTGGGTCACAGAATCTCATATAATTATGGACTTGATAACAAAGATATTAGAGAGTTCCTATCTTTGGAGGAGATTGACGTAGGATGGGTCACATTTGCAATCATGTGAGTTTAGTTATAATTTTTAATTGTAATTAATGCATTGATATTTAGGGGTTTTAGGTTTCTACATTTACTGTGTCATTTCTCATTTCATTTATGTGGTAGCTGCTTCCACAAACTGTGTGTGGAACGAGGGATCGGCAGTACATATGGCTTTCTATGTCCTGGCACTATGTCACGGCGTAATAGCCAAAGGTTGGAAGATTGGATGAGCTATGTAGGCTATACAATAGGCGAGACCCAGCTACCTTGTTATCTGGCACCAATTGTTGAAGGGCAAGTAACCTTATTTGATATATTTATACACGTTCACTTTGCTAAATAGTATCATGTTATCTAACCTCATTTTAATCTATATATGCATGTGATTATAGTTATCATTGGAGTCTCTGTGTTCCTTGTCCCTCGATCAACGTCATCTTTTGGTTTGACTCATTAGGTCGCAAGCCAGACCCAGATATCAAAAACATTTTTAACACGTAAGTAAATTTATTTGTCCATCATTTATTTTTTATTTTACTCAATTGTTTTAATGTCTTCTGTTTATCATTTTAATTATTACAGTGCACTGAAGACATATTATATAATGGGTGGGAAGCGTGAAGGTAAAGGTGGTCATACAAAGTGGTTACAGCCAAACGTAAGTTCTTTACATTCAAGTTCTTCGATTGACTATTGCTTTACATAGGCCTTTATTCTTTTTGACCATTTGCTTTTGATGTATAGAGTCCTCGGCAAGCAGGGAAAACTGATTGCGGCTTTTATGTTATACTATATATGTATAACATCATATTCTCTGGCCTTATTACAAATTTTGAACAGGTGATCATTTCTTGATTCTCAATTGAATTTCAGTTCTTTTCATGTGATTGAATTGTTAGTTATTTCATTCAATTTATTTATTTATGTTAACATATTCTCCATTTTACGTACAGATTTTTGGTAATCAGGACCCCTACACAATCGAAGACATTAATTTGATCCGAGACCTGTTGTCAGGACATCTTCTACAACACATAGAGGGGTGATGATGTGTAGAGGTTCCTTCACATATTGCAGTGTTTTATACAGTGCATAATTGTCTTTTTGTTCCATACTACCAGTTGAATACTAAAATCCCTAATTCAACTCAAATGAAAGGCATTTAATGAGCAGAAACATGATTACCCATGTTGTGACTTAAGCCCTGCTTTTAGATTCATCAAATTCACTTAAAAGAGCATGAACATTTAATGAATGAAGGTAGATTTTAGTCACAGTAATATTCCCTTCCTGCTGTTTGATCTTTTCTTACTCAATATATATTAGGTTGTTCAGTTTTCTTTCAAAGATAGATACATAGTTTAGCTGATGGTTTGTAGATTTTTGGTGACATTTTGTCCAGGTAATATAGCAATGATTTTTAAATACAACGATTTATGTAAACAGTTTTCCTCCTTATTACAAGAGGTTGTGTGCCTTTAGATCATTAGTGGATTAGAAGAATAGTTGCTATGAGTTTTTTTGGGAAGCTCAGAGTACAAAGTCTCTGTTAGTTTTTTTGCCAAATCCTTTCAATCTCATTTATCATAGGATATTATTTTACACAAGGATCTTGTCTGAATGTCCTTCTTACCCATATGTTTTGGATCATGACAAGGAATTTCATGGAAGCATGTCATCTCTTTGGCTATATGATTGTCATGATTTAGTTTGAAAGTTTAAGTTTGAAAATTAACTAATGATGACGGATAGGAATTTCATGGAAGCATAGGCATTTCTGGGTTATGTTGGTGCTTTTCCAATGGCATTATATAGATGGTTGTATCCTGTAAAACGTGAATTCAAAAAAATAGAGATACACAGTCGTTGTATCTCTATTTTTAAAAAAAAACAGATAGAACGACTGTTCTGGAAAAAAACAGTCGTTGTATCTCATATACAACGACTGTTTAATAACAGTCGTTGTTTCTTGAACTTTCAACGACACTCACATACACGTCCCCTTGAAAACAGTCGTCTAAAGGGTATAAAAACAGTCGTTAAAAGTGTCCCCTGCAGTAGTGAAAGAGAGATCAAGAAATAGAAATATGTATTTTGTAACTTAATTGAATAATCAACTTGGTGACATCATTGTATTGGCATGATTTTAGTGGTTAATGAAGCTTTTCAGGCTTGATTCATGTGTACTGAAATGAATTTATCAAAATGAATGTATATCATTGGTAGTTATCATATTTTGCACCAGCATGCGATTGACAAGTGCAAGGGAATGCACTGGAAGTTGACAAGTGTATGTGCATTCGTTGACAAGTCATGAGAGAGCTAAGAATGACAGTTCTATTTTATTTTATCATAATACTAGGCCCATATAACATGAAATTATAAAACAAACATGTAATATCTAACCTTATTTAACTGTGGAAGAATATGTGAATTTAAATTTAATTATTGACATGTAAAGGGGAATAAACTGACAAGTGCAAGGGCATCCGTTGATAAGGTGTAAGGGCTTCGTTGACAAGTTATGGAGCTAAAAATGATAACTCTATTTTTTGTCAAAGCAGGCCTATAAATTTGTCAATAGACACCCATGAACTTATCAGTGCAATCTCTTGCACTTGTTAATATATCTTCGTATATGTTTATATATTGTGGTCAAAGTGCAATCAGGTTATAAATAAGTTAAATTTTATATTATATGGACATATTATTTTGACAAACAAAAGAGTTGTCATTGTCAATTGCTTCACTTGTCAACGTAGGCACTTAGATTTATTAGTGGACACTTACGAACTTATTATTGGACGCTCATGGATTTGTTAATGCAATGCCCTGCACTTGTTAATACATCTTCATGTATGTTTACATAATAAGGTCAAAGTGCAGTCAGTTTATTAACAACTTTTGTTATGAAAATCTCATAGTAATTATGTGGACATATTATTTTGACAAACAAAAGAGTTGTCAATGTCAACTTCTTGACTTTTTAATGCAGGCACATAGACTTGTTAATAGATGCCCATGGACCTGTCAATATATTTTCATGTATGTTTACATAATTTGGTCATATTGCAATGAGTTTACAAGTACTATTATAATAATAACCACTCATATACAAAAATTTTGTATAAGCTTAATTAACCAGTAATATCATGTCAATACAATATGAGTCACTAAGTTGATCCTAAGTTACAAAATACATTTCATAAATATTCATGACTAATCCTAGTTACAATTGAACTTGTTTGTCTTTTTTTTTTGTTTAACTATTTCGTTGAGTAGTATGGCATAATGTAACAGTCATCCTCTTGAAATGACTTGAACTCATCATCATTCTCCTCCTTCCCCTTCTTCTTTTCCTTATAAAATTCTTCAGTAAACAAAGTGTGATGAAAGAAGTTTGAACATCTCGTCTTACTTCATAAGATCCAATTCCAAAGAGTACACTGTGCATGAAGTCACCTCTCTTTTCAGTTTACGCACATTTTTCCTCTTGCCTTTCAACTTTTACTGCAACTCCCATGCTGGTTTAAAACCAAGTAGGCAGGCAATAGTGAGGCCAATAAAAAGATCAGAAACCAAGTTCACCCAACCCACTGAACTATGTCGTTCACCTCTAATTGCCTGGCCTGTCAAATAAATGAAATATAAATTTTATGAACTCAAAAAGATAAAGAAAGAAAAATAAAAAGGCATCTCAATTTAAAAATGATTTGTAAATAACAAGTGAGTTGTCAAACCTTATATTAACACTAACTAATAGGTTCTAATTTATTATTTAAAAGTTTCTAAAGGAAGAAACATATATCCATACTTATATTACAAATTATTTATATGTTATAAAAGTCTCTAGCCCTGTTACAATCAAATTCCTTCCATATTTGAATTCATCAAAGATAAAAGTTTCTAGCCCCCTGTTACTGCACAATAGAATTTAGCAGCATGTGTTCACAACTAAGAGGGCATGCATTGACAAGTCAATGTGTCATTAATGACAAGTGAGGGCATCATAATTGACAACTCTCTAACAAGCATCTAAAATGTAACTATACCAGTTTCACAGCCCATAAAAAAACCTATACATGTTACATTCATTCAAATCTCTAGTATAGATTACAATGAAACTCCACACTTCTTGCCAATTCTTGAAATATTAGAGTTTGGGTTTGCATCACAGTGGATTTAATGCAATCTACTTTTGCCGTTGATTTTTGGACATTGGTTTTCTTTCACCAGCAAGAGTAAGGGATGCAAGCTGATAAGTTTCACTAGAACAGAAACTTAAGGATATCACTTGAAAATTGGAAGGACCTAGAAAAAGACTTAAAAAAAAAAAGATATCCACATAAATTTGACTACGCCTGCACTTAATAGACTTTTTTTAATCTTATGATATAGTTAAGGTGGCTCCACAGAAATGAAGACTGAAAATTAAATAGGCTAAACTATACATTTTTCTTTAGTGAACATAAAGAATATTATTAAAGTGTGCCCTTGCAAACTAGTATTTAATACTGTATCTGTAACATTTTGTTTTCTCCTGCTTAATAAAAGAGTAATTTGCCGATTCAGTCTGTTGTTTTGCTCTTTATAGGTATCTTTCTGCAGTTTTTGTTGGAGACGCTTATACATGCATTGCTGGAATGACCATGGCTGTAGTTGGGATTTTAGGCCATTATAGGTAAAACCTTAAACTTCTATTCTTCTCAAACTAAAGAACCAATTTTTTTTGGCTCTCCCCATGGGTGTGTAAGGCTACCTAGGTATGATAAGTATGACTAAACTATACTGGGAACATTATAGAATTCGTAATCGTTGAAACTTAGGTACTTCCTTTTTATGCTGGTCTGACTTGAATAAATTCTTCACTTAAAATTCATTGTCACCCTTAGCTTCCAAGGGTGCTCTCATCTGTGAGAGCTATAAAACATTTGCTGAGGGCACGAAGATTCAGTCAAGAACTGGAAATTTGGAATACTAATTACAAAATACCAAAAAAGGAAAGCGTGTTTCGTGTAATCATAAACTTCCAAGTGATCAAAAGCTTATTAAATTAAAATCTTAAGCTTATTTAAACTGTCATCTTCCCTTCTACAATACTCACAGAACCTACATGACACCAAAAATTATTAAAGCTCAGAAGAGATGAGTTTTCAAAGGTACCCCCACACCTACAGCATTTAACAGCAGCAACGGAAGAGGAGAAGAAGAAATTACATGTTCTAGCAGCAAACCAAGCTTCAATTGTACCCCACGAATGCAGTCAGCGAGGAGAAGAAAAATCAAAAGGAGTTACCCCTCCATGTTTCTTCGGTGGCTGACGTCGATTGAGAAGGAAAAGAGATATAATAGCGACATGAAATCTAATATAGAGGAGGAAGACAACCACAGATGATCTCTCTTTCTTCCTAGTTTCCGTTGACTTTTCCTGCACTCGTATGGCTCTCTTCTGGTGACGGACACGGTAACGTGACGGCGAGGAGATGACATTGATGAGGCAAACCACGATGCTGACCATGATAACTTTAGGTGGGAGGGGACGCTGACCGGTCTTCCACGACGTTTACTCGACGGCGACCTGCGACGAATGGCGGTGGGGCAGAGAGAACGAGAATTGGGGCTACTGGGGGGAGAGGAAGCACAATTAGAGTTTTGAATTGTCTGCCTTTTTCTCAAATTCATTAAGGTTATTTTGGTCTTTTCACAATTGGATTTTATTATCCAAATGTGTCATGGGACTTCAGTGCAAATTAGAGATTTCAAATAGCCATTGATCATATTTCCTTTAGTTTGGGGCTTGAGTGCACTAATTTCCAATATTTTTTCATGAAGAACGAGAGGAAGGAATGAACTGTATGGTCGACATCACTTACCTATAATTGATAATTTTTTGTAGTCAAAATTTACTTTTAAAAAATATACAAGTATACAGTAACAAAATTTTCCATTTCCCTATATCGCAAGTGGTCCCCCACTATAGAGCATGTGTTCCAAAGCCAATTTTGGTTGTTAAATGATGCGTTCTCATCAGATCTGCTTCAAAACACATGTCTTCTCTTTCCCCAATATATATATGTGCTTTTCACCACTCAAACTGCAGTCTCCAGATACCCTTCAATATTATTATTATATCTTCTGATCTCCACACAACTCTAGATTTCCTAGCTAGGTTAGTTCATATGCATATATGTATATTGTAAGGCCAAGACTCTCATACTACATATATCATGAGAGTTTCAAATCTGGGTTTTGATTTATGTTTCTGACATTAATGTTGCAGGACATATGGATGATGCTGAAGACTTCCACGGCCAATTTTGTCACATGATGATGTCTTTTGATGAGGAAGACGAAGAGTTTCTCAGAAACATTCTTCAGCAGCAGCCTGCAGCTGGTGGAAATAATATTAGTAGTAATAATAAGAATAATAATCACTTGTCTTCTTCTTCTTCTTCTCAAAGCAGAGATAAATCATCCTTTCCCACCGTCGATTTCTCCATCGACAGCTCTGGCGGCAACCGTCATGGTGGAGGTGGTTCAAATGAGGACGACAAAAGCCGCGTGTTGTCTGCTAATAAAGCACGCATTTTAGCATTTGATCAATCCAAAGTATTACCAGCAGAAGAAGAAGGAATCCCAAAACGCGAAGACTTGAGCACCTCCGAACTTTGTTCATTAAAAAGAAACAGAGAACAGACATGTAATAATGTTGTTGAGTCAAGAAAGAAGACTAGAAGCAGTTCGGAGACAGCGAATCACATCATGGCCGAGAGGAGGAGGAGGCAACAACTCACAGAGAGATTTATTGCACTCTCTGCAACTATTCCGGGCTTGAAGAAGGTCAGTTTTTTCTTTCAAAAAAAAAAAAAAAAAGGTCCATTGTTCTTCAAATTCTCAATTAATTAATGGCATGTTTCTATTTTATCCATCATTACATTCTACATAACAGTGTCATTTTGATATCTTACAAGGTTGAGTTTTTACAATTTTTGAAAAAATAAATTATGACTACAAAATTTAGAGTTATTTTAAAAATCATAAAAATTCAAAGTTGCATTATTTCTTACCCATAAAATATCAAAATATCACTAATTCTATGTAGAAACATATTATCAATGAAAGAAAGAAAAAATATTTAGCAGTTTGGCGCATTATTAGAGACCCTTTGCCTATATTTTTCATGTTTATATAACAAGAGTAAATGGCAAAAGGGAAAAAATACGGGGAGGAGAAAATAACCAGAAAGAAAAAAGAAAAAGGTTGTCTTTTAGAATGTGATGTGACCGACTTGAATCACATTCAAACTTGTTGATCCCACATCTAAAAAGATAAAGTTGGTTTAAATTGAAATAATCATTTCGAAGCCATAATTGTTGTTGCATCATCATCATCATCATCATTTGATAAATATAGATGGACAAAGCCACGATTCTTCAAGAAGCGACGAAATACGTAAAGCAGCTTCAAGAACGAGTCATAGACCTAGAGAAACAAAATAGCATAATAATAAACACTTCATCATCATCTTCAGATCAGAAATCATCGATGAGATCGGTAAAGAGATATTGTGAGCTACACAGAGTTAATATTAATGATGATGATGATGATAAGTATTGTGAAGCCAAAAATGAAGTGTTGCCTCAGATTGATGCAAAAGTGTTGGAGAATCAAGTGCTGCTTGGGATCTATTGCGAGAAGCAAAAGGGCATTGAGTTTAAAATACTGAATTTGCTTGAGAGTTTTCATCTTCATGTCACTAGTAGCAGCGTCTTGCCATTTGGGAATTCCACTCTTGGTATCACCATCATTGCCCAGGTAATTAAAATATTTTAATTTTGTCTTTTTAACTTAGAATGGTATAATGTTGAATAGATCTTAGGAGAAATAGCTGAAAAATATCCTATTATAAAATTTATTGCCAAAGGTATTTGAAATTTGTTTAAGAACTTGAATATAACCTATCTTCAGTGGGTGTAATTCTTTAGCTATGTTCAATGTATCTTCTATTATGTGCAAAACCAATCTATTTTCAATTATGTGCAAAACGGAACACATTTGCATATAACTAAAAATATGTTGCACACAGTTAAAGAATAATTACAGCCACTCAAAAGACCTATATATGTCCTTAGATATCTTTGGGCAATAAATTCTCAGATAGATTTAATGAGATTTAGGGTTTGTTTGGTATGAGGGAAGGGGAAAGGAGAGAAAGTGTTTTTGAGTTGGATTTAAAAAATATCAAAGAAATGGGATTAAAAACTTTTAATTAATTTTTTTTACCTTTATCTTACATCTTTTCTTTATTAAACTTTTGTAATCTCACTTCTCTAATTTTTTTAAATCCAAAAATTTTCTCTTCTCTCCCATCCCCTTCAAATCTGATCCCTCATACCAAGAAGTGGGGCATTAATATTTGGAAATGAGCTATAAATAACATCATATGATCATGTGTGTGTGTGTTATGAGAAGTTGAAATCTTGAATTATTGTCATGGCTTGATTGATTGCAGATGGGGGAGGAAAAAAGAATGACAGTGAATGAAGTGATGAAAAATCTACGACAAGTGCTATCAAAGTCGCAGGAAGAAGTTGATCCGTACTAGTGTATCAATCATGTTTGTTATTTATATATTATTTTGTGTGTATTTGGATTAACTTTTTTAGAATAGCTTTTATGATTTACGAGATAAATATGTGAAAAGAGTCTTATCTTGATTTGTGAAAAAAGGGCTTTTAAAACCGTGGTTTGTCCCTTTTATCGACTTGGGATGTTTTCTCATTTCTTAGAGAGTACGAAGTTGCTGTTCTATCAATAATTTTGTTGATGATGGGTTTGTTCATAATAACATGAATGAATAGTCGCATTTAGACTTGGATTCTCTTGTAGATCGTGCGATCCTATTATTGCCCCAATTAATAAAGTTACTATTGGTGAATTAAAACCAAATAAAATTAAAATGAAGTTATGGGCATTGTTGTCAAATTTAAGAGTTAATTCTTCGAAAGTATCATTTTTACGTTTTTAACTTACAAAACCAAATCGAGCTATTGATAAACTTGTATTAGTTTTAAATTCGGATAAACTCATAAGTTTATACACCGAGTTTACTATTCTTATATTTCCAACTTATAAAACCGTCTTAACTTTTTTATATGGTCATACTTAGCAACTTTATATATGATTTTTACACAAATTTCTTTATTAAATATGATAAATTATAAATGTTTATGTATTTAATTTTAATTATTTAAATTTAAAATATATTTAAATCAAATTATTATCATTTTTTATATTTTAATTATTTTATTATATACTATAAATATCTATTTAATGAGAACAGTAAACTCTTATGAGATCACGATTTAAATTTGCGTTATTGAGATGATTCTACTTAAATTCACTAGTTTAACAACCAGACAATATGAGAGTGTTAGATAAGATAAATTGATAAGTTGTCGTTTGCTCATCACATCATCTGTTTTTTTTTCCCCCAACGGCTCATCGCATTATCACCCGTATCAAAAGAAGCAAAAACATTATAATTGTAGGGTTGTACGGTTTGATTCTGTCACAAAATTTTATGAGTCTTGTTATTCATGAAATTATAAAAATATGAAAAAGTTCGCTTGAGAATATTTTAATGTCATTACCTCAATAAATAATTAAAAAATACTTAATCATCATTCTACTTTTGTCTAATATTTATGGTAATGTTAATTTCCCCTTCAATTTACCACTCTTTTTTTCCATCAATTTACTACTCATTATACGCTTATCATTGCATATTTTAAAACCATTGTTTTGCATACAAATTAAAAGTGCTTTTTCCCCCTTAAATCCAAACACACAATCAAACGGGAAGTGCAAATGCAAGTGTGTGTGTGTGTGTAGATCATGCATATTTTTATATTTTAACCTTGGGTTAAGGTGTAAAAATATACATGTACTTTTTTTCAAAGTGCACCCAACACCAAATACTTCTTTTAGATGTAACAGTGATTATGTGGTTACAAAATAGGTACAAAACTACCCTTTGACCGTTAGTTTGACTTTTTGACCCTGAAAGTGATGACGTGTATGATGACATGGACATTGGAGTGACATTCTGAAAAATAAAACTTGCTGACTGGTGAAGTTTTGCAATTAATATTACCCACATTTCACTAGTTTAATACCACCTTTGCTGAAGTAGATTCAAATCTGAATGTATAGTGCTTAACTCACTCAGCAAAGCTGCTGCCCTAAAAAACATACTAATTGCTCAATTTTTTCCCAACCCGAAATTCCCAATATTATTAAATTAAAATCATTATAATACATATATTATATTACTAATGTTTATTAAATTATATGATTTATTAGGAAAATTTGATTTTCAGCAAGTTTTTTTTTTAATGTCACTCCAACGTCCATGTCATCATACACGAAATCACTTTCAGGATAAAAAAGTCAAACTAATGGTCAAAAAGTCAAACTAATGGTGAAAGGGTAGTTTTGCACCTATTTTGTAACCACATAGTCACTGTTGCACCTAAAAAAAGCATTTGGTGTTGGGTGCACTTTGAGAAAAATCACATGTGTATTTTTGCACCGTAACCCTTTTAACCTTTATAGTAATTAGTACTTAAATAATACATACTTAGGTCATATTCCTTATATTCATTGTATTGAATTGGGTTAAGGGGAAATTTTGTTCCGAAAGTTTTTCAAGGGGCAATTTTGCTTCAAAAGTGTCAAAAAGGGGTAATTTTACCTTTGCTGTTATTCCAGTTAATTTTGACCATTAGTTGACCAAATATGTTAAGCTGACAATCTACATGTCATCCACGTCATTTTTGTTAAAGTGTAAATTTACCCTGAAAGTTTTAAATCTAACTTTAAAAACAATGAAGTAGATGACATATGAATTTTTGGAGCAAATTTGTACCTTAACAATAATGACGTCGATGACATATGAATTGTTAACTCAATATATTTTGGTCAACTAACGGTCAAATTTAATTGAGATAACGGCCAGAACAAAATTGTCCCCTTTTTACCCCCAAAAAACTTATGGGGAAAAATTGCCCCTTAACCCTATTAAGTTTTTCAATCAAATATGAGCATGTTTTTTTGCATGTGGGTTTATAGTTTACTGATAATATCTTGAAAATAAAATACTTGATTGAAGAACTTGACATAATAGATATAAAGGACTTGATTTAAGCATTTTTATTAGTATTTTCCTACAAGGTAAGAAGAATATTCTCTTCAAATAAGTAGAAAAAATAATGGCGGAAATTATATTAATTTTTAATATAGGATTCAATTATACATATATAATTTAACTATTACTCTTGAGGAATATTTTCATTTGATCAATTTTTTTTTTTCAAAACAACATTAATTACCATTTTTTAACTATAACCATACAGTATTCTACTAGTAAACAATTAGACACTTTTACTTAAAAAAAGAGAGAGACACTAATCCGCGAACTTCAATTAATTAAATTAAGGGTACGTTAAAATTTTTTAAATAAATTTAGACAGCAATTGTATTTCTCAATTATTCCAAACACATAAGTAATATTTTTTTTTTTGTTAGAACATAAGTAACAAATAAAAATAAATAGAGAAGAAGCAATGGTAAAACAAATTAAAGTAGCAAGATAGTCATATGTTTTCCTTTCGCAGCAAATATGTGAAAAGAATCATATAAATCATGATATAAATATTATAAGTATAACTGACGATGAATATTGTATATATATCTATATATGAATACATGATTAATTATATTAAATATTCTTAAAAAACTATTACATTTTAATTAAAAAATTATTCATTTTTTAAATTGTGATAAATAACCATTCGATATTTGAAATTACATTTAACATTGATTAATCTGAATTCAGGTCAGGGATTAGCTCTCTCTCTCTCTCTCAAAATGTCTTTTAAATTTATCAACATCCAAACTCAACCTCATACTTAAACAATCATATTTTCTTTTAAATTAGGATTTAACCTATTATATTCGCAATCATCGAATTTAAATTTTGAAAGAGAAACATGAGTACATGACCAAAATATACGTATAAATCAAATATGAAGACTTAGATGTTGGCCGTAAAGGGCCGCAAAGGAGCGTGACAAGACAATATAATTTGCAAATATTTTTATTACATATCAACAATTGAAGATCATATGAAACTAGAAAAAAGATCGATGAGCCCGTGCTACCTAGTTAGGTAAAATTTAAAATAGACTTTACCCAAAAGAGAAAATTGTGTGGTGAAATATTCCAAATGTTTACACTTTATCCAACTCATACGACTGATTGTGATATAAATTAACTAAAGCGTTTTTTATTCTTCTTCTTGACCAAGTTGTGTTCTATGGAAAGTCCTTCATATTAGACTTTACAATCATTTCTTCTTTTAACGTTTTGTGGCCAGCGGTCAAATTTCCCCGTGGTGCTCTGTGAAAGATACATTGTTTGTGTTCTAACAACCAAACATGAAACCATCTCCCCCAAAATCTCGCCAACTTCTAATATTGTACCATTACTCTTCAATCTTCACAAAATGAATGGTCTAATCTATGTCGTCTAAAATCTCAATGTTATTTCTTTTCGATTTTTTTATATGAAATATGCATTTCATTATTGTCGCATGCAAGAGTTATTTTCACTCCATTTCTTTTTTTTTTTTTTTACCCAATTTAAAGGGACATATACTAAGGTGTGAGATTGTAAGTTAAATCAAACATGTGAGCTCCAACTTTTAGACGGGAAGCCTTTGTATCACTTGGTTACAAGGCCATCAACATTTTAATACCTCCGGTCCTATTTATAAACAACTTTCTCTTTCATAGGGTTAATCCCTTTTATAAGCAACTTTCACTTTTTGTCTGAAAATATAAGCTTCATTTTCCTATTTAGCCCTATTAAATACTTATTCTTTCTCATATTTCATACTCATTATCTCTCATATTTTTTATCTATTCTCTCTCCTATACTCTTTTCATAAATAGGGGCATATATGAAAAAAAAAATATGACATTTTTGACACACTTATTGCTTTTAACTGCCAGTTCGTTTTGCGTAATCAAGGAGAAAATTACTTATAAATAAAACCGGAAGGAGTACATGTATTATACATAATTTTTCGTTGGTCCCATTGGAACTTGTGTATTTAATTTAATAATCTTGGACTAACTTTCTCCATTTGTATGTTATAAATATATATATATATATATATATATATATATATATATGTGTATATACTGTGAATAATTTAGGGCACACATGTGAGTACGAGTGAACAATCAAATTGTCCCTACAAAACCGGATCACATTAAAAACTATGTTTACGTTACACAACAAAGACAATGACAGCTAGAGGATGAACTATGTATAACCCAACAAGTGTTATAATTTCGACCTTGGACCACTTCCCAACACCTTCTACAAACCTTTTGCACATATATAATATAAATTTAATAAAAATCATATTCCTTATTATGAGCTATAAATTAATAATATATAAATCATGTGAAAACACAAGAATGGGACTTAATATAGTGATATATAAGTGTGAATGTGTATAGCAGTAATTGGGGTATTTTCCCCAGCATCCTTATATTCAATCTAGGGCAAAATTGTCTTGGATTTTGAGCGTGAAAACAGCCCATGAAATGAAAAAGATAGAAAAGTCATCTAGGAAAACATTACATGGAGTGAAAGAGATAGAAAAGGCCTCATGGGAAAACTCTAACAACCATAGTTACATAAAAATAATAATAATTCGCTTATG
Source organism: Inga laurina (assembly GCA_963855925.1). Taxonomy (NCBI): domain Eukaryota; kingdom Viridiplantae; phylum Streptophyta; class Magnoliopsida; order Fabales; family Fabaceae; genus Inga; species Inga laurina. Next base: position 52,488,808 of record OY979705.1, read on the forward strand.
ATAATTTTCGGACAGCTCGGGATAAATATTCTTGATATCTTCCTTTAACTTTTCTTGAGCCGTACATATATAAGCTAGCCCTTTTCTCGTCAAGATTTTCAACTTAAAACTAAAACCTAATACTCCCCCCGGTCCTTAGTATAGGATCAAAAACGTGTTCGAAGAGGGTGTAACTTAATCGAACCCTTATTACTCTCATTCCTAAAGTATCAAGCCCGGAGAAACTAAAGGAATTTCGGTTAATAAGTTTATGTAAGGTACTATACAAGACTATTACAAAGGTCCTTGCTAATTGTCGAAGCTCCTTCCCAATTTAATTCTTCCCAATCAGGCGAGCTTTGTGGGTGGTCGTAATATTACCGATAATATTATTGTGGCTCAATAGGTTGTCCATTCTATGCGATGTAAGCATGGTTCAGAAGGATGGATGGCTATTAAAGTGGACCTTGAGAAGAAGGGATATGATAGGCTGAAATGGGAATTTATTGAGGGCTCTCATATGGATGCTGGGCTGCCAGAGCAATTTGTGAAGGCGGTAATTCTATGTGTTACTTCTTGTAGTATCAGTGTGGTTTGGAATGGTACAAGAACAGAAGAGTTTATACCTACACACGGTATTAGACAAGGTAATCCTTTGTCACTTTATCTTTTTGTCGTTTGCATGGACTGGTTATCTCAAATGATTGCTAAGAAGGTTGAAGCTAGAAGGTGTAAGCCTATATGAATGGGGAATAATGGACAAGCCTTATCTCATCTCTTCTTTGCAAATGACTTAATGTTATTTAGCACCACCAACGCCAACTAGGTGCAATTAATCAAAGATACATTAGATGAGTTTTGTCTAAGCTCAGGCCATAAGGTGAGTAATAATAAGACATAATTTTTTTCTCGATGAATGTGCTGAATGATTAAAAAGAATGGATTAGCAATGAGTTGGGATTTAAGAGGACAGATGATCTTGGGAAGTATCTAGGCGTTAAGCTAGGGACATATGAGTATATTGAAGAGAAGGTGAGAATGAGATTATCGGGGTGGGGGGAGGGGGGGAGCCAAGGCCCTTTCCCTTGCAGGTCATAGCACACTTGCTAAATCTGTTCTCTCCGCTATCCCATCATATGCCATGTGAACTACTAAATTACCCAGTAGGGTGTGTGGTCGTATATTGAGAAGCTCCGAGACTTTGTATGGGGTAGCTCAGCAGAAGGGAAAAAAGTGAGTTTGATGAAATGGAATGAAGTGTGCCAGCCCGTCATAACAGATGGTTGTGGTCTTAAAAAAATTGAGCAACAAAACAACGCTTTCATTATGAAATTAGGTTTCCAAATTCGTACACAACCGGACTTGCTAGGGGTCCATCTTTTGAGACACAAGTATGGCTAGGATGATTTTCAGGGGCCTTATAAGCAGAACCGATATATAGCAGTTATTGGGGTATTTTCCCCAGTATCATTATATTCAATCTAGGGCAAAATTGTCTTGGATTTTGAGCGTGAAAACAGCCCATAAAATGAAAGAGTTAGAAATGTCCTCTCTAGGAAAACTCTCTATGAAGTTAAAGAGATAGAAAAGGCTTCTTAGGGAGACCTCTAACAACCATAGTCACATAATACAAATTCGTTTTTAATAATTTCTCGACACCTCGGGACAAATATTCTCGATATCTTCCTTAAACTTTTCTGTAAATGTAGGGTCATTGAGCCGTACATATAAGCTAGCCCTTTTCTCTCAACTTTCAACTTAAAACTAAAACCTAATACTCCCTTCGATTCTTAATATAGGATCTAATTTGGAAGTTTATTTTGGCCCTAAATATAAAACTTATTTCTCATATTTGTCAGTCTTTTCCATATTTACCAATATTTGTTCTCCCTCAACAATAATCAAGAGAACTGTGCATGGGAATTAAGGAAAATATTTTAGTGTTTTAGTAAGAAAAAGTCATATTAACTAACTAAAATAACTTCATTAATATAATCAAATTAAATAAACAAGTCTTATATTAAAGGTCAAAGGATGTATTAATGGGGGGTGTTTGGGGGACACCACATTTTAACTCAAAACCTCAAGACTTGAGTTTATAGATAGGGGAGAGAACGAATGAGAGATTGGGTGAGGCCACATTTTAACACAAAACCTCAAGACTCGAGTTTATAGATCTTTTCACTCTATATGTTAAGCCCAACTTTATCTGATGTGAGACTTCCTGCATCAACTAAGTCTACTTGTGACACTTGAATATCCTAACAAATTCATTTCACCTTGACTCAGTTAATGTGTTGTTATATATGTTTTTCCAGACTATAGAACAAGAAAGGAGAAACATACAGAACTTTATTATTGTTTAGGAAGTGGGTATGGGAAAAAAGTTTTCTTTACCCCCAAAAAAGATGAACAAAATCGAGGAGAGGAATAATACTATGCATTAACAATTATGATTTCATCATATATATATATATATATATATATAATCAACACATAATAAATAACATGATTCTTGAATTGTAAACAGCTTAATAAAACCTGCTTAAACCAATAAAACATTAATAAACTTATGCGACAAATTAAAAGAGAGGACACTACTCTGAAGCCTGCTCATGAAATTCAGGAATGTGAGTGAAAGTAAGAAATTAGCCGGAGGAGAGAACATACACAGAAGAAAAATGATTTATACAATTTTTTTCAAAAAAAAAAAAAAAAACTAGTGTGTCCTTTGTGTTGTACAGAATTTGATCAAATAATTTATAAGTGATAAAATTTATTAGAACATTAAATTATATTTCTTGTTAGCTCCATCCATTCTGATGAACAAGAATATCTTCGTGGGTTATTATTGGGTGTAACAAAATAAGCGAAATTGAATTGATTGGGCCCTCTAAATCCCCACAAATTATAAACTTTTAATTAACATTTGTTTCTATGTCACTTCTCTTCCCATGCCTATCAATAATGGATATCACCACTCTTTTTTTTTTTTTTTTGCCCAAAGATATCATCACTTGTTAAATTATCCTATATAACTGTATCATCAAAAGAAAAAGTTAAAGTAAAGTCATGAATTGATATGATGATATGGTGGAATCAAATTAATATTTTCACGTGATAAAATACCAACGAGACTTCTAAAAAGTCTTAAAAGATTCTCTTTCGAATTTACAAAAGGGTTTTTAAACCTCTTCATCAGGAAAATCATATTAAAATAATAGGTTTTTTAGGTTTTACGTTTAAATTGATACTTTTACTTTTTTTTTCCCGACTAAATTGATACTTTTACTAATGACGCTATTTTGGGCCATAGGTTTATTTAAAGGATTGAATTTTCGATGTGATTTCATATTTTATATTAATTAGATATATGATTTTTAATGGGAGAATTTTAGTCAATGACCCCTGTAGCATTTTTTTTAAAATGAAGATTAAAGAAATCTAAAACAATACAATGTATGTCTCTCTGAAAATGAAATAAATATTACTCAAAATGATTGAAATCGCCCTGCTTACTAAAAAGGGAAAAAAAGCTGGAAGTTGTACCCATGTCATCAATCAGCTATTAATAACATGTAAACTTTTATCCATCACTTGTGTAAATCATCTTTAACACAATACTGCTTCTAGTCTATATAATATAAAAGTTAGTTGATGGTTAGATTTGATTCTAAATATAATATTTCAATCACCTTTATCCTTCATATTTATATTTTTTTTTTAAATTATCCCTATTAATTGCATATGTTAAGGGATCGATTTTGCATTAAAAAAGCATTTTAGGAAAATCAGCACACATTTTTAACAAATAACTAATTTAACTAATTTCATTAATCTATTTAAATTAGTGAAGTAGGTTTTATATTAAAAGACCGGAGTTAGTAGTACAATTTCTAATAACTATTATTTTCTTATGCCATTGTTGCCATTTCTTTTACGGCGCCTAGTGAGTCGTTATATCACGTGCAACTTTATTAGGTTCACAACACTACTTTACTGGTCCAACATGTTCAATGTAACGAGTCGATAATTTGAGTTTAGGTTTCATCTGGTAGCAATATGAAATAATCTTGTGATTTGAAAAGTATGAGTTACTAAAACAAGTTGGTTCACTAACATAAAGTTGGTCTAGTAATGTAAGGCCTTTTTAGATTCTTTTGGGTCTCAAATTTGAGATCCAAAAGAGATACTTATGTTGGAAGGGACGGTCACAAACTCTAAACCAAATAACGAATAATAATATAAAAAAAAGTTGGTTCATTAAAATGACAAGTTTGTTATTGTGCATTGTCAAATTATCTAATTAATAGTAAAGTGTTTTAACTCACAAGTAAGGGTTAAAAAATTGTCAAATCTAGTTTTCTAACGAGTAAATAAAATCACGTTATATAAGGGTCATAACAAAAGTATTTGCAGTTTGATTTAGAAATTTTTCAAGAGTCGATTACTTAATCTACAAGTAGGAGTTAAAAAATTGACGAAGTTATTAGGTTCATTAGTGTTTTAACAAATATGAGTAACACGTGTCAGTTAAATTATTTACAAGTACTAATGAAATTCTCCTATTTTTAATGTTAACTTCTTTTATATTACATCTAATCTTAAATATAAGAGCTATTTGACTAACTTGGGGTAGATTAAGGAAATTAATTAAATTAGTTATTTATAACAAATATAAGTTCATTTTTTCAAAATACCATATTTCATCATAACTATCCTTAGATAAGAACTTCTTAATGTGTGCAATTAATTGGATACTTTGCAAAAAAAATTATATATTTGGGAGATAAAGTGGATTGGGATCTTATATTTATGACCAAATATAATTACTAACTAACTCTTATATTAAGGACCGGAGATAGTATTATATTTCCATATTATCAAATTTGTTTACTTATTTAATTCAATTCAAAATTAATGATACATCTACACATCTATATCTATATTATATACGGTAAAAAAAAATCTATATCTATATTATATAATATATATATATATGCATCTTAATGGTCTCTTCAATTTTTTTGTTATTGTTGTGTTGTAAGTGCATCTTATTAGTTTATTTTTATAAAGCCGCAGACACTCATTTCTATGGAAGAAATGGATCCGTTCATGCAAATCTTTTTGCTCACCATTACATACCAATAAATCGAATATAATTAAATACATAATTAATCAAAACCACTACTTAAAAATGACTATCATACTCAAAAATAAAATGTTGTTAAATACATAATTAATCATAAATACATATTATTCTACTGATAAATATGTGTTTTTGAGTGGTAAATATCTTTTTTAGTTATACATTTGTGTTATATAAATAGTAAATACTCATAATTCAACTAATAAACTTGCTTAATGAAACTGATAAATTTAAATTCTTTTAATAACTAATTTTTAAATTTAATTCCTGAGAATAATTCCCATACATCATTTTTTATAAGTACAAGTATTCTCTTATTGAGAGCAATTATGTTCTCTATAGGGACATTAAATATGGACACATCTTCCGGTAAAAATTTGAATATTGGTTCCGCATATTGTAAAAAACTAACCCACCTCCATTAGACCTGATTTTTATTGGTTCCATGCATAATTTTATTAATGTACCACCGTGCATCACGTGTGGTTCCGAACAAGAAAGAATCTCTTGTTCATGGTTTTTTTTTTTTGGCCCAGACTTGTTCATGATTAATTATTGTCTTGGTGTTACGTACCATGATTTTTTTTATTAATCCTAAGACACATTCTTCTTCTTCCCATGCATGCTATCATTATATATCACCAAAATCCTCCAATAATCCCCCCCCCCACACACACACACACACACGCACACAATTCAATTTCAATCTTTCGCTTTCCGACATTCTTTGCACAGAGAATATTCACACACACATTTCAATTCAATTTTTCGTTCTTTTTAATATTGCGAACTGCCAGTGTCATCATATCATATACATACAGTAACATGATTCCCAACTTTAAATGTGACGTCAAAAGCCAAATAATGCAACGAATAAAATTGTTAGATTTAAAGGTACGTATGGTGAACCATGCATGTCATTATTACTTGCCTCAATATTAAATGAAGGGTTAATACTACTTTTAGTCCTTGAAATTTCACCTAATTTTAGTTTTGGTCCTTCAAATTTGAAATTTGTGGTTTTAGTCTTTCAAGTTTACTCCATTTATAACCATTGGTCCCTGAACTTTGAAAAGAACTTGGAGCTGCATTTGATGGTATTAATTTATCCTATGCAGCACTAACTCTATCAACTTGGCTTATGTGGCAAGATGATTAGGAAAGATCCCCCAACAAATTGTAATTACTAAAAAGTCCCAATAACAATTGAGCATCATTGACCTATTCTCATTCTCCACATTAGAACTTGTCATTATATATTGCTCACTTGTGGCAAAACTTTATAGGATTACATTCCTTCTTTGAGGCCTTATAATATATTTATTTTACCTAAAATATATCACGCAAAACATCCCTATCACATATTATATAATACATAAATTACATAAAACATGGCAATTTTAAAAGTTTTAAAATATGTTTACTTCTTGGCATATTCAATACGCATGTAATAATTATTATAATTAGCAAGTTAACTTTTAAAAGAAAAAGCATAGTATTAGCTACTCCTTCCAATTCCTATAAGAGCTATACTTAACTAATTTGAAAAAATTAAGAAAACAAAATAAATTAGTTAATCTGAACAAACACAACACGATCTTCATAAAATATTCCTTTGAACGTAATATATATCATCTATAAATGTTTAAACAAGCTAATTATTATCATATTGGGTTTTTTTGGAATGATTTATATCATCTATATATCATATGCCAATTATAAAGTAAGATAAAATATTGGGAAAAAGACATATAAATACCATGTGAATTAGAAAAACCCTAAAAAGTCTATTAACACCATGGAAATGACAAATAGGTCTTAAGGGAGGAATATGGGTTTTTGAAGTGTTGTACTTTCACCAAAATGCCTTATGGCCCGCAACCGAAGCTTTGGTGACAACTTAAGTAATGAGATTAAATACTTGGATATAGAGATTGACTATTTGAGCTGTCTCTTAGGCAGCATTTACAAGTTGAATAAAGGAAACAACGGATAGAGTATAGCGATTGATAACTTACGTTCTCCTGGTTGCAAACGGCTTTACCCAAACTCTCAATCGCTATACTCAAGTTGTCATTGCCTTATTTAACTTGTCAACAACGCTTAATAGGGCTAAGGGAGTTCAAATAATCAATCTTTATACCCAAGTAGTTAATCTCATTACTCAAGTTATTATCACTGGAGCTTCGGTGGCTAGCCGCCAGAGGCCCACCAGTGGGGTGGTGCTAGACGGTGGAGCTCTGGCAATGGCAGAGCTCTGGCACCAATGAGGGTCCTTTCCTTTAAAAAAGTCTTGAGGGGCATTTTGATAAAAATACAACATTTCAAAATCTCATATTCCTCTCTTGAGACCTATTTGTCATTTTCATGTGTTAATAAACTTTTTGGGGTTTTCATAATTCACATGGTATTTATCTGGAATTTTCCCTAAAATATATATATATACCTTCTACATTTTTATTATAGCATTTATATCATATGCAAATTTGAAATAAGATAAATTCCCAATATGCTTGTCATTTAGTCATGTGAAATAAAATTTTTTTGACTTTTTTGGATCCATCTGTCAGTTTTTAATAATAAATAAGTATGTGCGGGTAAAATATTACGAAGGAGGGGGTAAAAATTGTCCTCGTTAAACATGCAACTTATATTTGTGCCGTTGGATCGCTTAAATGTGATCTGCGTATTATTATAACGCCCTTCTTTTAAAATCTATATTTTAATTACTCAATCAAGGTAGTTAAAAAAACTAACCATTATTAGTATGATTATCACTGTAGAAAAGCTTCAAAATCAATTATGTAATGCCTAAAATATACAAGGGTTAAGGTTCAATTTTATTTAGAAGTTTTCACACAAGACATGTAGGTATCTAGAAGCTGTTTGTTTGGATCAAAGTTGCCCTCGATATTTTAAAAAAAGGAGCAAAGTTGCTTAAAGAGTAAGAAAATCTAATGTCGACTGTTAAAAATATAATATTAACAGTTAATCCTTATAACGGTAAAGGGTAACGTAACATTGCTAATTTTTGTTAATACTTCTAAGGTGATATTCATCTAAAAAAACTACTAAATACCACATCTTAATGCGAAAACTTCTGGAATAAAATGAGATCTTTATCTTTAATACATTGATTAAGATATACTAATGTTGGAAAGAATTCAAGGTAATAGATGACTACATATTATCTTAAACATACACGTCCCACCTTAAGGCCCCATCATATATAACATTCAATCAATAACCTTTCAAGGCATAAAACTTTATCCATTCAGATCCATTACTTTAAAGAAATTCTAAAGTCATGACATATTCTAAGTTTCATCATGTCCCAAGTGCACTTGGACAGACATATCATTCAAGAGTTCAGGAGTATAAGATCTTAAAAATCCACAGTAACTATCTACTCTTAAAAGAGTCAAATATATATGCTTTAAATTAACAAAAGATCCCTGGGTGAAAAAAAAAAATACATCATCAAAGCATATGCTACCCTGGTCATAAATATAGAAGTTGGCAAGGAGTTCATTTTGATACTAAATATAAGACCTCAATCCATTTTATCTTATAAATTTATAATTATCCCCCATAATATCTGCATTGATTGCAAAAAGTAAGGGAGTTTATATCAAATGATAGTTACAATGCACATGATTAAAAAATGTACTATAGGAAAAATAAAAAATATTTGTTACAAATAAGTAACTTATTTCCTTAATATTCGCAAATTGATTATTTAGATCTTTTATTAAGCAACCGAGAGTCATTAATATAAAATGAGGTTTTACAATAATACTACCTCTAGTTTTAAATATAAGACCCAGTTGACTTATTTGAAAAGATTAAGGAAGCTAATTAAATTACTTTAAAGCATTTATATTTTTTCTCCAAACTAATATGCTTGACTTATAAACTGATATATAATCTAATTATATATAACATATGATATAATTACGTAACTTATTTTAACTTTCTTAACGTTTCCAAAAAAGGTCAATTTAATTTTATATCTAGTACTAAAGGGAGTAAAAGTAAAAGCCTCAAGATTTGAATATCTTGCCCTTTCAACCGCCAAATGAACCATCACCGGCCTTAAAAGTATTAAAATCCATATGATTTTATATCAATGCACATGCAAGAGTGTTAATGAGGGTGTCAGGTAGCATATACAATAATATAAAAACATGTAATACACACATGCATACTTTATGTCTTTCAAATACTGTTGTTATGTCCTCTTTAAAGCCTTTGACTGAACTCATGGGTTAAGAATTCTCCGTATGATCACTGGCTACGTACTTACAACCTCTCCAGTCAAGAGATTGATATAGCTCAACTAGAGACTACTGAGCTCACAACCGGACCATGAGTTTCCTCTCCTTTGCACATATGCTAGAGACAAATTTATTTATTTTTATTTCTCCACTGGTATTATCGGTACTACTAGCTAGCAATCAACTATTTTGGTTCGCGGGAATGTAGGTTCTAGAGACGGTTTTCAATAAGAACATTACTATCAAATTACTTAGTGACGGTTTTCAAGAACCTCAAGAGAAGCTTAATAGTAATTTTTGTCTTAACTACCACTATAACCCGCACAATTGTTTACCAATTTTGCTCGTATTGTATGATTATCTCTAACTGCCTCTAATGCTAGTAGCAAACTTATGCAGCGGCTATTTAGAGCCTTTGCTATTGCTTTAGTGGTAGCTTGTCATTCATAAAACATTATGGCAATGCAATATTTAGTGTAAACTACCACTTTTCACCTTACCTTTTTAATATATAACAGTAGTTTAATTACTAGAACCGCGGCTTTAAATATGTATTTTTTATAGCTCAAAATTTTATTTGTCCAATTGGCCTCGTTCAAGCATACTCATACTCTTTTTTTACAAGGGCAAGCACTAACGGTCTAATTTACAGACGGGATCAAACCTATGACCTCTCACTTATAGGGAAGCATCCTGACCACTAGGCTACAAGGCCTTTGGTATATTCATACTCGTTATTACTTGTAGTTATCTTGATACATAAGAAGGGAGTTGCAATTCTTTCATTAATAAGCAAAAAAAAATAGTAACCAGTTTCATTAATAAGAAATTTTCTCTCACAATTTTCTCAATGAACAAAATTTACCAATAATTAACAAAATCCACTTACTAAATAACAGCTAATTAATATAAAAGAAACGGAATCTTCTTTAATTATTTCTTCAGTAAATGAGAAAGAAAAACTAAACAATATTCCCTTGTCTTTTTCCGACATATATTCTTCGCACACAGAATATTCACAAACACTTCAATTCAATTTTTCGTGTCTTTTAATATTACGAACGGTCAGTGTTATCATATCATATCCATACAATAACATGATTCCCAATTTTAAACTTGACATCAAAAGCCAAATAATGCAACGAATAGGATGATTAGATTTAAAGGTGCGTATGATGAACCATGCATGTCATTATTACTTGTCCTCGTTAAACATGCAACTTATATTTGTGCTGTTGGATCGCTCAAAAGTGATCTGCATATACTATTGTATCGCGCTTCTTTTTAAATCAATATTTTAAGTACTCAATCAAGGTAGTTAAAGAAATTAACCAGTTGTTAGTATGATTATCTGTTGGAGGGGCTAGACCTTAAGGAGTACAAGAATAAGAGATGAAGAAGAAAATAGTGCATAATGTCTTCAAGGCATGGGCAACACTTTCCTTTAGGTCCCCACTTATTCCTATCTAATATGATGCAATTTGGATTGACAGGCATATTTCCTGCAAGATACAATGAAAACCCTTGAGTATAAATTGCACTCCCAATATTCAAGCCAAGACACAATGACTTTTACAAAGTGATAATTTGACTTTATCTTTGTGTGCACTCAAGGATAAAGGTAATGAGTTTGATCTATTGTTGTTATGTGATTTATGATATTGTATAGTCAGTCACAAATGAAGTGATGGTGCAGGATATTTATATACCATAAAGTAATATCTTGAAGTGGTGCCTCTTGAAGCAACATCTCCTCAATTAAAACTCATAACTATCTATTAGATTCATGAATACTCATGAACCAATATAACCTAATTAACTAATGGTTATTTAAAATAACTCTTTCATGAAGAGTTACGCCTTTATAGTAGGTAGGGTTTTTTTTAAAAACCAACACAACATTTCACCAAAAACCTTTGGTCATAACCTTTTATATGGGTCTCTAGGAACCAAATAGATATAACCTTGGTGACCTTTAGTGTTATAACTCCAACCCTTCATATAAATTCCTTAATCTATAAGGACATAACTTTTCAATAAACACATCTCTTCATTTTAAAATATTTTAACAATATCATGTTAGAAAAGTTTGAAAATCAATTATGTAATGCTTACCATGATAGAGAAACTGAAGAACAAAAAGTACAAGGGTTAAGATTCGATTTTACCTCAGAAATTTTTACATAGAAGCTATATAGATATTGAAGGTCTTTTTTTTTAATTAAATTTCCCCCAGATGTGTTACAAAAAGGAGCAAAGTTACTCAAAATTTTAAAAAACTAATATTGATCATTAAAAATCTAATGCTAACAGTTAAACTTTTTAATAGTCAGGGGTGACTTTGCTCCTTTTCTAACACTTCTAGGGTGATATTGATCCCAAAAAAACTTCCGAATACCCACATTTTGGAAAAACTTCCAAGACAAAATTAACCCTTAACCCTTAATATATACCATGATTAAGATATACTAATGTTGAAAAGAATACAAGTTAATAGATGACTACATATTATCATAGTAGAAAACAGACTATTATGATAATGCAAGAATTCTGGTGGTGAACACTTAAAATATGAGAAAGTGGGGTTGTGCACATTGTTTAAGACCTTAAACATACAGGTCCAACCTTAAGCCTACATCATATATAACATTGAATCAATAACCTTCCAAAACATAAATTCATCCAATCAGGTCCATTATTTTAAACAAACTCTAAAGTCATAACATATATTCTAAGTTTCATTATCTTCGAAGTGTACTTGGCCTAACAAAACATTCAAAAGTTCATGAGTGTAAGATCTTAAAAATCCAAATTAAGCGTCAAATGTACTCTTAAAAGAGTCCAATATGCTTTAAATTGACAAAAGATGCTACCTCATCAAAGCACATGCTACCTCTGGTCCTAAATGTAGAAGATAGTCAAGGAGTTCACTTTGGTCTTAAATATAAGACACAAGCCTACTTTATCTCATAAATTTATAATTGGGGGAAATACAATGAGGTCCCAAAGAAGGGACTTAATTACAAAAAAGTCTCCCTTTATAATTGCCCCCAGACTAAAATATTCCATATTGATTGCACATAGTAATAAGGGAGTTTATATCAAATGATAGTTACGGTGCACATTATTAGAAAAAGTATTTTAGGAAAACCAATACACATTTATTCAAATAACTAACTTAATTAATTTTCTTAATCTAAGTAACATAATCCCCTATCTCTTATATGAAGGACCTAATGGAGTAATTAATATGAAATGAGGCTTTACAATAATAAAAATAAAAGCCTCAAGATTTGAATGCCTTGCCCTTTGAACCGCCTATTGAACAATCGCCTGAAAAATATCAAAATCCATAGCACGCAATTCAAGTCAATGCACATGCAAGAGTGGTAATGAGGGTGTCAAGTAGGATATACAATAATATGAAAACAAGTAATACTCGCATACTTTATGTTTTTCAAAAGTTAATATCAAAGAAACATGTTTAAACCTCTCATTACTATCCTTTCTCTCCTTGAAACCTTTGACTAAACTCATGGGTTAAGAATTTTCCCCATGATCAATTTGGAATATAATGCTAGAGACGGTTTTCAACCAGACCATTTCTATCAAATTACTTAGTGACGGTTTTCAAGGACCTCAAGAAATTAAAATCTTAATACTATCTTGGGATCTTAACATAAGATTCCCTTCGTAGTTCTATAAAGTGGATTTATATCAAAAATAGGAGGTAGTGGTAATTTTGTCTTAACTACCATTATAACCTGCACAATAGTTATCACTTTTGCTCGTACTACATGATTATCTCAAACTGCCTCTAATGCTAGTGGCAAACTTTTGCAGTAGCTAATTAGAACCTTTTGCTATTGCTTTAGTGGCAGCTTTTCATTCATTAAAAACTATGACATTGAAATATTAGTGTAAACTTCCACTTTTCACCTCACTTTAAGCATATTCATGCTTGTTATTAATGAAGTGGTGGTGTAGGATATTTCTTTTTATAAATCCATGTCTCTCCATAATAGTCCTTCTTGAATTGGGCTTGAGCTCTAGTATATTCCAACAATTGGTTCAACAGTGGTAAACATTTTGAGTGTTTTTTAACAAATAAAGGGCATTTAGTAATTGAATTAAAAAATTTAATTCAACTGGAGATCTAGGACCTGCAGTGCAGCAAAGTTTCATATTCTTTTGAGTCTTTCATGCAATATACATATCACTCCCAAAGGACCTTCATAGAAGTTCTCCCTTGATTAATTAAGTCACAACATGACGAAATTGTCAATCACTTTCTCTTTTCCTCTTTTCAAGAGACCGGATGTGACGTACACCGACACTCAATAATCAGAACATATTCCAAAAACAATCAGAAAAGTTCAACAGCCTCTCTCTGTCTCACACACTCACGGACATCCGTGTCATTAAACTTGTAAACATCACCTGGAACATATTAGAACTTTTTTAAATCTCCAACCCTAGCATGCATCCTCACGTAAATTAAAGAGATCTCGTCTCAAATTCTTCACCAGATCATTCACTGTCAAGCCATATTCATCACGCATCTGCATAAAATTCAATTCAAGCTTCATCGTGTGAATATAATAATAACTATAGCGCTATATATGTGATGATATTACATTAATAATTATGAATCTTCAAGAAGCTGAAAGTATTATAGCCAGCTTAAAATAAACACACATGCACGAGTACAAAACCTAAAGAAAAAATTACATCAATAAATATAGATAAAATATATATTGTTGTGTGTGTGTGTGTGTGTGTGTGTGTAGGCCTGTACCTGGGTGACAATGGTGATGTAGAGAGTAGTGTTTCCAAATGGCAATACGCTGCTATGGGTTATAGTGAGATGAGAGTTTTGAAGGAGAGACACAATGTTGCGCATAATTCCATTTTGTTTCTTACACTGAATTCTTATGAGTACTTCTCTCCCTGAAGCTCTTGCTTCCACGTCAGCAGGCACCACGTCGTTCTCCTCCTGGTCCTGGCTGTTGTTGTGTCCACAAGTATACGCTTTCTCTATGCTTTTCTTCCTCTTGTTGGCTTTCTCCTCTAACTCTTTTATTCGTTCTTGAAGTTGCTTGACGTAATTGATGGCTCCATCAAGTACTGATGCCTTGTCCTTCTGTATTTAGTAATAATTAATTAAGCACAAGTTACAAGAAATGATATGATCACTCTAGATTTTGTGTTTGATACTTCATATAATGATGAAGTTCGAAACATCAAATTAAATTTGTGCATGTAATATATTTACAATAAGCTACTATGTTATGTCACTATTTGAACATGATGCTGGTGATAATGAACATTAATTTCCTAAATTTTACTCCATTCGATCCTAAATGTTGGACTTAGTATTGAAAAGTTTGCTTTAGTCTTAAATGTAAAACCTCAATTTATTTTGCCTCATAAATTTATAATGCTTCGCTAAATAATGCTATTGATTGCATATACTATAGGGAGGTTTCACCAATGAGGACAGTTTCTAATGCAAATAATTAAAAATGGGTATTTTCAGAAAATCAATATACATTTATTACAACAAAGCAAACTAATTTCTCTAATCTCTGTAAAATCGTAGTTATTTAGCTTCTATATTTTACAAGCGAAGGAGTACTTTTTACTTCCCTGCTCATATTTATATGACACTTTCAACATTTTTCATACAAACTAAAAAAAAAATCTCAAACCTCCATAATTCTACCATGAAATTCAATAGCTTTTCAACTCTACCCCTACTTAATATACATAATACCAAGTGAAAACAAAGTCGATGCAATAATAAGTGAAGAGTTAAACTGTACATTCACCTCAAAATTTTAATGAGGTGCCTTATAAATAAGACAAAAAGAAACTTTTTTCTGTCCTATAAATAGAACCAGAGGAGTATGTGTTGTTGATTTCCTTAAACTTTAATTTGTGTTACATGATCAAAACACGATGGATATATTACCCTATGCACTATGAGTTATCTAGGTGGTAAGAAATGTGTTAGAGCATTAATTAAGAATGTTGTGTTGGGATAAAGTTTTGGGTGAACTCAATTATGTAAAATTCCAAGGCTAGTGAAAATTTTTGGTTAGCCAGATGAAAAAAAGTCTTGTATTAGTCAAATTCTAGCTAGTTGAGTTGGGGTGAGCTAGAATTTGGGTGAGCTTAATTATGTAAAATTCCAAGGCTAGTGAAAATTTTTGGTTAGCCGGATGAAAAAAGTCTTGTATTAGTCAAATTCTAGCTAGTTGAGTTGGGGTGAGCTTGTAAAAAAAAAACGAAAAAAAAAAAAAAAAAACTTTTGAGTATTCCCAAGTGGATCAGGCGCGAAAGAGCATGGTGCACTAGACAATGGTAAATTTGTTTGCAGTGTGAGCCAATGTTAATCAGTTTGAGTCTTGGAAATCAATCTTTTGCAAAAATCAAAGGTAAAGCTACATATAACTATATGAACTTTCAAAATGTAAATATAGACGTTTGAGTTATCACTCTAATCCTATTTATAAGTTAAGTTTAGAAAAAAAAAAAAAACTTTAGTCCTTATTATAAGTTTACTTTTAGAGTAATAAATGGTAGTATAACAACTTTGTCCTATTAAAGGTAAAGAGAAATAGAAGAAAGAGGTGAAAACTAATTATTCATGAATGAGGATAAAATTGAAAAAAATTTATTAATTTAATCCATATTTATCGAGTTAACTAACTTTTCTTGATATTTGAGAATTATATAATTTAGACTTTTAAATAAGAGTAGAGGGGTATAAATTTTAAAAGTTTAGTTATATTATAGGGTCCTTACTGTCATTATTCCCCTACGATATATCCAAAGTGAGTCCAACCTTAATTAGCAGGAGCTTCAAGCATCGGGCTGTACCTTAGAGGATGGACATGACGTGCATAATAATTATTGATTTTTGAGAAAATATTATTAAGGTCCCAACCAAGAAAAATAATATTATAAAAGTCCCATTAACAAGCGAAAGAGCTACTATTAATAAGTTATGGGATATCTTGTGATATTATTTTTCTTGGTTGAGATCTTAATGATATTTTCCCCTGAATATTTTGTAGGATAAGTTATATATATCTACAAAAGTTTTAGTCATCTTATATTTGTTGAGAAAATTGGTGAAAATGCTCTATTTTGAAAATTTTATTGATCAAGAAGACCTGATGTACTCCCTCAAGCCCACAATATATAGGGGGCTTCTAGAAAAATGACTCAATCCAAAATATAAATTACTTGTAAAATAATTAATACTTATTTTCTAATTTTTTTTCCTATAATTAAAGCTCATTTCTAATTTTGTCCACTCATTAAGTTTTCAAGCACATTTTCTAATGAGGGTAAAAGTGGAAAAAAATTTTAATTTAAGGCATATTTAATGAGTTAATTATTACTTCTTATTTCCTTAAATTAATTGAAGTTCTCTATATTATAGAACAAAGAGAATATTTTTATATATCGGAAGTACCGATACTTTATAGAATTCCATACACAGAAATTTTTCCTATATTGCTAAAGTAATTTAAATACTTAAATTTCTCATAATGGTCTATTTCTGAAAATCAATCATGAGTTGATGAGATGACAATAGAGAAGACTGACCTTTTTCAAGCCAGGAATAGTAGCCGAAAGAGCAATGAATTTCTCAGCCAATTCATGCCTTCTTTTTCTCTCAGCCATTACGTGATCTAATGATGTCGTCCCATATTTAGGGTTCCTACTAAGATCACCCTGCACCTTCCTTGTTCCTCCCTTCCTTCTACTCCCAAATAATTGATTCCCAGAACCATCATCATCATCATCACCATATGCTTGTTCCGTACTAATAATTGGTACCCTCTCAACAACAACATCAGAGTTATCAAAACACACATGATTATAGGATTTGATATGAGACAATATCAAGTCGTCGTCATCAGGGTTCTGTGAAGTAGTACTGATTTGTTGATGTGGCCAGAGAAGTTGCTCGCCATCGTCATTTGTTCCCTGCAAGGGGGAAAAAAAAAAGCAACATAGATTCAATCAAATAATAAATAAACATGGGTGATTGTGTTTTTGTGTGTGTCAATTAATTAATGTTTACCAGATACTGAAGGTGGCTGGAGTGCCAGAAGATATTCTCCATTGGAGAAAGAGCAAGTGCTTTAGCTTCAAATTTTTCGCTTTAGGGGGGAGAGAGAGATAAAGGGAAAGTGATAATAACATTCATCACAAGTTATGGGGAAAAAAAGTGAGATTCATATCAGGCTTTGCGTAAAGCAAATAGGCTCAACGTATATGATACATGCTTTTATATCCTTTATTTAAGATTTTGAACTCCTTTATATCTCATAATTGACACAAGTTGGGCCCTCAATTATGAAAACGTGTAATTCTTTGTATTTGCTTTAATTTTGTTTATGATAAATATGGAGTCTTGCGAATGAGTTGGAAAGCCAATGGGGGCCAAAAGCCTCTTTTCAAGTATATCGGAACTAGGTTCAGTTCATTTGCAGATCAGGCTTTCATCTCCATAAAGCACCAATCAAACAGCTATGGCGGAATTTTTCTTTATTCGAAAAAGCAAATTTTGTTTTCTTAGAGATGAAAATCAATCAAGATATTTTAATACTCCCTCCTCTCTTTTTATAAATAACTTTTTTCGTGATTGTGCAAAACAAACCAGCGGTTCAGATTAATTAAAAATAATAAATATGTAAAAAATGTCATATCTTTTCCAAATATGATCTTATTTATGAAAAGAATATAGGAGAGAGAATGAATAATAATATGAAAGAAAATGAGTAAAAAATTATGAGGGAGAGTGGGTAATAAATGATTGAATGAAAAAGAATTAGTGGTGAGTGGGGGATAATTAATACTCCCTCTAGTCCTTTTTATAAGCACAAAATTTAAACTACTTTTTTCTTTTCTACCCCTAGTAAATGCACATTTTTATATTAATTATCCCCCACTCACCACTAATTCTCTTTTATTTGTTTATTTATTACACATTCTCTCTCATATTTTATACCCATACTCTCTCATATTTATTACTCATTCTCTCTCCTATGCTCTTTTCATAAATAAGGGCGTATTTGAAAGAAACATGTCATTTTTTTACACTTTTTTTTAACTAATCTTAACCGTCAGTTCGTTTTGCGCAATACAAATTAAAATTGCTTATAAAAAGCACCAGAGGGAGTATAAAGTTATGTATTTAATAGGGGTAGAAAATAAAAAAGTGATTTACATTTTGAGACACAAAAAAGAAAATAGCTTATATTAAGGACCAGGCCCATGAGAGATAAAGTTGCTTAATAAAAGGACAAGGTGGAGTAACATTTATGAATCTATTTATAATAAATTTATTTCATTGGAAAATTTATTTCATTTATTTATATATGAGATCAAGGGTGAGTCTTGAAGTAACAGCAAAAGTTACTACCATGAAATTTAAGAGGTCATGAGTTCAAATAATGAAAACAACTTTATACACCAGACCTTAACAGGGCTGGCTGGAGAAGGTTGGAGATGGTGAAGGTCGCTAGATCTACAGAAGACAGGATGGTGATGAGGTTGATGATGGCTGGAAATGAGGTAGCAAGGTTGGAGAAGGTGAAGATTGCAAGGTCCAAAGAAGGTCGGATAGCAATGTGGTTGATGATGACTGGAGATAAGCTAGCCGAATCAGAGGAGGACGACGGAGATGAGGTCACCCCTCAATTGTTGTCAGTTGGGACATGCCATGGAGTTGATTCAGATTTGCAATTTGCAATTTGTTAAAGGGGTGGGAGCCAAATGTAAAAGAGCCCTGTGAAGGAAGTGAAGGAAATGATCCAAGTTTTGATTTAGCCTCTTTATGTGCTTGGGCCATCATTTCTTTAAAAAATAGAATAACAAACCTGTCCCTAATTTCTATTCACACAAGTTTACATTAAATCATTTAAGCCTAAATTTTTTTCATCATTAATTTTTAATTGAACTCTAAAAATATGCTTAAAATAAAGTAATATTCAAGCTTTAACCAATTAATTTTCATAAAATAAAACTGGCCAATGAAATAAAATATAATATTTTAAATTCTTTAATTTTAACATGGTGGATTTGACTACAAGTTGACCCGTCTAACCCACAAATCATCGAACCACTGCCCCGAT
Source organism: Inga laurina (assembly GCA_963855925.1). Taxonomy (NCBI): domain Eukaryota; kingdom Viridiplantae; phylum Streptophyta; class Magnoliopsida; order Fabales; family Fabaceae; genus Inga; species Inga laurina. The sequence continues at coordinate 52,508,370 of OY979705.1, forward strand.
CAATTCGTTCTGTTCTTTTTTTTTTTTTTTTTTTTGAACCTTACTAAGGATGCCAACAGGACAAAGTTAAATAGCCCCAATGATGATAACAAAGCAAAATTAAATAGTTTATTAAACAGAAAAAAAAAAGATATAGGTACCAAATTTTAAAATAATGAATAAACATAGCTACTTCCAAAATGTCTCCCCCTACTTTCAATAAAAGAATAATAACAAGTAGCAAGTTAGCTAAAATGAAAGAAAAAAAAAAGGTACGTTTAAGAAAACTAAAGTTATTTAGGTATCCATTGACCAGGCATGAAGAATATCGAACTGTGTGGTGATGGGCTGAAAGTACTAGTCAAGCTTTTATTGTAAAAACGTCCAAAATAAAATCCCAACCCATAACCATACGGCAAAACAGCTCTGTTGTGTGCTACACAATCAAGACAGGTAATGAATACACGACAACAATGAACATTACACATCAAAAGGTTGAAGCTATACTCTCTCTAGGCTGTTTGTAAGGGAAAAGTGAGAGGATAATATGGGAGAATGAGCACTAAAAAGGAAAACTTTTGCAAAAATAGCATAAAAGAATTTACTGTTTTTATTCTTTCTTCCCTGATTTCCTTCCCATCCAAAGTAATAGGTGGTGGGGAACAATCCACTAGAATGGCTTGCTATTGCTATGGCTTTCTCTTTTTTTCATGATCTACCTAACATCCATATGAATCCCTGTAAGAGATAGTATCATGCTGTTTACCTAGAAACTATAACCTTGATATGGAATAATCTGTACGTGAATTATGAGACCTAAGCTTTGAAAGTACAAAAATCAGATAGAAAAATCTCCCTTCCTATTTAACCACCTGCAAGTTCCGAGGTCCTGGGAATAATCTGTCCCCAAGCTCCCAGCATCACAGCACCTTTGGTCATAACAGATCTACAACCAAGAGAGACCAGCTATATATGGATGAACTATTCTTCTAGCTTCTTCCCTTGTCACCTTTCTTGTGCAGCTCAGAGGCACAAGAAGATGAGGATTCTACTTTGGTGGGAACAGCAGTTCTGTCCTTTATTTCGTCTGACCCGGACAGCTGTTCAGTTGCCTCCCCACCTTCAAGACGAATCATAAGAACTCGTAACTGCAAAATTTCAGTGTACCAATAGCAGTGTCGATTAGATATTTTGTTATGTGTACAAATATAAAAAATAGACCAAATTTTAAGATTGAACAAATAAGAGAACCATATGCTTCACCTGCTCTTCCAGGGCCCTTATTTTATCATCCTTGAGTTTTATGGCCTTTTTCTCCCTATAAGAAAACAATTCAGCCCCTGACTAGTTTGTGAAACTCTCAATTTCATAACTTCCTAAAGCAAGTTGTAGAAGTCAACAAGATTCATGAGCCTCCAAATAAAAAGCCAAGAAAAGAAACATCCCTAAAATTAAGCCCCAAGAAAAGAGATCAAGATTAGAAATGTAATGTTGACTGTAATGCTAATCACAAATCCAATGATACCTGCAATTCTGACATTCATGTTGCAGTCATGGACACAAAACGTACATGTTTGCCATACAAAGAACAATGGAAGGAAGGCATCTTCAAACTATATATACTTACAATCAAACCTAAACGTAATTGACAAAAAGAAACTAAATGCAACAAAATCATGGTGTTGCAGGGAAAATTATAAAGATCAGCAATATTAATTATTTGAATTTTGTTAAACACAAACACAAGGTAAATGCACCACTTTCTATATCCATCAAACAAATTCAGTAACCAGTTTTTTGTAGCTTAAACCTCATAAGGAGGCCATATTCAAGAGAAATGGGAACATTAGAGGAAACATTAATGGCATACCTTTCTTCAATCTCAAGCATCTTGGCTTTCCAGATCTCATGATTTTTCAGGAGATTCTCATTTAGCTGCAGACAGAGACAAACACAAGTTAACTTCACATCAACAGCAAAAGTTCCTAATCCTCACTTAGTATTACTGAGAACAAAAAAATTTGTGGCATGGTTACATATCATGTCTTCTAATAAATCCAAGCAGCTTCTCAGGTATTTCAACTTACATCATCCAATAATTTCTTCTCCTTATAACATCTGTCAAGCTTGGACTGCAGCTTCTGCAGTTTTACAGCAACGGCCTTCTCAACAGCTTTAGAAACTTCTCTTTCAGTTTCTTCTTTTACTTCTTGTAGTAACAACTCAAAGTACTACAATTAAAGCGGGAAAAGAGTTTATGCATGTGTAAGATTTTCGAAGTCATTTATCCTAGACTAGCATGGCAGCCTTGACAGAGTCACTTAAAATAAACAAATAAATAAATGTGAACTTACTAATTTTTGGTTTTCAAGTTGTGTAGCAAGCAATTCATTGTACTCATTGACAATCTGTCAAAGACAATGAGAATTAAAACTCAGCAGATAAAAGAAACTAGGCCTAAGACATTAAACAAGTCTTGCAACATTACAGCTTCGACTTTGCTGTTAAGTATAGCCTCACTCATAGCATTATCCTCACAGCTGCAACTTCCACATCCATTTCCTGTATGCTCACAGTGGGAGTTTAACTCAACCAACTTCCCATCAGTTTTGGACAGGATTAGTCTATGAACATAGTTATCTTTCACATAATCCCATACTCGCTGTGTCTCCACTTCTTGGAAGTAGCAATGCTGTGTCTCTTTCCAGTGTACTTTGGCATGTCCTGCTTTGTATCTAAATCAAAACTTTGTTAGGAATTCCAAAAGAACCATGATCGGGACCAAGTTAAAGAAAAATAAACAAAATGAAAAGGGAAGAAAAGGACTTAGAGAAAGAGTTCTTACTTTCCACAGCCAACAAACCCACAAATAACGCATATGCTGAGGTTTTCAGTGGTTTGACAAACAAAACATGTAGATTTTTCAGCCTGCTGCTGACAATACCGGCATACCTGGAATAAAATGCAGGAGACCAGTAAATAATTGATTGACTAATACAGACCAAGACTGGATAAACTAACCCTTACTGTCAAACTAATAGAGAAACTACAGAAGAAAGCAATAATAAATTAGAAGAAAAATATGGCCCCAAGACATCCCAACCTCAAAAGCAGCCCAAAGAGTACAGATGAACTTTTTGCAGTCCTAGGCATGCTCTGAAACATCCAAATGTATGCATGGGGAAAAAAAAAACAGTAGAGAAAATTACAGGACAAGAAGAATCTGCCCATTTTGAAATACAGGAACAATGGAAAGAATGATTGCAAATGGTTGTAAGAATTCCACTTGTATCTTGATCCAATCGATCTGCAGGTAAAGCATTTGTCAGAGACACAAAGACGTCAACAAGCTTCCTTACATGTGGCATTATGGAGTACTTAAAGGGTTAGAATAGCTGGCATATGAAATAAAACTCACGTCATAACCAAAAGACAGATGAACACAAGGCAAAGAAAATGGAACATACCTAAGCACACTGGACATGTAGGCTGTTCAGTTGAGCTAGCATTAGATGCCTGTGCATGTTCAATCAGGCCAGTGTACTGCACATCCAATGCGAACAGAACACGGCAAACTTCCACCTATGTATAGAAAAGAGAAGCATATAGCAATAACATAAATAGCGCAACACATTCATAATTATTCGTTCATTTACTATGCATGAAAATATATTATTGAAAATAATTACCAAACATGAACAGACCTCCATAGATGAGAAACGACGCCCATTATAATGCTTGTAGAAACCATCTGTAGAATCTTGGCCATCAAAACGAATTAAAACACTGTACTGATCCTCCATCCCATCATTTCTAACCACCCAAATAAACGACCAAAGTAAATAACTCTAACAGGAAGACAGAAAAAGGAACAAAACAAAACAGAAATTGCCCAGCACATAAATGAACCTGACAATCCGCATTTCTAAGATATGCAGAAGAAATGAACCACAGAACTGGCAAAAATCTGCATATGTCATGTGATTTGGCACTCCAAGCACACACACGAGTGGTTTCCGTACAACCTTCAACAAATGAAAATTTAATATCTTATCATTTGGTTTTCAAAGTCGTTTGACAATGATCAGAGCTAAAGAGTAAGGATATGAAGCTTATTTAAAATTAAATATATGTGCATCGTTTTAACAGTGAAATCACTCCTCAGTTGACAACAAAATTAAACTTGAAACTATGAGGAGACTTGTTCTTTACTCCAATGTATCCTTGAGGTACTATAACTGGACCCAAGACAGCAAACTTAGCACCTCCCCGAACCACCGGAACCACAATTAATTGATCGACCAATGAATATAAAATGACATAACCAATCAAATGATCAAGCGTGCACATATAAATATCTTAGAAAAGGACGCTCTGTTTGAAATGCATCGCATGATCCAGATAAAAAGAATAAATTATAGCTTCTAAAACAGAATTTAACATATCATCAAGACTTATAGAAATGACTTTAAATGCCACACAGTAGAATTTATATAACGTACCAGCCAAATCAAGAGCTTAAGAAACTACATTAGAAATTTGTGGTCTCCCACCGCCAATAATCAATTTCGCACAGGTAAATAAAACTCCACTTAATTTCACTTAGCATATATAATTAAAAGAATGAGCTCACAGGAAGATCAGAAGGCGATGATGAAGTAGGATCCTCACGATAGAGATGCATGACACCTCTAGTCTCCTCGATTCTAGGGTTTCCAGAAGAGAAAGGAAAAGCCTGAGTTATATCGGACAAAGAGAATGACGAGAATGAAGATTCACTTCGCTCGCCTGAAAGGATAATTTCGTCCGTCGAGGGTCCAGCTATCTCTGTACTCGAACAAGTTGTTATTGCCTGCGTCAGCATCGTTGCTCGTTTCAGTTTGAAAGAGAGAACCAGGCTGTTAGGGGTAACAGGGTGAGATTTGGGCATTATAACTGGCGGTTCGGCCTCCAAAACGACGCCAGGTTTTACGTCGTTTAACGCAGAGTATGTAATTTTCTTAGGGTGTGTTTGGTTTGAGATAGGGGAAGAGTGAGGAAATTATAATTTTGGATAAAAGAAACCTAAAATTTATCTTCTTATTTTTTTAAATTTTTGGGTTCCTGTCCAAAATATATTCTCTCATTCCTTTTAAATTTTGGATTCCCGCTCAAAATTTAAATACCTTCAACCCAAAAAGGTAATTTACCCACCCTTCCATTCCCTCCCTCTCCTCCCCTCCCCTCAAACCAAACACATTAGGGCAAAGTTTTGCAGGGCTTAAATTGTTGGGAAATAACAACAACAAAACCTTATTCTATTAGGTAAAGTAAGCTACAAGAATCATACAATGTCATTATACTATATTAAAAACTAGATCTTTAGATTGTTGGAAAAATGACTAAAGAAACACCATTTGAATTGCAAAAATCCAAAGTGTCTACTAAATTAATAAAATGATAAATAGGTGACAAGTATGAATATGAGATTTTAAAATTTAGGTGCTTTTACCAAAATTTCCTCACATTTCTTTTAAAAAATTGAAAAAACCACCCTGCAAGAGCTCCAATGGCCAACAAGTACCCACCGACGGCCATTGCTGGCCGGAACTCGGACACCAAAGCCCATTTTTTTGGGGGGCATTAATTTTTTTTTTAGGAAAAAAATTGGAGCCAAGGTGGTAAAGATGAGATTTGAACCCGCCTCACCTTGGTTCCAAAAGGTTTGATGGTCATTGGGTTTTGAAGTCTCTTTGATTTAATAATGCATAACACTAGGTGAAAAAAAAGTAATGTTTTACCTACTAACTGTACTTATATAGTGAATGGCAATATTTGTAATAGTATTCACCATTTTAATGAGCCGGATTCATAAATGTATGCTTTTATTGAAATGTATTGACTAACGGCATAAATATATTGACTAAAAAGACATAAATGTATTGATTAAATGACGAAATGTTTTGACTAAAGGGGTAAAGGTATAAACTAAACGAAGAAATGTATTGACTAAAAGCATAAAGGCATTACCTAATTGAGTAAAGTTATTGACTAAAATTATCCATATTGACAATTTAAACTCCTCAAATGTTGTGCATAACATTATATATAATGTTATACTTCCTCCAGTCTTATTTATAAGTAATTGTCTCTCTCATAGGGCTGGTCCCTTTTATAGACAACTTTCATTTTTTGTCTGAAAATGTAAGTTTCTCTTTTCTATTTTACTCTCATTAAATACTCATTCTCTATCATATTTTATATTCATTATCTCTCATACTTCTTATCTATTCTCTCTCCTATACCCTTTTCATAAATAGGGGCATACATGAAAAACATATATATGGCATTTTTGACACAATCTTTGTTTTTAACTATCAGTTCATTTTGTGCAATCAAGGAGAAAGTTGCTTATAAATAGAATGGGAAAAAGTATATTATTATATTGAAGAGGCTTGGTCGCCCAATGGCAACCAAATCTTTTGGAATCAAGATGGGATGGGTTCAAATCCCACTTTCACCTCCTTCGGCTCCAAATTATGAAAAAACAAAGATTAATTGCCCCCCCAAAAACCGGCCATCAGTGTCGGTGCCCCGACGAGGTGGCTCCTTCTCTCTCTCTCTCTTTTTTTTTGAAAAAATATGAAGGGTATTTTGGTAAAAACACATAAACTTCAAAATCCTATATTTATACTTATTACTTATTTATCATTTTACTAATTTAATAAACCTTTTAAGGGTTTTAAATTGTTTTGTTAAAGTCCAAAATGACTTGGGATATTTTGGATTCTCGCAAAAATAAAAAATTAAAAAACTTATTGGTCCTTAATATAAAATTTAATTAAAAATTAATTTTAATCATAAATACGAAGTCTCACCTTGACAGGAGAAAATGAAAGATGCCTTGTACATATCCCTATACTCGAACTGGTTGTTATTGCCCGCGTCAGCATCATTGCTTGTTTCAGCTTGAAAGATAGAATCAGGTTGTGTAATAGAGTCGGATTTGGGCTTTATATGTGGCAGTTCGGCATCCAAATGATGCAAAGGTTTTACGTCATTTAATACGAAGTATGCAATTTTCTTTTGGGCAAAGTTTTGCAAGGTTTAAACTGTTTCGTTAAAGTACTTGAGATACTTTGGGTTCACAAAAAAAAAAAAACTTGTTGGTACTTAATAAATGGCCTAAGCTATTTAACATATGGCTTAATTAAGAGTTGATTTTGATCCTAAATGTAAGACATATTTTTCATATTTATCAATATTTTTCTAATTTACTTTTATTGATGCTCTTTCAGCAATAATTAAGTAACAAAAAGATTGAGGAAATTAAAAAAGATGATTATTTAGGGTGTATTTAAAAAAACATGTCATATTAATTAAGTTAATTAATTTTTTAATATAATTAATTAGATAAATATGATTTACATTAATTAACTATAAGAGGAAGTACTATTTCATATACTTCCTATAAACTGTTAAGATTAGTTATAACTTATAAATAATAAATATGTAGGAAATGTTCTACTTTTTAAATGTCCTTATTTATTAGTAGATAGATGAAAGAGAGAAGAAACAGGAGAGAAAATGTACAGGGAAAAGATAATGAGTGAGTCAAAGAGACTATATTAATTAAGGGTCAGTGCTACATATTCTTGAATATATGACGCTAAATACTTAACGATTAAAGTGAAGCATTGTCGATTATGGAGTGGAGTCCTCAAACATAAATAAATGGTGGTTCTAAATAAGACCGTTAATTATTTAATAACAGTTAAAAAGAAGAGTAAAATACTCTAAACACCCACCTGTTTTGCCTTAATTACATAGACCTTCCCTCTATTTTAAAAACATACACTTAAATCCAAACAGTTAACTCCGTTAAGAATATTCTAACAAGATTCTAAAAATATATATTTTTAATTAAATTTTATATAAAAATAAAATTTATTTACTATTTTACCCTTAATACTAAATCCCTAGTTTTACTTAAGAGTTTGTAAACTTCTAGAAGAAAAAACACGAGCTGCAAAAACAGTTTTGAAGAAGACAATTGCAATAGATCATGGAAACAAAAAGGTCCAAAGCTTATCAAATTTTCATTCAAATTCATTAAACAATGAATTTTGCATATTCCATAGTCTTTTATTACTCATAGAACTTTTTCACCATACATGATATACAAATATATAATTATTCACTATAAGTGTCGGATGAAAAAGGCATTAATCATGGTTTTTTTTTTTTGTTGAAAAAATTGTTCTTTGACTAGAATTGTTTTAAAAAATTTAAGCTTATCAAATTTTCATTCACATTTATTCACATGGTTTGTGTATTTATTTTGTCTTACACATTTTGACTAACATTGTTTTAAAGAATTTAAGAGTTTTTTTATCTGTTCCTTAATCTCTATTGTTATTGATGATTTTAGCATGGGTTAAAGTAAATATTACAAACGTTAAATATTCAAACAAGTTTTTAAATAAAAATGTGCTTGATGAAATGAATTTATAAATATTCATAAAAAAATTATTAAATTATAAATTTAAATGACACATACAATCTCAAACTTATATAGTTTATTATATTTGATTAAAATATATGTGTTTAATATATATTTTAAGTCAAAATTAATAAATTTTTTAACGATTTAGAAAGTTGACAAATCTATTAGAATAAATTTTTGGTTGTATAAATTTTTATTAGCCCCTATAAATAATTCTAATAGTGAAGAGGGGTATTTTGGTAAAAAAAAGTTTAAAGGTCAAATTTAACGGTCAACTAACTGTTTGGGTAAATGGAAATAGAATCTCAAAATATAAGGGAGGTTTGTGTAATATAAATTTTAGATTTAAGGGAGGTTTATATGGGTTTTCAAAATAGATGGAAGATCTGTGTAATTAAGATAAAACAGAGGAGTGGTTAGAGTATTTTACTCTAAAAAGAATAACTATCGAGAATGGAAATACAAATTCCTTGAAAAATAATAATTAACTATTTTAAATAAAATAATTGGATAATTAATCTGTAAGTCCTATAATTTTAATTAGTTTTTGATTAAGTCCCTATAGTTTTTTCTTTTTATCAGATTCTTATACTTTCTCCTATTTTTAAGCAGGTCCTTATAGTTTTTTTCTTTTTAGAAGGTCACTTTTTAATTTTAATTTATTAATGTAATTAAAAATTAAATAAATAAAAAACATTAAAATAAATGTTAATAATAATTAATTTTAATTAATAATTATATAATTTTAAAAATAATTAATATAATTAATTAGTAACTCGTAATTAAATATTATAATTCTATTATACTTTTAGAAAACTTTATTATTATAATTCAAATTTTATAATTATAAAAACAAATAAAAATAGAATTAAAAATAAATAATATCTTTAGCGTTGTTTGTAGTGTGCTGTTGTTTTACTTGGGTTGTAGGCGTTACTGCTGATTTTCCTTTTAATGAATTTTCTTGTTGGAAAAAAAAAAAAAAAAAGATACCTTTGTCCAAGGAACATGCATGTTTGATTTATAAAATAATGGTACGCCGTTGAAAATTCAATTGGTGATAAGATCAATAGCTAATTCGTAGTAGTCCCTCTAATTTTTAATATAAGATATATTTATTTAATTTAATTTAATTAAAAAAATGAGTTAAATTAATTAATATTACATGTAATTTTTAAAATACCCTAGTTATCTTTCTTAGTTCTTTTATTCCTTTTTCTTCTTGATTATTATTGAAGAAGTATCAATAAGGGTAAATTAAGAAAATGTTGACAAATATGAAACTATATCTTATATTTAGGATCGAAATCAACTCCTCAAATATATCTTATATAGTCATATTAAAAACCAGAGGGAGTATTTTATTTCCCTCTACAACAGTACTACTTATTCCTTCTCGTCCTAACTATTATAAGTTATAACTTTTGGGATTTTTATAAATTACAATCTGTATTTATCTTGGAATTTAATTCACTTTTCTATTTTTATTCCCAACTACTTATATGTTTTTCTGATTTTTTTTCCCACTCATCCTCTCCAAAAACAAGGTATGTTTGGGAAAAATATTACTTCTTAAGCATTTATTGTCTTTAATAAATTTTAATCAACTTTTTATTTATGTAATTTATTATTTGTGGCTTATATATAAAATTAGAAGGAGTAATTAATAAGACCGAATCGTCTCTCCTTTTCCTCCTCTTATTACCCTCCTTCACTGGTTCATTTAACAAGAAAAAAAAATTGATGTTATCAAGTATTTATAAATTGACTTACATATTTTACCTTGAAATTTTACTTATATTTAGAATCAGATAAAATTTTTATTATGTTTTTTATATTAATTGCCTGAGAAAATATTGTTATTCTTTTTTTTTTTTTTGGATAGAAATGACAAGAGAGAAATCTCTTGGGGCCATTACGGGCCATTACATCGGACCTGAATACAGAAAATACTAGTAGACCCAAAACACTTAGCTGAGGTCAGCTAATATTTGGATCGAACAAAAGTCAGGAGGATGTTCCCAAAGAGACAAATTATTTGCCGAATGGAGGGCCTTCCGCGCCAAGATATCAGCACACCTAATAGCTTCTCGGTGAGTGTGAGTAATCTCTAAGTCCCAATCCCTGTAGATTAGTTGCCTTGCTTCCTCTAACTCGGTCTGGAGGGGATGGTATTGCCCTCCTGGCTGGAGTAGCAATCGAATGGCTTCTGTTGAGTCAGTGTGTAGCTTAATCTTTCTGAGATTCATGTTTTGACAAATCAGGAGACCCGTTTTGATTGCTTGAACCTCAGCGGCTGTCGAACCAAATGAGAATCCTAAGTTCTGTTGAAAACCGCAAATCCAAACTCCTGAGCTATCACGAATCACTCCTCCAACTGCAGAGCTTCTGTTTTCGTCAACCGCAGCATCTACATCAATCCTAGCAAAACCCGGCGGCGAAGCATTCCATCTTGTCGTGTCTCTCTCTGGCACTCTGAGAATCTTGTGTCTGAGTCGGCCATCTTCTATGCTTTCATGAAGAAAATGTAGACCTCGGTGGAGAAGTTGTTGTGTGAGGTCACTGGTTCCTTCGAAAGCTCTTTTGCATCTGTTTTTCCAAATGAGCCAGCATATTGAACCAAAAACCCTAAGCCAGGGCCATTTGGACATCTTTCGATTACCCGCCGAGTGCTGCATATTCCAGTTGATCCAAACCTGTAAATTTCCAGAAAAAAATGCAGAGTAATAAATGGGGTTAATGCAAGAAAGCCAAACAGAAGTTGCAAATTCGCAATCTCTCAAAGCGTGTATTGCTGTTTCCTCACAGTTGCACTCGAAAGGACACTCAGTGTTTATCCTCACATCTCTCCTAGCGCGAATGGAGTTCGTAGGAACTCTTTCCTGGAACAGTTGCCACATAAAGAATTTAACTTTCTCCGGAATAGGCCATCTCCAGATACGTTGCCAGAAATGATCGGGGGATTCTTCAAACGACGAGTAGATCATGGAATAAGCAGATTTGACGCTGAAATTTCCATCAGAGGATTTCCTCCACCAGAATTTGTCGTCACCCGATTGGGAAGGAGGGGGAACTTCCTTGATCCGTTCCACAGCCCACCAAGGTAAAAACATTTCCCATCTATGCAGGTCCCACTCCCCATCTGAATCGACAAAATTGCGAACAGTTTCTTCAGGGTTTAATAAGGCGTGGTTACGGTCCACATAGGATAAGAGGGGCTGATCCAGGCTTGTCCATAAATCCAACCAGGCATTTGTTGTTCGCCCGTTTTTTAGCTTTTTGCCCACTGCTGTCCTGAATGGGTCCCAGACTGTTGTAATTGTGTTCCATACAGCAGATTGATTTCTTTTCTTTTCAACTATTGGTAGAGTCCCATCACCGCAGCCGTACTTTGATCTGAGAACTTTCACCCATAAAGCATCTGGTCTAGTGATGAGACTCCAGCACAATTTCATGATGAGAGCTTTATTTTGGCTAATTAGATCTTTGATGCCAAGGCCCCCATCCTTTTTCCCCTTCTTGATTTTCTCCCAAGCAATAAGATGTTGCTTCTTGCTATCCGGACCTTGATTCCAGAAAAAGTTCCTATTTATTTTCTCAAGATCTTGCAAGACCCTTTTAGGTAGAAGGTTGGTTTGCATCTGGTAAGTCGGAAGAGTGGAGAGAATGGAGTTTATCAGAACTATTCTGCCAGCCATACTCAGAAATCTTCCTTTCCAGTTAGACAGTTTCTTCTGAACTTTAGAAACCAAAGGGGCGTATGTCAGCCTGGTAGTTCTTTTGTGGAGAAGAGGAACACCTAAGTATTTACCTAGATCTCCGGAAACACTGATTCCTATGGTCTGGCCAAGTTGCAGAGCTCTGTGGAACTGGACATTTCTAGAAGCAAAAAGCTTAGATTTTGAGAGGTTGATTTTGTGACCCGAGACTCTGCAGAAGTAATCCATCACTTTCCTAATGTTCTCCATCTAATACGAAGAAGCCTCACAGAATAAGAGAAGATCATCTGCGAAGAACAAATGAGAGAGCTTCGGGCCCGAATTTGTGATACTTAAAGGCTTCCATCTTCCTTCATCCACTTCTTGATTGATCAGTTGGCTTAGGCGTTCCATGCATATGATGAATAGATAGGGACTTAGAGGGTCACCTTGACGCACTCCTCTTGTTGGTTGAAACTGATCAGAAAGAGACCCATTCCAAACCACTATCATAGATGAAGATGAGACACATCTCATCAACAGCTTGACAAAATGGTCATTTATGCCCAGACTAAGAAGATTAAAATGCAGGAAGTTCCAGTCTAATCTGTCGAAAGCTTTCTCCATATCCACTTTAATAGCAACGAATCCCTTCTTCTTCCTGGTCGTTCTCATTGTATGGATCGCTTCTTGAGCCAGAATTATGTTGTCACTACTTTATCTCCCCCTTATGAAACTGCATTGAGTGGGATGAATAAGGTATTCCATAACACTCCTCATCCTATTTGCAAGAACTTTGCTGAGGATCTTGTAGCTCACATTGCAAAGAGAAATGGGCCGAAATTCTTTGATCGAGGTAGGGTTGTCTACCTTAGGAATCAAAGTGATATGAGTCTGATTGATATTAGTAATCTTATCCGGATCTCTGAAGATGGAAAAAATAAGATCGCAGATCTTTGGGCCCACAACCTCCCATTGAGATTGGAAGAAATGAGGTTGCAGCCCGTCGGGATTGGGCGCCTTGAAAGCATCCATCTCGAAAGCAGCATTCTTTATCTCTACCGTAGAAACCTCTCTTTGGACAATAAAAAGTTGGGAATCATCCAGAGCAAGAAAGTCAACTGGCCACTCAGACACCTCCGGTACGTCTTGATCCGATGAATAGAGTTCTTGGAAATAACTAAGGGCAGAGTTCTTGAGTTCATCTTGGTCGGTAATCCATTCGCCCTGGGCATTTTAAAGGGCTTCAATTTTGCTTTTCTTTCTTTTGATCACCGTAGAAGAGTGGAAGAAGCTGGTATTCTTGTCTCCAAATTTGAGCCATTTGCACCTTGACTTTTGGTACCATAGGAGTTCTTCTTGATTCACAACTTTGGAGTACTCCTTCCAGAGTTTTGATTCAAGCTTTAGAAGGCCAGCATGAGGATGAGAGGTGATTGCACGGTCAACTCCCTCTAATCTTTTAAGCAAAGACCTCTTCTTTTTGGGAAGACTTCCAACTACATTCCTATTCCACCAAGAGGCTTTATTTTCAAATTCGTTACATCCAAATAACTAGTCTTTATTCTGCTAAGCGTTGTTAACTAAGTCGGGGAAACCCTCTTCAAGACACCAGGCAGCTTGGTATCTAAAACTCTTAGGGTTAGATGAGGTACTCACATTTCTGGCTGCGATCACCAGCACTCTGTGATCAGATTTATAGCGGAGATGATGAAAGACTTTGTGATCTGGGTGACCCACTTCCCAATCTAAATTACAAAAAGCCCAGTCCAGCCTTTCCTTCACGTTATTTCTAGACCAAGTGAATTTATCACCAACCACAAGCAGGTCAAGAAGGCCGTAATCGTGAACACAGTTTTGAAAAGGATGCAAGGATCTATCAGGGACAGCCGCGCCACCAATCTTGTCAGAGTGATTCAAGAAAGAGTTAAAATCGCCCAGGACAAGCCAAGCCTCGGATACATTTTCCCCTAAATTCCGCAGATCATACCATAGCTCTTGCCTATAACTCCATCTGGGGTCACCATAAATGAAGGTAGTACAAAAGCTATCACTGGTATTTTTGTCAGTCAGGTGACAATGAAGAAGCTGGGTAGTAGAAAAGAGGTATTCAATAGAAACATCGATGTCGTGCCAAAGAACGCAGATACCACCAGCATAACCAGTGGCTTCAACCCTCAGCCAATTACTAAAACCTAGCTTACGCACCACTAAATCAGCTTTATGGCCACTAACTCTAGTTTCCATAAGACACATAACGGAGATATTATGCTTTGAAACAATGTCACGAAGGACGCGAGAAAAAGAATTACTACAAGCACCTCTACAATTCCAACTTGATATAATCATGATAAAATGATGGGAATTTACAAACAAGAGAAAAGGCGTTACTTATCTGGGGAATGCGCCTTGAAGCAGATCTCCCTTTTTTTTTTTTGCTTCCCTTAAATTTATGTGAGGCTTGCCTTGTTCCTTGTTATTATCCAAGAGAGTATGAGTCTCCACCTCTGCCATATGAGTTAGCGCAATGACTGCTGGTTCCTTCTTATTCTCCAAAGGCAATTCAACTTGATTTATCTCGCTTTCCTGGACCAAGATTCCCGTGAAATTAGCGCCTCCTGATGAAGTGCAAGTTATGTCGAAGGTGTCCGGATGATCTTCCATCATCGTCTTTGTCTCAGAATCTACATTATCCAATTTTCCTTCAGATATTTGGCTACTTGCGTACACTTTTAAGCTATTTGAGATCAGCTTATTGGAAGCTTTATCCAATTCCATTGCTTCTGGAGTAATTTGCAGAGAGTGACTTTCTGCGGCTCCTGGCGTGATGTCTACGGAAATTTGTGATGACTTGGAACCTTCCACAACGCGGTGAGAAGGTGCACCTTCCTTCACAGATTTGTTTTTAATTGGACTCTGGGCTGAAATTGAAGGTTGAGATTCACTTTCTTGGACATTTGCTCCAATTGGAGAAAGCTGTCCAGACACGTTCTGGGCTTGCTTTTGGGCTTCATTTTCATCAAGGCCCTTAGGAAGTACTTTCGGCAAGATAGACTTTAGGCCAAGCCCAACATTCTTTTTTCCTTTAATCTTATACATTTGCTTTGGAGGATGTGCGCCTTTGGCTTTTGAATTGTGGTTTGACTGAGACTTTGATGGACCCACACGCATACTTTCCTTTTCCCCAATTAACACTGAATTCCTCTCTTCTTCCTCAGTGCCAGAACGCGTCTGGACAGCTTTAGGAAGATTGAAATTCTCGAGTTCAAGCATTTGAAAATTTAATGATTGATTTCTTCATTCTATGGCTCTGGCAGAGGTCGACACATACCTCCATCCTGCTGCGCCGCCTTCCTGGTTCGTCTTTCTTGGAGGACGAGATTTCCTCTGCCCCCCACCAGCATCCACGGACCAAAAGCTCCTTCCGTTTCCCGTGGATCTTTTCCCGTCATCGAGGCCGAAGCTATCCTAACGGGAGCTGTTTCTGATTGCTGTGATTTCTGAAGATCTATTTCCTTCTTAGCGCAGGCGTCCTTCTTGTGGCCATATCTTCCACAGGTGAAGCAGATCGAGTCCAATCCTTCGTATTCCACATTAAACACAGTGGATGCAACGATTACTCTGGGAACCAGACGCTTTTGAAGATCTAACTCAACACAAATCCTTGCGTATCTTCCCCTTGACACAGCGCCTGAAGATTGCTCCCGACAGTTAAGGGTATGCAAATCAACTTTAATAGTCTTACCTATCATATCTCCCAATCTGGAAATGAACTTTTGCGAGTAGTAGATTAGAGGGATATTCGGTATTCTCACCCACGTAGCGATTTTCCCCATTTGATTTTGAAAAGGGTCAAAATAAGGAGACCACTTCTGGACTAAAACAGCGTGATTTGCAATTACCCAAGGTCCTTCCAGAATGATTCGTTTGTAATGGGCTTCCCAATTTTCCTGATTTGTGAATCGAACAACGTAATAGTTGTTTGGGAGATCCACCAATTCGAAATCCTTTATTCTCCACACCCTACCCAACATCTCTTTTAGTTTGAGTAAGTAGAAACGGGCGCCCAGCACCGTGACTATCAGGGACTTGTTCCAAGGCTGGCAAGCTTCATTAAATTCTTCTTCTGTTATGTCCAATGAAAGGTAGACAGACATGAGCTTTTTAGTCTCATCAGAGGGTTCTGGGATTTTCCATGATTGGTTCTTCAAATTTGATGTTATTTGATCATCATTTGAGATTTTTGAACCATGAGCTAAACCATTGAACTCCAATCTATTGAAACCCATCAGCGAGTCTTTGTATGTAGAGCTTTTTGAACAATTTGGAGACCCCTGTTTTTCGCCCTGCATTTCAGTTTCAGAGACATCAGAAGCCAATGACAACTTCTTCCCTGGACCATCCTCGCTCCCAACCAATGCAATATTTTCTGGTGAAGAGCATGAAATGGACTTAGTGCCCGTTTGGATTAGCGGTAGAAAAGTAGCTTTTTTTGCTAACTGACTTTAAAAAAAGTCAGATAAGAAAAAAGTCAAAATGTAGATGTGATTTGTGTTTGGAATTACGGTAGAAAAAGTGACTTTTTTCTTAACCTTAAACGTGTTTGGATTGATGTTTTAAAAGCCCGTTAAGATGGAAAATGACTAAAAAGGGCATGAATCTTATTGAAAACTCCATATATATATATATTAGTTGTATATATTGTGATAATTAAAGTGAAAAAATATAAATAAAATTTGGTAAAATAATAAAAGTTCAATTATTATTGAAAAAAAAAACTAAAGCCACTTCAATTAAAATTGAATAAATTTATATCTAAATTATAATGCATACATGAAATGTTTTATCAGTGGATCATCTACCCCTAACAATTTGATCTTTGATCGTGTCACGAACATCATTCATTTGTGTTGACGATAATCTACGGATAGTTGATGTGGATGCGACATCACTCGAATCATTAGTATCTTGAGCAGGTATATTTCCTCGTTCAGCTTCTCGAAAATCCATATCCGTTTGGGAATTTCTCCGGATAAGATTATGTATAGCCATTGTAGCACAAACTATGTAGACTTGTGTTTCAAAGCTAAATGACTTCATTTCCCCCAAGAGCTGAAACCTATTCTTCCAGACTCCAAACGTCCTTTCTATAGTTGTCCGCAAACTTGAATGATAATAATTGAACATCTCATTAGGATTTGCAAATCCCTCTCGTCGCCTGAAGTCTGGAAGATGATAACGCTCACGTCTATACGGACCAAGATATCCAACAGGTGTTTGATAGCCAGCATCGACCAAATAATATTTCCCTGATAAAATGAAAGAATTTGTATATAGACTATAAAATTATAGCAAAAGTGAGGGGAAAAAAGAAACAATGTATCAATCAGGTGTTGGAGATATACCTTGAGGTGGATGCGGAAACTTCATAGATGGAGTAGAGATAGCAGTTTGGAAGACACGAGCATCATGTGCAGTACCCTCCCAACCTGCCAACACAAAAGTGAAGCACATATCCCAATCACATACGGCCATGATATTTTGTGTCGGATATCCCTTTCTCCCTATATACCTCTCCTGCTCAGACTGACTGACCACACACTTGATGTGAGTTCCATCAATTGCTCCTATTGCATTCTTAAAATAGGGGTAATATCGCCGATCATTGCTTATTTTTGGGTGACAATGATGGAACTCAGGATCAACCGGTTTGATAATTTCAGTCGCTAGATTAACACAAGCATTTAAAACCATGTGGAATATCCTACTAACGGTTTCTCCAGAATGCTGAAATCGTTCTTGTATGATTCTATTTCCTTGTGCATAACCAACTGTATATAAGAACATAGCAACCATTTCTTCAATTCCAATATACCTAGTTCTTCGTAACCCATGTTCTACCAATTTCGAGCACAAGAGAGAGAAGACACATTTTTCCACTAGGAAATTTTCATGACAAATTCCATCGTGCCCTTCCAATACCTCTTGCACCCACTGTGCACCTGTTAGCTTGCTGGTTCTGCATGGTTCTTTGCAAATATACGGCACGAGATATTGAGCCATCAACACAGCTACGTGTTCATACTCTGTCAACTCTTCATCTATGAGGGATATGAGCAGAGACCTTCTATCTGCACGAGACAATCGTACTTCCTCCGGCCGTTCCGACCTATCTGCACCACTCGAACTTGCCATAGACGATGTAACCTGTGTTTTTGCGAAGATTGTATGAAATCAAATACGACTATAAAAAGTGCAAGTAACATTCACATCATACAGCTGCCTTATCATATAGCTGCTTCGTCTAACATAAGTACTATCCGTAAAAAACATACATAAAGTCAGGCATACTGATATAACTACATATGACAAAGTTTTCAAAAGTGACAAACATAAAGTCAGGTATATCAATATAAAAGTACATATGATAGTTTTCAAAAGTAACATGAAGTGGAGTTCAGGGCTTCGGGGCAATCTGCAGATGTGGGCTGTTGTAAGCATGTTCCTGCAACCACTCGAGCAAGGCTTCTTTATTTCCTTTCAAACCAACAAACATGTCGCGAGGCATTTGGTGCATCATCATATTACAACATCGACGACGCAAGTCTCTATCAGCAACAATTTCAGGAATGGTAAGTAATTCAGCCACGACGTCACTCGATGGTGTATCAGTCGTGGAGAGCATTTTCATCGCATTTGTTCTATCCGTAGATGCGTCAGCTATTCGACTAACCGCATCTGCTATTACTTTCGAAGGTGGCTTCTTTTTCCCTTTTGCTTTCTCAACCCCTTCAACCCTCTTTCTCTTCCCACTGCTTCCCGAACCACTAGGTGCACTAGGTGTTGAGTTCGTTGTCAACCTTATTCCTTCGAAGTCAGATGTCACTCCCACACTACCTCCAGTAGCAGGACCTTCAAGATCTTCCTCACTATCTCCTGATCCTTCTTCTAGGTCCATTGTGGGTCGATAGACATCGTCTTGATCAATACCCAGTGACAACCGCTGTGGATCAGATGGTGTGAACATGGTGCCGCCCGATGCCATAACATCCTTGAATAGTATGCCTAATTCGTTCGCAAACATGAGGCCTCTGTACCTATACTTGCCATACTGCGCATTCTCCTGTATGCATACAAGCTTCCCAGTCAATGCCTTATATAAAATAATACAAATAGTAATCATAACATTGTTCTTAATAATAATCATAACTACATTTGTGTACCTGAATTTTCCTGTCCCACCACTCATCTTCAGCGATCACCATATTCCTCGTAGAGTCAAACGATATGCCCGTCTCTTTCGAGAATAACTTATCCCACACCTTCCATTCTTTTTTCAAGCTATCAAACCTATTTTTCAGTTGCTTCTTGTCATATGAATGTCCTGTTTTTTCATTGAATGCACACATAATGTTCTTCCACCCATCCTTCGTGAAAGAAGATCCTTGACATTCTTTCTTGTAAATTTGATCAACGCATTCATGTATGAAAATCCCGGTGGTATTTACATCCCACGTTATTCTGTGTTTCTCTTTGTTCATACTTTTATGTCAACTATGAACAAGTGAAGATTAATTTATATTAAACCATTTCATTAGAAGCATAAAATTGAATATCTATCAAATTCTAAGACAAAGTTAATGAAATAACTTATAAATAAGAATAAACTAATATACTTTCTTCCTAGAAAAATTACCTTAAACTAAAGATTCTGCACTAATATTCTGCACTAAAATCATCAAAGCTTCTAATAGAACATCTACTAACAGTCATCCAAAAAAATCACACGGCAGATATGAGAAAAGAAAATCCAAATATCATGATGCACATGCACCCAACAAGCACAATCTACCTCTTGTATGAAATAACAAGTACACAAATATGGAGACCCGTAGTAAAGCATCGAATACAAATATTTCTCAGTTTTCCCCTCAAGATTCTCTCAAAGACACAAACAGTCTACTCAAGATTCAAGCAACCAAACTTCCAAGTTCTATCAGAATAATCCTAAAATCCAAACATTCAGATTGCTGGCAGTTTTCCCCTCAAGATTCTCTCAATCACTTGCACCGGCAGGGCCTATAAGAACTCCTTGTGCAAAACAAACAGTGTACTCAAGCATTCAAGCAACAATTTCGAAACAAATTTTATTTTGTTGTTTTTATATGTGATTTCCAAAACAAATGATTCAAACAGTTTCGTGCCTAAAAACAATATGCCTAAGTTTCGTGCTTGCATAAAAACAGAAAACAGAATCATTGCCATTGAAGAGCATAAAAACTGAAAACAGAATCAAACAAGATGCCTAAGTTTCGTTCTTGCATTTCTATTGTAATACCGATCATTGCCATTTACAAGTTCAACAACATGCAAACACTAATCAAACTTGAGAATGATTCGATGCAAACACAAACTCCTGCGTTTTAAAACTTGAGAATTATTCGATGCAAACACAAACTCCTGCAATTATCCTAAATTCGATTCTGTTCGTGATGATTTATGATGACACGTAGAGGAAAATACGAAATCCGACTCACATCAATTCAAAAATCCAGATCAGTAAATGAGATGAACAGAGATGAACAAAACACTAATCAATTCGCCACTAAACAAACCGAACAGTGACACCTGAGAAGCTCCGCCAAACACTGAACTCACATCCGGATCAGGTGTAAATATTAAATGAGCAAACCACTGAACAAAGGTCGAAAAACCAGTCATACCCGAGAAGCTCCGCCAACCGGACGACGGCCACAACCTCAGATCTGAACGGCCACCCACCGATTTGGCCACCAAACTGCACGAAGAAGCCGAACAGGGGACGCCTCGGAGTAGGACGATGGATCAACGGAAAATGAATCAACTGCAGCGATGAGCTACGCACCCTCCCACCACGCGAAATCGAACGCCGCCGAGAGGACCCGAACCAAGACGGACAGCCAAATGATGGAGAAGAGCAAATGAGAAGAGGTGATGAGAAATGGAATGAGAAGAGGTGATGAGAAATGGAATACCGTTGAGCATTTGTAGAGAAGAGGAAATGAGAAGAGGTGATGAGAAATGGAATGACCGTTGAGCAAATGATAAGAGGTAATAATTAGACTACCGCACCGAAAAAGCTTCAGCACTGAGCTTCTTTCTTATCTAACGTTAATATAAAAAGCTCAGCAATTATCACTGTGATCCCAAACAGACCATTTTAAATACACCGGGCTTTTCTCTACTTATCGGGCTTTTTCTTTGGTTAACGCATAGCCAAACAGGTCCTTAATCGATGGTCTAACAAGCGTGGATTGAGAATCCGGCGGTATCTTCAAAGAAAAAACATCATCCATTGAAAGTTTTTCCGGTGACACGAGTTCCAAGAGAGAGAGAAAATATTGTTATTCTAGCTTTATCATCAAAGCCCAATCTAAGATGGCAAAAAAAAAAAAAAAGGAATCAAAGCCCAAGCTAAGGGAGTCATAATTTGACAATCTACCACGTGATCTAAAGTAGTCATAATTAATTTGACAATGTACAACGTGTAGTTTTCACACCAATCATGATTTGGTGACAGGTCATTAGCTTCCAACCAAACTATGTCCGTAAAAGTTAATGATATATTTTTATATAAGCAACATTATGTCGTGAATTATTAAACACCACTAATAAATTCCATACTTTTATATGAATTATATATTAAGCAACACGTGATATAATTTTCAATGCAGAAAATGCCCGGGCTTAGACTAACGAAAGAAATTGAATCACTTATTCATATAAAAAATTAGGGGGTTAATTTTTTTAAAATGCCCTCTTTTATAATTTATATTAAAAGTACTTCTTAATAAAAACCCTTTTAATATGTATTAAAAAAAATTATAAATGTTGAAGGCATAATATACAAAAGTATTATATTTAAGATCGAAATAAATCTCATAATTACCTCTTATATTTTATATTGAAGGGAGAACAAAATAGTATCGGCTTCACATATCACACGTATATATCCACTCTACTTATAACTAGGATATAATGTTGACCGGCAGCACGAGTGCATTGTCCTAATGACAAATTAAAGTGTTTCCCCTAAAATAGACAGGTGGTGGATTTAATTTTCATAAGGCTAGTTTAGCCCCTTCTAATTGAAAAAAAAAAAAAAAAAATTGACCATCAATTTTTTATAGGGCTTTTTGATTGGGCCAGAATTGAGTATTATATTGTAAAGCTCAATTGAGAGAGTTTTTTAAAAGGTATTTTCTACATTCATATGGATTCAAACATGAGATTTAGTACTTAAGCAGTTAAAACACCTTTAACTAAGAACAATGTATGTTAATATGTTGGCTAACAAATTAGCCAAGTACTTATCTGATACTTAATGTAGGATTTATTAATCTAATTTAAAGAGTTTAAGAAAATTAAATAAAGTACTTAATTATAATATATGTAACATGCTTTTCCTAAAACATTTACATATAACATTTTATTATATGTCACTTTATTAAGTAAAATAGTTTTTAAAAAAATATAAATATTAGAGATAAAATAACAAAATGTCTTACATTCAGAATAAATTCACCCCAAACAAGATTTTCCATTTAAGTTTTAACACAGGAAGAGTAATGTATTTTAAACTGCTGGCTTGTGTAATCAATAGTCATAGAAATCGCTCCGTATTATAGAATACCGCCACTGAGTGTTTACTAAAACCCATGATACCCATGTGACAATAAAATACTAAAAAAATGGGATTGAAGTCTATATTTTTTCAACTGCCAATGTGAATATGAACTATTGACCAGGCTGAGAAAAACGCTTAAACATGTGATACTACAAGATTTCATATTCCTTTCAAATTACCATTATACTATTCTAACTTTTATTCTATTTTTAATAGGTAATCATGGGATTGGGGATGTTAGATCTGTTTGATTTTATGTTTTTAGATTATTTTTTGAAAAATAAAAATTATTTTGAAATGTGTTTTTCAATTATGTATTCTGAAAATAAAAAATAATTTTAAATTAAAAAATAAAAAATTATGACATATTTTTTTATGTTTTTTTATTTTTTGTTCCGAAGAAAGAAGACAGAAAACATTCTGTTTTATTGATAATAATTATGTTAATAAAATAAACTACCTTTTTATTAATCATTTAACCATTTTTAATATTTTTTTAAAAAATAATGATACAAACATATATATTTCTATTAATATATTTCTAAAACTTGTTCTAAAAAATTATTTAGTTTTATTAAAAAAATATAGAATAGAGTCAAATAAATCCACTGACTCTAATGACAAACGCTTCTTTAGCATGGATCATGTTTCCTTGACTTGCTTTTATCAATTGCTTTCTATGTAAACTAGTCTAAAAAATGAACTATATTACTTGTATTTATAGTTTTTTGCTTATAAATAATATGATTTATTGGACTCTATATATATATATATTTAAATATTGATAGAATTATAGAAACACTTGCTTCAGTGTGTGGGTATATATTCATGTAAACAATAATGTTTGCTAATTATAGGAGTGAATAATTTGGCCTCGCAATGCGAATACTCTAAAACGGATATATCCTATGGAATCACTTGTGGTTCCTATTTTTATATTTAAGGTGAGATTCAAGAAGAGTAGCTACCAAGAAGTAGCTATGCATGCCCTGGCAAAAAAAAAAAAAAAAAAAAGAGTTATGCATGCCCTTCTTCGAGTTTATTAATTACTCGTTTGGCAGTTAATTGTTAAATTACAAGCAAGTTGTAGCTGCATCACATAAAAGAAATTGGGAAAAAATAATTAAGAAGAGTTACTGATAAAAAATTGACCAGTTTGAAATTCAAATATTTAACTCACATCAATATAAAATTCGAACATAGAACCGCTATAATTTAACGGTGGAGAGACTAATGTTAGATATTTTATTATATATAATGACATATTTTATTATTGAATACATATTATATCTAGATATTATCTTATCATTGTTTTGGATAAAATATCCTCTGATTGTGGCCTGACCGTGATTTGGATAGAAATTTAGTTTAGGGTTATCTGCCTAACATGTAAGCTATATATTACAAATCTTAATAAGAGGTTATAAATAGTATAGGCCAGATCTTAGAGTAATAACGTGGAAAGCCCACTTACTTGCTAGACATGCCCACAGTCTAAATAGAAAGTTGGACCTCATCCTTCAACACAATCAGGTTGTATATGATCACTTCCAATTAGACCTTTCATCTCCTTCCTCAAATGTCGATGATGTGCTGAGCAAGAGGGGGGCGGAAGGAGGAGGACAGCAATAGTGGTGATGACTAAAAACCACTACTGCTTTTTTTTTTTTAAATGATAAAAACAATTAATCGTTAAGGTAATTTAGCAAAAAACATTTTAAAAAAATAATTGTCTCTTCACGGTTATTAGTAAAAAATCGTTACTTATGTTAACCATGACAATTTATACTGACACTTTTAGCTCTATAAAGTAACTCTTTTCATTCCAAAGGACACGATCTGCTTGATACCCACGAAACCCATTTTGCCATTCACTTATATTCCAACTTCTAACTTTTGTTCTTCATCAATTACATAGGAGAGTAGGGACGCATGGACAAGAGCAGCAAGGGGGAACTGACCTTTCTCGTTCTCACTCTTGTTTATTCACACTCTCATTTACTTTCTAAAATTTTTGATTTTCTTATGGGGTTGAATAATCAACTTTAAAAATTATTAAAAAAATTCAAACAAGTTACGGTTATTATGTAAAACCCATCACTTTTCAAAATGCCATGTCAAATACCTAACGATTATTAAGAAATCACAATCACTGTTTACAAAACCTAATGATTGTGATTTAAAATTGTGAACTTTCGTTTAAAGGTTCGTTACGATTATAAAAAAAAAAAGAACTGTAAAAAAGGCCACCTTTCATGATAGTTCTAAACTTATAACAATGAACAAGTTTCGTCAAGTCTTTTAAAACATGTATCCGATATCTCGCGCTCTTCACTTTCCCAAGTTATTACACTTACACACTTATCTTTGGTAGAACGTTACCTACCATCCTCAGAACTCAATAACTCTGGTCGACTTTTTCGGCCATCGACAGTCACATCCAGGCTAACCACATCCTCCACTACTTTCTTTGAACTTTGATCTGACAGCCACGCGAGTCACTGCAATTGCCCTAACTCACTTTTTTGTTTTGGAGTCCTAGTTATGTCCCATTCCTTTGCGCTCTCTATTCTTCTTATTTTATGGTATGATTTCTCTTCTGCGTTTGTATTCTCCATTCTGCATTTCACATTTTCCTTACTTTTCACTTTGTCTTGCCTAGGTAGGTTTTGACCTTAGTGCATCATGTTTTTTCTTAAAAGCCGATTGCTCTATTACCTATGGTTGATTGAATGAGTTTTGTTTGCCAGTTAAAATGACTAGTTCTGCTTCCCGTGGCACTGATAATGCGCCTACTTTAGATAATGCCTCTAGTTCCGATAATATTCTTATTGGTACCGATGTTGTCACTAGGCAACCCAAAAATGAGACCCCACAAGAGGTGTTAGAACGAGTGCGAGATATTGTAAGGAGGGGCTACTATACCTTGACTGTTGTGAATGAAGAAAAGTTTGCGGGGAGAAGACTTGAAGTGACATAGAACAATGATAGTGAACCTCTTCATCCATTACATTTCATTAGCTACATCGGCTTAACGGCAAGGACCAATGTTCCTATCACAAGAAGGTTATGCAGAAGTTCTTTAAGACAATATAAGGTAAGGTATATATACCTGCTAATTACTTGCTATGTACTTGTAAAAAATGTTAACTTGAATTATATGCTTTGCAATCTGCATATCATGTAGATAGAAATAATAACAAGGAATTTTTTATCAAGAAGGCTAGCTAATCGCTACGCACATCCCGTCATGTATTGACAAGGGTGTATTTGCATAATCCTGAAGAAGTTGATGAGACAAAAGTTCCTGTAGATCTTTGGTCTACTATCAAATCGAATGATTGGAGAAATTTTGTCATATCACATCGCACCTGGCATTCCAAA
Organism: Inga laurina; assembly: GCA_963855925.1. Classification (NCBI taxonomy): domain Eukaryota; kingdom Viridiplantae; phylum Streptophyta; class Magnoliopsida; order Fabales; family Fabaceae; genus Inga; species Inga laurina. The sequence goes on from OY979705.1 coordinate 52,534,582, forward strand.
TAATTGTTATTCGCAATTCATAAGACATGCATGTATATGTTTAATATTAACTCAAGTGTTGTATATTTTTGTAGGAATTAAGATGAGTGAATAGGAAGAGGGTGAAGAAATACAAGTATCCCTATAAGAGAGGATGGATGAGGTATGCTCAGATTGTTGAAAAGTTGGCTATTGAGAGTGAAGACAGTAGTAGACCTCCCTACCATGAACTTTGGTCAGTGGCAAGGCAATATAAAGATGACTCTTATGACAATCCTCAGGTGAAGGAGGTCGTCAACAAAATGGTATATATTAATATTAGTCCCGATTCATAGAATTAATGTCTTCAATAAACAATCAATATTAACATTATTTTTAAATGCACAGCAAGTAATACCCACAAAGTTACAACATAGGGTGGCTACCTTTCTATGGATGAGGATGTATTGGCTAAGACATTTGGGCCTGGCCATCCTTATCTTCTTACGGTGCGAGCTTTGGATTGACCAAGACAAAATATTATAGTTAGCTGCAACTTAGAAGAAATAATAGGATCGAAAAGCATTAAAAGCTCTATAAACAGTGTGATGAAATGCGGGAACAAATGTGGTTTCTCACACAAGAGTTGGTGAAGGAGCATTCTATGAAGTAGTAGGGGAAATGACGGCCCAGGTACTAGAGGTAGTTGCACATTTCCCACCCCAATTATCTGCTTGCTGATGTTGAGTGTTTTGTCAATAGCCTTAGACACCATATAGTTGCAACAGGTCACATGTTCAACCGCCCGGAGGATAACATGCTTCATAACTAGCCTATCCCTCTTGAGCACGTGAAGGTATAAATCAACATTAATATCGATCACAGCTATCTGATCACTGTGCCCACTAAAGATATAGATACAATTAAAGGGGATACGGACAGCTTCGTTGCGTGGCCTTGCCATCTACTTAGAGTACATAAGCCCCTCACTAATCAGTCTAAGTCCCCCCACTTCCAAGACCCCCACTCAGTCTAAGAAGAGGAAGCATCCCACCCCCAATGATCAATCCGGAAAGAAGTCTTCCTCACAGAATAAGACCGTTGGTCAATCTTCCTGGAAGTCCCTCTAGGAGTTCACTAACAAGAGCTTTACTTCATGCTAGTTTCTAATGATCACATTTGAGATAGAGGTCTTCGACCGACCAAACTAAGTGGAAGCTATAAGTGAAGAGCTTGTTTCTAAAATCCTGAATAAAGACATGGCAAGTTTAATATCTATCACAAGGAATTTCTTCAATTGTGATTAAATAGTTGGCTGCTTAAAATTTTAATTACATTTTGATATGTTGGTTTTGATATTTCAGGCAAATGTACCATAACCAAGGTGACATCATGAAGGAAGATGTCAAGCAATGGCACATAAGGTTTTAAATTTTGGGGGATGAATTCATTAGAAGGGCGTCAAATGGAAGTGTCACTTACTTCTTGGCGCCTTATATTCAAGGGTTGGAATATCATTAACTTTGTTTGAATTAGTTTTTATTTATTTTGTAATTTTCCTGATGGTGTGATATATTATTGTACTTAAGAACTACTAGATGCTCATAGGCGTAAATCTAATGTGCAAAAGGATTTAGCACTATGACTCCATGAGCGCAATTCTAGACACGAGACCATACATGCAAGAAACTTTCAACCAATAAGTTATTCATTCATCATCTCTTATAATTCATATCATCTTGCATATTTCTATAATATAATTTTATATTGTATCTTCTCAGAGCTGTCTACACTTATCGCTCTCAAAATGGTCTTGAGTGCAACAAAAACATAAGCTCACTAATGGCAACTACAAATGCTTCTTCAAATGGCTGCGTCCAAAGGTATATATATTATTCACTAATGACTATAATATTAATAAACTACTGAAGCTCACAATATAGTTGTGTGTTTGTGTGTGTGTGTGTGTGAGACAAATTTTTCTTATCATTTCTTTCTAGTGTCCAAAGCAACTGTACAACATTAATGATTATTGGGTATTGCGTGATGCAGTAAATGAAAGACATCATCACCCACGGTCTTGAAAATATTGATACAACTAAGGTATATTATATGCTTAATTTGTTCACATATACATTCAGTCAGCTATATATTACAATATCTAACTTTTATATTGTTTCCTTTTGCGAACAGTATTTTGATGCCTCATATACGATGTTTAGCAACTCACAAATGGAAGAAGTTGTGGAAGAGTTGGAGACATATGTAAAACATCAATAGGAGAGTAAATGCATATAGAATGACTATCAATTTCTAGATATTGATAATTTGTTTGTTTTAAAGTTTTGATTTTAATAGTGTATATATGTACAAGAATGACTATAAATATATTCTGATTTGTTGCATTGTTTGTATGTGAATAAATGTAAATATATATTGTGATTCATTATGTACAAATGTATATGCAGGGGGATATCAAAAGCAAAACCCCCCCCCCCCAATTTTAAAAGAAAATTTAGCTTTGATAAATCACAATTGTTATCTAACAACCATTATTTATGTCAACTATATATAATGGTTGTTAAAGTGGAACTGTTATGTATAATGGAAGCATTATCATATATTATGACAGTTGTTCACGTGTGCCCGTTAATTGTTATCACTGTAATGAGCATATCATGGCCTCACCAAGCTTTCATACATAACAAATATTATATTATAAATATTATAATAGGTCCGAAATAAATAACGGTTTAGAACCGTAATGTATCTAAATCGAGCTGTTATAGCACCCGCATATATGACGGTTTAGAACCTTGATATATGACAAATAATAACCGACATATATCATGATTTCTATAATAGTGTAGCGTCTCTAATCTATCAATGAAAAACGTGCAATTCATTCTCTGCGATGGCATCGGCCTTCCCAGTGTGAGGAAGGTGTCGTTGATCAGAGCAATTAATTAGTTACATGGTGGCTCACTGCTTGGGAGCCATAAGTGGGCGTGGCTTGGTCAAGGCTTCCCTAAAGTCACCGGTTTGGTTGCTGAGATTATAGGTACATGGTGGCTCACTGGATTTTACTTTTCTTGTTGACTTAAGCTCCAAAACTTGAAGCTGCATTGAATAATTAATTAGTTAAACTGCAACTCTTCCACTATGTTCTTCAAATATTGAAGCAAATCTTAAACATCAAAGAGAGGAGCAGGAGCCGAGTGGGGGTAATGGTTGCCCTTGTGAGGAGCTACTGCGTTGAGGTCTTCGGCCACGAGGGAAACAGAGTTGGGAGACCTTCCTTTCGTTGTTTTTTTCCTTTTAGATGTGGAGGGTCTCTTTCTTTTAAAAAAATATTCTAAACCTACATATATGACAAGGATGCCATGGTGGCAATACTTAACACTGTTAACAATATTTTTAACGGCAAGGACAAAATTATTAAACCAATTAAATTTTAAGGATTGAGTCGCAATGAGATAAACTCAAGGGATTGAGTTGCAACACAGTTAAAAGATTAAGAATTAAATGATAAATTTTCCTAATTTTTCAGTCCTTAATATAAATAATTTGGAGAGTTAGTAATGCTAATTAGTCAATTTTATCACTATAATTAATGTTTAAATGTGTGTTCTTTGTATTTCTCACTCCTTCAAAATTTTATTAGCAAGGGTGAAGTTCGGAAATTTTCCAGTCCTATTTACAAGACACTTCCAACATTTTTCACACATAGTATCAAGTAAAACCTTAAACTTCATTAACACTTTCATAAAATTCAACAATATTCTACCTATTCTATCCCTACTTAATATTCATAATAACACATGAAAACAAAGTCAACACATAATAAATAAAGGGTTGAATTGTACATTCAACTCAAAAATTTAATGGGATGCCTTATAAATAGGACCAAAAAAATCTTGCCTGTTTGCCTTATAATTAAAACCAGAGGAGTAACTTATAAATCCAAAGTACCTAATTTTCACATACGAAGAAAAGCTTTTTAACTCAATAAATATGGATTGAATTAATAATTTTTTTCAATTTTAGCCACATTTGTCCATGGATACTTTTTACCTTTTTCTTCTATCTGTACCTTTAATTGGGGGGCAAAATTGTAACGAAAATACTAAGACGTATATTTGCGATCAAAGCCAAACAAATAAACTTGATGGGAAGAGGGAACAGTAACATTATGTTTTCCCTCGGGTCCATAATATTATAGGTGAGATTTAACCACCTCACTAGAATTAAGGACATATACTTAATTCATTAATTGTATTTGAAAATGATTCATACTCGGGGATATAGAGAAACAAAACATTAAGACGTTAACCTTTATCCTAGTAAATTATAATAAGAGTAATATTTGTCCCCAAAAAAAATGTATTATTATAAACATACCACGTTTAAGAGTTAATTTATATATTCACCTGTCAGGTTACCCCATTTGACAATAATATAGTCAAATAATGGTATTAATGATTGCCTATCAACATAACTTTATCTTTTAATTATAGCACGACAAAAACATTCGCCATTGTTTAATAATAAACACTGCTATATATACTTACATACCAATAAATTCAAGCACCGACTCATTATTCTCCTTAATTATACTTGCATCAATTCTTCTTCTGCTTTCTTGGTCGTAGCTAGCACAATGGCTTCTTCATTAAGATCTGGTTCAGTTTCAGATAACAACTTTAGGTTAAACTTCGATGAGCTTCGATGGGTGATGGAGATTAAGAAAACCCTAGAGGAAGTGCTGGACGAAGAAGTCCATGATTTCACTGTGTCGATCTTCAACGTACCGAAGCTTCTCATGATATGTGATCCAGATTCATACGTACCTCAACAAGTGGCCATAGGACCATACCATTATTGGCGACCAGAACTGTATGAGATGCATAGGTACAAGCTTGCGGCTGCTAGAATATTCCGAAAACAACTTTACAATCATAAGTTGGAAGACCTCGTACATGAACTGACCAAGTTCGAACCCAGGTAATTAATGCAATATTCACATTTTCTTTAGATTTGATCAAGGGTATCCTTTTGATGAGGTTGAAAGTGTAAAGAGTTTTCGCCTCTTTTAATAAATATATTTTCGAGGATTTGAATTTATGTTTTATTCTTTATAGAGATGAAACCGCTTATCATTTCAACTAACAGTTTGTTGACTCTCAAGGATTTCACTTCCCATAATTTGCTAGGATAAAATTTTTCTTTCTATTCCTTAACATGCAATTTATATTTTAAATATAAGTAATTTTTTTCATTTTTAAACAAAGTTAATTATTCAAATCACTTCTCCTTAATTTTGGTGAGATAGCTAAAATTGTCTTTATAAGGACAATTTGAACAAGGACTCGAGGAAGTATATCTTGTTCTTGTCCTGGTTAATTGTCTTTTATAAGAAGATCAAATAGTTCTTTTCTTTTATAGAAACACAAAATAGACTTTATTTCCGTCTATATATACGTTAATAGTTTTTGGATTAAAAATTATCTGTCACGGGTTGAAGAAATAAGGATCTTCTATAAGTTTTGAAGGTAAAGTTCTTATGATGGACTAGTGTCGGTGGGAAGTAGACGGAGAATATTGAGTTTTTGTCTCTTCATTGGTAGATAGTTTTTTCAAGTTGTTTTTTTTTTCCAAATAGTTGATTAAATTATTTTTCAAAACATTAGTCACAATTCTTACAGTATTATTCTTTACTGTTTTTATCTTGCTTCAGAAAGTCAAGTATAAGAGCATGACATTTGATATCATAGCGGATAGAATAAAATAAATCATTGAATGAATATTGATATAAGCAATAAAAAAAGCAGAAAAAAGAATAGTATTATTTGAGTATATAAACAATATAGTTTCATATATTGTCAACTCTAGTTTAATTTCTCTGTGATTGAGGAACCAAACCAAAAATCTATTTATATGTCAACGGTATATATATATACGCACACTCACACATATCTTAAATGTATTATAAAAATGTAGATAATTAATTTGAACCCTAAGATAAAAATTTTATATATTTTTTTGGATTTATTTAGTTCTCCATAAACCAAAATGATACATACTTTATTTTCGAAAGTTAACAAAGCATACACATGCAACATTAGGACTATGTTGCAAAGAAAAATAAGGGGGAAGACCATTGAGGTTCTAAAAAAGACAAATTATTACACCTTAGTCCCATAAAATCATCAAATTAGTATAAAGTATCAAGGGATCTATAGACAATTTATTAGAATGCAAAAAATAGTGGCATATTGACAAGTCATGGTACGACCAATGACAAGTCATGACACATTAATTGATAAGTCAATGTGCCACTAATAACAAGCCATGGTACTATAATTGACAAGTAAGAGTACGATAAGTAATGATGTCACCAATAACAAATTAGGGCATTTCAATTAACAAGGCAACGTGTCATAATTAACAAGTCAGGACATAACAAATCACAATACTACATACTGATAACAAGTCAAGGCGTCTCAATTGTTAAGTCAATATGCCACTAATGACAAGTTAGGGTAAACACGTCTTTTCACAATTTTAATAAATGTCTCATGTTGTGACTTCATAGTAATTTGATGATTTCATAGGATATGATTGTAATAATTTGTCTTTGAATTCTCTATCTAATTCTCCCTAAAATAAATTCTGACTAAAGTATTAAAATATACTACATCTTCTGGGGAATAAATAGTGAATTTCTACTAAAAAAAATGTGAAATTTCTATAATTGAAAGTAGCTTGAAGATTTAACATGCGTTGATCTAGTTATATATATGATCATCACCCATATTATTGGAAATTTGAAGTTTTGAACTGAACGTTGAACGGAGAACTCTATTTCCTTTCCTTTAATCCTTTTCTACATTGCGGTGCATCAACAGGATTCGAGCAAGCTACCACAAGTATTTGGATTTCAATGGCGAAACATTGGTGTGGATGATGATCATGGACGCCTCATTCTTGCTCGAGTTCCTTCAAGTTTATGAAATCCAAGAAGGAAACAAAATACCTGGAATTTCCTCCAGAATGTCTCACTTAGTGGACTATGCAGGAAAGAAATCAGCCCACAATGCAATTCTAAGGGACATAGTGATGCTGGAAAATCAAATCCCATTGTGTGTTTTAAGGAAGATGCTGGAATTCAAACTCTCATCACTCGATGAGGCAGATCATGCTCTTTCTCTAATCCTAACAGGGTTATTCAATGAACTTTCTCCTTACAAAACGGGGCAGGATAATCTGAATGTTCAAATCTCAGATTGTTCTCATTTGCTAGATTTCTTTTACAGCAAGATTGTTCTCAAAATTGAACACCAACAGCCTGATCATCTTACTATTAATATGGATGGGTGTATTGAATCCAAAGAGGAGAAAGATGATGAGGAATCAAGCAGGAACCCAAGCTATTTGAAGAAATTCCTCAGAGAGGTATGGAAGATTCTCTCAAAGCTAAATGGAGGGCCTGTGCAATTAATCAAGAAGGTATTGCTTTCTAGACCCCTGAAAGTATTTGCTAAGTTACCATGGACAATAGTCTCGAACCTTCCTGGAGTTAAACTCCTAAAACAACCTGTTGATTACTTCTTTAACTTCACAAAAGAAGAAGAAAAGCCAGAAAATGAGGGTTCAGCCTCAAAAAGTCTCATTGAGAAGCCACCATTAATAGAGGAAATCACAATCCCTTCTGTTACAGAGCTCATGAATTCTGGGGTTCGTTTTGTACCCTCTAATGGATCCCTATCAAGCATCAAATTTGACTCAAAAACAAGAACTTTTCACCTTCCAAAAGTTTCCATAGATGTCAACACTGAAGTGTTTTTGAGAAATTTAGTTGCATATGAAGCATCAGTAGCTTCTGGTCCCTTGGTTTTGGCACGATACACGGAATTAATGAATGGGATTGTGGATTCTGATGAGGATGCTAAAGTGCTCAGAGAAAAAGGGGTGATTCTGAACCACTTGAAGAGTGATTCAGAAGTGGCTAACTTGTGGAATGGGATGAGCAAGTCTATAAAGCTGACGAAAGTGCAAGGATTGGATGAGGTGGTTGAAGAGGTGAACAAGTATTATAATGGAAGATTGAAGGTGAAAACCTACAAATTCATGAGGAGTTATATTTTTGGGTCATGGCAGTTCTTGACGTTTTTGGCAGCAATTTGTCTCTTGTTGTTGATGTTCTTGCAAGCCTTTTGCTCTGTTTATGCTTGCAATCGTTACTTTCGAATGGCTATCTCTGATTGATTCTCCTTCTTCAACCTCTCGTTTCTCATAAAGTTCTCAAATCTGTGTGGGCTCTTGAATGGAACAATTCTTCTTGTGGTCAATTATGTCAACTGTCCACAAACTAAGTGGAAGAGGTTCTGTTTTTTTTTTTTTGGGTTTATAGTTTTTCTTTGTTATTAAATGTATTTGTAGTTTTTTTAGGAAAACCAAGGCAGTTCAACACTGCAAGCAGCTCCTGGACAATCCTATGCCTAACTTTGTTTACTTATCAGAAACTAAAATATCTTTTGATGCATCTTATAAGACTATTATTAACTAGCCTTTCAATCTTATTCTGGTACTGATGTTGTTAACAGCGACTAGCATTCACTTGGACTAACAACCGAAATGGATATGATAATATCTTAAGAGAGAATCGATATGGAATTTTGCAAATTATGAATGGATGCATGTTTTCTATCTTCAATTTTCACTAACCTCCACCTTGCATCTTTGGATAACAATCCTCTTCTCCTCGGATAGTCATTTACATAAAAATAAGCAAAGAAGATTTGAAAATTTTTGGTTTCTCTAGAGATTGTGACTCAAACACCCATGATTGTTGGTCTCAGCCGGCTCCAGGTTCCCCATGTTCAAAGTCCATTGTAAATTATCTCAAAATTTACCCACACACTCTCATTGGAGTAAATCTAATGAATCGAATGTCATACTGATGGCATGTTTGGTATGAAGAAATTGCCTTAGAATTGGATTCCATGTGGAATCCAATTAAGCTAATTCCATCAACATGACTTTCAAAAAAAAAGCTCGGATTTACAGTTCTATGTCCTCATTTCCCACAGTACCCTCTCTGTCTTCTCAATATCCCATCTTTACCCTCTCCCTCTTCAACCTTCACGACGTCCGTCTCACCAGTTCACATTGTCTCACCCCACCGCCGGCGACAACAGCAGACAACGACGGTGCCTCCCCAACCCACGTTGTCCCTCCGCCTTTCACACCCCACCATCAGCGAGACCCACACCCCACCTCCTGGGATGGCCTTCTTCGATCTCTACCCATTCCACATCATGTGACCGCGAGGACGAAGATGATGGCAACGGTGAGAATGTAACAGTGGGATCTTTGGCTTCACCTTCTTCCCTACTTAGTCTTTATGATTTTCATTCCCCTCATTCTGCAAATCTGGGTTTGACATCCTGGAACTCGCAAGCTTCATCAAGTTTGGGTCTTAGATTTCACCTTCAAACATTTTTGTTGTTGGTACAACAAAAGCCATTAGCTCTGTAGAAAATCGCGAGCTTCACGATGTTGCTGCTCTGATCTCTTTTTCATTAATCAACAAGATTAAAATGACTTCTAACACTTCCCCCAAAGTCATGTTAAACATCATTTTTTTTTCATTCAACTGGCTATTTTTTCAAGGTGAATCTAGCACTCTGATCTATTTTTAGAGATGCAATTAACACCCTAAAGTATTTAAAAATGCAATCAACACCCTAAACTATTTGTGGAGGTGTAATCACCACCTTAAAGTATTGCACCCTAAACTATTTTTGGAAGTGCAATCAGTATCTCAATGTATTAAAATTGAAGCAATTACACCCCTTCACTTGAGGAACTTAATACAATTTAATATATTTCTTATCTGTGATTGAAACTGATAATTTATTATAAATAAAAGTCCCCTCTGATTTCAACTTGGCTTCCTCTTTTATTTGGATCTCGAGATTCAATAAGACCAAAGTCAAATACTTTCATTACAATGATAGAAGAACTATGATGGGAAAGATAAACCCCAAACCTTGAGTTAATATTCTGTTAGTGAAGGGGTGCAATTGCTCCATTTTTAATACATTAGGGGCAAAATTGTACCCTTAAATACTAAAAGAAAGGATGAACATGTTGAAGATCGATGAAAGTGGAAAAGAAAGAGTGTGTCAACAAACAAAATTAATATTATATTAGTGAATGGGTGTAATTGCTCTATTTTTAATACATTATAATGCTGATTGCACCTCCAAAAATATTAGCACCCTTAAATATTTTAGGGTGTTGATTGCACCTTCAAAAATATATCAGGGTGCTGGACGTACCTTTACCCATTTGTTTCCCCAAATTGATTTCTAAGGCTTCCTAATGTTATTTCAAACAAGCCAAGCCCCATGTATTTCCTTCACTTTCTTTTGTTAATTGCTTTGTCAAAATCTAAAATAGTCTAAGTGCCCGTTTGGTTCACGAAATTGAAGGTAGTGTAATGGAATATAATGTAATGATGATTACATAATTTATTTGGCTCGTCATTAGAGAAAGATGATATATATACATAACAATGTTTGGTTGGATTACATTGAAAATGAGAAATACATGGGAATAATATAGCAAGGGATAAAATTGCCCCTGTCTACATATATAATAATGTACACATTGGGTTCATGATAATTTTTCAATTCTGTGCAATATACACATTGGGTACATGGTAATTTTTTAATATTTAATGATGAAAATATTATTCAGTGTATAGGTTGGGTTCATGTTAATTTTTTTAATATGGAAATATTATTTAATGATATGTTTTAAAATTTTTTTAAAGGTGGAATATCATTTTTTTAATTTTTTATGGGGAATATTTCTTAAGTTTCTATATTATTAATTATTTTTTAATATTTACAGGTGATAAATAAAATTATTTAATATTTAACAGCATTTATGGGTGGGCACTCTGGTCAATTTAAAAAATAATGATGGCAATAGTGTCATTTTCACTTGATTACATGATGTCTGCATCCTCATTCATCAGTCATAACAGTGTAATCCTGATTACATCAAATGATGTAATCACGATTACAAAATGTAATCCTGTTTACATTACATAAGTGCAACCAAACGTTGTAATCACTCTATTACATCAGGATTACATGTAATCCTCTCTCATGTAATTGAACCAAACAGGCTATAAGAAAATGAATTACTCCTTCCAGTCCTCAATATATATAAGACATATTTGTTAAATTTGATTAGGGTGCTGGATATACCTTTACCCATTTGTTTCCCCAAATTGATTTCTAAGGCTCCTAATGTTATTTCAAACAAGCCAAGCCCCATGTGTTTCCTTCACTTTCTTTTGTTAATTGCTTTGTCAAAATCTAAAATAGTCTAAGAAAATGAACTACTCCCTCCAGTCCTCAATATATATATAAGACATATTTATTAAATTTAATTATATTAAGAAAATTAGTTAAGTTAGTAATTATGACATATATTTTTTAAAACACCTTAATCATCTTCATTAATTCATTTCATTCCCTCCGCTCTTTGATTATTGTCTAAAGATCATCAATAGGAGTAAATTAGAAAAACATTGATAAATATAATAAATATATTTTATATCTAGAACTAAGATCATTTGACCTCTAAATATATCCTATGTTAAGGACCGGAGGGAGTATATTACTTATAGTTTATTGCTATTAAATAATATGATTTATCCTATTTTCATGATGTAAACAATAGTGGGTGTGTTTAGATTGGCGATTGGATAAATGACTTATTTTTACTTTAATTTATGGAATCTTAAGATTGGAAAAAAGTAAGATTGGGTAAAATGATGAATATTTGGATTGGCGATTGGATAAGTACTTTTGTAAAAGTGAAAAGTATTTGGTTTGGCTTTTGTATAAGTGGTATTTGTGTTATTTAAGAGAAAAAATTTTAAAAATTATGAAAAATGAAAAAATGAAGGGATAATTGTGAAAAAAGACCTCATTAGTAACTTAATTGTCAAATAGAACCTGGGAAGATATCCACACATGGAGGGATTTTTTTCACAATTTTCCCAAATATTAACTTTGAAAATTTGGCAATGGTAAAATTTTAAATAAAATGCTCAAGAGTTATGACCATCATGACAAACAATGTAAAAGACACATATCAAGATAGTCATTTCCACCTCCTTCTCATTTGTTAAAGTGGCATTTTTGGTGATAAATTGATCCAAACATACCATGGCGACAGTGTTACCACAAGGTACATACTCAAAAGTTTTCTGCCGCTTACCCATCCAGATAACAGTTCCTTACACACTCTTCACATACAAATCTTTCTTTTCTTCGAGTACATAATTGGGTCCCATAATTCTAACCTTCAAACCAATAGAGGACTTACCGGAAAAGACACAGCCAATGTTAATGAGTTCCATAATTGGTGGGGGTGTTTTTGCTTTTCCAAATCCATGGCTTTGAGCCCCAAAACCAAAACCATAGTTTGAGAAGAAAAAAAAGTGCCTCTCCCAATTTTTCCATATGTCTATCTGTTATTTCACCAAACCATGGTTTCAAACTCAAGTGCTTTTTTTTTCTTACCCAAACACACTTCATCTTGGAGGTCCCTAGCTTTTCTGTTTTGACCTTTTTGTGTGTGTGTGTGTGTGTGTTAAGTATTTTACTCAACTTCACAGATCACATAACATTTATAGGTAAATCAAGAATACAGATCTCTTGTTTACCTAAAGAAAAAGAAAATAGCGATCCTAACAAGCAATTAATCCAAACCTATAAAATTGCTCGGAATCATATATGCTCTGATAACATATTAAATTAAATAATACACTGAATGAAGAAAAACTTATTTAGGGGCCTGAGTAGGATGCAAATCCTAATGCCTAATTAGTATAAACAAAAGTATATTTCGAAGCAAATGCCAAACAGACAAAAGAACTAAAGCGAGCCTTGCGTTTTCGACCAGTGTACTTAGTATCTGGAGGCACCTCATTTCCTCTCCTTCTCATATGATCCTTCTTCCTCAGTATCCATTCCCTTCCCTTCCCTTCCCACTTTTGTTATGTTTTTGCTTCTTCCTAGGCCTATCTATTCCCTTCCAAATGCAATCAACACCTATGAAACCTTAGATAAAGGGAGAGACATTAGTGAAGTTAAGCTTTAGCCAAAGAGAGACACGCAACTGAGTAGATCAACGATGACCTTCAACCACAGCTAGATCATTCAACGCCAGGCAAGCTCACAAGCTCTTGCCTGTACAAATCGGCCGTTCCTTGACTCCAGACCGCCCCAAACCGCAGTACAAGACACCATTAAACTTCAACACCGCTTGCCGGACTTCGACAGTTACACCCACATACACCAAGACGGAGGAAAAAACACAGGCAACACCGGACGATAGCCTAGAGGATGGATCTCAAAACCACGCCGAAAATGAGCCTTCACTACCAAAACCAGACAAGATCCATGCCACCGCTAGCCGTTGCTTCTGTTGTCACTTATGTGCTTTGAGGAGAAGAGAACACAACAAAATTATTGTGTGTGAGAAAGAGACAGAGGTGAGCCAGGTGGGGGTGGGTAAAAAAGTTAAAATGCAATAAATACGCAGTAATGGTCAAGTAGATTGATCTAGAAGCAAAATAAGCTCCATTTTTAAGCTTATGCCAATTGCGGCTTTTTGCTTCTTTTTTCTCAAACGTGATCATCCAACCAAACACCCAATTTTGAAAATAACGCTGTTGAAGCCCAATTGGCCCATTGAATCGCCTGATTGAGCCCTCAAACGGCAATCCAAACACCCAGAGTGTCTGCTAATGTGGCCGGCCAGCTTAATTTTATTGGTCGAGGGAAAACCAATACAAGTATATGCAATAATTTAAGTTTAGTTTCTTGAGTTAATACAATTTTTGGCACGTTAGGTTAGTAGTAAGTGAATAATTAGGATGGAGAAAACACTTTGGTTAGAGCTAGAGGAAGTCTTGCTCCAAGAACATATCATGTGGGCTCAAAAGGCCAAGTGTAGTTGGTATGCAATGGGGAATAAAAACACGAAATATTTTCATGCAAGAGCAAATGGGAGGAGGAAAAGGAATAGAATTGAGGCAATTAAAAATGATAGTGATGAATGGACTGATGATTTGAGTGCAATCAAAGACCTAGCCATGAGATTCTTTATGACGCTATTCAGACAAGAGAACAATGATATACCAAACTATATGATCCCAAGACCTACCAGTGACATTGTTTTCCCTACTTTGGAAGCTTTTCATCAAAATGAGTTACAAAAGGATATATCTGATGAGGAAATAAAGAAGGCTATTTTCAGCATGGGAGCTTTAAAATCTCCGAGCCCAGATGAGTTAAATGCTCTATTTTTTCAAAGTCAATGGGATCTGGTTGGTTCTTCTGTCATAGGAGTGGTGAAGCATGCATTTAAAGAACCGGCATCAATCAAGAGGCCTAACCACACCTTTATTGTGCTTATCCCAAAAAAGGATAACCCAGAAACCATCCGAGATTTTCATCCTATTAGCTTATGTAATGTTATTTATAAAGTTATTACTAAAGTGATTACTAATAGAATTAAATGCTTTCTTCCTCAGGTTATTGCTTCGAATCAGTGTAGCTTTGTCCCAGGTCGAACAAACTCAGATAACATTGTTGTTGCCCAGGAGGTAGTCCACTCTATGAAGAGTATGAGGGGGAAAAGGGATTTATGGCTATCAAGATAGACCTCGAGAAGGCATATGATCGTGTTTGATAGGATTTTGTTATGTCATGTCTAGAGGAACTTCAATTTCCTTCTGACCTACATGATGTGATTAGAGCGTGTATCTCAACCTCTTCCATGCAAATTTTGTGGGAAGGAGATAAGACTGAGGAATTTGTACCGTCTCGCGGGCTTATACAGGGGGACCCAATCTCACCTTATCTATTTGTGGTTTGCATGGAAAAGCTAGCACACCTTATTCAAAGTGAAATTAATTCCGGCTCTTGGAAACTGATCAGACTTGGTAAGACTGGCCCTCCCATATCTCATTTATTTTTTGCTGATGATTTATTGTTGTTTGCTAAAGCAAGTTTAGAACAAGTGGAGATTATCAACAAATGCTTGGAGAAATTCTGTGAGTGGTCAGGACAAAAAGTTAACAGCAGCAAAACTAGAGTATTTTTTTTTCAAGAACATTAATCATAATCGAGCAACTCAGCTGAGCGAAGCTCTCAGTTTTGTCCAAACAGCGAACCTAGGGAAGTATTTGGGAGTCCCTCTCCATCATGACCGGGTTCAACAGAAACATATCACTATATTGTGGATAGGGTCCGCAATAGGTTGAGTAGTTGGCAAATATCAAAACTGTCTCTAGCAGGCCGAGATACATTAATTAAGTCAATGCTATCGGCTATGTCGATCTACTCAATGCAAACAGTGAACCTCCCACAAACAACATGTGAGGCAAGTGAGAAGAAATCACGAGATTTTTTGTAGGGCTCGACGGAGGAGAAACGACGGATGCATCTCATATCTTGGGATACCGTATGTGAAGAAAAAAGACTGGGTGGTCTTGGTATGAGGCATATTAAGCAACAAAATAGAGCATTTATGATGAAACTTGGGTGGGGCCTCATCCATGATCATAATTCTTTATGGGTAAGAGTAATTAGAGGCAAGTATGGGTGTGGCGAGGATTTGATTCCCCAAATCAATCTTCAGAAACATGGTTCAACTATATGGAGCGAGATTAAGCAAAACTGGAGTGAAGTGATTAAGGGAACCCAGGTGATCAGGGATGCTACTAGGCAAGAGAGACCTTGATGGAAATGGGAAAAGGGTGGAATTTTTTCTGTTCGATTAGCTTACCATTCACTTCATAATGCTCAAGAGGTCTCTCCAGGAAGATGGGGGGATATTTGGAAGTTGAAAATTCCACAGCGATGCAAATCCTTTGCATGGCTCCTTCTTCATGAGCAACTCATAACGAACAAAGTCAAGAACAGGAGAAACTTGCACCCTAGTGGCATATGTGATAGGTGCAAAAGGTCTACAGAAGATGTTTTACATGCTCTAAGGGACTGTGAGGAGGTCCGCACATGTTGGGAGTCTATTATTGCTCCCTACTATTATTCAAGATTCTTTTCTTGCAATACTAGTGATTGGTTCAGTTTTAATATGAAGCATAATGTTCGGCACAAGAATTGTTATTGGAAAGGCTTGTTCATTGTTATTTGCTGGCTAATCTAGAGAGATCGAAATGAGCTTGTGCACTCAAATTCTTGTACAGGTCTCAATATTGTGTTGGCGAGAGCTGAGGCAATAATGGGTAGCATGACCAAAGCTACTGCTAAACTTAAAGGGGTGAACTTAACTGAGAATCTAAGGAGGTCAAATCCCCATCATGTTCCTTCCTGTAGAAGACAAACGATTGTTGAGATGGATGGAGCTTTTTCCTACACGAGCCGACACCTCGCGTATGGGGGTGTAATAAAGGATTCACAAGGGCATTTGGTGGAGGGATTTATGTTGAGGCTCAGTACTGGTGATGCTCTGACTGCTGAAATTTGGGGTTGCCTTATGGGCATGAAAAGAGCTTGGGATGGGGGGTTCAGAGATGTGTTGATTAGGTGCGACTCTTACGAGGTTATCGACCTACTTCAAAATAAGATCCTAGATATGTATGAAGAATGGCAGCTGCTTATAGAGATTAAAGCAATGTTGGAACGGAGCTGGAATGTAGAGTTCCAATATATTGACAAAGATAACAACAGTATGGCAGACTCGTTAGCCAAACGAGCACTGAGTTCTTCTCATGGGCTTCAAATTATGCCAGCAGATGCAATCTTCTCAGTTTTGCATACCGAAGACCCGGGCTAGCTTGCTAATATTGGTTCTCTTGCTGTATTTTGAATTTCCAGTATATAAAAAAAAAAGACCAAGCAATGTTAGAGCCGAAAAAACAGGCCGAGCACGTCGGGTCGACCCGTTTAGGAAGGGCCAGGCTTGTAAATTGTAGCCTCTAAAGGAAGTCAGGCCTAAAAGGGCCGGCCCTGTAGGACCGAGGGCTTAAAGGGCCAGCCCTGCAGGGCCTCGAGCCGGCCCGTTAAGCCCGTTTATTTTTTTTTTTTGAAAGGGAAACCATGTTACCTTTTTGAATTGCCTTTATTGAATCTATATGTCACTGTATCCTCATATTATATAGAGTATGCTTTTTGAGTATACTATTTTGCCTAATTGAATCATATTGTGATTTGTGGGTATATTATTCTACCTATTTAGAATAAAATCATATTGTATACTATTATGCCTAATGGAATACGATTGTCACTACAAAAAAAAACGTGATTTAGTAGCGGTTAAAAATGGGTATTAGTAGCGGTTCTAACCGCTACAAACTATGTTAGAAGCGGTTAATAAAACCGCTACTAAATCGTGCGTTGTAAGCAGTTTTGTAGCGGTTCTATAAAACCGCTACTCAATCAAAATAACCGCTACATAGTTTGTAGCGGTTAAGCATAACCGCTACAACATCCAGAGATATTTGTAGCGGTTATACAACCGCTACAAATATAAAAAATTATATTAAGAGCTAAAAAAAGAATTTTTAATTTTGTAGTGGTTAAGAAACCGCTACAAATATAAAAAATTGAAAATTTGTTGGCGCGAAAAAAATGACATTTTTTTATTTTGTAGCAGTTAACGAACTGCTACTAATTTTGAATCTCATGAAATTAGTAGCGGTTCTTAATAACCGCTACTACTTTTGAATTTCTTGAAATTAGTAGCGGTTTTTAAAAAACCGCTACTAAGTTCATGAAATTCAAAATTGGCGCCAAAAAATTTAAATTGAGCCGCGTTATTTAGTAGCGGTTTCATAACCACTACAAATATTTAAAATTTTTTAAAAAATGTATAATTATTTTTTTCTGTTTTTTCAATATTAAATTAAATAGTTTATTTTGTTATTATTTTATCTTTTTCAATTAGTTTATTATTCAATAATTTAACTTATTAATAAATAAAAAGGAAATATGTAATTGAATAGGAGTAGTATAAAATTTATATTTATAGTAATATTAAGGATAGGTAGGTAATAAGGAATTATTTTGTTATCTAATATAATATAATTGTGTATGAAAATGAGATACAGTTATGATATATCTAAAAAAATGATTAGAATAAATTTTATAGAAAGGAAAGAAGTATTCTAAAAGAAATTAAAAATCTTGTTACCATATTTGATCGTATTATTCAGCGCCTCTACTCATACGAAAGAAGTTGTAAATGAGAGAAAATGAAAGAAAGGTAAGGTGAAAAGAAATTGGGGAGTGTTTGAAATGAGTTGTGGTAAGGGTATTTATAGGGATCCACGTACTATTTGTAGCGGTTAATGTAGCGGTTATAATTAGTAGCGGTTATTTATATTTTTGTAGCGGTTTAATATTCATAGTGCTATTTTTAGCAGTTAATGTAGCGGTTATTTATATTTTTGTAGCGGTTTAATAACCGCTACAAATATTATTTTAATTTTTTTTAAATTTTTTTTTTTGCATTTTATTTTAACAATTTTTTTTCATTTTTTGTAAAGACAAAAGCATAATTTGAATTTGATTACTCATCGTCGCCATCCCTACATAGAAAAATTATTGTTATTGATGTATTATTAAATTTAAAAAATTTAATTCAAATGATGTGGACTTAAAAAAACTCACCGCAGTAGAGGTAAATTGTCATCGCCTTCAGGGAAATAGTTTTCAAAATCAGCTGGTTGAAATGGCTCACTCTCGTAGACGATGTTATCGCCTTCACCCATGTCGTAAAGGTCTCTTGGCTTTAAATGAACGACCATGTGCCAATCTCTATGCCTCTCGTCCTCGACATAATAAACCTGATGTGCCTCTGAAGCTAGAATATACGGCTCATCATCTTGAGAAATACCGGTATGAATCGGCAGTGAGAAATTGACTGATGTGATCCCTAGGTCGTCAGTTGTCAGTCCCCGAGAAGTAGTGGTATTTTCCCACAAACACTTGAACAACGTCACGGTGAAACGGCCTTGATAATTAAGCTCGACCACATCAAGAAGCTTGCCATAGTAAGGGACGCCTCCGAACTGCATGTTGGCGTCACTGCTGCTCGCATAACTCCTTGTCCCAAATGTGCCATAAACACCCGAATTCTGTGTTTGCAATCCTTGATCCTGTGAAACAGTGCAAAACTTAAAACCATTGACATTGTATGCTATAAACCGTTTTGCATGATCAAGAGGGCCGATTGCGAGAGCTCTGAAATCTGGTGAGTGTGGGTTGTGGTCATTTAGTATTCTGCGCGCAAACCAGCTCGGGAATTCTCTGTGGACCCTCCTATCAAATTTCGAGGATGTCTGTGTACGGATCCTGAGTTGACGCTTAACATGACTTCTGAATTCCTTGCAATTAATAATGGAAAGGCGTTAGTGAAATGAAAGTGAGAAATGTTACGAAAGATATAGATCGAATAACATGTGAGTGTACAATTCTTACCTTATGAAAGGTTCAACTTGAGTGCAATTAATCAAGACATGTCTATGTGCTTGGAACTTCTTAGTTGCCGTTAGTTTGAAGTTCTCAGTTGCTCCAACTGGTTTACCAACACGAGGGATAAATTCTCCTGATGTCGGCGCAGGTTCAGGACAATCGTCAACACGAGGCGGGCGGTTGAAAGCCGTCTCAAGATCATCAAAATACCTTGAGCAAAAATATAGCACCTCATCCCCTATATAGCCTTCAGCTATAGAACCTTCTGGCCACGCCTTATTCCTCACGTAAGATTTTAATTTCCCAAGGAACCTACGAAGTACAGAAGAGAAAATTGATATAAAATGATGAAAAGGACGACTAGCAAACATTAAATACAGACAATAAATTAAAGCACATGTTTAAAATGAGTACCTCTCAATCGGATACATCCAACGATATTGTACTGGTCCATCGAGCTTTGTTTCATGAACGAGGTGGACTGTGAGGTGAACCATCACAGTAAAAAAGGACGGAGGAAAGATCATCTCCAAATGACAAAGCATAAGAATGATTTTCGACTGCAGCTGATCGAGCTCCTCAGCGATCAAAACCTTATAACACAACTTTCGAAAGAAAGAAAAAAGTTCCACCAAAACGATAGAAACATCGGGAGGAAGTGTATTCTTTATAGCCAGAGGGAGTAATTGCTGCATAAGAACATGTGAGTCATGACTCTTCAGGCCAGCAACCTTTCGAGCCTGCAAGTCGACACATCAAGAAATGTTGCTTGAATACCCATCATGAACTTTTAATTTCTTCAACGTCGCGAGGAACACATCCTTGTTCTGTTTTATGAGGGTAAACTTTGTCGGTGTAAATCTGTCATGCTCATCTGGCCAAGCGTCTTCACGAACTCCCATGTCGCGTAAATCTTTCCTCTCTTGAAGGTGATCTTTTGTCTTGCCGGGTTCGTTAAGCAGCGTATACAGCACATTGTCGCAAACATTCTTTTCAATGTGCATTACATCAAGACTGTGGCGAAGTAAATTAGATCTCCAATATGGAAGCGTGAAGAAAATACTTATCTTCTTCCACTGCTGAGGCGCCGAAGTCCTGAGCGTCTTTTGGCGAGTTTGTGCTGAATCGTCGCTTTTTCCAAACTCGAAGTCAACATGCTCAAACTGCTGTAAGATATCTGTACCGGACAAAGTCTAAGGTGGTCCTTTTTTCTCTGGTTTCCCATTGAAGCGATTCCGTTGCAATCTGAACTTATGCGTTCCATCGAGAAACCTCCGATGCCCCATGAAGCACCACTTTCGGCTGTGGGGAAGGCGCAATACGTCAGAGTCAAAATTGCAAGCTGGACACGCCGACCCAGTATGCACATTCCAACCAGATAATGTGTCAAGGCCAAGAAAGTCACTAATCGTCCACATCAAGGCTGCACGCATGTTGAACAAAGTCTTGCTGTAAGCGTCGTACGTCTCCAAGCCGACATTCCATAGGTCAAGCAATTCCGCAATAAGCGGTTGGAGATACACATCGATGTCATTGCCCGGTGCCTTTTTGCCTGGAATGATCATAGACATAATGAAAGAGCTTTGTTTCATACACATCCAGGGGGGTAAGTTGTAGGGAACTAAGACTACCGGCCAAATACTGTAACTTGTACTAAGATTCCCGAAAGGATTGAAACTGTCGGTCGCCAACGCAAGCCGAACATTTCTGGGGTCAGTCGCAAAATCTGGAAAGTCGTTGTCAAACGTTTTCCAAGCAGCTGCATCCCGCGGATGTCTTAATTTACCATCTTCGTTTTTATCAACGGCATGCCACCTCATGTGCTCAACAGTTTTAGACGACATAAATAATCTTTGTAGACGAGGTTTCAAAGGGAAGTACCTGAGAATCTTTGCAGGTTTCTTCTTCTGCTTTTTCCCCTTCCGAATTGTCTTGTACCTCGATGTGTGACATCTCTTACACGTCTCCCTAGTGGAATCATCTCCCCAATACAGCATACAATCATTTGGGCACGCATCAATCTTTTAGGGAAATTCAAAATTTATTTGTTGAGTATTTGTAGCGGTTATATATAGAAAACCACTATGAATATTAAAGCCGTTGGACAGCAGGTTTAAAAATAATTTTCAATTTGTAGCAGTTATACATAACATAACCGCTACAAATGTGCAGAAAGGTGGCAAATTTCAAAATTGAAATGATGAGCAGTTTGTAGCGGTTATTATTTGAAAACCGCTACTAACGTATATGGTTGTAGCAGTTTCTTAAGATAAACCGCTACAACGATATATATCTATTGGTAGCGGTTAATATGTTAAAACCGCTACTAACATATATAATTGTAGCGGTTTTAAAATATTAACCGCTACAAATATATATATATATATATATATATTTGTAGCGGTTTTAAGTTAAAACCGCTACAAATATATATACTTTATTTTTTTTTAAATTTAGATATAAATAATTCATAAATTAAACACAATAAGAAATATAATTACATAAAACACAATAAGAAACAATTTCTCAATAAAAACTCATATATATATATTTACAAATGTTTAAACAAAAAAAAAGTTCTAAACTAAGTAGCAGGGGGCTGACCATCTGGTGCTCCCTCAGGGACTGCTGGATCGGGCCGCTGCGCAGAGTGAACCGCACCATCGTCATCAGCAGGGAGAGGAGGAGGAGGAGGAGCAGGAGTTGTACTCGGGACGACGTAGCGAGGGACAGGGGGAACCGCTGGATGCTGCTCGTCCGGGAACAGGCGACTCCATGCTCCCTCGAGCATGTTGTTCGCGATCTCACGCCACTGCATCTGCTGAGCGTACATCATATCAGCGTGCATCTGCAGGTGATGCTACTGCTGCACCTGCATCTGCTGCTGCTGTTGCTGCACCTGCATCTGCTGCTCCAAATCTGACCGCAGCTGGTCAATAGACTCGTCCCTCCGACGTCTGACTCCTCTAGAGCTGCCAGCCTCAGAAGCGGCGCTCTTGCCGTAGACCATGCTGGGTTTGGCGCCTATCCCCATCCCCCACACGCGTCCAGGGTGCTCAGCCTGAGGCAGACCCTCCTTCAAAGGAGCCGTCGGGTCCACTGACCCCTGTGACTCCTCAGGCTGTGTCTGTCACAGCTCAGCCTGCGACTGCTGCATCCGCTCCTGCCATTTTATGAAACAATTACTAATTAGCATTTTTCATTATTAACTTGGTTTTATAAAAAAATATAATAATAAAATTACTTACAATGGCCGCCTCTGCCTGCTGAGAGGTCGCAGTCCCGTCACGGTGTCTATGTGTGATGGCGTACAACTCCCTATAGTCCATCTGACGGTTCTCCTGCTGTGCCTTCGCCTCCTGAAACAAATACAAAACAATAATTAGTATTATGAAATAATCAGCTAAAAGTAAGTGATTGTTTGAAAATTTACCAGCTCGCTGTAGTTCACAGCAAAGGTCTTCGATCCTGCTGTGTGGTGGATCGTCTGCTGCGCCCAAATCTCGGTGTTCCTCTGATAAAGCTCCTGGAAAAAAAATATTAAATGTATTATAATTTAAAATTAAATACAAATTAAATTGAAATTATAATTTAATATTTAACAATTACAAAATTATATATCAAAAATCTAATAAATACATTACATGCGCCTCAGCACTCCTCCTCCACTAGACGAAACGCGCCCAGTCGTTCGGCGGCACGCCGTCCGGGACGCTCTCGGTCAGCTGCTCCAGAGGCATCGTCCCGTCCTGATCCACCTTGTGGAAGAGACGGTTCCTCCTGTTCCTCCAAGCATCACCCATCTTCATGAGGGCGTACCTCTTCCGGTTGGCCCGGACGATAAACCGCAGCTGAAAAAAGATTATTTAAATATTAATAATTACAAAAAACATAATAAATAAAATATTAATTAAATAGAATTAATTACAAAATATATTAATTAAATAATTTTAATTACCTGAACCACCTCCTCCCAAGCCAAGTCCTTCGGCCCCTTCGGAATGTGCCTCCACGTCTGGAAGTGAAGGGGAAACCGCATCCAATTCGAGCCCAGGTCGTTCAGGAAGCGGTTGAGCACGTGACCCCCATTGTGGATTGGCTGGTCAGTGCCCTCATTCCACGGCACTATAACTCGGAGGCTCCGGTCCATCTGGTTCAAACCGGCCACGTCTAGCCTCCTCGTCGAAATGTTCCCCTGCTCGTCTGCACAGTTTACCGCACGTTAGATAAATTGTAATTCAAAATTAACATTTCTAATTTAAATAAATAATTTACTAAATTAAAAAATTAATTTACCTTCAACCTGCACCTCAAACCCAGTGGACCGCGAAGACGACCCTCGTGGGTTGTTCTAGTCCCGAGCGTCCTCCTCATCGAGGAACTGCTCCATCTCCCTGAACCCCATCGGGATCTCAAACTCCTCCTCGTTGAGGAAGTCCTCAACGCTAATATCTGGCCTCTCCACCTCAGGCACTTTTGGTACGGTCGTCGCCTGTGGGATCGTCTGCGGTGCCTGTGGGGGGATGGGCTGAGATGCCGCGGTACCCCTGCCTGTGCGCTGCCCCTCCCTCTGCCCCCTGCCCGGCTGCTGCCACCCCGTAAAATCGGTCTGGGGACCTTAGGGGCCTTCCCCTTATCCTGTCCTGAAGCCATATCCACTATACAAATTACAAAAAAAATTAGTCACATTATTATAAAAAAATATAATAAAAATATAAATATAAATAAAATATGTGTTATATACGTACCTCAAATGCAAATACTGAGAAATACTGAGCAAAAACTCCTATACGGACGTCTGAACGCTCAAATCTCCAAGAAATCACTCAGAGAAACCTCAGGAAACAAAATGAGCAAAAGGGAGAAATGAAGGACGCGGGGGTTTAAATAGGCCAGATTTTAGTAGCGGTTATTCAAATAACCGCTACAAATAATTAAATTTGTAGCGGTTCTACAATAACCGCTACAAAAGTTCACAACGTTTGAAATTCTGTAGCGGTTATTACTCAGAACCGCTACAAATGGCGAGACTCTTGAAATTCTGTAGCGGTTATAGGGGCAGAACCGCTACAAAATTCTGACCTTTGGTATTTTGTAGCGGTTCTGTAGTTGTAACCGCTACAAAAAACCGCTACACTGTTGGCGCGCCAACTGGCGGGAATATTGTAGCGGTTTCTGTGCATTAACCGCTACAAAATCACCGCTACAAGTTTTGGCAGGAATTTCGCGCCAAATTTGTAGCGGTTTTTTGAACTAAACCGCTACAAAAAACCTTGCCGCTACAAATTTGTAGCGGTTTAGGTAAAAACCGCTACAAATACTATAATTTGTAGCGGTTTAATATAACTGCTATAATTGCACCGCTACAAAATACCTTTTTTTTTGTAGTGTGTTAATAGAGGTTGTGATTATTTCATTACTTGAGCCTACTACTCAAAGTGAAGCACAATCAAATGTCTTTGAAATTGATGATAGTGACAAAGAAGATGAAAATGATAGTCATCATACTCATGTTGCTTAGAGGTTAGAGTGTTTAGCTTCTTGCCTTCTTATGTTTTGGCCTTTGTGTGAGTTATTTATGGACATGATTTTACCTTTGATTATACATTAATAACTATGTTTATTTGTTGCATGAGACTGGTTGTTTAAACCTTAATGTTGACAATATTTATGTGTTAAATTAGAATTTTAATCATTGTTATTTATTAATTATATCTCTTTGGGGGGGAAACCGCAGGAAAAATAGTTAAATATTGTGAAAAAGACTTACAGGGCCTGCAAGCTGGGCCTTGAAAAATTGCAATTTTTTTTACCTCGGGCCTAAAAGGGCTGGCCCTTTTAGACCCTATCCCGTCAACGGCCGACCCTGATTCCCAACTCTAAGCAGTGCCAATGGATGCTATACCACTTGTGATTCCCATTTATATATTTAAGGGAAAGTCACTCCTAGGTCCTAAGGAAGGAAGATATTATCTGAAAGATCCCTCGAGGTTGTAAAACACATTGAACAGGTTGTAAATACACGCTTTGAGGTTGTAATCAGGGACCTTTCTGTTAATATCTTCCTTCTTTGATATCTAGGAGTGATTCTCTCTATATTTAATTAAGATAAGATTTAAGAAGAGTAGCTAGTGAGAAGCAACTATACATATCACCTTTTTCGAGTTTATATAATTTATTAATCAATGGTGGTTGGCAGTTAATTACTAAATTACAAGCAAGTTGTGGTTGCCAGTTATTTTACCTTTTTATATGTCTCAAAAAAATTGGGATAAGAAGAGTTTTACTTCTTCTGGTTTTTGGGCAGGCCACATATTTAAAATGACAAGTTTAATGAAAATTCAAATAACTCACATTTATATCAATCAGTTGGGTCCAAATAGCAAGGTTAGTCCCTCACAAGTCACAACATTGCAAACCAAAATTCAAATATCTATTGAAATATGTACCCACATTTATTACATAACAATATCTTAAATATGTATTACTTTCAACATAAGGATACTTATGTCTATTTAAAAAAAATAACTCGCGTTAATGGTATAGTTGTACATAGAACAACTATAATTTAAAGGGGAAGAGGTTAGTTCCCATGGAAATATTTTTGAATTCTAATACTATAAGTATTCCAAGTAGTAGTAAAATAAATTAATGCTCTCACTGTGAATAAAATTATCATAAATGTAAACAGGTAACAATGTTTTCAATTTGACTTGAGTAGATTTTACAAACATGATAATGTGCCGTGCGATAAAACTGGTGCTACTCCCTTCAATCCTTTTTATAAAAAATAACTATTAAAATTATATTGTTCAAAATGTTAGATTAAAGTAAAAAAAAATATGTAGGATATGTATCTTTCTTTCTAACTATACCCTTATTTATAAATAGAGTCCATAAGAGATAATGAGTGATAATTTATTGTAAAAAGATAATAAGTGACATATATTTAATGAAGCTAAATATAAGTTAGAAAAACCAATTTAAAATTTCAAACAAAAAAAAATTGTTTTTTATGTTTAAGACTACCCTTATAAGACAAAATTATTCCTTATAAAAAAGGCAGAAGGAAGTATAAGATAATGTTTGTTGTTGTTATTGTAAAGCAGACTTTTGCCGGAAAGTTCTATAATTTTTATAAACTTCATTATCATTAAAGCAACTATCATCACTGTCTTAATGAGAACAGTCAAATTTGCTGGAACAAAATGATAAAATTTGGACTGTCATATATATAATTTGAACAGTCTTCCACGTTTTATTTTTCACCTCTCATGTCAATATGTCATATGATTTCTCATTATCATATTAATTATTTCCTAAAAGGTAGACGGTACAGAATTGTATCATGAAATGGACCTATATATATCTAGCTCATGCTTATGTTCATCTAACACAGATTAAGTTTTTATATTAGCCACTTGTATTATATAAGATTATATACATGGGGCACACACCACTCTTTCCTCCCAGGGGGATAATTAATCCTATTTTAGATATAATAGAAAATGGTGGGGTTTGAGTAAGCCAACGAAAACTTTATGTACTTCCTTAATTTCTTGTCTTTAATCTCTCCGAGAAAATATTATTATATAGTATTTATAAACATACCACGTTTAAGAAGTTAATTTATTCACCAGTCATGATACCCCATTTGACAATAATATATTAAAATAATGGTATTAATTATTAACTATATCCGGACATAACTTTTACGGAGAAAAAGACAAAAAAATATCACCTCAACCTTAAAATCCTAAATTGGTTTGGTTATTGATAATAAGAGTAATATGATTGATAAAAAGAGTATAGTAATTAACAATTCAGATTTTTGAGAAATAATTAATTTAAGATTTTGAAGTTAAAATGGTATTTATTCATCTTTTTTCCTAACTTTCAAAGCCCAACAAGAACATTCCTCTAACCAAAAAAAAAAAAAAAGACAAACATTCCCCTTTGTTAAATACATAAACACTGATAATTACATCAATAAATTCAAGCACGGCTGCTTCATTATTCTCCTTAATTATACTGGCATCATCATCTTCTTGTTGTTGTTCTTCTTCTTCTTCTTCGTTGTAGCACATGATGTCTTCTTCATTAAGATCTGGTTCAGTTTCAGATAAGAACTTCAGATTAAACTTTGATGAGCTTAGATGGGTGGTGGAGATTAAAAAAACCCTAGAGGAAGTGTTGGAGGAAGAAGGAGGTGAGTTCACAGTGTCGATCTTCAACGTACCGAAGCTGCTCATGATTTGTGATCCAGATTCGTACGTGCCCCAACAAGTAGCCATAGGACCATATCATTATTGGCGACCAGAGCTGTATGAGATGCAGAGGTAAAAGCTTGCTGCTGCTAGAAGATTCCGAAAGAATCTTCAGAATCATAAGTTGGAAGACCTCGTACATGAGATCACCAAGTTAGAACCCAGGTAATTCATGCAATACTCGTACTCTTTATGGTCCTTCTTATAGGCACTTTGAATATATAATTCAAAGTCACAGGAACTAAAGAATGAGATCTATCTTAAATTAATAGTAAGATTTTACCCACTTAATTAATGAGGCTTTATGAAGGAGAGAGAAAAGCAAGAAGAGCAACATTTGAGCATTAATTAAAGGAAAAATTGATAAATAAATATTAATAACTCTCTAATGGACTTGTATTAAGAACCAGAGAATGCTTGAAGATGCCATATAATTGAGACCAAAGGGTGCATTCCTTCCTTCCTACAAATGTCACTTTTTAGAGTGAATGAATGGTCTTTGTTATACTGTCTCCATCATATAAGTTACCCGGAAATAAATTAATTACCATTTTTCAATTTTACCCTGATTTATTGGTGATACATATTAGTTATCAAGAAAGAGGAGAGAAGTGAGACAAATTTAAATCAAGTTAAAGTTGGTCAATTTTATGAGTTAACCGCTTTTTCTTAATTCAAATGAGGTGGTTAAAAGCGACTTATATTTTTTTATGAGAGAGTAATTAAGTCAATCTGTAGGCCTCATTTGTACTCCTTCCAGTCCTGTCTATGTATGTTTGTGTATAAGCAAACCAAATCACGTAGATCAAAATCTCGGTTAAAATTATATAAAGAAATAAATGTGTCAGATATGATTTTTTTTCTTCTAAATATACCCTTATTTATGAAAAATGATGAGTGTGAGAGAGAGAGAGAATGGGTAAGAAAAGAGATGAGAAAAGATGAGTGGAAAAAGGAGATAGGACAAATATATGATATTAACTGGGGTAACAATGAAAAAAGAAAAAAGCATTAAATGTTTAGACAAATACAAATTCTAGATTATATATAGAACCAACTTTATGTCCAAAAGAAATGCTGCTTGTATATAGTACCGGGAGTATAATTAGAGAGACATATCCAAAAAAAAGAGTATAATTAGAGAGTTATGACTACAAACTTGGAGAGAACCCTAATCTAACAGATCTAGCACTAAATTTTGAAGTTAGTGGATAGGAAAAACAATTGAAGCACATTTGTACTAGCTTAAGAGATATATAAAACAAAATAAATTATCAAATGAATATTGACATAAAGTATAAAAAAGTGTAAGAATTGTATTAATGAGTTACACAAGGATGGTTTAGATTGCTAATTTTAGTTTTATTTATTTGTGATTGAGGAACCTACTTGAAAATCTATTTATGTCTATGACCACAATATATATATATATATATATGCTTATATTTTAAATATATTACGTAAAAATGTAGATAATTAATTTGAGCCCTTAGGTAAACATTTTATTTATATTTTGGATTTACTCTTTCCAATGACTAGTCTCTGAGTTTTAAAATTATTATACTTTATATAGTTCTCCCAAAATTAAAAATACGTTGTTTTGAAAAATTAACACAAGATACATATGCATTGATGCATATCTTTCTGAGGACTAGTTGCATAGAAAAATAAATTCCTAGTTAGCAGAAACTCACCACGTTAGTGACACATGCTAGTGACACATACACAGATTTAACACTGTTAGTTCGTCTCTAAGTCCTTTTTAAATTATAAGGGCTAATAGTGTTAAACAAAGTAAATATCAAGAATCAAAATAAAAAATTACAGATTTGAAGGACGAAAATCAGAATGAAAATAAATAATACACCTTCCGGTCCTAATTATAAGATAAAGTTGATTTTTTTGAAGAAATTAAGGAAGCCATTTAAATTACTTTAGAATGTTTATATTTTTAGTATCTTTAGATTATATATTAATTTATTAGTCAAATTAATTAGTTTGGAGAAAAAATAAAAATAAAAATACTCTAAAATAATTTAATTGGCTTCCTTAATTTTTCCAAAAAAAATCAACTTTATCTTAGGACCGGAGGGAGTATAGACTAAAAATTATATTAACCCAAAATATACTTCACTCCTGGGCAAAATAGTGAAATTTCTATAATTAAAAGTATCTTGAAGATCATTTAACATCGTTTAGCAAGTTATACGTTATTCGGAATCCTGGATTGAACGTTGAATCGAGAACTTTGCTTAATCCTTATCTAAATTCCGATGCATCGACAGGATTCGAGCAAGCTATCACAAATACTTGGATTTCGACGGCAAAACATTGGTGTGGATGATGATCATGGACGCTCGAGTTCCTTCAAGTTTATGCAATCCAAGAAGGAAACAAAATACCAGGAATCTCCTCCAGAATGTCTCACTTAGTGGACTATGCAGGAAAGAAATCAGCCCACAATGCAATTCTAAGAGACATAGTGATGCTCGAGAATCAAATCCCACTGTGTGTGTTAAGGAAGATGCTGGAATTCAAATTCTCATCACTCGATGATGCAGATCAAGTCCTGTCTCTAATCCTAACTGGGTTGTTTAATGAACTTTCTCCTTACAAAATGATGCAGGATTACCCAAATGTTCAGATCTTATAGTGTGCTCATTTGCTAGATTTCTTCTACGTCATGATTTTTCCCAGAACTAAAGATCAACAACATGATCTTGCTATTGATATTGATGAGTGTGTTGAATCCGATGGAGGAAAAGATGATGAGAAATCAAGCACGAACATAAGCTATTTGAAGAAATTCCTCAGAGAGGTATGGAAGATTCTTTCAAAGCTAGACAGAGCGCCTGTGAGATTAATCAAGAAGTTGTTGCTTTCTAGACCCCTCAAAGTTTTTGTTAAGTTACCCTGGACAATAATCTCGAACCTACCTGGAGCTAAACTCATAAAACAACCTTTTGAGTACTTCTTTAACTTCACAAAAGAAGAAGAAAAGCCAGAAAATGAGGGTTCAGTGTCAAAGAGTCTTATTGAGAAGCCACCATTAATAGAGGAAATTACAGTTCCTTCTGTTACAGAACTCATGAATTCTGGGGTTTGTTTTGTACCCACTAATGGATCGATATCAAGCATCAAATTTGACTCAAAAACAAGAACTTTTCACCTTCCAACAGTTGGTCTAGACCTCAACACTGAAGTTTTCTTGAGGAATTTGGTTGCATATGAAGCATCAGTGGCATCTGGGCCGTTGGTTTTCACGCGATACACGGAATTAATGAATGGGATTGTGGATTCTGATGAGGATGCGAAAGTGCTGAGAGAAAAAGGGGTGATTCCGAACCACTTGAAGAGTGATTGATTCAGAAGTGGCTAACTTGTGGGATGGGATGAGCAAGTCTATAAAGCTGACGAAAGTGCAAGCTTTGGATGAGGTGGTTGAAGAGGTGAACAAGTATTATAATGGAAGATTGAAGGCGAAAGCCTACAAAATTCGTGAGGAGTTATATATTTGGGTCTTGGCAGTTCTTAACGTTTTTGGCAACAATTTGTCTCTTGCTTTTGAAGCTCTTGCAATCCTTTTGCTCTGTCTATGCTTGCAATCGTTACTTCCCAATGGCTGTCTCTGATGATTCTTCTTGAATCTCTCATTTCTCAAAAATTTCTCAAATCTGTGGCAAGCTCTTGAATGGAGCAATTCTTATTGTTGTCAGTATGTCCCCCGTCCACAATCTCAGTGGAAGAGTTTCTTTTTCTTTTTTCCTTTTTTCCTGGCAAGTTTCTTATAATTTCTTTTCGTTTTGAATTGTTTTAAAATGTATTTGTAGTTTCTTAATTTCTTTGAAAATCAAAATTGCATTATTTTGTGGCTTGATAAAAATTCTAAACCGTGACTTTATACCAAATTTCATCCAGCAAGCAAAACAGGGGAGCTCTGTTTTTTTCCTTACTAAGGAAAGGCAAGCAAAAGCTTGATACAAATAAGGATGATGATTTGCTTGAGGTGCAATATGTTTCCAATAATATCCCTCATAGAAAATCTAAATTACTTACCCAACCCTTTAGATTTAAAAATGCACTCTTTTGTAGGACATTTAATTGAGAATAAAAATTTGGGGGGGGGGGGGGATCAATTTTTACATATTACATAGATTTTAGTATTTTATAGTCATAGATCCTTTCTATAAGGTTGAAGGAGAATAGGGGCAGAATAAAGGAGCAGTAACATTTAAATTTTAAATAACCACACAACTAAACATAACAGGCCCGCATTTCTGACTCTACTAACAAGATCATTGTCAAGTACACAAAGTCCCTAATCTTAGCCCCGATGATAGGCTTGACTTGACAATAAAACCACTAATAAAATCACTGTAACAGATCTTGTTGCATCAATTCCAAAGTTAAGACATGATGCTCTGCTATAGCATTTAAATGACTTGTGAGAACTTGAAGAGAGAGTCATCTCTTGAAAAAAATAAAAACCATCCACCTTTCAACTCCTAAAGAAGCAATCAAGAAAGAAACTTTGTACACCCCCATAACTTGAAAAATCCATCATGGTCATCCATGCGAGCTTATTGTAGGAGATTCTGCAACTTCCTGTTAATTTTCTGCAACTCATCGGCTAAAAACAGCAGGGACCCTATTTTGCTGCAATGCAATGCTTACTTAGATGATGCTGATCACACCTAGCGGGATCAGGCATTGCTGCTGCTTAGATGATGCACGTGAACACGTGTGTGTTTTGGGATTTTGCTTTCTTTCGGCCTGTTTACATTTACAAAATTATAGACTTGCTGCTCATATGAGTGTAATCTTTTGCTCATCCGAGGAGAAACATGGTTGCTATCGGAAATATGTAGTAATGCTATAATATTCTCCATCAATCCTTTGAACTTGTTCAGTTTCTGAGACCAGTCTGACTCTGACTCTGCTGCCGGTGGAAGGGAGTCAGGCTGATAGAGAGGGACAAATTCATGGTTATATACCATTAGATTAATAGATTTTATATATACATATATACTTTCTACCTATTATTATTCCTAAACTCTTATCATCAATTTACAATTAAAAAAGGCGACATGGTGCACAAGGCTTCCCGCCAAGTGGAGTCTGGAGAGGGTCAGATGTACGTAGCCTTACCCCCACAAGCGGAGAGATTATTTCTGGGATTTGAACATGTGATCTCTTATCAATTTACAATATAAATTGATAATATCTTTCAGTTTTTGAATTATACTACATCTCGTCCTTAATATAAGTCTCAGTTGACTAATTTGGAAAGATTCAAGAAGCTAAACAAGTTAGCTTAAAGTATTTACATTTATCGTCTTCATCGAAACTAATTTGCCGGAAGTATAAACTGATATATAATCTAATGATACAAATAAATATTTTAAAGAAACCATAAAACATATGTTATATTATTTAGCTTCCTCAATCTTCCCAAATTAATCAACTGGGTCTTATATTAAAGATCGAAGGTAATATATATATATATATATATATAAGATGTGATTAATAGCAGCTCACAATTGCATATTACTATCACTAATTCAAACTGGAAGTGGTCATTGATGTCATATTGAATACTAGACCCAAAGAGAGAGAGAGAGAACCTAAGATACCTGTCCCATTTTATAGAGAATTTTCTGGTAGACTACATTCAATTCTGGCAAGTACATTTCCTTCAACATTTTGAACTGTAAGTTGAAATAAAAATAATCAGAAAATCAAAATATTTGAAATATGTCAAGAATGCAATTCAAAACGTTATAAAAGTGAGTTTACATGATGTCTGCAATTTTCATCAACTAAAAAGCAAAATCAAGAGGCTCTTCAATACTTACTTAAGGTTGATTCTGCCAGCTTTATTGAGAAAATAGAAATGGTAAAAAATGACATACTTACCTCTCTATCTCTCTCTCTCTCTCACCAAAGCATATTTACCTTTTGGTATGCCTCTTCTTGCATTTTCCCTTTTATTAGAAAAAAGAACAGATAAGATAATATAATTGTTAGAAACTAAAATAAAAGTATTATTCCACCAATCACTGAAAAAAAAGACATATGGCAATATAAGCTTTCTTCACTAGACAGTTTCGATAAACATGGAGTACCCAACAAGTTACAGGCTGCAAAGTAAGGGCTCTATATTATTGAAGGGAATAGGAACCACCAACTCAAGTTAACAACACATTGAATAGGCATAGTTACTAAATTGTTGCTTAACAAATGCACAAAATTTTAAGTGAAATTTGAATCAATAATATAGAGTGCAAAATTGACATGGCATAAAAAATAATTGAAAAATTCAGAAAATGTTAGAAGATTCTATGGATGAAAGTCAAATCAGTAGCAAAGAAAAAACAAATGTCTTGTCAGCAACAAATAATAAAAGCACATGAACAAGAAGTGATTGAGTCATCTACGGTCTATTTTGGATCTCCCAAACCATAATTTAGAAACCTTAGAAGTAATGAAACCTCAAATAACCAAAAGCTTATTTGATGCCATTGAGTTGCACATCGAGTTTAGAGACTTACTCGTAATTGAAACCTCCTTTGAAATTATGCTCTGAAAATAATCTGACTGAAATTTGGAACATAAAGGAAATAAGTGCAAGGCAATCCATGCAGATGAAAAAAATTTGGAATATAAAGGAAATAAGGGCTGCCTCATACATTCTCAGTCTAATTTGTTTAGATATGCGCATACCTGACTTGTTGCCATAGCAAAAGTCTTGTGCTCAAAATTTTGAGAAAATTTTTCAAGTTCTTGTGTGACGTCTTCATCATCATCATCATCATCAAGAGGGTTATATAACTTTACTGCATTCATTCTACAAAGTCAAGGGAACAGTTATCTTACAACTCATTGTATGGTGAAGAGCGAGGACATCAAACAATCCTCAAAATATAGCTCTTAAACAATTAAAGGTTCCAAAATACTATCGCACATAGCGAATAGGATTATGCTCATCTAGTAGCAAATTTAAAAATTCCAAATATGATTGATAAATCACTACTGCATATAAATAGTCGCTCTGTTGTAAGAGTGCCAAAACAGAACAAAACAAGTACAGCCAGCAAGAATGAATAGGAAATTCTTAGGCTTTGATATTAATGTTCAAGAAATCAAATCAGAGTTACAACTGACAATCCTCTGATTCAAGCTAAAGCCCTATTCCTTTCTAACACATCAGAATATACCACAAACAGCAGCCAAAATACAACTAACGAAAGCAAAGACTAAACACACAGCAAGAGGAACTTCTCTGGCTTTCAAGAGGCCATAGACTCTCCTCTCTTAACTCGCTATTTCAAAATAAGTCTCTAAAAGGCAATCCAGCCAACCCACAACACATTATACGTTCAAAAAGTAACTCTACACACCCCTACATAGGTAACATAGCCCCAAACCCATTAGACTAGTTTAAGAGCAGACTAGAGTGATTCCTTATTTTCTGGAGTCTTAGAATAATTACTTGGACCAACAGATTCTTCTCCTCCTACCGTTGGTGATTTCCTCAATCTCCTCTCATATGTTTTCTTAACACCGGTGCCTACACATAAGGACTAGATAATGAGGTGAGAACCAACCTATTTAAGTACCTCATAGAGCATCCCAAATACTCATTGTGAGAGTTCGATATCTCATGCTGCCACTTAAGTCCTCATTAAAATCATAATTTACAGGAAAGAATAAATTGCGCACCTAGTAAACTATACCAGATAATAAACTATTGGGCTACCAAAAAACACCAAGGTGAAAATAAAAAGGCAACACAAACCTATCTTGCCAAGATACAGTGAAATGACACATCATATATTGGAAAACGCCAAAACTATAAGAAACATATTAACATGCGACATAACATGAACATGAAAAGAAGAATACGGCGACCAAAGTTTCCAAATGCTTTGTGTAAAATATGAATGCTCAAGACTTAAAAAAATTCTTTACTGAAGGGTACACTTCATAACTCCAAAGTCAATCTATTAAACTTTTAGATGAAAAGTATTATAGCGGCAATGCAATGATAAAAAAAAAAAAAAAAAAAAAAAAAAAAAAAAAAAAAAAAAATTCTTAATCAGGCTTCTTCTTGTGCATCATGTCATGCTCATCCTGCTAAGAAGTATGTGTAATACTACCTTGTCAAATTGCACAGACCTCAACTACGATAGCATAATATTAATGTTCAGCATGGATTTTAGATTTGAGAATAAAGAATATTGTCATTTCAAAAGAAGTTGGAAAGGTTCAATTATAGTTCTGAATTCTCAACTACCGTATTCATAGAGAGAATTAAATACTTTTGTAAGTTGGCCAATCACACACAATGGCACCAAAAGTCTACTTCAGCTCCTTCACCATATATTTATGATTGTATGTTTTATGAGAAAATTATATTTTTTTATTACAAACAAGAAAAGATTGATGGAAGCCTATCAATATTAAAGCACCTATAGCATCAAAGAAAAAATTATTCAGACACGAAATTAAAAAGAGAGAGAGATTAAGACCTACATTTGTTGGACACTTCCTTTGCGAACATGAGGCTGCAATTCAGATCTCCAATCACTTGCATGCATAATTGGTTCTTCACCAGGTGCAAGTCTCCAGTAATTGGAACCTACCAAATCTAATTTAACTCAGGCCCCAAAACGAGAACATTTAAATCAAATCAGACCTCATAATGGTTAGCACATGTAGATAAGACAATGCAAAGGCAATGAACATAAATTATTGTTTTACCCATTGCAATAGAGCCAAAATAACTCTCACAACTCATTAGACATTTTATTGTTATATTCTACTGAAACCAATGCACAAAGCTTTGGATGCAATGACATCAATTATGAAACATGGCCAAGAATTCCATTTGATTAGATAAAATTCTCAATGAAAACGCTCACCGACGTTTCTTTCAAAAGATACTGGCCTTTGTTTTTCACGGCCTGACTGACTAAATATACTGGGCTTTAACTATTCATAATTTCTTTTTATTTTTTTAAGGAAAGCAAAAAATCGATACTGTCCCTCTACTCAAAGTGAGTATCGTTGCACAACCCTACTTTCAAAATTGCTTCTTTCACGCAAAAGAAATGAAATATTTCAGTTAAAATTGACGTGATTATTCCAACTCAGAGTCGATACCTTAAAATACTTTCGTTTGGAGAAAAGCCAAAGCTGCATGAACAGAGATGATCGAAGCAAAGGTATGAAGACGATGATGCTCCGAACTAACTTAGGGCGAGAGGAAAGGTCGCAGGACAAAGCAAAACGCTAATTGCATTGAAGTATTGAACCCGAAACGAAGTCATGGCCCGTCGCTTCGGCCTACTACCGCTGCGTGTTTGAATTGGATTTTGCAAAATAATCTTTATAATTTATGAGGTAAATATGTGAGATAAATTTTCTCTCAGAAAATAGTTTTTGAAACTACGGTTTAGGACTTACTCAAAATAAAACAGCCGAAGATCTAGTTTGTCATTGCCCATCTCTTGAGTTTGTGTTTGGATTAGCAGTAGAAACTGTTTTTTAAGGTGATTTATAATATACAAGGAAAGTTTATGAGACGAGTTTTATCTTAACCTGTGTGAATATGCTTCTTGAACGCTAACTCAAACAAACCCTGAGACTACTTTTTTAAATCTAACTCCAACATGTATATTATAAGGCATCAACTATCAACTCTCACAAACCATTAAAAACAGTTAAAATATTAAAGTTGTTCTAAAATTCAAGTAATTTCC
The DNA here is from genome assembly GCA_963855925.1 of Inga laurina. Lineage (NCBI taxonomy): Eukaryota > Viridiplantae > Streptophyta > Magnoliopsida > Fabales > Fabaceae > Inga > Inga laurina. The sequence continues at coordinate 52,572,106 of OY979705.1, forward strand.
AATATTAACTTTATAAACTACATTAAACTCAAATATCATATTAATTATCATTCTCTCCCACTACCCTTATTAAATATGGGCAAGCATGGAAAAATAAATCAAATGCTTCTTAGAAACTTGCAAGTGCTTTATAAAAAGGAACAAAAATACTTATTAATTGATGTCTTATAATAAGAATCAGAGGGAGTATTTTATAAGGTGACCCCTTAGCTTTGTTGGTTTGGCAGTGAAACACATTCTCCCTAGGCATGTAAATAGGTCAAGCCAAGCTAGGCTTTGACTAAACAGACCTAAGCCAGTAATGGGGCTAAAAGGCTTGAGCCTGGGGCTGAGTTTGAATGCAAGCTATTTTTTAGACTAATGTATGAGCCTTCATTAGGTTTGGTCAAGTTTAAAACTTTTTTAAAGGCCTATTTACAATATAAGCCTTTAAGAAGGCTTTTATATTGTATGCCTTGAAGATTATAAATAGGTTTTGTACGCTTTGATCCTATCAAAAACTATATAAATGTAGACTTTTGGTAGGCTTCAAAGCATAATATTTACAAATTGTATCTTTTAGATAAGCTTTTAGCCTACGGAGGAAGGTGGATGAAGATGGTGGTGCTCAACAGAGGAAGTAAGAGAAAGATCAACGGCAACGGTGGTAAAGTCGACGAACACCGACTGTGGTGGTTCATGGTTAAGCTACGATTTCTTCCTCTTCCTCCTTGGTCCAAAGTCTCAAACTCTCCTCTCTACCCCTGAAGTGTCAGCTGCTATGGTGGCGATGCTTGATGGAGGAAGTGAGCTCACAACCGACAGTGAAGGTGGCTAGAACGGACACGAGGACTCTTTCTCTCTGTTTTTTTTTTTTTTTTTTTTTTTGAGTTAGGGGTATCTTGGTACTTTTACACTTGAGTAAACGGCTGATAGTTCAACTTTAACGCAAGTATCACTTTTGGCCTCTTTTTTAAAGTTTATGGTTACTTTTACAATAAAAAAAGTTTATGGTGGTGGATGTACTTTTAAGAAATGTTTATAGGTATTTTTGTCCCTTAACCCTTTATGAACTAATTAATATTTTTTTATGTTGTCTTTGTATAATTATAAGATATGCACTTGTTATCTTATTTGAGCTGGGAAAGTTATATTTGGTTGCAAATTATTGATAAAACATATATGTGTGAGTTATATAGTTGGGAATTTTTTTATATACTTTTTTCTAAAATTTAATTAGTAAGATGAGAAGTAATTTTTTTTTATAATATATATATATATATGTGTGTGTATATAATTTTTCAGAAAATAAATAATAAAAGAAAGAAAAGGAAGAAGAAAATAAGAAACAAAAATAAAAAAAGAAAGAGGCAGCTTGTACCAAGTCCAATAAAACTGTCGCTTTTTATTGCTTTTAAATCTGACGAGAGCTATTATCTAATATGCTTATTTAAGCAAAAGGGGGGGAAACTATTTAAAAGTAAACTCGAATAATATATTAATAATTTATTACAAAGAAGGGGAAATTTTCAAATAAATACCTTTAAAATATCAAAATAATAAATAAGGGTGTTGAATTTCAATAATAAAAAATGGATTGATTTGAAATTTTGAAATATTAAGAAATTTAGAAATTGCCCTCACTTTTTTTTTTTCAAAAAAAACAAACCTTAAAACTCTTGTCGGCCACTGAAGCTCCAATCTGGCGACCACCACCAACAATCAGTCATGGGAGCTCCGGTGCCCTTTCCAACAGCTTGCCTACTAGAGCTCTGGCACCGATGATCAGTCATGAGAGCTCCTACCTCCGCATATATGTTTTTTTTGAATTTTTGAAATCAAAATAGTTAATAACAAAACTAAAGCAATATTTGCTAAGTTTTTCCTAATAACTACACTGGTTTTGCTATTCACTATTGTTTTGGAAATTCAAAAAATATATTGGGAACTTTGCCAGCAGCCAACCAAAGATATCAATATTGAAACAAAAGTAATAAATATTGAAACAAAAGTAATTATTAGCAAATAGTCTCAATGTCATTCGAATCCGTGAGTATGTGGGTGAGGAAATTGTTCCCCTCAACCAATCATCTACTACTACATATTTGCATATAGTTGACACTCTATACTTAACGGTTTTAATGAAATCGAGAAATATAAAGAGATAGGTTTACGGGAATGAAATAACAACATTAATCATAAAGGCAACCTACAATTAGCAATCATTTGATACTCTAAATTTGTTATTGGTTACTCTAAATTTATCATTACTAACAAAACGAGCAAAAATGCACTTTTGTTTGGAATTAATAGCACTCAGGTTCCTTGGGACTTTACTGCAATTTGATGATTTTGAGGGACATGGTTGCCATTAATTTTGTTAATTGGGACTTGGATGCAATCGTTTTGAAAATAAATCCTAAGTTTTAAGACTTTAGGTAGGTTTTTAAATAAATTTGAGAGGTTGTAAATTAACTTGAATGCATAAGTTTTATTTTTAAATCTATTTAAATGATTACATTTTAAATAAGCCTTTAAAAATACTTTAGACATGGTTAATGGTTAATCCTTTTGAAGGCTTAGACTTGAACCTAAAAAGAAAAAAGCTTATATCCAAGCTTAAACCCATATTCAAGCTTTGGATCTTTATTATAGGCCCATGCTTTTTTTTTTTTTGTACAGATCGGCAAGCTCATAGCTTGATAATACAGTCTAGAACCTATAATAAACTACAAGGGATTAGAAGATCCCTCCTCACCAACATTTGCATCTCGTAAAACCTGTTCCTTGCAACAATCAGCTACACTCTGTAGCAAAACCTGTTCCTTGCAACAATCAGCTTAATGATGCTCTGTCTGCATGAGATAACACTATGCTCCAATCGTCATAGATGAGATGCCTAGTTTGTTCAATAATCTGTCCGAATGAAAAACTGTCCCCCGAATCTCTAGTCAAACAATTAACAGCCTCAATTGAATCAGAGAAAACCTGCATTTTCTGTAATCCCATTAGTTTACCCACTTCCAATCCTGTTTTGATTGTTAGAATCTCAGCAATTGTAACAGGATAGAAGCCAAGACTCTTTTGAAACCCAACAATCCATTGTCCCCTTTCGTCTCGTATGACACCTCCGCAAGCTGCATGTTTAGTGCCTGTTTTGGATGAACTGACTTTTTTTAAAAATAAATCATGATGGCTTCTGGCTTTTTGAAAATAGGGGTGTTTGGGTTGGCGTGTTGACAACTGAGTTCCCCCCCTAAAAGCAGCTTTTGAGAATAAGCTCAGAAGTCTGAATTTTCCAAAAAAAAAAGACACTTCTGCTATCGCTAATCCAAACACAAATTACATTTACAATCTGATTTTTATCCTATTTAACTTTTGTAAAAGTCAAATTAAAAAAAAAAGTCATTTTTACCACCGCTAACCCAAAGAAGCTCTTAAACTGATTAACCGAAGCATCCACATCCAGGATCTATTTGGTTTGAGGGGAGGGGAGGGATTTTGCTCCCTTAACACAAAAAAATTGGGAGGGGAGGAGAAGTTTTTTGAAAATTTCCCCTCCCTCTCCTCAAAACTCTCACCCCCAAAATTAGAGAGATTTACGGTCTGTTTGATTGGAGGGGAGGGGATGAGAAATGAGCCCTTCCCCTTATTTTGTTTGAAAAATTGAAGAGAGAGACTCCAAAGAAGGGGCTCACAATCTATCCCATCCCCTCATTTTTGTTCCCCCAAATTGGGGGGGTTTTAGAGGAGATGGAAAATAAGCCCCTCTCATTTCATCCCCTCCCTTTAAACCAACCAGACCCTTAGAGAGGAGGGCAATAATTTAACCTGTATTGCCCATTATACCCATATTAACTTTTAATATTCTCAACCTACCCTTCTTCCCTCACCCTACTCTCTTCCCCTACTGTGATCTCCACGCTGTCACCATATTCATCACCCAACAGCTCGCTTTCACCATTGTCATAATTCCTTATATAGGCATATATATACCCATATTAACTTTTATTGTGTCTCTATTATATTTATATATTATATATACTTGTATAAGTGTGTATATAAATATATATATACATATATATAATAGAGAGAGAGGTATTAAGTGTTATTGTAATTATATTTATTTAATTTTGATAATTATAAAATTCTAATTCTTATATTAAATAATATTTTATTAAACATTTTTAAAAAATAAACACTTAAATAAAATAAGGATAGAGTTTATTATATAAAAATATTTTACCTCCCCTCCCCTCATCAATTAAATAGGATAATATTAAAATCTATATCCTTCCCTCTCATCAATCCAATCAAGATAATATTAAGAATCCGTCCCGTTCCATCCCTTCTGCACATTAAAATTCCTCTCGTTTCCTCCACTCCCCTCCATCGAACAAAACAGACCCCTGGTCTAAACGACCCTTGACTAGACGGTGTCCAGTGCAGTTCATGTTGGTAGGCCCCCCTGAAAATTTTGGTGCTGAAATTTTCCATTTGTTGTGTCCGCCATTAAGTGGAATAGCGCCTGATGATAGATCGTTTCAGCTCAACAGTTTGTCTACTGAAAAATTTGCTTACACCTTACTTTCCAAATCAGCCAGCAAATGTAGGCCCATGTCTATTTAGTTAAAGCTTTGCTCAACGTAGCCTATTTCCAGCCTTCAAATGGATCCTGTAATTTATTCCGTTTGATCTCTGGTAATTCCGTTTGTTACCTGACTTATCTACCTTCGCCCTTCGCATGACTCTCTCGTCTATCGGTCAACTCGCTCATCGACTCGCAGCATCGGCACCGTCGTTGTTGTAGAAGGCAACGACCGTAGGCTTTCTGTAATCATACCGTTCTTCTCTTTCTTTCTTTATTTGTATTGATAATTTAATTTTGTTTGCTTTTGGGGACATCATATCTCTATGATTCGTTACAGCATACTTTTCTAGGGCTTATTTGCCCTTAGGCGAAGCTCTCCACCTCTCATGATGGCTGGTGTGTAGGAAATATTTTCTGCCTTTGAAAGAATTTGAAAGTACTGGGCATCTAATCTCAGTTCTCTAGACGGGGGATGATCAAGTACCAGTTTTTTTTTTTTTGGAACGGGAGTGAAATATATTCTAAACGGTTTTGGTGTGTGATGCATTAGAACGGTGCTAGTTAGGGTCCGCAAAGATGGGGACGGGGAATTTCATATTTCACATCACAGTAATTCGTCACTTGACTTGAGGAATTTGCTTAATCATGAACACGAGCTGAAATCAGCGGCCCTTTTTTTATTTTGGGTTTTGGTTTTCATAAGAGAGTATATCATACAAAGCAGTAGTTTCTATTGACTCGTTTACGAGTACCTGCTCAATTTCTGCTTTTGCTTTTAAAGTTTGATGTCATTTAATTGGTCAGTTTTTGAATGCCTTACCTGATTTAAATTTAATAGGTACGATCATTGGCCATCTCCGCAAGGTGCAGACCTACTATGGATACACATGATTGGAGAGCTCAATTACTTCCTCAGATTCGCCAAAAAAAAGTTGATGACATGTAGGTCTAAATTCTCTATTTAATTAATAAGATGATCTGAATAGTATCTGCTTCGGGACATCAGTTCTGTAAACTATTGATGCTGTCACAGCATTCCCCTTGTTAGTCATGGAAGATCAAATTTATTTCGTCACAAAACATATATCAATTTGATAACTAAACATATATCATTATATCCATGGTAAAAGAGCTATAGCAGGCATTTTATATCATCGACAGAGACATTGAACTACTGATTCTTCTATTGGCCGGTTCAGGAACTCTATTACTTGTGATTTATTAAAATCCTCATGACACGCTAGTGTTCTCCATTTATAGACAATGCTGGACGTTTATACTTCAAACTTTCAATGTTATATGTGAGGTCCATTCAAGAGTTTTAACAGGCAGTGTTATGTTATCTTTGTCCCTAGCCTTAGCTGGGTGAGTTGGAACTTTTTGTGTTTTATATATTGTTGTAATGACCTTGAAAGCCTCTGATATTTGTTGTTACACTTCACTATAGCTCAAAATATTTAGAATAATTTTTTTGATTTAGGCCTATCTTGGTTATGGACTAAGGATTTGGAACAATTCTGCTTTATCATTTAATTTAGTTGATTTAGGAGAAGGAAGATGTTTATAATTGTCAAGTGCCAGGATGATGACACTAGTCTTTCACAGCCTACTCCAGATGATAATTTGTTTTCTTCGCATTTCTTTTCAATAAAAGAAAAAAGCACGCAACAAAAAAATGAAGGGGCTGAACTTTTACATAGCGATCATGGTTTTTCTGCTGACCATTGTATATCGTTCCCAACTTCTTCATGCCATATCATTGTAAAACAACTCTTCATTTTGTAGAACGGATAAATTAAAATTTTATCAGTCTCATGGTGGTGGTGGTGAATTACTTGAAGTTCAGAAAATTGCACGATGTTATGAGCAGAAGACTTATGCTGGTGCAGCTAGCCAGGTACACCATTAGTCAGTTAATATAATAATTTGTGGTCATCTATGCATATGGTTGAATCATGATGGATATTGTGTGCGTGTGTTTTTTTTTTTGGGGGGGGGGGGTGGTTGTCTTTCCCCAGCTTTGGCATTTTTATTAACTTTTGCCCCCACCCCATACCTCCAAATTTGAAACATTGATTTAGCAGGGTCAATTTTAGCAGTGGGCCCACTTTTTTCCATCCTGTCATAATTGCTGTGATGCTTATTTTCTTACATTTCAGCATTTCCTATTTTCAGGAGGATTATTTACAGAAAATTTCTTCAATGATGCTGTCAATAAGTCAGAGTAAGTTCTAGAACATCAAATTCACCATAATGCCATCAGATTCAGTGATTAACCAATTTTAGCTTTTGGTAGTTTTTAATCCTGAAACCTCTGAACCCATTGTATTGAGTTTGGGGTCTACTCTGACATTGTTCTTAGCAATTCAGCCATAGTTTTCAATAAACAAAATATTCAATTTGCAGCTATTTTTTTATTTGATATCATATATAGTGTGTGTTTGGGGGGGGGGGGTTTGCACCCCCCAATTGACCCTTTAAGCTCAATAGGCAATTTAAAGAAAAAAAATTTAGTGTTTGGTTTCACCAGTGATCAATCGAGCTTAATTCTATCTTAATAGCTTTTGCCATAAGCTCCATTTCTCAGCTTTTACTGATTTAACTTTTGGGGAGAGTGAGAATGGTTAAAATATTTTTTCAGTTGTGTCCAGTGTACTATCAGACTTATTGCAATTTTACCCTTGATGTACTTTTTTTGCTACACAAATTAATTTCAACTATTATTTGGTGCTTTTAACCCTTAAAATATTTTTTCAACTGTACCCAAATGTGTCATCAGACTGACTGCAATTTTATCTTTAATGTACTTTTTCAGTTCCAAAAATTATTTTAAACTATTTTTTGGTATTTTTAACCCTTTAAAATATTTTTTCACCCACTCTCTCTTACTATTATCACAAAAGTCACTTGTGTTTAAGTCAATCCAAACAAATTTTACTTTTGCAAAAGTCATTTATATAATCGCTGTTCCAAACATAAATCATATTACATAATCGGGCTTTTACCAAAAATAAAATTACCAAACGCTAAATTGAGAAACTCCATTTTTCCTATCGTTGTTCCAAACACACTCATAGAATATTTGCTGAGTTTTATTATGCTTTCCATTAATTTTGATCTCAAACAGATACCTTATGTATTTAATTTGACTACCATCCAAATTTTGCACATTTACATTGTAATTTTGTCTTTGTTAGAAGTGCTTTTCTATTATAATAATTTATTACCGTTTTATTTTGACATATCTATTGATGTTATTTTTGTCGTCTTATATGCTTGTAACTATGCTACTAATTTTTTTCCATCTACAGTCAGATATGATTTAAGTAATCTGTTATTGATTCCTCAATCTAAATTTAGAGTATGAATAATTGGAGACGTACTCAAGTTGGATGATCCCTTTACAGAGTATTGGAGGTCTCTCCTGCAACCTGATAGTCGCCAAAGAATCATCAACAAAATGTATAATTTTTTTATATTGTTATACTTTAGTCATATATTGCATGATGGGGAAAAATCATATACCACACTTCATCAGGGTTCTCTCATTTGTCATGTCAAATAAGTCCATAACCAACTTAAGATTAATGCTCAAAATTATGTTTTATAGCTGAGGAACTCTAAAACATGATTTTCGTTATGATTATTGAATTGTGATTTTGTTATGCTTTATGTTGTTTTGAACTTTTTTTTAATTTAATTTTTTTAAGTTGTTCCCCCGATTGGATATTTGGGAGATTTCTTAATATATTTATTGTTATGTGTTTTGTCCACTTATATTATGCTTTTGGTTTGGTGTAGTTAGAGGATTTCTTATTGTACGCTTTTTTATTGTGGAGAGGAGAGCATTAAAGATGCAAAAGAGATAATCTCTTCCAATTAGGAAATTCCTTTTATGGTATCCATGCATAACTCTGAACTGAACTTGATGCGGCCATGCTAGCGTTTTGCTTTTTGGTCTTTTTGGTGTGAAAATGCGCAGGAAATGCTATATTTCTAGAAAGTAAAAATAGCATGTGATACTATCATCATTTATATTTCTAATCAAAATCTAAATTCTTTGTGCTTCTTTTGGAAAATGTGAAGTACTTGAGTAGTTGATTATGATCATGCTTGTTATTTGGACTGTCTAATGCTATATGCTTTCCAATGACTAATGGTAATTAAACTGGTGTTATTCGTCTTATAGATTGGAAACATTAAAAAAGCATCTTCCTTATTCTGGCCAAGAGGGATTAGATGGACTTCGTAAAATTGCTGCAAGATTTGAGGAGAAGATTTATTACTCAGCATCAAGCCAGGTTGAGTCATCACAGTTTTAATTCTGACAGCCCTCTTAATGAATCATTATCATCTGAGTAGATGAATTAGATGGAAAGTTGAGCAGTATTTGAACTTCGTCTGGTAGTATCAAGGATTGCCAAGTTTTCTTATATCTCTTAATTTTCCTAATTTCAGAGTGATTATCTTCGGAAAATATCATTGAAGATGCTGTCAATGGAAACTAGGGGCCATAACACCATAGCAAACTCTATGCCATCAAACTTTGGTTACAATGGGGATGGACCTTCAGATACAGGTATTTGCATTCAAAAGCTTCATGGTTTGATCTGTTTGCTTTAAATAACCTATGTAAGGTCATAAACTTGTACTTTCATAATTTGCTTTTTGGTAGTAGAGCCCTTTGATACTTTGGTATGTGAATAGAGATTTGGATCTCCTCAATTGAGCTCACTCAGTTAAGCCTCAACTGAGGGTCATTAACTATTAGATAGTGATTTATCAGTGTTGAGGGAGGAGTTATAATTTAATATTTTTATTTATTTTTTAAAATAAATTTATAAGAGATGAGCCTAGAGCAATGGTAGAGGTTGTTGGCATGTGACTAAGAAGTCACATATTCAAATCCTGAAAACAACATCTTCGGTTGCGTGGGCAAGTCTGTATACACCTAAGCCGATCTAGTGGAAGTCTTGTGCATTGTTTAAAATAAATTTGTAACTCCCCTCTCGACATCGTTAGATTATAATTTAAAGATCGTTTGGAAAATATATAGTATATATTTTAGATGAAGTTAAAAGATACTCCTCAAATACTGCAGGAAGGCGGTCTATAAGAAAGAGGAAGCAACCACAATGGCTGGCAGACTTTGTCACTTATAGGTAGATAGCTCTATTTTCAGATGCTCATTTCCTCAGGCCATTGCAAATAATGGGGACCAAATGTTATGTACAAGCCATTATTTCTTTGCTTTCGACAGATAGTCCAAGCCACTATTTGGATGATAGTGTTCTGTGTGTGTGTACTCTGTATTGGCTTATGAGGCCTCTCTCGTGTAATAAGAAATAATGCTTGCATATGAATTGGAGTGGCTTCTCCGAACTGTTATGCTGATGATTTCCTTCTCAACCTTCACCTTTTAACGGCCTCAATCCAAGTTGGCCGAAAGAGTAAATGTCTGATCAAAATTCTTCTTGCGCTGAGAATCCTTTATATATGGATGATGATGATTTTTTTTTTTTTACAGAAAATCAAAATAGTTGGAGAATAAAAAAACGTAATATAAAGCAAAAATGATAAATAAGCCCCTCCAATTTGCTTAATCGTAGATAAGTTGTAAGAGACCTGAGTATTATTGTATTATTTTGTGTCTAAAAAGAATCATAAAAATAATTTTAGACTTGTTTGATTCTATTATCTACTTTTATGTTGTAAGAACAATGCCGCAAAATAATTTTCAGAACAAATTTTAGAAATGAAAAAAAAAAAATCTGTTTGATTTCATTTTAAGAAACATACCTAAAATAGTGAAGTGAATGGTAAAGAGTAGTTTTGCTTTATTAGTCTAATTGTCATTTATGAAAGAGTTAAGGTGCATCCAGAGCCTAGAAGTATTTTTTTTATGTAGATCCGGTGCCCTAAAGTATTTTGTGGTGTACTCAATAGCCTAAAGTATTTTTTTGCGTATCTATCACCCTGAAGTATCTCTTTTAAGTGCGTCTAGTGCCCTAAATTATCTTTTTAGGGTATCCAACATCCTAAAGTATTTTAAAGTGTATCTAGTACCTGAAATTATTTAAATTGTTAAATGCAAAATTGCATAAAAAAAATACTTTAAGGTGATCAATGCACCTAAAAAAATGCTTCAACAAAATGCTTTAGGGTATTGGATGCATATTTTTTAGGATTCATCCAAAGTGCTGGATGCACCTTAACCCTTTATGAAAATGCAATATTCTCGACATCTTTTCTAGTTTTTTAAAACAAAGAAACATCAAAAAGATGTTTTTTTTTTTGTTTCAGAGAAAATTTTAATTTTTTTTTACTTTTTAAATTTTATAATAATTGCATATCTTCAAACTTTCATTGGTTAAGAGGTAATTTTGTCCTGAAAGTTTGTCGATAGGAAATTTTACTCCAGAAGTGTCGAAAAGGGAGCAATTTTACTCTGGCCATTATCCTGATTAATTTTGACCGTTAATTGACCAAATATGCTGAGCTGATAGTCCATATATCATTCACGTCATTTATGATAAGGTGTAAATTTGCCGTGGAATGGAAGTTCATGTGTCAACTACATTTTTTTTCAAAGTTAAATTTAAAATTTTCGAAGTAAATTTGCACTTTAACAAAAATGACGTGGATGACATATGGACTACCATCTCAGCATATTTAGTCAACTAATAGTTAAAATTAACCGGGATAATGGCCAGGGCAAAATTATCCCCTAAAAAACTTACAGTACAAAATTGCCTCTTAGTGAAAACTTTCAGGACAAAATTACCTCTTAACCCAACTTTTATTGATAATCTCTCTTATAAGGATTACATGAAGATATGCCAAATTTCAAAGAAACTCAAATCTGCCCTTCGGCTCTAAACTTGTGACAAAGCCCACTAGTCAACAGAGGATGAGTGTGAATAGCGTAGATCAAAACGGTTGTTAAGGACAACAAATATGTAAAAATTGTTATTTTTTTAACAAAAATGCCCTTATTCATGACGACACAGGGGATAAGAGAAAGAACAAAAAAATTATTATAAAGATTGTCTCTTATAAAAAGAAATGGAGAGAGTATGATTTTTTTGTCATGGTCAAAAGCTCTCTAGTGTTTTACATCATAAAACTTTGATATAAATTGGGCGTACTTAGAGCATGATCGTTTATCTCTAAATATCTATGCTAATCAAATCATAATATTAGCATAATTGTAGACACACAACAAATACACCATAAATATGAGAAAAAATAAGAAGTGATAATATAGAGGACGAGTAATCATATCCATAGCTAAACTCCTCGTGTCTATACATAGTAGTCTACATATCCCTGGCTCAACCAACGTACCTCTTCTTCAACAAAAGACGTATTGTAACGGTTTAGCAATAACAAAGTGAATAATTGGGGAATAGCATGGTTATAGACCCATGCTTTTCTATTATTTATATTTTAACTCTAGCCCAATCTATCACAGGTGGATCATGTTATTTTCCAACATTGATATTAGGGAACTTTTGTCTACAGTTGTCCAACATTGATATTAACTACTTTTCATTACAAATAACAAATAAGAAATAATTAGAAATAACAAATAATATATACATTCAAAAATAAAAAGTTTTTAATTACTCCTTCAATCCTAAGCATATGAGATAATTGAGGGTTGATTTTGGTCTTAGTGCTTGTTTGGGAAACAACCAAATCATAGTTTCAGAAGCTCTCTTCCGCAAGTCAAAAACAAAACACCTCTTACGTACTTAGTGTGCGTTTGGATCAGTTTTTGGAGGATAACTTCTGCGATTTACGAAATAAGTATGTGAGAAGAGTTTTATCTCGGCTTGCAAAAAAGGACTTTTGAAACCTCAATTTTTGTGGTTTCCAAACACTCCCTCTAATTAAGCACTTCGTAAATCATAAAAACACTTCTAAAAAGCTAAAACAAACAAGCACTTAATGTTGGACCTCAATCTAATTAAGCTCCCATATTAATCACTTTTCCCTCAAACTACTCCTATTCATAATTCTTCAACAATAGTAACAATCCAATTCAAATAATTACAAGAAATTACCGAAGATTATTTTATAGAGATTATGTTATATTTGTTAGAATTAACTAATCAATCTAACTTCTTTAATGTCCTCACATCACATCAGTTAAATAGGTCACCTTAAACACGGGAGGAGTATTTATTAATTTACTAATTACTAATTTAAAATTAATTTTGTTATTATATCATTTTGCGAGCTTTTAGTGAGTCTAATTCTTATGATCAAACATATGCGAGTTGTGAGGATCTAATTCTAACGGTTTCTTTTGTATCAAGGCAGCTACGGGGAATTTCATGTATCATATTAATTGATCACTTGATTTGAGGAATTTGCTTAATCATGAACCCGACCGGAAATTAGGTGCCCTTTTTTATGGGTTTTGGTTTTTCACAAGAGAGTATTTATGATCTTAAGTCCATAATTTTCATAATAAACCAGTAGTTTCTATTGACTTGTTTGCAAGCACCTGCTCAATATATATGTTTGATTTCATTTAATTGGTCAAATTTTGGTACCTTTGCTGATTTAGATGGAATAGGTACAATCATTGGAGACCTCCGCAAGGTGCAGACCCTACTATGGATACACATGATTGGAGGGCTCAATTGCTTCCTCATATTCGCCAAACAAACGTCAGTGAAATGTAGGTCTAAAATGACCTGTTTGTTCAAAAAATAATAATAATAATAATAATAATAATAATAATAATAATAATAATAAGATCATCTGAATAATATAAGAGTATTAAATGTATTTCATCATCCAACATATATCATTATATCCATGGTAAAGGAGCTATAGCAGGCCTTGTATATAATTGGTTGATTCATTGAACTACTGATTCTTCTATTTGCCGGTTCAGGAACCCTATTAGTTGATGTGTTCAATTTCTCTTGACGCGCTAGTGTCCTCTGTTTACAGACAATGCTGGACATTTATATTTCAAATTTTTTTTTTTTTTTTTTGCCGTTAATATTTCAAATTTTCAATGTTGTATGTCAGCGTCATTCCAGAGATTTAGCAGGCTGTATTATCTTATCATTATCTATGGGCTTACCTGGGGGAGTAGGAACTATTTTTGTGTGTTATATATTGTTGTTATGACATTTGAAGCCGCTAATATTTGTAGTTACATTTCTATATAGCTCAAATATATGGAAGAAAAATTTTTATATTATAGGCCCATCTTGGGTATGAACTAAGAATTTGGAACAGTTCTGGTTTATTCTTTTTAGTGGTTTTCGGAGAAGGAAGAAACTTATAATTGTCAGGTGCCAGGATGATGACACAAGTCTTTCACAGTCTACTCCAGATGATAATCTGCTTTCTTAGCATTTCTTTTGAAAAAAAATAAAAAATAAAAAGAAATGAAGGGGCTGGACTTATGCATAATGATCATGCTTTTTTAGTTGACTATTGTATTGTCCTCAACATCTTGATGCCATATCATTGTAAAACAATTCTTCATTTTGTAGAATGATTAAATTAAAGATTCATCAGTCTCATGGCGATGATGATGAATCACTTGATGTTCAAAAAATTTCCAAAAGTTTTGAGCAGAAGACCTATGCTGGTGCCTTAGGGCTTGTTTGGTTTAAAGGGAGGGGATGGAATGGGAGGGAATGGATGGGAGGGGAGGATGGACGATCACTTTGTTTGGTTTGATTGGAGGGGAAGGAAGGGAAAAGTTTTTTAATGATCCTTTGTTTGGTTTAAGAAGGGAGGGAAGGGAAGATAATATCTAATTTACCATTTTACCTTTAAATATTAGTTTATATATTTTTTCTTATATAAATAATTTAAATTAGTTTACACCTCAATATCGTTACCCAATTTGAATCCTTAGCTGCACTCAAAATAGAAATAGTTGATTCTCTGGATCATTATAACTAGTTGGTGCAAAATATAATGATATTATACGTGCAGAGAATTTACTATTGCTAGAAATGAAAAATGAAAGCAAGTCGTGAATGTTCAGTTAGTTCATAAAGCTTCATCCTGAAAGAATAACAAATTTTCAGGATCATTACATGAATTTTGTTACTATGACAAACATAAATACTACTAATATAATAGAAATATATCAGTCATTTCTGTATAGTCTTCCTGCAAGTGGTTTTTTGGTGAATAGCTCAAAAAATAAGGCTGCTTAAGAAAGTTATTTGTAAATGTGTAGAAGTTCACACAGCTTAATCTGAGAGATATGCTGTAGACAATGAGCATTTCAAAGTCATTGAAGCAATAGCATTTTCATATTAGTGAATATTCATTACGCATCCAAGCTAATTAATAAAACCAGTACGGCAACAAGAAGAAGAAGTTATAATTGGGAAGCGAGATGGGAAACACGGGAGATGATGAAAGAAGAAGTTATATTTTTATTTAAAACTCAAAGGGTATAATTGGGAATATGAAAAGATCATGGGATAAAATAGTCCCAAATTTTTGGCTCCCTCCAAAACCCCCCAATTTGGAGGGAACCCATTTGAGGGAGTGGGAGGGATTTGGAGCCTCTTTTTTGGGACCCCTCCCCTCCTACTTTTCATACCAAACAAGGGGAGGGGGTCATTTTTCATCCCCTCCCATCCCCTCCCCTCCAACCAAACAGGCCCTTAAGCCAGGTACACCAATAGTGTCTAAACTCTGTTACTTTAATAATTTATGGTCGTCTATGCACATGGATGGATTTGGGGGGTTGTTTCTTCACCCCAGTTTTGGAATGTTCATGTCATTGCATGTAACCTCCTGATTTGAAACATTGTTTTAGCAGTGGCCAGTGGGCCCACATTTTTTACCCTGCCAAGATTGTCATGGTGTTAATTTTCTTATATCTCCTAATTTCAGGAGGATTATTTGCAGAAAATATCTTCCATGATGCGGCTAATTGATAGTTGTAGTAAGTCCCAGAACATTAAGGTCAATATCATGCCATCAGATTTAGTTACTAGCCCACTTCAGCATTTGGTAGTTTTTAACTCTTAAAACCTCTCAACCCAATATACCGGATGAATGTTTGGGGCTTACTCAGACAGTATGCTTGGTGATTCAGCCACTTTTTTCCACTTACAAATATTCAATTCGCAGGCTTTTTTTCATTAGATATCATATATATCATGTTTCCTAAATAACAATCTCAAGCAATATCTTTTGTATTTAATTTGCATACCATCCAATTTTGCACATTTGCAATGTGATTTTGAGTCCGTATGGGTAGCAATTTTCAAATCTCAAATGTGCTTTTGGGAGAATTTCAACCCAACATTTGTGAGAAACAATAAAATGGAGCTTTTGGCAAAGGTCCATTTGAATCGGAAAAACAGACAGTCTTTGATAACAATGTTTTTCCTTAATGATAATTTATTACAATTTTGGTTTGATATATAGTTAAATTTGATCCATAGTAAATCTATAATATCTATTAATGTTATTTTTACTGTCTTATGTGCATGTAACTCTGCTTCTGAAGGTTTTCCATCTACGGTCAGATTTTATTTAAACTATTATTTATTGATACCTCACTCTAAGATTAATGCTAACCAACTTAGGGTCTGTTTGGGAAAGCTTCTAAGTACAAAAAAAGCCCATCTGGCCACCAAAAGCTCCAAAAGCCCATTTGAGGTGTTGGAGAAAGCTTTTGGGTTGGTTGGGCTTATGGAAAAAATGGAGCTTTTGGGAGAAGCTGATCCAAGTAGCTTCTCATACTCCAAAAGCCCATTCATGTATTTTTTTTAAATAATAATTGCTCCTTTTTTATTTTATCAATTTTTTAAAAAAGATTTCATTTAAATTATCACTATATATACAACTAATATATATATATATATATAGTATTCAATAAAATTCATGCTATTTTCAGTCATTTTCCATCTAAACGGACTTTTCAAACGCTAATCCAAATAGGTTTCAGGTTAGAAAAAAAGTCACTTCTGCCACTGCCAATCCAAACACAAATCACATCTACAGTCTAACTTTTTTTCTATCTAACTTTTCCAAAAGCCCATATGCGAAAAAAGCTCCTTCTCCGCCGTTAATCCAAACATGCACTTAGAATGATAACCAACTTAAGACTAATGCTCAAAATTATATTTTATAGGTGAGGAATGTTCTTCACTTAACAATCTAGCTGTGTTGCAATTCTTCAATAATTTAGTCAAGCTCCATCTGAGTTTTATGGGGACAACATTACAAATTTAGTGGCCATGTGATTGGGGTTTAACTGCCAGATATTACTGTGGCGTTTTTCAATCACTTAAAGTTGCAATGCATTGTTGCTTTGAATTTCACATTATGCTTTTATAATTTTGTGTAGTGCTGGTTTATTCATTTGAGATGTTTTGGGAGAAGGGATAGGAGTGCTCTTTTTGCTATCTATCTTGCAAGCCTCCCATTGGTTGGTTCTGATGTCACAAATTTTTGAACAGACATATTGCGTATGATAATCAAAATGTGTTAATGGCATACTTTATGTTGTTTTGAATGTATTTTTAATTTAATTTCGTTTAAGGGGTCCCCCGGCTCCCCTGAGTAGTGGGATATCTGGGAGATTTTTGATATATTAATAATTATTTGTTTTTTCAGTTATATTTTCTTTTTGGTTTGGTGTAGTTAGAGGATTTCTTATTGTATGCTTTTGTACTGTGGAGAGGAGAGCATTTTATAGTATCCATGTATCACTGAAAACTGAACTTGATGAGTCCATGCTAGTTCTTTGGTTGTTTTTTTGGTCTTTTCAATAGTAAAATGCAATTGGAAGGTTATTTTCTAGGAAGGAAAAATATTATTTGGTACTATCATCATTCATATTTCTAATTAAAATCTAAATTCTGTGCATTTCTTTTGGAATATTTCAAGGACTTTAATACTGCATTATGATCACGCTTGTTATTTTGAGGACTGTGATGCTATATCTTTCCGGTGACATAGTAATTAAACTTGTGTTATTTATCATATAGAACGGACTTATTAAAAAGACATCTTCCTTTTTCTGATGACGAAGAGGGATTAGCTGAACTTCATAGAATTTCTTTAAGATTTGAGGAGAGGATCTATACTACAGCAACAAGCCATGTAGAGTCACCACAGTTATAATGCAAAAGAGTTATCCTTGGTTCTTAATGTAAGATATATTTACCTAATTTGATTAGATTAAGAAAGTTAGTTGTTGTTACATGTGTTTTTTTAAAGTAACATAGTCATCTTTCTTAATTCCAGCCATCTCTCTCTCTTTTTATTATCGTTGAAGTAACATCAATGGGGTAAATTAGAAAAATATTGATAAATATGGGATATAGGTTTTACATTTAGGATCAAGGTCAGTTCTCCAATTAGGTCCTATATTAAGGACTAGAGCGAGTAATATCCCGAATTTTGGGATTGAAGGTTTGGGAACAAGCTTAAATTAAGCGGACTTCTAAGCCTCGGTTTAGCGGGTGTCTTAAATCTATTCTCTAATGTTTCTAATATCTTTGGAGCATTAAAGAAAATAAAATGGTTAATTTTGAAGAAAGTGATTATGCTTCCAGTGAAATCTCCTGCGAGACAGTGAGCTTGTCATGAGGTTTTAGAAGACTAAATGATGAGCAAAAATTATGAAATTTTATAAGGTGAAAGTAGACATCCTACGATTTAATTTGATGGATCATATGAATCAATTAGAGCTGTATACAAAAAGTTGTGAATTTTTGAAGTTTGCCCAGCGAAATTGATCATTTTCTGGAACATCATGCAAAGATTGAAAATCTGAGAATTTTGTGATTCCAGCTAGCAAAATTC
The DNA here is from genome assembly GCA_963855925.1 of Inga laurina. Lineage (NCBI taxonomy): Eukaryota > Viridiplantae > Streptophyta > Magnoliopsida > Fabales > Fabaceae > Inga > Inga laurina. Next base: position 52,590,497 of record OY979705.1, read on the forward strand.
TATATTTTTCCTTAAAATTAAACTCAATAAGGATTCTATAGGCTTTGGAATCGCTCTGAAATGATGTCTACAAATTTAGTTATGATTTTTCAAAGTTAGGGCAGAAAATCTGCTAAAAAGACCAACTATTCCGAAAAGTGGAAAATAAAATGTGTTGGCAATTGTGTAAATTGTAGAATAAGGAAATAAGAGGGGAAAATAATTATTTGGCTCATAAACATGTCTAGTGACATCATCTAAAGTCAAGAGATTAAATATGAATTTGTGAAAAGATGAGCACATCTGTAAAATGTAATACAATAGTATATTTGAGCATTTGGTTGGAATAAATGGATGAAGACCAATTGGGTTAATTGAATGACCCAAAGTGGCGTGAAAATGGGCTAGGAAAAGATGAGGAAGTTGGTCCAAATTCAAATGGAGTTTATGGTATAATTGTAGAGGGATAAGGTCAAAGTACAAAGGTGATGTCATAACTCATTAAACTACCATTTATTAAATAAGGGAACATGAAGATATTTTATTAGGCTTGCTTCATCTTCTCACTTCATTTCTCACGCCTAAACACAAAGTCCTAAGAAAAACTTAGAGAGAAGGAGGAGCTTGAGGAGCCAAAATACAAATGTAAGTTCAAGGTGATTTCTACTTGTTCTTGCCTTCAAATTCATGAGCAACTCTTTCTTACCTCCAATCCTTCTTGAAACATACATATAGCAAGAGGAAAATCAAGGGAAAGAAGGAGAGAGGGAGGATGAATTGGAGTATAGAGAGAGAAACCAAAGGTAACTTCAAGAATCCTATTTCCTTTGGTGTATGGTTGTTGTTGTTGGTGTTCTTGTTTTGATTTGTGGTATGGTTGTGGATTTTGTAAACTTGGGATGTTGAAACCCTAGAGGGAAGTGCTGTCCAAATTTAGTCTAATCATGTTTAGAATGTGATTAAATAGTTAAATAAGTAATTAGATGTGTAAAGAATGTGGTTTATGGATTGAAATCAAGAAATTTCATTTTTACAATTTTTATAGAATTTCGTCCAGCAGCTGTTTTGGCTATGTTTGGACTGGATTTTGTGGTTTTGATGATTCCATTGGATTTAGAATGGAAAATTGTGCAGGGTTTATGTTGGGTGTGAAGTGAGAAAAACCCTAGAAAGTGAAATGACAAAAATAGCCTTAAAACCCTCACATAGGGCTGCCAAGGGTAAATTCATAATTGGGGCTGGAATTTGAGAAAACCGAGGTCAAAAATGGATTTCTTGGGCAAAAATATGTTAGATTAGCCTAGGTCAAAATTTCGAGAAAAGTGCGGTCAGACCGGGTATGGCGGAGCTGAGGTCCCGGAGGCATTTTGGTCATTTTTCAATATAGACTCATATAACCCTTAGAAACACTATGGAAGTATTTAAACTGTACATTCGACGTTTTAGGACCGAGTTGAGAGCCCAAGGGATTGGCACACAAATCGAGGCACGTTATTCGATGATCAGGAAAGGGCGATTAAGGTATGGAACTTACCTCTCCTATATGTATTTGATATTTATGCTGGTGTATTGATGCATGTTATTGGTTTGTTTGATTATGTGAAACATATATGAATGATTGAAGCTCTGTTTCTGTTTATGATGTGGCCATAGTTTTGTTGCATGAAACATTGAGCACGCAGATATATGATTGTGTGAGCATGAGTTATGTAATACAAGCATGTCATGCATTAAGCATTTATCTTGCATGCATATTGGTACTGTTTTCCTACTGAGATTCTTCCGAATCTCACCATCCCCTACCAACAATTTAGATAGGTGAATACATAAGGTATGTAGAGATCATAGTAGAGAACTGCACGAGAGAGGATTGAGTGGTGGAACGAAGATGAGAAGATATCTTTATTTCACTAGGATAGGGTTTAGACACCCTAATAGTCCGTGCGGCTATATTGATTATAATTATCATGTATGAGCCCCTATGGGGAATGTTTGTAATTATGCACTTATTATTAGTATATTTATGCTATTCCTATGTTGTCTATCGAACTACATAGCATTTTCTGCGAACACTCAAATAGCTGAAAATAAGATAAGGGTGTGACAGAGAGAGTATGATAGATTGTCTTGTGTGCACAAGAGTTATGGTAGAAATTTGAGCACGACTGAACTTTGTCTTGTATAAGACCATATACTGCCAAGATCTCTTATATATATATATATATATATATATATATTATATTTCCCAATTTTAGGCTGATTATCTTCGGAAAATATCCTTGAAGATTCTGACAATGGATCTTAGAGACCAGAACCCCGTAGCAAACTTCATGCCATCAAATTTTGGACCTTCAGAAACAGGTATTTTTATTCAAAAGTTTCATGGTTTCTGTTTGCTGCAAGTAGCCAATGATAAGGAAATTAAATTAGGAAATCAATTTTTTCCCATTGGTGGATAGGTTCTGCTAGTGGGGCTTAAGTGCTAGAAGGACAGGTGACATTATCAGAGATGGTGAGAGAATTGCTGCTGCAAGACTGTCTGTACGAAAAAGCAAGCAACCAGGGACTAGCTGACTCCGTCATTGGAAATGATGTGGAACAAATGTGGTTATGTTTATATGCCATTATTTGTAATGCGAAGGAATGTTTGAATAGGATTTGGAGTGACTTCTCCAGACCAGAGAGAAAGAAATTATGTTGTGTTGTGCTGATGTTTTCCTTCCCAACTTAAAAGTTTTAACAGCCTCTATCAAATTGGCCGAAAGAGGAATCAATTTCAGTACTCATCGTAGCGAGCTCTTTACTGTGGTGAGATCTACATGGTCCAAATAAAAGTTTAACGGTCTAGATTTAAGATTTTTAATTAATGATTTTTAAATAAAAAAATCATTTTTTTGGAAAACAGGTAGTTAAGAGATTATCTTTATTTTAGATTATGTGCATATTAAAATAGTCTTTTACCAAAAAGGTAAAAGTAAAAAAAATTTAATAAAACTATCTAAATTAGATTTTGACAAGCACAAAAACCATGGTTTGCGTAACCCGAGACAAAACTCCTTTCACACACTTACCTCGTAAGTCGTAAAAGCTATTAAAAAAAGCTAATCCAAACACAATGATTTACAATGATGAAGAGCTTTCAATGCTCATCATTGCGATGAGCATTGAAACTGGTTTCACTGAAAGAGGGGTAAAAGAAGCCTCTATCAGCATAAAGAAATAATGTTGTGTTGTGCTGATGTTTTCCTTTTGTGTGGATGACGATGACGATGATGATGAAAGTTTGGGTGAATTGGGTCTCAGGTCTTTACTACAGTTTGGGCATATCTCTGAATTCAAAGAACGCTTATAGAGGTACTTACAAATTGTTTTTCAACAACATCCTTACATTAGTGAGATTTAAACTCACAACCTAATGGTTATGAGTCAATTTCTTTACCAATTGAATCAACCTTTGTTGGCAACGAAACACATTTTTAAATGTGTGTTTGTGCGTATTAGAGGTGTATCCAATTAAGTTAGGGGTTTCTGCTGTGATTCCAACCACAATCTAAACTTGGGGTTAGTATAATCTTTAGTCCCTTCAATTGCCCTCGTTTTGGTTTTAATCCCTCAAGTTTCATTCAGTATAAAATATGGGTCTTAATAATTTCATAAAAATTTGGACCATTTTGCTTCTCGTAGGACCAAAACCTATAGTTTGAAACTTGAGATATCAAAATTAAAATGAGGACAAACTTAATGATCAAAAACTGTATTAAGCCCTAAATTTATTTAGAGGTTTGACATAATAAAAAAAATCAGTAGTGAAATATAAGCACCAACATGATAGGAAATTGTCTCATGTAAACAACATTTGAAGTGGTGTTGGTAAGGTGGCCCACCTTCAAGAAAAACCAGTATCTTCAGCACTTGTCAGATACGCACGAGTGTAATTCGGCCAACATCTTCCCATTCTAGGTGGCTTGTTACTCCCCCAGTCCAAAATATGAAGTTGATGGGATGGGAGTTAATGATTGTTTTTCATTTTTATCCCTTATAAGAGAGAAAGGGATATAGTTAATAAATATTTGAAAATCATATTTTTTTAATAAGAGTAAAATAGTTCGATAAAAAATAAGAATAAAATAGGTACTCATTGGATCTTATATATAAGGCACTTCTAACAAGTTTCACACATACCAATAAAAATCTTAAACTTCATTAATTCTTCCATAAAATTCAACAACATTCCAACTTTATCCCTATTTAATATATATTATACTATAGGCAATATATATATATATATATTATACTCCCTTCATCCATATACATAAAATCATTTTTTTGAATGGGTTTATCCCTTTTTATAAGATCTCATTTGATTTTGTCTCAATAATAAATATACTTTTATATATTTTGCCATCATTCTCTCACATCATTTATTTACCATACATTTTCTTTCTTCTTTTTCTCATCATTACTCTTTCTCTGTTACTCATTCATAAATAGGGGCATCTTTAGAAAAAAATTATATTTTCTACATGTTTATTACTTTTAACTAATTTTAATTATTTTTTAGAATCTCGCGATTTGGTTAAAAGAACCTAATATATAGGGACGGAGGGAGTATTCCATGGGAAAAAAAGTCAGTACAATAATAAATTAATGGTAGAATTGTACATTCATATAAATATTTTCTCTCTTTATCTTATAAATAGAACTAAAATTTTTCTTCTCTATCTGCCTTATATATAAGACCCGAGGTGTAACTTTTATCAATTTAAAATACATTAAATGATTTAATAAATACTTTTTTTTTTTGCTATATTGAACTAACAGTTATTCATGCATGTGAATTAATTAACAACGTTTTTTTTTTTGGATTGGAAGAAGTACTTCTTGGGCCCATTAAATTACAATCAATCATATTTATTTTGCATTAACCACCATTCATCTATCCATTATGTACTCCGTCCGGTCAATATTAAAATTAGTTAAAAAAAAATGAAGGAACAAGAGATGCAATTTTTTTATCTACACCCTTATTACGAAATATGGTGAGTAGGGGAGGGAATGAAAGGAAAAGGAATGGGAGCGAAATATAATTAATTATGGATAAAAATTAAAAAAAAATGAATTAAAATTTTATAAATACAAATTGTTACTTTTATATATATAATATTTAGAGGTGGTAAAACGGGTTGGGCCTGTCATGCTAGCCCGCCAGGAAGCGGGCTGAATCAGCCCACCCTGCGGAGCTGGCAGGTTGATCCGCTTTTTTTTTTTTTTTTTTTTTATAGTTTTTTTAATAAAATGAATTCGAATATCTTTATCGTGTTTCCTTTAATGTTGTGCTTAATTAATTCCTCATACTTTTTGTTTGACACTTTTATTTTCATATTTTATTTATTTATTCTATTATTATTAAATTTAAAAGAGATGTGTTTATATGTTTTTGTTATGTGAGTATAGGGGAAAAAAAGGAAAGTAAGAATAAAATTGGCTTCCTAACATAAATATTTATAAGAAAAGAAGTGTGATGTGAGTGAGTGAAAGAGAAAGGGGGTGAGAATTAAAAAAAATAGAGTGAATTTTTTTTTAAAAAAAATAGAGGCGAGCTTAGGCTAGCCCGTATTACCAGTATTAAATTAACATTGGAGGGAGTATCACTTATGCCCCCCTTTTTTTGCCTACGTTAGTTGATAAATTATCTTATAACTTAATTATAGGTTGGCCATAACTTTATTCTAATAATAATATATGAGAGCATGTGGAGGAGTTATTAGAGATGAAAAAGGACAGTAGATCATGTGATTCCAAGAAAGTCTCAGATTATATCCTGTTACAATTGCTGAAATTTTGACAATCAAAACAGGTTTAGAGATTTGTTGGTCATTGTAACTTCAAATTCCTCAAACGAAAAAAAAAATATATATATATATATAGCTTTGAAAATGGATTGTATTTGTACTGAGAAATTCAACAGATTACAGAGCTAAAAACATGGAAAAGCAAATGAAAATGATGATACAAGGGAATAACATAAAAGGCAAGTAGAAAAGGAAGGCACATAATCCAAGAATACAGAAGATCCGCCAGAGAGAAGATTTCCCAAAATATTCCACACCCATAACTACTTTTGTCCTCTCTATATACTGTCATCACCATCCCTCTCTTGAAGTTTCCACATTTTCTTCTTGGACCTCAAACATTTTCTCTGCATAATGGGTCTAGTATTCCCTATTGAATCATCGTTTGTAATTTTATTTGAGCCCACTTCCATATCAATTGTACAATACCCCCTTCGTCGAAAGAGAACTTGTTCGCAAGGTCAAAATCCGGATATGTAGTGGTTATAAAAGTCAAATCTTCCTATGTAGGTTGAAGAGACCCATCCCATTTCACCAATAGCTGTGGAATTTGTTAGACCCCACGATGAAGGAGACATGTATTAAGAACGTCAATAGGTTTGCAAATAGGGCCTTCAGGTGTAGTGTGTAAGGGAAAAGGAAGATAAGACACTGTAGAGGCATTGCCCTGAAATTTCTTTAAAACTGATATATGAAAAACAGGGTGAATATTGGCATGAGAAGGTAAGTCCAATCGATAAGCTACCTTACCAATTCATTCAATGACCTTAATTAAACCAAAGAAAGTTTCTGGTATCGTCTTAATTCCACTGAATGTTGCCAATACGGTTGTACCTTGACTAAGACGAGGTCGCCAATGTCAAATTCCAAGTCAGTGCGTTTGAGATTTGCATAATGTTTCATTCGGTCTTAGGCCCGTTTAATATTAACCTTGAAGATCTGTAGAACAGCATCACGTTCCTCTAACTGTGTATGTACATCACTTGGTGTATCCGCCAAAGAAGAATGACGAAGTAATGGAGGAAGATCACGTCCGTAGATTATCTTAAAAGGTGTCATACCAGTGGAATGGTGGAAAGAAGAATTATACCAAAACTCATCCCATGGTAATAAATTTAACCATCTTCAAGGATAAGCATGAATGAAGCATCGCAAATACATTTCAATAAACTTGTTTAAAGCCTCTGACTGACCATCGGTTTGAGGATAGTATGCGGAACTAAATTTGAGTTGCGAACCTTGTAACTTCATGAGATGCCATCAAAAAGCACTGGTAAACACCCGGTCACGATCAGAAATAATCGTGTTGGGAATTCCATGTAATTTGACAACCTATTGCACAAAAGCTTCAACTACATGAGCACTGGAAAAATGAGAAGGAAGAGGAATAAAATGGCCATATTTTGAGAGCCTATCAACAATTACCATAATAACACTATAGCCTCTGACTACTGGTAATCCAGTAATAAAATCCATTACGATGTCTTCCCATATACATTCCAGAATTGGAAGAGATAGAAGCCATCCGGCAGGGTGGAGTTGAGAATGTTTAGCTTGTTGACAAACTGTACAATCCCTAATATAATTCCGGCTATCCTGTCTCATATGTGGCCAATGAAATTACCGAGAAATGCAGAAGAAAGTTCAAAAAAATCCAGCATGACCCCCAATCAAAGAGGAATGAAACTCGTCTAATATGCTCTTAATAAGATCCTTATGCTCGCCTGGTATGACTAACCTGTCCCTCCAATAGAGATGGCCTTGTTTTATACAGTGATTTGGGAAAACAGATGGATGAGCAATCACCTTTTCTTTCATCACTCGAGCTGTAGGTGAAGACACAAGGATTTCATAGATCCGATCAATAGGTGTATATGTGAGAGACGTGAGAGCCATACACGAGATTCGCGACAAAGCATCGACGGCCTGGTTGTGTTTACCCGATTTATACTCAATGGAAAATTGATAACCCAAGAGCTTGGGTAAACAAGCTTCTTGCTTCGGAGACTAAATCATTTAATCAAGTAGATGCCGAAGGCTGGCATGGTCGGTGTGAATAATAAAAGGGTGCCCAAAAAGATAATGACGAAATTTAGCTACTGACCCTGTAATCGGTGTAGCTCCCGAACATAAGTCGACCAAGATTGCATTTGAGGGGATAATTTCTTGGAAAAAAATGCAATCGGCTGTTTGCCTTAGCTCAATACTGCACCGACACCCACTCCTGAAGCATCTGTTTCCAAAATGAAAGGCTGAGAAAAATCCGGTAATGCTAGCACTGGTGCCTCCGTCAAAGCAGTTTTGAGTTTGTCGAAAGCCTCCCGTGTGGTCTGAGTCCAATGAAAATTGTCCTTGCATAATAACTGAGTCAATGGGCCTGCCTTGTGTGCATAATTCTTAATAAAGCGTCTATAGTATCTACTAAGCCCAAGGAAGCCTTTAAGTTGCATGACTGTAGTGGGTGTGGGCCAATCTTGGATGGCTTTAATTTTGGCAGGGTCCATTTCGACACCTTGGGCTGACACTATATGACCCAGGTATTCAATCCTTTGTTTCCTAAAAGAGCATTTTGTCTTCTTTGCAAACAGCCTGTGAGTCTGTAAAAGCTCCAAAACCAGAGTTAAATGTTGTAAATGGGCATCCCAAGAAGCACTATAAATTAATATATCATCAAAAAATATTAAAACGAACTTCCTCAGAAAAGGTTGAAAAATTGTATTCATTAAGGCTTGAAATGTAATCGGGGCATTTGTTAATCCAAACGACATAACAAGTCATTCATATAATCCCAAGTGAGTCCAAAATGCCGTTTTCTCCCTTTCAGCTTCCCTCATTAAAATTTGATGATAGCCAGAATGCAAATCAAGCTTGGAATAAAAAACAAACCCATGTAGTTCATCCAATAATTCATCCACAGTAGGCATAAGGAATGCATCTTTAATAGTAACAGCATTAAGAGCCCGATAATCAACACAAAATCACCAAGTATCGTCTTTCTTCCGAACTAAAATAATAGGAACAAAAAAAAAGGACTGGAACTAGGTTGTATTAACCCATCTTGTAATAATTCCTGAACCAATTGTTTAATCACAGCCTTTTGACTAACCGGATACCTATAAGGACACACTTTAATTGGACTTGTCCCAGGTAAAAGCTCAATATGGTGTTCATGATCGCGCCTTGGAGGTAATTCATGTGGGATTGCGAATATCATAGAAAATCTATGTAGAATATTAGACAGATCAGCACGTAAGTCATCGGAATCTTCTATAGATAAGGTAGCGGGAGAAATTTAATCCATCATAAATATCTCAGCAATAGCATCAATTTGTTGCAAGCGAACCAAATGATGAAAATGAGCTTGCATCACCGATGGACCTTTGAATCCCTGCAATGAAATAAACTTGTCGTTTTCCAAAAAACGAATCAAGGAGGCACTATAATATGCAACATGTGGTCTTAATGTCTCTAACCAAGCAGTATCGATGATGACGTCCGAGCCAGCAATGTGAAGCAGAAACAACGTCAAAAACAAAGTATGGTTATTGATTTGAAGAGGAACCTTATGCACCACTTTGGAACTGCACAAAACACTACCAGTGCCTCCAAGCACCCCCAAAGGTGGTGTTGGTTCTACCTGTAACTGCAGGTGTTGGACAATACGTGGATGGATAAAGTTATTCGAGCTGCCACCGTCTTAGAGAATTTGAACATCGGTGCCATGAATAGCGTCGTGGAAGTAAATCGTAGCTGGACCAGGTGTACCGCGCAAGGCGTGAAGAGATAAATGATGTAAGGTGCCGTCTAATGGAGCATTCAACTCTGTAATCACGTTGTCGGGAGGGTCCTGAAGTTCATCATTACCTATTAACATCATGAGTTGTTTATTGGGACAACGGTATGCAGGTGAAAATTTAGCATCACATGTGTAACAAAGTCCTTTCTCACGGTGGACTTGCATTTTTGTGGACATCATTCTCTTGATAGGTGGCATCTTGGGTGTAGGCAACAATGGTGGTAATTGTGATTTGCTTCCTATTGAATCGGAAGACGCCGCCGTCGTGGAAGACATGGGAACAGTAACTGTGGCTATAGTATAAGTAGGTGTATAAATTTTTGTTTGTATGTTGATACTCCTAAAACAGAGGTATTGGCAAATAAACGAGCTAGAGCCATAGCACTCAATACCGTCGTCGGTCGTTGTACAAGAACATCCTGTTTCAACTCAGGTTTAAGACCACCTAAATAACAATCCAAAAGTGTAGATTAAGGTAAATCCTCAGTGCAATTCGTGAGAGCCAAAAACTTAGTATTATAATCATCAAGCACACCGCCACGCTCTGTTGAGTCAACTTAAATAGTTGAGAGCGAGCGCAATCAAACGGCAATGGCCCAAATTGTGCCTCTACTGCTCTAGCTAACACTGCCCAATCAGGAATCTGTTGCACCTTTTCCAGCATTTGAAACCATGGAAGAACATCGCCATCAAAATGAACAGAGGCGAGAACCAGACGTTGCGGATTGAAAACATCGTAGTATTTAAAATGCTGTTCTGCTTTAAAAATCCAGTCCAGAGCCTTAGTGCCATCGAATCTAGGGAAATCGAGCTTTACTGACTTGAAATGGGGTGGCACCAACTGCATTGGTTGAACGAATGGAATACCCAACAAGGTAGAATCATCCTTCGTTGAGGAAGAAGGATCTGGTTTGTGAAGGAGAGAATCAATCGAAATGACAAGACGTTGGAGCATATCTTCCATACTAGTGCAGCAACTGTCGCTGTGAGTAAAGCGGCTAGACGCTTCTTCTATGAATTCATGCGTTTTCTTGATATCTGCTTGAAGTTCTTTTAGTCTTGTATTTTCTGCTATGATAACGGGTCAATGAAAGCACCTCAGAGGCATATATAAACTCAGGTTCACGCTCAAACTTTGGATAGGTCCTTTTAAAGGCTTAGTGTGTGTTTGACAAGCTTTGAAACCATGGTTTCAGAGGAATTTTTCTGCAAATCGAGATAAAATTCCTCTCATATATGGTTTCAGAGGCATTTTTCTACAAATTGAGACAAAACTCCTCTCACATACTTACTTCGTAAATCGTAAAAACTATTCTCCAAAAACTAATTCGAACACACATTTAAACTTGTACCTAAGAAAAAAAATGCCTCCATACAAACACAACTCATACTCAAGTTTTGAATCTTTATTATATTCCGATGCCTGATGCCTATTAAAAGTACGGCTCCCACGGTGTTTTTTTTTTTTTTTTTGCTCAAAAAAGGCTCACACGGTTTTCAATTAAATCAAATGGACCCTGTAATTTTGTATCAAAAAAAAAAAAAAAAAAGCCCCTGCAATTTATTCCATTTGATCTCTGGTAATTCCATTTGATACCTGACTTATCTCCCTTCTGCCTTCGCCCTCCGCCCTCCGCCCTCCGCCTGACTCTCTCGTCTATCGGTCAGCTCGCTCCTCGACTCGCAGCATCGGCGCCGTCGTTGTTGTAGAAGGCAACGATCGTAGGCTCTCTGTCATCCTACTGTTCTTCTATTTCTTTCTTTATTTGTAGTGATAATTTAGTTTTGTTTGCTTTGGGAGACATCATGTCTCTATGATTCGTTATAGCATACTTTTCTAGGGCTTATTTGCCCTTAGGCGAAGCTCTCTACCTCTCGTGATGGCTGGTGTGTAGGAAATATTTTCTGTCTTTGAAAGAATTTGAAAGTACTGGGCATCTAATCTCAGTTCTCTAGACGGTGGATGATCAAGTACCATTTTTTTTTAAACGGAAGTGAAATATATTCTAAACGGTTTTGGTGTATGATGCATTAGAATGGTACCAGTTAGGGTTCGCTAATATGGGGACGGGGAATTTCATAGTTCACATCATAGTAATTCATCACTTGACTTGAGGAATTTACTTAAACATGAACACGAGCTGAAATCAGGAGCCCATTCTTTATTTTGGGTTTTGGTTTTCATAACAGAGTATATCATACAAAGCAGTAGTTTCTATTGACTCGTTTACGAGTACCTGCTTAATTTCTGTGCTTGCTTTTAAAGTTTGATGTCATTTAATTGGTCAGTTTTTGACTGCCTTACCTGATTTAAATTTAATAGGTACGATCATTGGCCATCTCGGCAAGGTGCAGACCTACTATGGATACACATGATTGGAGAGCTCATTTGCTTCCTCAGATTCGCCAAAAAAAAGTTGATGGCATGTAGGTCTAAATTCTTTATTTAATTAATAAGATGATCTGAATAGTATCTGCTTCGGGACATCAGTTCTGTAAACTATTGATGCTGTCACAGCATTCCCCTTGTTAGTCGTGGAAGATCAAACTTATTTCATCACAAAACATATATCATTATATCCATGGTAAAAGAGCTATAGCAGGCATTGTGTATCATTGACAGAGTCATTGAACTACTGATTCTTCTATTGGCTGGTTCAGGAACCCTATTACTTGTGATGTATTAAAATCCTCATGACACGCTAGTGTTTTCCATTTATAGACAATGCTGGACGTTTATACTTCAAACTTTCAATGTTGTATGTGAGGTCCATTCAAGAGTTTTACCAGGCAGTGTTATGTTATCTTTGTCACTAGCCTTAGCTGGGTGAGTAGGAACTTTTTGTGTTTTATATATTGTTGTAATGACCTTGAAAGCCTCTGATATTTGTTGTTATGCTTCACTATAGCTCAAAATATTTAGAATATTTTTTTTTTGTTTTAGGCCTATCTTGGTTATGGACTAAGGATTTGGAACAATTCTGCTTTATTATTTAATTTAGTTGATTTGGGAGAAGGAATAAGTTTATAATTGTCAAGTGCCAGGATGATGACACTAGTCTCTCACAGCCTACTCCAGATGATAATTTGTTTTCTTCGCATTTCTTTTCAATAAAAGAAAAAAGCACGCAGCAAAAAAATGAAGGGGCTGAACTTTTACATAACGATCATGGTTTTTCCGCTGACCATTGTATATCGTTCTCAACTTCTTCATGCCATATCATTGTAAGACAACTGTTCATTTTGTAGAACGGATGAATTAAAATTTTGTCAGTCTCATGGTGGTGAATTACTTGAAGTTCAGAAAATTGCACGATGTTATGAGCAGAAGATTTATGCTGGTGCAGCTAGCCAGGTACACCATTCGTGAGATAATATAATAATCTGTGGTCATCTGTGCATATGGTTGAATAATGATGGATATTGTGTGCGGGTGTGGTTTTTTTTTTTTGGGGGGGGGTTGTGTTCCCCCAGCTTTGGCATTTTTATGTCATTACATGTAACTTTTGCCCCCACCCCATGCCTCCAAATTTGAAACAGCGATCTAGCAGGGTCAATTTTAGCAGTGGGCCCACTTTTTTCCACCCTGTCGTAATTGCTGTGATGCTTATTTTCTTACATTTCGGCATTTCCTATTTTCAGGAGGATTATTTACAGAAAATTTCTTCAATGATGCTGTCAATAAGTGAGAGTAAGTTCTGGAACATCAAAGTCACCATAATGCCATCAGATTCAGTTATTAACCAATTTTAGCTTTTGGTAGTTTTTAATCCTAAAACCTCTGAACCCATTGTATTGAGTTTGGGGTCTACTCTGACATTGTTCTTATAGTCTAGTGTAATCTGAATCTTTTAGATTTGGGGATTAGGGTAGAAGAGAAGAAATCTGAAGGTTGAAGAAGAGAATTTAGAGGAATTAGAGAGAAGATAGAGAACGAGAGGTATGCTGAATAATACTCTGGGTTTTCATTTCACTTCCAAAAACTAAACTGACAGTAATACAATCTGCCATATATATAGGCAGTAGGGACAAAACAGTACCAGCTGGGTTAAGGGTCACTAATCAGGCCTATTAGTTAATTAGACAAAGGTAAGGCCATGTTTGGCTAATGCCGCTCTTAAACGGTTAGTGCCACTAATGGTTAGTCCTGCTCATCTAATTAACTACTCTAACTAACTTTCAAAAAGGGTCTTATTACAACTTCATATCAATAAACCCCCCCTTTAAAACATCCTTGACCTCAAGGATTAGGAACCACAAAGGTAGGATATTGTTGTTGAAAAGCGTGAGGGCTGTCCAAGAGGCTTCTTCGTTAGGTAAGCCCTTCCATTGAATCAATACTTCTGTAATCGCTCACTTTTGATGCTTCTTAACCCTTCGGTTCAGAATGCTCTCTGGCTCCATGGCTGGTGGCAACTCCGGAAATTCAACAGGAGGATGCCTAGGCTTTACAGTGGGGTCCTGACATAGCCTCAATAAGGGCTCGTTTGGTACACTGGAATTGTTTTTTATGGAAATGGAAATGGATATGGATATGGAGATGGATATGGAAATAAGGTTTAAAAGTATGTTTGGTATGACATGGAAATGAAACCTCATTTTTATCTAAAAAGGCCAAAATGCCCGTATACTTTTTTTTCCCAAAAAACACCCTCTTCCTTCCTCTAGCATAACTTTTGTCCACCCACCTAACCATACCTCAGGCAATCAAAACAATGAACAAAAGCTCAAAAATTGAAACACAAATCTGCAAAACTTGGACACAAATATGGGAAGTACAAATCACAAAAGCCAAATCAAAGTAAAACTTGAACACAAATCTGCAAAATCCATGAACATATTATGATGAACAAAGTTGCAGATCTGGTTGGAGAATTTGATGAACAGCTGAAGACGAACACAATCTTGCTGTTGGTGATAGTGATGGGGGAGGAGAAATCAAAGACGAAGTCATCGTGCATAGTGGTCCTGCAAGACATCGATTTGTCTTTTTTGTCAGCTTAGGCTCACCGTCAAACTCCACCACTACTTTAAATCTGATGAGGGGTTTGTCGGAGATTGTCGCCGTTTGTCATCGGAGGTCGACGTCACAGGTTGCCGAAGGTTGTCGTCATCAGTTGGTGGAGGTTGCCATCAGGCGGTGGTGGTCTTTGAAGAATCGCCACCATCGTCTGCAACTTTCCGTGGTCTGCAACTCGTCCTTGCTTCAATCGTTGGCACCGCATCTACACCGTGGTCGCTGGCGGTGAAGTGAAAGGCGAAGGAATACAAGCAACGTCAAGCGTGGTTGAAGCATGTGGTGATAATTCAGAGAGGGCAACATGGGAAATAGGAAGATGGAATTACACATCTTAGCTTTTCAGATGGAACCCATTTTGGTGGAATTGAGGCATTTTGGCTTCCACATGGAATTAGAAAAATTTCCAATTCCATTGTACCAAACAAACAATCTGATGGAATTGAGGCTTAATTCCATTTCCACCACCCATAATTCCACCGTACCAAACGGGCCCTAAGGAAACATGAAAAGTAGAATGGATTTTGGACTCAGATGGCAATGCTAGCTTATATGCAACAACTCCAACCTTCTCTATCACCTGATAAGGTCCATTTAACCTAGGAGCCAACTTTTGAGAAACCCTTGTCGCTGTAGAGATTTGCCTATAGGGCTTAAGCTTCAATAACACCCATTGCCCTACTTGAAACTCACGATCTGTCCTATGTAAATCAGCTCTTTACTTCATCAAGTTTGCTGCTCGGTGCAAATGATGCTTTAAAAGTGCTAGAACTTCCTCTCTCATGGTGAAGCTACGATCCACCAGCTCTAATATTGAATTGTGGGGTAAATAAGGGGTGTGTAGTGGAGTTTGTTGCCCATAAAGTAACTCATATGGTGTAGCATTAGTGGCTGTGTGGTAAGTTGTATTGTACCACCACTCCGCATGTGAAATCCACTTAGCCCAATCCTTAAGCATCTCCCAACACATACATTGCAAATACGTCTTCAAACACCTATTAACCACTTCTGATTATCCATCCGTTTGAGGATGATAGACTGTAGAAAGTTTTTGGTCCTCACCCAACACACGAAGAAATTCCTTCCAAAAGCTACTAACAAAAAAAGAGTCACGATCACTCACAATTTCAGCCGGGGCACCATGGAGCTTGTAAACTTGATCCATAAAATGTTATGCCAATGTAGATTCAGAAAAGGGATGAGCAAGGGGTATAACATGGGCATACTTGCTCATTTGGTTGATCACTACCCATATAGTATTCTTCCCTTGTGACTTGGGGGGACCTTCAATGAAGTCCATGGCAATCGACTCCCATACCCTACTAGGTATAGGCAAAGGCTGCAACAACCCCGGAGAAGCTATAGTCTCATACTTGCACCTAGAGCATGTGTCACACTGCTTAACATACTCCACCACATCACTCATCAACTTTTTCCATCAAAAGAGACCTTTAATTCGATGATAAGTAGCTTGTATCAGTGAATGTCCTCCTTGAGGGCTTGAATGGAGCCGCTCAAGAATATGCAACCAAAGAGCTTCTACCTTGCCTACAACCAATTTACCCTTTCTTCGCAAAAGGGTACCATCCCAAGTAAAGTGACTACACACTCCCTCATGTTGTTGCACCTTTTCAAGTAGAGAGCGAGTAAAGTCATCTACATGCCAACTATCCTTTACTTGTTGCAACAATTTTGGCGATGTAGTGCTATAAGTCATTTGTATTAATTGTTGCTTAGGAAGGCGAGAGAGTGCATCGGCTACCGAGTTATTCACCCCCTTTTTGTACACTGTCATAGTCAAAACCAGCAAGTTTTGCCACCCAAAACATCTGAAATGGTGTCTTAAGTTGCTGTCCCAACAGAAATTTAAGACTTTGCTGATTTGTGCGAATGAGAAATTTCCCCCTTTTCAAGGTATTGGTGCCAATGCAGCACTGCTAGCACCACTGCCATCAACTCCTTATCATAAACCGATAGATTTTGGTATCGTGGGGAAAGACCTTTGCTAAAGAATGCAAGAGGCTGCCCTTGTTGCATCAGAACAACACCTATTCCCACTCCACATGCATCAGACTCTACCACAAATTGCTTAGTGAAATCAGGCAGAACAAGGACTGGAGCTGAACTAATGCCTCCTTGAGGCGATGAAAGGCTTCACTAGCAGGTTTAGAACACACAAAGGCATTTCTTCTCAACAAAAGAGTCAAGGGTCGTGCAATTATACCATAACTCTTGATAGTAGCCAGCTAACCCAAAAACGCTCTCAACTGCTTGACTATAGTGGGTTGAGGCCAGCTTGCAACCGCTTGAATCTTCTTAGGATCGGTTGCTATTACACCATTTCCTATGATATGCCCTAGATATTCCACATTTGTAGCAACAAAGGTACACTTGCTCTCCCTTACAAAATAGTGATGTTGTTGCAATGTGTATAAGGCTATCCTCAAGTGCTCCTGATGATCTGCAAGTGAAGCATTATAAATCAGTGTATCATCGAAAAAGACTAGGATAAATTTTCTAAGAAAAGGACAAAAGATATCATCATAGCTCCCTGAAAAGTTGCCGGTGCATTTGTAAGACCGAATGGCATCACAAGCCAGTCATAGTGTACGGAATGAGTCTTGAATGTAGTCTTGTACGCATCTTCTGGCACTATCCTAATTTGGTGACAACCTGCCCTCAAAGCAAGCTTTGTGAACCACCTAGCCTTGCTCAACTCATTAAACAAGCCTTCAATTAGAGGAATAGGGTATTGATTCTTAATCATTTTCTTATTTAACTCCCTATAATCCACACATATACGCCAAGACCCATCCTTCTTTACAAGTACTATGGGAGTTGAAAATGGAGAGCAACTCTCCTGCACAACACCTGCCTCAAGTAACTCAGCCACCAATTTCTCAATGACATCCTTGTGTGGAGCTGTTCGCTACCGCAAGTGCATGGATCGCGTCAAGTAATAAAGTGATAAGTAAGATCGTTCCCTCGAGGATTTGAGTAACAAATTAGTCAAGCAATAGGCTTAGTGAGTTTGATTAAGTTGAGCCAAAACAAGTTGTTGAGTGTGGAAAAAGAAATTTCAAAATATATTTTGATATTTTGATAAAAACTAAAAATTACTGAACAAAACTATGATTCTTGTGAATTCAATCAATTATAATAAGCCTAGGATTGTTCATTCCCTTTGTATTTCATAAATTTAATTTCCTTCCTCTCCAAGAATACTTTCATGGGATATATATATGTCAGTCTAAGGTTCACTAGCAATTGATTAAGCTCTCTCAAGTCATAACCAAATTTATATCCTCTATTAACATACACAATCTCTTGCTATAGTTAAGGGAAAATAATCATTACATAGCCACCTTAATTTGACAATGCTAGGTTAATAACTATATCTCTATGTTATTAACAAACCATCTATTTAATTCTTAAACTTCAAGTCTAGCATAATTCTACCCAAGTTCTACAATTAAATTAACTCTCTCAAGCTTAATCTAATTGAACAGATTATCCATAGTGCTGGCCAGTCACGAATATCAGCAAAAACAGGGGAGAATCAACATATATATACCATTAGATACTAAAAGAGAGAAGGAATCAAGTTTAATCCATACAAAGGTTCAGAAACAATCCTAGAATGAAAATCTTAGCTACCCATGTTCAAAAACGAATCACATATGTCAACATTCAGTGCAGCCATATCAGAATTACAAGGAGAAAGGGAATAAGTACAGAAAAACTAAGAGAAATGGAGTTAGAATCTCTTTCAATTTTCAATCCCACTTGATTTCCTTGAGAAAACCCCTCTCCTTTGCTTGGAAATGCTCCTTAGCCGCCTCACAAAACCTCTGAATGTCGAACTCCCCCTTTTGTTTCAGCATTTTTGCCTTTTAAATGACCTAGAAACAAAACGCACAGCTGCTGATTTCGTATTTTGGCTGCAGCCAGAAATTCTTGGCTACAGCCAGAAAACGCTATCTTGTCTTTGTATGTCGTCTGGCTGCAGCCAGAAATGGCTTGGCTGCAGCCCAAAACTTTCTGGAGGTTTTCTGGCTGCAGTCACGCATTTGTCTTCAATTCTTTTAGCTTTTTCAATGATGCAATGGTGTTTTGCTCTTCTTCCCAACTTCTTAATCAATGATTTGTGCTTCCATCAGTTCTTTGTGCATCTCAATTGTGATCCTATCAACACAAGAAAGTCTATACAAAGCAAAGGGTGATGTATGATAGCAAAATATTCACATTTAATCAAAGAATTATTCTCTTTTTAACCAAACACTCATTGGGCCCATTTCCTTCACACTTCAATCCTCATAAACCCATTAATCAATCAGAACGTGTGATAAATTGACTGTAAATGTGCCATTTTGATATGCATTTCACAAAGTTAACACACCCCCAAACTTAAACTTTTACTCGTCCTCGAGTAAAACAAGTTGAACAGTGAAAGAGCTAGATTAAATAACCATTAACTCAGTACACAGGCATGATGATTTCCTCATTGGTTGCTCAAGATGTTATATTCAATAGGAACACAATGAAATATAAAAGAATGCAAGATTTACAACTTAAAGCATCCTTCCTAACAATTTTCAAAATGTGTGTGTGAGGAGAGTTAAAGAACAAGTTTTCCTGTAAATGTCAAGATCAAATGTAGCCATTAAGCATGTGAAAATCAACCTCAGTCTCAGGTCTTCATATACCTACATTCTCCTCTCCTTCCATTAATAAACAATTCCACACTATTTCAGCATCAATGGGACTTTATAAGCTTGTGATTTGGCCATTGTTCATGTTCATTGGAAGAATGGGGCAACAAAGAAGATTCAAATCTCTAGAGAATAATGACCATACACACTTCCTCTCTTTGTTTTACACATAATTCTCTCTCAAGAAACAAAGCACTTATCCACATTTGTCCTCCTCATCTGCTCAAAGAATTATATAAAACAAGAAACTTAGAAAATATGCAAAGATAAACATCTTATAGATTTAAAATATGTTTTTCAAGAATTTCTAAGTGTGAGTGTGTGTACGAAGTCAACATGTATTCCTTTTGCACTTGTCAAAGTTATAAGCCACACGTTAGTTACATCATTATCTAATTTCTTCCCCTCTTCTTCTAAATTAATCCAATTGACTTAAAAATCAAAGGGACTTTTCGGCTTGTAACCGGGCCAGGGGTTAAGGTATTTATAAGAAAAGGCAAAATGATACTCAATAAATACCTTAAGACAGATGATAATCAAAACAAAAAAAAGAAGGAAAAAAAAACAACAAAAAGAAAAACAAAAAAACAAAAAAAGACAAAAAAAAGAAAGAAAAAAAATAAAAAAACAAAAAAAAAATAATAATAAAAAAAACAAAGAATGAAAAAAAAACAAAACAAAAAAAAGAAGAAGAAAAAACCAAAAAAAAATTTAAATAAAGGAGTAAAAAAAAGAAAAAAAATTAAAAAAAATACAAAGAAAAAGAAACAAAAAAAAGGAAAAAAAACACAAAGAAAAAAAAGAAAAAAAGAAAAAAAAAGAAAACAAAAAAAAAAACAACAAAGTCAACAAAAAACAAAAAACAAAAAAAAAATGAATTCTGGGCTGCAGAAAGAACCCGTTACCTATTAAAAAAAAGAAATAAAAAAAAAATAACAAGAAAATAACAAAAAAAAAGAAAAAAAAACAAAAAAAAATATAAAAAAGAGAAAAAAAATAGAAACAAAAAAAATAATGGTTGCCTTGTTCCTCTTTCTTCCCTCTCTTGTCTCTATTTCAATTTTTTTTTGTTCCTCTTTGGCTGCTTTCATTCCCCTCACGCAAGAACCCTAAAGCCCGTCCTCTCTCTCAATCGTTCACCATTCCGTCCAGCTCGCAACAGCTGCGCACCTACCGTACACCGTCGCTCGTCCGCCGTCCCCGATTCTTCATCGTCCCATCCACACACATACCACTGACCCACTCACTACAGATCCGTTTCACCCCCTCCTAGCGGCAGCTCCATTTCCTCCTTCCATAGACCTCAAGAACCCATCACTTCCCCCCCCACCTCTACACCGTCACACCCTTTTCCTCTCTGTGTCGTTCTCGGTGTTCAGAACCGTCACCCCCTCCATCTGCTGACAGCTGAAGTTGCAGAACCGTCACAAATTAGATCTCTCACAGTCTCTCACGACACCATTTTCCCCTTTGTTCTCTCCCATTTTCACGTTGAGGTACATCTCATATAGTTATCCATTTTTGTGTTGAATCTTAGTTGGGTTGAGAGTATACTTAGGCTGGAACTGATGAATGTTTTGTGTTGGAAGTAACTCATAATATGTTTAGAAGGTTCTGTGATTAATATTACCTGATGAAGCATGTTTCCCTTAGGATGGAATTATTGAGTTGTGAGGAAAGGTTTAGCAAGCATTGATTTTGCCTATTTGGGTAAGTTTTGAAGTGAAAGGGTCGGAGAGCTTCTAGTCTTGAATTGCTATGTATATGCTTGAGTATCTTGAGAATTGATCAACATTCTTGCATTCTGAAATTTGTAATTGTTATGGGCTTAATGCATATGTCTCATTGTAAATTAACCATCAATTTGGTTTTCAATTTTCCAACGTAACCCATAGAATCTATCTTACCTATTTAGTGCAAGTTTCAGAATTGCATTTGTCCATCTCCGTTTTCACCTAGATTTTGATCATTTTTCAACTTGAAAATGTGTCTCTTGAGTACATGCTGAATGTTTTTCAAGTTGCACCTATGTTCTCTTGATTTTGAAAATGTTGTTCTCTCAAATTCTCAAGATTGTCAGAATTAAGCTTGAATGTTTTTCAGATGCTTTTGGGACTTATAAAGGCAGTGAGGATAGGTTTAGGTGTAGAATTCTGCTGGCAGTGTGGCATTAAGTAGATGTCAAGTTTGGGGGGAGTCTCTTGCCTTAGTTTAAGACTTTCTTTTCTTAGGACTTTGTTTCTTGCCCCATTATTGGGGTCGTATGCTTGTTTTTCCATGGGAATAATTGCTTGCTGGCTGTGGTGGGCTGTTTTTCTTCTTATTTGCAGAAAAAAAATGCCAATCAAAAAGGTTGCTAATAAGGTTACCCCTAAGGCTGTGGCTGATGCAAAAGAGAAAATTGTTCCCAGGCCTCTCTTGCAAGAGCGAGAATTCCCATTCGTTGCTTGTTGTAAGTTTTACGACATTGCAACAAGGACATACAAAATGGGGAAGCTCATGGACACCAAGAGAGACGGCAATTTACAAATAGTCCATGAGTTTTATGCTCAAGCTTGTGTGCGAAATGTTTGGGGATTTCCTCTTCGTGGAGTTGATATTGACTTCCAACTCAGTGCTTTCAGACAGTATTTGAATTTGCCCTTTGTGGAGGAGTGCAAATACAAATACTATAAAAGCAATGATGATGAGGTTCCTGAAGATGAGATCTCTAAGCTGTTGGATTCTGAAGGGGAAATCTCATGGCAATGCCCAACTGGGCGCAAGAAGTACTTGAGTCGCACTCGGTTATCAGTGGAGGCCCGCATATGGATGCATTTTGGGAAGGATTATTTTTGGCCCTCGTCTAACCGCAATCGCATCACACGGGATCAAGCCCTTGTCATATTTCTCCTTATGAAGAAGCAACCAGTGGACATTGGCCATCTTATTTTTAAATCACTACAAGACCATGTTCTTGATCAGACCTGTGGGCTCATGCTCCCACACCTGATATCAGCCTTTTGCATTGCCAAAGGAGTTGCAGCAATCCCAACAGATGTTTCATTTAGGTCGATTAATTATTTGTGACAGTAAGTGCATGTTCCAATGATAGAATGGATGTTTGGATTTTATGTTTTATAGGACATGACATTTAATATGTTTGAATGCTTGATTTATATCTTAAAACAATAATTCCTGACAATTTTTTGAATGAACATTTTGCATTGGATTTGGGAATGATTTAATTGTTTTGATAGGAAACTTTGGTAGCAATTTGATGTGTATATTCTTTCTCAATTAAAGAACTTTAGAACCTACATTGGAATCTCTTGAAATGAGTAAATGAAGTCACACATTTTTGAAAAATGATTTGGGCATTCTTTTAATTGTGTTTGTGCCTTTCAAGCCTACCAATGACAATCGACAAATTGACACCCCATTTTAGCCATATACAGAAAAACCATGTCGATTATCTCTTATAAATTCCTGCTCAATCTTTTACATTCGATAAGAAATTCTGTTTAATGTGCATTGATGGATGCATTGTAGAGATAAAGCATGTTATTCAGGAATTTTTAAGCTAAGAAAGTACTATTGGAGTTGGCTGTTTTTTGGAAGTTCTTGTTGAAGGGATTTGTGACAAATTAGGTTATATACTTTTGTTTCAAGCGATCGATTGCAAAATAATCTTTTGACTTCTTCAAAACTTTTGATTTGTTTCATACAATTTGAAGAAATGATTAGGGCACTTAATAAAATGCGATTGAGCCTTTCAAGCCTACCTAATTGATTTGATTCCTCTTTTGAACCCCTATTTTGAGCCTGATTGAAAAACCAATTAGAAAATTCTTTTTGAAAACCTAACATCTACCTAACTTAGCCAATGTGAAAAACCATGATTCCCTTACTTTGAGATAGATGATAAGGATTAGGGTGTGGAATGTGGTGATGTGTGGAGTGTTATATGATTGGAAAAAGGAGCGTAGAAGGAAAAAGGGTTCACATTGTATAGACATCAAGCCAAAAATATGAAAAAAAAGAGAAAAAGAAAAAAAAAAATACAATAAGGCTTGAAGTGGAAAAGATCAATTTGGTTCAAGTTTGGGGAAGTATGTTTAATGAGAAAAGGAAGAAACCCTTGAGTGATTATCATCTATCTTGAGGTATTTGTTGAGTATCATTTTGCCTTTTCTTATAAATACCTTAACCCCTGGCCCTGTTACAAGCCGAAAAGTCCCTTTGATTTTTAAGTCAATTGGATTAAATTAGAAGAAGAGGGGAAGAAATTAGATAATGATGTAATTGATCATTTGAATAGGGGTATATGACTTGATGTGTGGCTTATAACTTTGACAAGTGCAAAAGGAATACATGTTGACTCCGTACACACACTCACACTTAGAAATTCTTGAAAAACATATTTTAAATCTATAAGGTGTTTATCTTTGCATATTTTCTGAGTTTCTTGTTTTATATAATTCTTTGAGCAGATGAGGAGGACAAATGTGGATTAGTGCTTTGTTTCTTGAGAGGGAATTATGTGTAAAACAAAGAGAGGAAGTGTGTATGGTCATTATTCTCTAGAGATTTGAATCTTCTTTGTTGCCCCATTCTTCCAATGAACATGAACAATGGCCAAATCACAAGCTTATAAAGTCCCATTGATGCTAAAATAGTGTGGAATTGTTTATTAATGGAAGGAGAGGAGAATGTAGGTATATGAAGTCCTTTAATTGAGAAAGAATATACACACCAAATTGCTACCAAAGTTTCCTATCAAAACAATTAAATCATTCCCAAATCCAGTGCAAAATGTTCATTCTAAAAATTGTCAGGAATTATTGCTTTAAGATATAAATCAAGCATTCAAGCATATTAAACGTCATGTCCTATAAAACATAAAATCCAAACATCCATTCTATAATTGGAACATGCACTTACTGTCACAAATAATTAATCGACCTAGCTCGAATTTCAAATCAAAGGACAAGAAATAGTCAAAGTTTATGCACTTGAAATCTTTGTCAACTAGACACACAAATCATCAAAACTATCACCCCCAAACTGAAGATATGCAGTGTCCTCACTGTCAGAAATGAATATAGCAGTCATATACGATATAGTAGCAAGAGATAAGCATAAAAATGTCCACTACATAACAGTTATCACCAAAGTAGATGGTTCTCAAAAACAGATACAGAGGTCAAGTGCAGAACAAACAGGCAAAGTTAGACAAAAATTCCAAGTCACATCTCAGAAACAGAAAGAGTCCACAACCTAGGACACAAACATGAAATGTAGCTAAACCATGTGAGTATCAGCCAGAAAATTCTCCTCCCCAGTCCCACCAGCAGCGGCACCATCATTCGCACCAGCATATTGGGCACCTCGCTGAGCTTGCTGAGCCATATATTCCTCTATTCTAATCAATCGAGCCTCTTGGTTATGTAGAATAGTGAGGCATTGGCCAACGGTGTCAGTTAGGTTCTGCATCATGGAGAAAAGGTCATGCATGGTCGGTTGAGGTTGAGAGGAGGAGGATGGCTCACCATGCTCAGGTAGTGAAGCCTGAACATGCATGTGTGTGTGCTCAAGTGGAGGTGGGGTTGGTAGAGGTTGGGTAGGTTTTGGCTTGATGTTGGTGTACTGAAATTTTGGGACAGGTTTAAATGAAACATCTGTTGGGATTGCTGCAACTCCTTTGGCAATGCAAAAGGCTGATATCAGGTGTGGGAGCATGAGCCCACAGGTCTGATCAAGAACATGGTCTTGTAGTGATTTAAAAATAAGATGGCCAATGTCCACTGGTTGCTTCTTCATAAGGAGAAATATGACAAGGGCTTGATCCCGTGTGATGCGACTGCGGTTAGACGAGGGCCAAAAATAATCCTTCCCAAAATGCATCCATATGCGGGCCTCCACTGATAACCGAGTGCGACTCAAGTACTTCTTGCGCCCAGTTGGGCATTGCCATGAGATTTCCCCTTCAGAATCCATCAGCTTAGAGATCTCATCTTCAGGAACCTCATCATCATTGCTTTTATAGTATTTGTATTTGCACTCCTTCACAAAGGGCAAATTCAAATACTGTCTGAAAGCACTGAGTTGGAAGTCAATATCAACTCCACGAAGAGGAAATCCCCAAACATTTCGCACACAAGCTTGAGCATAAAACTCATGGACTATTTGTAAATTGCCGTCTCTCTTGGTGTCCATGAGCTTCCCCATTTTGTATGTCCTTGTTGCAATGTCGTAAAACTTACAACAAGCAACGAATGGGAATTCTCGCTCTTGCAAGAGAGGCCTGGGAACAATTTTCTCTTTTGCATCAGCCACAGCCTTAGGGGTAACCTTATTAGCAACCTTTTTGATTGGCATTTTTTTTCTGCAAATAAGAAGAAAAACAGCCCACCACAGCCAGCAAGCAATTATTCCCATGGAAAAACAAGCATACGACCCCAATAATGGGGCAAGAAACAAAGTCCTAAGAAAAGAAAGTCTTAAACTAAGGCAAGAGACTCCCCCCAAACTTGACATCTACTTAATGCCACACTGCCAGCAGAATTCTACACCTAAACCTATCCTCACTGCCTTTATAAGTCCCAAAAGCATCTGAAAAACATTCAAGCTTAATTCTGACAATCTTGAGAATTTGAGAGAACAACATTTTCAAAATCAAGAGAACATAGGTGCAACTTGAAAAACATTCAGCATGTACTCAAGAGACACATTTTCAAGTTGAAAAATGATCAAAATCTAGG
Source organism: Inga laurina (assembly GCA_963855925.1). Classification (NCBI taxonomy): domain Eukaryota; kingdom Viridiplantae; phylum Streptophyta; class Magnoliopsida; order Fabales; family Fabaceae; genus Inga; species Inga laurina. The sequence continues at coordinate 52,616,596 of OY979705.1, forward strand.
TGAAAACGGAGATGGACAAATGCAATTCTGAAACTTGCACTAAATAGGTAAGATAGATTCTATGGGTTACGTTGGAAAATTGAAAACCAAATTGATGGTTAATTTACAATGAGACATATGCATTAAGCCCATAACAATTACAAATTTCAGAATGCAAGAATGTTGATCAATTCTCAAGATACTCAAGCATATACATAGCAATTCAAGACTAGAAGCTCTCCTACCCTTTCACTTCAACACTTAACACCACCCCTCAATCACTTGCACCAAAAATTCCTCTTGAGGCACATACAATCATCAACATCAATAACTTACACAATTGAAAACACCCTTTCATAAGATTAAGGTGCATCCAACAGTTTATGAACTCACTTTACATCTATAATGGATAGGATTAGGCCAATCTAATGCACAAATCAGAAGATAATTCATTCCACAAACAGGAATACACCTAAATCAGAAGTGAAAATGCATTGGTAACAATAGTTATCAAATCAAGTCATGCTCATCAAATATTAGGCTCAAGAAAATCATGAGAATGAAGGAACTTCCCTGCAAAATGCCTATGCAAACCAAATGCCACCCCTCGCCTTGCAATCCTCTTGCTCTCGACTGCTTTCAGCTTGGAGTCCCTTTCTTCCTACAAAAGTTAAAAGATCAAACGTAAACCTACCAAATTATACTAAAATCAAAGAAACTAAAGAGATTAAATTCAGAACTTGGGTTGCGCTTAGTTTATAGTCTTTAGCTTAACTTTTCACTTTGGTCACTCTCCATTTGATAAGTCGATGGTGGATACCAGCCTATCCACATCTCCTCCCCAATAGTGCTTCAACCATTGACCATTAGCCTTGAATCTCTCTCCCTTATCATTCTCCAGCTCCACATCACCATATTTTGATGCTTGAACCACCTTAAAGGGCCCAGACCATTGAGACTTGAGCTTTCCGGGAAAGAGTCTCAGTTTGGAGTTATAAAGAAGAACAGTTTGACCAGATTCAAAGCTCTTAGGAATGATTTTGCTGTCATGGTCCCTCTTTGTCTTTTCTTTATAAATCCTTGCACTCTCATAAGCATTTAAGCGGATTTCATCTAACTCATTGAGTTGGAGTAGCCTCTTTTCTCCCACAGCTCGCGGATCAAAATTTAGCTTCTTGATAGCCCAATAGGCCCCATGTTCCAATTCCACCGGCAGATGACATGCTTTTCCAAACACCAAGCGATATGGAGACATACCAATAGGCGTTTTATAATCCGTTTGATAAGCCCACAAAGCATCATCCAACTTGGAAGACCAGTCTTTCCTAGTAGTGTTCACCATCTTCTCAAGAATGTTCTTGATTTCTCGATTGGAAATCTCAGCTTGGCCATTTGTTTGTGGATGGTAGGGCAATGCTACTTTGTGCTTAACACCATATTTCTTTATCAAAGCTTGAAATTGATGATTGCAGAAGTGTGATCCGCTATCACTGATAATTGCTCTTAGTGTGCCAAACCTTGTAAAGATGTGTTTCTTGAGGAATTTCAGTACCGTCTTGGCATCATTAGTCACACATGCTATAGCTTCTACCCATTTTGATACATAGTCCACTCCAACTAAAATATATTCATTATTAAAAGACTTAGGAAATGGACCCATGAAATCAATCCCCCAAACATCAAAGAGTTCAACTTCTAGCATGTTATTCAGTGGCATCTCATTCCTTCTAGATATGTTCCCCACTCTTTGGCACCGATCACATTGAAGGACAAAAGCATAAGCATCTTTAAATAGAGAAGGCCAATAAAACCCACTCTGAATGACTTTCGCAGCAGTTTTCTCTCCTCCAAAATGACCACCATACTTAGACGAATGACAACAATGCAGAATGCGCTCTTGTTCATTTTTTGGAACACACCTTCGAATGAGTTGGGCGGGGCACCGCTTGAATAAGTAAGGTTCATCCTAAAAGTACTTCTTCACTTCATGCAGAAACTTACGCTTTTGATGAGAGTTGAACTCCGGAGGTAACACTCCACAAACCAAATAATTTACAAAATCGGCAAACCATGGTGTGGATGAATGATCAACAAAGAACAGCTGTTCATCTGGAAATGATGCTTGGATCATGTCAGAATTATCAAGTTGAGTCTTGGTGCTCAGCCTTGATAGGTGGTCGGCTACTTGATTCTCTATACCTTTTCTGTCAATTATGTTCAGGTCAAACTCTTGAAGTAGGAGCACCCAGCGAATGAGTCTAGCCTTAGAATCCTTCTTGGTGAGTAGGTACTTTAGAGCTGAATGATCAGTGTAAACAGTAACCTTAGTACCCACAATATACGGTCTAAACTTCTCACATGTATAAACTATGGCAAGTTACTCTTTCTCAGTGGTGGTATAATTGAGTTGGGCACCATCAAGAGTTTTACTTGCATAATATATAGGGTGAAAGAGTTTCTCTGCCTTTTGCCCAAGAACAGCACCAACAGCGTAATCACTCGCATCAGCCATGATAATAAAAGGTAAAACCCAATCTGGAGCTACTAGGATAGGAGCTGAAATGAGACGCTTCTTTAATTCTTCAAAAGCTTGCAGACACTCATCATCAAACTTGAATTCCACATCTTTCTCCAATAGCTTAGAAAGGGGTTTGGCAATTTTCGAGAAATCCTTGATAAACCTCCGGTAGAACCCGGCATGTCCAAGAAAGCTTCGGATACCCTTTACATTAGTAGGCGGTGGTAATTGCTCAATAATAGCAATTTTAGCCCTATCTACTTCCAACCCGTTCTTAGATACTCTATGGCCAAGTACAATGCCTTCTTGCACCATGAAGTGACATTTCTCCCAATTGAGAATTAAGTTTGCCTCTTCACATCTTTTAAGCACCACATCTAAATTCTCCAAGCACGAATCAAAAGATGGACCAAAGACAGAAAAGTCGTCTATGAATACTTCAATGGTCTTCTCAATCATATCAGCAAAAATAGACATCATGCACCGTTGAAAAGTGGCTGGTGCATTGCATAGTCCAAAGGGCATTCTCCTGAAAGCAAAAGTGCCATATGGACAAGTAAAGGTGGTCTTCTCTTGGTCTTCTGGGACTATGGCAATTTGGTTGTAACCGGAATATCCATCAAGGAAACAAAAGAATTCCTGACTTGCTAGCTTGTCCAACATTTGATCTATGAATGACAAAGAAAAATGATGTTTTCTTGTAGCAGTGTTGAGCTTCCGATAATCCATACACACCCGCCAACCAGTCACCGTGCGAGTGGGAATTAGTTCATTTTGGGTGTTAGCCACTACAGTCATGCCACCCTTCTTAGGGACACATTGGACTGGGTTCACCCATGAACTATCAGAGATAGGGTACACAATTCCAGCGGAGAGCCATTTAAGGATTTCTTTCTTGACCACTTCTTTCATGATTGGATTCAATCGCCTTTGATGCTCAATAGAAGTTTTATGATCATCTTCTAACAAGATTTTGTGTATACACATTGAAGGACTGATTCCCTTAATATCCTCTATTGTTCAACCTATGGCCTGCTTGTGTTCTTTCAAAACTCGGAGGAGCTTCTCTTCTTGCAAAGTCGAAAGATCGGAAGATACAATCACCGGTAGAGTGTTGACATCCCCCAAGTAAGCATACTTGAGATGAGATGGTAAAGGCTTTAACTCAAGAGATGGTGGAACTTCAATAGAGGGTTTCAAAGGAGTACTTAATGCCTCAGCCACCTCAAGTGGCTCAAAATTCCTTTGTCTTGAGTGAGGGAATGCTTCCATACGAAAAAGGTTTTCAATAGCTTCTTCATTAAATTCATCCAAACTTTTCTCCCCAATTAGAAATGCCTCTAAAGGGTCTTCGATCGTAGGAGCATATGATTCTTGAGGAACGAGTGAGTCCAATATATCCACAAATGAGCATTGAGCTGAATCATCATGGAACTTCAAGGCTTTTGGCATGTTAAAGATCACTTTTTCATCGTCCACCCTTAAAGTGATTTCGCCCTTTTCCACATCAATAAGAGTTCTTGCTGTGGCTAAGAACGGACGGCCTAGAATGAGCGGGATTTTCCAATCAAGCACCATGAAGTCTGCAGGGAAGATGAACTTGTCTACTTTCACCAGGACATCTTCAATGATTCCTCTAGGTTTAGAAATACTCCGATCAGCAAATAAAAGGGTCACTGTGGTAGGCCTTGGCTTTCCCATTGAAGTTCGTTCCAATATTGCAAGGAATATAGAAACTCCCCGGATCCTTCAACTTGGTGGGTAACTTCCTTTGGATCACGGCACTACATTCTTCAGTTAATGCCATAGTTTCAAATTCATTAAATCGCCTCTTCTTGGACAACACATCCTTTAGGAACTTGGCATATTTAGGCATACCCTCTAAAGCTTCGGCAAATGGAATGTTGACATGTAGTTGCTTAAACATATTCACAAACTTTTTGAATTGTGCATCTTCCTCCTTCTTAAATCTTTGAGGAAATGGCAGTGGAGGCATGATAGAGGAGGTGGTTAGTTTGCTCTTCTTTTCATTATTCAGCTCTTGTTCCCTTTTCTCACTCTTGCTAACATCATCCAACCCTCCCTCAGTTTGCTTTCTCTTAGTTTCATCGTCTTCCACAATATTTTCTTGAGTCATGACTTCTTCCTCTTCAATCTCAATGTCCACTTGCTCATCTTGCTTTGGTCTAGTTGTGCTCGAGTTTGGTCCAGTTGTGCTCCAGTTGTGCATCTTCCACCCCGCTTTGGATTAGGGATGGTGTCACTTGGGAGACCATTTCGAGCCATGGCATTTACTTGTATTGCTAATTGTCCCACTTGAACTTCAAGGTTCTTAATAGCAGATTCATGAAGAGAAAAGGTAGCCTTACTCTCACCCCTTGAAGATTCCATTTCTGATAAGATACGGGCCAACATCTTGTCCATCTTAGATTCTTCTTTTGCAGGAGCTTGCCTTGATGGCATTGGAAAACCCGGTGGAGGAATCGGCTTGGTGCCAGAAGTAAACTCATGAGGTGGGTTCAAGGTGTTCCCTTGACTCCAAGAAAAGTTGGGATGAGCTCTCCAAGCACGGTTGTAAGTTTGTGAGTATGGATTACCTTGAGAAGGTTGAAATTTGCCCATATAGTTGACAGATTCAGTGCCCATGTAGAGGGGGCAATTATCAGGCATGTGGACGTCATTGCATTGCTCACATACAATCAGAGTGGATTGAACAGAATGCACACCACGAGAAGTGCCCTTATGTATTTGAGACTCTAAGACATCAAAACGTTTGTTCAGTACGGATAAAATTGTGGCAATTTGTGATGAAGAGTCTTCTTTTGTGTTGAGTAGGGCTATGGTAGTTCTTCTATCATTGCCTTAGGTGTTGTTTGCAGATAATTGATCCAAAAGTCTAAACACCTCATTGACAGGCACATTCCGGTAACCTCCATTAGTCATAGAGTCCACCATAGCCTTAGATTGAGGATTCAAGCAAGTGCAAAATATTTGGATTGCTACTCACTTGTCCACCCCATGATTAGGGCATTGTTTCATTAACATCTTGTATCTTTCCCAAGTGGCATACAAATGCTCATCCGGCTGTTGTCTAAAACTTAGAAACTCGTCCCTTGCTTCCACTGATTTATCATCGAAGAAAAATCGAGCTTTAAATTTCGCTTCAAGATCAGCCCAAGAAGTTATGGATCATTCTGGGAGATTGTTGAACCAATCTCTAGCTTTCCCTTGTAGAGAGAGAGGGAATAGCCTCAACCTGAGCACATCTTGGGGGACGCCATTCTGCTTGAAGGAATCACACACCTCCAAGAAGTACATCAAGTGCTTGTTGGCGTCTTCATTATAAAGGCCATGGTACAACCCATGCATTTGCAACATTGTAATCATCACCGGTTTGATCTCAAAAGTGTGTGCTTGCATCTCTAGCATTCTAATGCAAGATTGGGTTCCTCTCAAATTCCGGCTGGCGAAGTCATTGACAGTGGCTCTATCATACTCATCCGCCATTGTTTCAGCTTCAGACTCCACCTCAGATTCAGATTCAATTATTTTAGACTCAGATTCTGCTGCTGATTCAGTTTCTTCTTCAATGCGCGGTAATCCGTCAAGTACCACTATCAACTCGTTCAATTGCAAATGTTGCATGAACTGAGCTGATACCTACAAAAAGGCACAAACCAGCAAGTATCAAGCTAAAACAACTAAAATTTAATGCAGAAAACAGTGAAAGAAAAATTATAAATCTAACTAAAGACCCAAGCGAAATCTACTAACACAAGCCTAAGGTCAACTAAAAGATTTGTTAAACCAATCCCCGGCAACGGAGCCAAAATCTTGTTCACTACCGCAAATGCACAGATCGCGTCAAGTAATAAAGTGATAAGTAAGATCGTTCCTTCGAGGATTTGAGTAACAAATTAGTCAAGCAATAGGCTTGGTGAGTTTGATTAAGTTGAGCCAAAACAAGTTGTTGAGTGTGGAAAAAGGAATTTCAAAAGATATTTTGATATTTTGATAAAAACTAAAAATTACTGAACAAAACTATGATTCTTGTGAATTCAATCAATTATAATAAGCCTAGGATTGTTCATTCCCTTTGTATTTCATAAACTTAATTTCCTTCCTCTCCAAGAATACTTTCATGGGATATATATATGTCAGTCTAAGGTTCACTAGCAATTGATTAAGCTCTCTCAAGTTATAACCAAATTTATATCCTCCATTAACATACACAATCTCTTGCTACAGTTAAGGGAAAATAATCATTACATAGCCACCTTAATTTGACAATGCTAGGTTAATAACTATATCTCTATGTTATTAACAAACCATCTATTTAATTCTTAAACTTCAAGTCTAGCATAATTCTACCCAAGTTCTACAATTAAATTAACTCTCTCAAGCTTAATCTAATTGAACAGATTATCCATAGTGCTGGCTAGTCACGAATATCAGCAAAAACAGGGGAGAATCAACATATATATACCATTAGATACTAAAAGAGAGAAGGAATCAAGTTTAATCCATACAAAGGTTCAGAAACAATCCTAGAATGAAAACCTTAGCTACCCATGTTCAAAAACGAATCACACATGTCAACATTCAGTGCAGCCATATCAGAATTACAAGGAGAAAAGGAATAAGTACAGAAAAACTAAGAGAAATGGAGTTGGAATCTCTTTCAATCTTCAATCCCACTTGATTTCCTTGAGAAAACCCCTCTCCTTTGCTTGGAAATGCTCCTTAGCCGCCTCACAAAACCTCTGAATGTCGAACTCCCCCTTTTGTTTCAGCATTTTTGCCTTTTAAATGACCTAGAAACAAAACGCACAGCTGCTGATTTCGTATTTTGGCTGCAGCCAGAAATTCTTGGCTGCAGCCAGAAAACGCTATCTTGTCTTTGTATGTCGTCTGGCTGCAGCCCAAAACATTCTGGAGGTTTTCTGGCTGCAGCCACGCATTTGCCTTCAATTCTTTTAGCTTTTTCAATGATGCAATGGTGTTTTGCTCTTCTTCCCAACTTCTTAATCAATGATTTGTGCTTCCATCGGTTCTTTGTGCATCTCAATTGTGATCCTGTCAACACAAGAAAGTCTATGCAAAGCAAAGGGTGATGTATGATAGCAAAATATTCACATTTAATCAAAGAATTATTCTCTTTTTAACCAAACACTCATTGGGCACATTTCCTTCACACTTCAATCCTCATAAACCCATTAATCAATCAGAGCGTGTGATAAATTGAGTGTAAATGTGCCATTTTGATATGCATTTCACAAAGTTAACAGGAGCTGGATATCGATATGGTTTCAGGGATATCGGATTTGTGCCCTCCTCTAAGATAATGGGGTGATTATGGCCCTCTCTAAAAGGTGGGAGGCTCTTAGGCTCATCGAAGACATCTTGAAAAGCCCTTAGGACTTCCTGAATTTCTGCTGGAAGATGAGGATCAACGTCCTTAATGGCAAAACAACTCATCTTATCACCTTGAACTTCAACCAGCTGCATCAGATATAATTGCTCCTCTTTGAGGCAGTTTGCTTCCACCCTCTTTGGGGCTACAATCTTTAGAGAATGAGGAATATTAGCCTGCAATTTCACTAGTTGGCCATCCTTGCAAAAATACATGGATAATGACTCAATCCCAAAAAGCATTCCTTATGCTGTTAAGCCATTGCAAACCCAGCACCATGTCATATGTATGCAAGTCAATAATCCGCAGATCAAAGATGAATTCCAAACTGTGCATTTTCCATCGGAACCCATGCCAAACCCCATGAACCTTTAGCTTACCGCCACCTGCTATCTCAACATATGATGGAGGTGTTTCTTGAGTTTGCCATCCAAGTTTAATGGCTGTGTCCTAGTTTAAAAAATCATATGTGCTCCCACTGTCGATTAGGATTTGTAGGAGTTTTCCGACAGCACCCAAGACTCTCATGGACTGAACATGGTCTGTACCTTCAATCGCATATAGAGAAATACCGGGCTGCTCTGTTTCTTGAGCAACGTCAGCGTCTAGAATTTTAGAGGCAGCCTCGGTCCTGTCACCTTCGTCATCTAACAAAACTAAATGGAGTTTTATTTTCTGCCATTGAGGACACTTGTGATCTCTTGAGAATTTCCCATGACAAAAGAAACAGAGATTATTGGCTCGGTGCTCTGCTTCTTCCTTTGCAGTCAAAGCCTTTACTGGACGTGTAATGGTCTTGGGGACGAAACTGGAATTTGGCGTTTTTAATGTGGTGTTTTGGTCTTTTCGCTGGTACCCAGTAGAAAAAGAAGCATTCTTGACCGAGTTCGACGTGTTAGCGACAGAGGAAGCCAATGGACTAACCGAAAATTGGGTCTGGTGTCGATTTGAGTTGTTTTTTGCGTTTTTGCGATTGACACCAATCTCCTGTACTCGTGCCAGCCGTAGTGCCTCCAACAATGTTCTGGGGTTGAACTGATGGACTGAATTGGCAATCTCGTCTTTTAAGGCACCGATGTATGCGTCGACTAGATACTCTTCCTGTAGATTCAGTTTCGTTGTGACTGAGTCAAATCGCACGTTGAATTTGGCCAGGGAAGACGTTTGCCGAAGGTGCGTCAGGTCTACCATCGGCGTCTCACATGGCTGACTGAATGCGATTTTTAACATCTTATATTTAGCCCAGGTCGGTCGACAGTCCTGCCAGCGATGCTCTATCGCGACATGCCATTGGAAACTGTCATTGTCCAAATTTAGAGAAGCCATATCGACTTTTACTTCCTTCGGCGTGCGGTCTAGTGCAAAGTACCGTTCTGCCTTCAGAATCCAGGTTTGTATATCCTTGCCGGAGTATCTAGGAAATTCCATCTTGGTAAACTGAGTCGGTCTGTGATACCCGCTCCTGCCATTTCCTCGATCTGGGTCTTCTTGAAATCTATGGTGTCTGTTCGGTGGGTTTCTTGGCGGCACTGCCAAGGTTCTCATTTCTTGCGTGAGATTCTCCAAATCTTGCTGCATTCTTTGTTGAATATCTTGCACAAGCGTTTCCAAATTCTGCTGCATCCCATGTTGAACTAATTGAAGTTCTTCTCTGAAACCTTGAACAACATCATGAAGGTCGTTGACTGTTTCAAATCGTTGTTCCATAGCTTGTAGCCTTTCTTCCATAATTCTTACATTTTCTTGTAATCTTGTCTCTACCATTCAGTGAGAAGCGAAAGGCCAATAACCCGAGCCAAGGACCGAGAAGCTCTGATACCACTGATAGTCTAGTGTAATCTGAATCTTTTAGATTTGGGGATTAGGGTAGAAGAGAAGAAGTCAGAAGGTTGAAGAAGAGAATTTAGAGGAATTAGAGAGAAGATAGAGAACGAGAGGTATGCTGAATAATACTCTGGGTTTTCATTTCACTTCCAAAAACTAAACTGACAGTAATACAATCTGCCACATATATAGGCGGTTGGGACAGAACAGTACCAGCGGGGTTAAGGGTCACTAATAAGGCCTATTAGTTAATTAGACACAGGTAAGGCCATGTTTGGCTAATGCCGCTCTTAAACGGCTAGTGTCACTAATGGTTAGTCCTGCTCGTCTAATTAACCACTCTAACTAACTTTCAAAAAGGGTCTTGTTACAACATCATATCATGTTCTTAGCAATTCAGCCGTAGTTTTCCATAAACAAAATATTCAATTTGCAGCTACTTTTTTATGTGATATCATATATAGAATATTTGCTAAGTTTTATTATGCTTTCCATTAATTTTGATCTCAAACAGATACCTTATGTATGTAATTTGAATACCATCCAAATGTTGCACATTTACATTGTAATTTTGTCCTTGTTAGAAGTGCTTTTCTATTATAATAATTTATTACCGTTTTATTTTGACATATCTATTGATGTTATGTTTATTGTCTTATGCGCTTGTAACTATGCTACTAATGTTTATCCATCTTCAGTCAGATATGATTTAAGTTATTGATTCCTCAATCTAAATTTAGAGTATGAATAATTGAAGATATACTCAAGTTGGATGATCCTTTACAGAGTATCGGAGGTTTCTCCTGCAACCTGATAGTCGCCAAAGAATCATCAACAAAATGTATAATTTTTTTATATTGTTATACTTTGGTCATATATTGCATGATGGGGAAAAATCATATACCACACTTCACTAGGGTTCTCTCATTTGTCATGTCAAAATAAGTCCATAACCAACTTAAGATTAATGCTCAAAATTATGAGGAACTCTAAAACATGATTTTCGTTATGATTATTGAATTGTGTTTTTGTCATGCATTATGTTGTTTTGAACTTATTTTTAATTTAATGTTTTCTAAGTTGTTCCCCCGATTGGATATTTGGGAGATTTCTTAATATATTTATTGTTATGTGTTTTTTCCACTTATATTTTGCTTTTGGTTTGGTGTAGTTAGAGGATTTCTTATTGTACGCTTTTTTATTGTGGAGAGGAGAGCACTTAAGATGCAAACGAGATAATCTCTTCCAATTAGGAAATTCCTTTTATGGTATCCATGCATAACTCTGAACTGAACTTAATGCGGTCATGCTAGTGTTTTGCTCTTTGGTCTTTTTGGTGTGAAAATGGACAGGAAATGCTATATTTCTAGAAAGTAAAAATAGCATGTGATACTATCATGATTTATATTTCTAATCAAAATCTATTTTCTTTGTTCTTCTTTTGGAAAATGTGAAGTAATTGAGTAGTTGATCATGACCATGCTTGTTATTTGGACTGTCTAATGCTATATGCTTTCCAATGACTAATAGTGATTAAACTGGTGTTATTCGTCTTATAGATTGGAAACATTAAAAAGGCATCTTCCTTATTCTGGCCAAGAGGGATTGGATGACCTTCGTAGAATTGCTGCAAGATTTGAGGAGAGGACCTATCACTCAGCAACAAGCCAGGTAGGGTCATCAGAGTTTTACTTCTGAGAGCCCTTTTGATGGATCATTATCATCTGAGTAGATGAATTATGATGGAAAGTTGAGCAGTATTTGAACTTAGTCTAGTACAATATCAAGGATTGCCAAGATTTCTTATATCTCTTAATTTTCGTAATTTCAGCCTGATTATCTTCGTAAAATATCCTTGAAGATGCTGTCAATGGAAACTAGGGGCCATAACACCATAGCAAACTCTATGCCATCAAATTTGGTTACAATGGGGATGGACCTTCAGATACAGGTATTTGCATTCAAAAGCTTCATGGTTTGATCTGTTTGCTTTAAATTACCTATGTGAGGTCATAAACTTGTACTTTCATAATTTGCTTTTTGGTAGTAGAGCCCTTTGATACTTTGGTATGTGAATAGAGATTTGGATCTCCTCAATTGAGCTCACTCAGTTAAGCCTCAATTGAGGGTCATTAACTATTAGATAGTGATTTATCAATGTTGAGGGAGGAGTTATAATTTAATATTTTTATTTATTTTTTAAAATAAATTTATAAGAGATGAGCCTGGAGCAACGGTAGAGGTTGTTGGCATGTGACTAAGAAGTCACATATTCAAATCCTGAAAACAGCGTCTTCGGTTGCGTGGGCAAGTCTGTATACACCTGAGCCGACCTAGTGGAAGTTTTGTGCATTGTTTAAAATAAATTTGTAACTCCTCTCTCGACATAGTTAGATTATAATTTAAAGATCGTTTGGAAAATATATAGTATATATTTTAGATGAAGTTAAAAGATACTCCTCAAATACTGCAGGAAGGCGGTCTATAAGAAAGAGGAAGCAACCACAATGGCTGGCAGACTTTGTCACTTATAGGTAGATAGCTCTATTTTCAGATGCTCATTTCCTCAGGCCATTGCAAATAATGGGGACCAAATGTTATGTACAAGCCTTATTTCTTTGCTTTCGACAGATAGTCCAAGCCCCTATTTGGATGATAGTGTTCTCTGTGTGTGTACTCTGTATTGGCTTATAAGGCCTCTCTCGTGTAGTAAGAAATAATGCTTGCATATGAATTGGAGTGGCTTCTCCGAACTGTTATGGTGATGATTTCCTTCTCAACCTTCACCTTTTAACGGCCTCAATCCAAGTTGGCCGAAAGAGTAAATGTCTGATCAAAATTCTTCTTGCGCTGAGAATCCTTTATATATGGATGATGATGATTTTTTTTTTTTTTTTTTTTTACAGAAAATCAAAATAGTTGGAGAATAAAAAAAACGTAATATAAAGCAAAAATGATAAATAAGCCCCTCCAATTTGCTTAATCGTAGATAAGTTGTAAGAGACCTGAGTATTATTGTATTATTTTGTGTCTAAAAAGAATCATAAAAATAATTTGAGACTTGTTTGATTCTATTATCTACTTTTATGTTCTAAGAACAATGCTGCAAAATAATTTTCAGAACAAATTTTAGAAATGAAAAAAAAAAAATCTGTTTGATTTCATTGAGAAACATACCTAAAATGGTGAAGTGAATGGTAAAGAGTAGTTTTGCTTTATTAGTCTAATTGTCATTTATGAAAGGGTTAAGATGCATCCAGGGCCTTGAAGTATTTTTTTATATACATCCGATGCCCTAAAGTATTTTGTGGTGTACTCAATAGTCTAAAGTATTTTTTTGCGTATCTACCACCCTGAAGTATCTTTTTTAAGTGCATCTAGTGCCGTAAATTATCTTTTTAGGGTCTCCAACATCCTAAAATATTTGAAAGTGTATCCAGTACCTTAAATTATCTAAATTGTTAAGTGCAAAATTACATAAAAAAATACTTTAGGGTGATCAATACACCTAAAAAAATGCTTCAACAAAATGCTTTAGGGTATTGGATGCATATTTTTTAGGATGCATATAGGGTGCTGGATGCATCTTAACCCTTTATAAAAATACAATATTCTCGACATCTTTTCTAGTTTTTTAAAACAAAGAAACATCAAAAAGATGTTTTTTTTTTGTTTCAGAGCAAATTTTAATTTTTTTTTTTTTACTTTTTAAACTTTATAATAATTGCATATCTTCAAACTTTCATTGGTTAAGGGGTAATTTTGCCTTGAAAGTTTGTCGATAAGAAATTTTACTCCAGAAGTGTCGAAAAGGGAGCAATTTCACCCTGGCCATTATCCTAATTAATTTTGACCGTTAGTTGACCAAATATGCTGAGCTGATAATCCACATGTCATTCACATCATTTATGATAAGGTGTAAATTTGCCATGGAATGGAAGTCCATGTGTCAACTACTTCATTTTTTTTTTTCAAAGTTAAATTTAAGATTTTCGGAATAAATTTGCACCTTAACAAAAATAACGTGGATGACATGTTGACTACCATCTCAGCATATTTAGTCAACTAATGATCAAAATTAAACCAGGTACACCGATAGTGTCTAAACTCTGTTACTTTAATAATTTATGGTCGTCTATGCACATGGATGGATTTGGGGGGTTGTTTCTTCACCCCAGCTTTGGAATGTTCATGTCATTGCATGTAACCTCCTGATTTGAAACATTGTTTTAGCAGTGGCCAGTGGGCCCACATTTTTTACCCTGCCAAGATTGTCATGGTGTTAATTTTCTTATATCTCCTAATTTCAGGAGGATTATTTGCAGAAAATATCTTCCATGATGCGGCTAATTGATAGTTGTAGTAAGTCCCAGAACATTAAGGTCAATATCATGCCATCAGATTCAGTTACTAGCCCACTTCAGCGTTTGGTAGTTTTTAACTCTTAAAACCTCTAAACCCAATATACCGGATGAATGTTTGGGGCTTACTCAGACAGTATGCTTGGTGATTCAGCCACTTTTTTCCACTTACAAATATTCAATTCGCAGGCTTTTTTTCATTAGATATCATATATATCATGTTTCCTAAATAACAATCTCAAGCAAATATCTTATGTATTTAATTTGAATAACATCCAATTTTGCACATTTGCAATGTGATTTTGAGTCCGTATGAGTAGCAATTTTCAGATCTCAAATGTGCTTTTGGGAGAATTTGAAGGCAACATTTGTGGGAAACAATAAAATGGAGCTTTTGGCAAAGGTCAATTTGAATCGGAAAAACAGACAGTCTTTGATAACAATGTTTTTCCTTAATGATAATTTATTACAATTTTGGTTTGATATATAGTTAAATTTGATCCATAGTAAATCTATAATATCTATTAATGTTATTTTTACTGTCTTATGTGCATGTAACTCTGCTTCTGAAGGTTTTCCATCTACGGTCAGATTTTATTTAAACTATTATTTATTGATACCTCACTCTAAGATTAATGCTAACCAACTTAGGGTCTGTTTGGGAAAGCTTCTAAGTATAAAAAAAGCCCATCTGGCCACCAAAAGCCCATTTGGGGTGTTGGAGAAAGCTTTTGGGTTGGTTGGGCTTATGGAAAAAATGGAGTTTTTGGGAGAAGCTGATCCAAGTAGCTTCTCATACTCCAAAAGTCCATTCATGTATTTTTTTTTTAATAATAATTGCTCCTTTTTTATTTTATCAATTTTTTGAAAAAAGATTTCATTTAAATTATCACTATATATACAAGTAATATATATATATATATATAGTATTCAATAAAATTCATGCTATTTTCAGTCATTTTCCATCTAAACGGACTTTTCAAACGCTAATCCAAATAGGTTTCAGGTTAGAAAAAAAGTCACTTCTGCCACTGCCAATCCAAACACAAATCACATCTACAATCTAACTTTTTTTCTATCTAACTTTTCCAAAAGCCCATATGCGAAAAAAGCTCCTTCTCCGCCGCTAATCCAAACATGCACTTAGAATGATAACCAACTTAAGACTAATGCTCAAAATTATATTTTATAGGTGAGGAATGTTCTTCACTTAACAATCTAGCTGTGTTGCAATTCTTCAATAATTTAGTCAAGCTCCATCTGAGTTTTATGGGGACAACATTACAAATTTAGTGGCCATGTGATTGGGGTTTAACTGCCAGATATTACTGTGGCGTTTTTCAATCACTTAAAGTTGCAATGCATTGTTGCTTTGAATTTCACATTATGCTTTTATAATTTTGTGTAGTGCTGGTTTATTCATTTGAGATGTTTTGGGAGAAGGGATAGGAGTGCTCTTTTTGCTATCTATCTTGCAAGCCTCCCATTGGTTGGTTCTGATGTCACAAATTTTTGAACAGACATATTGCGTATGATAATCAAAATGTGTTAATGGCATACTTTATGTTGTTTTGTATGTTGTTTTGAATGTATTTTTAATTTAATTTCGTTTAAGGGGTCCCCCGGCTCCCCTGAGTAGTGGGATATTTGGGAGATTTTTTATATATTAATAATTATTTGTTTTTCAGTTATATTTTCTTTTTGGTTTGGTGTAGTTAGAGGATTTCTTATTGTATGCTTTTGCACTGTGGAGAGGAGAGCATTTTATAGTATCCATGTATCACTGAAAACTGAACTTGATGAGTCCATGCTAGTTCTTTGGTTGTTTTTTTGGTCTTTTCAATAGTAAAATGCAATTGGAAGGTTATTTTCTAGGAAGGAAAAATATTATTTGGTACTATCATCATTCATATTTCTAATTAAAATCTAAATTCTGTGCATTTCTTTTGGAATATTTCAAGGACTTTAATACTGCATTATGATCACGCTTGTTATTTTGAGGACTGTGATGCTATATCTTTCCGGTGACATAGTAATTAAACTTGTGTTATTTATCATATAGAACGGACTTATTAAAAAGACATCTTCCTTTTTCTGATGACGAAGAGGGATTAGCTGAACTTCATAGAATTTCTTTAAGATTTGAGGAGAGGATCTATACTACAGCAACAAGCCATGTAGAGTCACCACAGTTATAATGCAAAAGAGTTATCTTTGGTTTTTAATGTAAGATATATTTACCTAATTTGATTAGATTAAGAAAGTTAGTTGCTGTGACATGTGTTTTTTTAAAGTAACATAGTCATCTTTCTTAATTCCAGCCATCTCTCTCTTTTTTTATTATCGTTGAAGTAACATCAATGGGGTAAATTAGAAAAATATTGATAAATATGGGATATAGGTTTTACATTTAGGATCAAGGTCAGTTCTCCAATTAAGTCCTACATTAAGGACTAGAGCGAGTAATATCCCAAATTTTGGGATTGAATGTTTGGGAACAAGCTTAAATTAAGCGAACTGCTAAGCTTCGATTTAGCGGGTGTCTCAAATCTATTCTCTAATGTTTCTAATATCTTTGGGGCATTAAAGAAAATAAAATGGTTAATTTTGAAGAAAGTGATTATGCTTCCAGTGAAATCTCCTACGAGACAGTGAGCTTGTCATGAGGTTTTAGAAGACTAAATGATGAGCAAAAATTATGAAATTTTACAGGGTGAAAGTAGACATCCTACGATTTAATTTGATGGATCATATGAATGAATTAGAGCTGTATACAAAAAGTTATGAATTTTTGAAGTTTGCCCAGCGAAATTGATCATTTTCTGAAACATCATGCAAAGATTGAAAATCTGAGAATTTTGTGATTCCAGCTAGCAAAATTCTATATTTTTCCTTAAAACTAAACTCAATAAGGATTCTATAGGCTTTGGAATCGCTCTGAAACGATGTCTACAAATTTAGTTATGATTTTTCAAAGTTAGGGCAGAAAATCTGCTAAAAAGACCAACTATTCCAAAAAGTGGAAAATAAAATGTGTAGGCAATTGTGTAAATTGTAGAATAAGGAAATAAGAGGGAAAAATAATTATTTGGCTCATAAACATGCCAAGTGACATCATCTAAAGCCAAGAGATTAAATATGAATTTGTGAAAAGATGAGCACATCTGTAAAATGTAATACAATAGTATATTTGAGCATTTGGTTGGAATAAATGGATGAAGACCAATTGGGTTAATTGAATGACCCAAAGTGGCGTGAAAATGGGCTAGGAAAAGATGAGGAAGTTGGTCCAAATTCAAATGGAGTTTATGGTATAATTGTAGAGGGATAAGGTCAAAGTACAAAGGTGATGTCATAACTCATTAAACTACCATTTATTAAATAAGGGAACATGAAGATATTTTATTAGGCTTGCTTCATCTTCTCACTTCATTTCTCATGCCTAAACACAAAGTCCTAAGAAAAACTTAGAGAGAAGGAGGAGCTTGAGGAGCCAAAATACAAATGTAAGTTCAAGGTGATTTCTACTTGTTCTTGCCTTCAAATTCATGAGCAACTCTTTCTTACCTCCAGTCCTTCTTAAAACATACATATAGCAAGAGGAAAATCAAGGGAAAGAAGGAGAGAGGGAGGATGAAATTGGAGTATAGAGAGAGAAACCAAAGGTAACTTCAAGAATCCTATTTCCTTTGGTGTATGGTTGTTGTTGTTGGTGTTCTTGTTTTGATTTGTGGTATGGTTGTGGATTTTGTAAACTTGGGATGTTGAAACCCTAGAGGGAAGTGCTGTCCAAATTTAGTCTAATCATGTTTAGAATGTGATTAAATAGTTAAATAAGTAATTAGATGTGTAAAGAATGTGGTTTATGGATTGAAATCAAGAAATTCCATTTTTACAATTTTTATAGAATTTCGTCCAGCAGCTGTTTTGGATATGTTTGGACTGGATTTGGTGGTTTTGATGATTCTATTGGATTTAGAATGGAAAATTGTGTAGGGTTCATGTTGGGTGTGAAGTGAGAAAAACCCTAAAAAGTGAAATAATAAAAATAGCCTTAAAACCCTCATATAGGGCTGCCAAGGGAAATTCATAATTGGGGCTGGAATATGAGAAAACCGAGGTCAAAAATGGATTTCTTGGGCAAAAATATCTTAGATTAGCCTAGGTCAAAATTTCGAGAAAAGTGCGGTTGGACCGGGTATAGCGGGGCCGAGGTCCCAGAGGCATTTTGGTCATTTTTCAATATAGACTCATATAACCCCTAGAAACACTATGGAAGTGTTTAAACTGTACATTCGACGTTTTATGACCGAATTGAGAGCCCAAGGGATTGGCACGCAAATCGAGGCACGTTATTCACGGATCAGGGAAGGGCGATTAAGGTATGAAACTTACCTCCCCTATATGTATTTGATATTTATGCTGGTGTATTGATGCATGTTATTGGTTTGTTTGATTATGTGAAACATATATGAATGATTGAAGCTCTGTTTCTGTTTATGCTGTGGCCATAGTTTTGTTGCATGAAACATTGAGCACGCAGATATATCATTGTGTGAGCATGAGTTATGTAATACAAGCATGTTATGCATTAAGTATTTATCTTGTATGCATATTGGTACTATTTTCTTACTGAGATTCTCTCGAATCTCACCCTCTCCTACCAACAATTTAGATAGGTGAATACCTTAGGTATGCAGAGATCATTGTAGAGAACTGCACGAGAGAGGATTGCAGTGGTGGAACAAAGATAAGAAGATGTCTTTGTTTCACTGGGACAGGTTTAGACACCCTAATAGCCCGTGCGGCTATATTGATTATAATTATCATGTATGAGTCCCTATGGGGAATTTTTGTAATCATGCACTTATTATCAGTATATTTATGTTATTCCTATGTTGTCTACCGAATTGCATATCATTTTCTGCGAACACTCTAAAATAACTGAAAATAAGATAAGGGTGTGGCAAAGAGAGTATGATAGATTGTCTTGTGTGCATAAGAGTTATGGTAGAAATTTGAGCACAACTGAACTTTGTCTTGTACAAGATCATGTATTGCCAAGATCTCTTATTTATATATTATATTTCCTAATTTCAGGCGGATTATCTTCGGAAAATATCCTTGAAGATTCTGACAATGGATCTTAGAGGCCAGAACACCGTAGCAAACTTCATGCCATCAAATTTTGGACCTTCAGAAACAGGTATTTTTATTCAAAAGTTTCATGGTTTCTGTTTGCTGCAAGTAGCCAATGATAAGGAAATTAAATTAGGAAATCAATTTTTTTCCCATTGGTGGATAGGTTCTGCTAGTGGGGCTTAAGTGCTAGAAGGACAGCTGGCATTATCCGAGATTGCGAGAGAATTGCTGCTGCAAGACTGTCTGTACGAAAAAGCAAGCAACCAGTGATTAGCTGACTCCGTCATTGGAAATGATGTGGAACAAATGTTTGTTATGTTTATATGCCATTATTTGTAATGCGAAGGAATGTTTGAATAGGATTTGGAGTGACTTCTCCAAACCAGAGAGAAAGAAATTATGTTGTGTTGTGCTGATGTTTTCCTTCCCAACTTAAAAGTTTTAACAGCCTCTATCAAATTGGCCGAAAGAGGAATCAATTTCAATACTCATCGTAGCGAGCTCTTTACTGTGGTGAGATCTACATGGTCCAAATAAAAGTTTAACGGTCTAGATTTAAGATTTTTAATTAATGATTTTTAAATAAAAAATCATTTTTTTGGAAAACAGGTAGTCAAGAGATTATCTTTATTTTAAATTATGTGCATATTAAAATAGTCTTTTACCAAAAAGGTAAAAGTAAAAAAAATTTAATAAAACTATCTAAATTAGATTTTGACAAGCACCAAAACCATGATTTACGTAACCCGAGATAAAACTCCTTTTACACACTTACCTCGTAAGTCGTAAAAACTATTAAAAAAAATTAATCCAAACATAATGATTTACAATGATGAAGAGCTCTCAATGCTCATCATTGCGATGAGCATTGAAACTGGTTCGTTGAAAGAGGGGTAAAAGAAGCCTCTATCAGCATAAAGAAATAATGTTGTGTTGTGCTGATGTTTTCCTTTTGTGTGGATGACGATGACGATGATGATGAAAGTTTGGGTGAATTGGGTCTCAGGTCTTTACTACAGTTTGGGCATATCTCTGAATTCAAAGAGCGCTTATGGAGGTATTTACAAATTGTTTTTCAACAACATCCTTACATTAGTGAGATTTAAACTCACAACCTAATGGTTATGAGTCAAGTTCTTTACCAACTGAATCAACCTTTGTTGGCAACGAAACACATTTGTAAATGTGTGTTTGTGCGTATTGGATGTGTATCCAATTAAGTTAGGGGTTTCTGCTGTGATTCCAACCACAATCTAAACTTGGGGTTAGTAAAATCTTTAGTCCCTTCAATTGCCCTCATTTTGGTTTTAATTCCTCAAATTTCATTCAGTATAAAAATATGGGTCCCAATAATTTCATAAAAATTTGGACCATTTTGCTTCTCGTAGGACCAAAACCTATAGTTTGAAACTTGAGATATCAAAATTAAAATGAGGACAACATTAATGATCAAAAACTGTATTAAGCCCTAAATTTATTTAGAGGTTTGACATAATAAAAAAAAATCAGTAGTGAAATATAAGCACCAACATGATAGGAAATTGTCTCATGTAAACAACATTTGAAGTGGTGTTGGTAAGGTGGCCCACCTTCAAGAAAAACCAGTATCTTCAGCACTTGTCAGATACGCACGAGTGTAATTCAGCCAACGTCTTCCCATTCTAGGTGGCTTGTTACTCCCCCAGTCCAAAATATGAAGTTTATAGGAGTTAATGATTGTTTTTCATTTTTACCCCTTACAAGAGAGAGAGGGACATAGTTAATAAATATTTGAAAATCATGTTTTCTTAATAAGAGTAAAATAGTTCAACAAAAAAATAAGAGTAAAATAGGTACTCATCTGATCTTATATATAAGGCACTTCTAACAAGTTTCACATATACCAATAAAAATCTTAAACTTCATTAATTCTTCCATAAAATTCAACAAGGTTCCAACTTTATCCATATTTAATATATATTATACTATAAGCAATATATATATATATATATATATATATATATTATACTCCCTCCGTCCATATACATAAAATCATTTTGTTGAACAGGCTTGTCCCTTTTTATAAGATCTCATTTGATTTTGTCTCAATAATAAATATACTTTTATCTATTTTGCCATCATTTTCTCACATCATTTATTTACCATACATTCTCTTTCTTCTTTTTCTCATCATTACTCTTTCTCTGTTACTCATTCATAAATAGGGGCATCTTTAGGAAAAAAATTATATTTTCTACATGTTTATTACTTTTAACTAATTTTAATTATTTTTTAGAATCTCGCGATTTGGTTAAAAGAACCTAATATATAGGGACGGAGGGAGTATTCCATGAGAAAAAAAGTCAGTACAATAATAAATTAATGGTAGAATTGTACATTCATATAAATATTTTCTCTCTCTGTCTTATAAATAGGACTAAAATTTTTCTTCTCTATCTGCCTTATATATAGGACCCGAGGTGTAACTTTTATCAATTTAAAATACATTAAATGATTTAACAAATACTTTTTTTTTTTTTTGCTATATTCATGCATGTGAATTAATTAACAACGTTTTTTTTGGACTGGAAGAAGTACTTCTTGGGCCCATTAAATTACAATCAATCATATTTATTTTGCATTAACCACCATTCATCTATCCATTATGTACTCCGTCCGGTCATTATTAAAATTAGTTAAAAAAAATGAAGGAACAAGAGATGCAATTTTTTTATCTACACCCTTATTACGAAATATGGTGAGTAGGGGAGGGAATGAAAGGAAAAGGAATGGGAGTGAAATATAATTAATTATGGATAAAAATTAAAAAAAAAATGAATTAAAATTTTATAAATACAAATTGTTACTTTTATATATATAACATTTAGAGGTGGTAAAACGGCTTGGGCCTGTCATGCTAGCCCGCCAGGAAGCGGGCTGAATCAGTCCACCCTGCGGAGCTGGCAGGTTGATCCGCTTTTTTCATTTTTTTAGTTTTTTTAATAAAATGAATTCGAATATCTTTATCGTGTTTCCTTTGATGTTGTGCTTAATTAATTCCTCATACTTTTTGTTTGACATTTTTATTTTCATATTTTATTTATTTATTCTATTATTATTAAATTTAAAAGAGATGTGTTTATACGTTTTTGTTATGTGAGTATAGGGGAAAAAAAGGAAAGTAAGAATAAAATTGGCTTCCTAACATAAATATTTATAAGAAAAGAAGTGTGATGTGAGTGAGTGAAAGAGAAAGGGAGTGAGAATTAAAAAAATAGAGTGAATTTTTTTTTTTTTAAAAAATAGAGGCGAGCTTAGGCTGGCATATTGCCAGCCAATGGGTTAGCCCGTTTTACCAGTACTAAATTAACATTGGAGAGAGTATCACTTATGCCCCCTTTTTTTTTGCCTACGTTAGTTGATAAATTATCTTATAACTTAATTATAGGTTAGCCATAACTTTATTCTAATAATAATATATGAGAGCATGTGGAGGAGTTTTAGAGATGAGAAAGGACAGTAGATCATGCGATTCCAAGAAAGTCTCAGATTATATCCTGTTACAATTGCTGAAATTTTGACAATCAAAACAGGTTTAGAGATTTGTTGGTCATTGTAACTTCAAATTCCTCAAACGAAAAAAAAAAAAAATATATATATATATAGCTCTGAAAATGGATTGTATTTGTACTGAGAAATTCAACGGATTACAGAGCTAAAAACATGGAAAA
Source organism: Inga laurina (assembly GCA_963855925.1). Classification (NCBI taxonomy): domain Eukaryota; kingdom Viridiplantae; phylum Streptophyta; class Magnoliopsida; order Fabales; family Fabaceae; genus Inga; species Inga laurina. Next base: position 52,639,543 of record OY979705.1, read on the forward strand.
GCAAATGAAAATGACGATACAAGGGAATAACATAAAAGGCAAGTAGAAAAGGAAGGCACGGAATCGAAGAATACGGAAGATCTGCCAGAGAGAAGATTTCCCAAAATATTCCACACCCATAACTACTTTTGTCCTCTCTATATACTGTCATCACCATCCCTCTCTCGAAGTTTCCACATTTTCTTCTTGGACCTCAAACCTTTTCTCTGCATAATGGGTCTAGCATTCCCCATTGAATCCTCGTTTGTAATTTTATTTGAGCCCACTTCCATATCAATTGTACAATACCCCCTTCGTCGAAAGAGAACTTGTCCGCAAGGTCAAAATCCAGATATGTAGTGGTTATAAAAGTCAAATCTTCCCATGTAGATTGAAGAGACCCATCCCATTTCACCAATAGCTGTGGAATTTGTTAGACCCCACGATGAAGGAGACGTGTATTAAGAACGTCAATAGGTTTGCAAATAGGGCCTTCAGGTGTAGTGTGTAAGGGCAAAGGAAGATAAGACACTGTAGAGGCATTGCCCTGAAATTTCTTCAAAACTGATATATGAAAAACAGGGTGAATATTGGCATGAGAAGGTAAGTCCAATCGATAAGCTACCTTACCAATTCATTCAATGACCTTAATTAAACCAAAGAAAGTTTCTGGTATCGTCTTACTTCCACTGAATGTTGCCAATACGGTTGTACCTTGACTAAGACGAGGTCGCCAATGTCAAATTCCAAGTTAGTGCATTTGAGATTTGTATAATGTTTCATTCGGTCTTGGGCCCGTTTAATATTAACCTTGAAGATTTGTAGAACAACATCACGTTCCTCTAACTGTGTATGTACATCACTTGGTGTATCCGCCAAAGAAGAATGACGAAGTAATGGAGGAGGATCACGTCCGTAGATTATCTTGAAAGGTGTCATACCAGTGGAATGGTGGAAAGAAGAATTATACCAAAACTCAGCCCATGGTAATAAATTTAACCATCTTCAAGGATAAGCATGAATGAAGCAAATACATTTCAACATACTTGTTTAAAGCCTCTGACTGACCATCGGTTTGAGGATGGTATGCGGAACTAAATTTGAGTTGCGAACCTTGTAACTTCATGAGATGCCATCAAAAAGCACTGGTAAACACTCGGTCACGATCAGAAATAATCGTGTTGGGAATTCCATGTAATTTGACAACCTATTGCACAAAAGCTTCAGCTACATGAGCACTGGAAAAATGAGAAGGAAGAGGAATAAAATGGCCATATTTTGAGAGCCTATCAACAATTACCATAATAACACTATAGCCTCTGACTACCGGTAATCCAGTAATAAAATCCATTGCGATGTCTTCCCATATACATTCCATAATTGGAAGAGATAGAAGCAATCTGGCAGGGTGGAGTTGAGAATGTTTAGCTTGTTGACAAACTGTACAATCCCTGATATAATTCCAGATATCCTGTCTCATATGTGGCCAATGAAATTACCGAGAAATGCAGAAGAAAGTTCAAAAAAATCCAACATGACCCCCAATCAAAGAGGAATGAAACTCGTCTGATATGCTCTTAATAAGATCCTTATGCTCACCTGGTATAACTAACCTGTCCCTCCAATAGAGATGGCCTTGTTTTATACAGTGATTTGGGAAAACGGATGGATGAGCAATCACCTTTTCTTTCATCACTCGAGCTGTAGGTGAAGACACAAGGATTTCATATATTCGATCAATAGATGTATATGTGAGAGATGTGAGAGCCATACACGAGATTCGAGACAAAGCATCGGCGGCCTGGTTGTGTTTGCCTGATTTATACTCAATGGAAAATTGATAACCTAAGAGCTTGGGTAAACAAGCTTCTTGCTTCGGAGACTGAATCATTTAATTGAGTAGATGCTGAAGGCTGGCATGGTCGGTGCGAATAATAAAAGGGTGCCCAAAAAGATAATGACGAAATTTAGCTACTGACTCTGTAATCGGTGTAGCTCCTGAACATAAGTTGACCAAGATTGCATTTGAGGGGATAATTTCTTGGAAAAAAATGCAATCGGCTGTTTGCCTTAGCTCAATACTGCACCGACACCCACTCCTAAAGCATCTGTTTCCAGAATGAAAGGCTAAGAAAAATCTGGTAATGCTAGCATTGGTGCCTCCGTCAAAGCAGTTTTGAGTTTGTCAAAAGCCTCCCGTGTGGTCTGAGTCCAATGAAAATTGTCCTTGCATAATCACTGAGTCAATGGGCCCGCCTTGTGTGCATAATTCTTAATAAAGCGTCTATAGTATCTACTAAGCCCAAGGAAGCCTTTAAGTTGCGTGACTGTAGTGGGTATGGGCCAATCTTGGACGGCTTTATTTTGGTAGGGTCCATTTCGACACCTTGGACTGACACTATATGACCCAGGTATTCAATCCTTTGTTTCCTAAAAGAGCATTTTGTCTTCTTTGCAAACAGCCTGTGAGTCTGTAAAAGCTCCAAAACTAGAGTTAAATGTTGTAAATGGGCATCCTAAGAAGCATTATAAATTAATATATCATCAAAAAATATTAAAACGAATTTCCTCAGAAAAGGTTGAAAAATTGTATTCATTAAGGCTTGAAATGTAACTGGGGCATTTGTTAATCCAAACGGCATAACAAGTCATTCATATAATCCCAAGTGAGTCCGAAATGCCGTTTTCTCCCTTTCAGCTTCCCTCATTAAAATTTGATGATAGCCATAATGCAAATCAAGCTTGGAATAAAAAACAAACCCATGTAGTTCATCTAATAATTCATCCACAGTAGGCATAGGGAATGCATCTTTAATAGTAACAGCATTAAGAGCCCGATAATCAACACAAATCACCAAGTATCGTCTTTCTTCCGAACTAAAATAACAGGAACAAAAAAAGGACTGGAACTAGGTTGTATTAACCTATCTTGTAATAATTCCTGAACCAATTGTTCAATCACAGCCTTTTGACTAACCGGATACCTATAAGGACACACTTTAATTGGACTTGTCCCAGGTAAAAGCTCAAAATGGTGTTCATGATCGCGCCTTGGAGGTAATTCACGTGGGATTGCAAATATCATAGAAAATCTATGTAGAATATTAGACAGATCAGCACGTAAGTCATCGGAATCTTCTATAGATAAGGTAGCGGGAGAAATTTAATCCATCATAAATATATTGGCAATAGCATCAGTTTGTTGCAAGCAAACCAAATGATGAAAATGAGCTTGCATCACCGATGGACCTTTGAATCCCTGCAATGAAATAAACTTGTCGTTTTCCAAAAAACGAATCAAGGAGGCACTATAATATGCAACATGTGGTCTTAATGTCACTAACCAAGTAGCATCGATGATGACGTCCGAGCCAGCAATGTGAAGCAGAAACAACGTCAAAAACAAAGTATGGTTATTGATTTGAAGAGGAACCTTATGCACCACTTTGGAACTGCACAAAATACTACCAGTGCCTCCAAACACCCCCAAAGGTGGTGTTGGTTCTACCTGTAACTGCAGGTGTTGGACAATACGTGGATGGATAAAGTTATTCGAGCTGCCACCGTCTTAAAGAATTTGAACATCGGTGCCATGAATAGCGCCGTGAAAGTAAATCGTAGTTGGACCAGGTGTACCGCGCAAGGCGTGAAGAGATAAATGATGTAAGGTGCCGTCTAATGGAGCATTCGACTCTGTAATCACGTCGTCGGGAGGGTCCTGAAGTTCATCATCACCTATTAACATCATGAGTTGTTTATTGGGACAACGGTATGCAGGTGAAAATTTAGCATCACATGTGTAACAAAGTCCTTTCTCACGGTGGACTTGCATTTTTGTGGACATCATTCTCTTGATAGGTGGCATCTTGGGTGTAGGCAACAATGGTGGTAATTGTGATTTGCTTCCTATTGAATCGGAAGACGCCGCCGTCGTGGAAGACATGGGAACAGTAACTGTGGCTATAGTATAAGTAGGTGTATAAATTTTTGTTTGTATGTTGATACTCCTAAAACAGAGGTATTGGCAAATAAACGAGCTAGAGCCATAGCACTCAATACCGTCGTCGGTCGTTGTACAAGAACATCCTGTTTCAACTCAGGTTTAAGACCACCTAAATAACAATCCAAAAGTGTAGATTAAGGTAAATCCTCAGTGCAATTCGTGAGAGCCAAAAACTTAGTATTATAATCATCAAGCACACCGCCACGCTCTGTTGAGTCAACTTAAATAGTTGAGAGCGAGCGCAATCAAACGGCAATGGCCCAAATTGTGCCTCTACTGCTCTAGCTAACACTGCCCAATCAGGAATCTGTTGCACCTTTTCCAGCATTTGAAACCATGGAAGAACATCGCCATCAAAATGAACAGAGGCGAGAACCAGACGTTGCGGATTGAAAACATCGTAGTATTTAAAATGCTGTTCTGCTTTAAAAATCCAGTCCAGAGCCTTAGTGCCATCGAATCTAGGGAAATCGAGCTTTACTGACTTGAAATGGGGTGGCACCAACTGCATTGGTTGAACGAATGGAATACCCAACAAGGTAGAATCATCCTTCGTTGAGGAAGAAGGATCTGGTTTGTGAAGGAGAGAATCAATCGAAATGACAAGACGTTGGAGCATATCTTCCATACTAGTGCAGCAACTGTCGCTGTGAGTAAAGCGGCTAGACGCTTCTTCTATGAATTCATGCGTTTTCTTGATATCTGCTTGAAGTTCTTTTAGTCTTGTATTTTCTGCTATGATAACGGGTCAATGAAAGCACCTCAGAGGCATATATAAACTCAGGTTCACGCTCAAACTTTGGATAGGTCCTTTTAAAGGCTTAGTGTGTGTTTGGCAAGCTTTGAAACCATGGTTTCAGAGGAATTTTTCTGCAAATCGAGATAAAATTCCTCTCACATATGGTTTCAGAGGCATTTTTCTACAAATTGAGAAAAAACTCCTCTCACATATTTACTTCGTAAATCATAAAAGTTATTCTCTAAAAACTAATCCGAACACACATTTAGACTTGTACCTAAGAAAAAAAATGCCTCTATACAAACACAGCTCATACTCAAGTTTTGAAACTTTATTATATTCCGATGCCTGATGCCTATTAAAAGTACGGCTCCCACGGTGTTTTTTTTTTTTTGCTCAAAAAAGGCTCACACGGTTTTCAATTAAATCAAATGGACCCTGTAATTTTGTATCAAAAAAAAAAAAAAAAGCCCCTGCAATTTATTCCATTTGATCTCTGGTAATTCCATTTGTTACCTGACTTATCGCCCTTCTGCCTTCGTCCTTCGCCCTTCGCCCTTCGCCCTTCGCCGGACTCTCTCGTCTATCGGTCAGCTCGCTTCTCGACTCGCAGCATCGGTGCCGTCGTTGTTGTAGAAGGCAACGATCGTAGGCTCTCTGTCATCCTACTGTTCTTCTATTTCTTTCTTTATTTGTAGTGATAATTTAGTTTTGTTTGCTTTGGGAGACATCATGTCTCTATGATTCGTTAGAGCATACTTTTCTAGGGCTTATTTGCCCTTAGGCGAAGCTCTCTACCTCTCGTGATGGCTGGTGTGTAGGAAATATTTTCTGTCTTTGAAAGAATTTGAAAGTACTGGGCATCTAATCTCAGTTCTCTAGACGGTGGATGATCAAGTACCATTTTTTTTTAAACGGAAGTGAAATATATTCTAAACGGTTTTGGTGTATGATGCATTAGAATGGTACCAGTTAGGGTTCGCTAATATGGGGACGGGGAATTTCATAGTTCACATCATAGTAATTCATCACTTGACTTGAGGAATTTACTTAAACATGAACACAAGCTGAAATCAGGAGCCCATTCTTTATTTTGGGTTTTGGTTTTCATAACAGAGTATATCATACAAAGCAGTAGTTTCTATTGACTCGTTTACGAGTACCTGCTTAATTTCTGTGCTTGCTTTTAAAGTTTGATGTCATTTAATTGGTCAGTTTTTGACTGCCTTACGTTATTTAAATTTAATAGGTACGATCATTGGCGATCTCGGCAAGGTGCAGACCTACTATGGATACACATGATTGGAGAGCTCATTTGCTTCCTCAGATTCGCCAAATAAAAGTTGATGGCATGTAGGTCTAAATTCTTTATTTAATTAATAAGATGATCTGAATAGTATCTGCTTCGGAAAATCAGTTCTGTAAACTATTGATGCTGTCACAGCATTCCCCTTGTTAGTCGTGGAAGATCAAACTTATTTCATCACAAAACATATATCATTATATCCATGGTAAAAGAGCTATAGCAGGCATTGTGTATCATTGACAGAGTCATTGAACTACTGATTCTTCTATTGGCTGGTTCAGGAACCCTATTACTTGTGATTTATTAAAATCCTCATGACACGCTAGTGTTTTCCATTTATAGACAATGCTGGACGTTTATATTTCAAACTTTCAATGTTGTATGTGAGGTCCATTCAAGAGTTTTACCAGGCAGTGTTATGTTATCTTTGTCACTAGCCTTAGCTGGGTGAGTAGGAACTTTTTGTGTTTTATATATTGTTGTAATGACCTTGAAAGCCTCTGATATTTGTTGTTACGCTTCACTATAGCTCAGAATATTTAGAATAATTTTTTTTTTGTTTTTGTTTTAGGCCTATCTTGGTTATGGACTAAGGATTTGAAACAATTCTGCTTTATTATTTAATTTAGTTGATTTGGGAGAAGGAATAAGTTTATAATTGTCAAGTGCCAGGATGATGACACTAGTCTCTCACAGCCTACTCCAGATGATAATTTGTTTTCTTCGCATTTCTTTTCAATAAAAGAAAAAAGCACGCAGCAAAAAAATGAAGGGGCTGAACTTTTACATAACGATCATGGTTTTTCCGCTGACCATTGTATATCGTTCTCAACTTCTTCATGCCATATCATTGTAAGACAACTGTTCATTTTGTAGAACGGATGAATTAAAATTTTATCAGTCTCATGGTGGTGAATTACTTGAAGTTCAGAAAATTGCACGATGTTATGAGCAGAAGATTTATGCTGGTGCAGCTAGCCAGGTACACCATTCGTGAGTTAATATAATAATCTGTGGTCATCTGTGCATATGGTTGAATCATGATGGATATTGTGTGCGGGTGTGGTTTTTTTTTTTTGGGGGGGGGGGTTGTCTTCCCCCAGCTTTGGCATTTTTATGTCATTACATGTAACTTTTGCCCCCACCCCATGCCTCCAAATTTGAAACAGCGATCTAGCAGGGTCAATTTTAGCAGTGGGCCCACTTTTTTCCACCCTGTCGTAATTGCTGTGATGCTTATTTTCTTACATTTCGGCATTTCCTATTTTCAGGAGGATTATTTACAGAAAATTTCTTCAATGATGCTGTCAATAAGTGAGAGTAAGTTCTGGAACGTCAAAGTCACCATAATGCCATCAGATTCAGTTATTAACCAATTTTAGCTTTTGGTAGTTTTTAATCCTAAAACCTCTGAACCCATTGTATTGAGTTTGGGGTCTACTCTGACATTGTTCTTATAGTCTAGTGTAATCTGAATCTTTTAGATTTGGGGATTAGGGTAGAAGAGAAGAAATCTGAAGGTTGAAGAAGAGAATTTAGAGGAATTAGAGAGAAGATAGAGAACGAGAGGTATGCTGAATAATACTCTGGGTTTTCATTTCACTTCCAAAAACTAAACTGACAGAAATACAATCTGCCATATATATAGGCAGTAGGGACAAAACAGTACCAGCTGGGTTAAGGGTCACTAATCAGGCCTATTAGTTAATTAGACATAGGTAAGGCCATGTTTGGCTAATGCCGCTCTTAAACGGCTAGTGCCACTAATGGTTAGTCCTGCTCGTCTAATTAACTACTCTAACTAACTTTCAAAAAGGGTCTTATTACAACTTCATATCAATAAACCCCCCTTTAAAACATCCTTGACCGCAAGGATTAGGAACCACAAAGGTAGGGTATTGTTGTTGAAAAGCGTGAAGGGCTGTCCAAGAGGCTTCTTCGTTAGGTAAGCCCTTCCATTGAATCAATACTTCTGCAATCGTTCACTTTTGATGCTTCTTAACCCTTCGGTTTAGAATGCTCTCTGGCTCCATGGCTGGTGGCAACTCCGGAAATTCAACAGGAGGATGCCTAGGCTTTACAGTGGGGTCCTGACATAGCCTCAATAAGGGCTCGTTTGGTACATTGGAATTGTTTTTTATGGAAATGGAAATGGATATGGAGATGGATATGGACATAAGGTTTAAAAGTATGTTTGGTATGACATGGAAATGAGACCTCATTTTTATCTAAAAAGGCCAAAATGCCCGTATACTTTTTTTTTCCTGAAAAACGCCCTCTTCCTTCCTCTAGCATAACTTCCGACCACCCACCTAACCATACCTCAGGCAATCAAAACAATGAAGAAAAGCTCAAAAATTGAAACACAAATTTGCAAAACTTGGACACAAATCTGGGAAGTACAAATCACAAAAGCCAAATCAAAGCAAAACTTGAACACAAATCTGCAAAATCCATGAACATGTTATGACGAACAAAGTTGCAGATTTGGTTGGAGAATTTGATGAACAGCTGAAGACGAACACAATCTTGCCGTTGGTGATAGTGATGGGGGAGGAGAAATCAAAGACGAAGTCATTGTGCATAGTGGTCCTGCAAGACATCGATTTGCCTTCTTTGTCAGCTTAGGCTCACCGTCAAACTCCACCACTACTTTAAATCTGATGAGGGGTTCGTCGAAGATTGTCGCCGTTTGTCATCGGAGGTCGACGTCACAGGTTGCCGAAGGTCGTCGTCGTCGGTTGGTGGAGGTTGCCATTAGGCGGTGGTGGTCTTTGAAGAATCACCACCATCGTCTGCAACTTTCCGTGGTTTGCAACTCGTCCTTGCTTCAATCGTTGGCACCGCATCTTCACTGTGGTCGCTGGCGGTGAATTGAAAGGCGAAGGAATACAAGCAACGTCAAGCGTGGTCGAAGCATGTGGTGATAATTCAGAGAGGGCAACATGGGAAATAGGAAGATGGAATTACACATCTTAGCTTTTCAGATGGAACCCATTTTGGTGGAATTGAGGCATTTTGGCTTCCACATGGAATTAGAAAAATTTCCAATTCCATTGTACCAAACAAACAATCTGATGGAATTGAGGCTTAATTCCATTTCCACCACCCCATAATTCCACCGTACCAAATGGGCCCTAAGGAAACATGAAAAGTAGAATGGATTTTGGACTCAGATGGCAATGCTAGCTTATATGCAACAACTCCAACCTTCTCTATCACCTGATAAGGTCCATTTAACGTAGGAGCCAACTTTTGAGAAACCCTTGTCGCTGTAGAGATTTGCCTATAGGGCTTAAGCTTCAATAACACCCATTGCCCTACTTGAAACTCACGATATGTTCTATGCAAATCAGCTCTTTACTTCATCAAGTTTGCTGCTCAGTGCAAATGATGCTTTAAAAGTGCTAGAACTTCCTCTCTCACAGTGAAGCTACGATCCACCAGCTCTAATACTGAATTGTGGGGTAAATAAGGGGTGTGTAGTGGAGGTTGTTGCCCATAAAGTAACTCATATGGTGTAGCATTAGTGGCTGTGTGGTAAGTTGTATTGTACCACCACTCCGCATGTGAAATCCACTTAGCCCAATCCTTAAGCATCTCCCAACACATACATTGCAAATACGTCTTCAAACACCTATTAACCACTTCTGATTGTCCATCCGTTTGAGGATGATAGACTGTAGAAAGTTTTTGGTCCACACCCAACACACGAAGAAATTCCTTGCAAAAGCTACTAACAAAAAGAGAGTCACGATCACTCACAATTTCAGCCGGGGCACCATGGAGCTTGTAAAGTTGATCCATAAAATGTTATGCCAATGTAGATTCAAAAAAGGGATGAGCAAGGGGTATAACATGGGCATACTTGCTCATTCGGTCGATCACTACCCATATAGTATTCTTCCCTTGTGACTTAGGGGGACCTTTAATGAAGTCCATGGCAATCGACTCCCATACCCTACTAGGTATAGGCAAAGGCTGCAACAACCCCGGAGAAGCTATAGTCTCATACTTGCACCTAGAGCATGTGTCACATTGCTTAACATACTCCACCACATCACTCATCAACTTTTTCCACCAAAAGAGACCTTTAATTCGATGATAAGTAGCTTGTATCCGTGAATGTCCTCCTTGAGGGCTTGAATGGAGCCGCTCAAGAATATGCAACCAAAGAGCTTCTACCTTGCCTACAACCAATTTACCCTTTCTTCGCAAAAGAGTACCATCCTAAGTAAAGTGACTACACACTCCCTCATGTTGTTGCACCTTTTCAAGTAGAGAGCGAGTAAAGTCATCTACATGCCAACTATCCTTTACTTGCTGCAACAATTTTGGCGATGGAGTGCTATAAGTCATTTGTATTAATTGTTGCTTAGGAAGTCGAGAGAGTGCATTGGCTACCGAGTTATTCACCCCCTTTTTGTACACTGTCATAGTCAAAACCAGCAAGTTTTGCCACCCAAAACATTTGAAATGGTGTCTTAAGTTGCTGTCCCAACAGAAATTTAAGACTTCGCTGATCTGTGCGAATGAGAAATTTCCCCCTTTTCTAGGTATTGGTGCCAATGTAGCACTGCTAGCACCACTGCCATCAACTCCTTATCATGAACCGATAGATTTTGGTATCGTGGGGAAAGACCTTTGCTAAAGAATGCAAGAGGCTGCCCTTGTTGCATTAGAACAACACCTATTCCCACTCCACATGCATCAGACTCTACCACAAATTGCTTAGTGAAATCAGGCAGAATAAGGACTGGAGCTGAACTAATGCCTCCTTGAGGCGATGAAAGGCTTCACTAGCAGGTTTAGAACACACAAAGGCATTTCTTCTCAACAAAAGAGTCAAGGGTCGTGCAATAATACCATAACTCTTGATAGTAGCCAGCTAACCCAAAAACGCTCTCAACTGCTTGACTATAGTGGGTTGAGGCCAGCTTGCAACCGCTTGAATCTTCTTAGGATCGGTTGCTACTACACCATTTCCTATGATATGCCCTAGATATTCCACATTTGTAGCAGCAAAGGTACACTTGCTCTCCCGTACAAAATAGTGATGTTGTTGCAATGTGTATAAGTCTATCCTCAAGTGCTCCTGATGATGTGCAAGTAAAGCATTATAAATCAGTATATCATTGAAAAAGACTAGGATAAATTTTCTAAGAAAAGGACAAAAGATATCATCATAGCTCCCTGAAAAGTTGCCGGTGCATTTGTAAGACCGAATGGCATCACAAGCCAGTCATAGTGTACGGAGTGAGTCTTGAATGTAGTCTTGTACGCATCTTCTGGCACCATCCTAATTTGGTGACAACCTGCCCTCAAAGCAAGCTTTGTGAACCACCTAGCCTTGCTCAACTCATCAAACAAGTCTTCAATTAGAGGAATAGGGTATTGATTCTTAATCATTTTCTTGTTTAACTCCCTATAATCCACACACATACGCCAAGACCCATCCTTCTTTACAAGTACTATGGGAGTTGAAAATGGAGAGCAACTCTCCTGCACAACACTTGCCTCAAGTAACTCAGCCACCAGTTTCTCAATGACATCCTTGTATGGAGCTGTTCGCTACCGCAAGTGCACGGATCGCGTCAAGTAATAAAGTGATAAGTAAGATCGTTCCCTCGAGGATTTGAGTAACAAATTAGTCAAGCAATAGGCTTAGTGAGTTTGATTAAGTTGAGCCAAAACAAGTTGTTGAGTGTGGAAAAAGGAATTTCAAAAGATATTTTGATAAAAACTAAAAATTACTGAACAAAACTATGATTCTTGTGAATTCAATCAATTATAATAAGCCTAGGATTGTTCATTCCCTTTGTATTTCATAAACTTAATTTCCTTCCTCTCCAAGAATACTTTCATGGGAAATATATGTCAGTCTAAGGTTCACTAGCAATTGATTAAGCTCTCTCAAGTCATAACCAAATTTATATCCTCCATTAACATACACAATCTCTTGCTACAGTTAAGGGAAAATAATCATTATATAGCCACCTTAATTTGACAATGCTAGGTTAATAACTATATCTCTATGTTATTAACAAACCATCTATTTAATTCTTAAACTTCAAGTCTAGCACAATTCTACCCAAGTTCTACAATTAAATTAACTCTCTCAAGCTTGATCTAATTGAACAGATTATCCATAGTGCTGGCCAGTCATGAATATCAGCAAAAACAGGGGAGAATCAACATATATATACCATTAGATACTAAAAGAAAGAAGGAATCAAGTTTAATCCATACAAAGGTTCAGAAACAATCCTAGAATGAAAACCTTAGCTACCCATGTTAAAAAACGAATCACATATGTCAACATTCAGTGCAGCCATATTAGAATTACAAGGAGAAAAGGAATAAGTACAGAAAAACTAAGAGAAATGGAGTTGGAATCTCTTTCAATCTTCAATCCCACTTGATTTCCTTGAGAAAACCCCTCTCCTTTGCTTGGAAATGCTCCTTAGCTGCCTCACAAAACCTCTGAATGTCAAACTCCCCCTTTTGTTTCAGCATTTTTGCCTTTTAAATGACCTAGAAACAAAACGCACAGCTGCTGATTTCGCATTTTGGCTGTAGCCAGAAAACGGTGTCTTGCCTCTGTATGTCGTCTGGCTGCAGCCAGAAATGGCTTGGCTGCAGTCCAAAACTTTTCGGAGGTTTTCTGGCTGCAGCCAGCCAATTTTTTGGCTGCAGCCACGCATTTGTCTTCAATTCTTTTAGCTTTTTCAATGATGCAATGGTGTTTTGCTTTTCTTCCCAACTTCTTAATCAATGATTTGTGCTTCCATTAGTTCTTTGTGCATCTCAATTGTGATCCTATCAACACAAGAAAGTCTATACAAATCAAAGGGTGATGTATGATAGCAAAATACTCACATTTAATCAAAGAATTATTCTCTTTTTAACCAAACACTCATTGGACACATTTCCTTCACACTTCAATCCTCATTAACCCATTAATCAATCGCGTGTGATAAATTGAGTGTAAATGTGCCATTTTAATATGCATTTCACAAAGTTAACACACCCCCAAACTTAAACTTTTACTTGTCCTTGAGTAAATCAAGTTGAACAGTGAAAGAGCTAGATTAAATAACCATTAACTCAGTACACATGCATGATGATTTCCTCATTGGTTGCTCAAGATGTTATATTCAATAGGAACACAATGAAATATAAAAGAATGCAAGATTTACAACTTAAAGCATCCTTCCTAACAATTTTCAAAATGTGTGTGTGAGGAGAGTTAAAGAACAAGTTTTCCTGTAAATGTCAAGATCAAATGTAGCCATTAAGCATGTAAAAATCAACCTTAGTCTCAGGTCTTCATATACCTACATTCTCCTCTCCTTCCATTAATAAACAATTTCACACTATTTCAGCATCAATAGGACTTTATAAGCTTGTGATTTGGCCATTGTTCATGTTTATTGGAAGAATGGGGCAACAAAGAAGATTCAAATCTCTAGAGAATAATGACCATACACACTTCCTCTCTTTGTTTTACACATAATTCTCTCTCAAGAAACAAAGCACTTATCCACATTTGTCCTCCTCATCTGCTCAAAAAATTATATAAAACAAGAAACTCAGAAAATATGCAAAGATAAACACCTTATAGATTTAAAATATGTTTTTCAAGAATTTCTAAGTGTGAGTGTGTGTACGGAGTCAACATGTATTCCTTTTGCAGTTGTCAAAGTTATAAGCCACATGTCAAGTCATATACCCCTATTCAAACGATCAATTACATCATTATCTAATTTCTTCCCCTCTTCTAATTTAATCCAATTAACTTAAAAATCAAAGGGACTTTTCGGCTTGTAACGGGGCCAGGGGTTAAGGTATTTATAAGAAAAGGCAAAATGATACTCAACAAATACCTCAAGATAGATGATAATCAAAACAAAAAAACAAAAAAAAAAAGAAGGGAAAAAATATAAAAAAAAACAACAAAAAGAAAAACAAAAAAATAAAATTTAAAAAAAAGAAAAAAAGAAAGGAAAAAAAGAAAGGAAAAAAAACAAAAAAAAAAGAAAACAAAAAAAATAATAAAAAAAACAAAGAATGAAAAAAAAAAACCAAAAAACAAAAAACAAAAAAAAATAAAAAATAAAAAAAAATTAAATAAAGAAGTAAAAAAAGAAAATACAAAAAAAAGAAGAAAAAAAACACAAAAATAAAAAAAAATAAAAATAAAAAAAAACAAAAACAAAAAAAAAAATAAAAACACAACAAAAACAACAAAGTCAACAAAAAAACAAAAAAAATTGAATTCTGGGCTGCAGACAGAACACATTATCTATTAAAAAAAATAACAAAAAAAAAAAAGAAAAGAAAAATAACAAAAAAAAAAGCAAAAAACAAAAAAAGAAAAAAAACACAAAAAAAAAAGAAAAAAAAAAATGGCTGCCCTATTCCTCTTTCTTCCCTCTCTCATCTCTGTTTCAATTTTTTTTGTTCCTCTTTGGCTGCTTTCATTCCCCTCACACAAGAACCCTAAAGCCCGTCCTCTCTCTCAATCGTTCACCATTCCGTCCAGCTCGCAACCGCTGCTCACCTACCGTACACCGTCACTCGTCCGCCGTCCCCGATTCTTCATCGTCCCATCCACACACATACCACCGACCCACTCACTAGAGATCCGTTTCTCCCCCTCCTAGCGGCAGCTCCATTTCCTCCTTCCATAGACCTCAAGAACCCATCACTTCCCCCCACCTCCACACCGTCACACCCTTTTCCTCTCTGTGTCGTTCTCGGTGTTCAGAACCGTCACCCCCTCCATCTGCTGACAGCTGAAGTTGCAGAACCGTCACAAATTAGATCTCTCACAGTTTCTCACGACACCATTTTCCCCTTTGTTCTCTCCCATTTTCACGTTGAGGTACATCTCATATAGTTATCCATTTTTGTGTTGAATCTTATTTGGGTTGAGAGTATACTTAGGCTGGAACTGATGAATGTTTTGTGTTGAAAGTAACTCATAATATGTTTAGAAGGTTCTGTGATTAATATTACCTGATGAAGCATGTTTCCCTTAGGATGGAATTAATGAGTTGTGAGGAAAGGTTTAGCAAGCATTCATTTTGCTTATTTGGGTAAGTTTTGAAGTGAAAGGGTAGGAGAGCTTCTAGTCTTGAATTGCTATGTATATGCTTGAGTATCTTGAGAATTGATCAACATTCTTGCATTCTGAAATTTGTAATTGTTATGGGCTTAATGCATATGTCTCTTTGTAAATTAACCATCAATTTGGTTTTCAATTTTCCAATGCAACCCATAGAATCTATCTTACCTATTTAGTGCAAGTTTCAGAATTGCATTTGTCCATCTCCGTTTTCACCTAGATTTTGATCATTTTTCAACTTGAAAATGTGTCTCTTGAGTACATGCTGAATGTTTTTCAAGTTGCACCTATGTTCTCTTGATTTTGAAAATGTTGTTCTCTGAAATTCTCAAGATTGTCAGAATTAAGCTTGAATTTAGAATGTGGTTTGAGGATTAGTGATTATCTAGTAAGTCTTGAAATTGTTGAATTATTGTCACATAGGTGATGGGTTCATAGTTTTCCAGATGCTTTTGGGACTTATAAAGGCAGTGAGGATAGGTTTAGGTGTAGAATTCTGCTGGCAGTGTGGTATTAAGTAGATGTCAAGTTTGGGGGGAGTCTCTTGCCTTAGTTTAAGACTTTCTTTTCTTAGTACTTTGTTTCTTGCCCCATTATTGGGGTTGTATGCTTGTTTTTCCATGGGAATAATTGCTTGCTGGCTGTGGTGGGCTGTTTTTCTTCTTATTTGCAGAAAAAAAAGAGGCTACTTGAATGAGGCTACTAGGAAAGATTGGTCTTCCAAGTTGGATGATGTTTTGTGGGCTTATTGAACGGCTTATAAAACGCCTATTGGTATGTCTCCATATCGCTTGGTGTTTGGAAAAGTATGCCATCTGCCGGTGGAATTGGAACATGGGGCCTATTGGGCTATCGAGAAGCTAAATTTTGATCCGCGAGCTGTGGGAGAAAAGAGGCTACTTCAACTCAATGAGTTAGATGAAATTCGCTTAAATGCTTATGAGAGTGCAAGGATTTACAAAGAAAAGACAAAGAGGGACCATGACAGCAAAATCATTCCTAAGAGCTTTGAATCTGGTCAAACTGTTCTTCTTTATAACTCCAAACTAAGGCTCTTTCCCGGAAAGCTCAAGTCTCGATGGTCTGGGCCCTTTAAGGTGGTTCAAGCATAAAATATGGTGATGTGGAGCTGGAGAATGATAAGGGGGAGAGATTCAAGGCTAATGGTCAACGGTTGAAGCACTATTGGGGAGGAGATGTGGATAGGCTGGTATCCACCATCTACTTATCAAATGAAGAGTGACTAAAGTGAAAAGTCAAGCTAAAGACTATAAACTAAACGCTTCTTGGGAGGCAACCCAAGTTCTGAACTTAATCTCTTTAGTTTCTTTGATTTTAGTATAATTTGGTAGGTTTACGTTTGGTCTTTTAACTTTTGTAGGAAGAAAGGGACTCCAAGCTGAAAGCAGTCGAGAGCAAGAGGATTGCAAGGCGAGGGGTGGCATTTGGTTTGGATAGGCATGATGCAAAAGAGAAAATTGTTCCCAGGCCTCTCTTGCAAGAGCGAGAATTCCCATTCGTTGCTTGTTGTAAGTTTTACGACATTGCAACAAGGACATACAAAATGGGGAAGCTCATGGACACCAAGAGAGACGGCAATTTACAAATAGTCCATGAGTTTTATGCTCAAGCTTGTGTTCGAAATGTTTGGAGATTTCCTCTTCGTGGAGTTGATATTGACTTCCAACTCAGTGCTTTCAGACAGTATTTGAATTTGCCCTTTGTGGAGGAGTGCAAATACAAATACTATAAAAGCAATGATGATGAGGTTCTTGAAGATGAGATCTCTAAGCTGTTGGATTCTGAAGGGGAAATCTCATGGCAATGCCCAACTGAGCGCAAGAAGTACTTGAGTCGCATTCGGTTATCAGTGGAGGCCCGCATATGGATGCATTTTGGGAAGGATTATTTTTGGCCCTCGTATAACCGCAGTCGCATCACACGGGATCAAGCCCTTGTCATATTTCTCCTTATGAAGAAGCAACCAGTGGACATTGGCCATCTTATTTTTAAATCACTACAAGACCATGTTCTTGATCAGACCTGTGGGCTCATGCTCCCACACCTGATATCAGCCTTTTGCATTGCCAAAGGAGTTGCAGCAATCCCAACAGATGTTTCATTTAAACCTGTCCCAAAATTTCAGTACACCAACATCAAGCCAAAACCTACCCAACCTCTACCAACCCCACCTCCACTTGAGCACACACACATGGATGTTCAGGCTTCACTACCTGAGCATGGTGAGCCATCCTCCTCCTCTCAACCTCAACCGACCATGTATGACATTTTCTCCATGATGCAGAACCTAACTGACACCGTTGGCCAATGCCTCACTACTCTGCATAACCAAGAGGCTCGATTGATTAGAATAGAGGAATATATGGCTCAGCAAGCTCAGCGAGGTGCCCAATATGCTGGTGCGGATGATGGTGCCGCTGCTGGTGGGACTGGGGAGGAGAATTTTCTGGCTGATACTCACATGGTTTAGCTACATTTCATGTTTGTGTCCTAGGTTGTAGACTCTTTCTGTTTTTGAGACTTGACTTGGAATTTTTGTCTAACTTTGCCTGTTTGTTTTGCACTTGACCTCTGTATCTGTTTTTGAGAACCATCTACTTTGGTGATGACTGTTATGTAGTGGACATTTTTATGCTTATCTCTTGCTACTATATCGTATATGACTGCTATATTCATTTCTGACAGTGAGGACACTGCATATCTTCAGTTTGGGGGTGATAGTTTTGATGATTTGTGTGTCTAGTTGACAAAGATTTCAAGTGCATAAACTTTGACTATTTCATGGAGAAAAGGTCATGCATGGTCGGTTGAGGTTGAGAGGAGGAGGATGGCTCACCATGCTCAGGTAGTGAAGCCTGAACATCCATGTGTGTGTGCTCAAGTGGAGGTGGGGTTGGTAGAGGTTGGGTAGGTTTTGGCTTGATGTTGGTGTACTGAAATTTTGGGACAGGTTTAAATGAAACATCTGTTGGGATTGCTGCAACTCCTTTGGCAATGCAAAAGGCTGATATCAGGTGTGGGAGCATGAGCCCACAGGTCTGATCAAGAACATGGTCTTGTAGTGATTTAAAAATAAGATGGCCAATGTCCACTGGTTGCTTCTTCATAAGGAGAAATATGACAAGGGCTTGATCCCGTGTGATGCGACTGCGGTTATACGAGGGCCAAAAATAATCCTTCCCAAAATGCATCCATATGCGGGCCTCCACTGATAACCGAATGCGACTCAAGTACTTCTTGCGCTCAGTTGGGCATTGCCATGAGATTTCCCCTTCAGAATCCAACAGCTTAGAGATCTCATCTTCAAGAACCTCATCATCATTGCTTTTATAGTATTTGTATTTGCACTCCTCCACAAAGGGCAAATTCAAATACTGTCTGAAAGCACTGAGTTGGAAGTCAATATCAACTCCACGAAGAGGAAATCTCCAAACATTTCGAACACAAGCTTGAGCATAAAACTCATGGACTATTTGTAAATTGCCGTCTCTCTTGGTGTCCATGAGCTTCCCCATTTTGTATGTCCTTGTTGCAATGTCGTAAAACTTACAACAAGCAACGAATGGGAATTCTCGCTCTTGCAAGAGAGGCCTGGGAACAATTTTCTCTTTTGCATCATGCCTATCCAAACCAAATGCCACCCCTCGCCTTGCAATCCTCTTGCTCTCGACTGCTTTCAGCTTGGAGTCCCTTTCTTCCTACAAAAGTTAAAAGACCAAACGTAAACCTACCAAATTATACTAAAATCAAAGAAACTAAAGAGATTAAGTTCAGAACTTGGGTTGCCTCCCAAGAAGCGTTTAGTTTATAGTCTTTAGCTTGACTTTTCACTTTAGTCACTCTTCATTTGATAAGTAGATGGTGGATACCAGCCTATCCACATCTCCTCCCCAATAGTGCTTCAACCGTTGACCATTAGCCTTGAATCTCTCCCCCTTATCATTCTCCAGCTCCACATCACCATATTTTATGCTTGAACCACCTTAAAGGGCCCAGACCATCGAGACTTGAGCTTTCCGGGAAAGAGCCTTAGTTTGGAGTTATAAAGAAGAACAGTTTGACCAGATTCAAAGCTCTTAGGAATGATTTTGCTGTCATGGTCCCTCTTTGTCTTTTCTTTGTAAATCCTTGCACTCTCATAAGCATTTAAGCGAATTTCATCTAACTCATTGAGTTGAAGTAGCCTCTTTTCTCCCACAGCTCGCGGATCAAAATTTAGCTTCTCGATAGCCCAATAGGCCCCATGTTCCAATTCCACCGGCAGATGGCATACTTTTCCAAACACCAAGCGATATGGAGACATACCAATAGGCGTTTTATAAGTCGTTCAATAAGCCCACAAAGCATCATCCAACTTGGAAGACCAATCTTTCCTAGTAGCCTCATTCAAGTAGCCTCTTTTTTTTTTGCAAATAAGAAGAAAAACAGCCCACCACAGCCAGCAAGCAATTATTCCCATGGAAAAACAAGCATACAACCCCAATAATGGGGCAAGAAACAAAGTACTAAGAAAAGAAAGTCTTAAACTAAGGCAAGAGACTCCCCCCAAACTTGACATCTACTTAATACCACACTGCCAGCAGAATTCTACACCTAAACCTATCCTTACTGCCTTTATAAGTCCCAAAGGCATCTGGAAAACTATGAACCCATCACCTATGTGACAATAATTCAGCAATTTCAAGACTTACTAGGTAATCACTAATCCTTAAACCACATTCTAAATTCAAGCTTAATTCTGACAATAGACTTGCTAGTGTTGAGCTTCCGATAATCCATACACACCCGCCAACCAGTCACCGTGCGAGTGGGAATTAGTTCATTTTGGGTGTTAGCCACTACAGTCATGCCACCCTTCTTAGGGACACATTGGACTGGGCTCACCTATGAACTATCAGAGATAGGGTACACAATTCCAGCGGAGAGCCATTTAAGGATTTCTTTCTTGACCACTTCTTTCATGATTGGATTCAATCGCCTTTGATGCTCAATAGAAGTTTTATGATCATCTTCTAACAAGATTTTGTGCATACACATCGAAGGACTAATTCCCTTAATATCCGCTATTGTCCAACCTATGGCCTGCTTGTGTTATTTCAAAACTCGGAGGAGCTTCTCTTCTTGCAAAGTCGAAAGATCAGAAGATACAATCACCGGCAGAGTGTTGGCATCCCCCAAGTAAGCATACTTGAGATGAGATGGTAAAGGCTTTAACTCAAGAGATGGTGGAACTTCAATAGAGGGTTTCAAAGGAGTACTCAATGCCTCAGCCACCTCAAGTGGCTCAAAATTCCTTGGTCTTGAGTGAGGGAATGCTTCCATACGAAAAAGGTTTTCAATAGCTTCTTCATCAAATTCATCCAAACTTTTCTCCCCAATTAGAAATGCCTCTAAAGGGTCTTTGATCATAGGAGCATATGACTCTTGAGGAACGAGTGAGTTCAATATATCCACAAATAAGCATTGAGCTGAATCATGGAACTTCAAGGCTTTTGGCATGTTAAAGATCACTTTTTCATCGTCCACCCTTAAAGTGATTTCGCCCTTTTCCACATCAATAAGAGTCCTTGCTGTGGCTAAGAATGGACGACCTAGAATGAGCGGGATTTTCCAATCAACCTCACAATCAAGCACCACGAAGTCTACGGGGAAGATGAACTTGTCTACTTTCACCAGGACATCTTCAATGATTCCTCTAGGTTTAGAAATACTCTGAT
Organism: Inga laurina; assembly: GCA_963855925.1. Lineage (NCBI taxonomy): Eukaryota > Viridiplantae > Streptophyta > Magnoliopsida > Fabales > Fabaceae > Inga > Inga laurina. The sequence goes on from OY979705.1 coordinate 52,660,438, forward strand.
CAACAAATAGAAGGGTCACTGTGGTAGGCCTTGGCTCTCCCAACCCCAATTGGTTAAAAACAGCTAAGGGCATCACGTTGATGCTAGCACCTAAGTCACATAGAGCTTTCCCATTGAAGTTCGTTCCAATATTGCAAGGAATATAGAAACTCCCCGGATCCTTCAACTTGGTGGGTAACTTCCTTTGGATCACGGCACTACATTCTTCAGTTAATGCCATAGTTTCAAATTCATTAAATCGCCTCTTTTTGGACAACACATTTTAGGAACTTGGCATATTTAGTCATCTTGGACAACACATCCTTTAGGAACTTGGCATATTTAGGCATACCCTCTAAAGCTTCGGCAAATGGCAGTGGAGGTATGATAGAGGAGGTGGTTAGTTTGCTCTTCTTTTCATTATTCAGCTCTTGTTCCCTCTTCTTACTCTTGCTAACATCATCCAACCCTCCCTCAGTTTGCTTTCTCTTCTTAGTTTCATCGTCTTCCACCATATTTTCTTGAGTCATGACTTCTTCCTCTTCAATCTCAATGTCCACTTGCTCATCTTGCTTTGGTCCAGTTGTGCTCAAGTTAGGCATGTTCGGAAGCACCTTACCACTTCTCAAATGAATGGCCTTGCATTCTTCTTTTCCACCCCGCTTTGGATTAGGGATGGTGTCACTTAGGAGACCATTTTGAGCCATGGCATTTACTTATATTGCTAATTGTCCCACTTGAACTTCAAGGTTCTTAATAGCAGATTCATGAAGAGAAAAGGTAGCCTTACTCTCACCCCTTGAAGATTCCACTTCTGATAAGATACAGGCCAACATCTTGTCCGTCTTAGATTCTTCTTCTTTTGCAGGAGCTTGCCTTGATGGCATTGGAAAACCCGGAATGTGCCATTTTGATATGCATTTCACAAAGTTAACAGGAGCTGGATATCGATATGGTTTCAGGGATATCGGATTTGTGCCCTCCTCTAAGATAATGGGGTGATTATGGCCCTCTCTAAAAGGTGGGAGGCTCTTAGGCTCATCGAAGACATCTTGAAAAGCCCTTAGGACTTCCTGAATTTCTGCTAGCAGATGAGGATCAACGTCCTTAATGGCAAAACAACTCATCTTATCACCTTGAACTTCAACCAGCTGCATCAGATATAATTGCTCCTCTTTGAGGCAGCTTGCTTCCACCCTCTTTGGTGCTACAATCTTTAGAGAATGAGGAATATTAGCCTGCAGTTTCACTAGTTGGCCATCCTTACAAAAATACATGGATAATGACTCATAATCCCAAAAAGCATTCCTTATGTTGTTTAGCCATTGCAAACCCAGCACCATGTCATATGTATGCAAGTCAATAATCCGCAGATCAAAGATGAATTCCAAACTGTGCATTTTCCATCGGAACCCATGCCAAACCCCATAAACCTTTAGCTTACCGCCACCTGCTATCTCAACATATGATGGAGGTGTTTCTTGAGTCTGCCATCCAAGTTTAATGGTTGTGTCCTAGTTTAAAAAATCATATGTGCTCCCACTGTCGATTAGGATTTGTAGGAGTTTCCCGACAGCACCCAAGACTCTCATGGACTCAACATGGTCTGTACCTTCAATCGCATATAGAGAAATACTGGGCTGCTCTGTTTCTTGAGCAACGTCAGCGTCTAGAATTTTAGAGGCAGCCTCGGTCCTGTCACCTTCGTCATCTAACAAAACTAAATGGAGTTTTATTTTCTGCCGTTGAGGCCACTTGTGATCTCTTGAGAATTTCCCATGACAAAAGAAACAGAGATTATTGGCTCGGTGCTCTGCTTCTTCCTTTGCAGCCCTTACTGGACATGTAATGGTCTTGGGGACGAAACTGGAATTTGGCGTTTTTAATGTGGTGTTTTGGTCTTTTCGCTGGTACCCAGTAGAAAAAGAAGCATTCTTGATCGAGTTCGACGTGTTAGCGACAGAGGAAGCCAATGAACTAACCGAAAATTGGCTCTGGTGTCGATTTGAGTTGTTTTTGGCGTTTCTGCGATTGACACCGATCTCCTGTACTCGTGCCAGCCGTAGTGCCTCCAACAATGTTTTGGGGTTGAACAGACGGACTGAATTGGCAATCTCGTCTTTTAAGGCACCGATGTATGCGTCGACTAGATACTCTTCCTGTAGATTCAGTTTCGTTGTGACTGAGTCAAATCGCACGTTGAATTTGGCCAGGGAAGACGTTTGCCGAAGGTGCGTCAGGTCTACCATCGGCGTCTCACATGGCTGACTGAATGCGATTTTTAACATCTTATATTTAGCCCAGGTCGGTCGACAATCCTGCCAGCGATGCTCTGTCGCGACATGCCATTGGAAACTGTCATTGTCCAAATTTAGAGAAGTCATATTGACTTTTACTTCCTCCGGCGTGCGGTCTAGTGCAAAGTACCGTTCTGCCTTCAGAATCCAGGTTTGTATATCCTTGCCGGAGTATCTAGGAAATTCCGTCTTGGTAAACTGAGTTGGTCTGTGATACCCGCCCCTGCCATTTCCTCGATTTGAGTCTTCTTGAAATCTATGGTGTCTGTTCGGTGGGTTTCTTGGCGCCACTGCCAAGGTTCTCATTTCTTGCGTGAGATTCTCCAAATCTTGCTGCATTCTTTGTTGAATATCTTGCACAAGCGTTTCCAAATTCTGCTGCATCCCATGTTGAACTAATTGAAGTTCTTCTCTGAAACCTTGAACAGCATCATGAAGGTCGTTGACAGTTTCAAATCGTTGTTCCATAGCTTGTAGCCTTTCTTCCATAATTCTTACATTTTCTTGTAATCTTGTCTCTACCATTTAGTCAGAAGCGAAAGGCCAATAACCTGAGCCAAGGACTGAGAAGCTCTGATACCACTGATAGTCTAGTGTAATCTAAATCTTTTAGATTTGGGGATTAGGGTAGAAGAGAAGAAGTCAGAAGGTTGAAGAAGAGAATTTAGAGGAATTAGAGAGAAGATAGAGAACGAGAGGTATGCTGAATAATACTCTGGGTTTTCATTTCACTTCCAAAAACTAAACTGACAGTAATACAATCTGCCACATATATAGGCGGTTGGGACAGAACAGTACCAGCGGGGTTAAGGGTCACTAATAAGGCTTATTAGTTAATTAGACACAGGTAAGGCCATGTTTGGCTAATGCCGCTCTTAAACGGCTAGTGTCAGTAATGGTTAGTCCTGCTCGTCTAATTAACCACTCTAACTAACTTTAAAAAAGGGTCTTGTTACAACATCATATCATGTTCTTAGCAATTCAGCCGTAGTTTTCCATAAACAAAATATTCAATTTGCAGCTACTTTTTTATGTGATATCATATATAGAATATTTGCTAAGTTTTATTATGCTTTCCATTAATTTTGATCTCAAACAGATACCTTATGTATGTAGTTTGAATACCATCCAAATGTTGCACATTTACATTGTAATTTTGTCCTTGTTAGAAAGTGCTTTTCAATTATAATAATTTATTACCGTTTTATTTTGACATATCTATTGATGTTATTTTTATTGTCTTATGCGCTTGTAACTATGCTACTAATGTTTATCCATCTTCAGTCAGATATGATTTAAGTTATTGATTCCTCAATCTAAATTTAGAGTATGAATAATTACTCAAGTTGGATGATCCTTTACAGAGTATCGGAGGTTTCTCCTGCAACCTGATAGTCGCCAAAGAATCATCAACAAAATGTATAATTTTTTTATATTGTTATACTTTGGTCATATATTGCATGATGGGGAAAAATCATATACCACACTTCACTAGGGTTCTCTCATTTGTCATGTCAAAATAAGTCCATAACCAACTTAAGATTAATGCTCAAAATTATGAGGAACTCTAAAACATGATTTTCGTTATGATTATTGAATTGTGTTTTTGTCATGCATTATGTTGTTTTGAACTTATTTTTAATTTAATGTTTTCTAAGTTGTTCCCCCGATTGGATATTTGGGAGATTTCTTAATATATTTATTGTCATGTGTTTTTTCCACTTATATTTTGCTTTTGGTTTGGTGTAGTTAGAGGATTTCTTATTGTACGCTTTTTTATTGTGGAGAGGAGAGCACTTAAGATGCAAGCGAGATAATCTCTTCCAATTAGGAAATTCCTTTTATGGTATCCATGCATAACTCTAACTGAACTTGATGCGGTCATGCTAGTGTTTTGCTCTTTGGTCTTTTTGGTGTGAAAATGGACAGGAAATGCTATATTTCTAGAAAGTAAAAATAGCATGTGATACTATCATGATTTATATTTCTTATCAAAATCTATATTCTTTGTTCTTCTTTTGGAAAATGTGAAGTACTTGAGTGGTTGATTATGACCATGCTTGTTATTTCGACTGTCTAATGCTATATGCTTTCCAATGACTAATAGTGATTAAACTGGTGTTATTCGTCTTATAGATTGGAAACATTAAGAAGGCATTTTCCTTGTTGTGGCCAAGAGGGATTGGATGAACTTCGTAGAATTGCTGCAAGATTTGAGGAGACGATCTATCACTCAGCAACAAGCCAGGTAGGGTCATCAGAGCTTTACTTCTGAGAGCCCTTTTGATGGATCATTATCATCTGAGTAGATGAATTATGATGGAAAGTTGAGCAGTATTTGAACTTCGTCTGGTGGTATCAAGGATTGCCAAGTTTTCTTATATCTCTTAATTTTCCTAATTTCAGAGTGATTATCTTCGGAAAATATCCTTGAAGATGCTGTCAATGGAAACTAGGGGCCATAACACCATAGCAAACTCTATGCCATCAAGCTTTGGTTACAATGGGGATGGACCTTCAGATACAGGTATTTGCATTCAAAAGCTTCATGGTTTGATCTGTTTGCTTTAAATAACCTATGTAAGGTTTTGCTTTAAATAACCTATGTAAGATCATAAACTTGTACTTTCGTAATTTTCTTTTTGGTAGTAGAGCCCTTTGATACTTTGGTATGTGAATAGAGATTTGGATCTCCTCAATTGAGCTCACTCAGTTAAGCCTCAATTGAGGGTCATTAACTCTTAGATGGTGATTTATCAATGTTGAGGGAGGATTTATAATTTAATATTTTTATTTATTTTTTAAAATAAATTTATAAGAGATGAGCCTAGAGCAACGGTAGAGGTTGTTGGCATGTTACTAAGAAGTCACATATTCAAATCCTGAAAACAGCGTCTTCGGTTGTTTGGGCAAGTCTATATACCTGAGCCGATCTAGTGGAAGTCTTGTGCATTGTTTAAAATAAATTTGTAACTCCCCTCTCAACATCGTTAGATTATAATTTAAAGATCGTTTGGAAAATATATAGTATATATTTTAGATGAAGTTAAAAGATACTCCTCAAATACTGCAGGAAGGCGGTCTATAAGAAAGAGGAAGCAACCACAATGGCTGGCTGACTTTGTCACTTATAGGTAGATAGCTCTATTTTCAGATGCTCATTTCCTCAGGCCATTGCAAATAATGGGGACCACCAAATGTTATGTACAAGCCATTATTTCTTTGCTTTCGACAGATAGTCCAAGCCACTATTTGGATGATAGTGTTCTTTGTGTGTGTACTCTGTATTGTATCGTTTTGCAATATTGGCTTATAAGGCCTCTCCGTGTAATAAGAAATAATGCTTGCATATGAATTGGAGTGGCTTCTCCGAAATGTTATGCTGATGATTTTACTTCTCAACCTTCACCTTTTAACGGCCTCAATCCAAGTTGGCCGAAAGAGTAAATGTCTGATCAAAATTCTTCTTGCGCTGAGAATCCTTTATATATGGATGATGATTTTTGGTTTTTCACAGAAAATCAAAATAGTTGGAGAATAAAAAAAACGTAATATAAAGCAAAAATGATAAATAAGCCCCTCCAATTTGCTTAATCGTAGATAAGTTGTAAGAGACCTGAGTATTATTGTATTATTTTGTGTCTAAAAAGAATCATAAAAATAATTTTAGACTTGTTTGATTCTATTATCTACTTTTATGTTCTAAGAACAATGCTGCAAAATAATTTTCAGAACAAATTTTAGAAATGAAAAATTAAAAAAAAAAAAAAAATCTGTTTGATTTCATTTTGAGAAACATACCTAAAATAGTGAAGTGAATGGTAAAGGGTAGTTTTGCTTTATTAGTCTAATTGTCATTTATGAAAGGGTTAAGGTGCATCCAGGGCCTTGAAGTATTTTGTAGTGTACTCAATAGTCAAAAGTATTTTTTTGCGTATCTACCACCCTGAAGTATCTTTTTTAAGTGCATCTAGTGCCGTAGATTATCTTTTTAGGGTATCTAACATCCTAAAGTATTTTAAAGTATATCCAATACCTTAAATTATCTAAATTGTTAAGTGCAAAATTGCATAAAAAAAATACTTTAAGGTGATCAATACACCTAAAAAAATGCTTCAACAAAATGCTTTAGGATATTGGATGCATATAGGGTGCTGGATGCATCTTAACCCCTTATGAAAATACAATATTCTCGACATCTTTTCTAGTTTTTTAAAACAAAGAAACATCAAAAAGATGTTTTTTTTTTGTTTCAGAGCAAATTTTAATTTTTTTTATTACTTTTTAAACTTTATAATAATTGCATATCTTCAAATTTTCATTGGTAAGGGGGTAATTTTGCCCTGAAAGTTTGTCGATGGGAAATTTTACTCCAGAAGTGTCGAAAAGGGAGCAATTTTACCCTGGCCATTATCTTAATAAATTTTAACCGTTAGTTGACCAAATATGCTGAGCTGATAGTCCACATGGCATTCACATCATTTATGATAGGGTGTAAATTTGCCATGGAATGGAAGTCCATGTGTCAACTACTTCATTTTCTTTTAAAGTTAAATTTAAAATTTTCGGAGTAAATTTGCACCTTAACAAAAATGGCGTGGATGACATGTTGACTACTATCTCAGCATATTTAGTCAACTAATGGTCAAAATTAACCATGATAACGGCCAGGGCAAAATTATCCCCCAAAAAACTTACAGTACAAAATTGCTTCTTGGTGAAAACTTTCAGGACAAAATTACCCCTTAACCCAACTTTTATTGACAATCTCTCTTATAAGGATTACATGAAGATATGCCAAATTTCAAAGAAACTCAAATTTGTCCTTCGGCTCTTAACTAGTGACAGAGCCCACAAGTCAATAGAGGATGAGTGTGAATAGCGTAGATGAAAACGGTTGTTGAGGACAACAAATATGTAAAAATTGTTACGTTTTTAACAAAAATACCCTTATTCATGAGGACACAGGGAATAAGAGAAAGAATAAAAAAATTATTATAAAGATTGTCTCTTATAAAAAGAAATGGAGAGAGTATGATTTTTTTGTTATGCTCAAAAGCTCTCTAGTGTTTTATATCATAAAACTTTGATATAAATTGGGCGTACTTAGAGTGTTATCGTTTATCTCTAAATATCTATACTAATCAAATCACAATATTAGCATAATTATAGACGCACAAGAAATATACCATAAATATGAGAAAAAATAAGAAGTGATAATATAGGAAGAGTAATCATATCCACAGCTAAACTCCTCATGTCTATACATAGTATTCTACATATCCCTGGCTCAACCAACGGACCTCTTCTTCAACAAAAGACGCATCGTCACGGTTTAGCAATAACAAAGTGAATAATTGGGGAATAGCATGGTTATAGACCCATGCTTTTCTATTATTTATATTTTAACTCTAGCCCAATCTATCAAAGGTGGATCATGTTATTTTCCAACATTGATATTAGGGAACTTTTGTCTACAGTTGTCCATTACAATATTGTATGATATTAACTACTTTTCATTAAAAATAACAAATAAGAAATAATTAGAAATAACAAATAATATATACATTCAAAAATAAAAATTTTTTAATTACTCCTTCAATCCTAAGCATATGAGCTAATTGAGGGTTGATTTTGGTCTTAGTGCTTGTTTAGGAAACAACCAAATCATAGTTTCAGAAGCTCTCTTCTGCAAGCCAAAAACAAAACACCTCTTACGTACTTAGCGTGTGTTTGGATTAGTTTTTGGAGAATAACTTCTGCGATTTACGAAGTAAGTATATGAGAAGAGTTTTGTCTCGACTAGCGAAAAAAGACATTTGAAACAACGGTTTTAATGGTTTCCAAACACTCCCTCTAATTAAACACTTCGTAAATCATAAAAACACTTTTAAAAAGCTAAAACAAACAAGCACTTAATGTTGGACCTCAATCTAATTAAGCTCCCATATTACTCACTTTTCCCTCAAACTACTCCTATTCATAATTCTTCAACAATAGTAACAATCCAATTCAAATAATTACAAGAAATTACCCAAGATTATTTTATAGAGATTATGTTATATTTGTTAGAATTAACTAATCTATCTAACTTATTTAATGTCCTCACATCACATCAGTTAATAGGTCACCTTAAACACCCGAGGAGTATTTATTAATTTACTAATTACTAAATTTAAAATTAATTTTGTTATTATAAAGTATGTTTGTTTGGGCGTTACGATTGTTTATAAGTTGCTTTTACGTAAATCGAGACACAACTTCTCTCACATACTTATTTCGTATACCGTAAATCACTATTTAAAAACAACTTATAAACAATCGAATCGCTAAAATAAACATACCTTATATCATTTTGCGAGCTTTTAGTGAGTCTAATTCTTATGATCAATCATATGCGAGTCGTGAGGATCTAATTCTAACGGTTTCTTTTGTATCAAGGCAACTGCGGTCTACGGCGGCTATAATACAAAGCACTTTTCCTTTCGCTCCGCTTTCTCATCAATCGATGTACCTCACTCGTCGACTCGCATCATCATCGTCGTCGTTACTTCCAGTAACCCTACTTTTCTTCTATTCCTCTGTCTTTCTAATTTAATGTTGTTTTCTTTGGGAGACATCAAATATTTCTCTGATTCGTTATAACACACTTTTTATAGTACCCATTAGCACTGATCAAGTGAACCTCTTTACGTTTAGTGATGGCAGGCATATGGGAAATATTTCCCTCTTTGAAAGAATTTGAAAGTGTTGGGGAACTATTTTTAGTTCTTTAGACGATAGATTATCAAGTCTTACCTTTTTTAACGAAATTGAAACATAATTAAAAAAACGAGTTTGGGGTATGATGCATTGGGAATAGTACTAGGTAAGAGCCCTCAAAGATGAGGACGGGGAATTTCATGTTTCACATCATAGTAATTGATCACTTGATTTGAGGAATTTGCTTAAACATGAACCCGACCGGAAATTAGGTGCCCTTTTTATGGGTTTTGGTTTTTCACAAGAGAGTATTTATGATCTTAAGTCCATAATTTTCATAATAAACCAGTAGTTTCTATTGACTTGTTAGCAAGCACCTGCTCAATATATATGTTTGATTTCATTTAATTGGTCAAATTTTGGTACCTTTGCTGAGTTAGATGGAACAGGTACAATCATTGGAGACCTCCGCAAGGTGCAGACCCTACTATGGATACACATGATTGGAGGGCTCAATTGCTTCCTCATATCCGCCAAACAAACGTCAATGAAATGTAGGTCTAAAATGACCTGTTTGTTCAAAAAAAAAAAAAAAAAAAATTAATAAGATGATCTGAATAATATCTTCTTTGAGCGAGCAGTTCCGTAAAACCGTAAACTTTCAATCCCATCATAACATAAGAGTATTAAATTTATTTCATTATCCAACATATATCATTATATCCATGGTAAAGGAGCTATAGCAGGCCTTGTATATAATTGGTTGATTCATTGAACTACTGATTCTTCTATTTGCCGGTTCAGGAACCCTATTAGTTGATGTGTTCAATTTCTCTTGACGCGCTAGTGTCCTCTGTTTACAGACAATGCTGGACATTTATATTTCAAATTTTCAATGTTGTATGTCAGCATCATTCCAGAGATTTAGCAGGCAGTATTATCTTATCATTATCTATGGGCTTAGCTGGGGGAGTAGGAACTATTTTTGTGTGTTATATATTGTTGTTATGACATGTGAAGCCGCTAATATTTGTAGTTACATTTCTATATAGCTCAAATATATGGAAGAAAATTTTTTATATTATAGGCCCATCTTGGGTATGAACTAAGAATTTGGAACAGTTCTGGTTTATTCTTTTTAGTGGTTTTCGGAGAAGGAAGAAACTTATAATTGTCAGGTGCCAGGATGATGACACAAGTTTTTCACAGTCTACTCCAGATGATAATCTGCTTTCTTAGCATTTCTTTTGAAAAAAAGGAAAAAAATAAAAAGAAATGAAGGGGCTGGACTTATGCATAATGATCATGCTTTTTTAGTTGACTATTGTATTGTCCTCAACATCTTGGCGCCATATCATTGTAAAACAATTCTTCATTTTGTAGAATGATTAAATTAAAGATTCATCAGTCTCATGGCGATGATGATGAATCACTTGATGTTCAAAAAATTTCCAAAAGTTTTGAGCAGAAGACCTATGCTGGTGCCTTAAGCCAGGTACACCAATAGTGTCTAAACTCTGTTACTTTAATAATTTATGGTCGTCTATGCACATGGATGGATTTGGGGGGTTGTTTCTTCACCCCAGCTTTGGAATGTTCATGTCATTGCATGTAACCTCCTGATTTGAAACATTGTTTTAGCAGTGGCCAGTGGGCCCACATTTTTTACCCTGCCAAGATTGTCATGGTGCTAATTTTCTTATATTTCCTAATTTCAGGAGGATTATTTGCAGAAAATATCTTCCATGATGCGGCTAATTGATAGTTGTAGTAAGTCCCAGAACATTAAGGTCAATATCATGCCATCAGATTCAGTTACTAGCCCACTTCAGCGTTTGGTAGTTTTTAACTCTTAAAACCTCTAAACCCAATATACCGGATGAATGTTTGGGGCTTACTCAGACAGTATGCTTGGTGATTCAGCCACTTTTTTCCACTTACAAATATTCAATTCGCAGGCTTTTTTTCATTAGATATCATATATATCATGTTTCCTAAATAACAATCTCAAGTAAATATCTTATGTATTTAATTTGAATACCATCCAATTTTGCACATTTGCAATGTGATTTTGAGTCCGTATGGGTAGCAATTTTCAGATCTCAAATGTACTTTTGGGAGAATTTCAAGGCAACATTTGTGAGAAACAATAAAATGGAGCTTTTGGCAAAGGTCCATTTGAATCGGAAAAACAGACATAGTCTTTGATAACAATGCTTTTCCTTAATAATAATTTATTACAATTTTGGTTTGATATATAGTTAAATTTGATCCATAGTAAATCTATAATATCTATTGGTGTTATTTTTACTGTCTTATGTGCATGTAACTCTGCTTCTGATGGTTTTCCATCTACGGTCAGATTTTATTTAAACTATTATTTATTGATACAGCAATCTAAATTTGTGAGTATGAATAATTGAACACATGCTCAAGTTGGATGATCCTTTACAGGTTGGAGGGCTCAACTGCAACCTGCTAGTCGCCAAAGAATAGTCAACAAAATGTAAAAATGTTTTTGTTATTTTACTTTGGACATATATCGCATGATAGGGGAAAATCATATACCATATTTCGTTAGAGTTCCCTGTTTTGACGTGGAATTAGAATGATAACCAACTTAAGATGAATGCTCAAAATTATTTTTTATAGTTGAGGCATGGTCTTCACTTAACAATCTAGCTGTGTTGCAATTCTTCAATAATTTAGTCAAGCTCCATCTGAGTTTTATGGGCACAACATTACAAATTTAGTGGCCGTGTGATTGGGGTTTAACTGCCAAATATTACTGTGGCGTTTTTCAATAACTTAAAGTTGCAATGCATTGTTTCTTTGAATTTCACATTTTGCTTTTATAATTTTGTGTAGTGCTGGTTTATTCATTTGAGATGTTTTGGGAGAAGGGATAGGAGTGCTCTTTTTGCTATCTATCTTGCAAGCCTCCCATTGGTTGGTTCTGATGTCACAAATTTTTGAAGAGACATGTTGCTTATGATAATCAAAATGTGTTTATGGCATACTTTATGTTGTTTTGAATGTATTTTTTATTTAATTTCGTTTAAGGGGTCCCCCTGCTCCCGAGTAGTGGGATATTTGGGAGATTTTTAATATATTAATAATTATTTGTTTTTGCAGTTATATTTTATTTTTGGTTTGGTGTAGTTAGAGGATTTCTTATTGTATGCTTTTGTACTGTGGAGAGGAGAGCATTTTATAGTGTCCATGTATCACTGAAAACTGAGCTTGATGAGTCCATGCTAGTTCTTTTGTTGTTTTTTGGTCTTTTCAATATTAAAATGCAATAGGAAGGTTATTTTCTTGAAAGGAGAAATATTATTTGGAACTATCATCATTCATATTTCTAATTAAAATCTAAATTCTGTGCATTTCTTTCGGAATATTTCGAGGACTTTAATAGTGCATTATGATCACGCTTGTTATTTTGAGGACTGTGATGCTATATCTTTCCGGTGACATTAATTAAACTTGTGTTATTTATCTTATAGAACGGACTTATTAAAAAGACGTGTTCCTTTTGCTGGCGAAGAGGGATTAGCTGAAATTTCTCTAAGATTTGAGGAGAAGATTTATACTACAGCAATAAGCCAGGTAGAGCCATCACAGTTATAATGCAAAAGAGTTACCCCCGGTTCTTAATATAAAACATGTTTACCTAATTTGATTAGATTAAGAAAGTTAGTTGTTATGAAATGTGTTTTCTAAAGCAACCTAATCATCTTCCTTAATTCCATCCATCTCTCTCTTACTTGATTATCGTTGAGGGAGCATCAATGGAAGGTAAATTAGGAAAAAATTGATAAATATAGGAAATAGGTCTTACATTTAGGATCAAGATCAGTTCTCCAATTAGGTCATACATTAAGGACCAGAGGGAGTATGATAGATTGTCATATGTGCACAAGAGTTATGGTAGAAATTCGAGCACGACTGAACTTTGTCTTGTTCAAGACCATGTACTGCCAAGATCTCTTGTGTGTATATATATATTATATTTCCTAATTTCAGGCTGATTATCTTCGGAAAATATCCTTGAAGATGCTGACAATGGAGCTTAGAGGCCAGAACACCGTAGCAAACTCCATGCCATCAAATTTTGGACCTTCAGAAACCGGTATTGTTATGCAAAAGTTTCATGGTTTCTGTTTGCTGCAAGTAGCCTATGATAAGGAAATCAAGTTTTTTTTCCCATTGGTGGATAGGTTCTGCTAGTGGGGCTCAAGTGCTAGAAGGAGAGGTGGCATTATCAGAGATAGCGAGAGAATTGCAGCGGTAAGACTGTCTCTAAGAAAAAGGAAGCAGCCACAGTGATTAGCTGACTCCGTCATTGGAAATGATGTGGACCAAATGTTTGTTATGTTTATATGCCATTATTTGCAATGTGAAGGAATGTTTGAATAGGATTTGGAGTGACTTCTCTAGACCGGAAAGAAAGAAATTATGTTGTGCTGTGCTGATGTATTCCTTCTCAACTTAAAAGTTTTAACACCCTCTATCAAATTGGCCGAAAGAGGAATTAGTTTCAGTGCTCATCGCAATGATAAGCATTGAGAGCTCTTCACTGTTGTGAGATTTACGTAAAGAAATGATGTTGTGATGTACTGATGTATTCCTTTTGTGTGGATGATGATGATGATAAAAGTTTGAGTAAGTTGGCTCTCAGGTTTTTACTAAACTCAGAGCATTTCTTTGGGTTTAAAGAGCGCTTACAAAAGTACTTATAATTGTTTATCAACAAATTTCTTATATCAGTAAGATTTGAACTCACAACCTAATGGTTGTCAATCAACCTCTTTACCAACTGAATCAACCTTTGTTGGTAATGAAACACATTTTTAAATGTGTGTTTGTGTGTATTGGAGGTGTATCCAATTAAGTCGGAGGCTTCTGCTATGATTCCAACCACAATCTAAATTTAGGGTTAGTACAATCTTTAGTCATTTATATTGCCCTTGTTTTAGTTTAGTTCATCAAGTTTCATTCAGTATAAAAACATTGGCCCCTATAATTTCATAAAAATTTGGATTATTTTGTTCCTCGATGAACCAAAACCTATAATTTGAAATTTGATGGATTAAAATCAAAATGAGAATAAATTTAAAGATTAAAAGCTGTATTAAGCCCTAAATTTATTTGAAAGTTTCACATAGAAAGAAAAAAATCAATAGTGAAACACCGACATTATTGCCTCGTTTGGTATGTTGGAAGAGTTTTTGATGGAATTAAAAGTGAAAATAGAAGTAGAAGTGGAAGTGGAAGTAAATGTGGAAATGAGTTTTAAAGTGTGTTTAGTATGACCATGGAAGTGGGATATAAATTTTAATAGAAACTTATATTGATAACAGAAAAATACCAAAATACCCTTAACTAAAAAAAAAATCTCCCCTGACATGAACGAACAGAATCAACGCCACTGGCCAAAAAATCATCCATTGACAGCATCTCATCGGAAATCGGGCAGCTCATCGGAAATTGTTGTTGCCGTTGTGTTTTACAGAATCGCCTTCAGCCATCATCACAGAGCAGATCTGACTTCTAGATCGACGCCAAGACGTGGGGAAGACACTGTGCACGATGGATATTGAAGCAGATCGAGGCCAGGACGCGGGGAAGACACTATGCTAGTAGCGTCGTCCTGCCTCCCCTATTGCCAGCTTCGTTGCCCTCATGTTGTCCACCGTCCTACCTCGCCTTCATCGTGAGAGAGGGATATGAAGGATGTGGAGTTGGGGTGTAGCCGATGACGACGTTGGGTGCTCGAGATCGAGGGCTTGAATCTGTCATCACCATTGTCGCTGTCTTCGCCGTGGTGAAGGAGCAGTCACAGTCCGCTGTTGTCCTTGCGGTTTATCATCATCCTTGCCATCCTCCATCGTCCTCATCATGAGTCTCAATTGTTCAGGTCGAATGGCTAGAGGGGGCAAAATTGTCTGAGTCTCAGTTCCATGAGAAGTGGAACTGAGTTCCTTGGGGGTTGGGATGGAAGTCACTTCCATCAATTTTGATGGAAGTGGCTTCCTGGATGAAGTGGGTTCTACCCAACCAAACATACACATATACCAATTCCACTTCCACTTCCATTTCCCTATCTCTAATTCCTTGCTACCAAACGGGGCATATAGGAAATTGTCTCATGTAAACAACATTTGAAGTGGTGTTGGTAAGGTGGCCGACCTTCAAGAAAAACCAGTATCTTTAGCACTTGTCAGATGCGCACGAGTGTAATTCGGCCAACATTTTCCCATTCTAGATGGCTTGTTGGTTGTTACTCCCGGTCCAAAATATGAAGGGTCTTCATTTTGATTCAAAGTATAAGTTGACGGGGGTAATGATTGTTTTTCATTTTTACCCCTTATTGGGGAGAGAGAGGGACATAGTTAATGAATATTTGAAAATCACATTATTTGATAAGGGTAAAACAGGTATTTCTCTGATCCTATATATAAGATACTCTTAACATGTTTCACACATACTAAGAAAAACCTTAAATTTTATTAATTCTTCTATAAAATTCAACTTTCCAACTTTATATTTATTTAATATATATTATACTTCCTCCGTCCCTATATATAAGATCATTTTTTTGAATGGGCTTATCCTTTTTTATAAGACCTCATTTGACTTTGTCTCAATAATAGATGTACTTTTAGCCATTTTGTCTTCATTCTCTCACATTATTTATTTCCTAGACATTCTCTTCTTTTCTTTTCCCATCATTACCATACAAAATAATTCGATTTATTTTGTGGGTAAAAAAAAGTAATTCAATTTATTCAACTTTTCTTTGTTACTATGCTGAATCTCATGGTCATGGTGTATAAGCATGCCCATGTTCATGCTAATTAAACATTTTGGGGCTACTTGTATTTATTTTACAAATACATCATCACTTCAAACTGCCAAAAAAAAAAAGGCATGGCAATAAATTCAAGCAAAAAAGTTCATTACTTGAAGCAAAGAGAAAAAAAGGGGGAAATGGGGAAAAAAAGAGAAAGAGGAAAGAAAAAAATAGGTGAAAGTCAGGAGAGAAAGAGGAAAGAGTAGAAGGGGAAAATGGGGAAAGAGAGAGAAGAAGGAGAAAAATTTAGCTTTTTCCAAACTATGGTTTTAGGACCTAGAACCATGTTTTGGAATAAAAAAGTGCTTCTTCTATTTTTCAAATGTTTGGTAACATTTTCCCACAAACCATGGTTTCAAGGTAAGAAGTGGTTTTATTTATTTAGTTTACCCAAACACACACTTGGTTGAAAGGACTTTATATATAGGGACGAAGAGAGTACCCCATGAAAACAAAATCAGCACAATAATGAATGAATGATAGAATTGTACATTCATATAAACATTTTCTCTCTCTGCTTCATAAATAAGACCAACAATTTTCTTCTCTCTCTGTCTTATATATAAGACCATAAGAGTATCCTTTATCAATTTAAAATACATTAAATTATTTAACTTTTTTTTTTTTTGCTAGATTGAACTAACAATTATTGGTGTATGTGAATTAGTTAATATTCCTTCGGTACTATTTATAAATAACTTTCTCTCTCATAGGGTTAATCCCTTTTATAAGCAACTTTCACTTTTTGTCTAAAAATGTAAGCTTCTTTTTGTTAATTTACCCTTATTAAATACTCATTATCTCTCATATCTTATATTCATTATCTCTCATACTTTTTATCTATTCTTTCTCCTACACTCTTTTCATAAATAAGGGTATATATGTAAAAAAAAAATGATATTTTTGACACATTTATTACTTTTAACTATTAGTTTGTTTTGCGCAATTAAGAAAAAAATTACTTATAAATAAAATTAGATGAGTACCATCTTATATGTTAGATTGGAAGGAGTACTTCTCGGGCCACGTAAAGTACAATTAATCACATGTATTTTGCATTCACTACCATCCATCCATTCATTTTGTACTACGTCCGGTCAATATTAAAATAAGTTAAAAATAATGAATCAATAAGATATGTAATTTTTTAACTATTCCCATATTTATGAAATATGATGAGTGGGGGAGGGAATGAATGGAAAAGGGATGAGAGCGAAATATAATTAATTAGGAGTATAAATTTAAAAAATGCATTAAAATTTTATAAATACAAATTGTTGCTTTTATATATATAACATTGGAAGGAGTATCACTTACTTTTTTTTGTGTGTGGCTAGTAGAGTATCACTTACTTTAGTTAATAAATTAATCTTACAACTTAATTATAGGTTGACTATAACTTTATTCTATCAAGGGATAAATGCCATTTTTGCCCCGGAAGTATACCGTTAGGGCCAATTCTGCCCCAGAAGTATTTTTGGAGTCAATTTTTCCCCGGAAGTTTTAAATTTGGAACAATTTTGCCCTTACGTTAGTTAACTGTTAGCCGGGATTGGTTGACCGTTAGTAAGAGCAAATTTGCTCCAAATTTGAAACTTCTGTGGTAAAATTGCACCTTAACCTAATGACCGTTACTCAGACGCATCACACACTGCTCTTCCAGCCGCTGGACCCTACCTCCGGCTAAGCCAGGGTGTGCAGGCTGTTAAACAAACAAGAGAACTCTTCTTGAGGCCCCTCCCAACTTCACCGGACTCACTAACATTATTGTCAACTGTCACGTCCTGGTTTAAGAATTTTGACCCAATTCCCTTTCGAAGTATGGGCTTCCCCTGTCTCTTAGGATCGACTAACTCATATGCAAATACCGTTCATATGGAACATTTCCCCTCTTCGGCCTTCAAACTTCTCATTTGAATATTTGCTACTACTATCAGACGGGCTTCCCCACAGCTTGATTCTCTTTCGAAGTACGTGTGTTACACTCTATTAGACAGGCTTCCCCCGTCTCTTAGGATCGACTAACTCGTGTGCAAGTATCGTTCACATGGAATATCTCCTCTCTTCAGCCTTCAAAGTTCTCATTTGAATATTTGCTACTACTGTCAGACGGGCTTCCCCTGACGGCCGGGTATAGGTCGCACACTTTAGTGCTCGGGTGGAGTGGCCATCAATGCAGATTTTGGTGGTAGTAGCAAATATTCAAATAAGAACTTTGAAGAGCAAAGAAGAGAAATGTTCCATATGAACGATACTTGCACATGAGTTAGTAGATCCTAATAGACGGGGGAAGCCCGTACTTCGAAAGGAAATCTGGTCAAAATTCCTAAACTAGGACGTGGCAGTTGACAGTAACATTAGTGAGTCCAGTGACGTCAGGAGGGGCCTCGGGAAGAGTTCTCTTGTTTGTTTAACAACCTGCACACCCTGGCTTAGCCGGAGGTAGGGTCCAGCGGCTGGAAGAGCAGTGTGCGATGCGCTTGAATAACGGTCATTGGGTTAAGGTGCAATTTTGCCCTGAAAGTTTCAAATTTGGAGCAAATTTGCCCCTACTAAAGGTCAACCAACCCTGGTTAATAGTCAACTAACGTAAGGGCAAAATTGTTCCAAATTTGAAACTTTCGGGGAAAAATTGGCCCCAAAAATACTTCAGGGGCAAAAATGGCCTTTATCCCTTCTATCAATAATATATGAAAGCCAGTTGAGGAGTTATTAGAGATGAAAAAGGACAATATATCATGGGATTCTAAGAGAGTCTCGAATCATATCTTGTTACAATTGCTGAAATTTTGACCATCAAAACAGGATTAGGGATTTGTTGGTCACTTGGATTAAAAGACATTATAGTCTGTTCAAATTCAATTGAAGCAATCGACATATTGCTAAGAGATGGTAGGGAAAATCACCTATTTGGGCAGTACATTGAGGAGACAAGACTATTCATTTATGAGAATTGGCATGGGAAAATAGCTCATGTAACAGGGAAATATTGATGTGTGTAGATAATCTTGCACGAAATGCATATTCAGAAAAGGTACTCAACTATTGGGATTTTCTATTTGTATTAGCGGTGGAAGCTGCTTTTCCAACATAATTTACAATATACGAGGTAAGTATATAAGAAAAGTTTTATCTCGACTTATGTAAACACACTTTCTAAACGTCAACTCAAACAGTCAATAACTTTATTACTAGAGGTTGCTACTTGTTGCAAGGATCAGATTTTGAAGGAAGCACGAATGATTAAAGGGGATTCTTTTCCCCTTTAGTTTTTTTGGTGTAGTAATTTATAGGGAAAATTCTAGAAAAAGACGTTGGAAAATGGGAAAGGATAAATCAATGCTCCGAAATTGTAAAATCTCATGTTAGTATTGTGTCAGTACAAAGGAGAAATATGAGATTTTGAAATCTTGAAGAAAATATAGAATTACTCTTCAACTGTCCCTCTCTTTCAGCTCGGAATAACAACACCGATTTCTTTATTAACAATATCACATTCTACATTAACAACTCTGTTTTCCTCTTTCACAATAACAGCATCGGTCTTTTTATTAACAATACCGCATTTTACATTAACAACTTCACTTTATTCTTTCACATCTTCGTATCACAAATATGGTGTTATTAATGTAAAATATAATATTATTAATAAAGAGAGAAGTGTTGTTATTTGCCCTGAAACTTAAATTATGAAATTGTGAAATAAGAAAGTGAAGTTGTTTATATAGAATATAGTGTTGTTAATATAGAGATCGATGTTATTATTGTGAAACAAGAAAGTCGAGTTGTTAATATCAAATATGGTGTTGTTAATAAAGAGAGATGTGTTGTTATTTGCTTTGAAACTTAAATTACGAAGTTGTGAAACAAGAAAGTGGAGTTATTAATATAGAATATGGTATTGTTAATGTGAAACAAGAAAGTCGAGTTATTAATGTAGAATATAATGTTGTTAATAAAGAGACCGGTGATATTATTGTGAAAGAGGAAAGCGGAGTTGTTAATGTAGAATGTGATGTTGTTAATAAAGAAGCTGGTGTTGTTATTCTGAGATGAGAGAGAGGGACAGTTGAAGGGCAGTTTCATCTTTTCGCTGATATTTCAAAATCCCAGATTCCTCCTCTGTATTGACATAACACTGATTTGGGATTTTAGAATTTCGGAGCACTGATTTATTCTTTCCCATTTTTCAAAGTCTTTTTTTGGAATTTTCCCTAATTTATATTTCAAGCTTTAAGCTTGCCTGTTGTAATTAAAAAAACAATAATATATGAAATAGTAATAAATATACTAATATTTCTTTTTTATTTTACGTTTTATTTTTGCCTCATTATTAAAACAACTTTTTTTATACGTCATTGTTCAAACAACTTCAAGTGTTCAAAATTTAATCTAGAAAAATCGAAACAATAGCTAAAGTTGGTTTGATTTAAAGCTTTGGATATCATCTATAACAATATACATACATATATATATATATATATATTTTCATGGAGTTTTAGAAATTTGTAATCTCTTGAAATTTGCAAAAACCTTAGCTGACTCATGGACGAAATATTCGTATATTTTACAAATCCCAAAGATAACCTTGAAATAATGGTTAAAAAAAATAGATAACATTGAAATCTTATTCCTCACGTCACAAATCTCCAAATAGTAGTAATGAACATTCATTATAAATGTTTATGGGTATCCTTTTTTTTTTTGGCTAACTGTTTGTGTCCTCTCAGTGTAGAAGACTCAAC
Source organism: Inga laurina (assembly GCA_963855925.1). Classification (NCBI taxonomy): domain Eukaryota; kingdom Viridiplantae; phylum Streptophyta; class Magnoliopsida; order Fabales; family Fabaceae; genus Inga; species Inga laurina. The sequence goes on from OY979705.1 coordinate 52,681,017, forward strand.
TATATCTCAAACTGCCGATAAAATTAAACTAAGAATAATATCCAAGACTAAATGAAATAATATCATAATTAAACTAAATAAATCGAATAAATCTTTCTTCTTAAGACTGTTGTCAACTTGCTTTTCCATTGCCTTGCCCACTAGCTTCACCTAACAGGGCTTAGAGACGGGTGGGAAAAATCTTAGTGGCAAATAGCAACAATATGTTATCATTATTTAGTTGATATAATACAATCATCGGATTGGCGGTAGCAGACAAGGTTTTCAGACTTGTAATAAGTTTAAATAAACTCGTAATAGTAATGTAAACCTGTGTCTTAAATTTATAAGAGTTTAATTTTATCATTAAATAGGTATTAATGGTGTATAATTAAATAATTAAAATATAAAAAATAATAATAATTTGATTTAAATATATTTTAAATCCAAATAATTGAAATTAAATCCATCAACATTCATAATTTATCATACTTAGGAAAAAAATTTATATAAAATTCATATATAAAGTCACTAAGCATGATTAAAACAAAAAAGTTAACACGAGTCTAAGCATAAGTTAACCTGGTTTTATAAGCAAGAAACGTAAAAACGGTAAAATTTATGTGTAAACTCATAAGTTTGTCCGAATTTATAACTAGTACAAGTTTAGAAACAACTAGGCATGATTTTGTACGTTAGAAATGTAAAAACGATAAATTTAGAAGGCCAACTCCCTAGTTTGACAACAATACTAGTAGAAGAAGTTAATCCCTCATAATATAACCCTACTAAGAGAGACACCCGAATTTAGCAAAATATTTATTGATTATTAATGACAATAACAATTTAAAAAGTAATACTCCCTCCGATTTTTAATATAAAACCCAATTAATTTTTTAGGAGAGATTAAAAAAGCTAAATAAGCAAGGAACGAAAAACCGGACCGGGCAGTGAACCGGTCACAGCACAGGTTCAAGGGTTAATGGGTCAATCGGGGTCTAACCGGTAGTTGAAACGGTCATATTAAAATATTATAATTTATTAGTGGCAATATATTTTAATATATTTTTAAACTTCTATAGATAAAAATGAAGATTTTTAAGAAAACAATACTTAAAATCTATTAGTATGAGTTATAATGCCTATATTTATACAATGATATCTCCTTTTCTATAATTATTATATCTTTTTAAATAATTTTTTTCATTATCTTCTTCATTTTTTTTAGATTTGTTCTTTCTTTACCTATTTTTCTCTATATTTTGGTCTTCAACTTCCAATTTTCCCCTAAAAAAAGCAAAAACAGAAAAATATAAAAAATAAAAAAATGAAACCAGTCCGATTGAACTACTGGTTCAACCGGTTTCCCGGTTTAACCATCAAACCAGACCAGACCACTGACCGGTTCCCGATTCAACCGGTCGCACCGGCCGGTCCGATCCGGTTTTTTGTACAGTGTAAATAAGTTACTTAATCATAACATATAATGTGCGTTATTAGATAGATTAAGGGGCAATTTTGTTGCGGAAGTTGTCATGGAGGGGCAATTTTGCCCTTATCGTTATCTCAGTTACTTTTGACCATTAATTGACTAAATATGAGGAGCTGACAGTCCATATGTCATCACGTCATTTTTGTTAAGGTGAAAATTTACCCCAAAAGTTTTAAATCTAACTTTGAAAAAAATGAAGTAGATGACACATAAATTTGCGGGGTAAATTTGCACATTAATAAAAATGAAGTGGATGACATGTGGACTTTCAACTCAGTATATCTGATCAACTAATTGTCAAAATTAGCTGGGATAATAGTCAGGACAAAATTGCCTCTCAAAAAACTTTCGGGGCAAAATTGACCCTTAACCCTTATTAGATTATATATCATTTTATAAGTCAAACAAATTAGTTAGAGAAAAATAATAAATATAAATACTTTAAATTAACTTATTTAATTTTCTTAATTTCTTCAAAAAAAAAAAATCAACCTTTTTTAACTATCAACCAAGTCTTATACTAAGCGCAGGAGGTAATAACTTTTAGTTTTAGCATACCAATAACTAAGAAAGTGATAAGTAATTTGCAATTTCAGTTGCAGCAATTAATTTACTTCAGAAGAGTTTAATTTTAGAATAGTAAAGAAGATTTCATAGGATGATTTCCCCGCATTTTCTGATTCGTTTTGAATGTCCATCCTTTTGAGGCTCAAGGTTCATTGCACGGGGCTGCCTTGTTCATGAAGATAACGGACGAAATCAGACATGAAACGGAATTAAATTAAATATTTTTAAGTTTTGTCCTTTTCTCGCCCGAACCGAAAACGTGGGTGGGGGTCATGTCATTTCAAGCCTCTGCATGTATGTATCTCGCGATTACCCTCTCTCACTCTCACTCTCGCCCTCAGTTTGCTGCATCTGCGTCTAGCTTTCTCCGATTCAATCATCTGATCATACTCCTTGGGCTTCTTTCCGCTTTAAGGTATTTTAGGTATCCATCCATTAGTATTTTTATTAATCTCGTCGCTTTTCAGTGAAACATTTGTCAGTTTTTTCCATGAAAGAAGTTATTTTGAAACAAGGGTTTTAAAGGTATGCTCAGTTTGAATAGAAGAATGGGATTGAACTGTTTACTCTGCGAAAGTTTAACTTGATAGTATATTTTGATAGAAATGTTTCATACCATGGCGTAGAGGTTAATCATATGGAATTCTGGGCCGTCTCTCTCTATGGTCTATCAGATATCTGTAACAAATAATTTTATAATAGATTTGATTGCATTTGAAATTGTATCGGTGATTTTGGAATATGAAAATAAAATGTACAATGATTCGTGATGGCTGGTTTGGTTCTGTGGCTATGGGAGAAGGCAAAACAATAATTTCCATGATTGCCTCTGCATTGATATAGTTTTGGTTCAAATAATCTAGTGTTGGGATCTAAGTTAATTTAGATCTGATAGGTACCAGTAATTGGAGACTTACACTAGGAGGAGCACCAGCTATGGATAACACTGATTGGAGAGATGAATTGGAGCTTTACGACCGCAAAAGATCTGTCAAACAAATGTAGGCCTAACTTTCTTTTTGTATTAAACAATCTGAAGAGGTTTTGCTTTGGTGCTGTAGCTGCTGTAAAATGGAAATGCTGCCATTAAACTGCCTATGTTCATATAAAATTAATTTAATAATAAAATGTTCATTATTGGTGAAGGAGCTATGATGGACTCATGGTGCCATTGGGCATGATCGGTCAACTTTTAACACTATTTCTCAATTCTCTGTTTGAATGTGATGGTTTAGAATTCAGAACTACAATTAGATTCAGATCTTCCTAACTTCTTTTGATGTGCTGGTGTTCTTCATATATGATTATGAAGTTATAATCCATACTGAACATTGATGCTATAATATTGTAGTTGAGATCCATGCAGGAACTTTGTCAAGCCAGTGTTCCATGGACTTATTGCCAGGGCGAGCAAGACAACATATGCAAAATGAAGCCTTGTTAAGAATTTTTGCATCATTGCTGCTACTGTATTGTCTATTTAACATTGATGGACAAGAATTTAGGGTTATGGAGCATACACTCTAGGAAAAGATTTGTTTTTGACGTTGTTTTTCATGGTCTAAGCGTTTTCCTTGATATGTTAATATTTAACCAGTGAACAAGTTCTTATTCTTCCTTTTGAGTTCTGTTGCTAATATGTTATTTTCATCTCATCATATTCAGTGACTGATTACCTGTATTTCTAGAGAGCCAAGCTTAATGAGTCATTCAACTATTGAAGGCTTCTTTTTCTTTCCTTTTTTAGGTTTTATGGGGTCATCTTAAGATAGTCTTGGTCATGGTTAATGTTTTTCAGGAAAGGAAAATTAGTTATTGGAAGTATCTATTTTTACGTATCTTTCAAAATAGAAGTTGAAAAATAAAGAGAAAATTGAAATTACATGTTGATGATGTATTTTAATTTGAGGCAGAGTTATTAATAGCTATAGTAGTTCATTGCAACGGAACTTGGTGCTTCACCACTTGTCTTGCCTGGCAACTTTCATACAGCTCTGACGTTGCTTTGCTCTAGGAGCTACTTTGAGTAGCTGTAAGTCTATAACACATGCTGCATATAAATAAGGCAGCAAGAGTCCTAATTTATGTGATTTTGCAGAGGCTATAAAGGGAAACTCACTTGACTCATTCATGAAATCTCTTCTCGTACCCTTGATGTGGTCTTTGAGCACTCAAAGTGAAACAGAACAAAGACAGAGAATGTGAACGTGAATGTGAACAGAGAATATGAACACAGCCAACGTTGACATTTAGGTGATGTGTGCAATGACGTTAAGGGAGTTGCCAAAGCTGACTCTGTCATTATTTAAAGCATTTTTAAAGATTGAGTTTTTAGTATAAATAGATGTTGTTTTTCATTGTAATGGCACATCTGAGTTTGAATAAACATATTGAGTTTTGGTTTCTATACCATTTTGGCATCAGAGCCTTGTTCCAGAGGGAGAGAAAACGAGAGAGTGAGGAAGAGGATTGAGAGAAAAAAACGTTGAGAAAACAGGGTGTGCGAATTCCATCCTGCCGATCTTTTCTCGAAATTCTGACCACACCATCGTGTTCAGGAGGTCCCAAAACCTAGAACAGGAGTCGGCCACCACCGTGAAACGCTGTCACGCGCTCTCACGCGCCTCACCCGAAACCCACGCGCCGTCAACGGAGCTCACGCGCCGGCCACGCGCTACAGAAGGTTGAAGACGACTGCCACGTCATCAGTCCACGTCATCTGACACGTCAGCTTAGTTGACCCAGTCAACGCCACTCTGTCCAATCCGATTGCGCCACGTGTCATACCCTGCCACGTCATCCGTCCGGTCAGCTGCCACGTCACCCAGTCCAGTCAGCAGCCACGTCGTCGGTCAACGCCACGTGGACCAATCACGGACTGCCACATGTCATTATTGCCACGTCAGCATACGGTCAGCTAGAATTTTGTTGAAATTACCATTTTGTGCCCTAATTTTTGCGATATTTACATTTTGACCCCTAGAAAATTGCCAAATTTACATTTAGGTCCCTGAACTTTAGGAAATTACATTTTGACCCCTAGACTTTGCCAAAATTACATTTAGATCCCTGAACTTTTAGGAAATTACATTTTGACCCCTATATTTTGCCAAAATTACAATTCAAGCCCCAGAACTTTCTGAAATTACATTTTGACCCCCAGATTTTGCCAAAATTACATTTCCGCTCCCCAAACTTTCTGAAATTGCATTTTGACCCCCAGATTTGCCCAAAAATACATTATTGCCCCTAATTACCCAAATTTCCTATTTTACCCTTGACTTTTCCATATACACAAATCCTTCCCCTACCTTGTACCTAATAAACTGCGTACTCTAAGTCATAACTTGTGAGACCAACTGCAAAATGCCTCCAAGACGCGGAAATAGACATGAAATTGAGATGGAGGAAATGAGACGCCGGATACAGGAATTGGAAGCCACTATAACAGAACAGCAAACCGTGCTCGAAACTCGTAGAAACCACTCAGAAGATGATTTGAATAGCCACAGTTCGTCATCCCCTGACTATCGTCAGCGTCCTCGACAACAACCATTCCGCCTTAATGACATTAAGGTAGATATTCCTGAATTCGAGGGAAGACTCCAACCGGATGAATTCATTGACTGGCTACAAACTGTTGAACGAGTCTTTGAGTATAAAGAGATTCCAGATGAGCAGAAAGTTAAAATTGTCGCCATCAAACTAAAGAAACACGCCTCCATATGGTGGGAGAATCTCAAAAGAAGACGTGAAAGAGAAGGAAAGAGCAAGATAAGAATGTGGGACAAGATGCGACGCGAGCTCTCACATAAGTTTCTTCCCGACAATTATTATCAAGACAATTTCCTTCAATTACATAATCTCCGCCAAAAGGTTATGTCTATAGAGGAATATACCAGGGAATTTGAGAAGCTTATGATGAAATGTGATATACAAGAGAGGGAGGAGCAAACAATAGCTCGATATCTAGGAGGATTAAATACAAACATCGCCCATCTAGTACAACTCCAGCAATACTGGACTCTAGACGACGTCATTCGTTTAGCCATCCGTATCGAGAAGCAGTTGAACCGAAGACCTCCCTACCAGTCGTCTTCCTCAACTGAAATTCCTTTTGAGGGACATGAAGCACAGGTACATCAACCTACACAAATACATCAGCATAGCTCCTCAAGCAAGTCCACACAAGGATATCAACCTAGCTCTTCAAGTAAGCCTCCATTTAAGGTTGCCAAAGAATTTAGCTCTAAAGCACCTAAGTGTTTCAAATGCCAAGGGTTCGGTCATATCGCTTCAGAATGTCCTACCCGCAGAGTTGTTACTATTATTGAAGGGGAAACTTTTGCAATTTTTGAAGAAGAAAAGGATTCTATGCCTGATAAAGAGCTGGTCCTTGAAGAAGAGCCAATTTTTGATGAAGAAGTCATTCCTCCTGATTATGGTGAAACACTTGTGATTAGACGAAGCTTGCACACAGCCATAGAGGAAGAAGAGCCTTGGTTACGTCACGACATTTTTCATACTCGCTGCACTACTCAAGGTAAAGTTTGTGACGTCATCATCGACAACGGAAGCTGTGAAAATGTAGTCTCTAACTACATGGTAGAAAAGCTGCAACTACCAACTCACAACCATCCGTACCCGTACAAACTCCAATGGTTTAACAAAGGAACCGCGGTAAAAGTGTCCAAACGATGCCTTGTTACTTTCTCTATCGGTAAAAGGTATCACGATGAAGTTTGGTGTGATGTTGTTCCAATGGATGCTTGTCATCTTCTTCTGGGAAGACCTTGGCAATATGATCGACACGCTCTATACGACGGGTTTGCAAACACATATTCCTTCCAGAAGGATGATGTGAAGATTCAGCTTGAACCTTTGCCACCAGATAAACACGTCAAAATCAAAAATAAGCCCAAGTCATTTTTACTGAAGCATAAAACTTCAGATCAATCTCCATTCATTGATGATGATGTTGTTTTTGACTCGAGGACGAGTCCTGTCCAACCCCGGGGGAATGAAACAGAACAAAGACAGAGAATGTGAACGTGAATGTGAACAGAGAATATGAACACAGCCAACGTTGACATTTAGGTGATGTGTGCAATGACGTTAAGGGAGTTGCCAAAGCTGACTCTGTCATTATTTAAAGCATTTTTAAAGATTGAGTTTTTAGTATAAATAGATGTTGTTTTTCATTGTAATGGCACATCTGAGTTTGAATAAACATATTGAGTTTTGGTTTCTATACCACAAAGAAGAGAAGATTGAAGGATTGGTTATTGATGATCGCTATGAAGCTATGGTGGTTTTTATTTGATGAAGAAGAGGAATTGGTTTGCAAATATAAGGATGAACCTTTTGCTGGACTTTTGTTTGACATTGATATATTATGTGTTAAGCACTTAATGTTTTAATTTATGCATGACTATTATGTTGTTGTGAGGTTCTGCGTTGTTTTTTCTTAGTGGTTTATATAGACACTAGCCATTGTCAATTATATTTTGAATTGTTGAAAATTATGAGCTATTCGGGCACAATTCTATGCACTATATGCTATAGCATTTTGGAGCGTTTTATTGTTTAGTAACTTTATCAGCATCCCTGTATTATGTCCTCACTCCTCACCATCTTGATGACTTGAAAAAGAACTGTTCTTTTTCCTTCGATTTTGTAGAATGAATGCAGTAAAGCAATATCACCATTTGGATGATGATGAAACACATGAACTTGAAAAATTTTCACGAAATCTTGAGCAGAAGACTTTTGCTGTTGCAACAAGCCTGGTATGCTCATATTTCAATTCTTGAAATTATCATTATCATCTATGTTACCTATGTTGGCAAATTTTAATTTAGAAGACTGATAATGTAATGAGACATCCCTTTTATGTTTTTGTCATTTAATTTTTGGTTTTCACTTAATGTCGCCTTATACATATTTCCTTTATATTCCCATTTCAGTTGGATTATCTTCAGCAAATAACAACGGAGGCAGTTTCAATGGAGAGTAAGTCTCTAAACTTGATGGTCATGCATATGGCATCAAATTCAGTTATTATCCTATTTCAGATTTTGGTTCTTATATTTTTCTTTATTTGTAAGGATCTAAAGGACCTTTTGTTAAACAATACATCTAAAGATTTAGTTGTTGATAGAGTACAACGACTTTATAAGATCCATGTAGCTGACTCCACTTGGTGGGATAAGACTTGTTGTTGTTCTTGTTGTTGTTATAAGGCATCTGAAATTTATTTTTTTGCTATGTGCAAACAGTCTGCAAATAATTCAAGCTTTGCTTTTCTCATGCGTTGCATTTGTTCATGATAAAAGATGAGTTCTCGCCGTTGATTTGACTTTCATTTGAGAAACCTTTTTTTTTTCAATTAATAATTGTAGGGAATATCAACTATGTGGGCTATATTATTGATTCAATTAGCTTGTTAAGTGTGTAACTATGCTTGTGCAATACGTTGTTAAGTTGAGTTGGTGATTCCTATTCCCTCAGTAAAACAGAGCTTTGCCTTTCAGCCTGTAACTTTATGGGTAACTTATATCTATTGAAGTTGTAAAATGAGAAGATTTGATATTACCATATGTCATAATTCATGATTGTAGTTTTAGCAAATAGTGGAGTCATATTTTCTTTATCAGTTTCTTGCATTTACCTTATCTGTTCTTTTTCCTTGTAAATAAGCAAATGATGAATGCTGTGTTACTTTATTTATTTGAGCGATATGTACTCATGTAGGTTTAATATAATATCTGTTAGAGGGAAAATGAAGGAAGAATTATTCCAAAAGGTAAATATCACATTTCTCTCTCTTATATTTCCTAATTAAAATTGGCAGAATAACAGAAAATTGTCAAATAAACCCAGAAGTAAGCAGTTAAGAGCCCTAGTTGTTGAGGAAAATGTTCAATTATGATGCCAAGTCAAATTATTTGCCATATTGACTTACCCCGTAATGAAAGAGATCTAGTTGCAGGGTTCAAATGTCTTGATTTTATGATTGTGTTTATTTCAACTTACAGATACAAATGTTGAAGGAAATCTACTTGTCAGATTTGAATGAAATGCACCGAAGAATTTCATATGGAGTTCAGCACGTATGTTAGGTACTCATTTTTTGAAGTTAACAATGTTAATACCACCATGGATAAAGCTGTCTTTTTTGAGTTTTTCATTGTTATTATGGTGGTAATCGTGACTTGCGAGTCTTGAGCAATACATGTGCTGTTCGGCCATATTAACCAATGCCAAGCTCTATGAAACCACTTGATAGAAGATTTGGAAAAATTTACCGTAGAATAAAAAGACAGCTTCTATGTTTTATGCTGTTCTTTCATGTTATTTTGGCAAGTGACTGAATGTTATTTACCTTTGCTTTCAGTTTCCTTTGTGGGCAAGAAACCTTGCAAGTTGGCTTGGTTTGTTTCCTTCTTGGGAAGGAAATCTTAACCTATAAATAGTTTATATTGCACATATAAGGGAACTCCTTTTGGAGGATTGAAATGTTACTCCCTTGCTCAGATAGTTACTCCCTCTCACTCCTTCATTTTGTCTCTCCTCTCTGCTGCCATCTCTGTTCTGCATTCCCCATTTTCTTCTCTCTATGTCATAACTCTCCCCATAATACGTGACAGTGTGTGTGTGTGTGTGTATTACATCACCACTTCCATTGAGTTTGTTTTTTTTTTTTTAAACTTAATTCATATAATTGTATTAAGCCTTGTTTCTGCATGTCTGTCTATCAGCTTGGCTTGCTTCCCTAGTTGAAGATAATTTATATGTCGAATTGTCGATAGTCCAAGAGGTAAAGGATTTGTTGAAAAGCAATTTCAAAATCAAGGATTTAGGGATCATGAAGTATTTCCTTGGTATTGAAATTGCTAGATCAAAAAATGGTATAGTACTTTCACAAAGAAAATATGTTTTGGATTTGCTTGCAGAAACAGGAATGAGTGGGTGTAAGCCACTTTCAATACCAATGGCCACTAATTTGAAGTTAGTAGCGTTTGAAGAAAAGAAACATAAGAGAGCCATGCTTCTAAACCATTAGGCACGGGTTCGAGACTGGCATTCCCCAAAAAGAACAAAACAAAGAAACATAAGAGAGAGGATCTGTTTGGAGATCCCGAAAGATATCGAAGACTCGGGGGTAAATTAATCTATTTGACTTCAACTAGACCTGATCTTTGTTTTTCTGTGTAAGTCTTAAGTCAATTTATGCATCAACCCATGAAGTGTCACATGACGGCAGCTCTAAATGTATTGCTTTTCAACAAATCCTTTGCTTATAAATTGTTCGTATAATTGAATTTGTCTACATTACTTTGATCAGCTTGACTCCCATCCGCAACAAGCAGAGTCAGATAAGCATGAAAATCGATTTCATACCATTTCTACTGACTTCCAGGAGCGAGATTTCTCCGGCCTTGAAGGAAAAATTACTTTTCCATGAGAAGCAAATTAAAAATTTTATAGATACAAGTAGACCCTGGATATTGTCACTGCAGGCGGGACAGGTTCTTCCCCCACATGCCATGCACTCCTTGCCACAGCCACCATCCCAACCTACTCAAGTGCAGTCTCATGAAAGCCAAATAAACTCTGAAGGGCAATCCCAAGAAGCATACCAAAGGGTAAATACGCCATGTTATCACTCCAACCCTAAAATGAAGTACTGAAGAGCACCATGATTGTTCTTATTGTGAACAATTTACATAATAATAATAGGAAAATGGACATCTTTCATGGAATATTTATATTTTCTTTTATCTGTTACCATAGATATGTCGTGCTCAATCTATATATGCATTAATATTACAGCGAGGGAAACAGATCGGATTGTATTGGAATTCTCAAGGTTTCAAATTGTTTTGATATCTGATTCTGTTCATTTCAACTTACAGATCCAAATGCTGAAGGAAATGTATTTGCCAGAATTGAATGAAATTCACCAGAGAATGGTTGATAAAGTTAGGTAGGTATGTTAAGTACTTGGTTTTAGGACCAAACAATTTCAACACCGTCCGTAGCTAAAGAAGTCTATTTTGAGTAGTACATTTAGCTCTCTTTTTTCCCCCAAAGGCTTGAACTTTTATATACAAGACTTAAAAATATGCTTGACCAGGTCTGAGTGAACCCGTCCAAAAAAAGAAAAAAAGAAAACTAAAAACTGAAACCTTCTTTTATGGAAGAAAGGCCAAGTGGATTTAGTGATTAGTCAATCCCCTCTAATACCTTGGACAACTTCTGCACATAAGGGTGTTCAAGAAAATGTTAAGTATGGCTGCAAAGCTCTTGAATTTAACCGAAGCCCTTTTACTTATGATTTAGTGGTTTAATGCAATCTTTGATTCGACAAGTTTACCCTTATTTTGGTTTTGGTCTCTCAAATTTCAAACAATGGGTTTTGGTCCCTCAAGGAGCAAAATGATCCAGGTTTTTATTAAATTATAGGGACCAATATGTTAAATGAAATGAAACTTAAGGAAACAAAACCAAAATGAGGGAAAATTTAAAGGACCAAATATTATATTGACCCTACTTTATTAATATAATTGTATTTAACCTTAAACCTGTACCTTGACTAGTTCAACTCTTGATCCGCAGCAGGCAGGGTCAGTTGCCTGTAGAATGGTGAAGATGCTCAAGGAAGAGATGGAGCGTAATATAGCATTCTTACAGACTTCTAAGAGTGACATGTCTCCTACCTTGGGGGAAGAATTACCTTCACATGAGAAGCAGATTATGTATTTTATTGATATGGGAAGGCTTGTTCCTGCCAGCTACAGAGCTTCTGTGACTGCAGAAAGTTCTCGAGCTTCATCATCATCTAGAAGCAAAGCAGCTCAGTGGTGTGATGCTCTGCAAGTGTAATCTGCAACAAACTTTTGTGTTTAATGTCAGTGATAAATTTATGATAAATTTGTGGATTCAATTTTTTCTAAGGTAATCAGTTGAGGTTCCATATCTAGAATATCCTGATTTGATTTTAAATTAGGTTGTGTTTGATTGGTCATTGGAGTGTATTTTTCTTGTTCGTGAGTGTGAGAAAAATTAGTTTGGGTTAATTAAAAACCACAAGTAGATTTTTTTTAAAAAAAATTCATATATATTAGAATTGTATTTTTTTTTTCCATGAAAAAAGTAATATTGTCATGTAATTTTTGGCGAAGAAAAATTCCTTGAATTTGCATTGATTAAAATTTTGCTTATTTTATCAACAAACTTTATGTAGTTAAATTTCATAACTCATGTCATAAAGTGACGAGATAGTGTATTCAATAATAAATCAACCTCTACAACAACGTATTATTTATTTATAATGGTATTAGTTTTAATCAATAATTGAGTGTCATTACTTTTTGTAAGATTTTATAGTCCATATTTATTGTACACATTTAACTTCTATTTATCTATTTATTAATTTTCAATATCTCTATTCTACAAAATATAAAGGACAAAATTTAGGCCAAGTTACTTGTATCCATAAGCTAGGTCAAAATTTTCAATTGCACTTTCATTTTGTTATTTTTAGTTGTTAAAATACATATGCACACTTGTAAATTCATATTTGTGACACTTATAAATTTTAGTAAATTTATAAATTTCTATATAGAGTATAGAAACTTGTTATTTTGTTAATATTAGTTGTTAAAAGGTATATGTGCATTGTAAATCTATATTCCTTCCGTCCTTATATAAGGTCCTTCTTTTTAAAATGGGCTTATCCCTTTTTATAAGATTTCATTTGACTTTATCTAACTAATAAATACACTTTTACTCATTTTGCACCCATTCTCTCATATCATTTATTTATTATACATTTTCTTTCCTCCTTTTCTCATAACTTCTTTCTCTCTTTTGCTTATCATAAATAGGGGCCTTTTTAGAAAAAAATTATATTTCTTATATATATATTACTTTTAACTAATTTTAATTGTATTTTTAGAATCCCATGGTTCAGTTGAAAGCATCTTATATATAAGGACAAGGGAATATAACACTAAAATCTCTTCCTATACCTCTCACAAATGGCTTGGCTTTATGAGACTTTATCAATCTTCTCTTCATTAAAATCAATTGTAAATTTGACGAAGCTTATTATGTACTTGAATTAATGTATTCACATGAAATACTTACCGTAATGGAAACTATTTTGATTTCCGAGATATGAACTTTAATTAGTGTCTTCAATTATTAAGGGCCCATTTAGATCGCAGAAAATATGGCAGGGAAAAGGAAAGTTGAAATTATCCATCGGTGGTGACGGTTTGGTGAGACATTTATGAGGGTAAAAATTGTTGTGGGAAGTGATTTTGCTTAATGTGGATGAATTTGACACCACACCATCAGGTACATTTGATCATATTTGTCAAGTTATTTAAAAAGTAAGTGGTTTTGATCAGATGCAGATGCAGATAATAAATATCTCATCGCTAAAAGAAAAATTAATTAAGTGTGAATGCATATTAACCTAAGTTCTCTCCGAAATGATAGAAGATTTTGAAAAAAATTACCAGCTACAAACTTGCTTGTTTATTGTCATACTCTCTTGGTGATAAATTTGTTGTAAATTTGTGGAAATTGTTTCCAAAGGTAGTCATTTTAGGTTCTATATATGGAATCATCTTGATTTGATTTTAAATTTAGTTTTTGTTGTTGTTTATGTGTCTAAGAAAAATTCGTTTGGTGATAATAAAATTAAAGAATCACAATTTGATTTTTTAAAATGTGGGGGCGCACGCACGCACGCGCACACACACATATTTTATAGTTGTAGTTTTCTCATAAAAAAAATAATATTTTCACGACGAAAGAGTTATTTAAACGAAAGAGTTATATTTGTCAAAAAAAATTATGCAACCAAAAATTTATAATAGATAATGTTATAAAATTTATTTATTTTGACCATATTATAAAATTTATAATTTTTTATTTTTCATCATATTTATTAAAAATTATTTATTTTGATTTCTTTTAAATGAAAAAATATTTTTTTTAAAAAATTTTTTTTATTATAGATTATAAGATGATTAAATTGGAGGGATTATGTAAAATATTTAAATTTATAATTAATATATATATATATATATATATTGCTAAAATATTTATAAGCATACTCATCAGTTTGAGTATATTTGTTAAAATAATTAATCAGGTTTTCAATAATTTTTTTATATCTACATTAATTAAATTAATTAAACTTATGTATGAATAAGATAAAAATATTAAATAAATATATTTGAAAAAAAATAAAATTAAGGAAAAAAAGAAATCTCTTTTATTATATATAAAAATTTTAGCCAAAAATAGATATTTAGTATCATGAAGGGTAAATTATTAAATAAAATTTATAATTTAAAAAATATTTTTGTAGAATACTCTTAATGGTGTTAACAGTCTAAACTTAATTGTATATTTTTAAAATAGAGGGGAGATAAGTGTAATTAAGGTAATATATAAAGAAGGTCAAAATATTTTATTCTAAATTAAAATACAATTTCAGTTGTTTTTATATAGCTTAAAAAATGCTTACTCTGATCCTTATTATAAGGCATCAACAAGTAACTATTTTGGGTCTTTTTTATAATTTACTTGCTAGTTTTCAAGAGCATTAAATAAATTTTTTTTTTCATCTATGCTTATTTTTTAATAAGTGTAGTGGGATAGAGTAATAATTAATACTAATATGATATTGAAGTTTAACATAGTTAATAAGAGTACCATTGAAAATCATTTAAATCTTATGATAAATTTAATGATTTTAACTTATTTTTATTAGTATTTTGAATTAGTTAGAAGGGAATGGAGTAGGCCAGTATCAAATTCTTGGAGAAGAAGATAAGGAATTGACCGAAAATATAAAGTTGGCCGAAATCATAACAAAGACTGAGGGAAAATCTGCACAGAACCTCTCTGCTCTTCAGTCATCATCCCTCCTCTGTATAAGGATAAATAAGGAACATGATAAAAGGTGAGTGAGAAATCTTAAAGCCGTTTGGTTCAAAGGAAGGGCTGGAAATGTATGGAATGGAAAAGAATCAAATGAGCTGAGAAGGAATCAAATAAAGCTCAACACCAATATCACTGTTCCTACTGAGTGCTAGTTTGGTAACATCAAAAAATTGTTTTTTAAACACTTTTCTGTAAGTCGAGATAAAACTCCTCTCATATAGTGCTCTGTACCTTATTATAAGTCACTTGTATCTAAAAGTTGTGTTCAAAATATAAGTCAATTGTAGGGTAGTAAATAATGTTTTGTCAATTTTACCCCTATTCATTATTGGTTGGACATATGGGAAAGAGAGAAGAGATAAGCGTGTAAATTGAGAGAGTTAAAAGAATATGAGAGAAAATGTACACCATCTCATTAATAAGGGCAAATATAGAAAAATTTATCCATTTAATGTTTTTCTTGGTTTTCGAGAATGAGATACAAGTGACTTATAATAAGGTACAAAGTAGAATTTATCTCGAACACTGTAAAAACACTTTTAAAAAGCTAAGAGCCCGTTTGGTTTGCTGAAATGGGGGTGGGAAAGGGAAAAGCAAATCTTCCCGTCAGCGACAGGTGTTTGGTTCTCATTTTCAGCTGGAAAATGGTTTCTTGCTAGAACATATTTTCAGTTATATAATTAAAAATGTGTTCCCACCAATTTTTCAAATAGGGAGAGAAATGGTTTAAGGACATAAAAGCCTCATGATGTGACCTTAGATGTCATATAAAAAAGGTGGGTGGGGTGCGTGAGTCCCATTGGCATTTAAATAATATTTTTATTCTAGGGGCAAAATGGTCTTTTAGCTCATTTTTCTACCTCATTTTCTTAAAATTAAATAAATTTTTTTTTATCAACTCATTTTCTTTCATAATGCAAACCAAACACCTCTGTGGTTTCCATTCATATTTCCAGCCATTTCTTTGAACTAAACCAGCTCTAGAATAAACAGTAGAAAAAGTAATTGATTTCTTGGGAAAGAGTATAAGCAGCCAACAAAAAATACTTAGCTGGCCCAAACGACAACAAATCAAAAGGGAAAATCTGTACTAAATCTTCCCTCACCCTTGCTTTCCTATTCAGACATCATCACTCTATTTTTTTTTTATATGAAAGACAAATGTCGTTAATAGAGAAAAAGATGTTAAATGTCAGATCCCTACACGTTTGAGAATGAATGTAGAGTGGTAAACATAAAATGATTAAAATTCCTAATTCCTTTAACATAATCAAAATGAAATAAAGAAAGCAATTTTCCTAAATCCTGATAAAGGATATTGGATGAGGCCTGTTTGTAACCATTCAGGGGAAGAAATAAGCCTCCAATGCAATAGACCTCTATATTAGCTGCAGCAGAGAACGAGAACAATGGACATTTAGATATCCATTGTAATGAAGCACGAAAGCAACTGAGAGAAACAAGGTCTGATACCCCCCCCCCTTTTTTTTGTTGCAAATGATTGACTGAATTGCCTGTCCTTGGAAGCAAATCCATGATTGACAAGATTTAAAGGATCCACACTTGAATTTCTTCAAAAATACACTCCATCCCTCGGTAGGCAGATGATTCATATGATCCCGCATCATGGAAGCAGGTAATGGAGGTTCAGCCATTGAAGACAAAGAGAGAGATTGAGAGAAAGCTGAACAGCTCAATGACACATTAGAGTGCAGCTCCTTAATGAATACTTCTGGTTGAAGTTGGGAATGAGTCAGCACCTGACGAGAACCATGATGAACTACATGATTTCTCTTCATCCAAAGCAAGTTTAATAGCTTGATAATCAAACTTATTTCCATATGACAGCCATCTTTATGCAGTTGTAAAAGGGTACCTTTTAGCCATCCTTTAAAATTCTCAAATGATATAGGTGGTAATCTTAAGGAGATACCACTATATTAGACAGCCTTTGAGAATGGACATTTGAGAAAGATAGTTCTAATGACTTAGGATTTGAGTAGCCAAATGCACAAGAGCCATTAACGATGAGGTGATGCTGGTTTAGCACATCCACAGAAGGAATAGCTTTATTGAGTAGTTTCCAAACAAACAAAATGTCTTTCATTGGCAAAGATAAAGACCACAGGAATTTCCAAAGCTATCTAAAGCTTGAACAATGTTATTGGATGTTAAAGTCCTGTGCCCGATTCTTGTTAGGTATTCACCCGTGGAACTCAAGTTCCAAATTAGTTTAACCTGAGCATCAACAAAGGAGAGAGGTATGTTAATAACAATGGCATCTACAGTTGCTCTCGGGTATAAAGATCTTGCCAAAGGGATATTCCATCTTATTGGACACCAAGAAGAAGGAAGATGCGGTAATAGATTAATAACATTCCTTAAACATGGAAAATGTTCTGAACTAGATTGTATGGGCCACCACAAGGGATGGTTGAGGGAAATAGATGAACCATTACCTACTCTCCATTTAAGATGATCTCGAATTAAGGAAGCACATTTGTGAATGCCTTTCCACATTCAGGAGGAGTTACAGGGTCTTTTAATGTAAGAAAGACTATCTTCATCAATATATTTAACCTTTAAGGCTTCAACCAACAACTCTCCAGGGCACGAGTTAGGAATCCGCCATATTTGTTGGCAAGGAGGGATTCATTAACCTTTGCAATTGATATGAGGTCTAAATCACCTTCCACAATAGGTTTAAAGATGAAATCCTTACTTTTCTAGTGAATTCTGTTTCTATCTCCATTAGAACCCCCAAAGAAATTTGTGCATCGCATATCAATATGCTTGTAGATGTAAGAATTAAAAATTTAGAAATTGAGTTACGGCCGAATTAAAACTATAAGAATTAAATAGCATCGAGTTAAAATATATGAATTAAATTATAATTAAGTCAAAATAAAAAAAAAATAAAAAGATTAATCTTCCCAGACAAAACTTGAACAAACAGCTGCATTCAATCTACCGTAATAATCACTCTTCAGAGTTCGCCCAAAAATGGATCTTCTGCCGCGAATCTTGTCCCAATGGGCCTCAATACTAATATTCACTAATATTCTTTCCTCAGAAAGTTCACATAACGTATACTAAATACTAATAGTCTAATACACATCTCATGATATGCTTTGACTATACAATCGATCTTGTCTATATTTTAAAAATCTCCCATAAATCTGACAACACTTTGACCAAAGTGTCTTAATAATAAACAAACAAAAATTTCTTCTGCCTAAACCACCATATCCTACCATACAAAATTCAAGCTGGGTGTAGGATTACGATGGAAAAAAGAGCAAGAAAGGACTGATGCCGAACCCATATCCAACTAAATTCAAGCATGGCCGTAGGATAGCTGTGAACCTGGTTGGAAAAAGGATTATAGGCTTAATTACCACGCGTGCCTTTTCAAAGCAAAATATCATGATAGTCTTCGAACTCGGTGAAGCTTTTTGATACAGTTTAAGCCAGAAAAGAAACGAATATGGAGGAAAAATTATCTATTTTTCATTAATGAACAGTGAGATACAATAGCTTTTATATAGGCTAATAATCTTGGTGTTATCTATACAAACAATAAAGAATAAAAGAATAAAATAAATGTCTACCCTAACTAATTCTATAACAGAAGTTGTTACAGGTAACTAAATATGCTAATACCCCCCTCAAGCTGGAGAATGGATATTAATCATTCCTAGCTTGGTAAGAAGTGTACAAAAAACAGAAGGAATCAGGGGTTTTGTAAAAATATCTGCAAGTTGATCTTGGGATTTAATAGGTAACAGATGGATGAGACCCTGTTTCAACTTCTCACGAACCACATGACAGTCAATGTCCAGATGCTTGGTACGTTCATGAAAAGTCGGGTTAGCAGCAATATGGCGGGCTGACTGATTATCATAGTAAAGAGGAGCTGGACCAGTCGGTGGTAAGCCAAAATCACGTAATAAATTGCATAACCATTGTAACTCACAAGTCGTAGCAGCAAGAGCGCGATACTCGGCCTCAGAAGAAGAAGTAGAGACAGTAGGTTGCTTCTTAGATTTCCATGTAATTAAAGCTTGATCCAAAAAACCACAGAAACCAGTAATAGAGCGGCGGGTATCAAGACAACCGGCCCAGTCACTGTCACTAAAGGCACTAAGCTTCATAGAAGAAGAAGAAGGAAAGAAAAGACCAAGACCAGGGGCCCCCTTAATATAACGCAGAACCCGGAACAAAGCCTGAAGATGAACAGTAGTAGGCTGCTGAACAAACTGGCATAGCTGTTGGACAGCAAAAGATAAATCTGGCCGGGTATTTGAAAGATAAAGCAATCGACCAACAATAGTACGATATTGAGCAATGGCAGAAGAATCAGTCAACACAACACCAGAATCCTTAGACAATTTCAAATGATGAGCTATGGGAGTCTTAACAGGTTTACAATCCAAGAAACCAGATTCAAATAAAATGTCAAGAGCAAATTTCCACTGACATAAAGAGATGCCAGTAGCAGAACGAGCGATTTCCAATCCCAAAAAATATTGAGCATCACCGAGATCCTTTATTTTGAAACAATCATCAAGATAGGACTTGATGGAATTAATTTCAGACAAGGCAGTCCCACAAAGAAGCACATCATCAACATAAACAAGTAAGGCAGTAAAGGAAGAAGCAGTATTCTTGATAAAAAAGAGAATGATCAGATTGAGACTGATGATAACCTTTGGCAAGAAGAGCTTGTGACAATTTAAAGTACCACTGACGACTCGCTTGCTTAAGGCCATAAAGAGAACGCTGTAATTTGCAAACCTTATCAGCAGGGACAAACAAACCAGGAGGAGGAATCATATACACCTCCTCATCAAGATCACCATGGAGGAAAGCGTTATTAACATCCAATTGCTTAAGATGCCAGTTATGAGAAGCTGTCAATGCAAGTAATAATCGAACAGTGGTTAATTTGGCAACAGGGGAAAATGTGTCATTATAATCCAGACCCTCTACCTGTGTATAACCTCGAGCAACCAAGCGACCCTTATAACGATTAAGAGTGCCATCAGAATTATACTTCTTAGTAAAAACCCACTTACACCCAATAGGATGCTTACCAGGTGGTAAATCAGCAATCACCCAAGTTTTAGTTTGTTGCAAAGCATCAAGTTCAGCCGCAATAGCATTTCGCCAACCCTCATGTTGAACAGCCTTATTATATGTCTTAGGAATATCATCAGAGGAGATTGAACACACAAAACGATAGTGGGAAGAAGACGAGTTATGATAAGAGAGAACTTTAGAAAGTGGATGAGATATACCTGTCTCCAAAGAAGCGGGTAACACTGAAGCATATTGAAGAGCAAAATGATAATCTCGTAGATACTGAGGAAGCTTATGTGATCTAGTGGACCGACGAAGGGGAGGCAAAGAATGAGTGGAAGAAGGAGAAGAATCAGATGTAGAAGGGACAAGAGAAGAAGAAGAAATAGAAGGAGAAGCTGACAATGGAATAGAAGAATTGAGTGGGTCAGGAAAATCTAATGGTGGAAGGGTCTGAGGTAAAGGCAAGGGAGTAGGCAAAACAGGGGATGGATTATGACAAAAAGGGAAATGAGATTCATAAAAATAAACATTGCGTGAAACAGATATCTGACGAGTATGAATATCCAGGGTCACATATCCTTTAGTACCTTCTTTGAAACCTAAGAAAACACATTTATTGGCCCTCTTATCCAGTTTTGTGCGACCATGAACCAAAGTGGAAGAGAAACATAGACAACCAAACACACGCAACATACTAAAATCTGGAGATTGATGAAACAATAGTTCATAAGGGCTCTTATCTTGTAAAATAGGAGTAGGTAACCGATTAATGATATAAACAGCATGAGACAATGCATAGGACCAAAAAATTTTGGGAAGATGAGCTTGAAACAGAAGTGCTCTAGTAACATTAAGAATGTGCTGATGCTTTCGCTCAACTTTACTATTCTGTTCTGGAGTCTCAATGCAAGATGTCTGATGAGAAATACCATGTTGAGCATAAAATTCTTTTAGTTGAAATTCCAAACCATTGTCAGACCGAATGACTTGTACATTAGAGGAAAATTGAGTAGAAACCATTTTGATAAAACTTTGAACATAAGAGCGAACTTCAGATTTATTAGAAAGCAAATAAATCCAAGTATAACGTGTATAATCATCTACCACTGTCAAAAAATATTTATGGCCATGAATTGAAGGCATATGATATGGACCCCAAATATCCATATGAACTAGAGCAAACATGTTATTAGAAGTATTGTGGCTTACAGGAAAAGGCAACTTTCGTTGCTTAGCAAAATGACAAATGTCACAACAATTGAAAGATGAACTGTAAGAAACATTTGGAAATTGTTTGTGAATGGTATACAAAGTATTCCTAGATAAGTGACCTAGACGAAAGTGCCACAAATCAAATGGAGGCTGAGCTGGAGGAGCAGTGGAGACATTACTAACCAAGGGTGAAGCAGTATCTGCAATTTTCATGATATATAGCCCATTAATGCCTTCAGCTGAACCAATCATCTTCTCTGAAGACTGGAGGCGAATGTGGCACTGTGAGTTCTGAAATGAAACCAGACAAGGAATAGAGGAAGTAAGTTTGGAAACAGAAATCAAGTTGAAACGAAAATTTGGTACATATAGGACATCATGGATCACAAATGAAGGGGAAAAAACAACAGGAAGATTAACAACAATGCATGGTATACATGTGTAAGAAGAAAATAAAGCAAGATTGGAACAAACATGGTCAATAGCTCCTGAATCAATTATCCAAGAGTTAGCAGTAGAAAGAAAAGAACAAATGGCTACTGTACCACTAGCCGAAACACTGTGAACAGAAACTGAGGGTTGAGACGAAGCATTATCCGTCTAAACAAGAGCTAGCAGCTTTCTGTATTGATCTGGAGTGAAGCTAAAATTTTCATTAGCAATCTTATTAGGCTCAGAAGGAGTTAAACCAGAAGTAGTAATATCATATGACACAGCATTAACGCTTTTGGTCCTAAACTGGAAACCTGGTGGATAACCATGTTTCTTGTAGCAAGTAGCTTCAGTGTGCCTATACCGTCCACAAAAGGTGCATTGTTTTGTAGAACCAGAAGAGTTTTGCTTAGTTGAACCTGGGATAGGAGATTTGACACTAGAGACAGATGATTTAGCCAATAAAGCAGCAGTGGTAGTAACAGAATATCCTAATTCCCTCTCCTGTTGTTGAACCAGTGCAAATACCCGATTAATATTTGGTAATGGCTCAATCAACATAATCTGTGATTTCACAGATGAGAAACGATCGCTCAAACCTTTCAAAAACCGAATTGTATAATCTTGATCCAGATGGTTCTGATAAGACTCAATCGCACCACAAGAACACTTAGGTGTACAAGAACAAGAAAGTGCAGGCCGCAAAGTCAAATACTCATCCCATAAGATTTTTAAATTGGTAAAGTAATCACTTACAGTAAGATCGCCCTGCTTTAAACCGTAGATTTCTTCTTAAAGATCGGCGATTCTAAACACGTTATTCTGAGAAAATCGCGCATGAAGATCCTCCCAAACATCACTCGCTTTATCAATCCAGAGGATACTCTGTGCCAAGGACGAAGAGATGGAACGCGTCAACCAAGACAGCACCATCATATTACATCGCTGCCATGCCGGATGAAGAGGATCACTGTTGACTGGAATCTGTGCAGTTGGATCGATGAAGCAGAGTTTGTTTTTCGACATGAGAGCCATTTTCATGGCTCTCGCCCAAGAATGATAATTCGCACCGATCAAAATAGGCGAAACAAGAACCAAAGCTGGGTTTTCATTAGGATGTAAGTAGTATGAGTGAGAAAAATTTTGCAAAGGATCAAGATTAGAAGCAGCTAGGGTTTCGGAACTATGGGAAGAGGAGAACGATGAAGAAGATGAGTTCATCGGATTAGCCATAGCGAAAATGGTAAAGTGAGAGAGATAAAAGCAGATGGAGCTAGGGTATAGGCACACGATGGAGAGAAAAGTCTACTCCGTAAATCGAGCTGCAAATGAACAGAAAAAGGAAAAAGAAATTTGAGAAGAAAACAAGGAGTCAAATACTTCCTTGTAGCTCTGATACCATGATACAGTTTAAGCCAGAAAAGAAACGAATATGGAGGAAAAATTATCTATTTTCCATTAATGAATAGTGAGATACAATAGCCTTTATATAGGTCAATAATCCTGGTGTTATCTATACAAACAATAAAGAATAAAAGAATAAAATAAATATCTATCCTAACTAATTCTATAACAGAAGTTGTTACAGGTAACTAAATATGCTAATACTTTTTTATATTTAAACTGAAAATAGTATATAAATCAGTTCAAATTTTGGACTGATGATGATAATGGCATCTTCTGGTTCTGCGAGGCAGTCTGCCATATAGTAGTCCAGTTCATAGCCGAAATTGGTTTCTGAAATATCATCTTCTTGCATTCTCCACTTCGATCATCTGATCAAACACCTTCAGCTTCTTTTCGCATAGGAGAAGTTTAAGGTATCCTCTCGTCACTTTTCACTGAATATTTGATTTCTCTGTCATGAGAGGGGTGATTTTAGAGTTAAATTTGATAGGTACCTTTAATTGGAGAACACCGGTTAGGGCGCCGATTATGGATGCAAATGAGTGGAGACATGAACTGCTACCTGGCTTCCGCAGACTAGGTGTCCAAGCAATGCAGGTCTAAATCTTTTTTCCGTACTACTTTTGATTTTTGCTTTGATTCTGCAGTTTCTGTAAAATGAAAACACTGCTGTCAAACTTGCCTTGTTTGTTATATGGTGAAGGAGCTGCAGTAGACTTATGGTGTCATTTTATATGTTTGGCCAACTTCTAACGCTACCGCTCATTTTATTATGAGTATGACGGTTTAGAATAGGGACTGTAAGACCTTTTCAACTTCTTTCGATGCGCCAGTATTTCTCATTTAGAAATTAATAGTCCCTGCTGATCATTGATACTGTGTTGTTGATAGAGCGTAATGACATTGTGTGATAATGTAGCTAGCCTCACTTTGTGGCTTGTTTGTTTGTTTGTTGTTGTTACTGAACATTGATATTATATCATAAAGACATAAGCCTTGGCAAGCTAGTATTGCATTTTCTTTTTGGCAGGGTGAACATGCACAAAAAGAAGCCTATTTCAGAATTTTTGTATCATTATAACTTAAGTATTCTCTATTCTCTATTTAACATTAACGAGTATGACTTTAGAGTTAAGTGCATGCATCATAAAAAATTTGTTTTGGACGTGTGTTTAGCTCTTGTATGTAAAGAACTTGAATACTTGGGATTTCATATTGTCATGTCAGCCTTATGTCTTGCTTTGAGTTACACATGATTCTTATAGCTTTGAAGTTTCCCAATACATGACGCTGCACCACATTTTAGCTTTAAGTTTGTGGACTAAACTTTATGTTTGGTGCGACCTCCAGATTCCAAAGTGTTTGGTTTATTAGCTTTATGTTTGGTCAGAGTGTTTGACCATAATACTTAAGTACAAATCTAATGCCTGAAGGCGGAGCCAATTGGATTGCTGAATTAGTTTTGTACAAATCTAACATCACTGCCCAAAAGGATTGCTAATTATTTATAAAGATTGATAAATATGTGGGGGGTTTGTGAGGTTTTACCCTGGTGTTTTTTTATAGCCCAATAGTTTAATACTTTGATGTAGTTTACTAGGTGTACAATTTTCTATGAATTCTGTTGCTAAAATATTGTTATCTAGTTCATCTCATCATATTCAGTGAGCCATCAAGAGTCACTCCAACAGTACCAGTCTTGTTTTTCTTTTATTTTCCTGTTTTTTCAATGATCTTATGAAAATTTCAATGATGCTGAACTGTCCTTTGATTTCATAGGATGACTGATATGAAAAAATAGCGATTTTGATGATGAAAATGAACTGCAAGAACTTGAAAAATTTTGTCAGAGTTTTGAGCAGAAGGCTTTTGCTAGTGCAACTAATACGGTATGCTCATATTTTGAATCTTGAAGTCATCATCATCTTTCAAGTTACTAATGTATTGAGAAATTAGATTGAGAAGGCTGAAGATGTTATAGGCCAGCCCTATTTTTTGTTTTTGATTTCCGCTTTATGGATTGCCTTATAGTTGTGCTTATTTCCTTTTTATTCCAATTTTCAGAAAGATTATTCGGAGAAAATAGGATCAATGTTGGATGAAATTCCAAGTAAGTCAACTTGATGTTCAGCTTTTTGGCATCTAATTTGTTATTAGCCTATTTCCTATTTTAACCATTGGGGCTTCCCTCCTAAGGCCTTTAAACTTGTTTTGTAGGTTTGGAATAGTCCGTAAATAGCTCAAAAACTGCATGTCCATGCATTTATATCTTGTTGCTGACAAAATATTTCTAGTACTTTGACTTCCATATGTGCAAACCTTCATTAATTTTTTCAATTAATCTTAGGGAAGATTAACTTTGCACTCAATATTATTGATTCAACTAGCATGCAAGATGTTATGCATTTGTGTTATGATTGTCAACAAGACAGTTACAAAAATGAATCTAACTGTTTAATGCAACTTGGTGATTCCTATTTCCTTCGCTAAAGCTGGGGCTTCACTTCTCAGCCTAGTACTTGATGTTGCCATAGGTCAAATGTATTTTTGTGATTGGTGAGATAATACATTTTGTATCAGTTTCTTATATTTTACGTTACCTGCTTTTTTTTCCTTTTAAATAGCAAATGCAAAAGACTAATTTATATTAATTATTTAAGTGATATTTACTTATGTGTGTTGTATACATGATCTATGTTAGGGTAATTTCAGGAAGAAATGCACCAGCAGGTAAGCAAGCAATTTTTTATCATCTCTATTTCCTCAATATAGATTGTAGAACTATATAAAATACTCAAATCAACCCAAAAGTGAGTTGAATTTAAGATCCTCTTGAGGAAAGTTTTGGACATTCTATTAACTTGCATTTCTGTCAATGTTCAATCTTAACTTTGAGCCCAAAGATTTTGCAACCTTGACGTATCCTTTAGTGAAAGAGGTCTAATTGCTGTGGAGATCTCAAAGTTTAACATGTTTTGTATTTCTGATTGTGTTTATTTCAAGAACAGATCAAAATATTCAAGGAAGGGTATTTGCCTGAGTTGATTGAAATGTACCGGATAATTGCTAGTAGACATCAGCAGGTACTTTTTATAGTTAACCAGGTTAAAAATACAAATGGATAAGGCTGTCCTTTTTGAGTTTTTCGGTTGCTAACTTGCTAATTATGGCATTAATACTGGCTTTTGAATCCAGAGTAATACATGGTTGTGTATGGAGACTACATATCATCATTACACTTGTTTTTCCTTTTCTCTGTCTCTCTCTAAACACATTGTATGCACTCACTTTAGTGTATGGGATCCAAACATTTGCAATCCCCTAATTTAAACTTTCTAATCTTGGCTCTTATCTCCTCCTTTAGCGCATTCATTTTAAGTGCCTGCTAACACTTCATCTGAGTATATTAAATAATGTTGTTCTGAGTGATTTAAATCACTCCTGTATTTAGTCATGTACTCTTTTGAGCTCAGTCCATGACTTTGTTGGGTGCTATGCACTTCCTTCCACTGATACCCATTTAAGAGATATGTCCCCATTTCAGACTTCAAGGGCATGTTTTTTTGTTTTTAGTTTAGTTTAGTTTTTTTTTTGGGTGAGAATGGCATCTAACTTTTCTTCCTCCAGCATCCTGTTGAAGAAAGATTAACGCTTCACTTGAAATACCAAGCCCATCACGTCATCTTGACATACAAAGGAAGGTCTGGTTACCTTAACCTGCAAGTTTCCTTGTCCTTCAGACTAAGGACTGTCATCTCCACCTATCTCCTCTACGAGGGAGGATTCCCTCATCACCTAAGAAGCAAGGCTGACAGGAAACCAGTGGCCTTTACTGATCTATTTTAGGAGGTTTGTTTTCTTTTTGTCGTGTTAAATGTTACAAGTGTCTATTGTTGGTTACTGCTAGTTTTATATGGATAGGACAAGGTGGTTATTTTCAATTTATGTGTTAGCATATAAATATCTGAAGAGAATTGAAGATTAGAATTGATTGTATTAAACTGAGAGGATTTACATGGTATTTATAGGAAAAAAATATAGACAAAGTAAGAGTGATTAGTGGGAACAAATCAAAGAGTAGTTGAGGAATAGTCAACAAAATGCACCACCGACTTGCTTCTTCAACTATCTCATGCCACTGTATTAATCTGTGTTCACAACAATATCATATATGTATTCTACCAAAACCATGGATGAATGAATGAGTGAAGATATTATTGAGATAATTCTCTCCTCTTTTTTTCCTAAAACTAGATTCTGGTTCTAGTCTCTCCCTTCTCTCATCCCTCTTCTCTTCCTTCTCTTCTCTCTTCTCCTCTTTTGTGTTCTAACTCCCTATTAATCTAGAATTACAAATTCTGGTTCTGGACTTCCTCTTCTTCTCTTCTCTTTCTTCCCTTTTCTCCTATTTCTATTCCTATTTTACAGATTCTAACAAAGGCTCTCTTCTCATGCGCTGCCTTTCTGTATTAATCGGTTCTCTGTCCATTATGCACTTCATTCAGCATCTCTACCATGCCATCAATTCGCATTGTACTGCAAGCTCCTCATTCTTTTCATACTTTGTTCTAGTTTGGCCTGTCCACTTTCCATAGCTTAGAACTTGATTGAAATGTGTGCTAAGCCTGAGCTGTATGAAACCACCTCCATTTTTTCTTAAATAAAGTCCGTTATTGCCTATAAGTATGCTTAGCACTTGATTGATATAATCATAGTTAGCCTTATTTCTGCATGTTTATGAGCTTGACTCGCTTTCCTAGCTCAAGATGTTTAATTTGCCAATTAGTTTGATTACAAGGTATATCAGTTTTTAACCTTTTATCTGTATCACTCAATCAGCAAGACTTCCTTCCGCAACAAGCAGGGTCAGACTACCTTCTGAGTTTCTTTAAAGAAATTTTTCAGACTATTTCATCCTTCATTTACCCCTTTTTTAATCATTTATACTTCTTCAATGAAATTGGAAGGAGCAGCAGAAATATATTCAAATAAACCCAAAGTTAAGTATTGAAGATCCACTTGACTGTTTTAATTGTGATCAATTTACAATGTTTGCATGTGTGTTTGAACTTAGGGAAAAAAATTACCTGATTCTGTTTATTTCAACTTGCAGATCCAAATGCTTGAAGAAATGTACCTGCCAGAATTGAATAAAATGCACCAGATAATCACTAATAAAATCTGGTTTTTGGATTAGACAATTTTTATTGCCACACATCGCTTAACAAGACTATTTATAGTACCATCAATATATCAAAATATATATATAAATTCTATAACAAGCTATATATTGTTCACAAATTATAAACAGTGGCCTTTATTTTTTAGACTCCTTGCAACATAAAATTGCATGAACAACTTCTTGATAGAAGGGTGCTGTAGAAAGTCTGAAGCTCATGAATCAAACTATAGTCTATAGAAAGTCTCATATTTTATTGATTTATTGATTAGTAAAATGGTCTTATTTGACCTTGCATCTGTATCTCTCATAACAGATTGAAAACTATGCTGAGTCGACCAATCGGGCAAGTCTAGGAGTGGTCCTGACACGTGCAGGACTTAGATTTCCATGGCCGAAGACATATGAGAACGTGAGGGCCGAAGTTACTGAAAATTAAAGAAATATTGGAGTAGATCATAGTAATTATGCTAAACGAGTGTAATTATTATAGGAAACAAAACTGATTTTGACATTTAGATGGTATTTTTATGGAATTTTTCATTTTTTTAACTGAAGTTCTCTCAAATAAAATGAATGTAATTATGAGTAGGCCCGTTTTTATAATAATGCACAAAAAGAAAGATCAAATTAATTTATCATTTATGCTTCACTAATTAAATAGATTAATTTTGGAAATAGTGCTCCAATGCATGAATTTTCTTTGGGCGTGAATATAGAACTAAAATTCCATATTAATCCCATTAATTCTGTTAGGGTTCAATACAACAATTTCACATTGATTATGTGGTACATGGTTTACCAAATTATTACCATATTGTTATGAATAGTATATTAAATATATTATTTGGATGTCCACTTTCCTGATGTCTCCATCTTCCTATCATCTCTCCTCATTTATTTTCCTACGATTATGTAATTTCAGTTTTCTAGGTTACAGGGTTATGCCTATAAATAGGAGGTATATATGATGTATTGTACACACCTTAAGAAGTGGATAAGAATTACTCTCCTCTTCTCATATTCTCTCTTTATTTATAACATGTTATCAGCATAAAGTTCTAGTTAGGAATGACTCTTAGTGATGTCAATCATGAAGCTCTATGCCTTGTTGACAGTGCAACAACCCACATCATGCTTAAATGCGATAAATATTTCTCTTCTTTAGTAATGCAAGAAGTCAATGTTCAAACTATATGTGGAAGTATAAATATGATTGAAGGCTCTGGAAGAGTTAATATTTTGTTACCTGAAGGAACAAAATTATGCATTGGTGATGCATTTTATTCTACTAAGTCTAAAAGAAACTTGTTGAGCTTTAAAGATATCCGCAGAAATGGATATCATATAGAAACAACAACTAAAAATAATTAGGAATGTCTTGCTATCACAAATACAATTTTTAGTAGAAAATGTATATTAGAAAGTTTTTCTACCTTTTCTTCTGGCTTGTATTATACATTTATAAGCATAATTGAAACACATGCTATTGAAAATCAGAAGTTTACCAATGCAAACCAGAAGTCTACCAATGCAAACTAGCAGTTTGCAACTATAAACCAGAAGTTTACGAATCAATTTAATGTTTGGTATGACCGGTTAGGCCATCCCGGGTCAATCATGATACGACAAATAATTGAGAATTCATGTGGACATACCTTGAAGCGAAAACAAATACCACAATTCCATGATCTCTCATGTGCTGCAAATTCCAAGGGAAAATTAATTATTTGGCCTTCAACAAGCAAAGTAGAAAGTGAGTCACTCACATTTCTAGAACAGATACAGGGAGATATTTGTGGGCCGATATACCCACCATGCGGACCATTTATGTACTATATGGTTTTAATTGATGCATCAACTAAATGGTCGCATGTTTGCTTATTATCGTCTTGTAAACGCGACTTGCTCAATTGATTAGAGTAAGATCTCATTATCCTGATTATCCTATTAAAAAAATACGTCTTGATAATGCTAGTGAATTTACTTCACAAGCGTTTAATGAATATTGCATGTCCCTTAGAATTGATGTTAAACATCCTATAGCTCATGTTCATACACAAAATGGACTTGCAGAATCATTAATTAAACATTTACAATTAATCGCAAGACTATTACTTATGAGATCAAATCTCCCAGTTTCTGCTTGGGGACATGCGATTTTGCATGCAACAATATTGATTCATATCAGGCCAACAAGTTATTTAAAAGTCTCCCCTTTACAAATGGTTTTTGGTCTGGAACCTAATATGTCCCATCTAAGAATTTTTGGTTATGCTGTATATACTCCAATTACTCCACCACAACATACCAAGATGGGTCCTCAAAGAACGATGGGAATATATGTTGGATATGAATCTCCTTCAATAATAAAATATCTAGAACCATCCATCGAAGATATGTTTACGGCTCGATTTGCCGATTGTCATTTTAACGAAGTATCCTTTCCAACATTATAGGGAGAAAATAAGCAGTTGGGAAAAGAAATTAGTTGGAATGAATTATCATTATCTCACCTTGATCCTTGTACAAAAGAATGTGAACTAGAAGTTCAAAAGATAATTCATTTACAAAGTTTGACTAATCAATTACCAGATACATTTACTGACCCAAAGAAAGTAACAAAATCACATATCCCAGCTGTTAATGCTTCTATCAAAATAGATGTCCCTATTGGACAACCTGTTATAAATGAATCTAAAGCACGCATGAAGCATGGTAAACCCATCGATTCCAAAGATAAAAATTTTTGAAAGAAAAAAGGGCTTAAAAGTATAGATGGTCAAGTTGAAGACAATTTAGAAAGATTAGTTGCTCCATAAGAGCAATGGGACAACACCAATGTCCTAATTTCAAAAGATACTCAGGTACCTGAAATATGTGAAAATAATGAGATCTCAATAAATTATGTTATGAATGGAATACGATGGGACCGAAATGAAGTCAATGTTGACAATATTTTTGCCTATAATGTAGCGCTTGATGTTATAAATGATAATAAGGATCACGAGCCAAAGTCAATTAGTGAGTGCAAACAAAGAAAGGATTGGCCAAGATGGAAAGATGTAGTTGAGACAGAGTTAAAATCATTGGAAAAACGAAAAGTTTTTGGACCTGTATTTATTACACTTAAAGATGTAAAACCGATTGGATATAAATGAGTTTTTGTGAGAAAGAGAAATGAAAAAGGAGAAATCACAAGATATAAGGAATGTCTTGTTGTCCAAGGGTTTACACAAAAACCCGGTATTGATTTTGAAGAAACATACTCACCAGTGGTGGATGCAACTACATTTAGATATTTGATTAGCCTAGCTATACGTGAAGGGTTTAATCTGAGTCTAATGGATGTCGTTACAACCTATTTGTATGGCTCACTTGACAATGACATTTATATGAAACTCCCTAAAGGACTTAAATTGCCAGATGTATACAATTCAAGTTCTCAAGAACGATATTCAATAAAGTTAAATAAATCCTTGTATGGATTGAAACAATCTAGACGTATATGGTATAATTAACTTAGCGAATATCTATTAAAAGAAGGATATAAAAATGATCCAATATGCCTATGCATCTTTACAAAAAGATCTGAAAATGAGTTTGCTATAATTGCCATTTACGTTGATGATGTAAATATCATTGGAACTCCTGAAGAGCTTGGAAAGGTAATTAATTGCTTGAAAAAGGAATTTGAAATGAAGGGCCTAGGAAGAACAAAATTTTGCCTTGGATTACAAATTGAGTATTTGAAAAATGGAATCTTTGCATATCAAGAAACTTACACAAGAAAAGTCCTATAGTGTTTTTGCCTGGATGAATCACATTCGCTATATACTTCAATGGTAGTAAGGTCTTTGGAAGTTGATAAGGACCCTTTTAGACCTTGAGAAATTAGCGAAGAAGGTGATGAAGAACTACTTGATCCAGAAGTACCATATCTTAGTGCAATTGGAGCACTAATGTATCTTGCTAATCACACTCAATCTGACATATCATTTGCTGTCAACTTATTAGCAAGATATGGTTCTTTACCAACACAAACACATTGGAATGGAGTTAAATTTTTCTTTCGAAATTACATATGCCATATCAAAGACATTGGAAT
Organism: Inga laurina; assembly: GCA_963855925.1. NCBI lineage: Eukaryota > Viridiplantae > Streptophyta > Magnoliopsida > Fabales > Fabaceae > Inga > Inga laurina. Next base: position 52,713,447 of record OY979705.1, read on the forward strand.
GGAGTTGTTAGACCTTGAAACACTTTGTGAATAAATTTTCCTCCTAAAGTATTTTCTGTCATATGAAACATGAACTGTTGAAAGATTTCTCTCGTTGATGTCTGCTTGGATTCAAAAATTTGTGTACATCAATGTCCAGCAAACATGTGCAAAGATCTTTGTCCATGACCACCGTGAGAATCTATTCTTCCTTAGATTGTGGGAAGAATTCCATTTAAGCCATTCCTGAAAATCACAAGAGAAAAAAGCATTGTATGAGTTAGTATTAATAAACTCTCTCCACACTTCTCTTGCTCTCAAGCAATCTCTCAGAGTATGTATCATGCTCTCCTCACACTCACAACCGAATGGACACTCTCCTCTCTTAGTGATTCTAGTTCTGACTCTAAGTGAATTAGTCATCAGTCTCTCATGGCTTACTTGCCATAAGAAGAGTTTGATCTTTTCAGGCACCAGCCAAGGCCAAAATTTATCCTAGAACGGTCTGACGACCGCCTCATTTGATTTCAATTGGAAGTTGTAAGCAGATTTGACAGAGAAAGCTCCGTCCAGTGAATCCTTCCAATACAAAGAATCAGATTCTGATGCAGCTGGGAATTCGATTTTCCTTAACTCATTGATGATATGATCAAGAAAAAACATCTTCCATCTGTCTTCATCCCAAGTCCTATCTAACTTGGTAAAGTCAATCACCCATTCCACCAAATTTATTTGATCCAGGTTGCGGACAGCAAATTCAAAGAGTGGTCAGTCAAAAGGTGTCCATGGGTCAACCCAGAATTTTGTGTCTTGCCCGTTCATTAAGTTTATACCGACCCCCTTGAGAAACCTATCCCAGACTCCAACAATAGCCTTCCAAGTCTCAGAATTAAACTTCTTTGTCTTAATCTTTGGAATGAGATCATCACTACAGGCATATTGAGCTTTCAAGCATTTGACCTACAGATCATTCGGCCTAGTAAGAAGCTTCCAACATAATTTCATGATGAAGGCCTTATTCTGTGCTTCAAGATTTCAAATACCTAAGCCACCCATTCTTTTGGACTTCATAATCCTTTCTTAAGAAATGAGATGCAATTTTCTGACATTAACATCCTGGCTCCATAAAAAATTACGACTAACTCGATCTAGCTCATGTATTACTCCTTTTGGTAGCAAGGTGGATTGCATTTGGTATGATGGAAGTGCTGATAGTACCGCTTTAATAAGCACCATTCTTCCCGCCATATTCAAAGTCCTTCCTTTCCAAGATGACAATCTTGATCTCACCTTTCTGTGAATATATCCAAAAGTATCCTGGGTAACTCTCTTGTGGATCAATGGAACACCCAGGTATTTGCCTAGATCTCCTGTTATTCCTATTCCCAATCTAGCAGAAAGATTGCAAGCCCTATTAAAATTTACATTCTTGGAAAAGAATGCTTTTGATTTTTCCAAATTGATCTTGTGTCCCGAGTGTATACAAAACGCCTTCATCACTCTTTTCAAAACATCAATTTGGCTCACTGAGGCTTTTGCAACGAGTAGTAAGTCATTAGCAAAGAATAAGTGTGAGACTTTAGGCCCATTGTTTCAGAACTTCAAAGGTTTCCAGGTTCCTCTTGCACATTCTCTTTTAATCATGTGTCCCAATCTTTCCATGCACAAAATAAACAAATAGGGACTGAGTGGATCCCCTTGGCGCACCCCCTTGAGGGATTGAACTCATAGCCTTTTGAACCATTCCATAGAATCTTCATGGTGGCAGAGCTAACACAGACCATGATAATCCTAATAATACCTTCTTGAAGGTCAATACACCGCAGAGTTGTTTTAAGGAAACTCCAGTCCAACCTGTCAAAAACCTTTTCCATATCTACCTTCACTGCTACATACCCTTTCCTTCCAAGTTTGGTTCTCATAAAGTGTATTGCTTCTTGAGCAATAATAATATTATCACAGCTTGACCTGGAAGCTATGAAACTGCATTACTCTTGTCCAATCAATTCATTCATAATCCCTAAGTCTATTCGCAATAATCTTAGTAATCACCTTGAAGCTGACATTACATAAAGATATGGGTCTCAGTTTATTGATGGATGTTGCCTTTTTAACCTTGGGAATGAGTACCATATTCGTATGATTCACCTCCTTTATTATTGAAGGATCTTGAAATGCTTTCTTGACAAACTCACATATCTTCTCTCCAATCTTATCCCATTGCGTCTGAAAAAAATGAGCTTGGATTCTATTGGGCCCTGGAGTTTTAAAAGCCCCCATGGAAAATATTGTATTTTTAATTTCGATGTTGCCCACATCTTTGTTTAATAATTCCAGCTAGTCTCTCTCAAGGATGGGAAGTCATTAGGTTCCTTGACACCTGTTCCACATTAATATCCTTTATATAAAGGTTTTAGTAGTAATGACTAGCCATTTCCTTAAGGGATTGTTCATCATTTATCCAAAGTCCATCACGATCTTTCAAAGCTTCTATTCGCTGATTCCTTCGTTTAACAATTATGGAAGCATGAAAGAATCGGGTATTGCGATCACCTCTTTGAAGCCACTGACACCTGAATTTTTGAAACCACAGCAGCTCCTCTTGCGCCCTCAGTTTATGGTAATCTGCCCAAAGATTCTTTTCCAGCCTATACACACCACTAGATCTCTGATCTCTTTTCCGTCTCTGTATGCCTCTTAATCTGCGTATTACTTCCTTTTTCTTTTTTGGAATATTCCATACACTAGTGTCATTTCATACTTCCACCTTCATCTGAAATTCTTTCACTCCCTGAATCCAGTCTCTATCTGTCCATTCTTCCTCAACAATCTTTCCAAAATCTTCCTCTATTTTCCAAGCTGCCTCCACATGAAATCTTTTCTTCCTTCGAGTGACCAATTGATTTCCTTCACATAAACCACTATTACCTTATGGTTTGATTTATATTTCAAGTCATAACGAACAGACTTATATGGGAAGGTTGTAGCCTAGGATAAGTCGCAAAAAACCCAATCAATTTTCTCCCTAAGTTATTCTTTTTCCCATGTAAACATGTCTTGGTTTGATTTCCTTCACATAAACCACTATTACCTTATGGTTTGATTTATATTTCAAGTCATAACGAACAGACTTATATGGGAAGGTTGTAGCCCAGGATAAGTCGCAAAAAACCCAATCAATTTTCTCCCTAAGTTATTCTTTTTCCCATGTAAACATGTCTTGGGGGTCACTAATTTCTATTAGCCCAGTATTGGAGATACATGAATCAAACTGTTTCATTGATAATAGATGAGGCTCTACACCCCCATCCTTATTACTGGGCTCTCTATAAGCATTAAAATCTCCCATAACAATCCATTCATTCATTGTGTAATTCGCCACTATAGTCAATGCTTGCCAGAGTTCATGTCTTTTTCGATATATTGTTTCACCATACACAAAAGTCACAAAAAAACTACAGTCATCACTAACTCTTTTTATTCTTACATGGAGCATATGGGTTGTAGAGGAAATGTATTCAAGATCAAAATCCCACTCATTTCACAAAACCCATATCCCTCCTGCAAAACTAGTAGCTTCTACTCTTGTCCAATTATTGAACCCCAATTTCCTCATTACCTTGTCTGCTTTTTCTCCACTAATTCTTGGTTCAATCAGACAAAAAACATCAATCCTATTTTCTTTAACAATATCTTTGATCAAAGTAGGGAAGGTCCGGCCTCTGGCTCCTCAACAATTCCAACTAGCAAAAATCATATTAAAATTCTCAAGAAGACACAATCACTTACCTCGTACCAAATGTCTTTGGTACTACATCTAAGTCGTCCAATTGATATTCGACGTCAAAACCAAACGTGTCTTCCTCAACACTACCCTAATCCGTTGCTTCCCCCTCTACATATTGATCCCCATTATCCTCAATGATGGGGGGGTCTAGCGGTTTTGGTTCTAAAGCTTGCGAGCAATCTCCAGGAATATGTTTATCACAGTCCATCATGAGTGGATATGATGTATTTGATTGGCCTTCCCTTAGTTGTGGTCCTTTGATGGTCAAATTTTTCTGAGGACTAAGGCCCAAATTACCTTTCACCACCATGTGAATTCATTGCCCATTTTTTATCTATCCCTTTCCCCATGGATTCACGTGATTGGGCTATTTGTTTCTCCTTTTTTTTCTCTTGTATTGGGCCCAACTATGGGTCCCAACTTGGCTTCTTTATCTGGTTCCAAATTGACCTTGTCAATAGTACTAATAGGTTTACTCCTACCATTCTTAACTTTCCAACTTTTCATCTGCGATGTGGATGCCTCTCTTAGTGCAGCTATCATTGTCAACTTTTTCCTGGCCCACACCGCTAACCCCATTTTTTCAGGAAGTTCAGCCACCATCTTCCTATTAGATTGTCCTTCCTTTTCTGCATTCTCATCGTCTTCTATATTTTCCAAAGAGGCAAAGCGCGATTTAGTAACCACCACACCGTCCTTTCTAATAGATCTTTGATGTACTCTTGAGCCAGATGCCCTGTACCTCTGTGCTTCCCATCTAGAGCCCCGTGTCTTAGATGTTTTTGAGACTAGCATCCAAGGCCCAAAGGGTTCGTCTAGTGCTTCCGTCTGCTTTTCTGATCTACTTTCCGACGGGCTTTCTGGAGGAGGTATCTGTTGGAAATTGTGCCCTAAGGGCCAATCATTGTATTTTGAACATTATTATTTTAATGAAATTTCTCCATTCTGTTATCATATTATTTGCATGTTAACTGTGATAATTGTATCCTTGGATAATTCATAAAGATTGTCCTAAAATGTCCCTGGTCGGTCATCTATGCGGGAGCAGAGATAAAACAAGACCAGTATGACTTTGATAATATATGGAGATACGAATCAAAGTCTTAGGCACTTGTAAGAGTACAAGGTGCTGGACCAACCCACTATGAGAAAGCTACATGGATCAAGTCATAAGCTTTTCTCATGTATAACCACGTCACAATGCCCTTAGACCTGAGGTCATCATGGATTCCTACATGAGAGTTGCTAAGCTTTGAACTAGTCAAAAGTCACTTTTGACCGAGTGATGATAAAGGCTACAATCGGGCTTGGTGGTTTTTCATGCAGAGGAATATGAATGATTAAGATGGAATTTGTCCCTCACATTAGTAGAGAGATATTACTGGGCCCCTCGATGAGTGAGTCTGAGAAATGTATGGCCATACTATGATGAAAGGAGTTTCTGTCTCTGTTATCAGGCTACTCAGGAATCGAGAAAGTAATGGTCAGGAACAAGAGGATGACATTATCCATGCCTTATCCTTGATCGATATCGTGTGACAAAAGGGACGTGACATGGTTGTATGACAGGTTGCATCGTGATAACGATCCTCATATGAATTGGGTAGTCGTAATGTCTTGTTAGAGGCCGCTTGCGACTTTTGGGTTAGTATAGTTATTGGCCCACTGCCAACTTTATATGGGCCTACAGGGTCGCACACAAGAATGACCCAACACGAGATAATGTTTAATTTAGGGTGGATGAATTTTATATTTATATATATACACAATATAAAATTTATTAATAATATTATATAGATATATATATTTTCGAAATATATATCTTATATATATATGTATGTATATATTATATGATATTATTATATTTAATAATATTATATAGATATATATTTTTGAAATATATATCTTATATATATATATATGTGTGTGTGTGTGTGTATTATATGATATTATTATATTGTGTTAGTTTTAAATTTAATTTATTAAGATATATTAAATTTAATAACTAACACGATAGAGATATAGTATCTCAGATTTAATTTATGAAGATAAATTAAATCAAATGACTCTTTATTTGGATTAAATAAATAGGTTAAATTAAAACTGTTGGACAGATTTAATTTAAACTGAATTTATTTAATTAGATCATCAAGATAATTAATTGTTAATTAATTTCAAAATTAATGATGATTAATTTTGAAATTTGAAAATAGCCCTCATAGGTTATAAACTTGATAGAGCAGATATATTGACACACACATGAGAATTGAGAGCCGCAAGGGAAACCCTATGAAACATTAGAGGCGCTAGCACGCAGTCTCGATTGGAGAGCATTCGTGTGGATACCGGTAGAGGGAGCGGACCTGACGTGTTGGCTCCTAGAGATCTTGAAAACTCTGAATCATCAAAAAGGTATGAATCCTTCCAACTTGGTTTAAAAGCCGTTGATAGATCCTCGATTAGGATCAGAGAAAATTTTTAAATTTCTTCCGCTGTGCCTACCGATCCTAACAGTATCCTCCCTTGTTTATCTAGCAACTGATTTGCATTTCTCTTCCATTGGCAACCTTCCTTCTGGTGTCCATAACAGCCACAATCAAAGCAAATGAGGTTTAAACCCTCATATTCCACATTAAAAACTTCTTCAACAGCGATGATCCTTGGCACAAACTTCATCTGTAGGTCTAACTCCACACAAACCCGTGCATATCTTCCCCTCTCTACTTTTCTTGAATCTGAAGAACTATCAAACATGGTATTTAAATATACTTTCAGGAGCCTTCCAATACGTTCACCCAACCGTGCAATGCAATGGCGATTATAACAATGCATGGGGATCTGGGGTATACGGACCTATGTCACAATCCTTCTAAGTTGATTTTTGTAAGGGTCAAAGTATGGTGTCCACCTCTGAACCAGGATACAATGCTGAAAAATGACCCAAGGCCCCTCATATAACACTTTTTTGTAATGAGATTTCCAGTTGTCCTTGTTAGTAAACCTCATGACAAAGTAGTTGTTTGGTAAATCGATTAGCTCAAACTCAGAAGTACCCCACAACTTGATAAGATGCGTCTTTAACAAATAAAGATTGAATCTTTTGCCCAATACTGTGATTATAAGCGAAAAGTTTCAAGGTCGACACCAGTCATTATACTCTTCCTGCGATATTGGTATAAATGGGTATATTTCCTTAAGCCTCTTAATTGCTTCAGAAGGTTCAGGCATTGTCCAAGATATTTCTTCATCAAACATCAGGTCATCATTCTCCATATAATGTCTTGTGTTTGCCATGCCATTAAATCCGAGCAAGGATTGTTTATATGATGGCAAATAGTGTTGTTTATCCTACTCCATGTTCTTCTGATCGTTGTCTTTACTTAATTCCAAATCATTTTCCTGTTCATAATCAGACATATGATCGTCCATGATCGCCAGAGGAGCTTCCTCTAATCGTTTCTTCTTACATCTTCCGTCATCAGTCTAGTCCGGTGGCCAATCTGGTGGCCGATCCGATGGATTTTTGTGTTGACCTGTGTCTTCCATTCACGCACACTTCCTTGGCACAGAACCCAAGAGAGAGAAAACTAACCACTTAGAGCTTCTTTTGTGCATTAATATACTTCAGTCTACTTTACATATCAAATATATATATATATATATATATATTTTTTTTTTCGAACTATCTCTATTTTAACCATCATATATTCTATAAGTAATTAACTAAACTTTTGGTAAAAAATTTAGGGTTAATATAACTTGTGGTCCCTGAAGTTTGATCCAAGTTTGGTTTTGGTCCCTTAAGTTTAAAATTGGTGGTTTTGGTCCCTAAAGTTTGACCCTTGGTCCCTCAAGTTTGAAATTTTTAGTTTTGATCCCTCAAGTTTACCCCGTTTATAACTATTGGTCTATCAAGTTTGAGAACGACTTGGTGGAAAACCAAACCGAATCAGAAAAAAAACGGACTAAACAGGGAAAAAATAAGTCTTTTTCAAACTTGAGGGACCAAAATCAAAAATTTCAAACTTGAGGGGCCAATAGTCAAACTTCAGGGACTAAAACCACCGATTTTAAAATTGAGGGACCAAAACCAAAATTGGATCAAACTTCAAGGACCAAAAGTTATATTAACCTAAAAACTTAACTTTGAATTAATTATCTTAATATATGTGAATCAGTTATCTAGTTCTTATATTTAGGATCAGAGGGAGTAATTTTTTTCATTTTTTTTTTTTTGATATAATGGTGGGAGAATAAGAGATCATTGTTAGATGAAGTGTGAGAATGAACAAATGGCGTTGATGATTAAGAAGCGGCATAGAACAGTTTTACAAAAAAGCATTTTGATGTTTTACTTAAAATAAACTATTTCAAACTAGTCTAACTATGGTCTGTATTGTTAGATCACAATAATTTATTTGTTGGATGCATAAACGAAACCTGATTTATTCTAAATATATTTTTTTAATAATATTATCCAGTATCCGATTTAAAGTTCATGGTTTTTCTTTTCAATACAAATGTCTCCCTTAAGAATTCTAAATATTTTTATTTGAATCCAAATATGACTAAAAAATGAATGTTTTAACCATTCAAAACTACTATTCTATAACGAAACATTCATATCAATTTTATATTAAAACTTTTTTATTAGTTATTTACTAATGAAACTTCAAATAATAAAAAAAAAATTAAGATCCAACCCACGACTTTGAACGGTCGGATCAGAACAGTGACTCGGATTTGGATTTAGGAAGGACCAACCCTTAAAGACTTTTTATTTTGGTGGGGCAATATGAAAATATGTCCAATTTCGTTGGTTACTTTTGTCTTAAGCCTTTATAAACAATTCATTTTGCACTACTTGACAAGAAGCTGCTGCCTTAATTTGCCCTCAAAAATTTCAATCCGAGCTCCGACGTTGGCTCAGGTCGTTAGAATCACCTCCACCCGCCATGTCACCGTGAGCCGCTGCCGGACGAATTACCTGTCTTCCTACGCCACCTGGTCAATTTCGCCGTTATCGTTGACCACGGCGGTGGCCTTTTTGCTTACAGTTTTTTGTTCCTCAAGTTCTCTCTCTCGGGTTATTGCCTAATTGCCTCATCGTCGTTCTTTTTTTCTGGCTTGTGAATTTTTATTAGATGGATTCATTTTTAAAATTGATTTTGTCTAATTTATTTTGGTTTGGCTCCTTGGATTGTGAGAGATTTCTGTCTTTCAATTTCTATATTAACTTGTTTATTGTTATTCTTTGTCATGTTAGAAAAGCTTTTGGCTTGCAAAATTGTACTGGATTGATCATGAGAAGTTAATCTTCGATCAAAGAGCGGGAAGGAAAGAGGGGGGCTTCTAAGGATCAAGAGATAGAGCAGGATATAAAGTCGAGATCTTTGGATGGTAATGATCATGAAATTACTGAGTTCTGAAAAGTAGAATTGTCAAAAGCCAATATAATTTCAATGAGACGGAACAAAAATAAATAACTGAAAGCAATCTTAATTCTTAAGTATAATAAACTCCAAAGTGGAGAACTCTAGAGAAGAGGCTAAGGTGTCAGGATTTGGGAGAGAAAAAACGGGAATATGTGAAATCCTCAAACACGGGAATAGGAACAATGGGGAAAGTATTTTAACTTGAAGACTTTGATGTAGGTATTAGGGGCTAAAAGTGATGGGTCGAAAGGGACTCAATTCCCTTTAACATGGTCTTGAGCTTAATCTTAAATCCTTATTCATGTTAGTCTCATTTGGAACTGAAAAATGGTTTAATTTGGATTAGTCAATAGTGCTCAATATCCGTTAGTTTTTTGAGTGCGCGAGCGTGCGTGAAGTGATATAGAAATAATTGCTTGAGAATGACTTAGGTGAAATCACAATACAGAGATAAAATTGTTATCATTTAGACGAGGCCACAACAGTGAAGTATCATCAAACTCTTAGGCCGCTTGAGGTGCTTGACTCTAAAACATCAAAGAAAAGAACTGTTTTACTGTAAAATGTGTACTGGAGACTAACCCTGCATATTAACGATCCAAGACTTTAAAAAGTACTCTTAGGCACACATTAATTTTGGCATATGTAGCTCCTATTACCTTAAAAACATGATTTAACACATGCTGAGTATTTTGAGGAAATTTTCAAATATTTCTTGATATTTGATATCTATATATCAATATTTAAAGGATGAATCTGACTTTATAATGACATGGTCATACTGAATCTTGTCCTTTAGTTTTTCATTTTGCCTATCTGTTCATTCAACTATAATCCATTGGGAGAATTTGAGAAGTGCTTTTGAAAAACCAAAAACAATTTCAGGGCATGGTTAACAAATGCTTTATGGCATTGAAATTGTTTTTAGCAAGGATGATTCGGACAGGGCATGGTTAACGAATGCTTTATGGCATTAACATTGTTTTTAGTAAGGATGATTCGGACAATAATCTGAAGAGTGATTATTGTTTACGAACGTTAATGTCTTTCATAGAACTTTCTAAAGCCACAGCTAATACTTGCTTCCCTGCCTTCCTTATATTACAGGATTTTATGGATCATATTATCCCTTTCCTTACATTTTTATTCATCTGTTTTTAAATTACTGATGGAAGGGAGGAAAAAGGAATAACTTACACCGTGGTGACTAAAAGTCTAGCTTCTCCTCCTTATGGATAAGTTTCCATATTCTGCTACATGAATTTGTATCATTACAATCTTAGAGTCTCAAATGTGATTTCATCGATGGCTGGTTTGGGTCTATGACAAACCAATAATTTTATCAATTATCTTCTTATCTCTCTTGTACATATCTGCTCCCTTATTTTTGTTTTTTCATAATCTAATTCGTTTGGATTTTTTTTTTTTTTTGTTGCTATTCAGTTAATTTAATTTTGATGGATACCAATAATTGGAGACCTACTCAAGGCACTGAACCACCTATGGATACAATTGATTGGAGAACTCAGCTACAACCTGATTCACGCCAAAGAATTGTCAACAAAATGTATGTTTCAGTTCTAATATTCTATTGCTAAGTTGAATTGAATTAGTTTTTTCCTTTTTCACATACCAAGCATCATCATTGATTGTGTCACTAATGTAGCCCAAGTGTTCCAAAATGCTGTAGTGTGAAACCACAACGTTGTGAGTGCATTTTCATGTAGTCCACAGTTCTAAAACATTCATAATATAACATAATTGATAAAAGCCACAAACTCATTAAAAAGAAAAAGCATCGAACTAATGAAAAAACTGTATTTGGTTAGTTCTTTTTATTTTTTTCTGATATTTGTCATACATGGATTCTTATAGACATCAGGTAGAAAAGAATGATTAAAAGATTTCATTTCCTTCCGTTTGTAGAATGGAAACATTGAAAAAGCATATTCCATTTTCTGGTCAAGATGGATTACATGAGCTTCGAAATATTGCTCAAAGGTTTGAAGAGAAGATTTATACTGCTGCAACAAGCCAGGTAAATTCACAATGAGGAGTATCCCTGATATCATTACATTAATGTTTATCTTTGCAAACATGCTTATATATGAGATTGATGATATCATATTGTACTCACTTATTGCAGCCTGATTATCTACGGAAAATATCTTTGAAGATGCTTACAATGGAGACTAAATCCCATAACAACATGAACAACCCTCTGCCATCAAACCCAGCTGGCCATAGTAATCAGCCTACCGATGCAGGTTAGGTTTCAGGGCCTTGGGTTGGGTATGATGCAATTAAGTGGCTCCAAGCCCATATATAGACACACATGTGCATATATCAAGGCATTTGAATATATTTTGCTATTTTGTTCTTTTAGTAATCATGGCTGTTTGAGTTTTGTCATTGTTTTTAAGCTATAGTCCTTTGTGCAAGTGCAATTCTAGACCTTAAGTAAAACTGATAGTGGATGTGATGATTGATAACCTGCACACATTGAGACAAATTTCTATTTGCTTTATAGTCCATATGTAGAGAATCTTGTGTACTATTGCTCAAGATATCATTAATTGATTGTGTTGTCTTTATTAGTTCTACACCAAATCTGACATTCTTTCTTTATTTTTTATTATTTATTTAAAACTCTACATTGCCTGAAATTTAAAACTTAAAAGTTTACATTGACTTCATTTAACCATTGTTGAAATTTAAATGCTTCCATTTGCTGGATTATTGCTTTTTTAATTGATTTTGATTCATATTCATTCCATATATAGGTAGCTTTTTTTTTGGGGGAGGGGGGGGATTGAATCCTCCAGAGGCACGAAACCATATAGTTGGGAGAGTGACATAAATGGTGGGAGCTTGTGTGGGATTCACTTTCTCTCTTTACACCCATTATCTCTTTTCTCTATATCTCTTTTTAACTGCACTATATGCAGAGGACTTAAGTGGTCAAATATTTTAACAGGACTCTTGCAGCCTCAAGTTCAAAATCCAGGGCAGTCACATCCAATGCCTTTGCCTAACCAACCCCAATCACGTCAACAGATTCTACCTCAAAATATTCAAAATAACATTGCACCTCAATCTAATCTGTCATCTGCAGCCAATATAGGCCAGACTCCTATGCAGAACCTTGCTCAGAATTCCAATATGCAGAACATGCCTGGACAGAATTTAGTGGGGACCACTATTAGCCAGAATTCTAACATGCAGAATATGTTTACTAGTTCACAGAGACAAATGCCAGGAAGGCAGCAGGTTGTTGGCCAACAGCAACAACAGCAACCACAGAATCCACAGCAGTATCTTTACCAACAGCAGCCGCTTTTGAAGCATAAGATCCAGCACCCACACTCACTTATGCAAATGCAGCAGCTGCAGCAGCAGCTGCAGCAGCAACCTCAGCTGCAGCAAAACCTTCTGCAACCAAATCAGTTGCAGTCTAATCAGCAATCTGTTATGCAAACATCATCAGTCATGCAGCCTTCTGTGATGCAAACTCCTTCTCTATCTGGCCTTCAGCAGAATCAACAATCTAATAATGTTCAATCATCAACACAATCCATGCTTCAGCAACATCCCCAGTCAGTTATCAGGCAGCAACCGAATTCTATGATTCACCAGCAACAAGCATCAATAACCCAACAGCCAATATTGCCTTCACAGCAGCAGCAGCTTATGGGGCAACAGTCAAGTGCAACAAACCTGCAACACAGTCAGCTACTTGGGCAACAGGGTGGTGTTGGTGATATGCAGCAACAACAGAGGTTGATTGGACAGCAAAATAATCTTACAAATCTGCAGCAGCACCAGCAACAGTTAATAAATCAGCAAAACAACCTCTCGAATATGCATCAACAACAGCTGGGAAGTAATGTCCCTGGGCAGCAGCAGCAGCAGCAATTGCTTGGACCTCATTCTGGCAACTCTGGCTTGCAAACTACCCAGCACTCTGCACACATGTTGCAACAACAACAACAACAACAACAACCGAAGGTTCCAATGCAGCAACAGTCACAGCATGCATCAAATTTGTTACCACCTCAAGTGCAGCAGCAGCAACCACAGGTTTCACAGCAGCAAATGATGTCCCAGGTTCAATCTCAGCCTGCACAGATTCAACAGCAATTGAGCTTGCAGCAGCAGCCAAATTTCTTGCAACGAGATATGCAGCAAAGGCTTCAAGCATCTGGCCCCTTACTTCAACAGCAAAATGTACTTGATCAACAAAAACAGTTGTATCAATCACAAAGAGCCCTTCCAGAAACATCATCAAGTATTTATTTCCATCTATGCATTGCTTTCTGTCTCTTATATTTGTATATCTTTTTTTTTTCCAGTGAAAAAAATGTTGGTATATCCTTGCTTATGTTGTTGTTACTTCTCTACATCATTTTCTATTTTAAGCTAGGTTTCTATCTATATCTTCTTTGCTGTACTTGCACATAGAAACTTTATTGTGTGCTTCTCCTGCTCTTCAAATTATGAGAACCATCTTATTCCAAAAGAAATTTTGAGATGTCCTCCTTAAAATTTGTTGAGTCATACTTCCATTGTGGATATTGTCATGATTGCATATCTCATGAATTTAAGAAATGTCACTTATTATTTTGCTTTATTTATTTGAGCCTTAATGATCATGTGTGTATTATAACCTCTGTTGTAGCTTCCCTGGATTCAACAGCACAGACTGGACAATCAAATGGGGGTGATTGGCGAGAAGAAGTGTACCAAAGGGTAAATATGCCAATTTCTTATTTTTGTCTTGCGGATGTTTGCTGGAACAATAGAAATTTGTTGAATGAACCCCAAAATAAAAGTGAGAAGAGTTCCTTATTTTTATATCAATGTACTGAATTGTAATATGAGCTTATGCACCTTATGGGAAAGTTATGGAAACTTCTATACTCGTTTCTGATGTCCTTAATTCATACTTTTGTTGGATTGAATGGTTGGAACTTGACCAATGAAAATTTCTGCAGTGCAGAGGGGGGAACTGATGCCATAACTGGAGTGAAATATTGTTTATCATGCCCATTTTATCATCTTAGTCCCATCAAGAAATGCTCTTTGAAATCATTAATCTGATGATGTATATTGATATGAATGATTTTTTTTTTTTTTTTGCCCACAATATATTGATATGAATGATATTTTTATGTGCAAGCTGATGTTAGTAGTAGTGACTTTGTTAGAAGTTAGGAACGCTGGAATACTTTGTGCATTTTCAACTTTAATGTAAAACTGGAAATTTATGATAACTTTGCTAAATGAAAAAGAATTTACTGCCATCCTGTCCATATTATGAATGTAACAGCGAAACCAATTTGCTTGCATGGATGATCTCCAGGCTTCAAATGTTTGATTATCTGATTCCGTCAATTTCAACTTTCAGATCAAAATCTTGAAAGAAACATACTTGCCTGAATTGAATGAAGTGTACCGGAAAATTGCTGCTAGGCTTCAGCAGGTATGTTGAGTATTGATTTTTTGAACATGAAATTGCCAACACATGCATGGATATCTTTCTTTTGCTGACAACTGAGGAGGTAATGTTGGCTTTAGCTCTAGCATCTCACATGTGCTGTTTAACTATTGCAACTGTTGCTAAGCGTCATCAATCCATATCCTTTTCTGAAATTTCCTATGAACTTGCATGTAACTTAATATGTATTTGGATTTTTACATCAGCATGACTCCCTTCCACAACAACCACAGTCAGAGCAACTTAGGAGGCTGAAGACGTTTAAAACAATGTTGGAGCATCTTCTAGCAATTCTGCAAGTTCCTAAAGCCAAAATTGCGCCTGGTTTCAAGGAAAAGTTGGGTTCCTATGAGAAACAGATTGTTAACTTCATAAATACAAATAGGCCCAGAAAACCTCTACAAGCAGGACAACATCCTCCTCCTATGCACTCCATACCCCAGCCACAATCCCAACTTGCTCAAGCGCAATCTCATGAAAATCAAATAAATTCTCAGTTGCAGCCAACAAATAATCAAGGTTCTGTAGCAGCAATGCCTCAGAACAACATCTCAAGTTTAAATTCAATGTCTGGTGTGTCAACAGCACAGCAGGGTATGATGAATTCAATGCAAACTGGTGCCAGTTTAGATTCAGGACAAGGGAGTCATTTGAACTCTCTGCAGCATGTTCCTGCAAGCTCCCTTCAACAAAACACTGTCATTGCTCCACAACAGACTAACATGAACCCCATAGCATCACAAGGTGGAGTAAATGTGATCCAACCTAATCTAAATTCCCTTCAGTCGAGTTCCAGTATGCTTCAGAACCCACAACTGAAACAGCAGCAGGAACAGCAGATGTTGCAGACTCAGCATCTCAAACAACAGTTTCAGCAGCGGATGCAGAGACAGCAGATCCTGCAACAGCAGCAACAATTACACCAACCAGCAAAGCAACAGCTGCATTCACAAATGCCACAGCCTCATCAAATGAACGATGTGAATGATATGAAGATGAGACAAGGAATGGGTGTGAAGCCAGGGGTCTTTCAGCAACATCTTTCCTCAGGTCAACGCCAAGCTTATGCCCACCAACAGTTGAAACAGGGAAGTCCATTTGCTGTTTCTTCTCCCCAACTTTTGCAGACTGCATCTCCTCAGATTTCACAACATTCATCCCCCCAGATCGATCAGCAAAATCTTCTTCCACCTCAGACAAAAGTTGGGACCCCTCTGCAATCTGCTAACTCGCCATTTGTGGGTCCCACTCCTTCACCTCCCTTGGCTCCATCTCCTATGCCAGTAGATTCTGAGAAACCTATCTCTGGTGTTTCATCAATAACAACTTCTACAAATCTTGGGCATCAACAAACAGGAGGTGCAGCAGCACCAGCTCAATCCCTTGCAATTGGGACTCCTGGTATATCAGCCTCTCCTTTGCTGGCTGAGTTTAGTGGTCCAGATGGTGCTCATGGCAATGCTTTAGCTTTCACTTCTGGAAAGTCAACTGTTACAGAGCAGCCTATAGAACGCTTAATTAAAGCGGTGAGTTCAGCTGATTTTATTTTCCACTGATCCATTGAAAACTCTGTGAAGTACGAGAGATTATAGTTACTGGAAGTCTGGAACCAGGCTGTTGAATCAATGAATAGACTACATCTTCAGGTCACTAATTGAAATAGTCAAACTGGTTCATATTTTATTCATATTAATTTATATATTTTAAATTTAATAAAATGTTATGTAGCATTTTTTAACTTATACATTAATATATAATGTATTAATTTACATTCATTTAAATCACACGCGTAATAAGAAATATAATCACAAGTTTGTGATTTATCTGTTAACTGCAAAAAGAAATTGAGATAAAATATGAAGTAGTGTGAACAAACCTGTTATTGCATTAAATGCATTCCTTGTGTCCCAAAACATCCATTTGTGCTACGAATTTAAGAAAAACAAAAAAACAAGGGAGCGTATCATTGTTATAACTCCCACATCAATGAAGTAAGACCAAAAGAATGCTCCCACTTCACTATAAATTGGAGCTCAACTATGGAAAAGCCAGTGGGCAGTCTAGTGTGATTTGACTATGACCAACCATTGAGTCCATTATGGTATTAAACCCATTGCTCAACCAACCCATTTGATAGGCTGATTCATGAAGGTTAGTCAAACAACCCATAGCTTTGTTGACTTTTAATCGATTTAGTTATTCTTTACTGAACAAATGTTTAAACTGGACGATACATCGGGCTATTGGTTCAACCAGCAATTTTAGTCTGAACTCAAATAGAAAGTTTTCTTTTATTATTCTACTTTTATTTTACTTACATTTGAAAAATTTATGTCTAAATCATGACTCCAGGTAAACTCAATGTCATCTAAAGCATTAAGCGCTGCAGTCAGTGATATTGGCTCAGTTTTCAGCATGGTTGATAGAATAGCAGGATCAGCCCCAGGCAATGGCTCCAGAGCTGCAGTTGGTGAGGATATGGTTGCCATGACTAAGTGTCGTCTTCAGGCTCGAAATCTAGTTAATCAAGATGGAAACAATGGAACCAAGAGGATGAGACGATACACCACTGCCTTGCCTTTAAATGTTGCATCATCTGGTGGGAGCTTGAATGATAGCTTCAAGCAGTTTACTCTTGCAGAGGCTTCTGATCTGGAGTCAACGGCAACATCAAGTATCAAGAAACCAAGGATTGAGGTAACTTATGTTCTATAATGTCTTTTTTAATTGTCATTGCTTTCCTTTTGGCTGGACATTAGATTATATGAAAATGGGCACCTAAGCGAAGGATTATAGTTTGTATTTAGACATCAACTGTATTAATTTTCCCCCTTCCTTAGTCAGATTGGAATGTAAAACGGGGAGAGAGGGACATGGGGGAAAGGAGTAACAAAGTTGGTCTTATTAGTTGTTGCACTTTTCATTTTGTTGAGCAGATGTTATTTTCTACTGTTTTAAACACAACTAAATCAAAAGGGGAAAACCTTAGTGTTATGATTAGAATTTTTTGACGAACCACCCCCCAAAACCTACCACCTAGTTAGAGAGGTAACATCCATATAAACTCCACCGCAGAATCTCATACTTCAACTGTGGGACTCAAGTTTCTTGCTTCGCTGCTGGATTCTAACATATATTCATTAAGTTAATCAAAACTTTGATGCAGTTGTCAATGCCTTTAGTTAAAGATGAGATTAGAATGAGAAGTATTACCAATTTTAAATGCAACATATTTTCAAAACAATTCTTAACGATAACAAGTTAATTGAGACTTTGGTGTAGTTGTTAATGCCTTTAGTTAAAGATATGAGATCAGAATTAGAAGTATTACTAATTTTAAATGCAACATATTTTCAAACAATCCGTGCTGTCAAAGATTTAAATGTAAGTTAATGATGTAACAAAATGGCAAGACTGCAGACAATAAATAACAACAGCAGCAACAACAAATGATGATGGCAGTTGTACTAGTGTCTAGTGGTTAGACTGATGTGTTTTTAATTATTGCTTTGGTTGATAATTTGTCTCATGTTTACCATTAACCTTTATTTACCTCATTCAAGAACAATAATTAAGGTTACATGAGTTTGAAACCTCATTTCTTATGTAAAATCTTGGATAACTTAATGCTGAAAAATGCTTGGAAATTTTGTTGGGTTTGATACATGTAATGACTAGGATTCTTCATCTGGAATCTAGATTGTCTATTAAAATTCTTCTAATAAACATTATGTTTATTAGATTGTAAGGTTTATAATAGTTATAATTGCCAGATAATGACCATTGCATGTTTGGAAAAGTAATTATGGAAAAAAAATCATTTGAAACGCAAGTAATTACAAATCTTCAAATATCACCGATTTTATGATTTGTAGATGGCCTGAATTCTTAATTCAATGTTACTTCAAACAACTTTCATAGAATCTTTGTATGTAACTGGAGGATTTAAAAGTAGTTTTATATCTATTGTCCTTGATTGCCGATCTAGACAACTTTAGGTGTAAGGAACTTATGTGACGTATGCTACAGGCTAATCATGCCCTGTTCGAAGAGATAAGGGAGATTAATGAACGACTTATAGATACTGTTGTAGCTATCAGTGATGAGGATGTTGATCCAACTGCTGCTGCGGCTTCTGTTTCTGGAGGGGCAGAAGGGACCGTTGTCAAGTGCTCTTACAGTGCGGTAGCTCTCTGTCCAAGCTTGAAATCACAATACGCTTCAGTGCAGATGGTAAGGCTATAAAACCTTACAATTGCAAGAACTGTACATGTTAATTTTTGTTGATTTTATCCCTTGTGCAAATGGAACTGTCTTGACTCATGTTTTTCCATCATGCAGTCACCAATTCAACCCCTATGGTTGCTTGTTCCTTCTAATTATCCCCATTGTTCCCCCAAACTCCTAGACAAGTTTCCAGTCGAATCCTGGTGAGAAAATGCGCATTTTGGCATTGTTTAGCTGAAATTTGCTTAGCAATTTGTTGATATTGATCAAGAATTACAAAGTGATATCACTTGTCTTTCTGTTTTAACAGCAAGGAGAGTGAAGATTTGTCGGCGAAAGTGAAGTCAAGGTTTAGCATATCCCTGCGAGGCTTATCACAACCTATGTCACTTGGTGAGATAGCAAGGGCCTGGGATATTTGTGCTCGTACAGTTATTTCAGAGCATGCAAAACAGAGTGGTGGAGGGAGCTTCAGTTCTAAGTATGGGACTTGGGAGAGTTGCTTAAGCTCTGCGCGGTGATCGATCCAGGGTAATGAGAAGTTCTCAAGTACAGTCCTTCCTTGTACAGTAAGATGGGACAAGGAGATAACAAATATTTACCAAAATAGGCTTGTAAATATTTGCGTTTTTATTTATTTGCTCATTGTCCTCCTAGGCGTTATTTTATGAGCATTTAATAAGTATTGTTCTTGATAGACATGCAAACCATTTTGGTTTACTGCAATAAAAATAGTCAAAGATTTTGTTGGAAAAACTGCAAAGCAGCTTAAAGTATGTAGAGGAAGGCAGTTAAGACAATAACATAGGATGTTTTCTTGGTCACTTGGAGTAGTTTTTTTTCTAGATGTGGTTGAGATGCAATGTATGCTTCATTTATCTGATATAGTTGATATTTTCTTGGTCTCTCGGAGTAGTTTCTTCCCCCCCCCCCCCCCCCAAAGATGTGGTTGAGATGGCATGTAAGCTTCATTTATCTGATATGGATGTGTTTTATCAATGTCTTAAAGTTAGCCAAAGAACAAGATCTCTTAGCCAACAAGTTATTTTTCAGGGTATGAAACCCAAACCGGACTGGCCGATTCGGACTGGAAACTAGTGAATCGATCCAATCCAGGAATCAAACCGGTTCACCAGGAATCAAACCGGTTCACCTTTTAAAAAAAATCGATTTTTATATTTTCTTTATAATTTCATATTAATAACTTTAAAATCTTCACTTTCTCACTAATTTTGTCCTAGGTTAGCTTTGATTTGACCCACTGACCTTTAATCCAATACCACGGCTGGTTTTGTGACCGATCCGGATTTAATTATCTTGATTATTTTAAAGTGAGGCTGTCATGTGGATTTTGGGGACTCTAAAATGTATTTGGGCCCCACAAAAGAAAATATTGTGCTTGATTAGTTTATTATAAACCAAACATACTTTTAGAGAATCTAACATTGCATAAACTCTTAGGACCTGTTTGGTATGAGAGTTTGGAGAGAAAGAGAGGAGAGAGAAAATTTTTATGAGTTAGATTTAAGAAAATTGGAGAAGTGGGGTTATAAAATTTTAATATAGAGAATATGTAAGATAAAAAGTAAGAAAAACAAATTTAAAACTTTTAACCCCACTTTTCTTATTTTTTTTTAAATCCAATTCAAAAAAATTTTCCCTCTGCCCACTTTCCCTCCCCTCACACCAAACAAGCCCTATAAAAAAGGGAGATCATATCATTTAGTTCAGATAATTGAGCTCAATTATATACAAAGATGGTGAAAATGTTAATCATATTTAAGTGGGGGGATTTAATCGAGAAATTGCTCCAGGCGTTGTTTATCATCAGAAAGTATTTAATGAGATAAAAGAAAAATTATATTTTATTGCTATAAGAATTAAAATGCTATATACTAGTGAATTTTAGGTTTAAAAGGGACATTAAGAGTATAAAGTAGTTATAGCTCACAGGAGGATGTTGAAATGGATGAGTGGTTGTACAAAAAGGGGGGATTAAGCTTATTTTTGCCCCAGAAGATTTTTGGGGAGCAATGTCATCCCAAAAGTATCCAAATCATAGTATTTTCGCCCTAGCCATTTTTAGGTTAAGTTTGACAATTAATTGCCTAAATATGTTGAGTTAGCAGTCAACAACATCCACGCCATTTTTGTTTTGGGTTTGGGTGTAAAGTTACCTTAGAAGTTTTCACTCAAGAGTTATGTTGGTCCAGAAGTTTCAAAATTATAACAATTTCACTAAGCTGTTATTCAAGTTAAGCTTACTCGTTAGTTGGCTAAGTAAGCTTATCTGTCAAGTTCATGTATCATGCACTTTATTTTTTTCCAACTTAGATTTATAGATAAGAACTTTTTTTTTTTTGAAAAAGATGGCACTCCATAAATGATTGGTGAAAATCAAAGACGTGAAAGTATCTTATGTGAAGAAGAGAAAACCAAAGAGATGCCTGTTTATCTCGATATCACTGGGGTGTGACAACAGAGGGTTACCAGTGGCTTTGGTCTTGGTAATCTTGCTCATGTGTCACGAATTCGATAATTGAATATTTTTCTTCAATCTCTTTAACGAACATGAGCTCCTCTTTTATTTGTGACTTCTTTTTCAACGTCGTTCGCATTGAGAGCTTAGCACATTTGGTTAACTAATAGTCAAACTTAACATTTATAATTGTTAGAGTGACATTGCTACAATTTGGAAACTTATGAGGCAATATTGAACCAAAAAATTTTTCGGGGCAAAATTGCTCTTGAATGAAAACTTTCAGGGTAAATTTACACCTTAACAGAAATGACATTGACGACACATGGACCTACTAGAGTAGCATATTTGGTAAACTAATATTCAAACTTAACAAAGATGACGACTGGGGTAAAATTGCTACGATTTGGAAACTATCATGGCATCATTGCTCCAAAAAAAACTTCCAAAGACAATTGAGATTTTTTGACAACTTCTGGATTAAAAACAAACCTTAACCACAAAAACATAGATAAAATTCACAATAAACATGTATGAGGAAGATATCAATCAAACACGCAAAAATATGGTTATTAGATACATCAATGAGAAGGGTAGAAATACTCTAAAAAAGGTAGAGGAAAACAAAAGAAAACACTCAACAAAGCTATTAAGTGTGATTTCTTACTCAGCAATTTATCTAAAATTTTAATTGTAGATAGAGCACAATGACATCTTCCAAACTATCTCTATGTAGTTGTTCCACCTAATAAAGAGATAAAACTTGTTGCAGCGGTAACACTGCATTAACTGATTAGCTTGTGAAGCTCACAGTATGGACAGGGACGATCCCCCTCCCTTGAATGGAAGTTTGGGATAATTTATTTTTGGGTAATAAATTTTTATTACGTAAATCGAAATAAAACTCCTCTCACATACTTACCTCGTATACCGTAAATTATAATTTATAAATATTTATAAGTAAAAAAATAAACTACTCTAAACGAGCATTAAATCTCTTGATTTTTAATACTCTTTATATTACGTATCTTCGTTTAATTTGTATGGTGTTTCGTCAGTCTTTTAATCCCCCAAAAAAAATCCCATAATAAATTGGATTTTATATTTAATGATTGATTTGCTACATGGACAGGGGAGCCTTTTCCATGTAGCAATTATGTATCCCAAAACCGGACATATTTAAGTTATAATAAAATATTCTTTTAAATATGTTTAACTTAGTTCACATAAACTAGTTTAATCTATTTAACAGTTCATTGTTACCAAATAAAAATATAAAAGTTGTCCCCTTTGTCTTTTCACCGTGCACGTCATTATTTAAACACCTCATTCTACAACACTAATATTAAATTTTTAAAGCTGTCAATGCCTCTTTGGAACACTTTATTGTCTTGAAGTGTTTGGTATATATATATATATTCAAGCATGTTCAAGCATGTCCATAATATATATATATATATATATATTGAATGAGTCATATCTTGAAGGATTGAAATTAGCGTCTCTTAAAATTTATTGTTATGTTTCAAAATCAAAATCATTAAAGTCTTGCGATCAATTTTTAAGAAGGTTATAACAGGGATCTTAAAAAATATGGTAACTTTTTAGAATTTGATCATAATTTTCTTAAGAAAATATAAAATTTAATGGTGATTCTAATCTTAAAAAATATTTCTTATTTTTTAACAAAATTAGCTTGAATTTCTAAATTCGGGCAGTTATTTTCCCCAAGAAAAACGGGATAATTCAAAGAAAGTTGCCAATTTGGCATTTAGTTGATTACTCGCATGTGGCTTGTTTGGATTAGCTTTCCTTATCACAAAAGCCAGTTTGCAAGCTTAAAAGAGCTCAAAAATATGTTTGAATTGGTATTGGAATCATCTGGCAAAAAAAAAAAAAAGGTATTGGAATCAAATTCTTCTTTTGTCTTTTCAGAAGTTATAGTTTAGAGTTTTTGAGGTTACAAAAGCCAAATGACTATTTAAACTGATTTTTTTCACAAAAATATATGCAAACATAAATCTGGCATTACACCAATTAATTTTTATATTGATTATCCAAGCAACCCCTAGTAATTAGAAGAGGGTAGACCCACCGCTGGGCAGAATCCAGATGATGTCCAAACAAGGAAGTACACGTGGCACCATATGTCAAACGCTCAGAACCTTGGGAGGGCACGGCACGTTGCGTTTTAGTGTTTAAATTAAAGGAAAAATCACCCATAGTCGTCACGATAAGAAAAAATAATAAAAAAATCTCATTATAGATTTTTCTATTAAAAAAAGTCCTTGAGTATTTTAGTGATATAAATTTTAAATGTGAAATTACTTTTTTACCCTAATAATTGATATTTTGATATTATATGATATTAAGTTATATGACTAGGTTTCAATATTTATCAATCATTACTCTAGGACTTGTCAATATATGCATATTCACTTGTCATTGAGAGCTATATTAGTTAACATATATGTGTTTGTCAATAGCCACTCTATTGTCAATATAGTCACGTCCACTTGTCAACGGGAGCTGTTTTAAATTGTACTGGAAATATGGCAATAATTAACATAGATGTGCTTGTTAATAACAACTCTTTGACTTATCATTATAGGCTATATATAAACTTATCAAAATAGGCACATACACTTGCCATTGTAGGAATATAAACTTACCAAAATAGGCATATACCACCATTGTATAATATGTCAAAATAAGTACATATACTCGCCAATGTATAACTTGTCATTATAGACATATAAACTTGGGAAAATATGCACATAAACTTACCAATGTATAACTTGTCAAAATAAGCACATGCACTTGCCAATGTATAACTTATCATTATAGGCATATAAAATTGTCAAAATAGGCGTATGAACTTGTCAAAATAAGTACATACACTTATCAATACATAATTTATCAAAATACATACATTGACATGTTGTCAAAACCCTCTTCTCTAACCAAGGTTCACACAAGGACGAATAGGTCAATGTGTGTATTTTGACAAGTTATACATTGATAAGTTCACGTGCCTATTTTGATAAGTTATACATTAGCGAGTGTATATGCCTATTTTGACAAGTTTATGTACCTTTGTTAACAAGTATATGTGCATATTTTTACAAGTTATACATTGGCAAGTGTATATAAATATTTTAACAAGTTTATGTATCTATAATGACAATTATACATTGCAAGTGTATGTACCTATTTTAACAAGTTTATGTGCTTAATGACAAGTCAAAGAGTGGTCATTGACAAATTAAAGCTTATCTATATTACCTATTATCATTTTCCAATACAATTTAAAACAATTCATGTTGACAAGGGGACGTGATTATATTGATAAGTCATAGAATGACTATTGACAAGCTTATCTATATTAACTAAAACAGCTTTTGTTGTCAAATAGATATGCATATATTTTCAAGTCTTAGAGTAATGATTGGCAAGTACATGAATCTAGTCATATAACTTAATATAATATAATATTCAAATATCAATTACTAAGAGCAAAAATGTAATTTCACATTTAGAATTTATATCACTGAAGTCTCTAAGGACTTTTCTGATAGGAGAATCTATAATGAGACTTTTTTATTATTTTTTATAGTCCATAGGATTTAAGTGTGATTTTCCCTAAATTAAATGGCTCATCCTATGGAACAAAAATTTGGTTACCTCTTTTATATTCTTTTATATAAAAAATAATATTCAATCAAAAAAATAAAAATAAAAAGTAATATTAATAATTGTTATGAATATTAAATATGTGGATGTCCATTGACTCATATTACTCTTCCAGTCAACTTGACATAAAGAAGAAAAGATGACTTGATATAAAGCAAAAGCAAAAGAAGACAAAGATATAAAGAAAAGAAGACAAGGACATAAAGAAGATATAAAGTAACCGTGGTCATGTAATCAGGGTTAAATATAACCATGGTCGTGCAACCAGGGTTAGATTTCTGTCTCTATATAAAGGGCTGTAATCGATTGTTTCAATTGAACTGAATGAGAACATCTCTCTAACTTCTCTCTAGAAATTCTATCGTTTTTCTCTGAATCCTATCAATCTTCTTTCTTATCACATATACTTTTATAACACGTTATCAGCACGAAGCTCTAAAAGAAGTTTGAACAATGGCAAACCTGGCAAAACTTGAAATTGTGGCTCTTGATATTACTGAAAAAAATTATTTATCTTGGAAGTTGGATGCGGAAATCCATCTGAATGCCAAAAGTCTGGAAGACACGATTAAAGAAGGGAATAAGGCATCCAACCAAGATAAAGCCAGATCCATGATTTTTCTTCGCCACCATTTACATGAGGATCTAAAAACTGAATATTTAACAGTGATGGACCCACTTGTCCTTTGGAACAATTTGAAAGAAAGATATGATCACTAGAAGTTGGTCATTCTTCCAAAAGCTCATTTTGATTGGATGCATTTAAGCTTGCAAGATTTTAAATCTATAAGCGAATATAACTCAGCTATGTTCAGAATTACTTCTACATTGAAATTATGTGGAGAAAATGTTACTGATGATGATATGTTAGAAAAGACATTCTCCACATTTCATGCATCCAATTTACTCCTGCAGCAGCAATATCGTGAAAAAGGTTTCAAGAAATATTCTGAGTTAATTTCTTGTCTCCTTGTGGCTGAACAAAATAATGAGCTTTTGTTGAAAAATCATGAATCTCGTCCAACAGGCTCAACTCCATTCCCTGAAGTGAATGTAGTAACAAATGAATTTTATTGTGGCCGTGGCCGTGGACGTGGACATGGACGTGGACATGGGCGTGGTCGTAGTCGATATCATGGAGATTCAAATTCCTACCAGAAGTGGGAAAAGACTGATAAGAATCAAAAAGGGGAAAGCAGTAGGCATAATAAATATGCTGATAATCCATGCTATCGATGTGATGGAAAGGGCCATTGGTCTCGTACCTGTCGTACACCAAGGCACCTAGTTGATCTTTACCAAGAATCAATTAAAAATACTGGTAAAAGATTAAATGTTGAAGTTAATCATGTTGATCAGGGCGAGAATTCTGAGTATAGCAATATAGATAATAACTATTTGGATGTTGCAGATTTCTTAATATAATTTGAAATGTTATATTTTATTTAAAGTTGTTTCTATCATATGTATTAATTTTATTTATGTTTTTATGAAGAATGAATTCTATTGGCATCAATCCTGAAGATTTATGTCTCGTTGATAGTGCAACAACCCACACCATACTCAGACATGATAAATATTTTTCTTCCTTGGTAATACGAGAAGCCAATGTTCAGACTATATCTGGTAGTATAAATTTAATTGAAGGCTCCGGAAGAGCTAATATTTTGTTACCTAAAGGAATAAAATTATGCATTGATAATGCATTTTATTCTACCAAGTCTAAAAGAAACTTATTGAGTTTCAAAGATATCCGCAGAAATGGATATCATTTAGAAACAACAACTAAAGATAATAAGGAATATCTTGTCATTACAAATATAGTTGCTGGTAGAAAATGCATATTAGAAAGTTTTCCTATTTTTTCTTCTGGTTTGTATTACACATGTATAAGCATAATTGAAACACATACTATTGTGAACCAGAAGTTCAATAATGCAGACCAGAAGTTTGCTAATACAAACCAGCAGTTTGATAATGTAAACCAGAAGTTTACTAATGAATTTAATGTTTGGCATGACCGGTTAGGCCATCCCGATTCAATCATGATGCGACAAATAATTGGGAATTCATGTGGACATACCCTGAAGTGTAAACAAATACCACAATCCCATGATTTCTCATGTGCTGCATGTTCCAAGGGAAAATTAATTATTCGCCCCTCACCAAGCAAAGTAGAAAGTGAGTCTCTCACATTTCTAGAACGGATACAGGGAGATATTTGTGGGCCAATACACCCACCATGTGGACCATTTAGGTACTATATGGTTTTAATTGATGCATCAACTAAATGGTCACATGTTTGCTTATTATCTTCTCGCAACCTGGCGTTTGCGAGATTACTTGCTCAATTGATTAGATTAAGAGCACATTACCCTGATTATCCTATCAAGAAAATACGTCTTGATAATGCTGGTGAATTTACATCACAAGCTTTTAATGAATATTGTATGTCCCTTGGAATTGATGTTGAACATCTTGTAGCTTATGTTCACACGCAAAATGGACTTACAGAATCATTGGTTAAAAGGTTGCAACTAATTGCAAGACCTTTACTTATGAAATCCAATCTACCAATTTCTGCTTGGGGCCATGCCATTTTGGATGCAGCAATGTTAATTCGCATTAGGCCAACAAGTTATTTAAAGGTTTCCCCCTTATAAATGGTTTTTGGTCAGGAACCTAATATTTCCCATATAAGAATTTTTGGGTGTGCGGTATATGTGCCTGTAGCACTACCACAACGCACTAAGATGGGCCCACAAAGAAAGATGGGAATATATGTTGGGTATGAATCTCCATCAATTATAAAATGTTTAGAACCATCTACAGGAGATTTATTTACGGCGCGATTTGCCGATTGTCATTTTGATGAATCATTTTTCCCAACATTAGGGGGAGAAAACAAACAGCTGAGTAAAGAAATTAGTTGGAATGAATTATCATTGGCTCATTTTGATCCTCGTACAAAACAATGTGAACTTGAAGTTCAAAAGATAATTCATTTACAGAATTTAGCTAATCAAATACCAGAAGCATTTACTGACCCAAAGAAAGTGACAAAGTCACATATACCAGCTGCTAATGCTCCTATTAAAATTGATGTCCCTGAAGGACAACCTGCTATGAATGAATATAAAGCACGCCTGAAGCGTGGCAGGCCCATCGGTTCCAAAGATAAAAATCCTCGAAAAAGAAAAGGAGTAAAGAATATAGATGGCCAAGTCGAGGATAATGAAGAAAAATTAGTAGCTCCAGAAGAGCCATCTCCTGAAGAGATATTATCTCCAGAAGAAAATGTTGTAGTCCCAGACGAGACCCAGGTACCTGATATATGTGAAAATAATGAGATCTCAATAAATTATGTTATGAATGGAATCCGATGGGATAGAAATGAAGTCAACGTTGATGACATCTTTGCTTATCATATAGCATATGATGTAATGAATGATAATGAGGATCATGAGCCAAAATCCATTAGTGAGAGCCAATAAAGAAAAGACTGGCCCCTATGGAAAAATGCCTTTAATGCAGAATTAAAATCATTGGCAAAACGAAAAGTACTTGGACCTGTAGTCCTTACACCTGAAGATGTAAAATCAGTTGGATGCAAATGGGTCTTTGTACGAAAAAGAAATGAAAAGGGCAAAATAACTAGATATAAGGCACGTCTAGTAGCCCAAGGTTTTACACAAAGACCTGGCATTGATTTTGAAGAAACGTATTCACCAGTAGTGGATGCGACTACTTTTCGTTATTTAATCAGTCTAGCAGTAGATGCAGGACTTGATTTACATCTAATGGATGTTGTGACTGCCTATTTATATGGATCACTTGATAGTGATATTTATATGAAAGTCCCTGAAGGACTTAAGATGCTAGAAGCATCCAATTCAAATTCTCGAGAACAATACTCAGTTAAGTTAAATAAGTCCCTGTATGGCCTGAAGCAATCAGGACGCATGTGGTATAATCGCCTTAATGAATATTTGTTGAAAGAAGGATACAAAAATGATCCGATATGCCCATGCATTTTTATGAAGAGATCTAATAGTGATTTTGCTATAATTGCTGTTTATGTTGATGATATCAACATCATTGGAACTCCTGAAGAGCTTCAAAAGGCAATTAATTGTTTGAAGAAAGAATTTGAAATGAAGAACTTGGGAAGAACAAAATTTTGTTTTGGATTACAGATCGAGTACTTCAAGAAAGGGATCTTTGTATATCAAGAAACTTATACAAAGAAAGTCCTAGAGCAATTTTACATGGATAAATCTCATCCATTATGTACCCCAATGATTGTAAGATCTTTGAAGGTGGATAAAGACCCATTCCAACCCCGAGAAATTAGTGAAGAAGGTGATGAAGAACTAGTTGGTCCAGAAGTACCATATCTTAGTGCTATTGGAGCACTAAGAAGAAGTACCATATCTTAGTGCTATTGGAGCACTAATGTATCTTGCTAATCACACACGTCCTGATATATCATTTGCTGTTAATTTACTAGCAAGATATAGTTCTTCACCAACACGAAGGCATTGGAATGGAATAAAGCACATTTTTCGTTATCTCAGAGGTACAACAGACATGGGGTTATACTACTCAAATGTATCCAAGCATGAACTAGTTGGTTATGCAGATGCCGGATTTTTATCTAATGCACATAATGGTAAATCACAAACGGGCTATCTATTTACATGTGGAGGTGCAGCTATTTCATGGCAATCTATGAAACAGACTATATCAGCCATATCATCTAATCATGCAGAAATTCTAACAATACATGAAGCAAGTCGAGAATGTATGTGGTTGAGGTCAGTAACACATCATATACGTACAACTTGTCATTTATCTTCCGGCAAAATGATCCCAACAATCCTCTATGAGGATAATGCTGCATGTATCGCTCAACTTAAAGAAGGCTATATCAAGGGCGATAGAACGAAGCATATTTCACCAAAATTCTTCTTCACTCGCGACCTTCAAAAGGATGGTGAAATAGATATTCAACAAATCAGTTCAAGTGAAAATCTAGCAGATTTATTCACCAAGTCACTCCTAGGTAGAATCTTTGAAAAACTTGTTCATGATATTGGTCTTCGGAGATTCAAAGATTTCAACTGATATTATCAAGAGGGGGAGTCGATACACGCTGTACTCTTTTTCCCTTATCTAGGTTTTGTCCCACTAGGTTTTCCTAGAAAGGTTTTTAATGAGGCAGCACTCAACGATGTATCAATGAATGATGTACTCTTTTCTTTGACTAGGTTTTTATCCCACTGGGTTTTTCCTAGTTAAAGTTTTTAATGAGGCACATTCATAATGGACATCCAAGGGGGAGTGTTATGAATATTAAATATGTGGATGTTCATTGACTCATATTACTCTTCCAGTCAACTTGACATAAAGAAGAAAAGATGACTTGATATAAAGCAAAAGTAAAAGAAGACAAGGACATAAAGAAGATATAAAGTAACCGTGGTCATGTAATCAGGGTTAAATATAACCATGGTCGTGCAACCAGGGTTAAATATAACCATGGTCGTGCAACCAGAGTTAGATTTCTGCCTCTATATAAAGGGTTGTAATCGATTGTTTCAATTGAACTGAATGAGAACATCTCTCTAACTTCTCTCTAGAAATTCTATCATTTTTTTCTGAATCCTATCAATCTTCTTTCGTATCACATATACTTTTATAACAATAATAATATTATTACCAATTAAAAGAAAGAAATGACAGTCCACAATAAATCCAAAGTTCCAAACGATGGGCCGTCCCCCGCCGGATGTTTGGGAAATACTGCGTGCCTTCTTTTCTGGTTGCTATTCTCCACACACATGCATATTACTTTAATTATTGAATTTTTTTAATCAAAATATCGTTTATACATAGTACCTACGTATATTTTTTATTCAATAAAAAATTTCATACTTACTTAATTTTAAACGAATATATTTATCTTGTTAAAATCAATAAAAAAAATCTGAACCAAAATATTTTCAATTTAATTTTGAAAATAAACTAAATTAACATTTTTAAATTAAATTTAACGTTTAATTTTTTCAATTCTTTATGACCAACCCTGAAAATTCAAAATTTATCAATGATTAATAATTATACAAAACAATAAATATCACTCTCAACAGTCATGTCACGATGTTGGATGAGTAGAATATCAATGCTATGCGTGGCAAACCCCCAAAGTGCATTAACCAACATCCAACACACACCAAAATAAGTCCTCACCGGTTAAGCTTCCCTCAGTCTCACCAAAACGCGTGTTTCCTACGCACTTCCATACAAATCTGGATAATCCGAACGTGAGTGCACGTTCTTTGAAATAGCGCGTGAATCAGAGAAGTTTCCTATTCCCACCCATAGATTCTGAACCCGACTCGAGAGCGAAACTAATGTCTCCACTCTGTTTCTTCATTACCACGCCTGAGTCGTTTCGTTTCACTAATGTGAGAAGTCCTAACCGCCCTCGGAAACTTCGCTGAAATTACAATTCTACCCTTCTCTGCCTTCTTCCTCCTTGGCCCCATATAAACCTTCCTTCACAGAAAAACCGTTTGCGCAATTGATTTTGAAAACTCTGCTTTAGCTCTTTCTCTCTCCAAAACTACTCCAACGAGGCAACGATCACTCTCTCTCTTGGGATATGGCTTCTAGTTGTGTGGTTTCTTCCCCTTCGAGAAACAAAACGACGACGTCGCGTTCTTCTTCGCCGGCGTTTGCTTCCTCGTCTTCCAGTTTTGCTCCACGGTCGTCTCTTTTTTTGACGCGCAGCATCTTGGGCCGTCCGTCGTCACCTCAGTCTATGCCTTCGCCTTCGTCTTCGTCTTCGTCCTCCTCGTCTATAAGATTCCTAATCGATAGGCCGACTTCTCCACGGCGGTCGGTGGCGAAGCAGACGAATAATGCGGTGTCGAGTAACAAGAGGATGTGTATGTGCTCTCCTACGACGCATCCTGGCTCGTTCCGGTGCTCCTACCACAAGCGTCTCGCCGAACAGCAGAAGAATCGAGCAGCCTCACCTTCTATTCAGTCCTCGAGTACGAGTCTCAATCTTCGGAGATCGGCGATGAAGAACTCTTTGGTGAGAATCGGAGGTGTGGAGGGGGAATTGGTGAAGAGGACGCTGACCACTCTGATTAGACCTTCGTCGCACCAGCTACGGCGGCGAGAAGCCTTTCAACCAAGGCGGAGCCGACTCTGGATGACAGTGAACTCTGGTGGTTCCGATTCCGTTGTTTAGCTTATCCTTTATTTTCCTTTGGAAGATTACTCTGTTCTCTGGATCAATACTGACTTAGGAGAAACAATTTTTGTAGTGGTGAATATGGTAGAATTATTTGTGAATCTGGGCCAATCGTATAAAGAAATTTTTCTTCCAATTGTTAATAGTAATTCGTTCGTGCTATTTCATGTTCGAATTTGAGTTGAATCTGTGATTTCGCTGTTGTTCATAGTAGTAACCTTGGGCCTCGGCTACAGAGATGTATTTTGGTTTTCTAATTCTATTCTCTTCTATATATTTTTATTTATTTAGATATTGTTATTAAATTTTAATTATTAAATTAAATTGTAGAGATATTTGAAAAGAAGGGTCTTCTTTGAGACGAGATGGTTTAGAGATTGAGTAGCAGCATTTAGTATCAGTTGAAGGAGCAATAATGTTGGGAAGGCGATGAGAATTTAGGTTGGCAATGAAAGGATTCAGGAATTAGGGTGTGTTCGGTAGGAGGGATTTAGATGGGAAGGGAGGGGAGAGAAAATTTTTATTAGTTGGATTTAAGAAGATTAGAGAAGTGGGGTTACAAAATTTTAACATAGATAATATGTAAGAATAAAGAGTATAAAACTTAATTAAAAACTTTATATCTCACTTTTTTCATTTTTTTTAAATCCATCTCAAAAAAATTTTCCTTCCGTTCACTTTCCTTTTCCTTTCCTTCCCTCGTACCAAACAAGCCCTAAAGGTTTCATTTGGTTCGATCACATTACACCCTGCAATGTAATACGAGGTAATGTTTGGTTTGATTTTTAAACAAAGGGCAATGAGTTAATATTTTAACAATTATTTAAAATTAATATATTGCACAAAATCTATTTTACCCTTAATATAATCTTTATAGAAAAAATAGTTAAGAGCTGGAGGCAGCGAGGATGGAGGAGGAGGAGGAAGTAGTGGTGGCGGCAACAATTAGAGGGGCGGTGGAGGGGTGGCAATAGAGGAGAAGGTAGTGGCGGCGGCGGGTAGCAGCGGAGGTGGTGATGGTGGCGATGGGCGAGTGGCGGCAGCATTAGTGGAGGGGGAAGTAGTGGCGACGGCTGGGGCAACAACGGAGGGGGAGGTAGTGATGGTGGTGATGGGCAGGTGGCAGGGGTGATGGGGGAGGGGGAAGTAGTGGTGGTGACGGGCGGGCGGCGGCGGCGAAAGTAGTGGTGGTGGTGAGGGTGGAGAAGGAGGTAGTGGCGGGGATGGCAATGTTGGGGGTGGCGGCTGCAGCAGTGGAGGAGGAGGAGATAGTGGTTGCGGCAAAGGGTGGAAGTGATGTGGTAGAAGAGTTAGTGGTGGTGGCAACGGGTAGAGGTGATGGCGGTGGAGGAGGTAGTAGCGGTGGCAGTTGTGATGTGATTTGGCAAATAAAATGAGATAAGTGAAATAAAGATATAGAAACTAAAGGGTAAATTAGACTTTTTTAACCATGCAATATAATGGTAATGAAGATTTATAGGAGGTATGAAAGAGGATTATCAATTTTTTGGTAATTATCATTACCATGGTAAACCTTATTACCATACTAAAGATCAACCAAACACTCTTCTCTTAGCAACGCAATTATAATTATCATTGCAGGTATGCGATGGGGTTAAATCAAACGAGCACTAAATGATCAAAACCATTGCTTTTAAGTTTTAAACCCTTCATCTAACTTGCTGATTTTTCTGAATTGATAATTTCAACGAGTCCATTTCCTTTAGTTTTGTGCAGGTGTTGCAAACAAGGGAAAAGGAAAAACTAAAAATTAAAAAACAGAAAGAAATAAACTTTAAAATTATAAAATCTTAAAATAGATTTATTAATCATAATTAATAAAATAATAATGAGATTTGATAAACAATTCACAATTCATTTTATAGGACATATCTGATTTGAGATTTTATAATTTTAAATTTTTTTTAACCATTCTCTCTTAAAAAAAGTAAAAAAAAAAAAAAAACCCAAGAAAATAACACGAGGATTCTTCATGAGTGCGATCATCTAGTCATTTAATTTTTTTCAAAAAAAAAAAAATTATTGCGATTTTCGAAACGATTTGATCTTGTAATCTCATTTTTTTAATCTCAATCTTGTAAACTCGTAATTAGGCCCACTGTTGCGATTTTAAATGATAGATTTGATCTTAAATTTGTCGACAAGATTAATTAGTATTAATACATAGATTTAAATAAAAGGAAACAAAAAAGAGGAAATTGCATTTAGGTTCCGCACAAAAAAAAATATGATAAAATGGTTTCTTAAAGTCTCAAAATTACATTTAGGTCCTGTGAGACTTTTTTGGAATAAATTCTAATTTCATTAACAAGTCCATGGGCACTTACACTAACAAGTCTATAGGCGTCTATTGACAAGTCTATAGATGTACATTGACAAATCCATAGACATTTAACAATTAAAATCAATTGTAAAAAAGTCTCATGAGATTCAAATACAATTTTAAAGAACTATTTTATTGTATTTTCTCTTACTCAGAACCTAAAAATAGAGGGATGGGGGATGTGAAAACAGCAAGGTTCATGAACCCAGACCAGGTACTGAACCAGTCGGGGTACTAGGTTACGGGTTAGTAAGTCAGATCGGAGCCAAATTAGAGCTAAACTAGGGCCAAACTGGTGAAAAATTAAATATTTTATGCTTATTAATATAAAATTCTAAAGAAAATTTTAAAATAGAAACCCGGACTGGACCAATCTATTGGTCGGTTCACCGGTTTCCAGGCCGGACCGACCTGTCCGGTCCGGATTCCTGAACCCTGCAAAACAGAAACCGTGTGGGAAAATCCTGAGAAGGGAATTGGAATAATTAGTTAAGAATGGGGCCTAAAAAATTCATTGGAATTTGGAATTTTATTTATTTAATGGAGTCTGTGATTTATCTGTTGTCTAAAATTTTAAAGATTTTGAGAAGATGTCAAGAATTTATGTTCCCAATGAACTTATCTTAGAATCCGTAAATGTTTAAGATTGTTGCTTTGAAATTTTAAGTCAATTTGTAGCTTAGTGGTTGTATGAGAGTCATATTAGGAGCTAAACCCAATTCAAGTGTTCGGCTCTTATAATAATGAATTTTCTGTATAATGTGGTCAGAGTCAATAATTAGAAATTTTTTCATTGATGAGCAGAATTCTGGTACAGCCACTAAAAGAAAGAGATCTAAAAAAAACACAGAGAGAGAGAGAGAGAGAGAGAGAGAGAGAGAGAGAGAGAGAGAGAGAGAGAGAGAACAGTATAAAAAACATAAAAACAACCAATCATTTTGAACCTTTGAGAACCTTCATAACAAGATCTTGTAGAAGGGAAGGAGGTCTGAGGACCCAATCCATTGGACACAACTCTTCCTTTAAAGAAATTTTGATAATCCAATTAGCTACCAAGTTTGCTTCTTCTGAAATGTCAATGTTGGAATTTGGGTTCAGGTCCGCCCTTGATGAGCTAGATTATTTGATTAGGATACAAGTAGCTTTATTAAATAAAAAACAAATCAGCATTGATTATGGATTAGGAAATAAGTTAGCATTATATTAATTATAGAATTGTTAATCGAAAACAAGTCATCATATATTAGGAAATTAATTGAGAATTAATTTTCTGATCACTAATTTAAAAGACAAGTAGGAGTGCACATAACTTTTTAAATAGTAGTCACCCTAAACCATTATAAATAGGATGTGCCTTCCTCAGTTATAATATATCCCTGCTATTGAACTATTTGGTAATCTCTCTTTTCTCCTACCATCTTTTGTTCTAATGCACTACTGCATCAACCTCGTTTAGGTTTTAGTATTTTAATAATTGCTTGAGCTTTTACCACCCTCGGATTCAACTCGACCTGGTATCCGTCTCTTCTCTCTACTCAAATTTGGAATCAGCTTCCTTACTGATCCAAAGGATGAGCAGGGAGAGCTCTCGCATTTGAACCGTCTAAAAGGAATCTAGACGGTCCAAATTTAATTTTTTTTTTTTACTTTTTGTTTTTTTAAAATTATTTTAATGGATATAGAATCTAAAATAAAAATAATCTCTTAAAAATCATTTTTTGAAAAAATGATTTTTTTTCATCCAAAAATTTTTAATTAAAAAAAATTAAATCTGAACCATCTAGAAAAAAAAAAAAAAAAAGAGCTCTCCCTGCTCAACCTCAGTAAACGGGTTCCACTCATATTTTTCCTTCAGCAAAGAAACATATGACTCCTAAACTCTTTTCTCGTTAAGATGATATTTTCGAGCAATACGTCATATCTACCTTGGCGTGGCGGCGAAGTATTTTCTCCAAGAATAGAATCAATCAAAATTTTATTATCAGATTCAAAAATTACCTCATCAATTTCATTCTCCATTGCATAGCTCATTGCAGATCCCGTAGCTTTAAGCTCAACCAACAAAGGTGAATCAGCATAGCATCTACAATTCCATCCATCTAAAAGCCATTCATTTGTATCTCTCACTACAAAACTCATTGCTGCAAATTCCCAATTCATTAGAAAATGCACAATCAGTATTTATGTTTAACCAATTTTTCCTATTGGTGCCTTCCTTTTAATAGCTGAACTCTCATCAATAGTACCCTTATCTTCAGACTCGTAAGAAACATGCCCATTACTATGCCAAAATTCAACAGAAACTGTTCTTTTCCTTCAAAGAGCAAAGAACTAGAGATGTATATTGGATTTTCGAACCCGTTCAATCTTGTAATCCCATTACTGTCGACGTTGTTGCGATTTTTAATGTTAGTTAGATTAAAACGGAAAGTCAATATAATTGAATTATAGTTTTTTCTCAAAAATTTGTAGGGGCTAAATTTGTGCGTAGGAGACTAGGAGTATTTCCATATTAATATATTATTTAATCACAAGGAAAAATAAATCTAAATCGGAAAAAAAAAAAAAAAAGAAAGCAAATCTAAACGAACATGATTTGGTAAACAATTTTGGCAACAAGATTAATGAGTGCTATTTTTATTTTGAAAAAAGCGTTGAAGTTGAGATATAGGAGTGACTATGTCTGTTTCAATGTCGGTTTCAATGTCTGTTTCGTATCAGGGCGTTTGAAGTGCAGAGGCTATTTTTATGAGTTAGATTTAGGAAAATTAGAGAAGTGAGGTTGCAAAATTTTAATAAAGCAAATATGCAAAATAAAAGGATAAAAAAATTAATTAAAAATTTTTAACTCCACTTCTTTTTTTTTTTTTTTTTTTTTTTGAAATCCAACTTAAAAAAGAAAATTCTCACCTTCCTCATATCAAACAAGCCCTAAATGATCTGCTCGGTTTATTTTAATACATCTTTTCAAAATTACCCCCTTAACCACTCTATCTAATGAACACCATTAAATTAGGGAAATAAAGTTAAACATTAACCACAAGGATATTTTAATTGGAAAATCCTTTAAAGGACCCAAATTCTAGAAAGGGTTAAGGTGTAAAAATACCTATAAATTTTTCTCAAAAGTGCATTCAACACCATAAACTTTTTTTAGGTGCAAAATGAATTTTTCAAAATTGGGCAAAAATGTCAAACCGTTAATTAGTACAAACGTACATTTTGTGGGACCTACAATATTATTTTTTAAGGTGCAAAAATACCTATGAACTTTTCTCAAAAGTGTACTCAACACCATAAAATTTTTTCTGGGTGCAAAAATGCCCATGAACTTTTCAAAAGTTTATGATGTTGGATGCTCTTTTAAGAAAAGTTCATGGGTATTTTTGTACCTCAAAAAATAATATTGTGGGTCCCACAAAACAGACGTTTGTACCAATTAACGGTTTGACATATTTGCCCCATTTTGAGAAATTCATAGGTATTTTTGCACCTAAAAAAAGTTTATGGTGTTGGATGCACTTTTAAGAAAAGTTCATAGGTATTTTTGCACCTTAACCCTTCTATAAATGAGGTAAAATTACCTTCAGTTGGAGCATATATCCTCATAATCATTTTTCTCCTTTTTTTCTTAGAATCTCATCTCCACCCTTAGTTGAAAAAATGGATGGTTCAAATTTAATATTTTCTAAAATAAAATACTATAAGCTGTGTAAATCATGTTTTAGCCGTTTAAGTTTATTTATTTATATTTAAAATAATAGTTTTATAAAATATTAAAGGGAAAAAGATAAAAAAAAATACCACTTGAACTTCAAAATCCCAAATTGATTTTGTTGACAATAAAAGAAATGAGATTGACAAAAAGAGTACAGTAATTAACAACTCAGGTTTTTGGAAAATCGTTGATTTGGGATTTTGAAGTTCATGTGGTATTTATTTTTCTTTTACCAATATTAAATCTGAACCATCTATTATTTTAAATCTGAGGGTGGAGATGAGATTCTGAGAAGAAAATGATAAAACGAATTCTGAGAGAACCCAAACCCCCTTAGGTAATATTAAGTTACTCCTCCTATTCTTAATATAAGATATAATTGACTTTTTTTGGATAGATTGACAAAGCTAAAGTTAGTTAATTATAACATGTGTTTTGTATCATTTGATTATATATCAATTCATAAGTCAGACAAATTAATTTAGTATAAAAAACATAAATATCAAAACTTTAAATTAAAGAAATTTATTTAACTTCTTTAAACTCTCTAAAAAGAGTTAAATATATCTTATATTAAGGATCGGAGAATTATTATAATTTGAACTTGCTAATTTCAAAACTTGAAATGAGTTACCATATGCTGTCAATTTTAAAAACTACTAACCAGATCTTATCCGACAAAGTGGAAATATTTGAAAGCAAATGATAGAACACAACTTACAAGCATTAAGAGATTGTGGAGAGTAGGGGTGTTCAAATCCGGGACCGGGACCGGGATTCACCACTCCCGGTCCCGGTCCCGGTTTTTGGCCGGGATGCAATTTGCATCCCGGTCCCGGTCCCGGTCCCGGTTTGGTCCCGGTCCCGGTAATCCCGGCCGGGACCGGGATCAAACCGGGAATTCCCGGTTTTTTTTTAAAAAAATTAAATTTTAAAAATATTATTATTTTAGTTAAATTTTCTATAATCTAGTGTTTAAAGTAATTATTTAACATCTAATAAGGCCATAATAATCACACAAATTAATCTAGAATTGAAGAATAACATTTTATTATTATTATTATTATCACCTTCATCATTTTTGCTATTATTTTTATACATTATATAGTAGGATTAGTATCACGATATATATAATTTAACTCCAACTAAATATGTTATACACATTTTATCAAATGATAACTTAAATTATGGGATAAAAAATACAAAAATAAAACAATAACTTAGTTTTTAAGAAAAAAATTAAAAAAAAATAAAAAAACCGGGACCGGGACCGGGACCGGGATCACAAAGTGTGTGACCGGTCCCGGTCCCGGCCGGGACGGGAAATTCCCGGGATTAAAATCCCGAGACCGGGACCGGACAACCGGGACCGGGATATTTTGGACACCCCTAGTGGAGAGTGGATTTGAGTTTCTACATTCATCTGAAAAGTGAAAAGCAGTGACTTGCCCCCTAGGTTGAAGGATTATAGATAATGTGTCGGTAGATGGTGTTAAAGTGGAATGCAATGTAAGTCAGATAGTGAAGAAATTCATAACTAAA
Organism: Inga laurina; assembly: GCA_963855925.1. Classification (NCBI taxonomy): domain Eukaryota; kingdom Viridiplantae; phylum Streptophyta; class Magnoliopsida; order Fabales; family Fabaceae; genus Inga; species Inga laurina. Next base: position 52,753,415 of record OY979705.1, read on the forward strand.
ACACCATTGTCATTAATTTGCTGTTCATGTAGATCAGGGAGCTCCTATTAGAGATTGAATAGTGGAACTTAAATTGTGAAGGGAATGGTTGAGCTGATAATATGTGTTCAACAAAGAGAGGGGAAAACTAATGTGTTTCCATATAGTTTTCCTCAATTTTAAATTAGGTCATTAAGTTTTTTTTCCTCTTGTATTGAATACTTCTACCGCTAAATAAAGATAAACACCATTAAAATATTTTGAAGAAAACCTTCACGGCGGGGAAGGTGCACACTGAAGCTGAAACAGTATGCATAGCCGTTAATGGGAGTCAAATCGTATACATTGAGGTACACCTGTACCAATCTTAAAATGTGACTCTAAGAACCTTTCCAGATTGAAGAAAGGCATTGGTTTTCCAGACTCTTGGTTTTTATTTGGTGAACCATGGCGCAAGGTTGTCCTCCATGACACATCATGTGAAGAATGGAGTAATACAATATAAATTCAATAGATCTAGAGTAAGTGAGAAACCATTAGTAGGTATTTCAACTCCGTGCTACATAGTATGATGAGAGTTGGACATATTTTATTCAAGAAAGCAGAGACTATGGCAGAAGACTCCAATGATGATAGGTGGAAAATGTTTCAAGGTAAATATACATGTTATATATTCATACAATTTGTATAAACATACAAATAATTTGTAATATTTTTTTTTTCTTTTTTTCAATGTTGTTTAAGAGCGTTGGATGAAACTCATATTAAGGTGAGAGTTTCTGCTTTGGACAAGGCAAGATATCGGAATAGGAAAGGAGACCTAACCACAAATGTGCTGGGTGTTTACTCACAAGATGGACACTTTATTTATGTGTTGCCTAGTTGGGAAGGGTTTGCAGGAGATGGAAGGGTTCTTTGTGATGCTATTATTAGGAGGAATGGCATAAGAATTCCACAAGGATTATTTGGTTGATGCTTGGTATGCCAATTGTAAGGGATTTTTCGCACCCTATCGAGGACAAAGATACCACTTAAATGAATGGAGAGAATGGTGATATCCTAACAGTGCACAAGAGTGCTTCAATATAAGACACATTCATCGGCACAAAATGTCATTGAGATGTGCTTTGACATTTTGAAGTTACGGTGGGCTATTCTAAGAAACCTATCATTTTATCCCATTAAAACATATAATCAAATAATAATTGCTTACCGCCTCTTACACAACTTAATTTGTTAAGACAGCGTAGATCCACTTGAAAATAAAGTAGACGACATAGAGGTGGGTGTGGACAGGATGTACAACCCCCCCAATTCAAAACATGGACAACTATAATCAATGGGCTACCTTTAGGAACAATATTACTAATGAAATGTTTACTGCTTTTACTTCTAATAGAACATTGAGTTAAAAGAGATGTGTATTTTGTACAATTTTTATTTATGCTATAACTTCTCTTTTTTTAATTTATGCTATAAATTTTCTCCTTTTATGCATACTTTATGTTAGGATCTATTATGTCTTACAGGTGATCAATATCTCATAAAAATCTGGAAAGTTTGACATTCACAAATGGACACGTGTAAAGGACGAGTTGCTAATCTGTTTCATGCTAGAATTACACCAGAAGGGTGATCTTATTAGTGAAAATGGTCTCAGGTCTGGTGTCTTGAACACATTGAAGGACAAATTTCATAATACGATACCCGGATGCCATATTCAGGCCCATCCTCATATCCAATCCAGATATAAAAAGTTAAAAGCTTACTATGGTGTGCTGTTGACCTTCTCAAGTTATCTGGTTTTGGTTGGAACTCTGAAGCGAAATGCATGATAGCTCTTAAGATAGTTTGACATGAATATTTAAAGGTAAATCTAATTATATATATATATATATATATATATAGAGTTTATTGTTAATTAAATTTAATTGGTCCTGATGTCAATTTTATGTGATGTGCTTACAGGCTCACAACGGTGCTGCTAAGTTAAGGCATATGTCTTTCCCATATTATGAGAAGTTCAGCCTTATATTTAATAAGGATCGTGCCCAAGGCAAGAAGTCTGAATAATAAGATGATGTTGTTTAAGAGATAAATAATCAACCTGGTTTGGACAAGCACAATGATGGGAACATACATATATCCTATGAGAACAATTTGCAACTTGAGCAGACTCCAGATGAGTACCTGCCATTTGATCAAACTCCATCTGCTGCAAGTGCATGATCGAAAAAGTGAAAGCGAAATAGTGACAATCATGAAGACTTTCTACTCCAAGACATGGAGAGGATTGCTCATATGTTGGCCGAAGGCTTCAAAGAGGTAAGTGAGCGATTAGCCGTGTACATGAACAAAGATGAATGTGAGAAGTGTCTGGAAGAACGTGAGAAGCGTTTGGATGATATAAAGAACTCTCGTTATGATGATATTATGCAGGTTGAAGGACTTTTAGACCAACAATGTGATTCAGTTTATATCAAGTTGATGTCCGATGAGAAATTGTTAGCTACATTCTATGCCACACCTCAAGGGGACAAGCTCGTGTACTTCACCAGATGATAGTATAGATAATCTAATTTCTAAGATTTATTATTTATTTATCTTCATGGTAGATATTTTTCATTGATTACTACTCAGTAGGTATTTATTATTTCAATATTAGATATTTTTTCATTGAATATTCATTATCCACAGAAGACTCTAGTTTCTAGACTTTTGGTTGGTTGCTTTTGTTTATCCTTTGTGTTTGAATTTCCTAAATTGGAGATGTTTCTTCACTTTCGTTGTTCAATGTGGTTCTAAACTTGAATTTCAAGTTTCAACCAAAACAATCCCCTCCAATCTGCTTACTTATTGCTTGAGCGTTCCAAGAATTAACTAATTTACTAACAACAGTAAAAATTAACCATGATTTGTACCAGGACTCTTAAACGGATCAACGCTAATACCATTTGACAGTGGCAGACGGTAACCTCCATCAAAGATGATCATATTCATATCCAATCTGTTATAAACTGAACATATAGGTATTTACACTCGTTTAATCATCTGAAATGAATCGATCCAGCTTAAACCCAAAAAAAAAAAAAATCATATGCCATCCACCACACGCCCCCAACTATACAACTTTCTGAATCCAGCTAGAATCCTAATAGTAAGATTGTGTATGGAGTCTCAATAACGGGATGAACACACAGGCATCCTCAATTTAATCATGGTGTGTGTGTGTACTTTGTCATTGTCGGAATTCGGGCATACCTGACTGTCGTTTCGAGTTCTTCCGGTACCCACGTGAGTCGAATCACCAGGATTTCGACTATAACACACAGCAAATGTACAGGAAGAGAAGAGAAGGAGAAGAGGTTCTGTAGAGAAAACTTTTCTGTCTAAGTTTTTTTTTTCATGTGTTTTTGTTATTTACACATACATAGCCAAAACTAACTGTTCCCCCAAAACATGCGGGAAACTGTTCCCACCATGTTTCAATTTCAAACCCTTGGAAAAATTACCTATAAATACCCCACATTCTTTTAGGTATTTTATTTGACCCCAAAAACTTAAAGCTTAATGGGTTTGGGCCTAATCCACCAAGGGTGGACTAAGCCCAATTCCCAACAGTCATAAATAAACATCTACTAATAAAATGCATATAGTAAGAAGGCTTCAAAAATGAACAAAACTTATCATATAATTGATGACATGAAAAGCCTAAAGAAAATCCTAGGCGACAAATTTCCAATAAAACACCAAAACAGAAAAAATTAAAAAAGTCATTGGTACCACAAATAGAAGCATTATTACAACAACTAGCAACAGAAAGCTACTTTGCTCCAATACAATTTTTTCCTATTCACCTAACTACCATCTAGCAATTACTGTCTCAAACTACCAAGCCACACGGTCATATTGTTAAATACATCAGAATATAATCTAAGAAGTTGGCCCAAATACATGGATCATCTGTTCGATTGAAACATGGCAGCACACGGCAAGAACACAATAGACACTTCATCGTTCCTACATATAATGCATTCCCTATCAAAGTTGTCTTCTTTCTTTGAAATTTCCTCCAATTTGTCTGATTCCTAAAGCATCTGTGCAATTGTCTCTCTCTGGGGCTTTGCATCCTCGGACTCACCTGCAGGTGAACTATTTGGTTGGTGATTATGCAGCAACTTAGCAGGCTGATCAGAAGCTTTGATGAAATGTCTTAATAAATTAGATATAGTTAATAAAGACTGAAAAAGATTATTGTAACGATGATATCAATAGGTTGTTGCGAATTCCCCAGGCTAGTTATCTCTTCCATCCTCATATATGATATTTATGCTGTCTCCAGGATCAATACAAGGATCTAAAAACATGAACATATGTCAAATAAATCTCTACCTCAACATGTAAAGCTAACACAGAGCTAACAGATGGTATGCAGGCACTACAAAAACAAGGACTGACAAATGTTAAATATAATTCGCCCATTTCAGAACATAATGTAGAATGCGCTAGCTAGTGTTGTCCAATTCAATTCTTTTAAAAGCCAAGCGTGGGCAATATCATAGCAAAAATTGAACAACAAGAACTTTTGCCAGAGTGTTTTCATTGCATATCAGGTGCGAGATTTACCAGTCCTCTCCTCAAGAAAAGCCGGGTCTTCTCTATTTTCCATGTCAGATCTCACTATGTTAAATCCCTTTATCCTTTTCCTTCTATTGATTAAGTTACATGTATATGATCAATCCGTAAAGTTGTTTACATGTTAAAAATAACGAGGCTCTGGCGTTCTCATTGTACATCAGCCTAGCAGAGGAATCTCTCGAGCAAGTGCACATAGGCTAAATCTATTGAACCATACCATTGTATTTTATTTATGTAAACACGTTCTCTGAACTATAGTCCAGTGCATATTTCGATTAATGTTATAAAAGTAGCTGCCTTTTTTATGAATTTCAAGATTTTCGGATTTCAAACCGCAAATGACTCCAGTTCGGAAAGAGAAAAGCCAAAAAAGCCTAAACATGATCATTCTAATATCATAACAAGATGCTATGATAGTACCAAGTAACAGAAAACTTAAATTAAAAAACTTAATACCAAGGGAAGAACAAGCGAACAGCCCTTCGGAATGAGACGAGTCTGGAGAGTAGCGGCAGACAGTAGGAAGAGATATCTATCAAGTTAACACCTTCATGGTCATTGAAAATATTTGTACCCATCTGCGACCGACGTCAAATTCCATAAAGTCGAAGAGAAAGTATGAAACAGAAACCACCTGTCAAAGTTGAACACCCATCTGCGATGGACATGAATTCCAGAAACCATCTGTGACGGACAGTGAAGGCGGAAGTTGTAGATTAAGTTTGGTTAGGACAGGTATTTTGATCTTTTCATAATTAATGGTTGTTTATTAAATAAGATCAATGGAATCATTTCCTCCAACTATTATTTTATACAAATATATTTTTAAAACACCAGTCTTAAGTCTTAGTCTCAGTGTTAGTCCCACCCCAATCCCAATTCCAATACCAATCTATCGAAATTCAGTGACTTGTATCAAACGGGGCCTTAGTTTTTATTTGGTGAACCATGCCTTTCCAAATTGAAGAAAGGCATTGGTTTCCAGACTCCTAATTTTTATTTGGTGAACCATGCCGCAAGGTTGTCCTCCTTAAGATAAAGGAGGAAAACTAAAGACTAATTTCAAATATAGGTACAGAATTTTAAGGGATGCTGAAACTTTAATAATCTATTATTGCAAACTTGTTTAAAATGCCTAAGATGATTCATGATATTGATAATGAGCTTGGTCTCATGGTGAGGAGATATTATAAGCAAAGTGATTTTTCCTCTCATATAAATTAATTAAATACAATAACTTTTTTTTCCCCTTGAGGATCATAAGAATCTTCTGATAATGGGTTTCATCTTGGGGTTTGTTGTTTAGGAGAAGAGATACCAACTAATATCAGAATTATGAAAGTGTTATGCTGCTTTTAGGAGAAGAGACTTCAAGGATATCAGCATCAAGACAGTGTTACGGTGGTGAAAAGGAACCATGGTTTGCAGAGAATGTTGAGGAAGGAGAAGATGTAACCCGAAGTTTTAACCCTATTATCTTTATTTAGGAAGAGAGATTAACAGGTTTAAGGGTAGAAAGTTAAAGGATACAATAGAAAGAGGTAAAAAAAGGTTTAAAAACCTCATTTAAAACTGAGAAAAACTAGAAGATACAAAGATTAGATTTTTCTGGAGAGGAAGAAAGTATAGATGTCAAATTAAAAATTAGAAAGAAATTGTAATACAGCCAATAAATGTCGGGAGTCAAAAGGTTAAAGATACAAGGAATAACTTATTTTTTTGACTCAAAGAATGAAGCAAGCTTTTCTTATATGCTCTAAGGGCCTTTGGTTGAACCCATTAATAAAGAACAAGTGGACTAGTCTACTTCAGCACAAGTGAACATATGCAATGCTTACTAGTAATGAATGAAATTATTTATTTTCGATTTTGTGCAAATTATAAGGTTGATTTGTTGCGTAACAAACACAGGCACTAGAAACAAAACACAATAGATACCCGAATTTTAGTTAAAGGTCAAAAAAAAAAGGGAAACAAAAGCATGTGGAATATCTTTTCTTTGGTGACTAATTGGGTAATTAATTATTTAATTTAACTGCAACTTCTATGAACAATAATATAATTTGAGCCTTAAAGATAAAGCCTAACTTTAATGCTTAATACATTTTTCTCTCATTCAGCTCATCTGGTGCTTCTAGGATCTTAATGGGGAAATTATATTCCTAATTAGCACCTTTAAATTTCAGTACTATGTGTATATGCGATATCAAAAATGTTATTTTCATTAATCCCTACCCGGATGTCTCTCCCTCATGCAGGAAGATCTCTCCTGACTACTCCCAAAAAAAATTGTTATTTTCATTAGTAGGGAGAGTTTATGCTTTAAGCTATTCTCAACCATAAAATTTATGTCTTTGCAAATTGAGAAGTAAAACAATTACATCAAAATATATGTGTTGTAGTTTTAAAGGAAAGAGAACTTGGGTGCAATATTCAAACTTTAGCTAAATCCTCTGATTACCATTCCAGAATAATAATAAAAGCAGTAATATACAGTAAATATTCTAAAATCGATCTGATGCAAGTTATCCACTTTTAAAGGAATATATCTATCTGTTGTTTATCTAGTTAAAAATATATATATATATATATATATATATATGAACCGACATATATTCTTTTTAATTTTAAAATTAAACTAAATATACATATCTTTATCACCAATAAAATCTTTAAAAAAAAAAATCAAACTCAATCTCAAACCACAATTCTACCCTTCCCTCCCTTCTCCCTCCTCCCTCCTCCTAGCCCCTATATAAACCTGCCTTCACTAAAGAAACGGTTGCGCAACTGATCTCCGAAAAGCTCTTTCTTTTCCCAAAACTACTCCAACTGTTCGCTCTCTCTGCCCTTAACAGATGGCTTCTTCTAGTTGTGCAGTTTCTCCTTCTTCGACAAAAAAGACGGCTACAACGCATTCCTCTTTGGCCTCGTCCTCTTCCTCTATGAGATCCTCAATCAATAGGCAGCCTTCTCCACAGCGATCAATGTCCATGGCAAAGCAGACGAATAATGAGGCTTCCAGTACCAAGAGGATGTGTCTGTGTGCCCCTACGACGCACCCTGGCTCATTCCGGTGTTCCTACCACAGGCGTCTGGCCTTACATCAGAAGAATCCGGCGGCGTCGCCTTCTATTCAATCCTCGATGACCACTCTTATCAGACCTTCATCGGACCGGCTACGACGACGAGAAGCCTTTCAACCAAGGCGGAGCCGACTCTGGATGATGATGTCCGAAGCCAAAGAATTAATAGTGATCTCTGGTTCTGATTCCACCATTTATTAGCAGATCCTTAATTTTCTTTTGGAAGATTACTCTTTATCAATACTTCTTTTTTGTAGAATTATTTGTAAATCTGAGCGAATTTTGTAAAGAAATTTTTCATTCAATTGGTAATAGTATTTTCTTCCATGAATCGAATTAGTCGTTATTCATACTTCATCTTTAGAATTACAAAGGAAGACTAATTTCATATATAGCTATTGATGGATGCTGAAATATTAATAATTATTATCATTATAATGTGTGTTAATGATAATAATTAAAAAGGGTTATTCAGCTGTTTTACTATCACGAATACTTAGTAACAAATTTTTCTTTCAATTATTAAGAGTAATTCTTTGATGTGATTTCATATTCAAATTTGAGTCCAATCTGTGATTTCGTTGTTGTTCATAGTAGTAGTCTTTTTGGGTTTTGGCTACGTACAGGGATGAATTCTGGTTTCCTAATCCTCTTTTCTCTTTTTTTAGATATTTTTATTTGTGTGCATTACTTTTTTTTTACTAGAATTTGTATATATTGCGTTACTAAATTTTAATAAAGTGCCTTCTTTAATTAAGATGGTTTAGAAATTTAGTGAGTGGTAGTAGCATTTAGTTTGGCCAAGAAAGATTCAGGAATTAAATGATCAAGACCGAAGTTTTGAAGTTTTCAATCCTTCATCCAACTTGTTGATTATTATGAATTGATAATTTCAATTGGAAAATACTTATGTTTAGTTTCTTATATTTAGTTTGTCAATTTCTCTAATCACATATGATTATATGATCATGTGTCTTATTTTTAAATTATTATCATTTAACTATAAACCCACATGAAAAAAAAAAAATAAGACATATGCTGATGTGTGATTGAAAAAATGTTATGGATATAAGGAATTTAATATAAGTATAGTTCATATCAATTTAGTCTATTTTTCCTTTAAAATTAAAAAAACATTAAAAATAACACCAATAAAGTAATAAAAGGATTCTTCATGATGGTAATGATCTAGGTATTTAATTTTTTTTTAAAAAAAACTAATGCTATTTTCCAAACGATTTGAATCCATCTCAATCTTGTAATCTCATTATTAATGCTATTATTGCTATTTTCAATTATTGTAAAATAATTTAAAATTTTGAAAAGAAGTAAAGTAGATCTAAATGATAGATTTGATCAAAAATTTGTCAATAAGATTCATTAGTATTATTAGATTAAAATAAACAGAAAAATGGCATCTTTTGAAATATAGTAACATTATTTTGTAAATCTGGAGCATTTTGTAAATAATTTTTTTTTATTTATTAGCCGGATAAATAAGTCTTTCATTCAAATCGTTGAATGAGACATTGAGACCTGAGCATTTATTTTAATTGGAATTAAATTTATCGTTTTATTTTCTTGATTCTTTGTCACGAATCAAATTCAAATCACTCTCAACAATCATTATCTCACGGCCCATATAAACCTGCCTAGTGCCTCCACTCCTGAAGAATCATTTGCGCAACTAATCTCCGAAAACGCAGCTTCTGCTCTCTCTCTCTCTCCAAAACCACTTCAACGTTCACTCTCGCTCTTAACATATGGCTTGTTCCTCTACTTCGGTGGCGAAGCAAACAAATAATGTGGTGTCGAGTACAACACATCCCGGCTCGTACAAGTGTTCCTACCACAGGCGTCTCGCTGTACAGCAGAAGAATCGACCGCGTCGCCTTCTATTCAATGCTCAAGTGCGAGTCTCAATGTTCAGCGATCAGTGATGAAGAACTCTTTGGCGAGAATCGGCGGTGAGGAGGGTGAACTGGTGAAGAGGACGCTAACCACTCTGATTGGACCTTCGTCGCACCAGCTCCGACGACGAGAAGCCTTTCAACCAAGCCGGAGCCGACTCTGGATCACCTCCAAAGCCGAAGAATGGTGATCTCTTCCGTTGTTTAGTTGATCCTTTATTATTAACCCTAGTAGAAACAATTTTGTACAGAAATTTTATAGAAACAGTTTCGTAAAGAAATTTTGACAATATATCTTAGGATATCAGGTATTAATTTTTGTCGACCATAATATATTTATTCTTAAAATATGTTAATTTATATCCTTTAACTTTATTTTGGTCAAGATAGCTAAGATGATTCATGATATTGTCAATGAGCTTGGTCTGCTCCTACCATACGTGATATAGTTTAGAAAGTTTATAATCTAACGTTATTTTCGTATAAGATTCAATAATTTTTTTCCTTAGTTGAGGATAATGGGTTTTACCAGTGTTTGGTTCTTAACATCAAGAAAGTGCATGATTATAGTTCAAGAGGGTAATGTGAAGATGATATATAGGTGCTAGCTTAATATCTATATTGTAGAAAAATTTTGCTCAAAACCTTAATAGATGAATTATTAGATGGTCAAGCATTTCATAATCTATCTTTGATAAGAATGGACACCAATATGCATATCAGGTAATGATAGTGATCCTATCAATGCAACAAGAGAGAAATATATAGTACTCCCTCCGGTCCTAATTAGAAGACAAAGTTGACTTTTTTGGAGAAATTAAGGAAGCTAATTAAATTCCTTTAGAGTGTTTATATTTTTAGTTTTTTCTTCAAACTAATTAGTTTAACTAATAAACTAATATATAATCTAAAGATACATAGCATATGATATGATTAAGTAACTTATTTAGCTTCCTTAATTTCTCCAAAAAAAGTCAACTTTGTCTTATAATTAGGACTGGAGATAGTATTGTGTTTTCTTGCCTTGTTTAGGGTTTCATTGGTGTTACAATAATGTAACATGCATGATACTTTTACGATGGGTTGATGAAGTTATTAACATGCATGATACTTAGTCCTTGTTTTATTTAAATTTTTTTTTCAAATTTGTACTTGGTAAAATATAATTATAAATGATATTTATTTTATAAAATTATAATTATATTATTATTAGAATTGAATACATATATATATATATATGGCAAAAAAAAGAATATATATATATTAACAGTATTAACGAAGGAAAAAAATTGCAACCAAGGATCTAGAGAAACAATCCAGCATTTAATTTTTTTTTTTAAAAAAAATCCAAGATGCAACGGACAAAGGACAATAGCACCAATTTCATTAAAAAAAAATCAGCAATAGCATCCCTGTGGGTAGCAATCAGAAATCGATGGCTTCAAGATGGTGGCGTCGCACCACTGAAGGATAGCCGTGGCTGTAAAGTAGAAGATGGAGGCATAGAGATCTGGTGAAAAGTAACGGTGATTTGCAGGGACTGTTGAAGATGTAACACAAATTTTTTAATGGTGTTTATCTTTATTTAAAATAAGGACTAACAGGTTTAAGGGTAGGAAGTCAAGGGGATTAAAGGTAGAAAGTTAAAGGATATATACTAAAAAAGAAAATAGAATCACCGACAATAAATGTATGGAGACAAAGATACAAGGGGAATGAAGCTAGATTTTCTTACATGGTGCGTGGGCCTTTGATTGAACCCATTGATAAGTAATGAATGAAGTTTTTTATTTTGGATTTGTGCAGATATGGTTAATTTGTTGCGTAACAGACACAGGCACGAGAGACAAACACAAAGGTGTAAAAGAGATACGAAAGCATGTGGGGTAACTTTTCTTTGTTGACTAATTGGGCAATCTTCATGGGGAAATTATATTCCTAATTAGCACATTTAAATTTCATGAGCGGAAAAAAAAAAGACGATTTAAATTTCAGTATCTGTATAGGCTATATCAAAATGTGATTGTCATTTGTAACACCCAAAAATTTTATTCACCGAATATATTGTAATTATTTAAGAAATTCAATAAAATGGTGAATATTTATAAGAAAATGAGCAAATTAACTCAAAAAACGGAATTAAATTACAATGGTAATGGCAAAATCCTGACTTTGCCAATTTAGCATAAGATTAGTTATTTTCCAATTAATTGAAGTTGATTTTAATTAATCAAGGAAAATAAAGGAGAATGTATATTTTGAATATTCTTGGTAGAATAAATCAAGAATTGTGAAATTGGAAGGACTTGTGCATAACTCCTTTAATTGAATTATAGAAGTATTGAAACAATTTCTATTTCCCTTTCTCTTGTAAATTTTCGCCTAACACAAGAAAATGGGAGGGGAAAATGATTTTTGGAATTAAACACGCCAAGTGTCATTATCCTATGATAAAAGGATTAGTTTATAATTGATGAAGAAGAACACATGTCTAATTGTGTTAAAATAATGTTACTTTTACAAGGTAATCATGATTAAGGTACAACAATTGAGTGCATGGTTGGATTAGTTGGAAGAAGCCATTTGATTAGTGGAAACATAAGGGGGGTCGGTTTTAAAGTAACCAAAGGGAGAGGAAAATTAGTTCAAGGCTAATTGAAGCCTTATGACATCAATTGGAAAGAGATAAAGCTAATGCCAAGTGTCACCATGTGATGCATTGATGGAAATCAAGTGATTAAAGGAGATTAGAGATATTTTATAAAAAAAAATTTCGCCCTCTTTCCCTTGCATATTTCGGCCAAGAAGAGAGAAGAGAAGAGAGAGAGAGAGCTTGGAGATCTTGAGATCTAGAGAGAAGGAAGAGGAGAAAGCTTAAGGTTGATTTCTTAAGAGTTCTTGTAATCTTACTTGAAAATCTTCTCTATGGAATCAATGGTTTAGAAGACACATCTTGAGCTCAAGGAGAAAAAGAGAGGAGGACGCCTAGAGAGAGAGGACTCAAGAACTCAAGAGGCAACTTTACAAACCTTAGATCTATACTAGTATGATGTTATTGTTGAAGTTTGTGGTTGGATTTGGTGATTTTTTGTTAAGTTTGTAAATTTGGAAAGTCCTAATCCTAAGGGGTTATGCTGCCCAAATTTCTTTAAATTATGATTAGTATGTGTTTGAATAACTTAATTAGGGATTAAAAATGAAAAGGCACAAGCTTTGGAAGCTAAAACACAAAACTTCAAATTTTCCCTTTTCTTAGAGGAAGTTTCAGCCAAGCACGGATCTGGGGAAAGGAGTTGGATTTTTAATGATTTGATAGTTTCATTGGATTTAGAAGGTAAAAATAGGTGGGGTTACAGTTAGTCACCTTTTCGGAAAAGCCCGAAAAAGGATAATTTACGAAAATGCCCCTAAAACCTTAAAACGGGGCAGTCAAGGACAATTTCTTAATTTAACACTAAATTTGCTAATTTCAAGCTGGAAATGGATTTCCTGAGTAAAAATATGTTATGATAGCCCTAGTCAAAATTTTGGGAAAACATGATGTCGGGCCGGGTACGGTAGGGCCGGGCCGGGTCCTGGGGGTATTTTGGTAAATTTTCACCATAAAATAATATAACCATAAGAAACACTATTGAAGTGTCCAAAATGATACTTGGATAGGTTATGACATATTTCTTATACATTTAATATTTTAGGACTAAGTTGGAAGCCGGGAGCGACACGTTTTACGAAGCACACTAAAAAGGGGTTGAAAGAACTTTGAGGTAGGGACATTATCCGTCATACATTATGCCATAGTTATATGATTGTGTGGATGTCATTGTTTGTAAATGTGCTTTATTAATCAACATGTTTGCCTAGAGAGAGACAGTTAGTGCTAGAGGTACACTTGCAATGGAAGTTAGTGAGAATCCAACCGGTGTAGATTAGTGGGGCTGGGCCCTACTCATGTATACATGATGATGATGATATGTTTATATTGTTCATTAATTGGTGCATACATGGCATATATCATATTTATTTTTTGCATTTTCTATGAACAATAGCATATTTCTACAGGGATTTCTTGGAATCTCACCCCTTTTTCTAAACAAACATCTCAGCGGGTGCCAGTGGAACAAAAGGCAAAGGCGTAAATGCCGAGAAGTGATTGGCACGTGTCTCAAGGCAAGGTTAAAGTCAGTGATTATAGTTAGTATATGCTTGAGATATTTTGGGAAATCCTGTAATTATCGGAAATACTGCAGTATTTTGTATTTGGTCGATGAACGACTTTAAATTGTAAACGAATACTTTACCAGTATGTATGTACTTTTCTGTATGCCTATAGAATCTAGTCTTTATTACTCTTCGAATATCGAAATGGAAACGGGTGTTGACATCATTAATAATGTGAGATTAAGCTTTAAGCTATTCTCAACCATTGGGCCAAAAAAAGGAAGAAAGAGAAAAAGAAAAAGCTATTCTCAACTATAAAATTTCTGTCTCTGCAAATTGAGAAGTACTATAATTACATCAACCAAGGAACGAAAAACCGGACCGGTCAATGAACCGGTCGCGGTACAGGTTCAAGGGTCACTGGGTCAACCGGGGTCAGACCAGTGAGCGAACCGGTGATTGAACCGGTCACATTAAAATATTACAATTTAATTGACAATAACAAAATAATGAACATTCATAACTCATAAATTATCACTAACATCAAAATAGCTAAAATACCTAATTAATTCTTTAAAACAAACCCATAACTAACATCAAAACATAACAATATCAATAATCATTCATCCAACATATCAATTAACATCAAAATAGTCAATCTGACCATAAAGTGACTTAGGAAGTACTGTTCTTCGTCGTTGGTGGAGAAAAGGATTTTTTAGTTTCCACTTTCTAACCTTTGAGCCTTTCCTCGTCTTTGCATTCCACAAGAGCGTGACCGACCCCTAACATTCTAAGGTCCTCTTCTGCTTTCAAAGCATCCACCTTCCCTTCTTTCTGCTTTATTTTTTCACCAAAAAATTAAGCCATTCCCGAGTCATACCCTTTTCGGACCTGACTTGTCTCTTTCTTGCCTAAAGATGGAGCTGGCTCTGAGCTTGGGAGACGCCCCTAAGGGTTTTCCTATACTGGACAAGGCCCCAAGAATGGCTAACAAGGAACCTGGTTTCTGCATATCTCTTGGTCAGAGTCTCGCCGAGAAAGTTTCAGAGCATGATAGTGTCCAAGAAGAGACCAGAGCCTCCTCAGATCCGCCTCTTCAGCTTGACCTTCTTCCTTTCACGCCCATACCTCGACCGCACCCACCTTCTCATCTTCGGATTCCTTGGCTCTCTGATTCTTGTAAATACTGGTTTCTCTTCTTCTTTATTCCCATGTTCTTTTTCAGTTTTGATTTTCAATCGAATTCGAATCTGAGAAATACCTTCGATGATCTTCGTAGCTCGCCGTCACCGCTCGCCGTCTTCGCCGTCATTCAAGCAGCCACCGCCGATTGGAGCTGGGGCACAATGATCTTCGTCGCTGATGAATGAAACTCGCCTCACTCGTCTCGCAATCTCGCATCGCACTCGCACGCGGTTCTGATATCTGATATCATCTCAGATCTGTTTTTTTTTTAAATTTTTAGTGTTTTTTGTGACCCGGTCAAACCGCCTGACTCGGCGGTTTTTCCGGGTCACAAGAGAACCGGCCGGGTCGAACCGGTCTTTACCGGTTCGACCCCCCTCCCCTCACATATATGTAACCGGACCGGGCCTGGGACCGGTCGGCCGGTTTTCCGGTCCGACCGGCCGGTCCGGTCCGGTTTTTTCTTCCATGACATCAACATATATGTGTTGTAGTTTTAAAGAAAGAGAACTTGGGTGCAATATTTAAACTTTATCAAAGTCCTCCAATTACCGTTCCAGATTTCTAAAAGCAGCAGTACTATACCGCAAATATTCTAAAATCCGATGCAAGTTATCCACTTTTAAACGAATATATATCTATTGTTTGTTTAGTTAAAATTTAAAAAAAAAATTATGAACCGAAATATATTGAATTTTCTTTTAAAACTAAACTAAATAAACATATTTAAATTAAATTTTAGTATTTCACGTTTAATTTTTTTCAATTTTTTATCGCCAATAAAATCTTAAAATACTCAAACTCAAACTAGGATTCTACCCTTCCTTCCCTTGTTCTTCCTTCTCCTTGACCTATATAAACCTGCCTAGTGCCTTCACTAAAGAACCATTTGCGCAACTGATCTTGGAAAACGTTGTTTTTGCTCTTTTTCTTTCCAAAACTACTGCAACGTTCCCTCTCTCTCTCCCCCCCCCCTTAACAGATGGCTTCCTTCTGTTATATACAAATTTGTATACAATTTTGTTCCGCATACATGTAGGGGAATATGAAAGGAAAATCCCCATTTTAAAAAAAAAATGCCTCTAAAATTAATGGTTCTTCCTTTAAATCCATTATATATGCATACACTATATATCACGGTTGTTTCATTAAACTCATTAGCATTTATAGCAAATAAATAACAGTTGCGATATGACGACCGTTACGTATGCTCAAAATTTATATAATGATTATTTTAAAAGCATCATTTTGTATGTTACATAGTTTATAACGGTTGTTTACTTGAGACCGTTATTTATTATATGCCAACATTATGGTATATATAATAGTTGTTTACATGCGCCCGTTTTATTATCACTACAGCATTGTTCATAGCATGGCCTTACTACATCTCAGTACATAACGGGTGTTATATAAAAACCATTATAATAGATATTGAATAAACCACGTTTCGGAACCGTAATGTATCTCCGCCGAACTTTTTGTTAGAATCGGCAGGCACAACGGAAGAATTTTAAATATTTTTACCGATCCTAATCGATGATTTATCAACGGCATTTAAACCAAGTTGGAAGGATTCATACCTTTTATGATTCAGGGTTTTCACGATCTCTAGGAGCCAACACGTCAGGTCCGCTCGTTCTACCAGTATCCACACGAATGCTCTCCAACCGAGACTGCATGCTAGCGCCTCTAATGTCTCCTAGGGTTTCCCTTGTGGCTCTCAATTCTCATGTGTGTGTCAGTATATCTGCTCTATCAAGTTTATAACCTATGAAGGCTATTTTCAAATTTCAAAATTAATCATCATTAATTTCGAAATTAATTAACTATTAATTATCTTGATGAGCTAATTAAATAAATTCAGTTTAAATTAAATCTGTCCAACAGTTTTCATTTAACCTATTTATTTAATCCAAATAAAGAGCCATTAGATTTAAGTTATCTTCATAAATTAAATCTGAGATACCATATATCTATCATGTTAGTTATTAGATTTAATTTATCTTAATAAATTAAATTTAAAACTAACACAATATAATAATATCATATAATATATATATACATATATATATAATATGTATTTCAAAAATACATATCTATATAATATTATTAACGAATTTTTATATTACATATATACATATATATATATATAATTTGTCCACCCTAATTAAATATTATCTCGTGTTGGGCTATTTTTGTGTGCGACCCTGTAGGCCCATATGAAGTTGGCAGTGGACCAATAATTGTACTAACCCACAAGTCGCAAGCGGCCTCTAGCAAGACATCACGACTACCCAATTTATATGAGGATCGTTAACACGATGCAACCTGTCATACAACCATGTCATGTCCCTTTTGTCACACGATATATTGGTCAAGGATGAGGCATGGATAATGTCATCCTCTTATTCCTGACTATTACTTTCTCGATTCCTGAGTAGTCTGACAATAGAAATGGAAACTCCTTTTCATTGTAGTATGGTCATACATTTCTCAGACTTACTCATCGAGGGGCCCAGTAATATCTCTCTACTAATGTGACAGACAAATTCCATCTTGATCATTCATATTCCACTGCATGAAAAACCACCAAGCCCAGTTGTAGCCTTTATCATCACCCAGTCAAAGGTGACTTTTGACTAGTTCAAAGCTTAGCAACTCTCATGTAGGAATCCATGATGACCTCAGGTCAAAGGGCATTGTAACATGGTTATACATGAGAAAAGCTTATGACTTAATCCATGTAGCTTTCTCATAGTGAGTCGGTCCAGCACTCTTACAAATGCCTAAGACTTTGATTCGTATCTCCATATCTTATCAAAGTCATACTGATCTTGTTTCATCTCTGCTCCCGCATAGATGACCGACCAGGGACATTTTAGGACAATCTTTATGAATTATCCAATGATACAATTATCACAGTTAACATGCAAATAATATGGTAACAGAATGGAGAAATTTCATTAAATTAATAATGTTTAAAGTATAATGATTGGCTCTTTATGCACAATTTCCAACACTTTTATAGTGCCTGCATATATAATGGTTCAAAAGTGTGATTTATGGCTGATAATAACAGTCATATATCGTGATTTCTATAATACTATTCATTGATGTTCATAGTAGTAGTTTTTTTGGGTTTTGGCTACGAACAAAGATGAATTCTTTAACATCCCAAATTTTATTCCCCAAAAATATATTATAATTAATTGAGAAATTCAATAAAGCGGTGAATATTCATGAAATTTGGAACTTATGAATTTTGAAATATTCATATTCATAAGGAAAATTAATTCAAAAATTGAATTAAATTACAATGGTGATAGCAAAAACATAATTTTGCCAATTTAGCCCAAGATTAATTATTTTTCAATTAATTGGAGTTAATTTTAATTAATTAAGTATTCCAATTAATTGAATTAAAAGCATTTTTATAAAGCTTTTCTCTTCCCTTCCCTTCCTCATTTTCATCCAACACAAGAAGAGAAGAGAGAGAGAGAGCTCTCAAGTTTTAGAGAGAAGGAAGAAGAAGAAGTTTAAGGTAAGTGTGATTTCTTAAGAGTTTTCTTGTGATTTTGCCTAGAAACCTTCTCTAAACCTTTCTTCTTCATGGAATCCATGAATTTGAAGACACATTTTTAGCTCAAAAAGAGAAAGAGGAGATGTCTAAAGAGAGAAGATTCAAGATCTTAAGAGTTAACCTCACAAACCTTATATCTAAACTAGTATGGTGTTGTTGTTGAGGTTTGAGTTTGGTTTTAGTGATTTTTGTCAAGTTTGTAAATTTGGAAAGTCCTAACTCTAAGGGGAGGTGCTGTCCAAATTTAGTCTAATCATGTTTAAAATATGATTAAGTGGTTAATCAAGTGATTAAAGGTCATAAGAAAGTGTTTTATGAATTGAAATCATAAAACTCCATTTTCTCCAATTATTAAAGAATTTCGTTCAGATCTGTGTTGGACAGTGTTGGGACTAGATTTTGGTGTTTTTAATGATTCCATTGTGTTTAGAATGGAAAATTGTGTAGGGTTCATGTTGGGTGCAAAGTGAAAAAAGCCTTAGAAGGTGAAATGACAAAAATAGCCTTAAAACCCTCACATAGGGGGCTGCCAGGGGTAAATATGTAATTGGAGCTGGATTTTTATAAAATAGATGGTTCCATTGGATTCAATGGGTAAAAATAGGTGGGGTTACAGTTGGTCAATTTTTGCAAAAGGCCGAAAAAACATAATTACGAAAAAGCCCCTAAAACCCCAAATCGAGGCTATCAAGGGTATTTTCGTAATTTGATGGTGAATTTAGTGATTTCGAGCCCTGAAATGGATTACTTGGGTGAAAATACGTCAAAATAGCTCTAGTCAAAATTTTAGAAAAATGTGCCATCGGGCCGATACGGCCGAGCCGGGCTGGGGACCCGGAGGCATTTTGATAAAATTTCACCATAGACTAATATAATCACCAGAAACACTATGGAAGTGTCTAAACGGTATGTTTGACGTTTTAGGACCAAGTAGAGAGCCTAAGGGATTGGCACGCAAATCGAGGCATGTTATTCGAATATCAGGGAAGGGCGCTTAAAGTAGAGAACTTACCTCTCCTGCATGTATTTAATATTTGTGCTGGTGTATTGATGCATATTATTGCTTTTCCTGATGATGTGAAACATATATGAATAATTGAAGCTCCGTTTCTGTTTATGCTATGGTCATACGTATGTTTATTGAAACACTGAGCACACAGATATGTCATTGTGTGAGCATGAGTTATATAATGCAAGCATGTCATGCATTAAGCACTTATCTTGCATGCATATTGGTATTACTTTCCTACTGAAATTCCCCAGAATCTCACCCTCCCCTACCAACAATTTAGACAGAAAAAGACAGAACGTATGTTGAGAACAAAGAAGAAAACCGTATGAAAGGGATGCAGTGGTGGAACGAAGATGGGAATAAGTCTTCGTTTCACTGGGATGGATTTACACACCCACGTAGCGCTGTGAGGCTACATTAATTGTAATTATCAAGTACGAACCCGTATGGGGAATTTCCGTAATCGTGCACATAATATCAGTGTATTTATGTTATTCCTGTGTTGCCTATCAAACTGTGTATCGTTTTCCGTAAATACTCTGAAATAGGTGAAAATAAAATGAGGGTATGACAAATTCTGGTTTTATAATTATCTTTTCTCTTTTATTTAGATATTTTTAGTTGTATATATACATTACTAAATTTTAATAAAGTGTCTTGTTTAATTAAGATGGTTTAGAAATTTAGTTAGTGTAGCCTTTGGTGTCAGTCGAAGATTTAATAATGTTGGGAAGATGATGAGAATTTACGTTGGCCATGAAAGATTCTGGAATTAAATGATCAAGACCGTTGCTTTCACGGTGATTATTCTGAATTGATAATTTTAATCTAGTTTATTTCACCGATAAAATTTTTTTAAAAAAATAACACCGATAAAGTAATAAGAGGATTCTTCATGACTGCCATAATCTAGATATTTAATATTTTAAAAAAACTAGTGCTATTTTCCAAACGATTTGAACCCATCTCAATCTTGTAACCTCATTATTAATGCTATTGCTGTGATTTTCAATTATTGCAAAATAATTTTCAATTTTGCAAAAAAAAAAAAAGTAGATATAAACAATAGATTTGATAAATCAATTTGTCAACAAAATTAATTAGTATTATTACATTTAAATATCTGGCAAAAAAATTATTACATTTAAATAAAAGGAAAAAAATTAAAATAAAAAAAGGCATCTTTTGAAATGTGGGAGAATTATTTTGTAAATCTGGATAATTTTGTAAATAAACTTTTCTCTAGAATCCATTGGAATTGGAATTAAATTTATGGTTTATTTTCTTGAATCTTTATCACCAATCAAATTTAAATTTAAATTTAAATTCAACTTCCAAAATTAATTTATAATAAATAATTATACCTGTAAAAAAATGAATATCACTCAACAACCATCTCATGTCATTCCTATATAAACAGTAAAAGAGTATCTCTATTGATTCCCCCCTCTATTTAATGTCTCCAACTATTGAAAGCATTAAATCCCTATCATTGAAATTTGATCTAATGGTGTAGACATTTAATGAAGAGGAATTCATGGAGGCTTATTCTCCATTTGGATGGAAAATTTTAATGGACACTTGGAGGTGGAAAATTTTTATAACGGGGTTACAATTTTTTAATAGGGAATAACACATAAGTCCTAAAGAAGAAAAATAATTACAAGCATGTCCTTTGAAATCATCAAATTGTAAAAAGATGATAATCATAAACAAACCTCTTGAAATCATCAAATTACCTAGGCTTGATTATTTCAAATTAAGAAGAGACCACTTTATCCTGACACTTTGACTTGTCATAGGTTACTCAATCATAGTTGTAGTGCAATGCCATGCAAGTCGGATAGTGGGGGCAATTCATAATGGGGACACCATGGAAGGCTATCATTTGCGATTCAGGTCGATGAGGGAGCTTCTAGATGGGATTGAACAGTGGAACTAAGGAATGGTTAAGCTGATAAACTTGCTAAGCTAGGAGTGAAATTTCATAGGAAAAGACAATACTCCCCATAATGAGGTGCTCAATATTTTGTAAGATGATCTTGCAGAAGTAGGACCAACAAGAATCCGAGTTATGTAATTTGAGATTGAGCAGAGAAGCATATGGAGACAAAAGGTTAAGGAGACACAGGTAACTTGTCCTTGAGCTAGCTTTTGCTTATATGCTCTATGTATGAGCTATGGGCCTTGATTGAACCCATTAATAAAAAACAAGTGGACTAGTTTTTTTCAGCTCAAGTGAACATATGCAATACTTATAAGGGCGAAGGAGTAAAAATATCTATAATCTTTCTTAAGAAGAACTGCCAGCACCATAAACAAATTTTAGGGGCAAAAATACCCACGGTGATTCAAAAATGGTGCTAAAATGCTACTACCACCGTTAATTTGACAAAACGTCCGTCACTTTGAGTCCAACGTGGCAAGAGCTTAGGCCGTAAATCTCTCTCCATCTCATACGTCAGCCATTGCTCTTCTTCAGCCATTCCTCCATTGCCCTACCATTCTTATATTACCTTTGCCATCAACTATGCTCAACTGCCTCTATATTGTAAACAATAAAATCGAATTTTAGAGACAAAAGGCCCCCCCCAAAATTCATAAAATGAGGTAGTATGGTGATGTGTAAGGAACAAGACTAAACTAAACAGCAATGCCTTCAAAAAAGAAAAGCTCTTTTCCTGGGACAATTATAAAGACGTAAACAAATAAGCCAACAATCAAAATTTTATACCCAAAAAGAAGTGACCAATCAAGTCAATGCCAAAGCCGAAAACAAACTTGGGAAAAGAATGAGCAATAGATCAATGATGGATAATTTTCTGACGAGTAACTTCAATGAAAAGTTGAGGAAGAGCATCCCCAAATTCCTTTGACTTGCGTTTCAGCATCTAAAGGGATGACCCCCTTAGCCAAATCTTCAACCAAATAAAAGACATCATGGATGACCTGAAATCCATGAAGATAAAGCGTAGTTGAGGATTTTCGGGATTCCTTGATCTCAATATGGTTGAGATGGATTCGGGCAACCTGAATATTTGGATCCAACGAGTAAAAGAAGAAAATGGTGGCGGCTAGGAGAAAGATGAGGAAGAGTGCGCCGGAGCAGTGGAGATGCTTACAGTTGCGATGATTGTAGGGAGGACGGTAGGCGGGGCTTCAGAAAATCTACCTTCAGTGGCGAGGCAACGTTTGAAATACTCAGCAATGACGGCAATGTCTGGGGCAACAAAGGGTGTCAGATGCCGAAGGGTTGCGGTTACAGTTCTTTAGGCCGAAAAGTTCCGTCTTGATGTTGAAGTTCAGAATTTTGCTCTAAACCCGAGACCCATTTGCCATCACATTCCCAATTTCGGGAGTGCTTTAGTTAATGCTGCCATGGAGGGCTCAATGAAGCTGGTGGGTTTGGCTGGAGAAGAAGAAGAAGCAGAAGTCGAGGATACAAAAGAGAGAGTGATGATAGCAGGTGAGAGAGGGGTTTATTCTTGTAAAGTTGAGAGAGACCACGTGTTCACACCTCACTGCCACAAAAGATATGAATTTCACTTGTTCAGGGTCCATGTCACCATATTTGATCAAAACTTTCAAACTCATGATCAACATATCTCAAATTAACGGTGATAGCATTTTAACACCATTTTTGAATCCCCATGGGTATTCTTATCCCTAAAATTTGAAAAAGATTATAGGTATTTTTGCTCCTTCATCCTACTTATAAGTAGCGGATAAAATTATTTATTTTGGATTTTGTGCAAAATATAAGGTTAATTTGTGCATAACAAACCCAGGCACAAGAGACAAACACAATATCTACCGTAATTTTAGTTAAAGGGGAAAAAACAGAGAGAGATATACAAAAGCATGTAGAGTAACTTTTTTTTTTTTTTTTTACTAATTGGGCAATTGATTTAGACTGCAATTTCTATGAACAATAATATAATTTGAGCCACAAAGCGAAAGCCTAACTTTAATGGTTAATACTCTTTTTCTAAACCAGGCTCATCTTTTGCTTCTGGAATTTTCGTTGGGGAAATTATATGATCCTAATTAGTACATTTAAACTTCTGTATCTGTATATGGCATATCAGAATGTTATTTTCATTAGTAATGAGAGATTATGCTTTAAGCTATTCTCAACCATAAAATTTTTGTCTCCGCAAATTGAGTTGAAGTTTTAAAGGAATAGAACTTGGCTGCAATTTTTAAACTTATCTAAATCCCCCAATGGCCATTCCTGAATTCTAAAGCAGTACTGAAGACCAAATGTTGTGCTCTGCAAATAATATGTTTACAATCACCACGAACGATTCAAGCAAAAGCTAATCCAAACTGTTTCATTTGTTCCTGAAACTATATACTTTGGAAAAATCTCCAAATCTGAAGCAATTTATCCACTTTTGAAGCTGAACACACACAAAAACAAAAAAAACAAAAGGCAAAAGGGACACAATAGTTACAGAATCAGACAAATGCTAAAGTTACCTATGTGACCACTAAAGGAAATTAAAACAGAGTCTCAAATCTCTCTGCTGATATGGAAAATCCCAAAGAAAAGAAACTTAATTTCATTTCAGTTTGGCTTTAGATCTTGAAACATAGAATCCCACCTGATCTCTTCAAGAGCAGCTGACCAATACCCATCATCTTCGTCTTCAGCTATCTTCATCTCCTTCTGTAAAGTCTTCACCTTTGGGCTAGAAACTGAAAACCCATCAAGAACAGATACTGTAGGAACCATTGCAGAATTCCCATTTGTGAGAAGAAACCTCTCTTGCTTATAATTATTATTAGTATTACAACTATTCACGATCAGCTTCTTCTTATTATTATTTCTGCTTCTCTTCACCATACAACTCTTCCATCTTGTTTCCTGATGATCACTTGGCCTACTAGTGGTGGTGGGGACCACCACAAGTGCTGATTCTACTCTGTGAATCAGAGAATGTATGTAATTGGAGATGCAATTCTTGGTCTTCTTGATTGCCCCATGAATGAGTCTTGACAGTGGATATGAGCTCTTTCTTGTGGGATTTTGCTTCTTCTTCTTTGCAAGCTTGAGAATTTCAAGCCTGTGCTTGGCTATGGAGATTCCCATGCTCTGAAGAAACTCGTGGTTGAAGTAAACTATGTCTTCTTGTTCAAGCTCGTTCTGAGCAAAAACCAGGCCATACTCATAGACCAGAGATGGGTCAAGGCTTGCTTTTGAAAGCCATGAGAACCAATCCATGGATGCTGCTGCTTCTGAACCAGAGAGTTCCTGAAAGAGGGAAGGAAACTAAAGAGAAAGCGAGAGAAAGTGGTTAAGAGTGAAGAGTGTGATACAGACATTATGTGGGGTGGTCATTTATATATATATGAATAGTATATATGCTTTTGTAAAATGGGTATTGCAATCTTGAGAGTGACTAAAGGGAAAAATAAAAGATGGGGTGTGTGTAGGGCATGTTACCCCACGTTCCTGTTTCCCTTAAAACTAGGCTACCTAGTGTGATATAATCAATTCTTACGGTGTGAGATCAATGCCAAATGATAATAAATCATGATATTTTTAAATTAAGGTAAATTAATTTTTAATTTTATTTAAATTATACAAAATTTCTTTTTTTATTTTTAGACTTCTACATACTTTGCCTAAAATAAAAAATATCCAATTATCTTGAACTAGCTTTTTTTATTACATCTCTAAAAATTATACAAGATATCAATTGTTGTGTGACTTGTTTATCAAGTTTCATATGATCCATAAGCCCCACGTAGTTCATATAATTTTTATAAAAGATATATGTATTTTTTTTCTTGCCGATGTGTAAGATTACTCTCTCTGCTTTTTTCCCTAGATTGTAAAAGTTTAACTCATCAAATAACTTGATTTGGTATAAAAATAGGGGACAAATAGAAATTCTTTTTTATCCTCAATTACACTTCTACATACTCTTCCTAAAAAAATCAATTGTCTTGAATACCAAACAAGAATATCTCGAATGCATCTTGACATTTAAAAAAGCAGTGAAGAAATGAGTTTATTAATGCATCGCTATCTATTGCAGCTAAGGAAAAGAACTCAAGGTGGGGCAGTACATGTTGCTTGGTGGATTGAAAATCTGTGAAAAAATGTGACACTTGTCGTCAAAACTTTGGTATTTTTAAATTCATTCATTAGTTCATAGGCCATTGATTGAACTAAAAGGGCAGCACTGCTTTACCACACACTAATTATTATACATTCTTGGATTTCCCATATATCATAACTCTTATTCACTCCTTTTCTTTTGGAAAAAAAAAATGGATATACATCATACCTCCTTTCGTGATTGTATTAAAGCTTTAGAGGGAAGACCAAATTAAACCTTATGTGTTTAATGATTTCTTCTCTATATATATATATATTAATACAAAGAGAAGTTTAGATCTCAAAGACTTATTAGCATCAAAGTAGTTTTACGACTTAATGAGTTAGCCCAATAAATTAATTAGTTTATAATAAGTACTCACCAATAAAACCCTCATATTGCCAATGATCAATAGATTAGCTGGATGGCCCGTGTGAAGGCCTCCCTAATAATATAATAAGGCTGGCAGGGGGTTCGATCCTTTCAATGAAAGAGTGTTCCCTTTCCTTTGCAATTAAAAAAACAAAAAAAAAATTCTCATGTTAATAACAATGTGAATTATATTCTTGCCAACTTGAACAACTTTTATTGACTTTGACATTAATGCGAATTATAAGCTAATGTCAACTATAAGAGAGTTTTCATGAAAAATAAACTTAATCTCACTAATGTTACCACACTTGAGATTAGTGTGGTATTCTTGAAGGTTTTAAAATTTATTGGGATTATAATTTTCATAGAATTGTGATTGATTGTAAGTAGGGACTCTCTACGCCTGTTCTAATGAGCCTTCTACATCGATTCCCAGGTAATAGAATTCGGATTGGACTGGGTGGTCTGGACTGGAAACCGGCCGGTAGGCTAGTCCGATCTAGTGACACTATCAAGTCCGGATTTTTAAAAAAAAAAAAAATCGATTTTTTTAACTTTTTTCTTTAGAATTTTATATTAATAAGCCTAAAATTTTCGATTTCTCACCAGTTTGATCCCGGGTTAGTTCTGATTTGACTCCGGTCTGACCCACTGATCATTGACTCAGTACCCCGACTGATTCAATGACCGATCCGAATTTGATTACCTTCATCGATTCTAAGAGGACCACGACACCTGGATGTAGTAAGTACTCTTATATCTATGTTTGTTTTAAAACAAAAACATGACAAGAAAAACTGAAGACCTTGCCTAACTTGTACCTAACAAAATTTTTAGTCCTAAAATCAAAATAAAGTAAAGAAAATTGTTGATAGTCATCATCATGCATTAAAGGCTAGATACGCACGGCTGGTTTTCTTTCTCCTACCCCATAATGAAAAGAATCTTTTGCAATGTTTTCAAGATTATCGGGTGCTAGAATTTAAACCTCCAACAGGATGGTTAGAGTATTATTATCAAATTCGTGAGTTAATTCTCTGAATTTATTATTTTTACGTTTTTAGCTTATAAAACCTAGTTGAGTCACTGGTAAACTCGTGACTATAATAAACTCAATTAAACTCACGAGTTTATATACTGAATTTACCGTTTTTACGTTTCTGGCATACAAAATTGTGTTAACTTACTTTTAAACTTGTGTTAATTTTTTCGATTTGATTATGCTCAGCGGCTTTATATATGAATTTTATAAAAATTTCTTTGTTAAATATGATAAATTATGAATATTGATAAATTTAATTTCAATTATTTGGATTTAAAATATATTTAAATCAAATTGTTGTCATTTTTTAATATTTTAATTATTTAATTATACACTATTAATACCTATTTAATGGTAAAAATATACTCTTACGAGTTTGCGATATGAGTTTAAGTCACTATCACGAGTTTGTTTAAACTTACGAGTCTAACAACCTTGAGTTAGAGTGCTAGTCTTTCAAGAGGTTTAAGTATCTTTCTTAGTCAAGTATTTTATTTTTAAGTGAACTAGCTTTAACTGCAGATTATTTTTTTTATTTGTTATTCTATCTTTTATATAATGAGTTGTTTTCGTTCTTCTATTGTTGTATATACCCGTCTTTCTTGTTATTTGTCTTTTTTTTTCGGTTTAGAACGAAAAACTACATCAAACTAACTCCAAGATGGCTATTTAATTTTATTTTTTTTAAATACCAGCCTCGCTCTATGGAAAAATGAGAAGAAAAGAAAAGGGAAAAAGAAACAGTTATACTTTCAATTTCCCAAGCAATACATCATTTTCTGATTGGTTTAACCCATCATTTTTCTCATTTTGTCATCTTATGAACACCAAGAGTCAAGTAATATAAAGTGGAAAATTTTACTTGTGTCTGGAACTTAAGCAATATTTCACTTTATCCCCAAATTTATTATTTATTCTCTAAATCATCTCTATTAATTTTTGCTAGTAAATTATCTCTATTAATTACACTGAGTGAGAGAGATTTTACCAGTGTTACGTTGTTTCTCATGCAAATTATAAAAGGAATATTTTAGGAAATCAACACACATTTCTCTTACAAATAACTAAATTAATGCTCCCTCTATTCCTATTTATAAGGTCCTATCAACCGAATTGCGTTATCAAAAAAATAATTAAAATTAGTTTAAAGTAATAAATATATAAAAAAAATATGTTTGTTTTTTCATATATGCCCTTATTTATAAGGGAGTAAATGAGAGAGTGATAGTAAGGAAAAAAATTATGACAGAGAGTGTGTGGAGAAAATTAGTTAGGGATAATATTGATAAAATTGTATTTAATGCTTAGACAATTCAAGGAAAACCTTATAAAAGGGAACGGACCAATTTAAAAAATAGGACCTTCTAAATAGAGATGGAAGGAATAATTTCTAATCTCTACAAAGTAGTTATTATAATTATAAGTAACATTATTTTTGTAACTATATTGAATAATCTCAATCTTAGAGAGCCACTCAAGCTAATCCTACTCTAAGATAAGATTCCTATCCTAATTAATTAATAACATAAACTTCCAAAACCTAATGCATGCATCTAAAAAGTGAAGGTGTGAATGAAAGAACAAAAGCAAGACACGCCATTTTTAGATATAGCTCCATGACAAATCACTTTTATTCCAAATCAGACGAGTTTGTCACAATAATGCTTAACAAATGACTCACACAAAAAATAAGTATTTCTATATACTCATCAATCCTATTTATAAGCAATTTTTGCTGTCTGAAAATATAAGCTTCTTTTTCCTATTTTACCCTTATTAAATATACATTCTCTCTCATATCTTAAACTCATTATCTCTCATATTTTTCATCTATTCCCTCTTCTATATTCTTTTCATAAATAGGGGCATATATGGAAAAAAAAATATGGCATTTTTAACACACTTATTCCTTTTAACTACCGATTCTTTTTGAGCAATCAAGGGGAAAATTGCTTATAAATAGGTCTGGAAGGAGTATTTATATATATATATATATATATATATATAAATTTTTGTTGTGTCCCATTCACATGCTCCTATCATCACATTTTTGAATGTAAGTGAGGTTCACGGGATCATGTTTGAGGATAAGAAAGTACTGTTGCCATGTGAGAATAGGACATATAACAATGTCACTTTCCCATTGTGAGTGAAGTATTAGGTGTGTTCATATATCTATGGTTTAGCTATCTTAATTATGTTTATTAGGGTTGGATTTTGAGTTTTATGACCCAAACAAGAGTGAAAAATGATTTCCAATAAAAAAAAAATAGTCCAATGGATGGGAATAATTCTAATACTCACCACAACTCCATGAGTTGAAATCTCTCTACCGATTTAAAGGCCTTAATAGTAGATTATTTGTAACTGTAGTATGAAAGTATACCTTTATAAGCATTATTTGACATATAAAACTTATTCTCACATTGAGAAACATTTGGGACTCGATTCATTTAAACCAAGTTGGTAAACAACTTGATTTAGTTGTAATTTAGAAAGCCTAGATAAATTTATCAAAATTTACACCATATAATTTGCTCCCCACAAAAGCAATATTATTTTTGAAAAAGAAGACCAAATTTGACAAAAATTATGTTAAATTTTTTTTTAAAAAAAAAATTATAATTATTCTTAAAGAGGAAAAAGCCATCTTTATGTCTTAGTGCCTTGTTATAATGTTTAGAAAAAACACAATTTAAATTATTTTGATAATAAGTTTCATAAAATTTTATGGTGCATTAAAAATTTCATAATTATTTGTCCTTACAATTTGGCTAAGTTTGGGTCTTTAATTTAGATTCAATTTGGAATTTTTTTAGTTTGGTAATAACATTTTTGTTTGCATATAATGGAATTAAGTTCTTTTTCCGAGTAATTCATAATTTTTAAATTTTTAATAAGATTTTGTCGCATTTTTAACTAGTCGCATTTTGTGTACTGCAGCATGTGGAACATGTGGTACATTATTTTTGACACGTAAATACTATAACTTTTCATAAATGTTGCTATATGGATTAATATATTGATAAATGAACAAAAAAATCGGACCAGATCAGCCGATTCGATCTGTTGAACCGGGAACCAGTCAATGGTCCGGTCCGATCTGCCATTAAATCATAAAACCGGTTGGACAGGTTAAAACCAGTGGTCCAATTGGTTTCATTTTTTTAGTTTTTAATTATTATTTTGTACTATTTTTTAGGGAAAATTGAAGATTGAAAACCCAAAATGAAGGGACAAGTAGGTAAAGAAAAAACAAATCTAACAAAAATGAAAAAAATTATTAAAAAAATTATTTAAAAGGATATAATAATTATAGAAAAAGAGATATCATTACATAAGTATAAGTATTATAACTAATACTAATAGATTTTAAGCATTTTTTTCTAAAAATCTTCATTTTTATCTATAGAAGTTTAAAAATATATTAATATATATATTGTCACAAATAAATTATAATATTTTAATATGACTGGTTCAACTACCGGTTAAACCCCGGTTAACCCATTAACCCTTGAACTTGTATCGTGACCGGTTCATTGGCCGGTCCAGTTTTTTGTTCCTTGATTGATATACTAACTTTTATATTGGTATATTGACTTAATTTGGGCGTCAGTTTTTGAAATCTTAAACTAAGCCCTAAAAACATGATAGCATATGATCAAAAATAAAAAAATAAAAACATGATAGCAAGCGTGAGGCTTTGAATTAAATTAATTATGACGTTTTTAGATTTTTGAAGTAATTCTTGCAAAGTTTGAATTTGAGTCTTTGATCTGTAACTTCCCATAATTACTTTTTCTTTCTTAAATTATGACCTCACTATTGACTGAGAATAATTATATATGCGTGTTAGCGCTGAGAAAATTGAAGGCAAGAAATATTACAAGCTTAAGCTTTATTCTCATGGTAACAACGTACCTATCCTATAATTAACTAATGAGAAATTCGTTCGATTCTGGAAAAAGACAGAGAGACGGACAGTGCTTCATTATTAATTGAAATTAGGGTATATTTGAATTGGCATTCAAAAGATACGTTAATAACAATAGAGATAAAACTCATCTTATATATTTATCTCGTACATCATAAATTATATTAAAAAAAATAATTTTTGCCGTTAATGCAAACAGAGATACTTGTTCATTTTCATCTACCAACCGTAACAGTAAAGTGCATGATTATAATGGTTTTAGTGTAGATCCACAAGAAACTTTCTTCCTGTAGATCTACAGTAAAAAAATTATATTTTTAAAATTTTTTTTTTGTAATTTTAAAATTTATGAAATCATATTAGATTTTTTTATATATGTTTGAAATTAAATATTAATTTTTTTGAATGAATTATAAATACACACGATGTCAGGATAAAAAATTCTGAAATAAAAAATGTTGTTAAAATTTTTAAAATTGCTAATTTACAAAAGGTAACAAATTATTAAATAATTTTGTTCACGTTAATATCTAAACTAGATAAACACTTGCATCAATTTTTTTTTTTTTATCGAGTACATCAAATTTAGTGCGTGGAGAATTGAATGTGGGACTTAGTGTTGATGAATAGTGAGTTTCTGTGGTTGGATTTTATTTTAATTTTTGTGGGTTGAGAGAGAAAATGATAATTATAGTTTGGTTGCTTTTGGTTGGTAAAGGAGTGTTTGTTTGTGGACATCAATAATTGAGTTTACGTGTATTCGTCGAGCTTTTAGTGTATTTGGTATTATTTATTAAGGGTTAATAAATATTTATTACCTAAATCAAGATAAAACTCATCTCATATACTTATCTCGTATACCGTAAATTATGATTTATAAATATTTATTATCTAAAAATAAATTTTTTCAAACGAAAACTTAATTTATTAAGGATCAGCTCAAAATTTTGCAAGCCTAATTATTAATATCCATATTAATTTATTTAACACAAAACCCCACACACTTGTTTCAGGAATGATTATTTTGAACTCCACGTTATCATTATCTAAACATGCAAACAGCGAAGCAGTGGGCCCACAAGGGACACCATGGGGAAAGAGAAAAACTCAAAATAATATATATGGGACAAAGTATTTATTTATTAATCATTGAAGAAAATTTTTATTAATTGATTAAATGGAAAGTGGACCTAGTTTTATATAACTTATCCATTGAATAACCACATTTTATTGATGTGTGGAGAACATTTGAAAACATCTTATATAAATGGGGATGGAGGGAGTGCTCTTTGAACATAAAACCCAACCAAGCTCAAATACTATAAATTACTTCTTTAATACTTTTTATAAGAAACATTTAATTAAATCACGTGGATCAAAAGGTTAGTTAGAAAAAAGAAAAATTTTAAAAATATAACTTTTTTGCCAAAAATACCCTCATTTAAGTGGAGAAGAGAGAGTGTATATATGGTGGAGAGAATGTGTAGGAATTAAATATAATGATATTGGTAATATGAGTAATTAATTGAGGTTAAAATGAGCAACAACAAAAAAATTTTGAAACAGCGTCTAATATTTAGTTTTTTTTTCTTTTTGCCGATAAACCTCCAATGTTTCTTATAGATAGAAACAAGTCAAATGTGGAAGTTGTTTCTTATAAAAAATAATAGAAAGAGTACTAATATATACTTCCTCCAGTCTTATTATTTTGATTATAAATACAAGATGTCAATCCGCTTAGGATTTTACCTACCAAATTCATAATTTTTCTTCTAAGGTATACATTAATGTGGGTGTAGGTAGAGGTGGTAATATGGGTTGGGACCGTGGGCTGAGCCCGCCCAACCCGATAAAATGGGCGGTTTGGGTTCTACAAAACTGGGACCATATTGATGCGGTCCTTTTTGGCCCGAACCCATATGGTCCCAACCCGTCACGGGTTGGACCACCGGGTTGGCGGGTTGGCCCATATTTTTTTTTAATTAAGAGGGAAAAGGAAGAGCCATTAGCCAACAGTCCAAGTCTCCAAAACCGTAACTCCAAAGTCCAAAGTCCAACCCATTTCTCCTCAATCCCTACTCTCCTTAGCATGTTTCAAATTGAAACACCTTTAATATTAACTAATTATTGATTATTGTTAAGTTATATTGATGACTTGTGGATTTACATTTATTTTTTTGTGTATGGACCTGTGATGATTATTTAATTTGTAATGTATTTTAATTTTGTTATGTTTAAGTGTGTAGAGAAAATAATCTTACTGTGTTTTAAAAAAAAAAACAATCTTAGTATATTGTTAAAAAAAAATATGGGTTGGCCCGCCCAACCCGCCAACCCAACGGTTATGGGTTGGGTTGGCTAAATGCTAACCCATATTGATGCGGTCCTTTTGGGACCGAACCCATATGGTCCCAACCCGTGGCGGGTTGGCCCGAACCCACCGAGCCGGACCATATTACCACCTCTAGGTGTAGGTCAAGAGTCCTTAAAAGAAGAAGATATCACATGCAACATAAGAATCAGAAATTTTGATCATCAACTAAAAACCATAACATTATTAAATCTGGCTTTGTTGTATTAAAGCCAAGAACAAGACATCACATGCAACAAATTAAAAAACTACAGCGACATATTCCTCAAATTAAGGATCAATATGACCAATTTTTGTAGCTTATATTATATTCCCTCCGGTCCTAATTATAAGATAAAGTTGGCTTTTTTGTAGAAATTAAGGAAGCCAATTAAATTACTTTAGAATATTTATATTTATATTTTTTTTCTTCAAACTAATTAATTTGACTAACAAACTTATATATAATCTAAAGATACTAAAAATATAAATACTCTAAAGTGATTTAATTGGCTTCCTTAATTTCTCCAAAAAAGTCAACTTTATCTTATAATCTTATAATTAGGACCGGAGGGAGTAGTTATATGTCTCTCTCTCTCTCTCTCTCTCTGTGACATGCTGGGAACAATAATTTCTCTACTTGGGCATAATCACGAGGATGTTCTTATTTTCTTGCTTTATTTTTTTCTTCTTTGAGTCAGATATTCCAAAACCGGAGGTGTCTCTCGTAGAGCACACTGTGAGAAAGATTCCCTGCTGAAGAATCATAACTTTCCTGCAAAAGAAAATTGATATATATATATATATATATATATATATATATATATATATATATATATATATATATATATATATATAAGCTCCAAGGAGTTTAAGTTATTAAAAAACAGTAGTAATAGTAATACAAATTACTCCAAGTTGCAAAAATTATGACATGATGATAACGTGTGGATGCATTAACTATGCAAATTAAAAATAGATTTTAAAATAAAGAGGCTGTTTAACTATTTTTATAATAACCATGTATGTCAATATTTAGCAACTAATAATAACAATAACAATGGCAAAGAAAATAGTGCTATATAAGATTTTGGCTAAAGTACATTTTTAATCCTTTAAATTTATAGGAAGTTTCAATTTGATCCCTCATTTTTTAAAATATACTTTAGTCATAAAATCTTAACACCATTAATGTCATTAATGAAAAACATTGATGCGACAGATTTAAGTGATGACTATACAGCTGACAAAACTCTAATTTAAATTTTAAATACCATTAATAATAATTTTAAAGCCAATTTCATATAATAAAAAACTCATTTATGATATTGTTTTACCTAATGAAACAATGACATGTATGGTTTTCATTTTTAGAGTAAAATATAATAAAAAAATTAATTTCTCTCAAAATTAAATTATCTACTCTTTTCCCCAATTTAAATAGTTTTAAATAATTAAGTATGGTTATATTTAAATTGATAAACATAAACTAAATTAAAATTGATCAACAAATTAAAACTATATTAAAAAGTAACATTTAAGTATATTTTGTCAATTGTACAATCATCACTTACATTGTTAAGTTTGTATTTCCTTCAAGGTTATTAAACCTGGACCGGACCGGCCGGTCCAGCCCGGGAACCGGCGAACCGGCCGATAAACTGGTCCGGTTCCCAGTCCGGTCCGAGTTGGTATTTTAAAAAAAAAATAATTTTTCCTTTAGAATTTCATACTATAAGTCTAAAATTTTCAATTTCTCACCGGTTTGGTCCCAATTTAGCTCCGGTTTGGTCCCAGTCTGACCCTTAACCCAGTACCCCGACCGGTTCAATGACCGATCCGAGTTTTAATACCTTGATTTCCTTTAGTGATATTCACTGTTTTAAGATCATAGGACTAACAATTTGCTTTATGAATTTTAGGGATTAAACTAAAATATAATGTAAATTTATAGAACAATAAGTATATTTTAACTTGTTTTTTCTATTCAGATTCAATATTTGGGCTACACTCGGCCCATACTGAAAACGTCTTCATGAAAGATAATGGGCTTCCAACCCAAAGTGGCCTGAAGCCCTATGCTGCGTGATATAATAGTTCTAATATCATTTAATCAAAATATACTATAGTAACCGATGGGAGTTGGTCCAAGTGGTAAACAGTTTGGTCCCGCTTAAGTAAAGTCTCAGATTCGAGTCTTGTGTATGCAGAAAATTCCCATTGGGAGACTCTCCCACTATGGCCAAGTGCGCGACGTGGGTCGGATCCGAATATAGTCGGGGCAAAGCTCTGGTGAACCGGGTGGACAACCAAACTTGTGTATGCAGAAAATTCTCATTGTGAGACTCTCCCACTATGGCCAGGTGCGTGACGCGGGTCGAATCCTAATGTAGTCGGGGCAAAGCTCCGATGAACCGGGTGAACAACCAAAAAAAAAAAAATACTATAGTACACCAACGGGGGCTGGGTCTAGCAAAAAGGGCTAGTCCCTCACAATGTGTTGAATCAAGGTTTGAATCTCCGCTTACCATCTTCTTTGAATTCTCATAATAATACAAAAATATGAGAATTTTTATAAATCTTATTTTAAATTTGTATTTATTATGCAAGAACTATATAGGAATTTTTTGTTCTAAAACATACAGAATTTTCATCCCTTCTTTTATTCTCAAGGTTTTCCCCCTCAAAATTCAAAACATTAGACTCAGATCATCAGAATTCGCAGCAACATTCTTTCAAAAAATCCCTGAATAAGGAACAACCTATTGAGTCTAGGAGGATCAAAATACAACTCCGCTTGGCAAGGTGACACAGTTTTTTTTTTAAAAAACAAATCTTTCTTTAGGCACCAAGCCCACGAAGAGCCGAATCCACTTGGACGGCTCTACCACTCAATGCTAATATCGTCACCTAAAGTCCTTTTAGAGCCCAATTCCATGGATTTCATTCATAGGATGTCCGGAACTGTAATAGTTCCTTCTATCCTAAATAAAAAATCAGAGAACAAAAAATCGAACCGGACCTGCCGCTTCAATCAGTTGAACCGAGAATCGATGTGGTCTGCATATTAAACCAGTAAAATCAGTGGTTCAATTGGTTGAACCGGTTTTATTTTAAAAAATTTTTTTAATTATTATTTTGTGCTATTTTTGAGTGGGAAATGGAAGATTGAATACTAAAATGAAAAGAAAAGTAGGTAAAGAAAGAATAAATCTAAAAAAATGAAGATAATAAAAAAATTATTTAAAAGGATATAATAATTATAGGAAAGGTGATATCATTACGTAAGTATAGGCATTATAACTAATTCTAATAGATTTTAAGCATTTTTTTCTAAAAATATTTATTTTTATCTATAGAAGTTTAAAAATATATTAATATATATTGTCACTAATAAATTATAATATTTTTATATGGCCGGTTCAACTACCGGTAAACCCCGGTTGACCTATTAACCCTTAAACCTGTACCGTGACTGGTTCATTGTCTGATCCGGTTTTTCGTTCCTTGTAAAATACATAGTTCAATTTTTTTTTTTTGAAAGGTTAAGGAAACTATTACTTAATCATAGTATATATTACGTATAATTAGATTATATATTAGTTTATAAGTCAGACTAATTAGTTTGAAGAAAAAATGATAGATATAAATACTTTAAAATAACTTTTTTAGCTTCCTTAAAGTCTCAGAAAAAATTTAAATTGATCTTATATTTAGGATCGAAGGTAATATTTCATTTTGGATATGGCCCGATTGCATCTTGGTGGTTTATTAAAAAAACATACTCGCTCTGATTTTTAATATAAAACATATTTACCTAAATTGATTAGATTAAGGAAGTTAGTTAATATAACTTGTATTTTCTAAAATACTCTAGTCATCTTCATTAATTACCTCCTTCCCTTTCCTCCTTGATTGTTGTTGAGGGAATATCAAGGATAAATTAGAAAAATATTGATAAATATGAAAAATATATCTTATGTTTAGGACAAATATCAATTTCCTAAATATATCTTATGTTAAAGACCGAAGAGAGTATTATCATTCATAAATTAACATGGCTTGTTTAAATTCACGTGCAGCACATGAAAACAAAGTCATACACATGAAGTCATGGAAAATTTGTCCAAATTAGGAAAAAGAATCCAACAACTCAATGTCGCCTAAAATGCATGTGTCATTGGAAAAACCTTTTGCGGTGGATTAGTCACAAGGAGTACCTTAAAGAAATTCAAATTGAGCAACAGGTAAAATCTTCTGCAAAAGATTTAGATATGTAATTGGATATTGCAAGTGGTAAAGTAATTTTACTATCACGATCCATTAAAATTCAACCCAAGTCGCTTTGGTTTACTCCAACCTTGGGCTAGTCTATGTTGCTCTCAAAGTCAAGTTCAAGCAAATCCGTACATGCTCACGCATAAGCTTACACAAGCCCACAACTTCTAATGAACATTTGCATGTTTGGATGGACATTTGATGCTCTTTACGTAAGTCGAGACAAAACTCTTTTCACATGCTTATCTTATATACTGTCAATAACGATTAAAAAGCTACTTTTAAAGGCCATGGAGTGCTCGAGCAGAGCTGGAATATGAACCATTTTTTAACATCGATTACTGGTTGTTGAATGTTTCTTTTGATATGAACATAAAACTTATTTGGTTCAACGTTTTTTTTAAAAAATAAGTCCTTATTACATAAGTTGAGATAAAACTCTTCTCACATACTTACCTCGTATGTCGTGAATCACGATTTATACGCACTTATTGTCTAAAAATAAGCTATTCCAAACGAGCACATAAATAACTTGAAAACATTGCGACAGAAGGAAGTATAGAATACTAATTGCTCCTTCAAAAAAAAATTCTAGCTCAAAATTCCCCTGAACTCTAGTGATAATTGTTCAACTAACAACCAATTTTAGTCAAATGTTACTGTAGAACGATATTGCACCATTTTTTTAAAGCATTTAGAGAAACATTTGGTCAACCCAAAGCTAAGAATATCAATTACACCCTTTCAAAATAGATTTACCCTTTAACTCTAAAATTTGATGTTGTAACTTTTTTAAAAGAGGGAGACAATAATAGTTTAAGATTACAAGCATGATCGAAGAAGATGCCACCTACTTGCGGAGAAACTTTCATCCCACAAGATCACAACGCGATTTGCAGATTTTGTAACTTTCAGAATAAAGTTTGTCGTGCATATTACTTTGAACCAGAATCAACGGTTTTTCTTTGTTTTTTAAAAAAAAAAAAAATAAAGAAACAACGGATTTCAAACAAGACAACTGGCTTTACTGGAAGAAAGAAAATCTAAATTCAAGAATTTCTTTTAGCGCGTGGTGGGGAGGCGCGTGAAGAGGGAATGTGATGTGGAAGTATGTGCCTTACATAAAAAGCAAAATGGAAGAAAAAGCAAAACATAAAATAAAATAAAGCTTTGAATGTTTCAGAGGCAGCAAGTCACATCACGCACCACACTCCAGTTTCTTCTCACTTACTCCAGCGGGCCCCACCTTCTGCCGCGGGATTCGTGCCCTCATCTTATCTCCCGATTTCTCCCCAATATATCGTCTTCTCCTCCAAATGTCATTTTCTTTTTTTAATTAGTCAATTATTGAGGCGGAATGTGCGCGCACTTACTTTTTTTTTTTTTTTCTCATAGTTTACTTTTTTTGCCAGATCTTTTTATTATTTTTTAGTTTATATTATTTATTTGTCTTTTTCCATGCAACAATTGAATATGAATATGTGATGCGACTTCCAGTTGCGAATTGGAAAATCCTATCCATACGTTTAAGTTAGTTTGACTAAGTCAACGACAGTTCGTTGCATTGTGTTTCCCGTTAGGCTCGTCTCTTTCGTTTTACCTTCATTTTTTTTTTTTCAAGTCAAGTCCTATATATTTTCTTTGCTTTCAAATTTTTTTTTCTTTGCCAGGACTTTGCTTTCAAATTTTTGTCAGTGTATTTTGTTTTCATTATTAGGTAAGTCCTTTGATCCCAATATAAATTATCAAATCAAATAAAAAAATGTTTGGTTAATACTTATTAATATAAGATATCTTTATTTAATTTGAAGAAATTAAGTAAATAGAATAAATTATTTATTCATAACATATCTGACATAATATCTCTAAAATATGTTTGTATAACATTACGTTACATATCAATTTATGCTGGCCAAAAAATCTATCAATTTATAAGATTGTAAATTAGTTTGAATAAAATTATTAATATAAGAGATGAAATGGAAAATGTATCATATATAATATCAAAATGTATCCCAAACTGGGTTTTATTTTTAAGACCAGAGGAGTATAAAGTGTAGTCCTTATAGTTTGCAGTTATTATGGTTTTGTCTCATATAGTTTTTTTTTTTTTTTTGGCCAACTTGGTTATTGAAATTTCAAACTATAGATTTTGATTCTTATCATTTAAACCATAGGATTTTTATCCCTCAGATTTATTTCTGTCTAAAACGTTAGTTTCTATATTTTAATGAATACATGGACAATTTTGCCCCTCAAGGAAAGAAAACCAATACTTATAAATTGTAAGAATTAAAACCAAAATAAGAAAAAACTATAAGATTTAACATTGTATTAACGGAATTGTCTTTACTACCCTATCCTAAAAGCTATCAAGATGGGCTAGTGTGGCCACACTTATCTTACACTACCTACAATTCTTAATATAATAACTCATTTGTAGTATGATCATATATTAAGAACCGAACATAGTATATTTTTATATTTTATGAGACAAAACTTTTTACATATATTTATTTTATTTTATAGTAAAACCAAGTAAGTACAATAACCATGAGAATATCAGAAAATTTAGATAGAACACTATGGGTGATTGAAAAGGATAGAAGTCTATTACAATTAAGAATATATGTAAGGGTAACATAGCATGTCCAGCATGCAGATGTTATTTTCTAAAAACATACAATACCCTAATCTTATTTGTAATGCATCGAGTACCATGATGTTACTTTCTTGATGCATATACCTCCCTTTATATTATTTTTCAGTCACATCCTCTACCATAATTTCAGTTATATCTGAATAGTAAAATCATGAACAAGCATATAACTCTTCATGAATAAATTAAATTCTCTTATAAATAATATATTAATTTTTGATTATCAGAGCTTTAATGGTCGGTGATCGGTTACCAGAGCTCTGACGAATATCAAACATTTTTTTAAAAATAAAATAAAATAAGAGTATTTTTATCTTTTTTACCTATAAAAATTATTTTTGTTTTGGCAATTGATCATGTAATATAATTTTAGAATGTTTTACTCGTTGACTTAACAAATTCGATCCTCTTATCTTTTAATGAAATTTCCCTTTTTTTTTTTCTTTTTTTTTTGTGAGGGAGTACATTGATGCTTAATTTTTAAAGATTTACAGCTCAAACCTTAGAAATTAATGACTATGTCACTTTCTCTGACTTTTTACAGAGTATAGTACTTCGCAGTGCGCTGGGCACACCCTTCAAAAAGAAATATTCAAGCAAAACCCTTACTCCTCGACAAATTGAATAACTCGTAAAAATAAGTCGGAGTAAAAGTGTAAAACTGAAGCATATTATATCGGGAGACGTTATTGCAGTTTGTGGCGAGTTGGGATGGTGTATTTATCAGGTGAAAATGAAAGATTCGTGGTCTGTACCGTACGAGATTAAATCGTGGTCAATTGGCGATAAATGAATTGACGTCGAATCGTATCGTAGTACTCCGATCCTAATTATAAGATAAAATTGATTTTTTTAGAGAAATTAAGAAAATAAATTAAATTACTTTAGAGTATTTATATTTTTAATTTTTTCTCCAAACTAATTAATTTGACTAATAAACTCATATATAATATAAGGATACTAAAAATATAAATACTCTAAAATAATTTAATTGGCTTCATTAATTTCTCCAAAAAAGTTAACTTTATCTTATACTCCCTCCGGTCCTAATTATAA
The DNA here is from genome assembly GCA_963855925.1 of Inga laurina. Taxonomy (NCBI): domain Eukaryota; kingdom Viridiplantae; phylum Streptophyta; class Magnoliopsida; order Fabales; family Fabaceae; genus Inga; species Inga laurina. The sequence continues at coordinate 52,794,770 of OY979705.1, forward strand.
GATAAAGTTGACTTTTTTGGAGAAATTAAGGAAACCAATTAAATTATTTTAGAATATTTATATTTTTAGTATCTTTATATTATATATCAGTTTATTAGTCAAACTAATTTGTTTAGAGAAAAAAACAAAAATAAAAATTTTCTACAGTAATTTAATTGACTTCCTTAATTTCTCTAAAAAAATCAATTTCATTTTATAATTAAGATCGGATGAAATATTACAAGCATGGAAAGGTGAAAGAAGCCCTTCGAGCATACATATTGAATGATTCGTGGACCTTAGAGCCAATATCACTATTGTGTACGAAAATCCATCCAATAGAACCTGATTGGTTGGCTAAAAATAATGGTGGGAAAAGAAAAATCGAATTTTCCTTTTAGTGGCGGACATTTGGTTTATATTTTCAGTTGAAAAATGGTTGCATGTCGGAATCCACTTTCAACCGCTCCTCCGATTCTCTATTGGTAAGTAATTTTTTTTTTATTGAATAAAATAAACTGATAGTTAAAAAAAATAAGTATATCATAAATGTCATGTCTTTTTTATATATATCTTTATTTATGAAAATAGTATAGGAGAGAGAATACATAAAAAGTATGAGAGATAATAAATATAAAATATGAGAAAAAATGAGTATTTAATAAGGATAAAATAGGAAAAATAAGCTTCCATTTTTAGATAAAAAGTGAATGTTGCTTATAAAAGGGATCATTCCCATAAGAGAGAAAGTTGTTTATAAATAGGATCAGAGGGAGTATATAATTAAAAATGTATTCCCATCAAAATTGGTGGGAATTAATTTTTAAGTGGGAATGGAAAATGTCTAAAGAAATAAAAACATTTTGATGTGATATTGAATGTGATATAAAAATATGAGTGGGGCACATAGATGCCAGGAACATTTAAATAATAATCTTACTCTGTGGATAAAATGGTTGTTTTGTTTATTTCCCTACTTCATTTTTTTAAACCAAATAAAAATTTTTCTATTAACTCTTTTTTGCCGGTGCAAACCAAATATCTATATGACAAAATATTTTTTATTCTTTTCCATTCTTTTCCCATGCATTCCCTACCATTCTAGCCCTTTCTTTAAACCAAATGTGCTCTTAATCTTGGTGGTCCAAAGCAAGTTGTTGTGTGAAAATTCTTAGGGCCTATTTGGTACAAGGAACATTTTAGGAGGGAACGGAAAGGAAGGGAAGTGAATGGAAAGGAAGGGAAGATTGAGAGGGAACTTAAAAAAGTGAGCTGTTTGGTAGACATGGGAACAGAACATAGGTTGAGATAATATGAGATGTTTGGTTGGAAGAAAAGAGAGTGGTTTAAGTGGGAAGATTGTGTGAAAAACCTAAAATACCCCTAACTTCACCAAAGGTTCCAGTTCGAACTTAACATTCCAATTCAAACTTAACAACCCAATTTGAACTTAATAACCCTAGTTCGAACTCGACCTCGTCTTCACTGTTCATCGTCTTCCTCACTAGAAGTTCAAGTTCAAATTTAACATTCCAGTTCGAACTTAATAACCCATTTTGAACTCGACCTCATCTTCACTGTTTATCGTCTTCCTCGAGGTACTGTTCATCGTTTCAGCTTTCAACTTTGTTTTTCTTTCACATCTGTTCATCTAATACAACCCACATCACAAACATACCAATTTATAAGCTCATTTTAAAGTAACCCACACATTGATTCAGAGTTGTATTTTTCACGCAGTTCGCTTCTTCCCTTTTCCAGACAAGTTTTCGACACTATACCAAGCTAGTTCATCAAATCCTTATGCGCGTTCTGCCTCCATCTTTAATCTTTATTATATGTGTTTAGGGGTATTTTGGTCCACATTTTATCACTGCCGGGAATATTTTGAAGTTCATCCCATTTTTTGTGGGAACTCAAATTCCTATATTTAAAGGAACATTCACCTTGGCGGGAATATGGGTTGCTGGCACTTTGGGCAGCCAAAAGCATTTCAAGCTGGGGAACATTACAATCTTCCCTCTCCTTCCTCTATATTCTGCGTAACAAACAGGCTCTTATATGTTGTTGTGATCTCCGGAAGGAATCCTAGCTTGTTAATTTTTTAGATAACTTGAAATTTTATTTTAAAAATGCCACCGACAATAATTAAAGACTAATTTAGATGTTGTTGTCCATTACAAAATTGATAGTTACTCCCTCCAATTCTTAATATAACATAGATTTATGAAGTTAATTTTGGTCATATATAAGATATATTTTTTATATTTTTCAATCTTTTCTTTATTTAACCTTATTGAAACTCCCTCAACAATTATCAAGAGAAGGAGAATAAGGAAATTAAAGAAGATAACTATAGTGTTTTAGAAAATAATATCATATTAACTAATTTAACTAATAAAAATTTCAATTAAGGCCCACTATAGCAACTTTATTTTAGTCAACCCCCAAAGAATTATGAAACTTTACTGCACCCTATGCATCAAGATGAAATTAAAATTTGTGAGAGAAAAGATAATAATGCTCTTATTTGTTTTTTTTTGAAAAAAAAAATTCGATCACTACCAAAGCTCCAACGACCGATCACTAGCAACCACTCAGCCAAAGTGGCCTCTGATGATTGGCCATTGAAGCTTTGGCACTTGTCGGCTAAAGCTTTGGCTACCAGATATTAATTTGTGTCGTTCATATTTGCATTTCACTCGTTCATGAATAGTTACACATTTGCAAATATAACTTTTTCAATCTATGTCGTTTATATATTTTTTTCACTTATTCATGAGAAGTAGACTATTTATAAACGAGACTTATTTATAATCCTATATTTTCCTGATAACCAAGTAATTTATGTTTTTCATATTTTTATTTCGCTTGTTCATGAAGAAATGCCACTGTCAAACTCTTTACAAACAAGTTAAATAAACATACAAGCAACACAACTTAAACAAATATCATTTGCTCAGCCAGTCGGCATTGAAGATTGTCGACTGTCGGAGCCAATCAGGATGGGCAGCTACCAATGACCGGTCATCAAAACTTCAATAGAGACTGAATGTTTTTTTAACAAAAAAAATCAAATAAGGGTATCATTATCTTTTGATTCAACTTTTTGAATTCTTTAGGATCCACTGAAATTCTTTCTATATTTTATTCTCCACGTCCATATCAACAGAGCTAGGCGGCGATGGAAGTGGGAGAATTTCTCGCGAGATAATAAAATGTGAGAGAAATAGGGCACTGTAGGACGAGGGTAGCGTGTGGTCCAAAAAATGGAAATTGACTCCTTTTGGTCTTAACATAATTATAATTATAATCATAATTATTGCTCCATTAAATAAGATTTGAGCATTTTACCATCCCAGTGTCCCTCGTTTATTGTGACAGTGACGCATCATGTTTACCGAAACTCTATTCTTATCTCACGCTCCACCTCCGTTCTGCAACCCACGCGCCCAACGGCCCCCTCTGGCTCTCTCTCATGATTACCTAATATTTTATTATTATACTCCATCAGATTAAGTTTTTTTTTTTTTTGGACAGAGCAGATTAGATTTAAACATTATAAAATATAATTAATCTCTCTCAGTATTAATTTTTTTATTCACTGCATGTTTGAATTCTTTTTTAAAGAATGCTTGAGCTCTTGGGCCTTGGCCTTGGCCTTCTTTAAAGAAAATTAAATCATCCATTTTTATCAATGAATCCTTTTATTTCATTGAACTATTATTGGTCCTTTTCTGTCTTTTCTCTAATATAGAATCTATCAAATAACTTTTTTTTTTTTACCAATAGAATCTATCTAATAACTACTCCCTCCGAACCTATTTATAAATAACTTTCTCTTTGATTACGCAAAATGAACTAATAGTTAAAAGCAATAAATATGTAAAAAATGCCATGCTTTTTTCCATATATGCCCCTATTTTTGAAAGAAGCATAGGAGAGAGAATAGATAAAAGTATGAGAGATAATGAGTATAAGATATAAGAGAGAATGAGTATTTAATAAGGGTAAAATAAAAAAAAACTTACATTTTCAGACAAAAAGTGAAAATTACTTATAAAAAGGACCAACCCTATGAGAGAAAAAATTTGCTTATAAATAAAATCGGAGGGAGTAATATTGAGAGGAAGAGGCACAAATTAATATTAATTTCAATATTTTTAATCCACAGGATAAAAAAATAAAATAAAAATAAAAATATTTCTAATACCAATACATATTGATTTGAATAAAACGCTGAATTAAAATTTAAATTCATTTATTATAAAATGAGAAAGATGAAAATAATAATATGATAAAAGATTTATATTACTTATTCTAAAATTTTAATTAATTATATTAATCATAGGGTCTCTTTTTCTTTTGGTACGAATATAGGGCACATATTAAATATCATGTGATTGTGGACAATTCCTTTGACAACTGGTTCTTATATAAAGCAATGATTTGACGTGGGGAGAGATAATCAAATTAAAATATTGTGATTGTGAAGCAATTAATGGAAAGTGACATTATTTCGTGTTTGGACACATGCACCGCACTAGATTCATTTGAATGTGCCTCGATTCTATGAAATCAATATTTTTTAGTAATTTAGTATTCTCTCCAATCCTAATTATAAGATAAAGTTAATTTTTTTTAGAGAAATTAAGGAAGCCAATTAAATTACTTTAGAATATTTTTATTTTTTTCTCTAAACAAATTAATTTGACTAATAAACTGATATATAATTTAAGGATACTAAAAATATAAATATTCTAAAGTAATTTAATTGATTTCCTTAATTTCTCCAAAAAAATCAATTTTATCTTATAATTAGGACAGAAGGGAGTACAACTGTTTAATAGTAATAAACTCCATATGATAGTATAATATTTTTCATCAAAAAAGGCAATTATTTACTCAAATTATTTGTCGCCCTTTCTATCACTTTAGTTTGTCCGGAGGGGACTAATCATAGCCTTACAAATTTAAAAGTTGACGTTCTTTTGATTAATTCAATTAATATTTTTTATTAAATACTCATAAGGATTTTTTTTTTTGGGGACAATTATGGAGCATCCTGTGAATTTTCAATCAATCAACATCATAAAAAAATTTTGTAAAAGCATCTTAGTATTCATATGTTTATAGAAACTCATGTTAACGGTGGCTTCATCTAACTTCCCATTGGTTTATGCGCAAGGATTTGTTTTTGATAAAACCTCAATTCATCTAACTCCCCTTTTATCCCATTAGTAACTTCTGACATATTTCAATGATATTTAAATGTTAAAGAAGAAGGGTATAGTATTTTTAAGAAATTAAAATTTGTAGTATTAATTCTTTTTCATGAAGATAAGTCTTACCTATACTCTATTACCCTATATCAAAATGGATTTCTTTGCTGTGGTAATTAAAATCCAATCAAAGTTACTGTTTAGATAGTTAACCAATTCCTTAGTCAGTTCAATCAAGTCTTCTGAACAGGTAGCACAAGTTAGTCAAGTTATATTTTATATTTTTTTCTCCTTGATCAGATTCAAATGACATCATTTTGAGTTTAGATAAAAAAAAAATAGTTAGTCAAATTTGTACTTTAGTAATTCTATTTGAGAAAATTACAATTAGATCCCAGACAAGAGAAAAAAAAATAAAAAAAAATGGTATCTTAAAATAAAAAAAATGGTCCCATTAATAATTCTAAATACAGTCGAGAATATGGGTCGGCCCTTCATAGGCTCGGGCCTTAATGGACAAGCCCTTTTCCTATAAAACCCCCAATTTTTGAAACTCACAGCCTTACAGGGTTGGCCATTCACGGGTTTGAGCATAAACATGCCTAAACTCATTTTAATTCAAATAAAATTTACTTTCAAGTTTTATAATTTATTTATTATTTTGCTTTAAATTGAGATACATTATTTTTAAAACTCATAAATTTCTAGTTAAAATAATTATCTAATATCTAAATTAGCCTTTTTTTTAAAGGTTAAATGAATAAACCATTATAGAAAACCAAATAAATCAAACCATTTAATAAGTATTAGCCTGTTACTAATACTCTACTGGGTAGTTAGATGTCTCTAATATTGATAATTTGATATAATGATATTATATATATTAATTTATTTTAAAAAATATTAAATGAGCCTAAAAGAGTCGGCCCTATAGGGCTGCAACCTTTTAAACCCGACTCTTTCTGGAGCCTCTAAATCATAAGCGCGGCCCTTGACGGGCTCAAGCCTAAATAGACTGGCCCGACAGGCTTGACTTGATTTCTCGACTCTAATTCCAAGTGCGGGTCATTAACAACACTAGGGGAGCCATTAACAAGTTCTTAGGACCATTTTTTTATTTTAAGATTTCAAGGGATTATTTTTTTTTATTTTTTCTCCTGCTTGGGACTTGTCTGTAGTTTTCCCATTCTATTTTGTTGGATTATATGTGACTTTTACATTAATATTTTATTTACTTGTGGATTGATGCCTTCATTATTCAAATATTATTTTTTTTAAAGTTATACGTGAATATTTTTAAATATTTTAATTAAATTACATTATTTTACTCGTCATCAGGTTAACCCTTGTTCAACTATGGTGAGACCATTTATTCTTAAAACATTACTTTGACTGGTTTAATGATTATCCCATTTTTAGTATCTTAAGAAAAACAACTACATAATGTCGATAATCCAAATTGATTTTATTATATTTTTATTATAAATGATATATTTTTTTAAACAACTAAAATATTATTATTTTATATTCTGTACCTTTTAAAATTTAAAAATACAGCAAACAAGCCTAACCCCCTATTTCACTTTTTTTATGGATATTTCGCTTTTACTTTTGAACTAGTATCATGTGCTTTTAAATTATTTTTTCCAGTTATGTAAAATATGATATAAGTGAAACAGAAAGTTGACATCGACTCAAATGGCCACTAAAGAGTAATGGAATCACAATGAACGAAGGTGGGGCAAGTAGATCCCTTAAGAGGAGAGCCACAATAAATATTTTAGTTTATTAAATTAACCAAAAAGTTTTTTTTGTCAAATAAAATAACTCTTTGTGCCACTAAAGCAGTTATCTGAAAGTGACACGCGAGACCATTCATATCCCATGCACTCATGCAGTGCTTGCATGTGCTTTTAATTAATTTAACCATTAATAATTAATATTGTTTAATTTATAAACATTTCAAAAGCAATCGGTATAAAATATAGAATTAGAAATGAACCTAGTATGGTTAAAGGCGTTTGTTGTAGGGGAAAGAGTTTCAGCTACTTAAACACCAATGTAATATTAGTTTTTTATGCAAGACAAAATGATATTAAAATATCAAGATAAATTTACATACAAGGTAATATTGATTACTGTTTTAAATTACTTATTTGGGTGATATATATTGATTATTTTTTTAAATGACTTATTTATTTTAAAATTTATCATCTTCTATACTGGTACTCACCACAAGATTATAATGGATATTCTTTATTTATTATTAAATCTCAATCATTAAAAATTGATCTAATTATAAATACACTTAATAAAAAATAAATGGATACAAAAATTAATGACACCCCTCTCCCGCCACGACAATTGCTGCAAAAATTTCTGTTACAAACTTTTTTAACACTGATTAAATAAGTAGAAAGCTCACGACCTTATATACTACGATAGTTAGAAAACCGATATTAGATTTTTTTTTTTTTTTTTTTTTTTTTTGCATTAGTGGAATTACGATATCTCTTTATTGCGATAAATGCTGATATACAAGGAAATGGCCACCGCCCACCGGAGGGCAAAGGCCAATGGAAACGCAATGAACGGTGGGGGATTGGTGATGTGGTGGGACAAGAGGAAATTAATAATTATTTAAAATTTAAAATTTTAAGTTAAATTGAACAAGATTTATTATCAATTAAAATAATCAAACTTTTATTTGACCAAAGAAAAATAAGATTTAATATTAAATGTCAGATGAAAGATCTATTTTGTATTAATGATTTTAAAAATCCGCGAGAGGTTTTGTTTATCCTGCAATCCTTATTATTCTGTTTTCATTTTAACTACTAATTAATTGCAATCCTTATTTTAACAAATCCTCAATTAGTGTTGTTTTTATTCTGCACATATTTTTGCTAATTTTAAAACTTTTCTTACTCAATTTTAAAAAGTCTTCTATTTGATCTTTAATATTGTAATAAAATAATCTTTTATTTGATCTTAAAACAATCATTTTTTTTTTGCACAAGTAGAAGAGCATTGCCTTGAAAGTGACATGAGACAATTCAGATTCCATACAATCCCACCCATTAATTAGCTCCATGCAATTCTGCATGTAAGTGATCGCTTCACTGTCAACACCACACACACAATACGACAGCTAAAATTAAGAAAAATGTAGGAAAAAGACAGAAAAATATTGTCAAAATTGGTGAAAGACAATTAAATATGTTGAATTTCAATAATTTTAAGGGAGAATTACAAAAAAATATTTTAGTGGAAACTTAATTGTCAAATAGGACCTCGATATGCAGATGATCTTTTAGGTGTGCAGAATATCTTTTCCTATATACAGACGATCTTCCCTGTGTGCAATATTATTCCCTATGCGTGTGCAAAACATCTTCCCCTGTGTGCACAATATCTTCCCCCCATGTGTAGACGATATTTCCAGGTTTCATTTGAGAATTAATTTGCCAATGAAGTCTTTTTTCACAATTCTATCTCCTTAATTTTAAATGAACTGATTTGAAATTTTGAATTTTGGACAAATGTAAAAAATTACCTAACAACCCTCACTTTTTTTAAATAAAAAATCCTTACACATTCCTAGCTCCGGTGGCCTCATACGTGTTTTTGAATTTCTCGAGCAAAAGTCACTAATATAGATGTTGGAATTGTTAATATAGATAATAAAGTTCATTTGAGCTCTGACGATCTCATATATTTTTGGGAACATCACCCAAAAATATCTTTATAGCAGATTAATTGCTGAATGCTACAAAACGTGCAACCAATCTTTCATGTGCGCAAAAATCTTCCATATGAATTTGCAAACAATTTTTCGTTGTGTGCAAAATATACTCCGTTCATGTGCAACAGATCTTTCAAGGTAGCATTCAGCAATTAATTTGTCAAAAATGTATTTATTCACAATTCTCCCTATATTTTTTTGAATTTCTCAAACAAAAGTCATTAACATCAATACTTGAGTTGTTAATATAGATACTAAAGTTGTAAATAAAGTCGATCGGAGCTTCAAAAGTTTCATATATTTTTTTGAATTTCTCAAGTAAATGTCATCAATATAAATACTTGAGTTGTTGATATAGATATTAAATTTGTAAATAAGGTCGACTGGAGTTCCATCAGTCTTATATATTTTTTTACAACTTTAGTATTTATATTAACAACTCAAGTATTTATATTGACGATTTTCTTTTGAAAAATTCAAAAAAATATATGAGACCATTGGTGATCTGGTCGACCTTATTTACAATTTTAGTATCTATATTAACAACTTAAGCATTTATATTGATGACTTTTAGTTGAAAAATTCAAAAAAAAAATATATGAGACTGTTGGAGCTCCGGTCAACCTTATTTAGAATTTTAGTATCTATATTAAAAACTCAAATATCTATGTTGACGACTTTTGTTTGAAAAATTCAAAAAAAACAATATATGAGACAATGGGAGCTCTGATGAACCTTATTTACAACTTTATTATTAATATTAACAACTCCAATATCTATATTAACAAATTTTGTTTGAAAAATTCAAAAAAACATGAGATAGCCGGAGTTCCAATGACTGGCCACCAGTAATGCCATAGGTGCTCTGATGAAGATCGCTGTTGGGGCTTCGACGGCCGGCAAGGGGTGTGTGAGGATTTTTTATTTAAAAAAAGTAAGGGTAGTTAAGTAATTTCTCATATTTGTCTAAAATTCAAAATTTCAAATCAATTCTTTTGAAATTATTAAAATTCAACATACTTATTTATCTTTTACCAACTTTAATAGTATTTTTTTATCTTTTCTCCAAAAAATATCATATAAGCCCATTTGAAATATTAAAATAGTTCACTCAATTTAACAAATCCCAAATCAACTGAGGGACCAATTCATGATTTGTGAATATTGTGCTGTTACCACATTATTCTTCACTTTATTAATATATTTTTTGGTCAACCTTCACTTTATTACTTATTTTTTGTTGTTGTTTTGTTGTTGTAAATATGAATAACGTTGCAGTAAATACTTAACGAGTTGTTTTTATTCGCTTACACTAGAGATTTTGTTAAAGTCTGTAATAGGATTGTATGTATTAGTGTTACAAATCAAAATAGTTAATTATTAATTTGTTATTATGAGTGTGAGTTGTAATAAATATATAATGAGTTGTTGTAATTAACTTATAGCAAAGGTTTTTTATTAAAGTTTGTAATGTGATTGTGAAAGTGTTGTATAGAATAGTTAACTACGGTTTTTAAAAAAGGGGTTAGTAGCCTAACGAACAAATTTATCCCATAAGTGAATAATCACTCAAAAGCGTTTGGAATTTTTTTAGGTTTAATGTTACTTTAAAAGGTTTCAAATTGTAGCAATATCACCCAGACTATTATCTGTGCTGAGTTTAACTATTAGTTTACTAAATATATCAAATTGATAGGTCCACATGTGACTTGCTTAAGTATTAAGCTAAAAATTTACTCTGAAAGTTTTTACTTAAAAGTGAGATTATTTTTTTTAGATTCAATGCTACTCCAAATATTTTTAAATCGTAGCAAATGTCATCTTACTGTTAAAATGTGTTAATTTTGACTGTTAATGAGTTTGTTTGATTATGCACACTACCACATGTCACTAAGTCATCACCAACTCATGCCATTAAAATTTTTAATCTATCATTAAAGCACTTAACAGATTGCAAGTTCTAATTATTATTATTATTAAGAACCCCAACACCATTTTTGTTTAAAAGAACGACTCTTCATGCGCGTTTGTGGGCTTGATCACTTTATAAGTAAAGGATTTTTTTTTAAATCCCTTCAAGTTCCGACCACTTTCTCCTTGACCTTTAATAAAACATCGGTGCATGAAACGAGTAGCGCTACCGCCTAGAGAAGAAAAGAGGTTCTTTACAAATGTGAGCTGCTCTTTTATCTGTTGCTTCTTATTTTTTGAAAGGGCTAATAATTCCCTTCGTTAAAAGAGCAAATGAAGTAATCAAACTAATAAATGCATAGAAAGAGTTATTCTTTTGCTGGAAAAATGGTGTTGGGGCCCTTATTAATAATAAATCAAACTTGCAATCTTTAGGTGCTTTAATGGCATATTATTAATAACTTTAATGGCCTGAGGTGTCATGGCTTGATGTCACGTGGGAGTGCACAGTCTTTTTATCCTTTTTTGCCCAACTAGAGTGCACATAGTCAAACAAACCAACTTATTTAATGGTCAAAATTTACTAGTGCAGAAAATGACTTTTAAACCGGCACATTTAGATTGATTATATTGGATAATATCTTAAAAATATGATCGGTGGTATTTTTGTAATTATAATCAATTTTTAAGACCGGTTATATAGAAATAAGATCTAAAAAATACTTTTTACACCGGTTGCAAAAACAACCGGTCTTAAAATATAAATAATTTAAAAATATAAATATATGTAATATATTTTCTAGACCGGTTCTAAATATAACAGGTCTAATATATTATCTGAATTAAAGGCAATTAAAAAAATAATATATTTATTATTTTTAAGACTGGATGTAAAGAAAAACCAGTCCTAAATATTAAAACTTTAAGACCGGTTGTTAATAAGAACCGGTTTTAAAACTTTTTATTTTTTAAGACCAGTCTAAAATATTACTTTTAAGGTTGGTTTTTTAGAACAATAGGTCTTCAAGCTAACCTAAATTTCGACTCGCGCCTAATTTCAACTCCGAAATTTGATACTCAAGCACATCTTGCAAACCCCTCCCTCGGTTTGCGGCAGCTCCTCCTTTCCACTTCTCTCCTCTGTCTTTAACCTTTACTGCCGTAGACGCAGATGTACGGAGAATACATTACCGTAAGGCTTGGCGTTTGTTCCCTCCGATTGGTTTCTTTCCCAACCCCGTTTTCTTGCCTCCCTTGGGTTTCTTCGTTAAACTCCTCCTTCCCACGTCTCTCCTCCGTTCTTTACCAACACCGCCGGTTGACACAGGGGTACTGTGAATTGCATTCCCTCGTTGCCGTTACTTGCCTCCCCTGGTTTTTTTCCTCAAGCTCAAACTTCAGGTATTTATGACTCAATCAGACAAACTTTGTAATCAATTTCTTTTAATTAATTAAGAGTTACATTATTGTTGTTGGCTTGTTTCCTTCACATGCAGTTGGGGGAGTGAATTGCTAGTGGACTGAATTGCCATAATCTCTAATTTAACTTTACGTTCCACTTGGTTTTGTCATTGCTGGTGGACTGAATTGCCATGATCTCTAATTGGGAGATTCACATAGAGTTTTGTCATTGCTAAAGTATACAGTTGAAAATGCTGTATGTTTGAAAAAGGAAGTGCTATATATTGATTATCAACTTGTGCATTGCAATTAATTATCGACTTGTCTATGAATTGTCACTTTAATAGTAGTTTTTTATTGCTCAAGTGCTGTATGTTTGAAAAAGGAAGTGTTGTATATTGATTATCAACTTATGCATTGCAATTAATTATTTGTTCATGTCTATATAACTTGGAAATTGCTTTTAAACGATGCCTTTATAGAGTATGCCTTGTTATGCTATTAAGTGTTGTAGAGTCTTATTGGGAGAGCATGAGGACCCCAATTATTTACTGTCCTTAAACCATCACTGTCCTTAAATAGTGTCCTTAAATGAGGATAATGAGGCGTCCTAGTGAGAGTACTCCGGATCCAACTAATGTTAATCAGAGCAAGCATAGCAATGCTCCGAGCCAGGAACAAAATGAGCCACGTAACCAGCCCATACGAAGGGGTAGAAGAGGCACTCAATTGAGAGACATTCCTCTCAATTGGAATATCGGGAAAAAGATTCCGATTGAGTTTGATAGATATTGGAAATCAATTGGGCCTAATGCAAGTCGATATAGGAGTTTTGTTGACCTTCTAGCATGCAACAAGCCTAGCATCTTGATAGTGGAGTGGAGAAATGTGGATAAAAGTGTGAAGCGACATATTTGGGAAATTATCCATCTCACTTATGACATTCCTGAAAGTGAAATCTTGTATAATAAGACAATGACGTATTGTGATGAACGCTGGAGGAAGTTTAAGACAACTCTAGCCAACAATTACGTGCATATCGAGGTGGAAGAAGGTCAACCTCTTCCTAATCCATGTAAAAAGTATTCTTATATTGACAAACACACTTGGCAAGAATTTAGACGGCTTCGGACTGGTGAGTTGACGTATTTTTCATTTATTTATTTATGAATTGTCCTTAATTTATTGATTGTAACCTTTTTTTATTTCTCATTCACAGGAAAAAAGGCAAAAGACACAAGAGAGTGGAATAAAGAATAATTATCCTCATACAATGTCTCATGGGGGTTATGCGAAGACTGAAAAAGACTTGTTGGCGGCCAAACGGAAGATATTAGAAGAAGCATCTCAGTCCGATCCTTCTGTTCTTTTTTCTCCACCATCTCCAATATGTCGCGAAGAAATGTGAAAGTCCACTCACTAAAAGAGGAGCGGGTCTTATACGAGTGAACAATCTCATATAGTTGGTGAAAAAATTATAAGTATTGTCGTTGTTATTAATTAGCGAGTCAACAAAAATTCATTACTTATGTTTGTCTTAGGTGTCTTACAGGAAGAGCTTAAAAAAAACAAGCCGAGGGATTGTTTAGATCGGATGGGAGAAATAACATCCTTATCGTTGCTACAGGAAAACACAAGCATCCTGGTCGTGTTAGTGGAGTTGGAGGCGGGATAGGCATAAGGAATTACTTTGGAGCACCCCCACTCGTTTCTCAAGTTGTATGGTGACTAGGGAGGAGATGGAGCTTATATTGGCCACAGTGAGGGAAGAAGCTAGGGCCGAGGCAGAAGCATCATTTGATGCATGATTTGAAGAAAGATTCAGCAAGATGAAGGAGTATTGGATTATCATGACAAGCACAAGACAAGATACCAATGTTCCCCAGGCACATTCCCTAAACCCTAAATAGAGTACTAAAGGGAGTTGTATTGGTCAGTCATCAGAGGGTCTTAGAAAAGAAATTGGTGAGCCTTTATGACCTGTTTTGTGGAGGATCTACTGAGATGATTAGTTATACGGGGGAGCGTGCACAACTTGGGATCAACTGTCCACCACCAAGAAATGAAGGATGATCAAGCTAAAGTGGCAGTTGAAGAGGTGATCGTTACAGATGCACCTCTCCCTATCCTCGTTAATGACTTCAAGATTGTGAGCGATGTTCTCAACTCTTTCATCTTGTGGCCAAAGAACCTTATTTCTGATCGAGCTAAGGAATCCCTAATCACAGCCCTGTCAACTGCACCTCCCTCCACTCAAGATGTTTAATAGCTTCCATTGAATGTCATACAACAAGTGATTCTGATGGCATATGATACGTCCTTTCGAACAAGAGATTGGCCTACTGATTCAGCTGTTGGCAAGTCAGGAGTGTAATGCTATCTTAAGAGGGATGATTTAATGTCCCTGGTAACTCCTCGAAAATAGCTTACGGTTTCGATTGTCCAACTATTTTTAATGTAAGTATTTTCTCCAATTGAAGTAAATATTTTACAAATTACGCCGTTTAACTTTAATTTGTGTGCTTGCATTATTGTAGGTACATGAATTGTAGGTTAGTTTCCTCTGAAAAAAGCGATAAATTTGGATTCCTATGCCCAGCTCAACTCCACGGCAAAGGGACCAATGCTGCTATCAGACACACATACTTATTGGAGAGACTTAGTGAAACCCCATTTTAGTGTTTCTTAACTCCATATGTGCATGGTAAGAAACAAATTTATATTTCATAATATATATAATGTTTTATATTTGCTTAAAAGTCTTCCCTTTTTTCAGTGATCATTGACAATTGGTTATTTTATGCAAGAAGAGTTATACTATCATCCTCTTATACTCCCTCCACCACAGCAAGCCAGGGAGTGAATTGAAGAAGACTATGAACTCTAAGTTTTCTTGCATTATTAATTACCTTTTGTGTGCAAAATTTATGAAATTTTTTTAAATCTAGTAACCTTTATGATTTTGATGATATAGGGCTACGCGGACATTCCTACATACTGCTTGTGGTAGCCATGTTCGTGACCTAAAAAACCCTACATTAATCTTGCTAAAAATTAGTTACATATTGGTTTGTTTTAAGAATGTATTCAATAATAAGCCATGCTTTACTTTTATACTTGTTTTAATGATATTATGTTATTTTTCAGACCTGTAGGCAACCACTGGGGTCCAACTTGTGTGGGTTGTATGTTTTGAGATACATTTATAATACTATTACTCCACATATGACATAATTTACTCAAGAGGTAAATGTATATATATTTCAAAAATTTTGTATTACTTTTATTCTTTTTTAAGTTAGCAAGTTAATATTTTGTCTGGCTTTAGTGTTTCATATGTTTGATCTTGTTGACCCTTTTCCAGAAGAAGATATTGATCACATCTGTAATTGTTGTGCTGAATTCATTTATAAACTTTTACAATAACAATGAGTTCTTATAAAACTGAGGAATTTTTTGTATATATTGAGGAATTTTTCTTCCCTCAGCTTTTCTGCAAAACTTGTTGGTTGCATGAATTAACATGTTTGTTGTTTTTGTGATTATGTGAAACCATGAATTTACATATGTGAATCTATTTGAGACATGTCATTGACCTGCATGTGTTTTAAAGAATTATGCATATATATATGATGGTTTTAAACAACACATTGTGTAACCCCTTGCTTTTAAACACGTAATTATAATTCGATAACGTATAATTAAATCAGATCAGAGACCATTGGATGATTTAAACTCATTTTAACTTCCTACCTTATAGTATGATTTTCACAAAAATCTTTTAAAACATTTTTCCTATCCTGGTCTCAATTTCATTGTTCGAATATAAATTACCTGTGCAGTTAATATACATTCATTCATATCAGAGTGTGTAATCAAATTCCCGGCAACTCCCGGGTTCCATACATACATCAACTAAGTGTTTGTAAGTCTCTCTAGGGGATTACACAACTAAGCTCCATTACAATAATATTTACATCTCAAAATATACAGTAATCCCAAGTTTCAAAATAGATAACCAACATCTCCAAAATCAAATATACCCCTAAAGGGTCCTAATCGCTCTGGGTTGTCCGCTTCTCTTTTGAGCCACTGGCCCTGTCTGAAATGTTAGTCATTGGAAAGAATGAGATTCGAGAGAATCCCAGTAGTAGCAAATCACTCACACGATGCATAAACACAAAGCATGTACGTAAATCACAAACAGCAACAGCAGTAGCAACACAAGATACATGGATTTTACCACAAACGACAGCACTCATGGCTGTATACACAATGTGACAGCTTTAGCTGTAATTCACAATAACGACAGCTTACATTGTAATCTCGATCACGACAGCTTACGTTGTAAACGACAGCTTTCGCTGTATAACGACAGCTATCACCAGCTGTAACTGCAGCAACATCAAAGATCATCACAAAACAGTGATACAACACACATACAGTGCATTACACATAGTATAAGAGAGAGAGTCACTACCTGGTCCTTTCCTGACGTTTTTCAGTACTGTGGGTTCTCGAGGACGACAAATATCAAATCCTGTAAATCAAGTTAGGGACAACCCATCAATCTCTTTTCCAAGTTCTTAATTCTATAATACTTTAAGTTGGTTATCATTTAAACTCTTTAGGTGGCTATTATAGGTCTAAATATATGCCTAAAGGGTTGGGAGAAACTACCCCGAAGACCCTCATTCTTGAAAGAATTTCTGATTTTGGACTGGCTCACTCGAGTGATGGAAGTCTCACTCGAGTGAAACCTCCAATTGCACTCGAGCACCAGCGAGTGAGACACAGAAAGTGTTTGCCCGAGAGCAAACCTCAAAATATTTCTCACACTCACTTGAGCACAAGAAGCTGTACTCGAGCAATGATCTCAAGTGCACTCGAGCACCAAGAAGTGAGGACTAACGAGTGACTACCCGAGAGCAACCATAAACTCCCAGGTCTTAAACTGACTCCCTCACTCGAGCATGCCCATGCTCACTCGAGTGGGATCATATCACACTCGCAAGTCAAGAAGTGTGCTCGCGGTTTCTGCCTGAAGACTTAACCAAAATACCCAGAAATTCATATCATGCTCGAGTGAGATCCTCCCTCACTCGAGTGATGTCTATCAAATGCCAAATCGCAGCTACTGATATGGTTTTCCAGAATTGACCAATTTGCTACCAATGGTCCTAAGACTTGTTCTAAAACTCATTCTCACTCATTTTAACACAAGGAACCCATTGGTAAACCCAAAACAACTAAACTCCCACTCAAGCAACACATTCCCATCTCTAGGTCACAAGATCACCCAAAACCACAATTTGCCAAACTTTCTCTTTTCAAATCCAAACCAAAATCATTGACTCCCATACACTATTTGGCATCTATTTCACCACATTACATCACTTAATTCATATCTTCTAAAATCACAAGAAATCAGGGCAAAAATCCAGAATTTACAAAACCAAACCAATGGCCAAAACAATTATACCAAAATGCATTAAATGTTTACCTCTCTCTTTCCCAAATGTGGTTTCCTTGATTCCTCAACTTTTCAAACTTCATAATCTCTTAAATACCACCAATGAAAATTCTGAAACCATAGAAGTCAAGCTTTCAACCTCTTGAACAACATCAATGAAGAGTGTTTGAGCATATAAGGGCATTTGCTTTCCAAAACTTAAGCTTTTCTCTTTCTCTTTCTTGGCCGGTTCAACGAAAATGGAGGAGGATAAGAGAGAGATGAGTTGATGAAGATTTTCCCATTCCCTATGCTTCTTCACCGACTTGAGAGAGAGAGGGAAGAGTGTTTGAAAATTTGACCTCATCTATGGTTCATATTTTGCCACTTGGCACCATCTCCTTCTTCCTACCATGATTTCATATGGACTTGCATGCATAGGATTCCACCAAATGCTCTTTCAATCCTAGCCATTGATCTCAATTACCAAAGAGTTTCATCTTCGATAATTGACCAGTAGATTGGTAAATTTACCATTTTGCCCCTGATTATCACAATGCTTACTAAACCATCACTAAGCACCTTTATATCACATTACACAACATATACTTCAAAAGTGCTTAATTATCATTAATTACATAACTTTGAAGTTATTAATCCTTGATTACAATTCAGGATATTACACATTACATGAAGATGAAGGCGCATGTTATGTTACAAGTTCCCAATGAGAATGTTAAAGAAAAAGGAAATGATAAGTGGAAGCAAAATGAACATCTAATGGCACTTAATAAGTATAACATTGAAAAAAGCAATTCTAGGATGTGTTATGGTTACTAACATAATCAAAGATAACTAAAAAAAATTATAATACTTTTAAGACCGGTTATATAGATAACCGATCTCAAAAGTTATTTTAAGACTGGTTTTCCATATAACCAAGGAACGAAAAATCGGACTGGGCAATGAACAGGTCACAACACAGGTTCAAGGGTTAATGGGTCAACCAGGGTCTAACCGGTAGTTGAACCAGTCATATTAAAATATTATAATTTATTGGTGATAATATATATTAATATATTTTTAAACTTCTATAGATAAAAATAAAGATTTTTAGAAATTTTTTTTTAAAAATCTATTAGTATTAGTTATAATACCTATACTTATGCAAAGATATTTCATTTCCTATAATTATTATATCTTTTTAAATAATTTTTTTCATTATTTTCTTCATTTTTTTAGATTTGTTCTTTCTTTATCTATTTTTCTCTTCATTTTAGTCTTCAACTTTCCATTTTGCCCTTAAAAACACAAAATAAAAATTTGGAAAATTTTAATTAAAAAAAAACCGGGTCAGCCGGTTGGTCCACCAGTTTTACCGGTTCAACCGGTTTGACCGGTTTACTGATCAAACCGGATCGGACCGGACCAGAGACCTGTTCCCAATTCAACCAATCGAACCGGCCAGTCTGGTCCGATTTTTTATACTCTGCATATAACCGGTCTTAAAGTTCAAGTTTTAAGACCGGTTGTATGTACAACCGGTCTTAAAAATCAAACTTTTAAAACCGGTTATATGAAAAATCGGTTTTAAAAATGTTTCAGTATTGCCTATAAAAGAGGTCATTTAAGACCGGTTATCAATACAGCTGGTCTTAAAAGTGTGACTTTTAAGAAAAGTTAAGAAACAGGTCTTAAAAGTATCAAACTTTTCAGACCGGCTGTATCAAAAATTGATCCAAAACCGGTCTAAAAAGTCAATTTTAACCGGTCTAAAAATTCATTTTTCTACTAGTGATTAACACTCCTTCTGGTGCTTTTTATAAGCAACTTTTCTTTTGATTGCACAAAATGAACTAGTAGTTAAAAGTAGTAAGTGTGTAAAAAAACCATCTTTTTTACATATATGCCCCTATTTATGAAAAGAGTATAGAAGAGAGAATGGATAAAAAGTATGAAAATTAACTCTTAGTGTATGTGATAATTAATTATAAATATATGTCTTTAATAAGGGTAAAATAGGAAAAAGAAACTTACATTTTCAGACACAAAATGAAAGTTGTTTATAAAAAGGACTAGCCCCATGAAAGAGAAAGTTGCTTATAAATAGGATCGGAGGGAGTATCCTTTAAGGTAGGTCAACATTGCTACAATTTAAAACCTTTTAGGACAACATTAAATCGAGAAAAACTTTTGGATACCCAGGACTTTTGAATGAAAACTTCAAGGACAAATTTGCACATTAACCCAATGAAATGGATAACATGTGGATTTGTCAACTCAACATATTTGCTTAACTAATGGTCAACTTTAACTTACATAATAGTCAGAGCTACATTGCTACAGTTTGAAAACTTATGGGGCAATATTATTGAATTGAACTCAAAAATTCTTAGTATTTGACACTCCTAATGAAAAGTTTTTGGATGAATTTACACTTTAATCCAAAAAATAGTTAATTGCTAATTTATTATTGTGAATATGAATAGGGTTGGATGCCATTTTGTAATTTTGGGAGATTGATTTGGGTTTTGACTAATTTAGAAGTATTTACTTATTATTTTTCTATAAATTTAACAAGTTAACTTATGAATCTTATAAGGGTGCTCATACAATGAATGAATTTTGTATACTTCATTAATTATAAAATGTATGCACTGCTCATATATAATCAATGGTAAAATTTTGGCTAAATTATATTTTTAGTCCTTTGAATTTACATGAAGTTTTTTAGTTCCTTAAGGATATAAAGGGTACTTTATGTCCTTAAAACTTAACATCATTAATGTTATTAACGGAAGATACTGACTAGGCAAAGTTGAGTAATGATTTTACAATGCTAATGAAAAAAGCTGTCCATTTGCTACATAACACCTCATTTAATTTTAATCCCTTATTACATTTACTTAATTTAGATTATTTTATTTTTAAATAAAAATATAATTCAAACAAATTATTTGAATCAATTTCTTTATCAACTTTCTCTCTTCTTTCTTTATCGTCAAACCCTAGCCTTCTTCTGCATGCCTGTAGCAGCAACCCTCTTAAGTTTATTTAAGATATTCACATAGCCACTGCTATACTATGCTAATGAACTATTCTACAAAATTCCACCTCACAAAATATCTTTTTATTATACATAATTTATCCTTGTCTCATTTGATTAATCTAAAGGCAAAGAAGGGCAAGGCGCGCAGCACACTCACACACAAGCATGCGTGCACGTGCGTACTCGGGCACAGAGAGAGAGAGAGAGAGAGAGAGAGAGAGAGCTTCCTTATATATCAACTTGGTTGAAATCTATTGAGCTGTCTTCAAAATTGTAGTCAGATTGAACCTGCTTCGGGCCAATCTACTCAACATTGCCAAACTTGGCATTGAGAAAAGAACCCATGTAAGTACTAACTCCTCTGTTTTCTTTCTTCATCTTCACCTTTGAAGATGACAGTGAAGAAGGGTGCTACCCAATGCCCAGCAGAAAGCTGGGGTTTGACAATAAAGAAAGAAGAGATAAAATGGATGAAGAAAATGATTAAAATAATTTATTTAAATTATAGTTTTATTTTTAAAAAAATTAAATAATGTAAATTAAGTGAATGCCACTTGGAATTAAAATTAAATGACGCGTTGTGTTACAAGTGGCCAGCTTGCTTTATCAACATTGCAAAGTCACTAGTAACATTAATGATGTTAAGTTTTTAAGATTAAAAGTACATTTTATAAACTTAAAGGACTAAAACTAAATCTCAAGTAGACTTAAAAGGCGAAGGTGAAAAAACACCTATAATCTTTTCTCAAAAGATCATCTGGCACCATAAACAATTTTTGGGTTCAAAAATACCTATGAACCTTTCCAAATGGAGTAAAAATGTCATCTCTGTTAAATATCACAAACACTGTTACTTTTCTTTTTGTGGGTCCCACTATAGTGTTAGGTGTCCATTATATACCAACTCATTTTACCCCTGACCAATGGAAAAACAACACATTTTATCTACAAAATTCCTTTGGTTTCTGTATGAACCTGCTTCAACTTTAGGCTATCCGAGGACCACTTGCAATGCCTTCATAATAATGGAATTCAAGCTTTCCTCTATTCCAAGCTTTGGCAAAATCCAATAACATCTCATGTGCTAACTCATATGAAAGATAAGAGAAGAATATGTTCTTCTCTTCTTTCAACCACCTGTCAAATTCATTGTTCTTGGAAAAATAGCTATCTTTGGACAACTCTTTAAACTCCTGCATTTGAAATTATAGAGGCCATCCATACAGCCAATGAATTAATTGATTGTCTGCATCCCTTTCACTGAATTCTTTTAATTAAGATGGCCTTCTTCTTCTTCTTCTTCTTCTTCTGCCTCTTCCTCATTGTTTTGAAGCTTCTATCACTACATCTTCTGATTGCCGCCCCATTAACTGTAGCTCTTGTTTATCATAAATCTCCAAAGGAAAATCCCTCAATATCTATGCCTTGCTGCTGCTAACACTCCCACTTGTGCCATGGTTGAGCTCTTCGGAGCCACCTTCGGCCTCGCCATGTTAGAACTCACCCGAGTTAGACCTGCTGCCAGAAACTTCTACTCCGGTTGGGATACTTGTTGCTTCCATAGGTCTCTCCGATATGTTGAATACAGGAGTTGCTGCTAGAGAGAAAACCCATACCTAAGCTTGTTGATTAGGCGATAAAATCACTTTGGTTGCCAATGGTGTTGCCGCCAGCACAAGGATAGTCTAGAATGTGTTTGTTGGAACCACCATACTTGTGTTTCCGCTAGAGGGATCTTCCCTCAAGATAAAACCTGGACATATAAAATGTGTTGTTTTTTAATTGGTCAAGTGTGAAGTGAGTTAGCATATAATGAACACATGGACACTATAGGTGGGACCTATAAAAAGAAAAGTAACGGCATTTGGGATATCCAACGAAGATGACATTTTTGCTCCGTTTGGAAAAATTCATGAGTATTTTTTAACTTGAAAAATGTCTATGGTGCCATATGCTCTTTCGAAAAAAAAAATCATGGGCATTAGATAAATTTAAAAGACTAAAACTAAATCTCAAATAAACTTAAAGAAACAAAAAATATACTTTAACATATATCTTTCCTTTTAAACTCCATTGTAATATAACAGGGCCCACTGATGTGTGTGTGTGTGTGTGTATAACATTTGATAACCTGTAAAACCAATTAATTAAGACTCAAGTTGGGCTTCGCGGACCCCATCTAATTACACTGATATATCAATATAATATATATATATATATATATATATATATATAGTTTTTGGCCAGTTAATTGTACTGATATATTGACGATGATGAGTTGATGACTTACAATTAAATTAAATACATGAGTGTCGTGGGTCCCTCGCGTACGGATCGCGCGTGAATGTTCCTATTCCTCTAACGTTTTCCCATTTGTTAGTCTTTGTTTGAAAAACCAATAAGAGTTTTATTGAAAATTTTTTAATCATGATTTATGATATTTAAAATAAATATGTGAACATAATTTTATCTTAATTGATATGAATAAACATTTTTGATGACCCTAAAAAAACATTTTTCCTTTTTATTATAAAAGTTATGCAAGTTCTTCTACTTGATATATATAAAAGCTAATTGATGATTGGATTTAGTTTTAAATATAACATTTTACCTCCTTTTGTTTGTTAAATTTATAATTTTTTTATAATATCTTTATTGATTGTACATATTAAGATATTTTTATTTAATGATAATGATAATGGAAAGATGACATTTTGATTTTTGGAAAACCAACTTATATTTATTATAAATAAATAACATTAATTTTCTTAATCTACCCAAATTAATCAACTTGCTCTTATATTATATATCGGAGGTAGTATCTGCATAATTAGTTATGAGGCAAAAATACTTATGAGTTTTTACCAAAAATCCGATTAGTGCCATGTGCTTTTTAAAGGTGAAACAATACCTATAAACATTAATTCAAGACGAGAACAAAACTATTGAGACTATTAAATATAACATAACACCGTTGTATATACATATAAAAAATAGCATAGATCCACCATAAAACATAACGGTGTTAGTTTACATTTGATAATCATGATATTTTTGTTTTTATTTTAAATATTTACGGGTATTTTTTACACTTTCAATCAATATATAGTACTGGATGTACTTTAGGTATAAACTCATGGATATTTTTACACTTTGGTCCATTTATAATTTTTGGCTATACTTTTATTTCAATATAAAATTATGAATAATTAAAAACATGTTTTAAGAACAGTGGAGTATTGCGAAACCTGCCAATCATGTACTCTTATAAGTTATCATAATCCATTCATAAAGTAAGGTTTATCAATGTATTTTTAAGCCGTTCAAAAAAAAAAATCAATGTATTTTAAAAAGTAATGATAGTTTCCACGAAAATATTGTGGGATAAACATCTATATTTAGATTAAATTAAAATTTTACCACCTGTCACTTAAAAATATATTTAAAATATTGTTAAATATTATAATTAAATTAAAAAATAACAACAAGCTTTATATTAATAGATAGGGCAGCTATATAGATTACATAACTCTATTGTATTCTGCTGAGAACTAAATTTCTGGATAAGTGTTGATGAAAGATTGCACTCCACAATTAAATAAATAAATGAATGAGAATAAAAAACATCGACACTGATTGAACTTATATTAATGACTTATAATTAGTACATTTTTTTTATAAATTTGATATTAATATATTAATTGAATTCATATTGTAATGATGTGCCTTTTACTTAGTTTTAAAAATAAGTCGCATGTGTCGGCGAAAAATTATTCCGGGGAAAAATATAAGTCGCATGTATTTAATTATTTATGATATTGATGGGTCTTGTTTATGTTTATTTAATTAATTTAGTTACCATACCGTGTATTTTTATTTTTAAAAAATGAATATTTGGAAATAACTAATGCTATGTTTGGAATATTTTTTTTAAAAAAATAAATGCTTATTTAATAAATTAAGATAAAATTTTTCTCACATACTTATCTTATATATCATAAACCATGATTTATAAACATTTATGAATAAAAATTAAATTATATTAAACTAAGCACTAAGTAAGCGTTGGCTTGGTTCCCCACTTTCCTGTATGTGGACAACTCGGCCACAGCCCCACGAAGGCGACACATCTGACAGCTGACAGATGACAGATTGACACCGACATTAACGCGTCGTCTTCTTTTCTTCTTCTATTTTTTTTTCCCTTTTTTTACAAGTTTAAAGTTGATCCAAAACTCTGATTTATTTTTTTTCTGGGTGTGTTTGATGTGAGGGGAGGGAATGGGAGGAGAGTGAGGTTAAATTTTTTTTTTTTGGTTGAAGGTATTTATATTTAGACGAAAAATTAAAATTTAAAAGAAATGAGAGGGTAAATTTTATGTTGGAATCCAAAATTTAAAAAAATGAGAAGGTAAATTTGGGTTTCTCCCATCTAAAATTGTAATTTGTCACCCCTCCCCTCAAATCAGACACACCTAAGGAGAATCCCTAAAAAAGAATTTGAAAATTGGGAAATGACAAATCAGATGTTTCCCAAAAAAAAGGTTAGGAATTGCTTATTACGTTTCGACATTTTATAATCAATTCCTGATAAAAAATCTGATTTGTCATTTCCCAATTTTCAAGTTCTTTTCTAGGTATTTTCCCTTTTTTTATCCACGTTTAGTATTTTAAGATATTTTATGGTTCCTCTGTAATTTCAAAATATTTAAGGTTAACAGTAATGTTGTCTTGAAAATTTTTACCAAGCGACAATTTTGTAAAGAAAGTTTTTCAGGGGGATAATTTTACCCCAAAAATCCAAAAAAGGGAGCAAGTTTGCCTAACCATTATTTTAGTTAATTTTAACTGTCAATTGACTAAATATGATAAGTTGACAATATAATTGTCTTCCACATCATTTTTTTAAGGTGCAAATCTATCTTATAAATTTTAAATCTAACTTTGAAAAAAATGAAGTAGATAACGTATGGACTTTCTAAGCAAACATGCATCTTAATAAAAATGATATTGATAACGTGTGAACTGTCAGCATAATATTTTTTTGTCAACTAACTGTTAAAATTAATTGTGATAACACCAACAAGCGGTTGGTTGAGGTGGTAAGGAGCCACACCACCATAAGGAGGAGAAAATAAGTCCAAATTTTTGGAAGTGCACTTATTGGGAGAGATGAGAACTTTTTGCCCTTTAAACCTTGAAGCGAAAACCTTTGATCAAATCAAAAAAATTAATTGTGATAATGATCAGATATGGATAGAAATATGCTAGACCCCTAACAGGGGCCTACGGCCTAACCTAATCTATCTAGTAAATAGATAAAGCTGAGGCTTAGGCCCATTGTAAGACATATTTTCACAGGGTCTAGCCTACAAGCCTACATACTTGCCACTATATAAGAATATATAATATCATCTAAATAATTTTATAAATTTACTAACTTAGCGTTAATTCTAAGTTTTACATTCCATCGTCATTTGCACACACTCAAACCTTGCATTCACATAAATCATTCACCCCTTCCTCTCTTCTCTTTGATTGTTCAAGATGACAATGCCAACTCACTCCCTCTCTCTTGATTTTTGTTGTCCACTAAAGCATAATAATTACTATGAATTTATTTTAATGCCAAATGAAATATTATAATCTTAACAGAAGGATTTTGTTCTCATTTAAGAGGGAAAAATAAAAGATAAAATCTAGTTTTACCTACTGTTTGTTATATATGGTTGATTCCAAACAAAAAAAAAATCATTAGTTAATAGACGATTAGTTTTCTTATTCCTATTTGTTCGGACAACTATTATCACTAAACATTCTTTTCTTTTCCTTATTAAGCTTTTATATTACAACGAGAATGAATGTTAGGCTTTTAAGACATAATAATATAAGATTGTAAATAGGATTAAAGGGTTGTATATAAATTTAGAAGTATAGACATTAAAGGCTATTTAAGTAAGCTTTTAAATAGGCTTTAGGCCTTATCAGACCTTTTGAAGACCCATGCTCAGGCCTTAAAAAAAAGACTACATATAAACTCAATCTTTAAATCTCTATCTCTATTGCAAATCCAGACCTATTTGGATAAGATCTAACCTAACCTAGCTTATTTTCATCTCTATGGTCAGGACATAATTGCTCCATTTTTTATACTTACAATGTAAAATTATACTTCGATAAAAATTTCTGAAACAAATATCCGTTGACCCAAATAGTTTTAGAAGTGTGTCTACTATGGTAAGGTATTCTATGCTTCAATTTTGTCCTTAAAGTGTTGCAATAATATTGCCCTTAAAATACCTTAAAATATCTTTGGAGGGGAAATTTTAACATTGTTGTTAACTCTTAAAAAGTCTCGAGTGAATGTACTTATTTTCCATATTTTTAATATTGAAAATAATTAAAGATTAAGGTTGAAATTTGAAAGCAGGAAATAAGAGTCCAGAAAATGTTTAAAGGTTTGTTTGAGAAAGCGGTGAAAAAACACGTTTACGTAGGTTATGACAAAATTTTTCTCACAAACTTACTTCGTATACCGTAAATCACGTTAGAAAAGGATATTCTATCATTAATCCAAACAAACACTAACATGATTACTGAAAAAGTTGGAGAACTGAAAAATGTTAAAAATAAAGATAAAAAATTATTTAAGGACAAAATTATACCACAAAATACTTTTGTATACTGGATATATTTCATGGCGATTTTAGGTCACTGGGTAAATGTTAACCCTTCTTCATATTACGCTCCCGTGTATTGTGGTGTATTTTTAATTTTTATATGATTAAAAAATATAAACAGACATACAGTAGTAATTGTTATAGAACTAAAGTCGTGAATATAATTAATATAATTTTCTCCAGTCCGTATAATTAATATAATTTTCTTTATGTGTTAATAAAAAGAACAAAACTTAGGTAGATCTGTTTATGTTTGTTAGATCCAATTCTCCAATTAAATTTTATCCTATGAACTTTTCTTGTAAAAAAACTTACATTGATAAAAGTTTAAGATTCTATTGGATATTTGGATCATTATCGATAATAAAAATTATACATGGCAAGATACAATTGAAAGAATGGAACTAATTCTTGTCCAATACACAACATTAAATCATTCATCACAATTTAACAAAGTGAAATCACAAACATAAAATACAAAATTTATATGAGAAATGAATGATATCATTTTCCAAGATTTAGTGCAAAATATATAAAAGAAATATCCAGACTTTAAAGTGCTTAAATATTGTTTTACTTAAATTCAAATGTTTGCCATCAGGTTCTTGGGAGAATGTAAGTTTTATAGTGCGTTGTTATTCTCTTCAAAAACATATTTGATTGATCTATTCCATATATGAAAAATAATCCGATGCATATCTCTCGTACTTAGACTCTCTGACCCATAAAACACAAAAATACTCCCTAAAATCAATCTAGTTAGTTAGGATGGTATTTGTTATCCTCAAATTTTCATTTAGTGTGTTTTCGGCAGGCTTTGAAACCATGGTTTCAGAACCACTTTTCTCCAAATCGAGATAAAACTCCTTTCACATACTTATCTCGTAGATCGTAAAAACTATTTTCTAAAAGTTAATCTTAACATACTAGCCTCCATGGAATGATGTTTTGACATTTGTAGATGAAATTGTAAATATATAAATAATTTATAATCTTAGATGTTATTAAATTTGAATAACTAAAATCAATCCAACGCATATAATTATAACACACACTCTATCCCTATCTGATCCTAAATGTTAGTTATAGGGTTTTCTTTTATTCTAGATATAACATTTCAATTGAACTTTATCTCTTGAATTTATAAGTTTTTTTTTTTTTTTCAAACTATCCCTGTGGATGACATATATTAAAAGAATTTTGGTCTAGAAATAATTATAAATGCGAATGACTAAATAAGATATTTAAGAAAAATCAATACACATATTTTACGGATAGATAACTTAACTAATTTTTTTTAATATTTACATATTATTTCTCTAACTGTCTAACTCCTCAATTTAGAATAAAAATTATTTTTACTAAGGGGAGAAAAGTATTTTTTGACTAGGATACGACTTTTATCAAAATTTAAAGCATACTCGGATGATGTTATGAGAATTTTGTTAAAAAATTATTACTTGTAGTCTTTGATATGATATTAAGAGTTAGATAATTTATTTATGTATATTAATAAATTAGTTAAGTTAAGGGAGAATTGCTGAAAAATACTTGTACCAAACGTACAAGTGATCTTCCGTGTGTGCAAGCGATCTTCCGTTTTGTGCAAATCATCTTCCGTGTGTGTAAAAGTCTTCCGTATAAATGTGCAAGCAATCTTCCGTTATGTGCAAAACATCTTCCGTTATGTGCAATGGTAGCATTCAGCAATTAATTTGCCAGAAAGGTATTTATCAACAATTCTCCCTTAAGTTAATTATTTTATAATAAATGGATGTTGGTTTATTTAAAATACCATTTTTCATTGTGAGTATCCAAACTAAGCTAACGTCATGATATAAACTCTTTAAATATGTGTAATCAATAGATATATTTTGAAGCAAAACTTATAAATCTAAAAGATAAATTGGATTTAAATTTTATATTTATGACTAAAATAAACCCCTTGTCTAATTCAAAGATAACTAATGCAATGACATTACTCCATCTGATCCCAAATATATTACTTATAAGTGAATTTTGGTCCTAAATGTAAGATTATTTTTTATTTTATTTCTAATATTTATCATTTATCTCTAAATTAATTTATCAAACTTATAAACTGATATAATACAATGTAAAAACATTTTAAAGAGATCATATCATATATGATACAATGAAATAATCTATTTAGCCATCTTAAACCTTAATCTTCTCAAAGCAAATAAATAATTCTTATGAATAGGATAGAAGTGAGTAACATGCAATTTTTTTTTTTTTTTTTTGCCAACGAGTAACATGCAATTAATGTGGGGGCAAAAGGTCAAAAAAAACTGTTAAGATTTCATACACTACGATCATTTAAGTATATTTTATAAAAGACTATACTATTAATAAAAATTATTGCTCATCCGTTCCTTAATATAAAATATATTTAAGAAGTAAATTTGATCCTAAATAAAAGATATAGTTTTTATATTTTTTAATTTTTTTATAATTTATTCCTATTAATACTCTCCCTAGCAACAATCAAGAGTGTGTTCGGATACCACAAAAAAAGTGTTTTTTTCTCAAAACCATGATTTTGAGGAAAAAATACAAGAACACTCACATTTTCTAAAAAAGCTATTTTGACCCCAAACCATGGTTTGAGCATAAGCTATTCTTTTTGACTTTTTGCACTTTATGGACCCCACCCTCTCATTCTCATTGGTTCTTTTCTTGTCTGTGGGTCCCATGTCACACCATCTCTCATCTTTTTTTCCCCTGAATTTCAGTGTTTTTTCTGTCTTTTTTTGTTTTAGAATTTTAAAATTTTAATACTTCCTCTTATCCTTAATATAAGACATATTTCTCTAATTTAATTATATTAGAAAAATTAGTTAAGTTAATTAACATTACATATAAACAAATTTATTTCATTTTTGGTATTAATTATGAAATTTAATGTTAAATAATGGGTTAAGATACATCATTTTTAATGCCATTAGGGATTTTAATTGTTCATTTTTAATTGTTCATTGTTATTTTTCCATCTTCTAAAATTTATTTGTACTGGATGTCCCTCAGCTCAGGAAAAATTTGGCTATTAAATTTGGACCTTACCCCTTAAATAATATATAAAATATAATCTTATTCTTTACATGTAATTATCATAAAAGTTAATGTCCTTTTTAGTTATTTGATCATGAAAAAAGCTATTATGATAAAATCATCCAAACACTCTTATTTTTTCAAAATCACTTTTTTCCCATAATCTATTCTCCTCATAATTTATTCTCCATTTTTTCTCTAGAAGCTATTCTCCAAAAGCTAATAAGAACACACCCTAAAAATGAGAGAGAATGAAACATCAAGGAAGAATAATAGGGTGTTTTAAAAAATATATATCTTATTAATTAATTTAATCAAATTAAATAAATATATTTTAAATTAAAAAAAAGGTGAAGTAACATATTTTATAATAAGGACAAGGGACCAGCCTATTTCCCGTGGCAACAAAAAAATAGTGGCACCTTTCAAGATTCGTAAAAGGGCGAAAAGCAACTTTCAAGTTTCAAGGGACGAGTTTGTTCCAAAAACAAAAAAAAACAGTTTCAAGAGACAAAGAGACATACTCCAATATGGCAATATCTCATATCGTATCGCAATCATCAAGTAATGCTCGTCTATCACGTGATACAATCAAAGTGCGCATATCTCTTGAACTTGAGTGTCACAAAATGACGATGGCAGGCCTGGTAATATTCTTAAATATAAAGGGTCAAACATTCTGACACCCCCACTCCCACATAGCTTGTCGTTTCCCTCGGAATATATATCCGGTCCTAATTATAAGATAAAATTGATTTTTTTGGAGAAATTAAAAAAATTAATTAAATTATTTTAAAGTATTTATATTTTTATTTTTTTCTTCAAACTAATTATTTTAATTAATAAATTAATATATAATCTAAAGACACATAACATATGACATGATAAAATAATTTATTTAGATTCCTTAATTTTTCCAAAAAAAGTTAACTTTATCTTATAATTAGGACCGGAGGTAATATTTTTTAATACTGTCATCAAGTATCTGGTTCGGATCCATGCTACCACTCTCAACACAGATTTCTTATATGAGACTTAAACTCGAGATCCAAATAAATCTAACAAAACCTTAGACTACTATACTAACTCTATATTAGTATATGCAGGATCTATTTGTACTTTCTGTTCTTCATCTTTTTTCCTCCGTCCGATCTACTCCCTCTGGAGTTAAATATAAGATAAAATTGACTTTTTTGGAGAGATTAAGGAAGTTAATTAAATTACTTTAGAACATTTTTATTTTTTCTTAAAACTACATAGTTTGACTGATAAACTAATATATAATCTAAGTATACATAACATATGATATAATTAAATATTTATTTAGAATCCCTAATCTCTAAAAAAAATCAATTTTATCTTATATCTAGACCAGAGTAAGTATCACCATACCGACTTTTTTGACTAAATATATGAATCCAACCGCCAATTTAGGGGAAAAAAAGAAAAAAAGTTTAGCGAATTTGTATATATATTTTTTTAAAACAAAATAGGGACAATTTTTTTTTTTGTTGGTTACGTCATGAAACTCTTCATGTCTATCCACAGGTCATTCAAATCCTTGCAACTTGATCTAAACCTAAATAATTTAAGAGATGCAAAATTTATATACTTTATTAATATACTCGATTTTATTAAATTGAAGAAGGTGTTACAGCTAGTATACTGGCGGAAAAGGCGGTTACAAACTAATTTATGAATAAAATAACATGTTTGTACTACTTTGATAGAAAAGATCATAATATAAGTTAAGTATCTAAGTTTTTTCGCCTAAAAATAAAATCATCAAATACACCTTTTATGCTCTTTTTCATTTTTTTAAATAATAAGATATGTAATTAATTTGCAAGTATACAAAATCTATTTTTTCAGGACAAAAAAAAATCTATTTTTTATACTCAAGCAAAGTTTCTTCTTTACAATTTGAATTGGCCATGTGTCATATTTTTATAGAGTATTGTAAAAAAGGAAAATATTTAGGTCAAGTGTCAAGTTCTCCAATCACATACGACCATATGTTATATTTTTAAATTATTATCATATAGCAATAAACCAATATAAAAAGAATAAGACACGTGATCATGTGTGATTGAAGAACTTAATATAATTGATATAAGGAACTTGATATAAGAATGATATTTCTAAAAAATATTTTTTAAGATAAGAGTAATTATGTATTCTTTAAAGTTCGTAGCATCCTTTGATTTAAAAAAGGTAGCAGAATCGAGTAAAAAGTAATCTTAATTAATGATTCCAAGCAGAAAATCTTAATTAATGAAAGAAAAAAGTTTTTAATCGAAAGACAACTTTTTTTTGGGTAAATAACTAAATACTATAGGGAAGATATTTTGGATCTTACTTTTTTTTTTTGACCGGACGATCTTACATATTTAATAGAGGATAAATTGAGTAATCATTATTAAATTTTTTATTGAAGATCTAATCAAATAACAGAGTAACCATCGTGAATCTGTCCCGAGTTTTACTACAAGAGTAAGGACAGCTGTGAGCTCGAGATTCCGGGTCGACTCATCTAGACAAATTGAAGCCCGCTTCGTGGGCCCCACAAATAACTGCACGTATAATATATGTCATTCGAATTATCCAATAGCTTATCAGAACCAGCGAACCTTTCAATGATAAGTACCTTCGTTTATCACCCGCAAATCCGCTGCATCCTATGTAAAAAACACCTATCTGCAAGTTCAAGTGTCCTGTATATATTTCTAGAGAGAGGGAGAGTTTTTCTGAGGAGCGAAAAAGAGAGTATAATAGTCCATTTCTGGAGAGAGAACCCGCTCTGTTCTGGTGATTTCTGGCTTTGAAGGTGAGAGACCTGAGAACTTCCTCAAGAACCAAACCACTCTGATTTTCGAATCTGTTGCTTTAGGGTCCACAGGCTTTTCCATGCGATTTAATTTTGTTTTCGCCATTCTTTTCTCTCTCTCTGAAGCTTTTTCCTCTCTTGCATCATGGATTCCTATATAGATTAAAGCCACTTTCTTGTCCTCTTTCATCGTCTGAGACAGAGTCAACTGGTTTTTCACTTTTCCTTCGTTTTTCGATTTTTAGATAAATTTTTAGTTCTGTTAGTTTTCTTTCTTAAATGCTATGCTGGGTCTAGTTAATGATTTCATTGATGTTTTGGATTTGGATTGTTAATTATTTCATCTGATTTGTAAGGTTGCTTAATTGCTCTTACTTATATTTTCATGTGGGTTTTGCAGATCTAGTTTGCTATTGCTCATCCTTGTATCTTTATTTCTAATCGAAGCTGAGGCGGCTACGATGTCGTCTCTCAGTAGAGAATTGGTGTTCTTGATTTTACAGTTTCTGGAAGAGGAAAAGTTCAAAGAGACTGTTCACAAGTGGGGCTTATGCCATTTAAGTTTGTAATGTTTTATTTAGGATTATTTTTCATATTTATTTTTTTAACCACATTTATCACTTTTTTGATCGTTCTTGTAATGATAGGCTTGAACAAGAGTCTGGGTTTTTCTTTAACATGAAATATTTTGAGGATGAAGTGCACAATGGCAATTGGGATGAGGTGGAAAGATATCTTTCTGGTTTTACAAAAGTTGATGATAATCGGTACTCAATGAAGATATTTTTTGAGATCAGGAAGCAGAAATACCTTGAAGCATTAGATAAGTAAGCTTACAAGTCCACTTTAGACCTGGTTGGCACTTAATGTTCGAAAATTAGACCCTAATTTTGAACTGTTTAAATTTTTATAGGCATGACAGGTCCAAGGCTGTAGAAATATTAGTGAAGGACCTAAAAGTTTTTTCCACATTCAATGAAGACCTATTCAAGGAAATCACACAGCTCTTGACATTGGAGAATTTCAGGTATATATATACCCATATGTACTTTGTTCCAGTCTTACTGTAAAACCTCTGTAGACACAGACAATGAATTTATCATACTACAGGGAAAATGAGCAATTGTCAAAGTATGGCGACACAAAGTCTGCAAGGGCAATCATGTTGATTGAACTTAAAAAGCTGATTGAAGCAAATCCCTTATTCCGTGACAAATTGCAGTTTCCCAACCTTAAAAACTCAAGATTACGAACTCTCATCAATCAAAGGTAAATTACTCAAAAAATACAAAAATCCAACGTACTATTATAACGCTCAATTTAAAAATTGTGCTATGTATATAAATGCAATATGTTGTCCAGCCATTGAACTCTTATTTAAATATAATCTACTTCCTGTACAATGTAATATAGTATTTGGTTGAGAAGTGTGTTCTTCAATTCAGCTGGGCAGTGTATAAGTTGGTGAGAAAGTGGAGCAACTGTTTATGCTTTTGCATAGCATATCTTTTTCTAAGTCCTTTCTAACTTTCTAATCTTTTATAATTACCAGCTTGAATTGGCAGCATCAGCTCTGTAAGAATCCACGGCCAAATCCAGATATTAAAACTCTCTTTGTGGATCACTCATGTGGACAACCAAATGGTGCACGGGCTCCATCACCGGCTAGTACTCCACTACTTGGATCCTTACCAAAGGCTGGAGGTTTTCCTCCTCTAGGTGCACATGGGGTAGGCTACTAACCCATTACCTACATTCTTTTGGTTTTATAGGCATTGTGTAGTTCTTGTTGGTTTTCATTGTGATCTTTACTTTGGTACTGATCATTTTGTTGGGTTAATTGGTGTATAGCCATTTCAACCTACCACAGCACCTGTACCGACACCCCTGGCAGGATGGATGTCAAATCCTACCACTGTAGCTCATCCTGCAGTTTCTGGAGGAGGGGCTATAGGTCTTGGCGCACCTTCAATCTCTGGTAAATGCATTGTTTTGCTTTCTTTTATCTCCTAGTGTAAATTTGTTGTGGCGCTTGATTATTGAATGCTATATTTAGTTTGACCTGTGAACCTGAACATGACTCATTGTCCTTTTAAAGCAGCTCTGAAGCACCCTAGGACCCCTCCAACTAACCCATCTGTTGACTACCCATCTGGAGATTCTGACCACGTATCTAAGAGACCAAGGCCAATGGGAATGCCAGATGAGGTGATTTAGTATCTGTTATTTACGCCTTTGTCTTATAATACTAGGCTTTCATTACTGGATAGATCTCTGTCCTCTTGCCTAAGAGGTGCCAAAATCATATGAATCTCATTTCTGTTTAGGAAATATTCACTTATTTCCTTGAGACCAGAAAATGACTGAAATAATCTCAAGACTCGAGTAATATTACTTTTTATTAATTTCTTTTTTTGTTGAAAAACTCAATGTACTACTTTATTTTTCATCAAAATCATTAGTTTAACTTATTGTAATAATTTGATGTATCATTGCTTATGTTTCTTAATGTAGATTTAAAACAAATATTATTGTTGAAATTAAATTATTAAATTTAAAGTACTTATTACTTCATGTTAAGATATAATATTTGGATATTTCCTTTTTTATTAATATATTTTCTGATGATTTTATTAAATGCTTATAGAATCTTGTAGTTTAATAAGAATAGAATTTGCTGTATTTTATATTAGTCCATTATAATTTAACATGTGTTACATTGTATAGTGGTGATCAGGGTTTATTGGTCAGTGTAGATCTATTTGCATTTTATTTTTTGTTACAAGAATATAATGCATATTTTTAGATTTCATCGGAGAGGATTTTACGTTTTTAAAACATACAGGAGAACCGTGTGTTATAATTTAAGTATCTCTACAAGATTGATTTGCATTTGTTTTTCTGTCAGTTATAAGAAAGTTCTGACGCCTCATTTATACTATCAATGTTCAATCATTTTGTGCAGGTGAATCTACCTGTTAATGTGTTGCCAGCTGCATTACCAGGTCATGGGCATGGCCAATCTTTCAATGCACCCGATGACTTACCAAAGACTGTTACACGAACTCTCAATCAGGGTTCATCTCCAATGAGCATGGACTTTCATCCAGCTCAACAGAGTTTACTTCTTGGTCTGCTTCTATTCTTAGGCCTATAGATAGTTTCATCAACATTCTTGATAGTTCCATGTATTCACTGCTCAAATTGGCAATTGATTATAAATTTTTTTATGTATGCAATGTCAGTTGGTACCAACGTGGGGGACATTTCTTTGTGGGAAGTGGGCTCTCGAGAGAGATTGGTCTCAAAGAACTTTAAAGTTTGGGATCTGAGTGCCTGTTCCATGCCACTTCAGGTTCTCTCTTCGTGTCATTGATATCCTTGATTTATGAATGCGCCAAACTCCTAGATCAGTAATATTGCAATTACGGAATTGAAAACTAATCATGATTAAAATCAGGCTGCTCTGGTCAAAGATCCCAGTGTTTCCGTCAATCGTGTGATTTGGAGTCCTGATGGTGCTTTATTTGGTAAGCTGAGAGTATTTGGACATTTCAATGTTGGCTTTAATTATGCAACTAATATGCACTTTCAAAAATCAACCAGATCCATTGTTAATGTTTCTGTTTATTTAATTAACAGGAGTTGCTTACTCGAGGCATATTGTTCAGATATGCTCATACCATGGTGGGGATGATGTGCGCCAACACCTGGAGGTATACTGTGGAGAAAGTTTTCCCTCAGCTGTCTTTCTTTTTTATTGATGCCCATTTGTTTTGTGATTATTCAATTGTGAGCCTCTTATGTAGATTGATGCTCATGTCGGTGGAGTGAATGATCTTGCATTTTCACACCCAAATAAGCAATTGTGTGTCATAACTTGTGGTGACGATAAGACCATTAAGGTAAGCTTGTGTTTGTCCAAACTGAGTTTGGTTTTCCTAGGTGGATAAATTTTTATAACTGTGCCTTTGAATTTAAGGTTTGGGATGCTGCTACTGGTACAAAACAGTTTACTTTTGAAGGTCACGAGGCTCCAGTCTATTCTGTTTGCCCTCATTACAAAGAAAACATTCAGGTTGAAAATCAACTTCGGAATTTTTGCTGAGCATTTTGGTGGAGCTAATATGATTCATCTAGTTATCCCATTTTTCCCAGTTGCCTTACTTTTCTGATGCTATATGCTTTGTTGGTGTAGTTTATATTTTCAACAGCATTAGATGGAAAAATAAAAGCATGGTTATATGACAATTTGGGTTCACGTGTTGATTATGATGCTCCTGGCCGTTGGTGCACAACCATGGCTTACAGTGCTGATGGTACAAGGTTTAGATCCTCAACCATAGCTACTTGTCTTGTGCTGTTTTTTTTGCTTTATGGTTAAATCATAGTGTCAGTTTCATTACTCGGGTAAAAAGTGCTTCTGGTTAATGTATTTTCTAGGCTCTTTTCATGTGGGACAAGCAAAGATGGGGAATCCTCAATTGTTGAATGGAATGAAAGTGAAGGAGCTGTCAAAAGGACATATCAAGGATTTCGTAAAAGATCAATGGGTGTTGTTCAATTTGATACAACCAAAAATCGATTTTTGGCTGCTGGTGACGATTTCTCCGTTAAATTCTGGGATATGGACAACGTTCAACTTTTGACAACTATTGATGCCGATGGAGGTCTACCTGTAGGTTCCTTCTGTTTTTGCAAGTTGGAAAATTGCCCTCTGGAAATAGTAGCAAATTAAATAGTTGTTGCCTTCTTGATTTCTAGGCAAGCCCACGGATCCGTTTCAACAAGGACGGAACCCTGTTAGCTGTTTCTGCAAATGAGAATGGAATTAAAATTTTAGCCAATGCAGATGGAATAAGATATTTACGAACATTAGAGAATTCTGCATACGAGGCATCAAGAACATCTGAAGCCATAAAGGTAAAGTTGTAGATGTCAAGGTTTCCTTCTTTTCGTATCGAACCTAGATTAACATACAATGTTCTGTGGCAGCCCACATTAAATCCAATTTCAGCTGCTGCTGCTGCAAGTAGTGCTGCACTTGCAGAGAGGGGCTCATCCGTAGTAGCTATTGCAGGAATGGTCCGTCAATCTTGTTCTCATATTAATGCTAAGATGCAACTCTAGTTTCTTTGTTTTTTTTTTTTTGGCTCATTAATACATTTTTTCTACACCTTTCCCAATTATCCTTTTAATTTTATCATATAGTTGTTATTAATAACTACAAGTAAATCTTATTTCACCAGAATGGGGATGCTAGGAACATGGGTGATGTTAAACCTAGAATAGCCGAAGAATCCAATGACAAGTCAAAGATATGGAAGCTCACTGAAATCAGTGAACCATCTCAATGTAGATCCTTGAAGCTGCCTGAGAATCTGAGAGTAATCAAGGTATTTTAAGTGCTCAGTATTTGTGTTCAGTATTTGATCTTCAAAATTTTAATCGAATCAGTTAACTTTCATAATAGCATTTCAAGTATCCATCTTACAAACAAACATAAAAAAAATCTTATCCCGCCTTAAAAATGCTAGCCTGTCAAATAGAAATTTTTAAAGGGAACAAAACTCCATTATGATTTGAATTGCTGCTTATGACAGCATATAGTTTGGCATCATTGCATGAAAAATGAAACTAAAAAATATCAGATTACATGCTGCCTTTCCTGTTTAGTTTTGTTCTTATTTGTAACACACACACACATATTCGTTTATGCTAACTTAACCGATTGTATACAGTATCATTCTTTCCTTGAATTTCATCCTTATAAAGTTTCTTAGCTCTCTTCAAAAATCATTGTTCTGATTCTCTTGCTCCTACAGATATCAAGGTTGATATATACAAATTCAGGTAATGCAATACTGGCATTATCATCTGATGCAATTCATCTGCTCTGGAAATGGCAGCGAAGTGACCGAAACTCTTCAGGCAAGGTGAGAATGTGTGAAGGTACTTTTGTCAGAATTTCCTTAACTCAAAATTCAGAATAACAGTGACATTGTTTCTGCATTTTGGGTCCTTCATCCTGCAGGCTACTGCCAGTGTCTCACCACACTTGTGGCAACCATCAAGTGGCATCCTGATGACCAATGACATTTCTGACAGCAATCCTGAGGATGCTGTACCTTGCTTTGCTCTCTCCAAAAATGATTCTTATGTGATGTCAGCATCCGGAGGGAAGATTTCACTGTTCAATATGATGACTTTTAAGGTGACTTATGGCCCCTATTTGCTTATGAATTTTATTTGTGATGCAATTAACCAACCTTAATCATGGCCATGCAGACAATGACAACTTTCATGCCTCCACCACCCGCAGCAACCTTTCTTGCTTTCCACCCTCAGGATAACAATGTTATAGCTATTGGGATGGATGATTCCACCATTCAGATATACAACGTCCGCGTGGATGAGGTAGCAATGCTGTCTGTTAAGAGTTTTCTTTCTCATTTATGATTTAAGATATAAGATATTTAAGGTTTACACTGAGTTCTTTGTGCAGGTTAAAAGTAAACTGAAAGGTCACACCAAAAGAATAACCGGCCTTGCTTTCTCTCATGCTCTGAATGTGTTAGTTTCATCCGGGGCAGATGCTCAGGTTATTGTTATTTTTGTTTTTTGTTGATCTTTCTTCAGAATCGTGCTTTTCTATGACTAAATTGGTATCTGCTATGTTCACACATTTCGCTGGAACTTCTATTGCTTTGTCTTTAACTGAGCTTTCACGAAGCATTCATCTCTTTTCACCAACCCAAGAATTCTGCACTCACAAGTTCTTATTGATTGTTCAGCTTTGTGTGTGG
Source organism: Inga laurina (assembly GCA_963855925.1). Classification (NCBI taxonomy): domain Eukaryota; kingdom Viridiplantae; phylum Streptophyta; class Magnoliopsida; order Fabales; family Fabaceae; genus Inga; species Inga laurina. The sequence continues at coordinate 52,834,914 of OY979705.1, forward strand.
AATACTGATGGATGGGAAAAGCAGAGGAGTAAATTCTTGCAGATTCCTGCTGGGAGGACTCCAACGGCACAGGCAGAAACCCGTGTACAGTTCCACCAGGATCAGATGCGCTTCTTGGTTGTACATGAAACTCAGCTTGCCATATATGAAACAACAAAACTAGAATGTCTAAAGCAGGTAAGCTTAATAAGTCCAATGTGTTGTGTTTGTTTGATCTTTTCCTATCCCTTTATCTGATTTGAAGAGCTTGAACTGCAGTGGTTTCCACGAGATTCTACTGCACCTATATCAGCGGCAACTTTCTCATGTGATAGCCAGCTGATATATGCCAGCTTTTTAGATGCAACAGTTTATGTCTTCAGTGCATCAAACCTCAGATTATGTTGTCGTATCAATCCTTCTTCTTATCTTTCTGCCGGTGTCAGGTAATGCAATCTCTTACCAGTCAGTTTTTCTCACTAGGCATGATCCCTGTGAATTTAGTCAACAAGCTGAATGCCCCAGTTGATGGAAATCCTATGAAGAACTACTTTAGGCGGAGGGGAGGGAATTATACTATGTCATTAATGTCATGATTAAGAACTAATATTTACTAACTTTTTTCTTTACATCAAAGAACATTAGTTATCAGCTTAATTATTTTACTTGAAAAAATCTAAATTTCTCTTTTGTTTTGAAACTATTAGGAGTCATTTCGTGGGTTCCGTTTGGAGCCCACAGCGGGTTTAGTATTAGAGTTAACTCCGCTTTAATCCGATTATATAGTTTTTGGATACAAGTTTCTTTCTCCCCCATTATTTCTTCTGCATCTCTCTCCTCTCTACATCCTTGCAACTGTCACTACTTTGCCATTGCTATATTTGTGTCAAAACACAACTACTTGTGTTTTTATAAAGTTTGTTCTATAATTACAACTTTGTGTTTTTTTTTCCAACTATCCCTGGTTCATATGCTGCAGTTCCAAAGCACATCCACTTGTGGTTGCGGCACATCCACAAGAACCAAATCAGTTTGCTTTGGGATTGTCAGACGGCGGAGTTCATGTGTTTGAACCCCTTGAGTCTGAAGGCAAGTGGGGTGTGCCTCCTCCTATTGAGAATGGATCAGCAAGTAATGTGGTAGCTACTTCAGCAGGAGTTTCTTCAGATCAAGCCCAGAGATAGTCTGTGTGAGCCAAAGACAAGTTTCTTTTACATACGTGGCGTGCTGGCTATTTCCAAGAACTAGGCATATACACCTGTGTTTTATGCAGAGACTAATCCAAACACTCTGAAAGATCCACTGCATTTTCTGGGCTGTTCATAATCACATTATCATGCATTTCAAGCTGAATCACACTGCAGATTGGGTAAATTCTTTTGGCTTTTGGCTAATCTTCAAGCTCTCAAATTCTTTGCCTCATGCAGTCTGCAAGTAACTTGCTAAGTTATTCTCCTCTTATGCCTTCTAGTCTTATTGTCATTTATGAATATAGATGAGTATTTGTATTGTGCAGTTTTTAATTTTCTGACATGTAATGTCCCCAAGAATGAGTGACAAAGATGTGGATTTTGACAAATTTGGTATAGGATTTGTCTAGGTCAGCAGGTCATTTGCTTTAGGAGACTCAAATAGCATAGTTTCTCTAAACTTCATTGGTGTATTTACCTGTTACGTCTCAATGTAAAATACTGATTACTGGTGCTATTTAATCTTATTTCTATTATGTTATTATAAACTAATTGTTGTGAACGTGAAGGGCAATTCTTTCGCATTGCATGAGACTACTCAAGCGGAGGAATGCCCACAACAAAAGATGCAGATTCAAGAGGCTAAAACATGTTTCTGGAGCCTAAAACTATTGAAGATCCGAAATAAAAATATACACTTAGAACGGGCAAGTTGAGCCACACCAGTCTTGCGTATTTAGGCCTAAATGCATGTTCTAACTTGCCATGGCAAGTCATGAGCCCGAATAGTGATTTGAAGCATCTTAATGGATTCGAAGAAGGTTTGCTAGGAGCTTCAGGAAGTATTACTTGAAGGCCAGTTTAACCCCAGATTGTTTAAGTCAGTTTTTTCAATTTATATCATTATTTAATGAGTTTTGTTTTTTTTAATAGGGCTAAATGCCAAGAGTTTCGATAAAGAGAACTATTCAGTTTCTTTGTGAGTATGTTTTACTTGTTCTTTGGTGTTCTGGAGTGAATACCTTGTGGCTATTCGTAATAGGTGTTTTGGATAGAATACCTCGTGGTATTATTCTGAGATACGGTTGGATTTCCTTGAGTGATTCCAGAGTTCCCTTCTGCATCATTTGGTATCACTTAAGGAAACCCAACGATATTTCGTAATAACGCCTCAAGGTATTCTATCTAGAACACATTATCAAATAGCCACAAGGTATTCAATTTAGAACACCGAAGAACACGTAATTCTCGCTCACAAAAGGAAAAAAAAACTATATAGTCCTCTTTATTAGACTCTTGACATTTAGCCTTATTGAAAAACAAAAAATCATCAAATAAATCAAAAAAACTTACTCAAATAGACTAGGGTTGAACTGGTATTCAAGTATGGCTTTTTGAAACCCTTAGCAAATCTTATTCGAATCTATTAAGATGCTTCGAATCACTATTCATGTTTATGAATTGCCTTGACAAGTTAGAACATACATTTGGGCCTAAATATGCAACCCTCAAAATGTATATTTTTGTTTTGGGCCTTCAATAAGGTGTTTTGGGCTCCAGAAACATGTTTTAACCTCTTGAATTTGCATATTTTGTTTTAGAGTGTGTTCGGATAGGCATTGAAAAGCGATTATTTACCCAAAACTAAGGTTTTGGAAAAAATTCACCGAACATCCCGAAAAAACGCACAATCCCGTTTTCTGACCAAAACCATGGTTTCAGCCTGAAACCATGGTTTTGTCCATAAGCTGATCTCTTTGGCTTTTCATGCTATGTGGGCCCCACATCCTATTTCTTATTGGTCCTTTTTCATTGTGGGTCCCACACCACAGACACTCTCTCTTCTGTTTTGTTTTCAAAAAAATTTCACAATTTTTCTCATCTCGTCTGTCACTTTATTTTTTTTAAAAGATTTTAAAATTTTAATACTCCCTCTTATCTTTAATATAAGATCTATTTATTTAATTTAATTATATTAGAAAAATTAGTTAAGTTAATTAACATTACATATAGACAAATTTATTTTATTTTTGGTATTAATTATGAAATTTAATGTTAAATAATGGATTAAGGTGCATCATTTTTAATGCCGTTAGGGGTTTTAATTGTTCATTTTTAATTGTTCATTGTTATTTGTTCATCTTCTAAAATTTATTTGTACCAGATGCCCCTCAGGAAAAACTTGGCTGTTAAATTTGGACTTTAACCCTTAAATAATACATAAAATATAATCTTATTCTTTACATGTAATTATCATAAAAGTTAATGTCCTTTTTAGTCATTTGACCATGAAAAAAGCTATTCTGCTAAAATCATCCAAACACTCTCATTTTATCAAAATCACTTTTTTCTTATAATCTATTCTCCTCATAATCTATTCTTCAAAAGCTATTCTCCATTTTTTCTCCTGAAGCTATTCTCCAAAAGTTAATAAGAACACACCCTTAAGCATTTCTCCACTTGAGTAGTTTCATGCGATATGATAGAATTTCCCTTTAGGTTCACATCATCAATAAAGTAAAAAGGAAGTTTTTTTTGGTATTGCTATAAGACTAGCATAATACTATATGGTAGTGAATGTTGAGCTTTAAATGGACATAAGAACATATAGTAAGGATAGTTAAGATGAGGATGTTGAGGTGAATGTTCGATCATACAAGAAAAAAATAAGATTCGTAATAAATATATATGAGGAAGAGTTGGAGTGACATCTATTAAAGAAAAAATAATAGAAAATCTTCTGAAGTGATTTGGATACATACAAAGGTTTCTGAAGGCACCAATGAGAAAAGTATATCAAATCATATGAAGTCCTCTAAAATGTGAAAGAGAAGATCAAAAGGAGTTCTCAACAAAGTTATTGAATGGGACGTATTGTTTGATAATTTATCCGTCATGGTGAATAACAATCTATGTAGGTTTTCACACTTATGGGATCAGGCATGCTGTTTACTAATAATACCCCTAATACCAGCGAGGTAGAGGTACAAAAATACTACCATGTGCCTTCTGTGTGGTCAGTAACCAACGAATACTCCATGACTTGCTACTGCTCAAGACTATCTGATGTGGGGACTTGGACGTAAGTTTTCAAACTAGTGGGCTTTATGAATCGAAGTGCCGCTGACTTCAGTACTATACTACTTCCATCTTCTCAAGGCACGAAAGCTGTGCTTACCGCTAATATGAAGAACTTAAAAGAGGATATTGAATTTTAAAATATTTCAAATTTCAAATATTAAATTGCAAAGAAAGAAAAATTGAACCAAATCAGACTTTATTGATTATGTGGATGATACAGGGGGAGTTTGGTATAGCTAATTTTTTGGGCAATAAGTGTTTATTACGTAAGTCAAGATAAAACTCCTCACACATACTTACCTCGTATATCATAAATTACGATTTATAAGCATTTATAAGTAAAAAATAAGCTATCTCAAATGAGCATACATGTGGATCAATCACAAAGTAGCTAGCACTATTAAGGCCTGTTTGGTTTGAACGGAGGGGATGGATGGAAAGGGTAGGGGTTTATCTTATTTGGTTTGGTTAAAGGGAATGAGAGGTGAATGATTTTTAATGATCCATTATTTGGTTCAATAGAGGAAAGGGAGGGATGATAATAAGTAATATACCTTTCTATCCTTATATGTTGGATTATATGAATTAATTTACACCTTAATTCAAATTATATAATTTAATGAAAATTTAGTCTTATCATGTTAATATGCGTGTAACATTTGTCCAAAAAAAAAAAAACATATAAAAATTAGTATAGGGATTTTTTATTTTTTGAAATTTAAATTAATTTAAAAAAAAAAATAAAAAAAATTCTTTGTTCACTTCAGGCAAGATCTTCTCCTTCAACTTTAATATATTTTATAATTATAATAAATAAAATAATATATTTAAAAGAATAAAATGCGAATAGATTAATCCACAGAAATAGAGCTTTGGCACAAAAAAAATTCAAAAGAAAAACACCACTGTTCGACTCTAGGAAAGATTGAGCTCTAGGAAAGATGAATCTTTATTCACTTCAGGCAAGATCTTCTCCTTCGTCTCTTCTCTTCTTCCACCACCATTGTTCTCTTCTCTCTCCTACCATCACCTCCTCCTCCAACTCTATCACCACCTTGTCGCAGGTGACTTCCTCCGACAAATAGACTCACCATCTACTCAAAGTTCTCGCTGGGTACGCTATCAAAAATACAAGGAGGAAGATAAAAGGCAAGACCCATCAATTGGAGATACCATAGATGCATGAGGATAAATTAGTCAGAAAAGTTTGGCTCCCCTCCAAAAAAAACCCCGATTTGGAGGGGAGCAAAATGAGGGGGTTGGAGGGGAAGGGGGGCTGGGGGGCAGATTTTTGCTCCTCTCCCCTCTAAAATTTCAAACTAAATGAGGGGAGGAGATAATTTTTCCTCTCCTTTTATTCCCTCCCCTCCAACCAAACAGGCCCTTAAAATATATATTGATATAAGCACTTTTTGAAAAGCTCTACTTTTTCAATTTTAATATACAAGTTATATTTTCATAATTTTATAAAAGTTCGATCCTTAACTAGTTAGTTTTTTCCCCCCCTGTGGGTGTGCATTAGATAAAGTCATAAAACTGCCTTATATTTAAAATTGGTGGGGGTACAAATTTGATTGTTTCAAAAGCTATAGAATTTATCATGTATAGTGGTTCCCTACCCTCAATATGTAGCATGAAGAAGTTAACTAGAAGGTTGTGTAGATGGGGAACACAAGTTGGCTCAATTGACACAATGGAACTGACGTAATAAGGATGTCAAAGAGCTCAATAAAAATAAATAACAATTCAAAACAATCTAGACATGTTTCAACAATATTAGCAAATCAATCCCACCCCCTAGTATCGTCCAAGAACACCTTGACCATTGTCTTCGGTGTTGTCAGCATTCAACAATCTCATGCTATAACAATTTTAGGGTTTTTCCCCTCCAAATACAAAGCATGCCATTAGCCCAAAAAGGGATCACAAGGTCAAGAGTCTATGTTGGTAACCGTGATACAAATCATAACGAAGAGCGGCCTACATTTAGTGTCCAATAGTACCTTAAACAGAATTACCTATAATAGGAGAATATCTATGCTTAACAAAAAACAAAAAATCATAATGAAGATAATTTCCCAATTATGAGAAGGCTTAGCCAGAAGAAGATTATCTGCATCTATGGCCAGCATATTTGTTATTCCATTTGATCCTAAATATAAGAAATAGTTAGAAAATTTATTTTAGTCCTAAATATAATACCTAAATCCACTAACTTTTTTTTTTTTTTTTTCAAACTATCTCAATTGAGTGCATATAATACACCTTCCAGTCCTTTTAAGATCATTTTGACAGAATTTTTAAGAAATAAATTAAAATAAGTTATAAGTAATAAATATGTAAGAAATAAACTTCTTTATAAAACCCCAATTTTTGAATTGGCTTGGTCCTGATTTTTTTAAAACATGTCCTTATTTATAAAGGAACAAAAGATAAATAGTGGTGAAAACAAGAATGAAAGAGAATGTATAGGAAAAAGATAGAAATAGAATAAAATTAATTAGGAGTGAAGATGATAAAAATGCATTCAATATTCAAACAAACTCAAACTGAATCTTACAAAAAGATTAAACAAATTCAAAAATTGGGATTTTATAAAAAGGACATAAAGAGGTAAAAAAGCTTCCATGAAGAGGTAGTTTTAAAGCAAATGATGATTAAAGATGATATTTTAAGAAATTAACACACATTTTTTTTATTACAAAAACTAACTTAGCTAATTTTTTTAAGGAAAAATTAATATTTTAATTTCTATAATTTTAACTTAATTATAAGTTAACCTCTAAAATATTATTTGGTGCAACTCAATCCTTTTACTTTTGATTTTGACACAGTGAGTTATAACTGTCTTTAAGCTTTCCACCGTTTAGAAGTCATCACTGAGTCATCTTATATGTCCAGAAATATCATTAAAAATTGATTAAGTGGCCTCCAACTCAGCTTTGAAATAAAAAAAAACAAAGACAAGCACCGTGCCATCTCACGCCGAGTCAGATCTTCCCGTTCTTCCTCTTCCTCTTCGCTTTCGTTCTGGTCGTCTTTCTCCAGCACGTTGTGGGTGTTTAGGCTCTGGCTTGAATTCTGCAAACAGGCACAGAGGCAGAGACACGATTGGAGCAGGAGGGTTGGAGTAATTTCACAGAGTTGCTCGACTTATCGTCGATTTGGAAACCCTCGGCCTTTTCGCAGAATGTGGGTTGGCTTTCGTGATGCCTGCCATTGAAACATCGAAGCAAGAGGCCATGAAATTGCAGATCCTAGTCTGCTATATCAGATGAAGCAGCAGCAGGAAATGAATTTAAAAAAGGAAAAATTGCGTATACAAGAAAGATGCGATAATTGATTGAGTTCGAACGGTAGAGATATTGTTGCATTATACAAGGGATTCACAGTAAAGTTGAACAGAACGAAGGCGAAGAGGCCATGAAGAGGGAAGAACAAGACGATCTGACAGTGAAGGGTGACGGTAACTCGGCGAGACGGCACCGTGCTTATCTTTGTTTTTTTCTTATTTCAAAGCTGAGTTGGAAACCACATGGTCAATTTTTAATTATATGTTTTGACATGTAAGATGACTTTGTGATGACTTATAAATGATGAAAAGCTTAGGGATCAAGTTATAAGTGAGTGACTGAGTTGCATTGAATCATACTTTAGGGATTGAGTTATAATTAAAGAGAAATATTTAGGTACTCCCATTGTACCAGCTTATAAAAACTCTATCCAATAAAGTTGCTCCAACTTAGATGTTTTTAATCTCACATGTTAGGCTTGTTTTAGTATTCTAAAAATTAAAAAGGCCTGGGCTGTGTAAAATTCCTCTGCTGCCCCCTCTTCCATCTTTCCCAAACTCTCTTTCTATCACATGGATGGCCTTTCTTCAAGAACCGCCTCCAGCCTCACATCCGACAGTCCGGCCCCACCGCCCTTGCCTCACCTTGTATTGTCCTGCTTTACAGCAAGCATATCTCTATTAACTTCACTCTGTTTTGAGATTTTTATATAAACTCATTCTTTCTCTCTAGCTTTAATCTGAGAAAGAGAAGCAATCGTAAATAAAGCATTCCCCCATGCTTTCTCTCTCTTGAACTGCCATTTTCAAACTGGTACTCTTTCTCTAACTACTTACCCTATTTCTAGCTATATATATATATATATATTCTTGTAGATCTATGTGTTGTGGATTTGAGATCCGGCTTTGGGATCCTTAGAGGTAGAAGAAGATTTTGGATGTGAGAGTGAGTGGTGACGGTGTTGGTTAGAACAGCTATAGAGGATATTTCCGATGATGGAGGAGGGGTGGCGCTGGGATAGGTTGAGGGTGGAGATTGGAGAAGGTGATTCCAGAAGTGCTGGCGCCATTGAGGGGAGAGCGGGTGTGTGAATTTGAGAAAGAGGGAAGAGAGGGGGCATCAATGGAACTTTGGTGAACCCTGTAAGTTTTTAAGTTTTAAAGCAATAAAACAAAGATGACATGTGAGATTAAAATTATCCGATTTGGAACATTATCATTGGCAAGAGCATATGTGAGCTGGTACATTAGAAGTACCTAAGTATTTCTCTATAGGGTTAAGGTGCTAAAATGACCATCAATTTTTGTGAAAAGTGCATATGTAACCAGGAGCTATTTTTTGGCCCAAAAGTAACCACAAACAACATAAAAGGGAGCAAAAGAAAGTGACGGCGTTAAACTGAGAAAACGTCCGATTTCCCCCCCTAAATTGGTGACTAGGATGATGATGTTGATGCTGGGCTGTGCAGTTGATGTATGTGTGGCATATGAAACAGCTAGTGTAATATCAAAAATGGGAGAAGTCGATGCTAAAAAGGGGCAAACCTTAATTGCACAAATCATAGTGCGGAGTGCGGATTGGAGAGGAAATATGAGAGGGACCATGATCAAATGAGAACAAGATTCCATTGTGCGAGTGTGCAACAAAGAAGTCGGAGATTAGCGGCGACAACAAGGATTCAATTTGAGCAAAGTCGAAGATGGGCGGCGACAAGAAGGATTCGATTTTAAAGTACCATCTGGTGTGATTAAGGGAGACAGCGAAAAAGCGAGATTCCTGTTAGAGCCAAGTCGCGACTAGAAGGAAAATAAGGTAAGCTTCGTCTGGGACCTAAGAACAGTTTTTATATTGTACGCATAGGTTGTGTTATTGTTCTTGTAGAATTCATGGCATTAGATGCCGAAGGTAGTATACCTGAAACTGAGATTGAGAAAGAAAGTGGGGTGGGTGCATAAGATGTAATCGAGGAAGCTGAAGGGCTAAATGTGTTTGATGAGATAGATGTAGATGAAACTGATGACATTGAGTATCTGGGTATTGAAGGTGTTGATTTCAATTGGGTTCCTGAATGACATACATATGATGGAAGAAGTGATAGCGGTGATGATGATGATGATAATGTTGATGATACTGGGGGAGAAAATGGGAAACATAAATTATGTCAGAAGTCTGTTGATGTTTATGGGGAAGAGGATGCTAGTAGTGATAGTCAAACCTATATGGCTGATGGTGTGGGGTCGGATACAGAAGAAAGTGTTGATTATGATGTTGAAGTGCGTGGTGAGGATGAAGGAAGTGACCCTGAGGAGGATGATTTGCCACTTGAATATGATAATGAGCCTCCGGAAGAGATCACTCATGTTGGTGAAGGCTTGAGTAACAAGCCCTTGTTACTGCTTGGCATGACATTTGTGGATAAAGAAGAGCTTAAGTGCACATTGGATAGGCATGGGGTAGAGAATGGGGTTAACCTAAGAGTTGTTAGAAGTACCAAGAGCTTAATAAGAGTGGTATGCGATGAGGGATGCCCATTTCTCCTATTCGCCTCTAAGGATGGGTCTAACATAGGATTTAAGATTAAGATATTATAGAATGAACAAAGTTGTGTTAGAGTCTATAATAATAGAAAAGCATCAGTTAAGTGGTTGGCTTCTCAGTTTAAGGAGAAGGTGCAAAAGGTTCTAAAGTTGAAGATTGTTGAGATGAGGAAGGAGATTGAGAGAGAGTTTAAGGTCCATGTAAGTTCACACAAATGCAAAAGGGCCAAGAGGAGGATAATGCAAGACATGGAAGGGAGCTTCAAGGATGAATTTGGGAAGTTGGAGGTGTATTGTAATGAATTGTGTAACCCCCTCCGTAATTATATCCGAAATACACGATTAAAATGAAATAGAGACCAATAATAATCAAAATTCATTTACATTCCCATCCTTAAAATAGGATTTTCACAAATTTCTTTAACAAACACTTTAACCTGGTCTCACATTCATATTTCGAATACAATTACTTCATGAAGATAAACTACATTCATATAAATATCAAAGTGCACAATAATAATACTGGCAATCCCCGGTTCATATCTTCACTAAAGATATGTAGGCACATACGCCTTTTACAATTTCTCAAATGGGGATTATACAAATTTCAATCCAAATACACCTCCACAACACATACAACCATATATCCATCCTAACATATACAACTCTAAATACATCCAAATCAACTACCATTATCCCAAATAGCAATAATAACCAACTACCAAATCCAAATACCCATAAGGGATTCTCGCCGCCCCTAGTCACTTGCTCCTTCCTCGAGCCACTTATCCTTTCTAAAATGTTGGTAGGGGAGGGTAAGATTCTAGAGAATCCCAACAGGAAACAGATACCAATATGCATGCAAGATAAATGTTTAATGTATGACATGCTTGCATCACAATAACTCGTGCTCACATAATGATATATCCGCATGCTCAATGTTTCAATAATATACTCATGGCCATAGCATAAATAGAAACAGAGCTTCAATCATTCATATATGTTTCACATAATCAAGTAAAGCAATAACATGCATCAATACACAAACACAAATAGCAATACATGTAGGAGAGGTAAGTTCTCTACACTTATTCTTTCCACATATGCTCCAGCATCGGCTACTCACGATCCGAGCGGATATCAAACTATGATCAAGGCGAATACCCAACCCTATAACCAAATCAAGGACATAGGATCATTCTCTTTTCCAATGGTTATCATAATTTACCCTTAAGAGGTCACAAATGCCTCTAATAAAAGCCCTAAAAGGTTAGGAAACAATAGGTTAGAGATCTCCTTTTAAAAACTCAAAGTGCTGGAACATAGGGGTTGGTCGCGGCCAAAATATGGTCAGAAGGTCACTGGCTGCGGCCAGCCACCCATGGGCCGCGGCCAACCACCTTGGGCCGTGGTCAAGAAATTCCCTGATTCTTGGCTGAATTTCCAAAATTCATAACTAATTCTAGAAAAATCAAAACGAGGTGATTCCAAATCCAAATGAAAGGTATTTAAGTTCTCTATATAATAAAAATATGGACAATTACTAGAAATCACCACACAATTCCAGAATCACACAAAACTCAACACTGCCCCAAAACAGAGTTTAGTTTTGATCCCAAACTTTGGCAAAGCATAACTCTCAGTTCACAAAATGGAATGACACAAACTATATGTCTATTTTGAAGCTTGGGATGTGAAATTTAAGACTGGAAAGTTTCAGAATTTTCCAACACCATTTGATCATTCAAAACGTTCATGCAAACTGACTGCCCAGACAGAGTTCACACAAGACAGATTTTCCAACTTTTCTACCAAAGTGTCCAATGGTTCCAAAATTAAAAATCAAGCCTATTCCCACATAAATTTTCACAAGGAACACAATGGTAACCTCAAAATGACCAAAATCACAACCCAATTACATGCCCTGTTTTGCCCAATGCACAAAAACCAACACAAAGTTCCCAAACTTCACCTTTAAGTTTCAATTCAATTCTATTCATTCAAAACACTAAACAAGGCACTAATTCCATGACAACAACATACCATACTCCCCCATAACCCTAAATCACGAAAATTAGGGCTAAAATTCCAGAAATTCAAGGCCCAACCAATGGCCACAAAACTCATATGAAAATAAAGCTTTCACTTACCTCAACAACTTTCCCAAAGAAATTCTTCGGTTCTCCAACTTCTAGATTTCCTTATGTGCTCAAAACACCACCAATGGAAAATCTAAAGCCATAGGATGAAAGCTCTTAACAAGAGGAACAACTTTATAGAAGAGCATTTTTCCATTAGAAGCCATTTAGAGGGTCAAATACTCACCTTTTACACAAAGTTCTTCCTCTCACCTTGGGCTGCCATGGCTGAACGAAAGAGAGAGAAATGAGTTGGAGAAGATGAATAAATGATGATAATCATACTCCCTCCCACACTCTTCAGCGAAAAACAATGAGGGAAGAGAGAGAGAAACTATTAAAATATTTCATTTGACTTTTACTCACTCTCTTGCTTCATCTCCTTTTGCCACATGTCAACTTTTCATTGGCTTCAATAAAGCAAGTAACTAATTAGTTACTTTAACCACTTCATTAGCCTTTTTAATTTCACATCTCATATCATCTTAATTAGTAATTAATCTCTTCCATTAATCACTAATTTAGAGTCATTCTTTCAATTTTCCCAACAATTATGGCATATTAATTAATATTGTCACATAATACATAATCAAATTCTTTTCCTTCTTTCATTCGCCATTTACCCCTATATTTAGCCCAATAATTATTTTATCACATAATTATGCTAAAATACAAGGTGTTGGGCATTCTCAATACTTAATCCGGATTTCAAATCCACATTAATCCACATAATCATTCACAAGAATTGTAATTAGCCCTTAATCAAAATTTGGGGCGTTACAAACTAAGAATTTCAAACCCTGGTTCAGATGTTAGTGTTGAATTGAGCAATGAGGAACTAGAGAATGGGAGACACGTTTTCAGAAGAATTTATCTCTGTCTACATGCTTCAAAGGTAAGCTAAATCTGCAATTTAATTTTTGTTTTCATGGTTGTCATTGTTTACTGTATTGTAATTCAATTTATGTGAAGCAGGTTGGGTGGAGACAAGGATATAGGCCACTTATTGGAGTAGATGGGACATTTTTGAAAGGGAAAGCAAAAGGAATTTTGCTTACAGCGGTAGGAATTGATGCAAATGACTCACTCTACCCTTTGGCTTTTGGGTTGACACAAAAAGAGAATAGGATGCAATGGGTTTAGTTCCTATAATGGCTATAACGGTCGTTGGGCTTGCATGAAGGTGACACAATCACTTTAATGTCCGATATGCAAAAGGTGAGACTTTTTATTGTTTATTGTCATTGCAAATTTTGGTTTCAGTGCATTAGCATTTATTGTCTGAAGTGTTTTTGTTTTATTGCCACTGAATAGTTCCAGATTCTCCATTAGTGCCAAATTCTTTTTTTTTGTAACTATCTTCGTGATCTTCTTTCAGTACATCCTAAGTGCAATTATTTTAGTATGTTAACCTTACCTCTTATTGGATTGTTTTTCTTTTATCACCTTGTATTTTTTTGTTTGAGTATGTTTCTAGCCGTAATGATCTTCGTTATCTTCTTTTAGTGCATCCTAAGTGCAATTATTTTAGTATGTTAACCTTACCTCTTGTTGGATTGTTTTTCTTTTAGCACCTTGTATTTTTTTGGTTGAGTATGTTTCTGGCTGTAATGAGCTTCAAGTATGTATCCTTACTTCTTGTTGGATTTTTTTTTTCTTTTAGCACCTTGTAGCAATTTTTGAGTTCTTATCCTTACTTCTTCCGGTGTGATATTTCTTTTTGGTTTGCTTTGGTTAAAAACTATGGGTTTGGAGTACCTTTGCAGAATTGAAATTCTTGTGGCCATAATTGAAACATTTGACAGTGCTTTGAGTTTGATACTATGGGTTTCATTTAGATTGACATACTAAAATTCTTGTCGCCATAATTGAAACATTTAAATCAGTGCTTAAAGTGTAACTCATGTGTTGTATGATCTTAGGGATTATGTCAGGCTGTGAGCGATGTTCTGCCACAGGCAGAGCACCAGTTGTGTGCAAGGCACATTTACGCCAATTAGAGCAAAAAGTGGAGAGGTAATGAGATGAAGAAGAAGTTCTTCTCATGCGCTTGGAGTACCTTTGAAGAACAATTCCAAGATAATTTGAAAGCACTTGAACGGTTAAGTAAAGAAACGGCTACAATGGCAACATCATATTATCCACAAGCATGGGTAAGGGCTTACTTTTCAAGTAGATGCAAATCATGGATGGTAGATAACAACATTAGTGAGTCATTAAATGTGTGGATTGATGACTATAGGTTTCTTCCTATAATTAGAATGTTTGATGGTATAAGGGTTAAGATGATGGATAAATGGGCAGCCAGTGAGAACAATGTGAGGAGTTGAAAGGGTGATTATAGTCCTAAATGTATAGATCTTTTTTAGGTGAATAGGTATCTAGCTATTAATTGTAGAGTCCAATTTAATGGAGATGAGGGATATGAGGTTAGTGAGGGCCAAGATAGGCATTCAGTTTTTCTTAAAAAGAATATGTGTACTTGTAGGGCATGGAACTTGATAGGAATCCCATGCCAACATGCTTTATGCGCCATACGCCATGCTAAGGTTGATCCAGCCAGTCAAATTTGTCAGTATTACCACAAAGAAACATATCTTGCTAGTTATAGAATCAAACTCCAGCCAGTAAGGGGGAAGCAGTTATGGGACACTAAAAATTTCCCATCTCCCACAGCTACTTTACCAGGAAGACCACGTATAAAACGAGTTAAAACCGAAGAAGCACGGTGGAGGAAGAACAGTGTCTTGGGGCAGAATGAATATCGTGAAGACCAACAAATAGCACCTACACAACGGCCTCCTCAAGGAAGAAAATTAAGCAAACTAGGAAAGAGGATGAAATGCTCAATATGTCATCAAGAAGGTCATAACAAGGCTACATGTAAAGAGATAATTGTTATTAATTGCCTTCCTAAATTTATTTGGAGTTAGTGAATACGTTTTTCTAGTGATGAAGTTCTTGTTAGTCTACCTATTATTTTCTGTAGTTATCACACCTGTTAGTTTCTTTTACTAATTATTATTCTCATCAATTCCATTAAACAATGTTGCATAATGTCTTTGTTGTTTCATTTGTGTAGGCACCCTCAATAAGCACACCTCAGCAACATAGGAAAAAAAACTCAACAGCCAGTAGCACCCTCACAGTCCTCTCAACAGCCACCCCCACCCACACAAACCTCTCAAGAGCCAACTGCACCATCAGAGTCTTCTGAACAGCAACCTGCACCATCACAGTCTGCTCAACGACCACTAAAACCAGAAAAGGAGTTGCTGCAACCGAAACATGTGTGTATAACCTTAGAAGGCCTTGTGGGATGGGCATACGAGTTGATCTAGATAGTGGGAGAACTGTGTATAATGTACATATGAAACTCTTGCATTTATTGTATAAATGATTTGAATTGTTAGTAACGTTAATATCATTACTTGTGCAGCCTGGTTTCACTTCAAAGCTAGTTATGAAGAGGATTTTGTGCAAGAGTACATGCACCACTATGCTGACCCTCAAATTAAATTTCCCATACCCAATGAAAAGGAAATGAGGAAATATGGGGCTGCAAACTCCACAACAGTTGAGGCTTCAAGAAAAATCAAATTTCATGATGAAGGCTCAAATACATCTGTAATTCCCTACACACCTCCAGATCTACAGTGGAGAGGTCTTCCATGTATAACTACCTCTCAATTATTGGCTCAAAGGTAGAGCATGATGGCAAACATGAAGAACAAGGGAAAGAAGTCTAGTACATAGGATATAGGTCTAGAACAAGGGAAAGAGGTCTTCCATGTATAACTACCTATGTAATATGTGCCATGCATTTTTTGTAACTTATTATTTCCACTTTCATGGCATGGGGACCATTTAGGTTAATGGGTACTTATTTTGGCATCTTTTTGTATCCAGTATGCTACTATGACCTTTTGTATCAACTTTGTAGCTAATGAGACTCTTTGTATTTTAGCTTCACTTGGCATTGTGACCATTTCAATTATATTTTGTCAGGTGGTTGTTGGGATTGTGACCATTTCAATTATATGAATGCTGTAGGTATCAATTATCATTTGTTGTCAAGATAGATATGTCACTGCTTGTGTAGATGTTTTGCATCTAACTCATGCTGCAAATAATAATGAATAGAGTACGGGAAATGCATTTAGTTTACAATCTCTATAAAGATGGCATCTGGCATGAGTTCCTTGAGAGTTTGTTTGCCTGTCTCCTATTGATGGTTGTGCATTGCCGAAGGGTACTTCTCATCATCTGGCATTAATGTCCCTTTGAAAGAATCTTGTGTAATACCCCGAATTTTGGGATTGGAGGCTTTGGAATAAGCCTAAATTGAGTAGACTACTAAGCCCCGATTTAGCGGGTGTCCCAAATATATTCTCTAATATTTCTAATATCTTTGGGGTATTAAGAAAGTAAAATGGTGAATTTTAGAGAATATAATTATGTTTTTGGTGAAATCGCCTATGAGGTAGTAAGTTTGTCATGTTCATTTAAATGATCAAATGATGAGAAAAAATTATGAAATTTTACAGGATGAAATTAGACATCCTAAACTTTAATTTGATAGGTCATATGACTCAATTAGAGCTATACACAAAACGATATGAATTTTTAAAGTCAGCACAGAAAACTGTGAAATTTCTGGAACAATATGCAAAGATTGAAATTCTGGGAATTTTGGTGATTCCAGAAAGCAAAATTCTATATTTTTCCTTGAAACTAGACTCAATAAGGGTTCTATAGGCTTTGGAATCACCTCATTTCGATTTTTCTAGAATTAGTTATGATTTTTCAAAGTTTGGACAGAAATCTGCCAGAATTTTGTAAAAATCCGAAAATTTGGAAAATTAAAGTAAATTATGATATAATAATATATCATCATCATCTTCCTCTTGAGCCCATTTCAGACGTGAGCTGTAGCCAAGGAGAGAGAGGAAGTGTGAAATTTTAGAGAGAGAAAAGGGGAGGAAAAAGCTTACAAAGGGTTGGAAGCTCAAAATCTCTTGTTGGAGTATCTAGGGTTTCAGCCAAGTCAAGAAAATCCATAAGGAGCTTGAGGATCGAATATGGAGCTCCGAGCTGTTGGCATGCAAATCGAGGAGAAAGATTTGGAGGTAGGGGACTTACCTTACTTGCATGTATTTGATATCTTTGCTTGTGTAATGATGTATGTGATTGCTTTACTTGATTGTGTAGAGCATATTTGAATAAATGAAGCTCTGTTTCTGTTTTCGCTGTGGCCATAGTCTTGTTGTATGAATCATTAAGCATGCAGAAATGTCATTATGGGGCATACATCTAGATAAAGTTAACATGTCATACACATAGTATCAATCATGCATGCATTACGGTATCTGTTTCCTACTAAGATTCTCTCGAATCTCACCCTCCCCTACCAACAATTTAGACAGGAGACGACAAAAGATATGCAAACAACAATGCAGAGTATCGTACGAGGGGATTACAGTAGTGGAATGAAGATGGAAAGAAGTCTCTGTTTCACTGGGATGAGTTTAGACACCATAGTAGCCTTGTGCGGCTACCTTAATCGTAAGTATCATATACAAACCCCTATGGGGAATTTATGTAATCATGCACTTATTATCAGTATATTCATGTTATTCCTATGTTGCCCACCGAACCATATATCATCTTCCACGAATACTCTAAAAAAGGTGAAAATTAGATAAGGGCGTGACATCTTGAGGAACTATCTTTTAATGGGCTTTCTTACAATATCGTGTATTACTTTCTGGCTGCAGATTATATACTTTTGACTTAGTTCTATTACATTTTTCTTAATAGGTAAATGTCTAATGCTATTTTCTCTGTGTTGTCGTACTTTTCATGATTTTATTCACTTTTTCGTTCCACATGTCATCAAATTTGGAAGCAACCTCACATTTTAATTTTATTTATAGCAATACTGACATCTCCATCTCTATTTGAAAACTCACCCCACTCATATTTTATCATAATATAAGATTTGCCTCCTTGAACTGTCAACTAACATAACTATTTCCATACTTGCAGTACACTAAATTAGCCAATTAAAAAAAAGTACACTAAATTAAGTTCTACAAGTTCTATCTCCTACATATCCCCAACAACAAACCAAACAACACTCTTAAGCCATACTGAGACATTAGTGTGCATGTTCACAATAAACAACAACACTCAAGTCAACAACAAAATTCCTATTGCAACTCTATACTTTAGCTTCCAATTCCTTCGTTCTCTTTCATTTCTATCATGCATGGCTTTTAGCTTTCGCACCTCACTATGAATTATTCCAACCTCACCACAGCTCCTGTCGGCCTCCACCCCTCTTCGAAGTTTCATATTCTCGTCATAAAGCTTGTCTATATCATCAAGTACCTCCTTTATCACAGCATTCGCCCTTTCACCAAAGTCTTCATCATGCCACGCAAAGTACCCACAACCCCCATCCTGAAAATTTGCAACAAATACCAACTAACTCAGAGACCCCAAAAAAGCGACCTTGCTCGAAACTGTTGACCATGGAGAAAATTGTCGACCATGCTCAGAATGCAACAAATCTTACCTGAAAATACTTTCGACAGCCGTAAAACCACCGCCCTGGGTTCCCTTCACTCCAAGACGTTCATCGAGGTGTTGGCAACCTGTGGTGGCAGTACCTCCTCCCACCTTCATATTTGTCCTCACAATTGTGGTGCCTCATCAGAGACACCCTTCTTTTGCTTTTTCCTGTCGTTGAATTAAAGGATGATGCCATCGACCTTCTTCTTCGGCTGCCTTGTCGCTGCTTCTGTCACAATCTTCTTCACCTTCGCCGCTGCTGAGCTCTAACCATGGAGAACAACTTTGGCCAGAACAAGGAAGGGGTCCCATTTATTTTTTCCCACCTGGCACGTCAACTCATTTATTCAATGCCAACTAGACTCCATTGTGTACCAATTTGGGGGGAAAACGGACAGTTGCTCATTTAACGCCATCACTTTGCTTTTGCTCCCTTTTATGTTGTTTGCGGTTACTTTTGGGCTAAAAAATAGTTCCAGATTACATACGCACTTTTCACAAAAATTGATGGTCATTTTAGCACCTTAACCCTTCTCTATAATTAAAGCAAAATTATAAAGATTAAAAGATTAACTTTCCCTTTTTAAACTCTAAATTATCTCCCTCCTATGTCAAGGAGTTGAGGGAGTAATTTCTAACAGCATTTGCAACAGGTCGGACTTTGAACGAGCATGGAAAGCTTTTCTGTTCTCGATTGTCCAAATTTGATTTTTTTTTTAATTGGTGAGTTTTAAATAAAAAAAATTATTTTTTAAAAAAATGTTAGTTAAGAGATTATTTTTATTTTAGATTCTCTACCCATTAATATAAATTTTTTTGAAAAACAAAAAGTAAAAAATATTAAATCTGAATCATCTAAATCTCATATATAAACTATCCAGATGAGAAGAGGTTCCCTTAAGGATGTGCAGGGAAACCGGATTCACAACGGGTCGCACACAAAATATTGACAGAGTAAAAATCTTCTTATCTGGTCTTGTCCCAACTTCACGACAGAGCAAAATAACAAATTTTTCAGAGTAAATCGTGTGCATTTTTTTAAGAGAATAATAACATGAATGCAAACTGCACAGATTCACTGAGGCGGTTCAACGCACATGGCATCAACCCAACAATCAGTTTTATGTACAATTTGGACACACACACACACAAACATATTTGTCAAATCAATACATTAAATACTTGGGATGCTCCCTGAACAAACCAAATGACCAAACCTGGTCAGACAAGTTATCTACATTATAATGTCATGCTAATATCCAGTAAATCGTGTTATTTACACATCCAGGAAGAACATATGCACACAAATAGAGTATAACAGAATACCTCGCTAGCTATTCTGGCCGAAAGTTAACCAGATTAGGGAGGTCTTCTTTAAGTTTCCTAATGTCATTTGCAGTCACCTTGCAGGACTCCAATGTCAGAGATCTCAAGTTTTTGAGCTTTTTAAGATGCTGCAGACCAGCCTTGGTGACATTAGAATTGGAAACGTTCAAAGAGATCAGCTTCGGGAGCCCTGAAATATAATAGATAATCATTATAACCAGTTTTAAGGTTTGAAAGCTCTGCCTAAGGCATTAATTAGAATGCAAACCATGTAATTTTCATTGTCATTAAACACTAGTAAAGGTAAATATGGGACAAAGGATGGATAATGTACGGATATCATTCACAAGAGGGTCTAGAGCTGACTTTTTGCTTTTTCATGCTCAAGCTTGACATGGAAGCGACCACCAAGCATCATACTCTCTCTTGTCTATATGATAATGCATCTTCTAGAAGTAAGTTTTGGTCCCAAATATAAGCCACCAATCACCTCATCAATTACTTTTTTCTCATTTACCCTTGCTATTAATTGAGGTTCAAAGTTGGAAAAATTAAATCACATCAAAGAGGGGCAAAGGTGAAAAAAATTATCAATTCAGGACAAGAGCAACGACTTAGATGTCATGTGAGAATTAGTTAGAAGTTCCCTATAATAAGGATCATAGGGAGTATCAAGCAACAATGAAAAAATATTTTGAAAAAGAAAATACACTGGACCTGACAACTTTCTTTTTCCATGCATTGTTTTATTTCAATTTAATACCCGAAGGCCCATGTTTCTCAAGCAAAGCAGAGGTCTGTGAATATACCAGAAATTAATTCCAGGGATTTGTCTGTAAGACTGCAGTTCTGTGATAAATTCAAGCACATCAGAGATGAAAGCTCTTGGATATTTTTGACACCAACATCAGTCAATCCTCCACCACATATTTCCAGTGACCTCAGGTTCTTAAAGTCTGTTTCACCAGGTAAAAAAATGTTAGAGAAACATCGAACAATAAAATGATATGAGCTCAAGCGAAGTAGCAGCACACTCGTCAAACAAACGTTAATTTAGTTTATTGACTTGATTGTGCAAAACACGGCTGTTCCACAGATGAAATTCCGTAGAAGTTTTGAAGCTTGTTCTATAACTACAATCCACAAAAAAGTCCAAGAAACATTATGGATACCAGAACCATAAGTGCATGATACTCCCACCGGTCCTTAATATAAGACATATTTGGGGAGTTGATATTGATCTTAAGTATAAGACAAAGTTTTCATATTTGTTCATTTTTTCCTAATTACTCCTATTGATACTCACTCAACAATAAACAAGGAGGAGAGAGAATGTGGGAATCAAGAAAGATGATTAGGGTGTTTTAGAAAACACATGTCATATTAACTAACTCAACTAACTTCCTTAATCTAATCAAATTAGGTAAATATGTTAAATATGTTTTATATTAAGGACCAGAGGAGTAATTACTTAAAATTAATGACTGTTCAACCTTGACTTGGAAAGTAGGAGGTGAAGAAGATGCACTACATACTATAGTTGCTGTATCAAGACTTAGATCAAACTTGGAAGCACACTACAGTTAAATTTCCAAGAAAAAACTTTATCTAATAAGTTGATACATGCATTTCAGTGATTCTCTTTCAGATTAAATCAAGTTAGGAACCGAGCTGTTCTTCATTATGATTAAGAAACAAATTGGGGATGTAATTATAAAAATTTACAAACATGGGCAGGAAATGGAGGAAATTAAAAGAATGAACCAAATAGGATGAGAAAGGTAGACTAGATGCATTTAATGTGAAGTTCAGCATCCAATCACGTCATGTCTAACTAGAATATCTTGAAGTAAATTTAGAAAACTGAACATTAGTTTCATATCACATACTTTTCAAATAGTTCGTTCCAGAATCTGTGATTCGCGCACAAAACAAATCCAGGTCAGTAAGCCCAGTCAAACCTGCATCAGTCAACTCAAGTTATGCATTCTGTCAAATTGAGCTTTCATCAAGAATTAGGAAACATGACAAAGCTGAGAGGGTACAATTTAAAACCTGTTTTTCCATTACCAAAAGAAAATATTTAGCAACAAATCTATCAGAGCGAAGGGGATTTAAAGCCTATGAACTATGCAAAAATAGAAAAATCCTTCTTCAAATTGTATCTTTGTGCATAGGGTTAGGGATGCATACTTGTAAGGGCTGCTAGTCCAGAATCAGTAATTTGGCGAGCATCCAAATTAAGTGACTTCAGAGATGAGAGTCCAGACAATTTCCTTAAACCACCATCAGTAATCATGGTGAATGACAAGTTTATCTTCTCCAGACTAGACAATCCTATAAGAAATAAAATACCAAAAATATCAGCATGGCAAAACTCTTGACGGAAAGATGGTAAGACAAGTTCAAATTGTAATCACAATTGCATATACAGGAAACATGCAACGTCTATTCCCAAAGAATTTCTCATTGACAAGTAAGGTTCCAGATTCATCAGTCAATTATTTCAATAAAGATTACAGAAGAAAGAAAGGTAATTTCTAAGTAAAGTCATGAATAAAAGGTTACATGTCGGTAGTCCTGGAACATATATCAACAAGAAGGCATAAAATTCAAAACACACACCGCAATCACTCTCTCTTAAGGAAATGGGAACTATACCCTCAAGCAATTTAATTTAAGTAGCCTTGGAAATCCAAAACCAATGAAATAAGAATAATGACCATATATAATTGTAGCATTCAAGATATCTCAAAATGACATTGATAATCCAGACTGCACTTCACATCAAAAGCCCAAGAATAAGTCATTGGCTCAACCTTAAGATTTTGAATGAAGGCCTATGAAAGGTTTCATCATAAACTCTACCAGGTTTTGTCTAACCAACATCCCTTGGGCTTGTAAGTATTAACATCACAAAGACTTACCAAACCTTGAGCTCACACCTCATATCTTTTTAACCGAGAGAATTGGAAATGGAAAAGAACTTTGATGCAAAGAAAAGAGGAACATGTGTCTATTCAGTTCACTAATCACCACGTGCTGGTACAGAGGGGGGGTATTGATAATTGAGCCCCCCTCTAACTACTTGACTGTTATGCAACAGACGTGGTTACTACCACTTGTATTATTACTAATTAACAACTAATCAGACTAATGAGTCTCTGTTATGGAATATGTAAGGGTAGTTTAACAGGGACTTGAGTGAATAGATTAGATTAGTATAAGTAAGGACTTGGATGCAAAAGGCCATAATTAGATGGTGATTAGTGAATAAGTGCCTAAGTTAGTTACTAGCCGTTGGGAAGGTCGGTTGTCATGTTATAAATAGCATGAACAGGACCCAGTGTATCAGTTTTGCAGTCTGAATATTCCTAGAGGAAAATAGATTCGCATTCTCTTTTCTCTCTGTTCTTCTCTTTCTCTCTATACTTCTGTTCTTCTCTTTCTCTTTTCTGTCCTTCTGTCTATTTTCTATCCAATTACGTAACAGTCTCCCTAATATACAAGTACAGTTTACAATTCAAATTGACACGTAACAAACTTACTAACAACCATATGGTTATGAGGCTTTGATACCATGCCAAAATCATTTCAACTCCAAGGCTTTAGCTCAAGTACAGGGCCCTTGGATAGTTTTATTACTATTACTAACAAATTGAACCTACCAGTATCGATAACCTTCAAGTTTCTTAACTTGCCTCTTGTAATCCAAAAAAAAAAAAGTGTTTCCAGGACAGTGATCTTCAAAAATCAAAATAAAGGATAACTTTCGAGGCCATTCAAATTTTAGTCAACTTGTCAGTCATTAACTGAAAGCAGAAATTACTGGGGAAAACAAGTTATTTGTCATTGACTAGATATATGAATTTCTTTTAGGAGCTTTACCTATTGCATGGAAGATTTTGGAAAGAACGACTAGCAGCAACCAAAACAATTAATACCAACTTGATTTTTAATAAAATCAAATGCGTGAGTAGAGTGTCTTACCTGATATATGGTGGAGCCCACTGCTACCAACTTCCGTATCAGACAATTCCAAGCATTTCAACTGCCGAAGGCCTAAAATGAAAGACAAGCAAATGTAAGTTACAACTGACCTTAAGGAAGGAATGTGCAAATTATAAATGAAAAATCATATGAAATAATTATTCTTCAATTGAATAATTTGCAACCAATTATTTAAAGAACACGAAGCTATATTGCATATTGCAGTTATCGTCCGGCATATTCTTTTTTATTCTTCAATTGAATAATTTGCAACCAATTATTTAAAGAACATGAAGCTATATTGCATATTGCAGTTATCTTCCAGCATATTCTTTTTTCCAAAATGTTTTGAAAAATACTATCATCCAGGACATCATCACAAAAGGATTGGGAAATTGAAGATAAACAGCCACTTACCTGACAGATTGATCAATCCTTCATCACCAATCCTACATGAATCTAGATTCAAGTTCTCTAATTTTGTCAATCCTGCTTGAAGAAATATATCGACCAGTTAGATAGAACCATCCTTTTTTAAGTATGCAGCTTCTTTTCATTCTGCCCCAGAAAGTCATCATAACTTTATTGTGTGAAATATGTTAACTAGAAGGAAAATGTCAACTGAAAATGAATGTACATGAGAAGTGCAACATTATAATCTTGAAACTCAAAACTGGAATCATGGCTGCGCCAAAGCATAATTTCCTTTTTATACATATAGATTAAAAACAACCCTGCTTCTACAGAATCCAGGTAAGGTGGCGGGAGTTCTAAAACAATGCAAGTATCATAAGCAGAATCATGGGCCTCCCGAGAGAACCAATCAACTCCACAAATAGCCTAATGATCAATGCGGCCAATCAATACCCACCAGTCATGAGCCAGTAGTGCCTTGATATTGTTAATCATCGTTTGTGCATGGGGGATTATGGTACGGCGAGACTCTAGCTTACAGGTTTATAGCTCTTGAAGTGTCACTGTCAGGAGACATGTGCTTGTATCCTCTTTATCCAGTAAAGGGAGAGACCAGGTTAATGTTTCTATATATTGCAACCATGGCAAGGCTAAATATTGCTCCAAGCTGCCTGATGGGATATAAATCTCCATACTTAGACAGTAAACAGTACAATCTTCTATGGATTGGTTTCTAAATGGTTTGTTTCCTTACTATAGTCATGAACTGATAGGCACCTAAGCACCTTGGAGAACCACATCCAAAAGCTAGTTGTTGAGGTGGGAGAGCCAAAGCACTTAAGTACCCCATCAAGCAACCCATACTACCTTGGTCCCTATCAATACACCCTCCTCAGAAAGCCGACGTCTCGGCAACTCTACTCTATGGCACTTCACTCGACGCTTCACTCAGCCACTTGCTGGTTAGCCCCTTCAGTCAGAACCCTCCGTAAGTAGCCCTCTCCGATCCGCCAACCACTGGCTCTAATACCAAATGATAGGCACCTAAGCACCTTGGAGAACCACACCCCAAAAGCTAGCTATTGAGGTGGAAGAGCCAAGACACTTAAGTTCCTCATCAAGCAGCCCATACTACCTTTGTCCCTATCATAAACAAACTAAGTTGAATCCAAGATGCATCCAGGTAAAACTGGATTTTACCTTGGTCCCTATCATGAACAAACTAAGTTGAATCCAAGATGCATCCAGGTAAAACTGGATTTTTTCTTTTTTTGGTTCTTGTGTGTGTGTTGGGGGGGGGGGGCATTGGACGAATGTTTAAAATCACCTTTTAAGAATGCTAAACATGCGTTTGTTATGTCATTGAATCCCAAGTTTAGCACTTTCAAATTTTGCAGTCCTGCCAGTAAACAAAGCAAAGCTAAATTCAGTGCTTAATGAATTCTAATGAAGCCAAAATATGAAAATTAATAAGCATATTTTAATATGCATAAGTACAACCTGAAAGAACTAAATACACAAGTCTTAACAACTTACGTGAAAACTTTTCACATCCATCATCTGAAAGATTACATCTATTGAGATTCAAGTTTGACAGGGCAGGAAGCTCTGGAAGAAGAGAATGGCAAATAAAAACTTGAATGGGCGGCAATCTTATCATATTTCAAAGAAATAATAAAGACAGACTTCTTATATCCACAAAGAAAGTTCATTAAAGAGCATATGATAATAGCGGCACCTAAAAGCTACTAAATAAGGCAAAGGCCAAACACTTTAACGACAAAATTGGAAACAACAATAAGGTTCCCTTCATATGCGTTAGAGCACTGTAGTTTGAAACCTATTTATGACCTTCCCCCTTCTGAGCCCCAAAAGAGAAAAAGAATTTAAAAAATGAATCTTCAGATATAACCCTTAAAAAATGTCCCCTTAACCTCACCCCATCACCCCCATTTTTTCTCTTTAGCTTTCACAATTAACAAACTCTTTTTCTTCTCAAATCACTTTGCTGAAAGTTATAGCATCCCAAGAAGCGCTGGTGTGGCTCGGCTTCAAGCTTAAAGCATTCATAGAACATTAACCAAGATTATAGCTCTACAGACTGTTAAGACAAGTAAAATATCATAGCATTGGTAACGTTAGGGTAAAATCCTATGAAAAAAGGCAACCTGCTAGAGAATCCAAGCATGCAGCTGTGACAAGGCATCCTTCCAAATTTAACAGGGCAAGCTTTTGTAATCCTGAAATGAACCAAGACATTACTGAAAATTAAAGAGATACAGAAATGACAATACTAAGTTGAACCTATCAATTTCAAACTTTAATATATCATTAATACAAACATTTTTCCTTGAACAAAAATCCAAGAAAAAATACCTGGCACATGATAATTATATATCATTAACACTCGGAACATCACAATGACACAATGTCAGGCAAAATACCTTTCAAGAAAGTGACGCCAAAATCTGTCACTTTACTGCATGAAATCTCTAGACTCTTCAAGTTTGTAAGCTCTGGAAGAGAATTATATTGCACTGTTAGTTATTGAGCCATGAATTCTTTTCAGTGATAGTAACACTAATAGGCTAGACCCTGAACGCATAACAGATCTTGAAGTACTATTTCCAAATCCCATGACCAAATCCACACACAAGTAGCCTGCTAATAATTATGCTATTGTCAAACACAGTATGTTTATCAATTGCCTTTATTCTCTTCCAGCTCCAGCCTCTAGCGTAGGGAAAAAAAATTTCAAAAGTAACACAGCAATACACATACCAAGAAAGTTTATGCCAAGTCAACATTGTAATAAGAGGGAAGCAAGATGTGATTGACCTGATAAAGGCTTCATGTCAGCATCTGTTATGCAATTACACCACTTCATATTTAGAGATTCAAGCTTGGTTAAACCTGAAATATGCAGCATATTAATAAATTTCTCCAACATGGTACAATAAACGGGCTTAATGAAGTGCACTAGACCTAGAACAGTGGATATACTTGTTTTTGCACATGACATTAGAACCAACCTTGAAGATGAACAAGGCCCCCATGAATCCCAGGACATCTCTCCAAATCCAACTTAACCAAGTTAACAAGAGCAGATAATGAACTTATTCCTTCTGCAGAAATGGCATTGTTTCTTCTAAAACTCAAACTTGTCAAGTTTGACAGACCTATAAGATTCAATTACAATCAAGTAAATCATCAGGAAATCAGCAATCAATGGACAAAGTCTTTGGCCACAAACAACTATACATAAATATTAGCACTATATGGATACTCAAAAATTTGAAAAACATTGTGCCGCAGCTATTTGAAAAGAGTAAGAGATACTTTCATAAATTGGCAGCAATAAGGAGTAGATACAGCGCTATGCTATCTATGAGAGATCTTTTGTTCTTTTCTTCTGATAAATCATATATGAAAGATGTGAAGGGACAAATGCTTCGGTAACAAATAATGGATATTCATGAAGGATGGCTGACACATAAATTGTAAATCCATAAAAAATGCCTAAAGAAAAGCAGAAAAGGAAAGACTACCGTTGATATACTCCAGACCATGGTCAGAAATCTGGTCACAGTGATTAAGATTCAAGTTTAAAAGATTTGGGCAATCTTTGAGATAAGTCAACCCATAATCAGTGACATCAGACCCAGAAAGATCCACAGATAGTACAGATGACCCTTGCGATGAGATAACTTGCATCCAACTGTCATTCAAACCAGGATATTCTCCCAAGTAGAAATCCTGTTGAATGCAGAACAACACATCTGGCCACTTAGATCAAGAACATATGATAAACTTGAGTTGAAAATTTTGCAAAGAATTTATTTCACTAGGCTGTGCAATTTAAAATGATTTACCTGGAGAGAACAATCTTGAAAAGCTTTGAAGGAAGCACCAGTTAGACGTTGGGAATAAACCAATTCATTAAGAATTTGCTGACTTATGTCCCGTGGGATTGAAGAAAACGAGCTATAATTATGAATCTCCTGTTGAAGAAAGATTTTCAGATCAATTATTAAAAAAGGAACAACAAAGAGGCCGAGCATGATAAAAGATTTTCAGATTAATTCTTCAAAAACGAAAAGAAAAGGGATCAAGCATGATAGAAGCTTTTCAGATCAATTCCTCAGATAAAAAGGGGGGAAACAAAAGGAACTGAGCATGATATTTTGTTTAAAAAGTACCTCGCATATTTTCCGGATACACAAGTCCAACAATGATGGACATTCTCGTTTCTGCAAATGATAATCTATAGAAGGGTAAGAAATTGATGAATTCAACCATTTCAAACTCCTACTTTTGCAATATCTTTGTGAACGTCTTCTATGAGAACTATCTTCACTGTCCTGATCTTGCTTCCTAGAACAAGCTCCCCCCATTGGAAAAATATCTTGCAATCAATATATGTCATAAAAATTGCAGGAGAACACTAGTGTAATCCATTCAATAACCAAACATGAATATATGCACTCTACTTCACCCTGTAAAAATACAAAAAGGGAAGAGCGCAGCTGAATAAGTATTCAGCAGACTTGATCATCAGGAATTGACATCTGTAAGACAGTTCTCAAAATTATTAAAATTATGAGCAGCATGAACATTTATATTTGCAGCATTAACACCATTTACTAAAGCCCAGAGAACACAACTGCTAAATCAGTTCAAAAATATGAGCATGAATGCATAAAATCACATTTAACATCACAGTTTTAAGTAACCTTTCCAGAGCATATTCATAGTAAAATATAACTAAGAGCTCACCGCAAATGCCATATAAAAAGCAGATGAGCGGAGGACATAATAGTGTTCATGAGAGGATTCAAAACTGTGCATCTTAAAACCAGACATGGAAGGATGGTTATATCAACACCATCCTTCCAAACTTCTAAGCAAGACCCAGTAAAATTTCGATGTACAAAAACAACTAATTGCATATTTTTTCTGATAAATACCAACTAATTTTTAACACCATCCCTGGTTAAAATTTCTAATTCTGATTTCTGACATAACTGTCGACTTTAAACACCAGAAACCAAGCAGCCTTTCTCCCGAACAAGTCATCTATATATGATTTTTCTTTAAAACTTGCATAAAACCAATATATTGCCTTATGCCTCTCTATATAGCAAGAAGTAACAAACTTCTATCAAAGTTGGAACGCTGTCGCCGAAAATTACAGTTAAAGAAGTTAGCGCCCGTTATCATAATCAAACGACGTCGAACTAAACTACGATTAAAAGCCATGATCGAACCGCAAGGCTCCAAACTCTACTGATATTCTTCGAACAACAGTCACCAATATATACACAGTAAATTAACCAAGAAAAAAAGATAGTATTCAAAATTCTGGTATCTACAAGGCATCAGTTACTCGCATCAGGATGAAGAACACGAGAAAAACAGAGTGATCGTCAGAAAAGCGAGCGAAAATCGCAGTTACACTTTACACAGAAACAAACAGATCATAATCGAAGAAAGAGAGAAAAAATCTGAGAAAGTAACTGTATCCTGACATGATGAAAAATCTGGTGCGAATTGAATTTCTCTCAGGTAGAAACGATCACGGACGAAGCTGTTCTGAAATAGTAAGGATGAAGATAGTGGGAGAGAACTGGTGGTGGGTTCAATAAAGTGCAACATGGCCATCTCCGAGCCGAAATCCGAACCAACGGATAGGTGACACGTGGATGGCGATGGAAGGGGGATTAGGTGCACGCGAGAGTAAGATAAGAGGGAAAAGAATCGCAGAGAAGGGTGAGGATTCTCATAAGGCAATTATTATGGGGTTCTTGACTTCATTCACTCTCTCGGATGTGATGTGGGTCCCACAGATGCCTTTGGAAAATTTTTCACGCAAAGGCTTTTTATAATTTTATATGTGAAAAACGGAAAGTGGTTTTGGGTCCATCCATTTACATAATGCTCCTAGCACGTAATGACAGTTTATACTTCAGGGTTAAAAAAATATTTCCCAACATCTATAGCTCCTCAGTAAAAACTCCTGAAGGCTTGTTTGGTCTGAGAGGAGGGGAGGGGAAGTGGGTGAAGAGAAAAATTTTTTGAGTTGAATTTAAAAATAATAAAGAAATGGGGTTAAAAATTTTTAATTAATTTTTTTTACTCTTTTATCTTATATATTCTCTTTATTAAAATTTTATTACCCCACTTCTACAGTCTTTTAAAATTCAACTCATAAAAATTTTTCCTCCCCTCTCTTCCCCTCTAAATCCCTCACACCAAACAGACCCTGAAAGTAAAAATGTTCTTCAACCCCTTTTTTAATATGAATGTTTTTGATGTCAAACTTTTATTAACAATTTTTTTAATATGAATGATTCAGGCGTCAAACTTTTGTCTATTTTAACTTGAATAATAATATTTTAAAAAATTAAGTTAAATTTTTTCATTCTATGTTCTATTCTTTTCGAATTAAAAAAATGAATTAATTTCTTAAAGCTCAATAATCAGCAGCATATCAAATAGATAAATTAATTATGAATCAATTTCTAAGTACTAGACTAATAGTCCTAACATACTGGCAAAAAAAAAAAAAAAAGGCTAATAGTCCTAACAACAAAGAGCTGCAAGCAAACAGAACCCTCATAATGTTCGACCAAAAAAAAAAGGTTAAAAAACAGAACCCTCAATAATAGAGCAAGTTATTTTCATATTTACAGTTAATTATGTTGATTTAAAACTATATTACACAACTTCAAACTAATCAGCAGTACCTAATACTAGTAAATACATGATAGTTTGAATTAAAAGTTTGTGTGCGTGCGTGCGTGCGTGCGTGTGAATAGGATATCACACTTATTATCCCTCAAAAAAGTAAATTGTCGTCTCTTCTATTCAACAGGAACTTCAACATACATTTTCAGGTTTGATTGGCCAAGAGCCTGTGACAATTTAAAATAAATATATAAACAAAAGATGTACATTTTTCATGTTTGATTTATTCAGAGTAATAGACCTAATTATAACTAATTACTTGCATAAATCAGTATTAGGCCATAGAATCAGTGTTTTCATATTATTATCCATTATCCGGTTCGGGATTCGTGACTGCTAATCCCACCACAAGTGTTTCCTCTAGGATTTGAATTTGAAACCTAGAGGGATCTAGCGAGACCTTACACTATTAGACCAATTTTGTGTTGGTGACCATAGAATCAATTTTTTATATTATTATCCATTATCTTGTTCGAGGTTTGTGACTACCCCTCTTATCACAAGTGTTTCGTCTAGGACTTAAACCTGAAACCTAGAGAGATCTTATGAGGCCCTACACTATTAGATCAATTTTGTGTTGGTGGGACAGAATCAGTTTTAACTCCTTATCCTTATTAACATGATTAGAAAAGCAAATAATTAAAATTCTTAATAATCAGTTCTTACTTTTCGATAAGTAATCATTTGAAATGTTCATTTTATTTTGAAAAAAAAAAATTGTTCATTTTATGTATTTAAGGGAGAAAGACACAAAATCCCTCTAAATCTGTAAATCCCAATTTAGGACCCCAATAAGCCTAATCAATCTGAAAAAAGAAATCTAAAATTTATCTTATCATTTTTTAAATTTTGGGTTCTCATCCAAAATTTACTCTCTTATTCTTTTTAAATTTTGGATTCCCCCCAAAATTTAAATACCTTCAACCTAAAAAGTTAATTTATCCACTCTCATATTTCCTCCCCTCAAACCAAACACATCCTTAATATTTACAGTTTAATTATCTAATTTTTAGATTTAACACCAAAAGGAGCACATAGATGTTTGGTCGTACCTCTCTCTGTTCATCAGATATGAATGGACCTGACAGATCTTTTAGTACTTCCACCATATCTTTCAAAGACACCTTCCCATGACGATTTGAATCATACACCTTGAAAATCGCTGAAACAGATGAAGACCATAAGCAAATAAAAGCAATTAAACAATCTCAGATAAAAGCAATTATACAAATACAAGTCTTGTGATCACTAAAACTTTATATAAATAACTGGTCATTAGTAGCAGATAGCACCACAATGGTCAATGAATGAGAAGAAAATAATATATATATATATATATATATATATAATAAAAGTAAGACAAAAGGCTAGTGTAGTGTGAAAGATGATACCCCTCGGCCAAAGTTACTACTCCATCGGTTTCTTTTATCTCCCTCTGCTTTTTTTTTTATAAATAATTTTTTTAATTACATAAAACAAACTGACGGTTAAGATTAATTAAAAATAATAAATGTGTTAAAAATGTCATATTTTTTTAAATATACCCCTATTTATATATGAGAGAAAATGTGTAGAAACTATGAGAGGGGATAGATAATAAATTATTAAATAAAAAAGAATTAGTGGTGAGTGGAGAATAATTAATATAGAATTATGTATTTAATAGGGGTAGAAAAAAAATAGTATAAATTTTGAAACACAAAAAGAAAATTATTTATATTAAGGATTAACCTTCAAGAGAGAGAAAGTTGTTTATAAAAATGACCGGAGGGAGTATCTTGATTGCATAAAACAAACTGGTGATTAAGATTAGTTAAAAACATGTCAAAAATGTCATGTCTTTTCTAAATATGTCCCTATTTATATATGAGAGAGAATGTGTAGAAATTATGAGAGGGTATAGATAACAAATGATTAAATAAAAGAGAATTAGTAGTGAGTGGAGATTAATTAATATAAAGTTATGTATTTAATAGGGGTAGAAAAGGAAAATGTAGTTTAAATTTTGAAACGCAAAAAAAAAAAAAAAAAAATCTTATATTAATGAACAACCCCAAAAAAGAGAAAGTTGCTTATAAAAAGGACCAAAAGGAATATCTTGATTGCATAAAACGAACTGGGGATTAAGATTAGTTAAAAACAATAAATATGTCAAAAATGTCATGTCTTTTTCAAATATGCCCTTATTTATGAAAATAGTATGTGAGAGGGAATGAATAAAAATATGGGGGGGGAGTGAGTAGAAAATATGAGAGTGAATGGGTAATAAATGATTGAATGAAAGAGAATTAACAGTGAGTAAGCTATAATTAATATAAAATTATATATTTAATCGAGATAGAAAAGGAAAAGCCAAAAAGCCAGTTTAAATTTTGAGACATAAAAAAATTATTTATATTAAGAATCAACCATATGAGAGAAGAAGTTACTTATAAAAGAAACCGAAGGGAGTAGGATTCTTGAGCATGTCATGTTTCTTTTTATAAGATAAGTTTATGGGATGTCTCAAAAGTTTTGTGGTAAACTGCCCATTTTACCCTCACTTAACATCAAAAATTACTTTTTTAATTCTCCATTTTTCAAGATGACTTTCCCTTTCTACCACATATTTTTTTCCACCACATGTTCTCTCCCTTCCACATAAATGAGGGCATTTTTTAAAAGTAAAATTCGTTTTTTACATATTTATTACTCCTAACTAATTTTAACTAACTTTTCCAATCACACGATTCAATTAACACTAACCTATAAAAAAGGGTTAAAGAGCAAATTTATTAACGAAGTTTTGTCCAATAAGCATTTGACACAAATATGTTCTAAAAGGAGCAAAAATACTAATGAACAATTAAAAAGGGCATCCAACACAAAAAAACGTTAAATCCGTATTAATGTCGTTAGGGTTTTCTTCTCTTATAATTTAACGCCGTTAATACGGATTTAACATTTTTTGTACTAAATGCCCTCTTTTAATTGTTCATTGTTATTTTTGCTCTTACTAAAATATATTTATGCCAGACACTTCTCGGACAAAACTTTATTGGTTAATTTACTCCATAAACCTATAAAAAAGAACGGAGGGAGTAATGACTATGGAAAACTTAATCAAGTTCTTCTCGTAAACATGTGATTATCAATTACAGAATCTGCTCGATAACTGACACATACATTCTATTTTCTGCTGTGGGCTAGCTTTGGCACTGAAAGCAGATAAGAAGGCCACGAAGTGCTTAAAATTCAAACCATCAACCATCTTGAGCAGCCTCTGCAAAATAACCACATGAAGCATCAAACAAACACATCATCCAAAATAACATCAAAGTTCCAAAACATATTCAATATGTGTGTGTGAGGATTTTTGGTAACACAGGTAGAAAATCTTGTTCGATATGGCAACTCCCCAAAATCAAACGAACCTTTCTTTCAAGAAACATAGGTACAAAACAAGTTTCTACCTGAGGGACAGATAAGAACTCATCAGCTGAAATAAATCCTTTGGCATTACGATCAAGCTGGCAAAACCTTTGGTACAGGACCACTATTTCCTCCTGGGAAACTGAATTTCACACCAGAAACACACACACGTATATATATAACTAAGACAACAGAAACAATAATTTAACACCACTAAAGGCAAACCAATATAAATATAACTTTCTAAGGATAACCTACACAAAGTATTGCAGTACTTTTGGACTTCCTCAATGTCATATTGAGTTAGCATTGATGGTGAACTCCCCATTAATTCCCAGCTTCAAACTATAAACAGAACAACAATAGTTCACACTCAGTCAAACAAGCTGATGAAACAGTCCCCAATTCTTGAACTCATTTAACATTACAAGCTCATTTACACATTCCCTGGACTGGAACTAAATGCATGCAATACTACTATTTATGGCAGAAATTGTTAGTTTTCTATAAAATGGGGAAAATCTGGGTGAAATAAAGCTAGCAAAAAGATGCTCCAATTTACTGATTGAGCAAGTTGTGCAGTAAAAGAATCAAACTAATAGCTTTTCTTTGTGTATCAGAATTTTCTGGGCAGGCAAACAAGTAGTAAAGAGAGGAACGAGAGAGAACCTGAAATTTGAGAGAGCTGTGAGCTTCAAGAGTTACTTACAACCAGCGAGGAGTGGAGAAATATACACTTAGGTTTTCACTGTCAACATCGACTCAGTGGAAAAGAAGCAATTATTTTTGTTGTGATTCTTATGTGGCGACGAATTACACTTCCATGTTTATCCCCTTCAGAGGAATGGTCAGTGATAACGTGTACAAAGAACAAATTACAAACAAACAAACCCATTGACAAAAATCGGACCTTTTTCAAGAAAAGGGAATGTAAAGATACCACCTTTAACTATTTTTTATGGTGGTAAAAGTGATTTTTTTTTTTAATTTAGTTTTTGTAACTTTGAGATAAGATAAAAATCATATTATAAATATAATTTATGTTTAAACTAACGGGGATAGAAATGATTTTTTTTAAACTGTATGAATGATTATTTAAAAAATAAGTTTAAATATGAGAATGATTAAAAAATGACAAACTATTAAATGCTAGGAGTACATGTTGTGAAAAGGGGACCACATTTTTATCTTTTTCCTCTTACGTGTTCTTCTCTCTCTACAGTGCTAATGAGCAATAATTTCTTAAAGCAGCCCCAATGGTGCTTCCCTTTCAAAAAGCAAGGTGGGACTAAAAGCGCTGCTAATGAGCAATTATTTGTTGAAGCAGCCCCAATGGTGCTTCCCTTTTAAAGCACGGTGGACTAAAAGGTGCAGTAAGGTAAACGCTATGTCAAACGGGTGCCTTACAACTCTACAAAGCCGTGTTGGAATGGCTGAAACGCCATCCAAAGAGGCTATAACCATTTGTAAACAGAAGAAAATGACTTGTGAGGATGAAGCTTTGAGGGTTATCTTATATTTTGAATAGATGGGTTTTTTAGTATTTAATAATTAAAAGGATAATCATGAAGAAAATTGTAGGCGAGTGGCGTTAGACGGATGAGGATCATGAGTCATCTTTAGGTGTTTTACATGCTAATTCATTTGACTTTTGATCATATCGTTCATTTAATGATATTACCTGCCTCTGTATCCATAATAATCCCTCTGAGACGCTGCTAACTCAGCATCTATCAACTTTTTAACTTCCTCTTTAAAATTGATATCGATAATCAAACAGCCAATCTCCTTATATTTCGTTTTCTCCTACTAACAATTCAGCTCCAGTCTCCCCAAAATAAGGCTGTTGCATTCTTTTTCTGTTCTTTCTTCTCTTCCCTTCCCTCTGTTGTTTCCCTGTCATTTTTCATTGATTGATCGTGCTTCGTTTTTGTTTTTGTTTTTAAATTGGAGATATGTTGCATTACACGCTTGAATCGTTGCAAAGTATAATCAATGTAACATAATTTTCTACAACAATTTTAAAAAAGAACTTTACAGTTGACAAAATGGTGATCAAAGTCAGCTGTTTTGATAAAATTAAGTTTTTAAAAAAAAAAAAGTAGTTCCGGCACCACTGGATTTTATACCCTTTAGTCGCATTTTCAGTTTCAGACCACAGCATTCAATTATACATTACCTTCACTTGCACTTTTATAGGTTTCCCCTTAGCTTCTATTCAAATAGACTGTTGCAAAGCATAGTATCTTTTCATTCACTCCCCAATTCTTAACTTGAGATTCACAATGATTAATATTTGATCATCAATATGTGAATCTTGAGAGAACCAATTCAAACTTGCCCAGAAACCACCCAACACATCAAATAACTTCAAAACGCAACACTCCATGATTGGACAACAGAAATTTCATTTCGTCAATATCAAGGTAAAAGCAAGAGTTTATGTAACAAATATGGAGTTCTCATAATTAAAGCGCTGCTGCCAAAGGGTGAGGATGCTATTGGATACAAAAGAAAATTGCTTGAGTTTGTCAATGGCAGACCCTATTCTCATCTGAAGAGGGGAAAGATGAACAAAAAAAACAGATACCTCTTGATCCCTCCATGTATCTCCATTCCCTTATTCCCTTAAAAGATCTTAAATAACAAACCACCATGAGTGGCGAAGAATGGAGCAAACACGAGCGACTCCACCGCCATGAGCTTGATGAGGATGTTGAGTGATGGACCAGAGGTGTCCTTGAGAGGGTCTCCAATGGTGTCGCCGATCACAGCAGCTTTGTGTGGGTCAGATCCCTTCGGGCCCAAGGTCCTAGCATGCTCAGATGCACCAGCCTGAGTAATTTCATTCATCACTCATCAGAAACTGGAAAATCATGCAACAAAAATATCGTGGAAGATGTAGTTTGTAGAGGTTAAATGGCAAGCATGAATTTTTACCTCAATGTACTTCTTCGCGTTATCCCAAGCACCACCGGTGTTGGATGCTGAAATTGCGATCTATTTGGGAAAATGTAAAATGCAGAATGTTAAGCAAACTCCAGACCGAAAGAAAATATATAACCTTGATGTTTCATGTCTAGTGAAGAGTGTTACCTGAACACCAGAAACTAGAGCGCCAGCAAGAACACCGGAGAGAGTTTCAACACCGAAAAATGTACCAACAATGAGTGGGGTGAGCATGACAAGGGCACCAGGAGGAATCATCTCTTTGATGGATGCATCAGTAGAGATTTTGACACAAGTAGCATAATCAGGCTTGGAATGACCCTCAAGGATACCAGGAATAGTGTCGAATTGCCTGCGAACCTCCTCAACCATCTTCAAGGCAGCGCTTCCTACACTCTTCATGGTCATGGCAGAGAACCAGTAGGGAAGCATGGCACCAACAAGGAGTCCAATGAAGACCTTAGGGGTCAAGACATCTACAGTTGAGATTGCAGCTCGGCTAACAAAGGCACCAAAGAGTGCCAAAGACACTAGTGCAGCAGATCCAATTGCAAAGCCCTGATACAAAGGGAGAAAGCCGAGTCATGAAATACATTGACACATAAGCATAGGGTACTATTGAAACTGAGTTAGTCATCTTTCAAATAAGACAGGCCCACAGAAGCTCTTGTTTCATAGAGGTAGATATCAACCCAAGGACAGGAGCATTTTAATAAAGCCAAGCAGATGTATTTTTTTAGCAATTACGATGCAGGAACATCTATCAAGTCTCACCCTCAGTTAAGCCAATAGATCCTGTGGCCAACATCTATATTGTGAGAAAATAGCCATGAAGAAGCAAGATGATCTGGGGTGGCTCAGCACACACAAATGACACAATGTACCACCCTGATCCCTATGTGGTTTGAGGAAGGAAAATCGGAGAGGATTCTCAGACAAGAACAATAAAGCAACCCAAAAAAGAATCAAACTACCTTTCCAATGGCAGCAGTTGTGTTCCCAGCAGCATCAAGGGCATCAGTTCTCTCACGGATGCGGTGGCTCATGCCTGCCATCTCTGCAATACCTCCGGCATTGTCACTGATGGGCCCATAAGCATCAATAGCCAACCCAGTAGCAATGGTGCTCAGCATCCCAAGGGCAGCCACAGCAATGCCATACATCGCAGCAAAACTGAAGCTAACAAAGATACTGACTGCAATGGCAAAAATGGGAATGATAACAGATTTGTATCCCAGGGCAAGGCCAAAGATAACATTAGTTGCAGCTCCAGTCCGGCAAGAATCAGCAACATCTTGTACAGGGCTGCAAGAAATTATCTAACCGATCAAAATCATGAAGGCGGCAAGAAATATAAGCTTGCATCCATACTTGGCAAACATTCGGGTACCTGTAAGCATTGCTAGTATAATACTCAGTCACAAATCCAATAATAAGTCCCGCCCAGAGTCCAACTCCCACACATAGGAACAACTGCCTGGTAATTTCAACCATGTTAGTAGGAGAAGTTTGTTATCATAACCAGACAAAACAAAAACAATAAAAAACAAGTCCATCAGCATGAAGTAAACACTCTTAAAAAAAATAACGTCCAGGTGTAACTTTCTGAAAAAGAACTCTACCAGCTCTTAACAACTTTTTGTGACCCAAAGTTGAAAATTGTGAAGGATGAAGGAAGAGCAAGCCAAGAAACAATTGCAATTCCAATGGTCATAAGAATTGTGGAGATGATAAGTTGCTTCTTCAATGCCGGTTCAATTTCATTAACAGCCTTGATCTCAAAGAAGTCAGTAGCAAAGAGAGTAGTGAGCAAACAGACAAGAATGCCCATAGAACTAATAATCAAGGGATATAACATTGCTGTAAACTCGTGGTTGACTCCAAATGAA
Organism: Inga laurina; assembly: GCA_963855925.1. NCBI lineage: Eukaryota > Viridiplantae > Streptophyta > Magnoliopsida > Fabales > Fabaceae > Inga > Inga laurina. Next base: position 52,874,434 of record OY979705.1, read on the forward strand.
GATATGGAAGCAACAACAAGTGCAGCACAGGATGATTCTGCATATGAGCCAAACAGATCAGAACCCATTCCAGCAATATCTCCAACATTGTCACCAACATTGTCAGCAATCACCTGAAGAGACAAAAGAGAAGACTCAGAACAGAGACAAAATTCTTATGAAAAAGCATTAATCATCAATTAATTGAACAATTTATCAGGAGAAGTTCTAGATTCTAAAAGGAAACAGATAGTAGAGGGCCAGTATTGCTTACAGCCGGGTTTCTTGGATCATCCTCAGGAATATTTCGCTCAACTTTTCCAACTAGATCAGCCCCAACATCAGCAGCCTTGGTATAGATACCTCCACCAACTCTCCCAAATAGAGCCATGGAAGATCCACCCAAACCATAACCAGTAATAGCCTCAAAAAGGCCTTCCCAATCATCACCATAATATATCTTGAAAAGATTGATGGCTATGTAGAGCACCAAAAGGCCATTTGCCGCAAGGAGGAAACCCATCACTGCACCAGACCTAAATGCAGTAATAAAAGCCTTACCAACTCCCTTTCTTGCTTCCAATGTTGTCCTAGCATTGGCGTAGGTGGCTATTTTCATCCCAAGGTAACCAGAAATGACTGAAGTTAAAGCACCAAGCAAGAAAGACACGGTGCTGAAGATTGCAGTTGCAAGTGCTGGCTTGCACATCTTCTCCTTGGCATATGTGCAGGGCTGGCTCTTGGTGCTGAAGCCCTCCACAGAACCGAGGAAAAGGAAGATTAGAATTGCAAAAGCAGCCATGAAGACTCCCACATACTGATATTCAGTAAATAGAAACGATGTAGCACCTGCAAAATTACGTGCAGATTTGTGTAAGCATACAATATATCCTGATGAATTTATGAACCACATCATGCGAAGACCTTACAAGCTAAATCAAGTGTACATAGAAACAATAAAGTGAGCAGTAAGCCGGTAATATATTCGAGAGAATGAAAAGTCGATGTCGAACACACGTCGTAGTATTATCCATAGTTCTGTCTTCTAAATACAATGCGCTAAACGCCCTCTACATTAATGGGAATGTGTAGAAAACATGTAAAATCGAATTTTAAGCCAAACATCAACAGCCCGTCACGAAATAAATAGTAATGACACAGATCACACTGTGGACAAGAAAATATCATCAAATCACCGGAAAATATAGTTCGCGTGCTGTGCACATGAGTAGAAACAATTGGGCATTTAAAATTACTAACAATAACAATCGCTTATTGCTAGAAATATATAAGAATCCAAGCCCTTCGGAGATGAGTATCATATTACAAATTTTATTTATCCAGAGCAAAATCAACTGCACATAATGAATAAAATCCTAGAAGGAAACATAAATAAAAATTAGAGAAAAAAATAAAAAGCAGATCTGATATCTGGTTCAAGATCATTCAGCCTGTGAACCTCTGAATCCCAAACGAGTTAATAAGGAATAAAATATCCCTAAAAAGATCCAACTTGTTCGAAGCATAGAAAAAGGCGGAAGCCTCATAAATTCCTTTCACGTAATAACAATGAAAAAGAAATTCTTTTCTCCTCGTAATCTGCCGAGTATAAATAACCCGACTGTGTATGTACTCCCAGGTGATCCAACCATGCAGACTCCATTCAAATCATGATACAAACAGCACAGCCAGAAAAGATCAAATCTTTCGCTTAATTTACTGTTCTCACAACATCAGAAGGGCGCTCCAATTGACCGTTAAAATTAGAAATATCAAAGAAAACTAAACATTTAAATCTGCGCCGTTAACGAAATTCATTTCAGAAATTTTAAGACTCAAAACCCCTAACCAGATCCCAGACAAATCTCCAGATCTAAAATTCAAGCTCACCTTCGGAGATGGCACTCTGAATCTCAGCACATTTGACGACAACATTGTGGTCATTGATACCCTCCTCTTCTTCAATCAGGTAGTCTCCGTAACCATTCTTGTTACCCGGAGACGACGACGGGCCGTGACGCTCGGAGGTGAGCTTCACACGCGAAACAAGGAACCACTGCACCAAAGAGAAAACGATTCCGACTATAGCACAAATCGGGATCAAAATCTCTGTCGCAAGCTCCGACAACAGAGCAGCGCCCATCCTCGCCGAAAACCTATCAACGCCGATAATAAAACGGGGAAAATGCAATCTCAAAGGCCCGGCAACTAAAACTCGAAGACACTCTTACAGAGGAAAAGCGCGCTTCAGGGCCGTGAGGGAAATGGACATTTATAGTGAAACCAGAATCGCCGTTGTGGAGAAGACGTTTCTCTACGCTCAACACAATATAACAAAATTGATCCGAATTCTTAGCCGTCCGATTCTCCAAACAGATTAATGGTTATCCAAAAGAGAACATCCAGTAACGCTCCCCCGATGTACCGGTGACGTGTCGTTTTTTGAAGAGTTGTATAGGGATCAAGGAATAAGGGCGACGAGGCATGGAAGAATCTAGACCGTTGACTGTGTCGGTTTGGACGGTGATGATGGAAGATCAAAGGTACAGATGGCGGGATTAAATTTGTGTGGTAGCAGAGGATTGTGCGGTTAAGGAAATTATAGTTGAGCATATTATGGAAGTATTGACCCCAAAAAAAATAATACAGAGAGAATATAATGAGTTTTTTAGAAACGGCTTTGTTATGCTGACGTAGGATTGTTGAATGGCGTGCAAAGCATCCTATCAGATAAAAGTCGTTTTCTTTTTTTTTTTGTCCTGTAATTTTAATTCCCTTAAATGTATCGCTTTATACCAATCCGTATTTTGCATGTGTGTAATTTTTTTTTCTAAATTTGGTCAGTTTGTTTTCAATTTAGTTTTAGTTATTTTGTTTAAAATATTTTTTTTATTATTTTATTAGATACAAAATATTAAAACAATAATTACTCATGTTTTAGAAAATAACATTTATTATTCAAAATTCATTAATTAAAACTTCAAATTACTGAAATGAGTGTAGATCTCATCGCAATAACGTGTAATAAACATCTAACTTGGATCTATCTTGATTTTTTTTTTTAACCAGATCTATCTTGTTGAGAACTTAGAAATTATTTTAATCAAAAAAGAAATCCTATTCGCAAAAAAAAGGAAATTTATTTAACTTTTTATGCAGAATAAATATTCATAGGCAACATTCATGGTTTAAATTTTAAATGCATGTTGGGAATGTTAAAAAAAGCTATTCATTGAATGTGGACTCGTGAGTGTATCTGCAAAATCAAGCAGTGAAACACTTGGGGTTCATTGTTGACAGAAAGAACACTTGAGTAACCACTAACCAGGGAAATGGGGCAGAGCGGTAGGGTGCTCCTCCTCCCTTAATTAAGTCGGGGGTTCCATCTTTATTGGGAATGGAAAAATGTTACCGGCCAGCTATCTCACCCCTCGAGGTGACCCGCAATCTAGTAATCTGGATTAATTTGAAGCCGTTGTAATGCCTGAAAGATGGTCTGTCTTAGAATGCCGGAGGAGAGATCCAAAAAAAAAAAAAGGAACACTTGAGTTATTTCCATTAAAACATAGTTATTCATTGTAATGGATAAACATGTCTCTGAAAATACTTCAAAGAATTTTTTTTTAATGCCATTATTCTTTTGTTGTCTATATTAGTGCTCGTTTGGGATAGTTTATTTTTTAATTATAAGTGTTTATAATTCGTGATTTACAGTATAGAAAGTAAGTATGTGAGATGGGTTTTGTCCCCCAAAAATAAATCATTCCAAACATAGCTTTAATCACTTTATTAATTGCCTTGGTTGTTAGTATTCCCACCTATGGAAACAAACTTTCATTTTACGGAAAATATCAACAAGCTTTCAATTAAGGCTGTTAAATTTATGAATTTATACAACATTGTAATAAGGTTGTAAATTCATGTCGTGGATTTGAATAATAATTTCGTAAGAATTTATTTTTATTAATGAATAAGTATTGAAAGTATATAATTAAATAATTAAAAAATAAAAAATGATAACAATTTGATTTAAATATATTTTAAATCCAAATAATTAAAATCAAACCCATCAATATTCATAATTTATCATGCTTAATGGATAAATTTCTATAAAGTTTATATATAAAGGCCTGGAGTATGATCAAATCCAAAAAATTAACAGAGTTTAAAAGTGACAAATTAACATAATTTTATAAGTTAAAAATATAAATTAGTAAACTCTTGAAATAAATTCGTAAATTTAACTAAGTTTATATACATAATTTAAAAATAAGTTGACACGATTTTATTAATTAAAACATAAAAAACATTCAAAGAACCAACTCTCAACTTTGATAGAAGTATTTTTAACGTGTTGGAGTCTGTAAAGGTAAAATAAAATACTGGTACCATGATGAAGGCTAATGGGTCTTTTTCTTGTGCGATTGGAAGTATTTAAACAAAATTTTAAAAAACAAATATTTTGAAACTTCGTTTTTTCTTAACATTTATTATAGAATCTAGATCTAGATTGGGCCTTTGCGTGTATCCACATCACCGTTGATTTTTTCTTCGATATTTCTTTAATAAAGGAATTGAAACAGAAGAGATAAAAAGCAGTTTTTCAAAAACAATCGGTAAGGTGGGGAATAAAAAAGAACGAGGTGGAGTTAAGAAGAAGCAATAGCCAATAGGTTTGAAAGGAACAAAGGACTGGGAAAACGAATTGCAGCCGAAATGGTGGGTGGGTCATAATCATATATATATATAACTTATATTTTAAAATGTTATAAAAAATTTAAAATTCTTCTAAAGAATTGTGGAAAAAAAGAAGAAATCGTAATCATATATATAGACACACACATATAACTTAAATTTTTAAATGTTATAAAATATTTAAAATTCTTCTAAAGAATTGTGGAAAAAATAAGAAATCGTAGGTCTATTTACCTTACCCTTTTGGTCCAATTCTCCAATCAAATTTGTTATACATGATTTTTTTTGGTAGAATATGCAGTTTGATATCTTGCTCTTCTTAGAATCTTTTTCTACATTTCCTCCTCCTCTTTTGCCACTTAATTGAGTTCATGCATGGTGGCAGAGAGAGAAGAATTGAAGAGAGAAGACAAAAGGAGAATGAGAGAAAGGGAAGTAGTTGAAAATGACCTTTGTACGATCACAAGGATTTGGACTTCGCGATGCATCTATCGGTGCCCGGAGCCCTCATGATGGTTGTATATAACCTTCAGCTCAAAAACCCAACTGATGGGTCTGTGGACGACCTTGTATGATCACAACGCTTGAATCCAAGTGCTTCTAGAGTTCATGGACGGTGGGTCCTTGGAAGGGCGACACATCCCCGACGAGCAACGCCTTCACTATTATAGAATAAAGATACTGTTACTCTAAAAGACGTCTCTTTTTAAAATAAGGACGTCTAAAATATAGACGGTGACATTTTTATAATTATATATGGGAACTTGGTAGCTTTATATATCCCAAATTCCATTTGGGATGTCTAAAGTGGTACTTTAGACATCCCAAATTCAATTCGGGACATCTAAAGTGATGTCTAAAATTAAAAAAAAAATTATACTTTAGATGTCCCAAATGGAATTTGGGACATCTAAAGTATAAAAATAAAAAAAAAACAAATTTTTTTACACTTTAGATGTCCCAAATCCATTTGGGACGTCTAAAGTAATTTAAAAATTTTCTTGCGATCTATATTGAATATAAGGGACGCTCGTGCCTTATATTAAATAAAGGGAAGCTTTCCTTCATCTCTCTCTCTCTCGCTCCCACAACAGTTTTCAATTTCTTTGATAAGAGTTGCAGAGAAAGACCCACATTTTATAGATTCAAATAGCTTTTTCCTTCGCTGTTTTTGGCCATCGTCCCCCCTCTCATCATGCCCTTCGGTGCATAGCTTTTTCCTTCGGTGTTTTCGCCATCGTCCCCCCTCTCATTATGCCCTTCGGTGCATAGCTTTTTCCTTCGGTGTTTTCGCCATCGTCCCCCCTCTCATTATGCCCTTCGGTGCATAGCTTTTTCCTTCGGTGTTTTCGCCATCATCCCCCCTGTCATCATGCCCTTCGATGCCTCTATTTGCGACGGTAACTCTCTCTTTATCACTTCTCAAATCTTACATGCTTGTATATTTATTATTATTATTATATAAGTTCCTCTCTTTTTTCACAATTAGATCTGGTACAGTGCATCTGGGTAAAAAATGGATTTTTTGAATTTTAAAGTTTGACTAAAAGAAGTTTGAACAAAGCTAGCAAAGTGGTGGAAGTGTGGTGATGCTAAAAAAGGAAATTCCGGAGCCAAAAAGAGAATGGAGAAAGCTAGCATTTATGTTCAACAAAACTATTACAGAGGATTCTCGTCTGAAACTTGTGTTTGCTTTCGTAATTGATGACCTCAACATCTACAGGAATTTTGAAATTCAAATGACTTTAGACGTCCCAAATTGAGATTTGGGATGTTTAAAGTCCTACACAGGGGGACTTTAGACGTCCCAATTTTAGATTTGGGACGTCTAAAGTCCTCCCTTTAGACGTCCCATTTTTTTCAGACGTCTTTTCTTAAAACATATTACGCCCCCCACATAGACGTCTCCCCAGTTTTTGGACGTTAAAAGTGCCAAAATAGGGACGTTAAAACCTCTTTTTGTAGTAGTGCTTGCATATCTAGCTCGTCAGATTCCCTGTGGCCTCATCTACCTCCATCGCCGCCACATTGTTCACAAAGACATCAGGCCATTGAATCTTCTAATCAACTCACACAACCAAGCCAAAATTGCAAACTTTGGCGTGGGGCGGATTCTTGCACAAACTATGGATCCGTGTAATTCATCACCGGGGATGATTGCTTACATGAGCCACCATTCCACCAGAAATCTCACATTCACCTAAGTTGTTAGAGGGATCGAATGACTTCATCTCGAGTTTGCTCCTATTATGGCTGCATATTAAGGAAGGGAGAAGATGAGATATAGAAAGGGATGTTGGAGGGAGGAGGTAGAAAGCGGTGGAGGTGGGTGCCGGTGGGGAAGAAAATAGTAAGAGAAGAGAGAAGAAAGAGGAGGGAATTTAAGTTTTTTTACTCAAACTTTGATATTCCAGATTTCTACCAAATTACCTCTTTGTCTTTTACAAGTTTTAACAAATTTTTTTGGGCTATGGAAGTTCACATGGTATTTATTTATCTTTTTCTCTTTAACATTCATACTCTTACATAGAATGTATAGTATTTTCAAATTTAGTTTGCAAGTACTTTTTTATTAATTTATTTATATAAGTTTTTATTTCAAATTTCATACTCTCTCCATATCTCTTTATTTTGACACTTTCAATTTTTAGTTCCAACTAAAATTTTTATCAGTGTCAATTTTTTAATAATTTTTGTTATTAGTGTCTATTTGTTTTAGTTTTTTAGAAGTGCTTAAAAAAGAACCTTTCTGAAGTTCCCAAACGATAAATTTCATACTCTCTCAGTATCTCCTAATTTTGACACTTTCAATTTTAGTTACAAGTAACTAAAATTGAAAGTGTCAAAATTAGGAGATATCAAGAGAGTATGAAATTTGAAATTAAGTGAACTAAAATTGAAAGTGTCAGAATTAGGAGATATATAGAGAATATGAAATTTGAAATTAAGTGATCCTCCATCAAAAATAAGGCTTAAATAATCAAGGGGAAAAAACATCTAAATACCATTTGAATTTGTAAAAACCAAAAAGTTCGATGACAAAGGGACAAGACTGAGAAGTGATTGGTCGGGAGGAATTTGGAATTTGGATGTTTGAATGTTTTGACCAAAATGTCCTCTCTTTCTCTCTCATCATCTACCCCACCCTACATCGCCTTTTCCTCCACTCTCTTATCTTCGATCTCATCATCTTCTCTCAGCGAGATCTTTTTCCTATGCAATTATGGATCATTGAAACTCCATCTTTTCAAAGAGGAATTGTTTGTGGACTCGCCCTTCTTGAACTTCAGATCATTGACCCCAGTCTGATTTTGGGTGGTTGAAGGAGGAATAGAATATGTGTATGAAGTTTTACTGTAGCAACAGAGGTCTTGCATGTTGTGGAAGTCGCCAACGAAAGCGATTCTTATGCCGGTCTAGCTATCAATCTGCATCCTCCCATCATCGTAAGATTTGGATATGAAATCTTCCATGGAGAATCCCAAAATTCAAAAGGGAGGGTTAAGATTTTGCTTTTTCTGAATGTGATTCTGGGAAAGCAGCTTTTACTTTGCTTTGTTTGGTATGAAAGAAATTTTTGGATGATAAAAAATGTATTCAGTTTTGGCTTTCAAGAGGGCGCTTTTGCCTTTATGAACTCTCTTGGGTTTTCATCGAATACCTCTTTTTTTGTTTCATGCATAGTATAAAAAATTGGACCGGACTGGCCGGTTCAACTGGTTGAACCAGTAACCGGTCAGTGGTCCAGTCTGGTTCAACCATCAGCTTGTGAACCGGTCAGAATCGATGGTTTACTGGTTAGACCGGTTTCCTTTTTATTTTAATTTTATTTTTTCAACTATTATCTCATGCTATTTTTTAAAGAAAAATCAAAGGTTGAAGACCAAGATGAAGAGAAAAGTAGGTAAAGAAAGAATAAATCTAAAAAAAAGAAGTTGATGATTAAAAAAAACTATTTAAAAGGATATAATAATTATAGGAAAGGAGATATTATTGCATAAGTATAGGCATCATAACTAATACTAATAGATTTTAAGCATTTTTTCTAAAAATCTTCATTTTTATCTATAGAAGTTTAAAAATAGATTTATATATATATATATATATTGTCACTAATAAATTATGATATTTTAATATGACTGATTCGATCACTGATTAGACCCTGGTTGACCCATTAACCCTTAAACTTGTACTGTGACAGATTGATTGCCCGATCCGGTTTTTTGTTCCTTAGTTTCATGACACCCAATCTTCTTCCTCTTCCTCTTCCTCACATTCTAGAATAGACATTGAAACTTTTGATGAATTAGAATTATGAGTAGATACAATTTGAGCAAGGTTGTCCTTTCTCATATAAGTCTAATGCAGATCCTTAGATGAATTAGAAAATACTTTTACACAAGTCTTCGTAGCCAATACATTAGAATGATAACTAAAGTACTAAACTCATAGTTCAATTAATCAGCAAAACAACAAAAAGAAAAAAGAAAACTCACAGTTCGATTCCTTTGTCACATAGATGGCTGCTTGATACCTTTGAAGTAGTCAATAGCTTTTCTTATGGGATGTGTGAAAAAATATGGGCAAACTCACAAATAGCTTCTTCACAAATCTTCGTAGATTTGTTTGTGGCTAGATTTTTGTTTGTACTTTGTTAATTGCGATTATTAAATTGTTATTTGATTATATTCAAGTTGTCAACACATCTATCAAGCATAATTAACAATTTAAGTATAGACAATAATAACTTGAACATGGCAATTGATTACTATCTCATTTTGGCTTGTATGTGGCTAGGTTTTTGTTTGTGTTTAGATAATTGATATTATAAAATTGTCATTGTCTATATTTAAGCCCTCAACACCCTCGATAAGACGTCGTTGATAACTTGAGTATAGACAATAACAAATTGAGTATATCAATTAACAATTATTCCGTTTTGGCGTCGTTAACAACTTGATTATTAGCAATTAACAACGTGAGTTTAAAGATTGACAACTTGAGGGGTTCAAGTTGTTAATCTCTATACCAAATTAGTTAATCTCGTTTCTGAAGTTGTCACCGAAGCTTCCACCACCAGAGTTGGAGATCCGACGACATGCAGGCCAGCAGGGTAGGCCGATCGACGGAGCTCTAATGCTGGTGGTGAGGGTCCTTGCCTTTTTAAAAAAATTGAAGGGTATTTTAGTAAAATCTCCCAAACATGAAAAGCCCAAATTCTCCCCCTATCACTGCTGTCCTTTCCACTTTTTATCAAACACTTTGGGGGTTTTATAGTTTCTAATAGTATTTAAATGTCTTTTTGCTAATAATTAAATTTAAATTAACTATTTTGAAGAATTGAAAATTTTAATTTACATTCATCAAAATTAATTGAAATAACAATAAGATCAAAATTACTCTCCTTTTAATATTTCTGGGATAAAATTACCTCCTAAAAAACTTACGGGATAAAATTACTCTTTAACCCCTTTAATTTTTTATATCAAAATTTCAAATACATAAAAATCTTCCGTGCATCATCATTATTATAATTACCATATATAATAAGAAGCATAAGAAGCAATATGGAGTATAAGCTGTGAATATTACGACAAATCACATTATTATAAATAAAAAAATAATACTAGTATTTAATATAAGGAAGAAATGCGTTTATAAAAGAACATAACATGTGTTTAGTATCACTTATTTTTAAATAATTAGTCCTTATTATGTAAGTTAAAATAAAACTCCTTTTATGTACTTATCTCGTATATCGTGAATTATAATTTATAAGTATTTATTATCCAAAAATAACTTATTCCAAACAAACACATAATTGATGAATTATAATTTTAGGTTTTTTGAGGAGTATAGTATATACAGACAAAATACGCAGGCGTATTTCAAGTGGGGCGTGGGGCCCATTAAATGGAGTGGTGGGGGGAGAGAGAGAGAGAGACGTTAGCTGTCATAGGGGTGGCCTATGAGGAGTGGGGCCCAATTAGGGATTGGGTTTATAACTACAGAAACCTAATCATAAAGCAGAGGCTACAGTGAGACGGAGACTGAGACGGCTCCCGACCTTTCTTGCACTTGCCATTTTGATTCTCTTGTCTTTTCACTCTGTCTTCCATTTTGTCCTCTCGCGCTTCCTTTCTGACAAACCCTAGTTACCGGTTTGCCACTTTCTCCTTTTTGTTATTATCCACCTTTTTATTTTTTTTCCCCAAACAATTATTTGATCCATTAATGGTATTATGTTAGATACAAGTATCATCAAAGTCGGTATTCATGCCAACCAAAACTCAAGATCTAACACCTCAATGTTTCTAATTTATTCAACTAAAACTATTGTTTATGTGTCTTTTTATAAAGCTAGGAGTATCTCTATCAAACAGAGATTGATAAATATAGGAGAACGAGTTAAATGCGATGATGAGTCAAACCATTTAAACAAATTTAACTAAAGGGTATATTTTTGAAGTTTGTATGATTTTAGGGCTATTCAAGCTTGAAAATAATTAGGCTAGTTGTTCATAATCTATGATTCACCTATTTAAGTTGGTGTAATTTTTTTAATCACTAGATATAAAAGTAAATCTTGAAGTAACAATACCGGCAAAAAAAAAAAAAATCTTGAAGTAACAATAAAATTGTTGTTCTATGACCTAAACTTCGTGAGTCTAAATTCTAGAAATAGTCTTTCTCTTGTATAAGTAAAATTGTACCTATCTATCTTTCTCTAAAACCCATTTAATAGGTGTCTTGTACATTGGATGATTTTTTTTAAAAAAAAAAATCCCTCCTCTTGCTCACTCTCAACCCCTTGTTGGCTCAGTTTCACTTCCAGTGTCTCTAAGATGTTCAACTTGCCTTGCGACAGCTCAAGAACAAATGACAGAGGTAGACATACGCACATAAATACATGCATACATTGATGTAACCTAAACTTTATGATTTTATATTTAGAATTGGAGGTAGTACTTTAGAAATATGTGTAAGAGCGTATTCACATGTCTTTTATTTTTTATTGATAAACAAGGTCAATGTCACCCCACAGCCGTTAGTCATAGTGAAAAGGATTTGTCATTACTTAAGTACAACGCCTGTTTCCATGTAAATGCAAAAAAAAAAAAAAAAGGTTTTTAGATGACCTATTGACTCGATAATGCTTAAATTTAACTCAATATGATGTTTATATAAAAACAGTTAATATCCCTTGCATGGATAAAAATAAAATGTAGTTGTGGAGGTAAAATGAGAATTTTATCCACAAAGAAAAAGTGGGAGGGTAAAGAGAGCATTGGATTCACATAGTAGCTGGCACCGCAGTTTCTTTGAAATGGAGCTCTTTATATTATAATTAGGGTTAAGGGGTAAAACTAGCCACGAACTTTTGTTGAAAGTGCGTCCACCACCGTAAAGTTTTTTTTGGAGCAAAAGTGACTATGAAGTTTATAAAATGGTGCAACAGTGACAATTTTATTAAATCAGTGAAGTTTGACCGTGAAAGGGGAGAAGTTTGACTGTTAATGGTGATGTGGATGGTGACTTGGATTTGTTATATGCCATGTGTCAGTCTTTGTTGACCAATAGGCTGACATGTCAATAAGGGAAAATGACCCACAAAAAAAAAAAAAAAAGGAAACTTAAATCTGCCCCAAAAATTTATGCGCTGGTTTTTTCAAAAATGGGGCCTGTTACAAGGTTGAGAGGCATAATTGTAGCTTCTTTTACAACAACAAATGTCAAATCTAAAAACCTTTCAATTACAATAGATGCTCTAAATTTCCCAACTTGATAAATCTGTCAATATTAACAGCATCAAACGAAAAGAATTCAACTCAGAATTTGATCCATAGCATTAATCATTGCATAAAGTGTTGTCACTACTTACAAAAACAACCTGTTGCATATCTTACACAAAGAATCTAAGAGACCTGCATGTGTCTCAATGCCATTCAATTCATACAAAAAGAACTTAATTCATACTAAAGGAACCTAAGATATCCCACGGCATCCATCAGAAAATGGTCCCAATGCCATCAAATATTTACAAAACGTTCCCAATAATAAGGGAATTTGATAAGGATCAGAGAAATGGTCTCAATAAGTTGCCATTTAATACATTCAAAAAGCTATCTATATATTTGATCACTAAATATTTTTTGTGTTGTTGCTGATCCTTGTATTCATGCGATGCCTCTTTGCCAATAGTTGGGAGGTTGTGACACAAGGTTGTCCCCTCCATTGAAGGCCTGGTGGTGTAAATGGAAGGTCAGTAGGTGGAGGCACATTGTTACCTTCACCGGTAAATTGAATCTTCCTTGAACCTTCAGCGGCACTTAAGCTTGCACCCATATACTTTCTGAATTCACTCTCCTTAGGAATGGGAAATTTGATTTGAGGGTCAGAATATTGATGCATATACTCTTGTGCAGTACCCTCTTCAATGACAACTTCTGAACTGAGACCAAGCTGCATAAACAATGAGGGAACAAGTTAGACCACGTGCAAATGGCATAAGCACATTATAAAGGAAGGGAAAATGGATTTGTTACATTATAAACAGTTGTGCCCATCACTTCATCATAACTTATACCCATCCCACATGGTGTTCTTGGTTTGTAAACACATTTTTTCCTTGCTGAGTTAATCTGCTGAGAGGGCTGTGAGTGTCTTCGTGGCTGCTGAGATGGCTGTGAGTGTCTTTGTGATTGCTGAGATGGCTGTGAGGGTGGTGGCGGCTGCTGAGATGGCTGTGAGGGTGGCGGTGTAGCCTGAAATGGCTGTGAGGATGGCTGAGATGGCTGTGAGTGTCTTTGTCGAGGAGTGCTTGATGATGCAGCCTAAACAGACACACAAATTGTGTTTAGGTACAATTATTACAAAACAAGTTGATTTGCCACAAAAAATGAACAATTGAATACAAATATACTTACTTCTTTACACGTAGACTTGTTGTGACCTTCCTTATGGCAAACACTACATTTGTTGCTCTTTCCTTTCTTGCTTAATTTTTCAGCTTGAGAGGGATGACCTGCTGGTCTCACAACTAGTGTTCGTTCTTCATTTTGAACAGAGACATATTTGTTCCTCCTTCGCTGTGCCTCTTCAGTTCTGACCCTTTTCTTAGGCGGTCTGCCAGGTAAGGATTCAATTGGTGGAGGCTGCATAGGGGAGAAGTTTTCGGTATCCCAGAATTGTTTGCCCCTCATAGGGGAGAAGTTTTCGGTATCCCAGAATTGTTTGCCACATAGCTCTCATCCTCACTGTTATTATCCTCATGCACTTTGTGCTTCCTTTTCTCTTGTAAAATTTCTTCTATACCAGCACCAAGTTCTTCTTCATATCCCAAAAAAACAATGTCATCACTTTCCTCAGCATCATCCATGTCAATTACATCTTGTTCATCGCCAATTCCCCCCCCCCCATCAGATGCCATATTACCTTCGAATTGGAAAAAAACACATATGAGCCATTAATTACAACTGATCAGTAAGCAATGGATTTTACTGTGAGTAATAAATGTGCCTGTGTGTGTCTGTACGTGTATATATATATATTTATGCAGACAAGATCTTGCAAGTTAATTCAACTGGCGAACTAAAGCTTTCTGGACTAAATTTGGATTTACATACATTCATTTTTTTCTTCATTTTGCTGTTTTATGCAGACAATATGTAATTCCTTCCCCACTTATTCCCTAACGTCCCCCTCCCCTGTCGTTGTATACTTTAATTACTTCCCCACAACAAAACAAGATTTAATAGGCCCCAAACGATGCTTACCTAATGCTTTCTCGGGCTCCAATGCTTTCACAGACACGACCCCAAGATCCATAAAGTTCTGCCTTCCTCAGTCGCTGTCGCTCGTCTCGTTTCAGATTTAAGGTTCAGACACCAACCCAAGTTCCTCGCTGTCGCTCGTCTGCCTCTCCGTTTGAAGATCTGGAAATGGTCTCCGGTTTGAATGTCGCCGAAGATCTGGAAGATTTAAGGTTTCAGATAAGGTTCAGATCTGGAAATGAAATTTCTCGCAGCGACAGAATTCTTCAAGAGCTCCTCCAGTACCGGCCAACCGAGCTCCTCCAGACGAGCGACAGAATTCGAAACCGAGCTTCTTCAAGAGCTCCTCCAGTACCGGCACCAACACTACTCTCGGCGTGTTGGATGGAGTTATCGGAAGTGGCGTCGCTGTCGCTCGTCTGCCTCTCGCGTTTGAAGATCTGGAAATGGCGTCACTAGTCGCATCTCCTCCTCTCATCACAATGTGGTTCTCCAAGCTAAATGTTTGCTGATTAGGGTTACTTTTGGGGCAGATTTAGTTTTTTTTTTTTTTTTGGGTCATTTTCCCTTATTGACATGTCAGCCTATTGGTCAACAAATACTGACACATGGCATATAACAAATCCAAGTCACCATCCACATCACCATTAACAGTCAAACTTCTCCCCTTTCACGGTCAAACTTCACTGATTTAATAAAATTGTCACTGTTGCACCATTTTATAAACTTCATAGTCACTTTTGCTCCAAAAAAAACTTTACGGTGGTGGACGCACTTTCAACAAAAGTTCGTGGCTAGTTTTGCCCCTTAACCCTTATAATTATAATAATTAAAAAGTAGTTTTGTCGGGTAGATAATAATAATTTTTCAATTATTATAATTGTAATAATTATGATTGTCCGCTCTTCCCTGCGATGCCACTGCATTAGAATCCGACAAAGTGAACCGCCATCATCGCCTTTTTCCCGCTATCTTCCGGCTCAGTTCCTCGCCAGCTGCAAGCCTGCAACATATTATTTGTGGGGTCCACTGCCCGCACTCCTTCGTAGAGTTCCTGCTGGATCCTACGCACTCCAATCTCCAAGTGGGCTTCTATACTTTGCAACTAACACGTATCTTTGTGACGGTGTTGAAAATGCTTATAAACTGTTTTTCTTATAAATTGAGATAAATTTTTTTTATATATTTATCTTATATATCATAAATCATGATTAAAAAATTATTTTTAAACATTTCAATCACGATTCCAAACGAGTTAGTTACTGATAATTAGGGGTGGAAAAATGCTAGGTTAGGCTAGGCTTTGCCTAAATAGGCCTGGGCCTGTAACAAATATTCAAAGCCTGAGCCTGGGCCTGGGCCTGTAGGTAGCCTTTTTTTTAGGCCTGAGACTGGGCTTTCAGAAGGCCTGACAAGGCTTGAAGCCTGTTTAAAAACCTACTTAAAATGTAGGACTTTAAATAGCCTTTAAAGCCTATGCTACCAAATTCATATATAACTCTTCATGCTTATATACAATCTTACATTATGTCTTAAAAGTCTAACATCTGTTCTTGTAGTAATATTAAGGTTTAGTAAGGAAAAGAAAATAATGTCTAGTGACAACACTTGTTCAAGCAAATAGAAATAAGAAAAACTAATCGACTGTTGACTAATGAGATATATTTTTAAAAATCGACTAAGCATAACAAAATAACATGTAAAACTAGACTTTTACCTATTTTATTCTTTCCACGTAAATTGGGACAAACTCCTCTTGTTAAGATTATAATATTTCATTTGACACTAAAATAAACTCATAACATTTTTTATGCTTTAGTGGAGGGCAAAAATTAGAGGGGGGAATGAGTTAGTATTGCCATCTCGAGCGATCGAAGAGAAGAGATGTAGAGGTGAATGATTTATGCGAAAGCAAGGGATGAGTATAATGACAATGAAATATGAAACTTAGAATTAAGATTAAGTTGGTAAATTTATAAAATTATTTAGATGATATTATATATACTTATATATAATATATTTTTTAAAATAAAAAATTAAATAGGCTAGGCCTGTAGGCTTGTAGGCTAGGCCTTATAAAAATAGGCCTGACCTGTTTATCTAAATAGGCCTGGCAATATGCTTGAGCCTGAGCCTGACCTATTTACTAAATAGGCTAAGATAGGCTTTATGTAGGCTAAGTCGTAGGCCCCTATTAAAGATCTGACCTATTTCCATCCCTACTGATAATTGAATGGAGAAGTTAATTTTTTCACCCTTTCGTTCATTTTTTATTATGAGATTTTCTCATAAAATATAATGCAGATTGTTTATTAGGGAAAATCCAAGAAAAATAAATATTTATGAAATTTCAAAATCTTAAATTAGTGACTTTTTATTATGATTTCTTTATCAACCGTAGAAAACATATCTAATTTGAGATTTTAAAATTTTGGAGGTTTTTTTCTAAAAATTTCCTTATTTATCAGCCATTGCTGAATATGCTTATATTCAATTTTTATAAGAGAAAATCACAACGAAATCTCAACTAAGAAAATTAATATCAGAAAAATCTCATAATTTGTTAATGACAAGTGAAAGAGTTACCATTAATAAATGAAAGAGTTATCATATTAACAAGTTATGTGACTTTTATAATATTATTTTTTTTAAGGGTCAGTTTGGAACAAGAGATTTGAAGGGGAGGGAAGAGAAATTAAAATTTTTAAGAGAAATTAAAATTTTTATAAGTTAGATTTAAAAAAATTGAAGTGAGTTATAAAATTTTAATTAAAAAGAATATCTGTTATAAAAGAGTAAGAAAAACTAATTAAAAACTTTCACCTTCACTTTTCAATTTTTTTTTAATCTAAATCCAAAATTTTTTTCCTCTGCTTACTTCCCATTCTCTCCTCTCATACCAAACAGCTTATACCTGATACCTTAGTGTGGTTTTCCTTTTATATCACTTAACACCTCCCTTAAAATCTTTGTCAAACCCGAAGTTGTAAGTTGAACCCTTTACTAGTGACATATAATGAGTATGAGTTTTAAGTGTTTGTTTGTGATAATTTATTTTTGACTTATAAGTTCTTATAAATCGTGATTTACAGTATATAAGGTAAGTATGTGAGAAGAGTTTTATCTCGATTTACATAATAAACACTTATTGACAAAAAATATGCTATCCCAAAGTCAACAATATGAAATAAGCCAAGCCAAAAAATATTTAAAGAAGGGATGGAGAGAAAAGAATAAGAGAATTATCTTGTATCAGTACTTCATTTACTTCACCATATAAATGGCATGCCATGCCCCATTTATAGACATAGTCCTACACAAAGGTTACCCTCATACTTAAAACAAATAATGGGGATGGTTTTGAAGTAAAAATTGGTGAAAAATCCCTATTTCAAAATTTTATCAGTTAGAAGAATTTAGATTTAAATATCAGTATTTTTTTTATACTAATACTTATAGCCGATTTAAGAAAAAAAAGAAAGAAAGGCATAAGACCCTCAAAAGCGCCCAACATAATGAATTGTGGGTAGGATTCACAGGAGGGCGAATTAGTAATTTAACTTAAGATATTGTAAAACAGTACAGATCATAGCAGCAGCGATCATGTGGGAGATCAGGATATGGAGATTAAGTAAGTACATTATAATTAATTATTAATAATGGATTATTAAGTGAGTTTGTTCTCACTTTAGTGTCGGCTAATGTGAAGCATCCTTTAGAGACCATGATCTTCCCTATTCCAAACTTAAATTTAAATAAGATTAGAGAATCACCTCACTTATAACCGCCAAAAAAGACTTTAATCTGATTTGGTAAGGTAATGTGCAAGTTTGTCTTTCTACTTTTGATTATATTAATAATTTGTTGAGTATTTGGATTTTAAAAAAACGTAAGATAAAAAGCAATAAGAGCTTTGATTTAATTTGTGCTTGCGTGAATAAAATTTATGTACAATGTGTGTTTAAGCGATTTTTTTTTTTTTTACTTTTATATTTTTTGGGTAGCAACGTGAAAGCGTTTAAATATTTTGATTACTTTAAACCAAAGACTCCTATTTTATGACTTTAAACCAAACACTCCTATTTTCATTGGGTGAGATAAAGTTTATAAATTTGATTTTTTAGCATAAATGAATTCAAGATATGGTGTTTGAATAACTTTTTATGAAAATATAATTGAAAAGCAGGTAATAAGAACTTATGAGATAACTATAATTTTTAGTTCATGGTTAATTTTGGATATGTATAAGGATGTTTGATGGTTTACTTATGAAATAAGCATGAAAACTAATATATATATATATATATATATATATATTTATATAAGGGGCGTTTAGATAGTTTTAAGACTTGTTTGGTATGAGGGGAGGGGAGGAAAAGTAGATGGAGGGAAAAAGTTTTTTTAGTTGAATTTAAAAAAATTAGAGAAGTGGGGTTAACAATTTTTAATTAATTTTTCTTATTCTTTTATCTTATATATTCTCTTTATTAAAATTTTATTATCCCACTTTTTCAATCTTTTAAAATTCAACTCATAAAAATCTTCCATCCCCTCCCTTTCTCTCCAAATCCCTCACACCAAACAGACTCTTAAAGAAACTATGATGAGGGAAGCTAGTTTTGTTTCCTTGTAGTCTGTTCTATTGTACATTTTGTGATTTGATGAAATCCAGTCTTTCATTAAAAAAACCTATGGTCTAGGCTTCTCTATTTGGCGTTTTCAATTATATCCAAAATCAATTTTATAAATATATTATAAATAAATATATTTTCCAAAATCATAATTATAAAATTAATTTATTTTCAATTTATTCTCTTACTGCTAATCTAAACAAACCTAAAAATATGGTTGTGTCCTCGTATTGGAGAGGCAAAACGACCATTGATTACTAAAGATCTTTAGGTTTAGTGATATAAGATGTGTCATTTGTAATGCTAAGTTCGGGGTTTAATATCCAACTAGGGGCTTGTTTGACATGACGGAATTGGGAGGTGTGGAAATGGAATTATAACTCAATTTCATGAGTAGGTTTGTTTAGTATGATGAAATTGGAAAATTTTCCAATTCTATATCCACAAAAGTGGTTGGAATTGATTTCCATCATCACCTCCCAAGATTTGCAATTCCATATTAGTGGATTTTATCTCTGCCCCTTTCCACTTTTTCATGTTACAGGCTAGTCACTCCCTCACTCATAGTGACCTTTGTCGAAAAGCTTTTCACCCTCACAGTTGAAGATAGTGACCCCCTCTCACTCACCGGAGACGACGGCAACCTCTTAACTCCACCCATCTTCATTTTTGCTCACTCTCTGACAATTATGGCACGACAAGGATGATGATGTGGCAGTGCTTCTCTAGAATATAAAGAAGCCTTCACAAAACTACTTATGTAGACAATTGCAAGCTTCATCTCCACCTTCAAGGGTGAGGGTGGAAGATGGCAAGGGCGTCAAGGAAGACACAATTACAGGTAAAGAAGACGACCTTCATAGCATCTCTTCTTCTTGCTCACTCATCGGTGATTATTGGCAAGGAAGATGGCGAGGGTGTGTTGGCATAGGTGAATCATCTCCACCTTCTCCATTTGCCATGAAGCTCTATTTTCCATATTTGAAGATTGCAAAACCACGTCGCTTTAGATCTAAAACTCATCTTCTTCCCAATATTTTTGCTATGAAACAACAAGCTTTAGATTTGGAAAAAAAAAAAAAAATCTATGTGTGGGTGTGGGTGGTCAGAGGTGTTGGTGAGTTGTTGATTTTACCATGAACGGTGGATCCTCCAGCAAGGCCTACAAAGATTGGTAGTTAGAGATATGAGTTCTTTACCTATTGAAAAAATGGTTCAATTTTTTTATTTTTTAATTAGAAGGATATTTTAGTCTTTTCATATAAAAATTAGTTTTTATTTTCAAGACATACCAAATATACTTTTAAACTTCATTTTCATCTTCATTTTCATCAAAATCAACTTTATGTACCAAATGAGCCGTAAGCTGTCCAAACTAAAACTTCCATGGAAACGGCATATCAATCACGTGGAATTTGACATCCGTCCCTTGTTCCACTTCAATGAAGCCCAAATGCGGGGTATCAAACCAAGGATTAAAGTTTGTTTTCTTTTCACTAGCACATGATATATTCTAGTAGTATTAATTATGATTATTGGAACAGTGACGTGACAATTTAATTGAAAATTAAAGACAAGTATAATTCTGGGTATTTTTTATTACTTTCTCCAGTTTTTTTTATAAGGAACAACTATTATAATTAAGGAGTTCAAAATGTTAATTAAAAATAATAAATATGTAAAATATGCACTTTTCTTTCAAATTATACCCTTATTTATAAAGATGGTACATGAGATATCATGAGTGAAAATTTAATATAGAGAGATAGTGAGTGACATATTTTTAATGAGATTAAAAATGAAAAGATTAGTTTAAAATTTTAAACATAAGGGATTTATTCCTTATACTTTTCTATTTGGCTCTGTTCAATGATATATAACCTTTGTAGAAATATCTTTTTTCAGTATGATAAATTATTAATGTTGATGGGTATGACTTTTATTATTCATATTTAAAATATATTTAAATAAGTTTATTGTCATTTTTATATTTTGACTAATTAATTATGTACTCTTAACACATATTTATTAATAAATACAAACTCTTATAAATTTATGTCTTAAGTTTACATTTAGACAACCTTGATCGGTGATAAGCCATATCGGCTTGTTTGGGAGTTATGTGAAAAATGAATTATCTGCTAAAACCTTAGATTTGACATGCATTCACTCAAGTTATTTTGATTAAATAAATTATGATACCATCTACTAAACACCCGTATTTTGATGACTTTAAACCAAACACTCATATTTCTTAAAAAAAACCTCCAAAAGCTTCAGCCGCATTTAGATCGTCATTTGGTAAAATAGAGTTTATAAATTTGATTCATAAACATAATTGATTTTAAAATAGGGTGTCTCTGGATAACTTTTTATGAAAATACATAATTAAAAAGCAAGTAATAGTGACTTATGCGATAACTATAAATTTTGGTTCGTAGTTAATTTTAGATGTGTATATGGATGCTTGATAGTTTATTTATGAGAAAAGCACGAAAACTAATATATATATATATATATATATATAAAAGGGGCGTGTAGATAGTTTTTAAGAAACCGATGGTGAGGGAAGCTGGTATGATCGAACCCTATGATGAGAGAAGCTAGTTTTGTTGCTTTGTGTACTCTTTGCTCTATTGTACATTCTGTAGAGATAAGCATGAAGACTAATATTAATATGCTCCGACACACACACACAAGGGGCGTTTAGATAGTTCTGAGAAAACTATGGTGCAATGGTCAGAAACAATAAGAATGAAAACTATGGTAAGGGAAGCTTGTTTTGTTTCTTTGAAGTATTTGTTTTATAGTACTCCCGGTCCTATTTATAAACAACTCTTTACTTGATTGCGTAAAACGAATTGGTAGTTAAAAGTAATAAACGTGTCAAAATGTCATATTTTTTTTTTCATATATGCCCCTATTTATGAAAAAAATATAGGAGAGAGAATATCTGATAAAAAGTATGAGAGATAATGAGTATAAGATATGAAAGAGAATGAATATTTAATAAGGGTAAAATAGGAAAAAGAAGCTTACATTTTCAGACAAAAAGTGAAAATTGCTTATAAAAGAGACTAACCCTAGAAAAGAGAAAGTTGTTTATAAATAGGAACAGATGGAGTACATTTTTGTGATTTAATGAAATCAGTTTTTCGGAAAATAAAAACTATGGTCTAGGCTTCTCAATCTCGCTTTTTTTTTTAATTATGTCCAAAATCAATTTTATAAATCTATTACAACTGAATCTATTTTCAAAAATTGTAATTATGAAATAATTTTATTTTAAGTTTATTCTCCAATTACCAATCCAAACACATTTGAATATGTGTTATCATATTATAGGGGCAAAATGGTCATCAACTAGACTTTCATGGAAACTGGTCAAACTGCACACCAATCATATGGAATCATTGACATCCGTCAATTGTTCCCCTGCCTGCCATGATTACCCAATTGCCATGCACCAAACGGGGGATTAAAGTTCGGTTTCTTTTCACTAGCACACGATATTATTCTAGAAGTATTAATTTAATTATGATATGATTATTTAAACAATGACATGACAATTTAATTTAAAAATTAAAGACGGGGATAATTCCGGGTATTTGTTTATTAATTGGCACGATAATTCCGTGTAATTAAAGTTATGGGGAGGTTGTAACTGGGAAAGGCCTTATTCGGACAGGGGCTATTAGGGAAACTTGATTAACGAGTTAAAACGATGCCACGTGTCATATAATACTACCGTAATTTGCTACTCTAACCTTTTTTTTTGCTTTGATTAAGTAAACCCAACCTTGTTTTTTTTTTTTTTTTTTTTTTGCAATTAGTGTATGTAAGCATCAATCAACTAATCAAGAACCAACTGCTCCAACTCATTCATGGTTGATACGTCATGACATACAAAATGAGGAAGTTTCCTTGTCATGAATATTGATGTAAGGCAACACGCCACTTTCCTCACTTATTACTTAAAAAAATGACACTATGATCTAAATTTTTTGTAGTCAATCATTTATATTATATATACATACATTCAAACTTATAATTCGGGAAAATAACACCAAGGTTTCAATTAAGAAAAGTAATATCAGAAAAGTTTCATAACTTGTCAATAATAGCTCCTTCACTTATTAATGGTTGCTCTTTCGCTTATCATTGACAAATTATGAGACTTTTCTAATATTATTTTCCTTAATTGGGACTTTGATATCATTTTCCCTTATAATTTTAAACAAACTCGTGATGGTAACATAAAATCGTATAGTAGATTTGAATGGTAAACTCATAAAAGTTTACTTTCATCAATGAATAGGTATTAATAGTGTATAATTAAATAGCTACTCCCTCCGATCTTATTTATAAGAGCTCGATAACTGAATTATGCAGTATAAAAAAGCTGTTAAAATTAATTAAAAATAATAAGTATATCTTAAATATACTTTTTTTCAAGCATGACTTTATTTATAAGGGGGCAAGTAGGAGAGAGAAATAGAGTAAACAAAAGTATCACCAACCCTTTAATTATTACAATGTTTATAATTAATAAGGGGCACAAACGAAAAAGAAACTTATTAAATGTTGAGACAACTTATAAAAAAAATTAAAACAAATCAAATTTTGGGTTTTTATAAAAAGTACCAGAGGGAGTAGAATATAAAAATGACAATAATTTGATTTAATTATATTTTAAATCCATCAATATTCATAATTTATCATACTCAACAAATAAATTTTTATATAATTTATATATAAAGTCACTGAACATGATCAAATAAAAAAATTTAACATGAATTTTAGAGTATGGTAACATGATTTTGTAAGTTAGAAACATAGAAATGATAAATACGGTATGTGAACTATTGAGTAAACTGAATTTATTGTTAACACGAGTTTAAGATTGATTCAACACAATTTTTAGAAACATAAAAATATTAAACTCGAAGAGTCAATTTGTGAGTTCGACAATAATGCTCACATCTTTTATTTAATTTTCACCATAATATACAAATAACATAATTACTTAAATAAAAATTTGTTAAATTTAGCTAAAAATATTATTGTCAAACTCATAAGTTAACTTACTGAATTTATCATTTTTGAGTTTATAACATACAAAATCGTATTAATTTGTTCTTAAACTCGTGTAAACTATAACCTTGTTTGAACTCATGAGTTTACTGTTTTTGCCTTTTTAACTCAGGAGCATGATAAACTATTGATATTAATGGATTTAATTTCAATTATTTATATTTGAAATATATTTAAACCAATTATTATATTTTTTATATTTTAATTATTTTTGTTACTCTTTTATCTTTCATCTTCTTTTCTTCATAATCCCACTTTTTCATTTTTTAAAAATTCAACTTATAAAATTTTTCCCTCCCTTCAAAATCCCTCACAGTGAATAATTGAAAAAAACAATAGTTCATTGGTGCAATGAAATTATCCAATAATCAATAATGGCAAAAAAAAAATATATATATATATATATTAAAAAATTTAGACAAATTTTTAGTGTCTTTTATAAATAAGAACAAATTATTTCTAAAAACTTTCTCTTATATACAGCATCCCTGAGGGAATAAATGCGAACTCCGCTTTGAAGGAGTATAAAATTTTAGAATGACTAACGAGTCACATTTTGCATCACTTGATGCAATATTTTTACGTTTTACAAATAATTCATTTTTTTCCTTTAAAATTTGATATGCTGGTGGACTAACTGAGCATAAATTTTGAAAAATTATCAACATCAATGTAAATCAATATTGGTAATTTGGCAAAAATCTAAAATTGAAAGAAAACTACACTATATATAAGTTGCGGGTTATATTGGGCATCATATATGACATTTTTTGTTAATTTAATTTTTACATATTATAATTTTCATCATATAATTTTTTAAAAATATTAATGATGTATTAATCATGGTTACTTGCCAAATTATTATAGTATACCAGTCAACTGGTTACCATACTAATTGTATCAAATTTGTGCAACTTTTTTATTCTTTTACCATTTTCCTACACATTTGAGTAAAATTTAAATAAGGTTAATACCATAGTTGGTCTTAAATTTAATCATTTTTTTTTTTATCTTGGTCCCTATACTTTTAGATTGTTGGTTTTGATTCGTTTTATAGGGATCTGATTTGAAGTTAAGTGTATAGACCAGACCCAAAACTCATTAAAAATATAAGGACTATTTGTTAAATTTAGATTCAATATTTATAAAAATACAGGGATCAAAACCAAAATTCAAGCAAACTATGATGGCTAATTATTGTATTAATCCATTTAAATACTAAAAAATAAGCACAATTAATGTATGCTTTGATGAATTGCATCACAGTGTCACTGGGGAGAGGGGCTTCTCCATTTTCCTTACTGTCTATTTTCCTCTATTTTTTTATTCTTACCGTTAGATTAACTCTAAACAGTTGAGATTCAATATCTCATAAAAAATAAAAAAAATAGAATACTTTAATAAAAGAATAAAGATATGAACTAGTTATATCAAATTTTAATGATTTAAATTAATTTCTATACATTTTTTGTTATTTAATATTATAATAATTATTTTCATAAGATATTAAATTTCAACCGTTCAGAGTTAATTTAACGGTAAAAATAAAAAAGTGAAGGGAAGTGGATAGTAAAGGAAATGGAGAGACCTCTCTCTTCGTGCCACTGTGCCAGCATTCATAAATTTTTAATGACCTAATTTGTTAAGAGTTTTTGTATTATATATAAGTTTCTTAAATAGTTCGATCTAAATTATTCATGTATGATGTATCACCCCCAAGATAAAGATATGAAATTTAGATTAAATGTTAAGACTTAAGATTAGATCAACATATCATGCCTTGATGTGTATATCTGATAATATATATATATATATATATATATCGCCTGTGTGTGTGTGTGTGTGTGTGTGTGTGTGAGGAGGGCATTTTGTAATGCTGGGTTATAAATCTTTGTCATACACTCACAATTATTTTCAAACAGAAAAAGACGAGATTCTTAATATCTACAACAACAATAGCACATGAAGCGGGCAAAGATTTACGTATAGTATCCATAACCAAAAAAAAAAAAAAAAGATATGAACATTTATTGATATTATGTATATTAGATATTAAGAATGTAAATTGTGGATTCAGTATCTTTCCATGTCAGTGTCTCATTATTAAAACGATGTCTTGATGTTAATTCTTAATTTTTTTAAAAAAACATAAATTTTTGTTCAAATTGTTAGTTGACAGTTTATGTATTGATCTTGGACGACAGCAATTTATTATTTGTAAGATTAGTTTTCAAGTCTTTTCTTCACTTGATAACGATTGGACGGCTGGAAAAGAAGAAGAAGATAAGGATTGAGGAACGATTAATATTCACAATCTTAAGATATTTTTTTCTTCTTCTTGATAGACAATTTCAAATATGCCCTTAGTGGCCATCCTAGCAATATTACAAATTATTGAGAGATTCTCCATATTAGGAAAATTACAAGTTGTCAATAAAAGTTGCTGTAGCTAGTAAAGAGTTGACTTATAATTCACGAGATAGTTGTTGTAGTTCAAATTCTATTAATAATGTGAGAACTTTACTAATAAGTGATTTATAAGTACTCTTTGAGTTTTGAGGTGTGTATTAATTTTGGCTAGTTATCAGGATTGATCTCACTCAAACTTTTCATTTATCAAATTAGCTATCTAAAATTTAGATAATTAAATTAAATATTAAACTTGTATATTTAAGTTAATACTCCCTCCGGTCTTAATTATAAGACAAAGTTGACTTTTTTAGAGAAATTAAGGAAGCCAATTAAATTACTTTAGAGTGTTTATATTTTTAGTATCCTTAGATTATATATTAGTTTATTAGTTAAATTAATTAATTTGGAGAAAAAAGTAAAAATAAAAATATTCTAAAGTAATTTAATTAGTTTCCTTAATTTTTTCAAGAAAATCAATTTTATCTTATAATTAGGATCGAAGGGAGTATAATCTATGAAGATATGACAACGATCAAATCAAATTATTGAGAGATGACTATGTTGGGACCGGCCACCCGTGCCACTGCTCTCTCCTTAACACTAAAAAGTTTTAAAAATATTGTATGAGTGTTCAAAGTTTATGGAACTTGATGTTTTATTTCCTATAAACAAATTGCTGCGAAAAATTGAAATAAAAGTGTGCTGTGCTTAAAGCCCTATAGATCAACCTCTTCCAATGTAATAACAAAAAAAAATACCAAGAAAAAAAAACTATTGTAAGTTTGAGTCCATAAAATTACAAAATGTTTAATGCAGTCTCAAGAAATGACCCCCTTAGGAAAAAAGTGAAAATTGGGCCTCTTATGAGCCCAAAAATCTAGAATTCATTAGATGATTGGGCTTATACCCACTTGATCGTTTTCTTGATGTTTAAAACTGAATTTTTTTTTTTTTTGACAAGATGAGTTTTTATTACTTATTATGAAATGAATAATATTAGTTGTAAATTAATGTTTTCAAAGTTTCAAACTACTCTCTCCGGTTCTAAATATAGGACATAGTTTGTAGTGTAAATTGCACTACAAACTATGTCCTATATTTAGGACCGGAGGTAGTATGAAATATTAGTGCCAAATTTTTGAAAGTAACAAAATGGTGATGATTTAATGTTTTTTCCACCATGAAATATTTAGCATTAATATTCCCTAATTTGCAACTCATATTCCTCATTCAATAATGATAAAAAGGGGAAATTTAACTTATCAATTTTGTTTCTTTTTTTATTCATTAATTTTTATGAGATACTTTAACTTATCAATGACTTTAGGTTGGAAGCAAGATTGAATATATCTCTCTCTTTGTTTTTTTTTGTTGATATTATCATGGTGCTTCCTATGAGACTCAAACTTAAGATCTAGAGGGATCTAGCAAGCCTTATACTGCTAGACCAATTTTATGTTGATTGATTGAATATCCCTATCTTGAGGTGGTCGGACATGCCCTTTAAATGATACTCTAAATAGTGCCTTTTATGAGACTCAAACTCAAGACCTAGAGGGATTTAGTAGACCTTACACTATTAAATCAACTTTGTGTTCATAGATTGAATATCTCTATCTTGAGGAGGCTGGACATGCACACTAAATGATAGCCACCTCAATGGATCTTAATAAAACAACAGCTTGCAGTGACCTATTGCAATATACTACCTCCGGTCCTAAATATAGGACAAAGTTTGTAGTGCAAATTGCACTACAAACTTTGTCCTATATTTAGGATCGGAGGGAGTAACTCCTAGGTATTTTTAAAGGACTCAACCCTTATTTGAATGAATAATGCTCCCAAGTTAAATGTTCTTGTGGCTCGGTGGACACCCTTGTTATCATCTAAAAAGGACAATATTCATTCCTTTATTGTGTTTGGTTTGAGGGGAGGGAGGGAGGGGAGGGGGGTTAAATTACCTTTTTGGGTTGAAAGTATTTAAATTTTGAGCGGAAACCCAAAATTTAAAAGGAATGAGAGGGTAAATTTTGAACGAGAATCCAAAATTTAAAAGAATGAGAAGGTAAATTTTGGGTTTCTCCCATTCAAAATTGTAATTTCCCACCCCTCCCCCTCCCCTTAAACCAAACACACCCTAGCAACAAACACTTTTTTTGGTCCAAAAAAAAAGGCCATAGACACTTTTCAGCTTTAAAAAGAGAGCAGCTTCCAAGAAAATTCTGAGAAGACTCCCATCCATATTCCATTAGTGCTCCTCAACACACCCCCATACATTACAATATGCTGTTGTTCTATAACAGATCCATCAATGTTGCATTCAATCCACCCATATGGTGGTTTAACCTTTAATCCACCTATATGTTAAATAAGCATTAATTGTTCTATGAGTGACTTATATTATGGATCAAGTCATTCTTCTAGAAGCAACTTATATTATGAACTCAGAACACATTGGCCCCATGAGAAATGATGAAATTATTTATGATTGACGCCAATTGAACCTAAAACACATAGTTCTTGTTTTCTTGTTAGAACTGGGAATAAGGGTTGGCCCTTCATGAGCTCAGTGCTAAATTGGTCAGCCCGTTTAAACCCGACTTCCACAAAACCCCATAATTATGAAGTCTAGCCCTTATACCATTGAGCTAGGGCCGGGCCTGTGAGATTTAGGCTTGTTTAACTTAAAAGCACTATTTTTTCTATCTTTTTAAAGAAATAAAGTTAGAACAATAAGTTCCTAATTTAATACATAAATTGTATCAAAATTAAATTACAAAGAAATAAAGTTAAAATAACAAGGTGCTATGGATGAAAATTTCAACCTTTAATATGCATGCTTACACTTACACACATGAAAATTGTTATTGGTAGTCATATGGCAGTTGAATTATATTTTTTTTAATGAAAAAACAATCTTTATATGTATGTAGACCTAAAAACTTATCCTAGGTGATAAGTGAAGCTGCAATGTAATAATTGCATCAAAACTTAACTCTTTTTTTCTTTTTCTTTTTCTTTGGGGGGGGGGGGGTTATATTTATACTACATGTTCATTTAAGTTTTGCAAATTGCAATCTTCATTTTAATTTAAATAAAATTCACTTTCAAGTTTTACAATCTAGTTATTATTGTGCTTTAAATTGAGATACATTGTTAATAAAACTCATAAATTTCTAGTTAAAACCATTTTATAATGTCCAAATTAGCATATTTTTTTAAGAGTTTAAATGAATAAACAATTGTAGAAAGCCAAATAAATCAAATCATTTTATAAAAATTCATTTTTAATAAAGATAATAAGAACTAAAATTTGCAACATCATTAATAATATAAAAATTCTAGTATTATATGAACATTTAAAAAAAATAAAAATAAAAGGGTCTAAACGGGTTGGCGTTTTTAAACTTAGTTACAATTTGAGGGGTAAATTTTCAAACGTGACCCTCGTGATAAAAGGGCCTACACGGGATGACCTGATGGGCTCGGTCCATTTTCCTTAGAGAAGGCTCTTATGGATTAACAAAATCAGTCTAAAAATTATGCACGATCGTATAGACAGTTGTGTGTAAAATGAGTGATGTTGATATGAGCAATTGTACAAGCATCATTCATTTTCCATACAAAAGGAGAGAAGCTGGACACATTTTTAGTTAACTCATAAGATGCAAGGCTCAATTTCCACAAGGACGAAACAAGCGATTACATTTATGGGAACCAACGTTCCCTTTATAGATAAAAATGTTAAGGTGCTAAAATATCCACGAACTTATACTAATGTGCAAAAGATACTCATAACCTTTTTCAAGTGCAAAAATGAGAACAAACTTTAAAATTGGAGCAAAAATGATACCTCATTTAAAAGTAATAGACACTGTGTTTTTAACCGTTGCACAATTTTTTATTCGATTTTTAAAATTCATGGGTTGGATCCCACTATAAAAGTAATAGATACTGTCACGCCCTTATCTAATTTTCACTTTTTTCAGAGTATTCGCGAAAGATGATGTGGTTCGGTGGGCAACACAGGAATAACATGAATATACTGATAATAAGTGCATGATTACATAAATTCCCCACAGGGGTTTATACATGATACTTACGATTAAGGTAGCCGCACAAGGCTATTAGGGTGTCTAAACTCATTCCAGTGAAACGGAGACTTCTTCCTGTCTTCGTTCCACTACTGTAATCCTCTCGTGTAGTTCTCTTCTTTGCTCTCAGCATATCTTTTGTCTTCTCCTGTCTAAATTGTTGGTAGGGGAGGGTGAGATTCGAGAGAATCTCAGTAGGAAACAGATACCATAATGCATGCATGATTGATGCTATGTGTATGGCATGTTAGCTTTATCTAGATATATGCCTCATAATGACATTTCTGCATGCTCAATGTTTCATACAACAAGACTATGGCCACAGCGAAAACAGAAACAGAGCTTCATTTATTCAAATATGCTCTACACAATCAAGTAAAGCAATCACATACATCATTACACAAGCAAAGATATCAAATACATGAAAGTAAGGTAAGTCCCCTACCTCCAATCTTTCTCCTCGATTTGCGTGCCAACAGCTGGGGCTCCATATTCGATCCTACAATGTCAAATGTACTTTTTAGACACTTCCATAATGTTTCTGGGGGTTATACGAGTCTATCTTGAAAAATTACTAAAATACCCCCGGGGACCCGGCCTCATCGTACCCGGTCCAGCTGTACTTTTCTCGAAATTCTAACCTGGGCTATTCTAACATATTTTCGCCCAAGGAATCCATTTATGGACTCGAAATTATCAAATTCACTGCCAAAAGATGAAATTGCGCTTGGCAGCCCTTATTTCAGTGTTTTAAGGGTATTTTCGTAATTATGCTTTCTCGGCCTTTTCCGAAAAAGTGCCCAACTGTAACCCCACCAAATTTTTGCTCCTGAACTCAATGGAATCATCAAATCATTGAAAATCCAACTCTAAGGCCCATTTACAACCCTGACCGAAATATATGGGTTTTCAGGGGAAAATCGGGGTTTTGTGATTTCAGCTCCGTAAACGCGTTCCTTTCTACTTCTAACCAGTTTATTGACTATTCCATTAGGTTACAACTACCATGAAGACCCAATTTTGGCAGCATAACCCCTATATCATCACATTTCCAAACTTTAAAACCAATGACAATCTGGCGAAATTTCACCGATTAAATTGTCCATAGCAGCTAGAATAGTCAATACACAAGAGTTTGGAAGTTACCTCAGCTCCTACTAGCTTTTCTCAATATGGCTGAACCCTAACCCTTGAAACACCAAAAGATAAGCTTCCAAACCTTAAATCATATGCAAAGGAAACTTAGGAACGGAGTTATACGCATTAGGAACTGATTTACCGAAGAAATCACTTACCTTTATAAGCTTTTTCCTCCCCTTTTCTCTCTCTAAAAATTCTGCATCTCCTCTCTCTAAATGTTGGACTTCACGTCAGTTTATGCTTGAGGAAGGAGATGAAATGTTTTAATAATATATCAGAAATTTAACTAATTCATTTTCCCAATTTTCGGATTTTTACAAAATTCTGGCAGATTTCTGTCCAAACTTTGAAAAATCATAACTAATTATAGAAAAATCGAATTGGAGTGATTCTAAAACTTATAGAACCCTTATTGAGGCTAGTTTCAAGGAAAAATATAGAATTTTGCTGAATGGAATCACAAAATTCCCAGAATTTCAATCTTTGCATACTGTTCCAGAAATTTCACAGTTTTCCTATGCTGACTTCAAAAATTCATATCTTTTTGTATATAGCTCTAATTGAGTCATATGACCTATCAAATTAAATTTTAGGATGTCTACTTTCATTCTGTAAGATCTCATAATTTTTTTTCATCATTTGATTATTCAAAATCACATAACAAGCTCACTATCTCATAGGCGATTTCACCGAAAACGTAATTATATTCTCCAAAATTCACCATTTTACTTTCTTAATACCCCAAAGATATTAGAAACATTAGAGAATATATTTGGGACACTTGCTAAACCGGAGCTCAGCAGTTCGCTTAATTTAGGCTTATTCTCAAGCTTCCAATCCCAAAATTCGGGGTATTACAGACACTATGAATTTGTTTGGTTGGAGGGGAGGGAACGAGAAGGAGGGGAATGGAAAATGAGTCCCTTCCCTTATTTGGTTTGGAATTTGAGGAGAGAGGGGAGCCAAAATCTGGCCCTCTCTCCCTTTCCCTTCTATTATTTTGGTTCCCTCCAAATAGGGGTGTTTTGGAGGGAAGCCAAAATTCTTGCCTAACTTACCCCCATTAATTTTGTAATATTCCCATCACTGCCCTTGTTGAAAGAAGGGAAGAGGCCAGTCACCGAGCATAAATAATTTATATATTTAAACACTATGCCCACGCAATACATTTTTAGTTGCAATTATTGGTCCTCATTTTTGTATTCATTTTGTGGATAGCGTTGTTAGCCTTGCCTCTATGTGTTGCTCTAAAAGCACAAAAAAGAAGTTGGCAAAAAAAAAAAAAAAAGCACAACAAAGAAACTTTAAGAATGCTTCAGAATCATTTATACGTGTTTGTATGGATTAGCGGTAGAAGTTGCTTTTCCAACATGATTTACGGTATACGAGATAAGTTTGTAAGATGAGTTTTATTTCGACTTGCGTTAATATGTTTTTCCACCGTTTTCTCAAACATGTCTGACTCGTTCTGCGACTTCTGCTTCTTCTCCCTTCTGGATAATCAAATGATGGATGGTGATTTACTTCAGGCCCTTGAGATCCCATCTCTTCATCCTAAGGAGCATGTGCCTGTGTGTGATCAAATTATGGGTTTCGGTAAAATAGGTGCTGTAGAAACTTGTCCTCTTCAGCCTGCACGTCACAAGTATGATGCTGGAAACTATTCTCAAATTACTTCCATTTATAGGTCTCAACTCAGTTCATGGGTTGAGAATGTTAGCAATGTGAAGCGTGAATACAGTAAGCGATTAGATGGAAGGTATATATGTGCATTATATTCAATAGCTGGATTTAATAACCGGAATAATTTTCATATAACGAGAAATCAAGTTAGGGGAAAATAAAGCCAATATGAGAGGGATTTCATCAACAACCGTAAAATGAAAACTATTTTCACTTTATATCTTCATCTTGTTTTTCATAAATTATATAATTTATATTGATGTGTGAACTAATTTAAATAATTTATATAAGTGTAAATATATAAACTAATATATAAAGGTAAAATAATAAATTAGATATTATCTCCCTTCCCATCTCCTCTTGAACCCAACAAAGTATTATTAAAAACCCTTCCCCTCCAACTAAACCAAACAAAGTAACCGTCTATCCCCTCCCTTTCCATCCCCTCCTTTCAAACCAAACATGCCCTATGTGTTTTTAACAGTTATATCATTTTTTATCCGATTTTTAAAACTCATGCGTTGCACTCAAGAAAAATTTATAAATATTTTTACATTTTAAGTACGAGTTCTTAGATATTTTTTACCTCAAATCTAAATAAAATAACCAACCGTAAGAAAAACATGTATGATATAATGATATATCATCATTAAAAGTGAATACTCAAAATCTTTTTCAACTTTTTATCCTAATTCAAAACAATGTTCACCATAATCCATACGTTATTAAGTTTTGACACAAGAAAAATATAAGCAATTAAAATTGGAAAAATTGCCCTAAAAGATCTTATTAAAAAGATATTTGCTGAATGAGACCTGAGATACTGAGGTCCTTGAACAGAAATAAAATATTAAGTAAAATGATCATGTTGACCTTATTGCATTAGTGAATAAAGAATGATTCAAATTTGCCTCAGAGCAATACCCTACTAACTTGAAGAGTGAAGGAAGGAGAGATCAAAAGAAGCAAACGAGAATGGTTGTTTGTAGCGACAACGAAGTGTTGGGTCTTTGCGGTGGCGGCGAAGTGTGGGTCTGTGCGGTGGCGGCAAAGTAAATCGATTTACCAAAATTGGCCGAGAACTAAATGCTTTTCAAAATTCAAGTAAATCTATTTAACATTGCTCAAATCGATTTACCAAACTTCATGATATAGAGTAAATCGATTTAAGGTTAGTTAAATCGATTGATGTAAGTTGGAAAAAATGAGACAAACTTCTTGGATCAAAGGGAAGATTTTTTGCACCTACAAAAGATCTTTTGAATACACTGGAAAATATTTGCATGCAGGGAAGACTTCATAATACAAAGTAAATTGATTTAAGGTTAGTTAAATTGATTTATGTAAGTTGGGCAAAATGAGACAAACTTCTTAAACCTAAGGGAAGAACTTTTGCACCTACGGAAGATCTTTTGAAGCAAGGGAAGATATTTGCATTAGGGAAGATTTGAAGTTATATTGCACTAGGGAAGACTTATTAGACCTAAGGGAAGATCTTCTGCACCTAGGGAAAATGTTTTAAACACATGGGAAGATGAGTTGCACTTGGGAAGATTTGGTTTATACTTGTGAAACTCGAGGGAAGAAATGTCACATAAATTGATTTATGACAAAACTGATTTTCAAAAAAAGTGACATAAATCGATTTAATCAAGTCAGTAAATCAATTTAGGCCAAAATTTCCTTAAAATCTTCAATAGTTATCATTTTTATTGCTTAAATCAATTTAAGAACACTATAAATTGATTTGACAGTTTTTTCAAAAGACATAAATCGATTTACTAAATCCGAAATCAATTTAATTAACCTCCAAGCTAAAGTTCATATATTCTGATATAAATTGATTTATTCATATATGAATTAATATATCATTGAGCTCTTCATAAGTCACAAATCGATTTATCCTAAATCAAATCGATTCAACACCATTTTTTAGGAAGCAAAACAGAGTAACTTTTCAATTCCTGCCTATTCTCTCTCTAGGAACACATCTTAGCACCGACACAAAGACCCAGACTCCACCGCTTCCGCAAAGACCTAGACTCCACTGCTGCCGCAAAGATCCACACTCCGTCGCCGCCACTGCCACAAAGACCCACTCTTATTCGCTTCTGTCGATCTCCTCCTCCCTTCACTCTTCAAGGTAACGGGCTATTACTCTGAGGCAAATTTCATTCATTTTTCGTTCACTAATCCAACAATGGCATCAAATATTAATAGTTAAGGACCTCAATATCTCATATCACATTCAGAAAATATCTTCCTAATAAGGTATTTTATGGTAATTGTCCCATTAAAGTTTGCCTAAAAAGTGTAATAAAGGATTTTGTTTTTGGGCCCAAAATAGCAGCATGGAATTTGTTTGAACCAGAAAGTACAACCTGCCTTGTCCAGAAAAAACAAAAGGAGGAGGAGGAAGTAAGAATAACCTGACACGACAAGTCGATGTGGCAGGTGAAGATCGTTCAAACTTCAAAGTCGTTTAGCCAATCAATGAAATAAATACACCTTTGGATTTATAGTTAGTTAGTTTAAGTGGTAACTGCTCCATTTTTTTTTTCCTTTATCAAAATCTACTAATAATAATATGATAAAAAAAACTGGCAAAAAAAAAAAATTGATAAAAAAAAATCCACTAATAATAATTAATCTTGTTGACGAATTTTTGATCAAATCTATTGTTTAGATCAACTATCTCTATTTAAAAATTTAAAATGGCAAAAATAGTAGTAATAATGAAATTTGTAATTCCAATTCTGATGAATTATTCTGGTCCCACTCTTAACTAAATATTGAATGCAAGCCTTATTTATCCGGCTAATAAATAGAGAAAAGTTTATTTACAAAATTCCTAAGATTTACAAAATAATTATACCATATTTCAAAAAATGACCCTTCTTTTTCCTTTTATTTAAATCTAACTAACCTTGTTGACAAATTTTTGATCAAATATCTACTTTCCTTTTTTTTTTCAAAATTAAAATTATTATACAATAATGGAAAATCGCAACAATAGTAGTAATTATCAGAATACAAGATTGAAATATAGATTCAAATCGTTCGGAAAATCGCAATAGCTTTTTTTTTTTTTGAAAAAAAAAATTAAATACTATCTAGATAATTGCAAATTTCCTCGTGATGTCCGCCGCCATATCCTTCCCTTTCCTTTTCTCCTCCATCGATTTCTATACACCTTTCCAGCTCAGCCTCGTGACCTCCGAATTTCAAGGAAAATATAACGCCCCTGGTATATCGGAATTTCGGATTGGGATAAGATAAAGAGAGTAATAAACTCGATTCGTTTATTAATTATTAATTAATTAATTCCGTTTTTGAAGTCCCAGGCGACGTTCATAAGTCAACTATGTGAAACCGGTGGTTCACAGTTCAGGCTTAAGAAGGAGGAGGCAGAGGAAGAAGAAGAAGAATTGTGAAAAATGTCGAAAGAAGAAGCTTTCATTGGGTCGATTGATCAGGGAACCACAAGCACAAGATTCATCATCTATGATCGCTCTGCAAAAGCCATAGCATCTCACCAGGTCGAGTTCACTCAGCACTATCCAGAATCAGGGTAAACTACGACGATTCCTTCTCTTTCTTTCTTTCTTTCTCTCCCTTTCAATTCTTTCAATTTTAATGTTGTGATAATTTGTGGCGGTGGTGGTAGATGGGTGGAGCACGATCCAATGGAGATTTTGGACAGCGTCAGGGTGTGTATCACCGGTGCTCTCGACAAAGCCAAGGCGGAGAAAATCGACGTCGTCAAGGGATTGAAGGCGATCGGTGTGACCAATCAACGGGAGACTACTCTACTTTGGAGTAAATCCACTGGGCTTCCTCTGTATAACGCGATCGTTTGGATGGATGCTCGTACCAGTTCTGTTTGCAGGTACTCCTTTGTATCTTTTCGTTTTTCCGTCAATAATTCTTCCTCCGATTGTTGATATGAAGAGTCTTATCCGATTGCTGATATGAAGAGTCTTATAGATTTATTTCTTGGTCGTATATGAGTTTTGGATTTTGATAATGATCTAGAGTTAAACAACAAGGGATTAGCTTATCCATATTATTTTCTTAACAACTTGGGATTCAAGCACTACGACAATTATGAAATTCTCTTTGTTCGTAGTCCAATGAAGAGAGTGCGATTTTTAGATTGTCAGCCGAGGAAATAGCTAGAACAAATTGATAGGATAACCTTCAGTATCGCGTGTATATGTATTGATATTGTGCGTGTGTATATATAATTATATTATTGTGCGTAATGACCATAAGAAATAACATATCGTTTGTGTATATATTGATATTCTTGCATATTTGAAGCTGGTCTTTCATTTATTCTGTAGTTTTTTTTGGCATTTGTATTTATCATTATCGGAAGATGACACTGATTTTTCTTGAAACATGGGCAAATAGGAAATTGGAGAGTGAGTTATCAGGTGGCAGAACCCATTTTGTGGAGACTTGTGGTCTGCCTATAAGCACTTACTTCAGTGCCACCAAACTGTTATGGCTAATGGAAAATGTGGAAGCAGTGAAGGATGCCATTAAGAAAGGAGATGCTCTCTTTGGAACTATAGACACATGGTTGATATGGAATTTAACTGGTGGGGTGAAGGGCGGATTACATGTCACTGATGTTTCAAATGCATCACGGACAATGCTGATGAACCTTAAAACTCTTGACTGGGATGCATCCACATTAAAAACCCTAGGCATTCCTGCTGAAATTCTGCCAAAGATTGTAAGCAATTCTGAAATCATTGGAAGGATTTCTCCGGGATGGCCAATTACCGATATTCCAATTGCTGGGTGTTTAGGTGATCAGCATGCTGCAATGGTGGGACAAGCGTGCCGAAAAGGAGAGGCTAAAAGCACGTATGGAACTGGTGCTTTCATACTCCTAAATACTGGCCAAGAGATAGTTCAGTCAACACATGGTCTTCTGACCACTTTAGCCTTTAAGCTTGGTCCAAATGCTCCGGCAAATTATGCACTCGAAGGATCAATTGCAATCGCTGGAGCTGCAGTGCAGTGGCTAAGAGATAGCCTTGGTATTATTAGTAGTGCTAAGGAGATAGAGGATCTGGCTTCACAAGTTGAGTCCACTGGTGGGGTTTATTTTGTTCCTGCTTTTAATGGATTGTTTGCTCCATGGTGGCGAGATGATGCTCGTGGGGTTTGTATTGGAATTACAAGGTTTACAAGCAAGGCTCACATTGCTAGAGCTGTGCTTGAGAGCATGTCTTTTCAAGTGAAAGATGTCTTGGATTCAATGAAGAAAGATTCTGAGGAAACCGATAAAGATAAGAAAGAAAAGGAGGAATTCTTGCTCAGAGTGGACGGTGGGGCAACTGTTAACAACCTTTTGATGCAGATTCAGGTTTGGGTTTATTTCTTCAATTATTTATGCACAGTTATGCAGAACTTACTTATTGCCCTGTTCTTATGCCTCTTCTTTCACATGCCTTGTCTTTTATGTCACAAATGGAGCTGCAGTATCGATTCTGACTATGAAATTTTATTTCATGTCCATTTTTGCGTCTCCATGATCAAGTTTATTTTGTAATATGCAAATATCTGGATCCCTGTAAATTATAAATGTGAAAGAATAATGCAGAAAAGTAGGGTCATGTTCAGCTATTATGTGGAATATCTTGTCTCATAAATTACTGAAAATCTTTTTAGCAACAGTTTGTTGCAAATATCCTATAATTGATACTTCTGAAGCTGCATTCTGTTAATTAGTAAATCTTTTATTATAATATTCTACAGGCTGACTTGTTGGGAAGTCCGGTGATTAGACCGGCCGACATAGAGACAACAGCGCTTGGCGCGGCCTATGCTGCTGGGTTAGCTGTCGGAGTTTGGACAGAAGAGGAGATCTTTGATTCTGGTGAGAAGGTGAAGACTTCTACTGTTTTCCGTCCAGTATTAGAGGAACAACTGAGGAAGAAGAAAGTGGAATCTTGGTGCAAAGCAGTAACCAGAACATTTGACTTGGCTGATCTTTCTCTTTGATTTGTTTCTACTCAATAATGTTTAAATTACATGCACTTCTATTCTACAGCAGCCCATAGAAACTAAATCGAAATGAATAATAATAATAGTTATTATTATTATTAATGCTTTCACATATGGCTTGTTGCTTGGTCAATTCCTCTTGTCTGAACTTCTTCTGAAATCAGCAGAAAAATGAAATGAATAATTATGCCATTTTTGGATCTTGAAAACAAGAAACTAGGGACTCGTATAAATTGCGAGTCCCAAACTTAGAAGCATCTATGCCTATAGTGGTTCTTTACTTGGTAACTTATGTTTTAATCATTATTTTATCTTAGGATGGGCTGAATTATAGACATTTCTTGCAATCTATTTCAGTAAACACCCTTAAACTATCTCTAGGTGGACCTACTTAGTAGTATCTCATGCTAAGCTGAGGTTGTAATTATGCCCCTTAAGGTACATACAAACACATACAACCAAGTACTCTATTAATGAATGAATTTCTATTATTAGAAGGACAATTGGACAAAATTAAACTGAAGGGGTTAAAGGCAATGGCATGGACCAAAATGGGGAGGTTCTGAGCAATATACATAGCCCATCTTAGGCCTAGTAAACTAGTTCTAGAGTCTCGACCCACAAACTGGATTGTGCGACCACACGAACGGCTTTTAGAATACAACTTTTTTTGTTTGATACAAAGAATACAAGTTATTTTAAAGTCCCATATTTCATTTTGTAAAAATTTTTATGAAATATTAATAATTTATTATTTATTTTTAATTTTAATGGGATGGGATGTACTAGGGTAATAATATTTATTTTTATGAAATATTAATAATTTATTATTTATTTTTAATTTTAATGGGATGGGACTAGGGTAAGAAAATTAAAACTAAAAACCGAACCGAACTTAATTCAGTTTTTTCAGTTTGGTTTTTGGTTAAAGATTATGTTTTTATTTTTTAAAAATTTCTAATTTGATTATTAGAAAATTCGTTTTTTTAAAACTGAAACATATATAATATTTATGTTTAATAGATGGTTAGATATCATTTGATAAGTGAATATTTTTTAATTAAATAGATGTAGATTGTGAATTATATCTCATCAAATCTATAAATATTTTATACCTATTTAATTTATTTTGTATATTTTCTCCAAAAATAAATTTTGAGAATAAATTGTAATATTTCTACAAAATCTATATATATATATATATATATATATATATATATATATTAAACCGAATCAAAATTTAAGTTTCGGGTAATTTATCTAATATGTTTGATTCGGTATTTAAAATTAGCTCTATTTGATTAATTTGGTTTTCACCTAACATCCAACTCAAATGCAAGGAATTTTGATATGCTTCTGTTAAATTTTAGGTAAAAATATATTAATTATCTTTAAAATTTCGTAAAATACCTTGCCTTTTCAAACATGAAACTTTTTAAAAATTGCCTTATACTATTTAAAATGGAGGTGGTATTATTTTAATTAAATACGATTATGCTTCTCGTGTATATTTACACAACAACTTATTTCAAATCTTATAATCTAGTGCTAATTCATGTCCTTAGTATAAGATTTACTTAATTAATTTGGGTTAAATTAAGAAAATTAGTTAAATAAGTTATTTATAAAAATGTGTTTTATTTTTCCTAAAATGCCATATTTAATTATTTGTGTTAAAATTATCTTGATGTAAATTTTCTTAACATGTACAATCCATAGGGATGATTTTTTTTTAAAAGATAAATAAGGGGGACAAAGTGAATTGACGTATTATATTTAATACTAAATTCAATATTTCAACTAACTCTTATACTAGGCTGGGGAAGTAATATCCAAGGTACTGAAAACCGGACCGGACATTGAACCGGTTGAGACACTGGGTCAAGGGTCAGTGATTCAGATCGGGGTCAACCCGGGGGTCAGACCGGGAGTCAAACTGGGGTTAATTAAAAAATATATATAATTTAAATGTTCATGTACACCATTTAAAAAATTACATAAGAGTTTTTTTTTTTCCAACCAATAGTCAAATATAACCTTGTGAACCTAATACCCACAAAAGTATCATTAAGTACATAAGGGTTTTACTCCAACCAATGCAAAACAGCAAAAATATTCCAAAACATTTTTAAAACTCCTTGCAAATAAAAAAATTTCAAAGAAATAATTTTAAAAAAAGACAAAATGACGTCGTTTGGGATATAAAAAATTTTAAAAAATAAAAAAAGTGGCAAACAGGTTCACCCCAGGTTAGACCGGTACAGATTGAGTCGACCAGGTCAGTTAGACCCTGGTTTTTTGACCTGAACCGGACCGTTCCGGCGACCGGTTCACCAGTTTTCGGTCTGAACCGGCCGGTCCGGTCCGGTTTTTAATACATTAGTAATACCATACAAGTCAAACCAATAAAACTTTAGTCACGATGAAATAAGACTAATAATGCTGATTAAATAAAGAGAACAGTTTATGTATTAATAATATTTCCTTTATCCTCAAAGGTCAACCTTTTTCATGTGTTCCGTACAGTTTCCACCCCAACAACTTGCATCATTAATATGCTTTTGTCTTCCTCCACACCAAACCCTTGTCCCTAACACAAAATTCTATCCACTTTCACAACAGAATTATAGAAACATAATATATATATATATATAGTGTGTGTGTGTGTTAATATAATATTAGCACCCAATAACACAAAACCCAATTCTTCAAACTACTCCCTTCCGTCCTAATTAGAAGAGAAAATTGACTTTTTTGGAGAAATTAAGGAAGCTAATTAAATTACTTTAGAGTATTTATATTTTTATTTTTTTCCTCCAAACTAATTAATTTGACTAATAAACTAATATATAATCTAAAGATACTAAAAATATAAACACTCTAAAGTAATTTAATTGGTTTCCTTAATTTCT
Organism: Inga laurina; assembly: GCA_963855925.1. NCBI lineage: Eukaryota > Viridiplantae > Streptophyta > Magnoliopsida > Fabales > Fabaceae > Inga > Inga laurina. The sequence goes on from OY979705.1 coordinate 52,916,871, forward strand.
CCAAAAAAGTCAACTTTATCTTATAATTAGGACCGGAGGGAGTAATCATTAATTGATCCCACATGTGTGTGTTTTTTTGTTTTTCTTTAATTAGTTAACACACCACTTTTTCATTCTGTGAACATATTGGGGAATCATAGTGTCCTCCACAGACGCCTCTAAATTGACTTAGGTAGGATCGGAGTGAGTAATACTCTCCCTAATTAAATAAACTTTTTCTTAGTATTATAATACTTCTTTCTTGTGAAACCGAAAAAAATTACTACTATGTTACTTTGGCTCTCTAAGTTAAAAAAAAAAAAAAAAAAAAACTCTGTGGGTGCTGAAAAAGTGGATCAATTCCGGTTGAGACAATTATTTTAGAGCTAGTGGTCCAAATTGGGGCCAACACAGAATTAATTAGATCAGCATAATTAAAATAACGTTTAAATAAAAAAGCATTAATACACACACATATAGAATATTTGTGTATAAAATCATATATAATCAAACTAAATATAGTTACTGCGTAGGGAGGAGAACACAAATTCAAATATCGAGAAACACACTAATTGAAAGAAATGAAGATCATTTATACTCTAAGTTTCGGAAGGGAATAGCTTCCCTTAATCAAATGAAAAAAGCACAAATATGACGGGTTGTTATTTTTTCCTTAACTCAAAGCAATATTGATTCAGGCTTAACAATAAAATAAAAAAAAATATAACCAACAAAAGTCTTGATAGATGGCTGGATCCCTTAATTAGTTCAAATCAGGCCGTGTGTATGGAAAAGTCTTCATTGAAAGAGGCAAAACCTACTTTAGTGATCTCTACGTTTCGGAAGAATTAATCTCTAGCTATATTAGTTGGAGGATACTGCATGGATTCTACCCAAAAAAAAAAAAAAAAAATTCCAACCAGGTTGACCTCAAAATCTTAACTAGGCCAATGAAGGTATTGGTTCATCAGTTTGTCGGTTTGACTCAGCAAGCCAGTTCTTTAATACGATGCTTTAAATATATTCCTTCTTGTTCTTTCATCCGGTTCCACGTACCCTCGCGGGGCAGGTAGGTTCACTGGCCTCAAGTCAAATACGAGGGAGGTTCCTCTATTGTCATATATATATATATATATATATATATATAAAATAAATTCTAATTTTATTAATTTAATTAAATTAGATAAAGATATATTATATTAAGGGGCCGAAGGAGAATATATGACAAATTGCATCACTCAATTTAATGAAGCTTATATTCTTTCTTGTAAATTTATATGTCATATTCTACTTCATCAAGTCCAAACACCAACCTATCTAGCAGCTGCGAGGGACTTAATTTTGGCTCTTTAAATAAGTAAATTTCATTTAAATGCAAGAGACTTTAATGAAATGAAAAACAAAAATATATTTATCAAGATGTACGTCCTCCTCTGTTTCTAATGACTAGCAGCATGTCAAAGGTGTCAAACCTATAAGATATTAATTCATTTTAATTCTTTTTTAATTCATTGTTACTCTCACCATTTTCCGATTCTAAATATAAGAGTTAGTTCCTGATCTTATTTTAATTCTTTTTTTTTTAAATTAGGGTTTATTTTAATTCTAAATATAATATATTAATTCATTTTATTTTTCACATTTATAACTTTTTTTAATCAAATCATCCCTATTAATTGTATATTTTAAGAAGATTTTTATCAAGAAGTAGGTCTCAAGCAAATTATTCAAAAGAGAGTAGTGAATTTGCTATAATTGAGTGAATTTATCTTATGAATTTTTTTTTCTATTCATAATATTTGAACTTAGAAGCTTGATTAATGGGTGTGAAGTTATTTGCCATTTCAACATAGAAAATGCCATTATTTGGTTTTGATCTTAATTTATTGTTTGATCAAAAGAAGTTTCCACAAAATAATAGTTTTTCAATTGTGGCATCTGATTAGGATGTTCCTCAAATTTCAAAGTAGTGAAAGACTCAAATTAAACTATCATCACAACGTCTTGTTCAATCCTAGACAGGTTTCTTCACACAGCTTTCCATTTATAAGAAACAAAGAAGCACAAATTTGACTTGGAAATTTTTTGTTTTCCACGGTATTGAATTTATAAATATATATATATATATATATATATATATATGATGTTATAAATCATTTTAAAAAATATTTTAAGATTAATATACTTAAAATGAAGCTAATTGGTCGTTGTAGTTAATTTCTTTAGTTGACTAAGTAGTATTTAGCCAGAAGTTACAAATGGCGATTGGTCAACAAGTTGCTTTAATTTACCAAATTTATTATAAAAATATGGAAGATTAAATTGGACTGACGTGTCATATCTTTCTCAAAATCAATAATAACATATTTATCTATGTAAAATTAGTTGTCACGTTTTTTATTGCCATTTATTTATTAAGTTAAAGTTATTATTTGTTAAACTACCTAGTGTTGTTATTGATATTGATATTCGATAAAAATTTTTACTAAAATTTTGTTAGCAAAAAAGAAATTTTATTGAAATTTGTTGTCGTTATCTTCAATTGCTATTGTCATTTGTTAAGTTAAAGTTGATAGTACTAGTTAATTTGTTGTAATTTAATTAAGGATATTTAGATCATTTCACAAATAAAAAAAAAAATTTAGATTTGTCTCTAAAGACTTCACAATAATTATACCTTTTTGAGGTCCTAATTATCAGAATATATATATCTCACATTGAATAGTGAGGCTATATATTATGGTATATAAAAAGTGTGATATGTCTTATCAATTAGCTTAGGTGCTAATTTGGGTTAGTGGTAAAAACTGCTTTTACAACGTAATTTATGGTATACGAGGTAAATATGTGAGAAGAATAATTTATCTTGACTTGCGTGAACGTGTTTCACAAATGCTCACTCAAAGAAATCCCAAGTTATTTTGATAGAAAGATAAACTCAACATACACATATATCTAAAATTCAATATGGTATATGAGGATGAGGAGGATTGTGGATCTGATGCCTTCGAGACTAAAAGAAGTACACGCCCAATAGAAGAGAACAAATGAAGATATAATCTAGAGTTATGGAAATCGGACAGGACTGGCCTGGAAACCGGCGAACCGGCCAGTAGATCGGTCAGGTTTCCAATTTTTTTTAAAATATTTTCTTTAGAATTTTATACCAATAAGCCTAAAATCTTCAATTTCTCACTAGTTTGGTTCCGGTTTAGCTTTGATTTGGCCCTGGTCTAACCCACTGACCCTTAACCCAGTACCCCGACCGGTTCAATACCCGGTCTGGATTTTAATACCTTGATATAATCTAAGGCCTCTGTGATTCAAAAAGAAGCAAAAGCATAGGTAAAAGAGAAAAAATGGAATTAAGAATATTGAAGTATGTGCTATATCAATTGGTTTAATTTAAATATTTTGATTCGAGGTTAATATATTTCAGGGAGATTTTTCTGTCATTCTGCCATTAAAAGAAAATGAACTCTCTTCTTTTTACCTTTCTTGTCCTCTTGGTTGGGACTAAATTCAATTTCAAGCAACACATATTTACAAAATCTAGAAAATGTGTGAACTCTTTTATTTCTTTCTTTTTCCCATTTGGTTGGGACCAATTGAAAACGTGGACTCAAATGTGAAAGACAAAAAATGATGACAAATTCAATGTGGGAAGGAAAGAAAAAGAACCAAAAACATGATTGAAGAGCCAACAAATGATGACAATGGGGGAATAATGCAATACATATCTAGCAAGAGACCATTGCAAGTTCAAATCTCATTATCAATATAAATTAAAGATCTTGTTTGCACGTAATTTATAGATGTTTTTGTAATATTCTTTTGAGCTATATATAAGGTTTATCTTGATTACTATTATCACCCAACTCATGTCTCCCACTATTACCAAATATAAGCAACAAATTATATAGGAAATTTTTTTATTATCAGACATGATAAATAATATACTGCAACCTTCTTCTCTTTATGGTATTTACAAAAAAAGAATCCCTTATAAATAACCATTGAATTCTCTATTTTCCGATGAACAATTGGTCCAACTACATATTTTTAAGTAAATTAAAATAGGAAAGATAAAACACATATTTCAGACACTAAACCGTTTCTATCTTAATATTTATGCCTAACTAATTTGTTGTTTATGTTTTATAACGGAGGGAAAATATATTTTTTTAAAAACATGATGATTAAATAGTGATGAGATTAATAATTGTAAATACATACTCTTTTAGTGTCCTTAATATAAGACGTATTTATCTAATTTATATAGATGAATGAAGCTAAATAAAGTAAAAATCCTAGAAGAAATCGTTTAAAATAACGAAAAAACAAATAAGAGAGTCTAATATTATAAATCCCAAGTCATTCTTGAATGGGGATTTTGGGATTAGTAAATATTTCTAAATGACTAATATGCTCCTTAGTTATTTGGGGAGTTTCAGTTGTTAATATGGATGTTGAAGTTGTTAATTGCGGTTTGTAAGTTCTTATTCTCCATACATAAGTAGTTAATGACGGCTGACAACATTTGGGAAGTTCAAGTTGTCAATATGGATATTAAAGTGGTTAAATGTAATTCTTAAGTTGTTATTTTCTACATCTAAGTAGTCAATGACGCTTAGTATGTGTGGCTTCAAAATATTATCTACAAGGTTGTTGGTATTTGTGGAGCTCAAGTTATTAATATTGAAATTGAAGTTGTTAATTGCAATTGTTAAGTTGTTATGCTCTATACTTAAGTAGTTAAATGAATATGCGTAATAATTTGGAAACATTTAGAAACCTTAAGGGGCATATTGGCCACTTGAAAACATTTGCAAATTACAAATTCCTCTCTCATGTTTGATTTGGGATTTGTGATATTGAACTCCCTTATTTATCTTTTCTCTATTTTAAATGATTTTTTTCTGGGATTTTCTTCTAAATGAATTACTTAATTGTAATATGTATGTGACATGATTTCATGATCACTCCAAAATACTTTTTTATAACGTTAAATTATATATAATTAATTTTATAAGTTATGCAAATTAGTTTGAAGAGAAATGATACATATGAGAGATAAAATGGATAAAAATTTTACTCACTCCCGTCTTTAATATAGGATTTATTTGGAGAGTTGATTTTGATAATAAATATAAGATCTGTTTACAATATTTGTTATTTTTCCTAATTTATCCTTAGATATGGATGCTACTCAACAATAATCAAGGAGGATAGGAAATGTGGGAGTTAATAAAGATGACTAAAGTATTTTAAAAAATAAATATCATATTAGGTAAATATGTGTTATACTCCTTCTAGTCCTTATTATAAGGTACAAAGTACCAATTATCACAAACCAATAAAAGCATAAAAATTGTTGAAAAATTCACATGATTTCTAATATTACCTTTATCAACTATACTAAACTCAAATATCAAATTAATTATTACTTTCTTCCATGAATTTTATTAAATATGGGCAGATATGGAAAAATAAATTAAATACTCATTGGAAATTTGTAAGTGTCTTATAAAAAAGAATAAATATCCTTATGAGTTGATACCTTATAATAAAGACTAGAGAGAGTATCAAGAACTAGTGGAAGTACATTTAAGAGCAAAATTCATTCCTACATCTAGCACAGGGGGAATAAGATCTGAAAGAATGTGAAGTGTGTTGACAAAGTGAAAGGGGCATTGGACAGGACTTGAAAAATAATTAAGGGGTGAGGGAAGACGTGTGGAAGAAGAAGGAACCAAATGTCAAAAAGGGGTCATTCGCTCGGTCACTGCTAACCAAATGCTCCCACGACCAGCAATTTTTATTCTTATTACTTAAAATGAATTAATAGTTAAAATTAGTTAAAAATAATAAATATATAAAAAATATCATATTTTTTTTAAAATATATCCCTATTTATAAAATAAATATAAGAGAGAGAATGAGTAACATATATGAGAGAGTATGAGTATAAAATATGAGAGAGAATATGTAATAAATGATTAAATAAAAGAGAATTAGTGATGTATGTGGATAATTAATATAAAGATAAGTATTTAATAGGGATAAAAAAAATTAAATTTTGAAACACAATGAAAAAAATATTTATAAAAAAGATCAGTGTCTGGGAGAAAGTCACTTGTATTAAAAAGACCAAAGGGAGCAATCCACGACAAAACGAAGTGTGGGAGAAGCAACGAAACTTCAACGAAGCAACTCTGAAATGCTCTATCTTTTTCTGTCATCAATTGTCAAAGTTCAAATTTCTCACGCAATCTAAGATCAGGGCAGAAGGAAAATTGCTGAGAAAGTGAAAGGAAAGAGTAGAAAAATTGAAAACAATTGGACCCCATAACAAGAATGAGAAAGAAAGAAAGAGTCACGAGGCACACACTGTGTTCTCTCTCCGGGACACTCTGACCAAACTCTCTCTCTCGCTCCCTCTCTCCCTCTCCCTCTCTCTCTCCATCCTTCAATGCTTCTGTGACCTGCAACCCCTCTCATCATCCCTTGCCTGCCAGCTTATCCCTCTCCCTTTCAAAATGTTGGATGAGCTGGCCTAAAATAGAAGAAAGCAGTGTATAATATCTAAGATAATTAAATCCGGATTAATTAGTGAACTGATTGAGGTACTGGGTTAAGGGTTACTGGGTCAAACCAAAACTAAACCGAGATCAAACCGGTGAGAAATGAAATATTTTAGGTTTATAGTATGAAATTCTAAAGTAAAAGATTTAAAAAAAAAAAAAAACTTGACCTGAATCAGACCGGTTTAGTGGCTGGGTCGCCTATTTCCAGTCCAGTTCGGCCGGTTCAGTTCGGGTTAGATAACTTGGATAATATCTTCAAAGTGTGGATATCACTTTTTTTTAGACTTAATTCACACTCACCTATAACTATCACATAGGGTGCAAGTTGGATTGATGAATAAATTTTTTGCAGAATACAATGAAGATCTTTAAGTATGGATTGCACTCTCAATAATCAAGTAAGACAACAATGAATTTTTTAAAATGATAATTTGACTTTATCTTTGTGTGCACTCAAGGACAAAGACAATGAGCTTGATATCTTGTTGTATGATTTCTGATGTGTTAGAATGATTGATGATACCGGGTATTTATAGGCTATGAAGTGGTGCCTCTTGAAGTAACACCTCTTCAATTAAAAGTCATAATGATTTGTTAAATTATGAATCTCATATATTGATTCATGAACAGACATATGAAGAGTTATACCTTTATATTATGTAAAGTTTTCTCATAAACATAATGCAACTTTTCACTAAGAGGTGGCTGCCACATTTCTAGCTATAGCCTTTCACATGTGTTTCTAAAAAATGAGAAAACATAATTTTGATGACTTTTGGTGTTTAACTCCTTATACAACTCTTCATATAAATCATTTAATTTAATAAACATGGCTTTACAAAAAAAAAAAATACTTTCATTTTAAAATATTCCAACACCAAATTCTCATGCATGCATGGACCACCATTTTCTTCATTTCTCACAATACACACATACACATTTATTTATTAAATCAAACTTGAGGTCACTTAACTATGGGAGAATGTTGCCGAGAGTCTTTTAGTTCAAGTGAGAATTCATACTCTCTTAAAAAAAGGAGAGTTTGTGGGATCAAACCGTCAGTGATACAGAGGGAATGACTATGTGAGCCATCTTTTCCTATTAAAAAGAATATGGTGGGGGAAAAAAAATACTTTTATGGTCTTTTCTATAAGATTTGTTTTATAGTTTAAATTGAACTAAAAAAGCATGCCTACATTAATTATAGTAGAAAGTTGGGTGTAAGGAATCAAACTTGATTTTCTTGCATATTGTAACGGCACGGCCCCCCCACCCAAGGGGCTACAGAGCGGTGCCAGACCAATTAACCTCAGCCTGACTCCCTGAGGTCTTTTGGATGGCCGGGATTTGTTACACACATGGGTGCTTGCTTGCTTGGATGGGAATTGAGATTGAGGATAATCAATTTTGAAAGTTCAAAACATGAATTTTAGAAAACTTATACCCAAATACTCTTTTTTCTTAAAAATAAAAACTACATTTAAGCCCCTAAACTATGTTATGTGAGAAGCAATTTTGACTTGCTTCTTTGTTGTGATTAAATCATTATTTCTGATCATGCTTGTAAATCGATTTTATCCAAATTCTATTTTACTTAATGCTAATTGATCATATACCCTAAATATTCGAATATTAGGCGTTAGACAAAATCATGTTGGAAGAACTACTGTCAATTAATTAAGTTTCATAATGCTGAAATTTAACCCAATAATATTAGATATTACATAGTATACTAGCTAGTTATTGGTTCAATCTTACAACTTAATAACAGTAATTAAAAAAGATGATATGCAAGTAACACCAATATTAAGACATTTGCTATATATAATAAATAGAATACGAAGGAATGACAAAAAAAAAAAAAAATTATTACTAAAAATTTATGAATGTAAAATATTTTTATATTCCTAAATGATAAAAAATAATAAATATAAATAAATATTATATGTATTAGGTTTATTTTTTCGCTATATATATTCATAATTTTTAGTTTTTAATATGTTATTTATATACACTTAATTTGTGATAGTAAGAAATCAGGTCCATACTTTTCCGACCCCTTCGTTACTTTAGGTGACAAAGTAAAAGCCTTTTTTTTTTTTTTTAAAAATAAAATAAAATCACCTTATTGTTCCATTATTACCTCATGACTTTTCTGAATCAATATGGGGCCACTGTTTGAAGTTCTGGCCTTCATCTGCTTCTTACTGTGCCTCTGTGACTCATATCTATATATATATATATATATATATATATATTTACATGAACAAAGCTGGCTTATATATGAAAGGTTAACCTTAATGATAATGAATTTTTACTTACTCGTATTTAAATAAGATACTCAGTTCCACTCATCCCAAAGTTGTGCACTTTATTAATTTCTCTTCCTCCTTCACTAGTGCTTAGTAACTTGCTTTCAGGTTTAAATAATTTGGAATGAAATATATATATATATATATATATATATATATAAAAACATGGCAACATCACTAGCAATTTCATGATGTCATAATTTTAGCGTAAATAATTATATTAATTACCAGTATACTTTAGCTAGTAGACAATTGTTTTGTTTTCAAACATTGTTTTCGCTCGTAAACATATCATAGAGTATATAATTATTTCAAACATTTTTACGAACTATCGAACATGTCTTTGTGTGTTGTATCATTTTCAACAAGTTGACGGCAAAAATTACTATCTTTTCTAAAAGATTTGTGGAACACAATAATATCAATAACGCCAATATCAAGTATATATGCATTCGAAGCTAGATAGGTAGTAATTAAGAAAATAGAAATGGATACAAAAAGAAATTGTTGTACACTTTTTAAAATGTTACTTCATTTATCTGATAATTTGCAATATTAATTCTAAAAAAGTTATAGTGAAGTTAGCTAGGCAGCAGCAATAAATGAAAAGTACTTCATTCTTAATGTAATACCTAATTAACTAATTAGATTAGATTAATGATGTTGGTTAAGTTAGTTAATATCACATATTTTTTCTAAAATATCCTAATCAACTTTCTTAATTTTTTCCCTCCCTTTCCTACTTAATTATTATTGGGGGAATATTAATAAATTTAATTTAAGAAAAATTGATAAAAATATGAAATAAGTCTTACATTTCAAACTAATATTAACTCGTCAATTAGGTTCTATATACATTAAGGATAGAAGGAGTATTGTTTTTTTTTTTTTGTGAAAACATAATTTTAAAAATATAATGACAAAATTCTAAGTGTGACTGCTACACTAAATTAACGATATATATATATATATATATCAAGTAATTATTCTCCACCTAATAAATCTTACTATCATTCATGGATGAAAAACATCATGGTTTATTTTTGTTTTAATTAGAATGATAGGCACTAATTAACGACTTGAGGTTATAAGGAGATTAAATCCACTACTTCTCACTTGTAGAAAAACTTTTATCACACTATACTATACTCCTTCGGGTCTTTAATATATAAGAGTTAGTTGATTTTTTTAGAGATATTAAGAAAAACTAAATAAACTTTTTAATTATAACATATGTTGTGTATAATTAGATTAAATATTAGTTTATAAATCAAAAAAATTAATATAAAGAAATGATAACTATAAATATTTTGATATAACCTAATTAGCTTTCTTAATCTCTTCTAAAAAAAAAGTTAACTGACTCTTATAACCAGAGTATAAGGCGTTGTGGTTTATGTTTTTGAAGCTCATGAAATAATACGGGAAAAAAAAAAACGAGTGTATTGACTATTGAGGGAGAAATCAGAAAAGTGAATCACAAAGAGAAGAGTCCTTAATTTTGAGTTTCTTTTGCTTCAGACAATCGCTTGCACCACACACCACTCCTATAAAGCACCCAAGCAAAGCAAACCAAAATCTCAAACAACGTGCATATTTTTAGGCCCTCCTCTGCACTACTTCCATCCGTTTTTTATTTTATTTTATAAACAATGTTTTTTTTTAATTTTATAATACGAACTGATAGTTAAGATTAATTAAAAATAATAAATGTATCAAAAAATGTCACGCCTTTTTTAAATATGCCCTTATTTATATACGAGAGAATGAGGAGAAAATATGAAAGATAATAGATAATAAATGATTAAATGACTGAAAATTAATAATAAGTAAAAGATAATTAATATAAAGTTATGAATTTAATAGGAGTAAAAAAATAAAAAATAATTTAAATTTTAAAACATAAAAAAATGGTTAATATTACGGATCATGAAAGATAAAGTTCCTTATAAAATAATGATCGTAGGACTCTCTCTATATATATATGTATATGACCTCATACTATCATTCATCTTCCCGCTCTCTCTCCAACTCTCACGCGGTCTCTCTCTCTCTATAGTTTCATGGCTTCTTCCCACCCCACTACCAGCAGCAGCTCCACCGCCTTCCAACACCATCCACCCACCTACGGATCCGACCCCAACACCACCTTCGTCCAAACCGACCCCTCTACCTTCCGCTCCGTCGTCCAAAAGCTCACCGGAGCTCCCGACGACCCCTCCTCTCCAAAACTCCCCCTTACACTCCCTTCCCGTCTCGCCGCAGCCTCCGACATCGGCCCCAAGAAGCCAACCTTCAAACTCCACGAGCGCCGCCACGGCGGCGTCGCCAGGAAGATGATGGACCTCAGCATCGGAGTCTCCCAACGGCCCACCGTCGTCTTCAGCCTCACCAGCCCATCAGGCCCATCTCCGTCATCGTCTTCATCCTCTCCCTCCTTGTCTCCGTCCTGTTACGGATATCGAACCAGTAGAGGTTCTTCGGCGGCGACGGTGATGGCGGCGTCGCCGGTGTCGCCGTTGGAGATGTTGGAAGAAAGAGCCATTGCAGAGAAAGGATTCTTCTTACACCCAAGTCCGTTGAGTACGCCGGGAAGATCTCAGCCGCCGCCGGAGCTATTGCCACTGTTTCCTCTGCATTCTCCTTCGCACAATAACGAACCCACTAAGTCTTGAGAGAGCTTCCGTACCAACCTACCTCTCTCTCTCTCTCTCTCGGGCCTACGTGTAATTTATGGATGGATCAATATAGCTTAATATTTAATTTATTTTAATATATTAGTTATTATTGTTGTTGTTATTATTAATTTTCAGGGATTTTTGGTGGTTTACTTTTGGCTGTTTTCCTCAACGGACTTTTAAATTAATCTTGTCATCTTGTAATTAAATCGGTTTTTACTATGTTACTACTCATCCTTAGTATAAGAGAGAGGAAGTTAAATTAATTACATATTTAATCATAATATATCTCACATACATAATTATATTATATATCAGTTTATAAGTCAATAAAATATTTTTTAAAAAAATAAATATAAATATTTTAATATAACTTTTTTAAATTTTTTAAATTTTTTTAAAAAAAGTTAACTAACTTTTATATTAAAGACACAAGTTTCTTTTAATATAAGTTTTTGCTATAGCTAAGCTCTGAAATTTGTTGGACACAATTCTCATTGAACATGTGCATAAGCTAACTTCAAATCACATCTTAATTCAAAATTTTAAGAGATTGAGATTATATATTTTAATATAAGTCTGATCTGATGTATATATAAAATTTATATAATTCTTCGTACATTATATTTGTTGAGAAAATGTTATCCGACTCTGCGTAACCCATGTATTAATTAAATATAATTTATTTTGAGACGAGGTGTAAAATTAAAACCACTGTAAATATTGAAAAGGGAGGAAGAAAAAAACAAAATCAGGGAAAAAAGGGTAAGTGGGACATCAGGATTCAGACATTCACATTATATTTCTGTTTTATATTCTTCTTTTCCTTTAACTATACGTAATGATTTTTCAGTTCATGACAAATAAATCGCGAAAAAAGTTTTTTATTGGCTCCACACGCAATCTCACCTTTTATTTCCAAAAGAAGACAAGAGAATCATTCCATTTATATTGCATATTCAATTATTCGTGGTAATGTATTTTGTGTTTCCTAGCCATGCACGAAGTGTCAAGAATACCTATGAATTATAATATTTTAAAAAAAATTAATTATTGCTTATCCTTGAAGTTTCATATGACTTTTATTCAAACCCACGTAGTTTTTTATTAGGTTCTTACAGTTTTTTATAACCATTAGTTCTTATGCTTGTAGTATATTAATTACAGGAAATGTGGATGTTGATTAAGAGACATGTAAATTGTCACCAAATATAAAATAAGAGATTTTTTTAAAATAAAATGAAGGAATAAAAATATTTTTATCAATATAAAAATAACAAATTATCATATTCGTAATAATCAATTTGCATCTATGTATAATATGTAATTCGGTTGATTTAGATATTATTTAGATCAATGTACATGGCAAATTAATTCGTGTAAGTTGAGTGAGAGCCACATCAGTTACATAATAACCTAATAAAAAGGGAAAAACATAATTGAAGAATGAGGTTAAATTATATGGACTTGCATATTAATTTTTCTATTAATTATCACTAAAAAATCATTTGATTTATTATAAGTGTTATATTATGTTACCAGATATATTTTATAAATAAAAATGAATCATAAAACTCCAAAACTCGAGACCCATATATTAGTTAAATTTAATTACGCTGTTTAATTACCACATATATTGTAATTGTCATGTTTGGTTACATCATGATAAAACGAAAGATATTTGGAAATGTCTATTATATTCTTATAATTTCAAATTTTATTTTAATTTGCATCTCATCCTATATATCTTCTTCTATGAGATGCAAATTAAAATAAAATTTGACAAGTTAGCTGCTTCAAGATCTTACCCAAAGGCAATTATTTAATCCCTATTTATTTCGAAACCTTTTGGAAATGAACCTTTTAAAACTTTCAAAATAAAATTACTTTTAAATTTCAAATTATTTTAATCACTAACACATTTTGACCACTTCCAACTTCCAACATGGACTCGATTTGGGTTCTCCTCCTCATTTATGGTGATTTACAATATCTAAATACTGTTTTAATGGTTGATATTTAAAGTTTTTAATTGATGATTTTTAAATAATAAAATCATTTTTGAATAATGGATAGTTAAGAAATTATCTTTATTTTAGATTATACACCTATTAAAATAATTTTTTAATAAAAAAATTAGAAAAAAAAAAGTAAATTTGGATCATCTGGATCTAATTTGGTTGGTCCAGAATGAGCGAACCCAAACTAATTCCCTTCCAACGCATATAAAAATGTATTCATGCATGCCACTTGTGTAGAAACTCTTTTTCCCATCGCAATAGAAAATGTTAATGGCCTTGAAATTTAACAATCACAAATAAATACATGTTTTGAAAAAATATTTAGTGCTCCTTATATTTTACAAAATGATTTATATTAAGAACATTTAAAATTTTCTAACCTAATACATGCCTTATATATATATGTGTGAGGGTAAAAGTATTATTTACATGATTTTTTTTAGAAAAACCTAAAGTACATGCATTAGATGCTCGAGGTTTAAGTGAGATTAAACCCAATGACTTCAAATTTATATGAGAATTTTTACGTCACTATGTTATAAAGCTGTTGATATTATTTATATGTTTAAACCATCGCAAAATCATCATGTTTTCTTTTTCAAGAACAAAAAAAAAAAAAAAAAAAAAGCCTTGTCTTGTACGTACAGCAAGAACAGCCTCTGGTTCTACTTTCTTTTTTTTTTTAAATAAGATGCTTTTACCAATCTTATTTAGTTTGACAGACATTTAAAAACAACAAATTTTAATATTATTACATGACAAAAAGAAACGCGGACAAAATGAAGGTGCTTATTTCACTATCAGCCCCTTATGTCAAATTTAGCGGCTTATTTGCGTCCCCATATTATTGAGATCTTTTCTATATTTTTTTCTTTGCCGAAAGAGTCAATTTTATTAATTTTTATATTATTGTTTGAGAAGTTAATTTGCACCTACATTTTCAAAACTTGTATGTGTCTATAGTAAGATATTAAAATCCGGATCAGGTACTGGGTTAAAGGTCAGTGAGTTAGATCGGAGCTAAACCAAGGCCAAATCAGTAAAAAATTGAAGATTTTAGGCTTATTAATATAAAATTCTAAAGAAAAAATAATTTTTTTTTTAAAAAAAACAATGACCCAGACCGGACTAGTTTTTAGGCCGGTTCGCCGGTTTTTTGACCGGTCCGATCCGGGTTCACGAACAGTGGTCTATAGTTCGAATATGCAATGCAAAACAATATCCTATCTCATGTAATTAATATAATATCTCATTTATTTTACAATTTACTTTACAAATGAGATATTAAATTAAGGTCTAGAAGTAGTTTTTCAAAATTTTGAAGTGTATCAAACATAATACATTTCAATGTAACATATTATTTATAAGAAAATCCATGATTGAAAAAACAATCATGATACTATTTTTGTAACATATTATTTACATGCTTGTTTGATTGATTCAATTACGATTTTACAATTCATGAGTTGGTTAATTGATTTTAGTGCCCACACCCATCAAGATCCCTTGCCCGAGATTGCTCGATGTTGCCAAATCTTGCCCGTACCTTATCTGAAATTGTCAAACCTTGTTCAACCATGCCACCACCTCACCCACATTTACCCGAACCTTATTCAAGATAAAAAACTAATATCTAATTCGGTATTAATTAATGATCAAATCTCTCATGATTAAATTTGTTTCATATTAGAAACTTAGAATCGAGTTTTGATGATAAAAATCTCTATCATTCATGTCAATTTATGCTTACATGATCAAGTAGATAATAATAATCACACGATTTAACAGAGAATATAGGAAAAGTAGTTGTTGATTTTCTTTTAAATTCATTTTCTAAGACTGAGTAAGCTTATATGTGGGTTAAAAAAAAGACTAATAGGAGTTAACAAGGTAATAATATTATAATAAAATTTCTTAATTATAATCATAACATTTATTGCATATTTTTAAAAAGAGAAAAGTGGGGAATAAATACAAAAACACAAGTAGAACAATATATGATCGTCTCGTATATGATAATTTTCTGTCATTTCATGATATATGATTGCATGATAGGATCATTAAAATATTAAATTTAACAAATAATGACGAGTGAACACTAATAATTTATGAGTGACAAATCAGTCGTTCGAAAATTTAATTCAAAGTTAGCCCAATGAGTTCTGAAAAATCACTTTAATTTTAAGTTAATGAATTAAATAATCTATGTGAAATCATATATTCGTGAGTACATATCGTCATAAAGACTTTAACCATTACATCTTTTAATAAAAAAAGTGGATAAATTTGACTAACAACAGCGAATCAATAAAAAAGAGTTTTGTTTGAATGAATATTTTCTATTTTCATTACATTCATATATTTTCAATGCAACTGTAAAAATAAGTAATTTTTGCTCTATTAGTTGGTGTTATTTATATTTTTAAATATATATGTATATGTGTGTACATGCATGGAGGCAGAAAATAAGCTTTCTTGTAATGAAAATCGCCACATAAATTGATAGAACAATCATGGCATCTTACATGATATTAATTCATGGTATTATTATTTTTTTTTTTACAAAATATAAGAACATCAATCAATTTAGCCATTGTTTTCTTTAATCTATATGTCGACCTCCCAAACCAGTTGAACAAATAAAATTGATCTTTTTCGGCCATGAAATGACTTGATTCTTTGATAATTTATATTATAAAAAAGGATGTTTTACAGTGATAATCAAATATAGCTAAAAAGTCATCCTCACTTTTGACAGACTTTTTAATGTAATTTTTGGTAACTTTTTGTTTAATTGTGAATATATACTTTTATAGTGTGGCAATGATTTAGAGGTGAAAAATAATGAAGCACTAATTAAGGGACACAGCAAAGTCCTTTTAGATGATGGCATTTTTTTTGGGGTAGTAGATGATGGCATTGTTGACTTTCCATTGAAACAAATGAGAAGGGAAAAAACCCAAAAAAAAAAAAAAAAGCAAAAAGCTCAGATCTTTTTGTTTGAAAAGGACATGTTTATTTCCTTTGCAAAATATCTGATTATCTCATTCCCTTATAATTTGAGGTTATCTTCTTTAATCAGGAAATAAACAATGTTGTAATCTTCAGGCCAAAAAAAAAAAAAAAAAAAACTAAGAATAAAAAGAAAGGCCCCAAAAATGTCATGACCTCTCACTAGTACAGAAAAGGGATTTTAGATCGGAACATTTAGACCGATTATATCGGATAAGGTCTTAAAAATATGATAAAATTTTAATACCGGTTATATTTAAAACCGGTCTTAAAAATACTTTTAAGACCGGTTATAATAAAAACCGGTCTTAAAATATATACAATTAAAAAAAATAAAAATATGTAATATATTTTCTAGACCGGTTCTATATATAACTGGTCTAGAAAATATTATTTGAATTAAAGACAATTAAAAAAATAAAATATTTATTATTTTTAAGACCGATTGTAAATATAAACCGGTTTTAAATATTAAAACTTTAAGACCAGTTATTATTAATAATCTGTCTTTAAAAGTTTTTATATTTTTAAGACCAGTTTTTAATTACAACCGATCTTAAAATTGACCTAAATTTCAAATCGCGCCTAATTTTAATTTTGAAATCAGATACTCAAGCACATCAGCAAAACCCCTCTGTTGATTCGAGGTAGCTCCTCCTTACCCCTTCTCTCCTCTATCCTTAACCTTCGCCGCCGTCAACGCAGATCTACGGTTGAATACATTGCCGTAAGGCTATCGTCGTTTGTTCCCTCCGATTGGTTTCGTTCTCAACCTCGTTTTTATTGTCAGGTTTGTGTTTCAATCGCCAGACGTTCAATTAAATTATTGGTTTCGTTTTTGGGTATTTCATTGAAATTGTGAGATGCTTTAGCCTTCATTTTCTTTGTTCGATTCTTGCAGCACGTCGTCAATCCACTTTTCAGAAGCGTCCATTGCCTCCTAAGAGAGACCTTACTCGATTTGTAAAGTGGCCAAAGACTGTTCAAATCCAGAGAAAGAAGAGGATCCTCAAGCAAAGGTTGAAAGTACCGTTAATTATTCTGAAGAGTTTTACTATATACATGTGTCTAAGGTTAATGTCCTTATGATTCTGTGGACTTGGGTTTATTTTGGTTGTGTATGAGAAGGGTTTTGAGTCTACCTCTTAGTGCATTTAGGATTGTCTACGTGTTCATGGTGCTTCATACTATATAAACTCTTGCAGGAACATTTTGATGAATGAAAACTTGCTTGTGTTCATATTGCCTGACTCTGTATTTTTGCTTCAATACTAATTCTGTATTTTTGCATGTATGTTCAATATAGTAAATCTCTGGATTCATAGTATTGATATTGCTTGATATTGGTTATCAACTTGTGCATTGCAATTAATTATTTGTTCATGTTTGCATAACTTGGGAATTGCTTTTGAACGATGTCTCTATAAATAGTGCAGTGTTATAGCAATAAGCACCGTATAGCAAAATTTCCTTAAACCATCACTAGCTACTCTTAAATAGTGTCTTTAAAGTGAGGATAATGAGTCGTTCTAGTGAGGGTACTCCGGATCTAACTAATGTTAATCAAAGCAAGCCTAGCAATGCTCTGAGCTAGGAACACAATGAGCCACGTAACCGGCCTAGACGAAGGGGTAGGAGAGCCACCCGATTGAGAGACATTCCTCTCAATTGGAATACCGAGGAAAAAATTCCGATTGAGTTTGATAGATATTGGAAACCAATCAGGCCTAATACCCAATGGTATAGGAGTTTTGTCAGCCTCTTAGCACGCAACAAGTCTAGCATCTTGATAAAGCAGTAGAGAAATGTGGATAAAGCAGTAGAGTGGTCATTCGAGTAATCTTCAAGAAACTTTGCAGATTACTCGAGTAATCACCTCTAAAATGAGGTAGTGCCATATTACTCGAGTAATCATCTATGGAGTTGCCATAACTTCCGTATATGTCATTTTAACTTTGTATTGACCCATTCCAACCTTCGGTATCACTTCTAAGAGTTTGAATCTTATTATTCTCGTGTGATCTTGCAAGTTCTTCCTTCTTCAATCTCTTTCTTTTCTTTTTTTCTCTTGATGATCATTCTTCATCACCCAACTAGATATATCTTCTTGAATATCTTCAATCTTCTTCTTCCTTTGCTTGGCTAATCTTGAATCTTGATATTCCCATTAGTTCTTGTAAATTCTTCTTTCTTCAATATCATTCTTCTTGACTCCATAATCCAATTAGATATCTCTTTGAATATCTTCAATCTTCTTCTTTCTGGGCTTGACTAATCTACAAGATATCCAACATTAAACATAGTAGTTAGTCAATGAAGATAATAAGTATGTCATACAAACCTTTTACTCTTAATACTTGACATCTATATTTGACATCATCAAAACTATTCATATCTAACAAATTATAGTGCCAATTGACAAAAGCTTCTGTATTAAAAAAAAATTACAATCCTACAAACAATAGTGCCTTTAATGGTGCTTTCTTAAGGGAGTGCCATTAAAGGCATATATTATATGCCTTTAATGACACTCCCTTGAGAAAGCGTCATAGCTTCTCCCACCATATTGTTATATAATTTTTATAGCCCGCCATTTTCATTTTCATCTTCCCGCGTTCCCTCTAGCTCCTCCACTTCCCAGACCTCAATTGCAGTACAAAGCTTCCTCTCTCACGTGTTTTTTCCTTCTTGTCTTGTCCTCCTTTAGAGGCTCCCTAGCGTGTAAGTGTTTTTTTTAACATTTGTTCCACATTTTTTTTAGTTGAAATCTCTTAGGAATTATACATATGTGCTCATAATTTTGTTTTCAGGTATTTATTTGAAATTTCAACTCTGTCTTCTTGAACTTCCTATATATTGTAAGTTTTTTAATTTTTAGGCTTACAATATAATAATATTTAGTTTAATCCTCCGTAGAAGTAACGTGTATGGCTCAAGTTTAAGCAAGTTAAATGCTTGAGTTCTTTTATGCTTGATACATGAAAACACAATATTGTAAAAGATACGTGCTATATTATTTCCTTTTGCTGTGAATTGTATTGTAAATTATTGTGAATTTTGGATTGTAAACTAAGGTTTACATCAGAAAAATAAAATAATTTCAAATTTGTTTTTTAAAAAAAGACTTTCTATGGCACTTCCTAAAAAAACGTAATAAGAAGTGCCAATTTCTTATGACGCTTCCCCCATAAAGCGCCATAGCTTTATAATTTTTTAAAAAATTAAACAATCAAGCTACGACGTTTCCATATATTCAAGAAGTGCCGTAACTTGTTTTAATGGCGTTGGAAGCTATAGCGCTTCCCAAGCGCCATAGTGTTTTTTAAATTAAGTGCCACAACTTGTATTTTTTATAGTAGTATTATATTCTATATTTGAGGGTATGAGGTTATTGAAATGATCAAAATTTAAATTTGAGGCCAATAGTCTTATAATTTAGCGGCATAGAAGCTCTTATATAAGTGAGAAGTCATGGATTTGAACCCATCCATGATCTCATGCTGTCAATGTTTATCCCTCTAAATACACTTATTCAAAGGCCTATGTAATTATCCAGCGCATTACTGAAAACATGCCACATAAAACTACATGAATATTTGTTTTCGAAAATAATAAATTCACCACTCCAACAATTTGGATCGTTTTTCGTTTTCCCTTTGTTTTTTTTAATCAAATTTAGTGTCACTTTTGAAAAAAAAATGTTGGAGAGAATCTAGCTACCAAAGTCCAAAAAATTCATAATGCACCATTATGATCATAATCATTGCTCTCTCGTTTTCATCTTCAAGCCAGTGCACTCCCACTAGATAGTGATTCTAACCCACTTAGATGTGATGTGTCTCAACTTTTACTCAAATTTGTTCAAAATAAATTAAAGTGATTCAATGATGCTTTAATTATACATCTCATCCTTGCGTCTAATCCACAAATAACAAGCATGAAAGCATGGCTATTTCACTGTTTCTGAAGCATGAAGGGGGGCACAACCCAAGGGTATATTTGGTTAGGGGTAGACTAGTCAGACTACAAAGTGGGCGAACTGAGTTTGATCTATCTTTATTCAAAAAGACCCATGGGGAGAGGCATCATGGCCTTGGTCTGAATTAGTTGGTTGCTCAAATACCTAATAATAAAATTCAGAAAAAGTGTCGGATATCAGGTGCAGCAAGCTACAGGTAGGTCCAAATGAGAAAAAACATGGACTATTCAGTGAGTTTCTCTCTATTATGCCTCTACCAGTTCTAAACTGTTTGATTAAATTTTAATAGCATTGTAATTTTAAAAAATTTATTAAATCTGAATCATCGAATTTAATCCAACAGTACAACTGTAATAGTCTTTTTAACAAGAGGAGAGTAGCCATTTCCAAAACCAGTGGCATCGATGATCGCCACTAACAGCAACAGTAATAGTAAATACGAACTTGCCAATGGAATTTTCATTTCATAAAACAACATATCTCGAGGGAAAATTTCACTGTTTGGAGTGGAGATTCAAGAAGCCTCCTAAATTATTGACCAGGGAACAAAAATGCACTGGGCATTAAAGGCCAAAACTTGGAAACCATGGGATTTATACATTTTTAGAGATAGTATATTGTCAAGAAAACCTCAAACGAACAGATAACTTATTAACTTACTGGGAATGCCATTATTCAACGGACTGAAGCACAGATAGACTGCTGATTGCACAAATCTGATACTCCATTTGTGAACTTCTGCCTGCTTTTTCTTTTCTTGGTCACAACTATAAACCCTTCATCTCCGTTGTTATTATTCCCTGCATCTATTTTTTCTTCCTCTTCGCTTCCATTTGATTCAGGATTCATCTTATTTTTTCCTTCATTAGTATATAGGACTTTTATAATAGCCCGGTCTTTGGCTATTGCTTCAGAAGAATTTTCCATTTCCTTGTCTTTTTCTTCACTGACTTTGGATTCATCATCAGCAGAATCAATATTTTGCCGAGCTGATTTCACAAGCAAGCCAATCAAAATCTGCCTAGCCAGTTCTGACCTCTCAGATTCAGAAACACGCTTTCTTGGGGAACTTCCCTTCAAATCCTTGTTGATGTTTTCGTCTAGATTGTTGTTTTCTGCCATACTTGTTTCATTGGTCTCCTCCGTTTGCAAAGCTTTTCTGGGAACAAACTCAGGTGCATGTGGATTCATGATTCTTGGAGCCCCAAATGCACTTCTTTCCCTGATGGGGGTGTGATTTTTCGAATAACCATGTTTCATGCGAAAAGTATAGTTGGTTCTATAGTATATAGGTGATCTAGGCCCACAGGGGACCCTACCAACAACAGGAGGAGGAACAGGATCTGCAAGCATGCCTTGACTAGCATTTGTATCATAAATGTTTGTGATGGGAACCAGATTTAAGCGGTGAGGCATAAACAACATTCCTGGGTTGAATGGTTCTGCCGCAGCCGAAAGCTTACTACCATTGGTTTCTGCAGCCTTTTCCTGAGCAGAAGAGAGGGACCCCTCCTCCAGTTCAGAAGAAGAATTTTCTCTTTGAATGTCAGGTTCACAGGTCCTCTCCTTTTTGTTTTGCACAGAAACTGCTTCAACTACAGAGTTTTGGCAGCTTTCTTCAGCTGCATTGCACTTCTCACCTTCAGTCTTTACATTGTCCCCTTCAGCTTTCCCCAGAAGGGGCTTTAAAACAGTACCTGGTGGTGCCAGAGCCACTTCTTTGTAAGATATGGACTTTGAAGCCAAAGGACTAAGAGCTGCTGGAGTAGAAGTTTTGGACATTGAAGCTCTTGTTGAATGATTGTTATGTTCCTCTTTTACAGTGGAGCTTCTAGCTTTTAATTGTCCAGGTGAAGATAGTGTGGCTGGAGCGACTTTTGGAGTTCCTTTATGTGGCGATGTAATGTCGTTCCTGTAACTGCTTTCTCTGACGATGTAATTCTCAGAGCTGTTCACCCTCAGCTTTGTAAGAAGAGGTCTCCTCCGACCAAACTGCGACCGCCCTTTAGAATTGGCTTCTTGCCACCCTTCATCAGAGGATATTTCCTCAACAACTTCACTTGTCTCATGTCTAGTGAACTCATCATTCTGTTTCACTTCTTCAGAATGAAGCATGGCTTTTGTTTCTTGTGTGTTGGCTTCTTCCATGCATTTATCATCTTTTGATCCATCTAAGGGAATGTTCTCACCAGCTATTGAATAAGCATGTCCTTGATGGTTTTTATCAGTTATAGGGTGTATCTGCTACATATATAAGACACACACATGTCAAAAAGTTAAAATGACACTATATTCAGAATGCATCATGTTTTGAAATTCTGCCAGGTAAAAAAAACTTCAAGAAAGATCCAAATGAATATAATGTGGGGGAGTAACCCACTGATCCCCGTGGTTCTACTTAGGACATGTTTCTCCCTAACCTCAAGGCCCCTTTCCCTACGGATAATTACTCGTCTTAATAGAGTACAAAAGGTTTTTGCTTGTTATAAGTTACTCCCCCATATCTAGAGCACACGACATGAATTTAACCAGAACCATAGGGAACAGTGGGTTACATACAAACTCATGAAGGAAAATATATGTACCATAAAAAACAGCTGGAAATATATTTGCCCACCTTTGCACGCCGCTGTTTCCTCTGAGTTTCATTTCCTTTTGGCTCTTGTTCAGGATTAATGAAATCCAGGAGATCTGATACACTGCATAAAAATGGTCACATATTTTTGTATCCAGAAATATAAAATCCCATTTGAAACCAAGTAGACTATTTCAGTACCATATCAGTACCTAAGGTGACCTTTACTTGCAATAGATGCATCAGGCTTTGGAGTTCCATTTTTAGCTGCTTCTTGTTGCTCTATTGCTTTTGATTCAAAATAATCGAGCCATGCAGCAGCATCCTGCATTGGGGAAAAAGATAGGTCACGCTAAACATCAATTATCACCACCTTATTACTGGCAAAAAAAAAATCACCACCTTATCGGGGAAAGCCTTTCTTTCATAAATTCCTCGACAATAAATACACCATTGAAGTTTAAAACGTTGAGTAAAATAATGACCTGTGTACGAAGATCTTCAGGTCCAAGCTTTTCTTGAAGTATCTTAAGGGTTGTTTGCTCATGTTGTACACTCAGGGAATATGCTTCCATCAATGAAAGAGCTATGGCAATGGCATGGAAGCTCGCGGCAGTCTAAAATATAAATAACATCATAAAAAAATTTTGTGCCAACCATGATGGAAGGGGATATGTAAATAATCTCAAACAAACAAGTAAAGAGAAGGAGAGAGACCTGGATATGATCTTCTCCTAACAATCTTTTGTTGCATTTAAGAGCTTCATGCAAATATCTGAGAGCCACATGAACATTTCCCATACCCTCTTCCATCATTGCCACATTTATATATGTTGCTGCCATGTTCGGATGAGACAGACCACATGTGAAGTGAAGGAGGAAGAGAGCACGGTTGACATACCTGCCAAAGGATACATTAAATTCAATGAAGAGAAGTGAGAGGCCCATCATAGGCAGTGAACTAATGAAGGTTATTTGGGCAATTGTTTAATTAGTCGTAATGGTGATGGAATTAAAGGGACTTGATAGTATACAAATATATGAATTTAGTCAGATTTAAAATAATCGACAGAAAGTTGTTGCCTAAGAAATAATACTAGTACAACACAGTCACTTTTTCTTACTTCAGAGCCAGCTCCATGTGCTGCAGACGATAATAAAAGACAGAGAGATCCCCATAGCTTTTCATTGTGTCTGGATGATCAAGCCCAAGCTCCCTCTCATTTATATCCAGGGCCTTTTGCTGATATATGGTTGCCTACAAAAGGAAAGGTAATCAAAATTTGATATAAACAACTGGTCAATCTAAAACCGTCTCCCTCAGGATTCAACACAGCACACAACCCCATAGTATAATTTGAATATTTAGGCGACAATGGATGCAGAGGCACATTTACAATTTTTTGTTGTTCTTTTCTTGCTTTATTGTCTTTTTGGAGGAACCAAGTCATAAAAATAAAAACTCAACACAACTTGAATTTAGTCATTATGCAAAATTAGTTTGAAACTGCAATTCTTCTAAAAGTATATTACTTCATCAACTCCCTTTGTAATTAAGAAACGATTATAAAGAAAAATCTTGGCTTAAGCAGAGCCTGAGGCACATCAAAACTTGTAAAATAGCTGAGGCATAAGCATGCGAGTTTGTCTTTACTTGATTAAAATCTCCAGTGTGGTAAAGAACCACAGCTAGAAGACTATAAGCACTTGCGGTAGTTCGATGATAAGGACCACAAACAGCCATCATCTTTACCAATGCCTGCAAGATGGATGGCTAACAAGGTCAGCTACTGGACCATTTTAACAATGAACAATATAGTGTTGCTCCATGTAGAGAATGAACAAAATGATTGGTACCTTTGTTCCATAATTTACTGCATCCTCAAGCTTTCCTTTATCAAGAGCCATCTTGGATGATTCCAATAAATTGCGTCCCTCTGCTGAGGAGCATCCTATGTACTGTCGAACAAAATATGTTCTTGCTGATATAAATGCCTCAATGATATAATAATTATTGGATCAAACATATAACTGGCTTGGTATTGTGGAAGGGGCTGATAGAGAGACAAGATCCCACCTTGCAAACAGGAATTAGGCTGATAATATCGTATTTCCCAAATGGGTGGGAGGTCTCCATGTCATAATCTCTTGGGAACAATTCCAATCCAACCTAGGGGAAAAAAATAAAATTTAATTATCTTTTTGGCTAAAAAATTCAATTAATGAATACATCATACAAATAACGTATGCACAAGAAGTCGAATCTCTGATACCTTATGACAAAGCCCTCTCAGGATTGATAACTTCCTCAAATGTTGAAATTCATCATTTAATGTCCATCCAAATTTTTTGCTTAAATATTTCCGTAGCCACTGCAATCTAAGATGATCGTCTTCAATTAAATTTTGGTCAGTATTTTCCAATTGACAGCTCCCAAGTAAGAAATTCAGAGTTGATGCAATAACGGGAGATAAGTCTGCTACATTATCAACTGAAGCGATTACGGCTTTGAGTAGTTGCTTGAAAGCTCGAGTAACCATCTCATGAATACAAAGAGATTGGATGTGTGGAAGATTTTCTGCAAGCTTAACCTGAATTAAACAAGAAATTAGAAACAAACAAAGATAAAATAGGAAGCAAAATTTAATCTAGAATAATAGCTTTCAAATTGTAATAGCTGAGGTTTAGGCTTGTTCACATTTATTCAAACAGATGTATTGAAGATGGAGCCTGGAGGAAGCATTACTAGAACAGAAGGCTCATCTTCATTTTGCAAAGATGTGTAAAGGGAGAAAGGAAGCAGAGTTAATAATGCTTACCACTTCACCAAGGGAGCACATTTTTAATCCTCTTAGATGCATGAAATCAGTTAGTGTACGGCCATCAACTGGAGAAAGTTCAAGTGATCCAAAGTCTGTAACCTATAAAAACAAGACATACAGTTTCTTCAACAATGTCCATGAGATTAATTTTAGTTAATTATCAAATGTAAACTCCAATTAAAATATGACGTTACCAGCTTTGGCAAGGCAATTTCGTCATAGTACTTGTGTGCCATGTTGATAAGCTCATCAACTGTCTGCTTATAGAATGAAATGCAAATAGTAAGTATTAAAAAGCTGAAGTTGTAACGTAAGCATATTAAGTATAACAAAATATTGGATTTTACAAATAAAGAAAGCTAAATCTGAATGTGAAAAGACTAAGAAAATAAGAATGATAAAAAAGATACAAAAGGCAAAAAGAGCCAATAGTTAGAAACTGAAGAGAATATAGTAAGAGGCAGCAGGTTATCTTCAAAAAGTTTCACAAACCTTTAGATGCAGACCAGTTCCAGATTCTTTCAGTCGCAAAAATGGTTCTTCTGAAAGAATGTTCACCAATTCAGCAGAGCTATTTAAGTCACCATTGTTTAATTCCGCTTTATCAGTTTCCACATCAAAAGGTCTAGAGTCCTTCTGCTCTCTATGGTCTGTACAATCTAAACTAGCTGATTTCTTTTCCCTCTTCTTCAAAAATTTGAATTGCTTTCCAAGACCCTTGACAGCTTGTACAGCATCATGGCTATCTTCCTTTTTTTCAGAGCTTTTATCTGTTGAAGTTTCCTGCTTTTGCAGATGTTGCACCCAACAAGAACCAAGTTCCCACCGAATAGACCTTTCTGAATTAACTGGCTCCTCACTTTTCTTTTCCAAGCTTTCTTTAATCACCTTCCGAACAACATTTCTTGAAGAGTCTAAATCATCCAAAGTTGGTACTAATGATCTCCCTTCGGATGGCTCAGCTCCAAACTTGTGAAGCAGTAGCCTCAAGCTGTAAAGAACTCAAATTCATTTAGTTCAAGGATTGACCCTTATCCATAAAATCAGCATACTGACATAAATAGAAATGAGAAGAGCTTTGGGCATACATAATCTTGTTCTGTTACTTTTCCCCTTAGAAAGTAAAAGAGAGAGAATATTGCATGGAAAATTGTGGGGCCAAACATATACAAAATTTTAAAAAGAAATTTCCATTTAAGGAAAGAGGGAACCGCTACCCCCCAAAAGCAGCACAGCTCTATCTTGAGTATTTTAAGTAAACAAATTCATTAGAATGATACTATTAGGAACATGTTTTGATGTCCACCCTTGAATTACTATAATTAACAAGGACCATATCAATATAGAGGAAGGAAAATTTTCTTGCTTGGTAAGATATATTTTCTGAAATGCATGCACGATCAGATTATTAAAAAAGAAAAAAGAAAAAAAGAAAAAAAGAATGGGCATAACAGCCAATGGTTCAGACCTATTGACATTGAGAGCATTTGCCCCTCCATCTGGTTGATCATCGATTTCAATATCTTGAAATTCAGGCTTCCTTGTGTTAATGTTGGCCACCACACTTACTGTTGCAACATATCCACAGTAGCGTACAACGACGACAGCCAAGGAAGAAGTATCCTGTAGAAATTATTGGATATCTTTAAAAAGGAATAAATGTCTAATGTCTTTAAGATTTGAAAACTCCAGTTTATACCTTTTGTTTTAAACCCTTGATTCACAATTTCAACTTATCGAGAGTAGATGTAATTCAACCATGTGTCATAGAAATAAAAAATTCATCTTAATTGATGCGGAAGAACAATGGTTTGAATTTCTAAAATATAAGAATGGGAACACGATTTCAGGTTGATGCCTAGCAATTGACACATGGACAAAACAACGGGAGATAAAAGTAGATTTGTTTCTTAATTTCTGAGTGAGGTCAATGAGAAAATATATCCATAGGCATATATAAAGATATCAGGCACATGTATGACTTACACGGACTATTACACTTTCATCTGCAGTCAATCCCTTGAGCAAATTCTTTTGAGCATCCTCCTTACTAGAAAGTTTCTTTTCATCCCTATGGTTTGTGTCTCCGATATCATGTTTGACTACTATGGACAAGTCCCCCACACGATCTTCATGCAGGATTGAATCCAGAGAACAATGCAATTTGTTATTTTCATCGGACTTTGACTCCATGACATGTCTTATCGCTGCAACAGCTTTCAATATTGAGGTATCTACAAATTGACTATGAAGCAGAAAAGCTTTTCTGTCTCTGACCACCCTCTCCTCTTCAGTTTTGCAAGGGAGAGAAGCCAATATTGCGTAGTCCGTAGCCCATGGTCTAGGATTGTATTCACCGTTTCTTCCCTGGCCACCACCATTACCACCCCAGCTTTCATCCTCAGTAGGTAGGGCAAGAAAATTTGAAGAACTCTCGGCAACACACGGAGGGACAAGCCAAGTATTTGCTCGGAATCCATATGGAAGATTACCAAACTGAAGGTGCAATGATATTAGAAAATGCACAAGTGTCTAGTGGGAAAAAAATTGTAAGCAATATTATTTCAGTTGGGATGTGAAGTGCCACCTTATTATGTTCCAAAAATGCTTTCATCAAAGATCCATATGCCTGCATTAATCAATCATAGCAAGTGTCACAATAGAAAACAACGAACTAACAACATGCTTCAGATGAACATCTGCCACAAAAGACGTACATTAGCAAAACCTCGGCTGAGCTGTTTCAGAAGTTCCACTAAAGAATGGCTCTGAAGAGACTGCTTCCCCACAGTATAAAAGCCTTTCTCTGATGCCACCACTTCTATCAGCTTCCCGTTGCCGATTTTAATCTGCATGCAGTAATAGCAACTTTAGCTTTAGACCAAGTCTGGCATGCAAGGAAAGAGGGTCAAAATTATAAAATTCAAAAACAAGTAAAAAAAATTTGCTACCTGAAGCTGAAAGTAATCTCCTTTGCGTCTATCATCCCCATTCTTCAGTTCACATCTCTTCAAGTCTGCAATGCAGCCAAAATCATGACCTCGTAAAACATAATCTCCAATCTCCATTATCCACCATTTTACATTAGATTCTTTTTTTCCAACACCATTACACATTAAATTCAAGCCTATGATTTTTAATTCAGTTTTTGCGAAACAATATTTCAGCACTATAGATAAATCCGAGAATAAATTTTAAAATGAGACAAAAAGTTTTTTGAGAAAATTGGGGAAAAATCACTCATTGAATATTTCATAGGCGGCAAGGACTTGAAAAATTTTTATTCACAGAAAGCACATTGTTATGTGAATTCTGTACTTACAGAGCAACTTTACTCTGGCTTAAGTCCTTTTCAAAAATAAAATTTTCAACGGAAACTTTTTCCCAGGTTTTCGTATTTTAGACTAAAAATAAAAATATTAAATATCAATTATAGCCATACATTATATTTTTTTGGTAAATTAAATTATAATTATAATTAATTAATAATTAATAGGTTGAGGTCGGAAGTGAAGAAAAAGCACAAATATAAAATCATCTTTGGGGATAAAGAAATTTACCTTCTAGAGCTAAATTGATATTTACAAATTAGGTTAATAATACAAAATCTCCCTAAATTTTGAATTATCAACAAATAACTCTTCAACCTTTAAAATTCAACAACAAACCCTTTTAAATTTTGAAATTTGTGCGGAAAACCCTCATTTATCACTTATATAACCCTTTTAATTATTGTGTGCATATAACCTTTCAAACTCTAAGTTATATGCAAATAGCCCTCTTAAATTTTAATCTATACACACAAATAAATAATGAGCAAATATAATAGTAGTGGAGTTCTTTGCATAAATATAAGACTTTAGAAGGATTGGTTATTAACAGAGTATGGAAAACTGGTTATTAACAGAGTATGGAAAACCGGACCGGAGGGAACCAACCAATCGGTGGTCCAATTGGCTGGTCCGGTCCAGTGGTTGAACCGGTCTAACCGGTTCAACATTTTTTTAATTAAAAAAATTAATCTAAATCGTTTTTTTATTAATTTTATTCTGAATTTCATATAAATAAGTCTAAAATCTTTACTTCCTCATCGGTCTAGCCCCCGAATTAGCTCCGGTTTAACTCCAGTCTGACCCACTGACTCTTAACCCAGTACAACAAACCGGTTCAGTGTCCGATCCGGTTTTCAATACCTTGGTTATTAAAGTTTCAAAGATTAGACAAATTGTCTATACATAATATAAAGTTCAACAAGTTATATATATATATATATTTTTTTTTTTTTTTAGTGACAAGTTATATATAATTTTTGCAAGTCAAATATTTACTTTCAAATGAAAATATTTTAAAAAATACAAATAAAAATGGGAAAATGTCATTTAAATACCATGTGAACTTGTAAAACCTACAAAAGTCTATTAATACTTGAAAATGACATAAAGGTGACCAGTATCAAATTCAGATTTTAAAGTTTTGGTGATTTTACCATTTTGCCCTTAATTGTTTTTAAAAAAAAGAAAGGTGCCCCCGCCGGAGCTCCGGTGCCAAGGGCATTTTTGGGGGTTGCAGTTTTTTTTTTTTTTTTTTTTAAATGTTTGAAGAGGCCAAGGGATGGGATCGAACCCATCCCACCTCATTAGGCCACCAAAACCCCTTTGATATATATATATATATATATATATATATATATATGCATTATTATTTATATATAAGATAAATAAAGGCATAATGACTTTAACAAAATCAGTAATGAGATTCACTAAACGAGTAATATGTATATGTATAACATAAATAAAGGAATAATAACTTTAAAAAAATCGGTAATGCAAATGACAACATGCATAATGGGATTGACTAAATGAGTAATATGTATATGTATAATATAAATAAAGGCATAATGACTTTAACAAAATCAGTAATAGAAATAACAAAATGCGTAATGGGATTGATTAAATGAGTAATATATATATATATATATATGTATGTATAATATGAATAAAGGCATAATAACTTTAACAAAATCAATAATAGAAATAACAAAATGCATAATGGGATTGATAAACAAGTAATATATATATATATATAAATGTATAATATAAATAAAAGCATAATAGCTTTAATAAAATCAGTAATGAAAATAACAAAATGCATATTGAGATTGACTAAATAAGTAATATATATATATATATATATATATATATATATATATATATATGTATGTATGTATAATATAAATAAAGGTATAATGAGTTTAACAAAATATATAATGAAAATGACAGAACGAGTAATGAGATTGACTAAACGAGAAATACACACATACACATTGATATATATTTGTAATATATAAATAAAGGTATAAAAACTTTAACAAAATCAGTAATGAAAATAAAAAAATATGTAATGGTATTAACTAAATGAGTACTACACACACACATTAATATATATATGTGTATAATATAAACGAATAAAGGCATAATAGCTTTAACAAAATCAATAATGGAAATGAAAAAATTCATAATGATATTGACTAAACGTGTAATGGGATTAACAAAATGCGTAATGCGCAATGGTATTAATGTGTATATATATTACTCGTTTAGTCAATACCGTTACATATTTTCTCATTTACATTACTAATTTTGTTAAATCCATTATGCCTTTATATCACACACACACACACACACACACACACACATATTTTATACATATATTATACATACATATATACATATATATATTAATGTGTGTGTGCATATATTACTCGTTTAGTCAATCCCATTACTCATTTAATCATTTCCATTATTAATTTTGTTAAAGCCATTATGCCTTTATTTATATTATACATAAATATATATATATATATATATATTAATGTGTGTGTGTATTACTTGTTTAGTTAATACCATTAAGCATTTTGTTATTTCTATTATTGATTTTATTAAAATCATTATGCCTTCATTTTTATTATATATATATATATTAATGCAAGGGAGCTTGGTGGCCATTAGGGTGTGTTTGGTTTGAGGGGAGGGGAGGGTGGAGAAATTACAATTTTGGATAAAAGAAATCCAAAATTTACCTTCTCATTTTTTTAAATTTTGAGTTCCCGCCCAAAATTACTTTATCATTCTTTTTAAATTTTGGGTTCCCGTCCAAAATTTAAATTCCTTCAACCCCAAAAAGGTAATTTACCTACTCTCTCATTCCCTCCCACCCCTCCCGTCCCCTCAAACCAAACACACCCTTCTTAAGGTATGGGGGTGGGGTGGGTTTGAACCCACCCGTTGCACTCTCAAATCATTTTGTCAAAAAAAAAAAAAAACAACTCCCCCTACCCAAAAATGGCCGGTGTCGGAGCTTTGGCTGTCGAAGGGTCCAGGCCAATCGGCGGCTAGGTCTCTGGCTGCTGGCCAGCGGTGGTGCTCCAGCAATGGGCACCTTTTCTTTTTTTAAAAAAATTGAGGGGCAACATGGTAAAAAAATAAGACTTTAAAATCCCAATTTGATACCTATCACCTTTATGTCATTTTCAAGCATTAACAAACTTTTGTGGGTTTTGCAAGTTCATTTGATATTTAAATGGGATTTTCCCAATAAAAATCAACTAAAAATATTATTTTACAAATAAAGAATTGTATAACTTTTAAGTAAGATTAAAAAAACATTAAGTTAAGAATTTATTTTAATTGAAATTAATATTTTTAATTTAATTCTAAATTTTAAAAATATTTCAATATTGATATAGCTTATTATAATTGTAGTTAAAACGAACGATAAAATATGATTTTCTGCCCAATTGTTTTGGGCCTGAACTTCCCTCAAACAAAAAGGATCAACAACGACCATTTTCAACCAAAAAAAAAATAAAAAATAGAAGGACCAACACTAATGGAAAGAAGGGAGAAAAAGAAACACAAAAGAAGTAAAGGAATACTCACGTAAAATCGGAGGAGAAAGATGAGAGAGAGAGAAGAACTCGTAGAAATCTGAAAGCTTGGGCGTGGGATGAATGGCTACCATGCCTACATTATCGGAAATCGGCGAGACAGTATCCGTCGACCCGACCCGGATTTCCTCATTGGGCGTAGTTGGTGGTGGGCTCGAATTCCTCTTCTGATTATTTTGGGCCTTAATAGTTTTCTTAGTTTTGGAGTCTGGGCTTATCAAGGCCCGCCTAGGCTTCGCAAACTTGGTCGTGCAGGCCACAATGTCCAAGAGTCGCCTCACATGTGCAATAGCTTGGGCTTCCTCTATGTAATCCTCTACAATAATAGCATTAATGGAAAAGATTCAAATAATTACTTGTTCTAATTCCAATAAGGAAAAAAAATAGAAAGTTTGAAAAAAAAAATCACTAAATGAAGAATCTATGATTTAGTTCATAAATTTTAAAAAAATACACACACACACACACACACACACACACACACACGTCAATCACTTCTTATTCTACTGTAGAGTTTACGGTTAAATATTAAATTTAAATATTTATCACAGAAGTAAATATTTTGTTTAGCATAAATTAGAATGAAGCTTAATTTCATTTATTTAATTCTACAAACTTGGTTAAGGACAAAAAACATTTCTCACAGACTGAAACGGTATCACCTAAATTGTAAGCAATGTAAATGTTGGTTACCAAAATAATAAATAAGCAATAAATGTGATGTGGTTAGCCTGTGATTATTTGAAAAATGTAAAATTCTACGAGGGGGACCATCTTCACATAGACCATAGTAATTAATCAAAATATATTATCCTGAGGCTTTGACGTTATTGATCCAAGACAAAACTTATTTAATATTTCAATAGAGGTGGATGGACTGAAGGGTACAATCCCCCAACAACCTTCAACAAAAAACACGACCTTCACATTTTATAAAGGATTGTCAATCTCAAATACATCAAAATTGATTAAAATAATTCAAAAGCCGCCCTATAAGATGTTACTTCCTCCTCCGGTACTAATTATAAGATAAAGTTGATTTTTTTAGAAAAATTAAGGAAACCAGTTAAATCACTTTAGAATATTTTTATTTTTATTTTTATTTTTATTTTTTTCTTTAAACTAATTAATTTGACTAATAAATTGATATATAATCTAAGAATACTAAAAATATAAATACTCTAAAATGATTTAATTGAATTCCTTAATTTCTCCAAAAAAATCAACTTTGTCTTATAATTAAGACCGGAGGGAGTAAATTAAAAGCAAAAGCCATGGATTAAAAATACATGTGGTTCTTTCGACCCAACAAAAAAAAAAACGTGCGGTTCAACGCGACACTTGATTACATTTAGTGTGTGTTTGGTTGGACTTATATTTAGACAATAAGTCCTTATTACGCAAGCCGAGATAAAACTCCTCTCACATACTTATCTCGTATACCGTGAATCACAATTTATAAGCACTTATTGCCCAAAAATAAGCTATTCCAAACGAGCACTTAGACTTTTTTGTTTTTTTTAATAAAGCCTCTTGTATACGATTATATATTATTGGTTGTATACTACCCAAAAACCCAAAATAAAAAAGGGAAAAAAAATAGCGTGACAGGAAAAAGGGTTTGTTTTTCTTCAATAAATCATTTGTGTTGCCATTTTAACAGAATGGAATTTAAAAAAGTGCACGAAAAGTTACAAAGACGCACATAGAACAGCAAAAGTGGGAGATTCAGCTAAAACAAAAGTTAGAGTGTGAATTGAGACAAAGAAAATATTACTAGTACTATTTTAGGACTAAAAGATACAGATGGGATTATTATAAATTAAAGCTAGTTTCAGAGAATCAAAGTGCCTAGATTATTGCTTAAGCATCCATTTAATCACTTTGAAGAGTCATTATTGATAAACAGCATTCCAAATTCCAAATAGAGTATATAGATACTAGCTACTGCGTTTGAATTAATAATATTTCAATCATTTCATTAAAAAAAATACTCCCTCCGGTCCTAAATATAAGACAAAATTTATAGTGCAATTTACACTACAAACTTTATTCTATATTTAGGACCGGAGGTAATAATAATCTACTGATGAAATTTCCTCATTAATTAATTAGTGACAATCTATTTAACGACAGAATCATCAAATTTTGTTACTAATTCACTGTTTTTTTAGTATTTTTTTAACTTTCTTTAAATAACTCTTGGAGTTTAAAATTATTTGCGATAGTTAATTTCAAGAGTGTCTGAATTTTCTCATGAAAAAAGAAAAGATATTTAATGGAGGTTGATGCTGAATGACAAGCATGTGAACTGTACCTACCTTCAACCATTTTTACAATACATGGCTTTAGAGTAACAACCTCTACTCTGTCATTTAATCTCTGCCCTTTAACCTAACAGAGGAAGATTGAGTCAGTTGAAGTATATATTGCTGTAACCCAATAAATACAATATTACAGAGTCGGAGATTCAATTAGGTAAATAAATTATTATTTATTATTCAAATGAGAAAAAAAAAGGTAGAGAATTAAGCCTACCTCATGAGAGAGAGAATAGTTTGTAAAATGGCAGGTTTCCACATTTACAGCTAATAGCCTTCTCACATCAAGAATCTTATCAGTAGAGATGCCCTTCAGGAAATTTCCAACAAAGGAGAATTTAATAATGTTAGATTTTTTATTCTCACTGCTAAATTTATCACTATTTGGGAGAAAATTCAGAGATATGAACCTTGAGAACAACTTGAGAATCATAAGGAGTGACGACATTAATGTCGACCAGAGAAGGCACTGATGCTAAAATAGCACAAGAAAACAACTCAAGTTAACTTTAATTGTTGAATAATCCAAAGCTAATTAAACAGAAGATTGAAAAGAAGCCTGATATAGCATCACGAAAATCTGCAGGTGAAGATAATTTTCCAACCAACCTTTCTCTTCCTTCTTCTTCTTCTCTGCCTTGGCTTTATTCGATTTACCTCTGCCGGACCTCGGCGCCATTTTCTTCAAGACGAGATGGAATCCGATTGCGAGGACGAGAAGGAGAAGCTAAACTCGAAGCCTCACTTGAGCGAGACAATCGCAATCAGGAATCGGAGCGATGAAGTAATTAATGAAGCTCGGGGAAATGAAGAGAGAAAGAGAATGGAGGAAGAAGAGGATTTATGGAGAGAGAGAGGATTGAGCTTTTTATATGCGAAATTGTATCGGAGAAGAAGATAGGATAAGGGTGTTATAAGTTTCAACCCTTTTCAAGATTTGTGAGCAATCCTGGCCTCTCCTTGTTGCTGATAACCTGATTCTCTCTCCCTCTGTCACTCTCTCTCTCTCTCTCTCTTCTCTCAGTGAAAACTGAAGACCATGTGAAGGAGGCTTATATACTGGAGGAGACCAGGCGGTCGAGGCGAAAACAACATGGAGGCGAGGGTGGCCGTTGATGTTGTGCCACGTGGCGGCAGGAATGCTGCTGATTCAATTTTGTTTTTTATCACGTGTGCGCCCTAAGAATTTTCACCGGTGAGGGGAGAAATCAAATTAATCGTGGACCGTTGAATTGGCATATTTGGCCAGAAGATGCTAAGCATTCCGAATCCGTAATACCAACTGGTCATCTTCGGAGTGACTGCTAGTCTTTGTATTATTTCGTCCTGTCTTGTATGTTTTAAAAAAGGGTTAATGTGTAAAACTGCATATGTCCTTTTTCTTCAAATACGTCTAGCAGTAAATGTTTTTTTTTATGTGTAAAAGTAACTATGTGGTTATATAATAGGTACAAGAGTTACAGCATCTATTAAAAAGAAACGTTGACCATCAAATATAAGTTTATTGACTAACTGTGATGACATGGCTGATGACTTGACAGGAGAGGTAGCTGACTAGAATACTTGAGTGTTGAAAAAACGTAGACAAAGGGTGTATCCAAAAAAAAAAGGGTAGGCAAATGGAGCTGAGGCTGAAAGGCATCAATTATTACTGGGAAACAAATAGAAATAGGGTCGGATGAAGCGAGGTTGAAGGAAACATTGTGACAATGAAATTAAATCGGTGGCTAAACAAAAATGAAATCGAATTGGAGGGGGAAGGAGGCTAAATTGAATCTGAGGGTGAACAAATGGCGTGGGGAAATTGGAACCTACAATTTCAAGTCGGAATTATCTGCGTGAGTTGAAGAATGTAGGATTTCAAAGTTTGGAAATGGAGAACGAGTGCCAGAGCAGCTAAAGAGTTATATTATATATGAAGATGATGTGCCTGAGAAGAGGTTGGGTTGTGGTGATGACAGTGGCTTTGTTGAAAGCCATAGAGAGTGAGTGAGGTGGAGGGAAGCAGAGTTCTAAAGCCAGATTTTGCCACCACCGCTCATCTCCAGACATACGCAGAGGCCAATACCAGCAGCCTCTGCCTTTGGCTCATGCGCTTGGCTTCTGGATCAAGTCCCTAAGGCCCTGGTCACTGATCATTCACGTCTTCCACTTGAAAAAAGATACTTTTATTTATTTGTGTTGCTTCAATCCCCCCCATTTTTTATTTCCTAATGAGCTTTTCACGAAACTAGGAATATGAATTTGTTCTATTACAATCAGAAACAGAGGACGCACGTACGATCGCACAATTTGAGTTTCTTATCTGCCTCAAATTTCTGTATTCCCTTTGCACTCTCAGTTTCAGTCTATTCGGTAGATAAGACAACATCTTTGTTACTGTTGTTGATGAGTCTACTCTATGTAGTTGGATTTGGCCTAAAGTTGAGGCATCTACTCTGGGCACTGTGTTTCTGGATTATATCAATCATGTACATGAACTGGTTCAACAATAGAGGAATTATGGAAACCAAGGTCGGTTTTCTTGGTGGTGGTGGCAAGATGTGGCTCAAGTGATGGGAGCAGATCTCAGCCAATAGTTGTGAAATTCATCAACACTACTACCATCGTATTGGTCTATTGGATCTAGGAAAGTTCGGAGAACTCTGTGGAGAAAGCTTTTGCCATGTCAGCCATGCCATGTCATCACAATTAGTCAACAAACTTATATTTGATGGTCAATGTTCCTTTTTAACAGATGTTGTGACTTTTGCACCTATTATGTAACCACATGGTTATTTTTGCACCGAAAAAAAGCATTTGCTACTAGGCGCACTTTGAGAAAAGCACATATGTATTTTTGCATCTTAACCCTTTAAAAAATCAGTTAAAATTAGTTAAGTAAAATATGTCAAAAGTGAGCTTTTTCTTGGTATTCCCTCCGATCTTATTTGTAAGAGTCTGATAACTAAATTCTACGGTTGAAGAGAGCAGTTAAAATTAGTTTAAAATTATAAGTATGGCTAAACTTTTTTTTTTCGAGCATGCCCTTATTTATAAATGGTAAGTAAGAGAGAGAGTAAACATGAGTATCACCAACTCTTTAATTAATGCAATATGTGTAATTAATGAGGGGCACAAATGGAAAAAAACTTATTAAATGTTGACATAACTCTTGTCAGTCTCTTATTAAAAGGACTAAGAAAATTCAACTTTTGAGCTCTTATAAAAAAAACCGGAGGGAGTATCAAAGTATGTCATTATTTATAAAGAAACAGGTAAGAGAGAGAAATGTAAGATTATTAAATCCAGACCAGCCACTAAACCGATAGAGGTATTTAATAAAGGATCATCAGGTCAGATTAGAGTTAACTCGATGCCAAACTGGTGATTGGTGGACTCTGGATTAAGAGTAGTAGTATTCTCAGCTCCTTTATTATTTCCCTCCATTAAAAAACCAAAATGAAACCAAACACATTCTTTCAAGCAACAACACAAAGCAGGCCAAAAGCACCCAGTTGGATTAATAATCTGAGCTACAATGAAAGAAAACCAATAACACCAACAAGACAAAAAACAAAGCATCAACAATACACAAACGATTTTGAAGCAAACCAACATAATGAAAGTAGCAAGGAGATTAAGGCTCAGAGAGCCTACAATGATGGTGCGAGTGAGTAAGGCAAGGGTGATCGAGGAAGAGGAAGAGTGAAGTCAAGATTCAAGTGAGAATAGGAATCAACCACAAAGCTCAGACCTTGCAATCCAACCGTCAAGGCAACAAGGAGATTAAGGTTTATAGAGCCTGAAATGATACTGTGGGTGAGAGGTGAGGGTTATCGGGGAAGAGCAACAACAAAATGAGAAGTATCTAGGCCAGGGTAGATTTTTGAATCAAATTATTTTTTAAAAGTTTCAAATTAAAAAAAAAAAAAAAAAGAATGACCCCCGTTTGTGCCTCACCCAGACCGGATAAGGGCTCGGTTTGTTGGCTTCCGGTCTGAACCAGCTGGTCCTCTCTAGATTTAATAACCATGGAGAAATGAAATACTAATGTAAGAAAGTATGAAATAGAATATAGTATATTTGGGAAAAAGATGTGGAGAGGGAATAGAAATTTTTTTATATACATAGGAAAACTAAATGCCATCGCTAGGTGCCACTAACAACATGCAAATTAGACAGCATATATGACCTAGTAAGGTTAATCCTGGACAATCATTGAGAGCCCTTTAACCCAATAGATCCGCCATTGTGTTTCAAGAGAGAAAATAGAATTAATTAAGGATAAAAATAGTAAAAATTAATTAAATGTTCAAATAATTTTAAGTAGGATTTTATAAAAAGGACCATTGCAATTCAAATTTCACACTCTTCTAAAAAGGATAATTAAGTTACTAATGTTTTAAATGGACACTTCTCTAATTTTATTTATAACGCACTTCTAACACATTTTATAGATCAAGAAAACCATTAAACTTCTTTAAATTTGCATTAAAATTCAACAATTTTTCAACTATACACCTATGTAATATGCATTAACACTCTATGAGAATAAAGTCATTACAATAATAAATGAAGGTAAATTGTACATTCATATTAAAAACTTCCCTCTCTACCTTACAAATAGAATTAAAAAATTTCTTCTCTCTCCCCCCTATAAATAGGATGAAAGAAGAAAAATTTTTGTAGTTTATCCTTATTAAATTTTTCTCTCTCATTGGCAAATTATTATTATCTCTCTCCTCTTGCTTTTTTTCCCAGTAGAATTAAATAATAATAAAATTGAAAAACAATAATTAATAATCATCCAATTATCTAAGTGAACTTATATTTAGGACAAAAAATTCTTTTCATAATAGACAAATAATAAGGACTAGAGTGGTCTTTTTTTCATTTTTTCCTAGATAGGTCCTTTTTCATTTTTAAACATAAGTATTTTTAATTAGTTCACACGTTTTAATAAAATTAATTAAAATTATTAAATTTGTCATAGAACTCAAGAAATAAGAATTTCAATATTACCCTATTTAATTATACCAAACTCTAACATCATCCTCTCTCCGATCCCTCATATAAGAAACTTTCTACAAGGGATGGGTAATCCTTATTATAAGTCACTAAGTAGAATATTAATTACATTTTTTTAAAGATTGCCCTTATTTAAAGTTTGATACAATTTTTTTATGGTTTTAAATATGTGTAAATTTAAAAAAAAAAGTTCAAACAAATTTATGACTTAACCAAACTTCTTTGTTAGTTCCAACTAAGGGTGGAAACAGGCCTAACTTGATCCTTAATAGGCCAGGCTTATCCGGCAGCAAGTAGGCTTGAGTCTGACCTGTAATCTGAGGTTTTTTTTAGCATGGACCTATCTTACACAAAGGCATAGCTTGACTTGGAGCCTATTAAAAAAGCCTACATTTTTTTGAACTATAATTATTATATTATATTATATTTTTTATTTTTAATATTTATTTTTTCCAATGTCTTCACTTTTTATTTTTTAACCCTTTTTAAATTTTCCCTTTTTATCATAATTTTTTTATTTTATTATGTACAAGGTGACCACTATCTAGGCTAGTTTTTTTTTTTTTTACTTTTACTTATTTTATTTTATTATGTACAAGTGACCTCTATGTCCCAAACCTTTACATTAAACAGTTTTTTCAACTAACATTCCACCATAATTTTAAAAAATTAATATAAAATTCAAACAATTTTTTATAATTATTTTATCTTATATTTTTATTTACTTTTATAAATTTATAACAGGCCTCAGGCCGCTTGATTTGTGAGCAATCCTGGCCTCTCCTTGTTGCTGATAACCTGATTCTCTCTCCCTCTGCCACTCTCTCTCTCTCTCTCTCCTCTCAGTGAAGACTGAAGACCATGTGAAGGAGGCTTATATACTGGAGGAGACCAGGCGGTAGAGGCGAAAACAAGATGGGAGCGAGGGTGGCCGTTGACGTTGTGCCACGTGGCGGTAGATATGCTGCTGATTCAATTTTGTTTTATCACGTGTGCGTTCTAAGAATTTTCACCGGTGAGGGGAGAAATCAAATTAATCGTGGACCGTTGAATTGGCATATTTGGCCAGACGATGATAAGCATTCCGAATTCGTAATACCAACTGGTCATCTTCGGAGTGACTGCTAGTCTTTGTATTATCTCGTCCTGTCTTGCATGTTTTAAAAAAGGGTTAATGAGTAAAACTGCATATGTACTTTTTCTCAAAGTGCGTCTAATAGTAAATATTTTTTTTAGGTGTAAAAGTAATTATGTGGTTATATAATAAGTGCAAGAGTTACAGCATTTGTTAAAAAGGAACGTTGATTGTCAAATATAAGTTTGTTGACTTACTGTAATGAGATGGCTGATGACTTGACAGGGGAGATAGCTGACTAGAATACTTGAGTGTTGAAAAAACGTAGGCAAAGGGTGTATCCAAAAAAAAGGGTAGGCAAATGGAGCTGAGGCTGAAAGGCATCAATTATTAATGGGAAACAAATAAAAACAGAGTCGGATGAAGCGAGGTCGAAGGAAACATTGTGACAGTGAAATTAAATTGATGGCTAAACAAAAATGAAATCGAATCGGAGGGGGAAGAAGGTGAAATTGAATCCGAGGGTGAACAAATGGCGTGGGAAATTGGAACCTACAATTTCGAGTGGGAATTATCTGCTTGAGTTGAAAAATGTAGGATTTCAAAGTTTGGGAATGGAGAACGAGTGCGAGAGCAGCTAAAGAGTTATATTATATATGAAGATGATGTGTTTGAGAAGAGGTTGGGTTGTGGTGATGACCGTGGCTTTGTCGAAAGCCATAGTGAGTGAGTGAGGTGGAGGGAAGCAAAGTTCTAAAGCCAGATTTCGCCACTGCCACTCATCTCCGGACATACGCAGAGGCCAACACCAGCAGCCTCCACCTTTAGCTCATGTGCTTGGCTTCTGGACCAAGTCCCTAAGGCCCTGGTCACTGATCATTCATGTCTTCCCCTTGAAATAAGATTCTTTTATTTATTTGTGTTGCTTCAATCCCCCCTCTCCCCCCCTATTTTTTTTATTTCCCAATGAGCTTTTCACGAAACTAGGAATATGAATTTGTTCTATTACAATCAGAAACAGAGGACGCACGTACGATCACACAATTTGAGTTTCTTATCTGCCTCATATTTTTGTATTCCCTTTGCACTCTCAGTTTCAGTCTATTCGGTGGATAAGACAACATATTTGTTACTGTTGTGGATAAGCATGCTCTA
The DNA here is from genome assembly GCA_963855925.1 of Inga laurina. Taxonomy (NCBI): domain Eukaryota; kingdom Viridiplantae; phylum Streptophyta; class Magnoliopsida; order Fabales; family Fabaceae; genus Inga; species Inga laurina. Next base: position 52,959,343 of record OY979705.1, read on the forward strand.
TGTAGTTGGATTTGGCCTAAAGTTGGGGCATATACTCTTGGCGCTGTGTTTCTGGATTATATCAGTCATGTACATGAACTGGTTCAACAACGGAGGAATTATGGAAACCAAGGTTAGTTTTCTTGGTGGTGGTGGTAAGATGTGGCTCAAGCGATGGGAGAAGATCTCAGGCAATAGTTGTGAAATTCATCAACACTACTACCATCATATTGGTCTATTGGATCCAGGAAAGTTCGGTGAACTCTATGGAGAAAGTTTTTGCCATGTCAGCCATACCATGTCATCATAGTTAGCCAACAAACTTATATTTGACGGTCAACGTTCCTTTTTAACAGATGTTGTGACTTTTGCACCTATTATGTAACCACATGGTTACTTTTGCACCTAAAAAAAGCATTTGCTGCTAGGCGCACTTTGAGAAAAAGCACATGTGTATTTTTGCACCTTAACCCTTTAAAAAATCAGTTAAAATTAGTTAAGTAATAAATATGTCAGAAGTGAGCTTTTTTCTTGGTATTCCCTCCGATCTTATTTGTAAGAGTTTGATAACTAAATTCTACGGTTGAAGAGAGTAGTTAAAATTAGTTTAAAATTATAAGTATGGCTAAATTTTTTTTCAAGTATGCCCTTATTTATAAAGGGTAAGTAAGAGAGAGAAATAGAGTAAATATGAGTATCACCAACCCTTTAATTAATGCAATATGTGTAATTAATGAGGGGCACAAATGAAAAAAAACTTATTAAATGTTGACATAACTCTTGTCATCTCTTATTAAAAGGACAAAGACAATTCAACTTTTGAGCCCTTATAAAAAGAACCGGAGGAAGTATTAAAGTATGTCATTATTTATAAAGAAACAAGAAAGAGAGAGAAATGTAAGATTATTAAATCCAGACCAGCCACTAAACCGATTGAGGTATTTAATAAAGGATCATCAGGTCATATTAGAGTTAATCTGATGCCAAACCGGTGATTGGTGGACTCTGGATTGAGAGTGGTAGTATTCTCAGCTCCTTTATTATTTCCCTCCATTAAAAAACCAAAACCAAACCAAACCAAACACATTCTTTCAAGCAACAACACAAAGCAAGCCAAAAGCGCCCAGTTGGATTAATAATCTGAGCTACAATGAAAGAAAACCAATAACACCAACAAGACAAAAAACAAAGCATCAACAATACACAAACGATTTTGAAGCAAACCAACACAATGAAAGTAGTAAGGAGATTAGGCCTTAGAGAGCCTACAACGATGGCGCGAGTGAGCAAGGCAATGGTGATCGAGGAAGAGGAAGAGCGAAGTCAAGACTCAAGTGAGAATAGGAATCAACCATAAAGCTCAGACCTTGCAATCCAACCGTTAAGGCAACAAGGAGATTAAGGCTTAGAGAGCCTGAAATGATACTGCGGGTGAGAGGTGAGGGTTATCGGTGAAGTATAAAAGTGAATTGAGAAGTGCAAGCAAGAGAAGAGGGTTATCAGGGAAGAGCAAGAGCAAACTGAGAAGCATCTAGGTCAGGGTAGATTTTTGAATCAAATTATTTTTTAAAAGTTTCAAATTAAAAAAAAAAAAGAATGACCCCGTTTGTGCCTTACCCAGACCGGATAAGGGCCCGGTTTGTTAGCTTCCGGTCTAAACCAACTAATCCTCTCTAGATTTAATAACCATGGAGAAATGAAATACTAATGTAAGAAAGTATGAAATAGAATGTAGTATATTTGGGAAAAAGATGTGGAGAGGGAATAGAATTTTTTTTATATACATAGGAAAACTAAATGCCATCGCTAGGTGCCACTAACAACATGCAAATTAGACAGCATATATGACCTAGTAAGGTTAATCCTGGACAATCATTGAGAGCCCTTTTACCCAGTAGATCTGCCATTATGATTCGGGAGAGGAAATAGAATTAATTAAGGGCAAAAATAGTAAAAACTCATTAAATTTTTAAACAACTTCAAGTATAAATTTATAAAAAGGACCATTGCAATTCAAATTTCACACTCTTCTAAAAAGGATAATTAAGTTACTAATGTTTTAAATGAATACTTCTCTAATTTTATTTAAACGCACTTCCAACATATTTTATAGATCAAGAAAACCATTAAACTTCTTTAAATCTGCATTAAAATTCAACAATTTTTCAACTATACACCTATTTAATATGCATTAACTGTAACCTCCTTCCGTAATTATATTCGAAACACGTGATTAAAATGAAATAGAGACCAATAATAATCAAAACTCATTTACATTCTCATCCTTAAGATAGGGTTTTCACAAATTTCTTTCACAAACACTTTAACCTGGTCTCACAATCATATTTCGAATACAATTACCTCGTGAAGATAAATAACATTCATATAAATATCAGAGTGCACAATAATAATACCAGCAATTCTGGGTTCATACCTTCACTAAAGATACGTAGGGCACAATTGCCGATTACAATTCCTCAACGGGGATTACACAAATCCATCTCCATTACATAACCAAATAACCCAATAGACATCCAAGCACATATACATCCAATATCCAATTATACGTAATCCCAACTACCAAGATAACCAACTACCAAAATGACAACCCGAAGGAATCCTCATCGCCCTTGGATGCTTGCTCCATCCTCATTCTACCTTCCCTGTCTAAAATGTTGATAGGGGAGGGTGAGATTCGAGAGAATCCCAGTAGGAAACAGATACCAATATACATACAAGATAAGTGTTTAATGCATAACATGCTTGCATCACAATAACTCGTGCTCACATAATGATATATCCGCATGCTCAATGTTTCAATAATATATTCATGGCCATAGCATAAATAGAAACAGAGCTTCAATCATTCATATATATTTTACATAATCAAGCAAAGCAATAACATGCATCAATACACAAACACAAATATCAATACATGCATGAGAGGTAAGTTCCCTACACTTATTCTTTCCACGTATGCTCCAGTATCGGCTACTCGCGATCCGAGCGGATATCGAACCATGATAAGGGCAAATACCCAACCCTATAACCAAATCAAGGGCATAGGGTTATTCACTATTTCAAATCCTTACTTGAATAACATTTATCGTTGGTTATCATTCATAACCTTTAGGTGGCTAATCAAAGCCTAAACACATGCCTAAAGGCTTAGGAAAACACTTGACCAAAAACCATCTTCGGAAGTCCAAAATTTCATTTTTGATGGTTGGCCGCGGCCAACAATAGACCATAAACATTTGGGCCGCGGCCCAGAGTTCTTCTAGCTGCGGCCAAGAAAATCTGGTTTCTTGGCTGAACTTCCAAAAATCATAACTAATTCTAAAAAAATTTAAATGAGGTGATTCCAAAGCCAAATGAAATCTATTTAAGTCCTATTTACTAGAAAAATATGGAATATTACTAGAAATCACCAAAAAATTCCAGCATTACACAAAACTCCACACTACCCCAAAACAGAGTTCAGTTTTGATCCCAAATTTTGGCAAAGCATAACTCTCAGTTCCCAAAACGAAATGACACAAATTATATGTCCATTTTGAAGCTTGGGATGTGAAATTTAAGAATGAAAAGTTTCAGAATTTTCCAATACCATTTGGTCATTCAAAACGTTCATGCAAATTGACTACCCAGACAAAGTTCACACAAGACAGATTTTCCAACTTTTATACCAAAGTGTTCAATGACTCCAAAATCAATAACCAAACCTATTCCCATACAATTTTCCACAAGGAACACAATGGTAACCTCAAAATGACCAAAATCACAACCCATTTACATGCCCTATTTTTTTTTTCAATACACAGAACCAACACAAAGGTGTCAAACTTTACATTTAGGCTTCAATTCAATTTTATTAATTCAAAACACTAAACAAGGCACCATTTCCATGACAACAACATACCATACTCCCCCATGACCCTAAATCACAAAAATTAGGGCAAAAATTCCAGAAAATCCAAACTCAATCAATGGCTACAAAACCTATATGAAAAGGTTTGTCTTACACACCTCTACAACTTTCCTCAAAGGAGTTCCTTGATTCACCCTAGTCCATAATTTCGTGAGAGCTCAAACACCACCAAATGGAAAACCTAAAACCATGAAATTGAAGTTTTCAACACAAGGAACAACTTTATAGAAGAGAGTTTTCCATTAGAGGCCATTAGGAGAGTCAAATAACTCACCTTAATCAAAAGCTCTTCCTTCTCTTTGAGCTTCCATGGCTGCACGAAAAATGGGAGAGAGAATGAGAGAGATGAGTGTTGAAGAAGGAGAAATGATGAAGCCCATACCTCCTTGTCGCTTGTGTAGCGAAATATGGGAGGGGAGAGAGAGAGAAATTAATTTTCTAATCCCAATTTGACTTTCCCTCAACAACTATTATCATAAGCTTTTGCCACTTGTCCCATTTTCATTGGTTCTCATAAAGCAAGTAACTAATTAGTTACTCTAACCATTCCATTAGCCATTTAGTTATACATCTCATTTCTTCTTAATTAGTAATTAATCTCTTCCATTAATCACTAATTTAGAGCCATTCTTTCAATTTTTCACTAAATATGGCATATTAATTAATATTGCCACATAATACATAATCAAATTCTTTTCCTTCTTTCATGCGCATTTACCCCTATATTTAGCCCAATAATTATTTCATCACATAATTATGCTAAAATACAAGGTGTTGGGCATTCCCAATACTTAATCCGGATCTCAAATCCACATTAATCTACATAATCATTCACAATAATTGTAATTAGCCCTTAATCAAAATTTGGGGCATTACATTAACACTCTATGAGAACAAAGTCATTACAATAATAAATGAAGGTAAATTGTACATTCATATTAAAAACTTCCCTCTCTGCCTTACAAATAGGATTAAAAAATTGCTTCTCTCCCCCCTATAAATAGGATGAAAGAAGAAAAATTTGTGTAGTTTATCCTTATTAAATTTTTCTCTCTCATTGGTAAATTATTATTATCTCTCTCCTCTTGCTCTTTTTCCCAGTAGAATTAAAAAAGAATAAAATTGAAAAACAATAATTAGTAATCATCCAATTATCCAAATGAACTTATATTTAGGACAAAAAATTCTTTTCACAATAGACAAATAATAAGGACTAGAGTGGTCTTTTTTTCATTTTTTCCCAGATAGGTCCTTTTTCATTTTTAAACATAAGTATTTTTAATTAGTTCACACGTTTTAATAAAATTAATTAGTTAAGATACTTATCCACTTCTCTATACTTATCTAGATGATTATCAGCCTCAGATCAATCCATAAACCGCCTCAGTATAGGCATTCTTTGACGTAATGAAGATATACGAGCCTGAGTAGAAGTACTACTAGTAGTACTTTGACTTTGACTCGATGCTTGTGCCTGAGGTTGGTTTACAATCTAAGATTGAGATGTGTCTGGCTTAACTACATAGTGATCATACAAACAATACAAAACATTTAAGACCATTTTGATCATTGTCTTAAACTGTGTGGCCTCCTCAAAGATAGCCTTAAAAGCATACTATAAATATGTTGTTTTATACCTAGAGTCAAGTAAAATCCCTATCATCAACAAAGGATTAATGTCACCAAGATTTCCCCAATACTTTTTATACTTGGACAACATATTTTCAGCCATATTAGATAACAAACTCATATGATCATTGGCTGCATCTTTGAGGATAACATAAACTTCAGCTATTTGTTAAAAGCATTTATTTGAGGTAACATGAAGTGATCCTGAAAATTGCAAAGTCATGTCATAGAAGACTTTCAAAAACTCAATAAATTCTGTAGCTTTTTTAAAATCTACTCTTGAAGGAGGACCAACTATCTTTTTTTTTTTTTTTTTGCAAAGAACGATTTGTAATCTTTATCATCATCGATCATCCTTTCAAAACCAATGCTGAATTTAATGGCACTCTCCAACACGAGATAAATTGAATTCCACCTAGTTGGACAATCCATTGTAAGTAGGCTTTTTGAGTCAATTTTCATTTTCTCAACAAACTCTTTGAACCTTTTAAGTCACGAAGGAGAAGATTTAACATATTTGACAGCATTTCTAATGCCTTCAACATTGCTGTGCAATTCCTTCACACCATTAGAAACAATCAAAATCAAAATATGTGCACAACACCTCAAATACAAGAAGTTTCCATCACAGACTAAACCATTTCAATGCCTTAAAACTTCTTTCAATCTTGTCACTACATTGTCATTTGAACAGCATTATCAACCGCAATTGAATAAACATTATCAATGTTCCAAGCTAATAAACATCTCTCCAAAGTTGCTGCAATTGTCTGACCCTTATGGTTTTCTATTATACAGAAATTCAAAATTCGATTCTGGTATACAAATCCTCATCAATCTAGTGAGCAATCAAGCACATATAGTTGGCATTTTGACAAGAAGTCCAAGTAACTGTTGTGAGGGAAACATGAACTTTTGTTCTTTTAAAATACCTCTTCAATTTGATTGATTCTTGCATATACAACCTCAAGCAATCCCTTGTTATTGTCGTCCTTGAAGGAATTTGAAGGCAATGTTCAATCTTCATCATCATCATCTGTTTAAACCCCACACCGTCCACCACTCGAAATGGCATTTCATCTAGTATAACAAACTTTGCAATTGACAATCTGCATTCTTCTTAATTGAACAAATGATGAGTTAGCTTTTTGCTACTTCCATCAAGAGTGGATGCCAATAAAGATTGTTTAGCTTTGTTCAGTTTGTTTTGATTTTTGAGACATGTTTGTAAATGTTTCAACAATCCACTTGTCCCTTGCTATACAGGATCACATTTAAGTGGCTTGTTGCAATACTTGCACTTGGCCCAAAGCTGTCCATCTTTAAATTGTTCTATGGTTAGCTTCTCAAAAGCATCCCAAACTAAAGATTTGTGTTTCTTCCTTGGACCTTGAACTTCTTCATCTCCCTTGTCATCATTTGTATCACTTGTGACATTTCACTCCTCATTTGTATGAGTAGCTTCACTACTTTGTGTAGAAGGATCTTTAGGTTCTGCCTGACTTACTTCAATATATCCTTCAGCAGCCATTTATTTCTATAAAAGGAAGGAAAATAAGGGAATCACATATATCAGATTAAGGAGTTCACAAAGACCAACATATATTGCTTATTTTCCTATGTCATCCATATCAGATTAGGTAATGTTTCAGTATATATATTTGGAATTTCCAAATGTAGAAAGGCATATAACATGAAAAGTAGCTTTAAAAATAAATTGAAAGTTAAATTTGATGTGAAATTAGGATGACATACCAACTCTAGTATTTTTCTAAAGGGATATAATTAAGCTTGCCATACATCAAGGTAGGTCTTTAATTAATTTTTGCATCATAAGTTCATAACTACTTTGAAACAGAACGTATTTCATATATAACAAAAAAATAAACCTAATTACCCTAAACAAATTGGCCACATTAACCACATAATGATCAAAATTCATACATAAAGCCTACAAAATCCTATGTTTAGATATTTAATCCTATGAAGTTAATCTTAAAACATACATATACATAAGCCTATCAAGTACAACTAAGTGCAACTCATATTTGCAAGTCCATGGTAACAGACCATGTAAAAGTGTTTCTTTCTCTTCTCAGCCATATTATATTGCTTATTATCATGCTTAAAGAAGCGCTGGCCACATTAATTTTTCCTCTACACAATGAGACCCACTGGCAATAGCGCTGAAATATTTTGCCCATGGACCTACAAATGTGAAGCACTAATAGAAACGAACAAGAAAAAGGCTAAACGGGAAGAATCCAATTCAATTATTACTAGCTAATTTTTTATGAGAAATTTATCATACATCTGCATCTTTAAATTCAATAGTACCACTGACATATAAAATCTACAACTACAAGTAGAAAGACCAAAGAAGAAAAAGCGAATTCAAATGAAAAATTAGTCAATTATTACTTACAGAGTTACAGATCTTCCGATATGGAGATTGGGGATTTAGAGAAGAAATTCAGAGAGGTGATGCACGCAAGGAGCACTGTTCGAGTGGTCGACTAAGCCTAAGTGTGAGACTGAGTGTGAGTGAGTTATGGGTCTATGTCAAGTTCGACTGTTCGAGTGGTCGACTAAGCCTAAGTGTGAGACTGAGTGTGAGTGAGTTAGATAAGTAGATAATTTAAAAAAAAAAACTATAGCAATAATTTCGGGATTGGGAATTACCGATCCTGATCCCGAACTGAAATTTTCCGATCCCGATTTTTTCCCGTCCCGATTTGCTCGGGATTAGGACGGGAAAAGAATGCACACCCTTAGGTGCGTGGGTCATGTAGCCTTGAAAATATTGTTTTTAATATAGGAGTAAAATGATCTTTTGACTCATTTTCCTATCTCATTTTCTTTCAACTAAATACAAATTTTTCTATCAATCCATTTTCGTTTTTAGTACTAACCAGATACATTGGTGGTAAAATATTTTTCCTTTTAATTCTTACCCCTTCTTTGATCCAATCGGCCCTTAAAGATTCCCAATTTCTCATATCATATATTCTATGTGCAATTAATGAACGCTCAGGGCATTAAGTACTGAAACCACAAACACAATCCGATCAAACACGTGTAGCCTTATGAAATTCATTCTCTCTCTGTCTTTTTAAGGGTTAACTATATCTAACACTGTAGCAACTATAATATTTTTTAGCTGAGGATCGATGCACCTGAAAAAGTATTTTAAATTAATAGACATATTTAAAAAAATATTTTAGAGTGTTGAATATATTATTAAATATTTTAGAATACTTGATACATTTAAAAAAAATAATTTAAAATGTTGGACGCATCACCTTAACTTTTTTATTTTTTAAAATGTAAGGTATTTTTTATCTGACCAACTCCCTCCTCCATTCCTTTTTTTTCATCATATACATTTTACAAGAGTCTTTACACATTTTTGTAAATATTAATTATTTTTTCCTCAAGCACCCTGCGTAGAGAGTGACAAGCAAGAATATACAAATTTAATAAACCTTAAAAGGAAATTTTGAATTGGTAAAAAAAGGAAATTTTGAAAAAGAAATCAAATTAAAATATGGGTATATTTAATAAGAGTAACTAATTTTAATTAATTTTCTTATTTTTTAGTCTGAAAATTGTTAAACTATTCTCTTATATGTAATGCCAGAATAAAACTGAGTTAAAATTATTCCAATGTGATTTCAAACACACATATACATAATGTCATAGTATATAATACTCCCTCCTGTCCTAAATATAAGACATATTTAAGGAGATGATTTTGGTCCTAAATATAATAATATATAATTTTTATATTTGCCAATCATTTCCTAATTTACTCTTATTAATACTCTTTCAACAATAATTAAGGAGGAGAGAGATGAGAGAAATAAGGAAGATGACTAGAGTGTTTTGAAAAATATATATCACATTAACTGTCAACACCCGTTTCCATTTCGATAATCGAAGAGTAATAAAGACGAAATTCAATGGGTATACAGAAAAGTACAATTATACTGATAAAAATATTTGTTTACAATCACAACGTCATTTGTCAACAGAAAACAGAAAATACAGTGGAAACATAATATTTACAAATTTTCCAAAATATTAAGGCATAGACTAAGGTATAACCACGTTCATATCCTCACCTCGGGACATGTGCCGCTCGCTTTCCAGCGTCTACGTCTTTTCCCTTAGACCCACTAGTCCCTGCTGAGGTGTTTATTAAAAATAGGGTGAGATTCCGGAGAACCCCAATAGAAATATGCTATCGTTCATAGAAAATGCGAAAAGTAAATATGATGCCATGTATGCACCAATTAATGAACATTATAAACATATTATCTGCATGTATACATGAGTAGGGTCCAGCCCCACTATTCTGCACCGGTTGGGTTCTCACCAACTCCAATATAAGTGCATCTGACACTTCTGGCCCCTCTATGGGCATATCATGTTGATTAATAAAGTACATTTACAACAATGGCATCCACACAATCATATAATTATGGCATGATGTATGAAGGATAATATCCCTACCTCAACGCTTTATAATCCTCTGTTTAACTGTGTCTCGTAAAGCGTGTCATTCCGACTCTCAACTCGGTCCTAAAATATTAAATGTACAAGAAATAAGTCATAACCTATCCAAGTATCATTTTAGACTCTTCCATAGTGTTTCTTGTGGTTATATTAGTCTATGGTGAAAATTTACTAAAATGCCCCCGGAACCCCGGCCCGGCCGTACCCAGCCCGATGACACGTTTTCCCAAAATTTTGACTAAGGCTATTCTGACTTATTTTCACCCAAGGAATCCATTTCAGGGCTCGAAATTACCAAATTCACTATCAAATTATGAAAATACCCTTGACAGCCCCTATTTAGTGATTTCAGTGGTGTTTTCGTAATTATGCTTTTTTTGCCTCTACCGAAAAAGTGCCCAACTGTAACCTCACCTATTTTTACCCAATGAATCCAGTGGAACCATTTATTTCATGAAAATCCAACTCCTAGTACCAATTCTGGTTCTGGCCAAAATTATTAGGGAAAAATGGAAAAAATGAGGTTTTGTGTTTTAGCTCCCAAAACTTGTACTTTTCCACTTCTAATCCTTGATTAACTTACTTAAACACTTCATAATCATGATTTAAAGGATTTTGGGCAGCATAACCCCTTAGGGTTATGGCTTTTCTAATTTTACAACTCAACGTAAAAATCATAAAAACCAACCAACAATTATCAACAACAACTCAAGAATGCAAGTTCATGAAGTTACCCTCTTTGGCTTCTTGGTTTTCTCTTACTCTAGGCTCCTCCTCCCTCTCTTCTTGATCTCAAAGTGTGTCTTCACCACCATGGATTCATGAGAAACAAGAGTTTAGAGAAGAATCTAAGGAAATGTCATAAGAAAAAACCAAAGAAACCACCTTACATTGACCTCTTCTTCTTCCTTCTCTCTAACACTTTGAAATTCCCTAAGTTCACTCACTCACTCTCTCTCTCTCTCTTCTTTTGCTTTGGCCAAATGTGACTTGGAAAGAGGAAGGGAAAAATGTTTATTAACTTAGTCTTCCATCTTCTTATCCATTGATTTGATCAAGGGCTTCTAATGTGACACTTGTCACCCTCTTCTCTTCCTCATAATTTCTTCATTGACTTGGCCATTAGTTGAATCATTATCTTCCTTTTCTTGCTCCACAATTTCCGTCCCTACTTCCCCTTTTTCTCCAATTAGTCCATACTTCTTTATCTATATTCACACTTACATTCTTCCATTTAATTAAGTCAAATTCTTCCTTTGCTTGTCCCACAATTTCCGTCCCTCTCCTCTCCTCTTATAAGACAAGCAATCTCCTTCCCATATAATCATGTGTGTCATCTTCCAAGCACTCAAGTATTCCACTCCTTCACTCTAGCTTCTCCTCCCATTCTTACACTCAACCATAGTCATCATTTCCTTCTTCTTGTGGCATGTGATCATGTGTTTTAACATTTTCCCCTTTAACTTCATGCTTTGGACGAAAATTAAAGAGAGGAAGAGGAGGAAAATTTGCATTTCATCAATCCCATAATTCACATAATTGAATTATGTATAATCCCCCTTAATTTCTCAATTCTTGATTTATTCCACAAAGAATAATCCCATTATGCATTTTCCTTTATTTTCCTTGATTAATTGAAATTAACTCCAATTAATTGGAAAATAATTAATCTTGGGCTAAATTGGCAAAATTATGATTTTGCTATCCCCTTTTTGTAATTTAATTCAATTTTTGAATTAATTTGCCCATTTCAAAATTTACAAGATCCAAATTCATGAATATTCACCATTTTATTGAATTTCTCAAATAATTACAGTATATTTTTTGTGAATAAAATTTGTGGTGTTACATTAACTAACTTAATCAACTTCATTAATCTAATCAAATTAATTAAATATGTCTTATATTAAGGACCGGAGGGAATAGTATATGAATCATGAATGGGGTGGCGTGCCATTTTGAGAAATTTGACTACTAGCAAATACTCTTCTAGTCTTATTTATAAGGTAAAGAGAGACTTTATTTTTTGTTCTATTTATAAGGCACATCAACATTAAATTTTTTATATGAATACATGCTTTTACCCTTCACTTATTGTTTTGTAGATTGTTATTTTTTTGAAAAGTGTGTAGTTAAATAAAGGTAAAATTAGAAAATATTTAAAATTTAAGGTAGAGGTAATAAAATTTAAGGTCTTTTTTTGTATGTGTGAAACAAGATGAAAGTATTTTATAAATATGATTTATGAATATTTAAGATGAGATTGTTATCACACCCTCATCTTATTTTCATTTATTTCAGAGTATTTGCAGAAAATGATACGCAGTTCGGAGGGGCAACACAGGAATAGCATAAATATACTGATATTACGTGCACGATTATGGAAATTTTCCATAGGGGTTCGTACTTGATAATTACAATTAATGTAGCATCGCAGCACTACGTGGGTGTCTACATCCGTCCCAATGAAATGGAGATATCTTCCAGTTTTCGTTCCACCACTGCAATCCCCTCGTACGGTTCTCTTCTTTGTTCTCAGCATACGTTCTGTCTTCTCTTGTCTAAATTGTTGGTAGGGGAGGGTAAGATTCTGGGGAATCTCAGTAGGAAAGCGATATCAATATGCATGCGAGATAAGTGCTTAATGCATGACGTGCTTGCATTACAAAACTCATGCTCACACAATGACATATCTGTGTGCTCAATGTTTCAAACAACATACGTATGGCCATAGTATAAACAAAAACAAAGCTTCAATTATTCATATATGTTTCACATAATCAAGAAAATTAATAACATGCATAAATATACCAGCACAGATATCAAATACATGCAGGAAGGTAAGTTCCCTACCTTAATCACCCTTCCCTGATCTTCGAATAACATGCCTCAATTTACGTGCCAATCCCTCAGACTCTCTACTCGGTCTTAGAACGTCAAAATGTACAGTTTAGACACTTTCATTATGTTTTTGGTGGTTATATTAGTCTATGGTGAAATTTTACCAAAATGCCCTTGGGACCCCGGCTCGGCCCGCCATACCCGGCCCGATGGCATGTTTTCCCAAAAATTTGACTAGGGCTATGCTGACATATTTGTGCTCAAGGAATCCATTTTTGGGCTTGAAATCACCAAATTCATTATCAAATTATGAAAATACCCTTGACAACCCTTCTTTCCAGTTTTAATGACGTTTTCGTAATTATGCTTTTTTCGACCTCTAACGAAAAAGCGACCAACTGTAACCCGCCTATTTTTCCCCACTGAATCCAATGGAACCATCTATTTTATGAAAATCCAGCTCCTAACCCTTGTTCTAGTTCTGGCCGAAAGTTTCACAAAAAAATGGAAAAATAGAGTTTTGTGTTTTATCTTCCAAAACTTGTACTTTTCCACTTTTAATCATTTATTAACTTATTTAAACATATCTTAACCATGATTTAAAGAAATTTAGGCAGGATAAGCCCTTAAGGTTATAGCTTTTCCAATTTCAAATCAACAAAAAATCACCAAACTAAGCCAGGAACAACAATAGCAACAACAATAAACCACAAGAGTTGATGTTCTTGAAGTTACCTTGGTTTTCTTCACTTTCTCTCTTTAAGGCCTACCACCATCTTTCTCTCTCCCTTGACATTTGCTTGCTAAACATAGTGTTTCATGGAGAAGAAGAGATTAGAGAGGAGATCATACAAAAGAGGAAGCTTGATCACATAAACATACAAGCTTACCTTTAATCTTTCTTGGTTGAGCTCTCCTTCTTCTCTCTATATTTCTTAAGGCTTCTCTCTCTCTCCTTCTCTTGTTCTTGACGTGAAATGAGTAAGAAAGATGAAGCAATTTTGCTTCATAAAAGTCTTGCTCATTTTCCTTTGAATTACATTATCATTGTAATTCCAAAGTTACCAACTCCTTGACTTTTGTGTACATACAATATGACTTAAGGTTTAATTGCACTTCAACTCATTTTCCCCCCTTGCTTGACACGAGAGGACAAGAGGAATGGTGGAGTATGGCTTCATAAATTCTTACACCTTTTCTCTTATTTAATAAATGGTAGGAAATAATTTTATGACATCACACTTGCACTTACGTATCCACTCCAAACTTGTGTCATAAGTCCACTTGGATTTGAACCAATTCCCTTCTCTTGCTCCAACTAAACCTATTGCTTCTTCCAACTAGACCAACTTTACACTCAAGATAATCCTTACCATCATCAATCATGATTGCTATGTTCATGTAGCATTATTTTAATGCAATTGGACATGTACTCATCTTCATAAATCATAATATAATCCCCTCTTCATATGATAATGACACTTGGCATCTTTAATTCCATTAATCAATTTCTAACACATTTTATTTTCAATTTTTGGAATAATGCCAATTCTAGCAGATTTTCTGCCATAACTTTAAAAAATCATAACTAATTTTGTAGATATCATTTTAGAGTGATTCCAAAGGCTATGGAACCCTTATGGAGTTTAGTTTAAAGGAAAAATATGGAATTTTACTAGTTGGAATCATATCATTCCCAAATTTCATTTATTTGACCGCTGCTCCAGAGACTTTTCAAATTTTCTGGACTAAGTTCAAAAATTCATAACTCTTTGTACATAGCTTCAATTGATTCATATCACCTATCAAATTAAAGCTTAGGATGTCTACTTTCACTCTGTAAAATTTCATAATTTTTTCTCATCATTTGGTCTTTCAAAACCACATGACAAGGTCACTCCCTCGCAGGCGACTTCACTGAAAACATTGTTCACCTTTCCATTTTCAATATTTAATTCTTTTGGCCTTAAATATTCACCATTTTATTGAACTTATATAATAATCACAATATATTCTTGGTAAATAAAATTTGGGGTGTTATAATTATAATCTTAAACTTGTGCTTTTGAGGATGGGGTGGACTGAGATGAGAAGCTCAAAGTTAATTTTTGGGCTTTTTAGGGGTTAATTTAAGACTTAGAAGTCAAAACACTATGTTTGGTTTAGTATTTATGGGAGCAATTGAGCTCGGAAAGCCACGTTAAACTTGAAATAAATTTTTCCTGATTTTTTTTAATAAAAGCCTATCTAAATATTAATATCATTACAATAATTAAATTTTACCCCTACTTCATATACAAAAAGTCAGCTGGAATAAAACTAACTTTTATAAACATAAATCCAAACAAGAACATCTTTCCATCCACAACATCTATCTTGTGACGAAATAATTAACTTAAAGTAATGGATTATTGTGATGGACAAAAGAATTCCAATGCTATTTTGTCTACCAATGAGAATTAAGGGAATGCTTGGTAGAGTGCAGAGATAGGGTTTAAATAAGAGAACTAAGACCTTATTTTTTTAAAAAAAAAAAAAAGAAAAGAAGAAGAAGCTAAATTACATATAAAATTCGGATGAACTTATGGTAAACCATGTACAAATAACTTTTATAATATTTAAAGTTTAATAACAAAGACCCCTGAACTTTTAAGTTTATACAAATGGAAATGTTTGGACTTAATAAAACGCTTAAGGATTTATTATATATCATGAGCAAACCTATACATTTTCAGGATTATACCGATCAATATAATTTTCATTTTCTAATGTCATTTTATGGTACCCTTATTATGTATATGTTGCTGGCGACTAGATCCTTTTAGAGAGCATTTTAATTTTGCAAAACTTATAATAAAAAACCGTCCTAGAATTTTTTTTTTTCAAAATAAGGCTACATCTAGAACCATGAATTATTTTTTTTCCCGTCCTACACAAGTTACATGGAAAAATATTCATTATCCTTAAGTATTTTTCAGTAACTTTGTGCATCTAGCACCCTAATATAATTTTTCAGTAATACTTAGTATCAATTTTAAGGTGGCTATTGCTATTGAGAAAATATTTTAAGGGTAAAATTGCACTAAAAATTCTTTATGATAATATTGGGTGTTATTGGAAAAATAGTTTATAATATTAGATGATGGAGTAAAAATTAGTTTGTAATGCTGAATGATACTTGAATAATACTTCGTGGGTTTGATATATCTAAAGCCTTTAAATTATTATTATAAATATATCATTTAAAATTACGGGTAGACCATTAAAAAATAATTGTTCCCAAAGATAGCGTCCCTAAGTGCAATCCTCTGCTTTTTATATGCGAAAACTCATTCTGAATAATTTTTAAATCTTCATATATTTAAATAAAATAGTGTATTAATATCTCTATTAAAATAAGCATTTTAGTTTGTCTAATAAATATATAAGTTATGCAGATATTCTGGAAAAATAAACAATATCAACATCAATTTTAAATATAAAATTTATAACAAGTTAAAATTTGTACACACACATATATAAATAATAAGCAAAGGATAAATCCGTAAATTACTTATTTAAGGGGGCGCCTTGTTTTCTTATTTTATAGGGATAATTTCTCTTGAGCCGATTATCGGAAGGGGAACTTTAACCCAGACCTCAATCTCAAAAAATTTAGAAATCATACATGAATAAAAAAAAAATAGATTAGTAGTACTTCTTTTTTTTTAATAGTTTTTTTTAAGACTGTGCATCTAATCACTGTTTCTTTTATGACTTCATTTATATCAATAGTTTTATACGTGTTCAAGTGTTTGTTTGGAAAACCCAAAACTGTCGTTTCTTTTCTATTCTTTTCTTTCTTTCTTTCTTTCTTTCTTTCTTTTTTGTCCAAGCCAAACCATAATTTCAGAAATTATTTTTTTATAAGTCGAGATAAAACTCCTCTCATATATTTATCTTATAAATTCTAAAAACATTTTTAAAAAACTAAATAAATGAGCACCTTTAGGGCTTGTTTGGTCTGAGGGGAGGGGAGGGAAAGTGAGAGAAGGGAAAATTTTTTTGAGTTGAATTTGAAAAAATTAGAGAGGTGGGGTTAAAAATTTTTAATTAATTTTTCTTATTCTTTTATCTTATATATTCTTTTTATTAAAATTTTATTACCCCACTTCTTCAATCTTTTAAAATTCAATTCATAAAAATTTTCCCTCCCCTCCAAATCCCTCACACCAAATAGACCCTTAAGCTGTTCTCTATCCTAATGTGTCTCATTTTATAATAGGAATTGGATTTTGTTTTTGCTCAAAATCATAGGAATTGGATTTGTTTATCGTAGCATGGATGATGATGTGTTACTTACTATGTCAAAGTTATCAATCTGTAGTCCTATAACGACTTGGCCTATTTTTAATATTTTTTTTTTTTAAGATTTTCAATTTCCCTTGCTCATTCTTTATTCATGTTTTTATGTTTCTGTGCTGTTTTTTTGTTTTCAAGTTTTCAGCTCAGCCCATGCTCCCTTGGCCTCTAATATATTCATAACATCAGTTTTAATGTGGGCGATCATTTTATTTTATTTTAATAAAGTTTGATTTTTTTTAAAAAAAAGGGTGTGTCTATTTATGTTTCTCTTAGAGGACCCACAACTAGGAATACATAATTGAAGATATAAAGATGAACTTTCGCTCTCAAATTAAAGCTCCATCATTTCGAGTTTGAATTGGGGGAAAAACATGTGTTTTCAATGTTCACGTGCCTCACGTGCCTTAAATCAAAAGTAGAATTAAAGATATTTTTCAGACTTTAAGGAAAATATGTGAGTGATAATGAATGCACTTAAGAACAAATTCACAATCACATCCCTCGCCCTCAAGTTTTTAGATGATATTCAAATATGACTGAGCTCTCATCTCTTTCGATGGTAAAAAAGCTCTCATCTCGCATAAGTCATAAGGTAGGAATATAAGATTTTGAAATGATATGTTGTTACCAAAATACCTCTCACATATCTTTTTTTTTAAAAAAAAAAGAGGAAAGAACCGTTGTTGGTATCAGACCTCTACGTGGCCGGCAAGGATTCTATTGGCAGACTAGCCGTTGGAGCTTTGGCACCAATGGCTAGAGCTTCAGTGACAACTTAAGTAAAACGATTAACTACTTAAATATAAAGTTGACAACTTGAGCTTCCCAAGCCCTAATAGGCGTAGTTGACATATTGAATAAAGTTAATGACAACTTGAGTATAACAATTAGCAACTTGGGAGCGTAAGTTGTCAATCTCTATATTGAAGTTGTCATTGCTTTTATTCAACTGGTCAACAACATCTTATAGGGCTTAGGAAGCTCAAATTGTCAATCACTATACCCAAATAGTTAATTACTTTATTCAAGTTGTCACTGGAGTTTCGGCCACCAGCTTCGGAGCTCTTGTTGGCAAGGGGACATGTCTTTTGTCTTTAAAGACAAAAGTGAGAGGCATTTTGGTAAAACCGCAACATTTAAAAATCTCATATTCCTCAATTGTGATCTCTGTGTCATTTACATGTTTTAATAGACTTTTTGGAGGTTTCAAAGTTCGAATGATATTTAATTGGAATTTTTCCAATAAATAAAGACATATTTAAAAAAAATACATTTTCTATATATTTATTACTTTTAATTAGTTTTAAAAAAAATTTTTAAACTAGCCAATTCGGTTATTTGGACAAGAGGAGTACTCATATAGTCCTTTCAAGTCATCTCTAACATGTTTTACAGAATCCAAGAAAAATTTCAAACTTTATTAGTTCTGTTAAAGTTTAATAATTGTCAAATTTATCCCAATTTACGTCTCTCTCCAAGTTGTAAATAGGCTCTATATATCTTGGATTAGAGGGAGGAGAAATACTTGCATAATAACAAGGAAAGTAAAACCATCCTTCATTCACATTTCACATAGCTCCAAACCTAAACCCATCAAATTTGTCTTGTCTTACCTGTGATAGTAAGAAGAGCTCGGAATTAGGGTCGGTCTTTGACAAGCCAGAGCCTAAAAGGGCTGGCCATTTTAGGCCCGGGATAAGAAAAATTGTTATTTTTCAAAGTCCGTATACCACAATTACAAATAATTAATGAGAAGACTTAAAAAAATTAAAAATATTTCTTATAAATATATCTTAAAAAGTGTAAGTAGTCGACAAAATAAACAACACAAGATATAAATAAAACAATCATCAGAAAATAAATCAAAAAATACAAAATTAGTAAGAATACTTATGAAATAAGAAATATTTTTATAAGTTTTAAATTTTTAGGATTCTTAATATAAGATATTCTTATGAAACTTAATTCTAAGAAAGATAATAAAAACTAAATATTTGCAACATCATTAATAAAATATAAAAAATAAATAATATTATTATCATATAAATAATTTAAAAAAATAAAAAAATATATATACGGGCCTAAAAAGGCCAGCCCGTGACCCTACAAAGCTGGCCCTTTTAGACCCACTTTTATTTTTGAGACAAAATCTTAGACCCGGCCTTATAAATTCAAGGCCTATCGGGCTGACTCGTTTTTCAGGTTCTAATATATTCATACCATCAGTTTTAATGTGTGTGATCATTTTATTTTATTTTAATAAATTTTGATTTTTTTTAAAAAAAAAATGGGTGTGTCTATTTATGTTTCTCTTAGAGGACCCACATCTAGGAATACATAATTGAAGATATAGAGATGAACCTTCCCTCTCAAATTAAATCTCCATCATTTCGAGTTTGAATTGGGGGAAAACATGTGTTTTCAATGTTCACGTGCCTCACGTGCCTTAAATCAAAAGTAGAATTAAAGATATTTTCAAACTTGAAGGAAAATATGTGAGTGATAATGAATGCACTTAAAACCAAATTCACAATCACATCCCTCGCCCTCAAGTTTTTAGATGATATTCAAATATGACTGAGCTCTCATCTCTTTTGATGGCAAAAAAGCTCTCATCTCATATTTCTTTTTTTTAAAAAAAGAAAAGAACTGTTGTTGTTATTAGACCTCTGCGCGGCTGGCAAGGATTCTATTGGCAGGCTAGCCGTTGGAGCTCTAACGCCAGTGGCTGAAGCTTCAATGACAACTTAAATAAAACGATTAACCACTTGAGTATAAAATTGACAACTTGAACTCCCCAAACCCTAATAGGTGTAGTTGACGTATTGAATAAAGTTAATGACAACTTGAGTATAACAATTAGCAACTTGGGAGCGTAAGTTGTCAATCTCTATATTGAAGTTGTCATTGCTTTTATTCAATTGGTCAACATCTTATAGGGCTTAGGAAGCTCAAGTTGTCAATCACTATACCCAAATAGTTAATTACTTTATTCAAGTTGTCACTGGAGTTTCGGCCACCGACTTCAGAGCTCTTGTTGGCAAGGGGATATGCCTTTTGTCTTTAAAAACAAAAGTGAGAGGCATTTTGGTAAAACCGCAACATTTAAAAATCCCATATTCCTCAATTGTGATATGTGCCATTTACATGTTTTAACAGACTTTTTGGAGGTTTCCAAGTTCAAATGGTATTTAATTGGAATTTTTCCAATAAATAAAGACATATTTAAAAAAAATACATTTTCTACATATTTATTACTTTTAATTAGTTTTAACAAATTTTTTTAAACTAGCCAATTCGGTTATTTGGACAAGAGGAGTACTCATATAGTCCTTTCAAGCCATTTCTAACATGTTTTACAGAATCGAAGAAAAATTTCAAACTTTATTAGTTGGGAAAATTTCAGAAAAATACATCCGAAATAAGAAAATCCCTAATCAGTGCTGCGAATTTCAAAATTTCGGATCAGTACACTGTCAGTGCGGATGAACAGTGCGGGCGCCAAAAGACGATTTTGCCCTTCAATTCTCATTCTCGCCACTTCAGAATAACAACACGCTACTCTTAATTAACAACTCCCATATCTTGTTTTATAACTTCGTAATTTAAGTTTCAGGGTTAATAACAACACCTCTTTCTTTATTAACAACACGCGGTTCTTCATTAACAACTCCGTATTCTTGATTAACAACTCCAGTTTCATCTTTTTACTTTCACAATAACAACACCGGTCTTGTTATTAACAACACCATATTCTATATTAACAACTCTCATTTCTTGTTTCACAATTTCGTAATTTTAGTTTCAGGGTTAATAACAACACCTCTTTCTTTATTAACAACACCGTATTTTACATTAACAACATTATTTTTTTGATATGCAAATATGTGGAAGAATAAAGCGGAGTTGTTAATCAAGAATCCGGAATTGTTAATAACAAGACCGATGTTGTTATTGTGAAAGTAAAAAGATGAAATGGGAGTTGTTAATCAAGAATACGGAGTTGTTAATCAAGAAACTAGAGTTGTTAATTAAAAACAGCATGTTGTTATTCTGAAGTGGCGAAAATAAGGACTGAAGGGCAAAATCGTCTTTTGGCGCCCCCCGCACTGTTCATCTGTACTAACAACTGATTGATCCGAAATTTTAGAATTCGCAGCACTTATTAGGGATTTTCCTATTTTCAGATGTATTTTTCTAGAATTTTCCCTTATTAGTTCTGTTAAAGTTTAATAATTGTCAAATTTATCGCAATTTACGTCTCTCTCCAAGTTGTAAATAGGCTCTATATATCTTGGATTAGAGGGAGGAGAAATACTTGCATAATAACAAGGAAAGTAAAACCATCCTTCATTCACATTTCACATAGCTCCAAACCTAAACCCATCAAACTTGTCTTGTCTTACCTGTGATAGCAAGTAGAGCTTGGAATTACGGTCGGTCCTTGATAGGTCAGAGTTTAAAAGGGCTGGCCTTTTTAGGTCTGGGGTAAAAAAAATTATTGTTTTTCAAAGTCCGCATACCACAATTATAAATAATTAATGAGAAGGTTTAAAAAAATTAAAAATACTTCTTATAAATATGTCTTGAAAAGTGTAAGTAGTCGACAAAATAAACAACACAAGATATAAATAAAACAATCATCAGAAAATAAGTCAAAAAATACAAAATTAGTAAGAATACTTTTGAAATAAGAAATATTTTTATAAGTTTTAAATTTTTAGGATTCTTAATACAAGATATTCTTATGAAACTTAATTCTAAGAAAGATAATAAAAACTAAATATTTGCAACATAATTAAAATAATATAATAAATAAATAATATTATTATCATATAAATAATTTAAAAAAATAAAAAAATTTATATACAGGCCTAAAAGGGTCAGCCCGTAGCCCTACAGGGCTGACCCTTTTAGACCCTGCTTTTCCTTTTGAGGCAAAAATTTTAGGCCAGGCCTTATAAATTCAAGGCCTATGGGGCTGGCTCGTTTTCCAGATTCTAATAGCAAGATATTCCGTCAATTCTTAAAAGCCAATTAAGTGGCCATAAATTATCTTCAAATCATGCTTATCCACGATAATGATGCAACCCAAAAAAATTCCAAAATGATGGTTGTTGGACTTTATTTCACTTTAATTTCATGACAATTTTAGAGGTTCAAAATCATCATTCAACTTGAACAACGAGACAAAGACTAATCACTCGTGATTAAAATATTTGTTTTAAAAAAATTGTAATCTTGTCTTCTTTTTTTGTTGGCGCCTACTTATTATAATTGTAAATTTGTAGTTTTTATGAAATCTCTCTGAGGAAAGGTTCTTATAAAGGAAGTTAAAGAAATTTTTTGACCTGAAAAAGGAAGTTAAAGGATTGCATTTTATCTTTGAGTATCTAATTTTAAATATTGAGGTAACTAATTAAAAATATAAACTTATTATTGTATAATTTCTCCATGAATAGGAATTTGTGCCTTTTAATTCTAATTGAAAGATGACTTATATGAAATAATTCCCATTTTAATTTATTTTCAAGAAAAACACACATATTAATTTGAAAAGAAAACTACAACAAAATGATAAACTCATATTTTTCTTAAAAATAAATAAAACTGAATCTTTTCGGATGAGCCACCTACCAATGAGGATTAAAATAATTTAAGTTGTTATGTTTTTATTACACAAAATTTAGATGATATGGTACTCCTAAAGTATGTAAGTATTTCTCTAAAGCTCATCCCATAAGTGGGATCAACAACATAGATCGCATGACACTATTATGCTCTATCAACAAAATAAATCTTTTATGAATATGGATTAGCGGATAAACAAAACACACTGAAAAAGAATTTAAGCTAATACTCCCTCAAGTTGTTATTATAAGTTTCAATTTTTTTTAATGAGTTTGGTTTTATTATAAGCTATGCTTTGTAGGTGTCCAAATATTTAATACATTTTGTAAATTTTACATGTAATTAATTATATGTCTCTATCATGCTCCCTCCATTTTTTTTTTATAAGAGTCAAAAATTTAAATTGCATTGGTCTTTTTATAAGAGCCTGACAAAAATTGTTTGAACATTTAATGAAATTTTTCCATTTTTTTCACTCATTAATTATACGTATCGCATTAATTCAAAGGTTAGTGATACTTATATTTACTTTATTTCTCTCTCTTACTTGCTCCCTCATAAACAAGGGCATACTTGATAAAAAAGTTTAGTTTAGATATACTTATTATTTTTAACTAATTTTAACCGTTTTCTTAAATCACATAATTCAATTATCATAAAATTAAACATTACCCTTATTAACTACTAAACTTCAACATCATTTACTATCTCTACCACATTTATTCAATGTGAACATATATAAAAAAAATACGGCTAAGGGGGATTTTTGCCTCGGAAGTTTTCTTCTAGGGGCAATTTTGTCCTGAAAGCCTTTTAGGGGCAATTTTGACTGTTAGTTGACCAAATATGTTAAGTTGGAGTTCCATATGTCATTTACATCATTTTTGTTAAGGTGCAAATTTGCTCCGAAAGTTTTAAATCTAACTTTAAAACATATGAAGTAGATGATACAAGGACATCCAGCGCAAATTTGCATGTTACACTACTACAAAAGAGGGCAGCTGTGACGCTTATTTTTCAACTAATCATGACGCTTAGGAAGAGGCACATATCCCATCACTACTAAAAGAAGCTGTGGTGCTTGATCATATATATATATAACACTTCCTTTGGCGTTTCCTTGAGAAAGTGCCACAGGAAGCCTATATATATATTTTTTAAATTTTTGCTTCCTGTGGCACTTTTCTAAGGAAGTGCCACAGGAAGTATTATTTTTTAAACAAATAATTTTTTTATATTTTCTTTTAGAACCCTATTGTAACACCCCAAATTTTATTCACAAAAAATATATTGTAATTATTTTGAGTAATTCAATAAAATGGTGAATATTCATGAATTTGGATCTCGTGAATTTTGAAATATTCATATTCATAAGGAAATAGGCAAATTAATTCAAGAATTTAATTAAATTACAAAGGTGATAGCAAAATCATAATTTTGCCAATTTAGGCCAAGACTAATTATTTTCCAATTAATTGGATTTAATTTCAATTAATCAAGGAAAATAAAGGAAAATGCATAATGGGATTATTCTTGGTGGAATAAATCAAGAATTGTGAAATTAACAGGGGATTATACATAAACCAATTATATGAATTATGGACTTGTGAAAAACAATTTTCCTCTCCTTCCTCTCTTTAAATTTTTGTCCAAACATGAAGGTAAAGGGAAAAATATTAAATTCATGATAACATGCTATAAGAAGAAGGTTATGATGGCTATGCTACATGCACATATCAATAATGGCAAAGATGGAGTGTATACAATATGAAGGATGGTGTAATGCATGATGGGAGAAGCTTGAGTGAAGGAGTGAAATACTTGAGTGCTTGGAAGATGACAAACTTGTATACATGGGAAGGAGCTTGCTTATCTTGTAAGAGGAGGGGGGGGGGACGGATTTTAGGGGCAAGCAAAGGGAGACCATTGATTCAATTTAATGGAAATTAGGAGGAGAAATTATGAGGAAGAAGGGAGTGTGACAAGTGTCACATTGGGAGCTCTTGATTAAATCTATGGCTAGGAAGGAAGAAGACAAATTAATAAAAACAACCTCCTTCCTCTTTTATGCCACATTTTGTCCAAGACTTAGAAAAAAAGAGAGAAGAGAGAGCTTGAGGAATAGAGAGAAGAGGAGAGCTCAAGGAAGAAGAAGCTAAGGTAGGTATGGTTTCTTTGGTTTTTCTTATAGAATTTCCTTAGAATCCTTCTCTAAACTCTTGTTTCTCATGAATCCATGGTGGTGAAGTCACACTTTGAGAGCAAGAAGATAAGGAGGAGGTGCCTAGAGTAAGAGAATCCAAGAAGTTTAAGAGGTAATTATACCAATCTCAACTTTATGTTAGTATGAAGTTGTTGTTGGTGATTGTTGTTTGGTTTTTGTGATTTTTGGTTGAGTTATGTGTAACACCCCAAATTTTATTCCCTAAAAATATATTATAATTAATTGAGAAATTCAATAAAACGGTGAATATTCATGAAATTTGGAACTTATGAATTTTGAAATATTCATATTCATAAGGAAATGGGCAAATTAATTCAATAAAGGAATTAAATTATAAAGGTGATAGCAAAATCATAATTTTGCCAATTTAGCCCAATATTAATTATTTTCCCAATTAATTGGATTTAATCTCAATTAATCAAGGAAAATAAAGGAAAATGCATAAGTGGATTATTCTTGATGGAATAAATCAAGAATTGTGAAATTAGAGAGAAGAAATGGGTTTGGTTAGAGTAAAGAGAAGGGGGATGGTTTGTAGAAGGGAATTTAGTCCCAATCCAATTGAAACTAAATGATGAAGGAGTATGGCATAAAGTAGAAGGCATGATGAAGGGGTATGGCATAAAGTAAGAAGGTATGGTGGGAGGTATAGTTGGAGGGATGGTATGCATGATAGGTGTTGAAATATCAACCCTTGTTAGATCTATGGCTAGGAAGAAAGATGACTAAGTTAATAAAACATCTTCCCTTCCCCTTCATACACACATTTTCTCCTTCCTCATTTTCATCCAACACAAGAAGAGAAGAGGAGAGAGAGAGAGAGCTCTCAAGTTCTAGAGAGAAGGAAGAAGAAGAAGTTTAAGGTAATAGTGATTTCTTAGGCTTTTCTTGTGATTTTGTCTTAGATCCTTCTTTAAATCGTAATTCTTCATGCATCCATGATCTTGAAGACACCATTCTTAGCTCAAGAAGAGAGATAGGAGATGTCTAGAGAGAGAAGATTCAAGATCTCAAGAGGTAACCTCACAAACCTTAGATCAAAACTAGTATGGTGTTGTTGTTGAGATTTGTGTTTGGTTTTGGTGATTTTTGTCAAGTTTGTAAATTGGAAAAGCCATAACCCTAAGGGGTTATGCTACCCAAAATCCTTTAAATCATGATTATGAAGTGTTTAAATGAGTTAATCAAGGATTAGAAGTGGAAAAGTACAAATTTTGGAAGCTAAAACACAAAGCTCTATTTTTCTATTTCTCTCTCAATATTTCTTCTAGACCAGATCTGGTAGTAGGAGTTAGATTTTCATGAAATAAATGGTTCCATTGGACTCAGTGGGCAAAAATAGGTGGGGTTATAGTTGAACACTTTTTCGGTAGAGGCCGGAAAAGCATAATTACGAAAACGCCACTGAAATCCCTAAATAGGGGCTGTCAAGGGTATTTTCGTAATTTGACACTGAATTTGGTGATGTTGAGCCCGGAAATGGATTCCTTGGGCGAAAATATGTTAGAATAGTCTTAGTCAAAATTTTGGGAAAACGTGTCATCGGGCCAGGTATGGCGGGGCCGGGCCGAGGTCTCGGGGGCATTTTGGTAAAATTTTATCATAGACTAATATAACCACAAAAAACACTATGGAAGTGTCTAAACGGTATGTTTGACTTTCTAGGAACGAGTAGAGAGCCCGAGGGAATTGGCACGCAAATCGAGGCATGTTATTCAAAGATCAGGGAAGGGCGATTAAGGTAGGGAACTTATCTCTCCTGTATGTATTTGATATTTGTGCTGGTGTATTGATGCATGTTATTGCTTTGCTTGATGATGTGAAACATATATGAATAATTGAAGCTCTGTTTCTGTTTATGCTATGGCTATACGTATGTTGCTTAAAACATTGAGCAAGCAGATATGTCATTGTGTGAGCATGAGTTATGTAATGCAAGCATGTCATGCATTAAGCACTTATCTTGCATGCATATTGATATTACTTTCCTACTGAGATTCCCCAGAATCTCACCCTCCCCTACCAACAATTTAGACAGGAAAAGACAGAACGTATACTAAGAACAAAGAAGAGAACCGTACGAGGGGATTGCAGTGGTGGAACGAAGACGGGAAGATGTCTCCATTTCATTGGGATGGATTTAGACACCCACGTAACGCTGTGAGGCTACGTTAATTGTAATTATCAAGTACGAACCCGTATGGGGAATTTCCGTAATCGCGCACATAATATCAGTATATCTATGTTATTCCTGTGTTGCCCATTGAACTGCGTATCGTTTCCGCAAATACTCTGAAATAGCTGAAAATAAAATAAGGGTGTGACATTATGAAATTGGACAAAGCCCTAATCCTAAAGGGTTATGCTGACCAAAATCCTTTAAATCATGATTAAGAAGTGTTTAAGTGAGTTAATCAAGGATTAGAAGTGAAAAAGTACAAGTTTTGGAAGCTAAAACACAAAGCTCCATTTTCCATATTTTTTTCTTGAACTTCGGCCAGAACTAGAACTGGTACCAGGATTTGAATTTTCATGAAATAAATGGTTCCATTGGATTTAGTGGTCAAAAATAGGTGGGGTTACAGTTGGGCACTTTTTCGGTAGAGGCCGAAAAAGCATAATTACGAAAACGCCACTGAAATCCCTAAATAAGAGCTGTCAAGGGTATTTTCATAATTTGACAGTGAATTTGGTGATTTCGAGCCCAGAAATGAATTCCTTGGGTAAAAAATAAGTCAGAATAGCCTTAGTCAAAATTTTAGGAAAACGTGCTATCGGGCTAGGTACGACGGGACCAGGCCGAGGTTCTGGGGGCATTTTAGTAAATTTTCATCATAGACTAATATAACCACAAGAAACATTATGGAAGAGTCTAAAATGATACTTGGATAGGTTATAACCTATTTCTTGTACATTTAATATTTTGGGATCGAGTCGAGAGCTGGAACGACACACTTTACGAGACACCGTTAAACAGAGGATTATAAAACATTGATGTAGGGACATTATCCTTCATACATTATGCCATAGTTATATAATTGTGTGGATGCCAATGTTTGTAAATGCGTTTTATTAATCAACATGATTTGCCCAGAAAAAGGCCAGAAGTGTCAGAAGCACTTACACTGGAGTTGGTAAAAACCCAACCTGTGCAAAATAGTGGGGTTGAGCCCTACTTATGTATACATGCAGATGATATGTTTATAATGTTTATTAATTTGTGCATACATGACATATATCATATCTACTTTTCGCATTCTCTACGAACGATAGCATGTCTCTACGAGGATTCTTCAGAATCTCACCCTATTTTTAAACAAATACCTCAGCGAATACCAATGGGGCAAAGGGCAAAGACATTGACGTCGGAAAGTGAGTGGCACGTGTCTCGAGGCGAGGTCAAGAACTTGGTTATAATTTAGCCTATGTTTTTTCATTATAAGGAAATTGTAAATATTAAGTTTCCATTGTATTTTTTGTTTCTATCGACGAACGATATCGGAATTGTAAATGAATATTTTTATCAGTATAATTGTACTTTTCTGTATGCCTATTGAATTCTGTCTTTATTACCTTTCAATTATCGAAATGGAAACAGGTGTTGACACATATAATTATAGGTGATAACACACTTTAAACACATTTTCATATCCATAATAAAGTGAAAAAAAAAAAGCAACCCACAATCATATAATTCCAAAATGATATAAATTAACAAATAACTAATTAACAAAATCACTACTAAGTAAAATATAAGTGTTAAAAATAAATAATTATTTTACTTATACAATTTATCAATATTAACAATTACTACGACAACTAAAAATTATAACTACAATATATCTTCACATACAAGCTCTATATAATAACATTTAATCTTATATTATCTATTTTTCAGCATATAAAAATGAGAATAATTTTTTCAGATTTCATAATAAATTAAATATAAAAGAAATTAAACAAATTAAACTATTAACTACTAATAAATTATATTTGTAAGCTCAAAAATTTAAAAACTTACAGTGTATAGGAAGCTTGAAAAAAGTGAGTTGAAACCTCAAGCACAACACCTGGAAAAAAAATTAACAAAGGAAAAAGACAAAGACAAAGTTGCATGCATGTTTAAAAATAAAAAAGAACAAGAAAAAAATGTAATTAAGAAGACAATGTGTTGTATGTAACTTTAAAATATATATATATATATATATATATAAGGAAAAGTGAGTGAATATGTACTTACAAGACGAAATAAAACTATAAGGAGGATAAAATGGGACCCAAAGGGAGGAGGAGTGGGGTCGGTTTGGTGCAAGAAATGAGACCAAAGAAACGAAGAGGAAGTGTCGAAAATGAAAAGAGGAGGAGGAAATGTGATAAGTGATAGAACAAATGAATGAAGAGGAAGTGTCGATCGAAGTGGGGACGATGATGAGTGACAAAAAGAGAAGAAGGAGGAAATGTGGGGACTAAGAGGATAGAGAGCGATGGCACATGTTGGATGAGGAGTGGGGACCAAGAGGATAAAAGTGATAAAGGCAAATCACAGGAGAGAGAAGGGTTTGAAAAAATAATAAAAAAAAATTACTTTGTGTGGCACTTACTAAGCCAAGTATCCTACAAAGTACATAGCAGATGTGACACTTCCTTGAGAAAGAGCCACAACGACTACTTTAGTTTAAAAAAAAATAACTTAGGTGGAGCTAGGTCAGGCAAACGCCACATAAGGCCACCAAACAGTTGTGGTGCTTATAGCATGCCAATTTAAAAAAAAAAAATCAAAAGAAGCTGTAAAGAAGTGACACAAAACATGTGTCACTATTCCCATTTTTGTATAGTGTTAACAAAAATGACGTAGATGACATATGAGCTGTCAGCTCGACATATTTGATCAACTACCGGCGGTCAAAATTAACTGAAATAACAGTCAGGGTAAAATTGCCCCTCGTTGAAAACTTTCAGGACAAAATTTTCTCTTAACCCTAAAAAGTATTTAATACACTTTAAAACCATCAAATTGTCTTAAAAAAGACTCTAAACATTTTCTAAATGGGGTCTTATAATAGGTACTAAAGGGATTACTTTCTTAAGTTGAAGTCAAAACCCCAATATATTTCCACCAAAATAAAAAGGGAAAATTGTGAAAAAATCCCTCATTAGTAACTTATTTACTAAATGGGACATTCTCGTGCAAATTATCTTCCACATGTGCAGAATATCTTCCCTGGTGTGCAGATGATCTTCCATGTGTGCAAAATTCTTTCCTATACGTGTGCAGATATCTTCCCTACGTGTGCATAAATCTTCCCTCCGTACGCAGATATCTTCCCTCCATATGCAAGATATCTTTTCAGGTCCCATTTAATAAATAAATTGTGTATAAGATTTTTTTTAACAATTCTCCCAAACAAAAAAGCCCAATATATTTAGTGAGTGCATGAGTCACGTGAAAAAAAAAATATATATATTAGTAAGAAAAACCCGCACACACTTAGCCTGCGTTTCTCGACAGACATGCATGATATTTATATATTATTGATTGAAAGTGATTATGGTCTTGGATTAATTGATTTTATAATAAATTGATTAATGTTTTAAAAATATCCTCGGTGCAGATGTTATTGAGTATTATGACAAAAGAGATGGATGAAGAGATGCGTATGATTAGGCGAGAATTTTTTGTATTTAATTAATTTTTTGTATCTGCACACTTTAAGGATCTGTTTGGTGTGAGGCATTTGAAGGGGAGGGGAAGGGAGAGAAAATTTTTATGAGTTAAATTTTAAAAGATTGAAGAAGTGGGGTAATAAAATTTTAATAAAGATAATATATAAGATAAAAGAGTAAGAAAAATTAATTAAAAATTTTTAACCCCCACTTCTCTAATTTTTTTTAAATTCAACTCAAAAATTTTTTCCCTCCGCCCACTTTCCCTCCTCTCCCCTCAGACCAAAATTTTTTAATTTATATAAATTAATTAAAAATAAGTCGTTTGAGGCAAGGGAAAAAAAGACAAATACTGTCTTATTAGGATGAGCTCGATTTTCAGAAAGGTAAGATTCGATTCACGCACCCTTTAATTTTTAGAGTGTTCTCCATAATTAACTAAATTATGGCTAAAGTAGGATTTTAATTAATTAATTCTCAATTCAGACATAGATATGACATATTCCTGGCCAGGATGGATTTTTCAAGGTTAAGGTCTTTGTATTTAAAGAACAGGTGGTCAATCATCCTTGGAGAACGAATTCTGACTGTGCCTGCATTTATATATTCTTTTATATATATTCATTGTGATGCCAAAAAAATCATGGGAGAATTGCCGATAAATTCTTTTTTTAGTAAATTAATTGCTGAATGTTATTATAGAAGATCTGTTGCATATAACGGAAGATATTTTACACGCAACGGAAGATTGTTTATACATTTATATGGAAGGTTTTTACATATACGGAAGATGGTTTGCACAAAACGGAAGATCGCTTGCACACTTGGTAGCAATCAACAATTAATTTACCCCAAAGATATTTTTAGGCAATTCTCCCAAAAATCATTTAGATTTTTAAAATTAAAATACATTCTTCTCATCCTTATAGGTTGCTTTCAGAATGAGCCCTTGCTTCAAAACATGACTCACTTTCCTGTAACATGTTTTTATCTATAGTATAAATTATTTAAAGAGTAATTAATGTTTATTAAAAATTTATGTTTATTCACTAATTTTTTTTATATAATTAATGTTTCAATACCACTCTCTGTATTTTTTCTCTCTTTTTTACGAAACCATATTCAATATTGATGAGGTTAGATTTTTTTAAAAAAAATTAAAAGTTTTTAACCAGCTAACTATTCTTCTTTGATTATGATGAGACGATTGAAAATATTTATATTTTGGCCTAGAAGGAATATACTCCCTTAGATCCCAAATATATGATATTAGAGTCGGGAATACGGGCCGGCCTTTTACGGGCTATGGCCTAAACGGGCGGACCGGCCCGTTTAAGCCTGCTTCCTAAAAAACCCCCAATTTTTAAAGCCCACGGCTCTACAGGGCTGGCCCTTCACGGGCTCGGGCTTGAACTCATTTTAATTAAAATTTTTTTTTTCAAGTTTTACAATTTATTTATTATTTTACCTTAAATTAAGATGCATTATTTTTAAAACTCATAAATTTTTAGTTAAAATAATCATCTAAAGTCCAAATTAGCCTCTTTTTTAAAGTTTAAATGAATAAACCATTGACGAAAATAAAATAAATCAAATCATTTAATAAGTGTTT
Organism: Inga laurina; assembly: GCA_963855925.1. Classification (NCBI taxonomy): domain Eukaryota; kingdom Viridiplantae; phylum Streptophyta; class Magnoliopsida; order Fabales; family Fabaceae; genus Inga; species Inga laurina. The sequence goes on from OY979705.1 coordinate 52,991,716, forward strand.
ACATGTTATTAATACTTTATTAGGTACTTAGGTGTCTCTCATATTGATAATTTGATATAATGATATTATATATATTAATTTATTTTTTAAAAAATATTAAACGGGTCTAAAAGGTAGGGAATGCCCTTTTAGGCCCGCTTCCTGTTTTATCCTATAAATCATAAGCTCGGCCCTTAAAGGCCTCGGGCCTAAACGAGCTGGCCCGAAGGGCTTGACATGAATTCTTGGCTCTATATAATACATCATAGCTACAAGAATTTCTTAATTCATAATGTAAGTCACTTGGCAAGTCATGAATTGTAAGAATTTCGGATGTACGTGGAATTTGACTGACTTACTAAAATACCTACAAGAAACTTGAGCACCGATGCGAACCCGATCACGTTAGACAACAAATACATCAAAGAGAGAAAGACAAGAGATCATTCTAAGAGAGAGAGAACATTATTTTGTGCGGGATATATTTAGACTGATTACTCTTTTAATCCCATATTCTATATATAGCGCACATACAATCATGTATGAATAGATGTAACTCTTAAACATATAGTTATATGGAAAAAGACATAATTTATAAGCTATAAAGGAATATCTCTATTTATGACCCCATATCACTTCATATTTGCATAATAGCCTTTCTTAATTTGGGCTTGAGCCCTAATTTACTAAGAATAAACTAATATATTCCAATATGAACCTTTTTCAAATATTACCCTATTACAATTTTCTAAAATAAGACTTAAAGTCTAATGTAGCATTTCTCTATACTAATATCAGATATGGGTAAAGTTTAAAAAATATTTCATTTTGAGACAGAGTTAATATATGCTGGAGGAATAAATATAATGATAATACTTAGATCAAGTTCCTTTTATCAATTATGTCATATTCTCCCATCACACATAAAACTCAGAATAATAGATTATCTAGTGATTTTTAAATTTTATAATATATTTGTTTATCTACATGTTTTTATCAACATCTTTACTAACAAATCGTATCTAACTATTTGCAGAATCTGTTTAGAATAGCTTCTTAAAATAATTAAGCATTAGAATACATTATCTTTTACTTACTCCTCTAATCCTTAATATAAAATATCTGTGGAGTTAATTTTGGTCCTAAATATAAAACATAGTTTTTATATTTATCAATTTTTTCTTAATTTACCCCCTATTGATACTCCCTCAACAATAATCATGGATGAGAGAAAATTAAAGAATTATGGAAGACGATTAGAGTGTTTTAAAAAATACATGTCATGTTAACTAATTTAACTAACTTCCTTAATCTAATCAAATTAGAAAAATATATCTTAAATTAAGGACCAGAAGGAGCATTTTTGAAACTTTAAGTGCCTGTTTGGATTGGTGGTAAAAGTTGCTTTTTAAACATGATTTATGGCGTAAGGAGTAAATATGTGAAAGAAATTTTATTTCAACTTACATTAACATGCTTTTCAAATGTAGATCCAATTATGCCTTAAAACAATGATCCTAAAATATTTTAAAAATAATTTTTAAAAGTACTCTTGTCATTACAAAAAGGCTAAAAACTAGCTCTAAATTTTGCAAAAATAATCATGTGCAATCAATCAACCAAGGTATTAAAACCCGGACCGGGTATTGAACCGGTAGGGGTACTGAATTAAGGATCAGTGAGTTAGACTGGGACTAAACCGGAGCTAAATTGGGACCAAACCGGTGAAAAATTGAAGATTTTAGGTTTATAGTATAAAAATCTAAAGGAAAAATAAAAAAAATTTATAAAAATAGTAACCCGGACCAGACCGGTCGCCGGTTTGCCGGTTTCCGGGTCAGATCCGGGTTACAGAACACTGCAATCAACACATCGATATGAATAGGGGTGTTCAAATCCGGGACTGGGACTGGGATCCACCACTCCCGGTCCCGGTAATCCCGGGCAAGACCGGGATCAAACCGGGAATTCCCGGTTTTTTTTAAAAAAATTAAATTTAAAAAATATTATTATTTTAGTTAAATTTTCTATAATCTAATGTTTAAAGTAATTAATTAACATCTAATAATGCCATAATAATCACACAAATTGATCTAGAATTGAAGAATAGCATTTTATTATTATTATTATTATGATCACTTTCATCATTTTTGTTATTATTTTTATACATTATATAGTAGGATTTGTATCATGATATATATAGTTTAACTCCAACTAAGCATGTGATACACATTTTATCAAATAGTAACTTAAATTATAGGATAAAAAATACAAAAATAAAATAATAATTTAATTTCTAAGAAAAAAAATAAAAAAACTGGGACCGGGATCACAACATATGTGACCGGTCCCGGGTCCCATAAATCCCGGTCCCGGTCCCGGCCGGGACGGGAAATTCCCGGGATCAAAATGTCCGGGACCGGGATCGAACAACCGGGACCGGGACACTTTAAACACCCCTAGATATAAATATAAAATATAAAAAAAAAATTTTATAACCATCAATTCATCATTCACCTTCAAGCATTACTGTTATGCTTAAGATATTAATATATTATAGATGCTTTGTTTAAAGATTCGATGCAAAATGCTGAATACACAGATTGAGACCAATCTGCGACAACCACTGACATTGCAATGCCTGTCTGCTTATTAGGCTGCTAATTAGAGCACGTGATATTGATGATGGTTGGAACTTGGCATTATTTAAGACCACAGCACTGAAGCAATATAATAATTAAAGCAGTGTATGGTTGTCTTCACTAAAAATCAAGTATTAAAACTCAAACCGGGCATTGAACCGGTCAAGGTATTAAGTTAAGGGTTAGTGGGTCAGACCGGGATCAAACCGGTGAAAAATTAAAAATTTTAAACTTATAGTATGAAATTCTAGAGGAAAAATTAAAAAAAAAAAAATTTTTAAAAACACCAACCCGGACCGAACCGGTTTACCGGCCGGTCCGTGTTTAATAACCCTACTAAAACTTAAAAAACCACTGATTTGAAGCAATAATTACCCATAATCCAAAAAGCAATTCATTTTCAGTAATTATAGCCATATATGCCTAGATTTGAATCGGGATCTTCTCTTCGCGGAAAAGTAGTGCTTCATAAAAGAAAAGAAAGAGACATAAAAGAAATGGAGACTACATGGATAATATTGTTAAAACTTAATCTATGCCTTTCTATTTCTTAAAAAAAAAACAAACAATAGTGACACTGTTTATGAGGTCATAAAGAGAGATATTTTGATTAGTAATATAGTTAGAGATCTGATTTTCAATAAAGCACGATGACGTCATACGATCCATGTAGCTAACCCCATCTTATGGGATAAATGCTTTATTGTTGTTATTGTAATAACATTGCTTATGGTCAATCCAACTAAAACTCTGAACCAGCTCAACTTTCCAGGGTCTAAGAAGTGAGAACTTCAATGATCTTTTTATTTTAAGTACTAGCTACAAGGAAATACGAACAGACTCAATTGAATAAAGTATTTGTTTTTTTCCTTTTTAATAATCAATGTAGAATTCCAAGACCTGATAAGGTTACACTTTACAAATGGAGGAAACAGTGAAGAGTCTGCTAGCTTTTTGAGATCAGAAAAACACTCTCAAGGCATCAACAACTTTCTCAGGCCTGTCAATGATGTATGAGTATTATTAAAGGCCAACTTTTTTAGAGAGATTCAACAATATATATATATATATTATATGCAGTTTAAAATATAATTTTGAAGTAAGTAACGCACCAGTCTTCTTGAGGCATGTGACCAGCTCCTTCAATCAACTTAAGCGTAATTTGTTGGGGATTTCCTTTCTGAAACTCCTCTGCCACAGATTGGGGCAGGTATTTGTCTGATAATCCCCAAGCAACTAATACTGGTTTATCCCATCTGAATCACAAAACCCATTTAATTATATCATCACTTCAGGTTTAGGTAAAGGATTTTACTCTCTAAGTGGCTAGTTGGTACTAGGGATTTGGAGGGACGAGAAATTTTGTACAAGTTGGATTTTAAAAAAAAATGGAGAAGTGGGGTTGAAAAAAGTTTCCCTTCCCTCCAAATCCCTCAGACCAAATAGCCCCTTTATTTCCCCTCGTATAATAGAAGACATTCATCAATACATTCAAGATTAGTAGATGATATGTCCATTTTTTCTTTTTATTATGAACAAAATCATAGTACAAATAGGCAACTCAAACATTGATCACCAGAGATTTGGCTATGACAAAGGCCAACCCAAAGATTAGGTGTCTAAGAATGTAAACTCTTAACGCAAAGAGGACTCATACCCACACAACATGGGTTGTCATGGACAATAACTTCAGACTACTTTATGAAAAATTCAGGTCGCAAAAACCGAGTAAAGTTTTTTGACCTGAAAGACCTGGTAAAGTTAAACTGATCAAGTTTTGTATATTGAAAACATATCTCATCAATACCAAGACAAAACTTAGGTGCAATGTTTTCGGTGTTAACTATTATATTGAAACATATCTCATCAATACCAAGTCACAAGGTAGTGCAAGCTAGGAGATTTTTTTCCATCCAACATTGACTTAACACCAAGGTATTAAAACCCGGACTGGGTATTGAATCGGTCGGGGTACTGGGTTAAGGGTCAGTGGGTCAGACCGGGGCCAAACCGGAGCTGAACCGGGACAAAACCGGTGAGAAATTGAAGATTTTAGGTTTATAGTATGAAATTTTAAAGGAAAAATTTAAATTTTTTTTTTTTAAATTGTAACCTGGACCGGACTGGTCCGCCGGCCGGTTCGTCGGTTTCCGGTCCGGGTTACAGAACCTGGCTTAACACTGATTGTTAAATAAGGGCAACAATGCATTGGTTTGGAAAGACTATGTACCACATTGCTCCACAATTTTCTATAGGATGCCCATGAATCCTTCAGAATTATTTTTGGGGCATTTTTGCCCTTCCAGAAACTTTTGCATTTGTTCTTGTGTTTTTATAGGCTCAAATTTGGTACATCTGATAAAATGAAAGAAGATGTAGATGTAAAATATACCTTTCTGCTGCAAATCCTGTGACTATCTCACTCAAACTACCCTTGAAATTAGCCTTTCTTGCAGCTTCAAGCAGAGCTGAAACCCCAACAACTTGAAATATTAATAGGTGCTCACATTCACCACATCATATCATCATGGTTGACCTACTGATTTTTAAGAATCTGAAATAATTACATCAACTATATTTCCTTTAAATTAAACTTAGTTATCAGTTCTCAGTGAATCATTCTCCTCAATCCTCATAACTATGTATAGTTCATTCTTGGCTTTAAGAAGATGTTACCAGGTTTCTTCAATACCCGCATATCGATAGATTCAAACTACCACAAAATATTTTCTTACATTTTGCAAGTAGATGCATGATAAAACTAAAAATAATTAAAAGTAAGTTATTCCACAAACCAAATCCGGGTCCACCACTTGACAAATAAGGTAACCGGTAAACATCAGCCTTCTCATTTTTCAGGACGTAACTGCAAAAATAAAAAGTTCTATAAGATCAATGCCTAAAAGAAGTAACTGGTTGAGGAGATTTGAGAACATTCTTTATTAATTTGTAATTGATAGATGATAGAATTATAGTAATTAGTACAGAATCATTTTGATTGATTTGTAATTGTTAGCAATCAATTTTATTGGAGCCTCTCACTGTTATAAACAGGCTCTATTTCATTGATGAACATATTTGCCCAATCATTTTCTTTCCAAGGAAAAAGGTGATCAAGCTTAATAAGTCTATCCTTTCACATAACTGATGGAATCCGGCGCAGAATGAAACTGAAATATCCTTCTACTGAATGTTTAGCACAATAAAACAGTAACGGAAGTCAATTACAATTCACTTGCAAGATATCAACACACAGAAATAAGTAACAGCAACTAAAAGGAAAGGAAAATTATAATAAAGCACTCCCAAGCTTTCTAGAGGCTTGGACTCTCTCCTCACACAGTACCAAATTTTTGCCTACCCTCCCTTTCTGTCCCTAAACCCCTTAATAAAACCCTCCATTTCATGAACACACCCTCTCTCCTCTAATGCATCCCACCCACACTTGGTCAACCCTCTTGTATTATCTTTTGTCTTTATTTCCTTATGGTAACGCCTTGCGGTAACATAATGTTATCTAACACCTAGTGTTAGCTCAGCCAGATTTACTGTGCAGGGGTAATGTGTTTGTGTAGAAAGATCTAGAAGGAGATGCTAAACGTACAATTTCATATTTCTCATATAACTACACTGTTAGTTTCAGTCATGCTTGCAAACCTATACAGGAACTTTAGTATAGAGAAAATGTCATACTATTTGAGGTAGAATATCATGGGCTGCATCTGTAAGTTAGAGAATTAAGTATCAAATAGTTAAATACAATTTTGGATACATACGGGCTACCTGCTTCAATAAACCGCTCAGCCATGACAGCATTCTGGCATGTAAACTCACCAAATAGGGGAATTCTAAACAGGGAAGAAACAGAGTTAATACGATATAAAAACTTGAGATTATAAGAATTCTTTTATTTCTGTGTGCATGTGTGAACACTTAAAAAAACATTTTCTAATAAAGGAACTTGCTTGAGATTGATGTATCAATCACAGACTCATGAAATAATATGGTCTTTACGCAATTTTTATCAATTCCAATCCTGTGGAAGCAAATAAAGGGTTTAATAAATGTCTACACTGATTCTTTGGAAGCTATGCATTTGCCCTTTATTGATTGTGGATAGGTACGTCCTTTGAAAGATGAGATTCAAGAAGTAAGATACCTTATTCTATCAAATTGGGATCTTGAGATCATTAATGTGCACAGGGAAGAACTAAGATGTGTAGATTATCTAGCCCGAATAACTCAGGCAAAGCAATGGAACCAGGATTTTGATGTCTTACTGATACTGCCTTTTGCTTGTTTGGGGCTATTTAAACTGGAATGTGGAGAAGTGCCACAGAACCACAATAGTGATGTCTAATTAGTAGGCGTTTTGTATTTCTCAAGCTACTTGCTTGCTGTTGTAATTCCAAAAACAAAATATTTTATACATGAGAATTAGCAGTTTAGCACCAGATTTGTTCATAAATGCAACAAGAACCAAACCTTAGCTGCTGAAAAAGTTTAGGAATCGGAGATGAGACTGTTAATGGGCTGTTTAGTATTGCTAGCTTTGATATCTTGCTGGAATTCTTCAAGGCCCAAGTTAATCCATATGAACCTACAAGAAATCCCTTAAGAAGGAGTGTAGCATTATGTTAGACATATTATTTAAGTGCAAGATTGCACATTGAATTAATATCAAGCTTACCCATGATTCTAACTGGGGAACTCCAATTTTAAGATGAATATATATTATTTTATATGTAATCATAATCAATGAGCCAAAACCTCAGATGTAAAAGATACTTCCAAAGACATATCCTCTGTGTTCGTGCATACCTGAACAACCAGGAAAAAGGGAGATTTGACCTCTAGCACTTCGAGTAATTTATCCAATCCTTCATGAAACTCCTTTTCTGCAATAATTATAAGAACATATTCAAGGGTATGGTTTTTATGGGAATAGTTGATAATGGTTGAGATCATTCTGATTCAATTTTTTTTCCTTACCTGTGTAATCAAAACCATATCCTGGCTGTGGTTTGTCACTGAAGCCAAATCCTATCCAGTCAGGTGCAAAGCAGTGAAACCCTGCATCTGCCAACTATTTAAGAGAAATGAAATTATAATAGCGACTAAAAAATATTGAAAAGTTATTCATGACAGCATTTTTTGGCATATATGTAGATAGTATCAACAAGAGGGAAGAAAGAAGGAATATTTATAGAAAGTAACAACATATCCGGATACTCTTGAAACTAAGGGCTTGAGAATGGACAAAGATTACATAAAATTTTTCAAGTGATTGGAGGGGAGCTCAAGGAGGTGCTTTGTTTGATAGACATTCATTTCTTTAGCTCAGATGATCATGTTACCAGAAGAGACCATGAATTGAATTCGATAAGTTGTATTTGCATACATTGGCCTTTTTCTCTCCTGCTGTCACTTTTGTATTTTACTTTCTTTGTTTGGCATAGATTTATGGTCCAAGAAAATGCTTGATGAATGGAAGAGAAGCACTTTAGATCATATTTACAAGACCAAATAGGATATTCAAAATTGTGCAAGCTATAGAGGAAGAACACTTGTGAGCCATATAATGAATTGTGGTAAAGAGTGATTGAACACAAGTTGAAATTGGAGACTTGTATTTCTAATAACCAATTTGGCTTTATGCGAGGAAGGTGAAGATGTTTAGATGTGTGTATGAGCATGTAAGAAAGGATAACATTCGTAATGAATATATATTGGAAAGAGTTGGTGTGGCATTTATTGAGGAGAAAATAGTAGAAAATCATTTAAAGTGATTTGGACACGTAAAATGAAAGCCACTAGAGATGAAGACTAAAGAGAACATTCAATGAAGTTATTGAATGAGACTTTATGGTTAACAATTTATTTAAAAATTTTATTGTTGACACATTACAATGGCGTCATGCAATCTATGTAGCCGACCCCACCTAGAGGGATAAAACTTCTTGTTGTTGTTGTTGTTCTTAAGCATCAATAAAATGGTAACATGTAATGAGATAAGTAGATGACCTGAGACATGACAACTCGGTAGCTGAAAGATTGAGTAGGAGCCCCATGAAGGAAAACTATGGTTCCTCGTCTGCTTTTTGCTGATCCTAAAAGGAAGTAGAAAACATACAAATCATTTAAAACGTTTCCTGAACAAAAATATAAATCCAAAGAGAGAGTTAGTTCCCTACGAAGTAAATATTACCAGTTTCCCTCACAAACCATCTTAACTTCCCAGACTTAATGTATGACCCATATTCCTTGCCCTTGTCTTCTATCCTCTAGAATAATATAAAACAAACAGGTTATAGATGTTACAAACATTGCGCTCCTTTGAAAAAAACAATTTTGGATTTCCATATATAGCTCTCCATATCAATTAGCTCCTTTAATTTCTTTTTCTGCGTCACTTTTATACTTGAAAGTATAATTATGTTTGAATATTATCCTTAACGAAGATGCAAGAAATCTGAGGGTTGAAAAAAAACAATCAAGCTTTTAAAGGTACTAAAACTAAAGTGATGCAAAATAATCTTTGAAGGATCGAATTGGGTTTACTCTAAATGAGTTATATTATGACCATTATGAACGGCAAAAATCCTTTCTAAATCAGAAATAATCCCGAGAAACAAGATTCGAAAGTACAAATTATATAGAATAAAAATATCTCCAATGATAGCTTTGGCATATATAAAAGAAAAGAGAGGTAGACTTTGTACAATGCTTAAGCTAAGGATCCTTCAACATTCCCACCGCTATGTTTTTCCATCACAAACCAATTCATAGCTTGTAATAAAACTCCATGGCCCTAATAAACTCCCATCAAGAAAATTTAAATGGGTATTTGAAATAAAGAGTTGTGGCTATTATTAAGATTAAGAATACTATAACTACTCAAAATTTACCTAGGCATTGATATAAGATTATTATAAGAATTACAACCGAAGAGCGTGAATCACCAAAACCATGTTATAAGTTGGCCATTAAAAACAATAAGAAAAAAAAGATAATACCGTAAGCAATATACCAGTAAGTACAAGAACGGTTCAATGTCAAAGAGACATTACATAGAGCATTTGGCCGACATTGCCATCCTCGGCAGGACTTTCCGGCAACTGAATTGCGCTGCGGCTGGATGGGTTATCGGTGACGAAGCCGAAAGGATTGAACTCAGGCGTGTCATCTTTGTCATTGGATTCGCCCTTTTCAGCAGAGCTAGCTCGAACTCGAAATGTAACAATCGGCGATCGTCTTCTCGTGTAATTGCTCAAGGCATTTCTAGGGTTTGTGGAGGATGAGGAAACGGCAGCGTTGAGGGAGAGAGAAAGCAGAGCAGAAACCATCGTTTGGCGTCGCAGTGACTGTGAGTGGCAGAGGTTAGAAGGTGAGGTGACTGAGAAGTCGAAGACCAGAGCTTCATTCAACGGTTGGACGTAACGAACAAAACAGGCCACCTTTATTTTTCCCCCGTTTTTTCAGACTTGCTTATTATTTGTGGCTCACGATCAGGTGTGATGATATTCTTGTTTATCTAGATAACATTGCTTGATCCGCATGTGCCCACGTTCCATAGTGAAGAGATCCACGCACTCAATTGGGGTGTATCTACGATAGCATAATCCTGATTCTTGCTTATGCCATTTTAGCTAAATAGTCAACGCATCGGAATCCTTCCTTATAAGAGTGGGAAATCTAAGTCCCAATTTTGAAAGGATGAAGGACCTTAGATTCAAAATGTCATCATAAAATGGGTACTCCATCCCATAGCCCACAAGCAACAAATGTATAGCCATTAGATATTCAGTAGTGAGTATTATCTTATTTGGACTCAGCTATTTGCAAAGTTGTAAGCCACTTTGGATGGCATGGATTTCCACAGCAGTTGAGGTATTATATTTTAACTTCGGTTGAAATTCACATATCTAATTACCTTAATAGTCTCTAATAGCACCTCCACTTTTTTTTTTTCGCCGTCATAATAGCACCTCCACATGTAGCATGGCCTCTACTACCGAGGGCCCCATCAACATCAACATGAACACTATAACGGTACAGTGTCGCCATGATAGGGTCCCTAGCGGTGTCGGATAGGTGTCACCGAGACCCCCTACCAGAATTTGTCCCCCCCTCCGCCCACCGAAGGCTTAGGGATTTTCCTTTCTAAGTTACTGGAACCCAAAGAGGAAAATCTCTAAGCCTTCGGTGGGCGGAGGGGGGACAAATCCTGGCAGGGGGTCTCAATGACACTTGTCTAGCACTGCTAAGGACCCCGTCGTGGGCGACACCGTGCCATTACATAAAAAGGCGCCTTTTTATGTAATAGCTCGGGACCACACACAACATCTATGGCTGGCCAAGACTACACATAGCACCCGACAGGATTTGTCCCCCCTCCGCCGCGACGGCTTAGGGATTTCCTCTTGGGTACTCCTAATTTCCCCTAAAGAGTTGTCTCCCCAAGGATCGAAGACTTGACTTAAGGGTCAAGTACGAACCTTATGTGATCCTTGGTAGCCAAGTGCGCTATATATATATATAATTATTTTACCATTTATGAGTCCCCCGGTGAATTATATGTAAAATCCTTTTACCATTTTCACGGGATGCACTCATAAATGGTAAAAGGAGCGGACTTGGCTACCAAGGATCACATAAGGTTTATACTTGACCCTCAAGTCAAGCCTTTGATCTTTGGGGAGGTGACTCTTAGGGGGAAATTAGGAGTACCCAAGAGGAAAATCCCTAAGTTGTCGGGCGGAGGGGGGACAAATCTTGTCGTGTGCTGTGTGTAGTCTCAGCCAGCCACGGGTGCTGTGTGTGGTCCTGGGCTGTTACATAAAAATGGCACACTTGGCTACCAAGTGCTCTTAGGCTTTGGACTTATCCTCAGGTCCAGTGTCAACACTCGTTTCCATTTCGATAATCGAAGAGTAATAAAGACGGAATTCAATAGGCATACAGAAAAGTACAATTATACTGATAAAATATTTGTTTAAGATCCCAACGTTGTTCGTTTACAATTGTGATATTGTTCGTCGACGGAAATGGAAAATGCAGCGGAAGTTTTTAATATTTACAAATTTCACCAAAATATCACAAAATAGACTAATTAGGACCACGATCTTGTCTGCGCCTCGAGACACGTGCCGCTCACTTACCGGCGTCTACATCTTTTCCCTTTGGCCCACTGGTACCCACTGAGGTGTTTATTTAAAAATAGGGTGAGATTCCGAAGAATCCCTGTAGAGACATAATATTGTTCATAGAAAATGCGAAAAGTAAATATGACATGCGCCAAGGTATGCACAAATTAATGAACAATATAAACACATCGTCATCATGTATACATGAGTAGGGCCCAGCCCTACAATCTACATCGGTTGGACTTCTGCCAACTCCCAGTGTAAGTGCACCTCTAGCACTAACTGCCCCTCTCTAGGCAAATCATGTTGATTAATAAAGTGCATTTACAAAACAATGACATCCACACAATCACATAACTTATGGCATAGTGTATGACGGATAATGTCCCTACCTTAAAGCTTTAATATCCCCTTTTTAAATGTGCCTCGAAGAACGTGTCGTATCCGGCCTTCAAAGCGGTCCTAAAATATTAAATGTACCAGAAATAGGTCATAACCTATCCAAGTATCATTTTAGACTCTTCCATAATGTTTATTGTGGTTATATTATTCTATGGTGAAAATTTACAAAAATGCCCCCGGGAACCCGGCCCAGCTCCGCCGTACCCGGTCCATGGTACATTTTTCCAAAATTTTGACTAAGGCTATTCTGACTTATTTTCGCCCAAGAAATCCATTTCCAGGCTTGAAATTACCAAATTCATTGTCAAATTACGAAAATACCCTTGACAGCCCTTATTTAGTGATTTCAGTAGCGTTTTCGTAATTATGCTTTTTCAGCTTCTACCGAAAAAGTGCCCAACTGTAACCCCACCTATTTTTTGCCCACTGAGTCCAATGGAACCATTTATTTCATGAAAATCCAACTCCTACTACCAGATCTGGTCTGGCCGAAATATTGAGAGAAAAATAGAAAAATAGAGCTTTGTGTTTTAGCTTCCAAAACTTGTACTTTTTCACTTCTAATCTTTGATTAACTCATTTAAACACTTCATAATCATGATTTAAAGGATTTTGGGCAGCATAACCCCTTAGGGTTATGGCTTTTCCAATTTTACAACTTAACCAAAAATCACATAAACCAAACAACAATCACCAACAACAACTTCCATACATTAAAAAGTTGAGGTTTTGGATACTACCTCTTGATCCTTGATGTTTCTCTCTCTAGGACGTACTTTCTCTCTCTTCTCCTTGAGCTAAGAATGAGTCTTCAAGATCATAGATTCATGAAGAAACATGGTTTAGAGAAGGATCTAGGGGACATGTTACAAAAAAAGCTTAAGAATCAACTCTTACCTTAAGATTTCTTCCTCCTCCTCCCTCTAACTCTTCAAAGTTTCTCCAAACTCTCTCCCTCTCTATGTTGAACGAAAATGCATGAAGGGAAGGGAAGAGAAAGCCTTCATAAAAATGCTCCCTTGATTCCCAACCATTGATCTCATCTAAGGTTGTTATAGTGACACATGCCAACCACCATACTTGCCTCCATGCTTGCACCATACTTCCCTTTTGTGTGCACTCAACCTTGCCATACTTCCCTTTTGTGTACACTCAACCTTGATTATCATTTCCTTCTTCCTTGGTTGGCTAAAAACGTGCTCCCTCTTGTGTTCCAACTAAATCAAGTGTTCCTTCCATTTACTCAAGTCAATTGGTACAAGAGTTGGCTACCTAACCTTATGACATAAGTAATGACTTATGACACAACAATTATCTCCATCATCTTTCATGTGGTGTTGACACTTGGTCTCATTGGATTTTGACACTTGTCTTCTCCTCCTTCATCCCTTAATTTCTAAAATAATTAAGAGAAAAAGGAAGATTACTTTATTTCTTAAATTTTCGGAATAATGCCAATTCTGGCAGATTTTCTGCCTTAACTTTGAAAAATCATAACTAATTTTGTAGACATCGTTTCGAAGCGATTCCAAAGCCTATGGAACCCTTATTGAATTTAGTTTCAAGGAAAAATATGGAATTTTACTGGATAGGATCATATTATTCCCAGATTTTCAATCTTTGATCGCTGCTCCAGAAACTTTCTAGATTTTATGGATTAACTTTAAAAATTTACATATTTTTTTAATAGCTTCAATTGAGTCATATGACCTATCAAATTATAACTTAGGATGTCTACTTCCATTATGTAAAATTTCATAATTTTTGCTCATCATTTAGTCTTCCAAAACCACATGACAAACTCACTACCTCACAGGCGATTTCACTGAAAGCACTATTCAACTTTCAATTTTCAATATTTAATTCCTTTGGCCTTAAATATTCACCATTTCATTGTAAATATATAATAATTACAATATATTCTTGGTGAATAAAATTTGAGATGTTACATCCAGAGTTCGAGCACTTGGGGAGGCTAATTCCTTCCTGTGTGGTTGAAATAAATCCCTAAGCATCTGTGTGGTGCGGAGGACGGTACAGTACCTACCATGAGAGGGACCAAGCCTATGTGACGGTGGGTGAACCATGGCCGGCTGCGTCCATCCTATGTGGCGGAGGGCGGGTCGTTACAAACGCAACTTGGAGCAGGATATTGCCATCATACTACAATCCTGTTTGGAACTTGAAAATTTTGGTGTCAAAATCGCCCATTTTCTACTCCTTCTATGAGATGATGCATGCAGAATTGAGCAACCCCTTTCGATTGGGCTAACTTCCCTTCAAATACTTTCTTGCATTGGTTCTTCCATAAGAGCCAACAAACAGTACTAAAAACTTTATGCCATGTGTAATACCTCATTCGAAACGACATATATACTTAACGTTCAATATGTTAAACGTCACTTATGAACTCAGGGACTCTATCCCAACAAAACTTGAACACTTACTTGATATTTTCAACTATTAGTTCAAAGTTTTAGTTTCAAACAAATATTTATCACCCAAAATATTTTAGGACAAAAAATAATCTTAGTGTCATGGCAATTAAATATAAAGTGGCATATGTTAGATCTCATGTTTTGATGATAACAAAAGATATTATGAAAAAGATTTAATGAATAAATAAGTTTGAACAAGGTAATAACAGGGAAAAACATTACTTGAAGTAAGCATTGGAGTAATGAAGAAAGGCCAAGAGAAAAAGCTGAGAAACTTGATCAGAAGCAATTTTTTTAAGGCATTACTCGAGTATGTACTCGAGTAATGAGACAAAACTTGAAGTAACTAGAGACACCTTCCAGTAACCTGCCAACGTTACTCGAGTAAGTACTCGAGTAATAGTATAAAAGTTTTCAAGTTGCTCTCGGCCTGCCAACGTTACTCGAGTAGCTACTTTAGTAACCATGTAAAAATCTTCCAGTTGCTCTCGGCCTGCCAATGATACTCGAGTATGTACTCGAGTTACTCTGTTTCAGAAAATGTGTTGCTCTCGGCATTTTGTACCACTGCCAATGTTACTCGAGTAGCTACTTGAGTAACGCACTGAGGTAAGTAAAAACTTGAAGGTAGTACTCGAATAACTTGAACTAATTTTATCATACTTTCCTCAAGTCATTACTCAAGTTTGCAGGAATTTATTAACTCATTTTAAGTGGATTACTCGAGTATGCAGAGTTATTTTTTGAAGGAAAACTTCAAGTCATTACCCGAGTAAGCTATGAACATAAATTGAGTTTACTCGAGTATGTACTCGAATAACAAGGTAATTAAACTTGAAGTGCTCTCGGCCTTGAAATCATGCCAACATTACTGGAGTAAAGCATCGAGTAACATAAGTTTATTTGAAGGTTTACTCGAGTTGGTACCCGAGTAACCTATAAAGAAAAGAGTGCATTACTCGAGTAGGTACCCGAGTAAACAAACATTTCTAAAGGTTTGATATTTTGTTTATTCCATGCACTACCCGAGTAATCTTATAGTTGTTTGTTGACTTGCAGTCCATCAAAGATTTCACGATGATACTTGAGTAAGTACTCGAGTAAATTTTAATGAATACTCGAGTAGCTACTCGAGTATGCAAACTCAGAAATTCTGAAATCATTCCAACGTTCATTGTTTTGTTTCCTATTTGATTAACCTTTCATTATATTAGTATTCTTAGCATATCCACAGATAAACAATGAAGAGATCTTACCAAATAAGGAAAGTCAAATGCAACGCTCAAATGTCACCGACCGCCACCTACCACAAACGTATGTTTTTTTCAAATACTGGAAAAGTCAATAGTGGCTACGCACGCTCCAACGGGCATGAAGAAATATGTTCCAGCAATCATTACCAACGTATCTATATATATGGGAACATCCAAACAGAGAAGAGAACAAGAACACACTCACGAACGTATCATCAAGTTCATTACTCTGTTTTACATTATACTTGTAATTCTATGCTTCAATGATTCTTATTCACTCTGTGAGAGATATTTCATTCAAACTCAATATTTGTTATTGAGGTAACTTAAGGTTGTGGAGCCTTGAGTTGGGATTGGATTACAACTTGTAAGGGGGAGCGAGTGTCCAGGCGAAGGAACTTGCTTGTACTGAGGTGCCAAGAACCCACTGAATCTTAGAAGTTATAGTGAAACTCTCAGAGAAGTTCTGAGGATTGGACGTAGGTCAAAGTGGTTGTGGCCGAACCAGTATAACTCCCGGTGTACACTTCGGTGATATTTCTCCTTACTCTTTCCTGTTTTAATTTCAACGTCAAATTTTATATTTGCAACGAAATTTTTAAGATCACCCAATTCACCCCCCTCTTGGGTGAAACGCTTGCTCTAACAGCATAAAAGTGCACGAGGAGCCTAATAGAGCCTTCAAGGCTTACTCCACAGATGCTTTCCCTTGTTTCCTACTAGAATATTCACATGAAAAATGTTAATATAATGGGATGAGATTCAACGTCTTAGTAACTACTGAAAGTTTCTACTGTACACATTCAAACCACATATGATGAAAAGAAGGAACTGATCATATATATATATATATATATATTTGTATGTACCATAATCCTTACACAAGACAATTACAAATTTAATCATCATTATGTCAATCTATATTTTCATCACAACATGTAATATACACTTATACAATATGCAAGATGCAACCTTCTTTATATCACTGTCCATTCTTACACTGCTAATTGGAGCCATAAGCTAACACATAGTTCAATAAAAACCCATCCATTCAATTGGATTATCCCAAGCTCATCAGTTCTTAAGATACACTCAGCTAAAGGTGTAGAGTTTAAGTTTGGATTATGGTTCCCCTCCTTAAAGAACACAACTAAGGAGGTGTCACATGTCCCACAGCTTCAATGCAATCTCGGCCAAAGGAAAACATGAAAGAAGGGGCCTTGACAAGTGATATCTACTGTGCACCGAGTGATGACATACCATGTGGTAAATGATCTAACCATATAAATTCCTTCTTACTCCAACCCATCACAAATGCAACCACCATGACAATTATATTTAATCACTGATAAATATAATATCTTTTAAAAAACAGTATAATAAATCATGCTTCCATTCATATTAAATATCATAACATATTCAAATATGCTAAAAAGGAAATAATAATCCAACAATACATTAATTATAATTAAATTATTAACTATGTGAATAAAATGAGTTATAGAGAAATATATTTGTAACATTACTTATTTGAGAATTTACAATGCATGCATATATATATATATATATATATATATATATATATATATATATATATATATATAATTCAGTCCATTTTTTTAATAAAAAAAATAGTCATTCACAATCATACACAATTCACAAGTATATGGAAGAATATTCAGAGTTACCTGTGTTCCTAATTAGCTCACAAGCAATCACACAAGAAGTATTCCGTAGCTCTCAAAGAGATTCTACAAAGCTACAACCATAAATATTTATCAATATATCACTCAACATTACTTTAGAAATACTCTAAGCATATTTTAAACCTACACTAAAACAATTATAGAGCCTTAAAGCTATATTCCAGAATTCAATTCTTGAAAACAAAATCTAAATTCATGTGATATTATAAATATTTTTATATATTTTTACATTATAAAACTGTGAGTACAAATGGGTGAGGAGACATATATGCAGTGCTGCATCAGTTCAAAAGAGGTATTGGTGTGTGAAAGGAAAAAAAAAACAAGAAGGATTGACAAGTTAGGTGTGATATACTAGAAAGAGATATGGAATCCCTTTTCAAGGCTACTGTACGTTGATAACAAAAAGAAGTGAATATGGGGGGCTATTGTCATTGGCACATCCAAAAGGCTCTCTGAATTGATGGTGGAAATTGTCGGACATCAATATATATGTGTGTGTATATATTTAAAAAAATAGTAACAGAAAACACACCAAAGAAAAAAAAAAGGGTGAAGGGGCAAAAATATCCATAAATTTTTTTCAAAAGTGCATCTACCACTATAAACTTTTTTTTTTTGCAAAAGTAACTATGAACTTTCAAAAAGATGGCAAAAGTGACATTTTTGTTAAAACTAACTAACGGCCGTTAACTCCAATGTAAAAGTACCAAAATACCACTATCTAAAAAAAGATTATAGTGGTGGATGCACTTTTGAAAAAAGTTTGAGTATTTTTGTCCCTTAATCTGTTTTTTTAGGAAGGGGTATTTTGATATTTTTGCACTGAAATTAACAGCCGTTAGTTAGTTTAAACGGAAGTGTCACTTTTGCCCCCTTTTGAAAGTTCATGGTTACTTTTGCACCTAAAAAATTTTTATAGTGGTAGATGCACTTTTGAGAAAAGTTTATAGGTATTTTTAACCCTTGACAAAAAAAAGGGGGTTTCATACTAGGCAGGGTAGGATAGAATTCAAAAATATATATACACACAACCTCAAAAATAGGACCCTGTAAGTCATGATTGCTGAAAAAATATAAAATGCATAACAGAAGGTTAAAAAAAATTCAATAGCAATCTTGAGAAATGAAACACAAAGTTATTGTTAAAAGTCAGAAGTAAATCGGTGATTGGCATGAAATTATTGTCTCTCTTCTCTCCATCTATTTCTTCATCAATCTCTCCATATGTTTCTTTGTCTATTTGCATTTTCTATCTTACTCTGTTTCTCCTATATATTTTTTGTAACATTCACCAGTTTAATAATAATCTATGAAATCTGAGCTTTATGACCTAATATGGTCTAATATGGTATCAGAGAGGGACTGTGTTCTATCTGAACCCAGAGAGCGTGTTGCGTGATGAGTGAGAGACGAGAAAGAAAGGGAGAGAGAAGAAGAGAGGGCCAGAACCTCTGCAAGAGAGAGAGAGTGGTGCATCACAACTACCCCAGGAAGAACTGGAGACCATCGACTGGCCGATTCCCAGAATCCGGTGTCAATCGGAGTGGTGCGTGAGCTCCATGCATCGAAACAGTTTATGCTTTAGGGACGCGTGAACTCCACGCGCTGGTGACAGTCCCTGTTTGGGCACATGATTACGTTTTCCCTCCCAAGAGTAGCACCGTCAGTGGTTGACAACAACAAGCTAGCTACCCTTTAAAAAAAAGCTGAAAGGGAATATGCTAACTCCAATCACCTTGAAGCCATCATAGATTTTCCAAGCTTTTTCACAGCGTCACCAACTGTAACTCCCTTAGCATTTTTCAGGATGAGATACAACACCACAAAATACACCAACCACGTATCCACCTGCAAAACTAATACCAAGTTGCAGAGGTTTGCTGCAATTATGTTTTGGTATGAAAATTGCATGCTTGCAGATCATCTCCACAATCATATCAAAAGAAGCAAACTTCTTCATTGTATATGGGATCTAGCATTCCCACAGAGGAACAAGTCTCTTGGATAGCCCCAAGGTTCCTTCATATTTAACAAGTATCCCTGGACGTTCGGCTATATCCCTGGAAGTTTAATCAAAACCGGGTCACTTCAATAGCTCTCATGTTTGGTACAAATACTACAACTCAAAATTTATCTTCTTCCTCAAACTCCTCTACTCCTAGTGGCACAGTGGTGAAACCAAAATTCTCTGATAGTCGGGAAGAATTACAGATGCTTCACCATATACTTGATAAGTAGGATAAGTCAAACTCTGTTCCTAGTGTGAATCTAATACAATCAGGTAATTCTGTTATATCTCTCAATAGGGGTGTTCAAATTCAGGATTGGGATCCCCCAATCCCGGTCCCGGTCCTGGTTTTTGGTCGAGATGCAAATTACATCCTAGTCCCGGTTTGGTCCCGATCCCGATAATCCAGGGATCTGAACCGGGACCAAACTAGAAAATCCTGGTTTTTTTAAAAAAATAAAATTTAAAATATATTATTATATTAGTTAAATTTTCTATAATCTAATATTTAAAGTGATTATTTAACACCTAATAAGGAGATAATAATCACATAAATTGATCTAGAATTGAAGAATAACATTTTATTATTATTATTATTATTATTATTATTATTATTATTATTATTATCACCTTCATCATTTTTGTTATTATCTTTATACATTATATAGTTAGGATTAGTATCACAATATATACGGTCTAACTTCAACTAAATATGTGATATATATTTTATCAAATGATAACTTAATTTATGTGGTAAAAAAAATACAAAAATAAAAGAATAACTTATTTTTTAAGGAAAAAAAAAATCGGGACCGGGACAGAACTAGGATCACAAGGTATGATCCCGATCTCGGCCGGGACGGGAAATTCCTAGGATCAAAATGTCCGGGACTGGGCCGGGACTAGGACACTTTGAACACCCCTAGCTCTCAACGCTGTGATGAATGGTAAAGATGCTTGGATTGTTGACTCTCGAGCTACAGATCACATGACCAGTAACAAAAATTTATTCTACAACCTTAAATGCTGTCATGAATATCTCAAAGTAAAAGTAGTTAATGGTGTATTCACAAGGGTTGAGGGAATTGACATGGTCACTTTATCTGATCATTTGGAACTTCACAATGTTCTATTTGTGCCTGCACTCACCTGTAATCTTATATCTGTGAGCAAGTTAACTAGAGGTCAAATACTTCTAGAGAATGAGATGGATTATTCTACCTTAAAGGATCGAACTTGAAAACTAAAAATGCAAGGAAGGCAAGAAAGACACTAGTTAGTTCCAACTCTCAAAATCATGATGTACACTTATGGCACTTTCGCTCAAGTCACCCTAGTTTTGATTATATGAAGCATGTGTTTCCAAGTTTATTCAACAAAAATTTCATTCCTTTTCATTGTGAAACTGCCAACTTGCAAAGCAAACTAGATCTTCATATCCCAAACAACCATATACACCCTCCTCACCATTCACACTAATCCATAGGGATGTATGGGATCCTGCACAAATAAAAACCCTCACCAATACTAAATGGTTCGTTACTTTCATAAACGATTACACTAGAACCACATGGGTTTATTTAATGAAAGACAAATTTGAAGTAACCAAAGTATTTTAAAACTTCTATACCTTTGTGCGAACCCAATTCAACGCTTCGATTAAAGTGCTACGAAGTGATAATGCCAAGGAATACAAGAGCAACACCTTTACTGAATTTCTTGATCAGTAAGGAATTCATCACCAAACTTCCTGCCCTTACACCCCTCAATAAAATGGAGTCACTGAACGAAAGAATCGTCACCTATTGGAAGTAACCCAAACCTTACTAATGGAATGAAATGTTCCTACCATCTTCTGGGGTGATGCCATACTCACAGCAGCTTATCTCATTAACCACATGCCATTCAAAGTTCTCAATTACAACACTCCTATACAAAAACTCCTTGAATACTTTCCAAATTGCCCATTAATCAATTCATTATCTCCAAAGGTGTTTGGTTATGTTGTCTTTGTTCACAAACATGACAGTAATAAATTTGCTGCTCGAGCTGACAAATGTATACTTCTTGGCTACTCCTCTACTAAAAAAGGGTATAAATGCTACTGTCCTACTTCTAAGAAGCTTATTATCTCCTGGGATACCGTCTTCTCAGAAGAAGAAGCATATTATCCCAAATTACCCATTCAGGGGGAGTATAACGACATGGAATGGCTAATCCTGGAAGAATCCAACTCCAAAGACTTACCACACGCATCATCACTGTTACAACCACAACCTAATCTTATAGCTACCATTGACTCATTTGCTCCCACAAACCAACCTAGCCCTATTCAACTTGATCATGAATCTGAACATATTCCACCTCAACCTGAACCCACATCTAATGAATTGGAAACAAATGTTGAGATCAATTCAGGGATGGATACCGAACCACAACGAGAGTAAAAGTCTAGACTAAAAGTTTGAGATAAACCAACCATTGGTAGAACTATCTCTCCTGTTCAAAGGAACGACCATAACTCCAATCCAAGATTAAATCCTGAAGAACTGGGTTGGCCTATTGCATTGAGAAAAGGGATAAGATCTTGTACTCAACATCCAATTCAAAGTTTTGTTTCATATGGTAATCTGTCTGCAAAAATGCAAAGCTTTGTTGTAAAAGTGTACAGATGAAAATTCTAAACACATTTCAACAAGCTATGACTAATCCAAATTGGAAGCAAGCTACAAAAGAAGAGTTGAGGACACTCAAGGAAAATAAAATGTAGGAGATTACAACTCTTCTTGAAGGAAAGAAACCAATAGGATGTAGGTGGATCTTCACCCCCAAAATTCAATTCTGATGGTACAATCAACAAATACAAGCGAGACTAGTTGCAAAAGGATATACCCAAACATATGAAATTGATTATTATGAGACATTTGCTCCAGTGGCAAAACTTAATACTATCCAAGTGCTACTATTAATCGCAACTAACTTGGATGGGTTGTTACACCAACTAGATGTGAAGAATGCATTTTTGAATGGGAACTTGGAGGAAAAAGTACATATGGAGATTTCATATGGAATTTTAGCACCAAACAACTTTATATGTAAACTCAACAAATCATTGTATGGATTCAAGCAATCACCTAGGGCATGGTTCGGTAGATTCACCAAAATAATGAAAAGACTTGGGTACATTCGTGGATAGGCAAATGACACATTGTTCATTAAACGTGTTAATAACAAAGTCACCATCTTGATCGTCTATATAGATGATATAGTCATTATAGGAAATGACGAAGAATCCATTGCTCAACTAAAACAAGATATGTCAACTGAGTTCCAAGTAAAAGATTTTGGACAAATGAGGTATTTCTTGGGCATGGAAGTGGCTAGAACTTAAAAGGGCATCAATGTATCCTAGCAGAAGTATACCCTAGATTTGTTGCATGAAACAAGAATGTTAGGGGCACAACCTGAAGGAACACTAATCGAAGAGGGTTGTCACTTAAGAATAAAACCAAATGGTCTCCCAGTCAACCCAGAAAGGTACAGAAGACTTATCGGAAAACTCATAGACTTGACTCACACACGTCCAGACTCCAGATATTAACTATGCAATCAGAATAGCAAGTCAATTCATGCACCAACCACAGGAAGAACACATAACGGCTGTGTACAGAATCCTAAACTATTTAAAGCTTAACCCTGGAAGAGGAATCTTCTTTAAGAAAGGTACTACTAGAAATATCGAAATATACACTGATTTAAACCATGCAAGGGATAAAGAGACTAGAAGATCAACCTCAGGGTATTGCACATATTTGTGGGGAAATCTGGTTACATGGAGAAGTAAGAAATAAACTGTGGTGTCAATAAGTAGTGCAGAAATGGTCAAGAACGTGAAGGAATTTGGGTCATCAGATTACTGAAGGAGTTGGGAATTTCATATTAGGGACCAATACAAGTTTGGTGTGACAACAAGGCTAGCATTGAAATGATCAAGAACCCAGTCTATTATGATAGGACAAAACATGTTGAGATAGACAGACACTTTATTAAAGAAAAAATTGAAGCAGGCATCATGAATTTATCCTACATTCCATTTAATGATCAAACTGCAGATATTATGACAAAACCATTAAGCAGAACTAAATTTGAAAGATTTAGGTCTAAGCTGGGAATGATTGACATATACTCTCCAACTTAAGGGGGAGTGTTAAATCGATGATTGGCATGAAATTGCTGACTCTCTTCTCTCCATCTATCTCTCTGTCAATTTCTCCATATGTTTCTCCGTCTATTTGCATTTTCTATCTTACTCTGTTTCTTCTATATATTTTGTAACATTCACTAGTTTAGTAATAATCTATGAAATTTGAACTTTATGATCTAATATGGTCTAATAGTTATAATGTGGATTTTTTTTTTACAAAAAAAAATAGAAATATGAGTGAATACACACTCGCACATAGCATATGTATATGTGTATATATATATATATATGTATGTATATGTATATGTATATGTATATGTATATGTATATGTGATATATCCACACAACATACATCAATTGAATAAAAGAAAAATGGAGCATGAAAAATAAACTTTAGAAGAAAAACATATGTATTTGTGTTTCTTTCTTTTGCATCGGATAAATATTTAGAACTTGATACTTGTTTTAAATTATTAATTTACTATATATACCCTTTGACTAAATAAAACTTTAGCTATAACTTTCTCTAGGTGCTAACAAAAATAAGGATGTTGCACCATAGCCATCTGAAAGCTCTCCTATTCCCTAGGGAATTTTGTAGGTTCCATCTAAGCTAGTCATGCAATTAGGGCAGAGGGTGTCAGTTGTGCCCTTTGCTGCCCCCTTATTTTGGAGATCTTCCTAAATATATTTTTTATGGTTCTTTATATCATTATATTCTACATAAAATGAGTGAAATTTTGACATATTATGGGTAAAAAACGGATCTGTTTTCAATTTTTTACAATTTTTCAAAAAAATGGTATGTATTTTTTTCACTTTAAGCACTTTTTTGTGAAAAATCTTTAAAAAAAATCATAAAAAATTGAAAACAGATCTGTTTTTTGTCCATAATATATCAAAATTTCACTCATTTTGTGTATAATATAATGATTTAAAAAACCATAAAAAAATATATTTGGAAAGACCCCCAAAATGAGGGCACAGCAGAGAGCGCAACAGAGGCCCCAAATCATGCAAATTACTAGAGGAAAATATAGCATAATATAAATTGTTAGTCAAGAGAAACTACACTTTCTTTGCTTGCTCACAATCACTCATAATGTGAAGTATGCTTTCCTCACTCTCACATTCAAATGGACAAGAGTTTTGTACATTCAAATTGTGTTTGGCTCTAAGTACATTTGTTGGGAGTCTTTCATAGAATACTTGCTACATAAAAAACTTGACTCTTTTAGAAGTCCCTCGACGCCATAAACACTGCCAGTGAGGATCATTCATGTGTTCTTGTTGGTGGTAAATCATGTCATATGCTAATTTCACACTAAAGTTACCATCAGAAGCTTTCTGCAACAAACAATATCAACAGTGCCAATAGGAAGAATAACCATCATAATTTTATCCACAACCAATCTAGAACAAAACTTTCCCATTTCCCTCTATCCCATTGTCCACCTCTGCTGCAAAAGGTGTGATGCTATTCTCGCACTCAATTGCAATTGTGTCCTAAATTTTTTGTGCCTCAAAACCAAGGGTTAAATATGGAATTACAAGCAACTAATGTCAAAAGCACAAAATTGCCCTTAACTAATTAACTTTTTCTAAACATGATTTACAATATGTATCCGAGTTATATGTATAGGTACGAAACATAAAAGTTATGAAAAGCAAAAAAAAAAAACTTTGAATGTTGACAACTTTTTTTTTGTTGAATGAATGTTGACAACTTTATTACGCAGTGATATATATACGAGTACAAAAATATTGGATAAAAGTTTTAAAAAGCGAAAAAAAAGCATCAAACTTTTATGCAATTTTTTCATAAGAACATCTATCCTTTTATTATTGGTAACTAGCATCAACTCCCCCGCGCGTTGCGCGGGGAGCGAATTGTATGGAATTAAAATGCATTATAGCAGGTCGTAGAGGAAATAAACATCTACAAAATAATGTAATACAAATTTCAACAGGCAACTCTACAGCACATTAGCGTGCATCAATAACAATGACATAAAGTAATGAAAAAAACTACACTTCAAGTAGGACATAAGAAGATAATTCATTACTAAGTGAAACATCGAACTACACAGACTTCTTAATTGCATGGCATAAACAACTCTCAGTGCATCCACATCGTTATAACCAAACAAAATCAGCGGTGCAGATTCCTGAAGACTTCCTTGTAAACGACATTTGTGGTGGTCCTACTATTACCATCAGCATTAGTAGGGACATATAATTTCAAACCATCCATGCTTCTAACCCGTGATAATGCAACATATAATTGCCCATGGGTAAATACAGGCTTAGAAAGGTATACCCCAACATGACGAAGAGACTGCCCTTGGCTTTTGTTGATAGTCATTGCAAAGCTGAGATTTATTGGAAATTGCCTCCTTCGCATATGAAACGGCCATTTACTTTCAGATGGGTTCATGTCCATCCTATGAATTAAAACTTTCTGATTTGGCTTAGAACCATTCAACGTAATGGCTTCAATGACATTTTTACCTAGCTTTGATATGCGCAGCCGAGTACCATTACACAAGCCTGATCCTTGGTCTATATTCCTCAACAGCATGATAGGAGCTCCAACTTTCAATGTAAGCTTGTGGGGTGGCAAACCTGAGCTGGTAATAGTATTCAAGAATTCAGTTGTATACAGATTGTCAAAGCTATCACTGTCATCTGTAGATTGACAAACAGAGTCTGAACTGAAAAATTCCTGAGAGTCACCAGGCAATAGAGCACACATATATTCATTGATTTTATTGACAACCTCTATGGTAGGTGCCAATATTGCTCTATCATTGAAATATTCATTGTTGGAAATATTGTCTACCAGATTAGTGTAGGTTGCTTGTATGATGGTCTCTATTGGATTTTGTGATTCTGGTAGCAAGAATTGTTCTGGAATCTCAATATGATACATACCATCATGTGAATCACCTATATTCCCATCACCGACATCTAGAAGCCATTGACTAAACCATTGCAACTGATTGCTGTCAGTATTTAAAGATCCAGTAGTCAACCTCATGTTCTTTGTAAGGTGGAAGATGGTGCAATGATCCCATAAGCTTGAAGATGAAATACATGCATTAAAAATTGAAGCCCTATTACCTTTTGGTATCACTGGAAGAATTTGACGGAAGTCGCCACCCATAAGAATGCATTTCCCACCAAAAGGCAAATTTGAATGCATAATATCCTTCAGACTACGATCAAATGCTTCTATGCAGTACCGTTGAACCATTGGAGCCTCATCCCAAATAATTAACTTTGTGGATACAATTAAGTTTGCAAGCGCTGAGTTCTGTCTAATTGAGCACATCGAAAACTCATTAATCTGTATTGGAATTGCAAATCTTGAATGAGCTGTTCTACCTGAAGGAAGTAAGGTTGCTGCAATGCCACTTGATGCAACAGTCAATACAATATCTCCTTTACCACGTAACGTACAAGTCAATGCATTCCACAAGAAAGTTTTCCCTGTACCACCATAGCCATGAACAAAGAAGAACCCTCCTGATAATGAGTGTAATGACATCATAACTTGATCAAATATCATTTTCTGCTCATTAGTAAGACAATTTTGCAATGTTGCTGCTTCATTTTGCAGGGCAGTTCGATCATAGCTCAATTCTTGAACTATGAGATTATTTGTAACATCAACAATTGATGTTTCTTCCAAAGTTGGAAGGCTTGGATAGTCATTAAGGCTCTTCCCATTACTCCTAAGCATAATATCGATGTCTTTCAAGGCAACTTGTTCTTTGTCATAAGCGGAGACTGAGAAGTCTGCAGAAGACATGTATAAGGAATCAGCATAACTCAACGAAAATAACTTAAATAAACACATATGTCAATGAATAACTTACGTGAATGATTGGGATGATCATGCGGTATATACAATAAATCCTCAGATAGGACTTTCGAGCACTTCTTCCACACAGATTCAGGATGCTGCAAGCAGCTACAAAGAAGCATTGTTACGAAAAGCCTCCTCAATGAAGTGCCGGTTGCCCAGGTATATGCTTCTTTAATAGCGTTTACATATTCTTTGTCATCATCCAATAGACCTAAAGCTTCACATGCCTCTTTGAAAGTGTCATATGTAACTCCCTCAATAGTTTTGATGTCATCAAATGATGTTGGTCCTCTTACTTTTGTTAGCAAAATCCGCAAGTAGTACAATTCTCCA
The DNA here is from genome assembly GCA_963855925.1 of Inga laurina. Lineage (NCBI taxonomy): Eukaryota > Viridiplantae > Streptophyta > Magnoliopsida > Fabales > Fabaceae > Inga > Inga laurina. Next base: position 53,019,701 of record OY979705.1, read on the forward strand.
GAGCTTGGAGTTGCATTTGCAATCCTACCTACAGCAAATCCTTTCTGTCTACGTTTCCATCTTCGTTCATTCCTTTGGTAGACATAGTGTTGTGGGAACTCAGCATAGGTAAGTCCAGCTGCAAATGTATCGTCATCATTGATTTTCATCCAAGACAAGAATTGTGATTCACATACTCTCGGATTATCCAATAACTCTGAAACATCATCAGTATTTTTGTAAATTACATACTGTTGATTTGGAAGGTGGAAGCTTAACCTTTCAACTGCCGGAAATCTATGATGAATGTCAAATCCGAAGATTCGCCATGCAGCTTCACAAGCAGATATGTACCTAAAGTTATAATACTGCTGAATTTCATCAACAATGCCCTCACCATTCCCATTCCCACTTTTGTCAAATATCCCAGCAACAACCCTATCATTTCCTTTACTTATGTATTTAAATAAATACTTGATCGCAGTTGACTGATTGCATTTTTCAACGTTGATATGAGCTTGAAACATGGACAGTAGGAAAGGATTGTAAGGCACAACAAAACGATTATCTAAGGGTATACCTTTTACTTCAATGAATCTACCATCATCTCTTCTTCGGTATGTAGGATAACCTTCCTCATCAACAATTGTATTCTGATTGAATTTTTTGGGGAAATGCTTACTGCACTTGTTGTCCTTCATGCATGGTGACTTAGGATTGCTTCTTCCACAAGGACCGTGAATCATGAATTTTTTGACCAATTCATACAGTAGAGGGGCTGTGTCCTTGTCTGGTATTTCTGCAGTAATAACTTTATCTATGGCTTCAGATGTTAAGATCTTTTCACTTCTTTCAAGAAATAGGAGTATGTGAGCATGCGGCAAGCCACGTTTTTGAAACTCAATGGTGTAAACTTCTGCAAGAAAACATATGGAAATACTCAGACATTCAAAATATAGGGTGATAGTTTGGGTTGATCGTTACACTAAGAAATACGAAATTTGTGAGTTGGGAATATATATTTTTTATATGTAGAAAAGAAATTGGATATCTTACCTGCCCGTACCGATCCAAAAATTTTCTTCTCCTTTATAACTTTCATGAGTGATTGCAACTTTATCTTGAAGAACCTTGAAAGAATGTCAGGCCTATCCGAAGCATTTACTGAATGGTCCTTACAGTATCTTGCAATTTCAGGCCATGCTGGATTACATGTGAAAGTTAAGAATATATCTGGATAGCCAGCCCATCGACATATGGCCATGGCATCTTGGTAATTTTGCAGCATATATCTAGCTCCGCCTGTAAATGTAGATGGTAGGATGATCCTTTTTCCAGTTGATGTAGCATTTGTTTCCCCTCTGATAACAGCCTCAGAAAGCCCTTGGTACAAATCAGCCCTCAGTTCTTTCTGATGTGTTCTAATCCAAATTAATCTTTGAGCTTCAATCATTGTGTATCCGTCAACTATGAACTGTTGAAGCAACCTAGAGGCATGTAGCAAAGTAGATATCTCATTCTCTCTATACATTAGCCTGTATGAAAAAAACTCCCTCATGCTTAACCTCTTCCTTTTCTTAGTTGTGCTGACAGTCTCTTCTCTATGTTGAATGTCATCCCTATAACCGTCTTCACCATAAGGGAATAAAATGGGATATTGAAGTGGTAAATATGAAGGAAGTAATTCATGAATTCGTTGTGGGAAGCCTGAATGTTCTCTAACTATTATGTCTCTTACATTGAATTCCATATCTATGTCACCAAGAATCAATGCAGCTACTTCTGAAGCAGTTGGCGTGTTATAAGTCCTTCCATCATGTTGTCTTGTGCTGACCAAGCACAGTTTCAACTCATTAGATTGGTGGTTCTTTAACAGGTCTGACGCAAAACGATATTGTTTCACATAAGGATTGACCTCATCCAACATTTCTTTGATATTTATGACAATGTTTGTATCAAATGGTGACTCTTTTTGATGTTTGCTGAAAAAAGGAAATTAGCACATGTTAGTACATGCCTTGATGCAAATATTCAATATTAATACAAATTTGTTTCACAAGATACCTGACTGCATCTATTCAGTTCCTCACTTCATTCTCTGTATCAAAAATGTACAGCTGAGAGTAAACTGGACGGGAACCTTCCATTGGCAATAAACTGCCTATGCTATGGTGGTTTTGTCCTAATAGAACAAAACAGTATGGACCACCACCAGTGTTCTTCGAATGATCAATCTTGCCTCCCATGGATGTAAATGAGAACATGTTGTTATATTGCCTTATATTTGCATGGAAGTTTTTTGACTCCAAGGTGTTCTTTTCAAGGAAGAGTTTCTGCAGTAAAGGTGGAGGTGGCTTCATGTATGGTAAGACAACCTTCCCATGGAGGCAGCACATATTGAATGAATTGGGAACTCTTTTTTTGTCATCCTTCTTAGCTCTTTCATTATACCAAAAAGAAGCATGGCAGTATTTGCATGTATAAGTTGGATCACCTTCATCTATATATGCTGGCCAACATCAAATTAAAATGGATTTAAAAAAAATATTTTAATACACTGATTTGTATTTTATCATTAATACACAAATTTATATATCAAAGAGAAAATAGTATAAGAATAGAAATAACATTAATTCACAACCGCTTTTTGTAAGAATTGAATTATTTGAGATTTCCAGATTTGGCAGACATTTTACGCCAATGCTCTCAATTTGATTACTTACAAGAGGCAAAAAAAAAACATTACAAGCAGGCAGTAATATATTTAGGGTATAAAGAAACAATACAAGCAGGCAGTTTATTAAAAGTATTATATCTAATGCGCCAAGAAGGAAATAACAACTCTGATAAATCATTAAAGCTACCAGCACAATTGTCATGATGTTTGTTTTTTTTTGTTTGCACCAAAGAAATTTTGACTTTGTTTCATAATCATGTTGACCACATAAAATGAATGTGATGTAAGCATATCTAAAAGACAACGTGTTTTTAACTGGTCATCTTCAACTCAGACTTAATGGCATCATGACCTTGAAAAATCCCGAGACTTCATATGGGGAGGGGTTAAAAACACGTAATGATGAATTATTAAATTTCAAGACAAAAGCAAAGCATTGTAACTTATACATAAACCTAAGGGATTGAAGGAGTACTTTTCGTCACATGTTAGAATTTTTTGTTAGTTCATATCTTAGTGATTTAGGACGCCTTGCAGAATAATTATTTTGGTATATGAAATACATACCTTCCAGCTCAACTGTTTCAGATGCAACTAAGTCCCTCAACTCATTGCAACGTTTATTGTGGTCCTTATTTAATTGATCCACGTCATCTGTTTGGAATAAACATGTTAGTTCGTAATGCATAAACTAAGTTCAATATGGTACTGATTAAGTTTTCAATGAAATTCACCCTTATTTGGCTCTTCATCATCACTTGATGATAAATCCCTATGGGTTTCTTCATCATTGTAATCCAAATTAATCTGAATATGTCTATAATGTTTACCATCAACTGCAAGACCAAGGAAAGTAGCATAAGATAGTATTAATTACAAACATGGAAGAAAGTTGCATAGTTTGTTAACAAATCATCGTTGTTTTCGAAATTGAAATTAAAGCTGTTGCATGACTTTCTAACATGTACCTGTGTAGTTTGGTGGGTTGGGAGTTTTTATTAAACCAGGATCAGTAGCTTCAGTATTGCAACTTGGAAGGAACTTCTGTCTATAATTGTCATTCATATCCTCGGTCCCTATTCCACCACATAATATGATAGTAAAGTCAAAAGGATCAGAATTACCTAGTGTATAACTAAATGAGTCAATATCTGGAAGATAGATAAAAAACGTCATACCATCACAATTGGTACCCCTTCTTGATTCTTGTACAGTGGAACATTTTTTAGGACCATTGTTGCATCTTTTCTGTGCTTGTCTCTTTTCCCTCTCATTGTCTCGCAGTTGTCTTTTCAGTGTACCACTTGTACTACTGGAATCATGTTCAGCTGGTCTTGTAATCAGATTAGGGGGATCTGCTGAACTCCTATTATATGTGCATGAATTTTCTGTATTCCAAGCAACATTAATTCTATCTGAAGGAATAACTTAGGTGATATTGAGAGGAGTAAGGAGTGAAAGATCCTATTGCTAAGCAGGGCCTTTGGATGGAATACCTGTTTGTTCTTCAGAAACATACTGAAATGGCTGATTATCAATATTGGTGTAGTGATAAATTTCCCTTTTCTGATTAACTGAAAGTAGTTGCAGTTGCTGCCTCATGTCTGTTAGCAGATGAACATTGAACTTTAAAAGATTTCAACAGGTTTTGTGTATTGCAAGGAAAGGTAGCATAAAGAAAAGATCATAAGACTTTTTGACCTGGAGATGTGGAAGGCAGACGATTTATCGAAGATGAACATGTGCCTTTAGTTCCTTGTTGACGTACTGATTTCCTCATGGGTATTTCTGGTTGAACATTACACATTACGGACTTGAGTCTTCCACTTTTTCGCTTGAAGACTTGCTGTATAGGTTCTTCAAAAATCTTTTGGTGTGTACATAATGCCCCTTCATTTGAATTTCTCCTGACTAAAATATGTTTTATGATACATTAGTACAGCTATAATTCAATGAGGCAGCCATATGTGTTTAATATTGGAGATATAATTACAAGGAAAGATAAAGTGCTTAGATGTAATATAACTTCATACCTGAGCTAGAACCACCAGAAAAATGATTTTGCAAGTCTGAAGCCACATGTGTTATGTCTTCCAATGTCCCTCTATTTCTTCCATTTTTTCCCAACAAGCCAAGATTTTGAGGGCTGACCACATCGGAAGTTTGAGTATTTCTGGCCGAAGATGCTTCCTGATTTTCCATATCAGATGGACTTCCTTCTGGTGACTCAGTACATCGAGTTTGAGTTTAATCAGTCAGCATGAATCAACAGGTTTGTGATTTACTGGTTCCTGAGTGAAGTTGTACAAAGGAATCGGCTAATCAATCATTTCAATCTATCAAATTCTAGCTTTTGAAGCCCATACAAGTAAGAACTTACCTAATATATGAAATGCAGGTGAGGCATCCATGCCTTCCATGGTTGTGCAAAGAGAGTTCATCCAACCAATAAGGACCTTATCATCTTGAAGCTTGCACCGAACCTCAATGAGTGATGCATGGCCATATGTTATGTAGGAGATTCTGTTACTGATGAAGTATTCTAAGTTGGCACAAGCAAACCACAGAACGCGTGTATCTAGATACTCATTTGGCAATTCACGAAAGCCAGTGTTAGTCATCCGCATGATAATGACAGGACACTTTGCTGTTCAAAGTGTGCTGGTTGCAGTACTTTGTTTTTTTCCTCAAGGTCTTCGGTCATCAACAATTGACTCTGTGATATCTTGTATCTTCTCAGTTAGAGGATCTTTGACTTTTGCATGGTGTATATTAGACTGAAAGTGACAAGTGAAATTACGCTTTCTACAAGACATAGTTAGTCTCTATCACTTGTATGAGGAGCACCACAGTCTCCTATTTTCATACAATAGGATTATATTTGCTAATCAGTCATGCCAATTGACAGAAACAATAGATGCTGTAATAGAAAGAGTAAGTCCAAAAGGTTTTAGTTCAAGAGTGGAATGAAGAATGCCGTCTTTTGGTTTTTTACTCACAAAAAATTTACATACCCACCCCATGGTTGCAAAGGTCATTTAGAAATGTGCATTATTGAGTACTGTCCTCAGAAGAGTTGTGGAGAAGATAATTATGTACAATTCTAACATTTAAACTTAATTCGACAATGACACAGACTGTGGTGCTGTGAGAAAACGGTGTATAAAAGGTTTAATACAATTATTACATTACTACACATCCATAAAAGACAAAGGAAGAGCAAAAGATCTCTAAAATAGATTTAAGGTAAATTTGTCATGTACACAGAAGATCATGTAGACTTTAATGACTTAAGTTTCAATAAAGGAGAAGTACTTCATGAAGTCTGTATGATTATAATCAAGCCTGCATTTCATATAATGGACAGGTGAATTCTACATTAAGCACAAGTTTGCATGATTAAAAATCCAGCTTAATAATTCTAATGAAGTCTCTACATGATTGGTTCTTTCGAATGGTAATCATGAGGTTTGCATAATTATCAAGGGACAGCAGTTATGGATTTACACTCAAGTAGGGAAGAGTTCTCTTCTTTTTTGTAGACTTTACTGTTCAAATAATCTCTTTCTATCAGATGTAATATGTTAGAAAATACAATTCCATTCCCTGAAGTGTTTTTTCGTGGCCTTATTGTAACATATGGAATTAAAGTCCCAATATATTGTTATAGTCACAATCCAATCATTTGACGCTTAAGTCATATGCTTGCATGGTTAGTTTTATTTATCAGTACCCAGCATGCAAAGCTGGGAATGTTTCACACTATGGAAGTAGAAATGAAACTGTATTCACTCATTAAGTAAATAGTCCAGGAAAAACATGCAGAAACCGCTATTCCTAATAAACATGGAAGTTAAAGTGGCATTGGAGCCTGTGGAACATTTAGAACAACCAGAAATAAACAGAAAGCTTAAGAAACAACAAAGACGGCATGGGATTAATCCCCTAAAATCGTAATGAACAACCAATACTCATGAAATAAGAATAGGTCTTAAACAATTTATCCTATAAGATGTTGCGCAGTCGGAGCTACTTCTCTTGCTTAACAGCCTTCAACAAAGGTTCATCAAATGCTGGCTTCATGTTTGTTGATTGGTGTTCCTGGGAGTTTGACTCAACAATGTTAACATTTCTCTTCCCGTAGCACCTCCTTTTTCCTTTTGCTGATGTAGGAGCTACATTCTTGCTTGTTTGGGATAATGCATGGTCAGAGGAATCAGGACAAGACTCATTTATTGTTCCAGATATGGGAGTTATAATGCCAGCAACATTAGTTGCTGTCTCCGAAGTAACCTGAGCAGAAATTAACGAATAGCAAATCTAATTATCAGCGAAAGTTTCTGTAACCATCAAGTTTACATTCACATTAAGCCAGCACACACCTCACTGACTTGATTAGCCGGGCTTTCTATCTGAGGGTCAGCCTGAAATGTTAGTATTGAAATTGGGTAAGCATGAGGAACAACAAAATAACTGATATATAGCTTAATAATTAAGAACTTCTGGGTCCAGCATCTTTATGTCTAACATTTGTCTACCTGATTAACTACTCCATTGAAATCATTTGTCAAGTTCTCACATATAGTAAATTGAAGCACAGATATACTGGATCCTGTGTGCTTGGAATTAAATTCATTCAATTTCAACTTAAGCAGCATAGTCTTCCCCACAACCAAGTCACACTCATGAGGGAAATCATATTCACGATCATCCTGGCAAGGAAAATGGAAAGTTTGACCTCAACTGATTCTTAAACACTGACATAAATAAAATAAATCACTGATGTAGGAATATTATTTATGCCTCCTTCAGAATCGACTTCAACTCAGCTACAGATTTGCCAAGCAATTCCACACCAAGCTTATCCCAGAAAACAACAGAAGCTACTCCAGATTCATCAACAATAGTATAGTGAATTTTAATCCTGCATGTCAGTTTAAATATCAACATCAGGGTTGATGTCAAATGAAAGTCAAAAATTGCAACAACATATCATTTACTATACTTCGGTTCAATTGATTCCGGCTTCTTCTTGCACCCAGGACAGATCAATGATTCACCTTCCTCTCTAAGCTTTGATGAGCACTTCCCACAACCATCATAGACCCACCCATGTCTGGTCTCTAATTTTTGCAGCTCACAATTGACGATAAAAGGCTGACCCTATTCCGAAAGTTACAAAAATAATATCTTAGTTATAGTTGAAAACTTGTAATGAAAACAATGATATAGCTACACTGATCTGTATTGCATACAATCTTTTGGTCAGGGATGTTGGAAATCAAAATCTTGTTGTTGTTCCTTAACAGGCTTGAATTGGACTGCTGGCTGGAATGGTTTGGCATGAGTTGGCTGATGTTGGGGGTGGCAAATGAATTATTATCATTGGCACTATCAATGTAAATTCAAACAGATAAACAGTAAGCTTTTTTACTGATAATGATTTATGTTGGACAATAAACTAATAGCAACAGTATAGGAATTAATGTCACCCTTCAATCAGTTCTTTGACTTCTTTGATTGGAGGATTGAAGAAAACACGTGTAGCACTAAAAGAGCTACAAATTTGCGGCCTCCCTGATAATCAGAATCTCATGTATCAAAAATTACCATCATAATATTTAACATACCATGAAGCATGACTGTAAATCCATAACTCCTAACCTCGGCATAAACATTATTAGTTTATTTGAAGTCAGAATACTGTACCTTCCTCAGAGAAAGCTATCCGGACAAGATTCAAAACAACCACAACTGGTGTTTCCATATTTTCCAGCTGTGACATATATGCATTTGTAGAGCATTCATCAAATAAAACACATTCAATGTCATTGTTCCTGAGCATGCATGAAAGGTTAGCATCAGCATGAAACAATTAAAGCAAAATATTAACACTATGTCAGCGAAGGATTATTATAAATTATACTCCATATCAGTGAGAACCATTCTGAGTTTGTTCTTTGTTTCAGTATCTCTACGGAATTCCTCTAGTGACCCAATTGATCTCACAAAGGCAATAACATCTGGATAAGAACAACAAGAAGTAATAAGATGACATGCAGGAAAAAAAAATTGAATCCACTGGCATGCATACACATGACTCCAGAGAAAGCTTCATTAATTAACATTCAACTTAAGTACCAATCAAATAGTCAGCAAATTGTCTTTCTTGACTCTGGAGTATTGCAGTGATTGGATAAAAGGTGTAAGGGTTCAGAGGTATATCTGCAACTTGGTGCTTGACAAATGTCTGCTGAGTGAAGTTTATTTTGAATGGGTGGTTGGTGGCTCTATATTGGTTTGTGTTTTGAGAAACCAAGAAGTTGGCAATGAAGTAAGTGTTTCCTTCAGTTAAGGCTTCTCTAAATCTGTCATGAAGGTTCTTTGGGATCACACTCGCCTGAACTTTAGTACCCTGCAAACAGTAGTCAACACGAAAGTTTGATGAGAATAAAAATGAAGAAGTTGTGTGACTGGGACCATCTGATTTGTTAGAGTGACTGGCAACATTAAAGCTAGTGTTTGACATATAAGATAATAAGCATGGGAATACAAAAGATTGACCTCCTGATTAACTAAAATCATGGTTATGCAGAACAAATCAGATGGTGAGTTTTTCTTGTATACATTCCATCTCCTAAACACTCTAACAACAACACTCCATCTCTCTGTTCCATCATGTATCTGTTGAAGCAAAGAATGAGGGGCCATGAGTGCAAGCACAAGATCTAGGTAGATAGCAGAACTTGATGAATTAAAATAGAGGAATTTGAAGATGGAGACTTGACTAACTTATCAATTGTTGAATGGCAATTTATAGGCATCAACCATCAGGAATTTCAACACTTGGCGCGAAGTTCAAAAGGGCTTTTGATTCGAAAAGATTGGATTTTTTTAGTTTAAAAATCTTCCCTCCATAAATGATACAACCAATTGCAAACTGAATTGCTGGGTCATTATCGTTTTTTAAGTTTGTTGGCGCCAACTTCAAGCTGATCTTTGCCACGTCGGTTGATTTTCGATGAAGATTGAAGTTTTGAGTGATCATTCAACCTAGTGACAATACAGTGGCATAATGCACAGACTACAACTTGGGACCATATAACAGTTATTTAACAAATCAGTGAAACAATGTATGATACAACACTTCTTGCTAAAGCAATGAATAAGTCCAAATGTAATTAAAGCTGATAATCCGGGGTATCAAGGAGTTATACAAGAAGGAAGAGTAAGCAATGAATGTAGGCCTGTGGATAGGGCTGCCATATTACTAAAATTACTAAAAAAGATAAGTAAACAATACATAGATTGTTGCAGAAAAAATCTCTGGTTGGATATAGCTGTATTCACAAGGCAACAGGTTTCACAGTAAGATGAAGTTGACAATTCATGTTAGTGGCTGCATGAAGGATTGAAGCTGCTCAAATGGTGTCATGGTCAGATAATTTATATAGGAATAGGAACCTGAATTAATGAATGCCATTTGTACCAACCATCAAATTGACTGACATCTCCCTAATTGAGTATTCCTCTGTGATAAAATCCCTTCATATATGATCAGTGATATATTGATATACGAGATGGAAGATGGGGAACAACTTTCGATGGGGTATTATTTTGGACTAAACCTGGGCTATTGCAGCTGTACTTAATTAGCTTCAATTGATGGAAATGGTCAGCATTACATTAAAGGCTGCTATGAAGTTTCTACTTTTGCATACCCTAATCTCCCTACTGCTGATATGGCTATAGCAGTGACCATATATCAATACCAGGGATTTTCTGTCAACCGAGTCACACATATTACTAAATAAGTGTGAAATACTCTCCTATGGCAACCGATGGCAGTAAATGGGTCTGCGCAATTGAGTTAGTTTGAGTGGATTAAGATTAAAAGGTCATGAATGCATGTTCACTACTGCAGTATATGTGGTTCTATCATTGTTGTTGAAGTTAAACTCATTTTAGTATCAATGAACTTCAAGGGACATGAATTTGGGATTAGAAAAAACAAATAAAATGGGTAATCCGTTGTACATTGCCACATGTCTATAATGTGTTCATCTGCAAGAAGAAAAGATGGATTTTTTAAAATTAGTTTAGTACCATAGATAATACGTGAAAGCTGAATGTGCTTCCTCAATATTATGGCTAACTCACTTCAGGAAATCCAGACAAAAAAGAACATGATGAGGCATGCCATTTTTAATCTATATTTTTCTACAGTTGATGAAAAAGCCTAATATTTCATGATTGTGGGAACTGGTACTGACAAACCTAAAAAGGACAGCAGAATCAGTAACCAAAAGCATGAAACACATTTATATGCCTACACATGAAATAAACCTTAGCCTTATAAGTGCAGGGGCATGCATATGTGTGGTCAAAGCATACTTTGATGAATAGTTAAAAACCACTTTATTGGGTCACAGCAAAAGTAATAAACGTTGACAGCGAGGTATCCCAATTTTGAGATACATTATTCTGCACTTGCTAGATAAGGCTAAGGTTTCATGATTGGGGCAACTGGTACTGACAAACCTAAAAATAACAGCAGAATCAATTACCCAAAGCAAGAAACACATTTATAATGTCCTACACATGAAATGAACTGTTAAGATAGGTGACGGGTCATGCATATGTGTAGTCCAAGCATAGTTTGATGAATAATAAAAAAACCACTTTATTGGTCACAGCAAAAGTAATAAACGTTGACAGCTAAGACAAGCAGGATAGGGAAATATAATGACAGAACAGCTACCTCATCTCACATACGACCTATTCCTTCCTGACTTAGGATGTATTATTATTGGTTACGGATATTATTGTTTATCTGACTTACGGATATTAACCAATGGACACATCACCAAAGTGTCCCGAAAAGGATTATAAGGTCCTTAACCAGTGTGCACAAGAAAATATATATACACACACACAGCTTAACGCACAAACTACAAAATGGTCAAGTTTGTTAACCAATGGATTTTCCCATATCACATAATCGGACAATTGTTAAAACGACTTCATTAATCATCCAGGATACATTGAATTGAAATCAATAAACAGGTTCTATATAAGCAAATTAAGGTGATGCTTCGTTTCCTTGTCCCAGCTTGTCTGAGTTGTTTACTGCGGTTCCTTCTCTATTCAGCCACAATCAACAATGAGTGCATTCCAAACATTTTCAGAAAATGAATTATACAGGATGTTACGTGTATGGAGGGAAAGTGGGGTTAGTAGTCTTGATATTACATGCGGTCCTCTGATTATTTTTGCCAGCTATGACTTTGATGAGGGAATATGGCGAGTTCATGGCATTCGAAGAGGTAGAATCATGCCTGGCACTTTGAGGTTTTATTCATCAAGGTATTCCCTCTTTCGATGCTTGTACGGTATAATGAGAACACAGGGCTTGTTAAGTTCTGCATGGGAACGATCAGACCCTCATAGTTTCATGTATCACATGGAGTACCTGAATCTCATCTCACATTTCATACCATATATGAGAGTTAAGATGCAAAGGGGAGCAGATGAAGGGATTTTCATCCAGAATCTCCTAAGTCACAGCTATATGAAGATCAAGCCTGTCCGTCCGTATCATGGAAGAACTAATGGAATAGCCTTAAACCAAGAACATGACACCACTTTTAACAATGATTCACATGGCAGCTTACGTTTGCCAACAGCAACAACACTGGGACAGCAACTGGGGTTCGTGAGTGAGGTAGAACATGAGCCAGACTAAGTTCAAACATGTCCCAAGACAGAATATGTCCTTGTGTTGAATCAGGTCCACCGTGTTTTAAGTTCACCCAACCATGTGAAATATTGTGCTATCAAGTTTGAGCATTCTGTATTCTCAGTTTTATTGTCATCACTGTTAAGTTTCAAAAACGTGGCTAGTCCGGGAGTTTATTACCAAGTTTGGTTATGGTTTACCCAACCATGTGTCATTTGCTTCTATCAAGTTTCTGCATTATGTATCCTCAGTTTTGTTGTAATCCGTGATAAGTTTCAATTTTCTATCTTGCCCAGAAGTTTATCTTAAATTTGGTTAAGAAGATAAAAGCAATGTGTTCTACACACTGGAACAATAGACTCTGTCCATTGATGACTATTTAATATACTTAACTCATCTTAGCTCAATAGTAGTTATATTCCAGTGTATAGTTCAGATTCAAACATGCAGCCACATATAGAATAGTAGGAAAAGTGTTTCATGCGATCTCATGAAGGGATCCAGACACAAAATGCTGCAGAATATAAATAAATGAGAGAGTTTAGCTCTACAACCTCATCCAGTGATTACAAGAAGAAATAACGAAAAAAGAAGAACATGATTGAAGAGATAACGACTCTGTCCATTGATGACTATTTAATATACTTAACTCATCTTAGCTCAATAGTAGTTATATTCCAGTGTGTAGTTCAGATTCAAACAAGTAGCCACATATAGAATAGTAGGAAAAGTGTTTTATGCGATCTCATGAAGGAATCCAGACACAAAATGCTGCAGAATATAAATAAATTCCAGTGTTTAGCTCTACAACCTCATCCAGTGATTACAAGAAGAAATAACGAAAAAAGAAGAACATGATTGAAGAGATAACTCTTCAATCATGTTTTGACTTAAACAATTACAACAATATAGAAATTTGATTCTGATTACTTAAAAACCGCAACGTCTCACAATACTGAATTTTTAATGAGGATGACTACACTTGGTAAGCACAGCCTTCAGTAATCTGTCACCTCGCAAGCAACCATGAACTCCAAATCTCCACTTAAGATGTGATGGAGCATTATCCAACACTTTCGTTCCAGTAAACCCTGAGACCTGAGAAAGCATTAAATTGTCATGATTTTTATCTCACACTACAGAACAACACGGATGACTGAATTGTTACTACCTCATCGTGGATGACGAAAACTACCATGGATACGGACTCCTGGCCAGGTCTAGATGACGAAACAAACGAACAGCAAAACGCATGAAATATTACACGGTCAAGCATCAGTATAAGGCTACTTTTTAGAACTCCACAGTAAAGGTCATTAATGGAAGCTCCAATCTCCATACCATGACGATTAATCAGGAACTGTATTCCACGACGAACTCGCCACTGATTGTTGCATCGTGAACCACGACCTAACAATAACACACACACAAACTTTAGCTCCACTAATGGCAACCAACGAAACAGGGGTCAATGTCAAAGCATGGACCAATATGTTAAACAACAAACTTTAGCACCACTAATGGATAACAAACCTAGCCTGGAAAGCTCCGTCAAGATCCAAACTAAGTCAGGCCTTCCACCATACACAATATGACATCGTCCCGAACGAAGCCACGCCATCGGATCAAGGTACATTTGTAGCAAAGTCCTCATTAGGCCTGTTGGAACACCTAGCAGAGAGAAGAGTTAAACAGAGGAGACGATTGATGGAGGTTACAGAATGGTAAAGGAATGCAAGAAATACAGAAAGAGTGATATGGCAGCAGACAATGGTAATGGAACAGTATAAAAAGGGAACAACCTGGCGTGAAGCTTTGAAATATTGGATACAACAAATTCAAATCCTCTCCAAGCCGTCGTAAGTTATTCGAAGCTGCCAGCTCTGCATGGAGCCACAGGTTTTTTTTTTTTTTTTTGAACGCAAGCCGTTTCCCCTTATGAACAGTGAATTGAGTCAGGAGCCGCAGTAAGCCGTTTAAGAGCATTCGGCTTGGTGGAGTTGTATTAATAGATATATAGATTTTATTTGAGGTAATACTGTCGGTACTTTCCTAACATAATTTTTTTTTACCAAGATCTAATCGGGATTGGAACTTTAACTTTTATGTAATTTTATTTTGTACCTGTATATATACATAAATGCTTTTGAAATATCTGGCAAAAAAAAAGGGGGGGCCTGTGAAGTATGATCTATAATTATTTGATTAGGCTATTATTTATTTATTGAAAAAAATCGCTTAAAAGTCCTATCTAAACAGTTTTTAGTCACAAAGGCCTGTGTATGAAATCTCCCCTATGGTCCGTATGTTCTTCATATAGTATTTGGAATAGTGATTGAAATATTCAAAAGTATCTTTTTAATCATAATTTATACTATACGAGATAAGTATGTGAGAGGAATGTTACCTCGACTTACGCGCATAAGCGCTTTTGAGATGTCCAATCGTGATCCCAAACATGCTTATAAAATCATATCATGTCCTCTTACCAAACATGTATTTTTCACGGATTTTCTCATATTTTATTTTACTTTGCAATTCAAAATTGGGAAAATTGCTCAAAATATATTTAGAATAAATTAATTGCTGAATACTACCAAATATAAAAACGATTTTTTATTGTATGTAAACAATTTTCCATGTGTGCAAACATCTTCCATGCGAACGTGTAAATAATCTTCCATTTAAATGTAACAGATCTTTCAAGATAGCATTTAATAATTAATTTAAGGTATTTATTCACAATTTTCACGAAATTATTTGTGCATTTTTTTAAAAAAAATATGTTTGAAATTGAATTCCGTCGGGCCAAAAGTGAAGCGTTTGAATAACAGCTGTGACTGCGGGTTGACTCTATTTCAAAGAATCTGAAAACAGAGATAGAAGCTTTACTAGTTAATAAAGCATTCTGAAAAAACACTAGACATGATTTGATGCTTCTGGCACCCTACTTTTCAAGCATTATGGGGGCGAAAAAGCATTAAACATGAAATTCGGGGACCTATGTCCAAAACGCAAAATTGGAGGAGGTTAGGGCTAGGCCGATCGATTTCGCAATCTTCGACGGAACGCTCGGATGAGCTTCTAAAGCGAGACCATGACCGGCGATACTTCGTATGCTGCAGACAACAAGAGCTTGTCGCCGAGTCAAAACCTCGACATCACGGTAATTATTTTCTTGTAGTCCTGAAATTTTATGCCTGCGCTTCAAATTTGGATTTCAATTATGCATGTACAAAGGAGAAGAGTAAAATAAAAATAAAAACCTCTGTTCCTATGAGCCCATCTGGGTGTTTTCGATCTTGTTCTAGTTTGAGTGGGTTTTTTTTTTTTTTTTTTTCCGGCGATATTGGTCTTTATGGTTCGGTAGGTACAGTAGTAAAGGGTAAAAATACGTTTTTTAGAGATAGTTTTTCTTCTTCAGGAACTTTGTGGCTCTACCTAATATCGAGACTATACTGTAGAAGTTTAAGATGATTTGATATTAAAATGACGGATTCTTTTAATGACTTTGTGAGTATCCATCGTAAAGCTGATAGCAGAATGTAATTAAGGGGTTAAGTCATGTAATCTGTTGATATACTTCATGTTCTGGATATTCATCGAGATCCCAGCAATTCAATTCATTCGATAGTGTTAAAGAAATAGCTGACTCACTGCTTCCAAAAAAG
Organism: Inga laurina; assembly: GCA_963855925.1. NCBI lineage: Eukaryota > Viridiplantae > Streptophyta > Magnoliopsida > Fabales > Fabaceae > Inga > Inga laurina. The sequence goes on from OY979705.1 coordinate 53,035,767, forward strand.
TTCTCATCGGATGGAATTGTTTTTTCCTTCATAAAAATTGAGAGCGGTAAAGTATAATCTTTTAGTTAGAGAAAAAAAAAAAAAGAGAGCTCAAGGGATACTTACAACCTCAATACCTGTCAATAACCAAAGCATTTCAAGGTGGTAAAGACATATAGGAGCTTCCTTATCAAAATATTTCAATTTATGCACATTTCTATTAGATCTTTTACTATTGAATGTATATTTCATTTTCTCAGATAGAGGAAGGATCTCCAAACAGTGAGCAACTGCTTGATGTTGAGGATGAGTGCAATGACTTTGAAAATGACTGTGGACAGCTATTTGAGATTGATGGAGATGATCATGAAAATGGGAGAGATGAAACGGATCTTGTTGATTTTCATGGTGGGGAATCTCAAGTTAAAGACTACCCTCCACCAGTAGTAGGGATGGAATTTGATACATATGATGATGCCTATAATTACTACAACAGCTATGCCAAGGAACTTGGATTTGCTATTAGGGTTAAATCATCATGGACCAAACGTAACAGCAAAGAGAAACGTGGTGCTGTGCTCTGCTGCAACTGTGAGGGTTTCAAAACAGTCAAGGAAGCAAATAGTCGTCGGAAAGAAACAAGAACAGGTTGTTTGGCTATGATTAGGTTGAGATTAGTGGAATCTAACAGGTGGAGAGTGGATGAAGTCAAGCTTGAGCATAACCATTCATTTGATCCTGAGAGAGCACAAAACTCTAAATCACACAAGAGGATGGAAAGTGGGGCCAAAAGAATGATTGAGCCAACTTTAGACGTTGAAGTAAGAACAATCAAGTTATACAGAACGCCTGTAATGGATTCATCAGGTTATAGGAGTTCAAATGCTAATGAAGAAGGAACTAATGACCACACTAATTTTTCCAGGCATTTAAAACTTAGAGAAGGGGATGCACAAGTTATTGCAAACTACTTCTGCCACAAACAAATGATGAATCCTAATTTTTTCTATGCGATGGACCTGACTGATGATGGGCGTATGAGGAACGTCTTTTGGATTGATTCAAGATCAAGGGCTGCATATGGTTACTTTGGTGATGTGGTTGCAATTGACTCAACATACTTGTCAAACAATTATGAGATTCCACTGGTTGCATTTGTTGGTGTCAATCACCATGGGCACTCTATTTTATTTGGATGTGGTCTGCTTGCTGATGAGTCATTTGAAACATACATATGGTTATTTAGGGCATGGCTTACATGTATGTCTGGTCGCCCTCCACAAACTATCATTACAAATCAGTGTAAAACCATGCAAAGTGCAATAACTGAGGTTTTCCCAAGAGCTCACCATAGAATTTGTCTTTCACAAGTCATGGAGAGCATCCTTGGAGACTTTGCACTGTCACAAGAATATGATGCATTTCAGATGGCGTTGACAAAAATGATGTATGAATCTAAAGCAGTTGATGAATTTGAGAGGGCTTGGGAGGATTGGACTCAACATTTTGGAATAAGTAATCATGAGAAGCTCCAAACCCTACATGAAGAACGGGAGCGTTGGGCCCCAGTTTATTCCAAGGACACATTTTTTGCTGGAATTTCTGATTACGTAAAGGATGAGGCCACGAGTCCCTTTTTCTATGGTCATGTGCATCAACAAACTTCTTTGAAAGAATTTTTTGACACTTTGGAATCAGTTTTACAAGAGAAGCATAGAAAAGAAGCTCTTGCTGATTTAGAGTCGAGAGATTCAACTACCTTACTGAAAACAAGATCTTACTATGAGTTGCAGCTCTCAAAACTTTACACAAATGCGGTATTCAGCAAGTTCCAAGATGAAGTGGTGATGATGTCTTCTTGTCTCAGCATCACAGAATTCCAAACAAATGGGTCTATAGTGACGTACATAGTTAAAGAACACATAGAGGAAGAATCAGTGAGTGATGTCAGGCAATTCGAAGTCATATATGATAAAGCCGGAGCAGAAGTTCGCTGCGGCTGCAATTGCTTTAACTTCAAGGGCTATCTATGCCGGCACACCTTGTGTATCCTTAATTACAACGGCGTGGAGGAAATTCCATGTCAGTATATTTTGTCAAGATGGAGGAAGGACTATAAGAGATTGTATGTACCAAATCTGAGCTCCAATAATGTTGATATTACCAACCCTGTTCAGTGTTATGATCATTTGTACAGACGGGCCATGCAAGTTGTTGAAGAAGGAATGGTATCCCAAGATCATTATATGGTTGCTTGGCAGGCATTTAAAGAGTCATTGAACAAGGTTCGCCTTGTAGCAGCTGATAAGATTGATTAAACAGATCACAAGAGTGCACGTAGTTTGTTTGTACCTGTAGAATTACTTTTATTCATTTTTTTTTAAGAAAATGACATTAAGATCACAATTAAGGAAAATAACGTCAGAAAAGTCCCAAACTTACTAATGATAGCTCTTTCACTTGTTATTAACAAGTTATGGAACTTTTTTTACGTTATTTTTCTTATTTGGCACCTTGGTATCATTTTCCCTTTTTTTTCCTTACCAGCCATTACACACACAGTTGGTTCTTTGGGTAATGTTTATAGCTGTTGGCCGTGGCTTGTTTGTTCATATATTGTAGAAAGTCATCCAACTTTTCCTGAAATAAAAGTTATTCCTTCACATGTTGGATTTGGTTGGGCTAATATTCCTACCCCGAAGGTTATTTCTCTTGTTTTCATTCACCTCTGGCTTGTAAGAAAAACACTTGTAAAGTAGAGAGAAGTTTATTTTTATACATACTTTTAAGATTTAGAGATATGATGACACGTTCAAATCTTAGAAACAACATTTCTGCTTGTGGGGTAAGGATGTGTAAATCTAACCCTCTCTAAACTAGTTTTGTGCATCGGGCTGTCCCTTTTATAGAGATTATAACTTGGGATAACTTATTGTGTGTTTTATGGTGTGGTGAAATTTAGTCATCCCAAATAATTATTTTTGCAAAGTTAAAGAAATTATGGGAATTGAAAATATTTATAGAAATTTAAAAAAATTAATATATTTTATATTAGAAGCAGTTATTGTTCAACTAAATACAAAGATGATTCTCCTGTTTGATGTTTTTTTAATGGAAAAAAAACTAAACACGAATGTTCATTTATTTTGATAGCATATATAAATTCAGTCCCATTCTTATTATCATTCCTCTTCTCATTTTCATAAAATAATTTTACAAAACCAACCAAAGATACCTTTATATGTTCCTGTACATGTAATCATTACTAATTCATGCACTTATTTATAACATTTATTTATAAAATTGTATTGTCCCCTGCCAAAATTGTAGGAGAGTTTTTAAAACAAAATCTGTATCTACATAAATAATATAAAATTATAAAAAAATCGAAATATTCACATATCATGAAGTCATGAACTCTACCAACAAGCAAAGCACAGCGGAATATAGATTCTTTTTTTAAAAAAAAAAATTATGCAGTTTTTGGTTGTTTTTTCTGGTAGGCATTTTTTATTGGTTGAACAATTTTATAAGGGAAAATCTTTGAAAAAGAACCTTAAAATAGGGAAAAGACAAAAAGATGATATGAATTTACATATTTTGATAGAGGTGCTAGTGTCAGAATTGGAATTTTCCAAATTGAAATGCAATTACGTAAGTAACCCTTGTTGTTGGTCTACCGTCGTCGGAGCTTGGGTTTGTTGCACTGAGAGAGGAGAGTGGCTGGGAAGTCGGCGTGGTGGATTTTGAGGAGGAGGGATAGTCCGAACACTCCATTGCCTAAGTTGGTCGGAAATCACCTTCGACAGAGTTTAGGTTTGTGTGGGAATTCGGTGTGGTCGATTTGAGGAGGAGCAAAGGTGGGGACGGGAGTAGATTGGGTTCGGATTTTGCCGTATTTTGGGTTGCCGCACAAAGGCAACATCACTGTCAAGGTACCAGCCAATGAAGAAACATGTACAAAATCTTCCATTCACTCGAGTGATGATGTTAAATAAGTACATCACTTGCAAGGTACCCAATAGTGATACTTGAAAATCCTCCAATCACTCGAGTCCTGAACATGCCATTCGAGTGATAAAATGAAAACATTGTGTCACTTGCAAGGTACCTGCTAATGATCTTTAAAAATCTCCTCTCACTCGAGTCCCAAGTCAATATTAGTCTTTATCAATACACTGTTATATTTTTTCAATGTCATAGAAAACTTTCACAGGTTCATCAACAACAACAATCCATGACATGACTCGAGTCCCACATCTATCACTTGAGTGATTAAATGAAAACATTGTGCCACTTGTAAGGTTACTTGATAGTGATTTTTGAAAATCTCCTCTCACTCGAGTCTCAAATAGAGATTAGCCTTTATAAATATACTGTTACATTTCCTCAATGTCATATAAGACTTGCACAGGTTCATCAACAACAGTAGTCTATGACATGAGTCGAGTCTCACAACTATCATTTGAGTGATATACAAACTTTTGCAATTACCTCTTGGTAATTGGAATCCAATTTCCCCACTAAAAAAAATTCTTTCCCAAATCGAGATTCATCTTTCTCAATACACCATTACATTTTCCCAATGTCATATAAAACTTTCATAGGTTCGCAGGTTCGAGTAATGGCCAAAAGGCTTACTAGTTACTTGATAGTAGCTGGCCAATTTTTAAAATAAACTAAATGAATCACTTGAGTGATACACAAATATTTGCAAGTTACCTCTTGATAACAGGAAGAAGATAACATGAGAACCTTTAAAAATCAAACATCACCTGAGTGGTAATTGCTCACTTGAGTGACACACATAAACCTCATGCAATTGCTCATTCAGGTAATTGAATCCATGACAAATCTTCGATGGTGTAACCGTCCATTACTAACCAAAAATTTTGGCAGAGGAGATAAAAAGAAGCAAGCAATTGCTCTTAAGACGAAGGGAATTTTGTAGTTACAATTTCCTTTAACATTTAATTTTAAGAGTTTGATGGTTGGCGCCTCAGTTACTTGTCTCATATGTATGATTCTACCTGCTGACCAATATTTTTTTTCTTCTTGGAATAGGTTCTTGCATTTACTCATCGTTGCCCTCGTCTTCTTCTTCTTCTTCTTCATCATCGCCACCAACAACTTCGACTCCATTGCCATTCGCCCCCAACAACTCCATTATCTTCTTCTTCATCGTCATCATCGACATCACCGACAAAATCCCCAACTCCAATGCCATCATCACCAGGAGGGTGTACTTTTGGGTGAGCTACACTTGCATGGCTTTACAATTCTTCAATCGACACCTCCTATTTCAAAGGCATAGTTAAGTGCAAATTGAAGAAAAGATTGTGAAACTCTAGATTTAGCCACACGCACCATTTCTACCCAAAAACGGCAGGAGCAGCATTAGAGTGGGGTCAGTCTTAAGCTTTTTCTCTTCCATCATCGTCAAAGAAAGCATGAAAGCGAAGCTTCGATCGGTCTCCATGAAGGAAGGATAGCGAGAGGGATTCGACCATAGATATAGGGGAGAGAGAAGCATAAACGAGAAATGGCCAATGTGTAATTTCATGTAAATTTTGAAAATGATTATTCAGGTACTAACACCTTTATGAAAATATAAAAATTGAGATCACATTTTTATCTTTTCCTTGTTTTGAAGTTCTTTTTAAGGATTTTCCCATTTTAAAAAGCCATTTTTTTATAAAGCCAATTAAGGGTGTGTTTGGTTCAGTTTATTGGGAAAAAATAAGCCCATTTTTAGGCAATAAGCTCAAATAAAAACCTATTACATTTTTGCAGTATTTGGTTTAGCTTATTTTAAGCATCACGGGTAGAATAAGCTACTTATTAAATAAGCTCCTCACGTGTGTTCGTTTGGGATATCTTATTTTTAGGCAATACATGCTTATAAATCGTGATTTACAATATACGAGGTAAGTATGTGAGAGGAGTTTTATCTCGACTTACGTAATAAGTGCTTATTGACCCCTAATAAGCAATAACAAACACACTTTTCTATTTAGTCACTTATCAATCATCAATATCAATATCAATATATATATATATATATATATATATATATATATATATATATATATATATATATATATATATAATCTCTTCCCCAAGCCACTTCCTCCAACAGCTTCATATCGGCTTCAGACCCATTTTACTGTTCACAAGCCGGTCTAAATTTTTCCACATTTAATATTCATGTCCTTGAGCTTCGTTTCGGCTTTCCAGTTTGAATATATATTAAAATATTGTCAATTGTCAATGTCAATATAAACATTGGCATAAAGCATTCTGCAGGACTTCTTGGGTAGAGTTTTTTTAGTTTCCTTGATTAAAATATTCTACTTTGGCATAAAAAAATCTTTTCAACGTATTGGCCTTTTATCCTCTGACATTTATTACGCTTGCAACAATCAACTTTTTGGTTTTTGAAAAGCCAAATGAGTCTTCGTCAACCAGATCTTCAAATTATCTAGCCCCCCATCAAACCCTCCTTCCATCAGAGATGGCCTTTGACGGCATAGTGATCAAGAAGAAAACGATGTGGCTTCGGCATCTAACTCCTGGGATATGTGCTGAAAATATTGTTGTCAAGGTTGATAGAATCATCAATGTCGAACATGTTCGGGACACAGTGGACTTTGAAATGCCTTCAAAAGTTCTCTACCGATATGAGATGGTTCTATTTGACGAGACGGTATGGTCTTTTCTTTAGTTTCCATTTCAACTCATTATTTACGATTACAGTGGTGGGAAAGTCATTTGCTTTATCTCACAATGGTTGTTCTGCGAAGCTAACTCATATGGTGTTTGAGATGGACTCTAAGTACATATGGGAAACGTTCGCTGGAAGGTTTGGTGAGGACTGAGTGTACCAGATTTCTCACTTATCTATGATCTGGCCTGGACAAGGAAGGAATAATAAGTTTGAAGTACGGCCTCAAACTACGGCCAGCCTCTGTAGCAGAGCTGATGGATGTCGATATGTTGAATCACTCATTCGATATGTATTCTGTGTATGATTATGTTGGTTTAAACTTGAGGCCACGAGAGTTACTGGGTATGTTGTGCATTTATTTCTTATTACTTTTCCTTCGCTGCTGTTTTGTAGAAACTTCCATTACACAACATACTTATTACTTCATTACAGTAACTTTAGCTTATTCACTTGTGTCATTTGACTTGCAGATGTATATGGATTTCTTAAGATCATTGAGATAAATACTTTGAAAAATGTTTGAGGCTTTTTCTCCAAGGAAGTTATTCTAGAGCTTGTGGACGAGCAAGGGGTGACAGTGAGGTTAGTTTCATGGAAGTTATTCTAGAGTGTTTCAATATTCCAAGTTTGTCAGATATTTTCCTTCTCTACAACATTTTCGCTCATGGTTGACATCTGCAAATTTTTTAAATATTCTGGTTGATTAGTCGTCCTTTCATAAATTTGTAGGGGCAACAAGATTTTCAAATGCTCTTTGGTTGGTGAACCGGCTGAGGTAACTTTGAGAATGCTTGAGTCTTATTCACCCACGCATAATGTCTATGTGCATGGTTATTTAGTATGTTGTCCCAGAGAGCAAGTGTGAGGACGATTTGCTAATGATGAGATCATGCAACAATGGTACCAGGGTGTTCTGTAATCTAGCTTAGCCACAGCTTGAGGAGCTTAATGATGACATGCTTGGAGGGATCCTCCCAACCATTGTGTTGGATTAGGAAGATGTTGTGTGAACGTTTTACTCTGTTTTCATTTATTCTGGCTTATTAGTTGTCTTTTCCAATTGGAGATGACATCCAAAAGCTATTAGTCGCACTCTTGTATGTTTGTAGGGCATGTTCTAGAGGGGTGTTGTACTTGAACCTCTGAATGAAAATGATGCCCATATAATAACTTCTACACCCCATGTTTGGGTTCAACTTCTTTAGACTTATGTGCAGCTCACCCAATGTTATGATTTTGAAATTTGAATTTGAAGGGAATTGTGGTGTAGAAATTTGAATAGAACCGTGGTCTATTAGAATTTGAAATTTGAATTGTGGTGATTGAGAAATTTGAATTTGAATATGTTTATCAATTTGAAAGGAAAAAATTTCCAACCGCGGTCTATTAGAATAAGACAACAGAAATCTTCAGAAATATAAGGGATGTAAAACATAAAGATGTAAGTCAAAACTGCAGATTCATCAGTGCCAGTGGCCCTTCCAATTTTGACTTATTATCAATTAGTTGTAGTAATTAAACTTCTCTCTCAAACAATTTTAAACAGGTGCCTATACCAATATGCAAACGGCCATGTCAACCTCAAAAGAGAACAAAATCTTGTATATTAATCTTTACTCTAAACATTATAGAGCATACAATCCCAAGTTAGTCTGCAGAATTTTGAGCTGAAGTGTATGATTTAATATCATTAACACAACATTAAAAAAACTCATATAATCTTCTCACCCCTTGCCGCACCTGATTGAATTAGAGTACCACACCTGATTTAATCTTGGTAAGACAAAATGGTCACTACCTGGTGACAGAAATGTTTGGAGATAAACAAAAGTAAATCTCCATTAGTGTCTACATTATTGCCTTCCCCTTACCAATGCTTCTCTTTTCTTTATTTTTTTCCCCCCTAATCTACTTCTCTTTTCAAGCACAATTCCATAGTTCACCTTGGGAAAAAATTGGACTCAAATTATGGTCATCAATGATAACAAAAAATACTTGTAGCATCAATTTATATATATATATATATATATATATAATATCTTCCTCAAGCCGCCTCCACAAACGGCTTATCATTAGCTCTAGACACAAATTACTGTTGATAAGCTGGATCATCATTTAAATAAATAAACAAATATAGCCTTGGCTGCGTTCAAGCCAAAAATTTCGGGATGACTCTTGGAGGCCTCATATTTTTCCTTTTGGTACATTCCTAACCCTTCTTGCCCTAATAGAAGTATATCATCCTCACCTTTGAAAAGATTCATTGAGAGGCATGTTTCTACTCTAATGTTAATGCAAATTTATTGGGAGTGCATTATCTATTACCTAATTATGTATTATAAAGTTACACCTCATTTTAAAGGATCTTAATTGTATTTACATGAAAATTGTTTTTTAGTGGTAACGAAATTATAAAAACTCCAGATTTATAAGCTTCTTGTACAACACAGGTGAAGCACATGCTAAGATAAGCGGCTTTATTGCCGTTTCTTGATAAACCTTATGCCACTTATTCAGAAAAGTTAATCAGTGGTGGTAGGACTATTAATATCGTAGTGTTGTTCCATGCTACTTATGCTATCAATGATATAGTACGTTTAAAGTATGAAAGACAAGGATTTATTTGCAGGGAAATTATATAATTAAGCATTTAACTGTTTTATTAGTACAAGCACCCCGTGCAACACACAGGGAAGCAAAAGCTAGTTACATAAGTTGAGATAAAACTCCTCTCACATACTTACCTATGTAAATCACGATTTATAAGCACTTATTGTCTAAAAATAAATCGCTCATCCAAACATAAATCATATTACAAAAATTAATTTTTCCATTAAATTATTTTTAATAAGTTAGAATCATATCCAAGCTTTCGCGTACAAAAGAAAAGAGAAAATGAAATGACACATTGACACCTCTGGACTTGAGGCATTGGATGCCTATTGTTTCTGCGCTCACTGTGTCTCCTTCGCATTGATGGTCGTCTTCGTCCGCTTGTCTTAGTAGGAGCAATAAACCACTTCCCCGTAATTTCCAACATCTCGTTTTCGTTTCATCGCTTTCGGAAAATAACAGAATTGAAGAATTAGGATTTAGGAGCAAGTTGTTACTTCTAGCGATCAAAGTTGTGTTCTTTGATTCAGTTCATTCGCAACTTCGCTCGCCGGACGATGTCTTTCTCATCAGAAGACTACTTCTTCCTTGTTCCGACTCCTTAAGCAAACTAAACGTCTTTCCCATCATCGAATTGCGGTAAGCTCTTTCTTTAAGATATTTTGTCCCGTAAATTTTTCTCTCCTAGCTTGACTAAGCTAGGTTCTGCTAGTGGATTAGCGTCTCAATTTCAGTCAGAAAGTGTTCAGTTTGTTTATCTTTTTGATATCTATACTTGGTATCAGTCAATTCAATTGTCTGGTAACTTTATCGCTGTTGAGCTCAATTTTTCTTCTTTGGACTGTATGCTGAGTGAATGGTGAGCTCAATTATAATTACATATACATTTAATTAGTTCTCATATCTATAATTAGATGCACATGTGAAAACTCATCAGTATTTCTGAGATGTTACGATGTTATGTAATTTTTTGGATTTTAAGGGGATGTCGATATATTTGCCTCGTACTTAAGATGCATCATCTTTTGAGATGCAATGATGGCCACTTGAAGCAAAGTAGGAATATTGTTACTCTTGGTGTCTCTGCTTATTAAACAACAGTAAAAGTCTCTTTCTTATGTAGTCGGCAACCGAGAAGAATGACTTGAAGGAATCCCAAAATTATAACCTTATTTATAACTGAAAAATTACATTTTGCCCCCACCAGCAGAAGAGACATTTAATTAAATGCCATTTGTTGTTTATTGCTTTGGGTGTAATTGATGGCTATTGTCCAAAATGGAGTTCATGGGAAAGTATTAATTGACTGTACTGTGTTGTTTCATTCTCATATATGTTGATTTTTATCCAGATCTGTTTACTTTGAAATTCATGTTGTTCCTTAACAGCATCTTGGTTGAGTCTGGCATATGGCAGAGGTTTCTCTCAACAGTGAGCCAGTAATAGATGACGATGCTGATGGATTTGAGATTGAAGGGGATTGTGGAATGGCGGATTTTGTCAGTCAAACTGGCATAATCCAAGGGGAGAATCCACTTCCTCCTGCTGTTGGAATGGAATTTGAGACTTATGAGGATGTATATTATTTCTATAATTGCTATGCCAAGGATCAAGGATTCGGGGTCCGAGTAAGTAATACTTGGTATAGGAAGAGCAAGGAACGGTACAGAGGAAAATTCAGCTGCAGTAGTGCTGGGTTCAAGAAGCGAAGCGAAGCGAATCGCCCAAGACCTGAAACAAGAACTGGTTGTCCGGCAATGATAAAGATCAGGCTGACAGATTCCAAAAGGTGGAGAATTATAGAAGTGGAGCTTGAGCATAATCACTTGATAAGCCCAACCAGTGGAAAGTTCTACAAATCTCATAAGCGCCTGGGTTTGGGGACCAAAAGAGCATTGCAATTGGACAGTACTGAAGAAGTTCAGAAAATTAGACTATTTCGAACTGTGATTGTTGATGGCGAGACTAATGGAAGTGTAGATGTTGATGAAGGACAACTCAAAAGCAAAGCTGTATGGTCCAATCAATTGAAGCTTAATAAAGGTGATGCCGAGGCAATTCTAAATTTTTTTAGTCACTCGCAGTTAACAGATCCACATTTCTTCCATGTGATGGATATCAGTGAGAAGGGATGCTTGAGGAATTTGTTTTGGGCCAATGAAAGGTCCAGAGTAGCATACGATTATTTCAGTGACGTTGTTGCAATTGATACTACATGTTTGACAGGTGAGCATGAAGTTCCTCTGGTTCTATTTCTCGGAGTGAATCACCATAAACAATCTATTCTGTTTGGTTGTGGATTGATCGCCGGCGAAACCATTGAATCATATACATGGCTACTCAGGGCTTGGATTACATGTATGCTAGGACGCCCTCCACAAGTCATTATTACTGACCAATGTAGCATCTTGCAAACAGTGGTTGCTGATGTTTTTCCAAGAGCTTCCCACTGTCTTTGCTTATCCAATATCATGCAAAAAATGCCAGAAAAACTGAGGGGATTGCTAGAATATGAGGCATTGAAAGCAGCAATTAGTGGAGCAGTTTATTATTCTCTAAGAACTGAGGAATTCGATGCAGCTTGGGAGGACATGATGCAGCAATATGAAATTAGAGGCCATGAGTGGCTTCAAGCGTTATACGAAGATAGGAAACGGTGGGTCCCGGCTTATGTGAAGGAAACCTTCTTGGCGGGAATGTTTCCAATACAACCAAGTGACATGGCACCATGGTTTTTTGTGGGCTACCTAAGTAAACAAACTCCTCTGAAGGAATTTCTTGAAAAATATGACCAGGCTTTGCAGACAAAATGGCAGCATGAAGCACTCGCGAATCTAGACTCAAAAAATTCAGGCTTTATGCAAGAACCGAGGTGTTACTTTGAGTTGCAGGTGTCAAAACTGTACACCAATGAACTATTCAGAATGTTTGAAAGGGAAATAAAAGGAATGTACTCCTGTTTGAGCAGCAGACAACTAAATGTGGATGGGCCAGTGATCTCATACCTCATCAAGGAACAAGTTGAAGTCGAAGGAAATCACCAGAGAGTTACAAGAGATTATGAGGTGTATTACAATGGGTCTGAAATGGAGGTCCTTTGCATTTGTGGTTTGTTCAACTTCAAAGGAATATTGTGTAGGCATGCACTATCTGTCTTAAACCAGAATGGTATAGAGGAGATTCCACCTCAGTACATTCTCTCAAGATGGAGAAAAGATGTGAAGCGAAGTTATGTTATTGATCACAAATCTAGTGGCATTGATATTGATAACCCAGTTCATAGGTATGACCATTTATATAGACGCATAGTTCAGGTTGTGGAGGAAGGTGGGAAATCCCATGGCCGTTTCAGGACTGCTATGCAAGAATTCAATGAGATATTGGACAAACTTAAACGTGTAAATTTAGAGGACCATGCAATATAGAGATTATCATTTGCATTATGTTGTTTTGCTTGTTACTTTCATGCATGTCTTATTTCTTCCCCGCTAATTTCTTAGCTGGAGCACGGTCGCTTAAAACTTTGCCTTAATCACTTGAGCAAATAGAAAAGGGTTAAGTGGTAAATCTTTCCTGAAAGTTTCACTGTGGAGTAATATTGCTCTAAAAGTTTTTTCAGGTTCAATGTCATCCTGGAAGCTTTAAAACATAGTAATGTTGCCATATTTTGCTAAAAAACTAACGTTAACCGTTAAAAACTTATTGTTGACCATAAACTTGTTAACGGGTAATATTGCTCTATTTTAACATTTCTGGGACAACATTAAACCTAAAAAAACTTTCAGGATAATATTGCTCCTCAGAAAAACTTCCGAGGCAAATTTGCACCCTAACCCAATAGAAAAATATGCATACCAATTAATCATTTTTTCCTCAAAATACTAACCAGTTTATTCGGTTTTCTTAATAAGAAAAATTTTTGAAAATCCCTATTTATAAATTTTATTAGCGGAAAGGATGTGAATTCCAGTATCGATGTTTTCTGTTTATGAAATCCAATAGAGTATATATGCCTTCAAGGTATAAAAACTTGTTAGGCCGTTCAAGCAAATAAAATTTTTAAATAATGAATTTTCACCGTTTTTTTTTAAAATAATGTTAATTGGTATTTTTTGCCAAATTTACTAATACTGTTTAAATGCTTTCTTAATATGTCATTTTTGTTGTAAAAATATTAGATAATGTGGATATCCATAAACTCCAAACTCTTGGCTTTTCACTTTCGACACTCCACAATCTTTTTAATGAATAGTCTTTAAAAGTCTTTATGCCCATAACTCAAAGGTTACAAATTGTACACTTATGAGAATTTCTTTGCTATTTGCTTTATGTAACTCTTGGTTGAGGTTTTGGTTATATCCAAATGAATAAGATATTGCTCCATCTTTCTTTCCAATTCTCTCGTCATCTCTTTCATCTTAATCTTTTATAGTTTCTGGATTTCATAACAATTTTGTTTTTTCTTATAAAATATCAATTATAATTAATGAAAAAGATACAAGTAAGTAAATAAATATAATGCATTTAATAGAATTCATAAGACATAACATAATTCTAGACACAACAATTACAATATTAATGATATCAGCAACATCAAACCACAATCACAAAATTGAAGATTCATCAACAGAACATTTTGCGACATGTCGTGTGAAAATTTGTCTTGCTATGCCATTTTGTTGAAAGGTGTCCAAATGCTCTCTAACTTTAATATGCCATTTTTGTTGAATATTAGAATTTAATATGCTTATTTCTTCTTATTTTATTAATTTCCCTTTTCTCTTCACCATTCAAATTGAATTGTTTACTCATGATTGCTTAGGAGTTTTTTTTTTTTTTAAACTTTTTAGTGACTGCAATTTTGAAATAAACATCTAATTAAACAATTTAAGGGCTTGTTTGGTCTGAGGGGAGGGGAGGGAAAATGGGCGGAAGGAAAATTTTTTTAAGTTGAATTTAAAAAAATTAGAGAAGTGGGATTAAAAATTTTCAATTAATTTTTCTTACTCTTTTATCTTATATATTTTTTATATTAAAATTTTATTACCCTACTTTTTCAATCTTTTAAAATTTAACTTATAAAAATTTTCTCTTTCCTTCCTTCCCCTCCAAATCCCTCACACCAAACAGACCAGAGCTTGTTTGGTGTGAGGGGAGGAGAAGGAAAGTGAGCAGAGAGAAAATTTTTTTGAATTAGATTTAAAAATATGAGAGAAACGGGATATAAAGTTTTTAATTAAATTTTTTTACTCTTTTATCTTCTATATTCCCTATATTAAAATTTTATAGCTCCACTTCTCCAATTTTCTTAAATTTAACTTATAAGATTTTTTGCTCCTCTCTCTTCCCCTCCAAATCCCTCATACCAAATAAATCCTAAGATTCATGCGGGCGTCCTTCTTTTTCTTTTTCTTTTTTTCTTTTTTGGTGAGTAGAAAAATAAAAAATGAGAAACGCGCTTCACTAATCACTACGCTACACATACAGAGCGTTGGCGCGCTTTGGCCTTTCTTTTCCTGGCGAAGAACCCTCGTCTCTTTCTATCACAAGGTATGCTTTTTAAGGCGATTCAGTTCCTTAGTTCTTTTTGGATTCTAAGAAGCTTTTCGTCACTTGTTTCCTATCTTCTTCCGTTCTAAAACCAGGATTCCATTGATTTGAGTTGATTCACTGCGGAACAGAAATTTTTTCGCGCCATTTTGTGAATTTTCTCCTCTTCTTTTTCTCTCTTGCATCTTCTTAGCTACCGGACAGTTACAATTCCGAGAAGAAGAATTTGCATTGTTATATTCTAATCGAATTTTATTTTTACCAATAGTCACGTTCTTTATATCTGAAATTGGAACCGGATTTGTGTTCTTCTACGGTGTTATTTATATTATGAAGAATTCACAGAGAATGTAATCTGTAGGTTTTTTTTTCTAGGATGAAGTTCAAGGCATTTCTCACAGAGAATGGAGTGACTCTTTTGGAGAAGAGGTTCCTGCCAGCACTTGAGAAGATGGGAAAAGTATGTCACCTCTACCTTACAAGAGATCATGCCATGTTCCTTCACAACCTCCTTAATGGCGATGGTATTCAATCTGTTGCTCAATTTCGCAAAGAAGCCCTCTTCGATGACTATCGCATCTCGAGCCAGAACGAAGATCGCATTGCTTTTACCGTAGATGTCACTCTTCTTCAACGTGCGGTTCGTAGCAGTGTGAGCATTTGTTCTGAACTTGGTGGCGGTGGAGTTGCTGCTAACCGTCTCCAAATTAAGTTGGTGAAGAAGCTTCCTCCAAATTGTACCCAACCTATGCCTTTTCTTACCTTTGAAACCAAAGGTTATAAATCTGCAGTTATTCAGGATATCCCAATTTCAAAACCATTATCAAGAGCTCAAGTTGTTGAACTTCAAGATGCTTTGGATATGGCCCAAGGCCTGCCTCAAACTCTAGTTCAGGTGCCAGATTTGAACCAATTGCAGAACTTTGTGGATAGGTTGAAGCAGGTGGGTGATGTGCTTAGTGTCTCCATAAGTAAGCATGGGGATTTACACATACAGGTTTCAACAACATTGATCACTCTCGGTGCTGAGTTTCGGAAATTGTTGGTTATTGGGGAGAAAGCAGATGCCCCTTCTCAAGATCAAAATCTGAGTGCTCAAACTCGGTCATCCCGGTCAGTTGCCAGAGGAGATGCTCAATCTGTGCAAGTGAGTGTGAAGCACTTTGCCAAGAGCCTTCAGTGTCACTTGACCAAACCAGATTGTGCTTTCTATGGGATCGCTCCACTTGGTGCTTGTTTGACAGTTATTTTTCAGTTTTTCATTCCTGGTTCTCGTCAGACCGATAAGTCAATTAGCTTGCACTGCAGACTTCCTGTGCTTGACCCTGGTACTAGCTGACGGTTTCCAGGCCGTTAGTGGGATTCATCATGCTGATCTTGGAGATTCAGTTTATCATTCTGTATCTACTCAAGTTTTTTCTCTACTAGTAATTGTCAGTGTATTTCATCAGTGAGATATAAGATTATATCATACGAGACAGCTAAAAATTTGAATTTGAAGAAAAATCAAGTAAATGTGAACCGTTAGTGTCTGTATAACTGTAGCTGGGATATGTCTGGTGCATATTTTGGCTTTCTAAGTAAAATTTTCTCTTAATATGAACTTGAAGTTTTCTTTCGTTTATTTGATCTTTGGGCAAGCAAATGAGAAGTAGAATTCTGCAAGCTTGTTCGCTGTGTTGCAGCTTAAAGCCCTTAAGATTCAACAATGGTCTTTGGTTTAATTTCTCTGTTGGTGATAAAAGAGCAAGTAGAACAAATTCTTTTTATACAGGAACTAGTTCTTCGTGTTGCAGCTTAAAGCTATTCAGATTCAGCGATGGAACATCTATTATATTTTCTAGCCCGGCTCTATCAAGAAAAACCTGTGGTTTTGATCATAGCAAGTAACAAAACGAATCTAATGAATTTATTGATCAAATGAGAACACAAGTCCATTTGACTTAATAAAATAGGGAAATGTTTTATTCTCTCTTCACCAAAAATCGTTACATGAACAAGAACCATGCTTGAAATGGTGGAATCTGGTTTTATCCCTAACTATCAGTTCCCTACTGTAAGCTTTAGAGACCAGCTTGGCAAAATGGTGACAGTCCACACACATTCTGAGGTTCTTCACAACTCTTATAGCAACAGCAGGTCCTGAACTAATAAGAGCATAGGCAATAGCCAACTTCTCGCTATGCCGGTAAACTGCAGTTTCTTTATCCTCTTCTCCAATATCAAGGAAGACCTCTGATGTATCAGGTGAATACCCTGCATCTGTCAATTCTTGCATCATGTTTTCTAACTTGGCATATATTTCTTTAGATTGAGGATGAGACTGATCTCCGGCAACAAATTCATGAACGGCGCCATTCATCTCTATCAAACTACATCCTGGTATTTTCTTAATTCCCCTATTCATCATTATGTTCCTTGCTTCTCGTACCTTTTCCCATCTTTTGCAGGCAGCATATATGTTACATAACAGGACATAAACAGCTCCATTTTCAGGTTCTAGCTCAAGAATCTTGTTAGCAGCCATCTCTGCGAGTTCCACATTTCTTTGGACACGACAAGCACCGAGAAGAGATCCCCAGACAATTGAATTTGGCTCTATTGGCATTCTCTCAATGAATTCGTGAGCTTCTGTTAAATGACCAGCTCGACCAAGAAGGTCAACCATGCATCCATAGTGTGTTACATTGGGCTTAATTCCATATTGGGTGGTCATGCTCACAAAAAATTCTCTTCCTTTCTCCACCATGCCTGTGTGTGTACATGCACACAAGACACCAATGTAGGTTATCTCATCTGGTATAACTGAAGCTTCTATCATATCTGAAAACATAATAAGAGCTTCTTCACCACGGCCATTAATGGCAAGACCAACAATCATTGCTGTCCATGTAAATTTGTCTTTGCGACGCATTTCCTCGAATGCTTTTCTTGCCTTTTCAATGTTTCCACATTTGAAGTACATGTCTATCAGAGCATTCCCAACAAAAGTATCATTTTTTATACTCTTTTTGTCAATATAAGTCTTAACCCATTCCCCTAGTTCAAGTGCTCCCAGATGCGCGCATGCCGTTAGAATGCTAACCATGGTGAATTCATCTGGTGTTACATTTGAAATTTGCATCTCACGGAAAAGTTCTAAAGCTTCTCTGAAACGGTTCAGTTTAAGGTATCCATCGATCATGGCAGTCCAGGAAACACTATCTCTTTCAGGCATCTGATCAAAATACTTTCGAGCCAAGTCAATTGGACCAGTATTGGCATACCCACTAACAATGGAAGTCCAAGTGATCACATCACGAGTCTTCATATTGTCAAAAATCCCTTGTGCAACATTCATTACTCCACAAGCTGCAAACATATCAATCAGGGCATTTTCCAGTATGAGATTAGGTTCAACAATGTTTTCTTTAACATATTTACAGATCTTCAAGCCCTCATCTAGATCCTTCAAGCTGGAGCTTGCTGAAAGCATCAAAACTAAGGTAACTGAATTGGGCAATACTTCTTTCTTTTCCATCTCATTAAAAAGCTTCTTTGATTTCTCAAATTGCTTGACTCTATTGTAACCAGATATCAAAACATTCCAGGTTGCCACCTCCCATTGATCACCCATATTAAAAACCTTGTGAGCCATATCCACTAAGCCACACGAGCAAAACACATGTATAAAACCCTTCTGAACGAACAAATTAGAACCAAACCCATATTTTATTGCATGGCAAAATAACTCTTTCCCACACTGCAAATCTTTGTCACGTTTAAATCCCTTTAACAAGAACGGAAATGTGTAACGGTCAGGCTTGATACTCCTCCTCAACATTTGCAGGTACATATAAACACCATTGGAAGGACACTCTAGCCTAGAGTAGCCTCTGATCAGGGTATTCCAAATGAACACAGTTGGTTCAGGAATTGTATCAAACAGGTGACGGGCATAGTTCACATCCCCTGAATCCTTCGTACAACAGAAGACTATAACTCTGTTTTGAACAGAAGGGTCGGAACTAAGACCCATTTTGATGGTTTGTGAGTGGATTTGCTTGAGTTGGTCCATGGACTTGCAAGCTTCAAGTAAAGAAAGCAGAAATTGCTCAAAGCAATGGCGGTTAGGATGTGAAGAAGCAGAGTAAATTGGAAAAGTGGGAACATTAAAGATCAATGCTTTCTGTGAAAACGAACGTGAAATTGCAAGGCCTGGGGCTGAAAAGGGCAGGGGAGTCTTGGAGTGAAGCAAGGATAGCATTCAACATGAAACGAAGGCACCAAGCAGAACGGAATTTTGATTGGTTCGGGGGTTTCCTTCTCTTCCTTGGGTGAAAAGCGCGGGTTGATGTTTGGTGTTTGCTACAGCTGGTTTGGAAAGTGATTTCTATATGTGGAGGATGAAGTTGGGTTGCAACGAAATTCTCAGAAAAATTACTTCTAAACAGGAAAATTGTTGTAAAAGAACTTTAAAAATGTGAAAGGAATGTTTAGAATATTTATAACATTAGAGAGGTGTACAGACCTGATTTGTTTTTTTTAAAATTAAATAGAAATAATAAAAATGTCCCTCTGATTTTAAAAAAGGAAAAAAGGAAGAAAAAGAAATTTGAAATTACAAAATTTCAAATCATGTTTATTACCCAGAGTTGATAAGAGTATGATGAAACTTGATAAATAATTTACAACTCATTTTTTGGGAACTAACTGATTTAAAATTTTATAATTTCAAATTTTTTTTTTCTGTTTTTTTTCTCAAGGGTTAACAAGTTCAAATTAGATTTTAACAAGTTCTTATAAGATTTTAACAAATTTCAGTTCAAAAATCATCACTTATTATAATGGAAAGGTATTGATTCCCAATTCTAACAAAGGTTTCATAAGTTCAGATAAAGTTTTAACAAGTTTTGATAAGATTTTCATAAATTCCAATTCAAAAATTATTACTTGCTACAATGGCAATGTATTGATTCCGATAAGGGTTTTACAAGTTCAGATAAGATTTTAACAAGTTTTAATAAGATTTTCACAAATTATAATTCAAAATTCATCACTTGCTACAATGACAAGGTATTGATTCTCACTTCTGATAAAAGTTTCATAAGTTCATATGAAGTTTTAATAAGTTTTAATAAGATTTTATCAGCAGCAACAATGGAGGCCTAGGCCTTTATCAAGCCCAACCTATTTAATAAAAAAGTCAGGCCCAATTGTCAGGCATATTTTTAAGAATAATTGTTAGAAAAGATACTATCAATATTACCAGTGCTTATGCACCTCAAGTAGGGGCATAGGGACATCTTAAGGAAAAGTTTTGGGAAGATATGGAATGGCTAATCCAAAGCATACCGCTTATCGAAAAGATTTTTATTGGTGGAAACTTTAATGGATATGCTGGTAAGGAAGCATGACAACATGCAGAGGCTCAAGTTGGTTTTGGTTTTTGGAGCTTCATAATGAAGGGTGACAAGCCATGTCTTAGAGCTATCAAATAAAACTAGACTAACTATGCCCTATAGTAATGCTAACCAAGGTTGATCTATTTGAACTAAGTATTAATTAACAAATTAACCAAAGAGTGTAATGAAATTAATTAACTATTCTAAACTAGGCTAAACTACTCATTTATAGGTTTTTTCAAGTTTAATTAGTGAAATGGAGTGATGTGAAATGTGAGTATGAGCTTCCTTGATGAGTTGAATCCACGAGCTGTCCTTGTTCAAATTTAATTGAGTTTAATTCCTTTGTTAAGTATTTAGGCTTGTGAGAAGAGACCTTCTCCAAACAATTCCTCTAATTAGCTAAACTCACCTAGACACCTAGCTTGAATTTAGTTTATTAGACTCATTTTAGTTGGCACTTAACATGCATTAAATCTTGCAAGAGGTATTCTCTACTCAAATTGACAATTTCTAGCAATCTAGCTGGCCAATCAAGAGCTTTAAACACATGAATGATAGAACAAGGCTAACAATTAGGCTAACAAACATTCTATCAAATCATTAAAATACAAAATCTAACACAAATATGCAACAACCGAAACACATCTTAGTACAACCTCAAATTACAATCCTAGAAACTTAGGTATCACAATTCATAGTCATACATGAGTGAAACTGAAAATAAGGTAGAAGAACTCCCTATGGGTGCAAGGAACTCCAGCTAGCTTCTTCAATCACCAACAAATGCAAGAATCACGTGCTCATGACTGGACAACGTCTCAACCGAGCTCTAAGTCCTCCAATGGCCATCAAACAACAATATAGAAAGAGAGGAGTGTCGGACAATGATGGAGAATAAGAATGATCGGCGGATGGGGTGAAGGAACCGATGGAGATGAAAGAAGTGAGGATGAGAGCGAGGTTGAAGCCGAATGAAAATGGAGGTGGGTGTGCTTGTGTATCGGCTTGCTAAATGATAAGAAAAGATGCCCTTAAAATGTTATTCCAGAAATTCAGGTACTAAACTAACAATATATTTGGGTTCTAAAATGTCATTTCTGGAATTTAGGGACTGAACTGAAATTTCCAAAATTAGTATGCTTGACCAAAATACCCTGAAATGAAATTCAAACTATTGTAATACCATGTATTTGGATAATCATGAAAATAATGACATTTTTACCCCTTTTATCAACTAATTCATACAATCACTTTTAATCCCAATTAGTTATAATAAATGCATGTTTGGCCAAAATAACATGATAAAATCCCTAAATAAAGTATTGAAAAATATGATAAAATAGGGATTCATCAAAGGGCAATCTAATATTGATTTTCCTTTGCTTATGACATTAAGATTGTCAATACTTGATTTATGAAGTGGAAGGAGGAGCATTTAATCACGTACAAAAGTGGAGCTTATAGGTTGCAAAATGACTTTTGTTTTTTGTAAGGAATCAAGACAAAAGACTCTGTACAAATTGCAAAATGATTCCTGGGGATGGTGTAACAACACAAAATTGAGTTTTGGTGCTTGATGTGCATATAAAAAGCATTAAACAAAAGTGCCAATAAGTTTTAAACCTAAGGGTCAGGAGGCAGCAATTGAAAGGGAAAAGCGGGAGTTGTTCAAGAGATTTCTTTTAGAGAAAGGGGTTTGGGAGTTACAAAGAAATACTAATATCATGTGGAAAGAAATGGCTAAGAAGGTTGCTAAAGAAATTTTGGGAGAATCCAAAAGGTCTTGGTTTTAGTCTTGATCACCAAGATAAGGAGATCTGGTAGTGGAATAAGAAGGTCCAAATGAAAGTCAAAAATAAAAAAGATTGTTTTAAAGCTATACACTTGTATAATATTGCTGAAAGTTTGGAAAGGTATCCATTGATTAAAAAGGAAACTAAGAAGGTTATAAGTGAAGCTCGTTCGAAAGCGTTTAATGAGTTTTATTAAAAGTTAGGGATAAAGGTTGGGAACCAAAAATTTACAAGATTACAAAGAATAAGAAGAGAAAATTGAGAGATTTTAATCAAATAAGATGTATAAAGGACAAAGAAGGAAAAATTTTGGTTAGGTATAGAGACATTAAGGATATATGGGAGGCATACATTTTTAAGTTGTTCAATGACAGAGGTGGCGGTTCAACTTAGGAGCTAGAGGATTTGACAGATGGAGTTGGTGAGCACAATTTGGTGTTTTATCATGGGATCTAGGTTGGCAAGGTTAAGGAAGCTCTTAATAAAATAAATAATAGTAAAGTTGTTGGAAAAAGCTTATAACTGCGTACCAGAAAACATACTTTTGAAAGCTTTGGAAAAGAAAGGTATACTTATTGCATATATCAAAGTCATTCAAGATATATAACAGGGGTAACAACTTATATTAGAACGTCTAGAGGTGAAATAAATGACTTTCTTATAAATATTGGCTTACATTAAGGATTATCTTTGAACCCTTATTTGTTTAACCTAGTTTTAAACGTTCTAACTAAACTTATCAAAGAAAAAATCTCTCAGTGCATGCTTTTTGCAATAATATAGTTCTTTTGGCTAAATCTAGAACAAAGATTAACTCTAAACTTGAGTTATGAAGAACTCTAGAGTTGAAAGATTTTTGCTTGATCAGAAGCAAGACAGAGTATATACATTATAGTTTTGATAAGAGACAAGTTAAAAGCAATTTAGAGGTTAAATTGGGAGATCAATGTATCCCTCAAGTGGCGGAGTTTAGATATTTGGGATATATACAAAAAGATTGTAAAATTGATAAAGATGTTAATCATAAAATCTAAGATGGGTGTTATATGTAGAGGAAAGCTACCGGTGTTATTTATGATTAAAAAATATCTAATAAGGTCAAAGAAAAGTTTTATAGCACAACTATAAAACCAGCAATACTTTATGGTAATAAATGTTGGACTTTGAAGAGACAACATAGGCATGAAGTGAGGATTGCTGAGATTTGGATGCCAAGATGGATGTATGATCATATAAGAAAGGGTAAGGTTCACAATAAACATATTCACATGAGAGTTGGAGTTGTATCTATAAAAAAGAAAATGATAGAAAATCATTTGAAGTGGTTGAAATACGTTCAAAGGCAATTGGATGCCCTAGTGACAAGGTTAATCAAGTAATATGAAATATAAAATCCTTTAAAAAAGGATAGAAAATGATCTGAAATAACACTCAATAAAGTTATTAAGCAAGATCTTTTGATTAATAATCTATTTAAAAACTTGGTTGTTCTATGTAGCCGCCCTCACATAATAGGATAAAGTTTTGTTGATGTTGTAGTAAAGTCCATTGGCATATTTACCGATATTTTGGGTAAAATGATTGTTGACATCTACCATTTTAACTTAGTAAAGTCAATGCCTTTAGGTTCGCTTTTCATAGAAGCAGCTTCTACATAAAAAAATGAATCCAACCCGAGAGAATACAAAATCTTCCAGGCGTTGCATTGAAAACCATGAACAAAAATGGATTTCTTGTGTGCAGAGCAAACAATTTGCCCCCAATAAAAAAGGTTAAAATAGAATTATCGCTATACTATAAACAAGTAGTCGCCAATCTGACACTTGATCTCACAATTAATAGGCCTGAATCGCAGTTGAAACACTTGAATACCTAAAACCTACTCCTGGATCTATGCCTACATGAAATATAACCTAAACTCAAAATTTCATTTTGCATTAGTGCATTGGAACATGCAAAGGTAATGATTGGTAATGCAACCAATCCTTGGCACAGAAAAGTGCCTCAATAGTCATGGAGCTTAATGAACTGCGGTAGCTATCCATCTTTTTAATTTCTGTGTCAAAAACAGAATCTCCTGAGAGAGTTGATAATGGCATAGACAAAATATCAGATGCCACTCTAGACAAAGTTGGGTAATTCGACCTGTTTAATCTCCACCAACTCAGAATGTCAAGCTCTTCTTCTCTGGGTAGCAGAGGCTCTTCCAGATATTGATCCAATTCCGACTTGATTAGATTGCCAGTAATATCAGAGATATATATATCAAAGTCTTCAATTCCTTCTGTGTCTATGTAAATAGATCCATCAGACCCTTCTTCAAATGGCTCTGTCTTAATCATAATCTCATTCCCTTCATTCCCATCGGTTGTTGTCAAGGGAAGAAGTTCTACAAGATATTCATTTAAAATTTCTCGAAGACCATCCTCAACAACCCTGATCCATGGCTCAGCGTTAGTCTCACCAAAGATCTGACAAAAGGTTGATTCCACAAAGACCATTTTATACCTCGGGTCCATGGATGCGGCTGCTGCCAAGACTAGGCAACTTTCTCCCCAGTATTGATCAAACCTCTCTAGCAAAGGCCTAATTAAAGTACTGAGGAAGGGATCCTGACTAAAAGCTGCACGAGTAAACTCCACCAGAAGATTTGACACTACAGAGAAAAATAAGTTTGCAGTCGGGTATGGTTGGCAAGTTAGTAGGTTAGCTGCATCATATAGCTGCTTCAAATATGTGCAGAGAATTTCTACTTGATTCCATTCACACATGGACAAAGTCATTCCATGATCATGGCCAGGGGTCTCAAAGCAAACAAAGACTTCCTTTAATTCACAGGCAGCAACCAGCATATGGTAAGTTGTGTCCCATTTAGTTTGGTTGTCAATAAAAAGGTCTTTTGTGCTAGGGACTTGGAGTTGTTGCCTCAGCTTATTGAACTCTGCTTCATTAGACTCTGAAATTTTCACTAACTTCACACTCTCTCGAACTTTTCTGATGGTTTCTCTCATTGCCCATAATGCATCTAGAGCAAGACGACTAAGTACCCGAGCAAAACAATTCCTGCTTACTAACTGGCCATTGAAAATCACAGGATTCCTAGCAGAAAGGAGTCCTCTAAGATTTCCCATCACAGTCTCATTTAAAGATTGATCAAGTGCAAGTGTAAATACCCGACCATTCAACTGCCAATCAGTTAGGCAGCTCACAACCGTTTTATTATAGGAATCATCAGAATCAGGAAAAGGCACCATGATCACGTTAAGAATAGGATGATGTACATTCCAATCACTATCAATGAAATGTCCGCGAAGAAAAGCATAGGCCACTGTCTGGTTTGAAGTCCATAAATCCAAGGTCAGGTTAACCCGTCCAGGAATTTGTCTGATAAGATTCAAGAGGTTTTGCTTCTCACTGAGGTACATTGAGATGCAATCCCCATGAACATCAGTATAGCTTAGTGAATTGAACTGGGGCTGAAGAGTCCGTACAAAATCAGTGAAGCCCTTGTGTTCCACAATTTGAAGGGGATGATCTAGCGCAATTATCATTTTTGCCACCTCATTGTTGCAACGTTCCTGATCAAATGGGATTACACCCAACCCAGGGGCTGCTCTTACACGTTTCTTTGGCAGAGCAGTATCTCCAGAGCCATAGTTTTTTAAATGTGGGCTTTGCTTTATTTTCTGTCGACTTGCTGGACAGATTCCCATGGAAATGTGTCTTTTCAGATGACTTGTGCCGGAAACTTTTGAACCAGAAATATAAGCAAATGATTTTTTACACTGTCTACAGTAAGCCCTAGCAATGCCATCTCCAACAGCTTTTACAGTAAAGTGTTGCCACACCATAGACTTCTTTTTCCTACACTTGCTGGGCGTTGTTTCCAGCTCCAGGTCCAATTGCTCATTTTTAATAGGGCTAACAAGTGTATCAATCTCCATAACAGTAGGCATAATCCTTGAAAGCAAAAAGAATTGAGCATTAGAAGGTCACATATTGGCAAAGATTGTCATGAGTGATCTTTCATACAAAATAAACGAGGAGAAAAAAAGCAGCAAGACCAAGAATTTTGAACCCATCAAACTTCAGCTGCAAAGAATCATCTAACGGACAAGGAAAATTGATACAAAACAAAGAACCTGGTCCTCTATGCTTAGAGGAGAGCATTGAGTTTCAAAGATAAAAATATCATTAAATTTTTTCATATTTTTAGGAAAGAAAAAGAAGACAAAATAATGACATCTTTCCATTAACTCCAGGCACCCAGAAGCAAAATATTGCTTGAATCTGGATTTTATGCCAATGACTATACTCATTCTCAGCATCAAAATGACAATGCATGCTACTGACATAGATAATGACTTCACATCAATTAATAGATTCAATTTAGATAATAAGAAATATAACATATCGCAAACAAAACAAATTTCAATAGGACAATAAAAATTATGATGGCAAGCATAAGCATAAAAAACATTTCAACAATCGTGTCACTCGCAAACAAAACAAATTTCATTAGGACAATAAAAATTATGATGGCAAGCATAAACATCAAAAACTTTTCAACAATCGTGTCACCCTCAAGAAAACAATTATATGTACTTTTCATAGAAAAGAAACTTCACTCAAAATGAAATGTGTGTGTGTGTGTGTGTATAAGTTAACAATAATTGCAAAAAGAAAAAACACTTGGAAATACTGGTATTTATAGCTTCTAACACATGGTAAAGAGTTCAGAAAGTGAAAACAACGAAAAGAAGTTCTAACTCTTATAGAAGTAAACCTTGCATCCCAAAACAAATTATTATGCCCATTAATTAATATCATCTTGAACCAAATAGTTGAATTGAAAACTCCTAATCAATCTTAGCCTGAGAATAAAAATAAGTCACTACAAGCAATTTAAACCCTCTAGCACATAATTTGCAATGACAGTTAAAGTCCAAAACAAATCATCCTCTTTGAAGCCAAAACTGAGCAGGATAGAAATAATGCATAATCCATCCTCTAATCTGAATTAGGCATAGGAATGACCATTCCCGCAGAATTATTTCTGGAATGCAATCGCCACAAATACCAATATAACAGGTTTTACTAACAAACAACAACCGATTACAACGTGCAAACATCGAGTTTCACAAGGCTTTAAGCATTCATCTCTCTGGGATCAATCATCACCGGGAACCAAACATATTTTCGCAAAAAATTTAAAATTTCCAAATCTATTAGTAACAGTCCAAGGGCTTCCAAAAGAGCGGAGCGAGAATCTGTCAAAGAAAATCAGGCACAACAGAACATAACAAAAGGAAACGGCAGAACTAGAACCAGTGCATTTATTGACCAAACAGCGAGAAGAACACGGCCTATATGAGTATCATAGAATGTCACAAAACCGGGAGAGAGATAAAACCTTAGGAAGCCGTAATTCGAAGACCATATGCTACGACTGGCGACTGCGACGGCGACGGCGGCGGAGTATAGTGGGAATAGTTTTGCACACAGCGCCGAAGGAGTCAGAGAGAGAGAGAGAGAGAGAGGTGCCGCTAATGAACAGAGCTACGATTGGCGTTGCGAGCGGCCGTGTGTGAGAACTGGAGAGTGAGAGAGCCAAACCAAGGGTTCAAAAAGTATATATTTAGTTGAATTATAAGAGGAAAAACAATATATAAATAATGATTCAAAGAAATATGAAAAATAAAATAAAAAAATGAAAATTATATTAAATAATTTTAAGAAAAATATCTTCAAAATATCAAAAATTTAAGAAAAATACCTTCAAGATATCAAAACCCCATACCAGTTTTATTTTCTACAATACATTAGGTAATGATTACGTTTGATTAATAATCTACGACTTATTTTAGTAAAAAATCACTGATTTTGGATTTTGAAAGTTTAAAGGTGTTTTTTTGAAATTTTTGAAAAACTATAATTATAGATGAGATTATAAGATTAATTCCCATCCACTTTATATTAATACTTATATTTATAAATAAATCACATAATATAAATAAGGTTGAAATCTAATCAGATCTTTTCTTTTGACGTTTCATTATAACATTTTATTTTATATAACACGTCTATTAGTGAAGAAACTATTTTTTTAAAAAAAAAGATAGAGTAGTTAATTTGATTACAATTGAGGTTTTCTTTATACCATAATTATAGTTGAGATTTGATTGGATCCTTTAAATAAAGCACAATGGTTTTTATCAGATAAATATTTTTATAATTAAAAATAATGTTCTACTCTAAAAACTCAAACAAAAGGTGAACTTTTTTCCCCTAAATCTCCTGACCAGTCATTCTACCCATTGAGGTGCCCACAATTGGCGGTTCGAATTAGTCTGAGGCTGTCGGCCCTGAAATACCGAATGATGAATATAAAAAAAAAAGAAAGAAAGAGTTTCGTTTTCAATCAAGCCTACAATAGTTCATCATTAGGGAGGCATATCATTGAAGTTGGCACTGTGGTTTCAAGTCAGCTTACCAAACATTTGTATCGGAATATGTTTCAATCAGACAAATTTCAAGGAATGGACCATTATTCCTCCAATCAAGTTGGGGACTTTGCAGTTGATGGCTCTGAGAGACGCAATGGTCTTCATAATGCAACAACAGTGTGTTCAACAATCGCAATCATTTCCCTCACTTCGTCAACTACTAAAAATCACATGTTAAAATTATAACTACAACTAGGATAGTGCCATGGAACCTTTCATATGTACTTTAAGGTGTATGTAATATGTTACAGACCTTTGTAAGTTTTTCTTTTACTTTATAATGCATAATTACTATTTCATCAGGAAAAAAAAAAAATTCCTTCTTCCTTGAAATGTCTCTGTCATAGTTGGCAAAAAATCATTTTGGGGCCAAAAGAAATGTTTTTCCCATGGGATGTCATGAATTTGTTGATTCTATCAATATGTCTTTTTGCTATTTTCTCTTTGTCTCATTCTTTATTTAAATAAAATCTCCATCTCAATTTCATCAATTCCTCATATATCCTCTCCCCATCCAAAGATTTCTTTAGTTGATTTATCATTTGACATGCTATTCACGTCTTAGTTTCTTCTTTAAATCTCTCTACAATCATAAATGGCCACGAAAATAATTTTCTGGTTGAAGATAATTTATAATTACCTTGAAATTTGGAATGCTTTGTTTCTAGACAAATGGAAGATAATTTTTTTTATTTTTATAAATCTATAGTTGTGAAAACACATTATAGGTGTTTATTCTTTCAATTATCTCATATACATTCCATGTAAATTATGTGACATTAGGATTAATAAAATGGTGAGGACTTGCCCTTCAATATTATTGAGTCGACTAAAAGTTGAGATTTAGATGCTATAGGGAGGAGGAGTGGATTATGGGGTTAAGGTTAAAAGTTAATGGGAATTTACAATTAAAAATCTTTAAATTTTAGTTATGAAGGGGCATTATGATCTTTTAACAATATTCATAAATCCCTAATCAGGCCCGTAAGTCTTATTAGGAATTTGTTAAAAATGCAAGCTTGATTCTGGATTTAGATATTTCAAATAGATTTAAACGGATTCTCCCAAAACCTTACATCTCTATATTTGTTTTATATTAATCAGTACATTATGTGATTTTTATAAGTTATATTTATAGGATTAAGCATGGACAAATTTCTTAGCAATTTATTTTAGGAGGTTAAAAGATGTAGAACCCTCCGACAATTGGAGAGTTATATAATATCTACAGTAGTTTTTCACTTTTTCATTATTTTTTTTAAAAGGTATATTTTAAGTTCTTTAACTTCAAACATATAATGAATAATGATCTGACTACCTGAGGATATTTGTGCACAGAATTAGCAAAAGGGTTTGTATCGATCATGACCCCTTGTCGCACCTAAATGAAAAATTGCCAGCAAGCCACTGAATTATATAGTGCAAAAAAATATGTAACAAGAAAAATTTAAGTGTTCAAGTTTGTATCAACAAGTAGAACAGGAGATATACAATAAAAATTAGACCATAGATTAACAAGAAATACAGGGGAATTAACAATTCTCATGGACACAATTATTCAAGTCTACATGAACTAGTGGAATAAGGGGTTTACAACAAAAGTTAGATGATTAAGTGTTTATTTGGAATAACTTATTTTTGGGCAATAAGTACTTATAATTCGTGATTCATGATATACGAGGTAAGTATGTGAGAGGAGTTTTTTCTCGGCTTACGTAATAAGGGCTTATTTCCCAAATATAAGTTCTCCCAAACACACCCTTGACAAGAAATATAGGGGAATTAACCACTCTCATAAATGTAAGTGTCCGAGCCTGTATGACCAGCTTAGATAAGAGGATTTATAACAAAAAATAGACGATTAATAAGAAGTATAAGGAAATTAGCAACTCCCGTAAATACAAATGTCCAATAATTCCCTTAAGTTTATGCAGTGGTCAGCGTTTTCTTAAAAAATAAGTTCTTATTGCAAGCCGAGATAAAACTATTCTCACATACTTACCTCGTATACCGTGAATCGTGATTTATAAACACTTATTATCTAAAAATAAACTACTTCAAATAAATACTACATAACCAAATAGCCTGGATAGCTCATTTTAGTGTGCAAAGGTATCATGGGATCAAACCATGGCCACCTTCTTTGCACAAATATTCTCTAGTGTTCGGTTGGCGATCGGCCATCAATGGCTGCTTTGACCAGGTAAATTTGAGGCACAGTTATTTTTTTTATCTATAAAATTTATTTTTATTTTAATCTAAAAAGTACAGTAAAATTTTAGAATCATTTGGATATCAATTTGACTATAAGGGTTAATGAAATTTTCCAAATAAATAAATAACTGAATTACAGGACACTAGATTGTCTACAAAGTACAAACAGTTATAGGTACGGAGATTGAATGGCTTGCCTAAAAATTCGAGATGATGCTTGCGTGGGTGAATTCTTCGAAGAGGCCACAACAGGCCAATAGGGCTAAGCCAAACACATCAAGTCAAGGAAAGTTCCTATAAAAATTAATTATTTTTACATATGCTTTTTTATAAACATTGAACTTTTCTTCTATGCTTTCTCCCTTTGTTTTCTTTCTTCTTTTTAACTCCAGTTTTCTTAAGAAAGATTATATATGTTGTACCAAAAAAATTATATATGCAATTTTTGTTGCTATACCTGTTAACGTTAATTAAAATTTTTTAAAATAATTACTTATATATAAAAAAACTAATGTTGATTGTTAAAAAAATTGATGCTGATCGTTAACTTTTTATCAGTAAATGGTAACATTGCTTCTATATAATTTTTCTGGAGTAATATTGAACCCAAAAAAAAATTTTTTAGAGTAACATTACTCCTCAATGAAAACTTTTAGAATAAATTTGCACCCTGAGCCATTTATAAATTTGGCTTTCTTATTTTTTTTTAATATATATAGTATATATGCGGAGGGACTTAAGAGTTAGATAAGTAGTTTATCTTAATTTTAAATTAATACATTTATCAACTATTTCTTCCAAATTTATATTTCTTTAAAATATCTTATTGATTATATATATATATTAAGATGCTTCAATCTAAGAATAATTTCAATCACATCATGAAGAATGAATGATATTTGAGGATAACTAACATATATTTATTATAAATAATTAATTTAACTATCTTTTTAATTTTGATTACACATATTAAGGGCTTCCGTCAATGATAGTATTTTATAAAAACTAATCCATGTTTATTGTAAATAACTAACTTAACTAATTTTTTAATGTAAATACTTATCTAGTACTCCTTCTAATCTTTAATATAAGATCTAGTTGATTTTTTTAAAAAAGATTAAAGAAACTAAATAAATTACTTAATCATAACATATATTGTGTATCATTAGACTATATATCAGTTTTTTAGACATACAAATTAGTTTGAAGAAAAAAATGATAAATATAAATACTTCAAAATAATTCATTTAGTTTCCTTAATCTCTTAAAAAAAAAACTCAACTAGACTTATGCAATAGTAGTATTAAGTATATACTGGCCAAAAAAAAAAGGTATAGGCAGTCTTAAGATATCCTTCCTCTATCCTTTATTGGAAGTTTCAAATTTATAAATGGGTCTGTTCGAAAATATAAGCTCATCTTAGGGTTGTTTAAATATTTATTGTGTTTTTTCCAACTTATGAAGGTATTTATTGCATTTATTTTCTCTCATTTGTTCTCTTTACATATAAGGATATAGTTGAAAAAATAATACTCCCTCCGGTCCTTAATATAAGACCAAATTAACTTATTTTACAGATGTTAATAAAACTAAATAAGTTAATTAATCATAACATTCGTTGTGTATCATTTGATTATATATCAGTTTATAAGTCAGACAAATTAGTTTAGTATTAAAAAGATAAATATAAATACTCTAAAATAATTTATTTAGTTTACTTGATCTCTTTAAAAAAAATCAATTGGGTTTTATATTAAAAAATGAATGTAATACATATTTATTACCTCTAACTAATTTTAACAGTATAATAACCCACGGAGGGTGTATTGTTAATAAAACAGATGCACGCTTAATATACAGACAATTGGATTTGATTTCATTAGTACTATAAGTTTTAGACCATTTTTAACTATGTGAACCTAAGATGGAATCAGAATCTAGTTTGTAATTTTTATCCTTATGATATTACTAATAAGATCCTTGATATACTTATTTCCTTCTGTAAGGTCGAGGACAAATTTGCACTACAAAAAAAAAGACTTTCAGCGGCGACATAAGACTTTCAGCAGCGACATTTTTGTCGCCGCCTATGCGACTGTCGCTGAAATTTTTAGCGGCGACAATTTTTGTCGCCGCTAAAGGTGACTTTCAGCGGCGACATTTGTGTCGCCGCTGAAAGTGTTAATTTTTTTTAAAAAAAATTCAAAAAATTAATTTTTTTATTAAAAAAATTTGATTTTTTTTAAAAAAATTTAATTTATAATTGCCACGTGTCTCCTTCCAGTGCTACCACGTGTCGCTTCCTCGTGCTGCCATGTGTCACCTCCTCGTGCTGCCACGTGTTGCCTCGTTGTGCTGCCACATGTCACCTCCTCATAATTCCTCCATGTGACTCTCCTCCAGTTCGAACCCGCGACCTCAGAGAGCTGATGCCTTAGTGCGCGAGTCTCTACCAGTTGTGCCGAAATGAACCTATGTCATATTATTACATATTATTATATATATAATATTATCATATATATAAACATACATACATATAATTAATTATTAATTAAATATAATATTATTAAAAGTAATGGAAAATTAAATAAAAACGAAAAAAATATTGATATATTTAAATTTAAAAATTTTTTAATTAAAATTACTTAATAAATAATATTTTAATATGATAAATATTATTTTTAATAAAAAATTATAAATATAATATTAATAAATATTAATATAATTTTAATAATTAATATTTAAATTTTATAAATATTATTTTTAAAAAATATTAATAAAAAAATATGAAAAAGACTTTCAGCGGCGACTTTTAATAGTCGCCGTTGAAAGTGTTTTAAATTTTTTTTTTTAAATTTTCAAAAAAGACTTCCAGCGGCGACTGTTAATAGTCGCCGCTAAAAGTGTTTTAAAAATTTTTTTTTTAATTTTCAAAAAATACTTTCAGCGGCGACACTAAAGTCGCCGCTGAAACTCATTTTCAGCGGCGACTTTTAATAGTCGCCGCTGAAAGTGTTTTAAAATTTTTTTTTTTTTTTAATTTTCAAAAAATACTTTCAGCGGCGACACTAAAGTCGCCGCTGAAACTCACTTTCAGCGGCGACTTTTAATAGTCGCCGCTGAAAGTGTTTTAAATTTTTTTTTTAATTTTCAAAAAACACTTTTAGCGGCGACAAAACAATGTCGCCGCTGAAAGTCTCACTTTCAGCGGCGACATTAAAAGTCGCGGCCAAATGTCGCCGCTGAAAGTGATTTTTTTTGTAGTGTTGTTTAGAGTAAAAATGTATTAGGGTTGTACTCTTCAAAAACTGGTTTCCACCTGCTGAGAACAACTTCTCTTCAGAACCCATCAAACTCATTCTGAAAATTTCTCTGGTCTATTTCGTTACCAATGAAAGATATGCTTTTCTTCTGCCAAGTCCTTAATCATGATATTCGATCTGCAGATATGCCAAGGTCTCATCATTTGGATGTCTTGAGCTCATGTCTCTTTGGCTATGATACTATAGAAACTTTGGATCTTATTTGTTACTTGTTTATTTGCTATTACAGTTTGGTTTGGAGGTTTATCTAGTTGGTTCCCTTTTAATGAATTCACTTCTTTGTTAAAAAGGAACCTCTTGATGCTATGCAATGATGGTCACTCTCATTTGATAATTGAAACAATCAAGACTGTTGCTATTATCTGGATGAAAAGGAATCTCACTATTCACAATTCATATTCTACTGATCTTTTATCATCAATTAAAGAGATTAAGCATATAGTAGCCTTTGCAAGTCTTGCATTTGAGTCAAATTCTTTAACCTTTGTGTCTTCTTCTTCCATAGTTGTTTGCTCAGAATATGGATAGTATTTCGCTAGTTGGATGGATTATTATTATGAAGAAGTATAAGCATCACATAAGAAAAGTCTGCTAGGCTTGCATTGAATTTTAAGGTCAGTCTCTAATTTCATTCAAATGGAAGAAGATTTCGTGATTCCCACTATTTGCTTCTTTATATGTTAGAGCATGCCTTCTTTGGATCACAAGTTCATTGCTTTTTTAAGAATCTCTAAGGCAACTCTTACATATCATTTATGTTAATCGAGCTTTCCTCCCTCTCAGTGGATTTAAAAGAGTGTCATATAATGTAAGTTATCAGGATATAGAAGAGCTCATTTATAATTTTATTTTTAAGCAAGTTAGCTTTTCTTGTAATCTTTGTGGCATGAACTTTAGTTTTTTTAGGAACTGCCACACTTTTGAGGCTGACATGCAACTGACATATTATTGCCTAATGTAATCTTTTTTATTAATATGCATTTGACTTTACTTTTAAAAAAATAAGGGAGAATCCTTTAAAAATAATTTGAAAATTGTAAAATGACAAATCGGGTATTTCCCAAAAATAAATTGGGAATTACTTATCAAATTTTAACATTTTTTAATCAACTCTTGGTTAAAAAATTAATTTATCATTTTACAATTTCTAAGTTCTTTTTCAAGGATTCTCCCAACAATGTGAATGAATGAAGTATGACAGGTATAAATTGATATATACTCGTGCAGTAGTTTTTTAGGAAAATTCAATTAGCCCTTAGGCCATAAAAGAGATTTTATTTCAATTAACCCAAAAACATATGGTCTGAAACTTTATTGCACCTTTTGGGTTAAAATGAAATTAAGTTTTGTGGTGAAAAAATGATAATGCCTTTGCTTTATTTGTTTGTGAATCCCCTTATTTATCTTTTGAATCACATTATTTGTCTTGTGAATACCCTTATTTATCTTGTGAATTATGAAAATATTTTTAACTCCTTGGGTTCTTCCAACTCCATTTATTTATCTTGTAAATGCTTTTTTAATTGTCTTATGAATACCCTTATTTATCTTTTGAATTTCCTTTTTTATTTGCCTTGTGAATGATCAAAATATTTTTGTTAATTCCCTGATTTTTTTAATTTCTTTATTTTTTTATAAATATTCTTATTTATTTTGCAAATGTTCTTCTGAAATAATAAAGGGATGACATCATTGTTTTCTGACTTATAAAATTTAATTTCATTTTATCCAGAAAGCAGTGAAATTTGGTTTGACTAATATAAAATAGGAAAAATCCTTAAAAAAATATTATTTAAATTTTAAAATCTTAAATTAGTTTTGTTAATAATAAGAGTAATGAGATTGATAACTCAAATATTTATCAAATTACTGATTTAAAATTTTAAAATTTAAATGATATTTTTTAAGTATTTTCCGTATAAAATATCATCCATGGGTTAACGAAAATTTTCCCTAAGTTTTTTTGGTGGACAAACCTCAAGAGGTGTTTTTTTTTTTTTTTTGATAAAAAGCCAGAAGAAGTTTAAACCTGTAAAATAAACAGATACAGCCAAACTTGTCTCGGCCACCTGCACCTCGTGGCAAACGATCGTAGTGTTGTAAGAGAATTTTTGTTCTATTTTAATTTTTGGTTCCTGCAATTTGATGGGGCATCTCGTCTTCAAGCTTGAGCTGTAGCTCATCTCAGCTACCTTTCCTTTCAAAAAAGTGAAGATCCGAACTCAGAGATGTATCACTACGCGGACGACCTTTCTGTAGTCGGTATGAATTTCGATTATTCGGATCCGGCTTTCAACCCTTATGCATATCGTCGCTCTTATTTGACAAGCTCCTCAACTTCACTTTATGACGTTGAGGATGATTATGATCTTCTCGGTGATGGAAGGAGCTATCCTGACAAGAAAAAGCCGGTTGTAAAAAATCCAAGCCCGCCCAAGCATCGCCATGATGGCACGTCACCTCTGCCTTTGGGCATGGATTGGAGCCTTCCTCCGCGCAAATGGGTATTTTATCTTCTACTTGATCTATTTATGAGTAAATTGTTAACTTACTCGGTGAACTCAAGACACAGGTAGTGGTTTCTTTTGGTTGGAGCTAGGAAGCTTTTTTAATTTGAATTTTCGAGTTGATAATTTGTGAGTTTGCTTTTGCCAACCATTGACTTAGTCTTTTGCCTTTAGGATGGACGGAATTCTGTTTGGCCTAATGATCCCCACGGGGGTTGGAGTTATTGCGTGACAGTTCCTTCGTGGGTTGTCCAGCCGGATTCAAGAGGTTCTGATTCCGTTGTGGTAAGTGATTTTTCCCCACTAAGAAAACTAAAGGAAGCGGATGATTGAAATTGAATATTCAAACACACTGTTAGGTTCAATGTTTGAGTTCATTTCCTTTACACTTGCTGTAAACTGTGTTTTTCTCTTCTTGTAGTTCAATGGCAAAAGGCTAATATGTTCAAGGAAAAAGCTTCTTTTTCGTTTTTTACCTTTTACGAAAATATAAAAGGAATGACCCCCCCCCCCAAAAAAAAAAAAGAAAGAAAAACACAAAAAAAAAAAAAAAAAAAAAACACTCACACACACAATCCTAGTGGAATGAATGAGACGCACCTGCCTGCTATAATGGTCGTTGTCATATACTATGTTTGAGTTCATTTCCTTTACACTTGCTGTAAACTGTGTTTTTCTATTCTTGTCGTTCAATGGCAAAAGGCTAATATGTTCAAGGAAAAAGCTGCTTTTTCGTTTTTCACCTTTTACAAAAAAAAAAAAAAAAAAAAAAATTGAATGACCCCCGCCCCCAAAGACAAAAAATACACACACACACACACAAACAATCCTAGTGGAATGAGACGCACCTGCTATAATGGTTGTTGTCATATACTATGTTTACTCCTGACGAGGTTACATTCTTACACTGCAGTTTTTGCTTTGTGGAAATGGCTTTTTTGTTTAGCTACTTTTTATTTGCAATCTATTTTTATTCTTTGCAAACAAAGGAAGAACTTTCTTTTCCTCTTGCTATGTGTAAATACATTTCAATTGTATGAGTATTATTGCATTCTATTAGGAGACTAGTGAATTTTTTCAGACTTCTAGTCATGCTGCGCCATGCCTCTTCCCATATTTATGTAACTTTGGATAAAAATCTTCTCCTTATGTCCTTACTGCTTTAACAAATTTCTTGGCCATCATTTTCTACTGTAACATTTGAAAGTAACAGTTTTACAGGGTTCAACTTGGCATACAATCCCCAGAGGGAATCACCAGTACGCGAGTAATCTTTCGCAGATTTAATGATTTTCTGAAGCTATTTTCAGAAGTGGGTGTTTTTGTCAGAGCATTTAAATAATTTTTTCTGCTATACATTTCATTTATATAATGACAAGGAAGTATTATTTTCCCTTTTTCCAGCTGAAAAAAGAATTTCCCATGAAAAAGTTGCCCCCAGCTCCGCCAAAGAAGTTATTGAAAGTTAAAAGCCAGAAAGTGTTGGAAGAGGTAGATCACTTACTCAAATTCTTCCACTTGTCTACCATGTTATAAGACAATAGTAACTGGTCCGTCAACCTTTTTAAACTTGAAATTTGTTGTGCCCTTACTTTTTATTAATCCTCAATGGATCTTATTGCATTTGTTAATTTCAGCGAAGGTGTTTGTTAGAGGATTGGATGGAAAAACTGTTATCAGACATTGATGTATCACGAAGTGCTCCAGCAGCAATATTTCTTGAACTAGAAGCTACTGCTCGATCAGGTATGAATCACCTAGAACTAGAAGTCTATTTGTTTCGGTCAGTATTTTAGATGTATTCTTATTCTTATGTACACATACTCCACATTGGTCCAGTTTACAAGCTGCATGGTGCACCATGTGTGCATGCTAGAATTTTCCATCATTTATATTTAAACCTCTAAGACACTACTCCTCCATAGTTGAGAAGAATGAAATAAAATGTAGTCCATAATGTTGCACAAACATACTGACACTGCTATGTTACTTTTTTCTCTCTCAGCATTCCATAATTCACGGCAGATGTCAGATGAAACTTTAGTTAGTGGTAGTACATCATATGTTCTCCAAGACGATCCGAATGTTTCTGCATCTGTTGCATCAGATTCTGGCAATGATACTTCTTATGAAGTATCTGAGCTTGGAACACCAAGGCATGGAAAAGATGGATATTCTGATCTAAGCATGGTCAATTCAATGGCAGAACAGGACTCGACAAATTTAGCAAGAACAACTGTTGGGCATGCTGAATCCAACAAAGAATTTGTTAATGAGGATACATCAAAATTTTCCCTGGATAACATGCAAACTGACACCAGTGCTAGAGACAAAGTCACTGAGAAAACTGCTGATGTTCAAGTTCTCCACTTAGATGGGACTGGGTTTATTCCCAAAATACAAGATAAGATGGACGGCCATGTTAAGAGATTGTCAACAGACAGCATTGGAAGTGACTTAAGTTCTTTAAGGAATAGTGAAGCATCAAATCTAAGCATGGACTTGTTAGTAACTCTTCCATCCGATGGGCGACACAAGTTAAACAGAATTCTTGTTATCCTGCAGCAGAGACTGACAACAGCAAAAACGGATGTGGAGGATCTTCTAGCAAGATTAAATCAAGAAATGGCTGCTCGACAATTTCTCATAACAAAGGTATGTATCTAAAAGGGCGCATTGTATTCTTTTATTTTTGTTTTTCTAAATAGAGGGTTTTATTTCTTCATTTCAGTTAATCTCTGAGTTGCAAAATAGGGTTAGTTCTTCACAAGTTGCACTGATATTATTCCTTGGAAGAATGTGATTTCTCAACTTAAAGTCAACGCCATTCTATTGGTTTACTTCTATATGTGCTACATCATGCCTTAACACTCAGCTATCATGGAACCAGTTTACCACTTGTTCAATATTCTGCATCATAATATTGTACTTGTCATATGTCACCTAACTGTCATGTAATGGTTGAAGTTTCTTTCATGCTACAGGTTGATTGCAGATGTAAACTTTTAAGTTTCTACTCCAATAGCAGTAAAGAAATAAATAATCTGACTTTTTAATTACTTTGGACGATTTTTCATGGATATAATAAGGTGGAGACTTGGTAGTATGGGATACCAAGTCCCACATTGAGTAGAATGGGATATTCAATGGGGTATTTAAGTGGGTTGGTTCTCCTACCTCAACAACTAGCTTTTGGGGTAGGGTTCCTCATCCCACTTAGGTACCCATCATAATATTATATTAAAAAGTTTCTTGTTTACTGAACTACACCAAGCTCTTAGAACTGTCTATACTATGAGTGAGTAAATCGTTAGAAATTTTGATTCAGTATACTTAATGAACGGTCTGGAATATTGTGTTTATAATGTCCAAAACGGATGGTCACTAGCCACTGTTAATTGGTGTATGGTGACTAAACTAATTGTTTGCTAGTTTATGCTCAATTACATGGAAACAGTGGTCATCTCAATGTTGAAATGCAGAATAGAAATTATGAAACTTAATTGGACTATATATATATCCATATGTTAATTATCTGTTCATTTTTCTTATAGGTTAAAGATTTGGAAGTTGAACTTGAAACGACTCAACTGAACTGTAGAGAAAATGTGCACCAGGCTGCTCTAGCTGAAAGGGAAAAGTTTACACAAATGCAGTGGGATATTGAGGAACTTAGGAGGAAGTGCCTGGATATGGAAATCAAATGGAAGTCTGAAGAGGTGTGGTTTGGATTACTAATTTTCATTAGCATCTCTTATCATTCTATTTTGAGGCCTTTCACTGAACAATTCTAAAAATTCAGGATGAAAGACTGCATGTGGAGTCAATGAAAGCATCTCTCATTAAGGAAAATGAGATGTTGCAGCAAGAGCTTGATGTTTCTAGAGAACAACTTGAGAACTTGCAGAAGCGTCATGAAGAGCTTGAGATGAAATCAAAGACAGATGTCAAGGTGCTGATAAAGGAGGTCAAATCCCTTAGAGGTTCTCAGTCAGAATTGAAGCAGCAACTCAGCGAATTGGTGAAGGAAAAATTAGAGGCAGAGGTATGGCTTCTTTCTAGTTATTGTAGGTTGCAACTAATGCAGTATAAATTCGTGCATTTTCTAGTCTAAGAAATTATGAATTTCACCAGTGCCATGCGTCCGCTTGTCCATGAACATCTAGAAAGAGCATAAGAAATTTCTTCTTCCTCTTGACTCTTTTCTTCTTTTTTTGAAAAAAACATAGAAATGGGTTTAGTATTTCAGACTTTCTTCTATTGTTGTATTCTGGAATCCAGTTAATTTCATGCTGTTGTTTTACTTCCAATTCAGAGAAATCTCCATAAAGAAAAGCAAAGATTGAAACTTTCACATGAAGCCAATACAAAGTTGCTGCGTGAGTGTGGAATTCTTCAACAAAGACTTCAAGAGTGTAGTGTTAACTTCCTTGTTGAGGAAGAAGATAAACTAATTGTTGATACTTCTCCATCTGATGCTTTGGATTTATTAGCTATGTCAGATAATCGAATTGGTCTCCTACTTGCTGAGGTGTGTTCTCCATCTTGAGACTTTTTTGTCCTTAGAAATGCCTTTTCTGGTGTACTTATGTTTGAAGTTTTCAGATCTGCCTGTATTTTTTTTATCTGTTTTTTCTACTTGGCTTTTATGCAATATGCTTTTTTTAAGGGCCTAGGTAGTGCATAAGAACTTGTTAATCCGGCCTGATTTGGTGAACCTTAGTTTTATTAGGATCCAGCCATGCAACACTGCAAGATCTTATGTTTCTAATGACCCTGGCTACCCTGTTCCTTTTTTTCCTTCCTCCCAAGATTCATAACCTAGTAGTTTTCCATTTTTCAGTGTGACTGAGTAACTGTTCCGTGGATCCTTCTCTTTTCTATCTTCTACTTTCCTACTCCAAGACATTTTTTAAAGGGGTCAAAATGGAGTTTCTCTAGGACACCCTGCTTATATATCAGAGCGAGAAATTTTGTACTCCAATCCAACAGCTGGGAGACTTCAAGTTGATATGAAGTTCTTGAGCCGCTGCCCTGGAATGGTCTCATTTCTAGTATTAATTCATGGAATGGATAATTGAATTCATAGGATATGTATTGACCTTAATTAATACCTAAGTAATTAATTACTTGCTATGGTGCTTCATGATTTCCCAAAGTTCCGTTCACGAAGTTTAGTTTTGGAATTCTTTCATTCATTGTTAGTTTGTACCTTCCATACTCCGTCCACTATTCACAATCCTTTCTTTCCTGCTTATTAGTTTCCTTGGCATCTGTTTACTTTGGTATGAGAAGTGATGGATGAAGCAAAATGAACACAATGGTTGCATCACAGTCTAAAACCGCACACCAAGCTGTACAGTTTAGATTCTGCACTTGGCATCATTATCATACTCCGCTTTTTCTTTATTTAATTTACCATATTTTTCCAAAGTTATTTCAGTAAAAATTTGAGCAAAATAGTTTCAATTTATGTAGCCAACCCTACTTAATGGAATAAAGCTTATTGTTGCTGTTGTTATAGTATTTCAGTAAAAGTTTTGCCCAGACAATTCAAGTTAATGAAGCAATGATCAAATTTCTCAGTAGTTTATTTTTGCCCGTCTACTCACTGTTTATTCTCTGTATGTTTACAAAATGAGAACAGGCACAACTCTTAGCACAAGATGTAGAAACTTCTGCTGGGGTTGAAAGTGAGACCCGCAATACAAGTTCAGGTGATACAGTGGCAACTGACAATGAGCTGAGGAGGCTGCTGGCGCATATGTTTGTGGACAATGCCAGTTTAAGGAAACAGATCAATTTAGTACTTCGTCTTGCTCTAAATGCTACTGCCAAATCTGACATCGACGAGGATGATGATGATGAGGAAGAGGAAGTTAATTTGACAAAAACTGTTTTAAGCCAGTTCTTAGAGAGATGACATAGTTGATTCCACATGTATGCTAATAAATTAATTGGTGAGTTATTTATTATTTATTCTTTTCATGGTAGCCCCTTGTGTAAATTCTTTTTTCCCCTTTTTTGGGTCAACCTTTGTATAAATTCTAGAAAAGAAAAAAAAAAATGAAAATTGGCGTCGTAGTAACAAAACAATTCTTCGCTACTGCGTCAACCCTTTCAACTTCTTAATTCTTATGTCCTGACAAAAATGTTGCGTTTTACTCGTATCAGCACAATGAGAAAGGTTGGAGTTACCTGTGTACCTTTATATCTATATATAATATTTTTTTAGATAAATTGTTCTGGGATTTAAATCCTTAAGAGACTATTTGGTTAGCAAGGGTTTTCGAAAAATTATTGCACATGATGCTACAGATGCATCAAATGATGCTTTTTGAAATTTTTATGGTCATTGTGCTTGCTTATGAAAGATTTTTTGCTTGTGTGGAAACTGCTCAATGAAGCTATCCCTGTTGT
Organism: Inga laurina; assembly: GCA_963855925.1. Classification (NCBI taxonomy): domain Eukaryota; kingdom Viridiplantae; phylum Streptophyta; class Magnoliopsida; order Fabales; family Fabaceae; genus Inga; species Inga laurina. The sequence continues at coordinate 53,078,786 of OY979705.1, forward strand.
GGAAACTTTTATAAGTCACTATTTAAATGTTACTGGTAGTTGTGCATTTGGTTGACAAGATCTGTGGAAATGATGGACCATCTTGTTGTTCCTTGTCCTTTTGTAAAGGCTGTTCGGTTTGGTGGTTTGTCCGTCACACTGCCTGTACTACATTTAATGGATTCAAAAGATGGTTCAATCTTATACTTTTGAATTTATTCAAGGATAGATGGGAATCGATCATTACAAAAATGGTGAAGATTATTTCAGTTATTTAGATGATGAGAAACTTTGTAACCAAGAAAATCGAACATTCAGCATCATTATGCCGCTCAGCTTTCTCATTTGACCATTCTCAAGTGGTATCTCATTCTTCTGCAACACAAGGAATTGACGTTTTTTATGATCTTCAAAACGATGTCTAGATTATATTCTTGGGAAAAAATTGAGTGGTCCTTTTTCTTATTGCCAATCATGGATCTGCTTTCAAGGACAATCTGTCCAATGTCTTCTATGGAAGAAATCTCAGAGCCAAACATTCCTTGTTCTGCCTTGCTTTAGGACATTTCTTTATTGAATACTCAAATGCGCGTTGTTTTATTCATCAGGGAGCAAAAATCTTTGAGTGATCTCCATTAAGACATGGCTGTTACTGAAGGAGGGGACAAAGAAACATTCCTCTAACATTTCTTATGCTGGTATTTGTACTTTTCTTACTCGTTTCTCTTACCAGAATTTCATTTGGTTCAAAAAATCCACAATAATGTTTTTAATTCTCTACAGTTATGCCCAGTCATGATTGTAGAATGATGATGTGTAACATTTTTTATCTAATAGTATTGATCTTTTTCCCAAAAAAAAAAGATACACATCTATATATAATATTTACATTCTATATATTTTTATAAAATCTCTATGAAACATACTACCTCCGGTCCTAAATATAGGACAAAGTTTGTAGTGTAAATTGTACTACAAACTTTGTCCTATATTTAAGACCGGAGGGAGTAGTATTTATCAACTATGAAAAATATTACCCAAATAAAATTATGAATAAAAAACAGAGGGCAGGGCACCTATTCTATTCACCATCTACAATGGCCAAAAAGAATAATATGACAAAATGCCACGCCTATCTAATCTAATGCTGAATATGAACTAATTTTGTAATTTCATCAAGAGAATTCTCAATAATTCAAATTCTTGATAAAATCATGCTACTTTCCAAATTATCACAGTGGGAGAGTACAAGCTAGTTAAGGGTCTTTTTGGCAAAGCGGCTGCCTCGTCTCACCACACATTTTGTCCAAAAAAAGCCCATTGGAGCAAAATGCACTGTTTGGCAAAGCTTCCTCATTCACTACACTTATATCACTACCGTGGCTTTTTCCTGAAGCTCCTTTGCGTTGCTTTTCTCTCCACCACACTTCACTTCGAATTTCTCTCTTCCATCAATGCTGCAGAGGACCGTTGGTAGCATTTAATTTTTTGCTTACCAACACCTTGTTCATCGTCTCTCACGGGAAAAAAATCAGAGAACCAGATGGCGCCAATTTTCACTGCAGTGTCCTTTTTCTTTGGAGCTTCGTCAGAGAACAAGGAAGGCTGGGCCTGGGGAAGCGACCATAGTTAATGTTCATCATCATCTTCCCCAGGTCTGATGATTTACAGAGGAGAGAGCGCCGGCGAGATCTGGGTCTTTTTTTTCTTCATCGACACCATTCTATGACAGAACCTAAAGCTTGAAGTTTGCCTTTGTTTCTCTTTTCCATTTGTTATTTGAATCTGATTTGGCCTGTGCTCTGGTTCGCGTGTTCGAAGAAAGAAGAAGATGCTTTGGTCAAATTAGATTTGATCAGGGACTTCTTTGCAAACTTCAAAAGTTTTTAAGGAGGGATGGAATTGAAAATTGTTGAAATATTTTTAGGGTTGAACTGTAATTTATGAAAAATTGGGTCATTTTCTGTGATTTCCCGATCCCTTTTCTTCATTCACTTGTAATTTTCATAAATTCTGGGGTACTTTTCCATAATTTTCTCTAGTCCTCAAATTAATGCTTAATCATATGATAATGTCCCAAAAAATACATTAATCTAACTTATTGTATTTTATCAAATTTTAATTTTAATTCAATTTTTCACTTCAATTATCACAATATATATAAATAATATATATATATATATATATATATATATATATATATAATTCATGCCATTTTCAGTCATTTTACATCTAAACGGATTTTTTAAACTCTAATCCAAACAAGTTAAAGGTCAGAAAAAAAAAGTCACTTCTGACACCGCTAATCCAAACACAAATCACATTTACATTTTCACTTTTTTTCCTACCTTACTTTTTCAAAAGTCAGATGATAAGAAAAGCCACTTCTCCACCGTTAATCCAAACGAGCCCCTTAGATATAAATACAAGACAACGATTGGCCCACCGCAGAAACTAGTTTGCAATCTCACCACTGAGAGAAGCAATTTAGCATTTTGTTCATCTTAATCGTCTCAAAAGAAAAATATGGCTACAATTATCTCAAGTGTACAAAAAAAAAAAAAAAAAAGGGATTTTACAGGGGGGGAAGCTGCCGAGGTAAAATAGCAATAAACTCCTCTGTCCATTCAAGATACCTCTCTGCAGAATAATAGACACTATATCCAATAAATCCAAGGCCAAATGTAACTGCACTTGTTTTGGTCAAAATGTAGCTGCATTAACTTGCACAATGATGTGCCTTGCTATAGTTGCAGTTCGAGACATACCTCAGCTCATACTCACCTACTTATCCATACCACCAAACATACCCATCATGTCTTTAGAAGAACCCATTTGCTTCATCAAATTCTGTAACCCGCCCATGCCCCCTATTTGCTTTAGCATCTGTGGAGGAAGGACTTTGCTCATGTGCTGGGCATTCATATTTCGGGATAGAGCGCTCATATCTCCCTTCTTAGGTATTTTAAGCCCTTTCATTTTGCTCCAAATCTTTGCAAGACGTTTGTACTCCTCCATCATCTCCATTACTTCTCTAACATGACGACCAGACCCTCGAGCTATTCGCATCATTCGTGACTCATTCATCATCTTTGGGTTTGAACTATCTAGCTCTGCAATATATCAGAAGTTAGATGCGAGAAGTGTGCAATAACTTCAATGAGGGAGAACTCAATTTATATTAAAGTTGATTTTGCAGTTGAGGCTGAAGCTCAAAAATTAATTCCCAATGCTGATTACCTTCGTCTGTCATTGAATCCATCATTGTCATGTACCGCTTAATTTTGGCTTGACTTTCCTTCTCACGGCCTTTTGGCATCAATTCAGCACTAAATCCTGGAAGCATTGAGAACACCTACATAAATGAACCAAATCTCTTAATACAGGGGTACCAAGTACTAGTTAGTATATGCATGGCACCATCAGATGTAAGATTTTCTGGCTAACAGGGAAAATATAAAATAAACAAAAGGAGGTAATAACCTGGCTGATCGGACCCATCTTAAGTATGTTCTGAAACTGCTCATACATAATCCTCAAGGTGAAGTTCCCTTCTGACAGCTTTTGAAGCAGTTCAGGCTGTTGGTCCATAGGAACAACTTCATGAATCTTGTCCATAAATCCCGACCAGTCACCCATGCCTAATTGAAAAGACATGAGTTATGACATAACTAAACAGTAAATATTTTAAAGAAATAGCACAGTCATGACCTATTATCCATAGATAACAATAAAGATATTAAGGGATGAAAAGAAGACAAATCTAAAGTTTGGCATAGAAAAATTCAGTCAAGATTAAAACCAGAAAAAGCACACACCTAACAGACGACTGACAAAAGGTTTAACATCAAAAACTTCGAACTCATCCATGTGTTCTCCAGTTCCAATAAATATGACCGGACTCTTAGTTGCTGCAACACTGCACATACAAAATTAATAGATTAAGCATTCAAACCACAAAACTTAAAATACACATTCATTTCCAAAGATAAAGGCTAATTCAAATCAGGAATGCAGTTCATACGGCACTCCCCATCAGAAATTTTGTTCTCTAGACTGCTTAACAATATCCAGCCTGGTGCATCTCACTACAAATTCTCCATCATACCTCAGAAAAGCAATGTATATGTTCTAATCTAAATACTAAACACCAATCGGAAGTACAAATGCTCATGTTAAATATCTAATAAACATTTTGACTGGAAAGGCTTGCATTAGATTCAACCTATTTCTATGTAATGAATATATGAATCCATAAACCTATTACAAGTCTTCAGCACATAATGCAAAGTAGGGTATGGAAGGATATGTAACCCTTTCATCAATGAAGGGTTTAGCCAAACTATTTGTAAAGTTTAACCAAACTGATGTCAAGTAAAAAATACCAAAACTGACAAGAAGATCAACAGGTATTGAATAACAAAGCACAGTCACCCCAGTAGCACTTACGCACTAAGAGCACCACCACCCTTTGCATGGCCATCCATTTTAGTAACAATTACGGCTCCAACTGCAACACTTTGTTTAAATGCTTGAGCCTGATCAAATGCAGCCTGACCAATACTGCTATCCATAACAAATATAACAAGATCTGGTTTCTGAACAATGCAAATAAATGATACAAGATACTATCAGCGCTTATAAACAGGCACAACAAAAATGCGTGCATTTATTATACAAAAATAATACCGTTGCTTCCGAAACTTGACGCATTTCTTCAAAAAGAGCAGCTTCTTGTTTGTGCCGTCCACTGGTATCAACAATTATGAGATCACAGTTTTCTTTCTTGAATCTCTCCACACCTTCAACAGCAATTTTCACAGGGTCTGACTCCATGTAACTGTAAGAAGAATTCGTGCACAAAACTGAATAATTAATTAAGCATTACGGTCATGTGCAATGAAATGCAATTGATTTAAAGTTTTCCATAACCAAATTATATTAAGCAGAGCAGATACGAAGTCCTAACTCATTTGCAAAGAATGAACATATGGAAGTAGGATTTAAAGGGTTTACAAGCTAGATGACAACTTCCAAAGCTGTAGGCCCCAGGCTCAGGCAATGTGAAGGCCATATTGTACCATGAACAACACCCTTTCCTCACTTTTCACAAATACAAAATGCTAGGTACTAGATAGACATAAAAATGCATAAGGTGTTATTGGCATATTGCTCAATAGAAGAAAAACCTTTTCCCAAAGATGTATACACCAAACTGAGACAACAGAATATCATGAACTTAAGAATTATAAAAGACAAAAAGTTGATCCCCGCCAGCAATCATGCACCATTGCTCTAGGATATCTTAAGATTGCATCAACAGAGAGAAAGAGCTAAACTTATTGGAGATTATTCATCTCACAATATCAAGAATCAAGAACTTGTGTAAAAGATAACAAATAATTAGCTAAGATATGAGACCTCTAAAAATATAGGAGTGGTTGTGCTCCACAACTCTGTAAATTTTTAGCAATAACACGACAATACTACATGTTGAGTCTACATAAGATGTTAACTAGATGCAAGAAAAAGACGAATGGACCTAAAAACAGCAAATAAATGAGTACCTTCCATAGAAAGGGATCTTAGTTTTAGTGGCATTTTGTTTCAGTTGATCAAAAGCACCAGCCCTGAATGTATCTGCACATACTAGAGCAGGCTTCCAGCCTTTCTTCTGATAATGATAAGCGTATTTTGTACAAGTTGTGGTTTTTCCCGATCCTGAATCATTGTTTTAAAATGTTAAAGCATCAGAAAATCATTGCAATTTTTTTTTTTCTTTATAAGGATATGGACCAACCAAAAAAGCTAAGACATGTATGGCTTAGATATATGTATAATCGTCTATTATTAAATTTGACATTAATGCTTCCAAGGTGGTTCTTATACATACTAATATCATTTGAATTGAGTGAAAATAAAAACCATAATTTGATTAACAGGGCAAAGCCATTCAATAGGTAACATACCCTGTAAGCCAACAAACATGACGACACTTGTTTTTCCCTTCTTTGGAGTGAAAGAGGGTTTCCCAGGATCCAGCATTTTGCAGAGTTCGTTAAAAACAGCCTAGAAGCAAAGGAGCCCATTAGGGATATCAGGAACAAGCTAAAACAACTACATGTCAAACTAGAAGAAACTAGCATAGCTTCACAATTGACAATTGAGCGTGCAACCAGCTATGTAAAGTTCAGACCAGTCGTCAAAGAGTGTCATTTGCAACAGCAAAAATGGTCCATGGAAAGAGTTAAGAGGTGAACAATAAACATTTAATACAGCAGGAATATAAATAAGCAGCACAACCATCAAACTGCATCACGGCGAAATTATCATGGAAAAAAAAGTATTCACAATTTTACCGAAGATGGACACTCAAGGAAAATGTTATTGGATTCACTATAAATTTTAATGCAAACAACGAAATCACACTTCGCCTCAAAATATCCAATTAGATTATCTTCCAGAAGAAATCAAGCCAAGCAAAATTTAGAAATACCCTCTTAGAAATATTCCCGTGAGAATCTTAAAAACTTATAATCATTAACCAACAAAGGACCAAATTTAATAGAAAATCGTACTTGTTGAATGATCCTGCGTTTGTTGTGGCCAGCAGCGAGATCGTCAAGATTGACAATCTTCTTGATGTTAGTCTGCATGTCTCGTACGAGCTTGAATTGAACATCAGATTGAAGAAGAGCACGGGTGATCTCGTTAAGACACTCATTGAGAACCTTCTCATCGATGATGGTGGCATTGCTCATCTGCTGGAGAGCACGAGATATGCTCCCCCCTAACTGAGCTAGAACCATCTTGGCCGCTTGAAGAAGGAACAATAGATGAATTTCAGATTTTCCGATCAATCGGAGAGTTAGGGTTTGGAGGATGAAAACGGAGAACTACAACTTGGGAAGAGGTTGTTTGAAGCTATCAGGGGGTGAGATTCGCCTTTCAACGGCGGCAAGAGGATGACGTCACACGGTAAACCCGCAAAAGATTATGGGTGTGTTTGGATTGGTGATTGGATAAGTAACTTATTTTTACTTAGACTTATAAAATCTTAGTGCTCGTTTGGAATAACTTATTTTTAGGCAATAAGTGCTTATAAATCGTGATTCACGATATACGAGAAAAGTATGTAAGAGGAGTTTTATCTCGACTTGCGTAATAAGGACTTATTTGCCCCCAAAACATGTTTCCAAACACAGCCTTAAAATTAAAAAAAAGTTAGATTGGGTAAAATGATGAGTGTTTAGATTGGTAATTGGATAAGTAACTTATGTAAAAGTGAACGATGTTTGGTTTGACTTTTACATAAATGGTTTTTGTATTATTTAAGAGAAAAAATTGTAAAAATTATAAAAAATGAAAAAATGAAGGGATAATTGTGAAAAAAGACCTTATTGACAACTTAATTGCCAAATGAGACTTGAGAAAATATCTACACATGGAGGGATTTTTTCACAATTTTTTCAAAACTAACTTTGACAATTTGTCAATGGTACAATTTTAAATAAAATTATAGTATCAAACTCTAATTTAAACTGGTACACTCCAAAAAAATTTTCTATTGTGTACCTCAAGCTTAAATTTTATAAATTATATCAAACTCTAATTTTAAATATTAAATCCTAACTCATATTTTCACATAGGTCAAAATCTAACAAAATAAATTGATTAAAACCTCAATAATACCTCCAATAATTCAAATAAATTATTTAAACTAAATTTAATAGAAAAAAACACCATATAGAAACTAATTTATGATATGTTTATAAAAGAAATTGATTATAAAATCATAAAATAACTAAATAATAAATCTAAACGGATTAAAATTAATTATTAATTATTCTCTATATTTCTACAATCATATATTGACAAAACTCAAAACTTGCCTAAAATCTTATCCGAAAGTGTTCTCTAATTAGTAGAAGATTATTATCTAAAAAAAGAGAAAATTATTTAGAACACTTTTCATAAAAGAAGTTTTGTAATTAGAAGTGATTTTGAGTATCTCATTAACCCCCAAAGATATGAAAATACTCCTCAAAACAGAAGCCAACGGTCATTTAGGCCTTTGAGTATAAATAAGTCTCATTTTCTGACTTATGCCAAATGGTGCCTTTAGCTTATTTTGACTAAAATGTAAACGTTGAAACAAACATATAATTTTGGATCCAGCGATAGCTTCTCCCGATTGAGCCTTCTAATCCACTGATTGTACTCCAAATCGGTAAAACAAACACACCCTATTATGGCTCAAGCACCCATTAAGATTATATTGGGCCTTGGGCCATCAGAGAACAACCTCACCCTAACTTTATCAGTAGAGCTGGCAACAGAGCCAACCTTTAACCAGTCAGGGCCTTTTAGGTCTGGAGTAAGAAAAATTATTGTTTTTTAAAGTCTGGTATGAAAGCATGTTGGTTAGGGTCGGCCCGCAGGGCCTGAAATTCTTTTCACAAAATTTTACAATTTTTAATTTTTTTCAGTTTTTTTTAAAAAATTATAACAATGAAATTCATAATTTAACACATTAATGTTGTCAAAATTAGAGTGTAAACGGTATACATTATGCAACAAATAAATACAGTCATTAAGTCATAATCAAAGGTAAACTATTGTCTACATACCACAATTACAATGAGAAGACTTAACAAAATTAAAAATACTTCTTATAAATATGTCTTGAAAAGTGTAAGTAGTCAACAAAATAAACAACACAATATATAAATAAAACAATCACTAGAAAATAAGGTAAAAAATACAAAATTGGTAAGAATACTTGTGAAATAAGACATATCTTTTATAAGTTTTTAATTTTTAGGATTATTAATGCAAGATATTCTTATGAAACTTAATTATAAAAAAGATAATAACAACTAAATATTTATAATATCATTAACGAAATATAAAAAAATCAATAATATTATTATCATATAAATAATTTTAAAATATAAAAAAATATATACAGGCCTAAAAGGGCCGCTTTCACTTTTGAGGCAAAAATCTTATACTCAACCCTGATAAATTCAGGGTCTAAACGGGCCGGCCCGACGGGCTTGACCCGTTTTCCTGACTCTATTTATCAGACCAATGGGAGGGAGTGCCTTAAGTTTGTCTTCATTTTAATTTTGGTCTCTTAAATTTTATTTATTTTAAAATATTAGTCCCTATAATTAAAAAAAAAAAACTTTGACCATTTTATCTCTTGAAGGATCAAAATCCATATTTTGAAATTTGATTGATTAAGACTAAAATGAGAGCAAACTTAAAAGACTAAAAGATTGTATTAATCCATATTTTAACTAATAAATGAACAATGAGCTTCTGAGTCTAGAAAATAAATTAAGCTCTCACAACATGATGGATGGGTTTGTTTGGTATGAAGTGGGGAGAGAGGAGAAACAATTTAATGAGTTGAATTTAAAAGAAACGAAAAAAAAAAGGTTATAAAGTTTTAACAAAGATAAAATATAAGAAAATATTCGTTCAATGCAAAATCTCATACACTGGAGTATTTGTACTGGAATTTTGGTTATCCTGAACAATAAAATTTGCTTACAAAACTTTTAACTAAAATTTCCATTTTCTAATATTATAATTTGTTGAAAATTTCAAATTTCAATAGTTTTATTATATTCTGAAATAGATACATGTTATATTTTTAATCAAATTTTGATTTTTTTATTGTAAAAATATTTCATAAAAACTATTTAAATTAATGCATTTTGAAAAAGTTGTTTGTCCGCTTTCAAACATAGGAAACGACGACGTCTTGCCTGTGATTGACAATTTTTCTTATTTCTTCTCTGCGGTGGGGGATTGTGCTGGACGGATATGGCAGCCTCAGCAGCTTCCAACGTTGCAGCTTGGAGCTTCCGTTTATCAGAGAGAGGTAACCCCAGAAAGAAGCTTTCGATAATTGCAAACTACATTTACCGAAACCCAATTCGATTCTCAGCAACGAGGTCCTTTGTCGTTCGAGCTCTCGATCCCCAGAGAGGAAGCAACGAAGCAGAAGAAAACTCCAGAAACAGCACCTCCACTTTCCTTCCTCCGGTACGTACATTCGTCTCTCTTTCTCTTCTCAACTTCACTCAGATTTTCTTTTACTAACGCCAATGTCATCCTCGACTCTTGATATTTAAGTGAAAGGCTAAGAATTAAAGAAAACTCTGCTTCATCCGTTGCACTGAAGTGATGGGCAAATATATCCGTTATACTCCCTCCGCATTTTATTGTAATTGTAAGAACTATTTATCTAATTTGTATTAAATTAAAGAAATTAGTTAAATTGATTGATGTAACATGTTTTTTTAAAACAACTTTTATCATCTTCTTTAATTCCATCAATTTCTCTCTTGCTTACTGTCAAAAGTATCAAAAGGGGTAAATTGGGGAATGACTAACAGATATAATAAATAGATTATACATTTAGAACCAATATCAATTCTCTATCTTACGTCCTACGGTAGGAAGAAGTAACAATAGTTATGCAGCTTTGTATTAAGGAGTAATATAATGTTTGTTCTCTTAAGTTTGCTCTCGTTTTTGGTCTCTCATATTTTGAATCATGGGTTTTGGTCTCTTAAGGAACAAAATGTTCAAGGTTTATATTAAATTACAGGAACAGAACGAAACTTGAGGGACCAAAATATAAATGAGAGTAAAACTTGAGGGATCAAATATTGAATGAAACCTTGTATTAATCAAGATTAGTGGAAAGAACAGTTGCGATGAAAGATTAAGTGAGTGTTTGGAAACCACCAAGACCGTGGTTTCAGAAGTCTTTTCCGCAAGCTGAGATAAAACTTCTCTCACATACTTACCTCATAAATCATAAAAGTTATTCTCCAAAAACTAATCCAAACGCACACTAAATGAGATTTAACTTTGTTACTTTAGTTAAAAGCTCAAAGTGGTGTCTTTTTAGATTTTGAAGTATGTATATATATTCTACTTATGTGGGGCTAAATTTTGATTTCCCAAAAATGTTCAAGTTATTGTATGGTGTAATTAGGAGGATTGGCAGTTTCTGGCAAAATTGCTGGCAAGTTCTGTTGTGGGTGCTGCTGCAATCAAGTATGGAAGTGCAGTTTACCCTGTGATAACCAGACCCAACATTGTGCAGGCTTTGATTATGATATTAGCTCCTGTTGTTGTAGTTGTTTTCCTTTTGATCAAGCAAAGTAGTTTAGATAGAGAAGATTAAAAACCTTTTTGCTGTGCTATTCAAGAGTCCATCTTCTACGCAAGTTTTAATTTTTTTAGTAGAACTAAAAATGTAATAAAAAAGCCTGGAAGAATGTGGTTTCTATTGTGCAAATTGGTGATTATTGATTACTAGCATTTTCTTTCTCCTCTTATTTGCAATACAAAATCTTCAGATCATTTATACATATTGAACTCCTCTCTTCTCTGCTTTAAAAGGCACATGCTTTCTTCGTTAGTATGTAAGAAACATGGTCTTTTGATATCCATTGAAACTGAAGTCTGAAATGCCAAACCACAGGTTCGACAAGGAAAGGAATATGATATTTATATCTTGAGTATCTTATTTTTTACATACATTTGCCTAGATTAGAAAGCACAGCCAACAACAGAACGGGATTACAAACAAATGGTGTAAGAAATATATATATATATATTGACAGAATGAAATGATCACAAGGTTATACAATTCCAGTTAGGCTTAGAAGATTTTCTCAAATGGAGCCCAAACTTCCTACCAAACTATACAATATTTTTTCCTAGAGTTGCAAATGGAATATACTCTGAATCCGTGACTAAGTGATCCTGTATAAACTGCCTAATGCCTAAATATACAAGCAAACCGAATATAGAATATGCAAGACTTCCTGCTTGACTTTGCTGTAGAATGCCAACAACTTTCACTTCAAGCATGCGATTAAAATGTCTGCATATCCCTTTTGATTTTAGTGGTTTCGGGAATCATAAAGATCTAACTCAACAAGATCAAATGCATCCTATATGTAAAGCCATTGAACTAGAGATTATCTTTTAGCCACTTCAATACTCCATCTGCGAGAGGTCTGCAAGTTCAGTCGAAAAATACTTGATTCATAACGGGAAATGAGGCATTGTGGAATAAGTTGGTCAATGAGGAAACTTGCATACAATAAATTGAATACTAAAAGGAGATGACTATTACCTTGCAAGATCCTTTAACTTTTTCCATATGTCATTTTGACCTTCTGATTCTTCAGCTTTTTCTGCTGCCGGACTTTCAGCATTTTGAGATGATGGACCTTCTGTACTTCCTGCTGCAGAAGGTACTCATGGTTCACAACTCAAACATCATTCGCTAATAAGCTTTCTAGACATGCAAATTTGGTAAAAGTAAGACCAGCTCAAGTGGCATCCATTTTAACTCAGTCAAGCATTCAAGAACTTATCAAGTAACTAGTTGATTCAGTACATTGTTGGAGAAAACATACAATTAAGCTGCAAACATAATGAAACCACCTACCAGAAGATTGAGTTCTAGAACGGGATTTTGATCGGTTGCTTGTAGTGTTGTTGCCTAGCAAAGCTAGTTTTTCAAGCAGCTTACGTTCCTTTGTACTGATGATGCAAAAAAGAGGCAAATTCACGTCAAACTACTAGTATAGAGGGATAATTAACTAGAAACCAATTCTAAAATGACCCATGACCTGATACGTTTTGGTATAGTAACATTAACTGTAACCAAATGATCCCCGCGTATTGAAGGTTTGTTTAATTTTGGAACGCCTTTCCTTGCAAGGATAAGGATATATCCTGGTTGAGTACCAGGAGGTATTTGTAGTTCAGAAATGCCTTCAACTGTCTTTACCTGTTCAGGCAGGAAAAAATTAAAATAATTGATAGCGTAAGGTAATAATAACATTTTGAACAAAAAAAAAGGGTAATAATAACATCAACATTGACATGGAACCTGAGCATATGAAGTTGCCCATTAAATATGTGGATAAAGTTGGAAAATGATTTTCAATTTAAGACATATTTAACAAGTTAACTGTTTTTCTTTGGTTCTAGTGAGGTGGTTGAAACTTTGAATATGACTTATATTTTGGACCCGAGAGAGTAAGTACCCTTCACTGAAATATTTATTTATTTATTTTTAAAAAAAATCAAGCTATAAACACAAGTGGTGACTAAAAAAGTTTACCTTGGCAATGGCTCCAAGTATGGCATCTAGGTAGCCGATTGTGATTGTTGAACTGAGATTAATACCATCTCTTTCAATTCCTGGTATTTCTTTCACATCAAGATGCACATAAAGATCTCCTGGAGGACCCCTGACAAAACAAGAAGATGAACAGCTGCTTGTTAAACATGTAAGCACAAAGCAATAAAACTGTCGGAATTCACATGCACAAAAAATGTGACTTTCGTACTAAACCGCAAGTAAACCATTAAGAGAACAAAAAATTTTGTTGGGGAGGGAATTGAATGAGTGTGCACGCGAATGTGCCAATTTGTAATTTCACTAACATTTAGATATTCATTAAATAGAAAGCAAAAAAATGATTAAAAGAGATAATATGGATCGTTGGCTCATCAGTAATGTTATTCCCATTTCTTTTCAAAATTTCAAGTTCATGAAACATTTGTAATTTTGTATTGAACTCCTTTTTCCCAAAATTAGATAAAGTTAATGTTCATATAGCGGAATAGGAGTCAACAAAATGCTCATATTCTATATTTGGCAGAGGTGAGTTCATCTAAATATGTGAGCCCAAGGTATTTGCATCATAACATAGAACAATATTACAAATTTAATCTTAAACATTACAAAAGTATTACAATAAGAGTATTGGCTTTTGATTAAAGTAAGATATCTCACTGATGGCCAAAGGAAAGATATTCTATCTGTGTTCCTTCTTTCTTTATAATAAAACCTCCTCTATTATTTAAGTGGGGGGAAATTTACAGATAGAAACAGGTATTTTATGTTTCATATGCAAATAAAATTAAGAGAAAGGCATACCCTCTTGGTCCAGCATCACCTTCCCCAGCAACTCTCAATATACTGCCAGAGCTAACCCCAGGTGGAACTTGAACTTTAATTTTCTTCTTAACTCGTAGACGTCCTTTCCCGCTGCAATTATAACAATATTCAGATATGACTTCGCCTTCCCCTCCACAGTTTGGACATACTGAAACCTGATTTTGCAACAGAGAAATGGAATCATCTTGTCAAGTGCAAACTGTTTAGAATTCCATCAGCACCTTATGTAATAAATTCCAGGCACAAAATGAAAATGAAGAAATATTTTTATATGCAGGTAGTGAAAGTTAAAATCAGCCAACGGTTTTACTTTTTGTTCTGTTCTCTATGAATGGGATCTTTAAGGATCTAATTGTAAACAGAACGGTTCTAATTTGTCAGTTCAATTCTAAATTCTCAAGAAAGGTATTCATATCATGCTCCTCCTCTGACCACGTATGAGATACCTACTCATTGAATTGTATATATTACTCCCTTTTATGCTTAATATAATACCTATTTACCTAATTTGATTAGATTAAGGATATCAATTAAATTAGTTAATATGATGACATGTATTTTCTAAAACACCCTAATCATTCCTTAATTCCTTTCATCTCTCTCTTACTTGATTACGGTTGAGGGAGCATCAATAGAGGTAAATTAGGAAAAGCCTGACAGATATGAGAAATAGGTTTTATATTTAAGACCAAGATCAACTCCCCAATTAGGTCCTATATGAAGGACCGGAGGGAGCATAACTTATGAAGAGTTGTTTCTTGTTCTTCACTTTGGCACAGAATGCAAGATTGAGACTAAAGAGTGATAATATTCAGATTCATCAGGAAAAGAGTTAGAAGTACCTGAGAGAACATTCCAAAAGGTGTTTGTTCAGTCCTCATCACCTGACCCCTACCACCACAAGTTGCGCAAACTCTCATCTTGGAGCCCACCTTTGCCCCAGTACCAATACAAACTTCACAGGTTTCCAAATGAGAAAGATCAAATTCTCTCTGTGCTCCAGAAATTACCTCAGAAAATTCCAAGGTCATGTCATAACTGTTGACATTGGAATTAAAGTCAACGCCAAATTCCGTCAATCTCTATTTTTTTTTTTAAATCAATACACTTTCGTTTGCTTGTTCTAGGACTAAATATAAAACACAACAACAGCAGCTAATGACGAACCTAGTTGGAAAAACATTATTCTTTCAGATAACTTTGTGAATGAAAAACTTTGTTAACAAGTAAGGAAAGGAGGCATACTATGTTAATAAGTAAAAAAGTGAAGCATTTTATTTCTGGGGCAACTAATTGTATTGTCTACTTCCTTAGCAAAAACCACACCACAACTCACCGGATATCTTCTCCCTTAGTAACAGTATTGCGACGACGTGCTCCAAATCCAGCTGGATCCATGCCTGGGAAGCCACCCATATTTGATCCAAAAAATGTCTCAAATAAATCAAATGGATTAGTCTGTAAAGGGGGAAAAAAGATTGTCACATTTGAAAAAGTTCACCAAAGAGCTATAGGAATAGACAAGTCCAATTAGCATGAATTTCAATTTGCGATTCCAAAATCAAAATACAACACATGTACAAACAGTGATTGACAGGAAAAAAAATTATCTCATCCTTTCAAATTTAGAAGTTACATGCAGAGATGATGACGGGGCGGGTACTATAGTTCCCTTTCTGGTATAAAATCTCCCATAGCCATTGAATCTTTGGACCCCAAAACCGACATTATATATACCATATGAATGGTAATTTTTTTAACTAATTCAAAGCATATTATATTAATGACCACATACAATTGTATTTATAAATATTAACTCAACATTTCCCAAAGGAAGTCTCAACTCAACTTACGAAAGTAGAAAATTAAACATTAAATAAATAAAGAATACCGCATAAGCACTAGATGCTCCTCCCATTGAGCCGTTAACTCCAGCCTCTCCATATTGATCATATAAAGCCCTCTTTTTATCATCTGATAGTACCTGACAGTGTTGTACTTAAGAATTCAAAAGATAAAATCATAAACACCATTTAACAAAATATATCTTATAATCATTCCAAAAGATACTGGTCTGCCAAAACAACTGGATAAATTCTTTTCCAAAAGTAAATCCTATCTAGGGATAAATTTAGGAATCAGTTTGAAAACCATAGCTCACTACATATTAATGCGCAACAATAAAATCCTTATTTTCTAAAATTGACCACCATTACCTCCTTATGAATCTACTTCATACTTTCTCCAAATCAGTGAAGTTCGGATAATAATTTTCTCCATACTTTTTCATCTCCAAACTTGAAAGGAAAAGGCATCATAGATTGCTAAAGAATGAAACTAAATCGATTCTAAAAGCTTCCTGCAGTTGCAGTCTTCATATATACTACAAGTGAAGATAGCAATATGCTCTGAGAATTAACATGGCAAATGAAACATACAGGCATCTAATAAAGTCCATCATCTACAAGCCACAAGTATTTCTCTATGCAACCTTCCAAACAATTTAACCTGTGCGCATACTTAGAAAGTTTGATTGGCAACACATTAAAGTATAACCAGTATTTCTTGTCTTGAACTTCAAACCACTTTCGTTCAAGATATAAAATTCTCTACAATGACTAGCCATTGAAGTGCAGAAATCAAAATATAGGGTAAAACCAGAAACCAAGTGATGTACAAAATTAAAAGTCAACCAACGGAGTGGGCCTGTAAAGAGTCCTTCACAGTTTTTGTTCATACCTCATATGCAGCACTAATCTCTTTGAACTTTTCAGTTGCTCCAGGCTCCTTGTTAACATCAGGGTGGTACTAGAGAGAAAAAAAATACATTAAAATTAAAGCAAGACAAAATTACTCTAGAAACACATTTTCAGTTCTGACAACCAATGAGGACCCGATATTGTGAAGGTTACCCAATTCAATATGGAAAAATGACAATTAAGAAGTTACGACTTGTATTAATAATTTAAAAACTTCCCTTAAGAACTGGAGAAATAATTTATGCTTCACGAAGTAACTTTTATTTATTTATTTACTTTTTTGAACTGAGCTTCGTGAAGAAACACTATGCTTAATAGGACATGATCAAGAGTTTTTCCATCTAAAGGAAATGGTAATTTAATACAATTTTGCTATTTCAAGAAAATCACATTGTAATTTAAGTACATGTATGTTTTAGCTTTTTAAAAGTGATTTTGCCGTGTTTGAGCCTCGAGCCAAATGTGGCAGAAGTTTTATCTTGACTTGTAAGTACTTAGAAAAATATTTTTCTCTTATTTCCAATTTTTATGATCTTTAAAATATAGATTTTGAAAGCAAAAGGGTCAAAATTGGCTTCATTTGAAAGTCAGGGAGCCTTATAGCTTAAACAAATTCAGTATAAGATATATTTGAGAAGTTGATCTTAATTTTAAATATAAGACAAAATTTTTATATTTGTTAATCTTTTTCTAATTTCCTCTTATTAAAGCACCCTCAACAAAAATATAGGAAGAAGAGAAAGGGAGAAATTTAGAAATGTGATTAGGATGTTTTAAAAAATATATGTTATATTAACTAACTTAAGTAACCTCTTTAATCTAGTCTTATATTAAGCAGCGGAGGAACACGAGATTCTGAAAAGTAGCTCTTGAAAATCGATCCCACCTTAAGGCATCCTCCAAGTTATAAGAAATTTTCCGATTTTATGTATACCTTTTCCAGAATTTGTTGCCACAGTCCTAGCTAGCATTAATTTTAAACGAAATGAAGAATCCCAATCCCCAAGGTAAAAATCGATACCTTGCGAGCTAACCTTCGATAAGCCGCTTTAATTTCCTTGCTTGTGGCGGATTTGGGGACTCCAAGAGCAGTATAATAGTCGCCGGAAGCAACAGCCACTATTCGCAGGCGCCTAGAAGGGACCTCCGTATTTGACGTCGAATAAAGCGAATGGATGGAGATGAAGCTTTCATGGGAACGGAGGTGGACCCCACCAAGGAAGTAAGAAGATGAAGAAGATGAAATAGAAGAGGTTGAGATCTGAAGCAGAGACGACAAAGTGAAAGATGCAATGGCCATTGAATGTGAAATATAAAGCTACAATGTATATTCCAATGAGATAGGGCTCGATTTTGCGAGACAATATACTACTGGAAATGTTGGAATTGATTGATTTTCATAGTGATTTGCAGTTTCAGGGCATGAAAGCTAGGGTAGAAGCGAAGAATGAATGGGGCCCAGTTACTATATCCGATAAAATTGGAACGAATACGATACAGAAGAGAGAAGATTAGCCAAGCCGCGAGGATGACACGCACAAGCTGAGAATGGGACCCAAGAAGTGAAAGTTGTGGTAGCTGAAAATGCACGTCGACGACGAAGTGAAACAGCGAATTTGTCACTAAGCAGAGAGGTGGGGAACAAAACAGAAGGAAGAAAATGCCAAATTGAAGAGGAAAATCGGAAACTGTAATTCAAATGTGTCCAAAGAAATTTAGAGATACAGCTTAAGGAACGTGTTTTTGAAATCCACGAAGTTCTGGAATTCATCAGGAATTCAGAATCTAACTGCATTAAATTGATATTTTGAAATTTAGTTATTCAAGTAACAAATCTTCACGTGCTCTTCAATCTCCATTCGAGTCCTATCATTTTTTTTTTTTTTGGCCAACATTTAGCTTGCCGCTAGAAAACAGCAATAATGGCTCTAGCAACCGGTGTTGGAGGTTCCGACGGCCCTTGGTTATTGGGTATGTTTGTTACAGTGTTAAAATTATTTATAAGCTGTTTTTTACGTAAATCAAGATAAAACTCATCTATATACTTATCTTGTATACCGTAAATTATGATTAAAAATCTGCTTTTAAATATTTCAATCATTATTTCAAATGTACACATTAACGGTGACAGTGCCAGCGGTGGCCACCGTTGGGGAGGGAAGTTTTTTTATTGTTTATAATTAAGGATATACAGTTATATAGACCAAAACTTAAGACTTCACAATAATGTAATGATTTTAAAAAGCTTCACCAGTTTATGATATTTTAAGGGGTTTGTTTAGGGTGTGTTTGGTTTGAGGGAGGGGAGGGAGCAAAATTATAATACTGGATAAAAGAAACTCAAAATTTACCCTCTCATTTTTTTAATTTTGGGTTTCCGTCCAAAATTTACTCTCTCATTCTTTTTAAATTATAAGTTCCCGCCTAAAATTTAAATATATTCAACCTAAAAAGGTAATTTAACCACACTCTCCTTCCCTTCCTCCCTCCCTTACCCTCCCCTCAAACCAAACACATTCTTAGTATTGGGGATTGGAAAGGAAGGGAGGAAAAATTCTTTCAAGTTAGGTTTTAAGAAATTAGAAAAATGAGGTTAAAAGTTTTTAATTATTTTTTTTATTTTTTATTTTATTTTTATAAAAATTTTATAATTCCACTTTAACTTTTATAAATCAATCATAAAAATTTTCCATCAATTTAAATCTCGCATATCATACAGCCCACAGAGTTTTTTGAGATCTTAGAGTTGTTTTCCATATTGCTATGCCTTACTTTGGATTATTTTATCCCAAAACAAAAAGTTCACTATTAAATGAATAAAGCAAATATACCCTAGAGTGGAAAAAAAAATACAGGTTTTTAGCTATAAAATGACAAAATCACTTGTGTGAAACTATGAAAAGAAAATATAAATTGATGATAATACATATTTTATTCATAAATACGGATTTTAATCCCCCGGTTGAGCTCTCTCAATTGACAATAATCATTTATTTTAAACTTTTTACAATACACGGGGGAAAATCTAGCAACTAGCTTATGGAAAAATACGGATTTTGGTCCCTGATAGAGCTTTCTCAATTTAAAGATATTAGTTATCAAATTATGATTTTTTTGGGGTAGATATCAAATTATGGTTTCACAAAACAAGTTACAATTTTTTAGAAAAAATTATTGACAATTAAATATCTTAATTTATTTAAGAAAATAATTGCAACTGCTCCTTCAATGCCATTAAATCATAAATCTCAACTATAATCATCGTACACTTATTTTTGTGTTCACTTTCTAAAGACCAAACCCCCTAATAATATATAATATTATTGTATAATGAGTAAATTTTGTTAGATAATGTTGAAAAGGTGATATCAAGAATAGGTGATAAATCTACTTTTATAAATTGTTTAATGATGGAGGGGGATCGAGGGTCGACTTGTGACTTAGAAGATTTGATAACTTAAGAATGTGAGCTCAATTTGTCATTTTATCACAGGATTCGAGTTGGCAAGGTTAAAGACGCTCTTAAAAAAATGAAAAATGGTAAAGCTGTTGAACTTAATGATATTCCTATTGAAATTTGGAAAAGTTTGGGCGAAGAGGGTATGTTATGGCTTATCAAGTTATTTAATGAGATTTTATGATCTAAGAAAATGTCTGATAAGTGGAGAAAAAGTACTATGATCCATGTTTATAAAAATAAAGGGGATATACATAATTGTGTAATTATAGAGGAATTAAGCTTATGAATCATACAATGAAATTGTAGGAAAAAGTTATTGAACACGGGTTGAGGTTGAAAACTGGTATTTCTGATAACCAATTTGGATTCATACCAAGAAGGTCCACAACAGATGCGATTTATTTATTAAGGGGACTAATGAAAAAGTATCAGAGCAAAGGAAGGGATTTACATATAGTTTTCATTTATATGAAAAACGTGTATGACCGTGTGCCAAGAGACGTATTTTGGAAAGCCACCCACATACTTGCATCAAATCTTGTCCTCAAGATTTTAAATCAGAAGACAACTAGATTCAAGAAAACCTTGGAAATAAGATTTTAAAGCAAACAATAAAAAAAAATGGAATCAATTCAAACTTTTAAGAATTAAGTCGTCATAGAACTCTTTTCCAACTTCCAAAATAATGCAAATAGCAAGGTAATTAATTTGGTAAAAATAAATCACAATAAAATATCTCTCATAAGTTAAGTGTTTACACTCATCTATCAAAATATTCAAGGGTGTGTTTTACTCAACTCCACCTATTGCAATCCATTAACCATAAGCTTGTTTCTCATCTCAATCTTCACTATATTATCCCATTACATATACAAATTAAAAGGATTTTGATAATGAATGAATACTTTAGTTAGTGCCAAGCAATTCAAGAAGATACAAAGAATGAAAGGATATTTATATCTTTATACTCTCTTTTTTTTCTTTTTTCTTTTTTTATCTTGAGTCGTTGTAGGTCTCCTTTTTATACGACCCTACACATGGGTAATGTAGCACCGATTACTCAGTTACTCTAATTGGCACCTCAAAAGGCTTTCAGCCAACTCGTAACCCTCTTTGACTTAACCGTTTGATGTGAGTGCTAACATTGGTAAAAAAGTGCCCCCAGATATTAAGTTAAGTCTAGAGATGTTAGCGGAGTTGTTTCTATTGTTCTTATTCCTTCTCTCTTTTTTAGCCCCTTAAATCTTTCTTTTTTATTTCACTTAGCACTTATTAGAGTAACGAATAAAAACGACTGTCTAAATCATCTTTATGTATGCAAAAGAAATTTTTCGTTTCAAAAGAGATTCAATACAAGTTCTAGATATAAAATCAAATAGGTGCATTCTTTCTTGGAAAGAACATATAATTAGACTCAAATTGCTCACAAGTTCTTTGACATCCTAAAATAAAGCACCCAAGCCAAATCTTTACCTATTTACTAACATTAAAAGAACATAGAATTAAATCCTAATCAAATTCAATCCTTTTCAAGTTCAAATCAAACCAACTGGCCAATGCTCACGAGGAAAATCCAAACTTCCAAAAGAAGTCAATTTTATTAAAAAATTGAGGATAAGTCATGTAAAATCAAAGATACCCTCACCCCCACACTCAAATGTCACATTATCCCTAATGTGAATAAGTAACAATAAGTAATGGAAGTAAAGAAACAATCATATACAAGTATAGAGATGACATAGATTTCAATCACTATCAAATATCACATGCAATTTAACTTTAATCAACACTCATGTTCCAAAACATGTTATCATCAATCAAATAAAGTAAAACAAGGTAAAGTAGAAGAATGATCCCCTCCTTATTCTTGACTTGCACTTTCAGTTGCTCTTGATCTTTATTTCCATAGTAAAGCACATTATCTAGGGTTTCAAAAATCCTACAAAATTAAAACAAAACATTAAACCAAAACCTTGGCTTGCCTCCCAAGAAACACTAAGTTTAAAGTCTTCAGTCAAACTTCTCAAAACAAGCTACTGATCATAAGTATCAAACACCATAATCCCTTGTCTTCATTCCTTTTCAAATAACAAGGTTTCACACACACAAATTGATCATTCAAATTAATTACTTGTACTTCTTCAATTATAGACAATCTTAAAATACAAGCATTTACTGAATTCAAAGAAAGTACAACATTCACAACATTACAATTAGAAAGAGGGGCATCTAAGAATTTAGAGCATCCAACAAAATCCACTTAATTCCCATAATAAGAGTCAACACTTTAATAGGAAAGTCATGCATAACAACAATTGGGACTTCAACATCAATTTGATCATCAAAATCACAAATCTTAAGTTCCACAACCGGAACCTCTATTGGACACCCACTATTCTATCCAAAATTAATTTCAGGCTTAGATTCAATGTTCACATTATCTATAGTCTCATGCAATTCCCTCTTGTCAACTTCCTTAAATCATAATAATTTTCATTAAATCTCCAATGGGAAATACAATTAAAGGAGTTTTATTGTTTTATTTCTTCAATGTCTTTTCGCATTTGGCTCACATGAGCTCCAATATTATAAACACTTGTCTCAACACTAATGTCAAATTTCTTTTGTTCATGAAGAAAATCCTTAACTAATCTTTCTAAGTAAGATTCTTCAAATTCCTCATAGGTGTGTCCCTCATCATATGGATAAGAGTGAAAAGATGGAGTCATCTCATTAGAACAATATTTAACATAGGGATCAAAAGACTCTTATTGTTCTAAACTTCCAATAGGATAAAAAGAATGATCAAAACAAGTTTGCCACCTAATGAAATCATCTCTCCCATAATGACTACTTTTGCTATATGGACAATTCTCATATGAATGACCTCTCCACAATAAATACTAGAAAATAAATTATAAGGAGAAGAATCAATATTTTCATTCCAACCAGCATTTCCATATGCTTGATTCATCCAATCCACATGCATCTCAAGTAAAGAACAAAGATTTGACAATCTATCAACAAATGAATGCTGTAAATAATCCTTTTTTTTTTTTGCTTTTTGTAAAAAGATGAAAAAAATTAGAAAAACAAACACAAAAATATGTTCAAAACTCAAGCTTAAACTACTAAGGGTTAAGGAGCAAATTTACCAACAAAGTTTTGTCCGAGGAGCGTCTAGCACAAATATTATTTAGAAAGGGCAAAAATACCAGTGAACAATTAAAAAGGAGCATCTAGCACAAAAACAGTTAAATATGTATTAACGGCGTTAAATTATAAGAGAAGAAAACCTTTAATATTGTTAGTACGGATTTATCGGTTTTTGTGCTGGATGCCCCCTTTTAATTGTTCATTAATATTTTTGCCCCTTCTAAAACATATTTGTACCAGACGTTCTTCAGACAAAACGTTCGTAGATTTACTCCTTAACCCAACTAGTAATGCTCAATCAATTCCAACAAAACAAAGTGGGAACATAAATCCCCAGCAACAGCGCCAAAAACTTGATTAGGAAAAAATTTTCGCCTATAACTTCGCAAGCGCACGGACTGTATCAAATAATAAAGTGATGAGAAAAGTATCGTTTCCACACGAGGACTTGGTACCTGAACCCGGTTGAGCATTGATTCTACACTTTTGTTTAATTTGAGCAAATCAAATTGAATTCAAATAAGTGAAAAGAAAATTAAAATCAAATTCAAACAAACTAACACAATTATCAAATGAGCAACCCAAAGTTACTAATCCCTTATTAACTTCACAAGCCTTGATTTCACTAATTAATTGGCATTAATATCATTTTGTTAATCCAAAATCTCAAGAAAAATAGAAAAGAAAAAAAGGAATAGAGTATTGATTATTCAAAGCCTCCTCTTTAAGCTCCAACTATTTTTCTATTCAAGCGGCTACTCTGGTCTCTTCTCTTCACAGTCCTCTCATCCTCCCGTGTGGAAGAAGAAGAATGAAACTCAAACTCATTTCTTTCTCCCTTTTTTGTGATTCAAGACGGTGATTCCTCCTGATACGCAGCTACCTCCTCCTCCTTTTATTTCAACAGTGACTTGTGGCTTAGATTTTCCCCCTTTCCTTTTATTCCAAAAACAACATTCTATCAATCAATAGAAAAGGGAAACAATATTATTATTATTATTATTATTATTATTATTATTATTATTATTATTATTATTATTATTATTATTATTATTATTATTATTATTATAAACTAAAGCTCTTTGTTTTTTTAGAAACTTTCAATTATTATTTTCTTATTATTGTTTTGTTTCTAAACTTGAAAACTTAAGTTGAAATCCCACAAATGATCCACTCAAATTGATATCTCTTAAAATTTTAAGAAAATCTCTTCAATTTAGCATTGATGATTTCCCAAATATATCAAAATATATCTCAATTTTATTAAGAATAGGATTTCATCATAAAGCCTTGGAAAAGAAGAGGGTGCATGCTGCATACATTAAAGCAATTTAGGACATGTATGAGGGAGTAACAACCAGTGTTAAAAAGCCTAGCGGTGAGACAAAAGACTTTCTTATGAAAATTAGCCTATATCAGAGATAAGCTTTGAGCCCTTATTTGTTTAACCTAGTGGTGGATGTTCTATCTAAACCTATCAAAGAGGAGATCCTTAAATGCATGCTTTTTGCAGATGATATAGTTTTGTTGGCTAATTCCAGGAAAGAAATTAATTCTAAACTTGAATTACGGAGACAAAGTCTGGAGTTGAAGGTCTTTCATCTGAGCAGGAGCAAACTGAATATATACATTGTAATTTTGATAAGAGACAAGTTAGAAGTGAAGCGCAAGTTAAATTTGGGGGGCAAGTCATTCCACAAGTGACAAAGTTTAGATATTTGGGATCAATTATACAATAAGATAGTGAAATTGATGGAGATATTAATCATAGAATTCAAGCTGGATGGTATAAAGGGAGAAAAGTTATTGGAGTTATTGTGATCGGAAAGTACCTAATAAGATAAAAGAGAAGATTTACCGCACTACTATAATACCAACAATGCTATATCGTAGTGAGTGTTGAACTTTAAAAGAACAACATGAACATAAGATGGGGTAGCCAAGATGAGAATGTTGAGATGGATGAGAGGTCATACAAGAAAAGATAAGATATGTAATAATCATATACACGAACAAGTTGAAATGAATTCTATTAAAGAGAAAATTATAGAAAATCCTTTTAGATGATTTGAACATGTTTAAAGAAGACCATTGAGTAGAGGTCACGATAACCTATGCGAACACTGAATGAAGTTATAAAGAGAGATCTTTTAATTAATAATTTATCTAAAAATCTAATTTTCAACTCTATAGGGTTGTGCAATCTATATAGCCCACCTTCTACTAGTGGGATAAGGGTTTATTGATATTTTAATGTCGAAAATCAAGACATATCTACAACTATAGTCTTATAGTGGCTCAATGGAGCAACAAAACAAAACCAAGAAGACCAATTATTACTGTTCCTCAAAGCATTCAATAACCAGCATAATATATGACCATTCAATACTTAGGTTTCTAATTACCATATATTATTTTGATCAAAAAAATAATTACCATATATTATTATTTCTTAAAACACTTAAAATTGAAGGTCGCCCAAAAAAAAGAGGAAACTCTTTCGGGAAATAAAATTACTATAGTTAAAATTGCAGATAAAACAAATGAGAACCTTGTGGCAACGAGAGAATAGAGACTATGATTGAATTAATCGACAACTGTTGAAATACAACACTATCAAAAATATCAACCATATGGTTAAACATAAAAAGCTATATCCCAAACTATTATGACAAGAGGGGACATAATTAAACCAGAAGCACCCATTTTTGCCGCCTGCCTCTATATTATTATATTCCTCACATTAAATGTATTAGTAAACATCAGGAGGGAAATGCCCAGTAAAAGTATTGCATTGTTGAGACTGCTGCAAATGCATTACCAAGGTATAGTTTTTCACCTGCAAAAAATACAGGATTCAGCATTCACGAAAAGTAAAATCATTAGTACAAAATTTAAATAGAAGCTAATATAAAAGGAAAAGAAAATAAAAATTAAAGGGTGAGCATCAGAAGCCCCAAAACCTTCAGTCCTCTTCTACCCAATCTGTTCTGTCCTTATTTCCGGCTCTCTTAATCTTACTTTCTTGGTTTTGCTCTTTTTTGTCTGATCATTTTATCTCATTTTCTTCTGTGTTTTATCTTATAGCAGCAAACCAAAGCTTTCCTTCGAGGAAGAGAGGAAAATGGAAGAAGACCTGCTAATGGAGACATTACTGACATTTCCTTGTCATGAAGCTTGGATACTTCATAAAGGAGCAGCGTCTATGTCCAAAGGGTCCACGTCAGTATTCACGATTTCCAATATCAATATTATTACAAACCCTAATTGTGGTTAGTTGATGATGCGCAAGTGCAAGACCTTTCAACCCCGTGGAAATTACATGACATCTAAGCAATGAGTGAAGGCCCTAGGATATAATTCCAGGACCAGCTACCAGTTTTGTAGCAAACTTGCATCAGAAATTGTGCATTTAGTGCATTGCCCTATTGACAAGGTTATCCCCCTAAAATAGGAATGGCATAGGGTTCAATCCCCTACAGGGCTGGTTAAGCCTCCCTTGAAACCAATAAAAGGGGAAACAATTGTCCATAATTTCCCATGAAGACATCATTAAGTCATGCCTAACATCTGTGTCCAATTTATTACCAAGTCATGCCTAACATCTGTGTCCAATTTATTACCACTGTTCCATTTTAAAGGGCTTTATATTATACGTAGAAAATAACTTTGTTTCCAAGCATTTTCAAAAGCTTTAGAACCAATTACGCAAATTACTAAAACATATAATGAGATCAGAGACAGCTAATTCTGACCTCAAGAGATCTCACTTGCTCCTGGGAATGAGACAACGCCTGCTTCAAATGCTGGCACTCTAGAACCTTGTTATCATAATCAGCAAGTCGTTCATGTTGGATTTTCACTGCATGTTTGAGAATATTATTCTCCTTAATCAGCCCCCCCATTTGCTCCTTCAGAACCAAATTTTCCTGAAAATGAAAACATCTTAAAACAATCATTATACAAGCCCAACCAACATAAAGAATGAGAAACTAAGTTACCATTCATAAAACATTTCGCTAATGTGTATAGACATGCATAGAAGTCAGCTTTGTGCACAGCACAAAATCTATGTGCAAGCTAAAACCTAAAAGTTTAACAAATAAACAAACCTATTTCTGCAAAGCTATCATGGAAAATGCATGTCTAAGCATCATATCCTACCTCCTATTCAATTTAGCAAACACCACACATTCTCTTGACATCCAAACATTATTGGCCAGGGATTATCGGGCACTAACATCCTCAATATAATTGGCATGCCTACTACAGAGGATCATCATATAAAAAAATGCTTGAGCAGATGAGCATAATTAGCAACCCCCAATACAATGTTGTTTTCACATATATGCCTGAAAACTAGAAAGGGGCAACTTACAAAAGACAGCATTCAACTAAGTTACCCCCAAATATGTAAAGATGGCATCTATTTAGCCACAATCAAGAGATCAGAGTATGATTATCAGCATGAATCTTGAGGTGGATAGCAGGCTGTAAGCACTCTCACAGCTGTATCCACAAGTTTGTTAACCAAATAATTATTTTAAAAAAAAATCCCAGACTCTAATGGTATGTGCAGGTATCATTTATTATTATAGCATGAACTATACCTTTTGATTAACATGAG
This sequence comes from Inga laurina, assembly GCA_963855925.1. NCBI lineage: Eukaryota > Viridiplantae > Streptophyta > Magnoliopsida > Fabales > Fabaceae > Inga > Inga laurina. The sequence goes on from OY979705.1 coordinate 53,106,781, forward strand.
TTGCCTCCACATGAGTACATTCACGGATTGATATTTCTAGAACCTCTAGAATTCTAGCAGCACGGGCTTTGGCATCGTCAATGCTAGTAGCACCAGCCATTTCTCTCACAAAAAGGTCAATCCACTCAGATCCATTGGCAGGAAGGTTGTTCAAAGCTGTCTTACTCTCAGAAGCAGGAGCATCAAAATCATCTTTCACTTTACCTGCAAGTTTTTCCAGAAGTTATCAATGCCTCATCAATAAGAGATGCTAAATGTCATTTAAAAAAAAAAAGTTGAAGCATATAGTGATAGAAAGAAATCATGAAGACGTAACATCATATTTGAACCGCTGTTCTTTCAAGGAAAGCTATATACACTGATATGCATATTATCCATACTGGCAGCTTAAATAGAACTGTCTTCCATACAGTTTCTTAGCGGATTGTATGTGCGTATAGACAGATTAAATATAAAAGAACGGTAAATTAGGCTCTAAAGCATTTCATAATATTGAATATATGTTGCATAGAACAGGCTGGTGCAGTACCAATAAAATATGAAAAAAAGTATATGACCAAAGACATCAATACATCAAAATCAATATATATAATAAAATCAATAACAAATCACATTACTCATAAACCATGAAAAATATGACTTGTTCATTAGACTTCAAGCAAAACATAGGAAAGTATGACTAGTTGTGCTAAAATTAAAATGAAAACAGCACCATAACATGCACACAGTTTCATCCATTAAGCAACGAAGAAGATTTCCAGGGAAGGATACTAAAGTACTAAACCATTTGCAGTTCCTAATTTTCATTTTAGAAATATAGATCAGAAAAATTGAACACTTCCTACAACAATCTCCCTTTCAAGCAGTTAAATTAGTCAAATGAATGCACACTCAAACAAATATAGAATATCATGTTGAATGGTGGACACCAATCTAAAAGTGGATCCAACTTAAGTAGGAAGAAATGTAAAAAACCATGCTTGCAGCAAAGAATACTTGGAAACTAACAAAGGATGGTTTCAGATTGCTTCATAATGAGAATTCATATTAAAATCAAACTTCTCAAAGACAACTTATTCAACTCAGTTCCATGTCTGTGAGCCCTCATTCAGGAAACAATTGAAGAATACTAGTTTGTACATCATATAGTAAATAGCAAGTAATAGATATGGAAAAGAAAAGTTTCTACTCCTGCACAATTTAACTCATTTCATTTCATCCTAAGATTCATTTAAGACTGAAGACTACTAACTTCTTTTTAACATTAATATGCAGATATCAACCATACCTGTCTCCACATTAACTTCAGATTCTTCAGCAGCAGCAGAATTCTCATTTGAAGATCCCAAGCAAAGTTCATGCAGGTGCTTAACGGCAGCATCTATATCATTGCCACATTCTTGGAGCGCTCTCTCAAGGACCTAAAATGTAAAGTATCAAATGAAAAAATATCATTGTAGGTAAAGAAGAGTGCCAACTATAGATCAAGGTAGTCAAAGGCAAAAAAGGAACTAGAATTCTCAAATGCCACAAGTTAGAGGCACTAAAAAGGCACACGCATAAATAAAGCAAGGAGTTCAAGTAGGCAGCAGATATGCAAAATAAACAAACAAAAATAAAGTAAAATTTAAATTGCACACAACATTTGACATGTAATTTAGCTATTCAAACATAATAATTATCAGAATTCAGATGTATCAGTCAAGTCATTAATATCACTACTCAAACTAATAATTATTCAGTCATAACTCATAACATTAAGTGCACTTATGAAGATGAAAAATGCATGTGGCTGTGGTCGGTTGTGGATGGCTCTGTTTCTGTGTGTTTGTTAAGAAAAGCCCTAAAAACAAATAACATGCTAAATTATTCTATCCTATTCTTAAATGTCCATGGCTAGGTTGAGCTTCTATGAATTGTGGCTTCCCATTTTAACCTATAACTTATTTTAAATTTTTTTGGGGTAGACTGACTTATACAATAAACAGAGTGCTTGCTGGGGGGAAGCCAAATGCGCTTGCTCAGCAACACCTTGTTGAGTGCAGCGCCCCTCATGGCACAAAAAGAACTAGCCCTGAATACCCCCTCACCTCAGTGCCAATAATGCTATACATCATGCAATTTCTTTTCTAACAATGACCAATGTAACCATTCAAGCAACACATTCAAAGCTAGACCTCTCAAGACGCTTCAGGCAAGAGGCACAAGAAAGGCTCACTGAATACAAGTACTTAATAATCATTAAAACATATAAATGGAAAATAATATATAAGGTGACAGAAATTATTTTCGTCTTCTACTGAGGGCAAGAGCGCGCAAGGGAATTAAAAAAACGTTTATACAAACGTTGCAGAAGCATCTATGGTTATAATTATATATAGTTACATATGAATAAAGATAGGCAATCCATTACGATATTATTGGCTTATTATTAACCAAAAAACATCATCGACCAAGAAAGCATCAGATAGAGGGAAACCCTTCAGCACCAAAACCAAAAACTACAAATGACATTTCATCACTCACCCTTTTTCGGAAAGCTACTACATAAAGAATTGCCATCTTTAATTCATTTTCTTTACTTGAAAAATACCTGGTCATCCATGTGAGGGAATACAGCACGAAGCTGATCGATGAGACTCGGAGCCGATACACAAACAGGCGGGCTTGAGGATGAACAACGAAGCTTCTTAGAAACTGGAGGTGACGGAGAAAGTTCTTCAAAGAAAGATCTCTTACTTCCACACACTGCAGCAGACATAGTTGAAGCAATAAGCCGTTCAGCGCCTCTAACGGTTACTCCGACCACGATTCCCGAACGCCAATTCAATCCGATAATTCAAAAAAGAGGAAAGGCTTGGGATTAGGGTTCAGGTTAGTACAAGAGAGGTGAAGCCAAGTTTGATTGGCATTTGAAAAAGATGAAGTTGCCCATCCTCTTTTATAGACGGGTTTTAGGGATGAACGTACTCCAAAGCAAAAGGGGAGATGTCTCTGAATTACACAGAAAGTAAACAAATAAATGCATTTTTAAAGAGTTAACTATCTAGTTTTTTTATTTATAGAAACTTTAAATTTTCGTGATAAAAAATAGTCTTTAAATTTAATATATAGATTCTAAAAATTTGATTTAAATGCATCATTTTTAGATAAACAATACCATTACAATTACTGTTCAATTTAATTGTTGATTCGTTTCTCTTATAATATATTTAATTATTTAATAAATATAAAAATTTTAAATTTTTAAAAATGCTAATCTTCTCAAGATTTGATTTTGTTAAATTTCTTGCCAAAAAAGAAGAAATTTGATGCATGTACTTTATTGATTAGTATTAAATATTTGATGCAACTCAAGTAAAATATAATGGATAAATACTAATTATATGGTGGTAGGAAAGAATCTACAATAAATTTTATTCCAATGTACTACTATTATATATATATATATATATATATGGGTTAAGAGAGAAAAAATATCTATAAACTTTTTTTAAAAGTGCATCTATTGTCATAAGCTTTTTTTAGGTGCAAAAATAACTATAAATTTTTAAAAAGGGGTAAAGGTGACACTTCCGTTAACTCCAGTGTAAAAGTACCAAAATATCCCTATCTAAAAAAAAAGTTATGATGGTGGACGCACTTTTAAAAAACAATTATGAGTATTTTTACCCCTTAGGCTTTTTTTAGATGGTGGTATTTTTGTATTGGAGTTAACGGTCATTAGAGAATTTTAACGGAAGTGTTATTTTTTCTCTCCTTTTGAAAGTTCATAGTTACTTTTGTATAAAAAAAAAGTTTATAGTATACACTTTTGAGAAAAATTTATAAGTATTTTTACCTCTTAATCCTATTATATATAAAGTATAGTGATATTCATCCCAATATTTATCTTGTATTTAATTGAAACGTGTGATGCAAAGTTAACGACTTGTAAGGCATAAATAATACAACTCGTTTATTATCCTCTCCCTCATAGAATCAAGCTTAAGAAATGTCTAAGAAAAGAATTTATTGTGTCATTTAGGCTCATAACATATTATATTAAGTTAAATTTTTAATGCTAATACCATTATAGTAATGTTATAAAATATCAAATGATATTCATGCACCATCATTGTACAATGTTCACTATCTATTATAATTATATTTTTTTATTATTTTTCCCTTATGCCTTGGGATAGTGAGATCTACAAATCAAGAAACTAATAATTGATTTGTTTGTACCAATCCATCTAAATTTCGTTTACCAAAAAAATAATTGACACATCACCCACGATATCAAAGAGATATATCGGCTAAGGTTTCCCACCCCACTTTCGTATAGATATAGATACATCCACGATACATACATACATACGAGTATATTGCACGTATCAAAGCTGAAGACGAGTTTGTATCAAGAGGTCATTATAATGCAAAATAACTAAAAAAGTACATTTTAAGAAAATCAGCATACATTTTTTTAACGAGTAACTAATTTAACAAGTAATTTAACGAATTTCTTTACTATTTGTTAATCAATTATCCAACTCCTAATTTCAAGACAGTAGAGGGTGTTAAAGTTGGTAATTCGAGCTAGCCCGCGGGCTACGGTGGGGTTCAAGTCAGGCTAGTGTAACCCGCCCCTTGGCGGAATGGCAAAATGCTAGTCCGAGCCTGCCTATTAATTGTTTTTTTTAAAAAAAAATTATTACGCTTTTTTTTTTTTATTCTCACTCTTTTTTTCTTTCACCCACTCACATCACATTTTTTTTCTTTTATACTTTTATGTTAGGAAGCAAATTTCATTCTCACTTTCCTTTTTTATTTTCAATCTACTCACATCACAAAAACATATAAACACATATCTTTCAAATTTAATAATAGTAGAATAAATAAATACAATATGAAAATAAAAGTATCGAATAAACACTACAAGGAAGTAGTTAAACTTAGCATTAAAGGAAATACAATAAGGGTATTTGGATTTATTTTATAAAAAAACTAAAAAAAATTAAAAACAGAATTTTAAGCAGGCTCCCCATGGTTGTAGCTTACGCGGCTAAGTGGGGTAGGTCTGTGGCGGGCTGGCGGGTTGAGCCCACAGGCTCCGATCCATTTTACCTACTCTATAAAGTACTTTATTTTATTGCAATTCATATTCTTTAACAAAATTAAAACCAAACATAATACTAGCGGAATTGTTTTTAATTGGAAAAACTAAATCAGTCATTCTTGTATGGGAAAATCCTAGAAAAGGAACCTCAAAAGTGTGAAAAGACAGAGAGGTGTTCCAAAATTGGATAATCCTGTAGAGGTGCTACTGACTAATCAGGGATTTTCAATTTGGAGAGAAAATGACCGAAATGACCCTCTCTTTATTAACACCCTCTCTCTCTCTCTCTCTCTCTCTCTCTCTCTCTCTCTCTCTCTCTCTCTCTCTCTCTCTCTCTCTCTCTCTCTCTCTCTCTCTCTCTCTCTCTCTCTCTCTCTCGTTCTCCTATCTCCTTCTCCTTCTCCTTCTCTCTCCCTCCCTCATCTTCTCCATCCTTGTCCTTTAGCTTGTGACAGGGGATAGTTTGTGAGCCATCGGATCTCATCCCCGCCATCGAATTTGTTCAGGTACATGGCGCAATAGCTCTCCAGCACTACCAACTGAATGTCCTGTTTGAGAAAATCAGGGGCATTGAAGGAGCGAAGGAGGAACAATATTATCCTAAGGATTCCAGGTATGGCAAGAATTTAAAGGTGATTATTTTGAATTTGAAATTTCAGGTTTTTAATTGATTTGGGAGATTTTTGTTGTTCTGAATCTTATTCAAAAAGTGCAGGGAAAGTTCATCACTATAAAATCATCGACAGAAAGTTGGGAGATTTGAGTTGGCAGCAGGCTTTTTTGGTATCCGAACTTATGAAACCTTTATCAGAACTTGTGAAAACTCTTATCAAATCTTGTGAATGTTGATTTACAACTTGTTAAGTTAGAGTTATGAGGGTGAAGAGAAAAAAGAGGGTTGATTTTATAGGAAATGAGTAAGATGAAGTTGAGAAACCCTAATGCAGATCTGTTAAACATTGAAGTGGGGCATTTGATTTTCTTTTTCTCAACTGATAATGTGCTTATTTACTTTGGTCAAACCTTTCTGCGTTTTGGTTTTTTTTTTTTTTTTGATGAAGGGATAGGGTACATGAGGAATCAAATGTTTTAAGTAATTAGTAATATATATAGGGTTTTGTCAGTGACAAAGAAATATTAAGAGGAACCATTTTCTTAATGTCCTGTTGTTATTGAAAATGTTAGAACAATGTTTGTTGTTGCTGGTTTTTGGGTACTGTCATTTAATTCCCCATTGTTGTTTATATAAAGTCATACCCCATTATGAAGCCTAGATGTCGGTATGTCAGGGTTTTTGGGTAATCGGTTGTCCACTCCTTTAATTTGAAACTAATGTATAGGGTGGAAGAAGAAGGATATTGTCCTCTTTTGATAGAATCTAAAAAGACAATTGCACTGTCATGGTATGTTGATGTTTACAAAATAGAGCTGTAAAAGTTGTGAACTAACATGTAAAACACTTATCTACAGATGGGAAAAATCTAATCGTTTAATGATGACCGATTAAGTGATATTGTTAAAAATTTTGCAAATGTCAAGGATTTTGTAGTGCAAGTTAATAAAAAGTACAGGAAACTGCAGAAATGTAAATCTAAACTTGATAAATACATAAACAAAATTGACAACTGGTAATAAGAAATTGGTAAAAGCACATAAGGGTCAAGGGACATTGTTGTGCTACTTGTGAGAAATCTGAACTCGTGAAACACTTAAAAAACAATGATAAACGCTTATCTCAAATGGGGAAATTGTTAGTTCTTCAAGGGATTTTGTCTACCAAGTTGAGAAAAATGTTAGGGGACCTGTAGAAATGCTTATCCAATTTTGCAAAACACATAAAAATCATTGACACATGTTTATCTCAAATGGGGAAAATCGTTAGATCTTCAAGGGATTTTATCTACTAAGTTGAGAAAAATGTGAGGGACCTGCAAAAATGCTTATCTAAGTTTACGAAACACTTAAAAAATATTGATATATACTTATCTCAAATGGGAAAAACAGTTAGATCTTCAATGGATCTTGTTTGCCAAGTTGAAGAAAAGGTGAGTGGGACATGCGAAAATGCTTGCTTGAATTTGTAAAATTTTTATATAATATTGATAAATGTTTATCTCAAATGAGGGAACCCTTAAGATATTTAGGGGATTTTGTCAAACAAACTGAGAAAATGTAGGGGAACACGCGAAAATGCTTGTCTGAATTTGCAAAATTATTATAAAACATTGACAAAAGCTTATTTCAAATAGGGAAACTCTTAACATTTTCATGGGATTTTGCCTACTACATTCACAAACATTCCAGGGAATATGGGAAAACACTTATGTAAGCTTGCGAAAGAGTTATATGAATTCGGGAAACCATCTAAATGTCATAAGTTAGGAAACCCATATGTAAGTTCTTCTTCTCTGGCATTTTTTCACCGCTGGAATAGTTCACCTTTTCTCTACTTCAATGGAAAAATAGGGCAAAATCACAAGCCTCATCGACGCCTTCCTTCCTCCTGAAATGGACCATACCCATTTCGGACCCACTCCCCCTCTCAATGCAACCAACCCCACCGATCCCCGCCACTCTTTTCCTCCTCAAAAAACATCCACTAACAGCAAATGCCGCCACGCCTGAGGGAACACCTCCCTCTCTTCCTCTTTTTTTTTTTTTTAAATTGCCTAGGGGTAAACTGGTCATTTACTCTCCAATTTGAAAATCCCTTATCAGTCAATAGTACCTTTGCAGAATTTTTGAATTTCGGAACACCTCTTTGTTTTTTCACACTTTTAATATTCCTTTTCAGGGATTTTCCCTTCTTGTATTCATACTTAAATAGTTAACTTTCAGGGGTTTGATATTTCCTTATTACTCACACTCTGAATTTGCTGGTCTCTTGATTTTTTTTCTGGCTTAATTTACAATATGGACGAAGGTGAAATGTTAGTTGCAGGATTAGGGATGTTGGGGCTTGAATTTGTGTACCTATATATAGTGACTCCGATTTATAAAAGTAGCAATAACTTGAATTGTCATATGGTCCCATAGTGTAGTGAAAGGCATTTGTAGCATTGGTGTGACACAGAGCTTTATAAATATAGAATTTGGATCTACTGAAATAATTCATGTTTAAAATAGGTGTTTTAAAATATAAAGTATGTCTAATATAAATTAATTATAGCCACCAATTTCACCTAAAGTATTTCAAAAAAAAAATCCAAATACAAAATTGAGAACAAATGTAACAATTGCTAGTCTACTTTAACAATTAGACTAATTTTCAGTCTAAGATCGGCCAATGGCGACTGGGGGAGGAAGAGAGGTTCAGATTGGATAAAATAGAAATTTGTGAAATACTTGCAATGACAATTTGGTCATGAAATGTTTAATCCCAAAATTGATGTTCTAATATCGTAGAGTGGTGGTATTGTGTCATCCCATGTAAGATGGGATTGGAGTTAGATTCCCCAATACCTCATTCTAAACATGAAAACCTAGCGGTGCAAAGCCCTGCAAGATCCTTATGGGTCGTGAGTTCAAGTTTTAGAGAAAACATTTATGTTGGGAGAGACAACCATGAACACTGAATCAGATACCAGATAATAATATAAAAACACATGAAAAGCTAGTATTGCCCAATCAAATCCCAACCCCCTCAATGTACCAAATAGGGCGGTTTTTATCATAATTATAATTATCACTCTTTACTTTAATCCCAAGATAAAGGATTTTTTAGGTAAAAATATCCTTTTAATAGAGTTAGTGCTCATTTGTGATAGCTTATTTTTAAACAATAAGTACTTATAAATCATGATTTACGTTATACGAGATAAGTATGTGAGAGGAGTTTTATCTCGACTTACGTAATAAAGACTTATTGTCCAAAAATATATGATGTCAAACACACGTAATCCTGCTCAAGATTATTAGATGCTACATGTAGGCACTATTATTCTTGAGATGAAGGCTTTGGTGAGACTAACATAGGTGTGCATGTTAATTACAGTAAGGCAGTGTGGGCCATGCCCAATGCTTAATTACAATAAAGCTGGGAAGATTCAGAAGATCATACAGAAAAGGTGAAGGAAAAAAACACTGCACAAATATCAGTTACCCTCAACATAAGAAAACCTACATGCACACAAACAAACAAACACTGATAAACCCATATAAGTTGTGAGAGCTTCGCAATACAAAATGTTGATGGTTTTAAGCTATAAATTTTGCCAAGAAGACTATAGCCCACTACTCTCTTTCATCTCAGATGTTGATTCCTTCTCTTCTAAGATGAAGTCTGAACTATCTTCAGCAGTTGCTGTCCCATCACTGTTTTCTAAAGCCGGAAGGTGTCTGAAAATTTCATTCTTTTCTAACTCACATAACATATCCTTAGAATCTCCTTTAAGCAGCTCTACCACCTGAAGCATGGTGGGTCTTTTTTCGGGCTCATTTTGAGCACATACGAGTGCAACAAGGATCATTCTTTTGAGTTCTTCCTCCACATACTTACCCTTTAGCTTTGGATCTACAAGTTTACTGAATCTCTTCTTAATAACCAGTGGTAGTGCCCAGTCAGCTATTGATCGCTTCATCGAAGCACTTAGTTTCCCAATTGGTTTCTTTCCACTTGCGAGTTCTAGCAAGAGAATCCCAAAACTATAAACATCACAACTCTCAGATGCCTTGCCAAGCATGGCATATTCCGGTGCGAGGTAGCCAAGGGTTCCCTTAACTCTTGTAGTTACATGGGTTGCCCCGTCAGGGATCAACTTAGCGAAACCAAAATCAGCAACCTGAGCCTGGAAATCCGCATCCAGTAACACGTTGCTTGATTTGATATCCCTGTGGATTATGTGGGGTGTTGCATGGTGGTGAAGATATCTGAAAGAAAACAAAATGTTGTGGAATTAAAATAACTGACTAGGACAAAAGATCAGCAGTGAAGCACAAATACTTCAAAAAGAATATCAGACACACCGTAAAACTTTAAATTGTACTTCAAAATTATACTACCTCCAGTTTTAAATACAAGTCTCACCCTTCAAATAAATTGAGAAAGTTGGTTAAAGTTAGTTTTGCATTCCAAAGCAAAAAAAATTCCAAGTTTGCCCATAATAATAATTAAAGTTTCTCTCTTTATACTTGATTCCTAAAATAAGCATTTAATGATTAGCGGGGTATTTGGGGGGGGGGGGGGGGGGTGGGAAGGTATATAAGGATACAGAGAAGACGTATATATTGTGCCTTAGGACTTTTGAAAACAAAAAAACTTATATTTAGGACCAAAGGTAGTATATGTTATTGTGTTGCTTTGTATCTATGTCTGAATCTGTGGTCTTCAGGTCAAGGAAAGCCATGTTGCCACTTACGCAATTCCCTCGGCCGACCCAATTGCGATATTCATGCGCCTGTTCCAATCAAGAAGGCAATCTGCAGAGTGCTGTCTATGAAGATGAGAGAGGAGGCTCAAATTCGGCATATAATCATATACAATTAGTCTTTCCTGCCCTTCAGCGCAATAGCCGCGTAGATTAAGAAGATTCTTGTGTCTTACTCTGGCCAATATCTCAACTTCAGCAGCAAATTCCATATCGGCTTTATTGCTCCAAACTTTTAATCTTTTCACTGCAATCTGGAGGTGTACATGGATTAGATAAGGATATAAAGTGACAAGAAGCCACTCCAAAGAGAATTAACAAGACTATGCTATTCTATTATGTTAGCCATATACATATTCCAAAATAGCCATATTACCACAAGTGCCAGAGAAATGATCTGAACAGAGATGCAAAAATAAAATGCATTAGCAACTTAGGATTTCATTTTGTTGGGACAGATACCATATTATGACCTCATTCAACAACTCTACAGATCTATCCTCCAAGGATCAGAAACCAAAGTTATTCTGTTGTCGGATAAAAGCAATAGTCATCCAAGTCCAATATTAGGACAAGTAAATCATTTGAGCTCTTACAGATATTGATATAAGAATTGATTTTGCTGGGTGGAAAGGAAAAACAAACAAACCTGTGGTCTTATGACCACCTTGTTGGTTCATACTAAATTTTGCACCTCAATTTTATATGAAACTCAATGAATGCTCCAAGAACAAGCCACAAACAAGGATAAGCCCCTTCAACTTGCAAGTAATATAGTTACAAAATTAAGACGGGACAAGAGCACTCTAATTACTTGACAAGTTTCTGTTTCATCTAACTGTTCCATTAAGCCTTCAATCAATTTCTTCTTGAAATGAATGTCAAATTGCTATGTTCCACTCATTTAAAAGTTGGAATAATTGACCAAGATGAATACTAGAGTGGCCTAGACCTGCCCAATAGCAGTAAAGATGGTACCCAACTGAAAGTCACAGCAAAAAACATAACTTAGCAGAAGAAAAGAATACTAATGGCAGAAAACAGTTAGATCAGTAAGCATGCTTTTGAGCAAAATCAATTACCCCAACTACACGCTGAGCATTTACAATCGCATTTAGGATAATGAAATAGAGTACAGCCATAAACTGAAGGTGATTTTATAGCATGCAACAAAGGATTGAAGAGAGAGTATTTAATCTTACTTGTGATCCATCCCAAAGATGGCCCCGGTATACACTGCCAAATCCCCCTTCTCCAAGCTTGTTATCATAGTTAAAATTATTTGTCGCTGAGTGTAGTTCCTTCAAAGAAAAGACTCTCCATGTAGACACTTTCTTACCTCGAGCTTTTCTGCATAAAGGAGACTCTACTATCAATTTCCCATTGAAGAGACACAAAATAGTACATTTAAGTTTGAATCTTCACAGTATAGTTTAAAACATCTCTAGGTTTCAAAGTAAAGAAATACTCTAAAGTCTAAACAGTTCATACCAGAAATCTTAAAGAAACCCAGAATTTAAAACTCTGTTAAATTCTCATTTTCCACCTTAAACACAACAAACCAGGATGAAAGAGCCTAGAAGCCATATGTTTACAAATACCTAATCCAAAATCAACAATGATAAAGTAAAAGAAACACAGAAGCATGAACAGTTATTTTAACTCACCGATCCGAGCCCTTTGCACAGAAAAATATAGGGCAAAAAGCTATACCCATCTCAGCTTCTCCTATTTCTCTGCCTCTATCTCTAACTTCTCAATCAGTCCCAGCCAAGAAGCAGATTAAAGTTTCAAGCTTTCAGTTGACCCACTAAACAAAACCTGAATCTTAATGCACCTCCACTCCAAAAGTTGATTCTTTTACCTTATTCTCTCTCTGCCCGGAACGCTTCACCGGGAAAGATGACAAAGAGTCAAGGACGGTGAGCGAAACATGAGGATTCAAGGGAGATTGAAAGGCGTGGTTTTGTGGGTAAAAGTGGAAGAATGACGAAAAAATTGTGTTGTGGAAAAATCAGCAAGAGGTTTGAATACGGACGTATTGCTTGGTTTTGGAGATGCATTGAAGAAATGTACAAGCAAAGTCTAATTATAAATCATTGCTGGATTTGGCAAGATGAAGTTATTGAAGTACAGTTGCGCTACGGCATGTCCAAATTTAAATGGGGTCCATTTTTTGTTTTCAAGTGGATAGGGGCCTAATGTTTAATTAAAAACTCTATGAGCCGTTGCTCTCAGCGGGTAACGTATTCTTGAAGTATGAGTCTAGACTTTAATACATGCTTGTTTTTAGATTTATGTATGAGACTTAAAAATGTCTTATCAGACCTGGAGCTTATATCATTTTGATCTTATTTATAAATCTTTTTTAACTAAATTTTATATACCAATGAGAGATAGTTAATTCAATGATTATGGAGTAAATTTTTAATTATGTCCTCATTTATGAATGGATACTTTTCAACTCTTTCTTCTCTATCTATTTTTAAATTATTTCTTCATTTATACAATAAATAGGGGCAAAATTGTCACAATCTCATTTATTATACTGAAATTGAACTAATAAATAGGACAAAATTTTTTTATCAAAAATGAATTATAAATAAGATCAGAGTGGTATAGACCTTTAAATAAGTTTTAAAAAATTAGGCTCTAAATAGACTTAAAGGCCTATAATTTAAAGCCTAATTTATTTAAATAAAATTAGGAAAATTTTGAGGTTAATTTCAAAAAAGTTGAAACAAGAGCTAGGGAAAACTGAAGACTAACGACCTCAACCAGTATGAACCCCACCTCCCGTAAGATGATACGTGCTTTAGGGTGTGTTTGGTTTGAGAGAAGGGTACTGATGGGCAAGGGAGGGTGGGAAATTATAATTTTGGATAAAAGAAACTCAAAATTTACTCTCTCATTTTTTCAAATTTTGGGTTTTCGTCCAAAATTTACTTTCTCATTCTTTTTAAATTTTGGATTCCCGCCCAAAATTTAAATTCTTTCAACCCAAAAAAGTAATTTACCCACCTTCTCATTCCCTCCCACCCCTCCCCTCTCCTCAAACCAAACACACCCTTAAGGTGCGATTGGTTTGAGGGGGAGGGAGGGAGGGGGAATGGATAAATTATCTTTTTAAGTTGAAGGTATTTAAATTTTAGGCGGAATTCAAAATTTAAAAAGGATGAGAGAGTAAATTTTAGGTTTCTTCTGTCCAAAATTATAATTTACCCCTCCCCTCCTCTCAAAACAAACACACCCTTAGTCCTTGCGGTATTCGCAGAGGACGCTGTCACGGTTGCCGTTGTTTTACTTGTCGCCCTCATTATCTCCTACGGGTAGTTCCTCTCCCAAAATATCCGGCATGAGCAACGACGGCTCTGGCATAGAGACGGCTGGCGTAATTGTGAATGTAATGGAGTTTGTGGCCATGTGGGTCTGTTACTTTGAGGGGGAATTTGATCCACTTTTATCTTTTTCTAAGGGTAAAACTGTATTTCAAAATATTTTAGGGTGTCAAATGCATATCTAAAAATATTTTAGGGTATTAAATATACCTTAACCCAAAATTTATTTTAGTTGGGCATATCAGTAATTTTTAATCTAATTTTAAAATTATTACTATAGTATTGATCATTTTTGTTTTTTATTCTTAATAAATAGATTGCGTAAGTTTTTTTAGTTTGCTTAATTACTTGAAAAAATATTTTCTTAGAGCGAATTGTTTGAAGTAACCAAATAATATCACAATAATTTATTACTGATAGGAAAGATGTTAAATTTTAGACGGAATTATGATAAAATTAAAGAAATAAATATTGTAAATATTTTAATGATCATCTTATCAAATGATTGCATCAAAAGGAAAAAATTATAAATTTTGAAAATTTAAAATAATATCACTTGAAAATATCAATATACAATTTTTCCAATTATTATATAAAGTAATTAAATACTAAATTAAAAGGAATGATCAAATTAAAATGCCACTTGCTAACGAAAAGTAAAAATATAAAAATTTCGACTTTCTTTTTAAATACTTTGATGACTGATTCTGATGGAGGCAAATGATTACAAATGTGGATATATATTTGTTGATCTTGGTAAATTAATTAATGCATTGATGTTTTTGTCGCAAAGGATGTAGCTGATACAAGATACATGAAATATTAATAATTATGAAAAATGAGTGATATGGTAGGAGAAAGCCACGTAGAACGGTAGAATCTTGGTATTAGGATATGCCATTTGAAACTTTCTTGGTGGCATTATAAATGTAATTATTCTTTTTCAACCCATCATTTCGATTCCAACATGAAACTTGAATATTGAATTCAAGTTTCATGTTTTATTTTCAGTCAAAGATTGTCCCTATGTATGACATAGTCCAATCACATTGTCACCTAACATTGTTGCAGCACCTAACTAGTTAACATGTAAAGCTTACTTTAGTTTTTGTATCTTAACGGAAAACCAAAGGCCCTGTTGCTCATAAATCAATCGGCCACGCTAGCCTCATGGCGAAAAGCCTTACATCATGAATGAAATGTGATTGCTAAGTTTATGGGTTTTTTTTTTTTGGACTTGTGTTCATAATAAAAGCACTCTCATTAAAACCTCGATGTTCATTGAGATTACCGGATTTGGCTTCTCTCCTATACCCTTTGCGTCTGTTGCCCTCCTTTGCTATGAAATTGCGCCGTTATGGTGTACAAACCTAAAGCAGAAACCTTTTTTTTTAAAAAAAACAATATTTAACATTTTGAAGTATTTTTTCAGTACCAGTTAGTTTCTTAAAATATTTTTTCAAGTTTTTAAAATAATTTTTTAATACTATCCAGTATCCTGAAGTATTTTTTTAGTGTCAGTCAGTGCTTTGAACTATTTTTGGTGCAATATTTTATGATGTTAGATGTAATAAAATTAGTTCAGGATATTGGATAATATTTTAAGATGTTGGATGCACAAAAATTTTTTTTGATCCACTTACCACCCTAAAATATTACCACAAAAAAAATACTTCAAGATGTTGAATACTTTTTTTTTTCAAAAAAAAAACTTTAGAGTACTAACTAACACTAAAAAAAATACTTCAGGATACTGGATAATATTGAAAAATTATTTTAAGAACTTGAAAAAATATTTTAAGGAACTGATTGGTACTAAAAAAATACTTCAAGATGTTGAATACTCTTTTTCAAAAAAAAAAGCTTCAGAGTACTGACTGGTACTAAAAAAAATATTTCAGGATATTGGATAATATTGAAAAATTATTTTAAAAACTTGAAAAACTATTTTAAGGAACAGACTGGTACTGAAAAAATACTTCAAAATGTTGAATACTATTTTTCAGGAAGAAAAAGAAAAGGTTTTTGCTTCAAGTTTTTGCCCCAAAACGACGCAATTTCATGGTAAAAGAAGGCAACGGACGCAAAGGGTATAAAAGAGAAGTTGTAACATCTTTTTTTTATTTATAGGATATAATTATAATTTAAAGATAATTATGAATTTAGTAGTAATTTTTAAGATAAAAAGAAAAGATGGATTTAGTTAAAATATATTTTTAAAAATATATATATAAATAGAAAGAGAAAAGGGGCAGTGGTTGCGTATTCAAATTAAAGTCACACTACCCGTGGCAATTTTTTTTTTTAAAAAAAAAGAATAATAACTAGTGTGACTGAAGGAGGGGGTTATGTACACCCCCGTCACTCCTTCACTTCGTCATCAAGACGAGGTGATAATTTTGGGGAGAGGAGTAATAAAGTCTCAGTTTTTATAATTTTAGAGTAAGGTTTTGAAATTTAGACTTGCCATTGAATGAGTTGGGATACTAAATCAAAAGTCAATGAGTCAGATTAGAACTAAACCAAAGCTAACTCAGGACTAAATTAGTGAAAAATTGAAGATTTTAGGTTTATTATAATAAAATTCTAAAGAAAAAAAATAAATAATCAATTTTTTAAAAAAATAAAAAATTGCTGAACCGGACAAGACCTGTTTCTCGGCCGGTTCGCCGGTTCCCAAGCCGGTCCGGTCCGGGTTTCAAAACACTACATTAGATATCAATAAGGTATTTAAATTCTCTTCTAATCACAATACTTCTTTTATAAAAAATGTTCTAAATAATTTTCTCTTTCCTATGATAGTAATTTTTGACTAGATAGAAAATATTTTAGAGATAAGATTTTAGGCAAGTTTTAACTTTTATCAATATATAACTGTAGAAATATAGAGAATGATTAATAGTTAATTTTAATTTGTTTACTTTTAGTATTTAGTTGTATATGATTTTATAATGAATTTTCTATATAATCAGCATAAAAGTAATTCTATATTGAACTTTTTAACCTATTAAATTTGGATTCAATAATTTATTTGGGTTATTGAAGGTATTATTGAAATTCTAATAAGTTTAGTTTTGTAGATTTTGTGCTATAAGAAATTATAAATTATAATTTGATATTAGAAATTAGATTTTGATATGATTTTAATTATGTGAAGATTTCAATTATAGTTTAATAATTAGATCATAATCATATAAATTAGAAAAAGAGATTTAATTGTTCTAGAAGGTTGATATTGATGATTTTATGATTATAGGTATGTTAAAGGTGAAACTTTAATTTATAAAATTAAGTGGTTGACGAGAGAGAATGACATAGAGGTTATTTAAGGGTTTTTATGAGTAATTTGGGCACGTGAGAAATGATCTATGACTACGGATTATTAAGAAAATTGAAATATTTGAGGATAATGGTTGTAGAGGAAATTGGGTTTTCGAGAATTGAATTTACATAAATTATTTATTTTAGTATTGCTTGTGGTTAATTGATATCTACATTGATAATATAGAGTTTTCTTGTAATCGGTGATTGTTCATGTTTTACTACTCAAAGTTAAGGTTAAGCTTGGAATTGAGGTAACTGAGGTTAATTTATTCTATATGTTTGCTTTGGACTATAAGGTGTTTTTCTAAACCTTTCTTCCATCTATACTATTGTATGTGTTTTGAAAGATTATGTGTAAGTTTGAATATGAAGCTAGTTCAGTGAAACAGTGTATTTTCCAACTTGTATATATAAGTATGATTATTATTAAAATTGTTACTGTTGTGATGATTATGATGTTTTGTGATGGAACGCTGTATAAGAAATGATAATTTGTAAATGTTTCTGAAAACTATTTTGATATATTATTTATTTTGTTATAGGATATATTGGGTTGCATGGAAGAGATATGGTGAAATTGTGTTCATCGGCTCTCTCATTTTTGGCCCGGATTTTGAGTTGAGTGTTTTGAGTGGACACCTCCCTGTTATGGTTTATCCGTGGTGGCATGGGAGGGGG
The DNA here is from genome assembly GCA_963855925.1 of Inga laurina. Lineage (NCBI taxonomy): Eukaryota > Viridiplantae > Streptophyta > Magnoliopsida > Fabales > Fabaceae > Inga > Inga laurina. Next base: position 53,124,585 of record OY979705.1, read on the forward strand.
CAATATTCTTGAAGTGACTAGTTAACCTTTGGCCGGATATACTAGCACTGATAGACGGTACCATGTCCAGAAGCTATAAGGAAGAGTAGAATAGATGAGTGGGGATGGTTCTAATTGTTGATCATATTATATGAAGTTTAATTATTGAGAATATTATTATTATTATTATTATTATTATTATTATTATTATGTTATTTAAACTAGCTTCTTTGACTTACAATCATTTTCTGCATTTTTGTAAATTGATTTTGGTTACTGAGACTTTATGTCTCATGTTATTTAAACTAGCTTCTTTGACTTACAATCATTTTCTGCATTTTTGTAAATTGATTTTGGTTACTGAGACTTTATGTCTCACCCTATCGTTATAAATATTTTTCAGGCGAGACCTCAAATTTAGTTAGAGGCCAAGGGAAGCAATCAGAGGCATAGGCGTCAAGAACCTTGTAGGCCTCTTGTGGTATTAGTGTTGTATTAATTTCTATATTGCCATTATAGAACATCTCATATTTTTGAGATATCATATTTGCTGTTGAGATAACTGTTTATCTTTTGTTAGGCCTAAGGCCTTATTTTTGTATTCAAATGTTTTCATGGACTCACAACCATATCTGTGTTGGAAATTGTTTTGTATGGAATCTTAATTTTGGAATTCAGTGTTGTATGTCACACCCTTATCTTATTTTCACCTATTTCAGAGTATTTGTGGAAAACGATACACAGTTCAGTGGGAAAAACAGGAGTAGCATAAATATACTGATATTATGTGCACAATTACAGAAATTCCACATAGGGGTTCATACTTGATAATTACAATTAATATAGTCTCGCAGTGCTACGTGGGTGTCTAAATCCGTTCCAGGGAAAACGGAGACATCTTCTAGTCTTTGTTCCACCACGGCATTCCCCTCATACGGTTCTCTTCGCTGCTCTTAGCATGGCTTCTGTCTTCATCTGTCTAAATTGTTGGTACGGGAGGGTGAGATTCGAGAGAATCACAGTAGGAAAATAATACCAATATGCATGTAAGATAAGTGCTTAATGCATGACATGCTTGCATTACATAACTCATGTTTACATAATGATATATCTGCGTGCTCAATGTTTCAAACAACATACATATGGCCATAACATAAATAGAAACAGAGCTTCAATTATTCATATACATTTCACATAGTCAAGTAAAGCAATAACATGCATTAATATGCCAGCACAAATATCAAATACATGCAGGAGAGGTAAGTTCCTTACCTTAATCGCCCGTCCCTGATCTTTGAATAACGTGCCTCAATTTGTGTACCAATCCCTCAGACTCTCTACTCAGTCATAAAATGTCAAATGTACAGTTTAGACACTCCATAGTGTTTCTAGGGGTTATATGAGTCTATATTAAAAAATGACCAAAATGCCCCTGGGAACCCAATCTGGCCTCGCCTTACCCGATCCAACCGTCTTTTCCCGAAATTTTGACCCAGGCTGTTCTAACATATTTTCACCCAAAAAATCCATTTCCGGGCTCGAAATCTCCAAATTCAGTGTCAAATTATGAAAATATGCTTAACAGCCTCAATTTAGGGTTTTAGGGGCATTTTCATAATTATGTTTTTCCGGCTTTTTCCGAAAAAGTGACCAACTGTAACCCACCTAATTTTCTCTCCTAAACTCATTGGAATCATCAAATCATTGAAAATCTAACTCCTTCCCCCCAGAACAATGCTAATCAAAATATGGCTCAAGAAAAGAGAAAATTGCACTTTTGTGTTTTAACCTTTAAAGCTTACTCCTTTCCACTTCTAATCCATTATTAAGTCATTTAAATACATACTACCCATGATTTAACGAAATTTGGGCAGCATAACCCCTTAGGGTTAGGACTTTCCAAATTTACAAACTTAACCAATACATGCCAACAATCCAATTACATCAACAACACAATCTTGAATTCAACTAAGAGAGTAAGGTTTATGAATTTACCTTTGATTTCACTTTCTCAAGACTCCAATTTTGTTCTCCCTCTCTCCTTATTTCCCTTGATTTTCCTCTTGCTATATGTATGTTTCAAGAAGGATTCGAGGATAGAAAGAGTTGCTCATGAATTTAGAGGCAAGAACATGTGAATTTCACAACCCTTACCTTTGATTTTGCTTCTTTAAGCTCCCTTGTGCTTCCAAGCTTCTCAAGACTCCAAGACACTTTCTCTCTCCTCTTTCTCATGCTCTTAGGCGTCCAAATGGGGTGGGAAGAGATGAAACCACATGTTTAATAATATCTCCCATTTTCTCTTAATTAACTTTATCCAAAACTTGGGATTTTTATGACACACTTGTATTTGATCTTATCTACCACCAAATATGACTCTTCCTCTTTCTTCTCTCCTTATTGCCCAACGTAAATGAGAAAGAGAAATGAGATGATAAGGCTTAATATTATCTCTCATTTTTCCTTTTTTGATAAATGGTAGTTTAATGAGTTATAACATCACCTTTATACTTGGTCTTATTTTCTTTCAATTTGTGTCATACATTTCTACTCAATTTTATTTAATCCTAAGCTTGGATTAATGACACTTGGCATCTTCAATTCCATTAATCAATTTGTCCCTTTCATTTTCTTTATTCCACAATTTACACAATTGCTAATACATTTTATTTTCAGTTTTCGGAATAATGCCAATTCTGGCAGATTTTCTGCCCTAACTTTGAAAATTTATTACTAAATTTGTACCATTGTTTTAGAGTGATTACAAAGGCTATGGAACCTTTATTGAGTCTAGTTCCAAGAAAAAATATAAACTTTAGCTAGCTAGAAGCATATCATTCCCAGATTTCATTTATTTGACCGTTGCTCCAATGACTTTCCAAATTTTCTGGGCTAAATTCAAAAATTCATGACTCTCAATCCATTAGTAAAAATGGCTTATAATACCTATCAAATTAAAGCCTTAGATGTCTACTTTCATCCTGTAAAATTTTATAATTTTTGGACATCATTTGATGATCCAAAATCCCAAGACAATCTCACTGCCTTGCAGGAAATTTCAATAAAAACATAATCACATTCTCTAAAACTCACCATTTCACTTTTTTTTAATACTCCAAAGATATAAGAAATATTAGGGGATAAATTTGGGGCTCCTGCTAAACCGGCGCTTAGAAGTCTACTTATTTCAGGCTTATTCACTAGCCTTCAATCCCGAAATTCGGGATATTATATTGTAAGACTCATAAACTATGATTTCTCTTCTTGTTATGTGTGCCCAGAGTAATGCATATCGTTGTAGTGGGTTTGTGGGCGGATTTTGTGCCTTGAACTCTAATATATCTTAAATAAGAAATTGTTTTCCATTATCACTGGTTAACCAGATTTTGTAAAACAATTATGAATAATTATTGTTTGTGAGAAAGGATCTTTTCAGAAGCCGGGTCCAAGATTGCCACCCATAAAGGGTTTTAACTGACAAAAATCCTTTGTAAAGAATTGTGGTGTGAAGCTACGGGACATTGGCTCTCAAAGGGTGTCTATTGTTATAAATCAATCACATCAGATAATCTCTTAAATGAAGTGTGGTTTTATAAGTTCATAGTCATTTCTCTCAATAAGTTAGTCTTTTAGAATTGAATTATTTCTTTAAACTTGTGCTCAAACACATATGTTTGGTATTAACAAAAAATTAGAGACCCTATTATTTCATAAATCAATATAATATATTATATACTCCTCTGATTCAATTTATAAGCTACTTCCCACATTTTTCACACAAAAAAAAAAAAAAATTTAAACTTCACAACTTTACCATAAAATTCAACAACTTTTCAACTTTACCCCTATTTAATATACATTATATCTTATGAAAAAAGTCAATATAATAATAAATGAAGGATCAAATTATACATTCATATGAAAAACTTCTCTCTCTGTCTTATAAATAGGACCAAAAATTTTCTTCTATTTCTACCTTATACATAGGACAAGATGAGTGCATAAAATGAGTTAGATTTAACCTAAGCCTTTAATATCAACATAATCCTTTAACCGCAACTTTTTGCTAAATGGCGTGTTAAATCAAGTCAATATAAAGTCAACTTAGAAGTTCAATTATCATAAAAAGGACTTTGGAGTTCAAGTAGTTTCTTATTAAAAAAGAAAAAGAATAATAATTAGCTTCTTATTTATGATTTGATCAGTTCATTTGAATCTATCCACGCACAAATAAATTATTTGATATTGTTTGATTGATTGTCAATATAAAATAAATATTATTGACATAAATTTTAGAAGATTGGTTAAAAAAAACAAGCTTAGAATAAACCAGACCCGATATCTACTTGTAGATCAGAGCAAATCCATTTTATTTCACATTTAATATTGCCCTCCACTGACTGGCTATTTGGATCTTGTCAACAATTAGATTATAACTATTTTGAATTTATCACGGGAGAGAACATACGAATCCTTGTCGTTATTACGCCAATTAATATATTAAATGAACTATAACCTTACCTCACTTGATTTAATTATTTTGACATTATTGATCAATATAATTGTAATAAAATAAAATAAGTTATTATATGATTTATGTCGCTGTAGGATTATAACAGATTGACTGGTATATGCGCCTTGTTTTTGTCTTTCTACATAAGGAAATAAATTGACGTATAATTAAGGTTGTCAAACTCGCGAGTTTAAGTAAACTCGTAACAGTAATTTAAACTTGTATCGTAAACTCGTAAGATTTTATTTTTACCATTAAATAAGTATTAATGGTGTATAATTAAATAATTAAAATCTAAAAAATGATAACAATTTGATTTAAATATATTTTAAATCCAAATATTGAAATTAAATCCATCAACATTCATAATTTACTATATTTAACGAAGAAATTTCTATAAAATTTATATATAAAGCCGCTGAACATGATCAAATCGAAGAAGTTAACACGAGTTTAAAGGTGAGTTAATACAGTTTTATAAATTAAAAATGTAAAAACGGTAAACTCGGTATATAAACTCGTGAATTTAATCGAGTTTACAATGGTCATGAGTTTATCAGTGACTTGATTCGGATTTGTAAGTTAGAAACGTAAAAACGGTAAACTCGGAGAGTCACCTCACGAGTTTGACAACAATGCATATAACTGTGTGATCTTTTATTGATACCATTTTACTGTAAAAGTAATATTAATTAATTTTACATCTGTATCTGATTGATTTGAATTTTTGGATTATCCTATTCCTATGCAAATGCACACAGTTTCTTTAAGTTAGAATAATGAAAATGAAGGCTTAAAAATTAAAATGACGAAGATCTTTCATTCTTTAGAAGATTTAATGTTGGGAGACATGACAATTAGATACAACAAAAGATTAATTTAATAATAGTTATGTTATAAAAAATTGTTCAAAGAGAGTCGTAACTTGTAGTTGCAACTTTAGGATATCAGTTGTAAATAAAATATTTAAGTCACTCTCAATAATTTGTAACTAGAACTCCTATATTTACATTGAATCATATTGGAAATTAATTATTTCATGAATTTTTTGAATACTGAATTATCGTTAAATTAATTTTTCGCAGCTATCACTCCTACAATTTGTCATTGATTATTTTTTTTTTCATAGTTACAATTTTTCATTGATTCTAACTTTTATCATTTCTTCCATTATTTTCCCCCCTTCATGTCAATTATTAAAATTTACTCCTCTTAACTTTCATAGAGTTTCACGACATATAGTAGTATTTTATTATTATCATCCCTTGTCCGATGATCACAACATGATCCAATAGTTCAAAACTTAACTCACATTGTCACGTTTCTCTTCTTCTTCTTTTTTCCTTACAAAAATATAATTATTTGATATCTAATTAAGAAGGAAAAATGTTTTAAATGTGATTTTTTTTATCTTTAAAGTTTCGACCTTCAATTTTATTTAGAAGTAGTCAAATTTTTTCATAGAACCTAACATCAATTGATGCCCCACTTCTGTTAAATGTTAATGCAATTTTATATTTATTCTTAGTGAATCTCCTGATTTTCTAAAAAAAAGCACACTAGGTCCTTGTAAGAATAAATATAGAAAAGCCAATATTATTTTATATTTAATTTAATTCATGAAATAATATTGCTATATCAGACATGCCTTTTCTTGCAAACTATGGTTTGGTTATGGTGAGTTGTGGAAGAGAAATACTTCAATAAGCAATACACGCAATTGTAAAATTGATGTTGGTTATAAATGTAAGACATATTTTATATATTTATCAATTTTTTTAAATTAACTTGATTGATATTTCTTCAACATTGATAAGAACGAGGATTCGGATCTTCTTGGAAGCATTCTTCTCAATGGCTTGATCTTGTCCGTAGAGATAATCCATGCATTGAAAAATTGACAAATCACGTGCTTTGAAAATGCATCACAACCATTCGTTGGATTATAATCTTAACCGTTCATTTAATTCTTAAGTTTGCCAAATCCCTGAAGCATCTCATCTGAGTTCCATTCTAACCACTCGATTGTCGAATGCTACTGAACAGAGCGTTCATTGTTGTCATCCACCGTTCATCCCCACTGGACGGAACATCTCGCCAACTGTTGGTGAACAAATTGCTATCGGCAATAAGGTCTTTGTGGAGCTAAAGACAAAGCTCAAGTCTTGTGATTTTTATAAGTGCAAGTTTGTCAATAGTTTGAATTCATACCTTGAAAACATTAGAGATAGTGTAGGAGTTTCAGTTGGGATCAATTCATTCAATAGTGATTATACAAAGATCTTCACTGACAAACTTCTTTTTTTTAGGGTTCGTTTCTTTGGAGACATGGGATCTAGAGCTTGTTTGTGTTAGTATTAGAAAAGTATGTTTACACGAATCGATAAAACTCTTTTTATGTACTTACCTCGTACACCATAAATCATATAAAAAAATAATTTCTACCATCAATTTAAACAAACACAAAATTGAGTCTTTGATTCTTAATGATATTATTGAATGTTCTGGTTATTCAAACTTGGTCTCTGGCCTAGTGGAGAAAGCAAGGTGTGACATAACAAAAAAAAACTCCACTTTAAATCATGAGAAGCTTGCATCTCAAAAATCTTAAAAATAGAGATTTTTGTGACATTAGTCATGAAAAGATCCAAAAGATATGGTTTTTTTATTGAAAAAAAGGAGTTCTTTTTCTCATACTTTGCCTTTGAGAATATTCCTGCCAAGCTCAGTACAAAGTTGACGGGAAGGTCGATGCTTTCAGGGTCCGATGGTGTTTAAATGAACGGTCATGTTTAAAAGCAATTAGCATTAAAGGTGTGGATGAGAGTACGAGGAAAAGCAATTATGTCCGCTTCCCACAAATAAGAGAAAAAGAAATTAAAGGAGATGATTAGGGTGTTTTTAAAATTAGTTAAAAATCTTATTTAAGTTAGTTAATTAAATCTTATTTAATGACAAGAAGAGTAGTATTTTTTGTATTGTGCCATATTTAAGCACTTTTAAATTTGGTTGGGTTTATTTTTGGACAATAAGTCTTTATTACACAAGTCGAGATAAAATCTTTCTCACATACTTACCTCATATACCGTGAATCACAATTTATAAATACTTATTATCTAAAAATAAACTATTTCAAACGAACACTCAATTCAATTAGATGTATTTCTCATGAAGACATTTTTATTTTCACACCTTGTCGAACTCAAAATGAAATGTTTAACTGGTCAAACTAATACCAACGCGTGTTGGTTATTACTCAAATAATCAATATTTTTATTTATTTCCTCTATCCTCCTTGACGGGTTGGCAAGAAGAGACAAAACAAAAGTGTTCTGGGAATACAAATGAATTTGTGTCGTGTAGTGACTCAGTAAACATATGTACACATTATTCCTTTACTAATTCTAAAGTCATTTATTCTTCAATTATCATTTTTTTGGACTGACATTCTTCAATTAATTAAGAATTTCTCAAATTGGGATTTGGCCTATCAATCAAATGAGTCACTGATTGATTTTGAAGATGAGACTGCAAGAAGTCGTAGCTTCTTTGTTGACAAAACTCATTTTCTATATCTTGAAAATCACAAAATTGTCATTATTTTTGTTGGAAAAATCTTGACCTTGATATGGATTAAGAATTTTAGGATTAATTTATACGCCAATCAAGACCAAGTTCTGCTTTTTTTTTTTTTTTTTTTTTTTTGTTTTTGTTTAACGCTATGGAGACACAATCTAATCAAGACCAAGTTCTCTCAAATATCTTTCCCAACCTATCTATCCGTTTCCTTGACTTGGAGCAGTTGGAGAGAAAAATATTTTTATAAAAATTTGTTAAAAAACTAGTGGCCAATAAGCTGTTGAAAATATTTTAATAAAAATGGGAATCTAAATGAGGCTATAAATAAAATAAGAACGGGAATATAAATACCAGTAAGGGTTTGATAGAGTGATATGGATGTACGCTTGGTTATATTAGAATGCTGGTATTAGTTATTACTTTTTAATATACTTCATAAAAAAAAATAGTAAGATGTTGAATTTTAATTTTCTTAATTTATAAAAATATTTCATTCATACAACATTTTTAAGGGTGTTTTGGTTTTTTTTTTTTAGGCCAAAATATACGTTCAGTTATTTATGTTTGTATCAAGTTCCAGTTTAATCCTCTATATTTATAAAGTATATTTTTAGTCCTTAAATCTTAACATTGTTAATTTAAACTAACGGAAAATAATGACTCATCAAAGTCACGTCATTTCAATCGTAGATGGCCACGACATCAACCCCAGCTTTTTAACAAATTCATATTTTAATTTAGTTAAAATAATAATAGTAATAGAAAAAAATTTATTTTTTATCAATTTTTTCCACCACCTACTCTTTCCCATTGGAAAGAGTTCTCCTACCATCAACGTCTTTTTTCCTCTCTGAATCCACTAGCGTCGTCGTCTAATTTGAACCCTCTTTCTTTGTCTTTACTTTTCAAAGGGTTAGTTGGAAGAACTCTACTGAATCAAACGACTGTTGAAGAATATTGAATGGAATCAGTTTGAAGAACAAACCAAATGGCCCTAACCCAATGACTGTCGAAGAACAAACGTTCTCTTGTCTTAGAATATGATAAACCCATGGGACAACCTGAGTCAACATTAATGTGATGCCTTTGTAAAGTTGATATGAGAGGCAACACATTCCTCATGAACAAAGCAATATGCTGTATGAGATCCAAAGGCTTAGACTGTTTCCATAAGGATAAATGGTCAAGATCATGAGATTCTTAGACTGTCACCAATGGCTTGAAACTCGTTGCTTGGGAGAGCAAGGAAGAAAGAAGGTAAATTGGGGTTGAGAAAATAGGATGAATTTGGCAAGTAAAGGGGAATAGGGTTGAAAATGATGGAGCTGGGATATTCATGGAGTAAGAAAGACAGGAGAAAGGTTTCTGATGAGGAAAGTGTAGGAGGTGGAAAAATTGATAATTTTTTTTTCTATTATATTATTTTAACTGAAATATGAATTTATTAAAAAAATTTGAGTTGATGTGGCAGCTAGTTAAGATTAAAATTGTGTGACTTTGTTGAGTCAACATTTTCTGTTAATTTAGATTAACGGTGTTAAGATTGAAGAATTAGAGATACACTTTACAAATATAAGGGACTAAACTGAAACTTAATGCAAATATAAAGAACTAAACGTACACTTTAGCCTTTTTTTATTAATGATTCTCAGAATGTTGAATCTGAATCAGCATGGGAATAGAATGATGAACAAAACATTCAATCAAAAACATGCTCTCCTTTCCCTGGAGTAGGCATTGCTTCAAACCAAACATGCCCTGAGAGTTAATAGATATGATGACAACCATACTTAAGTCAAGCATTCAAAGTTTCAAACCCTTTTCTTGATCAAATTATAAACACAAAAATATGAAAATCTTGGGCACAACTAATCTTGGGATTTGATTTGGGCCTTACTCTGAAGTTTTGAAAGACATTATTAGATAGTGGGCTTGGAGAGTGGGCTCAATTGGACCAACCCCATAACTAATAGCCCATTATTCTATTTCGTCTCAAATATCTCATTCTCATATGAGACAAGAAGCCCATTTTTGTTTTTCAATGTTGAAGGGTTTGTGAACAATTCATTCTTTTCTAATTGAGATAACTTATCCTTAGATTCTCCCTTAAGCATCTCTACCACCTCAAGCATGGTTGGTCTGTTCTCAGGCTGATTTTGAGCACATACAAGTCCAATGAGAATCACTCTTTTAAGTTCTTCCTCCACAAAGTTTCCCTTAAGCTTTGAATCTGCAATTTCACTAAATTTCTTCTCATAGGCCAAAGGAAGTGTCCAATCATATATCGATTGCTTCATTGTGGCACTCGGTTTTAAAATTGGTCTCTTGCCACTAGCAAGTTCTAGCAATAGAATTCCAAAGCTGTAAACATCACAATTTGTGGATGCCTTACCAAGCAAGACATATTCTGGTGCAAGGTAGCCGAGAGTTCCCGTAATATTAGTTCTCACATGGGTTACCCAATCGGAAATCAACTTCGCAGATTCAAAGCCAAAAATCCGTGCTTGAAAATCTGAATCAATTAGTACATTGCTTGCTTTGATATCTCTGTGGATTATTTGTGGTGTTGCTTGGTGGTGAAGATATCTGAAAGAAAACAAAAAGGTTAGAAAGGGTCAGCAATGAACCATGAAAAGTTGAAAAGTAAGATAATAAACATGATTTAAAACTTCAATGTACTTATATATTTTGTTGTGTATTTCAATATCTATAATACTATGTGTTTGACAGAGGAACAAAAAGCAAAGCCAGAACATACGCAATGCCCTCGGATGACCCGATTGCGATGTTCATCCGTTTGTTCCAATCAAGAAGGCATTCTTCAGGATGCTGTTCGTGAAGCTGAGAGAAGAGGCTCAAATTTGGCATATAGTCATATACAATTACCCTTTCTTGCTCCTCAGCACAATATCCACGTAGGCTAACAAGATTCTTATGTTGTACTCTTGCCAATATTTCAACTTCAACGGCAAATTCTGTGTAAACCTTATCGCTCCAAGCTTTCAATCTCTTAACTGCAATCTGTAGGTGTCATTAGATTACAAAAAGATAAATTTTTATCTTCACTTCAAAATCAACAACAATAATTATAACAAAGCCTTATCCCGCTATATGGGATTAGCTACATGGATCGTGTGATGTCATTGTGTTCTAATTTAACTCCTCTTCCAAATCATGGTAAGAAAGTTTGACATACTCATATGTGAAAGATTACCTTTTATCATACGGCCACAATCTTGGAAGACATAAATTTTTTTTTAAAAGATGCTTCAACATCTAGCCACAAACATTAATATGCCAGTTCAAGTCAGAAAACATGACTATGAGAGAAGATTTTTAATTTAGCAGAAGCAAATGATATTTATGGCAGTAAGCATAATATTCTGTGCACTATTAATCACCACAAGTCCAGGCCTATACACTGAACATATGCAATCACTTTACAATTAGGAAGATTAAAAAAAACAACCAGAAACTGAAGCTGATTTTTGATGTTATGCAACAAAAAACTAACAGGAAGAGAAAGTAATATAATCTCACTTGTGATCCATCCCAAAGCTGGCCCCAGTAGACACTGCCAAATTCTGCTTCTTCAAGCTTGTTATCATAGTTAAAATTATTTGTCGCTGAAAGTAATTCTTTCAAAGAGAAGACCCTCCATGTAGGTGCTTTCTTCCCTCGTGCCTTTCTGCATAACAGAGACTCTAATATCAATCAAACTTGGAATTACAAATAGTAACATCTAAGTTAAAATCTGAAATATACATAACTGTTCCACCTAAAACACAAGATAGCGCCAGAAAGCCACTTTTCACAAGTATCTGACACAAATTGAACAATGATTAAGAGACAAGAGAACCATTGACCTTTTTTTTTTTTTTTGGTTTCTTATTTCCTTTTAATGAACTTACCGATCCAGACCCTTTGCACAGAAAAATATAGGGCAAAAAGCCATAGCACCAGTCACTCTCAGCTTCTACAATAATTTCTCTCAATCAATCCTGGGGAGCAAACAAAATTAAAACTTTTAATTGAAGCACAGAAAAACAGAACCAGATTCTTTTAATAAGTTCCTCCAATTCAAAAGTTGATTCTTTCTCTGCATTCTCATTGGCTAGCGCGTTTCATCGTGAAGGAAGACAGGGACGATTGGCGAAACATGAGAATTTGATTCGGTTCGAGAGGGACCAAACTCCAAAGGCATGTTTTCTCGTGGGAATAAAAAAGGATATGTTATGCTATGCGTGCGTTGTCGTTACAAAAAAGTTTTAAACTTGAGAGAGACGGTTTTAAATAAAAATAAATATTTCTGGCTTGATTTTGCAGTTGAATTGAAGGGGGCCACTTCTCTTCTTTGCCCTTTGTCATTTTTTTTTATTAATTTGATCAAGGATATAATCTTTTTTTTCCAGATTTAAGCATAAAAGATTTTCGATCCTCACTCAACAAATGCATTTCTAGATATTTAAGCTTATATCCTACTCATGTTGAGGTTGTTTACCTACCTCTTCAAACTACCAAATAGCTTATTAGTCTCCCTCCTTTTATTTAATCCTTGCATCTATGCTCCATGACAAGGAAAAAATTCGACATAGTTTTATACGTATACTATCAGGAGATAAAATAAAAAAAGAAGTAAATAATTTTGATTCAAGCATAGGGTTATAGACTTGGGAACAAAAATTCGAATGATTATACTGTTTTTCAACTTCAACATCTTTTTTTATGGGGATACAATTAGAAGTTAAAAATTTCAAAAAACCCTATTCTCTTCCAATAAAAAAATTCGGAATTTAGTTAAGAGTTAAGGAATAACAAATATGAAAATAAGGGCCTCCGTTCGTAAAATTTGTGAAAAATGTCGACTGATTCGTAGGCGCGGACGAATTATAGTAACTTGTTCCAATCCAAGACATAAACAAAGACAAGGATAATCTTTCCAAAAAACAAATAAAAAAAAAAAAGGCTTGGTCTTGACCAGATGCACAAAAAAAGATTAAAAAAATTAAAAAAATAGAAAAATAGAAAGGATCCGCTTTTGACATGAAATGGATATATCCATATATCTCTGACTTATATTTATGAGATAATAAAATATGGGAAAACCTATACCAAAAATTGGTTCAAGTAAAAATGGACGCATTGGTTCACGTAAGAATGCGCGTAAAATACCAAAGGTAGTTATTCATGTTCAAGCTAGTTTTAACAATACCATTGTGACTATTATAGATGTACGGGGTCAGGTGATTTGTTGGTCCTCCACCGGTACTTGTGGATTCAAGGGTACAAGAAGGGGGACACCTTTTGCCGCTCAAACCGCAGCAGTAAATGCTATTTGGACAGTAGCAGATCAAGGTATGCAACGAGCAGAAGTCATAATAAAAGGTCCCGGTCTCGGAAGAGATGCGGCATTAAGAGCTATTCGTAGAAGTCGTATACTATTAAGTTTCATACGGGATGTAACCCCTATGCCACATAATGGATGTAGGCCCCCTAAAAAAAGACATGTGTAAAAGAAAAAATAAACAGTTATGTTTATTTTTTCTTGTGGGAATAAAAAAGGATATGTTATGCTATGCGTGCGTTGTCGTTACAAAAAAGTTATAGACTTGAGAGAGACGGTTTTAAATAAAAATAAATATTTCTGGCTTGATTTTGCAGTTGAATTGAAGGGGGCACTTCTCTCCTTTGCCCTTTGTCAATTTTTTTTATTAATTTGATTAAGGATATTATCTTTTTTTTTTTTCAGATTTAAGCATAAAAGGTTTTCGACCCTCACTCAACAAATGCATTTCTAGATATTTAAGCTTATATCCTACTCATGTTGAGGTCGTTTACCTACCTCTTCAACCTACCAAATAGCTTATTAGTCTCCCTCCTTTTATTTAATCCTTGCATCTATGCTCCATGACAAGGAAAAAATAAAAATAAAAAAGAGTCAATTTTTTAGATAATTGATTTTAGGTTGAATGTCCAATTTTGCCTCAAAAGCTGTTATGTATGAACAATATTATCTCGAAAGTTGTTTTGAATTCAATATCACCCGGAAGTGTCAAAAGTGTACCATGTTGCCCCCACAATTAGTCATGGTTAATTTTGACTGTTAAATATCATATTTGACCTTAGCCCGAATATTATAGTTCTTTTTTTTTTTCCTTTCTACTGTGTCCAGAACTAATAACCTACAGGTAGCTATAATTTCAACTCATTTATAATGATGTCTTTATAGTTTTTTTCCCCTTGTAATAAGTCCTTATGGTTTCCTAATTATACTTATTGATCCATATACTTATAATTTATTACTTTGTAAAAGTAATGACAGTAGTAGCTAATGACGTTGTTCTCACTTAGCATACACTTGGATTAATTTTATTAAGTGGGTCAAAATAAAATTAAAATAAACTACATTACAAACATTATTTATAAAGGTAAGAACATGGTTATGAGCACAATAATTTTTTATTATGCTCATAATAAAGAAATTTTATCTCACCATTTTTTTTTGAAAAAAATCTCTTTTTATTTTATATTTTGTGGCAACTTATACCTCGCAATGTGGGTCTTCATATCAACTCTAATTAAACTATTATGAATGCAGGAAATAACATTTAATTAATAAGAATTAGAACTTATTTTTAATAAATAATAGATCAATTATATGAAAAAATGACCCTCGTTTTGTTTTTTTCCTTGTCAATGAAGCATGGATGCAAGGTTTAAATAAAAGGAGAGAGGAGCATCGGTCGCAAGGAGTTTGTTTTAGTTATTCAGAATTACTTTTACTATTTATGAGATAAGTATGTGAGAGGAATTTTGCCTTAGTTTATGAAAAAATATTTAAAAAAGTGCTTTTTTGGGTTTTCTAAACAAGCACTTATAAGTATATAAGGAGCGATATGGGATGTGGGGGGCAAATATAAGGGTTAAGGGGTATTTTTGTCTTGAAAGTTTTCACCGAAGGGCAATTTTGCCTTGATTTTGTCCCGAAAGCATAAAAAAGATAGCAATTTTGCCTCAATCTTTATTCCAATTAATTTTGACTGTTAATTAACCAAATTTGTCGGGCTGACATTTCACATATCATTCACATCATTTTTGTTAAGGTGCAAAATTTGTCGGGCTGACATTTCACATGTCATCCACAAAATTGTCCCTTAATCCAAAATATAAAGAATAAAGAAGAGGGAGGTTTCTTTGTGGAGGGAGTTTTGGTTCTGCTTTCACCATCTTTAATTTACAAGTTTCCTAACTCACAACATTTCCTTATAACCGACCAATATGCGTCACTCCATCATTTTGCCATTTTTAGTTTTTTATTATGCTATTCCATAATCCCATTACTTTTTTTTTTTTCGGACAACTCCTTAATCACATTACATTCAAACGGTTTTTTTTTTTTGGAATTAAGGTACAATTTTAGTAACAAAGTTTTTAATCATTAGCATTTGATACAATTAAGTTTTAAAGAATGGAAAAGTAAATACAATTTTTTAAGAACAGAGTAATTTTAGCAATTATGTTAATTTGACCTAAATATTCGTTGTGAGACCCACTTGTTCTCCCTCTACTTTTATAACGGACATTAAAGAAATTGTTAAAATTGCGCATCCTTAAAAGATTTTGTCTAGTTTTAGATCTTTCAAAATTTAATAGTGTTAGATCCTCTTAACATTAAAAAAAAAAATTGTTAAAATTGCCCCTTAACCATGTTTTTTTCTAAGCCGAGCTTGATTATGTGACGTCAACATGTGTAAAACGTATGCCACTTTGCTTGCCTTCATTACTACACACAAGGGCATGGTTTCTTTTGGGAAATAAATGTTATGCTGTGCGTTGTCGTTACAAAAAGTAAAATACTAAGAACGACGGTTTTAAATAAAAATAAATATAAATGTCGCTGGCTTGATTTTGCAGTTGAATTGAATAGGCGTGCTTTTCTGTCCATTTCCATAGTCTTTTTTTGTGGAGAACTGTTTTTATTGTAACTTTTTATCTTGTTTTAATATAGTTGTCTTTATATATATATATATAAAGGAAAAAAATGGAGCAAAACTTAATTTGGGTGGGCAGAAAATTTAGGAGAAAATAAAATGGGTAAATGTCATAATGATATGAAATTCTTATATCCTGATTTATTATATTTTATGTCAAAATATTTCAAGTAAAAAGAATGAAAAAATATTAATCATATTTATATATTTTAAAATCACATGATTTTGTATTTTTAAAATATAGTTTTTATTGTTTATATATATTTAAAAATAAATTGAAATCAATATGCCAAACTTAGGTTTACGCAAACTGAGACAAAATTCCTCTCACACACTTATCTCGTAAATTGTAAAAACTATTCTTAAAGGCTAATCCAAACACACACTTAATGGGGGCTGGCGGAGTGAGAAGACGGTGACGAAAATCACTTGATGGAGTCAGCTAGAGTGAGAAGGCAACATGGTAAAGGGTTCATTGAAAGAATATTTCCTCAAAAAGTCTTCTTATTTGGAGAGAAAAGCTTGGGGGGGGGGGGGGATGTAATGATTCTCATCTAGCCCATCATTTTATGCATCTTTTTCCTTCTTCCCTTATCCAAACGAGCAGGTCCTACCCGTGCGTTGCACGGTGAGACTATAATATAATAATCATTTATAAACATCTATTTATTTGATAACAATATCTATCCTTTTCATCACGTCAGTTAGTTACATTCTACATGGAATAAAAACAATATATTTCACACTGTTTTTGTACACAGCACAGAACCTTACATTCATGAACGTAAATGCTCTTTATTTCAGTTGTCACCTTACGGGTCTATTTGGCAAGAGGGAAATGGAGGGGAAGGGAGGAAAAAGAAAATTTTTATGAGTTAGATTTTAAAAAATTGGAGAAGTTGGGTTATAAAATTTTAATAAAGATAATATGTAAAATAAAAGAGTAAGAAAAATTAACTAAAAACTTCCAACCCCACTTTTCCAGCTTTTTTAAATCCAAGTCATAAAAATTTTCCCTCCTCTCCCTTTCCTTCCAAATCCCTCACACCAAACAGCCCCTACATGATCATAATTAAGCATCTAGATTTCTAAAAATATCCTTGCACACAATATTCCCCACAAGAGTTGTTACTTCTGAATCAACTTGTCCGACAAAAACCTTCATTGACTACCCAAAACAACTTCTCTAAAAAGATAGTAATTCCTACAAAAATAATCTTAAAAAGAAAGCGCTTATTGTTTGTGCATGTGATGCCTTCACTAAAAAGTACGTAATAATATTATTAATTACAACAATTCATATTAACATTTACTCCCTCCAGTAAATTAACTTTATTGTATATTATCAAATTACTCATTTCCAACATTCATTCAATTACTATCACAAATAAGTAACTGAATATATGAAATGATATGGCTAAAAATATCTTAGAGATTTGATTGAGTAGGTGAGAGAGAACTAAATATATGAAAGGATTCAGCTAACTTCCCATAAATAATATTGTTCATTACAACAGTATTAAAACAATTCATTAGCCCTTATCATTCATAAGCATTTAAGAAGAACTACAACTTTATATCGTACTGATAAATAATCATTAAAAAACTAAAATTAGATCACTAAATCTTCATTCATGCTCCATGATCTTTAGACACCGACCCTCTACAGCTCTAGGTTGAAAGTATACATGTCAAAAGTAAAAATTCGAAGGCATATGGTAATGTATGTGAAAGGACATTTCATTAAATACCAAAACATTTACAAACTCATTACCCTCATGTTCTTACTTTTGCGTATCACACCTATTTAGCAAATAACCTAGAGACTTTCACAACCCCAGAGAGAAGACCCGTAGCCACTTTGGCCTGTACAAAAGACTTTCACATGGTAATGCATCATTTGCTTGCCTGCAAATCCAAATTCAAAAACACGGGGTGCTCTCAAAACAGGAAAGAAATGGGTAAATAGCCTTAAGAATCACAACACATCCACGAATTATTTATAAAGCAGAGGCATTGTAAAAATTATAAAAATTGTCTGAACTGTTCATTGGTCAAATAAGGCAAAATAACCCTCACATATTTTCCCCCTCCCTTTTTTCCACCAACCTTTCCTCCTATTCAAACATAGGGTCAACATGATGCCAAAACAAAAAACATAGAATCAACATTTTTTTTTTTTTGCTAAACATAGATATTCTTTTATTAGAGGCAATCTTGTTTATTATTAGGCACTAAATATGAGCACATCTCTTAATGAGAAGCCAAGGAATCGAACATTAATTCACTATATTATAACAGACTAACCTCCTCGATTAAACTCGACTCCTATTGGCAGCATGGGGATAAAGTTTTGCTGTTGTGTTTTTGGGCCTTGTCTAGCTCGGGGCCCATGAAGGGATCCTCTTGTGTCTTTCATCTTCTTCTTTGTTGTGTTTTTGGTTACAAAGCCTCTTCCGTCTTGACAAGGGACAAAGGAACGAATACAATTGACCATAGAAAGCCCATCGTGCTTCACCTTATCCATTGTAAATCTCAAAGCCTGTGTTGTTTCCCATTCCCTGAGGATGTAATTGTCAACAACTCAACATTAACCTCAATCTTCATTCAGTCCGTTTGGTCCAAACCCAAGAAGATATTGTGCCAGTCTTGGTCTTGTCCAAATCACAAAGTTAATTGGTGCCTTGACGTGTCATCTGGTCATCATCGATACGTGGCAAGCTTATTTCATGCCATGTAACTCCTCAAAATCTTGCATAAACGACGCGTTGTGTTGACCATAACAAAACAAGAGTCAGCTCATTCGCATTTCTTTATCCAACTATTATAAATTTCCCCGCTAAAAACTTTGAGAAAGCACAAAGGAAAGAAAGACGAAAGGTAAGGTTAAAGCAAAGGAAAATTGAGAAAAGATGCTGGAGAAGAAGATGCAACGAGCTGAAAGCATAAGGTTTAGAGAAAGAAAAGTGAGAGAATTAATGGTGGACAAGAAGAGGCTAGTAGAGGTGCCGTACACGGCGTCTCTGGCCCACACGATGAACACGCTGGTGGCGAAAAAGGTGGTGGCGGTGCCTCCAGGTCAATGGATCGGAGCCGAAGGGTCCATGATCGTGGAGTCCGATAAACAAACCGGCGTTGTGCGGAAGCATTACATAGGGATGGTGACAATGCTGGATATTGTGGCACACATCGCCGGTGACGACGGTGGCCGTTTGTACGGTGCCGATGGCACAGAGGATCTTGATCAATGGATGTCCGTTCCCGTCTCCTCCATCATCAGGCACTGCTTTGAAGGGCTTCGCCTATGGACTCTCTATCCAAAATACAAGGTTAGCTAAAATTGGAAAACTCAATTGTTATACGTACAACCTCCAACTTGGATACTTAATATAAAAATTAGTAGACTAATTTTATTAGATTAAAGAAGTTAGTATAGATTGGTTTTCTTAAAATATTATTTCACATTACAACTACCATGGGATAGAAACTTTTTAATATTTGCTATCGATTAGGGTATTTTGGATATTTCAAGGAAAATTTATAAATTTAGGAGATAAGTGCATTGATGTCTTATATTTGAGTATCAAATCCAATCCCAACTGGTTATTATATTAAGGATTCAAGGTCGTGAATGTAAAGTCCATATCGGCTGAGGAGAACAAGACACATTATGTAAAGGTCTAGATACCTTATCTCTTGAAATGTTTTCAAGTCTTGAAGGGTGAAGGGCACAAAGCTATCGAAAGCGATGCGCTTTCTAATATGGTTGGGCTTGCATGATTTTGCAGTGTAATAGAAAGCATGGAGCAAACGAGTGCATAGAGTGCTGGCGCTATTGGACAGCCAAATGGAAAACGTAAGGCCAGTAGGAGTGGAATTAGTGGAGTCTGCTTGCAGCTATTGCATGCTGACTCAGATGGACGTCCTTAGGTTCATCAAAGAACACAGTCAAGATTATGAACTTCAAAGTGTTTTGTCACTCTCTCTTGAGGAACTCGGCACCATCAACCACGTCGTCTACGCCATTACCGATCGAACCAAGCTCACCGACGCCATCAAGTGCCTTAAAACCGCCATGTTACTTTCAATGCTGTCCCTATCGTCACTTCCTATGATTCTCACGACCAACATCACAACCACCTTATTCAGGGGAGAAGGAGGAAGCTGATAGGGGCATTTTCTGCGACTGATTTAAGAGGATGTTATTTGGCAACATTGAAGTGATGGCTGGGCATGAGTGCTCTTGCTTTCACCGAAGAGGTAGGAACTAACCCACTCTACTCACCCAACAACGCTACCACGTGGACAAGGGAACTGATGACGTGTCAAGCTGACTCACCCTTGTCAGAAGTGATAGAGAAGGCGGTAAGCACGCACGTGCATAGGGTAAGGGTGGTGGATCCGGATGGTTTCCTTCTGGGGCTTCTTGCTCTCACTGATGTTATTCGAGTTCTAAGGCATTCTCTAGTATCAAATTAACATCACATACATCATCTGGTGTTGAGACAGACACATATAATATATATATATATATAGAGAGAGAGAGAGAGAGATTATAGGGTCTTAATTAATCATGCACAACGATAGAGTTTAGTATACATACTTATTGAGAAAAATGTAATCATCTAGTTGTGTTTTTTGCTTTGGGGTATACTATAGTCTTATAAGCAATGGACCATTTTGTGACTTCAAAGGTATCACTGGGCAGCCTCTGTGTTGACCTGCATGTGGTTCTAGAAGTACATGCGATAATACCCCTTACATCAACTAACGGGTTGTTTTAGCTTAGCTCCGAGGCTCTAGTTCAAGATTTAGGAAGGCAGCAGCATTAGCTAGTATGGGCACAGTTTGAAAAACTGGTCATGTTTCGAATCCGGATTAGTTTGGATCCAGAGTTTCTTATGATAAAAGACTGACCTAGGATATTAGGTGTATATGAAAAAAAAAAAAGTAATAGTATATAGTGAGAAAGCTTTTTTTTTTTTATGACCCATTGTATTTTCTATTTTACAATCGTAACCTGATTTGATAAATCCAAACGTTTGAAATCCTGATTCTGATACATGCCATCAATGTGTGGGATCCGTCTAGCGTGCTAATATAATTAACAATGTTTGGTGTTTCTGTCCACCAAGGTTGGAATCACACGTTAATCTTTCATAGTTTAGTAAGAGTATATTGTATTTCCATTATTAATTTTTGTGAGAGTGAATGAATAGTGGGGGAAAATGTATGATTTTGACTAATCTGAATGCCTCAAATTCAAAGGAGTCATTGACAAGAACCAAAACGCACTAACAGAAAAAGTTGCTGGAGAAAAAAAAAGAGAAAGTTGCAATTCAGTAAATCTATATTGAGCTTTGAGAACGCCAAGTTCTATCAATATTGTGTTCATGATACAATTGATGCGTGCTTCTGTCGCTAAAGCAATCAATTAATAACTAGGACAACCTACTAATGCAATATAGTGGCAACCTAGGTCATTCTCCCAAGGAACAATATGTGGGTTTTCTCTAGAATTGAATTTAGGTGATAAAAACTGCAATGGAATGAACCTAAACTAAAATGCAAGACTCCACTACCTAAATGTAAAATGTAAAAGGCTCTAAAACCTATATGAGAATGAAACTAACCTAAATAATGAACATGCAATTTTTGGGGTTTTTCTTATGAGAGGGAAATTAAAATCGTAAGGAAAAGAAATAAACTAATATCTAAGAAAATCAACAAAGGTTAGTTCAGTTATGATGGTGAAGGGGACAACTTATGATTCACATGAATTTAGCTTTCTTAGCCATTTAATTTATTAGACCAAAGGGATTGATGAAAAATTGGAATTAATAAATTTAATCACCTAATCAAGACATGGGAAACCCTCATGCTCAATAACACCTAATCCACTAGAAAACTCATAATGGAAAAAATTGTGGTTAATTAAATCCATTAAAAACCAATCATAATTGCTTAAGATATTTTGGAAATTATGTTTACAATTGCCTAATTAAACAATTCGACAATTAATCACCCTAATTAAACAATCAAGAGATTAAACCAAAATCGACAATTAAATTAATAATGAAAACTCGATTAATAATCTAATTGACAATCAAAGATTTGCAAACAAAAATCCCAATAATCAATTAAGAATAAATCAAATCTAAAATATCAATTTAATCCAAATAAAAAATAAGTCTACAATCTAAAACTAGATTGTTCTCAATTAACACAACCCAAAATCATTTAAAACTAAATAATCTTAAGTCTTGAATCAAAAAGATAAAAGAAAGACATTTCCTTATAATCTTCAAATATAAGCTCTTCGGCATTTGCTTTCTCTATGCTCCTCCCAAATTACCTCCCTAAAAGATTTAAGCTGCCATAGGATTAGTTCTCCCTCCAAGCTTCCAACACGTCACAGCCATTGAAATTGGAGAGTGAAATTGAAGGTGGGACCCGCGTTGAATTAAGATGATGAATGACAACCCACTGCTGTGCGTGAGCTTGCGACTCCAAGGGAGAATTCGGAATAATGCAGATGCCTCTCCTTGTGTGCGTCTCAGCCTCCGCTGCGTATATCCGTGTATCTCTGCGTATTCCCCCCTATTGCTGTGACGGCTAGGGTCATTAAAAGGGAGAAGAAGAGGGTTTTTTGGGTACCAACTTGAGCACACTAAAATTTAAGAAGCCCAATAATATTCAACTATCAAATTCTATTTTAGCTTCCCAGAAAAATTCTGCACCGTAAGATCTTCTAATATGTTTTTTCTTATCCTGCAAGAATCTAATAAAATCGTGATTTATCATATAATTGGAAATATTTTCCAATCATAATATAACAATTAAAATATTATCAATTTAAGCCCAAAAATATCATAATCCATTCAAATTTATATTATTTCCTATAATTGGCAAATAATCCAAATATTATCTAATAAATCCAAATTAGCCTAAAATAATCTCTAAAATAAATGAATAAGGTGGGATAAAATATATTAAAATTGTGATTTATCAACAATCAAACCCTAATCACCGATATAAGATATTGCATATATTACTTCTATATTATATATTACCTCTTGTCTTTAATAAAAAAGCAAGATTAATTTTTTTTTGAAGAGATTAATGAAGTAAAATAAATTACTTAAATATAGTATATGTTGTGTATCATTAGATTATATATGAGTTTATAAATAAGACAAATCAGTTTGAAGAAAAATAATAAATATAAATATTTTTAATCTAATTTATTTAGCTTTATTAATATCTCTACCAAGAGTTAACTGGCTCTTATATTAAAAAAAAACTTAGGAAGTATGAGATATCTTCTAAAAATAAAAGCGGATCCAAATTAGAAGACGCTAGATAAAATATCAAATTATGCTCCATTATTTTTTTCCTTTATAATTTTTAATAGCTTTCTTGTAAGTTGTAACTTAAGATGATATTATTTAGGTTAAAAAAAACTTAAGATGATATTATAGCCTTAAAGGGTTTCCCTTTAATTAATATGAGTATAATTGAAATATTGAGATGTTTTCAAATAAGTAAAGCAGTCTAATAATTTTTCATAGTAATGCATTATGTGAAAAATATCTAAAAGATCTTATATAAAGAAGGGAAAATTACACTCAAGTTTCAAGAAAGAAGAGCAATAAAAAAAATGGTCCATTAAAATTACAAAATGAAAAAATGGTCCCATTGATAACTCCATGAACAGATCATTAACAATTTTAGGAGCAGGTATTGACAATTTCATGGGAGCATTTTTTCATTTTCCTTCTTTCTTAGAATTTGAATGTAATTTTCCCTATAAAAAATCTGAGGGACTATAATTGAACAATTATATGAACATTAATACAATAAAATATGACATTATTCATTATTGCATCACTTTAGGGTCTGTTTGGGAAGGCGTTGGGACCCAAAAAAAGCCCAGTAGCCTCCCAGAAGCCCAGTGACCACAAATATAGGTGTTTGGATCCACGTTTGATTTTGCTGAGCTTCTTGGAAAAACGCTCCTTCTTAGAAAAGCTCACTGAAGTTGCTTCTCCTTTTTCCTTTGCGCGGTGAGAGTGTGTATACTCGTACAGGCCACCTTTTTTTCTTGGCTACAGCTCTTGAGCAAAGCAACTTTAGTGTATAAACAAAAAAGCAACTTTAGAAAACTAATGCATCTAAATGAATATATTGTTGTTTAAGCATATATGTGCCACTAATTGTAATTGAACTGCATTAAAATAATAATTGAACCTTTTTATTTAATAATTTTTTTTTCACTTCAATTATCATAACATACTTTAAATAATATATATTTGTAGTATTTAATAAGATTCATACCTTTTTCGATCATTTTCCATCTAAACAAGTCTTTCAAACACTAATCCAAACAGGTTTAAGGTTAGAAAAAAAACCACTTCTATCACTGTCAATCCAAATACAAATCACATCTACAATCTGACTTTGTTTCTATCTGACTTTTCCAAAAGCCCATATGAATAATTTTTTCTTTAAAGCTGCATCTTCGTGTATTTTTTTTCAATAATAATTTTAATTTTTTTATTTTATTAAATTTTTTAAATATTTTTTTACTTCAATTATCATAATATATACAACATATATATGTGTTAGTAGTATTTAATAATAATTGCACCTTTTTTATTTTATCTAGTTTTTTAAAAAAAATTTCATTTCAATTATCACAATATATACAACTAATATATATATATAGTATTTAATAAAATTTATGCCCTTTTCAGTCATTTTCCATCTAAACGGGCTTTTTAAACGCTAATCCAAACAGGTTTCAAGTTAGAAAAAAGTCACTTCTGCCACCGCCAATCCAAACACAAATCACATCTAAAATCTAACTTTTTTTTATCTGACTTTTCCAAAAGGCCATCTAAAAAAAAAGCTCCTTCTCTGCCGCTCATCCAAACACGCACTTTAGACTTTGGAACCAGTTTGGATAGGCACCATCAACTCAGCCCATCTGGATGGTCTAAATTTATTTATTTTTTCTTTTTATTTTTCTTAAAAAATTATTTTAATGGGTAGGGAATCTAAAATAAAGATAATCTCTTAACTAATATTGTTTCAAAAAATAATTTTTTTCATTTAAAAGTCATCTTGATCTTAAAAAATATTAAATCTGAATCATCCAAATCCCATCCGAACGATCCAGATGGGTTGAGTTGAAGGATAGGCATCATAACTGATTCCTTTAGACTTCCCTGTGCAACAAAGTTAAGAATTTCAAGCCATAGTTAAGGGACTGAAATAATTATCTTACTACTTCTAATTTTAAATATAAGATCCAGTTTATATTTTTAGAGAGATTAAAGAAGTTAAATAATTACTTTAAAGTATTTATATTTATTATTTTTATACCAAATTGATTTGTCTCATTTATAAACTAATGTAGAAATTAATAATATACAATATATGTTATGTACTTGTCTAATTCCTTAACCTCTAAAAAAAAGTTAAATGAGTTTTATATTGAGGACAAAAAAAAGTATATAGCATATATGAATCACATAAAAAAGGTATTATTGATGGGAATTTGAGTTTTGGCAACACGTTTAAGCGTGTGTTTGGGGAGGGCGTTTGGGCCCCCAAACGCTCAATTGGGCCCCCAAACACCAATTGGCAATTGAGAAAAAAAAAAGAGTGTTTGGGAGCCATTTTATTCAATTGAGCTTATCACATCATAATAGCTTTTACCCATAAGCTAAAAAACCCAGCTTATTCTCATTGAGCGTTTGAGATGAGAGTGAATAATTAAAATGTTTTTTCAGTTGTGTCAAATGTGCTATCAAACTGATTGCAATTTTACCCTTTCTGTACTTTTTTAGGCTACAAAAATTAATTTAAACTATTTTTTAGTGCTTTTAACCCTTAAAATATTTTCCAACTATACTTAGTATGTTATCAAACTGATTGTAATTTTACCCTTAGGGTCCATTTGGTGTGAGGGATTTGGAGGGGAAGGGAGGGGAGGGAAAATTTTTATGAGTTGAATTTTACAAGATTGCAGAAGTGGGGTAATAAAATTTTAATAAAGAGAACATATAAGATAAAAGAGTAAAAAAAATTAATTAAAAATTTTTAACCCCACTTCTCTAATTTTTTAAAATTTAACTCAAAAAAATTTTCCCTCCGCCCACTTTCCCTCCCCTCCCCTCAAACCAAACAAGCCCTTAATGTACTTTTTCAGCCCCAAAAATTCCTTTAAAATATTTTTTTGGTGCTTTTAACCCTTTAAAATATTTTTTCAGTTGCATCCAGTTTTAAGAGACTGACTATGATTTTACCTTTAATGTATATTTTTTAGTAGTAAAGAGCACCCAAAACTTAGAATACTGATTTATTGATTAACACCCACTCTAAAATATTTTTCCAGTAGCACCTAATATTTTAAAGTAATTTTTAAATATTTACTTGATTTTTTAAAATATTTTTCCACCCTCTTTCTCTTACTATTATTACAAAAATCATTTGTGCTTAAGTCAATCCAAACAAGTTTTACTTTTACAAAAGTTATTTATACAATCGTCAATCCAAATATAAATCACATTACACAATCAAGTTTTTACCAAAAAATAAGATTAACAAAAACTAAATTAAGAAACTCCATTTTTCTAATCGTTATTATAAACATTCACTAACAGTTAAGCACGGGTGGGTTAAAAAAAAAGTTTGACTATGGTGTATGAAATCTTGCTGTATATGGCAAGGGCTTTAAATAATTTACTTTAACACCAGCATTGGTATAATCGCCTTCGAAAGTGCTTCCAGCTGAAAGATAAAGCACTTTTCAATTATTCTAATGAAAGTGCCTATACATGGTTAAGTGTCTTGTGAAAATATCAAGAGAAGCCAATCAATGTGTCGACTATGTGGCTCATCGGGTCATCATATGTATATTGAAACTATCATTGTAAATGTTTTCCTACCAAGTATAGAGCCAATTTCTTAAAAGATTTCAATTACAGGCTTTTTTAAATTAGATAGTTACTGCCCCTACGCATTTTTTCGTTCCTTTTATTTAAAACAGCAAGTCTCTATTTAACATCAATATATAGCATTATGCGGAGAAAAAAGAAAAAGAAA
This sequence comes from Inga laurina, assembly GCA_963855925.1. NCBI lineage: Eukaryota > Viridiplantae > Streptophyta > Magnoliopsida > Fabales > Fabaceae > Inga > Inga laurina. Next base: position 53,151,759 of record OY979705.1, read on the forward strand.
AAATAGAGAAGCCCTAAAAGGGTTATGTGGCAGCGTATGTGAAAGCATGACTCCATGAAGCACACAAGTTGAGTATGCATGTCAGCTGGAATCAGATAATGTTGTTCATAAGAAAACTAGTATCCTCTTGTACATGATATAAGTTATTTTGAATAATTTATCAAAACGAAGAAACAATAGTTAACTTATTAAATTTACGTTAAATTGATTTTTCTTCTTCTAATTTTACCCATGTTTAATGTGATTTTGGAGGAAAGAGAAAAATATAAGAAGTCACGTTCAGGCATTAGTTATATGGACAAAATTGATAAATAAGCATTAATCACTCTCTAAATGACTTATATTTTGGGATAGCTTATTTTTTATTTATAAATATTTATAAATCATGATTTACGGTATACAAAGTAAGTATATGAAAGGAGTTTTATCTCGACTTACGCAATAAGCACTTATTGCCTAAAAATAAGTTATCTCAAACTCTCCTTAAGTTTTTCTTCTTTAAAAATAACTTATATTATAGATAAAAGGAAGGAGTTGGTGAGATTTATAAAAATAAGAATTAGTATATAGCATGTTTGTGTCTGCTTGCAGCAGCCGTATTCGGAGTTCACCGTCGATGAATCAGACATTTGAATTTGGTCCCTAGAAGTTCCCATTGCTCTCAGGCCCTCAGCAGCAACACCAACCTGCATTAAAAATTCATTTAATCCATCCTCCACTTTGGAACTTATCAATTTTAATCTCATTTAACGGTGGGCATATGGATATATAGTTGAAATAGTCGTTTATCCCTGGAAAAGAGTGAGAATAGGGTAACAACGTGAGATGAGTTTTAGAAGTGTTTTGAGTTAGTTTAAGGACTTTTTTTGATTTCCCAAACAAAGATAAGGTACTAAATCATATTAGAAAACATAGGTTCGAAATTATAGGAAACATATTTATTGCAAGAGAGTAATTATATCCTTAATCAATTTTTTTTTAGAAAAAAAACAGAGAGAGATTGGAGAGAGAGAAAGAGAAAGAAAAAGGTGTAAAAGAGAGGGAAGAGATGTGACGGGCAGACCGTTCCCCAGACACACACAGCCAACCATGAGGAATGGTCCCTAAGATTCCCCACAGCATCCCCTCCTTTCATTCTTTTTCCATCTGTCATTTTATACTCATATTCTGGTTATTTAGTAGGGAAAATTCCTGAAAAATGACCTTAAAATTCTAAAAAGATAGAGAGGTGATACAAAATTCTGAAATCTTGCAGAGGCAATTGGTGATTTTTCAGGGATTTATAATTTTAGAAAAAATTATCAATTTACTCTTACTTATTTTTTTATTAAAATAATAAAAAACCCCGTCGACGGCTGGCAGTAGCTTCGACAATCGGGCTGCGGCTCCCTAGCCCATGGCGGCAAGCAGGTGCTCCGGCCTAGCTTTGGGAATAATTCCCAAAGTTGAGGGGGTGGGGGTTCAAACCCCCCACCTGTGGTTATGTATAAAAAGTATATGACTACTAGGCTAACAAGCCTTTTAGTATAAATCATGCAAAATATGTTTATATATAGTACACTTTGATTTTTAACTAAGCCAATCAACAAGTTTAAATAAGGAATTGACAGATTGATAAAAGAAATTAACAAGTTCATATAAGGATTTCACAACCTTCATTTTTTAAGCAAAAAATCCACCTACTCTCTTTGATCATTCACTAGTTTAGATAAGGAATTTCTGAATTCATATGACGAATTAACAAATCGAGATAAGGATTTTGCAACTTTTGTTTCCCAAGTTCTAAAATAAATTAAAATGTTCAACAAAATTTTAATATAATATAATATAAAAGTAAACCAAAAAATTTAAAATAAAAATATAGTATAATTAAGATAATACCATGAATCTAAAATAAAATTAAATGTTAAATAATTAATAAGCTCAAATAAGGTTACGGATTTGTATCTAAGGTTGCGAATTTTTGAGCTTGTGAGATTATCTTTATCAGATAAGGTTATGACCTGATCTCATATATGAACTTGTGAATTCCTTATCGAAACTTGTCATTTATTTATCTAAACTTGGTAATTCTATATCTAAACTTGTGTTTAGATATAGAATTACCAAGTTTAGATAAATAAATGACAAGTTTCGATAAGGAATTCACAAATTCATAGGTGACAAGTCATAACGTTTAGGCTCTCCCAACAACAGAGATGATCTTCCTGAGAGTATTGTAGATAAGTGATCGGTATTTTCAAACTAAGTTGCTACACACTTATTTAAGTAACAAAAATTCTAACCGCTCAATCAACTTGAATTGGTTGAAATGGATTCATAACTTGTATTCGTTACTCATAATTTTTTATATTTTTAAATAATAATTTATTCTAGGAAAAATGACATAAATACCATGAAAATATGAAAAGGATAAATAAGGTGGCTGAATTTCAATAATTCCAAATCAGTTATAATGGATTAATTTGAAATTTTGAAATGTTACGAAAAGTCAACATTATCTTCACTTCTCTTTTTTAAAAAAAAAACTCTCAAACACCCCTTACTAGCTGGTTGGTGATCGGTCATTAGAGCTCTAGTGACCCCAGGAACATCTGACTGCTGGAGCTCTAGCCTCATCTGCCGGAGGTAAAATTTCAAATACATTTTTTGAATTATCAAAAAAAAAAAAAACTATTTACAACATAACTAAAGTAGTTAGTAGGAAATAATTGGCAACAAAAGTCCTAATTACTACTAAGATTCCACTCTTCAGTAGTTTCAAAAATGCAAAAAACCTATAAGGATGCCAATTGCTGAAGTATTGCCCTTAACAACCCCTCCCATAATCACTTTTGCATTTTATGACATAAAACTCATCACACACACATACACCTTATATAACGCAAAATTACTTAAAATATAAACTATTCCAAACAACCAAACATAATGTGTATTTCAAAATTTTTATTACCTTATTTCATTTTATTCTATATATATCATATGAAATATTCATTTCCTTTCAGTCCTTCAGATTTTGGTCACTGACTCCTAAGATTCCAATAGATTGTAGAGTTAAAGATTATTTTTGTTCCGAAGGTTTTCCCATTGGACTAATTTTGCCCCAAAAGTTTTTTGTGGCTCAATTATGCCCTGGAAGTTTTAAATTGGAAGACATTACGATTACCATGAAATTGGATAAGCTGGTATCTAATGTAAAGTAATCGATTTGTGAGAGGCAGGCGCAGCAGGTTGCAATAAATCCAACTGTGGGTACCTTCGAGTTTTTTTTTTTGTATCACAAGAACTACCACATTATGCTACAATTAATAAAAAAAACTGAGAATCCATCCTGATTAACTGTTCTTTGGCCCTTCAAATTAAATGAAATTATTTTTACATTTTACTATGAAATTAAAATAAAAATCTTAAGCAAAATATAATCTACCCAACGGTGGGTACATGTTTAACAAGTTCCCATAGTACACGTAAATCGATTTACAAGCGTTACAATATTTTTCCAACTATACCTAGTGTGTTATCAGACTTATTTTAATTTTACCCTTAATGTAATTTTTCAGCTCCAAAAATTCCTTTAAAATCAATTTATGTATACTATGGGAACTTATTAAACGCATACCCACCGTCAGATAGACTATATTTTGTTTAAGATTTTTATTTTAAATTCATAGTAAAATGTAAACATAATTTCATTTAATTTGAATGGCCAAATAACAATTGATCATGATAGATTCTCAGTTTTTTTTATTAATTGCAGCAAAATGTGGTGGTTCTGGTGATATAAAAAAAAAACCCGAAAGTATCCACAGTTGGGTTTATTGCTACCTATTGCGTTTGCCTCCCACTAATCAATTTGAACAGCATGGTAAATTGATTTACTCTGAATTTGTAAAACATATATGCTTTCGGCCAGATTTAGTAAATCGATTTATAATGTCTCATAAATCGATTTACTTCACATTAGATGTCAGCTTATCTAATTTTACGGTAATCATTATGTTTTTGTTAACTGATGGCGAAATTGCTCTAATTTAAAGCCTCTAAGGCGTAATTGAGTTACAAAAAACTTATGAGGTAAAATTGGTCTTACGGGAAAACTTCCAAAATAAAAATGACCTTTAACCCTTGATTGTAAACACCAACAATATAAGTTTCTGGGCAATATCAAATACCAAAAAAAAAAAAACAGAAATATATATATATATATATATATAAAAGAAGAAAGTCCAAGAGAAATTGAACGGGACTCGAGATCATTGCCGCGTCATTATATATATTCCCGGCTGGTGGGAGAAGTTGAGGCAGGAAGGCAAGTAAGAGCGTAATAATATTGAACCGGAGAGAAGACGGTTCATATGTATGTGTAGAGTGACTAGAGTCTGATCATCAGGTGGTCTTTTGTAGACCGGGCAAGACGGGGGTTCCGGTGCAGCAACTCGGGTTAGGCGGCGGCGACCGGCTGTGGGCCGACATGAGCCGCCTCCTCTCCTTCCTCTTCCACCATGAAGTCCTTGACGAACAGTTCTTACAGCTTCACCAACTCCAAGACCACTCCTCTCCCTTCTTCCTCTCCCAAGTCTTCTCCATCTACTTCCACCACTCCGAGAATCTCCTCTCCTCTCTCCGATCTCTTCTGTACATATATATATATATAATAATCTCTTCATTGACACACACACACACACACATATTATGATCGTTTCCATATGTAATTAATTAATTGGTGTGTATGAATATGTATGTAGAATGGATAAGGAGTTATCAGACGTGAAGAAAATGGGAATACATTTGAATCAGTTGATGGGTAGCAGCTCCAGCATCGGTGCAAAGAGAATCCGAAACGCCTGTCTTTCCTTTCTTGCCTCTATTCGCCTCAACAACCGCACTGGGTCTGTTTTATATATATATATACACACATTTGAGACCATTTCTTCAAGTTTAATTACTATCTCCACATATATTCATTTCACTACTCTTAGAGACTTAAGAGTCTACAAGTCCTAAGAAACTCTCATCATATTTCAACATGCTCCATGCATTATAATTCATTACACATATAAGCTAACAGAGTACATGATAAGTTAAGAGCCTTCCTTGTTAATAGACTAATCTTTTAGAATTGTTTTCCCTCTTTTAACTTGTGTTCAAAACAAAAGCGCTTTTACTAAGAGCCTGTTGTTCATACATATGGCTGCTCATGAATGGTTTTAACCAGGCTATTTGGATCCGAACCGGACCGGCTGGTCCGGCCTGGAACCCGCCGAACCGGTCAGTAGACCGGTCCAGTTCCCAGTCTGGTCTCCCGGTCCCAATTTAAAAAAAAAAAAAATTTAAGTTTTTCTTTTAAAATTTTATACTATAAACCTAAAACTTTCAATTATTCACTGGTTTAGCTCCAGTTCGGCCTCGGTTTGACCTACTGACCTTTAAACCAGTACCCCGACCGGTTCAATACCTGATTCGGATTTTAATACCTTAGTTTTACCCGACAAGAGTTCGGGTGAAATGTTATCATTAATTATAGTCAATGAGATGAGCCGTCTGAGTGGGCTCTACTTTGTACTTGTGTTCACAATGTGTTTCACTATTTTACTTGATGGGTTACTTCATATACTTTCAGATGCTTGAGGGCTATGGAGATGCTGGAGCAGGAGTATTGCTATCTCAAGAACAAGTTACACGAGTTGTTCCAAGTACGCACGTCTCGTACTGAATATATCATTAATGAAGCCGCAAGTGTACTTGTAGATCATCAGTTTACATTTATTTCATTAATGACAGACCTGTTAATAATTTATTATTATTAACGCAGATAGAGCAGCAACGCGTTTTGGCAGCAGGAGTGAGACTCCCAGAGGGAGCAGAATAATAATGAAATTGTTAGCTAAGTATTTAAGTTTGAATTACTTAAAAGCGATCCGTATCGTATAATGAAGTGATCAGATCACAGTAATGAAAGATGCTTTAGGAACTTTATTAGGGTTAGCTTTTTTTCTTTTTTCTGGTTGAGGGAGGAACCAAGGGTCGACCAACTTTTGTACTTGGTGATGATGGAATAGGAAAAAGAAGGGGGTCAAGTATATCTGACATGGATTTGGATTCTCACACCTGATCCTTCCCTTTTTTTTCATCGTTTGATTAAAGTATCAACAATTTAGATTTATCATATTAAAAAAAATATTATTATAATTTCACCTTAAAGATAAAATATAGTTTTTTTTTTTTATGCTGAAGCAAGAAAATTTGAACTGTTGAAATTATTTTTATATTTTTAAGATAAGATTATAATAATATTTTTATAATATGATAAATCTAAAACATTAAGATCTTATTCTAATGGTGCAAAAAGAAAAAGAAAAGAAAAGAATGGGAAGAGATAGAAGCAAGGTATTAAAACTCAGACTGGGTATTGAACCGGTCGGGGTATTGGATTAAGGGTCAGTGGGTTAAACCGATGAAAAATTGAAGATTTTAGGTTTATTAATATGAAATTCTAAAGAATTTTTTTTTTTTAAATTGGAACCCAGACAGGACTGGGAATCAGACCGGTCTACCGTCCGGTTCGCCGGTTTCCAGGCCGGACCGGCCAGTCCGGGTTCCTGAACCTGGGATAGAAGAGAGATGCCACGTGACTCAGCCATTTTAGTACTCGTTTGAATTAACGATTGAAATACTTAAAAACAATTTTTCAATCATGATTAACGGTATATGAGGTAAATATATGAGAGGAGTTGTGTCTCAATTTATATGAAAAACAGTTTATAAATAACCTGATCACTAAAACAAACATGCCCAATTTTTAGATTCTCTTTGCACGAAATGGCATCGTCTGCTTCTGCTACATCACTCTTCTTGTCTCTAGTTTGTTCCCTTTTTTTGAATCAAAATCTTGTCAAAAAGTTTTAGTTCGTACGTGATACAGCTAGCTAGTTGCGTTCCTTTCATGTTTTTAACTTGCGGGTAATTCACGACGCTCTATTGGGATGAATTTAATAGTGCATATATTTGCGTGTGAGTATTCACATTTTTCTTTTTTCACTTCGTTTGATGATATATGCATGAATGTGCTTCAAATGTTTTCCTTAATTTTTTTTGAGTGGGAAGTGTGATTTTGGCTTTCAAAATAATATTTTCCCTCATTTTATTTCTTTTTTTCTTTTCAAATTTTATACCTCTCTTATTTAATTTAACTAAGTTTCCAAAGAAATGTTTCTTTTAAAATTAAACCTATTACTATTAGCAGGCATGTTAAAATTAACGTAAATGATTATCTGGCTAAAATTGAAGTCTAGCTATATACTCGTTTCGTCCACATATATATAAAAGCCTTTCAACTGAATCGCAAAATTCTAAAAAACAGTTAAATTTAGTTAAATATAATAAATATGTGGGAAATTTATTTTTTTTTCCAGAAAATACCCATATTTGTGAGTGAGAGAGAGAGAGAGAGAGTAATAATGACAAAATGATTAAAGAGAATGTATGTAATATAATAATTAATTGAGGATAAAATTAAAAAAAATATTTATTATTGAGATAAACTCAGAATGAATCTTACATTTAAAGACAAACCCATTAAAAAAAAGACTCTTATATATAGGGGGAAGGAGTATTGTATAGCTATTAATTAAAAGTTAGTCGTTGCCTCGTTGGAGTTAAAAAATTCAAAATATTATAAGGCATCTCTTTCAAAATAATCCATCCTGGTTGGACTTAGGATCTAGCCCTTGAGCTTCATGCATCCCATTTTGCCAATCTGCTATGCTCATATGTCAATCTAAGATTAATGTTATTCTAGAAAATACCACCTCCAAACTTATACATAAGAAACAAATGATCGTTGAATAGTTAAATTTTAACTATAATTTCTTTCTTATAAATAGGTCGAGAGATAGTATGTGTGCGCATGTATATATATTATAGTTTATGGAACATTAAGGGAAAATGATACCTAAGAGCCTCATAAAAAGGTTTACATCAAATCAGGACTATCAAGAGTTCTCAAATTCAATATTCATTTTTCTATATTTCAACATTTAAAATCTTAAAAAAAATGATCTTGTATTAACTTTCTCATGATATCCTTGGTTGTCGTTCTGCTAGGCATTAATCTAACTTAAAGGCACATGAGTCCCTAATTATATTATATTACTCATCTTTGTCTCAAAAAAGTTTAATGGGAAACAACACTATAAAGACAAAAAAAAAAAATACTGTTTACAAAATCCAAACGGATTTGATGGAGCCTTCATTTTGATGAGATCTGAGTGAAGGGAAGGGTCCAAAATAATGAAGATCCATCAGAGCATTGATGAGTACAAATTCCGCAGACAGAGTGAGCATCTGCGGCAGAGGAATCTCCAGAGGCTGATGGTTAAAACTTTTTTAGGAAAGTTGAGCAAGTTAAGACCCACACTATTTTTGGGGCCCCCGATTTTTAATATAAAATATATTAAGAAGTTGATTTTAAAAAATAATAATTAAGGAGGAGAGAGAATAAAAGATCAAAATATTTTAAAAAAATACACATTATATTAACTAAATAAACAAATTTTCTTGATCTGATCAAATTAGGCATATATGTCTGTTAACAAGGGACTAGGGAGGAGTATTACATTATAGGGAGAATGACGGTGAGATCTCAGAGACCAAATAAAATATCAGTAAAGTCCCTGTTAAAAGAAATAACAACTAATTGAGTTATTTTTACAACATGTTGAGTTATAAAACACGATTAACGGGTTGTTATTTCTTTTCATAGAGACTTTATTGATATTTTCTTTGATCCTTAACACCTCAACATCATTCTACCGCATTATATTTACTTGACCCTATGAGTATGTCATGTGAGTGTTTGTTAATTTGCCAAATCAATGTTTCAAACCTAGGTTCACATAACCTGAGATAAAACTCCTCTCACACACTTACCTCACAAATCCTAAAAACTATTCTAAAAAACTAATCCAAACACATTAAGACAAGACGGCATGAATTCGTAAATGATGCCCTCTTAGAGTGTGTTCGGCATTTTATCAAAAAAGTGCTTTTTTAGCAAAACCATGGTTTTGAGGAAAAAATACAAGAACACTCAATTTTTTCAAATAAACTATTTTGACCTCAAGCCATGGTTTTGGACCCCAAAACCATGGTTTGGGCATAAGCTATTTTTTTTGACCTTTTGCACTTTGTGGGCCCCACCCTCTCATTCTCATTGGTTCTTTTCCTATTTGTGGGTCACATGCCATACTCTCTCTCATCTTTTTTTTTTTTTTTTTTTAATTTTAGCGTTTTTTCTGTCTTTTTTTTTTAAAATTTTAATTTAATACTCTCTCTTATTCTTAATATAAGACCTATTTTTCTAATTTAATTATATTAGAAAAATTAGTTAAGTTAATTAACATTACATATAGACAAATTTATTTCATTTTTTGTATTAATTATGAAATTTAATGTTAAATAATGGGTTAAGATACATCATTTTTAATGCCGTTAGGGGTTTTAATTGTTCATTGTTATTTTTCCATTTTCTAAAATTTAATGAAGAATGAAGAATGATACAGTAGGTTTGGCAAAAGATAACCCAGGTTATGAAAGGAGATGAAAATTAATATAGTGTACGCCTTCAATATGTACGTTTGATCTAATTTTGTAATTTACTACATAATTGACTAATGTTATAATTTTATAATTTTTGCATCTATTTTTTTATATTACATAATTGACAAATGTTATAATTTAAAAATTTTTGGAGAAATTTATTTCGTTTATTGTAATTATTATGCAATTTAATGTCAAATAATACTTAAAATATAATCTTATCCTTTAAATGTAATTATCATAAAAGTTAATGTCCTTTTTAATCATTTGACCATGAAAAAAGCTATTCTGATAAAATCATCCAAACACTCTCATTTTATCAAAATCACTTTTTCCCATAATCTATTTTCCTATAATCTATTTTCCTATAATTTATTCTCCAAAAGCTATTCTCTCCAGAATCTATTCTCCAAAAGCTAATAAAAACACTAGACACGGCCGCTTCTACTGGACCCTGCCTTGTCTAGTCTAATCCATCTACAGTATTTTTTATCGATACAATTTCCTCTTTTTGTTAGATTCTTTAACTTTACTCTATTAACCTCTTTAGCCCATATAGTTTTCCCAGGTTAGCATTGTTATACTGAGGCTAATATTATTAACAGAGTAAAGTTAAATTATTTAATAAAGAAAAAAAATATAAAGGAACCAAATAAAAGTTGAAAAAACGTATAAATACTTATAGAATGGTTTTCCAAAAAGTTAAATTAGATGTTATGAGTGCTGGAGTATTTTATAAAATAGTTAATATATAAATTGCATTAATTTATTATTTAGTAATTTATGTAATTTAGCATATTGGTTTAGTTTAATTAATTATTAAGTTTAGAATATATTGATAAGTGTTCTTCTCAAATGCATAAGCTCTATTTGATTTTGGTTTGTCTCTATTTAATGCTTGTGTGTGATTGTGTCTCTTGTTATAGACGTTTGTTGGGTATTGTTTTTTTAGGGAAATTGTATTTAGGTCCCAAAAAAGAGATAATATGATTAAATAGTTTTTTAATATCTTAAAATTATATTTAAATCTTATGAAAATAAATTACAATTTTCAATGGACGCCCATATATTTGTTAGTATAAGAGTTTATGGATTTATTAGTGAGCGTTCATAGATTTATCAGTAAAATTGAAATTTGTTGTAAGAAGTTTCAAGGGACTTAAATATAATTTTAAAATTTTAATAGACTATTTTATCATATTTTCTTCTATCCGAAACCTAAATATAAATTCCCCTTTTTTCCCCTGGGTCGATCTGAAAAATGATCACAAATGGAAGCCAAATGGGAAAACTATATTTGGGAAAATGATATCAAGATACCAACCAAGAAAAACAAAACCTTTTTAGTCCTTAATATAATATATATTTATCTGATTTAATTAGAATAAAGAAGTTAATGGAGTTAATTAATATGACATGTACTGGCAAAAAAGAAAAGAAAATGACATGTATTTTCTAAAGCACTATAATCATCTTCTTTAATTTCCTTATTCCTTCTCCTCCTTAATTATTATTAAGGGAGCATGAATATAAGTAAATTAAGAAAAAAATTGGCAAATCAATATAAAAACTATACTTTATATTTAGGATCAAGATCAACTCTCCAAATATTTCTTATAATAAAGACTAAGGGAGTATAAAAAAGGTCTCATAGCTTACAAAACTACCATTAACAAGTTATAAGACTTTTGTTATATGATTTTTACGTCCCTTATATCATTTTGTCAATATATCTTACCTAATCAGGTATTGACAAAACTACCATTAACAAATAATAAGACTTTTGTTATATGATTTTTATGTATTCAAAATAAAGGTATTTTGAAATACCTTATTTTGCTTCATAAATCCTCTCTTTCATTCCCTCCCTCCCTCTCTCTCTCTCTCTCTCTCGCCAGAGCGAACACGGTGCCTCATGAAAGGACCATTGAAGGACTCACCATGAGGACCACTGAGCCAGCGGCCTATGAAACGCAAATTATTTAATTTACTTAATAAGACAACAGCTGGAGCGTCTATTAGGGCTTGTTTGGTCTAAGGGGAGGGGAGGGAAAGTGGGCGGAGGGAAAAAATTTTTGAGTTGAATTTAAAAAAATTAGAGAAGTGGGGTTAAGAATTTTTAATTAATTTTTCTTACTCTTTTATCTTATATATTCTCTGTATTAAAATTTTATTATCCCACTTTTTCAATCTTTTAAAATTCAACTCATAAAAATTTTCCCTCCCCTCCCTTCTCCTCCAAATCCCTCACACCAAACAGACCCTTAGTCCCTCAAGTTGGGCCCAATAATTGCCCAGGCCAATAAGCCATATCTGATTGAATAAGAAAATAGGCCCAGCCCTCATAGGCCAATATATCAATAATGTTAAATTTTCTTTCAATGACAAGGAATATGCCAACATATTTATCGTGAATTGGCCCAAAAAAACATACTCCCTCCCGTCTTAATTATAAGATAAAGTTGAATTTTTTAGAGAAATTAAGAAAGCCAGTTAAATTACTTTAAAGTATTTATATTTTTATTTTTTTTTCTCTAAACTAATTAATTTGACTAATAAACTGATATATAATATAAGGATAAAATATAAAAACTCTAAAGTAATTTAACTGGCTTCCTTAATTTCTCCAAAAAAGTTAACTTTATCTTATAATGAGGACCGGAGGGAGTATTTATCGTGAATAAAACAAGATCGCAAAATGGTTAAGCTATGTAATTTTGTACATATTTAGTTTAATACATCATTTCCATTTCAAAAAAGGGGCTCCATCTTTCAGAGCCTTATGACACGACGTATTAGTGCCTCTTTAATTGTAACCTTTTCCAGTTTTTCCCATATCCGTATATTTCATATTTTTCAATTATACGGAATGTTTTTTTTTTTTTTAAATGTTACTGTAAACTTTCATGTTGATCTTATAGTAGAAGCAGGGGTGTTTAAAGTGTTCCAGCCTGATCTCAAACATTTTGATCCTAAAATATCTTGTCCCGTTCGATGCCGGTCCCCATTTTAATATTTTTTCCCCATAAATTAAGTTAGCGTTTTATTTTCTTTACCCCAACCTTCGAGTCTTCATTTTTTCTCACTGCATATTGAATTGAAAGTTTTCCCACTTTATTGTTGTGTCTATTTTACTTTTTGGCTATTTTTTTATGATACAATTTTCTTGGAGTTATCCCGCATATATCATAATACTAATTCTAACTATATATTGTATAAAGATAATAATAAAGATGATGATAATAAAAGAATATGTAGAATTTAACTCATATAATGATATTTTTAGATATATATTTTTTAACAAAAGCCGGGATTTCCCAGTCTCATCCTTGTCACGTCCTGACACTACCAAGACCACACTGGGACTACGACACAAATTGTGTCACGAACAAAAATCAGGGTCGAGGCGTCCCGGTCTAGTCTCGGGTATTGAACACCCCTAAGTAGAAGGCTTACAAATGGATATCATATACTTCTATGTTCCTATTTACAAAGTCCTTTCAGAATGTTTCACTCAAACAAAACAAAGACACTAAACTTTGTTAATTTTACCATAAAATTTACTTGGCCTCTTTTTTTTTAGTACAAAGATTAGATATTTTAATAGTAATCAAAAGAAAATAAATTTAAAAACTTTAAATATTCAGAATAACCGAAACATGTTCACACATTAATGTGTCTAATATTTATACATGCTACTGGGAAAAAAGCCAAATCATCCCCTTAAAGAATCCACCGCATAATATTACACAATTAAATTTTGTTTGTCAATCATAAAAATGAGAAGCATATGTTATGTAAGCCATATATATATATATAATATTTAGATTTAGATCAATAGGAAACAATAAGTAAAAGAGAGGTATTATGGAATACCTCTATAAATATTTCGACAGGGAATAGTAAGGAAGGAAGGAATGAAAGGGCACCAGCTTCGAACCCAAGTCATTGTGGTCACAAGACCAGGTCCAGCCCCGAACCACAGAGGCTGGGGAGCCAGTGGGACCTCTTTGCAAATACAATTATATATCTTACATTTCAATTTTAAATGTAAACAGTAATCATAAGGTTTATTTTAGTCTTGTAGGCAGTATGTAAAATCTTAACTATTTTGCCTCCCAAACTTATACTTGCTCTAGAACTTGACAAAAGAGTTGTTTAACTAATTTTAATAAATTAAAGAAATAAAAAAAAATTGATAAATTTGAATATAGGGTTAAGGTGTAGTTTTACTAACAAAGTTTTTTCCGATCAGCGTATGACACAAATAAGTTTTAGAATAAGTAAGAATACCAACAAACAATTCAAAATGGTGAAAATTCACCAAAACTGTTAAATTTGATCAAACGGCTGTTAAATTATAAGAGAATAAAACTTTAACTATGTTTGGTGAATTTGCACCCTTTTAAATTGTTTGTTGGTATTTTTACCTCTAAAATTTATTTGTGCCAGATGCCTTCGGAAGAAACTTTGTTAGTAAATTTTCACTTTAACTCTTAAATATATGTAGCCTAATCTCCATAAAACACTCATGCATGCATGGATGTATGTATGTAGGTAGGTACGTATATACCTACCTACCTTAGTTTGACAAAAAAATATAAATATAATAGATAACATGGATTGCAATATTATATTTAGAATTAAATTCAATTCTCCAACTAACCCTTATATTATGTTGGCCAAAAAAAAAAAACTTTCTTTAGGGATTGGACAAAGACATTTTTTTGACAGTGCATCTCTATTGATTACACATATACTTAAGTAGAGATTCCAACTTTTTATCAATTTGATAGTTTTCAATGTAAAGGTTAAGAGTTATATCATAAAGCCAATATACATTCTTTTATAACTAATCAACTTAATTATTTTTGTTTATCAAGAAAGTATAGCTTTAAATAACCTTTGTTGTTTATCAAGAAAATAGTTAAAATCAATAAATATGCAAGTAATATATAATTTTTTCCAACTATGCCCTTCCTCATAAATATAAATTTCATCCACCTTCTTTATTAATGCAATTCACACACAACTCGCTAGACAAAAAATATGCAATACATGTAAACAACCAATAAGGGTAAAATTGAAAAAAAAAAAAGAAGGACAATAAATGTTGGGATAAACCAAATTGAAGCTTATATTTTGAAACAGAGGGAATATATCATAAAGCCAATATACATTCTTTTATAATCTTTCAATCCTTTTTATAACCAATTTTTTTTTATTGTACAAAATGAACTAGCAGTTAAGAATACCTAATATGTAAAAAATGTCATGTTTTTTCCCCAACTATGCCCCCTATTTATGAAAATAACATAGGAAATAGAATGAGTAAAAAATATGATAGAGAATGAGTATAAAATATGAGAGAGAATGTGTAATAAATGATTAAATGAAAAAGAATTAATAGTGATTGGAAAAAAAAAAGAATTAATGGTGAGTAAGGGATAATTAATATAAAGATATGTAATAAGGGTAAAAAAGGAAAAAACAGTTTAACTTTTGAGACGTAAGAAAAAGTTGTTTATATTAAGGATCAACCTAAGAGAAAGAAAATTGTTTATAAAAAAGACAATAGGGAATACCTAATTAACTTAACTAATTTTCTAAATCTCATTTGTCTTTATTTAAAAATAATTAACTGATCAAAAATTTGTCTCTAATGTTCTCGTGTATTAATTATCCATGTATAACATCTGGCCAGTATTATAAGAACACTTATATATATACGTCATATAAAATGTTGGCAAAAAAAAAAAAAACGTCATATAAAAAATAAAACTTTTGATGTTTGTGCCTAACCCACGAGAAATAAGAATAATTACAAAATAAGGTTAAACAGACAAAAAAAAAAAAAAGTAATTTTAGTACATGTACTCGACACTTAATTTTTTTTATCAAATTAGAAAACAAGTTGTAAAATTAAAAATAAGTCAAGACTGCATAAGCAACAAAAATTAAAAATAGTTCCATTATTCAAAATTTGTGAATTTTGAGACTTGTGGTAAATTTTTTTAAAATTTTATATGAATTTATATTAATATTGTCATTTCTTAAACCTGTAATTAATTTTTTTTTATTTTTCCTAGAAATTATCATTCTGGTATATTCTAAAGGTTAAAAAAAGTTAATTACTTTATCAATAATATAATTAGGGAAGATAAAGAAACCTCAATCAAAATAAATATAATTCATTTCATCATTAAAGAAGGCGCAGGTGTCACGCCCTTATTTAAATTTCACCTTTACCAGAGTATTCGCGGAAAACGACATGCAGTTCGGTGGGCAACACAGGAATAGCATAACTATACTGATAATATGTGCATGATTACACAAATTCCCCACAGGGGTTTGTATATGATACTTACGATTAAGGTAGCCGCACAAAGCTACTAAGGTGTCTAAACTCATCCCAGTGAAACAGAGACTTCTTCCCGTCTTCGTTCCACTACTGTAATCCCCTCGTACGATACTCTGCATTGTTGTTTGCATATCTTTTATCGTCTCCTGTCTAAATTGTTGGTAGGGGAGGGTGAGATTCGAGAGAATCTCAGTAGGAAACATATACCATAATGCATGCATGATTAATGCTATGTGTATGACATGTTAGCTTTATCTAGATGTATGCTCCATAATGACATGTCTGCATGCTCAATGTTTCATACAACAAGACTATGGCCACAGCAAAAACAGAAACAGAGCTTCATTTATTCAAATATGCTCTACACAATCAAGTAAAGCAATCACATACATCATTACACAAGCAAAGATATCAAATACATGCAAGTAAGGTAAGTCCCATACCTTAACCCTTTTCCGCCTCGAAACACGTGCCTCGATTGACGTGCAAACAGCTCGGGGCTCCATATTCAATCCTACAATGTCAAATGTACTATTTAGACACTTCCATAGTGTTTCTGGGGGTTATATAAGTCTATCTTGAAAAATTACTAAAATACCCCCGGGGACCCGGCCCCATCATACCCGGTCCGGCTGTACTTTTCTCGAAATTCTAACCTGGGCTATCCTGACATATTTTCACCCAAGGAATCCATTTCCGGACTCGGAATTATCAAATTCAATGTAAAATTACGAAATTGCCCTTGGCAGCCCTACTTTTAGGGTTTTAGGGGCGTTTCCGTAATTATGCTTTCTCGGCCTTTTCCGAAAAAGTGCCCAACTGTAACCCCACCTAATTTTCCCTCCTGAACTCAATGGAATCATCAAATCATTGAAAATCCAACTCTAAGACTCATTTATAGCCCAGACCGAAATATATGGGTTTTCTAGGGAAAATCGGGGTTTTTCGGTTTCGGCTGCGTAAACACGTTCCTTTCTACTCCTAACCACTTTATTAACCATTACATTAGGTTACAACTAACATTAAGACCCAATTTGGGCAGCATAACCCCTAGGCAACTCAATTTCCAAACTTTACAACCAATGGCAATCCGGCGAAATTTCACCGATTAAATTGCCCACAACAGCCAGAATAAGCAATATACGAAAGTTTGGAAGTTACCTCAAGCTCCCACTAGCTTTTTCTCTTCTTGGCTGAAACCCTAACCTTTGAAATACCAAAAGTTGAGCTTCCAAACCTTGAATCACATAGAAGAATAGCTTAGGAACGGAGTTATACGCATTAAGAACCGATTTACCGAAGAAATCACTTACCTTTGCAAGTTTTTTCCTCTCCTTCTCTCTCTCTAAAATTTCACACTTCCTCTCTCTATTTTCTGCATAAATCACGTCAGTTCTGGTGCTGAGGGAAGAAGAAGATGATTTTAATAATATGTCCCCATTTAATTAACTAATTTTCCCAATTTTCGGATTTTTCAGAAATTTTGGCAGATTTCTGCCCAAACTTTGAAAAATCATAACTAATTCTAGAAACATCAAATTGAAGTGATTCCAAAGCCTATAGAACCCTTATTGAGTCTAGTTTCAAGGAAAAATATAGACTTTTTCTTTCTGGAATCACAAAATTCCCAGAATTTCAATCTTTGCATATTGTTCCAGAAATTTCACAGTTTTTCTGTGCTGACTTCAAAAATTCATATCTTTTTGTGTATAACTCTAATTGATTCATATGACCTATAAAATTAAAGCTTAGGATGTCTAATTTCATCCTGTAAAATTTCATAATTTTTGCTTATCATTTAGTCTTCCAAAACTTTATGATAAGCTCACTGCCTCATAGGCGATTTTATCGAAAACATAATTATATTCTCCAAAATTCACCATTTTACTTTCTTAATACCCCAAAGATATTAGAATCATTAGGGAATATATTTGGGACATATACTAAATCGGGGCTTAGTAGTCCACTCAATTTAGGCTTATTCCAAAGCCTCTAATCCCAAAATTCGGGATATTACAGCAGGTGTATAATTTGTCACGCCCTTATCTTGTTTTAACATTTTTCAGAGTATTCACGGAAAACAATATGCAGTTCGGTGGGCAACACATGAATAACACGAATATACTGATAATAAGTGCATGATTACATAAATTCCCTATAGGGGTTCATACATGATCATTACCATCAATGTAGCCACACATGGCTAATTGAGTATCTAAACTCGTCCCAGTAAAACGGAGACATCTTCCCGTCTTTGTTCCACTATCACAATCCCCTCTCGTGTAGTTCTCGTCTCTGATCTCTGCATTCCTTCTGTAATCGCCTGTCTAAATTGTTGGTAGGAAAGGGTGAGATTCAAGAGAATCTCAGTAGGAAACATATATCATAATGCATGCATGATAGATGCTATGTATATGACACGTTAGCTTTAACTAGAAGTATGCCCTATAATGACATTTCTGCATGTTCAATGTTTCATGTAACATAAATATGGCCACAACGAAAATAGAAACAAAGCTTCATTTATTTAAATATGCTCTATACAATCAAGTAAAGTAATCACATATATCACTACACAAGCAAAGATATCAAATACACATGCAAGTAAGGTAAGTTCCCTACCTTAACCCTTTTCCGCCTCGAAACGTGTGCCAACAGCTCGGGCCCCATATTCGATCCTACAATGCTAAAGGTAGCGTTCAGGCACTTCCATAGTGTTTCTGGGGGTTATATGAGCATATTATGAAAATTTACTAAAATACCCCTGGGGACCCGGCTCGGCCCCGCTGTACCCATCCTACTGTACTTTTCTCGAAATTCTAACCTGGGCTATCTTGACATATTTTTGCCCAAGGAATCCATTTCTAGACTCAGAATTATCAAATTCACTGCCAAAAGACGAAATTGCCCATGGTAGCCCTTATTTCAATGTTTCAGGGGCATTTTCGTAATTATGCTTTTTTGGCCTTTTCCGAAAAAGTGACCAACTGTAACCCCACCTAATTTTTCACCTTGAATACAATGGAATCATCAAATCATTGAAAATTCAACTCTAAGACCCATAACTAGAGCTAGCTAAAACTTATGGATTCTCCAGGAAAATTGGGGTTTTGCGATTTCGGCTGCGTAAACGCATTCCTTTCTACTCCTAACTACTTTATTAACCATCTAATTGAGTTATAACAACCATTTGAACTAAAATTGGGCAGCATAACCCTTAGGAACATACTTTTCCAAAATTTAAAATCAATGGCAATCTGGCGAAATTTCACTGATTAAATTGCTCACAGCAGTCAGAATAGTTAATATACGAAGGTTTGGAAGTTACCACAAGCTCCTACTAGCTTTTCCTCTTCTTGGCTGAAACCCTAACCTTCCCAACACTGAAATTTGAGCTTCAAAACCTTAATTCACATAGAAGAATAGCTTAGGAGCGGAGTTATACACGTTAGGTAAAGATTTACCGAAGAAATCAACCTATCGTACAAATTTCTCTGCCCTTTCTCTCTCTAGAAAATTGCTGAACTTCCTCTCTCCAAATGCTGAAATTCATGTTTGAAATGAGGCTTGGAGGAAGGAGGAGCTTATTTATAATATATATCAATTTAATTAATTCATTTTCCCAATTTCGGATTTTTACAAAATTCTGGTAGATTTCTGTCCAAATTTGAAAAATCATAACTAATTCTAAAAAAATCGAATTGAAGTGATTCCAAAGCCTATAGAATCCTTATTGAGTCTAGTTTTAAGGAAAAATATAGCCTTTTGCTAGATGGAAGCACACAATTCCCAGAATTTCAATCTTTGCATGTTGTTCCAGAAACTTCATAGTTTTTTTGTGCTGATTTCAAAAATTCATATCTTTTTGTATATAGCTTTAATTGAGTCATATGACCTATCAAATTAAAGCTTAGTATGTCTACTTTCATTTTGTAAAATTTCATAATTTTTTTCGCATAATTTGATTATTCAAAATCACATGACAAGCTCACTACCTCATAGGTGATTTTGCCAAAAACATAATTACTTTCTCCAAAATTCACCGTTTTACTTTCTTAATACTCTAAAGATATAAGAATTATTAGGGGATAAATTTAGGCTCCTGCTAAATTGGGGCTTAGCAGTCCACTTAATTTAGGCTTATTCCCAAGCCTCAAATCCTAAATTTTAGGGTATTACATAATTTACACTAAAAGTCATAATTTGTCGAAATTTTTGTAATTAAAATAATTAAACTATGTATATTGAAAATACCTTGTTATTAAGGGTCCTACTCCCAGCTTTGATAAGTCCAAGAATATTTTAGTTTTTTTTTTTATGAAAAGAATATTTTAGTTTTGTTGTTGAAGTTTAGTGCTAGTCCTCGTGCTTGTTTTTTTTTTTTTAATTTTTTGTAAATGGTTTTGGTTTATTTTAATTTAAGTGGATGTTTGGTTTAATTTTTTTAGGAGTGTTTTTATAATTTACAAGATAAGTATGTGATAGAAGTTTAGTCTCTACTTGCAGAAAAGGTATATGAAAAGTTGGTATTTTTTTTTATCAAAATTCAAGCTTGCAATTTATTTATTTTTGAGTAATTAGAACATTTCTTAATAGATGTGAATCATGCTACACGAGTAGAATGTTTATAGATTTAAATAATAAACAAAAAAGAGAGATATTTTGAAATACCTCTATGATAAGCGTTCTTTATTTATTTATTTATTTTTTTGGGGAATGCCAGCTCTCGAACAGGTACCTTGCAGTTTTGAAGCTTGGCTCTAAACCACAAAGGCACAAGCCAGATAGTGTCGACAACCTAAATACATTTAGGTTTTAACGGTGGGTCCCTATGAAAAAATGTAGTTATGTTTCAATTGTCCTGGACAAAACACATCTTGACCAAATTGCCCCAAGCCAGCTAGGGGTGATAGAAGGGAGAAGAAGGTTTGGGGGGGGGGGGGGGGGTGTTTGGGCTTTTATTAACTTAAATATCAAGGTGTTAAAACTCGGACCGGGCATTGAACTGGTTGGGGTATTGGGTTAAGGGTCAGTGGGTTAAATCGGGACCAAATCGGAGCTGAACCGGGACCAAACCGGTGAGAAATTAAAAATTTTAGACTTATAGTATGAAATTCTAAAGGAAAAATTAATTTTTTTTTTTTTAAAATACCAACCAGGACCGGACCGGTTTACCGGCCGGTTCGCCGGTTCGGTCCGGGTTTAATAACCTTGATATAAATACAATAAACAACTTACCTTTGATGAAATTTTGTAAGCCCCCTATCCATTCAAATAAATAATTAAATTTGTTTTAAAATAAAATAGCGAATCAGATTTCAGTTTGATTCCAGCATTTATAACCGATTGTCTTCACTAATTTAATATGTTCACTTAGGAAGAGCTATTTCACTAATTTAAATGCATTAATAGAGTTACATAGATTCGTTAATTATAACAAATATAATCTTGATATGCCTAAAATATCATGTAAAAATTGTATTGTAAATATATATATATTTTTTAAATTTTAGTATAGACATTGGCGATCTAATGTTATAAGTGAGGTCAAAATCCCCAACCTCCACTTACATGCAAATCTTGTCGGAGTAGTTTGAGAAAAATAATAAATATAATAGGTAAAATAGATTAATATTTTATATGTATGACCAAAGCATATTTCATAACTAGCTTAGAGGAATTTTTTTCCTTGGCCAGACTTAAATTTAAGGTTAAGTTTATTTATTTTTAAATTAATTTATTGATACATACGTAATCTTGACAATTTGTTAATCCAAAGCTTGTAATATGTGGGTGAGATAAACATATACGGAATCAGACATGAGACATGGGAGGGACATTTAAAAAGAAATGAGATGGGAATGAATGCTGGAAAATCTATTCGATCATCTCATCTCATTGTTGAGTTGGGAAAATATTTTGATTAGAATAATTTTATTTTATTTTTACGTGAATTAGTATTAAATTTTCTAATATTTTTTAATGAAAATAGTTTGATTAATTTCAATATGTTTTATATATTTTTTTCCTTTACTATTACTTAGACACCTGACTTTTTTTTACTAGCTATAATTCCATTATACTGAAAATAGATTCTTCATTTGTATTTTTCCTTTATTTAAAGTATGTGTAAATATAACAAAATAAATAAAGAGGAATTATTCAAAAAATTTGCTTCTCCTTAAAAAAAAAACGCCATATCAGACATATATAAAATAAAGGTGAAGCGAGAGGAGAAAGAAGATAAAATTTTCCTGCCTTTCTTCCCTAGTTCCCTCCCCTCATAGGAACCTAAAATAAATAAAACTTGAGTATTTTATTTTACACTCACTTAAAAGTAGAGAAAACCATAATAGTTGAAAACTCGAGATGTTTAGTCGGGTTAAGTGTAAATATAACAATAAAATTTTAATGAAGGAGCATTTGATACTATAATATTTATTTGGGTGTAAAATATTGATAAAGTTTATCAGAGAGAGCAAATATACTATATCAGTTAACTCCCTCTAAGGTGTGTTTGGTTTGAGGGGAGGGTGAAGAGGAAATGAGAAGGTGGGTAAATTATCTTTTTGGGTTGAAGGTATTTAAATTTTGGCGGGAACTCAAAATTTAAAAAGAATGAGAGAGTAAATTTTGGACGGGAACCCAAAATTTAAAAAAAATAATAGGGTAAATTTTGCATTTCTTTTATCCAAAATTATAATTTTCCTACCCTCTCCTCTCCTCAACCAAACACACCCTAAATGCACCTATTCTCATCCTCTTCCTTTAATCTTCACCTTCCATGCAAATTTCAATCTATGACTAAAAACCATCCACATACCTAAGCACACCATTTTGATAAATGCAATTAATTTTCCCCCACACATTCGAACTCTCTAAAATCATAAAAGATGTCAAGCAATTATCGTCAAAGTTCACCAAAGGCCACTTATTATAAAAGATCAGTTAATGATAAATAATAATATAATAAATAAAAATTTATAAATTCTATTTAATTTTTAAATTATAAATTCTATTCTATATTCCAGTTATTCTATATTCTATTCTAATATTAGAAATTAGAATTATAGTCTATAGATTATAGAATTTTAGAATATATTTTAATACATTTATAGATTATTCTCTCCCCTATTCCATGCAAGCCAAAACGTGAAAATAAAATTAGGGAAAAGGGAAAGCTTTTGCCACTATGTCCCTCTGACCTTCTTCATTCCTCAACACAATAACACGTGTGAGATCCCCAAAAATGTGTATATATAAAAATGTTATTCTATAATAATAATAGTAATTAATTAATGAAAATATAAAATTATTATATTAAACTGATTATTGTTAATTATATATATATATATATATATATATACCATAGCTTATGCAGACCTGGGCAACATGCATTTTTTGTGCGGAATAAAATAAAAATATAAATAGGGACACATTTGCAAAATCAAAGTCTGTACAGATATTTACTAAGAAGATTTAATAAATAAAACCAAGATGAGGTTTGACCGAAAATGATCCGGGTTACAGAAGGAACCATGTCCTCTTTCATACATGGACCATTTACAGAGAATTCCTTTCGAATCTCTCACAGAGCATTCATAATTTGGAATCTCGACCTTCTCCCTTCAGACCATAACAGCACAGCCTTCCTTCGTTTCCTACTGGAGGCGTATTCATCTTACTTTCATTTATCTCATCCTAAAATTAAAAAAGACTCTTTTTGTTTTTTTTACATATTGCCCAGTAACATAATCTATAATACTTCCCTTATGATCGAATAAAATTTCCCCCTTAGATCCCTAAAGGAGTTTAGCCCCTCATACTTAGTTACTCTTCAATAAAAGTTGATTAAAGATAATATTTGTTGCAGCTACCACGGAGAACTTTTCACACAACTCACAAACACAAGAGAGAGAATTTCTGGAAGGAGTACTTTGCATTCAAAAGTGATTGCAATGTATTACAAGAGTGGTGCCTTACTGAGAGGCTTACATGGCTTTTTATAGAGTCGAAGTCTCAACCCTGATTACATAATGTTGACTTCAGTTACCCTACCTTGGTTTCTTTTACAAATATCAATACAAGAGGACAATACATCTTTACAGATAATCTTATGAAGGACGATAAGATTCTTTGCTTTTCTGAGTGCTCTGTAATTTCCTTGTCGGCCATCCTTGTCTGTCACCTTCTTTTCTAATCTTCGTCTGCTTCTGCCGACAATTTATATTTGTATTCTTCTGCCGACACTTCATAATAGGCTTGGATCCATATTGATATTTGGGTTTCTATCTTTTCCTCGGACTTCTTGGTAGTATTCACACTCGTGATTTGGATATTCTCCTATTATTTGACAAATTCTTCTTTTTGTATCAGGAGTATTTTCCATCTTATTCTTTTTTATTTGGTCATACCATAACTCAAATTGCTTGTCGTTCTTTGGCTTCTTTCCAAGAGAATACATACAAGTCTTATCTGTACAATAACATACATATATCTTTTCTTCTTTGTCTGGATTTATAGTCATATTCGCCACCTTTATACGATTCATCTCCTGGAATATTATATGGTAATATTGAGCCCTTATATTTGATACACGAAACTGAAAATCATCATCATCTGTTATATCTTCTTTTATTTCTGGTTCGTATACCAAAGGCTTCTTGGTGGTTCCAAGTCTGATAAGATTTATAGGCATGTAAAATTGATCTGGAGTAATTTTAGCTACAGTTGAATAACACCTTATGAATACTTGATGTTGAGTTACTATATCATAGTAATCTCCTACAGCTTTTATAAACTTTTCGGGTAATTCGGCTATTTCAGATAAATTCCTGGAAGGGTATATACTTTGGATTAATCCATACTGGTATAAGGTTCTGACAATACCTGGAGGAGTTCCTGGATATATAATAGCTTTATTAAATGCATAGTGGGACACGTATTTAATGGTCTTATGGGACAAAGAAAGATGGTTCAACTTTTTGATGATTACTTTATAGAAATTATAAAGCTTTGGAATTTCAAAAATATCAGTATTATTGGAAGGTTCTTTTGGAGGAGGAGAATTATTGGAAGGTTTCTCTTTTTCTTTTTGTTTTTCTTGGGTTGTCATTATCTGAGAAAAAGTTAAAGTTTCTGGAGATGGTTGGCTTATAGGAGTGGAAGTTAATAATGAATTAGAGGTTAGGAGAGATTCAAATCCAAATGACTCGATTATACTTTGGGTATTGTGAGTAGATGACTCACCTGGAGTGAATGACTCCATTATAGGTAGGCTTGGCTTATAAACTTCAACTTCTTTTCCTTTATTTGTAGTTTGGACTTTTGTCCTTATAAGTGGGTTGGCATCCGCCTTACAGATCTTCAAATTCTCAAGCTGAATATAGATGTCATTAAGAGAGTCATTAATACCAGATATTGAGCTTGTTAACCCTTGTATACTGATACTAACTTGACTGCTTAATAGACTCATATTCATTTCAAGAATATTCATCTTCATTATAAATTGGTTCATCAAAGGGGAAGATTCTTCTTCCTTATTCGTCTGATTTACAGGACTTTTTCTGCCAAGTCGGCTTACTGACTCCATCTGCTTAAATAATCAGCAATTAAGTTATTCTTTCCTTTAATATATTCGACTTCATAATCATAATAAGATAAATCTGCTTGCCATTTAATCAACATTTTACTACTTAGTTTATTTTATTTTATTCCTCTAGATAACCAATGTTTAACTTGCGTATTATCTGTCCTTATTACAAATCTATTATTTACTACAAATAATTCCAATTTTTCTATAGCTTTTACAACAGCTAATAATTCTTTCCAATTTGAATGATATCTACTTTGAAAATCATTGAACTTTCCACTTGTATATCTAGTTATTTTTTCAATTCCATCTTCATCTTCATAGTATAAAGCTGCTCCCCAATAATTATCAGAGGCATCTGTATATATAATCCATTTTATATTTTCTTTTAAAGGTATGGTCAACTTAGGCAATTCTTTACATAAGACTTTTATATTTTCTACTATTTTTTCTATATTATTATCCCATTTCCATATAGTCTTTTCTCCTGCTAATTTAGATATTTTTGAGGTTAATGCCGATAAATTAGGGATATAGTTTCTAGCCTGGTTTACTAGTCCTAAAAAAGATTGTAAATCTTTCTTATTATTTATTTTCTTAAATTGTAATATTTTCTGACTTATATGATCTTGTAATTCTATCCCATCTTTGGTTAATATTTGTCCTAGAAAATTTACTTTTTCTTTTCTTAGTTCCATTTTTTATGGTGATATATTTAGTCCTTTTTCTTCTATAATATTTACAAATTGTTCCAAATGAATTTCATGTTCTCTTTCATCTTTTGAAAATATTAATATGTCATCAATATAAATTACAGCAAAATCTCTTATTGATAATAACATTTTTGACACGTATTCCTGAAATATACTAGGGCTATTATGATAACCCATTGGTAATACATTCCATTCATATAGTCCTTCTGAAGTACTGAATGCTGTATATTTTTTACTATCTTCTTCAAGTTTTACTTGGAAAAATCCTGATTTACAGTCAAATTTACTAAATATAGTTTTTCCTCTTATTAGATTGAATAATAAATCCATTTTAGGTATTGGATATCTATTTCTTATAGCTAATTCATTTAATTTTTGGTAATTTATAACCATTCTAGTTTTTCCTCTTTTTTCTTCACTATGTTTAGACACAATTATAGCTGGTGATGAATATTCTGATCTACTTTCTCTTATAAGATTATATTTTTTCATTTCTTCTATATGCATTATAAATTCTTTCCTATCTTCTTTTGTCCATACATAAGGTTTACAATTTATCTCTTTACTATAATCTTTTAATTCTATTTTAGCCATAGGTTTAGACTTTTCCCAATGTATCAAGGGATTTTCACTATAGTTATCTATAATTCTTTGTTCTATAGTTTTTATCTCTATGATATTCAAGGTTGCTAACATATGTTGAATTTCTACTGGATTATTATTTTGTAAGAATTGGACCTCATGTTCATTATTCTTTTTCTGAAATTTTTCATCTTTTCTTCTATATGGTCTAGTTATTCTTATACCCCAAGCTTCATATTTACAAGGTGTTGTTAATATTAAGGCTTTACTAATCATATGTATAGGAAAATATTGTTCTAAGAAATCTAATCCTAAAATTACATCACAAGAGGGTTCATTATATTGATTTAATTCTTTTATTACTAATTCATAGTTTCCTATTTGAACTTTTACCTCTTTTGCTTCTAATTCTAACATATGGATTTCTTTTCCTGCACTTTCCATTCTTAGCATTTTATTTTTTCTTTTCCATAATTCTGGTGGTAATACATTATATTTTGCTACAGTTAAATTTGCTCCAGTGTCAACCAAAGCATGATATTTCTATACTTTGCATATATGAATTTTATAAGTATATAGTATAATGGTCTACTCATGTCCTAGATAATACTTCTAAACGTTCTTTTAATGTTTTCTTAATTTCTTTTCTATCTTGTCTTTCTCTTATTACTCTAGCATATTCTTCTTCATACAATAAATAATGATTATCATATATAAAATTTAGTCTTCTATTTCCCCATTTATAGGTTTAACTCAATCTATTAATTATCATTCTTAAAAAACTCTTATCATTTTTTGGTATCTTAGTTATATATTCTCTTTTTTTATATGTCCAAAAGTCTCCATCTATAATTAATCTACTCTTGTTTCTTAATTCTTCATTTAACATATGAATATCTCCCATATTAAAATCTAGATAATAAATCTAATTGTTTCTTTATAAATTTCTTTATATTTTTCCTTTCTCTTTTCCTATTTATTATCTCATTAACCATTTGTATATATGCTCTATCATTATATTGTAATTCTTCTAATACTTGTTTTATAACTATATGTTCTATTCTATTAGCTTTATCCATTTTGTTTAAAAAATATCTTGATAGTCTTTTATCATTTTTAGGTATTCTTATAATATTGTTTTCCATATCATAAAACCAATTATTTTTATCATACAGTATTATTTGTACATTCATTAAGCTCTTGATAACAAATTTAATTGTTTCTTAAACTCATTTTCTACTTCATTTCTATGATACCTTCTATTTATTTGATATTGTATTAATCTTACTCTTACTTCTCTATATCTATATCTTGTAACGCTAAATTTAATGCTTGTTCTTCTATTTCATCCCATTGTCTTAGTTTATTAATAAAACTTCTCATTAATTCTTTTGTTACTTTGGGTATTCTTATTCCTTCATTATTCTTAAAATAATACCAATTTTTGTCATCATATAATGTTATCTTTCTATCCATTTAAGACCTAGATAATACTTTTAATCTTTCCTTTAATTCTTTCTTAATATCATTTCTGTTCATCATATTGTTTACTATTGCATTATAGGCTTCTACAAAGTCTTGTGGTTGATTATTATATACTATTCTTAATTGTCTTTTTTCTTTTTCATTGCACTTATTTATTTGGTGAATTATATGATTCATCATTGACTTATCAGATTTTGGTATTACTATTTTTTCATTATCTATGTAATAATAATCTTTACTATTGTCTTCTGCTAATATTATTCTTATTATTTTTGCTGTGTAATGTGTATTTATCATCATATTAATTTCTGGATTATAATTGTCTGATGGTTTATGTTAAAGATTATTCTATCTTTTTGATTTCTATAAGGTTTTACTCTGTCTAAAAAGTCTTTTCCTAAGGTTACTTTATATGATCTATTCGAATCTTGTTCTACCCATAAAGTTAATTGTATTACATCTCTTTTATTAAATCTCAATATTATATTTGTTTTTATACCTTCATCTGTCTCTTCATAGTCATTTTCTATATATCCTATTTCTATCTTACTTTTTTCTGTATTTTCATCCACTAATGTTATTATTTCTTGCCAAATTCCATTCTTTTTAATTTCCATTAGAATTTTACTCTGTTCATTTTCTTTAGTTATATCTAAACTTGTTATTTTTTTGGTTTATTTCAACTAGTTCTGTATTTATAGGGTTTAATAGGGACATTTCAGCTAATCTGCTACTACTTGCTATATTAATACTTTTTCTTGGATTCATTATATTTATATGTAAAGGTTCATTTAATGTATTTATCCTTAATGATCTATTACCTAAATTATTATTTGCAATTTTTCCTCTTTTATCATTGATACTTATAGTTTTGTTTAATTCTATTTCCAGTATTTCCGGTAAGGTTATATTTATAGGATCTGTTTTTACTTCTTTTAATATAGGCATAAACTGTCTTACTCTACCTATTGATTTATTCTACCTATTGATTTATTATATTATATATTTTATGTTCATTTGTAAATACTAATTCTACCATTGCTGTTATACTTATTGTTTTAGCACCTTTTAATAATTTTATTCCTTTTAATTTATGATATACCATTATTGATTGATCTATATGTTCATCATTTCTAGATATTGCAAAATTAGTATTCAAAGTAAATTTTAATTTTTGATATATTAAATTGCCTGTTAACATTCCTAATACACTATCTTGTACACTACTTATTATTCTTCCATCTGTTATTAATAATTCTATAGGTGAATCTATTCCTTCTTTAAAATAAGCTTTTACTAATAACTGTATTCCTGCAATATAAATTTCAGTGACTTCTTCTTTAAAAGGTAGTTTAGATATTTCATTTTCTATTAATCCTTTACTTATTAATGGTATTCTTAATATTCCTTCTGTTAGAGTTGATTCTATAGGATGTTTCTTTTGTAGTATTACACATTGACTTTTAATATCTTTTTTCGATTTTTTTATTCTATTAACTCTACTCATAAAATTTTCATTAACTATTTGGTCTGGTTTTAAATTTAATTTCATATCTTTTATTTTTTTCATATTGTTTAGCATTAAATATTAACCTTTTTTCTACACTTCCTTCTTCTGATGTATTTCTATATTCTTCGTAAGTTTCATATTCATCTTCTTTTACTTCTTCTATTTCTTTACTTTTCATCATATATAATTTAAATTCTTCTTCTGAACTATCTAAATATTCTATTTCTAATTCTGATTCTTCTGATTCTGATTCTTCTGATTATGATTCTTCTTCTTCATTTTCACTTATTACTTTTATTTTATATATTTCTATCTCAGGGTTTTCTATATCACTATATATTTCTTCATCAAATTCTAAAGGTTTTAATTCATATTCTTGAGCTTGCTCTAATATATTCATAAACTTCTTATCTTTTGGTTCTTTACATTCTGTTGATATATGACCTATCTTTCCACAATTATAACATCTACATTTTCTAGGTTTTTTACTATAATCTATTTTATTTCCTTTCTTAAAATATTTTCTAAAATATTTCTTAGGTTTGTATTTTTTATAAAATTTCTGTTTTGGATATTTTTTAAATTTATACCTATATTTATTATATCTTTTCATGGGTTTCCATCTTTTATTTTTATATTTTCCCTTACTGTATTTTCTTCTCATATTTTTATTTTCATCTTTACATCCCCATTTATGTGGTCTTTCATATTCTGAACATCTTAATATTAATTTATTCTGTTTATAGTATTTCATATTCCTCCAAGCTTGTTTACATTTTTCAGATAAATAATTTCTTAAATAATCTATTCTTTTTCCCAAGGAATCTATATAAGGTATTAATTCTGGTGTTTCTTTAAATATTTTAGAATAATCATCTATTATTTCATCTCTTATTAATTTTGGTAATTTTCTATAAAAAAGTTCTAAATATTTTATTCTTTTCATTTCTGGATTTTCTTTTATTTCATAATAGTACTTTTGAAATTCACATATATAAGGATTTAAATATCTTGGTTCTAATGAACATATTTCTATTTGATATAATCTTTTTATTGCTTCATTACTCGTTATTTGTTCTTCTAATGTATTACTTCTTCATACAAATTCTGTTCTAAGCACATATTCATATCTTTTTACTAATTTTACATAATATTATTTTCTGCTAGTATATTCTTCTTTCGCTATTTGTCTTATTTGATTTCTCCAACTTTCTTCTTGGCTTCTCCACCAATAGTATACATTTCCTAAAAAGCTTGACTCTATAAGTAAATTAGTTGATTGGAAATCTAAATTATTTCTTCCTATTAATGCTATTATAGTTGCTCTTGACCATTCTTCAATTATTTTTTCAGGGTCTAATACACAATCTAAGTTTAACCATATTCCAGATACTGGTATACTTTTACTTTCATATTGATCTATAGGCGTTGGTGTAAATCCTCTTCCTCTTGGTATTTCAAATCTTATATCAAATTCTTGATTTTTTGTTTTCTTATCATGTGGTAAATCTTGTTTTCAAATCCTATATTCAAATTAGGGACAACCAATCAATCTCTTTTCCATATATATATATATATTTCAATAATACTCTAAGTTGGTTATCATTTAGGACTCTTTAGATGACCACTAGAGGCCTGAACATATGCCTAAAGGGTAGGGGTGAGCATCGGTTTTTCGGTAAAAACCGAAATAACCGAAAACCGAACTAAGCGAAATTCATAAACCGAACCGAAACCGATTAATCGAATTAACCGAACCGAATTAACCGAAATATTTCGGTTCGGTTTGGTTAATAACCGAATTAACCGATTTTTTTTATTTTTTATCTACAAAATAATATATATAAAATTAAATTTGTAAAAAATATTTTTTTATCCTTAAAATTAGATTTAAGGGTAAAATATATAAAATAAATAAATCAGATTTAAAATATCAATAGATTTTATCTAATATTATTGGAAATTTATACCTATTTAATTATAAAATATGCATTTATTAAATAATATATATTAAATATAAATATATTATATATATTTCGGTTTAAACCGAATTATTTTTCAAAAAACCGAACCGAAACCGAACACCGAAGTTTTAGAGTAGTAAAAATCGAAATTTTACCGAAAATCGAAAAAACCGAACCGAAAAAACCGAATTGAGTTCGGTTCGGTTTTGCTCACCCCTACTAAAGGGTTGGAAGACACTACCCCAAAGACCCCTTTTTCGAAGGCAAAACACTGATTTTTGGTCATCTCACTCAAGCACAGAAGCTCTCACTCGAGCATTGGTACGGACAGCACTCGAGCACAAGAGAGTGAGAGACAGCGAGTGAACACCCGAGAGCACAAAGAAGTTTTCAGGAACCGTCTCACTCGAGCACGCTGGACCTCACCCGAGTGAAGGCCAAATGCCTCACTCGAGCACCTACGAGTGAAGTCCAGGAAGTGAGGACCCGAGAGCACACAAGCTCTCAAAGATCAGGATCACTCGAGCACAGCCATATGCACTCGAGTGAATGCCTCATACCCACGAGTGAGAAGGCACACTCGTGCACCTTACCCACGAGTAACAACCCGAGAGTAACCCCCTACTCTGGGCTTACACCATTACTCGAGCAGACCCAAGCTCACTTGAGCATGTTCTTCCCTCACTCGAGCACAAGGAAATGCACTCGAGCATAACTTATAAAACCCAGCCAAAACTCGAAGCATAAGAGGGAAAATACTCACATCACTCGAGCATGATCATCCCGTGCTCGAGTGTTGTGCATCAGAGACCAAAAACGCAGATCATCCCAGCAAACACCAGATGGTCAATTTCACTCCCAAAGGGTTCCCAAATTCTACCAAAAGCTCATACACTCTTAACACTATCTAGGGATCACTTAGGCAACTCCAAAAACGCTCCAAAAACCATTTTGACCACAATCATGCTCTTAGGTCTCTAACACAACAAATATCCCATTTCCCTTAACACATTTCTAACATTCCAAACTAAATCAAATGCTCATATATTTCCACAATAAATCATTTCCAATATCAAACATACTGAAATTCCTAAAATCATATTTGGTACAAACTAGGGCAAATTTCCAGATTTTACCAAACTTGTCCAAAAATCACAAGCAACCTATCAAAATGCTCTAAATGCCTACCTCTTTGCTTTGCCAAATTCAGAATCTTGATTCTCCAACTTTCAATTTCGAATCAACACCCAAATCAACACTATTCAAGATTCTACAACGACCACAATGGAGTTTTCAATGAGACACACAACATTAGAGA
Source organism: Inga laurina (assembly GCA_963855925.1). Taxonomy (NCBI): domain Eukaryota; kingdom Viridiplantae; phylum Streptophyta; class Magnoliopsida; order Fabales; family Fabaceae; genus Inga; species Inga laurina. Next base: position 53,184,881 of record OY979705.1, read on the forward strand.
AGAGGATTAGGGCATTAGAGGATCATAACTCACTAAGATTCAAGCTTTTCTTCTTCTCTTCCAAGCTTGGGCGCCGGAAACTATGGAGGAGAGAGATGAGGAGATGAAATGATGATGATGAAGTGTGTACACTTCCTTTGCCCATACTCCCACCGGACAAAGAGAGAAAAGAGAGAAAAAAGTGCTATTTTGTCTTCATGTGCTTCATCCAAAGGCCTCCACTATACCACATGTCACCATCTCATCCACTTCCACTTTGAGCCCACATAGACACCAAACATAGGATTCCGACCCCTCAAAAATGAATCTCAACCCTTGATCTTAAATACCACACATATTTATTCCAAAATTCACATTACATTAATCCCAATAGCGCTTACTTACACTAATTACAACAATTCTCATAGTCATTAGCCCTAATCACAAATCGGGATATTATAGCAGGATTAGCTAGTAGAGGCACAATTTTAAAAAATGGTCATGTCATGTCTCGAATCCGGATTAGTTTGGATCTTGGGAGTTTCTTATGATAAGGGACTGATCTAGGACATCAGATGTATATGGAAAAAAAGTACAAGTATATAGTAAGAAATTTTTTTTGATGACCCATTGTATTTTCTTTTTTACAATCATAACCTGATATGATAAAGCCAAGCGTTTGAACACCTGATTCTCATACATGCCATCAATGTGTGGGATACGTCTAACGTGCTAATTAACAATGTTTGGTGTTTCTGCTCACCGAGGTTGGAATCACATGTTAATCTTTCATAGTTTATTAAGAGTATATTGTATTTCCATAATTAATTTTTAGGAGTATAAAGGAACGTGTTTATAGAGCCGAAATCACAAAACCCCAATTTTTCCAGGAGAACACCATAATTTCGGCCAGGGATGTTTGAGGGCCTTAGAGTTGGGTTTTCAATGATTTGATGGTTCCATTGGAGACCTTAAAAGCTTTAGAGAGAATGAAGAAGAAATCTAAGGTAAGAAGTGATTTTCTGAGCTTTTCTTGTGATTTTTGTCATGATATCCTTATCTAAACCTTGATTCTTCATGAATCCATGATCTTCAAGACTCATTTTGAGCTCAAGAAGAGAGAGATGAGACGCCTAGAGTAAGAGGAAAGGAACTCAAGAGATAACTTCACAAATCCTAAAACTATGTTAGTATGTGATTGTTGTTGATGATTGTGGGTGGTTTTGGTTATTTTGTAGAGTTTGTAAATTTGGAAAAGCTATAACCCGAAGGGGTTAATGTGCCCAAATTTCTTTGAATCATGATTAAGAAGCGTTTAAATGAGTTAATAAGGGATTGGAAATGGAAAAGTATAAGTTTTGGAAGCTAAAACACAAAACTACATTTTTGCATTTTCTTGAATATTTCGGCCAGCACTATTTCAGCAGGTAGGAGCTGGATTTTCATGAAATATATGGTTTCATTGGATTCAGTGGACAAAAATAGATGGGGTTACAGTTGGTCACTTTTTCGGAAAAGGGCGAAAAAACATAATTAGGAAAACGCCACTAAAACTCGAAAACATCACTGTTTCAGTGGGTAGGGGTTGTCAAGGGTATTTTTATAATTTGAAAGTGAATTTGATAATTTTGAGCCTGGAAATGGATTCCTTGGGTGATAATACGTCAAAATAGCCCAAGTCAAAATTTTGGGAAAACGTGCCATCAGGCGGGTACGGCCGGGCCGGGCTGGGGTCCCGAAGGCATTTTGGTAAATTTTCTCCATAGACTAATATAACCACTAGAAACACTATAGAAGTGTCTAAACTGTACAATTGACATTCTAGGACCGAGTAGAGAGTCCGAGGGATTGACACTCAAATCGAGGCATGTTATTCGAAGATCAGGGAAGGGCGATTAAGGTAGGGAACTTACCTCTCCTGCATGTATTTGATATTTGTGCTGGTGTATTAATGCATGTTATTGCTTTGCTTGATTATGTGAAATATATATGAATAATTGAAGCCCTGTTTCCGTTTCTGTTATGATCATACGTATGTTGATTGAAACATTGAGCATGCAGATATGTCATTGTGTGAGCATGAGTTATGTAATGCAAGCATGTCATGCATTAAGCACTTATCTTACATGCATATTGGTATTACTTTCCTACTGAGATTCCCCAGAATCTCACCTTCCCCTACTGACAATTTAGACAGGAGAAGACAGAACGTAATCTGAGAACAAAAAAGAGAACCGTACGAGGGGATTGTAGTGGTGGAACGAAGACTGGAAGATGTCTCCGTTTCACTGGGACGGGTGTAGACACCCACGTAGCGCTGTGAGGCTACATTAATTGTAATTATCAAGTACGAACCCCTATGAGGAATTTTCGTAATCGTGCATAAAATATCAGTTATGTTTATGCTATTCTTGTGTTACTCACTAAACTGCGTATCGTTTTCCGTAAATATTCTAAAATAGATTAAAATAAGATGAGAGTGTGACAATAGTTGGCAACAAAAGTCCTAATTAATACTAAGACTCCACTCGTCACTAGTTTCAAAACTTCAAAAAACCAATAAGGATGCCAATTGCTAAAGTATTGCCCTTAACAATCCCTCCCATGATCACTTTTGGCGTTTTATGACATAAAACTCATCCCACACATATATATACTTTACATTATGTAAAATCACTTAAAATTTATACTATTCCAAACACCCAAAAACATAATGTGTATTTCCAAATTTTTATTACCTTATTTCATTTTATTCTATATATATCATATATAATATTCATTTCCTTTCAACCCTTCAGAATTTTTGGTCACCTACTCCTAAGATTCCAATAGATTGTAAACATCAACAATATAAGCCTCATGGCAATATCAAATACCAAAAAAAAAAAACACACACACATATATATATAAAAGAAGAAAGTCCAATAGAAATTGAACGGGACTCGAGATCATTGCCGCGTCATTATATATATTCCCGGCTGGTGGGAGAAGTTGAGGCAGGAAGGCAAGTACGAGCATATGAATAATATTGAACCGGAGAGAAGACGGTTCATATGTATGTGTAGAGTGACTGGAGTCTGATCATCAGGTGGTTTTTTGTAGACCGGGCAAGACGGGGGTTCCGGTGCAGCAACTCGGGTTAGGCGGCGGCGACCGGCTGTGGGCCGACATGAACCGCCTCCTCTCCTTCCTCTTCCACCATGAAGTCCTTGACGAACAGTTCTTACAGCTTCACCAACTCCAAGACCACTCCTCTCCCTTCTTCCTCTCCCAAGTCTTCTCCATCTACTTCCACCACTCCGAGAATCTCCTCTCCTCTCTCCGATCTCTTCTGTATATATATATATATATAATAATCTCTTCATTGACACACACACACACACACACTTTATGATCGTTTCCATATTTAATTAATTGATTGCTGTGTATGAATATGTATGTAGAATGGATAAGGAGTTATCAGACGTGAAGAAAATGGGAATACATTTGAATCAGTTGATGGGTAGCAGCTCCAGCATCGGTGCCAAGAGAATCCGAAACGCCTGTCTTTCCTTTCTTGCCTCTATTCGCCTCAACAACCGCACTGGGTCTGTTTTATATATATATACACACACACATTTGAGACCATTTCTTCAAGTTTAACTACTATCTCCACATATATTCATTTCACTACTCTTAGAGACTTGAGAGTCTACAAGTCCTAAGAAACTCTCATTATATTTCAACATGCTCCATGCATTATAATTCATTACACATATAAGCTAACAGAGTACATGATAAGTTAAGAGGCTTCCTTGTTAATAGACTAATCTTTTAGAATTGTTTTCCCTCTTTGACCTTGTGTTCAAAACAAAAACACTTTTATTGATAGCCTGATGTTCATACATATGGCTATCAATGAATGGTTTTAACCGACAAGAAGAGTTCGAGTGAAATGTTATCATTAATTATAGTCAATGAGATGAGCCGTCTGAGTGGGCTCTACTTTGTACTTGTGTTCACAATGTGTTTCACTATTTTACTTGATGGGTTACTTCATATACTTTCAGATGCTTGAGGGCTATGGAGATGCTGGAGCAGGAGTATTGCTATCTCAAGAACAAGTTACACGAGTTGTTCCAAGTACGCACGTCTCGTACTGAATATATCATTAATGAAGCCGCAAGTGTACTTGTAGATCATCAGTTTACATTTATTTCATTAATGACAGACCTGTTAATAATTTATTATTATTAACGCAGATAGAGCAGCAACGCGTTTTGGCAGCAGGAGTGAGACTCCCAGAGGGAGCAGAATAATAATGAAATTGTTAGATAAGTATTTAAGTTTGAATTACTTAAAAGCGATCCGTATCGTATAATGAAGTGATCAGATCACAGTAATGAAAGATGCTTTAGGAACTTTATTAGGGTTAGCTTTTTTTCTTTTTTCTGGTTGAGGGAGGAACCAAGGGTTGACCAACTTTTGTACTTGGTGATGGTGGAATAGGAAAAAGAAAAGGGTCAAGGATATCTGACATGGATTTGGATTCTCTCTTCTGACCCTTCCCGTTTTTTTCGTTTTTTTTATTTATCGGTAGATTAAAATACCAACGGGTTAGATTTATTATATTATAAAAATATTATTATAATTTTATCTTAAAGATATAAAAATAAGTTTTTTTTTTATGTCAGAAGCAAAATAAATTTGAATTGTTAAAATTATTTTTGTATCTTTAAGGTAAAATAATAATAATACTTTTATAATATGATAAATCTAAAACGTTGAGATTTTATTCTATCGATTAAAAAAGAAAAAGAAGGAAAAAGGATGAAAAGAAGTAAAGAAGAGAAGCCAAGTCCCTATGCCATTTTAGTTTTTAGATTCTCTTGGTACGAAATGGCATCGTCTTCTTCTACATCACTAATCTTGTCTCTAGTTTGTGCCCTTTTTTTGAATCAAAATCTTATCAAAAAGTTTTAGTTCGTCCGTGCTATAGCTAGCTAGTTGCTTTGATTTCATGTTTTTAACTTGCGGGTAATTCACGACGTTCTTTTGGGGTGAATTGAAGGCCAGCTATATACTCTCTTCGTTCCTGTATATAAAAGCCTTTTAATTGAATCGTGGGATTCTAAAATATAGGTAAATTTAGTTAAATATAATAATTATATAGAATTTTTTTTTTCTAAAAATACCTCTATTTATGAATGAGAGAGAGAGAGTAATAATATTAATGAGAAAATGATAAAAGAAAATGTATGTAATATAATAATTAATTGAGGGCAAAATAAAAAAAAATTCATTTATTATTGAGATAAAATTAGAATGAATCTTATATTTAAGGGAAAGCACATTAAAAAAAAAGACTCTTTTAGATAGAGGGAGTATTGGATAGCTATTAATTAATATAGTTGTAATAAAACATGTTATGATAAAAATGGATGGTGACTATATATATTGGTTTTTTTTATGAGTGGAAACAAAGGCCTCATAACATAAGGTGGTCCTTTAGAGTTGGTCAACTTTTAACAAAAACACTATTATAATAAGTACATGTCCTTAAAAGAATTATACCTTAAAAGTTAACCGTTACAGTTGGAAAACTCAAAATATTATAAGGCATCTCTTTAAAAAAAACCGTCCTGGTTGGACTCAAGATCTAACCCTTGAGCTTCATGCATTCCATTTTGCCAACCTGCTATGCCCATATGCCAATCTAACATTAATGTTATTTTAGAAAATACCACCTCCAACCTTATACATAAGAAACAAATGATGGTTGAACAGTTAAATTTTAACTATAATTTTTTTCTTATAAATATGCCAAGAGATAGTATGTGCGCCTGTGTGTGTGTGTATATATTATAATTTATGGAACTCAACGGAAAATGATACCTAAGAGCCTCATAAAAAGGTTAATATCAAATCAGGGACTATCAAAAGTTCTCAAATTCAATATTCATTTTTTTATATTTCAATATTGAAAATCTTAAAAAAAATGGTTTTGTATTAACTTTCTCATGATATCCTTGGTTGTCGTTCTGTTAGACATTAATCTAACTTAAAGGCACATGATCATGAGTCCCTAATTATATTGTATTACTCATCTTTATCTCAAAAAAAATTTAATGGGAAATAATACTATAAAGACAAAAAAAAAATTCTATTTACAAAATCCAAATGGAGTGGTGTTAAATTTGAAAGAAAATTACGTATTATTGAAGCAGATCCAATAATATTAAAATATGGATGGTGCCTTCATTTTGATGAGATCTGAGTCCAAAACAATGAAGATCCCTCAGAGCATTGATGAGTACAAATTCCACAGACAGACTGAGCATCTGTGGCAGAGGAATCTCCAGAGGTTGATGGTCAAACTATTTTAGGAAAGTTGAGTAAGTTAAGACCCATACTATATTTGGGTCTCCCTCTCTGTTTATATATATATATATATATGTAATTTAATTTTTAATATAAAATATATTTAAAAAATTGATTTTGATCAACAATAATTAAGAAATAAAAGGAATAAAAGAATTAAAAAAATGATCAAAATATTTTAAAAAATAAATATTATATTAACTAAATAAATAAATTCCTTTAACCTGATCAAAATAGACATATATAGGGAAAAAAAAAATAGAAAAATACCACTTGAATTTTAAAATTTCAAATTGATTCTTTGATAAAGATTTACGTTGTCAATCCGATTATTATTCTTGTCAGCGGGATTTTGAGGTTCAAAGGGTATTTTTCTACCTTTTTCCCATATATATATATATACACACCTATTAATAACGGAGGAGTATTGCCCTATATTTACTGGACCCTGTGAGTATGCCAGTAAGACTGCATGAATTCGTAAATGATGCCCTCTTAGATACTGCCACATTTACCGGACCCTGCCTTGTCTAGTCTAATCCATCTACAGTAGCATTTTATCTATATAATTTTCTCTTTTTTGTTACATTCTTTTTTTTTTTTTTTACCTGGATTTTTGTTAGATTCTTTAACCTCACCCTATTAACCTCTTTAGCCCATATAGTTTTACCTGGTTAGCATTGGTATACTGAGGCTAATATATAACAGAGTAAAGTTAAATTATTTAATAAAGAAACAAAAATATATAGGAACCAGATAAAAGTTGAAAAAAAGCATAAATACTTTTAGAATGGTTTTCCAAAAAGTTAAATTAGAAGTTATGAGTGCTGGAGTATTTTATGAAATAGTTAATATATAAATTGCATTAAGTAATTATTTAGTAATTTATGTAAGTAAGCATATTGGTTTAGTTTAATTAATTATTAAGTTTAGAATATATTGACAAGTGTTCTTCTCAAATGCATAAGCTCTATTTGATCTTGGTTTATCTCTATTTGATGCTTGTGTCTCTTGTTATAGACGTTTGTTGGGTATTGTTTTTTTAGGGAAATTGTATTTAGGTCCTAAAAAGAGATAATATGATAAAATTGTTTTTCGAAATCTTAAAATTGCATTTAAATTTCATGGGAATAAATTGTAATTGTCAATGGATGCCTATGGATTTATCAATATAAGAGTTATGGATTTGTCAGTGGGCACCCATGAATTTGTTAGTGAAATTGAAATTTATTATAAGAAGTTTCATGAGACTTAAATACAATTTTAAGATTTTAATGAACTATTTTATTGTATTTTCTTTTATCCAAGACCTAAACACAAATTTCCCTTTTTTTCCCCACTTGTAATGAACACTTTCCCCCTAGGTCAATCTGAAAAATGATCACAAATGGAAGCCAGGTGGGAAAACTATATTCGGGAAAATGACACCAAGATACCAATCAAGAAAAATAATACTTTTTTAGTCCTTAATATAATACATATTTATCTGATTTGATTATAATAAGAAACTTAGTGAAGTTAATTAATATGATATGTAATCGCAAAAAAAAAAAAAGGCATATATTTTATAAAACACCCTAATCATCTTCTTTAATTTCCTTATTCCTTCACCTCCTTAATTATTATTGAGGAAGCATGAATATAAGTAAATTAAGAAAAAAATTGACAAATCAATATAAAAATTATGTCTTATATTGAGGATCAAAACTAACTCCCTAAATATATTTTATAATAAAAGTCATGGAAATATAGAGAAAGTCTCGTACCTTATCAATCACAAGTGACAAAACTACAATTAACAAATTACAAGACTTTTATTATATTATTTTTATGTGCCTTATATCATTTTGTCAATATATCTTACTTAATCAGGTGAAAATTTTCAAAATAAAGGTATTTTGAAATACCTTACTTAACTGCACTATGTCATTCCCTCCCTCCCACTCTCTCGCCAGCTCGAACACGGGGCCTCATGGAAGCACCATTGAAGGACTCACCATGGGGACCACTGAGCCGGCGGTAAATGAGGGGCAAATTATTCAATATAATCAATAAGAAACAGCGGAATAATGGCCCAGTCCAACAAGCCATATCTGGTTAACTAGAAAACAGGCCCGGCCCTCGTCGGCCAATATATCAATAATGTTAAATTTTCTTTCAATGACAACTGATATGCCAACATATTTATCGTGAATTGGCCCAAAAAAACATATTTATCGTGAATAAAACAAGTTCGAAAATGGTTAATCTATGTAATTTTGTACATATTTAGTTTAATACATCATTTCCATTTCAAAAAAGGGGCTCCACCTTTCAGAGCCTTATGACACGACGTATTAATGCCCCTTTAATTGTAACCTTCTCCAGTTTTTCCCATATCAGAATATTTCATATTTTTCAATTATACGGAATGATTTTTTTTTTTTTTATAAATGTTACTGTAAACTAGAGTCAGGAGAATGGGTCAAGCCCATCGGGTTGGCCCTTTAGACCTTGAATTTATAAGGGTTGGATATCAGATTTTTGCCTCAAAAGTGAAAGCGGACATAAAAAAGTAAGGGCCGAGGGCCTAAAAGGGCCGGGCCTTTAAATCCTGTATATATATATATATTTTAAATTATTTATATGATAATATTATTATTTATTTTTTATATTTTGTTAATGATGTTGTAAATATTTGGTTGATATTATATTTTTTAGAATTAAATTTCATAAGAATATCTTGTATTAATAATCATAAAAAATATTTCTTATTTCATAAGTATTCTTACCAATTTTGTATTTTTTGACTTATTTTCTCGTGATTGTTTTATTTATATCTTGTGTTGTTTATTTTATTGACTACTTACACTTTTCAAGATATATTTATAAGAAGTATTTTTAAATTTGTTAAGTCTTCTCATTAATTATTTGTAATTGTGATATGTAGATAATAATTTACTTTTGATTATGACTTAATGATCGTGTTTGTTTGTTGCATGATGCATACCGTTTACACTCTAATTTTGACAATATTTATGTGTTAAATTATGAATTTTATTGTTGTATTTAAAAAAAAAACTGAAAAAAAAAATTTGTTCAATCTTGTGAAAATGGCTTCAGGCCCTGCGAGCCAACCCGTTGGCCCTTATGCTTTCAGGCCGGGCTTTGAAAAATTGCAATTTTTAATACCATAGGTCTAAAAGGGCCGGCCCTAATTCCCAATTCTACTATAAGCTTTCATGTTGATCTTATAGTAGAAGCAGGGGTATTTAAAGTGTCCCGGCCTTATCTTAAACATTTTGATCCTCAAAATATCCTGTCCCGTTCGATGTCGGTCCCATTTTAATATTTTTCTCCCATAAATTAAGTTAGCCTTTTATCTGTTTACCCCAACCTTCTAGTCTTCATTTATTCTCACTGCATACTGAATTGAAAGTTTTCCCACTTAATTGTTGTGTCTATTTTACTTTTTGGCTAATTTTTTATGATACAATTTTCTTGAAGTTATCCCGCATATATCGTAATACTAATCTTAACTATATATTATATAACGATAATAATAAAGATGATGATGATAAAAGAATATGTAGAATTTAACTCATATAATGATATATATATATATATATATATTTTTTTTTTTTTAACAAAAGCCGGGACTTCCCAATCTCGTCCTTGTCACGTCCTGGTACTACCAGGACCACACTAGGACTAGGACACAAATTGCGTCATGAACAAAAATCAGGGTCAAGGTGTCCGGGTCTAGTCTCAGGTCTTGAACACCCCTAAGTAGAAGTTTTAAAAATAGATTTCATTATTCATATACTTCTATGTTTCTATTTACAAAGTCCTTTTAGTATGTTTCTGTTTTTTTTTTTCCTTTGATCAATCTGTCAGTGTGTTTCACTCAAACAAAGAAAGACATTAAACTAAACTTTATTAATTTTATCATAAAATTCAACAACTTTCCAACTTTATCCTCATCTAATATATATTATACCTCATGAAAACAAAATCAACACAATAATTAATGAAGGGCAAAAATATATTTTCATGTGAAAAAAATTTAATAAAATACTTTATAAATAGGACCAAAAAAATTTTTTTGTCTCTCTACCCTATAATTAGGTTTTGAGGAGTATAAGCTGCAAAAAACTTTTTCTTCTAAACCAAACATAAAATAAAAGCCACCATCATTGTTGCTGATTTGCAATCAAATACGCCGAAACGTAATTAAGAATTTACCTGGCCTCTTTTTTTTTGGAACAAAGATTAGATATTTTAATAGTAATCAAAAGGAAATAAATTTAAAAACTTTAAATATTCAGAATAACCGAAAGAGGTTCACACATTAATGTGTCTAATCTTTATACATGCTACTTGGAAAAAAGCCAAATCTTCCCCTTAAAGAATCCACCGCATAATATTACACAATTAAATTTGTTTGTCAAGCATAAAAATGAGAAGCATATGTTATGTAAGCAATACATACATACATACATACATACATATATACAATATTTACATTTAGATCACAAGGAAACAATAAGTAAAAGAGAGGTATTATGGAATACCTCTATAAATCTTTCGAGAGGGAATAGTATGGAAGGAAGAAAAGAAGGGATACCAGCTTCGATCCCAAGCCATTGTGGGCAGTGGTCACAAGACCAGGTCCAGCCCTGAACCACAGAGGCAAGGGAGCCAGTGGGACATTTTTGCAAATGAAATTCTATGTATTATAATTAATTTTTTTTGAGTGGATATATTATACGTAAATTTTAAATGTAAGCACTAATCATAAGGTTTATTTTAGTCTTGTAGGCTGTACGTAAAATCTTAACTATTTTGCCTCCCAAACTTATACTTGCTCTAGAACTTGACAAAAGAGTTGTATAATTAATTTGAATAAATCAAAGAAATAAAAAAATTGATAAATTTGAATATAGGGTTAAGGTGTAGTTTTATTAATAAAGTTTTTTCCGATGAGCGTCTGACATAAATAAATTTTAGAGTAAGTAAAAATATCAAAAAATAATTTAAAAGGGTGCAAATTCACCAAAATAGTTAAATTTAATCAAACGGATGTTAAATTATAAGAGAATAAAACATTAACTGCGTTTGGTGAATTTACACCCTTTTAAATTGTTTTTTTTTTTGGTATTTTTACCTCGAAAAACTTATTTGTGTCAGACACCCTTTGGAATAAACTTTGTTGATAAATCTACACCTTAACTCTTAAATATATGCAGCCTAATCTCCATAAAACACTCATGAATGCATGCATGCATGCATGTATGTACATATGTACGTACGTACAAGTTAGGTACCTTAGTTTGATAAAAAATTATAAATATAATAGATAAAATGGATTGCAATATTATATTTAGAAATAAATTCAATTCTCCAACTAACTCTTTACTAGTGGAAAAATGGCTTGTTAGATAGGTTAAAATTGATTTTTTAGACCGGTTATGGATCCGGTTTTGATATAGCCGGTCTTAAAAGTATGTCACTTTTAAGACTGATTTGGTAACTGGTCCTAAAATTCTCACTTTTAAGACCGGTTGTATTAATAACCGGTTTTAAAGTAAACAATTTTAAGATCGGTTGTCATGAGTACCGGTCTTAGAAGACCTCTTTTATAAGGGAATTACATGACATTTTTAAGATTGGTTATTATTATAACCAGTCTTAAAATTTATATTAAGATCGGTTTCATATATAACCGGTCTTAAAAATTTTAATTTGAAGGCCGGTTTCGCATATAACCGGTCTTAAATTCAAGACCGGTTGTATGCAAAACCGGTCTTAAAATTATTTTTAAGACCGGTTATTTTTATAACCGGTCTTAAAAGTATTATATATTTTTTTAATTGTGTGTGATTAGATTAGTTACCAGAACATATCCTAGAATTGCTACTTCTAATGCCATACTTATTAAGTGTCATACTGTGTTCAGTTTGCTTCCTCTTACCATTTCCTTTTTCTTTAACCTTCTCATTGCGAACTTGTAACATAACATGTCATATATCCTCATGTAATGTGTTGTTTAAAACCATCTATATATATGCATAATTGTTTAAAATACATGCAGGTCAATGACATGGCTCAAACAGATTCACATGTATAAATGCATGGTTGCACATAATCACAAAAACAACAAACATATCAAATCATGCAACCAACAAAATTTGCAACCAATCAGGCCAACATGTCAATTCATCAATATATACAAAAAAGTTCTTTAGTTTTACAAGAATTCACTGTTGTAAAAGTTCATAAATGAATTCAGCACAACAATTGCGAATGTGATCAATATCTTCTTCTGGAAAGGGGTCAGCAAGTTCAAACATCTAAAACATCAAAGTCAGGCAAAACATTAACTTTACTTAAAAAAATAAAAGTAATACAAAATTTTTGAAATATATATACATTTACCTCTTCAGTAAATTCTTCTATGCCTAAGGTAATAATATTATAAATGTGCCTCAGAATATACAATCCACACAAGTTGGACACCGGTGGTTGCCCACGGGTCTGAAAAATAATATGATATCATTAAAACAAGTATAAAATTAAAGCATGACTTATTATTGAATACATTCTTAAAACAAACCAATATGCAACTAACCTTTGGCAATATCCATGTAGGGTCTTTTATTTCATGAATAGGCCTACCACAAGCAGTGTGTAAGAATGTCAACATAGCCCTATATCATCAAAATCACAAAGGTTACTTATTTTACACAAATTCCATAAATTTTGCACACGAATGGTAATTAATAATGCAGGAAAACTTATGAGTTCAAGGACTTCTTCAATTCACTAGTTGGCTTGCTGAGGTGGAGGAAGTATAAGAGGATGACAGAATAACTCTTTTTGCACAAAATAGCCAATTAGCAATGATCATTAAAAAAAGGGAAGACTTTTAAACAAATATCAAACATTATGTATATTATGAAATATAAATTTGTTTCTTACCCATGCAAATATGGAGCCAAGAAACACTCAATTGGGGTTTCACTAAGCCTGTGTGATAAGTATGTGTGTGTGATAGCAGCAGTGGTCATTTGTCGTAGAGTTGAAGTGGGCATAGGAGTCCAAGTTTATTGGTTTTGCCAGAGTCAACCAACCTACGATTCATGTACCTACAATAATGCAAGCACACAAATCAAATTTTAACAACGTAATTTGTAAAATATTAACTTCCAATTTGAGAAGATACTTACATTAAAAAGAATTGGACAATCAAAATCGTAAGCTATTGTAGAGGAGCTACAAGGGACATTAAATAATCCTTCTCAAGATAGCATTGCACCCCTAATTTGCCAATAGTTGACTCAGTAGGCCAATCTCTTGTTCAAAAGGACGTATCATATGCCATCAGAATCACTTGCTGTATGACATTCAATGGAGGCCGTGAAACATCTTGAATGGAGGGAGGTGGAGGTGAAGATGGAGGTGGCAGGGATTCCTCAGCTCGATCTGAAACAAGGTTCTTTGGCCACAAGATGAAAGAGTTGAGGACATCGCCCACAACCTTGAAGTCATCAACAGGGATAGGGAGAGGTGCATCTGCAATGATCACCTCTTCAACTGCTACTCTAATTTGATCATCCTTTATTTCTTAGTGGTGGACAGTTGATCCCAAGTTGTGCACGCTCCCCCGTACAAATAATCATCTCAGAGATCCTCCACAAACAAGTCACAAGGATCGCCAATTTCTTTTCTAGGACCCTTTGAGGACTGACCAATACAACTCCCTTTAGTGCTTTGTTTAGGGTTTAGGGAATGAGCCTGGGGAGCACTGGTATCTGCTTGTCTTGTACTCATCATGATAATCCATTTCTCCTTCATCTTGCTGAACCTTTCTTTAAATCATGCATCAAATGATGCTTCTGCCTCGGCCCTAGCTTCTGGCCTCACAGTGGCCAATATATGCTCCATCTCCTCCCTAGTCACCATACTACTTGAGGAACGGCGTGGAGGTGCTCCAAAGTAATCCCTTATGCTTACCCCTCCTCCAAACCCCCTGACACGGCCAGGATGATCACGTTTTCCTGTAGCTACGGTCAGGATGTCATTCCTCCCATCTGACCTAACGATCCCTCGGCTTGTTTTTGTTGAAGCTCCTCCTATAAGACATAGATGACAAATGTTAGTAATGAAGTTTGTTTACTAAATAATTAATAACAACAAGTCAACAACAATACTTACAATTTTCTCACTAACTATACGAGATTGTTCACTCGTATAAGACTCACTCCTCTTTTGGTGAGCGAACTACCACTTCTCTTCGCGACGTATAGGAGATGGTGGAGAAAGAAGAACAGAAGGATCGGATTGAGATGCTTCTTCTAATCTCTTCTATTTGGCCACCAACAAGTTTTTTCTAGCCTTTGCATAACCCCCACGAGACATTGTATGGGGGCAATCATTCTTTCTACCACTCTCTTGGGCCTTTTGCCTTTTTTCCTGCAAATAAGAAATCAAAATTAAGATACAATCAATAAAGATAATTCAAAATTCACAAGTAAATCAAATACAAAATAAGTCAACTCACCAATGCTTCTGGAGTAGTCCGAAGCCATCTAAATTCTTGCCAAGTGTGTTCGTCAATATAAGAATATTGGTCGCATGGATTAGGACAAGGCTGACCTTCTTCCACCTCGATATGCACGTAATTGTTGGCTAAACTTGTCTTAAACTTCTTCCAACATTCATCACAATACGCCATTGTCTTGTTATACAGGGCTTCATTCTCAGGAATGTTGTAAGTAAGCCGGATAGTTTCCCAAATATGTCGCTTCACATTTTTATCCACATTTCTCCACTGCTATATTAAGATGCTAGGCTTGTTGCGTGCTAGGAGGCTGACAAAACTCCTATACCATTGGGCATTAGGCCCGATTGGTTTCCAATATCTATCAAACTCAATCAAAATCTTTTCCCTGCTATTCCGATTGAGAGGAATGTCTCTCAATCGGGTGGATCTCCTACCCCTTCGTCTAGGCCGGTTACGTGGTTCACTGTGTTCCTGGCTCGGAGCATTGCTAGGCTCACTTTGATTAATGTTAGTTGGATTCGGAGTACCCTCACTAGGACGACTCATTATCCTCACTTTAAGGACACTATTTAAGGATAGCTAGTGATGGTTTAAGGAAATTTTGCTACACGGTACTTATTGCTATAACACGGCACTATCTACAAAGGCATCGTTCAAAAGTAATTCACAAGTTATGCAAACATAAACAAATAATTAATTGCAATGCACAAGTTGATAACCAATATCAAGCAATATCAGCACTCTGAATCCAGAGTTTTACTATATTGAACATATATGCAAAAATACAGAATTAGTATTGAAGCCAAGCCATCCAGTTAGGCAATATCAACACAAGCAAGTTTTCATTCATCAAAATGTTCCTGCTAGAGTTTATATAGTATGAAGCACCATGAACTCATAGACAGTCTTAAATGCACTATGAGGCAGACTCAAAACCCTTCTCATACACAACCAAAATAAACCTAGGTCCACATAAGCATAAGGACATTAACCTCAGACACATGCATATGGTAAAACTCTTTAGAATAATTAACGGTACCTTCAACCTTTGCTTGAGGATCCTCTTCTTCCTTTGGATTTGAACAGTCTTTGGCCATTTTACGAATCGAGTAAGGTCTCTCTTAGGAGGCAATGGACTCTTCTGAAAAGTGGGTTGATGACTTGCTGCAAGAATTGAACAAAGAAAATGGAGGCTAAGACATCTCACAATTTCAATGAAATACCCAAAAACGAAACCAATAATTTAATTGAACGTCTGGCAGTTGAAACACAAACCTAACAATAAAAACGAGGTTGAGAACGAAACCAATCGGAGGGGAAAAAACGACGATAGCTTTACGACAATATATTCAACCGTAGATCTATGTTGACGGCGGCAAAGGTTAACGACGGAGGAAAGAAGGGGAAAAGAGGAGCTGCCATAAACCGACGGAGGGGTTTTGCTGATGTGCTTGAGTATCGTATTTTAGAGTTAAAATTAGGTGCAATTTATGTCAATTTTAAGACTGGTTGTAATTAAAAACCGGTCTTAAAAGAAATATTTAAGACCTTTTCTATGCTAGTGCTTATATTATGTTGGCAAAAAAAAAAAACTTTCTTTAGGGATTGGACAAAGACATTTTTTTTGACAATGCATCTCTATTGATTACACATATACTTAAGCAGAGATTCCAACTTTTTATCAATTTGATAGTTTTCAATGTAAAGGTTAAGAGTTATATCATAAAGCCAATATACATTCTTTTACAACTAATCAACTTAATTATTTTTGTTTATCAAGAAAGTATAGCTTTAAATAACCTTTGTTGATTATCAAGAAAGTATTTAAAATCAATAAATATAGAAGTAATATATAATCATGTCCAACTATGCCCTCCCTCATAAATATAAGATTCATCCACCTTCTTTATTGATGCAATTCACACACAACTCACTAGTCAAACAATATGCAATACATGTATACAACCAACAAGGGTAAAATTGAAAAAAAAAAGACAATCACTAGTAGAAAAATGACTTTTAAGACCGGTTAAAAATGACTTTTTAGACCGGTTCTGTATTAGGTCTTGATACAGCAGGTTTAAAAAGTCTGTTATTTTTTAGACCGGTTGTTATAACCGGTCTTAAAAGTGTGACTTTTAAGACCGGTCATAACAACCCGTCTTAATAAAAGGGGCATTTTTTTTTAAAAAAAAGAAGTTCTAAGACCGGTTGTAGTCACAATCGGTCTTAAAAAGTACTTTAAGACCGGTTGTGGGTACAACCGGTCTTAAAGGTGAGACTTTTAAGACCGGTTGTGCCTCACAACCGGTCTTAAAAGTCTCACCTTTAAGACCGGTTGTTCCCACAACCGGTCTTAAAGTACTTTTTAAGACCGGTTGTAGTTAGAACTTCTTTTTTTTTTAAAAAAAACGTCCCTTTTATTATATGTACACGCACAGAATGCTCCAATTTTAAACAGCAGTACATAATAACAATCAATTTTGAATTTCAAAATTCAAAAGCACCAGTCTATAGCAGCAACAAATTAATGTTCATACAAGCCAGTAAAGTCAGTTATTGATGATTCATTTGCAATTAGACAGTAAGGATGACCAAATGACAGGAGTAAAACAAAAGCAATGAACATATATGCAAAGAAATGAACATGCCCTTTGGTCCATTGTTATTGTCATCAGAACCATATTGCATTACATAAGCTGCTTGATCTGCCAAGCCCTTCTTCTTTCCCTTTGACGAATATGAAGAATCCATAATCCTTGCATATATCACCAATTCACTCACTTCATTCATTACGCATCAAAATTAGAACATGTTAATTTCTCTCTGCTAGGAAAGAAATTGCTTATATCATCAATACAACTATTGAAGCATTGTGATGCACACAGAATGCAATTTTGTGGAACAGAGGGTGAGAGAGAGAGAGAGAGATAATACATAAGGAATGAAACAGTCCGTGAGAAGAAACAAACATTTTCACATTATAGAAGACAAGATCATATAACAAAAATTGCTTCAAATAAATGAAACCAAGCAATCACAAAAATAAAATAAAACATACAAATCAGAGCCAAATACATGCAGAATGAAATAAAATAATGTACAATGTAACATTGGATTCAAAAACTCACTATTTTTGTAATAGCTCATGGATGAATTCAGCACAACATGTGCGAATGAAATCAATATCTTCTTCAGGAAAGGGATCAGCAAGATCAAACATCTGTAACACCAAAACCAGATGAAACATTGACTTAGTAACTTAAAAACAATAAAGTAAAACAAAAGTTCTGAAATATAAATTTACCTCTTGAGTAAAATCAGTCGTGCCTAGAGTGATAATATTGTAAATGTGTCTCAAAACATAAAAACCACATAAGTTGGACCCCTTTGGTTGCCGACGGCTCTGAGAAAAAACATGATATCATTAAAACAAATATACAGGCATGTCTTATTACATTCTTTAAACAAATCCATATGTACTAACCTTTGGCATGATCCATGTAGGGTCCTTTAAGTCACGAACATGCTTACCACAAGCATTGTGTAGGAATGTCCGCATAGCCCTATGATCATCACAATGACAAAGGTTATTGGTTTTACACAAATTCCATAAAATTTGCATACAAAAGGTAATAATGCAAGAAAACTAATGAATTGATGGTCTTTTTCAAATCATTCTCTGGTTTGAAGTGGAGGGAACATAAGAGGATGACAGTGTAACTACTCTTGCATAGAAGAAGCAACTGCCAATGATCACTGAAAAAAACAGAAGAATATTAAGCAAACATAAAACATTATATAAATTATAAAATATCACTTTGTTTCTTACCTATGCACATATGGAGCCAAGAAACACTCAGTTCCAGTTTCACTAAGCCTCTGTGACAAGTATGTATGTCTAGTAGCAGCAGTGGTCCCTTTCTCTTGGATGTGATGGGGGCATAAGAATCCAAATTTTTCGCTTTTGCCAGAGGAGACCAACCTACGATGCATGTACCTACAATAACGCAAGCACATAAATAAAAGGTAAACGGTGAAACTTTTAAAATATTTACTTTGAATTGCGGAAGCTACTTACATTAAGAACAGTTGGACAATCCCAATCATAAGATTTTGTCCAGGAGCTACCAGGGACATCAAATCATCCCTCTCAAGATAGCATGTCACTCCTAACTGTCCAACAACTGAATCCGTAGGCCACTCTCTTGTTTTGAAGGATGTATCATATGCCATCAGAATCACTTGCTGCATGATATTCAATGGAGGCTGTGAAACTTCTTGCTGAGTGAAGGGAGCTGGACTTGGTGGGGCTTTGATCGGACTTGGTGGGGCTTTGATCGGACTATCCTCGGCTCGACCAGAAACAAGGTTCGTTGGCCACAAGATGAATGTGCCCAAGAGATCGCTAACGATCTTGAATTCATCAGAAGGGATAGGGACAGGTGCATCCGCAATAATCACCTCGTCAACTGACACCCGGACTTGATCACCTTCCATTTGTCGGTGGTGGACAGTTGATCCCAGGTTATACACACTACCCCGTGCAACTAACCGTCTCAGAGGATCCTCGACAAAAAGATCACAAAGCTCAGTAATTTGCGGGTTAGGACCCTCTGATGACTGCCCGATGTTGCAACAACTACCTTTAGTACTCTGCTTATTAGGATCAATCGATTG
Source organism: Inga laurina (assembly GCA_963855925.1). Taxonomy (NCBI): domain Eukaryota; kingdom Viridiplantae; phylum Streptophyta; class Magnoliopsida; order Fabales; family Fabaceae; genus Inga; species Inga laurina. The sequence continues at coordinate 53,204,445 of OY979705.1, forward strand.
TGGCTGGGGAGCACTGGTATCTTGTCTTGAGCTCATAAACACTATCATTTCCTCTTTCATCTTGCTCAACCGGGTCTCTAATAGTGCATCAAAAGATGCTTCAGCCTCGGCCTTTGCTTCTGCTCTTGCAATGGCCAACATAGTCTCCAATTCCTCCCTAGTCACGATGTTTGAGGAATGGCGGCATACGGGGGCTCCAAAGTAATCCTGTATCCCTACCCCTCCTCCAACTCCCCTGACACGGCCTGGATGCTCGTGTTTGCCAGTAGCAACTGTGAGGATGTCATTCCTGCCCTCCGACTTAAAAGAGCCCTCAGCTTGTTGTTTTCTAAGTTCATCCTGTAACATAATACAAAATAACAAACATAAGTAATAATGTACGTTTCTTATGTAATTAATTACAATAACGATATATACTTACAATTCTTTCACCAACTATACGAGACTGTTCACTCGTATAAGTCCCACTCCTCTTTTGGTGGGCAAATTGCCATTTTTCTTCTCGACGAATCGGAGATGGCGGAGAAAGAAGAACAGAAGGATCAGATTGAGATGCTTCTTCCAATCTCTTCTGTTTGGCCGCTAACAAGTCTCTTTCAGCCTTTGCATAACCCCCACGAGACATTGTATGAGGGCAATCATTCTTTCTACCACTCTCTTGTGCTTTTTGCCTTTTTGCCTGCGAATAATAAATGATACAAAAGGAAAGTGTTATAATCAATTAAGATAATTACTAAGTAAATAAAATAAAAAATAAGTCAACTAACCAAAGATTCTGGAGTAGTCCGAAGCCTAACAAATTCTTGCCAAGTCGCTTGATCAAGAAATGTATACGTGTTGCACGGATTAGGACGAGGCTGACCATCTTGCACCTCAATATGAATGTAATTGTTGGTCAGACTTGTCTTAAACTTGCTCCAGTGCTCATAACAATACGTCATCGTCTTGTTGTATAAGATCTCACTCTGAGGAACGTCGTAGGTGAGCTGAAATGCATGTATTGAAGGAGTAAGTGACAAATGAAGTGACATTTGATAATAATTAATTACATACAGAAGAGAATTGTATACCTGAATAGTGTCCCAAATATGCTGCTTCACCTTTAGATCGACATTTCTCTACTCCTCTATCAAGATGCTCGGCTTGTTACGTGCAAGGAGGCCGACGAAACTCCTATATCGTTGTGCATTAGGCCCGATTGGTTTCCAATGTCTATCAAACTCAATCGGTATCTTTTCGCCTGCACTCCGACTGAGGGAAACATCTGTCAACCGTGTGGCACGTCTACCCCTCCGTACAGACTGGCTGCTGCGCTCACTACGACCTTGGCTCGGAGCATTGCTAGGCTCACCCTGGTTAACACTAGCTGGCTGACTTTGCTGAGCACTAGGTGGCTGACTCAGAGGTGGAGGAGGTGGCTGATCCTCTGCACTAGGACGCTGGGGATCCGTCATTTACCTGTAACGACAATAAAGAAAGATAAATCCTAAGCTATGACATGTGAAGACTATATCGATAAAATAACTAAACATATTCTTCAGATAATAATCATAATCATAATTACTTTAGTTAGTTAAGGTCAAAGTAGTATCATAAAGAGATATCCTCCCATATTCCCTCGTGATGATCATTTCTTGTGCCGTGCGCATTATCTGCTTCATCTTCTTCGTTCAGTTCTGGTAGACCCCTGGAAAAAGAAGGAGTCTCAAGAAGATCATAATTTGAGTGACTTTTCTCGTCAATATCAACAACCCTTTTTCCTTGGAGAGCTACAGACCACATTTTATTTGCCTGATCAGTGATATAGAACACTTGTTGCGCCTGATCTGCCATAATGAAAGGTTCATCTCCAAAACTTCTACTATTCAGATCTACTAATGTAAATCCTAACCTATCGATCTTCACACCATTATTGACATCAACCCACTTGCATTTGAAAATGGGAAATCTAATTTTAACATAGTCAACCACCCAAATCTCTTCAATCACCCCATAATAAGGTATGGCAGCCAATGTAGGGTTCTTATCTTTCGAACTAGAGAAGTGCATAGATTCAGCCACTAATACAGCACCACTGTTCTGGACGGTGCTCTTATCATCTAGGGACTTCGTGTAAAAGGTATAACCATTGATCACAAATGAAGTCCAACTTATGACATCAACTTCAGGATCACGTGATAACCAATTTATTGTATCAGAAACACATTCTTCTCCGTCAACCTTTTGTTTGAACCAATGTGCGAAAGTTCTGTTATGCTCCCTGATTAACCTTTGTTCAGTCATTCGACTATTTTGTTTCCGTACAATTTCTTTATGGGCATTCATGTAATATTGAACTTCATCAACATTGTTCAAGATGTACAAGTGGACTTGTTGCAATTCATCAGCATCTATGCTCTTTACTGTTGCCCCGCGTCTACCCCCTTCTTGATCATGACGTTTAGGAAGGCCAATATGTCGTACATTTGACAAATAATGTTGACAAAATTCCATAGCTTTTTCAGAAACATATTTTTGAACAATAGATGCTTCAGGCCGATTGGGGTTCTTCACATACCCTTTTAGTATTTTCATAGTTCTTTCGATCGGGTACATCCACCGGAAATAGATAGGGCCACACAACTTTATCTCCCTCACTAGATGAACAACCAAGTGTACCATGATATCGAAAAAGGACGGAAGAAAAAGCTTCTCAAGCTGGCATAAGATCATATATCCTTCATTTTCCAATTCCTCCAATCTTTCCATGTCAATGACTTTACAATAAATGGCATTGAAGAAGAAACAAAGTCTAGTCAATATGTGTTGAAGATCATATTCGGCAATGCCTCGAATAGCTACTGGGAGTAGTTGTTGCATTAAGACATGACAATCATGAGACTTTAGCCCTATTAACTTCAAGTCTTTCATCAATACAAGCTTTTTAAAATTTGAAGAATACCCTGAGGGAACTTTAGCGCCATGTAAACACTCACAAAAGCTTCTTTTCTCAACCTTAGACAAAGTATGAGCAGCTGGAGGACAAAAAGTTCTATTACCGTATGGCCTTGGATGTAAATCTTCTCGTATTCCCATTTCTTGCAAGTCTAATCTTGCCTTCACGCCATCTTTAGAACTTCCTTGTATGTTGAGCAGTGTCCCAACAATACTATCACATACGTTCTTCTCCACATGCATGAAATCAATACAGTGTCTGACGTCAAGATTGCGCCAATATGGAAGATCGAAGAAGACAGACCTTTTTTTCCATATATTTTTCTCATTTCTACTCTTTGATGACTTACCAAACATAGTATTGATATATTTCACCTTTTCATAAATTTCCTCCCCAGTCAATGCCTCTGGCGTATCTTCAAACTCTTGGCCACCGAAAAAAGCTTTTTTTAATCTACGATAAGGGTGGCTTCGTCTTAGAAATCGCCTATGGCCAAGGTAAACCGTCTTTCTTCCATGTTGAAGTTGATGGTAGCATGTGCCTTCTTCACATATCGGACAAGCTTTGTGGCCTTTAACGCTATATCCTGACAAGTTCCCATATGCAGGGAAGTCATTTATAGTACAAAAGATCATTGCTCGCATATTAAAAGTTTCCTTCTTGTTCGCATCAAAAACATCGACACCTTTATCCCACAACTCTTTCAAGTCTTCGATCATGGGTTCTAGATAAACATCTATGTCATTTCCGGGTTGTTTTGGTCCCGAAATCAACATAGACAACATAATGTACTTTCGTTTCATACATAACAAAGGAGATAAGTTGTAAATTACCAACAGAACAGGCCATGAACTATGTATACTGCTTAGGTTACCATAAGGATTCATACCATCTGTGCTAAGCCCAAGCCTGAGATTCCTATGTTCTTCACCTAAGGTAGGAAATAATTGATCGATTTTCTGCCATTGAGAAGAATCAGCTGGATGTCGAAGCTTTCCATCAGAAATCCGCTCATCTGCATGCCATCTCAAATTTTTGGCATCAATTTCATTAGCAAATAGGCGCTTGAACCTTGGAATGATTGGAAGATACCACAACACTTTTGCAGGGCCCTTATTTGATTTATACCTCGGAGTTTCACATATCGGACATTGCTCCTTCTCTTCATGATCTTTTCTATACAATATGCAATCATTAGGGCAAGCATGGATCTTTTTATACTTCATCCCTAGTGGACACAGTATTTTCTTAGCATCATAGTATCGACAAGGCAACACATTATCATCAGGAAGCATATCTTTAAAGGCCTCAAGCGTTTCTGAAAAACTCTTATCGCTCCATCCATGCCGTGCTTTCAAGCTTACCAATTTCAATACAGCATTCATCAATTGGTATTTTTTACACCCCGGGTATAGCGGCTTCTCAGCATTACTGCACATATTACCATATGCATGTGATTGTTCAAAAGCCTCTTCTCCTACATCATGAATAATATCCTCTATCCAATCATCCATATCCGTGTCATTATCATCACAAGTCACTTCCCGCTGTTGAGATGCACTTGGCATTTCTAATTGTTCACCATGCCATACCCATACTATATACGTCTTACAAAACCCTTCACAAATTAAATGTGTATATATATCTGCAGCACTTAGTCGCTTCTCATTCAAACATTTTACACAAGGGCAATAAAACATCCCACTATCATCATCGGCATTTCTTTTTGCAAAGTCTAAAAAACCCTTGACCCCAACATCATATTCAACACTCATCCGTTTAGCTTGTATCCAACTACGATCCATATATTGCAACACCTTTTTTTTTTATTTTGTACTTTTTCCCTAGAAAAGGTAGGAGAATGATGAGAGCATGCAATCATGACACCCAAGTACATAGTGTAACTAGAATTAAACAAAGAAGATCGTGATTTAGAGTAGCGTGTGAGGAAAAAATGGAATGAGGGAAAGTGGAATGGAGAAGGAGAGACGGAATGAGGAATGGATGTGAAAAGAGGGAAGGAAAGAATGCGCAGAGCATTCAGAGAAGTGTTGATTCTCGACCTACTTCAAAATGAGATCCCAGATATGCATGAAGAATGGCAGCTGCTTACAGAGATTAAAGCAATGTTGGAACGGAGCTGGAATGTAGAGTTCCAATATATTGACAGAGACGACAATAGTATGGCAGACTCGTTAGCCAAACGAGCACTGAGTTCTTCTCATGGGCTTCAAATTATGCTAGCATATGCAATCTTCTCGGTTTTGCATACGGAAGACCCGGGCTAGCTTGCTAACCAGACTGGTCAATATAGTCTGTCCCCTTTTACACTGAATGTCTTTTCCAGCCACTATAGAGGATGCTAATCCTCCTAAGAATTCTCATCTTATTCATATGCAATTAAATGACTCTAAATGTTATGGTTTGGTAACAATTATTCCTGAGGATCAACTACTCATTTCGGCGCTTGGTCACATGCTCAATTTGAATTCAGAAGAATATTAGTCAAAAATCCTGAGGGAGGAAGATTATCTTTTAAAGCAGAGACTTCCTCTTTATCCAAAATGATTGGAAAGGGTTTAGTAATCATCTTGGGTTGATTAGTTCTTTGTAAACATTGATTCTTGACTAAAAAAGATTCCTCATTTTGTTTACGGTTTAGCTAGCTATCATTTTGTTCCCTATAAATAGGATAAAAATCTTTAACAAAATTCTCCTATAATTAAAAAGAAAAGGAAATAAATTAAATAATATGTATGGGCGTGTGACTAGCTTGGTCCAAGGGCATCTCAACAATTTCACATATCTTTCGAGTTTCAGCACCTAAATAAATAAATATAGAAAATGACGAGGTTCTAGGAATAATAAAATAAGATTAACTTGAGAGCTGTAATATAAAAAAACCACTAGAATCTAAATGGAGCGGTAAATAATTGGTTATGAATAAAAGAAGAATACACAACACAGTCTTAATTAATTATTACCTGTATGTGGAATATTAAGAACTCTTTGTATTTCTTGCTTCCTTGGATCAACAATCTCATGAGCCTTTGATTCTGCTACATGCTTCTCAAAGATTAATGCTCTGCTAGTACCCACACTCTTTTGATACGTTGGACTACTTTGTATAATACTTGAAGATTCTATGTAATCACCTTTAAATGTCAAAAGACAAGAAGTCATATGAGGCCTTCTTTCACTGGTATATTTGAGTTGGCATAGTAGAAGGATATGGTAGTTAATTAAGCAAAAGAAGACAACAACCGAAATATGAGCTAGCTACATGCATTTAGAACAAAAATGCGACAATATCTCAACGAAGGTAAAAATTTCCTCCATTCCCTCAAAAGCTTCAATTCAATCCAATCTTTGGTGTGTAGAGCGGAGACTTCCTAAATTGTCTCGCATGACCCATAGTTTTTGGCCCACATAACATTATACTGTTTCAAAATTCACACAAAAGTAAACATATATGGCTTCCAATATTCAGTCATGAGAAAACAGTTCAAGGCTTTGAATGCAAAAACTTTGGGAGCAAAATAACATATTTGCACCTTTGAAGATAACAAATTACTCCCTCCGGTCCTCAATATTGAATCTATGAACTCCCCCCTCTATCTCAGAGGATTTCATGCCAGTATATAAAAAAAAACACCAAACGAGCACACCAACTGGAATTCCAAATCTGGAGGCAACTTTCCAAAATTCCTTCTATATAGTAATTATGTAGAGGGGTAAATCTACTTCATAACCGGCATTAGAGCTACTGAAAATCTAGCCGACCTTATCATTTTAACAGACATAGGTGACAGGTCAACACCTAGTCCCCTGAACATCTTTGCAAATTCATAGAAACCAGTGTCTGATATCAAAGACTTCGGTTTAGAAATCTTGACACCAAGATAAGGAATAAGACAATATTTCTATGATGTCCTTTTGATATAAAAATTTCTACAATCTACAGAGAGGGAATAGGACCTCCCCTGGATTTTGATTTCCTTCTTACTGTAGTTCTTGGAATTTTTTCTTCCATTCTTCTAAGCATTCAGTCTCTCCCATTGTTGTAAGTGAGTACGAGAAAGCATACCTTAAACAAGACGATGAAGACAAAGATCTCCTTGAGTCGCGATGGACGGAGCTCAAAAACCAGAAGCAAATGATGACGGCGACCCAACAGTGACAACCATGAGCGGCGACCCAACAGCAACAACCATGAGCAGCGACCGGCCGGATTCGATTGTTCCAAAGATCAGGTAACGGACGGCGAGTTGAGCACTGAGAATTGAGGAGAAATGATTGGGATGAAAAAAGCCAAGACTCGATTTCAGAAATGGAGAGGGCGCGCACGGGAGCTGGGTTAAAATTTGGGGAAAGATTTAAGACCGGTTAAGTAGATTAACCGGTCTAAAATCAGACTTTTAAGACCGGTTGTCTAACAACCAGTCTTAAAATCCACTTTTAAGACCGGTTGTTAGAGAACCGGTCTTAAAAAGCTTCATTTTAGACCGATTCTCTAGTAACCGGTCTTAAAAAGATTAATTTTAAGACCGGTTGTTAGAGAACCGGTCTTAAAAAGCTTCATTTTAAACCGGTTCTCTAGGAACCGGTCTTAAAAAGATTAATTTTTAGACCGGTTATTATAATAACCGGTCTAAATAATAACCGGTCTAAAAATTAATCTTTTAAGACCGGTTGGTGTACAACTGGTCTAAATTGTATTTTTAGACCGGTTATTAGAATAACCGGTCTTCCAAACTCTTTATAATTACGTAAATGCCACCGCGCATTTCTTTTAGACGTCATTTACTACAACCGGTTTAAATGTGCCTGTCTAAATCACCTTTTTTGTACTAGTGAATAAATGTTGAGATAAACCGAATTGAAGCTTATATTTTGAAACAAAGGGAGTATATCATAAAGCCAATATACATTCTTTTATAATCTTTCGATCCTTTTTATAAGCAACTTTTTTTTTATTACACAAAATGAACTAGCGGCTAAGAATACTAAATATGTCAAAAAAGTCATTTTTTTCCAAATATGCCCCTTATTTATGAAAATAACATAGGAAATAGAATGAGAAAAAAATATGATAGAGAATGAGTATAAAATATGAGAGAGAATGTGTAATAAATGATTAAATGAAAGAGAATTAATGGTGGGGAAGAAAAAGAGAGAATTAATGGTAAGTAAGGGATAATTAATATAAAGATATGTAATAAAGGTAAAAAAGGAAAAAGTAGTTTAACTTTTGAAACGCAAGAAAAAAGTTGTTTATATTAAGGACCAACCCAAGAAAGAGAAAATTGCTTATAAAAAGGATAAGAGGGAGTACCTAATTAACTTAACTAATTTTCTAAATCTCATTTGTCTTTATTTAAAAATAATTAACTGATAGAAAATTTGTCTCTAATGTTCTCGTGTATTAATTATCCATGTATAACATCTGGCCAGTATTAATGTATTATAAGAACACTCATATATATACGTCATATAAAATGTTGGCAAAAAGAAAAAAACGTCATACAAAATATAAAACTTTTGATGTTTGTGCCCAACCCACGAGAAATAAGAATAATTACAAAATAAGGTTAAACAGACAAAAAAAAAAGTAATTTTAGTACATGTGATGTACTCGACACTTAATTTTTTATCAAATTAGAAAACAAGTTGTAAAATTAAAAATAAGTCAAGACTGCATACGCAACAAAAATTAAAAATAGTTCCATTATTCAAAATTTGTGAATTTTGAGACTTGTGGTAGATTTTTTTTAAAATTTTGTATGAATTTATATTAATATTGTCATTTCTTAAACCTGTAATTAATTTTTTTCCCTAGAAATTATCATTCTGGTATATTCTAAAGGTTAAAAAAAGTTAATTACTTTATCAATAATATAATTAGGGAAGATAAAGAAACCTCAATCAAAGTAAATATTATTCATTTCATCGTTAAAGAAGGAGCAGGTGTATAATTTACACTGAAAGTCATAATTTGTCGAAATGTTTTGTAATTAAAATAATTAAACTATGTATATTGAAAATACCTTGTTATTAAGGGTTCTACTCCCAGCTTTGATAAGCCCAAGAATATTTTAGTTTTTTTTTTCGATGAAAAGAATATTTTAGTTTTGTTGTTGAAGTTTAGTGCTAGTCCTCGTGCTTGCTTTTTTATTTTTTGTACTTGGTTTTGGTTTATTTTAATTTAAGTGGATGTTTTATTTAATTTTTTAGAAGTGTTTTTATAATTTACAAGATAAGTATGTGATAGAAGTTTAGTCTTTGCTTGCGGAAAAGGCATATGAAAAGTTGGTATTTTTTTTAATCAAAATTCAAGCTTGTATTGAAATAATTTTATTTATTTATTTTTGAGTAATTAGAACATTTCTTAATAGATATGAATCATGCTACAAGCTTGCATTGAAATCATTTTATTTATTTATTTTTGAGTAATTAGAACATTTCTTAATAGATGTGAATCATGCCACACGAGTATAATGTTTATAGATTTAAACAATAAACAAAAAGGGAGATCCCGATTTTCTCTAAGTGAGAGGTTCTGCTAGGATTTTTCCCTTTCACGTGTGTGGTGGTAATCGGCCTTGGTGCTGGAAGTAAGACATTAAACTCTTAGCTGGTAAAACATCATGAGTAGAAGGAAACTAGATATTTAGCTCCAGTGGAAAAGAGATGAAGCTCGAGAAGAAACAGATTGTAAGCTAGTCAGGAAAGTTATTTCTAATACTCGAGTGGGCTATGTTACGGTGAGAGACTCTGTAATGGCGGTGTGGAGAGTCACTAGGGAACTAGACATTAAAATGATTGGATTTAATCTTTTTACCTTCACATTTAAAGTTCCAAGTGAGGCTAACAGGGTACTGAAAGAAAATCCATGGATAGTCAGGAACTACATTCTCAGTCTGCAAAGAAGAAAGCCTTTTCTCAGTGAAAATGAAATAAGCATTTGTCACACCCTCATCTAATTTTCAACTATTTCAGAGTATTTGCGGAAAACGATACACAATTCAGTAGGCAACACAGGAATAGCATAAACATATTGATATTATTTGCACGATTACGGAAATTCCCTATAGGGGTTTGTACTTGATAATTACAAATAACGTAGCCTCACAGTGCTACGTGGGTATCTTAACACGTCTTAGTGAACGGAGACATCTTCTCGTCTTCGCTCCACCACCGTAATCCCCTCCATACGGTTCTCTTTATTGTTCTCAGCATACGTTGTGTCTTCTCCTGTCTAAATTGTTGGTAAGGGAGGGTGAGATTCTGAGGAATCTCAATAGGAAAGCAATACCAATATGCATGTATGATAAGTGCCTAATGCATGACGTGCTCGCATTACGTAACTCGTGGTCACACAATGACATATCAGCGTGCTCAATGTTTCAATCAACATACGTATGGCCATAGCATAAACAGAAACAGAGCTTCAATTATTCATATATGTTTCACATAATCAAGCAAAGCAATAACATGCATCAATACACCAGCACAAATATCAAATACATTCAGGAGAGGTAAGTTTCTACCTTAATCGCCCTTCCCTGATCTTCGAATAACATGCCTCGATTTTCATGCCAATACCTCGGGTTCTCTACTCAGTCCTAGAATGTCAAATGCACAATTTAGACACTTTCATAGTGTTTCTGGTGGTTATATTAGTCTATGATGAAATTTTACCAAAATGCCCCCAGGACCCCGGCCCCGCCGTACCCGGCCTGATGGCACGTTTTCCTAAAATTTTGACTAAGGCTATTCTAATTTATTTTCGCCCAAGGAATCCATTTCTGGGCTCAAAATGACCAAATTCAGTGTCAAATTACGGAAATACCCTTGACAGCCCCCTATTTAGTGATTTCAGTGGCGTTTTCGTAATTATGCTTTTTCAGCCTCTACCGAAAAAGTGCCAAACTGTAACCCCACCTATTTTTGCCCACTGAGTCCAATGGAACCATTTATTTCATGAAAATACAACTCCTAGTACCAGATCTGGTCTGGCCGAAATATTGAGAGAAAAATAGAAAAAAAATGGAGTTTTGTGTTTTAGCTTCTAAAACTTGTACTTTTCCTTTTCTAATCCTTTATTAACTTAAATAAACATTTCTTAATCATGATTCAAAGAACTTTGGGCAGCATAACCCCTTAGGGTTATAGCTTTCCAAATTTACAAACTTGACAAAAATCACCAAAACCAAACACAAACCTCAACAACAACACCATACTAGTTTAGATCTAAGGTTTGTGAGGTTACCTCTTGAGATCTTGAATCTCCTCTCTCTAGACATCTCCTCTTTCTCTTCTTGAGCTAAGAATGTGTCTTCAAATTCATGGATTCCATGAAGAAGAAAGGTTTAGGGAAGGTTTCTAAGCAAAATCACAAGAAAACTCTTAAGAAATCAAACTTACCTTAAACTTATTCTTCTTCCTTCTCTCTAGAACTTGAGAGCTCTCTCTCTCTCTCTCTCTCTCTCTTTCTTCTCTTCTCTTCTTGTGTTGAATGAAAATGAGGAAGGAGAAAATGTGTGTATGAAGGGGAAGGGAAGATGTTTTATTAACTTAGTCATCTTTCTTCCTAGCTATAGATCTAATCAAGGGTTGACATTTCAACACCTATCATGCACACCATCCCTCCAACCATACCTCCCACCATACCTTCTTACTTTATACCATGCCCCTTCATCATACCTTCTACTTTATGCCATACTCCTTCATCATTTAGTTTCAATTGGATTGGGACTAGATTCCCTTCTACAAACCATCCCCCTTTTCTTTACTCTAATGAAACCCATTTCTTCTCTCTAATTTCACAATTCTTGATTTATTCCATCAAGAATAATCCACTTATGTATTTTCCTTTATTTTCCTTGATTAATTGAGATTAACTCCAATTAATTGGGAAAATAATTAATTTTGGGCTAAATTGGCAAAATTATGATTTTGCTATCACCTTTATAATTTAATTCCTTTCTTGAATCAATTTGCCCATTTTCTTATGAACCTGAATATTTCAAAATTCATAAGATCCAAATTTCATAAATATTCACCATTTTATTGAATTATTCAAATAATTACAATATATTTTTGGTGAATAAAATTTGGGATGTTATAGCATTAACTCTTGTGAATTCTGGGTACAATTTCATAATTTGCGCGTTGGAAGGTGGAATGAACTCAAACATAAGAATGATGGCAAATGCAGTTGGGCGTGTTATAGAAGTGGAGGATATAGAGAATGGAAGATATGATAATAGAAGTTTCGGGAGGGCCAAAGTGGAGGTTGAAGTGGATAGAGCATTAATATCAGGGTTCTGGGCACCTAGATGGGTGAAACTTGATGATGTGTGGATCCAAGTGAAGTATGAGAAGTTAGCAAAATTTTGTTTTAATTGTGGCAAGCTAGGACACGAGAGTAAGGTGTGCGAAGAGGAGACGACTGAGTTTATAGTCAATGGAGTATTGAAAGGTTACTATGCTAGCCAGTGTGCCCAAGCTTTTAGATCTCAGATGAATTTTCCGACGAATCGAAACTAAGGAAGGACACCGGAACAGAAAGACAAGCATGGGGAAGAAGAAGGCATTAATTGCTTGGAAGGGCTAGTGTGTCAGACACGGGTCTCAAAGGAGAGAGGGGAATGCTCTAATTGTCAGAATGAGGAAAATAGGAGTATGACTAGAATCCTGACACAAGGATATCAAGTTGAAAAAGAAGAGCCACATGATATGCTACATATAAGTGAAGTTATTGCTGATTATTCTCCTTTCCAAGTGAAGCAAAAATTCAATTTGGGCTTGGCAAGTAATGCCCAAGAAAAAGGGGAGCAATTTCAAGATAATGGGCTGAATAATCTAATAAGAAAGATGGACGGATCTCAAAGTGTTTTAAGGGCCAGAAAAAACAAAAAGGATAATGGATCAAGCCTGAGTTAGTGGAAGGGGATAAAGAAGGGAAGTAAAACAAAAGGGTCCTGGAGCCGTATCAAAGTAAAGAAATAGTGGAGTTAACTCATAAGATTAGGGAGGTCACGCTAAAGAGGAAAGACGAGGAACAATCAGAGACTCCGGTTCACAAAAGAAGAAAAGACCATAACCAGGATTCACCTAAGAGTATTAGAGATCGAGAGTGGGCAGAGATGGAGCTTAAAAAGCTAGCGGAAGTGGACATCTCTACTTTATTTGATTACAGGTATGAGGGGGAGATAAACTTTAATCTTGGTTTTAATTCTAGTAAAGAAAATAGAAGCCGAAAAAAACAAACAATTTTGAATTTTGAGAACTAGCCTAAACTTTAGCAGGATCAATTGGGGGGAGTAAGGGGCAGTGAGGAGAGGGTAGAAGAGAGAAGGATTAATGGAATGGATGAGGAAGTTGAGAGGTGTGGTGGCTGGCCTAATGCAGCCACTATGGAACAATGATTTGTTTAGGATGGAACTGCCAGGGTCTTGTAACTACCCTGACAGTTCACAACCTAAAGTTCCAGTGTGAAAAGTTTAAACCAGCTATAGTATTTCTATTTGAAACAAAGATGAAGCATGGGCAAATTGAGAAAATAAGAAGAAAATTAAAGTTTAATGGTAGGGAGTATGATGAGCCAGTAGGAAGGTCAGGAGGACTAGCTATTTGGTGGAAGGAGGGGTGAACATGAAGATAGGATTTACTAGTAGATTTATAATACAGCTAGAGGAAGTCCAGGTGGAGGGATGAATATTGGGGAATATTAGTTTGGTTTATGAACCAATTGATAGTGGAATGAAAATGAGATGGTGGTCAGAGCTTGAAAAACTCAACCCGGGACCAGAAATACTATGGATATTGTTGGGGGATTTCAATGAGCTCCTATACTCAACTGACAAAAAAGGGGGCCGAGAATGCTCCTAAAGAGATTTGGATCGGTTCAGAAGATTTATGATCAATTGTGATTTAATGGAAGTGGAATTCAAGGGCTGTAAATTTACATAGGCTAATAACCGGGAAGGGGAAAACTTCATTCAAGAAAGATTAGATAGAGCGGTAATTAACTCAAAATGGAGGTCTTTGTTCCAAAATGGGCAGGGACAAGTTTTGGAAAATATAGGTTCAGATCATTGTCCCATAATTGTGGAATTTGAACATATGGAATCCAAGACCCCACCTTTGTTCCGGTTTGATGCAAGATGGATTAGGCACCTTAATTTAATGGCATTGATCAAAAGAAATTGGAGGGCTGGTGATAATGCTAATCTGGAGGACTTTGTAAACAATTTGAACAAGTTAAGGGACTGCTTGACCGAATGGGGAGGAAAGAATTCAAGAACATCCACAAACAGATTAGTAATGTTATTAGGAGTGTGCAAGAGTGCATGAGGAGGAGTGGAATCCAGAAACAACAAAGAAAATGGCAGATTTAAAGAAGAAAATTAATGAGCTATGGGAACAAGAAGAACTCTATTGGGCTTAAAATTCAAGAGTAGAGTGGCTGAAATGTGTAGACAAAAATTCAAAATTTTTCCACATGACAACCATTCGTAGACGGTGCAAAAATAAGATCACTAGAGTCAAGAATAGTGATAATGTATGGATGGATAATGAAAAGGAGATAGGAGATTTGTTTGCAAACTACTATTCTACTTTGTTTTCAACAAATGGCCCGAGAGACTACTCAAATGTATTGGAATGCATCGAAAAAGTCATATCTGAAGAAGATAATAGAAATCTCATGGCCAAAGTTCAAAATGAAGAAGTTAAGCAAGCTGTGTTTCAACTTGGAGGGCAGAAAGAACCAGGACTCGATGGCTATATGGGACTATTCTATCAAAAAGCCTGGAGCATCATTGGCGAGCAGGCTAGTAGAATGCTGAAGGAGTTCTGGGAGACTAACGAATGGGAGGAAAGCCATCAGTAAATGAGCAGAGTTGAAGAACCTGGACAAAGCGAAAATATAGCATGGCAGCCACCAACAGGTAATGGTCTAAAAATCAACATTGATTGTAGGGGTGTTCAAAGTATCCCGGTCCCGGTTATCCCGGCCCGGTCCCGGATTTTTTATCCCGGGAATTTCCCGTCCCGGCCGGGACCGGGACCGGGAAAACCCGGGACCGGGAAGTAAAAACCCGGGACCGGGACCGGGACCGGGATCACACCTTGTGATCCCGGGAATTCCCGGTCCCGGGTTTTTTTTTCTTTTTTTTCTTTTTTCCTTGAAAAATATGTTATTATTTTATTTTTGTATTTTTTACCCCATAAATTAAGTTATCATTTGATAAAATGTATATCACATATTTAGTTAGAGTTAAATTGTATATATCGTGATACAAATCCTAACTATATAATGTATAAAGATAATAACAAAAATGATGAATGTGATAATAATATGTTATTTTTCAATTCTAACTCAATTTTTGTGATTTTTATGACCTTATTAGGTGTTAAATAATTACTTTAAACATTAGATTATAAAAAAATTTAACTAATATAATTATATTATTAAGACCGGGAATTCCCGATCTCGGTCCCGGGAATTCCCGGTCCCGTTCCCGGGAATTCCCGGTCCCGGTTGTCCCGGGAATTTCCCGGGACCGGGACCGGGACCGGGAATGAGATCCCAGTCCCGGGAAATCCCGGGACGGGAACCGGGAATGGGTATTCCCGGTCCCGTCCCGGGATTTGAACACCCCTAATTGATTGTGCCTTTTCTCCTTCAGACAGTAGAGCTTTTGTTGCATTTGTTGTTAGAGATATGAATGGGTGGCTACTTGATGGGGCCACAAGGTTAGTGAATGCAAATTCTGTACTAATGGCAGAAGGAATTTCTCTTCTTGATGCTATGCAATATGCTAATATGAATCAGATTGAAGAGGTCTAATTTGAGTATGATAATCAAGTATTAGTGAATTGTATTAATAGAGAATCCTCTCCCAATGAGTGGAGATGCATAAATATCCTTGAGAATATTCGAAATTCAAGGAAACTTATCAAGAATCATTCTTGTAAATGGATTCCCAGAAAAGCGAACTTGGTAGCAGATTGGATTGCTAAAGCTTCGCTCGGTGGGTTTTGCCTAGTTGATTGGGTCATGCGACCGCCTGAACATCTTTGAAAGATTTTGGAGAAAGAGTCCAGCAATATCCCAAGAGTCCATCTGCTTGATATGCCTGAACACCAATGTTTTAACTCTATTAAATACATTAATAGAGTTACATAGATTAGTTAATTATAACAAATATAATCTTGATATGCCTAAAATATCATGTAAAAATTGTATTGTAATTTTTTTTTTTTTTAAAATTTTAGGATAGACATTGACGATCTAATGTTATGAGTGAGGTCAAAATCCCCAACCTCTACTTACATTATAATCTTGCCGAAGAAGTTTGAGAAAAATGATAAATATAATAAGTAAAATAGATTAATATTTTACATGTATGACCAAAGCATATTTCATAACTAGCTCCTACAATTATGACTAGAGGAATTTTTTTCCTTGGCCAAACTTAAATTTAAGGTTAAGTTTATTTATTTTTAAATTCATTTATTGATACATACGTAATCTTGACAACTTGTTAATCCAAAGCTTGTAATATGTGGGTGAGATAAACATATGCGGAATCAGACATGAGACATGGGAGTGACATTTAAAAAGAAATGAGATGGGAATGAATGCTGGAAAATCTATTCGATCATCTCATCTCATTGTTGAGTTGGGAACATATTTTGATTAGAATAATATTTTTCTTTTTACGTGAATTAGTATTAAATTTTCTAATATTTTTTAATGAAAATAGTTTGATTAATTTCAATATGTTTTATATTTTTTTTTCCTTTACTATTACTTGGACACCTGACTTTTTTTTACTAGCTATAATTCCATTATATTGAAAATAGATTCTTCATTTCTATTTTTCCTTTATTTAAAGTATGTGTATTTCTGAAACATAACAAAGTAATTAAAGAGGAATTATTCAAAAAATTTGCCTCTCCTTAAAAAAAAAAACTCCATATCAGACATATATAAAATAAAGGTGAAGGGTGAGGAGAAAGAAGATAAAATTTTCCTGCCTTTCTTCCCTAGTTCCCTCCCCTCATAGGACCCTAAAATAAATAAAACTTGAGTATTTTATTTTACACTCACTTAAAAGTAGAGAAAACCATAATAGTTGAAAACTTGAAATGTTTAGTTGGGTTAAGTGTAAATATAACAACAAAATTTTAATGAAGGGGCATCTGGTACTATAATATTTATTTAGGTGTAAAGATATTGATAAAGTTTATCAGAGGGAGCAAAAATACTATATCTGTTAACTCCCTCTAAGGGTGTGTTTGGTTTGACGGGAGGGGAAGGTGGGTAAATTACCTTTTTGAGTTGAAAGTATTTAAATTTTGGGTAGAAACCTAAAATTTAAAAGGAATGAGAGAGTAAATTTTAGGCGGAAACCCAAAATTTAAAAAAATAATAGGGTAAATTTTAGATTTCTTTTATCCAAAATTATAATTTGTCCACCCTTCTCTTAAACCAAACACACCCTAAATGCCCATTCTCATCCTCTTCCTCTAATCTTCACCTTCCATTAAAATTTCAATCTATGACTAAAAACCATCCACATACCTAAGCACACCATTTTTATAAATGCAATTAATTTTCCCCCACACATTCGAACTCGCTAAACTCATAAAAGATGTCAACCAATTATCATCAAAATTCACCAAAGCCCATTTATTATAAAAGATCAGTTAATGATAAATAATAATATAATAAACAAAAAGTTATAAATTCTATTTAATTTTTAAAATATAAATTCTATTCTATATTCCAGTTATTCTATATTCTATTCTAATATTATAAATTAGAATTATAAGACATGTTTGTTTTGGCGTTGAAATTGCTTATAAGCTACTTTTTACGTAAATCGAGACAAAACTCCTCTCACATACTTACCTCGTATACTATAAATCACGATTGAAAAGTTGCTTTTAAACATTCCAACCGCTGTTCCAAACGAGCACATAGTCTATAGATTATAGAATTTTATAATATATTTTAATATATTTATAGATTATTCTCTCCCCTATTCAATGCAAGCCAAAACGTGACAATAAAATTAGGGAAAAGGGAAAGCTTTTTTTTTTTTTTTGGCCTTCAAAAGGGGAAGCTTTTGCCACTATGTCCCTCTGACGTTCTTCATTCCTCAACACAATAACACGTGTGACATCCCCAAAAATGTGTATATATAAAAATGTTATTCTATAATAATAATAGTAATTAATTAATGAAAATATAAAATTATCATATTAAACTGATTATTATTGATTATATATATCTATATATATATATATATATATATATGAACATCTAGTGATATGTTTATTTAATGTTTGGTATATAAATAAATTATAAAGTAATTTAGCAAAAGAAATCCTGATTGGTTTTCTAAAAAAACTTAAAATAAATAATCTGTATAAGAATTAAGATCAAAATAGGTATTACTTTCTGGCAATAATAGAAATATAAAAATCTAATTATAATATGTTGTTGTTATTATTATCAGCCCTACTACTTTCAATTATATCCATTGTTTCTTCTCATCTATCTTATTTTTCATTTAACTTATTTGACAAGTTAATTAATTATTGTTGATTTTTAAATTTCATAAATTCTTGGGTTGTTACAATTGGATTGTTGATAATAATTGTAGTGAAAGTTTAAATGCTTGGATACATGATTTTAGGTATTTGCCTATTATTAGAATGATAGATAGGATTAGGATTAAGTTAATGGGAAAGTGGGATGCTGCTGAAAAAAATGTAGACATATGGAAGGAAGGCTTTAGTCCTAGATGTGTTGCTTTGTATGATGAAAATATGACACTAGCTATGAGGTGTAGAGTGTTTTTCAATGGAGATGATGGTTATAAGATGATAAAGGGAGAAGATAGGCATAATGTATACATTAATAAGAAACAATGTACATGTAGGGCATAGGACTTAATCGGTATCTCATGCCAACATGCTATATGTGCCCTTTGTCATGCAAAGTTGGATCCATTAATCCTCATTTCTAGGTACTACCACAAGGGTACATACTTGGCCAGTTAGAGGACCAAATTTCAACCTGTCAAAGGTAAGTTATTCTGGGGTATTGAACGGTTCCTGCCCTTGGACCCCTCTCCATTGTGCAACTTGCCAGGAAGGCCAACAATAAAGAGGATTCAAACTAATGAGCCTGTAAGGAGAAGGAAAATTGGCAATGCACAACAAAATACAAAAAATAGTGGGGCACAACCAGATAAACTGACCAAGAGAGGATCCACAAGCAAATGCACCATTTTTAAAAATATGGGTCATAACAGGGCAACTTGTCCAGATGTGAGTTAACAATTTGATCGTGTGTGTTATGTTCTCATATGTTGTTTGTTTGTAAAATTTGTAACTTGTGCTTTAAAATTCTTTCCAGAATCCCCAATCATCAATGGTAACAAGATAGAAGAGAAGAAGAGAAGCTCAGACTACCCAAGAATCTCAAAGCAGTTCTAGACCACATGGAGGCAGAGCATTTTACAAGTCAACAAATGATGTTGGGAAGGGAGTCAGGGTTGATTTGGACACTAGAAGGCCTGTTCTCAATGTATAATTCATAATTTTTTTTCATGTGTTCTATTTTGAAGCATGTTATAACTTTCTCTACAACTTTGTTTTGCAGCCTGGTATGACATTCGAGGTAGTAATTAGTTACACTACTACAGAATTAGGATATAACCACCCCCAATGACGTCCCAAATTTAAAATTGGGTGGTTAAAAAGGGAGGCAATGGCATTTTTGTAATTATATGTATGCAGGGAAACCTTTAGGCGTCCCAAATTTGAATTTGGGACGTCTAAATTGCTTCCAGGCGCGAAATATAAATTTTGTCTCCCAACTTTAGGCATCCCCTGTGCGCATGTCAGACACTTGTCTGACATGCGTCTTCTCAATCCCATTCCCCCTCCTCACATGCGTTAATCTGTCCCATTCCCTCCTCCCTCCTTTTTTGACCCAAAACTTTACTCTTCTTCCTCCTCCCCCACAGTGGGCTCTTTCTTGTTCTTCAACTCCTCCCTTCTTCAACTACTCTTTGTTTCTTCAACTCCTCCCTTCTCCACCTAAAATCCATTGAAGGACGCACGCAACCAGTCGACCATTCTGCAACTTCACCTCCTCCACAGTGTAGATTTTTGCTCTCCTCCACCTCCTTCCTTGCATTATCGTCCACACCACCATGATTCTTTGCTTTCTCCACCCTCCGGTGTACCTCCCCACCGTGCATACACCTCTGATCTCTAACGTCTTCTCTACCTCTCCAGCATACTAGTGGGCGCCCCCTTGATCAGGTTAGTTTATTTTCTTCTTGTTTTTTTGTAACAGAATGGTATATTTTCTTTTTGAAATATAAATTTAGTTGAGATGGTTGAGATTGTGCTTATATATTGCTTATATTGAGATGGTTGAGATTAGCCTGGAGTGTTTGGTGTGCTTATATTGCTTAAATTGCATGTATTCGGGAACTCCAGTGCAATGATTTATTTTCTTGTTTAAATATAAATTTACTTGTGTATATATATTACCATTAATTAGTATATATAATAAAATAAAATATGATTTGTTTAAATCAAAGAAATTCTTTTATTCCAAACGAATTATGAAGAATAATTCAAGCCAAAACTAAAAAGAAAACCATAACCCCAATATTCATTAAATGATTTTTATCTAAATATTTTCAATAAAACAATTTTATTTTTGGAAGAACTCAACTTAAAATTGTTTTGTTAATATGAAACTCGTTTTTTTTTAATTCCATTAATGAAAATCTTTGATATATATAATATCACAGGAGTCAGACTTATTGTGATCAACAAAGTTTAATTTTCTTCTCATAAAAAAAATTCAGGTAGAAATTAAAATTTTGTATTGTCAATATTCAACTAAAAATCATCTAATTGTAATTGGGGTTTTGCTTTCTTTCTTTTTTTTCTTTTGGCTTGCATTATTCTAGAGTATCCTTCCAAACCTCAAAAAAATTCTTTAATTTAATCTTATTATATTTATTTTATTATACATTAATGTTTATATGCATATACTTATTAAAAAAATAAGTTACATAGCACTGAAACCCTTTTAAGAGGCGAGAGGAGACTAGGAGGGGGCAATAAAGTTATTAAGCCCATATTTTAAAATCCTAAATTGGGTTGATAACTTAATTAGGCAATCCCATTATATGTCGTTGACAATTGTACTAAACGTGTGAATGTTATTGGGAATGCCTTATGTGGTAACAAAATGGATCATAGTTGGATGAATGCTTTGAGAAATAGTGAAGAATATGAGAAATGGGTGGAAGAATTTATTGAATTTGCTAAAAAGAATGCTCCTGCAAAAAATGGGAAGTATTTTTGTCCTTGTGTCAATTGTTTGAATGAGAGTCGACGGGATGTTGATGTCATAAAGGATCACCTACTTTGTGATGGAATAAATCTGCAATACACAAGGTGGATATGACATAGTGAGGAAGTAACGGATTGTTCGTCGCACAAGAAGGAAGATGTGGATATCATAGGTGAAGATAGAATGGAGAAAATGATTCACGATGTTGAGGCAGAATCCTTTGCGCAGTCGCAGGAGTATGACAGCCTACGGAGTGATGCAGAGACACCATTGTATTGTGGGAGTCAAGCGATAGGATCTTTCATCCTTTGGCCTCACAATCTTATTGGTTCAGATGCAACACCTCCAATGGTAGGAATTACCATACTATTATTGAAAATCTGTTGGCATCCTAATAACAATTTATTTTTTGATGTTCTAAAAGGATGATGAAAATGCGAGGAAATGGCCCTACTTAGCATGGCTGCAACAGATCTACAAGGGCATTAAATAGATTGACTTGAAGAAGCCTCCAGGGATTGTGGGCCTTACATTGAAGTATCCCTACACGATTGACAATACAGATCTCAAGCAGTTTATCAGGTTGGAGGAGATAGATGCAGGCTGGGTGAAATTTGCAGTCCGGTAAGTTTTTTTTTTTCAATTTTCCCATAGAATTCATTTAGTGGTTTTTTGATTTCTTACATTCAATAATTCATTCCTTATTTTAATTCTATTATAGCACCTTCCACGGTCTCTGCACAAACATGAAAAGACGTGATTGGTATGGATTCTTATGTCCTGTGAATACGATAGGGGATACTTGTACTGTGGCGTATAGGACTCACTATGTCGGCTACGCAATGGAACAGACCAAACTTCGTTGTTATCTAGCACCCATTGTTCAACGGTTCGTATTTTCATTTTGTCAATTTAAGAAGTTTAATAAATAATTGTCTTCTCATCTAACTTCATTTTAATATGTACATGTTGTTAAAGTTATCACTGGAGTTTGTGTGTTATATGTCCTCGCCGCAACATAGTCTATTGGTTTGATCCCTTGAGTAAAAAGCCAGACAAAGATACAAAATCTATCTTCGACACGTAAGTTATTCTGTTTGTATTTCATTGACTCTTAAAAAAATGAAGAGTTCTAATTTCTGTTTATTTTGATTTTCATGATAGTGCTTGTTAAACATATAGAGTCCTAGGTGGGTCACGCGATGGTACAGTTGTTAAAAAGCCAAAGTGGTTTTATCTGATAGTAAGTAGTTTCGATCCTAGCTAATTGTTTAATTGACAGTCCTTTTAGACATAACTTTATTGATTTTAACAACCAATTGCATCCCTTTGATTTAAAGTGCCCTCGGCAACCTGGCAACACTGAATGCGGATATTATGTTATATTTTATATGTATAACATCACTCAAAGTGGAATTACTAGCGATTTTGAAAAGGTAATCGCTTCTTCATTCTCAAATGATAATATTTTTGGTGTTCTAATCGAAATGCTAATTAATTCATTTGCTTGAGATTTATTTCATCAAAGCTTATTTTCTAATTTTCAGATTTTTGATAATGAAGATGCCTACCTACGTGAAGACCTTGATTTGATCAGAGATCTTTTGGCTGGACATCTTCAACATATAGAGTAGTAAAAATTTTAATATCAGTTTGTAGTTGTGTGATGACAGCGTTTTGACACTTTCTGGTTGTTATTGTTGATATATATAGTAGTAGGTTGTATGAGTTGTTATTGTATGTATATATAGTAAAGATTATAGTGCTGGATGTCCTTACCATTTTGTAACGGACAGTATGGTTTATGAATCTATCTTCTATTCTGTTTCTGCAATTTGAATTCGCTGGGTAATACAGAATGTAAATTATAGTATAAAAAACCTAACCTTTAGACGTCCCAAATTAAGAATTGGGACGTCTAAAGGTGCCAAATTTGAGACGTTAAAGGTGTCAAATTTGGGACGTTATAGCCCCTTTTTGTAGTAGTGTTACGGCATAGCTAATGAGTGTTCAGAGGATGTGGCAGATGTTGAGACTCACTCCACATACCAAATGAGAAGGGCTGGTAAATCACAGCCTCCACACAAAGACGGGTCTCATATAATCAAATACCATGGAGATGGAGAAACAGCTCCATCTCCATCTCCATTCAGTCCTCTAGGTCTCATGTGGAATAGGCATACAACCATCACAACCTCAAGACTTCTTGCATATAAGGATACAAACCTAATTGCTTCCAAAAGCATAAAGAAGGAACCAACGAGAAGAGGAAGACATTGCGATATTTATGTTTAAGCTTGGGCACTTTAATGTTTTGGGAACTTCAATTAAAAAGCCATGCCAATTGTTAATTGATCCAAGAATATTTTGTTATGTTAGCTTTATCTATCAATTCTGCCATAATGGTTATGTGTTCCAAAACAATGGCGAAAATTAGCCTATTTATGTATTTACTAAATCTTATGTTTTGTGTTCCAGAATAATGGTTGATGATTATACATTTTTAATTACTAATCGTGCCATCTTCCATATAGTGAAACAAAATAGTTTAAGTCAAAAAGTGCAGATAACTTTCTACATGATCTTATTAGAGAAAGACTAGAGAACTTTCTTCTGTATAGGTAGAAAGTGTATAGGTGCCATCACTTTGATTCAAAAAGAGTAAACAAGCGTGCCCATCGCTAACAATACTTCTTCTTTGACACTTCTCTAATTTCATATTTAAACCACCAACTCATTCCATTACAAACAAGAAACAAAGCACAAAAACTTACAAATTCATATATTAAACCAACACTTATACATTCAACCCAAAAACAACTACAAATTCATTCCAATAAAAACTACAAATTACATGAAGCCCTTATCATCATTGTCATACTATCCTTACTATTTTAACAAAAACTTAAATCAACTGCAATTGCTATCATCTAGCTACATAAGTAATTAATAAATATGAAGCCCCAAGTGGCCACCAATACACCCATTGCCACCTTCGGCCTCCTTTCATTCTTTTTCATCTCGGCAACAATTGATCCTAGATTACTTTCAACTTTTGTAACATTATCATCTTCTAATTTCCTAAGTCTTGCATTATCCTCGTACAACCTATCAACATGACCAAGGAGCTCATTGATAACCTCTGACGACCTCTCTCCAATTTCATCATCAAGCTAATGAAAATACCCACAACCCTATCCCTATAAATTTCATCCACATGTGCATAAACAATTCTAAAACCATACTGATTATTAAGCCAAACTACAATAAAAAATGATACCTAGCGATAAGTTTGACACCTATAGAACCTCCGCCCTAGGTTATGCTCCGTCCAAGACGTTCGAAGTGGAGATACCTCTTTGCAATGGAAAACCCTCGCTGGCCCATTGTTTTCACTCTCACCTTGACAGCCTTTGAGAAATGCCAACCTCCACCTTCCTCCGGTCACCGTAGATGCAGTCAAGTCCCCCAACAATTATCTTCTTCGCTCAACACTCGCACATGATAATGGGGGATTCGGGTTTCTTTCATTTCAATGTCCTTTTTCATGTTTTTATGTGACCCTTGTCTACAAGATTAATGACATGGATGATTTTTCCAGCGTGTATCACATACCAGTCAACAAAATCCAATGTGGAGGATGATATTTGGGTTTCTGTCATGGTGGGTCATTTATACCCTCATTTTAACACTTCTGGGGTATATTTGCCTCCTAAAAAACTTCCAGATGCCAAATTCCCATATGAGAAAACTTTAGGGGTATTTAAGGAACTTAACCCTTTTAATTAATATTCCTCATGTTACGAGTTAGTTGAGGCTTTTGAGGGATTACTTTCATTTTTAAGGTAGGATTTTAATTTATTTTGACCTTAGAAAAACCAACTTACGGATACTTATGATTTACTTTAATTAATTTAGCATATATGTATTTTTTTCTTTTAATTAAATTTTTTAATTTTGCTTTGTAAATACTGTTACCTCTTTTACATGGGCTAACTATATTAATAGAGAAAAGTTACAAGGGCTACCAATTCTAACATATATTTATATTTTTCTTTGTATGCTATCACTATTATTATACATATTAAGGGAGATTTCTATCAATGTGGTAATTTTTAAAACAAATGGTTAGAGCGATATTTTAGGGAAACCGACACATTTTTTTCCTATAAATAACTACCTTAACAAAATTAATTAACCTTCATAAATTGGTTATCTAACTTTTATATTCAAAACTGGACAAAGTATTAGTGTTTTTTTTGGCCAAATTAACTAGGAAAAATTTCATTGCAACCTCACTACAAACATTTAATATCAACCATGCCGTAAAACTTTCTGAAACTTCACTGTGCAGTGAAGTTTAAGAAAGTTTTATGGGATGTTTGATATTAAATGTCTATAGTAAGGCAAAAGGTTCCACAACTCTCAAGTTCATTATAGCTTAATTTTAACACAGCCTGTATATCTTGATGGGTTGTTCTTTCTAACTTTCTCAATGCACTTTTCGATTCCTTTAGAGTTTTTGAATGTAGATATGAACTCAAGATGGTTGGGGCTAATAGAATGCCTCGAGCATAAGTAACTGCTCTTTCAACTAGTTCTTCATATTCACTTTTATAACCATCTTTGCGGATGGCTTTAAGGTTGAAAATCTTATGTGTATTGTCATAGCTCAATGCCTTAGCCTTGTGTATTTTTTTCAACTATCCCTTAAAGTACATGTTTGTCTCTACTTGTTATGATGACTTTGCTACCAGATCTAAAAGGAGGAGCTTCATTTTCCAAATAATCTAAGTGACTTATGTTGCTAATATTATTAAGAACAATCAAAACTTAACTTCTCTATAATGGAGTCTTTCAAGAGATGTATTTTTTGATGATTCATAGAAAAATTTATCACATCTATATGTTAGCCGATCTTTTTTTTACTCTTCTCTTAAATTTTACAGAAAGCAGCAACTCTCAAATTGAATATCTGTTTTTTTAAAATAAAAAGCTATTACCCTTAATCACATTTAATTATGTTGATATGCTTGAGTTGCCTTGTTTCCTAACTTGAGCTTTGCTTTATTGTTGGCTAATTATAATGAGAAGGTTTCTTCTCAAACAAACTATATGATGGTCAATTATGTAGCTATCAATGAGCACAAGAAACAAATATGAAAGAGAGTGTATAATATAATTAATCCTTCATGACTACCTTTTGACTTGGCTTGGTTAGCACATCTTTTTTCAGAGAAATTTTGAAATCTGACGAACTAGGAAGGCGTCTTGGACTGAACTATCCGTCTTCTTGTTCATGTTGTGGGGCTCTTTAATTTAAACTTTAAATTTGCTTTTTCAGTGATAGCGTAAAAGATTATCTTCAATATATTATTAACTTTAATTGTAGATTGTGAAGAGAAATTGATTGTGCAGGAATTTCATCTCTTTGCTTGCTCCATTTTCTGTGGTAGAGGATATCTTGATAACTCCCGGTTATAACACACTGCTACAAATTAGGTCCTACATGAGGATCAGAGGAGTATTAATTAACTAAGCTTGAAGCAATCATGTACACTGGTATTTTAAGATGCACATGTGGTGTGTATGATTGTTGTAGAATTAAATATTTACTCCTCTGGTCCTTAATATAATATATATTTTGGGAGTTGATCTTGGTCCTAAATATAAGAAAAAGTTCTCTAATCCTACGTATTAGTCTCAATTAACAAATCAAATGAGTATTTAACATTGAACTAAACAAACCAGTCGAGGAAGAGAGTTTGAGAGAGGAGAGCTGCAATAGCTGACGGAGAAGGGAGAAGATGGTGGCTCAATGACTCTAAATACCCGTATTTAGAGGTTCCTTCGGCTAGCAAGCGTGGCATATGTACTTCAAAATTACGGGGCTGTTTCTCAATATACAGTATAATGAAGGGTGAGATGGTAAAAATACAAACACAAAATTCATTCTGACTTTATTATTTGCTTTGGCCTATCGACTACCATTCTGATCCTACTTATTAGTCTCAATTAATAGATCAAATGAGTATTTAACATTGAACTGATTTCAAAACTTAATATTATTACATCAATAATAACAAAATAATTATTTATGAAGTTTTAAATTGTATAGAAGAACAACATAAGAAGAAAAAAGTACATTTTCTAAATTTTAGACTAGACTTATATTTTGAAATAGATTGGCCAAGTTGCAGGATTGAACTTTTTTTCAATACAATTGCAAGATTGAACTTATACTGTAAACCAGTTGAGTATTTAATTACACATTCATATAATATATGTAGTAGTAATTATTTACACGTGTTTATGTATTATTTGAAATGGTAGAATACATTATTGCAATTTGTCACAAATTCAGTATTTTATAAATAAAATCCAATGCTTTGCATAAAACTTAAAGAAACAAGTTGTGATGTCTATACTTTGTAAATTGTATAATGAGTTGTTATAAATTTTAACTTTTATATATTAGCGTTCTTTGTTTGTATTTTTACTTAATTTTTATCTACGGATTTCATAACTATAAATAGCTTCCAAAACAACTATTTTATTTTTATTTTGTTAAAGAAATCATATTAGTAACACTAATAAATTAGTGTACGAATAAATTGATTAGTAGTCAAATTAATTTCAAGAAATTAGCACTACAATTATTCTTTCTTCATTTATTATTTTAATTTCTAAAAGAGAGTAGTTCACATATTATTTTATTGTTTGTTTAGCTAATATGAAGTCAAATGACGATGCCATTTTTATGATATATGAATGCGCTTCATAAGAATTCATCTCCATGATGTCTCAACAATTTTAACATAATTATATTACCATTTATTCTTTAAATGGTGAAAATTTGAAATTTTCAAATTTGCGACAGAATTAGTGACGGAATAGCGACAAAACTTAGAGACAGAACATTTTCTGTCGCTAATTTCTGTCAAAAAACTAGATTAAAGTACCCTTAAATTAGTGACAGAATTTGTGATGGAATAGTGATGGAATTGGTGACAAAATTAGAGACGGAATAATGCCATCTCTAATTGTCCCTAACTACATTTAGAGACGGAACTTAGCAACAGAATTTAGAGACGGAATAATTCCGTCGCTAATTTCCGTCACTAAATGTTTAGAGACAAAAATTAGCGATGGAATAATTCTGTCGCTAAATTCTATCTCTAATCCATCTCTAATTCTGTCTCTAAAATTTTAGAGATGAAAATTAGCGACGGAATTATTCCGTCTCTAAAATTAGTGATGGATTTATTGACGGTTTAGAGCAGGAATAAAGACTGAATTAATTCCGTCACTAATTTCCGTCTCAAATTTCCTTTTTTTTTGTAGTGGGATCTAACCTTGGCAAGTTTAAGAGGTGAGCATTTGTAGCATTTTGGCATATATGTTGTGATTTTTGGTTAAGCTTTGATATTTATGGAATTTGCCCTGTTTTAAGTGTGATTTTGGAATGCATGAGTTGTATGATGATTTATGGTAGAATTGGTGTCATATGATGCTATTTGCAGTTGGAATTGGTTTGGAACATTGGAAGAGGAATTGGGGGAAATTGAGTAATATGGGTTATATGGTGAGCCAAAACAAAACTTGTTGTTAGATTGGAATTTTGGGTGTTTTGAGGTTTTCAATGGGTTCTTTGTGTGAAACTATATGAGATTAGGCTTATGTAGGAATTTTTGAACCATTGGAAAACATTTGGTAAAAACTGGAAGTTGCTGCGATTTGGCTTCTGATAGAGCCTCACTCGAGTACAACATTGTGATTTCTCTTTTCCTTCTGTTTTGTGTTGCACTTCTGTGCCAAAGTTCAAGAGTGCATTTCCTGACCTGCGAGTGATGTGGGGATCACTCGAGTGCTTAGGCTGTCACTGGAGTGCATGTGTGTCTTGCATTTTGAGATTCCATCTCGGGTTAACACTCACAGGCTATTTTTCAAGAGTGTGATCTAGTATTTGCAAGTATTGAGTTGTCACTCGAGTACCAGGGATATCACTCGAGTGCACTTCCGACCCTAGAGTTTCCTTTGCTCTTGGGTTGTCACTTTCTGTGCCTCACTCGATGGGACTCGAGTGAATATGAGATTATCACTCGAGTGATGTGTTCAGAACTCGAGTGTTATGACCACTTTCTGTTCTCTTTATTACTCTCTGTCAAACACTCGCACGAGTGTGCTTTCATGCCCGAGTGCAAATCACTCCATCACTCGAGTAAATCACTTGAAATGAACGTTTTAGCTTCAAAAAAAGGGGAGTCTTTGGTATAGTTCTTTCAATCCTTTAGGCATTTATCTAAGTTTTTAGTGGGCACCTAAAGGACTTAAATGACAACCAATCTTAAGTGTTTTGAGAATAAAGCTTGGAATGGAGATTAATCCATCATCCTTGGTTTTGGTTATAGATTTTTATATTTGCCCTGTGCGTGAATAGTCTGTGCCTAAGAATTGTTGGAAAGAACAAGGTAGTGACTCTTTCTCTTATATCATGTGTAGAACATTGTATGTATGTTTATTTTGCTTTGTGATGCTATCTGATGTTGCTGCGAATATAGCTGGGAGGGCTGTTGTCATAGTGATTACAACAAAAGTTGTCGCATAGTGTTACAGCCAGGAAGGCTGTCGTCATTGTGATTACAGCAAAAGCTGTCGCATTGTGTTTACAGCTGTGAGTGCTGTCATTTATGGTGAATGCCATAAATCATTGTCCATGGTGTTATTGCTGCTGATGTGCTATTAATGATTTGCTTATATGCTATGTGTTTATACATTGTATGAGTGATTTGTTATGAATCTCATTGTTTCTTTTGACTAACCTACAGCAGGGCAAGTGGCTCAAAAGAGAAGCCGACAACCAAGGGTGGATAGTACATACTTATGTTATAGTTGGCTATCATATTTTGTTTGGGAACCATTGTATAATTTGTAAATATTATTTTGGATATGGTTATGTAACCCCCTTATTGGGAAATTGTAAGGGGCTAATATGCTCCGTAAACCCTTTAGCTATGATATGAAACCCGGGGATTGCTAGGATTATTTTTACACTCTGATATGTATAAATATGATTTAACTGCAGAGGGTAATTATATTTGAAATATGAATTTGAGACCAGGATTAATAGCAAAAGTTTTGAAAGAATTTGTGAAAAACCCTCCCGTAAGGAAGGGATTGTAAAAGATACTTTTGATGATTATTGATCTCTATTTCATTTTAGTTACGCATTTCGAATTATAATTACAGTTTTCAAGGAAGTGGGTTATACTTTCAATGGCGACTATCAAAAGTTGTTGCTGAAAGTCAATTTCATTTTTTTATGGATTGTTTTTATCATCAATAAATGTTATTTTTATATATATTTTTTGTTTAAATTTGATATTTAACATTTGAGGACACTAAATATGCTCTTTATTATAAAGAAAAATAAGATAATTATACATTTACATGTGTGTGACACTTTCAAACGTATAAGCAAATCTATCGTCTATTAAGTTCTTCAAGATTTATTATTCACCACACTCCCATCAATATATCTTTATAGATTAATAACATGTAATGACACTTTTATCTAAAATAAATTATTTCATGACGTATATTTAGTTTTCTTTTTTAACTACTTCATTTATATATAAACACACTTAATAAGTTAAGTAAATATAAAAAATTAATACATTTTAATTAATAATATGATATTAATTAATTTTTTATTTTGATTTGTTCAAAAATAATTTTAAAGTATTATATTAGTATACACACACACGTTAATACACACACATATGTGTATATATATATATTTGTTACATATATTACTATATTATAAATAATATATAGATATAATATTTAACAATATAAGTAATATTGCATAATATATATTTATTTATGTTTGTGTTGTTATATATATATATATATATATATATATATATATATATATATATATATATATATATATATATATATATATATTATACATATATATATTATTTTGCAATAATAATCAATAGGTTCTTTCTAGCTCAGTGGTAAAGGCATGGCCACACAAAGAGGTGGTATTGGGTTCAAAACCTTGGAGGAACCATAAATGAGTTGAGTTTCACACAAATGTGGTGCAACGCGGTGGCGACACGTGGCACAGGGTGAGGTGGTGAGGGACAAGTCGTCATGTGGGTGTTAGTGATGACATGGACGACAGCTAGCTTGTGATGATGTGGACGACTGGTGACGGGTGGCTGTTGACCGTAGAAGTAATTTTTTTAAAAAATTGACACTTTCAGCAGTAACAAAAGTCGCCATTGGAAGTCTTGAGTCATCGCTAAAAGTCATATTTAACGGCAACAAAAAGTTGCAACTGAAAGTCACTTGTCTTCACTAAAAGGATAGTTTTAGCGACCACAATTTTAATTTTTAGTGACGGTCGCAACAGAGGCGACTTTTTGTCGTTGCTGAAAACCTTCTGTGGCGACTTTTACACTATGTCGCCGCCGAAAGTTATTTTTTTATAGTGTATTAAGAAACAGGAAGTATGAGATATCTTCTAAAAATAAAAGCGGATCCAAATTAGAAGACACTAGATAAAATATCCAATTATGCTCCATTATTTTTTTCCTTTATAATTTTAATTGCTTTCTTGTAAGTTGTAACTTAAGATGATATTATTCAGGTTAAAAGAAACTTAAGATGATATTATAGCCTGAAAGGGTTTCCCTTTAATTAATATGAGTATAATTGAAATATTGAGATGTTTTCAAATATGTAAAGCAGTTTAATAAATTTTCATAGTAATCCATATAAGTGAAAAATATCTAAAAGATCTTATATAAAGAAGGGAAAATTACACTCAAGTCCCAAAAAAGAAGAGAAATAAAAAAAATGGTCCATTAAAATTGTAAAATGAAAAAATGGTCTCATTGATAATTCCATGAGCAAGTCATTAACAATTTCAGAAGCGGGCATTGACAACTTCATGGGGCTATTTTTTCATTTTGCAATTTTAAAGAACCATTTTTTCATTTTCCTTCTTCCTTAAAACTTGAGTGTAATTTTCCCTATAAAAAATCTGAGGGACTATAATTGAACAATTATATGAACATTAATACAATAAAATATGACATTCTTCATTATTGCATCACTTTAGACTTTGGAACCAGTTTGGATAGGCACCATCAACTCAGCTCATCTGGATGGTCCATATTTTTTTTCTTTTTATTTTTCTTAAAAAATTAATTTAATGGGTAGGGAACTTAAAATAAAGGTAATCTCTTAACTAATATTTTTTCAAAAAATAAGTTTTTCATGTAAAAGTCATCTCAATCTTAAAAAATATTAAATATGGACCGTCCAGGTCCTATCCGAACGGTCCAGATGAGCTGAGTTGAAGATAGACAAGATAACTGGTTCCTTTAAACTTCCTTGTTCAACAAAGTTAATAATTTCAAGCCATAGTTAAGGGATTGAAACAATTATCTTACTACTTTTGGTCTTAAATATAAGATCCAGTTGACATTTTTAAAGAGATTAAGAAAGATAAATAAATTACTTTAAAGTATTTATATTTATTATTTTTATATCAAACTCATTTGTCTCATTTATAAACTAATATCTAAGTTAATAATATACAACACATGTTATGATTAGGTTACTTATCTAGTTTCTTAACCTCTCAAAAAAAAAAAGTTAAATGAGCTTTATATTGAGAACTGGAGGAAGTATATAGCATATATGAATCACATAGAAAAGGTATTATTGATGGGAATTTGAGTTTTGGCAACACGTTTAACAAGCTAAGCACGGGTGGGTTAAAAACAAAAGTTTGACTATGGTTTATGAAATCTAGCTGTATATGGCAAGGGCTTTAAATAAAGCACTTTTCAATTATTCTAATGAAAGTGCCTATACATGGTTAAGTTTCTTGTGATAATATGAAGAGAAGCCAATCAATGTGTCGACTATGTGGCTTGTCAGGATTGTAACCCCCTCCGTAATTATATCCGAAATACGCGATTAAAATGAAATAGAGACCAATAATAATCAAAACTCATTTAAAATCCCATCCTTGAGATAGGGTTTTCAAAAATTCCTTTTAAAATCTAATTAACTTGGTCTCATATTCACATTTCGAATACAATTACTATGCGAAGATAAATCACATTCATATAAATATCAGAGTGCATAACATAAGCATCTCGGCAATCCCGGGTACATACATTCGCTAAAAATATACAGGGCACAATTGCCCATTACAATTCTTTAAATGGGGATTACATAATCTCATCTCAAATTCATAACCATATATTCAATCGAATCATATACAGTCTTCACAACTCATTGATAACCAACTACCAACTCTCATTTGGAAGGAGTCCTAGCTGCTCCCTCCACGAGCCACTTGCCCTGTCTAAATTGTTGGTTGGGGAGGGTGAGATTCGAGAGAATCCCAGTAGGAAACAGATACCATAATGCATGCAGATAGATGCTATGTGTATGACATGTTAGCTTTATCTAGATGCATACCCCATAATGACATTTCTGCATGCTCAATGTTTCATGTAACAAAACTATGGCCACAGCAAAACAGAAACAGAGCTTCATTTATTCAAATATGCTCTATACAATCAAGTAAAGCAATCACATACATCATACACAAACAAAGGTATCAAATACATGCAAGTAAGGTAAGTTCCCTACCTCTAGTCTTTTCTCCTTGATTTGTGTGCTAGCAACTCGGGCTTTACATTCGATCCTACAATGTCAAATGTACTATTTAGACACTTCCATAGTGTTTCTAGGGGTTATATGAGACTATATTGAAAATTTACTAAAATACCACCGGGGACCCGGCTCGGCCCCGCCGTACCCGGTCCGGCTGTACTTTTCTTGAAATTTTGGCATGGGCTATTCCGACATATTTTCACCCAAGGAATCTATTTCCGACTGAAAATTATCAAATTCAATGTCAATTTACAAATTTACCCTTGGCAGCCCCACTTTAAGGGTTTCAGAGGCGTTTTCGTAATTATGCTTTTTCGGCCTTTTCCGAAAAAGTGACCAATTGTAACCCCACCTAATTTTCGCTCCTAGACTCAATGGAATCATCAAATAATTGAAAATCCATCTCTAACCCCTCCAAACTAGCCTTGGCCGAAATTCTCAATTCTCCAGAAAAAATTGGGGTTTTTTGGTTTCGGCTCTGTAAATGCATTCCTTTCTACTCCTAACCACTTTATTGACTATTCCATTAGGTCACAACTACCATTTAGTACAAATTTTTGCAGCATAATAGCCCCCACAACCCATTTTCCATTTTTACACACAAAGACAATCCGGCGAAATTTCACCGATTAAATTGTCTATAACAGCCAGAATAGTCAATATACAAGAGTTTGGAAGTTACCTCAAGCTCCCACTAGCTTTTCCTTCTTGTGGCTGAAAACCCTAACTTCAAAACACCAAGATTTGTGCTTCAAACACTTTACATAACATAGAAGAGAAGCTTAGGAACAAGGTTATACGCATTAGGTACGAATTCACCGAAGAAATCAACCTACCTTGTAAGTTCTCTTCTCTTTCTCTCTCTAAAAGCTCTCAAAATTTCTCTCTCTCTTGGCTGCTGGTTCAGCACAAAAATGAGAGCTGAAGATGATGAGAAAATGTTTTAATTTCCATGCTGATGTCATCTTTTATTTTGATGATGTCATAATTCCCATTTTCGGATTTTCTGCTCAAATTTTGAAAAATCATAACTAATTCTAGAAAACTCTAAATGAGGTGATCCCAAAGCCAAGTGAAAGCTATTTAAGTCTTCTCTATAGGAAAAATATGGGCCATTACCCAAAATCACCACAAAATTACATAATTACATAAAACTCATCACTGCCCGAAAACAGAGTTCAGTTTCCATCCCAAACTTTGGACAGTCATATCTCCTAGTTCACAAAACGAAATGGCACAAATTATATGTCCATTTTAAATCTTGGGATGTGCAATTTAAGACTGGAAAGTTTCAGAATTTTTAGACACCATTTGGTCATTCAAAACGTTCACACAAACTGACTGCCCAAAATAGAATTTCACTGGACAGAATTTCAGATTTTGTATCTTTGCTTCCAATGGTCCCATTTTCATACCAAACATCATTCCCACATAAATTTTCACAATACCAAATCAATCAAATTCACATCACATTGACATGTTTTCACAACAATCTCAACATGTCAACACAATTCACATTTCAAAACCTAACATTGCAACTTTTCCATTCCAAAGTTCCAAACCAATTTCAATGACATCAAAACACACTATGACACCATTTCCAACACAATACCCCATTCAATTCTTCCCTCTATTCTAAGTCAATTTGGATGTTAATCCACAATTGAACTCGAATACAGGGTTTCGGCGCTGCTCACAACACACACGAATCACATTCGAGTGTCACGTCACATCATATTCTCCAAAAGGGTTATTTATCACTAACCACACCCACTTTTGGAGTCATTAACCCTTAATCACAATTTGGGATCTTACTAAACCGGGGCTTAGCAATCCACTAATCTCAGACTTATTTTCTAGCCCCGAGTCTCAAAATTCAGGGTATTATAAGGATCACTGATGGATGTTGAAACTATCATTGTAAATGTTTCCCTACGAAGTATAGAGCCAATTTCTTAAAAGATTTCAATTATAGGCTTTTTTAAATTAGATAGTTACTGCCTACGCATTTTCTCGTTCCTTTTATTTAAAACAGAAAGTCTCTATTTAACATCAATATATAGCATTATGCGGAGAAAAAAGAAAAAAAAATAGAGAAGCCCTAAAAGGGTTATGTGGCAGCGTATGTGAGAGCATGACTCCATGAAGCACACAAGTTGAGTATGCATGCCATCTAGAATCAGATAATGTTGTTCATAAGAAAACTAGTATCCTCTTGTCCAAGGTATAAGTTACTTTAAATAATTCATCAAAACAAAGAAATAGTAGTTAGCTTATAGATTTGTCTTAAATTGAAATTTTTTTTCTAAATTTATCCATGTTAAATGCGATTTTGGAGGAGAGACAAAAATATAAGAAACCACATTCAAACATTAATTATATGGGCAAAATTGATAAATAAGTATTAATTACTGTCCAAGTAACTTATCTTGTGAATCAAATCATTCTTCTCTAAAAATGACTTCTATTGTGAACAGGGAGAAAGGAGTTGGTGAGATTTATAAAAGTAAGAATTAGTATATACTGTATACCATGTTTGTCTCCTCTTGCAGCAACCATGTTTGAAGTGCCCGTTTGATACAAGGAATGTATATATGATGAAGGAAAGGAAAGGAAGGGAATATTAGAGGAAATTTAAAAATGTATCTTTGTTTGGCAGACATGAGAAAGTAATTTAGATTGAACGAAAATGAGACGTTTCGTAGAAAAAAATGGAGTGACAGAAGTAGGAAGAATATGTGAAATACTCATAACACCCATATAATAAAGTAATAAAAAAGTGAGTTAAATCAATTTACCACTTTTGTAAATCGATTTACAACTTTTATAAATCCATTTACAATTTTGGTAAATCGATTTACCAAAGTGGTAAATGGATTTACAAAAGTTGTAAATCGATTTACCATTTTTATAAATCAATTTAGTTCACATTTAAATATTTGGCTGCTTTTAGCCAGATTTAGTAAATCGTTTTTTCTTATTTTTAAAGGGCAAATTTGTCCTAAATTTTTAGTGTCCTGCGAAGGAACTTGAGGAGACGTCACTTTTGGTGGGATCTCAAATTCCCACGTTTAAAGTAAAATTGTCCTAAATTTTTAGTGTCCTGCGTGGGAACATCCTTATGTTCCCTTTCCCTCCCTCATTTTCCTTGTACCAACGGGGCCCTAAGTTCACCATCAATGAGTCAGCCATTTGAATTTGGTCCCTAGTAATTCCCATTGCTCTCAGGCCCTCAGCAGCAACACCAACCTGCATTAAAAATTAATTTAATCCATCCTCCACTTTGGAACTTGTCAATTTTAATCTCACTTAACGGTGGGCATATGGATATACAGTTGAAATAGTTGCTTGTGCCTGGAAAAGAGTGAGAATGGGATAACAATGAGATGTGAGTTTTAGAAGTGTTTTTACAGCTTTTAAAATAAGTATGTCAAATGAGTTTTGAGTTAGTTTATGGACTTTTATGGATTTCCCAAACAAGCATAAGATAGTAAATCATATTAGAAAACATAGGTTCGAATTATAGGAAAAATATTTATTGCAAGAGAGTAATTATATCCTTAATCAATTTTTTTAAAAAAAAAACAGAGAAATTGGAGAGAAAGAGCGAGAAAGAAAAAGGTGTAAAAGAGAGAGAAGAGATGTGACGGGACAAACCGTTCCTCGGACACATACGCAGCCAACCTACGAGGAATGGTCCATAAGATTCCCCACAACATCCTCTCCTTTCATTTTTTTTCCATCTGTCATTTTATACTCATCTTTTTTTTTTGAGGTACAATGACAAGAGCAACGTTCTCTTGGGAGTCACGATGGACCCTTACATGAACCTACATACATCAAACACCAAAAACCAAATCTTAGCTTAAGTCATCTAACATTTGGATCGAACAATAACCTGGAGGGTGTTACAATAAAGACAGGTCATCATTCGAATTGAGAGCCGATTTTGCCAAAAAATCTACACATGCAAGAATTTCTCTGTGCGAGTGAAGAATCTTTAAATCCCAATTCCGGTAGATTAAATCCCTAACTTCCTCTAATTCATTGTATAGAGGATGGTAGTGACCCCCTGCCTAAAATAGCAATTGAAGTGCTTCTGTTGAGTCAGTGTGTAACTTCACCTTTGTAAAATTCATGGATTTGCATACTTGTAGTCCAGTCTTGATCGCTTGGATCTCTGAAGCTGTTGAGCCGAGAGTGAAGCCCGTGTCCTTTTGGAAATCACATATCCATGCTCCTGAACTATCATGAACAATTCCTCTTACAGCAGAAAGCCTATGCTCGTCCACAACAGTATCCACGTCAACCCGAACATATCCATTTGGAGGTGGAATCCACTTTCCTGCGTCTCTATCTAGAACTCTAAGTATCTTGTGTTTGTACCGTCCCTCTTCAATCCCTTCATGCAGGAAATGAAATCCTCTGTGCAGTAGTTGTTGCGGGTGATCGGTAGTTCCTTCGAAGGCTCTTCTGCATCTGTTCTTCCATATTAGCCAACACAGTGAGCCAAAGACCCTTAGCCAGGGCCATTGAGACACTCTGCGGCTGCCAGGGAAGTGTCGCATATTCCATTTGATCAAAACCTACAAATTTCCGGAGAAAAAAGCAGAGTGATAGATTGGGTTAGTACAAGAAAGTCATACATTATTTGCAAGCTCGCAATCTCTCAAAGAGTGGATGGATGTTTCCTCACAGTGGCACTCAAATGGACACTCAGTGTTTATCCTCACATCTCTCTTAGCTCGGATTAAGTTTGTAGGAACTCTTTCTTAGAACAATTGTCACATAAAACGGATTGAGTTTTATACTCATCTTCTAGTTATTTAGTATCCCTTCTGTCAATCTGTCATTGATATAATCTCTAGTCCGTACTATAAATTGCACTAAGCTACTCCTTCCCATCTTATTTATAAAGAATTTTTTTTATTGCGTAAAACGAATTGATAGGTAAAAATAATAAGTCTATAAAAAATATTATGTTTTTCATATATGTTCCTATTTATGAAAAGAGTATAGGAGAGAGAATATATAAAAATTTTGAGAGATAATGATTATAAGATATGAGAAAGAATGAGTATTTAATAAGAGTTAAATAGAAAAAAGAAGCTTACAATTTCAGACAAAAAGTGAAAGTTGCTTATAAAAAGGACTAGCCCCATAAGAGAGAAAATTATTTATAAATAGGACCAGAAGGAGTAGCTCTTAATTATTATATTAAGGAGAAGTAATATTACACTTTTCCTTTTTAGATATATTTCTCTAGTTTTATTTATAAATCTTTTCTTTACAAGTATAGTCTTATTTATAAATCATTTTTAACATGTTTTATGAGAATCAAGAAAATTTTTTAATCTTATTCACTTTATCTTAAAATTTAATAACCTCCCAATCTTATTAAATTTTTTTAGGAAAATCACACTAAAGTCCCAATCAAAAACAATAATATAAGAAAAACCCTATTAATGATAAGTGAAAGAGTCACTATGAACAAGTTATAAGTTTTTTCTGATATTATCTTTTCACCTCGATCATTATTACCGCTCAATTAACTTGAACTCGTTGAAATGGATTCATAGCTTGTATTCGTTACTCATAATTTTTTATATTTTTGAATAATAACTTATTCTAGGAAAAATGACATAAATACCATGAAAATATGAAAAGGACAAATAAGATGACTGAATTTCAATAATTCCAAATCAGTTATAATGGATTAATTTGAAATTTTGAAATGTTGCAAAAGACAACATTATCTTCACTTTTTTTTTTACAAAAAAAAAAAAAAAACCTCTCAAACACCTCTTGCTAGCTAGTTGGTGATCGGTCATTAGAGCTCTAGTGATCTCTGTAATATCCCGATTTGTGATTAGGACTGATAACTCTGATAATCATTGTAATTAGTGTAATTAAGCACTATTATGATTAATGTAAAGTAAACTTTGGGAATAAATACATGTGGTATTTAAGATCAATGGTTGTGATTCCTTGATCGTGGGTCGGAATCCTATGTATTGTGATTTGGTGAGCTCATAAGGGAGTGAGTGGATGATGACATGTGGCAAGAGGGTGGCCATTGGATGAGGTCACTAGAAGACAAAATAACACTTTTTCTCTTCTCTCTCTCTCTCTCTTTCGGTTGTGTGTGGGAAGGGAAAAGAAAACATCTCCATCATCATCTTCCTTCCATTTCTCTCTCGTTTCTCTCTCCTTCCTCCATTTCTGGCGCTGGATTGAGCTTGGAAGATAAGAAGAAAGCTTTGATTTTGGTAAGTTATGATTCTCTAATGCTCCAATCCTCTTCTCTAATTTTGTTCATCTCAATGAGAGCTACATTGTGATGGTTGTAGAGCCTTGAGTGGTGTTGATTTGAGCTTTGGGTCGAAAGTGGGAGTTGAGGAATCAAGGTTCTGAATTGGGCAAAGAGAAGAGGTAGGCATTTAGAGCATTTTGGTATATTGTTTGTGATTTTTGGCTAAGTTTAGTCAAATCTGGAATTTTTGCCCTAAATATGCCTATTTCTGGAAATGTGAGGATCATCATGATTGATGATTGAAAATGATTTAGTTTGATGATATATGATCATTTGATATGATTTGGAATGTTAAAAAGATGTTAAGGGAAATTAGACATTGTGTATCTTAGAGACCTTAAGGAATAATTGTGGTCAAATGGGTTTTTGGAGTGTTTTTAGAGTTGCCATTGTGTTCCCTGGTTAGTGCTTAGTGTGTATGAGCTTTGGGAAGAGTTTTGGGAACCTTTGGGAGTGAATTTGACCATCTGGAGTTTCTGGTTTTTGGCTGCGTTTTGGGTCTCTGATGCACATCACTCGAGCAGAGGAAGAACGTGCTCGAGTGATATGCAAGTTTTTCCCTGTTGTGCTTCGAGTTATCTGGGTTTTACGGGTTATGCTCGCGAGCATTGCCTTGTGCTCGAGTGAGCGAAGAACATGCTCGAAGTGAGCATGGTTCTGCTCGAGTGATGATGCGAGCCCGGAGTTGAGGTTGGTTTCGGGACCTCACTCGCTGATTGATGCCACGAGTGTGCTCTGACACTCGCAAGCATAGCTGTTTCACTCGAAGCACTGAGGGTCGTGCTCGAGTGAGATGGTGCTTCTGGGGAGAGTTGTGCTTTCGGGTTGATGCTCGCGGGAAAGTTGCACAAGTGTGCTTTCTCACTCGCGGGTGTGGTGTGTGTGCTCGAGCACTGGGGTCGTGCTCGAGTGAGCCTGTGCCTCGGGTGAGGGT
Organism: Inga laurina; assembly: GCA_963855925.1. Taxonomy (NCBI): domain Eukaryota; kingdom Viridiplantae; phylum Streptophyta; class Magnoliopsida; order Fabales; family Fabaceae; genus Inga; species Inga laurina. The sequence continues at coordinate 53,245,747 of OY979705.1, forward strand.
GGTGCTCTCGGGTAGTCACTCGCAGCGTGTGCTCGCGGGTGCTCGAGAGAGGCTTTTGGCCTTGTGCTCGAAGTGAGGTCGGCGTGCTCGAGTGAGCCAGTTCCTGGAAGTGCCTTTGTGCTCTCGGGTGCTCACTCGCAGTCTCACTTTCTCTTGTGCTCGGGTGCTGTCCGTACCAATGCTCGAGTGAGAGCATCTGTGCTCGAGTGATGTCCGTACTTGTGCTCGAGTGAGAGCATTTGTGCTCGAGTGAGACTGTCAAAAATCAGTGTTTTGCCTTCGAGTAAGGGGTCTTTTGGGTAGGTTCTTCCAACCCTTTAGGCATATGTTTAGGCCTATTTTAGTCACCTAATGAGTCCTAAATAATAACCAACTTAGAGAATTATTGAATTATACATTGGAAAAGAGATTGACCAATTGTCCCTAATTTGAATAGGATTTGACATCTGTCATCCGCGTGAGCCTACTGTGCCAAAGATTGTCAGGAAAGATTCAGGTAGCGACTTCTCTCTTATGCTTTGTGTAAATGTATTGTATGTTTGTCTGTCATTCATTGTGTGGATGTTGCTGCTGCTGCTTTGTGATACTTTGTGCATTGAGATCCTTTGTGGAGCATAGTGATACACCGTGCCTTGAGATACTTTATGGTGCTTTGTGCTTTGTGTTGCTGCTACATAGTGTTCACCGCGAAAGCGGGCGTTGTGCATAGTGATTACAGCGAAAGCTGGCATAGTGTTCACCACGAAAGTGGGCGTAGTGCATTGTGATTACAGCCGTGAGTGCTGTCGTATGTGGCGTGAGCCAGAGATCATTATGAAGCTGCTGATTATGATGAACATGCATGCTCTATGTTTATATATTGTATGAGTGAGTTGTTGCTCTGGGATTCTCAAGAATCTCATTATTTCCATATGACTAACTTTTTCAGACAGGGCAAGTGGCTCGAAGGGGAAGCGACCAACCCGGAGTGGTTAGGGTCTCTTAGGGACATTCATGTTTTGGGATAGTTGGTTATATCCATTTTGGATTTAGGATTGCCAAAGTGTAAAGAGATGTAAATGATTATTTTGGATCGTGTAATCCCCTTTATGGGAAAACTCATAAACCCATATCATATATGTATTAACCCGGGGTTTGCCGGGATTTTGGTTTCCGCACTTTGATATTTATTATGTACTCTGATTTCTCAAGTAGTTATATCCGTACATGGATGTGAGACCAGGAATATATAAGTTTTGAAATGATTTTCATACGCCCCATCTTTTAGATGAGGGTTTATAAATTGTTAAACCATCTTATTGGTCTCTATTTCATTTAAATTATTGTAATCCGGATGTAATTACGGTGAGGGGGTTACAATCTCACTAACATCTGGCCTCTGGAGCTATAGCATTTGTCTGCCGGAGGTAAAATTTCAAATACATTTTTTGAATTCTCGGAAAAAAACTATTTACAACATAACTAAAGTAGTTAGTTGGGAATAGTTGGCAATAAAAGTCCTAATTAATACTAAGATTCCACTTGTCACTAGTTTCAAAAATTCAAAAAACCAATAAGGATGCCAATTGCTGAAGTATTGCCCTTAACGATCCCTCCCATGATCAATTTTGGCGTTTTATGACATAAAACTTATCCCCCCCCCCCCCCCCCACACACACACACACACACACACATATATGCTTTACATTACGTAAAGTTACTTAAAATATATACTATTCCAAACACCCAAAAACATAATGTGTATTTCCAAATTTTTATTACCTTATTTCATTTTATTCTATATATATCATATATAATATTCATTTCCTTTCAACCCTTCAGAATTTTTGGTCACCGACTCCTAAGATTCCAATAGATTGTAAACATCAACAATATAAGCCTCATGGCAATATCAAATACCCAAAAAAAAACATATATATATATATATAAAAGAAGAAAGTCCAAGAGAAATTGAACGGGACTCGAGATCATTGCCGCGTCATTATATATATTCCCGCCTGGTGGGAGAAGTTGAGGCTGGAAGGCAAGTAAGAGCATATGAATAATATTCAACCGGAGAGAGGACGGTTCATATGTATGTGTAGTGTGACTAGAGTCTGATCATCAGGTGGTTTTTTGTAGACCGGGCAAGACGGGGGTTCCGGTGCAGCAACTCGGGTTAGGCGGCGGCGCCCGGCTGTGGGCCGACATGAACCGCCTCCTCTCCTTCCTCTTCCACCATGAAGTCCTTGACGAACAGTTCTTACAGCTTCACCAACTCCAAGACCACTCCTCTCCCTTCTTCCTCTCCCAAGTCTTCTCCATCTACTTCCACCACTCCGAGAATCTCCTCTCCTCTCTCCGATATCTTCTGTACATATATATATATATATAATAATCTCTTCATTGACACACACACACACACACACACATTATGATCGTTTCCATATATAATTAATTAATTAATGTGTATGAATATGTATGTAGAATGGATAAGGAGTTATCAGACGTGAAGAAAATGGGAATACATTTGAATCAGTTGATGGGTAGCAGCTCCAGCATCGGTGCCAAGAGAATCCGAAACGCCTGTCTTTCCTTTCTTGCCTCTATTCGCCTCAACAACCGCACTGGGTCTGTTTTATACACACACACACACACACACTTGAGACCATTTCTTCAAGTTTAATTACTATCTCCTATTCATTTCACTACTCTTAGAGACTTAAGAGTCTACAAGTCCTAAGAAACTCTCATTATATTTCAACATGCTCCATGCATTATAATTCATTACACATATAAGCTAACAGAGTACATGATAAGTTAAGAGGCTTCCTTGTTAATAGACTAATCTTTTAGAATTGTTTTCCCTCTTTGAACTTGTGTTCAAAACAAAAACACTTTTATTGATAGCCTGATGTTCATACATATGGCTATCAATGAATGGTTTTAACCGACAAGAAGAGTTGGAGTGAAATGTTATCATTAATTATAGTCAATGAGATGAGCCGTCTGAGTGGGCTCTACTTTGTACTTGTGTTCACAATGTGTTTCACTATTTTACTTGATGGGTTACTTCATATACTTTCAGATGCTTGAGAGCTATGGAGAAGCTGGAGCAGGAGTATTGCTATCTCACGAACAAGTTACACGAGTTGTTCCAAGTACGCACGTCTCGTACTGAATATATCATTAATGAAGCCGCCTGTTTACTTGTAGATCATCAGTTTACATTTATTTCATTAATGATAGACCTCATAATAATTTATTATTATTATCGCAGATAGAGCAGCAACGCGTTTTGGTAGCAGGAGTGAGACACCCAGAGGGAGCAGAATAATAATGAAATTGTTAGATAAGTATTTAAGTTTGAATTGATTAAAAGCGATCCGTATCATATAATGAAGTGATCAGATCACAGTAATGAAAGATGCTCTAGGAGCTTCATTAGGGTTAGCTTTTTTTTTCTTTTTTCTGGTTGAGGGAGGAACCAGGGGGTGACCAACTTTTGTACTTGGTGATGGTGGAATAGGAAAAAGAAAAGGGTCAAGTATATCTGACATGGATTTTGATTTTCTCTCCTGACCCTTCCCATTTATTTTCCTCTTTTTTTCTTTTTTTAATCATTAGATTGGGATTTTAATGATTCAGATTTATCATATTATAAAAATATTATTATAATTTTATCTTAAAGATATAAAAATAATTTTTTTTGATGTCAGAAGCAAAATAAATTTAAACTGTTAAATTTATTTTTATATATTTAAAATAAAATTATAATAATATTTTTATAATGTGATAAATCTAAAACGCTAAGATATTATTCTAACAGTGAAAAAAAAAAGAGGGAAAAGGTTGGGCAGAGGCAGAAGAGGGAAGTCAAGTCCCTCTGTCATTTTAGTTTTTAGATTCTCTTTGTACGAAATGTCGAAATGGCATCGTCTTCTTCTTCTACATCACTATTCTTGTCTCTAGTTTGTGCCCTTTTCTTGAATCAAAGTCTTGTCAAAAAGTTTTAATTCGTACGTACAGGTACTTAAAAAAATTATACCTTAAAAGTTAGTGATTAGAATTAGAAAACTCAAAATATTATAAGGCATCTCTTTAAAAAAAAACCGTCCTGGTTGGACGCAGGATCTAGCCCTTGAGGTTCATGCATTCCATTTTGCCAATCTGCTATACTCATATGTCAATCTAACATTAATGTTATTCTAGAAAATACCACCTCCAACCTTATACTTAAAGAAACAAATGATAGTTGAATAGTTAAATTTTAACTATAATTTCTTTCTTATAAATAAGCCGAGAGATAATATGTGTGCGCGTGGATATATATTATAGTTTATGGAACACTAAGGGAAAATGATAACTAAGGCCTCATAAAAAGGTTAATATCAAATCAGGATTATCAAAAGTTCTCAAATTCAATATTCATTTTTCTATATTTCAACATTGAAAATCTTAAAAAAACAAAAGACCTTGTATTAACTTTCTCATGTTATCCTTTGTTGTCGTTCTCCTAGACATTAATCTAACTTAAAGGCACCTGATCATGAGTCCCTAATTATATTGTATTACTCATCTTTGTCTCAAAAAAGTTTAATGGGAAACAATACTATAAAGACAAAAAAAAAAAAAATACTATTTACAAAATCCAAATGGAATAGTGTTAAATTTGAAAGAAAAATACGAATTATTGAAGCAGATCCAATAATATTAAAATATGGATGGAGCCTTCATTTTGATGAGATCTGAGTGAAGGAAGAGTCCAAAACAATGAAGATCCATCATAGCAGTGATGAGTACAAATTCCACAGACAGAGTGAGCTGATGAGTACAAATTCCACAGACAGAGTGAGCATCTGTGGCAGAGGAATCTCCAGAGGTTGATGGTCAAAGCTTTTTTAGGAAAGTTGAGCAAGTTAAGACCCACATTATAGGAAATGGCTTCCGTACTTTTCCCTCATAGAAAAGGTGGTCCTTTTTTCTCTGAGGGTCGTCTGATTGAGATCTCAACGGTCCAGATTTAATATATTATAAAAATATTATTATTATATTAATATATTAAAAATATTATTATAAAAATATATTAAATCTGAACCGTTGAAATCTCAATCGGACAGCCCACAGAGAGAAAATGACCATCCTTTTCTTTGAGGGAAAAGGACGGAAGCCAGGTCCCTATATTTGGGGTTGTCTCTCTGTTTTTACACACACACACACTCTGTTGGCAAAAAAAAATATATATATATATACACACATATATATATTTTTTGATTTTTAATATAAAATATATTTAAAAAATTGATTTCGGTCAACAATAATTAAGAAGGAAAGATAAAGGAATTAAGGAAAATAATCAAGATATTTTAAAAAATATATGTTATATTAATTAAATAAATAAATTTATTTAATCTTATTAAACTAAGTATATATATCTCCTGACAAAAGAAGAGTATTATATTATATTTACTCGACCCTATGAGTATGCCAGTAAGACTGCATGAATTCGTAAATGATGCCCTCTTAGATACTGCCACATTTACTCGACCCTGCTTTGTCTAGTCTAATCCATCTACAGTGGCATTTTATCTATACAATTTTTTCTTTTTGTTAGATTCTTTAACTTTACTCTATTAACCTCTTTAGCCCATATAGTTTTACCTGGTTGGCATTGTTCTATTGAGGCTAATATCAATATATTATTTTTATATGCCTCATGTCATTTTGTCAATATATCTTACTTAATCAGGTGAAAAAATTCAAAATAAAGGTATTTTGAAATACCTTATTTTGATTATACTCTCTTTCATCCCCTCGCTCTCTCTCTCTCGCCAGCTCGAACACGGTGCCTCATGGAAGCACCATTGAAGGACTCACCATGAGGACCACTGAGCCAGCGGTTAATGAGGCGCAAGGTATTTAATTTAATTCATAAGACAACAGTGGGAGCTTCTATTAGTCCCTCAAGTTGGGCCCAATAATGGCCCAGGCCAATAAACCAAGTCTGATTGAATAAGAAAATAGGCCCGGCCATCATAGGCCAATATATCAATAGTGTTAAAGACACTTTCAATGACAATTAATATGCCAACAAATTTATCGTGAATTGGCCCAAAGAAAACATATTTATCGTGAATAAAACAAGATCGCAAAATGGTTAAGCTATGTAATTTTGTACATATTTAGTTTAATACATCATTTCCATTTCAAAAAAGGGGCTCCATCTTTCTTTTTGTTTTTTTTTTGCCATCAAGGGGGCTCCATATTTCAGAGCCTTATGACACGACGTATTAATGCCTCTTTAATTGTAACCTTTTCCAGTTTTTCTCATACCAGCATATTTCATATTTTTCAATTATACGGAATGGTTTTTTTTTTTTTTTTTTAAATGTTACTGTAAACTTTCATGTTGATCTTATAGTAGAAGCAGGGCTGTTTTGTGGTAAAAAAAAAAAAATAAGAAGAAGAAGAAGCAGGGCTGTTTAAAGTGTCCCACTCTCAAACATTTTGATCCTGAAATATCCTGTGCCTATTCGATGCCAGTCCCCATTTTAATATTTTTTTCCCATAAATTAAGTTAGCCTTTTATTTTGTTTACCCCAACCTTCTAGTCTTCATTTATTCTCACTACATATTGAATTGAAAGTTGTCCCACTTTATTGTTGTGTCTATTGTAACCCCCTACTTTGATTAGTGTAATTAATGTTCGATAATACATAATAAAATAGATTAGAGACCGTTGGATAATTCAAAACTCGTTTAAAACTCCCTCCTTGTAGTAGGAGCTTCACAAAATTTTCAAAACCTCTTTCCAATCCTGGTCTCAAGTTCAAACATCGAATATAATTATCTGTGTAGTTATATCACATTTAACATATCAGAGTGCATAACTTAATCCCCGGCAACCTCGGGTTTCATCTATATATAGAACTATAGGGCTTCAATTCCCAATTAGGAAATTACACCACCATGTATTTAAAGACTATTTACAACTCAAAAATATCATACAATAATCCCTATCCAAAATGAATGACCAACACGGCCGAATCAAATGTCCCTATAGGGTTTTAACCGCTCCGGGTCGTTCACTTTTCCTTAGAGCCACTTGCCCTGTCTGAAATGTTAGTCAAAGGAAATAATGAGATTCGAGAGAATCCCTGTAGTAACAAATCATTCATACCACACACAAGCACACAACATGTAAGCAAATCATTATACAGCAGCAGCAGCAGCAACACAAATCACACTCCACCCTTATCCCCTTTTACCGTCGGGAAGGCATACCGTCTTAACCCGAACCGTTGTTAGCAACTTAGGGACTATTGGTGTGGCAGTGCATACAAATAGCCTTACGGCTCACATATAGCCTTTCGGCCCACAATATAGCCTTTCAGCCCACGTAATCATAAATATCACACCCCATCCTCATCCCCTTTTACCGCCGGGAAGGTACGCAGCCCTTACCTAAACCGTTGTTAGCGACTCAGGGACTGTTGGTATGGCGGTGCTTACTCATATCCACAATCATTGTAGTATTCAAATTCATCACAAATTAATGATATTTCACACATACAATGCTTCACATATGGTATAAAAGAAAGAGTCACTACCTTGTTCCTTCCTGACGTTCGCTGGCACAGTGGGCTCACGAGGACGGCAGATGTCAAATCCTATAAACCAAAATCAAGGATGGTGGATTAATTCTCTACCCCTAATTCTCACTTTCAAACACTTAAAATAGGTTATCACATGAGTTCCTTAAGTGACTATTATAGGCTCAATGAAAATCTAGAAGGATTGGGAAGTACTAGATTAGAAATTACTTTTCAAAATCACAAAGTGCTGAAAACAGGGTTTTGGCTATAGCCAGGAATTCTTTGGTTGCAGCCAAAAACAGCACAGAAGTGTTTTGGCTGCAGCCAAGAATTTTCTGGCTGTGGCCAAAACGTGCACAGAAAGTTTTGCGCTGCAGCCAATAAAACTTTGAAAAATCATAACTAATTCTAGAAAAATCGAAATGAGGTGATCTCAAAGCCAAATGAAATCTCTTTAAGTCCTTTTTATAGGAAAAATATGGATCACTACCAGAAATCACCACAAAATTATAGAGTTACACGAAATTCACCACTACTCCAAAACAGATTCAAGTTTTAATCCCAAACTTTGAACAGTCATTACTCTTAGCTCAACAAACGAAATGACACAAAATTTATATCCATTTTGAAGCTTGGAATGTGAAATTTAAAAATGGAAAGTTTCAGAATGTTTAGACACCATTTTCCTATTCAAAACGTCCAGACAACCTAACTGCCCTGTACAGAGTTTTAAGAGACAAAATTTCAGTTTTTTGAGTAATTGCTTCCAATGGTTCCTAATTCACAACCAATACCATTCCCACACTAATTTTCCACAAGGAATCCATTGAAAACACCAAAATGACCAAATTCAACTCTCATTGACATGTTCTACAAGAAACACAACATGTCACACAATAACCCAACTCAAAACTCACAATACAATTCCTATCCATTTAAGGTTTCAAACCAATTCTATTGGCACCAAAGCACAAAATGACACCTATTCCAACACATCACAAAATTCAATTCTTCCAACCCAAAATCACATGAAAATCAGGGGGAAAATTCGAAAAATTTCAAAACTTGATCAATGGTTACAAAACTTAGCTCAAAATGTGTTAAATTCTTACCTCCTCTTCTTCCCCAAAGCAACTTCCTTGTTTCCCCAACTTTCAATTTTTCTCAAGTTCTCAAACACTACCTTTCAAAAACCTAAAACCATAGCCATGAAGCCCTCAACATCATGAACAATATTAATGAAGGTAAATTGAGCATTCATGGACAAATTCTCACCTTTCTTTAAGCTTTCTTCTTTCTCTTTCCTTCTCTAGTTGAACGAAAATGGAGGAGAGGAGAGAGATGAGATGAGATAAAGAAGATGATATGAAATTTCTGCCCTCAGTTGCTTGCCCAACATCCTAAATGAGAGAGGGAAGAGAAAAATAAATTTTGACACTTTGACTTGATCCAACGGTCCATATAGTGCCAAGTGTCAATATCTTGTTCTCTCTTCCATAACCTCACATAGGCATACAAACATGTGATTCTAACCTCTTGATCTCTTGGCAATGCATCTTAACTATTGATCTTTAAGTTACCAATGAGTTTCCTCTTCAGTAACTAACCAATTGGTCGATAACTTTCCCACTTTGCCCCTGACTATCACAATGCTTACCACACCACCACCAAACACATTTATATAGTTCATATCACTCAACCATGTGCCCTCCCTCTTATTTAACTCAATTTAGATATTAATCCAAACTTAATCATAAATATAGGGTTTAGACATTGATTAAGACATGTTCACATTGAATTCAACCATAATTACATCGCTTCTAACATAATTAGCCCTTAATCCCAAATTGGGTCATTACATCTATTATACTTTTTGGCTAATTTTTTATGATACAATTTTTTTGGAGTTATTCCGCATATATCGTAATACTAATCCTAACTATTTATTGTATAAAGATAATAACAAAGATGATGATGATGATAAAAGAATATGTAGAATTTAACTCATAAAATGATATTTTTAGATATATATTTTTTAACAAAAGCCGGGATTTCCCAATCTCATCCTTGTCACGTCCCGGCACTACCAGGATCACATTGGGATTAGGACACTAATTGCGTCACGAACAAAAATCAAGGTCGAGGTGTCCCGGTCTAGTCTCGAATCTTGAACACCCCTAAGTAGAAGACTTACAAATGGATATCACATACTTCTTCGTTACCATTTACAAAGTCCATTCAGTATGTTTCATTCAAACAAAGAAAGACATTAAACTTTATTAACTCTATCATAAAATTTAACAACGTTTCAACTTTATCCTTATCTAATATATATTATACCTCATGAGAACAAAATCAACACAATAATTAATGAAGGGTAAATATGTATTTTCGCATGAAAAAAATTTAATGAAATACTTTATAAATAGGACCAAAAATTTTTTTTTGTCTCTCTACCCTATAAATAGGACATGAGGAGTATAAGCAGCGAAAAACTTTTTCTTCTAGACCAAACATAAAATAAAAGCCACTATCATTGTTGCTGATTTGCAATCAAATACACCGAAACGTAATGAAGAATTTACTTGGCCTTTTTTTTTTAGAACAAAGATTAGATATTTTAATAGTAATCAAAAGGAAATAAATTTAAAAACTTTAAATATTCCGAATACCCGAAACAGGTTCACACATTAATGTGTCTAATCTTTATACATGCTACTTGGAAAAAAGCCAAATCTTCCCCTTAAAAGAATCCACCGCATAATATTACACAATTAAATTTGTTTGTCAATCATAAAAATGAGAAGCATATGTTATGTAAGCAATATATATATACTACCTCCGGTCCTAAATATAGGACATAGTTTGTAGTGTAAATTGCACTACAAACCATGTCCTATATTTAGAACCGGAGGAAGTATATAAAATATTTAGATTTAGATGACAGGGAAACAATAAGTAAAAGAGAGGTATTATGGAATACCTCTATAAATAGTTCGAGAGGGAGTAGAATGGAAGAAAGAAAGGAAAGGAAACCAGCTTCGAACCCAAGCCATTGCGCGGTCACAAGACCAGGTCCAGCCCTGAACCACAGAGGCTAGGGAGCCAGTGGGTACTCTCTGCAAATAAATTCTTTATACTATACTTTAATTTTAAATGTAAGCACTAATCATAAGGTTTATTTTAGTCTTGTAGGCAGTATGTAAAGTCTTAACTATTTTGCCTCCCAAACTTATCCTTGCTCTAGAACTTGACGAAAGAGTTGTTTAACTAATTTGAATAAATCAAAGAAATAAAAAAAATTATAAATTTGAATATAGGGTTATTAAGGTGTAGTTTTATTAACAAAGTTTTTTCCGATAAGCATGTGGCACAAATAAATTTTAGAATAAGTAAAAATACTAACAAACAATTTAAAAGGATATAAATTCACCAAAACTGTTGAATTTGACAAAACGGTTGTTAAATTATAAGAGGAAAAAACCTTAACGGCTTTTAGTGAATTTGCACCATTTTAAATTGTTTGTTGGTATTTTTACCTCCAAAACTTATTTGTGCCAGACACCCTTTTGAAAAGAAACTTTTTTGGTAAATTTGTACTTTAACTCTTAAATATATGTAGCCTAATCTCCATAAAACACTCATGTACGTACGTACATATAAGTTAGGTATATCAGTTTGACAAAAAATTATAAATATAATAGATAAAATGGATTGCAATATTATATTTAGAATTAAATTCAATTTTCCAACTAACCCTTATATTATGTTGGCAAAAAAAAGAAAAACTTTCTTTAGGGATTGGACAAAGACATTTTTTTAACAATGCATCTCTATTGATTACACATATACTTAAGGAGAGATTCTAACTTTTATCAATTTGATAGTTTTCAATGTAAAGGTTAAGAGTTATATCATAAAGCCAATAAACATTCTTTTATAACTAATCAACTTGATTATTTTTGCTTATCAAGAAAGTATAGCTTTAAATAACCTTTTTTGTTTATCAAGAAAGTAGTTAAAATCAATAAATATATAAGTAATATATAATTTTTTCCAACTATGCCCTCCCTTGTAAATATAAATTTCATCCACATTCTTTATTAATGCAATTCAAACACAACTCACTAGTCAAAAAATATGCAATACATGAATACAACCAACAAGTGTAAAATTGAAAAAAAAATATAATAAATGTTGAGATAAACCTAAAATAAAGCTTATATTTTGAAACGAAGGGAGTATATCATAAAGCCAATATACATTCTTTTATAATCTTCTAATCTTTTTTTATAAGCATCTTTTTTTCTTGATTGTGCAAAATGAACTAGTAGTTAAGAACACTAAATATGTCAAAAATATCATATTTTTTGGGAAAACTAATTTGACAGTCCTTTCAGTTTCACCCGATTTTGATTTAGGTCTCTATAGTTTTTTTTCTTTTCTTTTCTTTGTTTGGTTGCCCACCCAGTTCACCGGAGCTTTGCCCTGATCCGACCCGCGTCGTGCACCTGGCTATGGTGGGAGAGTCTCCCAATGGGAATTTTTTGTATACACAAGACTCGAACCCAAGACCTTGGTTAAGCAGAACCAAGCCGCTTACCACTTGGACCAACTTCCATTGATAGATTTTTTCTTTTTTATTTAATCCTTATTGTTTGCTCAGTTAATGTTACCACTCCTTCTGTTTAAATTCCGTTAATTTAAACTGACATGGAAGTGATTTGGGGCAAAACAATATACGACTAAGCACATTGATTGCCACGTAGATTTTGAATTGGTGAAAAAAAAAATCCCTAGAATTCTTCCACATCGTCTTTATCAATTCATCTTCTTGGGCGTTTTCGTACATAATAGATCTGCAATACACAGAAAGAGAAAGGCATGAGTACAGTCTCCAGTGTCAATGGTCATTCCCTGACTGGTTTCGATGCTATCCAAACAGATTCTGCAACTACTCAACAGGATGGGAAACCAGCTGAAAAGACAAAAGAAATTCTCCAAGTAAATAAATCTCACACTATTGATACAATCGAAGAAAATCATAGAAGTCAAAATATGGAATAACTTACCCGGAATTTGAAGCTGTTCTTGAAGGGTGATCACTTCATAGTAGAACGCGGAGATGTGGGATATGAATTGAACTTTTTGGGGGACTTGGTTGCCTTGGGAGCATTTTTGCTTTGAAATCAGGGGCTGTCATTCACCTTCGCTGAATCGCTGCTTCCGAAATTGTTCTGCAATGCAGGCTCAGAGACACGTCTCCAATGGTCGAATCGTTCTAATACCTGAAGCAGACGAAAACGCTGAAGAAGATGTGCAAGAATTCTAGGTTTTTTTTTTTTTTTGCCAGTGCAAAATGTACGTGGCAATTCAGTGTGTGCTTAGTCAGATATTTTTCTGCCCCAAATCACTGCCCTGTCAACTTACATTAACGGAATATAAACAGAAGTAGTGGCACCATTAATGGAGCAAACAATAAGGATTAAATAAAAAAGAAAAAAACAATAGGGCCTAAATCAAAATTAGGTGAAACTCTAAGGACTGCTTGGTTAGTTTTCCCTATTTTTTTCCAAATATACCCCCTATTTATGAAAATAACATGGGAAATTGAATGAGTAAAAAATATGATAGAGAATGAATATAAAATACGAGAGAAAATGTGTAATAAATGATTAAATAAAAGAGAATTAATGGTGATTGGCAAAACACAAAAGAGAGAGAGAATTAATGATGAGTAAGGGATAATTAATATAAAGATATATAATAAGGTAAAAAACGAAAAAGTAGTTTAGCTTTTGAGACGTAAGAAAAAATTTGTTTATATTAAGGATCAATTTAATAAAGAGAAAAATGCTTATAAAAAGGATAAAATGGAGTACCTAATTAATTTAACTAATTTTCTAAATCTCATTTGTCTTTATTTAAAAATAATTCACTGATAAAAAATTTGTCTCTAATGATCTCGTGTATTAATTATCCATGTATAACATCTGGCCAGTATTATAAGAACACTTATATAAATACGTCATATAAAATGTTGAGAAAAAAATACGTCACATAAAAAATAAAACTTTTGATGTTTGTGCCTAACCCACGAGAAATAAGAATAATTACAAAATAAGGTTAAACAGACAAAAAAATAAAAATAATTTTAGTACATGTACTAGACACTTAATTTTTTATCAAATTAGAAAACAAGTTGTAAAATTAAAAATAAGTCAAGACTGCATGCGCAACAAAAATTAAAAATGGTTCCATTATTCAAAATTTGTGAATTTTGAGACTTGTGGTAGATTTTTTTTAAAATTTAATATGAATATTTCTTAAACCTGTAATTAATTTTTTTTATTTTTCCTAGAAATTATCATTCTGGTATATTCTACAGGTTTAAAAAAGCATAGTATATAAAATCGGACCAGACCAGCCAGTCCGGTCCGGTTGGAGATTAGTGAACCGCACTATAGCGAACCTGTCTGACCTGGTCAACCCAGGGTGAGCCGGTTGGTCACGGTTTGCCTCTTTATTTTTTAAATTTTTTTTATACTCCAAACGACGACATTTTGGCTTTTTTAAAATTATTTCTTTGAAATTTTTTGATTTGCAAGGTATTTTAAAAGGATTGTGGAATACTTTTGTTGTTTTGCATTGATTAGAGAAAAATTCTTATGTACTTAATGATATTTTTGTGGGTATTAGGTTCAAGAAGCTATATTGGATTACTGGTTGGAAAAACAACTCTTATGTATTTTTTTGAGTGATATGCATGAACATTTAAATTATATATATATATATATATATATATTTAATTGACCTCGGGTTGACCCCGGTCTGAACTACTGACCTTTGACCCAGTGCCTCGATCAGTTCAATATCCGATCCGATTTTCAGTACCTTGAAAAAAAGTTAATTACTTTATCAATAATATAATTAGGGAAGATAAAGAAACCTCAATCAAAATAAATATTATTCATTTCATCGTTAAAGAAGGAGCAGGTGTATAACTTACACTGAAAGTCATAATTTGTCGAAAGTTTTTGTAATTAAAATAATTAAACTATGTATATTGAAATTTGAAAATACCTTGTTATTAAGGGTCCTACTCCCAGCTTTGATAAGCCCAAGAATAATTTAGTTTTGTTGTTGAAGTTTAGTGCTGGTCCTCGTGCTTGTTTGTTTACTTTTTGTACTTGGTTTTGGTTTATTTTAATTTAAGTGGATGTTTGTTTTAATTTTTTAGAAGTGTTTTTATAATTTATAAAATAAATATGTGATAAAAGTTTAGTCTCTATTTGCAGAGAAGATATATGAAAAGTTGGTATTTTTTTAATCAAAATTCAAGCTTGTATTGAAATCATTTTATTTATTTATGTTTGAGTAATTAGAACATTTCTTAATAGATATGAATCATGCTACATGAGTAGAATGTTTATATATTTAAAAAATAAACAAAAAAAAAGAGAGATATTTTGAAATACCTCTATGAGAAGAGGTATTTGTTTTGTTCTTTTTGGGGAATGCCAGTCTCGAACCCGTGCCTACTGGTTTAGAAGCATGGCTCTAAACCACAAAGGCACGAGGCAGCCAGCGTTGACGCTCCAAATACATTCAAGTTCTAACGCTGTAAAAGGCGGGTCCCTATGAAAAAATGTAGTTATGTTTCACTTGTCCTGGACAAAACACATCTTTACCAAATTGCCCCAGCTAGGCGTGATAGAAGGGAGAAGGAGGTTGGGGGAAAAATAAAAATAGAAGGTAGGAGTGGGACCTTTTATTAACTTAGTTTATACCAATGTTACTGAATCCGGATCGGACCGGTCGGGAAATCGGTCCGGTCTGGGTTTACTTTAAAATTTTTTATTTATTTTTCATTTAGAATTTTATACTATAAATCTAAAATTTTCAATTTTTCACCGGTTTGGTCCCGGTTTGACCCACTGACCCTTAACCCAATACCCCAACCGGTTCAATGCCTGGTCCGAATTTTAATACCTTGGTTTATACAATAAACAACTTACCTTCGATGAAATTTTGTAAGCCCCCTATCCATTCAAATAAATAATTAAATTTGTTTTAAAATAAAATAGCGGATCAGATTTCAGTTTGATTCCAGCATTTATAACCGATTGTCTTCACTAATTTAATATGTTTACTTAGGAAGCGCTATTTCACTAATTTAAATACATTAATAGAGTTACATAGATTAGTTAATTATAAGAAATATAATCTTGATATGCCTAAAATATCATGTAAAAATTGTATTGTAAGTATTTTTTTTTTAAATTTTAGAATAGACAGTGACGATCTAATGTTATAAGTGAGGTCAAAATCCCCAACCTCTACTTACATGTATCGGAGTAGTTTGAGAAAAATGATAAATATAATAAGTAAAATAGATTAATATTTTATATTTATGACCAATACATATTTCACAACTAGTTCCTACAATTATAACCAGAGGAATTTTTTTCCTTTGCCAAACTTAAATTTAAGGTTAAGTTTATTTATTTTTAAATTCATTTATTGATACATACGTAATCTTGACAACTTGTTAATCCAACGCTTGTAATATGTGGGTGAGATGAACGCATGCGGAATCAGACAGGGGAGGGACATTTGACAAAAAATGAGATGGGAATGAATGCTGGAACATATTTTGATTAGAATAATTTTAATTTTTTACATGAATTAGTATTAATTTTTCTAATATTTTTTAATGAAAATAGTTTGATTAATTTCAATATGTTTTATATATTTTTTTCCTTTACTATTACTTATACACCTGGCTTTTTTTTACTGGCTATAATTCCATTATACTGAAAATAGATTCTTCATTTGTATTTTCCCTTTATTTAAAGTATGTGTATTTCTGAAATATAACAAAGAAAATAAAGAGGAATTATTCAAAAAATTTGCCTCTCCTTAAAAAAAAAAAAACCTCCATATCATACATATATAAAATAAAGGTCAAAGGGAGAGGAGAAAGAAGATAAAATTTTCCTCCCTTTCTTCCCTACCCTCATAGGACCCTAAAATAAATAAAACTTGAGTATTTTATTTTTACACTCAACTAAAGGTGTAGAAAACCATAATAGTTGAAAACTCAAAATGTTTAGTTGGGTTAAGTGCAAATATAATGTTTACTTGGGTGTAAAAATATTGATGAAGTTTATCAGAGAGAACAAAAATACCATATCCTTTAACTCCCACTAAATGTGCCCATTCTCATCCTCTTCCTCTAGGGCTTGTTTGGTCTGAAGGGAGGGGAGGGAAAGTAGGCGGATGGAAAATTTTTTTGAGTTGAATTTAAAAAAAATTAGAGAAGTGGGGTTAAAAATTTTTAATTAATTTTTCTTACTCTTTTATCTTATATATTCTCTTTATTAAAATTTTATTACCCCACTTCTTCAATCTTTTAAAATTCAATTTATAAAAATTTTCCCTCCCCTCCCTTCCCCTCCAAATCCCTCACACCAAACATGCCCCTAATCTTCACCTTCCATTCAAATTTCAATCTATGACTAAAAACCATCCACATGCCTAAGCGCACCATTTTGATAAATAAAATTAATTTCCCCCCACACATACGCACTCGCTAAAATCATAAAAGATCATGTCAACCAATTTATTTTAAAAGTTCACCAAAGCCCATTTATTATAAAAGATCAGTTAATGATAAATAATAATATAATAAATAAAAACTTTTATATTCTATTTAATTATTAATTCTATTCTATGTTCCAGTTATTCTATATTCTATTCTAATATTAAAAAATTCAATATTATAAATTAGAATTATAGTCTATAGATTTTAGAATATATTTTAATATATTTATAGATTATTCTCGCTCCTATTCAATGCACGCCAAAACGTGAAAATAAAATTAGGGAAAAGGGAAAGCTTTTGCCACTATCTCAATTTGACCTTGTTCATTTCTCAACACAATAATACGTGAGACATCCCAAAAATGTGTATATATAAAAAATTTATTCTATAATAATAATAGTAATTAATTAATGAAAATATAAAATTATTATATTAAACTGATTATTGTTAATTATATATATATATATATATATGAGCATCTAGTGATATGTTTATTTAATGTTTGGTATATAAATAAATTATAAAGTAATTTAGCAAAAGAAATCCTGATTGGTATTCTAAAAAAACTTACGATAAATAATCTGTATAAGAATTAAAGATCAAAATAGGTGTTCAATGTACTTTCTGGCAATAATAGAAATATAAAAATCTAATTATAATATGTTGTTATTATTATTATCAGCCCTACTTTTTGTTGCCAATGTACATTGAATACCTATTTTGAAAAATCTAATTAATTTATTCAATGTACGTTTTGTTCTCAATGTATAATTCATAACTTTTTTTTTTCATGTGTTCTAATTTGCAGCGTGTTATAACTTTCTGTACAACTTTGTTTTACAGCTTGGTATGACATTCGAGGTAGTAATTAGTGACGGCATAGATGATGAGTGTTTAGAGAATGTGACAGATGTTGAGACTCACTTCCCTATACCAAATGAGAGGGAATTGAGAAGGGCTGATAAATCACAACCTTCACACAAATAGGGGTCTCGGATCATCAAATACCATGGAGATGGACAAACAACTCCATCTCCATCTCTTTCTCAGATTCCATTTAGCCCTCCAGGTCTCATGTGGAATAGGCATGCAACCATCACACCCTCAAGACTTATTGCACACAAGGATGCAAACCTAATTGCTTCCACAAGTAGAAAGAAGGAATCAACAACAAGAGGAGGACATTGCGATATTTAGGTTTAAGGTTAGGCACTTTAATATTTTGGGAACTTCAATTAAAAAGCCATGTCAATTGTTAATTGATCTAGGAATATTTTGTTATGTTAACTTTATTTATCAATTCTGCCACAATGGTTATGTGTTCCAAAACAATGGCAGAAATTAGCCTATTTATGTATTTACTAAATCTTATGTTTTGTGTTCCAGAAAAATGGTTAATGATTATGCTTTTTAATTACTAATTGTGTTATCTTCCATATAGTGAAACAAAATATTTTGAGTCAAAAAGTGTAGATAACTTTCTACATGATCTCATTAGAGCAAGAGTAGAGAACTTGCTTCTTTACAGGTGCAAAGTGTACAGGTGCCATCACTTTGATTCAAAAAGAGTAAACAAACGTGCCCATCTCTAACAATACTTCTTCTTTCACACTTCTTTAATTCATATTTAAACCACCAACTCATTCCATTTCAAACAAGAAACAAAGCACAAAAACTTACAAATTCATTCATTAAACCAACACTAATACATTTATCCAAAAAACAGCTACAAATTCATTCCAATAACAACTACAAATTACATGAAGCCCTTATCATGAGTCATACTATCCTTACTATTTTAATAAAAACTTAAATCAACTATAATTGCCATCATCTAACTACATAAATAATTAATAAATATGAAGACCCAAGTGGCCACCAATACACCCACTGCCACCTTCGGCCTCCTTTCATTCTTTTTCATCTCGGCAACAATCGATCCTATATTACTTTCAACTTTTGCAACATTATCATCTTCTAATTTCCTAAGTCTCGCATTCTCCTCATACAACCCATCAACATGACCAAGGAGCTCATTGATAACCTCTGATGACCTCTCTCTAATTTCATCATCAAGCCAATGAAAATACCCATAATAACCCTATCCCTATAAATTTCAACCACATGTGGATAAACAATTCCAAAACCACACTGATTATTAATCTAAACTACAATAAAAAATGATACCTGGCGATACTTCTGACACCCATAGAACCTTCGCCCTGGGTTATACTCTATCTAAGATATCCGAAGCGGAGATGCCTAGCAGAAATAACAAACCCTTACCGCCCTTCATTTTCACTCTCACCTCGACGACCTCTAAAAAATGGCAACCTTCGCCTTCCTTCGGTCACTGTAGATGCAATCAAGTCCCCCATCAATTATCTTCTTTATTCAACTCTCACATATGGTTAATGGGGGATTCATGTTTCTTTCACTTCAATGTCCTTTGTCATGTTTTTATGTGACCATTGTCTACAAGATTGATGACATGGATGATTCTTCCAGCGTGTATCACATAACAGTCAATAAAATCCAATGTAGAGGATGACATTTGGGTTATCATCATGATGGGTCAATTATGCCCTCATTTTAACACCTTCAGGGTATTTTTGCCCCTTCAAAAACTTTCATATGCCAAATTCTCATATGAGAAAATGTAACTCCCTGCCTTCATAAGTGTAATTATAATTCAATAATGCATAACTAAAAGGGATTGGAGACCGACGGATAATTTATAACTCATTTTAATTCCCTACTTATGGTAGGGTTTTCACAAATTATTTCAAAATGTTTCCCTATCCTGATCTCAAGTTCAGGTTTCAAATATAATTACCCTGTGCAATTATATCACATTAATACATATAAGAGTGTACAACAAAAATCCCGGCAAGCCCCGGGTGTCATATATGTACTAAGGGTTTACAAGATTCCCTTTTTGGGGATTTCATAACTATATCCCAAAATAATATTTACAATCCAAAACTAAATATCCCTATAAGGTCCTAGCTGCTCCTGGTCGTCCGTTTCTCCTTGGAGCCACTTGCCTTGTCTGTAAGGTTAATCAATGGAAAGAATGAGATTCAAGAGAATCCCAGTAGTAACAAATCACTCATATAATATATAAACACATAGCATGTAAGATCGCACTTAGCAGCAACACAATGGTACATGGCTCACGCCACATAAGACAACATTCACGGCTGTATACACAATGCGACAGCTTTCGCTGTAATATTTATGCTCAATGTGACAGCTTACGCTGTAATCACTATGCTCAATACGACAGCTTACGCTGTAATGACAGCAGTATCTCAAAGCATCTCAATGCATGACAACATACATATAATGTTCTATACATAGTATAAGAGAAAGAGTCACTACCTTGTTCTTTCTGAGAGTGCTCGGGCATGATTTGTTCACGATTAGGGCAAATGTCGAACCCTAAACACCAAAATAAAAAATGGCGGATTAATTCTCTACTCCCAATTCTCACTTTCAAACACTGAAAATAGGTTACCACTTGAATCCCTCTCTCTCTAGAAAATTGTTGTACTTCCTCTCTCCTCCATCTGAACTTCACGTTAGTTTTGGGGCTGGATGAAAAGGATGGTGATTTTATATTATATCCCTTTTTAATTAATTATTTTTCCCAATTTCGGATTTTTACAAAGTTTTGGCAGATTTCTGCTATAACTTTGAAGAATCATAACTAATTTTAGAAAAATCGAATTGGAGTGATTCCAAAGGCTATAGAACCCTTATTAAGTCTAGTTTCAAGGAAAAATATAGCCTATTACTATTTGGAAGCACAAAATTCCCAGATTTTAAATCTTTACTTGCTGTTCCAGAAAATTCACAGTTTTTCTGAGCTAACTTCAAAAATTCATAACTTTTTGTATATACCTCTAATTGAGTCATGTGACCTATCAAATTAAATCTTGGGATGTCTGCTGTCACCTATTAAAATTTCATAATTTTTGCTCATCATTTGGTCTTTCAAAACCTCATGACAAGCTCATTGCCTCGCAAGAAATTTTACTGGAAGCATAATCACTTTCTTTAAAATTCACCATTTTATTTTCTTTAATGTCCCAAAGATATAAAAAAATATTATAGAATAGATTTGGAACATCTACTAAACTGGGGTTTAACAGTCCGCTTAATTTAGGCTTATTCCTAAGGCTGTGTTTGGTTTGAGGTGAGGTGAGGTGAGGTTAGGTGAGAGAGGGTGGGGAAATTACCTTTTTGGACAAAAGAAATCCAAAATTTACCCTCTCATTTTTTTAAATTTTGGATTCCCGCCCAAAATCTACTTTCTTATACTTTTCAAAATTTTGAATTTCCGCTCAAAATTTAAATTCCTTTAACCCAAAAAGGTAATTTCCCCACCCTCTCTCACCTAACCTCACCTCACCTCACCTCAAACCAAACACAGCCTAAGCCTCCAATCCTAAAATTCAGGGTATTACAAGAAATATAAGAAAAAGAATTAAAAGAAAGAAAGAAAGTATTAATGTATCAAATGAAAATGAACTAATAAATAACTTGTTATATAAAGTGACAACCAATTAAAGATAGTATTTTTTTAGTGACATGATATTTAACATTATTATGTGATAAAATCAAATATCTCCAGAGTTTTATCAATTTAATTGTGTGGATATTTTCCTTCATTTTCAAATGTATTAAAAGGGATTCTACTAAAATTTCAACGACTTCTACTCTGATAAAGCGCCAATTATGCATGGCTATAGTGAATCCTACTAAAAGGACATAAAGCACTAGTTTATTTTCAAAATTCGCACATAAATCAAATAGGATATTTGTATGAATTCAAGTCAATTGCTACTCTGGTTAAAAAAAAAAAAAGGCTAATTGCTTATGAAACTCCGATTCAAAGATTTGGTTTTGAACTAAGAGAAAGTGACCTGCAGTTTTCGGAGTCCCATCTAGCTAAACTTGCAGTTTCAAAAAGTGCTTGTCTCCACTTGTCCACCTTTTTCTGGGTTTTTCTTCAAATGTTCTGCAAATGCTTTCTGATAAGCTCCCCTTTGATTTCTTACATGAGATGGGTCCACTTTGTAGAATATAGGAACAACAAGCTGTCCCTGCTCTTCTTTTCTACGAAGGATCTCAATGAGCTCATTCAAACACCATTTTGAAGCAGCATAGTTTTCAGAGAAGATCACAAGAGACACAGATGAATCCTGAATTGCTTGGACGAGTGATTGGGAGATGTCATTATCAATGAACGTCTCTATACCACTTAGGCACAGGGCTGTGTGGAGATGGCTGGTGAAGGATTTGCGAGTGTCCTCTCCTCTGAAATTCAGAAACACTTCATATTTCTTCAAAGATGAAGAAGAAGAAGCTGCAACGCCCATGGTAATCAGCAGATTACTCTCTCCCTCTCTACCTGATCTCTCTCTTGTTTGCTGAGAAATGGCAAATAGTGATGATAGAGTATGGCAGCCAATAGACTTTACTTATTTTCAAGTCTTCAAAAAAGCCTAATGAACAGCATGTGGAAATTTACTTACTTCTTTTCACATGGGAGACCATTTCATTTCCATACCTGCATGTTGTTTTATTCTTAGATCGGAAAACTCGTAAGCACTTTAAATATAATTCAGACAAAGGAATCATGATATCACATGTTCTCTTGTACCATCAATGGAAAATTTGAATCAATATTCAATACATTGTTACTTTAATGCAAAAGTCTCACCAACACCAATTGATCATCTACAAGAATAATTACTGTAATTACTATAATATGGCAAGTTGGCTCCTTCGTGCTCTGTTTTCAAGTCTCTACTCTGTTTTCATCTACAAACATCAATATGCGAATGATAACCAATTTAATTATATTAAACAACTTTATGAACTTTTTCCAGTAATTCTTCAATGGGTTTAATCATTTCATCAATTTCAATTACATATTTTAAGGATGACTGTTCATGAGTTTACAAAGTATTAACTTTTAATAAATTAAACTTTGGAGGGAACAAAAAATGAATAGGGCCAGCTATTAAAAAAAAGAAAAGATAAAGTTACTAGTAAATTGATATTAGTGCAAAGTGGGTGTTATAATTTAGTGAAACAACCCCAACTTTGTGATGTTTGATCTAAATATTTCTTACTTTTTGAAACATCACAACCATTTGATTTAATTTACCTAACAGATATTCACAACCCAATGAATAATCTGGGCCTTTCAGCCCCTTCTTTTGGACCATAAACTTAACAATAAAACCCAGTAATTAGATACTACCCATTGGGGTCGGATTATGATATCCAATACAATATTGGGAAGCGAAAGGCCTATGACAACGCTGGTGCATCATGTTGTAATTTGCAGCAACAGAATAAGGATAAAGTCTCATATGCTCTGTTTAATTGTAATGCTGTGATGCAGAAATATATCCAACTCAGTACTTTTATCTGTTCTTTGCATTACATTACATAGTTTTTCTGATTCATAACACTCAAAAACAAGAAAGATTTGACTTGGAATTAAAAGCAAAATCAGCATTGAAGATGATACTATTAACAAGGGATTATTGCTTGCATAAAACATTGGGCTAACGACAACTTCCCCAAGAGTTTTGAGTAATAGTAGGTGTTTCTAACGGTAGGAATAAATTGTTGTTAGAAACAGTAGTCTGAGATGCTAATGCTGGTCCATTAACGGGGTATTAATGAATTTCATCAGACAACAGTAGCTAAAGCTAAGTTCATTATAATTGAAAAATATATTTTAATACATTTAAAAAATACTCCAGAAGTTAGTCAACATGTCCTTGAAGCAATGCATAAATGAACAATTCCTGCAACAAAAAAAGTTGAAGTCACCCATACAAAGATGGCCCTTAGCTTATAAGACTCATCATATCCAAAGAACGGCATCACTGATTCACTGATCAATCAAGAAAACTCCCGATATCCAGAAGCTCACTTATGTTACGATGAGGCAAAACATCCTATAAAGAAAGAAATATGATCAGCAGTGCAATTAGTTAATTTATGTTGTTCAAGACAACTTAAAGATAGCTTTCAACTACCAAAACTATGCATACTTGAGGGATAAAATATTAAAAAGGTCTGTTGATCCTTTTATGTGGCACACAAAGTGAATTTTATTGACAAAGTGGGTCTAGCTTGTGTTGCTTCCCATAAGCATAGTCTGTGAAAGTGCAAGAAACTCAAGGTTATGGCCTGCATAAGTTGCTGAGTCACTTTCCCATTTAATATCTGTAACAAAATAGTGAAAATAGTTATAATTTTGCTCAATGTTATGGTAAGAGAAGTAATTCTATAATTACTTCAAGCATCCACTGGACAGCTTATCAGTCATGTAAAGAAGACAGAGTGGAAAAAGGAATATTCATAATGAACAAAAGGAATCATAATTAAGCTGGAAATTATGGTATATAAGAGAAATAATTATTCCAAATCCTTACGGTTATATCAGAACACATTAAACATGCAGAAGATAGACCAACAAGACTTTCATCAGTTTATATTTGAATAACTCTGCCTCTGCAACATCAAATAGTTCTTCTTTCTTACTATCTTGAGCAAGTGAGTCACAGTTAAATCTTAATCGAATTTTAATCCCATCACATCAATCAAAAGGAAAGAAAGCTTCCCCCTGAAAAGAAATGGGCACTACTACAAAAAGGGGTTTTAACCTCCCAAATTTGGCACTTTTAACGTCCCAAAACGGGGGGACGTATATGCTGGGGGCGTAGTAAGTTGAAACAAAAGACGTCCCAAATGATAGGGACGCCGAAAGGCTGACTTTAGGCGTCCCAAATTAAAATTTGGGACGCCTAAAGTCCCCCCTTGGGACTTTAGGTGTCCCAAATTAAGAATTGGGACGCCTAAAGTCCCAAGGTGGGACTTTAGGCGTCCCAATTCTTAATTTGGGACGTCTAAAAGTTAGGTTTTTTTTTTATACCATAATTTACATTCTGTATTACCCAACGAATTGAAACTGCAGAAACAGAATAGAAGATGGATTCATAAACCACACTGTCCATTACAAACTGGTAAGGACATCCAGCACTACAATCTTTACTATATATACATACAATAACCTTTCATGCAACCTACTACTATATATATCAACAAAAAACAACCAGAAAGTGTCAAAACGCTGCCATCACAGAAGTACAAACTGATATAAAATAACAAGTTTACTGCTCTATATGTTGAAGAAGATGTCCAGCCAAAAGATCTCTGATCAAATCAAGGTCTTCACGTAGGTAGGCATCTTCATTATCAAAAATCTGAAAATTAGAAAGTAATAAGCTTTGATGAAATGAATCTCAAGCAAATGAATTAATTAGCATTTCGATTAGAACACCAAAAATATTATCATTTGAGAATGAAAAAAGCGATTACCTTTTCAAAATCGCTAGTAATTCCACTTTGAATTATGTTATACATATAAAGTATAACATAATATCCGCATTCAGTGTTGCCAGGTTGCCGAGGGCACTTTTAATCAAAGGGATGCAATTGGTTGTTAAAATCAATAAAGGTATGTCTAAAAGGACCGTCAATGAAACAATTATGTAGGATCGAATGTACTTACTATGGGATAAAACCACCTTGGCTTTTTAACAACTGCACCCTCGCGTGACCCACCTAGGATTCTATATGTTTGACAAGCACTATCATGAAAAGCAAAATGAACAGAAATTAGAACCATTCATTTATTTTTGTTGTCAATGAAATACAAACAGAATAACTTACGTGTCGAAGACGGATTTTGTATCTCTGTCTGGCTTTTTACTCAAGGGATCAAACCAATAGACTACATTGCGGCGGGGACATATAACACACAAAGTCCAGTGGAAACTTTAACAACATGTACACATTAAAATGAAGTTAGATGAGTGAGATGACAATTATTTATTAAACTTCTTAAATTGACAAAATGTAAATACGAACCGTTGGACAATGGGTGCTAGATAACAACAAAGTTTGGTATTTGCCATTCGGTAGCCGACATAGTGAGTCCTATGCGCCACAGTACAAGTATCCCCTGTCGTATTCGCAGGACATAAGAATCCATACCAATTACTTCTTTCCATGTTTGTGCAGAGATCGTGGAAGGTGCTATAATAGAATTAAAATAAGGAATCAATTCTTGAATGTATGAAAACAAAAAACCACTAAATGAATTCTGTGGGAAAATTGAAAAAAAAAACACTTACCGGACTGCAAATTTGACCCAGCCTGCATCTATCTCCTCCAACCTGATAAACTGATTGAGATCTTTATTCTTAATTTGGGACGCCTAAAGTCCCAGCCTGTGGGGACTTTAGGCGTCCCAAATTTTAATTTGGGACGCCTAAAGTCAGCCTTTCGGCGTCCCTATCATTTGGGACGTCTTTTGTTTCAACTTACTACGCCCCCAGCATATACGTCCCCCCGTTTTGGGACGTTAAAAGTGCCAAATTTGGGAGGTTAAAACCCCTTTTTGTAGTAGTGTAATATTAGGTTTTTTCATTATTGAAAAACAAAAGCCCCTATTACCTCGGAAACAAAGAAACGTAGCTGCAAAACCATAACCGCGATTTTGAGGTCCTTGTTAAAAAGATGTGGCGCTGTATGTTTGTATGTAAACAAGTCAAAAATCAACCATATGAGTGCAATAATTATTACATAAAAGGACATCAAATAAAAAACTATATTAGAAAGTATGAGTCTATGCTCTTAATTTGCTAATATTGGAAGGAGATAGTACCTAATAATTAAATCATTTTGGCCTTGCCTTTGCTTGAATAAAAGTTCAACTCCGAGGCATATATGGGGTACACTCCATAGTCTTCGGGAGGATAATCGTAAAAGATTTGGGTTGTAAGTGGTGGCTTCATGATTTCCTCTGTTGCCTTCAATTTTCTTGAGTATCGATTCAGATACTTTTGGACGAGAATGTAGGAGAAAATTTCCAGGCCTGAAATCTATTAATGGTGGAAAACGAACACGGTTAGTCATTCCATCCTCTTCAACGCTGAAGTGAATTACAAGGTCCCTATGGTATTCCTTTTGGAGGAAGTTAGGAGTGGCCGCGCAAAAAATGAAACCCGCTAAAGTGTGAGAATTCCTTAAGACTACAGCACCTACGTATGTTGAATGTTTGAGAGATTTTAGATAAATCCTATTTTGGAGACTCTCAAGGCTAATACAGTTGCTTACATCCAAACAAATGAGACTGTGAAGGGATAGGAGAGATGGGGAGAAAGGTGTCTCTATTGTTTTCCTTTTCCATTTACTCTCCATTGAGGGTATCTACCATTAGATCAACTTTCAATGGTTGAGATTTAATAATATATAAAGAATATCATTATAATAAAAATATATAATGATAAATCTCTACCATTGAAAATTAATCTAATGGTAGATACACTCAATAAAGAGTAAATAGAGAGAAAAATCAATGGAGAAACCGCTCTCCCGGAGAGACGTGTGCATATAACAAACTCTCACAGCCACTCAGATCTACGCTTTCAAGCCTACAACAAGCCTTGAAAAAAATCTGGCAACTCCCTCAAGTTACGACACCATTGAAGTTTTAATTTTCTTAAATTCACCAAATCCTAGAATCCATTAGAAAAAAGTATATATTGATCGTATAAAAAATAAATAAAGGCGTTACAGTGGAAAGATCTCATATATTAATATTTAGAACAAAAAATGATGCATAATACCTGCACTCCTTCCCAAAGTGTTTCAACCCAGCTTTCTTTCAAATTTAGTTCAAGAAGATGCTTAACACAAAAATTGGACGGCAAGGACTGCATCGGGTAGTTTTCCCAGTGGAAGTACCTTATTTGGGTAGAAATTGACTCTAGATCTGTTGCAGTACTCATTATAGCACTAACCAAAAGACCCCAGGTGAACAAATTTTGAGAAATCTTAATCTCGCCATTTTGTTAAACATTGCTACAAAAAGAGGGAATAATGATCTACATTTTGTGGCACTTCTTTAAAAAAGTGACATAGCTTTTACTTCATTTATTTTTAAAAGCATATACAACCTATGGCGCTTACTTGAGTAAACACCACATCTTGTAGGAGACTTTATGTGGCGCTTGGTTGACCAAGGGCCATATAAGAATAATTGGAGTAGTTGTGACGCTTAGTCAACTAAGCACTATAGCTGCTTGAGTGGCTTGTGTGGTGCTTGCCATACAAGGTGGATGAGAAAGTAGATTTCTCATCCACTTCCACCCAATTAGAGGCAGTGCATGCCTCTTATCCTTTTCCTCTGCCCCCTTTAATATACCCATTTGTCACACCGTCCCCACTCCTCCACTTTAATACTCCTTCCGTCCCTACTCGTGTCCCTATCTTGCTCCCTTTTCCTCATACTCTCGTCCCCACTCCAATATCTAGCTCACATTTTTTGCTCCTTTCCTCCTCTTTCAGTCCCCACTCTCCTCATTGGAGCCCACATTTTTCCTCCTCCTCACTCAAGCATCACCAACATCGTCTAGACCCCACTCGTTTGCTTTGGTCTTGCACTATGCAAATTTGTAAGTACCATGCCCTTTATATATATATATATATATATATATATATATATATATATATTTAATTTTTAAAGATCCATGCAACTTTTTCTTTCTACTTTTCCTTTATTAATTTTTTATGTTTGTACTTGAAGTTTCAGCTCACTCTATTTAAGCTTCCTATACACTGTAAGTTTTTTAATTTTTGAGCTTACAAATGTAATTTTATCAATAGTTAATAGCTTAATTTGCTCAATATATTTTATATTTAATTTATGATGAAATTTTAAAAAATTATTCACATTTTTATATGCTGAAAAATAAATGAGATAAAAATAAATGTTATTGTATATAGGTTGTATGTAAAGATATGCAGTAGTTATGATTTGTAAGTGTTGTAGAAGTTGTTATTGATGAGTTGCATAAGTAAAATAATTATTTATTTTTAACATTTGTATTTTATTTGTTGGCTTGTACTATTGCTTTCTAATCTACCTATGATATGTGTTGGCAAATATGATTTCTTTCGTTATGAGCTATGAAAAATTCTTATGATGTTGTGGGATTAATTGATAGACTATGTGTCAATTTAAAGAGATGGTTTGAGACCTGAAAGCTTCAATTTTTAAGATGTTATACTGCATTTTATTTTAAAATAAATAACAAAAGATAAAAGTAATTAGTAAATGCAATAGTCAAGCAACTAACCACTTTTTAAAAATAGGTTGAAGGTATAGATGGATCGAAAATGGATGTCATATAATCATTGTTCAAGGAAATATATAGATGAGGTAAAAGAGTTTATTAGATTTGCAATCGATCATACAAAAGATCATAATAAAAATCTTGCATCCTTGCTTATCTTATTGTTAAGGAAAGCGGATTAGTCCACTTGATTTGCTAGATCATTTAGTGTGTCATGAAATTAATCAAACATATACACAATGGACAAGGCATGGTGACACGAATGATACATGTAGTGATCGGGTGCATACCACAAGTAGTGCCTTGAACAAGTTTGACCTAAGCATGTGTGATGAGGATGATGATCTTGAAGAAATACTAAATGCAACTGAAAGAGTGCTTCATAACTGCCCTAAAGAATTTGAGAATTTGAAAGGTGATGCAGAGAAGCCATTATATGCTAGTAGTATTAAATATACAAGATTGCTAGCCGTGTTAAAATTATACAACTTTAAAGCACGCTATGAATTGAGTGATTCGGGTTTCACCGCATTGCTTGAACTTTTGTAAGATATGCTTCCAGAAGAAAATGTACTTCCTACCAAGATATACAAGGCAAAGCGAATTTTTTTTACAACTAGTATGGGTTATGAGAAGATACATGCATACCCTAATGATTGCATATTATTTCAGAATCAGTAAGCAACATTAGAGAATTGCCCTAAATGCAATGCACCTCAATATAGAAAGAAGAATGGAAAAGTCCTTTAAAGGTCCTATAGTATTTTCCCATTATTTTGAGATTCAAGCTACTGTACAGTAATGCAGAGATTGCTAAGTAGTTGACATGGCGTTCAAATGAAAGGATTGAAGATATGAAGCTTAGGCACCCTGCGATGCTCCTCAATGGAAAAGAATTGATTATGAGTACCCTGACTTTGCGAACAAAGTAAGGAACCTACGCCTTGCACTGTTAACTGATGGAATTAATCCGCACGGTGTTCAGAGTAGTATACACAGCACATGTCTGGTGATATTGACGATTTATAACCTTCCTCCACATTTGATCATGAAACGTAAGTTTATGATGATGTCCATGTTAATTTCTTAACCAAAGAAACCTAAGAGTGATATAGATGTATACTTGGCTCCTTTAATTGATGACTTGAAGCTGCTTTAGGAAGAAGGCGTCAGTGTGTATGATGGGTATAGGGAAGAAAGGTTCACTTTGAAAGCTATGTTATTTGCCACAATTAATGATTTCCCCGCTTATCATAATTTGTCCGGATACAACATTAAAGGATATTGTACGTGCCCTATATGTGAAGATGACACTCATTCAGTCGACTAAATCATTGTAAGAAAAATATCTACATGGGATATTGAAAATTCTTACCATCACAACATTGTTGGAGGACATGGAAAAGGGCTTACAATGTTGACTTAGAAGAAGGTAGCCCAACAAAGATGTTGATAGGTGCTCAGGTTTTCTAAAAGGTAAACGACTTCGATAACAATTTTGACAGGCCTTTTGCAAAACAAATTGCGACAAGTGGTTGGAAGAAAAAGTTTATTTTCTTTGAACTTCCATATTAAAAGTCATTATATGTGAGACACTTTCTTGATGTGATGTATAGAGGAAAAAATATCTATGATAGTCTAATTGGTATGTTGCTCAATATGCAAGGAAAAAGTAAGGATAATGTCAATGCGAGGTTGGATTTGGTGAGCTTGGGAATAAGAGAAGAGTTGGCACCGGCTGAGCAAGGGAACCGTACATATCTACCTCCAGTGGCTTACACTCTATTAAGGAAAGAGAAAAAATTGTTTTGTGACTTTCTATAAGGAATTAAAGTTCCCAAGGGTTATTCTTCAAATATAAATGTGTATTGGTGTAGGCACACTTTTGTCAATGGAATTCATAAATATTGGACTTGTGAAACTTACCATAATGAGAATGATACAAAGAAATTGCATCATTGTTATATAATGACAAGTTTCACAACTCCAATAATTACAAATTCCATGGACAAAATAACGACTACATCAAAATATTATAACAATAATGGGATTCTTGAAATCTATGCCTTTAAAAGATTATCATCATTCCAAGAGACTCACCGTGCTTGGTCCAAAAGGTCATCGATGTTGTTCAACACCATTGTCACCTCCTCCAGTCTTTCAGAGAAACGATATTACTTTACCATTACCTCCAGTGTGGTGCCTGGAGGTGAAAGATGGCATCAGCGAATTCCTCCAATGTTGGAGGCGGAGGGGGCTGTAAAGAGGAATCGTTGGTAGCTACCGCCACATAGGAAAGGGGGAACACTACCTCTTTTATCTTGCCATATGCATAAGTGAAAGTGTTGCTGCTCAAACAAGAAAAAGAGAAGTAGAAAGGAACTTTTGAAATTGAACTTAGAAACTAAAGGCGATTTGGTATTTATAAACAGGATTGAGGACCAGATAGTTTAGATGATACTGACAAGACATGATGATAGGCATTGAAAGTTGAAATGTTATGTGTTTACACTGGTCATATTTGAAATGTGGTCTAAATAATAATTATGAAACCAGATGCTCATCTTATTTGGTGTAAAGAAAAAGTGAATGTTAGAAAAATAAACAACATCTACATTGGTTAAGACTTAAACAACGGTTCAGATTAACATGAATATAATTAAAACTGGTAAAAAATATTATATAATTAAAAAATAGTAGAACAAAGATAAAAGAGACGTGATCAAGATCAAGATTGAACAAGACGAAGATTAGAAATTAATTATTTTTTTTCATCCAGGAAGCATCAGTACATAGACTAATAAAAAAACATTTTACATAATAATAATAATAATAATAATAATAATAATAATAATAATAATAATAATAAAATCCTCAATCTTCCGCCTCATAGCCGGAGGCATGGGAGAGGGAGGGGGAAGAGGGATTCGGGGTCATCCGAAAGATTGTACTCAATATCATTGGCATAGAGTACAAGGTTGAATTTGTTGTTGACAGTGTAGAGCAACACGACCAGTCTTCTGAGGCGTCTATCTATATGATTCACCCTCGCATAGAGCTACTAAAGAAGTTGCTTGGATGAAGGTGGCAGAGGAGGCAGAGGTGGCTGTAGAGGAGGAGGAGGAGACAAATGAGGATGAACAGAATTAGGCCTCCTGCGTACCATATTGACATTCTAGAGACAAGAGGAAGAGGAAATGAATCTAAAGAAACTAAAGCAATGAGGAGTTTAAATACATCAAGACAGATGAAGATTAATTAATTACATTTATTGAAGTTACCTCAGATTTCGAAAAGACATATAGTTGGGAAGTTTATCTTGGAAGTTAAAGAGAGTTTGAAATATTTAACACCGGGTATAAAGAAATGACAGCATCTAATAGAATATGTAAACCGGATGTTATAGCGTCCGGTGTAAAAAGAATTTAAATTTTTAAATTTTCTTAATATTTAATATTTATCGACACAACATTAATTTAAAACCGGTCTAAAAAATATTATTTAGACCGCATATAAGCGTGAATGATGTTAAGTTTTATCAATATTTATAAAATGTCAAGGTCACACTTTTTAAACCATCTCCGCTTATAGAAGTCTAGATGTAATGGTTTTATAGACATTTTTTCTAGTAGTGGTACTTGTTAAAAGAAGTGAAAAGAGATATTATGTATGGAATGCCTCTATAAAAATTTATTTATTTTGATTTTTGAGTATGTCACCTCGGAACTTGTGCTTTGTGGTACTCCCTCCTGTTCTATTTATATGCAACCTTTTCCTTGATTGTGTAAAACGAACTGGTAGTTAAAAGCAATAAGTGTGTCAAAAATACCATATTTTTTCCATATATGCCCCTATTTATGAAAAGAGTATAGGAGAAAGAATAGATAAAAAATATGAGAGATACTGAGTATAAGATATGAGAGAGAATGAATATTTAATAAAAATAAAATAGGAAAAAGAAGCTTACATCTTCAGACAAAAAGTGAAAGTTGCTTATAAAAGGGACCAGCCCTATGAGAGAGATAGTTACTTATAAATAGAACCAGAGGGAGTATAAATTTAATGCATAGCACCAACCCATAGAGACACAAGATAGCTGGGATGGAAGGAAATAAAATGGATGTTTATGAGGCTTGAAGCACTGATTGAATGGAACCCACTAAAATAATATGTTTATTTAGCAAGAGCTATTTAACTAATTTAATTAAACCAATAAAGTTAGATAAATTAAATAATTGTGATAAACATAATCTGATATGCCTAAAAACTCAAATAATTAATAGCAAATTTTCAGAAAAATCGTTGGCATTAATTGTTTTTAACTATGTAATTTGATTACAGATGAAAAAGAGGTATTTTAGAATACCTCATTTTTTTGCCTCTCATCCATGTTCCTACCAGTAATCGAGCTAGGGACCTTTTAGTCAGTTTTGAGCAACAAAGCAAACCTAAAGGACCAGAATCACCGGTGGGCGCTCCACTCTCATTTAAATATTTGTTACGATTCAATGACACTCACATATTTTTGGTGAGCACCAAACATGTGGAGTGAATACCCAAAAATAGGTTGCCTGTGAATGTGAATGAGGAGTCATCTGACTCAAGCTCAGTCTTGTTGCCTCCACTCACTCTTTTTCAGGCATTTAATTGAATTTATAACTTCAGATTCAGATTATTAATAGAGATGGCGGGTAATTAATGAACTCTTGCAACTACTATATACATTCATGCACACAGTTAAATGAGATTAAAATTTACAGGTTCCAAAAAGTGGAGGATGGGTTAAATGAATTTTTAATATTTGCATGTTGCTGCTGAGAGGAGCAAGTTCAAATGGCTGACAGACACTCATCGGCGGTGAACTCAGAACGCTGCTGCAAGCTGACACAAACATGGCCGCCACCTTCTTTTTTGTCCACAAGACTTCTCATTATATATAGCCTTTCATCACCTTCACTTCACCCTTGCAAGGAATCAGCACAAATTTATATGAATACATATACAAATTCTTACTTTTATATGGGGTTAATATCTTACAGTTTTATCAATATTAAATTGGTGGTTTTGATGCCACCGTTTTTTAAGAATATGGTTTTAATTTCAGTATAAGGATCAAAACTAAAACTGTTAAAAAAACATATGGACCACCCGTCGTTAAACTTAAACCAAATTTGTATGAAATTATCGGCATCAAAACTAAAATTGATCAAACTACATGAACTTTTTTTTTTAATAAATCTCACTTAGCTTTCCCATGAGCAGCATTATCTAATTCTAACATGTACACATTCTGAACTTGTGTTTCACGCTAGTTGTTTCGTGGAGTCATGCTCTCATGGGTGTATAATGGGGCTCAACACAATGATGGTACCTAATTTTTTATCATTATGATAAGATCTCAGCTGTTTGAATTTGATCTGAAATGTCCAAATTTAAAATTTTTATTTTGTGTTTTTTTAAAATGATAAATCCATTTTTATGATAAGTGATGGTTATATGATTATCTTTATTTTTTTTACGTTTACATATATTAAAATAAAAAATTATTTAAAATATAAAAATTAAATTAAATCTTGACCGTTCAAAATTAATATAACGGTATAAGTAGGTGATGAGCAGAAAATGTGCTCCCCCATCTCACATATGCTGCCACACAACTCTTTTTATGGTATTTCTACTCCAACATGTTTCACTATGTCATTTTAAATATATATATATATATGTGTGTGTGTGTGTGTGGGTAAAAGTCATTAAATGTTAATATAAAATTAATCAAATTTAGGGTTTTTCTTGTCCTGGTGAAATATGCTTGAAGTAATTTATAAATTGGATCATACGAGAATAAATGATAACATATAAAGGGTAAAATTGTATTTCCATATAAATGTTGGTGGAACTTGATTCACCCTCACCTATTCCTATCTTATATAGTGTAATGTAGTTTGATTGAAAAAAATTCTATAAGATACAATAAAGACCCTTGAATATGGATCGCATTCCTAACCCTCAAGTCAAGATAACAATGACTTTTACAAAATGATAATTTGACTTTATTTGTGTCTGCACTCAAAGACAAAGGCAATGAGTTTGATGTCTTGTTGTTGTGTGATGTGATGTCTATTGTATGTCACAAATGAAATGATGGTGCTGGGTATTTATAAACCATGAAATGATTTCTTGAAGTGGTGCCTCTTAAAACATCTCTTTAATTAAAACTCATAACCATATTTTAATTTCATGAATATAATATGTTGATTCATGAACCAACCTATAACTTAAATAAAATTTTTTAAAATAACTTTTTTCATGAAAGGTTCACTACTACAGAATATATTTATAAAGACCCTAAAGGACGTCCCTTTTTGAAAAAGGGACGCCCAAAATATTGGGCGGTGGCATATGTGTAATTATAGATCAAAATTGAAAAGGTTGGCTCGTCAAATAAAATTGAATCTCGCGCCTGTGACAAGATTGTGTGTTTTCTTTAATGCTATCTGTAACAAAGTCATTGACACTGAAAAGCTGGATGAATTGGAAGCTGAGGGTTATATCATATTGTCCCAATTAGAGATGCACTTTCCTCCTTCATTTTTTGATATAATGGTGCATTTGATAGTTCATTTGGTAAGGGAGGTAAGGCTCTGCGGTCCAGTTTACCTGAGGTGGATGTACCCTTTCGAGCGATACATGAAGATCTTAAAAGGGTACTCTAAAAATCCCTATCGACCAGAAGCCTCAATAGTTGAAAGGTATGTTGTTGAAGAGGCTATGGACTTCTGCAACGATTATCTATCAGGGAAGAAGGAACAATCTCGGCATGAAGAGGGGAGGAGCAAGGGAACACGAGGACTGAAAGTGAAGACTATGCCTCGTGAAGAGGTATTGCAAGCACACCTTTATATCCTGAATAACATGGCAGAAGTTCAACCGTACATAGATGAACACAGAAAGAGATTGAAGAACATGAATCTGAGGAAGAATGACATGCAAATTACTATTGAGCAAAACAAGACATTCATTCAGTGGTTTGAGGAAAAGGTTTTGCATGAGACTGGTGTGTCTAGGACAATAGAGTGGCTAGCCTGGGGGCCTTCGTTTCAGATCATTACTTGGAGCGGTTATGATATAAACGGGTATTCTTTCTACACAAAAGACCAAGATGACAGGAGTACCATGCAAAATAGTGGGGTGATGGTAGAAGCTGAAGTCATGCACTTTTCCAGTTTGAAAGACAAAAACCCCATATTAGCATCCATGGCCTATTATGGAGTGATAGAAGAAATATGGGAAATCACTTATAACAAGTTCAAAGTTGCTTTATTCAAATGTAAGTGGGTTAGCAATAATACTGTGGTAATAGATCAACAATTTGGATTTGTCTCAGTTGATCTTGAAAGAGTAGGTTATAGGGATGAGCCTTTCATTCTAGCAAGCCAAGCGAAATAAGTGTTTTATGTCACAGATCCCGTAAATAAAAAAATTTCCATTGTACTTCAAAGTAAAAAACAGAAGCATGGTGATCCGACCTTCAACCTTGACGACACATCACCTTTCACAATTAATCCACCTACAACAAGTGAAGTAGAATTGGTAGATGATGAAGAATATGCTGTGAGAAATGATCATGGTGAAGGAATATGGGAAACAATTTAGAGTAAGAGCTTAACTTAAAAAATAGTAATGTGTGCTGTTTGTTTTATAACTAGTTAGTTTATTCATTTACTTACAATTTATTCACCTATTTAGTTTATTCATTTACTTATAATTTATTCACCTATCTGACAATGATTTTTGTGCTTACAGGAATATGGACAATTCTGGTGACTCACAAAGTGATAGGGACAATGAAATGAATAGGCCTGAACCTGATGCGAGACCTGAACCGGTTGTGAGAAGAAGGGTTAGAGGCAGTACAAAAATGCTTGCATTGGTAGCACGTCATCACCATCAACAGGAGAGGTTGCATATTGACTTTGATGAAAATATGAAACCAATTGGTCTGGAGGAAGACCATTTCATTAGCTACGTAGGTTTTCTGGCTCGAAGCAAAGTTCGCATTACCTATGATAATTGGAAGTTGGTTCCACCAAAAACCAAAGACTTGATTTGGCAACAACTTTTGGTATATAAGTTTCAATACATCTGCATTATATCTTTATTCCTATCGCTTCAAATATAATTAACTTATGTTTTTACCTTGCAGCAAACCTATGATGTCCCTGACACCGCGAAGATGTACAAGGAGTGGATGACGGAGGTTCGTCTACGATGGAAAGATTTCAAGAGCAGGCTCACACGAGATTACATTCGAGGGGACATGAGGGGTCATGATCCATGTCATGAGTATCCGTTTTTGTCTCCAGAGGACTGGAGGTTGTTTATGGCATCACGAGAAGATCCAAACTTTTTGGTAAGATTTCTGTCATCATAGTGTTTTATTTGAATATAGTTGACATTATTGATTCGGTGTTCGTTGTTTTCCTTTCAAAGGCATTAAGTGCAGCAAATGCAGAGAGACAAGCAGCTAATAACTATCAACATTGCATGTCTCGTGGTGGTTATCGGAAGCTTGAGCGAAAGATGATGGCAGAAGAGTTGGATAAATTGAAGGAAGCAGCCACATCAGATCCTACCGTTGTGGTCCAGCCCTCGCCACCTCTACCACGTCACAAAAAATGAAAA
Source organism: Inga laurina (assembly GCA_963855925.1). Lineage (NCBI taxonomy): Eukaryota > Viridiplantae > Streptophyta > Magnoliopsida > Fabales > Fabaceae > Inga > Inga laurina. The sequence continues at coordinate 53,283,846 of OY979705.1, forward strand.
GCAGGGAGGCTTAAGGGTGGGAAGTGTTAGATCTCATGTTTTGATGATAACAAAGAATATTATGAATAAGATTTGATTAATAAATAAGTTTGAACAAAGTAATAATAGGGAAAAGAATCACTTGAAGTAAGCATTGGAGTAATGGAGAAAGGCCAAGAGAAAAAGCTGAGATACTTGATGAGAAGTAAGTTTACTAAGGCGTTACTCGAGTATGTACTCGAGTAATGAGACAAAACTTGAAGTAACCAGAGATACCTTCAAGTAACCTGCCAATGTTACTTGAGTAAGTACTCGAGTAATAGTGTAAATGTTTTCAAGTTGCTCTCGGCCTGCCAACATTACTCCAGTAGTCACTCGAGTAACCAGGTAAATACCTTGGAGTTGCTCTCGGCCTGCCAACGTTACTCGAGTAGCTACTCGAGTAACCAGGTAAAAGTTTTCAAGTTCCTCTCGGCCTGCCAATGATACTCGAGTATGTACTCGAGTTACTCTGTTTCAGAAAATGTGTTGCTCTCGGCATTTTGTACCCTGCCAACGTTACTCGAGTAGCTACTCGAGTAACTCACTGTGGTGAGCAAACCTGAAGATAGTACCCGAATAACTTAATCTGGTTTTTATCATACTTCACTCGATGTGCTTCTCAAGTATGCAGGTATTTAATGATTCATTTTAAGTGGATTACTCGAGTATGTACTCGAGTATCCAGAGTTATTTTTGAAGAAAAACCTCAAGTCTTTACCCGAGTAAGCTATGCACAAAAATTAAGTTTACTCGAGTATGTACTCGAGTAACAAGGTAATCAAACTTGATGTGCTCTCGGCCTTGAAATCCTGCCAACATTACTGGAGTAAAGCATCGAGTAACATAAGTTTATTTGAAGGTTTACTCGAGTTGGTACCCGAGTAACCTATGAAGAAAAGAGTTCATTACTCAAGTAGGTACCCGAGTAAACATGCATTTCCAAAGGTTTGATATTTTGTTTATTCCATGCACTACCCGAGTGATCTTATAGTTGTTTGTTGACTTGCAGTTTATCAAAGTTTTCCCGATGATACTCGAGTATGTACTCGAGTAAACTTTAATGAATACTCTAGTAGCTACTCGAGTATACAAGTCCAAAAATTTAGAAATCATTCTAAAGTTCATTGGTTTGTTTCCTACATGATTAACCTTTCATTATATTAGTATTCTTAGTATATCCACAGATAAACAATGAAGAGATCTTACCAAATAAGGAAAATCAAATGCAACGTTCAAATGTCACCGTCCGCCACCTACCGCAAATGTAAATCTTTTAAATACTGGAAAAGTCAATAGTGGCTGCGCACGCTCCAACGGACATGAAGAAATATGTTCCAACAATCATTACCAACGTATCTATATATATGGGAACACCCAAACAGAGAAAAACAACAAGAACACACTCACGAACGTATCATCAAATTCATTACTCTATTTTACATTATACTTGTAATTCTATGCTTCAGTGATTCTTATTCACTTTATGAGAGAGATATTTCATTCAAACTCAATATTTGTTATTGAGATAACTTAAGGTTGTGGAACCTTGAGTTGGGATTGGATTACAACTTGTAAGGGGGAGCGAGTGTCCAGGTGAAGGAACTTGCTTGTACTGAGGTGCCAAGAACCCACTGAATCTTGGAAGTTATAGTGAAACTCTCAGAGAAGCTCTGAGGACTGGATGTAGGTCAAAGTGGTTGTGGCCGAACCAGTATAATTCCCGGTGTACACTTCGGTGATATTTCTCCTTACTCTTTCCTGTTTTAATTTCACCGTCAAATTTTATATTTGCAACGAAATTTTAATATCACCCAATTCACCTCCCCTCTTGGGTGAAACGCTTGCTCTAACAGGAAGTACCTAAATCCGACTGTTGCTGAAGTTTCTGCAAGAATTGTAAGTAGTTAGAGCATAAGTACAAACTTATTTTTTCATATTGGGAGTGCTTACGATAACTTTTATGCTGCAGAATGAACTGGAAGATCATAGTAGCCAAGGTTCGTTCACTCCAAGTGGACGGATGGACATCTTGTCAACGGTGATTGGGAAGGCAGATCACCTTGGTCATGTTCGAGGGGAGGCAGTGGGAGTTAGTGTCACGAAGTATTTTGGCCGAGCCTTACATCCTTATTCGTCACAAGCTAAACCCAGTAGGGAGCTTGTGGCCAAGATTCTTCAGGAAGTCTTACAAGAGCTCGAGGCCAACCTTCGCGACAAGCTCCGACAAGAGCTGTTGCCAGAGCTATGTCTTGAGCTGATGCCTAAGCTACGAGCTGAAATGATGAAGATGTTTGAATTGCAGATGGCAACTACCGAGCGTAGAACCCATTCATCCCCGGCCTTCCACTGCACCAAAGGAAGTTACAACCCATTGGATGAACCACTTGGCGACCCTTCTCCCACTCCAGCGTAGGGAGAACCTGCCATCCTCTCTTTGGATGCCCCACTGCTGGGTGTAGTTGCAGATGCTCTCGTTCACACAGAAGCTACTACCCACCATAGTCATCAAATTCCACAGCATTTACGTAGGGTGACTGTGATGTGTGTTCGAGAGGGGGAAGAAGGTACAACCATCCTTATTCCTGATGATGAGGTTACCACAATAGCTTAAGCGAGAGGATCTTTAATCCTTTGGCCTGTACATCTTATTGGCTTGTTACCACCAACACCTTCAATGGTATGGAACTACCTCACTTTTACTTGAGATGTGTTGACATCCTACTAACAATATGTGTTTTTATGTTCTAAAAGAACGAGCAGGAAGCAGAGAAATGACCCTTCTTAGCACGATTGCAGCATATCTATAAAGGCATTCTCCAGATTGATTTGCATATGCCTACAGGGATTGTGGGCTAGGATTTAGAGTATAACTTCACAATTGATAAACAAGATCTTAAACAGTTCATTAAGTTCGAGGAGCTAGATGTTGGATGGGGCAAATTTGCAATCCTATAAGTTTTTTATTTCCCATTTTTTCCTTCATTTAGTTAAGTTGATTTTAACTATCTAATACATTCATCATTCTATTATAGTTCCTTCCGTCGCATATGCATTGACTCTCAGAGAGTTGATTTATATGGATTCTTGTCTCCTGCACATACGACAAGGATTGGGAATACATTGAAAAGAAGGACAAACTATGTAGGCTTCACATTGGCAGAGGACGACTATCGTTGTTATCTAGCACCGATTGTTCAAGGGTACGCATTTTAATTTTGTGTATTTGAGATTTTTAATAAATAATTGCCTTACCATCTAACTTCATTTTAATCTGTATATGTTGTGATAGTTATCACTGGAGTTTGTGTGTTCTCTGTCCTCGGTCCCACGTTGTTTACTGGTTTGATTCCTTAAATAGAAGACCAGACAAAGAAACTAAAAGCGTCTTCAACACGTAAGTTATTTTTTGTATTTCAGTGCTTCTTGATTCTTGACTTAATGAATTATTCTAATTTATGTTGATTTTCATTTTAATGAGAGGGCATGCACGACGTATCGAGCGCTTGGCGGGCCATGTGAACATAGAGGTGGCAAAGATTTGAGATGGTTGTTTCCAAAGGTACGTAGTTTCAAATTAAGTTCTTTTGATTGACGGTCGTTTTAGATATGCCTTTATTGATTTTAACCATTTGCTTTTGATTTATAGTGCCCTCGACAACTTGGCGGCTTGGAATGTGGATATTATGTCTTACTTTATATGTTTAACATCATTCAGAGTGGCATTACGACAGATTTTGAACATGTAATCGCTTCTTCATTCTCAGAGGATAATATTCTTGGTGTTGTAATTCAATGGCAATTCATTCACTTCATTCATTATTTCATCTAAGCTTATTTTCTAATTTACAGATTTTTGACAATGAAGATGCCTACTCATATGAAAACCTAAATATAATCAGAGACTTTTTGGCTGGACATCTTCTTCAACGTATACCAGAAGAGTAAAGTCTTTAGTAGTTTGTGTAGGACATACTTTTGTGGTAGTACATATAATTAGCATTATTATTGTTGGATATAGATTGGATTTAGTCTTGGTTATTGTACAAACTGGGGACTTGGATATAGATTGTTGTGTAGTTTGTGTGGTTTGAAAGTTTCTGTGGCATGTAGTAGCCTTGGGTTGATCACTGTGTTTGTTGTTGTTTCCATTCTGCTGAACTGCTGTTGTTTTATTCTGTTGTTGGAATCCTATTTCTGCAGTTTACATTTTCCAGACAGTGCAATATATAAAAAGTCCATTTTTTTTAAAAAAAAACTTTCAACGTCCTTAATAAAAAGGGACGTGGTAGAGTGGGTGACGATACTTTAGACGTCCCCAGATAAAACTGGGGACGTCTAAAGGCCACATTAGACGTCCCCAATTATACTGGAGACGTCTAAGGTCCACTTTAGACGTCCCCAGTTGGAACTGGGGACGTCTAAAGTCCACCTTAGACGTCCCCAATTCTACTAGGGACGTCTAAGGTCCCACTTTAGACGTCCCCAGATGGAATTGGGGATGTCTAAAGTCTGCCTTCCACGTCCCCTGTTTTATGGACGTTATTGACGTTTTTTTCTACGACCCTCAGATAGACGTCCCTCTGTTTTCAGACGTTAAAAGGCCAAAAAAAGGACGTTAAAACCCTTTTTTCTAGTAGTGGTTATAGCTTTATAGTATGTAGAGTTTCCTTATAAACAACACAACATTTTACTAAAAACCTTTTGGTCATACATAACCTTTTACATGTGTCTTTAGGAATAAAAGAGATATGACATTAGTGATTTTTAGTGTTATAACATCTTGCTCAACTCTTTATGTAAATTTCTTAATTTACAAGAACATGATTTTACCCCCAAAAAATGAATTTTTTTATTTTAAAATATTCTAATAATAAAAATATAATTATATAACTTACAAATATGAGGACAAAAACCTTCTCTCTAACTTGAAATAAATAGCATGAGGGGAGTACTGCTGCATTATCCTACTGTTGGTTAAGTTAATGGTATCCCTTTAATTTAACTGCACGTTTGTTTTAACTTTTTATAAGTATTTTTATAATTTATAAAATAAATATGTGGTATAAGTTCTGTCTCTACTTGAGAAGAAAAATATTTGAAAAGTTAATATTTTTTTATCTGAATTCAACCTTCTATTGAAATAATTTTATTTATTTATTTCTAAGTAATTAGAACATTGCTTAATAGATATGAATCATGCTACACGAGTAGAATGTTTATAGATATAGACAATAAACAAAAAAGAGAGATATTTTGATATGAGAAGAGTGTTTTCTTTTTCTTTGTTTTTTTTGGAATGCCAGCTCACTCGAACCCGCGCCTTGCAGTTTCAAAGCACGGCATTAGACCACAAAGGCAAAAGGCAGCTAGCGCGGAGATGCTGAATACCTTTGACATTTAATGCACTAAACGGCGGGTCCCCATGAAAAAAATGTAGTTTTTTTTTTTTTTTTAAATTGTCCTGGGTAAAATACATCTTTCAAAATGTAGTTATTTTGATATGCCTAAAATATCATGTAACAAATGCATTGTAAGTGTTTATTTTTTCTTTTAAATTTAGGATGGACAATGACGATCTAATGCTATAAGTGAGATCAAAACCCCCAACCTCAACTTACATGCAAATCTTGTTGGAGTAACTTGAGAAAAATGATAAATATAATAAATAAAATGGATTAATATTTTACATTTATGACTAAAACATATTTCACAACTAGCTCCTACAATTATGACTAGCCGAATTTTTTTCCTTGGTCAAACTTAAAAACTTAAATTTAAGGTTAAGTTTATTTATTTTTAAATTAATTTATTGATACATACGTAATCTTGACAACTTGTTTATTTTTATTTGATTAAGGGTTTCAAACCTTGAGGTTTAGAGGGTAAATGATTCTCACTTCTCTTAATAAATGTGCTTCTCGGGATTTTAACTTATGTTCTCCTCCTTACGGAGGTGTGGCCTCTTACCATTTCAATCAACAATTTGTTGGTATCTGGACAACTTTTTAATTCTATTCTTTATTCAAGTTGTTATATATTCTATTCTAATATTATGGAATTCAATATTATAAATTAGAATTATAGTCTATAGATTGTAGAATTTTAGAATATATTTTAATATATTTATAGATTATTCTCACCCTTATTCAATGCACCCACCAAAACGTGAACATAAAATTAGGGAAGAGGGAAAGCTTTTGCCACCTTCTATGTCTGACCTTCTTCATTTTGACCTTCTTAATGAAGTTAGTTGAGTTAGTTAATATAACATGTATTTTGTAAAACACCCTAGTCATTTTCCTTATTTCCCTCATTCCCTAAATTATTATTGAGAGAGCATCAATAGGGATAAATTAGGAAAAAATTGACAAATATGAAAAAATATGTCTTATATTTAGGACCAAGATCAACTCCTAAAATATATATTATATTAAGGACCGGAGGAGTACTAGGTTAAAGTTATATACACGTGTGTATGAAAGTTGGTGTTATTTGACTCTAATTTCATGTGTCTAGGCTTATAGTAGCCACCTAAAGAGTTCAAATGATAACCAACTTTAAGTGTTATGAAAGTGAGAAATTGGGATAAAGATTAATCCGTCGTCCTTGATTTTTGGTGCATAGGGTTTGATATTTGCCCTGTTCGTGAGCAGCCGTGCCAGAGCACTCCCGAAAAGAACAAGGTAGTAACTCTTCCCTTATACTACATGTAAATGCAGTGTATGTATGTGTTATCATTGTTTGTGATGTTGTGGATGTAGCGAAGCCTGTGTGTTTGTGTGTTTTTCACTTGCGGCGCATGGGGGGGGGGTTCCCATGGCGGAGGACCGTTCCACTGGGGCGGTAGTTTATGGGGGATTGACTATTTGTGAGCCGTAAGGCTATATGAATTACAGCGTGCGCATGTCAGCGTGAGCCATCTAGGGAGTGACGCTGATCATCTATACCTCGACCGTTGATATACCATTGTAAATGTGAATGCCAGAATGGTAATGTGTAAATGTGAATACCAGGAAGGCAATTTGTAAATGTGAATGCTGGGAAGGTAATGTGCTTATGTGACAGCTTGTAGGCTGTGCTTCGTACTGTTGTGCTGCTTGATGATTTACTTTCATGCTATGTGATTATATGTGGTATGAGTGATTTATTACTACTGCGATTCCTTTGAATATCATTCTTTCTATTGATTAACACTCAGACAGGGCAAGTGGCTCCAAGGTGAAGGAGACGACCAAGGGCGGATAGGACTCCTTAGAAAGGTTTAATTTTGGTTGTTGGTTATCCTTTTTGGTTGGGATTACTATATATATATTTTGGGATGTAAATTTTGATATAATTTTGTGTAATCCCATAAATGGGAATTTATAAACCCTTAGTTGATATATGAAACCCGAGGGTTGCAGGGAATTTTTTGTTGTACACTTCTGACATGTATAAATGTGATTTAACTGCACATGATAGTTATATTCGAAATGTGAATAGGAGACCCAGTTAAACCGATTTTGAAAGAAATTTGTACAAACCCTATCTCAAGGATAGGATTAAAAATGAAATTCTATCATCCATTAGTTTCTAATTCATCTTAATTATGCATTTTTGAATTATAATTACTGTTTATATGGCAAGGGGTTACAATCAACACATTGTCCTCAATGTGTAAAGCAACTCTATTATTCTAACTTGTTTCTTAGTGAAGTGGGAAGTTGTGAAGACCAATTGCAATTGGAGCACAACATGTCAACATCATATAAAGAGGGATAAGGAGCAACAAGTCATAATAACAAAGAAAATCAAGATGAAAAGGCATAATAGTAATTAAGTGTGGTAGTGGCCAAATGCAAATCATATATAGGGAGTTCTTATTCCACTTATTAAGCTATACTACTACTACATTTCCTACTGGAATGCCCTTCCCCCACACTTATCTCAAACAATCAGTCAAGCATACATAACCATCAATCCAGGAATACTAAAAGTAAAAGATAGTGAAAGGAGAAGAAGAGACATGGCTTCAAGGAGGTTTTGATGATAAATCATGATAGAGCTTGAAGAGGTGTTCATTGACTTGAAACTCTTTTCCAGTAGTCTCATCAAGTAGCTCTACCATGCCAAATGAATGCACTTTGGTGACTGTCAAAGGCCCATACCATTTATCTTTAAGCTTCCTATTCAACAACTTAAATCGAGCCCTATACAACAGCACACGATCATCCACCTTGAAGTACTTTCTTAAGATATTCTTATCATGAAGCGGCTTGGTCTTTTCTTTGTAAATACAGGAGCTCTCATAAGCGTCCAATCGCATTTCCTAAAGTTCTTGTAGTTGTAACTTCCTTTCTAAGCCCATTTCTTCCACATCCATATTGCATAATTTTATCACCCAATAGGTTTTGTGCTCCAATTCATCCGGAAGATGACATGCTTTTCCATAGATCAGCCGGTAGGAAGACATCCCTATTGGCATCTTAAAAGCAATTCTATTGGCGCGTAGTGCTTCCTTTAACCTTGAGCTCCAATTTTCCTTGAGGGCTTGACTATTTTTTTCCAAAATGTGTTTGATCTCTCAGTTGGAGACTTTTGCTTCCCACTCATTTGTGGATGATAAGGAGTGGACCTTTTGTGAGTTACCCTAAGCTTAGCAAATAGGTTATTGATAACCCTATTGCAAAAGTGAAAACCTCTATCACTCTCTATAGCCTTCGGTATACCAAATCTACAAAAGATGTTAGACTTGAGAAACTTGGAATTCGTCTGGGCATCATCTTTCCTAGTAGGAATGACTTTTACCCACATGGAGAGGTAATCTACGGCTAGTAAAATGTAGGTAAAGCCAGATGATTGTGGAAAAGGACCCATGAAGTCTATACCCCAAACATCAAATACCTTATAAAAGAGCATGGGTTGTTGTGGCATCTCATGCCGTTTACCTAAGCCCCTAAACTGTTGGCATTTATCGCATGCCTTATAATACAAGTATGCATCTTTAAACAGGGTAGGCCAGTAAAACCCAACATCCAGCACTTTCCTAGAGGTCTTGTTAGCACTAAAATGCCCATCACAAACCATTAAATCAAGCAGAAAGTATGTCCTTGGACTCAGTCTCTGGAATGCACCTCCTGATCACTTGATCATTGCATAGTCTCCACAAGTAGGGCTCATCCCAAATGTATTTTTTAGCTTCCCATTTAAGTTTCTGAGCCTGAAAGGAAGACATATGCTCAGGAATTAGACCGGTCACAATATAACTAACAAGATTAGCAAACCAAGGAACATAGACAGAGATAGACATAATGGATGAATCAGGAAAGTTGTCACAAACAAAGTCAGGGTCAAGTACTCCCCTTGTACCATTTGGTAGTCTACTTAAGTGATTTACTACAAGGTTCATAGTTCCAGGCCTTTCCTTAATGTTAATGTCAAACTCTTATAGTAGCAACATCCATCTAACGAGCCTTGGCTTTGATTGAAGCTTGGTGAAGAGAAACTTCATAGCTGTATGATCTGTATAAGAAACTTCATAGCTCTAATGAACTAAGAGAAGTAAGAAAAATCACTGAGGGAGGATAACCAACAATTAACCATCGATGAGTTAAGGTTGGAAATCTCACTCCCACGTGAATCAAAATCATAAACAAAAGGAGAAGAGAATTGTTCATCACATAAATCTAGTGCAATACCATAGTTAAGATCACAATCATCAGTGTGCAAGTCAAGCTTATATTCATTAACGACATCATCAAGTACTAAGTCAATTGAATTCACACCTAATAAAGAGTAATCTTCAAAAGGGTGCTTCATGGCTTTATACATATTAAAACTTAGCTTATGGTTACCCACTTTCATATTGATTAACCCATCTCTCATGTCTATCAAGGTACTAGCTGTAATATCCCAATTTTTGATTAAGGGATAATTATGATTATTAATGATAATTATGAATTTATTGGAATTATTATGTGTTTTATGACTATATTAATTAATGTCATAATTAGTGGAAATTGGAAATATTAGTGCATATGTGTGGTATTTAAGATCAAGGGTGGTGATTCCTTGACCGTGGGTCGGAATCCAGTGTATTTAGCTTGTGTGAGCTCATTGTGGGAATGAACGAGATGCTGACAAGTGGCATTGTGAGAGTTGTTGGATGAAGGCCACAAGAGGACAAAAGATTGCTTTTCCTCTTTCACTTCATCCCTCCATTTCTCTCTCTCGTTTCTCTCTCCTCTCTTCCTTCATTTCCGGCGGAAGTTTTAGGCAAGAAAGAGAAAGAAGAACTTGTGATTTTGGGTAAGTAAATGATCTTCTTTGCTCAAACACCATTCATAAATGTTGATCCTTGAATCATGGGCTTCATTTTGGTATGTGTAGTTGGGCCATTTGGTGTTGTTTGGTGCCACACGAAAATCTGAGTGTTGGTGGATCAAGAACTCCCTTTGGAGAAGTTGATAAGGTGAGTGAAACTAACCTATCTATCTAAGTTTCATGCCATTTGGAATAGTTTATAAATTCTGGAAATTTTGGTCTAATCATGAGAATGAGTGCCACTGTTCATTTGGTATGTTTATGGCATGAGAATGACATTTTGGAATGAGTTTATGTTAGATAGATAGATTAGAGATTGAAATATGATGTTAGGATGAAATGGGAATTTTGACGAAATTATTGCCCAAAACCCAAACCATGATAATGGAGTAGGATTTTGATGATTCTGAGTATTCCATTGAATTTGTTGGGTGTTTTTGGTGTGGGAATGGCTTTGGGTTAAGTTTTATGGCCATAGGAATCAATTGGGCAAAGGTTGAGGAGTGTGCCTCTGTTTTCTGCGTTTTCTGCCATCTGAGATATTCACTCGAGCAGACAGGGATGTGCTCGAGTGAAGTATGAACATCACCCGAGCAGAAGGGGTCTGCTCGAGTGAGGGATGAGTTTCACCCGAGCAGGGATGAACTCTGCTCGAGTGAAATGTGAGTTTTCCCTTTTGGTGCTTCGAGTGCACCTGGGTTTTTGGTGGAGCGATGAACATGCTCGAAGTGAGCATGGTCTGCTCGAGTGATGGTGTGAGTCCAGAATGAAGGGTTGCTTTCTGGTCTTCACTCGCGGGCTGATTGCCACGAGTGTGCTCTGACACTCGCGAGCATTGCCTTCTCACTCGAGCACTGGGTGTCTGCTCGAGTGAGCTGGTGCTTCAGGCGGGAGGGGTGGTGCTCTCGGGTTGTTACTCACGAGTAAGGTGCGCGAGTGTGCCTTCTCACTCGCGGGTGTGAGGTGTGTGCTCGAGCACATATGGCTGTGCTCGAGTGATCTTGTGCTTGGAGAGCTTTGTGTGCTCTCGGGTTCTCACTTCCTGGACTTCTCTCGAGGGTGCTCGAGTGAGGCATTTAGCCTTGTGCTCGAGTGAGGATTTTGTGCTCGAGTGAGCCAGTTCCTGAAAGTTTCTTTATGCTCTCGGGTGAGCACTCGCGGTCTCACTTTCTCTTGTGCTCGAGTGCTGTCCGTGCCAATGCTCGAGTGAGAGCATTTGTGCTCGAGTGTCCGTACAATCTGTGCTCGAGCACGGTCATCTGTGCTCGAGTGATTCAGTGTAAAATCTCAGTTTTGTGCTTCCAAAAAGGGATCTTTGGGATAGTTCTTCCTACCCTTTAGGAGTGTTGTTAAGGGTATTTAGTGACTCTAAAAGAGCAATAATGATAACCAATTAAGTATTATGAAGTGAATTAAGTCTTGGAATAGAGAATAACTCTTCGTCCCTAATTGTGAAAATAGGATTTGATATTTGCCTTCCTCGGGAGAGACCGGCGCTAGGACACGTCCGGAAGAACTCAGGTAGTGACTTTTCTCTCATATCTTGTATGATGTTTTGGTATGCATATCTTATCATTGAACTTGTGAAATGTGTGCCATGGTCCGTTACGGCGCGAGCAGGTCAACGTGAGCCGTATAGGGAGTGACAGTGGTCATCTCTAGTCGGCCGTTGGACTGCCGTCGTAATCGACATGGATCTTTGTGAATCCGACCCGTGAGGGCGGCGTTTGTGAAACCAGCCGTGGGCTGTGTATGTGTATTTTGCCTATGTGGCTTGAGAATATGATATGCTTTATATGGATCCCAGCTGTGGTGAATTATACTGTGTTGACTGTTGTGATGCAATACAGCGTGAGCAATTCAGCGTGAGCAATCGTCAGGGATGACATGTGTCATACTAACCATTGCCGCTGCAACTGCCGTTGTAGTTGCTTGTGTGGATGATGATTTGATTACATGCATTATTGTTGTACATTATATGATTGACTTGTTACTACGGGGATTCTTTAGAATCTCACTCTCCCAAAAAATTAAACCTTTTAGACAGGGCTGAAGGATCGAGTGGCAAGCGGGCGACGAAGAGTAGTTAGAGCTCCTGTTTGGGAGTATATTTTGGAAATATGGTTATCATTGTATATTTTGGACTTGTATTTGTAGATTTTGTGTAATCCCCAAATTAAGGGTATGGAATGGTGGCTTTGTGCCTTGTAAATCCCTTATCTAATGAATGGAACCCGAGTGAGTCGGGAATTTATTTGCACTCTGATATTTGTAAATGGAATCCACCTGTTCAGGCCAGTATTATTTTGTATTGAGAACTTGAGACCATTGTGAATAAGTTTTGAAAAATGTTTTTGCAAATCCGATTTTTGGGCAAATGAGTATCTTATGAAGTCCCAATTTCATTATGGTCTCTAATTACAACTTAATTATGAGTTTAAGAACTAAATCCCGGCCAAAGGTGGGAAGGGGGTTACACTAGCAGTTCTCATGAATGGTTTTCCTAAGATAAGAGTGGATTCCTAGACTCTTGAGACACGTCAAACACATAAAAGTCAATATGGAAAACCAAATCTTTGACCTTGACCAGCAAATCCTCAATGATACCTTGTGGTTCCCTAATGGTCTTATTAGCTAGTTGGAGAACCATGCTAGTCCTCTTAAGCTCCTTGACACCAAGAGACTTAAAAATGGCACTAGGCATGACATTATTGGCTACACCTAAGTCTAACAAGGCTTGAGCTACATGCACATTACCTATAGTACAAGGTATAGTGAATGAGTGGGATCCTTGCACTTAATAGGGATTTGGGGTTTGAATAGGGCAGACACATTAAAGCTAACTTGAACTCTCTCATTAGGCCTAAACTTCCTCTTGTTGGTACAAAACTCTTTTAAGAATTTGCAATAGCTAGGCATATACTTAACCAATTGGAAGAAAGGAACATTGATAGGCAACTTACTAAACAAATCATACATTTCTTTTTTAGTTTGTTCCTCATGCATTTTCTTGCCATGAAAGTAAGCTTTATGGAAAGGGAGTTGAGAAATTTTTACCTCCTTATCATTAGCATTGGATAAGGTGCCTTGCTTGCTTGGCTCACCTTCCTCAAAATTGGTTCTTTCCTTGGAGCCGACCTCTCTCAGAAGTGGTTGTTGTTCTGCTTGAGGTTTCTCAACCACTTTGTCCATCTTCTTGTTAAGGATAGCCTTTTCTTTGGAGCTCTAAGAATCAGGAAGCTTCATAGGGCTCAAGGGTAGACTTTCAACTCTGATTTCCTCATCCACCTCATTGTCAATCTCTTCAGGAAAGTGTACCTTCTTGCTACTCCTCAATTCAATAGCATTTAGGGACTTAGGATTGATGACTGTGTTTGAAGGAATGAGACCACTAGTCTTAGCATGCACATCACTCGAAGAATTGGAGAGTTGGGTGAAGTGAGATTGCACAATGTTATCTTCAACTTCAACTCTTCCAACTTCTTAAATAAATGAGACATTTGAGTTCTATCACTTACCTTAATACTTTCTAGCCTTTATAAAGTTGAGGCAATAGAAGAGAATTGACTCTCATTTAAAGCTTTATCTTCTATCATTTGGTTGTCAATATTAGTAAGTCGAGAGACCATACTCTTCAACAATTGATTAGTTTCATCACCTTTAGACTCTTGAAGTGGAATATTTGCCCATGGTTTGACCTATATGGTTGAACTTGATGAGATGACCCTTCTTGATTCCTCCAACCAAAAGTAGAGTTAGGTCTACTATTTTCATTGTAGGTAGTAGTGTTAGAGTCCCATCTTTGTTGTTGATTAGGCCTTCCTTGATACATAGCATTGACTTCCTCATGGCGATTAGGGCATAAGCTTGTAATGTGCATCACTGAACCACAATCATTACAACTAGGTGCAACAAGAGCTTTTGAAGTAGGAGAATGAGGTTCTTGGTGGATACTCAGATGATAAAGCTTAGAAGTGATGAGACAAAGTTATGAGCTGACTATATCCATTTTTGAATCAAGTGAGAGCATCTTTTGGTTGGATCCTATATCACAGACTTCTCTGATCTCTCTCACATTGTATTGTTGAGTGTTTCGAGCTCTTCTTTTAATTTGAGCTCACGCTTCCTCAACAGTGCAATCTTCTAAAGAACCCCTAGCTGAAGTATCAAGAATGCCCTTTTCATAAGGTAGAAGACCATCATGAAAGTACTAAATCAACTGTTCATCACTGATTTGATGGTGTGGACACTTAGCCAAAATTTCCTGAAAGTGAATCCAATACTTATAGAAGGACTGTAAGGGATCTTGTTTGATAGAGTAGATCTCCTTCTTAAGCTCAACAATCCTAGCATCAGGAAAGTACTTGTCTAAGAAGGCTTTCTTCAAGTTAGCCTATGAATGAAGAGTATCTTGACATGGTAGGAAGCATCATATACCACTCTTTCGTCTTCCCCTCCAAAATGAAATAGAACATTGCACATCTTCAAGGCAAGCACCAATAGGCTTCATGTTTAAGCAAGCCAAGTATAATGCATTGAGATTCTTGTAAGGGTCTTCTTTCTCAAGCCCATGGAAATAAGGTAGTGAAGCAAGCAAAGGACCCTTAAGCTCAAAATTAGCCTCAAAGTTAGGACATGTGATATTGAAAGGAACACAAACTAGTAAAGGAGCTGAATTTGAGGTCCGTAGCCAAGAATTGGATGATTTGATATCTAAGGGGATATCTGTAACCCCCTCACCGTAATTACATCCGGATTACGAAATTTAAGTGAAATAGAGACCAATAAAATAAAATAACCATTTATGATCCCTCATTCAAGAGATGGGATATTTCAAAATCAGTTCTAAAGCATACTTGATCCTGGTCTCACATTCACGTACGGATATAACTACTATGAGAAATCAAATCACATAAACAATATCAGAGTGCGGAAACCAAAATCCCGACAAACCCCGGGTTACTTACATAAATAACTTGGGTTTAAGATTTCCCAATTATAGGGATTACACAACCAAAATAATCATTTACATTATTATGTACACTTGTCAACCCCACATCCAAAACTATGATAACCAACTACCACTTAGATTTAGGAGTAAGCCTAACTACTCCTGGTTGTCCGCTTCCCTTTCGAGCCACTCGCCCTGTCTGAAAAGGTTAGTCATATGGAAGGGGTGAGATTCTAAAGAATCCCAGTAGTAACAACAATTTCATGCCACATGCAATCACAAAATATGCACACCAATCATCTCATACAGCAACGCAAGTCACTCCACCCTCATCCCCTTTTACCGCCGGGAAGGCATACGACCTTTACCCAAACCGTTGTTAGCGACTCAGGGACTATTGGCGTGGCAGTGCATACAAATAGCCACACGGCTCAAATATAGCCTTTCGGCGTTCACAATGGCCCATCGGCCTTCACAAATAGCCTTTCGGCTCACAATTAGCCTCTCGGCCCACATATACACATATATCACACCCTAACCTCATCCCCTTTTACCACCGGGAAGGCATACGACCTTCACCCGAACCGTTGTTAGCGACTCAGGGACTATTGGTATAGCGGTGCTTCCACAGTTTTCTCAAAACTTGCAGCATACGATATTCGTTTCAAAACAATGACATAATATACATACAATGTATCACACAAGGCATAAAGAAAGAGTCACTACCTGTATCCTTCCTGAATGGCTCTGGCACCTTAGCCTCACGAGGACGACAGATGTCAAATCCTATATCAATTAGGGACAACCAATCAATCTCTTTTCCATATGTACATTTCAATAATACTCTAAGTTGGTTATCATTTAGGACTCTTTAGATGACTAATAGAGGCCTAAACATATGCCTAAAGGGTTGGAAGACACTACCCAAAAGACCCCTTACTCGAAGGCAAAACACAGATTTTTGGTCATCTCACTCGAGCACAGATGCTCTCACTCGAGCACGAGTACGGACATCACTCGAGCACAAGAGAGAGTGCGACTGCGAGTGAGCACCCGAGAGCACACACACAGCTCTCTAAGCACAGGATCACTCGAGCACAGCCATTTGCACTCGAGCACACACCTCACACCCGCGAGTGAGAAGGCACACCCGAGCACCTTACTCGCGAGTGAGAACCCGAAAGCACAACTCCCACCGAAGCACAATCTCACTCGAGCATGACCCCCAGTGCTCGAGTGAGAAGGCTATGCTCGCGAGTGTCAGAGCACACTCGTGGCATCCACCAGCAAGTGAAGACCCGAAAGCAACCCTTCACTATGAACTTACACCATCACTCGAGCAGGCCCAAGCTCACTCGAGCATGTTCCTCGCTCACTCGAGCACAAAGCGATGTGCTCGAGCATTGTTCATAAAATCCCAGGTGAACTCGAAGCACAACAGGGAAAACTCGCGCATCACTCGAGCACGTTCTTCCTCTGCTCGAGTGATGTGTATCAGAGACCCAAAACGCAGAAAAAACCAGATAATTCCAGATGGTCAAATCCTCACCCAAAGGTTCCCAAACTCTACCAAAAGCTCACACATACTTGGCACTAACTAGGGAACATATTGGCCACTTCATAAACACTCTAAAAACCAATTTGACCACAATCATTCATTAAGGTCTCAATGATACACATTATCCAAATTTCATTACACTTAATTCCAACATTCCAGATTACATCAAATGATCATATATCTCCAGACTAAATCATTTTCAATCATCAATCATAACAACTTCATATTTCCAGAAATAGGCATATTTAGGGCAAAAATTCCAGATTTGACCAACTTAGCCAAAAATCACAAACAACATACTAAAATGCTCTAAATGCCTACCTCTTCTCTTTGCTCAATTCAGAACCTTGATTCCTCAACTTTCAATTTCGGCCAAAATCCCAATCAACACCATTCAAGGCTCTACAATCATCACAATGTAGCTCTCATTGAGATGAACAATATTAGAGAAGAGGATTGGAGTAAAGGAGAATCACAACTTACCAAGATTCAAGCTTTTCTTCCCCTCTCTCTTGCTTGTCCAGCGCCAGAAATGGAGGAAGGAGAGGAGAGAGAAAATAAGAAAGATGGAGCAATGATGATGAAGACTTCTTCCCTTGCCTACACACACACTCCACCGAATTGGAGAGAGGAAAGGGAGTAAAAAGTGAAGTTTTGTCTTCTTGTGGCCTCATCCAACCACTACCACGACGCCACATGTCCACATCTCAAGCACTCCCTCAAAAGCTCACATAACCGCAAAGCACAGGATTCTGACCCTTGGTTAAGGAATCACAACCCTTGATCTTAAATACCACACTCATAAATTCTCAAAATCACATTACATTAATCCCAAAAGTGCTTAATCAAGATAATTACAATAATTATCAGAGTTTTCAGCCCTAATCACAAATCGGGATATTACAATATCCTTCACACCAACCAAGACATCATCTCATGTGGTTCACTTTGGGCTTCACCATATGGTTAAAGGGTCACTTTCTAACTTATCACTTAATCCTAGAACTAAGATTACTCCTTATACCTTATGATTTTTTAATGAGCTAATCACTCCTTGTGAAGTAGGTATGAAAGAAGCTACTTTCCCCAAGTCTGTTGCTACTGTAGATCAACTGAATGTTGGTTCAATACTTGGGAAGACCAATGCACAAGTGGTAGAATCAAAGGAGCTTAGCACAAGTCATACATTGCCTCCGTCTACAAAGGGGGATATCTCTACTACCCTTGATCTTCTTAGACTAATTCCCTCTATTGTTCAACCCCCTGATTTAGAGCTTAAACTTCTCCCCTCTCATTTAAAATATGCTTTCCTTACTTATAATGGGAAATTTCCTGTGATTATTGCAAAATCTTTGTCTATGAGTGAGGAGGAGAGATTGCTTGATGTTTTACGTAAGAATAGAAATGCTCTAGGTTGGACTTTAGTTGACATTCCTCGGATTAGTCTGGCTATTTGTACTTATCGGGTCCTCTTGTATGAGGACTCCAAACCCCTTAGGCAGCCCCAAAGTCGACTCAACCCCTTGATTCTAGATGTGGTCAAGAAAGAAGTGACCAAGCTATTGAGTGCGGGTATCATCTACCAATTTTTGATAGTGAGTGGGTTAGTCCAGTGTAAGTAGTTCCTAGAAAGAGTGTGATCACTGTGGTAAAGAATGACAATAATGAGTTGATACCTACTAGGGTGCAAAATGCTTGACAAGTGTGCATAGATTATAGGAAATTGAATGAAGCCTATAGAAAAGATCACTTCCCCTTACCTTTCATTGATCATATGCTTGAGTGGTTGGCGGTTAAGAGCCACTATTGTTTCCTAAAAGGTTATTTAGAATATTTCAAATCCCATTATCTCCTGAAGATCAGGAAAAGACCACTTTCACTTGTCCATTTGATACTTATGCCTATAGGATAATGCTGTTCGGATTGTGCAATGCACCTAGCACTTTCCAACGTTTCATGATGTGACTACTTTGTGATTTCCTTGAAAATTGCATGAACGTTTTTATAGACAATTTCACAGTGTATGGCATTTCGTTTGATGCTTGTTTAGCTAGTTTGGACAATGTTCTTACTAGATGCATTAAGAAAAACTTGATTTTGAATTATGAGAAGTGCCATTTTATGGTTGATCATGGAATAGTACTTGGTCATTTGATATCTTGCAAGGGGTATTGAAGTTGATAGAGCTAAGATTGAGGTGATTTCCTCCTTGTCCTACCCCATTAATGTTAAAGCACTTTGTTCTTTCTTAGGGCATGTGGGTTTTTACCGACAATTCATAAAAAATTTCTGTAAAATAGCTATACCATTATCCAAACTATTGCAAAAAGATGTTGATTTTGTCTTTGAAAATCCTTGTAAAAAAGCATTTGATGAATTGAAATCATACTTGATTTTGCCTCCTATTCTTAGTGCATCAGATTGGACCTTACCTTTTGAACTAGTATGCGATGCCTCTAATTCCGCTATGGTGGTAGTCATGCTAGGACAAAAGTATAGAAAATTGTCCTATGTGATAGCCTATGCATCCAAAACTTTGGATAATGCACAAAAGAATTACACAACCATTGAAAAAGAACTGTTTTCTATGATATTTGCTTTAGATAATGATAAGTAAAATGTTTGCATATTTATTTTCTTTTATATGATGATTTTATTGATGATATTTGAGCTCAATTTAATAAATTTGGGTGTAATTAATAAATAATAATTTTGGTATAAAATAGAATTTCTTGAAAAATACTAAATTAGACCATCTTTCAGTTTTCAGGCAATATCTGGAGCTCTAGATGTCGGATTGGGATGTTCTTTATATAGATAAAAAGCTAAGAAAGAGCTCTACAAATTTAGTGTTGAGACCAAAATCCAGTTCTATCTCCAAGGGTTTGAATTTTGCTTAGAAGTTGAAAGCGGGAATCATCTACCATTCCACTAATCATTTCATCTATCACTTCATCTTCCTTTTCACCTACTACTTCATCTACCACATTTCATCTACCACTTTATCTTCCTTTTCACCAACTACTTCATCTACCACATTCTATCTACTACTTCACCACATTTCACCTACTACTTCACCCACCACATTTCACCTACTACTTCATCTACCTTACTCTATTCTTCTCTATATATAGCCACCATCTACCTTACTCCATTCTTCTCTATATATAGCCACCCTTTCCTTCACATTTCACACACCAATTCATATTCATTACTCTCCTCTCTTTTTCACTTACAACCATTTCATGTCTATTACTTTCCTCTCCTCTCCACATGTACCATCTTAGAGTTAATTTTATGCATTGTATTACTTTTTGCATGCCTCCATCTTGGAAGGCTTAAAATTGTATTACTTTTTGCATGCCACTTATATGGAAAGATTTACCTCCTAAAGGGACGGCTAGATTTTTCTATTTTCTATGCATCTTTTGGTTGTATATTTATGTTTGAGAATTTAATATTCAAGTTTTATGCAGTATTTATGAGGATTTCATTCTAGTTTTACATAATATAAATTTATTTTGGTTTTGTTTTTAATTTTACCATGAGCTAAATTTTCATTTTCCTAGGGTGATGATGTAGTTTACTAATAACATATTGAATCTTAACTTATTAAATCTAGTTTTAATTTTTCCTTTATGATTGGATTTTAATTATTATTCTTAATGCTTTCATTCGATTGGCCATCTTTTGAATGATTTCAATATATATGTTGAGACCGAAAGGAGATACATATGTGTAGACCCTATAATTAAAACCATAATTTGCA
Source organism: Inga laurina (assembly GCA_963855925.1). Taxonomy (NCBI): domain Eukaryota; kingdom Viridiplantae; phylum Streptophyta; class Magnoliopsida; order Fabales; family Fabaceae; genus Inga; species Inga laurina. The sequence continues at coordinate 53,304,447 of OY979705.1, forward strand.
TATGAAATAGGAATATATTCATATGAGTTGTGTAGTCTTATAGAGTTTCATAAATTTTAATGCATAATTAATTGCTTAAATTCATATAGGAATATATTGGATTAGCAATTAATTATAGAATTGCTTGACCTTGGAAGAGGCTAGTAATTAAATTTGGGAAACTCGACTATCAATCATGTAGAATAAATTGGGCTAAAATATATAAGTCATTCAATTCAGAATTTGTTAAGTGAAATATAATCCCTAGGGCTTTTTCTCAATAGTTGTTTCATATCATTTCATTCATATTTACTTATTTTTTATTTTGTACACCCAATCACCAACTAATCGATTGATTAAATAGAGTTAAAATTACTAATTTTGGTACTTAGTGATTAATCATCGAGGGAATGATACTCTACTCACTTCTATATTACTTGTTGATGACAGTGTACACTTACACTTTCTAATAGACTATTTACACTCGTAACAAGTTTTTGGCGCTGTTGCCGGGGATTGTAGCCATTAATATCAATACCAAGTAATTTTAATACTAATTTGGTCTTTATATTATTTTTTTTCTTTTTGGTGTTTTATGTTTCCTTTCAGGCTTTAGCTTAGTATATGACTAAATCGAAGGAGACTGAACTACAACCTCTTGATTCTGAGATCAAAAGAACTTGTCGAAGAAATCGAATAGTTTATAAGTAGTCCAATTCAATCCTAAGAAATTCGATGGCAAATCCAGGGGGAGAAACAACAGATACTAAAACATCCGTGACTATGCAACACCAATAATCATGGAGACCAACTCTAAAATCAGGAGACCACCAATAGCAACTAACAACTTTAAAATCAACCCTGCAATTATCCAGATGATGCAAGAAAATTAGTTCGGTGGTTTACCAACAGAAGATCCTAATGCACATATAGCCAACTTCCTTAAAATCTGCGACACATTCAAGCATAATGGTGTTACTGACGACGCCATTAGACTTAGACTTTTCCCTTTCTCACTCAGGGACAAGGCTAATAGTTGGTTACAATCACTACCAGTGGGAAGCATAACTACATGGGAGATCATGGCGCAAAAATTTTTGGAGAAATACTTTCCTTCAGCAAAAACTGCTAAATTAAGGAATGAAATTGCCTCATTTACCTAGCATGAGCAAGAAAGCCTCTATGAAGCATGGGAAAGATATAAGGAGTTGCTAAGGAGATGTCCTCATTATGGGTTACCAAATTAGTGGCAACTGCAAACTTTCTATAGTAGGATGACGCACCCCCAGAATTCTTGTAGATGCTACAGTTGGAGGATCTTTAATGGGAAAAAATATAGATGATGCTTACAATCTACTTGAGGAGATGGCAGCTAATGCATATCAATGGCCTTCTGAAGGTAGCAATTGAAAGAAAGCACTTAGAGTATACGAGTTGGATGTCCTTGCAACTTTGTCTTCTCAAGTTGCATCTATATCCAAGCAAGTAGGATTATGGACAACCCAAGCAAATGTAATCAGCACTCCTACTGAAACTTGTGATCAATGTGGAGGACCTCATGTGAGCACGCAATGTCAAGAAGGACACTCATTCATGCCAGAGCAAGCTCATTTCATCATAAATCAAAGGAATGATCCATTCTCAAATACCTACAATCCAGGTTGGCGAAATCATCCAAACTTTAGTAAGAGGAATAATCAAAATGCATTCAAGTCGTAAGGGAACAAAAATCAGTAAGCTTTTCAACAACCAAATCCATCACAACAGAAAGTGAATTTGGAGGATGTACTGGCTCAACTAACCATGAATACATCTCAATTTATTGCTAGGACTAATGCAACAATCAAAAACCAAGAAGCCTCAATAAAGAACTTAGAGATCCAGATGGGCCAAATTGCAAATATGTTGAATTCCAGGCAACCAGGAACTCTACCAAGTGACACCGAAAGAAACCCAAAAGAACATGTGAAGGCCATTGCACTAAGTAGTGGTAAAGAATTGAAAGATCTTGTAATTAAGAAGAAGGATGATGGAGAAAAGAAAGAAAGTAGAGAAGAACAGAAGGAGGATGATTTAATACCACGAAGAATCAGCTTTCCAGATAATCCTCCTCTATATGTACCATCAATTCCATATCCTTAGAGACTCATAAAAGAAAAGTTAGACAAGAGTTTGGCAAGTTTTTGGAGGTTTTCAAAAAGTTACATATCAACATTCCTTTTACAGATGCTCTTGCACAAATGCCCAGTTAGGCAAAATTCATGAAGGATATTCTTTCAAATAAGCGCAAGCTTGAGGAATTTGAAATAGTTGCACTTACTGAGGAGTGCAGTGCTATTCTTCAAAAGAAATTACCACTAAAGCTGAAAGATCCAGGAAGCTTTTGCATACCTTGCACCATAGGTCAATGTCACTTTGAAAAAGCACTTTCTGACCTTGAAGCAAGTGTAAACCTCATGCCTCTATCTATCTACAACAAACTTGGTCTTGGAGAGGTAAAGCCGACCACATTTTCATTACTTTTAGCTGACCGATCAATTAAACATCCTAAAGATATCTTAGTAGATGTTCCGGTAAAGGTGGACAAACTCATATTCCCAGCTGATTTCATAATACTTGACATGGAAGAAGACTAAAAAATTCCTATCATTCTTGGGAGACTATTTCTTGCAACTGAGAGAACGTTAATAAATTTGCAACAGGGGAAGTTAACTGTGTGAGTTCAAGATAATCAAGTTTCCTTCAACATTTCAAGGCTTTGTCCTTTCCAGATGAAAGTGACACCTGTTGCAAAGTTGATACATTAACCAGCTGCACAAAAGACGTGGTGAACGAAACCTGTATGGATAAACCATTAGCAATGAGAATGGTAGATGTATCAAAATATACTAATCTAGAAGTTTTGGAGCAGATTAGATACCTTGAAGCAAATATCCCAATTTTTATCAAGAAACTATTTGAAGATTTGGAAGAAAGGCCAAATAAGTCGGTGCCATCAACAGAGAAACCACTAGTACTAGAGTTGAAAGTGCTGCCATCCCACTTGAAGTATGCTTATATAGGAGGAAATTTAACACTACCAGTAATCGTCTCAGCAGCTTTTACTCCTGATGAAGAAGAAAAGTTATTAAGAGTTCTAAAGGAGTGTAAAACATTATTTGGATGGTCAATAGCTGATATAAGAGGGATTAGTCCTTCAATTTGTATGCATAAGATCTTAATGGAGGACAACTATAAGCCATCAGTCGAGCACCAGAGAAGACTCAATCCAAACATGAAGGAAGTGTGAGAAAGGAGGTAATAAAGTGGCTAGATGCTGGCATAATCTATCCAATCTCAGACAGTCAATGGGTTAGTCCAGTTCAAGTTGTACTAAAGAAAGGTGGAATAACAGTAGTGCCCAACAAGAAAAATGAACTGATTCCACAACGAACGGTGACTGGATGGAGAGTGTGCATTGACTACAAAAAGCTCAATAAAGCAAATAGAAAAGATCACTTTCCTCTAACATTTATAGATCAGATGTTTGACAAACTTGCTGGAAAAGCCTATTATTGTTTCCTGGATAGGTACACAGGATATAATCAAATTATAATTGCACCAGAAGATCAAGAGAAAACAACTTTTACATGTCCATATAGTGCCTTTGCCTTTAGAAAGATGCCATTTGGTCTATGTTATGCACCAGTAACATTTCAAAGGAGTATGATGGTGATCTCCTCAAACATGGTAGAAAGGTTCATTGAAGTATTGATGGATGGTTTTTTAGTTTTTGGAGAATCATTTGATCATTGTCTTTCAAATCTGGAAAAAGTCTTGCAACATTATGTGGAGACAAATTTGGTTCTAAATTGGGAGAAATGTCATCTCATGGTGAAAGAAGCAATCGTGTTGGGTTACAAGGTATCTGATCGAGGCATTGAAGTGGACCTAGCTAAGATTGAAACAATTGAAAAGCTACCACCTCCTTTCTTAGTCAAGGGTATTCGGAGTTTTTTGGGACATGCTGGCTTTTATAGAAGATTCATCAAGGACTTCTCAAAAATCACAAAGCCATTTTGCATGCTGTTAGAGAAAAACACTCCTTTTGTGTTTAATGAGGAGTGCTTATCAGCCTTCCAAACTTTAAAAAGTGCCTTAACTTCTGCACCAGTCATCATAGCTCTAGATTGGAACCTTCCATTTGAAATGATATGCGATGCAAGTGATATACAGTTGGAGCTGTTTTAGGCCAAAGAAAAGACAAGGTCTTTCATGCTATCTATTATGCTAGCAAAACACTCTGAGAAGCATAGCTGAATTATGCAACAACAGAAAAAGAGCTCTTAGCAGTAGTATTTTCATTCGACAAATTCAAAGCATATTTGATCGAGTTGAAGGTAATTATCTGGACGGACCACTCAACAATCAAATACTTGATTGAGAAGAAAGATGCTAAGCCCATATTGATCAGATGGGTGCCTCTACTACAAGAATTTGACTTGAAGATCAAAGACAAAAAGTAGACCGAGAATCTCATTGCAAATCATCTTTCTCGATTAGAACCACCTGAATGAAAGAGAGAATCACCAATCCAGGAGAATTTCCCAGATGAGCAACTTTTCATCATGCAGTCACAACCTACCCCATGGTATGCTAATTTTGTGAATTATTTGGCAAGCAAGTAATGCCTTATGAACTTTCTAAAGTACAAAAGAAGAAGTTTATGACTGATGTAAGGCATTACTTTTGGGAGGATATGTTCTTATACAAGCAATGCCCAAATCGAATTATCAGGCAATGTGTTTCTAAAGAAGAAATGATCAGCATGCTAAATTATTGCTATTCAGCCCCATATGGTGGTCATTTTGGAGCAAATAGAACAGCTACTAAAGTCTTTCAATCAGGATTTTTTTTGCCTATACTCTTCAAGGACGATCACAGAATTGTGGCAACTTGTGACAGATGTTTTTGGGAGAACCTGGGAGTGAGCAGGGGAGAGCTAAGAGGTTTTTGGGAGAGGCGTGAACTGAGAAACGGAGGGTGAGTTCTGACCACCATCATCGATCTTCCCACTCTCATCTTTAAACACCACCACACCTTCGTCCTTATCTCCATTTAAAAGATATGAGACCAAGCTAACAGAACTAGAGAAACTGAGAATGGAAGAGAAAGGCGGAGATTAAGAGAGATAGAGACGAGACCACCATATCTAGCTTATCTCAGACCACCGGAGCTTCATCTACCACCAATAACCACATCAACGAGCCTTTTTCTATGATTCCGGTATGCTTTTCCAGTTTTTAGTGAGATTTCGGTGTGAGTCAGGAGAGTATGTCACCGTAAAGATTGACGGCAGACCAAAGTAAGAGTGTTACCATCCACCACCACAAACCACCACATCTTCAGTAACCCCGACTACCACTGCCATTTCTAGTTTTCGACGAGGATACCCAGTTTCAGGCCATCTGCTGTAGTTCCAACAAGCTTGCTCATATCATTGTTCCTTTTCTCTCTTCAACCTACCGTCATTTTCCATTTCTTTGTTAATCATTAATTTCACCATCACCATTCTTCTACTTCAATTGCTTTTTATCCATTCCTCTCTTCACTCCACCAGTCCACTACCTCCTCTGTTCACCATCATCATAGCGTCTCCTTCATCTTCTTTACCATCACTTCCCTATTCTCCTTATCTATACCATCTTTACTTCACAGCCCCAATTTCTCATTTAGAGCTTGTACTGATCTCCAATTTCTTCACCACTTTTATCGCTCCTTCTTTAACACCACCGTGATTTCATTGTGCCTCATTTGTCTTCACTTTCAATTCCTATGGGTTTTGTGAGTTTTGAACATGTTGTGATTAATGTTGGAGACATGAGTAGCTGATCTTTTTACTTCTTGGGGATGTGGACATGTGCTTGACCTTCAAGAACTACAAAGGGGAGTCTTTGCTATTTCAATTCCTTTTCTCATTTGTATAATTGGATTTCCTAAATTGTGGGATTATCTCTATATACTATTGAGACTTGATTACCGTTTGGATGATTTTGTGGATTGAATTCATGTGATTGGATTTGATTTTTGTGGCTTGTTGAATTTATATATATATATATATTTCCTTATTGATTCCATGAAATTGTGTTATCTACGTGTTATTGTTAGAAAGTATAATTAACTTGGATCAATAGAGTGTCGTGTTATCGCATTCATATCAAGAGGAAGCAAGTTGCATTTATTCATTTCAATTGCACATTAAGTGGTTTTAAACAATATGCCAAGAGATAGTAGTTAGCTATATTTGTAGGAGCCACTATTAATTGGGAATATTGGACTCAAGTGTTATCTTGAGGTTTTCTCAAGACTTAACGAATTTTAGCTCCCATAATCTTTTTGAGCAAAGATAGTCACATTACCAAGAACATCCATTATTCATATCTTCACTCTATATTTAACATTTCTCATTAATTTTCTCAAATACCAAAAATAATAGAATAAGCTTATTTTCATGAATTTTAATTTAGAGAAAACCAATTTTAAAAACCCTTTTCTAACCATGTTCATAGCAGTTAGTTTTATCTAGAAAAGTTAAAATAAAATGCTCCTTGATAAGAGAACGATTCCGAGTTGTGTGCACTATATTTCATTTCATTTGTGGTAATTTGTGATTTGACCCCAAGGAGGCTAAGGTTTTGTCAAATCATGATGCTTTGTTTTGTTAATTATTTCATAGATTTGTCACTAGAGGAGTTATTTAAGTAAATTTTGTTGGAAAAAATATTTACATTTTACGATTTAACTAAAAAATTATAGAGAAATTATTAGTATTGTTACGAGTGTAAACGATTTAACTAAAAAAGTGCAAATGTACACTGTCATAAACAAGTAATACATAAGTGAGTAGAGTATCGTTCTCATGAGGATTGATCACTAAGTATTAAAATGAGTAATTTTAATTCTATTTAGTCTATTGATTAATTGGTGATTGAAAGTACAAAATAGAAAATGATTAAATATGAATGCAAATAATATGAAAACAACTACGAGAAAAATCCCTAATGCCCCGTTTGGTATAATGGAAGAGTTTTTAGAGAATTGGAAGTGGAAATAAAAGTGGAACTAGAAGTGGAATTGGAGATGGAAGTGAGGTTTAAAAGTGTGTTTGGTATGGTGGTGGAAGTGAGATATAATTTTTAATGGAAACCTATATTTGTAATATGAAAATACCCAAATACCCTCCAACAAAAAAAAACGCCTTCCCCTCCAGACACCATCGACACCATCCATGTTCATCGGAAATTCACCATTGCCGGCAATAATCATCAACCAGAAAACAATTCATCCATGCTCAATCATGAATCTAAACAATATACATATCAAATCCAAACTCAAATATAATCCATCAACATTGTATGAGAAACATAACAACAATGGCAAAAAAAAATAGAGAAACAAAACGGCAAAACGCGATGACCATTGTAGATCTAGAAAGATGGAGGTTTGAACTGGATCTGGTGGCAACAGAGGTTGAAGAAAAAGGCAGCCACTGAAGATCGACGAAGGTTGAGGGTCGTCGCCGATGGGGGAGTTGCAGATCGACGGGGAGAAGAAGTCGAAGAGGGAACAAATTCGCACAAAGAGGAAGAGAAGTCGCGCCGTCATAAAGAGGGAGGTTGAAGACGATGGGGGCTGAAAAATAGCAATTATTGAGGTTGAAGACGGAGGTCTCGCGATCACTGCGATGGGAGATGAGGACGGGCACAAAGATTGGTGGAGGTTGTCGCTAGGGACGGGATCGATAGTTGTTTCCGACCACATCTCCGCCGTCGCCCACAGTTATTGTTGACGTTCCGACCAAGCACACCTTCACCTTCATCAACCCACATCGCTGTTCATGGTCATCGGACCTCTCTGGGCAGATGGGTATTTTAATCTCCACTTCCCTGGAAGTGGCTCACTTCTCATGGGGTAGTGAAGGAAGTCAGTTCCATCATTTTTGATGGAACTGAGTTCCACATGGAAGTCGGTTCTTACATACCAAACGATCTCATTTTTGACTTCTCTCCCCAATTCCACTTCCCGTGCCGTACTTCCACGCTACCAAATGTAGCATAAGGGTCAGATTTCAATTAACAAATTTCAGATTGAATCACATATCTATTCTGGTCCAATTTATTCCACATGATTACTAGTCGAGTTTCCCTTATTTAATTACTACCCTCTTCTAAAGTCAAGCAATTCTATAATTAATTGCTAATCCAATATATTCCTATATGACTTCAAGCAATTAATCATGCATTAATATTGACGAAACTAACTAAGACTGCATGTTAAGAGTGTAAATGGTCTATTAAATAGTGTAAGTGTACACTATCGTAATCAAGTAATACAGAAGTGAGTAGAATATCGTTCCCACGAGGATTAATCACTAAGTACTAAAATGGGTAATTTTAATTATATTTAGTCGATCGATTAGTTGGTGATTGAGAGTACGAAATAAAAGATGATTAAATATGGGTGCAAATGATATGAAAGCAACTATGAGAAAAAGCCCTAGGGTTAGATTTCAGTTAACAAATTTCGGATTGAATCACTTAACTATTCTAGCCCAATTTATTCTGCATGATTGATAGTCGAGTTTCCCTAATTTAATTACTAGCCTCTTCTAAAGGCAAGCAATTCTATAATTAATTTCTAATCCAATACATTCCTATATGAATTTAAGCAATTAATTATGCATTAAGATTTATAGGATTCAGTAAGATTACAGAACTCATATGAATACATTCCTATTTCATCTGCAAGTTATGGTTTTAATTATAGTGTCTATATACATGCATCTCCTTCCGGTCTCATTATGCGAAGTCATTCAAAAGGTAGCCAATCAATTGAGAGTACTAACAACAATAATTAAAACTCAATCGTGAAGGAGAAATTCAAACTAAGTTTAATAAGTAAAGATTCAATCCGATATTAGTAAGTTACATCTTCACCCTAGAAAAATGAAAGTTTAGCACATGATAAAATTAAAAAGAAAAATAAAATAAATTGAAAAATTCATAAAAATTGCAATAAACATCTTTATTAAATTCTAAAATATAAAAATACAACCAAAAGATGCTGAAAATGGAAAAATATGGCCTTCCATATAGGAGGCAAAACCTTCTATGTAGGTGGCAACCTAAACCATCTGTAAAGGAGGACTACCTAAGCATTCGATGAAGGAGGCATACAAGAAGTAAATATAATACTTAAACCTTCCGTGTAGGAGGTATGCAAGAAGTAAATACAATGCATGAAATTAACTGTAAGATGATGGTGTGTAAGTGGAGAAGAGAAGAGAGTAATGGATATGAAATTGTGTATGAGTGGAGAAGAAAGGAGAATAATGGATATGAAATTGTGTGAGTGGAGAAGAGAGGAGAGTGATGGCTATTTATAGGGAGGAATGGAGTAGGTAAAATGGAAGATGAAGTGGTAGGTGGAATGGTAGCTGAAATGTTAGGTGAAATGGTAGGTGGAACGATAGTTGAAATGGTAGGTGGAACGGTCAGTGGAATTTCAAATTTTGATATTCATAAAAGTTGTAGCTCTAGATCTTAGCTTGAAGATGTAAGTGAAAACTCTTTATTTCAATATTTACAGCTCCAGTTATGATCAAATCACGTCCACAACTTCCGAGCCAAATGTAATATCCCAAATTTTAATACTTGAGCTTAGAGATTAAGCCTGAGATTAGTGGACTGCTAAGCCCTGGTTTAGCAAGAGTCCAAATTGTGAATTAAGAGATATGAAATGTGTTGATGGTGATTTAAGAGGAATTTCCATAATCAGGGGCAAAACAGTAAAGTTGCCGACCATTTGATTGGTTGCCAAAGAGGAAACTCATTGGTAGCTTCAAGATCAATGGCTAGGATTGATTTGTGAAGTTGAGTAAGGGGTATAATCATGTGTATGTGTGTGCATGTGAGCCCATGAGAGTTGAAGTGAGATGGTGACAAGTGGCAAGGTGTGGACCCTTGGATGAGGCATAAGTGATGTGAGACACATCATCATCATCTCTATCTCTTCTCTTCTCTCTCTCTCTCTCTCTCGTTTTCTCTCTCTTGTTTCGGTGGCCATGGAGCTTAGGAGGGAGAAAGGAAAAACTGATTTTTGAGGTAAGCAAATGGCCTCTTTAGCTCAAACTCTCTTCTCTAATGTTAATCCTTGAGTTGAGAGCTTTATTTTGGTGGTTGTAGTTTCTCCATTGGTGGTGATTTGAGGATCACGAAAATATGAAGTTTGGAGAATCAAAGAGTGTCTTTGAGAAAGTTGATAAGGTATGTGAACCCAATCTTTCTATCTATGTTTCATGCCAAATGATTAAGTTTGGAATTTCTGGAATTATTGCCCTAATTTCGAAAATATGGGTCAATGGGTAGTTTGGCATGTTATGGTTATGGAAATGGTATCTTAGGGTGAGTTTGGAATAAATAGATTGATTGGGGATTGAAATGATTGAAGTTAGTGATTTTGGAAAAATGATGATTGTGATGCCCTAGACCAAAGCATGTAAATGGAATGGGATTTTGGTAATTCTATTGATTCCATTGAATTCAATGAGTGATTTTATGTGGGAGTAGCTTTGGTAGAGGTTTTGGGTCCATTTGGATCAATTGGGCAAATGGTAGAGGATGTGGTATGTTTTGCTGCGTTTTCTGGAATCTGATAGATTCACTCGAGCAGACATGGGTGTGCTCGAGTGAAGGAGGAACATTGCTCGAGTGAGGGAGATCCTGCTCGAGTGATATGTGAGTTTTCCCTTGTTTTGCTTCGAGTGCACCTGGGTTTTATGAACAATGCTCAAGTGCATTGCCTTGTGCTCGAGTGAGCGAAGATCATGCTCGAGTGTGATGGGGTCTGCTCGAGTGATAGGTGTATTTGACACCAGGGGACTTGCCTCTCGGGTTGTCACTCGCGGGTAAGGTGCACGAGTGTGCCTTCTCACTCGCGGGTATGGGCACCGTGCTCGATTGAGCCGTATGTGCTCGAGTGTAGTGAGCCATTTGGGCTGCTGCCATTTCTCTTATGCTCTCGGGCGTGTGCTTTCTGTCTCACTCTCTTGTGCTCGAGTGCTGTCCGTACCAATGCTCGAGTGAGAGCATTTGTGCTCGAGTGATGTCCGTACTTGTGCTTGAGTGAAGCAGTGAAAAATATCATGTTTGGGCATTCAAAAGGGGATCTTTGGGGATAGTCTTCCAACCCTTTAGAGCTATTGATAGAGGTGTTTGAGGGTGCTTAAAGAGCAATAATGATAACCAACTTGAGTGTCTAAAAGTTAAGGAATTGGAAAAGGGATTAATCCTATGTCCTTGAGTTTGGTTATAGGATTTGATGATTTCCCTGATCGTGAGCAGCCGGAGCTGGAGCTTACGTGGAAAGAGAGTAGGGAACTTACCTCTCCTGCATGTATTGATAATTGTATTTGTGTATTGATGCATGTTATTGCTTTGCATGATTATGTGAAACATGTATGAATGATTGTAGCTCTGTTTCTAGTTATGCTATGGCCATGAGTATGTTGTTGAAACATTGAGCATGCGGATATATCATTATGTGAACATGAGTTATTGTGATGCAAGCATGTCATGCATTAAATACTTATCTTACATGCATATTGGTACCTGTTTCCTACTGAGATTCTCTAGAATCTCACCCTCCCCTATCAACATTTTAGACAGGGAAGGAAGATTGAGGATGAAGCAAGCTTCCAAGGACGAAGAGGACTCGTTTCTGGGTGAGAGCTTGGTTGTTGGTTATCATGGTGCAATTGAGAATATGTATTGTATATTTGGATCAGTGTTTGAGCATGTATTCGAGTAAATTGTGTAATCCCTGTTGGTGGAGTTGTATGGGCTATTGTGCCTTAAGATTAATGAGCGAAGATATGATTCCGGGTTTGCCGGGAATTTATATTGCGTACTCTGATAATTGTCTAAATGTAATTTATCTTCGCATAGTAATTATATTCGGAGTGTGGATGTGAGACCGTGTTTTTAAATGATTATGAAATGTATTGGTGAAAACCTCGTCGGGTTGATGGATTTAAAAATGTTGTTTTGTCTTACGGGTCTCTATTTCACTTAATCATGTAATCCGGATATTAATTACGGCTGGGGGTTACACCAAATTTGAAACTCTTGGAGATAGAATTGGGTTTTTGTCTCAACATAAAAATTGTAGAGCTCTTTCTTAGCTTTTTATCCATATAAAGAACGTTCCAATCCAACATATAGAGTTCCAAATGTTGCCTAAAAATTGAAACTGGGTCTGATTTAGTATTTTTCAAGGAATTCTATTTTATGCCAAAATCCTTATTTATTTATCAATTACTCTCAAATTCATTTAATTGAGCTCAAATATCATCCATAAAATTATCATATAAGGAAAAATAAATATACAAATATTTTACTTATTAAATTCCCCCACACTTAGCTCTTGGACGTCCTCGGACAATAAGAAGTGACTAATAAGTGCTTCCAACAAAATCAAAAGTGTCAAGTCATAAGCATGACACAATTGAAGAATAAAGAGATCATAGTATTCATGAATCAATAAAAATATAAATTGGTAACTTTATTTGAAATGAATGAACCGAGTTTGTAATTGTCACTTATTCTTTCTATCTCTCAAGTGTTTAAGGGTAAGTATTTTGCTCAAATTCAACAAAAAAAATTGCACTTCCATAAGCTTGCTAAAAATCTCAATCTCCACTACTTAATTCACATGCATAATTCAAATCAAAAGAACTTATTAAGGGTTGTAATGGGGTTAAGGTAAAAGAAATGTAAAACATGATATGAAGGGCTACATTTAAGAAATAGAGCAATTGAAAAATAGGCCAACTTATAAATTTATCTCATCACAACAACCTATAATTTTAATTCAAATACTCAATATTTTTTTACTTTCTCTCTCTCTGTTTTTTTTTGCAATAAAACTCCGCAACTTTAAAGTTGATGATATATATACCCCACACTTATCAAAAACCCATTTTACAAACATTTCAAAAGCTCTGTTAATCTTCTAAATGAGGTAAAAGCACTTGATATATCATTAAAACACATGTTAATGGGCTAAGAATAAAGAAACAGTCAATTAGGCTCAAAGGGGCTTATCAACGGTATAATTGCAAGGTTGACTATTTGGCTCTGGCTAAAAAGAAATGAATGCCTTTATCATTTTTGAATGTGCATGTGAGATGTAATTTCAACTAGATTTAAAACAAGTTCTAGAGTGACAACTTATTAGGTGAATAGCGCACACAAGAGAAATAATCATTATAGGCTCAAAAGCTCACGGTTAGGGGCTTTCAAACTCAGCTGGATCAATCTCAAAATTTATCACTAATTGCAACAATCAATTATTCATTTATGCTATGAAATCTCTAAATTCAATTTATCCATACTCAAAACTTATATACTTCTTAAGATCATTACAAGCACTTAAATAGGATGATTTTTTTCTCAAAAAGGAACAATAACATGCAACTTAGGAGTTAAGAATAACTCCTTACTCTGCTATTTTTTCTACACCCCATGCATCTAATGGTTTTACTAACTAACTAAATATATAATTTTTCCCTCCCCCAACCTAGATCAGACATTATCCTCAATGTCTTCTAGAGCTTAGAGAAAGTTTTTTTTTTGAAACCTAAACATACAATAAAATAAACCAAAATGCTAAGGGTAAAACCAAAAGATTAAGAGTTACAATCGAAGAGTGGTATCTAGATTCTGCTTCTGAATGCTATCTGAAGGTTTCCCATGTATTTGTTGACTAATAGATCTGGTTTAGGTTTATAGGTTTGTAATTGATCAATCAACTGATCAGCAGTTGGTGTAGAAATTATGGAATAGTGAGTCGCTTGGGGTATGAATCCTGTTTCCATAGCATGATAAAAAAAGGCAACAGATCATCATAAAAACCATTAACATTTAATAGTCCTAATGGCTTTTTGTGAAAGTTTAACTTAGCCCAATATTCAACGCTAGAAATCCTATCCAACGTCTCTAAACCACTGGGTAAAGCGATGAAAGCTTGAGCATAGTAAAACATTTGTCCCATTCATTCAGCCATGCTTGAAACCTGTAACTCCTGTCCTAAGGAAAAGGTGTGATTTTCCAACTCCTTCACCCTTACGTTCAAACCCTTTCTTCTATTAATGGATGCAGAAATGACCACACTTCCCCTTAAGCCCTAGATGCCTACCTCGTATATAAAATTGATCTTTCTAGTAGTTAATGCAATCCCAAGTTCTTTTGTTATAGTTAGAAACTCTCCATCCTTGCACGAATCAGTTTCACCAAAAATGCAGATAGATTTAAATCTAATGATACCCTTTTTCTCTTCTTTTCTCTTGAACCATTTGTGTTTATAAGTGGAAGAGTGCACATTTATAAGTGAAAGAGTGCATATTTACAAGTGGAAGAGTACATATATATAGTACTAAATAACAACAACCAAATAATTCAAATCACATATTTTTTAAAAAAATTGAAAAAAATTTCTGACAAGAATGTCCGATAGGCCATTGTGTGAAGAAATGTAAACAAAATGAGAAGGAAAGTCAAAAGTTACTGAAAAGATAAGGCAGATGAGACAAAATCTTGATTATGAACAGTAGTTTTGATTTTGACTCACATCTTCCTCTAGTTTTACATCAAGTAACAGCTTAAACGCTTTTTATGAATCGAGGATTTTCTTTCCATCTAGTTTTCTTGTAAACTGGCAAACAAGGTCTTTTAATATCAGATTCCCAAGACAATAACGCTCTTTTGCTTTATTGAATATATCCATTAAATCAAGAAGAATACGATGAATATCATTACTCGGATGCGTCTCAAGAGTTTGAATGATATCATCTGATGACTCCTTACTCATTCCATCCTTTATGAATTTAGTTTTATCTTCTCGATTTATAGAAACCATACCTTTGCTCTTATAACCTTGATCATATGTCCACCTTGCATGTAACCCCCTCCAACCAAGGCCGAGATTAAGTTCATAAATACGTGATTATGTAGAATTAGAGATTGTAAGAAGATTTGGTACTTATTAAAATTAAACTTCCCAAATCAGGGTTTACAAAAACTTTGCTAATAATTGATCAACAACGGTCTCATATTCACATTTCAATTACACAAATAGCCTGTACAGTACGATTTCATTAATAAATATCAGAGTGTAATGTAAATTCCCGACACACTCGGGTTTCATTAATCACTAAGTGTGTGTTCTTATACCCTCAAAACCATGGTTTCAGAAGCACTTTTCCATAAATCGAGATAAAACTCCTCTCACATACTTACCTCATAAATTGTAAAAGCTATTCTCCAAAAGCTAATCAGAACACACACTAAAGATTTTACAGGGCACAAATGCCCATAATCAGATACCCACAATAGGGGATTACACAAATATTATCCAATATCTCCAAAATATACATGTAATTCCCAACAAAATATCCAATGATTTACAAAAATGATAACCAATTATCCAAAATAGTTAACTCTAAGCCCGGATCTCTATCCACCCTTTGTCACCTGCTTCTCTTTGGAACCACTAGCCTTGTCTGAAATTTGTTTGGGAGAGTGAGATTCTAAGGAATCCCCATAGAAAAAAATCACTCATAGTATGCACAACCACAAAGCATGAAAACAAATCATCACACAACACATAACAACTATAACGACAATTACAGCGGCAAGGGCAGGTATGACCTGCGTCACCCTTATATTTGCTCACGTGAAGTGCTCACATTGTATTGCACATTCACACGTTCATATCACATATATCACTACAACTCATATCTATATAAAATATTTCACATTACATTCAAGCCACACTGGCATATTCTCAAACAGGAATCAATGATTCCACAACACAGCCTCCACAATTACGACGGCAGGGGTAGGTGTGATAACCATCACCCCCTACGACTGCTCATGCTGAATTGCTCATGCTGTAATGCCTTACGGCCGATAACACATTCACAAGATCACAATGGCCTCATGCCAAATATTTTCACAATAAAATAATGATAAGTCATGCATACCAAGCATCATACACAACATGAGAGAAAATTCACTACCTTGGTCCTTTCGTGCATGCTCTGGCACTGGCCTCTCCCAAATAGGGCAAATGTCGAATCCTATAATTCATAATTAGGGTCAAAGTGTTATTCTCTATTCTAATACTCAAATGACTTCACAATACTTAGATTTGATTATCATTAATGTCCTTTAAGTGGTTACAATTGTCTCTAACAAAAGCCCTAAAGGGTTGGGAAGTACTATCTCAAAGACCACCTTATAATAGCAAAAAGTTCTGATTTTTAGATGTTGGCCCTGGCCAAGGATCTTTGGCTGCAGCATAAAATAGGTCAAAAACTTTTAGGTTGCGGCCAAGAACTTTTGGTTGCGGCCAAAATCATGTAATAGAGTTTTTTGCTACGGCCAAGAGTCTCCTGGCTGCGGCCAAGAAAATTTTATTTTCTGGGCTGAACTTCTAAAAATCATAACTAATTCTAAAAAAATCAAAATGAGGTGATCTCAAGTCCTACTTAAAGATTTTTAAGTCCTTTTTACAGGAAAAATATGAATCATTGATGTCTATAACCACAAAAATCCAGAATTCAACAAATGTTCATATTGTTCTAGAGTTAAGTCTAGTTTCGACATCAAATTTTGGAAATTCATATCTCCCAGCACACACATCAAAATGACCTCTATAATTTGTCAAATTAAAGCTTAACATGACTACTATTATACTGGAAAGTTTCAAAATTTTTTGTCACCATTTACCCATTCAAAACGTCCATGCAAACTGACTGCTTGCACAGGGTTTTACTTAATAGAATTTTCCAATTTCCAACATGTGTTTCCAATGGTTCCAAAATCCAATCCAAAACTCATTCCCATACAAAATTTCACAAGGAAGCCAATATAGAGATCAAAATGACCAATTTCACATTGCTTTCACAAGATATAACATCAATAACAACAAAATACACTTTTCCAAAATCTTCAAACTCCACAATTCAAACCCAAATTCATTCTATCTATCCAAAATACCTCTCAAGGCATCATATTCATGACAGCAATATTACCACCACACAATGAACCTCATTTTTTAAAATAAGGCCAAAATCCCAAAATTTCAAAGCTCAATCAAATGTCACAAAACCTATGTAAAAAAGTTTGTCTTACTTACCTCAACAACTATCCTAAAGAGGTTCCTTGGTTCTCCTAACTCTAGATTTCCTTGTGTGCTCAAAACACCACCAATGGAAAATCTAAAATCATAGGATGAAAGTTCTTAACAAGAGGAATAACTTTAAAGAAGGAGATTTTGTCATTCAAGGTCAAGATCTTACCTAAATCTTGAGCTTTCCTTTTCTCTTTCTTCCTTCAAAAATGGTGAAAATGGAGAGAGCAAGAGAGAGAAAATGAGATGATGAAGATGAAGATGAAGATGGAGGAGTCAGAATTTCTGCCCCTAACCCATTCCATAGGCATAAGAGAGAGGGAGAGAGAGAGAGTAGAATTAAAAAAAAATTCTTTGTTTGACTTTCCAACAACTCTCTCTACATCTAATGGTGCTACTTGTCTCAATCTCATTATTTCTCACCAAATAAGTAACCACATGGTTACACTAACTACTCCATTAGCTATTTAGTCACACTTCTCATTTTTCTTAGTTAGTAATTAATTTTTTCATTAATCACTAACTAATTAACCGATGATTTCCATTCTTTCAATTTCTCTACTGATTATGGCACATTCATAAGAATTGTCATATAACACATATTTAAATTATTTTCCTTCTTTCATGCGCCATTTAGCCCTATTTTAGCTCTAAAAATTACTTTGTCACATAATTATGCTAAAATACAAGGTGTTGGACATTTCCAATAATTAACTCGTGTCTCAATCGACTTTATTTCCACAAAACACTTTCAATAATTGTCATTAACTCTTAATCAAAATTTAGGGCATTACATTGTATATTTATAGCAAACCTGTTTTCTTTTAGGTCTTTTCTTTTTGGAGTAAGAACTTCTTCCCATTCCTGGCATAGGTTTAATAATTGTCTTATAAATCTCACCTGCTAAACATACCTTAGCTTTAATGATCCAGCGTACATCCTCAGAAAGGCCCAAATGCTTGAATATATTCATATTTTCAAGTCGACAGTTATAGATCTTCCTAAGCGCATCTTTGGGAAGAGTGGGGAACTTGTTCTTAAGCTTTACAAGAGATTCCTCCATATTAACTTGAAATGAGAATGATGAAAAATAAAATTCTCAACATAGTGTAGTGTGCTTTAGTGAGTGAGAAAGAGAAGTGAGCAAG
Organism: Inga laurina; assembly: GCA_963855925.1. Taxonomy (NCBI): domain Eukaryota; kingdom Viridiplantae; phylum Streptophyta; class Magnoliopsida; order Fabales; family Fabaceae; genus Inga; species Inga laurina. Next base: position 53,322,806 of record OY979705.1, read on the forward strand.
GAAAAGAAGTTTTGGGTTGCCTCCCAAATAGCCGACCTTCTCTAACGTCTTTAGCTAGACAAAACCAAATCAATTTTTATTTTATTTTTTTTTCTTTTTGTTCTAGAAGGAGGGCTTACCTATTGGTTCTTCAAACGTGATGATAGTTTTCAAAGTGTTGAGTGCACCATCATTGTACTCTTTTAGCCTTTACCCATTCACTTTGAATTTTCGATCACCATCTTGAATCTCCACAATTCCATATGGCCATACTTGAATTATAGTAAAAGGACCTGACTACTTGGATCTCAGCTTTCCTAGAAAGAGCTTTAACCTTGAGTTGTATAAAAGCACTTTTTGTCTTGGTGTGAACTCTCTCCTCAAAATTATTCTATCATGCCACATTTTTGTCTTCTCCTTGTATAACTTGGCATTTTCATAAGCTTGTTGTCTGAATTCTTCAAGCTCTTTAAGTTGGAGAAGCCTCTTCTCACCAGACGCCTTTAAGTCAAAATTTAAGGCTTTTATTGCCCAATATGCTTTGTGCTCCATTTCTACTGGAAGATGGCATGCTTTTCCTTAGACCAATTGATATGGAGATGTACCAATTGGTGTCTTGAAGGTAATTTTATACGCCCAAAGTGCATCATCTAATTTCTATGCCCAGTCTTTCTGGTTGGAATTTACCGTGTTCTCTAAGATCCATTTCAGTTCTCTGTTTGAGATTTCTACTTACCTGCTAGTTTATGGATGATATGGAGTTGCAACCTTATAAGTTACTCTATATTTAGCCAACACCGACTGAAGCTGCTGATTGCAAAAATGCCTTCCTTCATTATTGATTATAGCTCTAGGCAATCCAAATCTTGTACAAATATTTTTCCTCAGAAACTTTACAACCACTCGAGAATCATTTATAGGAAAAGTAGCTGCTTCAACCTACTTGGAGACAAAGTGAACAACTACTAAAATGAACTGATTGCTAAATGAGGATGGAAAAGGCCCCATAAAATCAATCCCCCATACATTAAAATGTTCAACTTCTAAGATGTTGGTTAAAGGGGCTTCATGTGTCATTGAGATATTTCCCGTCCTTTGACATATGTCACAAGTTGCCATAATTCTGTGGGTGTCCTTGAAGAGTGTGGGCTAATAAAACCCTGATTGAAGGACTTTAGTAGCTATTCTATTTTCTCTAAAATGACCACCATAAGGGGATGAATGATAGTGATTTAAGATGCTGGCTATTTCTTCTTTAGAAACACATCACCCGATAATTCAATCTGGGCATTGTTTGTATAAGAATGGATCATCCTAAAAGTAATGCCTTAAATTAGCCAGAAACTTCTTTTGCACTTTAGAAAGTTCATAAGGCATTACTCTGCTTGCCAAATAATTCACAAAACCAGCATACCAAGGGGTGGGTTGTGATTACATGATAAAAAGTTGCTCATCTGGGAAATTCTCCTGGATTAGTGATTCTCTCTCGTTCATGTGGCTCTAACTGAGAAAGATGATCTATAATGAGATTCTCAGTCCCTTTTTTTGTCTTTGATCTTTAAGTTAAATTCTTGTAGCAGAAGTACCCATCTGATCAATATATGCTTAGCATCTTTCTTCTCAATCAAGTATTTGATAGCTGAGTGGTCCATCCAGACAATGACCTTCGACTCGATCAAATATGCTATGAATTTGTCAAATGAAAACACTATTGCTAAGAGCTCTTTTTCTATTGTTGCATAATTCAGCTATGCTTCTGAGAGTGTTCTGCTAGCATAATAGATAGCATGAAAGACCTTGTATTTTCTTTAGCCTAAAACAACTCCAACTGCATGTCACTTGCATTGTACATCATTTCAAATGGAAGGTTCCAATCTGGAGCTATGATGACTGGTGCAGAAGTCAAGGCACTTTTTAAAGTTTGGAAGGATGATAAGCACTCCTCATTAAACACAAAAGGAGTGTTTTTCTCTAACATCATGCACAGTGTCTTTGTGATTTTTGAGAAGTCCTTGATGAACTTTCTATAGAAACTCGCATGGCCTAAAATATTCTGAATGCTCTTGATTGAAGAGGGAGGTGATAGCTTTTCAATTGTTTCAATATTTGCTTGGTCTACTTCAATGCCTCGATCAAATACCTTATGACCTAGAATGATTCCTTCTTTCACCATGAAATGACATTTTTCCCAATTTAGAACCAAGTTTGTCTCCATATAATGTTGCAAGACATTTTCAAGATTTGAAAGACAAAGATCAAATGATTCTCTAAAAACTGAAAAATCATCCATGAACACCTCAATTAACCTTTCCACCATATCTGAAAAGATCGCCATTATACTCCTTTGAAATGTTACTAGTGTATTACATAGACCAAATAGCATCTTTCTAAAGGAAAATGTACCATATGGACATGTAAATGTTGTTTTCTCTTGATCCTCTAGTGCAATTGTAATTTGATTGTATCATGTGTATCCATCCAGCAAACAATAATAGGCTTTCCCAGCTAGTCTGTCCAGCATTTGGTCTATAAGTGGCAGAGGGAAGTGATCTTTCTAGTGGCTTTATTGAGCTTTATGTAGTCAATGTATACTCTCCATCCAGTCACCGTTTGTTGTAGAATCAGTTTATTTTTCTCATTAGGCACCACTGTCATTCCATCTTTCTTTGGCACAACTTGAATTGGACTTACCCATTGACTGTCAGAGATTGGGTAGATTATACCAGCATCCAGTCACTTTATTACCTCCTTCCTCACCACCTCCTTTATATTTGGATTGAGCCTTCTCTGGTGCTCGACTGATGGCTTGTAGTTGTTCTCTATCAAGATCTTATGCATACAAATTGAAGGACTAATCCCTCTTATATCAGCTATTGACCATCCAAATGCTGTTTTATACTCCCTTAGAACTCTTAATAACTTTTCTTCTTCTTTAAGAGTAAGAGTTGTGGAAACTATTATTGGTAATGTTAAATTTCCTCCTAGATAAGCATACTTCAAGTTGGATGGTAGTGCTTTCAACTCCAGTACTAGTGGTTTTTCTGTTAATGATACCGGCTTACTTGGCCTTTCCCCTAGATCTTTAAATGGTTTCTTGATAAAAATTGGGGAATCTTCTTCTAGGTACATAATCTTCTCCAAGACTTCAGGATTAGTAAATTTTAATACATCTACCATTCCCATTGCTAATGGTTGATCCATGCAAATTTCATCCATCACGTCTAAGATGAAGCTAGTCTATATATCTAAGATGCAACTGGTCAATGTATCTATTTTGTAACACATGTTACCTTCATCTGGAAAGGACAAAGCCTTGAAAATGTTGAAGGATACTTGATTATCTTGAACTCGCAAGGTTAACTTCCCTTGTTGTACATCTATTATCATTGTCCCAGTTGCTAGGAATGGCCTCCCAAGATTAATAGGAATTTCTTGGTCTTCTTCCATGTCAAGTATTATAAAATCAGCTGGAAAGATGAGTTTGTCCACCTTCACCAGAACATCTTCTAAAACGCCCCTCAGATGTTTTATTGATTGATCAACTAGAAGTAATGAAACTGTGGTCGACTTCACCTCTCTAAGACCAAGTTTTTTGTAGACAGATAAAGGTATGAGGTTTACACTTGCTCTAAGGTCACAAAGTGCTTTTTCAAAGTGACATTGACCTATAGTGCAAGGTATGCAGAAGCTTCCTCAACAAAATAGCACTGCACTCCTCAGCAACTGCAATTGTCTCAAATTCCTCAAGCTTACACTTATTTGAGAGAATGTATTTCATGAATTTTGAATAACTGGGCATTTGGGCAAAAGCGTCTAGAAAAGAATGTCGATTTGCAACTTTTTGAAAACCTTTAGAAACTTGCCAAACTGCTTGTCTAGCTTTGCATTCGCAAGTCTCTGAGGGTATGAAACTGTTGATACATATGAAGGAGGATTATCTGGAAAGCTGATTCCTTCTGGTATCAAATCATCCTCCTTCAGTTTTTGTAACAAATTTTGGATTGAATCACTTATCTATTCTAGCCTAATTTATTCCACATAATTGATAGTCGAGTTTCCCTAATTTAATTACTAGCCTATTCTATAATTAATTGCTAATCCAATATATTCCTATATGAATTTAAGCAATTAATTATGCATTAAGATTTATAGGACTCAGTTTTTGTACCTCCTCCATCTGTTCTTCTCCGCTTTCTTTCTTTTTTCCGTCATTCTTCTTTTTAATAATAGAATCTTTCAATTCTTTCCCACTTCTTAATGTAACGGCCTGCACATGCTCTCTTGAGTTTCTTTCGGTGTCACTTGGTAGAGTTCCTGGTTGCTTGGAATTTAGTATATTTATGAGTATAAATGGTCTATTAAATAGTGTAAGTGTAGACTGTTGTAATCAAGTAATACAGAAGTGAGTAGAATATCGTTCCCACGAGAATTGATCATTAAGCACAAAAATAAGTAATTTCAATTCTATTTAGTCAATCTATTAGTTGGTGATTAAGAGTACGAAATAAAAGAAGATTAAATATGAATGCAAATGATATGAAAGTAACTATACGAAAAAGCCCTAGGGGTCAGATTTCACTTAATAAATTTCAGATTGAATCACTTATCTATTCTAGCCCAATTTATTCCACATGATTGATAATCGAGTTTCCCTAATTTAATTACTAGCCTCTTGTAAGGTCAAGCAATTCTATAATTAATTGCTAATTCAATATATTCCTATATGAATTTAAGCAATTAATTATGCATTAAGATTTATAAGACTCAATTTTTATACCACCTCCATCTGTTCTTCTTCACTTTCTTTTCTCCGTCATTCTTCTTTTTAATAACAAGATCTTTCAATTCTTTCCCACTTCTTTATGTAACGGCCTCCACATGCTCTCTTGGGTTTCTTTCGGTGTCACTTGGTAGAGTTCCTAGTTGCTTGGAATTCAACATATTTACGAGTGCAAATGGTCTATTAAATAGTGTAAGTGTAAACTATCGTAATCAAGTAATACAGAAGTGATTAGAATATCGTTCCCACAAGAATTGATCATTTAGCACAAAAATAAGTAATTTTAATTCTATTTAGTTAATCAATTAGCTGAGATAGATAGTATTCAATGCTGGTTTTTAAATATGCTACTACGAGGATTTAGAGTAAAATCTTGTGGTCTTGGAATTTCTTGCACTTATGCATGTTGATGTTGAAAGTTGATAAATTTTTGAAGCTGCCTAGTAGTCATAGCAAATTTGGAAAGATTAGTATAATTGGCTGGATGAACTAATGTTGTGGTTTGTTGGAATTTAATTGTTGTCCAATTGAGTTACTCTTGCTAAAATTAAGAACCAATCATGTACTGAATTTTTGCATTATACTTTGAAACTTTTTTTGCTGTAGTTTGAAACTTCATCTCTGGATTCATGAGTTGTTATGATTAGTTATGGTCTTGCTAATGCCTAGTTCATTTTGGTCTAAACTCATTTTCCTGAATTGAACTTTTGTATTTTGAAAATTAACATTGCATTAAGTGCTTGATTTGTTGCATTTTGAGTTGCTGTCTCAATCAGTTTTCCAAGTGAATCTTATTGCTTGTGCCCAATCTATCTGAGTGTGACCATTTTCTGAAGTTGCATTGAGTTTGACTTAATTAGTGCATTTGACTAATTGATCAAGAAGAAAATTTTGAACAAGTTAGAAAGTGAGAATTTGAACTCTTGTTATTTGTATAGTACAACACCTTGCTGGAAATCTTGGTGCTTAATTCTTGGTGATCACTTCATTCCTGGAGAAGTTCTTCTTTGAATTGCACTGTACTTTACTGCCACTTGATTAATTAGAATGGGAAATTGATATGAATTGTCACTTAAATTGTTCTGGGTTTATATTGCATTATTATTACATTTCCCTGAGTTTTGAATTTACTTGTTGCTACTCAATTCAATTTCAATTTGACTTATTGAACTGAATCTCTTTATTGGCATTAATTGAGAATCAATCATTAAGCTATTAAAATTTAGTAAAAGATTGAGTGGATGTCTCATTACTGAATCATTACTAAAATTTTGTTGTTGCAGCTTATTTGAGACCTATCTTGCAATTGGTTTGCTCATGCAAGAATGATATAATCTTTGTGTGCTTGTTGCTTTTGAGTTTTGACTAAAATCTGAATAGTTTTGCTAATGAGTTGAGTTCATTAGTATGAATTTTCCTTGCTGAAATTGAATTTACTTGATTAGACTTGAGATGCTGTCACATGGTTAAGTTATTTGTTTGTTTTATAATCATTGCATTGTTTTTAATCTCAACATGAACCATGGTTTCTTCTTGCTGAATCTCAGACTTCTGAAGTGTACAATTTGGTTTTTCTTGGATCACTTGCTGAATTTTTGGTATTCTTTGGCTTTTTGGACCATGTCATCAAATTTTTACTGTGCTCTGTAATTTGGCTGATCTTGGTACATATTTTACCACTAAATATTCTATCCTTAAGCCACTGAATCTTGAATTGAAATTGTTGGTTTACTGCGTAGTTATATTTTGCTCATAACTACTGTTATAAATTGGAAATTAGTGTAGTTCATTGAAGAAACGAAGCTATGTGCTATTGAACTTATGAATTGTTGTTGTTAAGTGCATAGACTGTCACATTTAGCTTGAGACTTGCTGCAACCTTAAATGCACTGCTCCTAAACTTGCATCTCCGTAACTTTTTTTTTGCTAGCACTTTGGAATTGTTGTTGATTTGAGGAGTTTATTACTATTTTAAGGGTGACAATTGCTTTGTTTGCTTAATTTCTTGTCTTCCTTTGTTAGAATTTGATTGTTCCAGGGTATAACCTTTAGATGGAGGAGACATCTTCTCAAAGACTTCATACACTGGAATAAAAATGGGATTTTATTCAGTCTCGGGTGGAAAATGTCAGAAGGATGTGTTAGAGCAAGCGTTTCACCCAAGAGGGGGGATGAATTGGGTGATATTAAAAATTTCGTTGTAAATATAAAATTTGATGGTGAAATTAAAACAGGAAGGAGTAAGGAGAAATATCACCGAAGTGTACACCAGGAGTTATACTGGTTCGGCCACAACCACTTTGACCTACATCCAGTCCTCAGAGCTTCTTTGTTATCATCAAAACATGAGATCTAACATTCTCCCCCTTTTTGATAATGACAAAACTTGGTGATTTTGAACAAGGTTTTTGGAATTGAGTTCTCAATTAAATACTTCTTGAATTCAAAGATCATTTTGAAAAACTTGTTAAGTTTATATTCAAAGTGTTTTAAAAGAGAATGAAATCATAGTATACACCTTGCATATACAACAAACTCATTAGTCCAACAATGTATCATAATTTTAAAAATTAAATGGACTTGAAATGAAATCATAACTTAAACTTGCATTAATCTTAAGAAATTACAAGATAAAAAGTTCAAAAGCTCCCTAAAACCCATATACACCCAAAATACCTAAAATGACTCAGAAAGTTCCACAGAATCATTCTCTCAAGCTCTTCTCCCCCTTTTTATCTTCATCAATCATGTGGAGGACTAGAAGGCCTGGCCACTGAGATAGGCTTTACTGGAAGAACCAAAGGACCATCTGAACCAAAGGAGTCAAATGAGCTAGAGGAGACTGGTTCAGGAAGATTAAGTGGAGGGATTTGGATGTCATCTCAGGAAGGAATAGAAGGAGGCTGGTACACAACCATTGTAGTGGTTTCTACCTCAGGAGTATGATGTTCAGATGATGATGAAGGAGAGATTTTCTCAGTATGGGTAGGAGATGGCATAGGTTTAGGAGCGGATTCAGGCTGAGGTTTGGGAGGTGAATCATCAATGATGATATGAATGGTCTCATTGGTGTCGGGGTTATCCACTGAATATAGAATGTCTTTGGATTGTGGCTCAGGTGGATTAGATACTGGAGGGATAGAAGGCTCAGCCTCAGTGTGAGGAATGTCAAAAGGAATGTGCTCTGGAGGTGGTGGTAGTGCAAAAGAAGATGGACCGGTAGAAGGTCTGGGACCCAATGAATCCAGTCGTGCCAGAATCAATCTCAATGTCTCACCCTGGGTACGTTGCTCAGCTAGCAACTCCTCATGCCTCTTATCCATTTTCTCAACCAACTCCGTCATCTTGTGATTCATGTTGGTTATCAGTTCAGCGTTTGTGTTGGCAATATCAACATTAAATCCTCTGAGCATATTCTCCATAAAATGCTGAAGTGTGGCATTGAGGAAGGAGGGTGAAGATGTAGTGGCAGCTGGAGCCAATGACTGAGTGTCATCCATCTTGCTAGTCTCGGTCTCAGTATTCTTCTTCTTCTTCAACCCAGACTCCAGAGGGCCTTTGAGAGGAATGTCAATATTTAGCTTACCAATCTGATTTCTCCCAACCGAAGTAATCCTCTCAATAGGTTCCTTGTTTTCCAGATACCATATCTTATTCTCTTTTAGAATAAGTGACACAACCTAAGGATATGGCATCGGTATGGTTGCCTTCCCATCCACTCTGTATCTTTTCATCTCAGAAAAGATATACTCCCCAAAATCCTTCTGTTCCTTCAGGAGAAGTGAAGCAAACCACCTAAAGTCCCTATCAGAGAAGTGGGTATAATTGTTGGACTTGTTCACAAGGGATCTAGAGTAGATGTACCATAGAACCCTATGATGATCACACATATCACTCAGTTTGAAATTTAAAGGGCCAACTAACTCACCAGGTTTAAGGACAGAGAATATTTGGTTTGAGTCTAGTTGGGAGTAAATATCATCTGGGGGGTTCTCTATCCCTAACCACAAGTTTATCCTAAAGGGTGAAATGAGAATCTTTTGTCCTCTCACAATGGTGGTTATCTCTTCCTCAGCTGAGGTTCTGTTTGGTTCATCTAGGATCTCAAGGTTACAATAAAAGTTTGTGATCACTTTTTGTGCAAAAAGGTAATCTAATAGAAAGCCAAGGCATAAAAGGTTTTAAATAGGAACTAAGATCATGCTTCAATACCTCCTAAAGTAACTTGAGGTCCACATAGTGTGTCTTGCATACTTTCCTCCTTGAGAACTGAGTGAGATACTTTGGAGATTCTCTAGTTTGTTGACATTGAACCCCTTTGGAGGGTTGGTGATCTCCTCTTCTGGCAATTTGGATTTCTTTGAAGATTGCCCCTTCTCTATTTGATCTAGGATGCTTGCGATTGCCTTAGCCACATTCTTGTCATATTTGGGCTTTTTGGAAGGCTTTGGAGTGAAGGAGGGAGTAGAGGAATCAGAGGGTGGAGGAGAGGGAGATTTGGCACTCTTGCCTTTCCCAGTAGATGTACTCCTCTTAGATTGAGCCCTTGTAACTATAGGCTCTTTGATCACAACCCCTTTTGGTTTCGGTTGAGGTTGAGGTTGGATTTCGGCTTTTGATCTCGGGGTAAGTTTCCTTCTCTTTGTGGGAGGAGAAGAAAGAGGGTCAGAGAGTTGTTGGGATTTAGAGGAATCTGTGAGAGTGAGATTCTTGGTTCTAACCATCTTGAATCAGTGAAAATTTTGAACAACTCAGAAAAACAGAGTCTCAATCGTGAGTCTAGGGCAGACAGAATCTGAGCAGAATAGGAGGTTTTTGAGGTTGAAATCTGTTGGGTTTTGATGGAAATGATGCAAGGAATCGATTGTGAAAAGTTTTTGTGAGAGAGTATAGTGATTTACTCGAGGAGATTTTATGGAAATGACCGAGTTTGCGACAGATAAAGACCGAAAACCCGACGTTACTCGAGGCCTTACTCGAGTAAACTTCATGGTTACTCGAGTCCTTACTCGAGTGATCATACAGAAAATCTTTAAAATAATTCATTTAAATTGCGTACCTGGCATGAATAATATTGTAATTATCCATGTATGTTCCCTCAATCATTTGATAGCCAATTTGAGCAGATTTGAGTCGTTTTTCATCAATTTGGAAATCTGGACTTGCAGTTACTCGAGTCCTTACTCGAGTAAGTTTCAAGTTTACTCGAGGCGCTCCTCGGGTAACCTGTCTTTTTACTTCTGACTGTTCATTTCCTAACAACTGAACCGTTTGATTTAAATTTCAAGTAACTTGATCCGTTACTTCCAGTTTTGGAAGACTATTACTCGAGTACATACTCGAGTAAAGTGCTTCTTTACTTCAAGTTGTTCCTCGGGTAATACTTCTCTGTCAGTCATTACTTCAAGTTGGTACTCCAGTAAAGGTGTCCTCTGATAACCTCTGTTTTTATTTCTCAAAACAGAGTTTCAATCTTCCTGCAAAATAAATTTCTACATACTCCGATGCTTAAATTAGTGATCATCAAAACTTTAACAAATGACTTCATCTAATATTATGAGAAACTGAAATAACTTACAACTCATTGGGATTTACCATTCCCAATTCTCTTCTAATGTATAGAAATTGATCTTTTGCAAGGGGTTTTGTGAAGATATCAGCTAGTTGAAGATGAGTAGGAATGAATATCACTTTCACATCTTTCTTTTGGACATGATCTCTGATGAAGTGATGTCTGACATCGATATGCTTGGTTCTAGAATGTTGTACTGGATTTTTTGCCAAGTTTATTGTACTGGTATTGTCACAATAGATTGGTATTTCTTTGAGATAAATACCAAGATCTTGTAGTTGTTGTTTTAACCATATTACTTGTGCACAACAACTTGAGACTGCAACATATTCGGCTTCTGTTGACGAAAGAGACACAATATTTTGTTTCTTGCTGAACCATAATACAAGAGATCCTCCAAGAAATTGTCCTTGTTCGCTGGTACTCTTTCTGTCTGTTTTGTATCCACCATGATCAGAATCTGAATATGCAACTAGATATTCACTTCTTCCTTTGGGATACCACAGACCCAATTCTGGTGTGTCAGCTAGGTATCTAAAAATTCGTTTAACAGTTTCGGCATGTGATTCTTTTGGTGCTGATTGATATCTTGCACATATGCCAACACTAAATTAAATGTCTGGTCTGCTTGCCGTGAGATAGAGTAATGATCCAATCATTCCTCTATATTTTGTGATGTTATAGTCTTTCCCTTTGACATCAGCATCAAGCAAGGTAGTTGAGCTCATAGGCGTGTCCGTGCCATTTGCTTCATTCATTCCATACTTCTTCAATAGCTCTTTTAAGTACTTTGTTTGAGATATGAAGATTCCATTCTTTCTTTGTTTGATTTGCAAACCAAGAAAGAAATTCAATTCTCCCATCATTGACATCTCAAACTCTCCCTGCATTATCTCAGAAAATTCCTTACACAGAGATTCATTAGTAGCACCGAAAATAATGTTATCAACATATATTTGAACAATCAAAATATCATCACATTTTCGTTTTATAAAAAGTGTTGTATCAACTTTTCCCCGTACAAAACCTTGATCAATGAGAAATTTACTGAGCCTTTCATACCATGCTCTAGGAGCTTGTTTTAAACCATATAAAGCCTTTTTGAGTTTGAAAACATGGTCAGGTTTAGTTACATCTTCAAAACTGGAGGTTGTTCTACGTATACTTCTTCCATGATGTAACCATTTAGAAATGCACTCTTTACATCCATTTGATAGAGTTTGAATCCTTTGATGCATGCAAAGGCTAAGAGTACGCGTATAGCTTCCAATCTAGCTACTGGAGCATAAGTTTCCTCATAATCAATCCCTTCTTCCTGATTATAGCCTTTGGCCACCAATCTTGCCTTGTTTCTGACAATAATTGCGGATTCATCGAGTTTGTTCTTGAATACCCATTTGGTTCCAATGATTGGATGATCTTTGGGTCTGGGTACCAAATCCCAAACTTGATTTCTTTCAAATTAATTTAGTTCTTCTTGCATTGCTATAACCCAATCATTGTCTGATAGGGCTTCATCAATGTTAGAAGGTTCACTCTCAGAAATGAAAGCAGAAAAACTTACTTCATTAAAAATTCTATTTCTAGTTTTGATCCCTTCATTCACATCTCCTATGATTTGATCTAAGGGATGGCTTTTATTGTATTTCCATGCTCTAGGTTGACCTAGTGATTGCCCTTCTTCCTTGGTTTCATCAACCTCTGGAATAAGAGTTTTAGAAATAGATTGACCATTTTCTTGATTTAAAACAACTTTCTATTCTTCATCAATGGTTTTGTCAGAGGATTCAAATTCATCAAATACAATATGAATATATTCTTCAATAATACATGTTCTTTTATTGTAAATTCTATATGCTTTACTTCGGTTAGAATATCCTAGGAAAATTCCTTCATCTGTTTTAGAATCAAATTTTCCTAAGTTATCTTTACCATTATTATGAATGAAACACTTACAACCGAAGATGTGTAGATAAGCAATGTTTGGCTTCCTTCCTTTGTATAACTCATAAGGTGTCTTTCCAAGTTTTGTTCTGATATAGGCCCTATTTGAAATATAGCATGATGTACTCATAGCATCAGCCTAGAACACTTGAGACACATTCTTTTCATTCAACATTGCTCTAGCCATTTCAGTGAGCACTCTATTCTTGCGTTCCATAACTCCGTTTTGTTGAGGCGTCCTTGGAGCAGAGAAATTGTGATCAATGCCATTAGTATCACAATATTCTTCAAAGGCTTGATTTTCAAATTCTCCACCATGATCAGTCCTAATACCTGCAATGGACATACCTTTCTCATTTTACACTTTCTTGGCAAAAACAATAAATTCTTCAAAGGTTTCATCTTTTGATGATAGAAAAATAACCCATGTAAATCTAGAGAAATCATCAACAATGACCAATGAATATAAGTTGCCACCAAGACTCTTTACTCTTGCTGGGCCAACTAAATCCATATGCAATAATTGTAGTGGTCTATTTGTTGAAATATCATTTTTCAATTTGAAAGATGATTTAGTTTGTTTACCCTTTTGACATGCGTCACAAATCAAGTCATTTTTGAAAGTTACTTTAGGTAATCCAAGAACTAAATCCTTTTTGAGTAGTTTGCCTAATTGATGCATATTGACATGAGCCAATCTCTTATGCCATAGCCAACTTTCATCAGTATTACTCAGAAAACAGTTTTCAGACTCATTTCTACTAATATCTATAGTATAGCAGTTACCTTCCCTTTTTGCTCTGAGCTTAGCCTTGATATTTTCCTTATCAAGTTGTAAGTCATTCTTGTTGATAATTAAGCATTCGTCTGAGTCAAATATTACCCAGTTGTCTTTATCTGCACTTTGACTTACACTCAGCAAATTGTGACACAAGCCTTCAACATAATATACATCTTTGACTTGTATTCCTTTGTCATTTTTGATTTCACCAATTCCTGCTATCTTTCCGGATTGATTTGCTCCAAATTTTACCTTTCCACCTTCCTTAGGTTGCAATGTGGTAAAACTTTCAAAATCTTCGGTCATATGTCTAGAGCATCCACTATCTATGTACCACTTGCTATTTTTGGATGCTTTGAGACATACCTACAATCAAATGACTAGGTCTTAGGTAACCACATCTTTTTGGGTCCTTTTGGGTTAGTACAAATAATTTTCTGAACATATGAGCCTTTAGGTACCCATTTGTAGGTTCCTATTGTTCCTTTCTTCTTATGAATGCATGAAGAGGTATAATGACCTTTTCTATTACAGTAATTACAAAATGCAAATGGATTCGATGTATGCACAGAATGCTGGAAATAATTCAAATATGACTTACCTCCTGCTTTCTTTCTACCTTTCCTTTTGTCTGATTTTGGATCATATCCAATCCCAGATCGGTCATTTACAAATCGTTGAGATTTTAAAATAACATTTAGCATCTCAATTCCTTGAGTAAATTTTTCAAGAGTTTTTATAAGATCAGTGTTTTTCTTTTTCAAAGAAGAACAACTTTCACTATCCTTTTCTGAACTTTCTTTAAGTTCAATTTCAAGAGCTTTGTTTTTCTTTTTGAAAACAATTAATTCTTTAACTACTTTGATGAATTCAGAATGTAAAGCATTATATTCAGAGAGTAATTTATCATAGGTAGGATCAGAATCATTTACCTCTTCTTCTGTTTCTTCTTAAGCGAAGAGACATATATTAGCTACTTCTTCCTCATCACTTTCTTCGTCAGAGGAGCTATCACCCTATATAGCAGATACGAAGGCCTTCTTTTTGTTGAAGAATTTGCCTTTTCTCTTTTCTTTGCTCTTTTGATTCAGTTCTGGACATTCTAATTTGATATGTCCTGGTTTTCCACATTCATAGCAAATTATATGATCTTTGCTGCTATTTCCTCCTTTCTAAAAGTGTTTGAACACCTTGGCCTCCCACTCTTTAGAAAGAATATTCAAAATCTTTCGTACTTGGGTATGTTGATCATAAACTTTCCCAAGTGCTGCAAGTTGATTAACAAGATGAGTATATCTAAGTTCAAATTCAGATATTGATTCACCTGATTTCATTCGAAGTAGATCGAATTCAGTGACCAAGGTGTTGATCCGGTTCTCCTTTATTCCCGAAGTTACTTCATGAGCTATTTCCAGAGCTTCCCATATTTCCTTTACTGTTGGAAGTGTGCAAATTCTAAAATACTCACTTTGACTTAAAGCACTTTGTGACATCAGAGTTGCCTTACTGTTGAGAGTGATAAGTTTCTTGTCATTCTCATCATATTCCGCTGGCGTCTTTGGAATTTTCTGAGAATCTACAATCTTTGTAGGTTGATAATTTCCACTCTCAATTACATCCCATAGCCTATATTCAGTAGCCATCACGAACACTCTAAATTTTGCTTTCCAGAAAGAAAAGTGTTCTCCACTGAAGCCGGGAGGTCTAGTGATGGATGCTCCGTCGGGAAGAATTCCTTCACCTATGCTTGCCATTGGATCCATCTTAGGTTGTTATACCTTAACAAGAAGACCTACTCTCTGATACCAAATGTTAGAGCAAGCGTTTCACCCAAGAGGGGGGTGAATTGGGTGATATTAAAAATTTCGTTGTAAATATAAAATTTGACGGTGAAATTAAAACAGGAAGGAGTAAAGAGAAATATCACCGAAGTGTACACCAGGAGTTATACTGGTTCGGCCACAACCACTTTGACCTACATCCAGTCCTCAGAGCTTCTCTGAGAGTTTCACTATAACTTCCAAGATTCAGTGGGTTCTTGGCACCTCAGTACAAGCAAGTTCCTTCGCCTGGACACTCGCTCCCCCTTACAAGTTGTAATCCAATCCCAACTCAAGGTTCCACAACCTTAAGTTATATCAATAACAAATATTGAGTTTGAATAGAATATCTCTCTCACAGAGTGAATAAGAATCACTGAAGCATAGAATTACAAATATAATGTAAAACAGAGTAATGAACTTGATGATACATTCGTAAGTGTGTTCTTGTTCTCCTTCTCTGTTTGGAAGTTCCCATATATATAGATACGTTGGTAATGATTGTTGGAACATATTTCTTCATGCCCGTTGGAGCGTGCGCAGCCACTATTGACTTTTCCAGTATTTAAAAGATTTACGTTTGCGGTAGGTGGCGGTAGGTGACATTTGAACTTTGCATTTAACTTTCCTTATTTGGTAAGATCTCTTCATTGTTTATCTGTGGATATGCTAAGAATACTAATATAATAAAAGGTTAATCATGTAGGAAACAAATCAATGAACCTTAGAATGATTTCTAAATTTTTGGACTTGCATACTCGAGTAGCTACTCAAGTATTCATTAAAGTTTACTCGAGTACATACTCGAGTATCATCTGGAAAACTTTGATAAACTGCAAGTCAACAAACAGATATAACATTACTCGGGTAGTGCATGGAATAAACTAAATTTCAAACCTTTGGAAATACTTGTTTACTCGGGTACCTACTTGGGTAAAGTACACTTTTCTTTATTGGTTACTCGAGTACCAACTCGAGTAAACCTTCAAATAAACTTTAGGTTACTTGATGCTTTATTCCAGTAATGTTGGTAGGATTTCAAGGCCGAGAGCACTTCAAGTTTGATTACCTTGTTACTCGAGTAAACTCAATTTATGTGCATAGCTTACTCGGGTAATGACTTGAGGTTTTTCTTCAAAAATAACTATGCATACTCGAGTACATACTCGAGTAATCTACTTAAAATTAGTCATTAAATACCTGTATACTTGAACAGCACCTCGAGTGAAATATGATAAAAATAGATCAAGTTATTCAAGTACTACCTTCAGGTTTTTGCTTACCATAGTGAGTTACTCGAGTAGCTACTCGAGTAACGTTGGCAGGCCGAGAGCAGCTCCAAGGTATTTACCTGGTTACTCGAGTGACTACTCGAGTAACATTGGTAGGCCGAGAGCAACTTGAAAACTTTTACACTATTACTCGAGTAACATTGGTAGGTTACTCGAAGGTATCTCTGGTTACTTCAAGTTTTGTCTCATTACTCGAGTACATACTCGAGTAATGCCTTAGAAAACTTACTTTTCATCAAGTATCTCAGCTTTTTTTCTTGGCCTTTCTTCATTACTCCAATGCTTACTTCAAGTGATGCTTTTCCCTGTTATTACTTTGTTCAAACTTATTTATTAATCAAATATTATTCAAAATATTATTTGTTATCATCAAAACATGAGATCTAACAGGATGTTGGATTCCCAAATGCACAATGCTAGAGTGTAACCTTCTATACTTCAACCACGTTATTATTTATATAGGTTTGAGAATGAGTGGCTTTGTCTTGGAAATCCCTACTACCATCACATACACAATCCCTTCCCTAGTACCTATAACATCAATTTTGTTGATTACTTCCCATATGAACCATCCTATAAACCTTCATTTTCTTCTCCACTATACAAACATAAACCATACCACCAACCTCTATTTCAATGATATTATCAGCCATCTCACCTCCCACACCATCCTTTATTCCAATCGAGTCACCCATTACTTCATGAACCTTCTTCTTCACAATGTGTGCCAATTCAAAAGTCTTCCCTCATAGATCTTGAACCGTTACTTGTAGAAGTTGAGCCTACTCTGGCTATTTCTAAATCTAATGAGGCATGTGAACCTTTGAGTGATGAAGATACTAAATGTGATACTAATTCTCTTGAACATGGCTATGATAATTTGGGTAGTCCTAGTGCTGAAATTGTACTACTGACCATGTTATTCTTCAGAAAGGTATTTTTGAATTTTATGCAATTGAATTAAACCTAAAATCACTCTTTGCCATCCCAACTGTTAATGATTGAGTGCATGCTTTAAGGGAAGCAAATAACAAGTTGGATACAAAACATCAACGCTTATTTGATGTTGTATTGGAGTCTGGCACATTGGTTGAGCAAATGGATGAGCTCAATGAAATAGGTGACCTTTCTAATGCTATCATATTTCATATATAGTGGGAGGAGTCAGGCAGTGAAGAGGGAGCTCTAATCTTTCCAAAATTGCATGTAAAGCAAGAATGCAGTATTAAAAATATTCCAAAGCTCACTCAACTCCAATCTACCCAAAATTTGGAGTCTTATGAAGTGCCACCTAAAATTGAAATCAAGCTGGAGCACATGATATTCTCTGCCCAGAAATTCAAGAGCAAGGAGAGCCATCTCACGATGCTACTAGCTACAATGTCAAGGCTGAAATAGGGAGTATTCTTCTTCCCTCTTTGCTGGATAATGACTTTCATTCATTACATTTTGATGCATCCATCTTTTGTAATGTTGTAGTGTTGGTTCTATATGTATGACATGTGCTGAAATTGAGAATTTTTCGCAATTTTTCAATTCCATTATTGCTAATGATTCTAGTTGTTCATCCATACTTGCTTATGCTCATGTGAAAGATATTGAATGTATTACATCTCTCTTGAATACTGATTTTAAAGCTAATTTTCATGAATTTTCTGATAATATTTTCCCATGTACTAATGAGATTCTATCATATGATTTGCCTCTTGATTTAGGCAAAGAAATACTTGACACTGATGATGTTCAGTCTGAATTTTCTATTGTTGATACTAGTATATATGCTAGTAAATCTGATTTCATTGTTTTCTTTAGATATTTAGGAGGTTTCAAAACTACTTTGACTTATTCCATTGCTTATGCACATAAATTCTTCACAGAAATCCTCTCTTGTGACTTATTTCCAGATTTCAAAAGTTATGTACATCCTAAAATTGCAATTCATTATCTTGAGCATAATGTGATGTCCTTTGCATTAATTGGACTTGATTTGATTCTTGATAGAATTCTTCTTTTTAAGACACAAACTTTTACTCATGAAGTGCTTTCTTGTGATTTAACCCCAGATTTGCTTACCCATATTTGTGATCACTTGAACCACTTAGATTATGTTATATGTTATAGTGCTGGTTCTAGTTCTCTATTGCAAAAAGTTAGTAGCCAAGGACTCCAAGGAAGTCAAGATATACCATACATCTTGGAGCCTTTACCTATTGATCCAGAACCAGCCCCAAGGAAGAATTTTTGAGCTGATCCACCTGTTTTGGAGTGCTTTATGATTCTCATATGTGATGAGAACTTTTGCTATAAGAGCTTGAAGAGATTTCGTCACAAGGTTGTCTCTTTCCCCTCACTTACATTTATTGTTTTGTAATGCTTCAATTCTTTGTGAAACTGACTATTTGAAATAAGTGTAGGGGAGAGACACAATCTAGTAGAAAAAGTAGAAGCAGTGTAGTTTAGTACATACAATAAGAACCCTCTATGTATGCTTTGCATTTTTTGCCACTGTCATACTTAATTACCATTGTGCCTTTTCACCTTGATTTTCTCTATTATTTTGACTTGTTTCCCCTCTCTCTTTATGTGATGTTGACGTGTTGTGCTCCAATTGCAATTGGACTTCACAACTTCCCACTTCACTATGGAACAAGTTAGCATAATAGAGTTGCTTTATACATTACAGACAATGTGTTGATTAAGTGTGGGGAGGGAAATACATTTTGAATCCCATTAATTGGTTGTTTTTAAATGAGAAATGCCTTAAAATAGAAAATTTTTCAAAATTTATTTTTCAAGAATGACTTGCTTTGATACATGTCCTAAGTGGTAAAAGGTCACATTTACCACTTTAAAAATGTGATTTGTGAGAAATTCTTTGAGCTTTTATGAGATCTAGTGTCTTGGCAACTTTTTAAAAACATGTTTTGCTTTTAAAGTAAATGGGAAGAGGAATGAACCCACAATTAGATTTTTGCCTACTTGTTTTGAGAAACGAAAGTTTCTACATCATTAATGCTTTTAAGAGTTGAACATTTTTATACTTGATTGCAATGTTTTGATTGATTGTGTTTGTAAGGTTAACATTAGAAATAGTTAAGAAGATGCTTTGTAGTTAGCTTACTATGCAATTGATTGTGTTGGAAAGAGTATTGGAAAAAAACCTTGTTGGAAGATTTGGGCCTTGAATTCTTTCCATGTGTGTATGTTTTTTTAGTTTTTCTCCTTCTAGAACCTGTTTCAACTCTTTTTCAAAATGACATTTGCATTAATGTGATGGAAATGAAAGAGGCATTCAATTTTAAACCCTTTCAACCAAACACAAACCTACATTCATTACCCTTGCTTACCCCTTTGAGCCATTTCTGTGTTATATGCATGTCATGTACTCATAATGTCCATAGTATTTTAAAATCAAAGTGATTTGCTAATAGAAAGGTGAACAATCTATATATTGAAATGTCATGTATATAAAAAAGAGAAAGGAAGTAAAAAAAAAGTGAGTATACTTTTAAAAAAAAGGTTAAAAAAAGGAAAAGAAAGAAAAAAATAGAAAAATATTTTGTAGATAAAAAAGAAAAGAAAAAGAAATATTAAGAAGGCACTTGTTTATGAATTTGGAAAAGAATTGGCAAGAGTTTTCAAGTTAATTAGATACTATGAACTTGCTCATTACCTTTGACTTGCATATCAACAATTTTTCATTTTTTTAAATCAATCCATTTCATCTAGCCTTCATCCATCATTGCAAACCTTTTAAGTCCTCTTAATTCATTGCATTTATTGCTATTAGTATTAGAGATATTAGAGTTATTACAAGCCTATGGTAAGGTGTTGATTAAGTGAACTAGAGTGAAATTATTCCAATGAGGTGAGATGAGTGAAACACTAATACCTTGAGAGTCTCTGGTGCTTCATTCTAATATTCTGGATTATGTAGTTAGCTAACTTCTTTGCATTGCTTGACTATAACTAGTATTGGCTTGAAGGATTTGATTAATTGATCTATTGCTTTCTAATTATGAAATTGTTCATCATTCAATTGCATTGATTATTGGAACTTAGAAAATTATACTGAACTTCCTTTGTTTACAAAGGTTTAAGTGTGAGGGAATTGATTGAATAACCATATTTTAGAAATGCTTTTTCATAATTAAATTGGGATTTTGATGCATTTTCTAGGACATTATTGCATGATAAAGCACTAATTTTAATTGGGACATTTGTATTAAATTAATCATAATTAGGGGCAAAATGGTCAAAATTGTTAATTATTCATACAAATGATTTCTTGAATTTTTTATGCTACTTGGTGCTTAATCTTGTATTTTAGGTTCTCAAGAAGGAAATTGGAGATTTTTGGAGAGTCAAAATTAATATTTTGAAGATTGGGGAAAATTACAAAAAAGGGCCCTAGAAAGTTTGAAAATCACACATTTGTGAAGAAGAAAATTGCCTAGGAAAAATCACAGAAAAGTACCCATAAGTTTTAAAAATTCCAATTTTGACCTATAGCATTTCAAAATTTTGTAGTTTGCTCCCTCTATGAAACTTTTAACATTTTTAGATTGGTCCCTGGTCAAATCTTGTGTTTTTCCCAAGATCAATTAGGTTCTTCTGCTGAGACCCAAGCAGAGAGAGGAGGAAAGGGGGCGGCACCGCAGAGCTTCTGCTTCTTGGACTGTAACAAGAGAGAGGAGGGTCGATGGTGAGAGAAGAAAACCACCATCGAACCACAGCACCTCCATCGACCCTTTGAATATTCTCTGTTACCGAACAAGGGTGGAGAACTGAAGAGCTGTAACCAAAGAGAGAGATTGAGAGATGAGGGAAAGAGACGGAGAGCTACCACCACTATCGAGGACTCCCTTCCTCACCACCGATGGAGTCTCACTACCTTCACTATCGAAAATCATCTCCGATTAGAGCTCAGAATTTAAAGGGAAACTCGGGCAATGCACAAAGCTTCAATGCCAATGAGCTGAACTAGAGAAAGAGAGAGAGCTCGGAGAAGAGAACCCACGGCCATCATGATCTACCACCATCGGACCACCGCTTCCTCTCCTTTTCTCGACGGGACTTCTCTACTTTTCAACTCCGTTGGAATCACACTACTACTACTGCCTCACCATCATTCTTCCTTTCCCTTTCTCTCTCCATCACCAACTACGTCTTCTCTCACCTTAACCATAACACCAAAATCATCCTCTCATCGTCTCCTTCCATTTTCCCATTTCTTCTTCAAGGCCGACAGACCCACTTACTTTTAGATTCGACACTACTCTGTTTCATAATTTCAGATTGTGTTAGATATTATCCAATGGCTATATCTAGTTGATCTCTTGCTTCTTGGCAATGGAGACTTGTGCTTGAGCTCAATGAACTATGTAGGGGAGTTATCTAGTTCAATTCCTTTTCTCATTTATATATTTTGATTACCTAAGTTTTAGGATTATCTCTATATATTGTTGAGACTTGATTACCATTTAGATAGTCTTATGGATTAAACCTATGTGGTTGGATTAGATTTTTGTAGCTTGTTGGATTTATATATGTACATTTTCCTTATTGATTCAAAGATATTATGTTTTTCTACGTGTTATTGTTAGATTGTATGATTGAATTGGATCAATTGAGTGTCCTGTTATCGCATTCATATCAAGAGGAAGCAAGTTTCATTAATCTAATCCTAATCACACACTAAGTGCACTTCAATAGTGCCTTAAGCGGTGATTGCTAGCTATGTTAGTAGTGTAATCACTAATTAAGAACACTAGACTCAAGCGTTTGCTTAGGGTTTTTCATCAAGACTTGGTGAAAATTTACCGTTATATCTAAGTAAACTATGATAGCCACTACTCCATTTGCAAGAGCATTCATTATACATTTCATATCCATTTTCATACTCCATTCCATTTTATAAAGCAAACACAAAAAATAGTAGCATAGGATTTAATTTTATTTCATCCAATTAGTTGTAGTTAAAAAATGATTTTTAAAACCAACCCCCCTTGTTTTCTTGCATTTTAGGTACTTAGTTAAATTAGGTAATTCAATAAAGGCTCCTCAAGTGAGTCGACCCGAGTATTGCATTGTACTGCAATTCTTAGACTAAAAATATTGTGCATTTGACCCCAAGGTGTAAAGACACGGTCAAATCAAAGAAACTCCTGAGGTTCTTGTAGAAAATGATGAAGGGTCAACACAAAAGGTTAAGGGATTAGATGAGGATATGGACTCCCAAATGAAGGAGGTAAAGAAAAAGGCGACAACTACTGAGACTCATAAATGGAGACCACCTCTACCATTTCCTCAAAGATTTCTAAAGAAGGCATTTGATGAGCAATACAAGAAGTTTTTGGATATCTTCAAGCAATTACACATTAACATCCCATTGATAGAGGCTTTGGAGTAAATGCCTAAGTATGCTAAGTACCTAAAAGAGATGTTAAATAAGAAGAAGCATTTTACTAAGTTTGCAACTGTAGCATTGACAAAGGAGATTACTAGTGTCATTAAGCCTAATGTCCCTTTAAAGTGTAAAGATCCTGGTTCTTTAACTATTCCATGTGTGATTGGTGACAAATTTGAAGATCGAGCACTATGTGATTTGGGGTCTGCTGTGAACCTTATGCTTCTATCTCTTTTCAAGGAGCTTCAACTAGTGGTGGCCAATCCTTTGTCAATTGCACTCAAGTTAGCAAATCAAAGTTTCTCTTATCTGTATGATATCATTAAGGATGTATTGGTGAAAGTTGGCTCTTTTATATATCCCGCTGACTTCAGTGTTCTTGACATGGAAGAGGATCAAGACATTTCACTAATTGTTGGGAGACCATTCCTGGCTACTGCAAGAGCATTGGTGGATGTCGAAGAAGGAGAGATAATTCGACGACTTGGTGATGAGCAAGTCAAGTTTAAGAGGGACAAAGCAATAGAGTATCAAAATGACTTTAAACAAAGTGCAAGGGTTGTTGTGATAAATGACCGCAATTTGTATAAATTGGATTCATTTGCCATTAAAGGGCTCGCTAAAACAACTATCTTTGTTGAAAAAAATATTGTGGAGAAAGCTTATAGGTGAAGTGAGCAAGTTTTGAACACCTCTACATCCTTCCCTGTGATACTTTGGCACTGCTTGTTTCAACCTCCATGACTTTCTGACATAGTTAAGCTAAAGACTATAAAACAAGCGCTTATTGGGAGGCAACCCCATGATTGGTTTTCATTATTATTATTTTTCTTTTTTTCTCATTTTTATTCAGGTTTTAAGGTGATCACTCCTCTTGTGGCCGCAAGTTCCTGCTCGTGCACTCTTTTCTTCTTCAAAATTTGAAACATCAATTGAAGTTACTAGAGGAATAACTCCACATTAGAATCAGAGACCTAAACCAGGGGAGTACTAGTTCCTTTCCCTCTTTATTTATTTTTGCAACATTAAGGACAATGTTTGACTTAAGTGTGGTGGAGGGACATGATTTTTTTTTTTTTGTTTTGCTTGTCCTTATGCAATTGAAAAGAATTTTTCTTGGCAAAAGTTGAAATTTTTGTATTGCTTAGGATTTACCTTAACTTTGAACCTTCCCCATCTTAGAGAGTGTTATTGAAAAAAAGATTAAAATGGAAAAGAATGTTTCAATTAAGCCTCTAAGCCTTAATTTTTTGTATCAATCTTAAGATGGACTATGAGAATATGGAGTAGTTTGTAATATGATCAACAAATTATTAGTTTATGAATAGTTTGCTACCCAATTTCTTTAGGAAATTAGATTATGACCTTTGCTAGCTAAGTAAGATTTTGTTTAGGGACATGACTTAGGTGAAAAAAAAAAGAGCAAAGAAAAACAAAAGAATAGAATAAGAAACACAACTCCAATAGCTACTCTAGACCTAACTTAGTAACCGTGGCACTTCATCACCAATGTTAGCACTCGTGTCAAACGGTAAAGTTAAAGAGGGCAATGAGTTGCGCTAAAAGCCTCTTGAGGTATCTGTTGGAATAATTGAGTAACCTGTGCTGCATCACTCATTTGCAGTGTCACTTCAAAAGGGGACCTACAACAGCTCAAGATTAAAACAAGAAAAAAGAAAAATAAATGAATAAATTTTTTACCTGAGGATCCTTAGTAAATTAAATGAAAAGCTTGGTTTAGTGGGAGCATTTGAATTTTTCTAGAGGAGTTTAGTAGCATAATGTTCCTCTACTAATCTTATTGTTGCACTTATTACTTGCCAATCCTTTGATCATAGGACATTAAGAGATTATTACAATTGTTTAAAGCTATTGGCTTGGTGACTTATTCCTATAAGATATTAACTAGAATAAAATTTGATAATATGAACTAAGTGTGGTGGTGTGCTGCTCTTTGTTTAGGAATTGCATAAGCAATGTTCTTCTTGTTCGAATAATGAAAGTTTCTTTCTTTTGCTTGTGGACAAGCAAATGTTCAAGTGTAGGAGAATTTGATAAATATATATTTTTTAAATTAAGTAGGTATAAATTTTAGGATATAATTGATTAAATTTATTGATATTTTATACCTATTTAATTATCTTTTATATATTTTTTATCTTTTAATTAAGTTCAAGATAAAAATAAATTTTGATATAAAATCTATTTATATCTTATTTTATTATGTAGGAGATATTATATGAAGAAAAGAAATAAAAAAAAGAATCAAATTAAATAAAAAATAAGAGCACAAGCTACTAACAATGCATGGGTCGCACGGCAGTAATGATCAAAGACACGAATATTATTGTGGAGAGATATAGATGTGGGGTCCACGAATTGGAAAAGGATAAAAACAAATGTTGCCAAGATAACATTCGAAGGTGGCAAAAAGTGATATAATATATCTGTTGAAAGAAAGAAAAAGATAGGACTTATTAATAATTTCTTATTCTACAATGTTCAAAAGTTAAATGTGAGAGAATTTCATAAGTAACATATTTTTATATATATTTTTTTCGTTATATGATAATTTTGTAGACTGAATTTAATATAAGGAATTTGGATAAAATTGATAAATATTTCCTTACTAACCACGTACAGCACCACAATAAGAGAAGATAAAGAAACCTAAAAGTGGATCCACGCTATTGAACAGAGAGGAACGCTGCAACTAGGGAAAATGGATAATACTGTAGCAAATTCACTGTAACAATTGTGGAAAAAGACAAAATTCACTATAGCAATTGTAGGAAAAGGCAAGATTCATTATAGCAGTTCACTATTCACCGAAAAAAAGTGAAAGGTGCTAAGCATTCACTGTAGTAGTCGTGGGAAAAAGATGAAATTCACTATAGGAGTTCTCTATTCACCGAAAAAGAGTGGACGGTCCTAAGGATTTGCTCTCTCTGTGTATGCATATATATGCGCTCAGGACCGTCCCCTATATTTTCAATGAATAGTGAACTACTATAGTGAATTTCATCTTTTTCCTACGACTGCATTTATAATTCTTGTCCGAGAGTGAACAATAAATTGCTTCAGTAACTGTTGCCTTTTTCTTTCACCTGTGCTACAGTAACTAGTTTGCTACAGCGATTGTCGGCAAAAATGCTACAGTGCCAATGCTACAATAGATTTGAACAATGTCTTCTCTTTTTAATTCCATCGTTCTGAATTTAGGTCTCCTTTCTTCACTTATTATGTGGTTATCAAAAGAAAAGCAAGTAAACATTATATAGTAATAGTAGTAGTAGTAATAATAATAATAATAATAATAATTTATTATTATTATTATTATTATTACTACTACTATTATTTATGCCAAAATCATCCTTTATTCATTACATTAATCTCAAATATTGTCCACCAAAACATCATATAAAGAAAAATAATTATACAAATATTTTACTTATCACTATACATAACCCATGATGAATAGATTAAAATCTCAAATTTTATGTAACACTCTTGGACTTATATCTATTTTTATAAATATATAAAATACAGATTTAGGGAAAATCCCATACGTAGAAAGGTTGTCTGCTTCTACAAACTTCCGCAGATATATGATACGTATATGCCTGCATATATATATATATATATATATCCACTAGTCGATGTATGTGCAGCTATATCTATTAAAGTCTTGCATGCACAAACTAGCATTCAGCATATTCCTCACTTAAGCCTTGTGTAACCACGTCCTTATTTAAAAAACCTTCAATATATACTTACAAGTTAGAATCAGAAATGGCTTTTCTGAATGCCACCTTTTACTTGTACCTTTTGCTCTTCGTCACCTTCTTGTTTGTGTTAATAAAACTTACGAGACCTACAAAAAACAAACCTAATCTGCCACCATCTCCACCAAAATTGCCATTTCTCGGCAATATTCATCAGTTAGGCCCTATTCTTCATCGTTCTTTCAGAGACCTGTCCCTAAAATACGGTCCTCTCATATGGCTGCAACTTGGTCAAATTCCAGCTTTACTGGTCTCTTCTGCAGATTTGACCAGAGAACTTATAAAGAATCAAGACGCAGTTTTTGCCAACAGGTTTCAAAGCATATCAGCTAGAACCTTACTCTATGGATGTAAAGATGTTGCCTTTGCAAACTATGGTGAAAGCTGGAGACAGAAAAGGAAAATTTGTGTTCTTGAACTTCTCAGCCTGAAAAGGGTTCGATCTTTTCAGGTCCTAAGGGAAGAAGAAGTTGAAGAATTGGTTAACGAGATACGAAGAGCTTGTTCGAGTGATAATAATTGCTCTGTGAACATAAGTGACCTGATAAGTGCCACCACCAACAACATAATATTCAGATGCATAATTGGACAGAAGTATGATACAGCAGAGAATAGTGGAAGATTTGGGACTCTTGCGAGGAAGGAGATGGTTCATCTTGCAGAATTTATGGTGGGAGATTTTTTTCCTTGGTTGGGTTGGGTTGATGTTCTTAGTGGCAAAATTCGAGAGCTTAAAGACACGTTTAAAGCAATGGATGGGTTCTTTGATGAGGTGACTGAAGGTTATAAGAAAGTGATGAAGAAGAAGAAGGACGTTGATGAGAAGAAAGATTTTGTGGGTATTCTTCTTCAACTTCAAGAGACTAATATGCTTGAATTCGAGCCCACTAAAGATGACCTCAAAGCCATCCTAACGGTCTTTTTCTCAACTCCCTCTCAAAATATTTGAGCTTATTGTTTAATTATAGGTTTAAGATATATTTAGTATCTTAAAATATTTTTTGGTGCATCGAATATCATAGAGTATTGTTTTTAGGTGTGTCTAACACTCTAAAATACTTTTTGGTACATCTCGCTTTATGATACAAAAATACTTTAGTGTGATGATACACTTAAAAAATACTTCAAGATATTAGATGTACCTAAAAAGTACTTCATGCCTAGATGCATATTAACTCTTAAGGCTTATCGTACCAACAAGTTGTTGCTTAAAGATGTAAGCGGCTCCACCCATAGGGAGGAGAACACATATTTAAATTCCGGAAAATACACTTGTTAGGAAATGTGAATCGCCTTTGAATGCACCTCGAAAGGAAACCTTCACATATACATACACATACACATAAGCCTTATCCTAACAACGATCTCGTCTAAATGATGAACTAATATTTGCGTTTGCATATATAATTTCAGGACATGTTTTTAGCAGGGAACGATACAACATCAACGACGCTGGAGTGGATTTTATCAGAGCTTATGAGAAATCCAAGAATCATGAACAAAGCCCAAGAAGAGGTGAGAAAAGTGGTGGGGTCTAAATCAAACGTGGAAGAAAGTGACCTAAACGAAATGAAATACTTGAAACTTGTGATCAAAGAAGCTCTAAGATTACACGCACCAGCTCCTTTCTTGGTCCCTAGGGAAACAATCAGTGATACAAAATTAGGAGGATATGATATTCCTGCAAAAACAATGATATTTGTGAACATGTGGGCAATCCAAAGGGACCCAGAAATATGGGAAAATCCTGAAGAGTTCATGCCAGAGAGATTTGAGAATAGTCAGATGGATTTTAAAGGACAAAACTTTGAATTCATCCCATTTGGTTCTGGGCAAAGGACATGTCCTGGTATGACCTTTGGACTTGCTACAGTTGAGTACATGTTGGCTAATCTTCTTCACTGGTTTGACTGGAAGCTTCCTCAAGATTGTGATGAAGAGATTGACATGAATGAAGTGTTTGGGCTCACAGTTAAGAAGAAAGTCCCTCTTTTTCTTCAACCAATACCTTACTCGCTCCAATCTAAATCTGCTTGATTCATATCTTCATTTTACTTTAATTATAGATGTTTTATGAAGTTAAGTGGTAGGACAGAATAAATGAGTACGATGATTTGTGTTTGTAATATCGTCAAGTTTTGTGTTCCTAGGAAAAACAGTGTTTGTGTTTGTTATTGCTTTGAATTTGTGTGGTGTGAGACGTAGGCGAATATGGCTTGCTTTGCCAAGTGGTGTGCCTATTTGGCTATTTCATGTGTACTATAGAAAATACTCAAAATAGTGAGTTGAGTTACTTTTTTGGGACACGCACATATAGAAGATAAAGCTAAAATTAATTTACGAATCTATCTTTTCTCTTTTTCTCTTCCTCCACAACAATAATTTCTCTTATTCTTTTCCATTTTTTTTAATCATATTTTTCTCTAAAAAATCTTCTCTCTTTCTCTTTTTTCCTGCCATATATATGCAGATGGAACATTAACGGGAATCGACTTGGCTCTAAGTCAAATTGAATAATCTGTAACCAGTCAAAATATCTGTATGTACAGGTTTTTTCAGGAATTTCAGCTTAATTAGTATGTGGCAGTGACTTTCAGTTAAATTAAAGCAATAACTAATTGGAAATTTGATGGTTACTTGAATGATTTGGCGCATTAATATAAGGAATAATCAGATACACAACCTTGAATATCTTCAATAAATTACAAAACACCCTTTTTTTCATCGATGAAATACCCTACATATATAAGATAGCTTCTCATGTATAGTGCATCATACGAACTTAATTGAAGCTTTTATGATATGCAATAATCTTGAAACTTCAAATTAATATGTGGGAATAGCTTTCAGTTAAATTAGAGCAATAAGTGATGGGGAAGGGCACAGGAAGAAGAGAGAAAGAGAAGAGAATAATAAGGGGAAGACTCAGAGAAAAGAGAAACTTAAGTTGAAAAACAATTCAACTCATAGAGTGTTTGGTTGGGCTTAAAAGAGCCAAATAAGCCCGTTTTGACTAGATAAGCCCGAAAAAAAAAACGTGTTCCAATTTGTAGTATTTGGATGGGCTTTTTCAAATTGGGTTTGAGGTAAAAAAAAAATCCCATTTCGGATAAGCTACTGGACCAAGTTTTTACAAACCGGTTTCACGTTTTATTACCGTTGGATTTATTTCTCTCACCTACTATTTTTAATTTTTCACTCCTCTCCCTGCAAAGCTGCTCGACACCTGCTGCAAACGAATCTTTTTTCACATGCTCTGCTTCAGTTTCCTATTGCTGTCGCTGTCGCTGGTCTTCGTCTCCCTCTCGTCGGCGGCGAGGGTTGTAGCCGATGAAGCTGTGTAGTCCGTCTTCCCTCTCTAGCTGTCTCCGTCATCTTCCCCCTCGTCGCTCGATTTTCCGTCTGTGACAGATCCGATCCCAGGTCCGTCCGTGTCTTCGACTGCATTGTAGTCTCGGAGGTCACTCGTACCATCTGAAGGCCGTGTCCATCTTTATTCGTGCTCAGCCGTGTCGGATCTGTGCTTCAACCGAGTGCTCCGCCGTCTCCGATCTGTGGTTGAAGCTGAAGAGGGCGTTCTTCTTCATCTGTGATCGACACTTGAACCACGAGCTGTGCCTCAACCTCAACAGGCCCTTCTTCTTCATCTGGGATCTAGCTCATTGTACGAGGACATCTTCAACTGCAACAGTGGCGTGATCTTCATCTAAGAGTTGGAGGTAATATGAACTTGAAATGAATTTTATTCCATAGAGAGTGTGACTGGTTTTGTTTGCGTGTGGCTTGCGTTTCTGGAGTTAGTTAGGGCTGTTGGGGGATTAACTTGGTTTTGTTTTCGTCCCTCTCTCTCTCTCTGTTTCATCGTCTTCCTGATCCAGGCGCACCACACTTCACTATTTTGCTACCTTGCACTCACCTTCTATCAAATGCACAGTCTGCATGTGGAACAAAAATGGGTCCTAGAATATCCAAAAAAAATTTCCTCAAGTCACCAACATGACAGGAGAGCCGAACATTTTTCATAAATGCACAAATATGTGCTGACCTTGCGAAACAGTAATTTTTAGTTTGGGCTTCATCTCGGGTGTTACAAGTTTGCATTTTCGGATATCTTCCTGGGCCAAATGATATGTTACTGTTGGATATCGTATATATGATCTATCTAAAATTTGAAGAATATACAAATACCCTTCAAGTTTTTACTTTTAAAAATGCACTTGTTCAATCGCTAATCCAAACACATTTTCACTTATGAAAAATCACTTATTCAACTGCTCATCCAAACATAAATCACATTACAAATATTGACTTATTTATTAAGTCATTTTTAATAAGCCCGAATTATATAAGTCATTTTTCCTACCGCTATCCCAAACACACCCTCAATGTTATTACTAAAGGCCTAGAAAGCAAATGTGCTGAGTTGCTAGCTTCAACCTAACTTTAGAAATTAATGATAGACCTTATGCAATTAGCAAGGATAACGATAATGGCAAAATTGTTCCTCTTTAATATTTCAAAGATAAAATTGCCTCCAAAAAACTTTTACGTCAAATTTGTCCCTAGGTGAAAACTTCCAAAAAAAAATTTCCCCTTAACCCTAAAATCTACACGCCCAAACAAACCCAATCTCACTTTCACTAACTCGTTTTTTCGTAAGATGCATGGTTTCATGACACGTTTTCTGTGTATAAGATAAGATTATAAATATCTTCTTGAGTTGAAAACTTGAAATAATTTAACTTGACCTTGAATTTCAGCAAACACGTTTTCGGAACACGACATAAGTTTGGTTTGCATGGATAAAAATTAAAATAATGTACTAATAATCAAGCAATAATTAAAATATTAATATTTTCTGGCAAAAATATTAATATTTTACCGTGTTATCTACTACTTTT
This sequence comes from Inga laurina, assembly GCA_963855925.1. Taxonomy (NCBI): domain Eukaryota; kingdom Viridiplantae; phylum Streptophyta; class Magnoliopsida; order Fabales; family Fabaceae; genus Inga; species Inga laurina. The sequence continues at coordinate 53,354,069 of OY979705.1, forward strand.
TTTTGTCAAATGCTATACACTATTTTAATCTTATTTATAATGTATTCAGTATCTTAATTGTCACACCCTCATCTTATTTTCACCTATTTCAGAGTATTTGCGGAAAACAATTCGCAGTTCAGTGGGCAACACAGGAATAGCATAGATATACTGATATTATGTGTACGATTACAGAAATTCCCCATAGGGGTTTGTAATTGATAATTACAATTAACGTAGTCTCACAGGGCTACGTGGGTGTCTAAACCCATCCCAGTGAAATAGAGACATTTTCCCGTCTTCGTTCCACCACTGTAATCCCCTCGTATGGTTCTCTTCTTTGTTCTTAGCATACATTCTGTCTTCTCTTGTCTAAATTGTTGGTAGGGGAGGGTGAGATTCTATAAAATCTCAGTAGGAAAGCAATGCCAATATGCATGCAAGATAAGTGCTTAATCCATGACATGCTTGCATTACATAACTCATATTCACACAATGACATATCTGCGTACTCAATGTTTCAAACAACATACGTATGGCCATAGCATAAACAGAAACAGAGCTTCAATTATTCATATATGTTTCACAAAATCAAGCAAAGCAATAACATACATTAATGCACCAGCACAAATATCAAATACATGTAGGAGAGGTAAGTTCCCTACCTTCCCTGATCTTCGAATAACGTGCCTCGATTTGCATGAAAATCCCTCAGTCTCTCTACGTGGTCCTAAAATTCAGATGTACAGTTGAGACACTTCCATAGTGTTTCTAGTGATTATATTAGTCTATGGTGAAAATTTTAGCAAAATGCCTTAGGGGCCCCGACCTAGCCCCGCCGTACCCGGCCTAATGGCACGTTCCCAAAATTTTGACTAGATCTATTCTAACGTATTTTCGCCCAAGGAATATATTTCCAGGCTCAAAATCACCAAATTCACAGTCAAATTATGAAATTACCCCTGATAGCCCTGATTTAAGGGTTTTAGGGGCATTTTCGTAATTATGCTTTTTCAGCCTCTACCAAAAAAGTGACCAACTGTAACCCCATCTATTTTTTCCCACTAAATCCAATGGAACCATTTATTTCATGAAAATCCAGCTCCTACCCTGTGAAATAGTGCTGGCCAAAATATTCAAAGAAAATGGAAAAAATGTAGTTTTGTGTTTTAGCTTCTAAAACTTGTACTTTTCTACTTCTAATCCTTTATTAACTTATTTAAACACTTCTTAATCATAATTCAAAGAAATTTTGGCAACGTAATCCCTTAGGATTAGGACTTTCCAAATTTACAAACTTGACAAAAATCACCAAAACCAAACACAAACCTCAACAACAACGCTATACTTGTTTAGATCTAAGGTTTGTGAGGTTACCTCTTGAGATCTTGAATCCTCTCTCTCTTCTTGAGCTAAGAATGGTGTCTTCAAGAGCATGGATACATAAAGAATCAAGGTTTAGAGAGGGATATCATGACAAAAATCATAAGAAAAGCTCAAGAAATCACTTCTTACCTTAGATTTCTTCTTCCTTCTCTCTAAAACTCTTAAGGTCTCCAAGCTCTCTCTCTCTCTCTCTCTCTCTCTCTCTTCTTTCTCTAGTGTTGGACTAAATATTGCATGACAAGGGAGGAGAATGTGTCTTATTAAATTCCTCTTCTTTCCTTCTGCCATTGATTTCATCAAGGGTTGAGATGGTAACACATGTCTTCCACCCTGCCTCCCTCCATACTTCCACCATACCTCTTCACTTTATGCCATATTTCCTCATAATTTAACTTACTTGCTCCCTTACCATCACCCTACCATGATCACCATGTCCATACTTCATGTCTTACCCACCTTACCATTGTCACCATTATTCCTTTCTTGTAGCATTTTGGACACGTGCTTATGAAATTAATTTATTCCCCTTAATTTTATGTGTTGTCCAAAATTAGGGAGGAGAAGAAAAGAAAAATATGTTTCTTTAATTCCATAGTTCCCTTAATTGATTTATACCCAAGTCCCTCTAATTTTACAATTCTTAATTTATTTCATTAAGAATAATCCACATTACATATTTTCCTTGATTAATTGAAATTATCTCCAATTAATTGGAAAATAATTAATTTTTGGGATAAATTGGAAAAATTATGAATTTGCTATCACCTTTGTAATTTAATTCCTTTTTTGAATTAATTTACTTATTTTCTCATGAATATAAATATTTCAAAATTCATAAGATCTAATTTCATGAATATTCACCCTTTTTATTGAATTCCTCAATTACAGGTGAATATAAAATTTGGGATGTTGCAATTCTCCCCTACTTAATTAAATTTCATCCCCAAAATTTGCTACACGTCTACATTCATAAATTCCGGGTAACGCTTCTTCATAATTTCTTCTGTTTCCCACGCAGCCTCTCTGGGCGATAACCCTTTCCAGACGACTTTGACGAACCGAATGCTCTTAGTTTTGAGTTGCTTTTCCTGCCGATCAATGATTCGGTCGGGCATGACTTCATAAATCAAATCTTCACGCATTTCTACATCTCATACTCTATTATGTGTTTTGGATAAGGTTGATACTTTTCATCCGGGAAACATGGAAAACATCATGTAGCCTGCTCAGATTTGGTGGCAAAGTGATACGGTACGCTACAGGGCCAATCTTCTCTAAGCTCTCGAACGGACCCATGTATCTTGATTGTAGCTTCTTTGCTTTCAGTGCTCTACCAATACCCATAACATGTGATACTTTCTTGAACACGTGGTCACCGACTTCATATTGTAGAGGTTTTCACCTCTTATCTGCATAACTTTCCTATCAGCTCTAAGCAGCTAACAATCTCTTCTTGATCAACTTTATCTGCTTTGTTGTCTGATCAACAAGATCTGGCCCTAGCAACTCCCTCTCAGACAACTCAGTCCCAGTGAAGCTTCTCCTATAGAAAATGTTGAGTTTTTCGGGTCAACCTTATTAAAGGCAAAACTATTCTAGAGAAATTCAGCATGATTCTTCAGTAATATCTAGTAAGACCCAGAAAACTGCACATTTCATAAATAGTCTCTGGCCTTTTTCAATTCAATATTGCTTCCACCCTGCAAGGATCTACCAAGACTCCTTGCTGTGAGACTATATGACCCAGAAACATAACCTCTGGAAGCCAAATCCCACATCTACTTACTACCTTAGTTGGATCCCACTTGACCTTCGTAGTAACACACAATCGTTCATAGAAAATGTGATAATGTATATGCCTTGCACCATATAATGCAATATTATACTAACACATACTCAGTTCAGTTGGAAATGTGTTCAGAGCCAACTGTTGTTGCAACCCCTACACATTCTGTACCTCAGTCCTCGACTGGGCATATCAGTATACCCAAAGGCACTACCAATAGGCATTATTCATCAATGTACTTGAAGGCACTGCCCGAACGTATTATTCATTAGTGTACCTGGAGGCACTGCCCGAAGGCATTATTATTCATCAGTGTACTCGGAGGCAATGCCCGAAGGCATTATTCATCAGTGTATCGAAGGCACTATGTATCATACATATTACAGAAGATGGCATATACAAAGCATATAAACATTCACATAGTGTATGAAGGATAGAGTTACTACATTGGCCTTTCCTGAATAATATTGAATTTCTAATCTTCCCTTGGTCTGTGTTTTGTTGCATCCTCACAGCTTATGACTATGATCTTTGATCATTACATACCACTTATTATCGATAATACATAGTTCGATGTACCTGTTGGTACTCAATTCAATTAAATGTACTCATAGGTACTATATTCGATGCACCTGTAGGCACTATACATCAATTTTGGTAAGTTCACCCCCTGTCAGTAAGCCCAATCCAAGCCCAAGGGACATGGTTTCGGATTCATTAGTTTTATTAAGTCCACCCTCTGTCAGTAAGCCCAATCCAGGCCCAAGGGACATGGTACCATTGGACACCAAAATGCTTGGTCATCCATCCTAAGTTTTCCCTGGTTGAGCATGCTTAACTTTTGTGTACATATGCCCAAATGCATATATCGACTTCCATTGCTTCCATCCACGGTTACCCCGTGACTACCCTATCTTTGGTCACCAAAATAGCTCACGTAAGCCTTACATTATAGCTCAGTATACATGAAATCTCACACTAACCCTCTAATATGCTTCTGGGAAGTCTAGAAGTTCGCCTTCAGGCCCCGATTGACAATAAGGTGCTTCTGCCTGTTCCAGAATGCTGCGTCCGGGAAGAAGTACATTGTGGAAAGATCCCAACACTTATCGGTCACCGTAACCCCTAACAGTATCTGCAGTTGATACAGTATCTCTATACCGTCAAGGAATGTGAAATACCGACCTCTTGGTGTATCGTGATCCTACAGTGCTCTATGATATTTGGCCTTGAGAAGGTAAAACAACTCCATATCTGGCTGTAAATCGTACGCCATATGTATCGGCTCTACTTGAGACTCATTATCGCTCGACGCGTCCTTTAATACCACTGACACTAGTCTGATACCACTGGTACCATCCTGATACCATTGATACCATACTGACATAGTCTCCAGGTACACCAGTACCATTGATACTGCAATCTGGGTACTGATATCACCTCTGAGTACCCTGATACCCCTATTCCCTGATGTTAGATACGAATAGTTTTGATGATGTCAAATATAGATTTCAAATATTAAGAGCAAAAAGTTTGTATGATATGCTTATTCTCTTCATTGACTAACTACTATATTTAATGTTGGATATCTTGTAGATTATTCAAGCCAAGAAAGAAGACGATTGAAGATATTCAAAGAGATATCTAATTGGATTATGGAGTCAAGAAGAATGATATTGAAGAAAGAAGAATTTACAGGAACTAATGAGAATTTCAAGAAGAAAGATTAGTCAAGTAAAGAAAGAAGAAGTTTGAAAATATTCAAGAAGATATCTAGTTGAGTTATGAAGAATGATCATCAAGTGGAAAAACAAGAAGAAAGAGATTGAAGAAAGAAAAAGAAAGATTGAAGAAAGAAGAACTTGCAAGATCACATGAGAATATGAAGATCCAAGCTATTAAAAGTGATACTGAAGGTTTCTATGGTAGAATGAAGGTTGGAATGGGTCAATATGAAGCTAAAATGACTTATATGGAAGTTATGGAACTTCCCCAAGTGTTTCTTTGAGTTTTGACTCTCTGCCATGTTTTAAAGGACATTACTCGAGTGGTTACTAGAGTAATGGACATGATCACTCGAGTAATCTGCATTTTTATTATGCTCTGTTTTCGCGTGAGAGGATAGAGGTTTGGTATTTTGGACATATCTCTCTAACCACAAGTTCGATTGATCTGAAATTGGTGGCATATAAAACTAGACTCCCAACACGAACTATGGACACCAATATCACATTAAAAGGAGGTCATATGAGGGAGATATGATCTGTTGAAGTTGATATATGAATCAGCGTCTTTTACCAGAACGGTTTTGGTATTTTGGACATAACCCTCAAACTACACATCAGATTGAGACAAAATTAGTGCCATATGAAAGTAGACTCAAAAAGATTTCCATGGATATATAATTTGTTACATTTCAAGTTATATACTAAGATCTATGTCTTCTGGAAGTTGCTGCTCGTGATTTCAGAGATTGTCTAAGAACAGTAGATACTCTTTCAATCATAACTTTCTGTATACAACGACTTTGGAGCTGATTCTTGTTGCATTGGAATGTAAACAATGAGAGATTTTTGATGATATATAATTTTCCATGTTTCGAATCAAAATCAAGAATTCACTTAAAGGGCTTACTTGAGTAATATGAAAACTTATTTGAAACATTGCTCGAGGGACCACTCGAGTAATGTGTGAGAAATTGTTCCAGAAAGCTCTCTGTCAAGAATTGAGATGGATTACTTGAAGGGATCATTCAATTAATTTACAAAGTTATTTGAAAATTTTACTAGGGATTACTCGAGTAATCAGAGAAGAAATCATCCAGTAGCTCTCGGCCAAGAATTGACATACTTTACTTGAGGGACCACTCAAGCAACCAGATGTGAAGGCTTTACTCGAGGGAGGACTCGAGTAATCTGCAAACTTATTTGAGAGCTTACTCAAGGGATCACTGGAGTAATGAAGATGGAAATGCTCTCGGCTAGATTTTAAAGGTGATTACTCAAGGGATCACTCGAGTAATGACCCAGGTTACTTGAGTGACCACTCGAGTAATGTGATGGGCAATGTTATGAAGATTCTGGAAATCAATGGAATGATTATGAAATTCATCCATCTTGCTTCCAATCACTCTTACACTTCATTGTATTAGTGTTTAATATGTTTCTCCAGGAATACAATGAAGAGATGATGTGAAGAGTTAAAAGTTGACTTTACGGAAGCGGAGTGTCCACTGAACGTAACAGCTAGTATTTCAAATATGAAGAACTCTCAACGAAGCAACGGGACTCAACCGATAAGTTGAAATACTCACAATGGTCATATCCTACTCAACTATAAATACAGGAGATTCAAGAAGAGAGCAACAACAACAACGAGAACTCAACAACGCAAATATGCTTATATCATAAATCATCCACTTCGACCCAACTACTCTCTGTTTTTATCTATTTTCTATATCATGTATATTTAAGAGAGAGATTATTTGTATTGTGCCTCAGTATTCATCTATTCACTTCTGAGAGAGAAGATTGATTGTAATCTTCCATCATCAAAGTTGTATCCTTACGGTGTGTAAGGGGGAGCAACTCGGTTATAACCTTACAGTGTGTAAAGGGGAGTAACTCGGTATGAGAATTGTTACGGCTTCACAAGTGCCCGGATTAAACTTGTGAAATTGTAGTAGTTCTCAAGTACCCGGTTAAACTTGAGGAAGATAGTGGATTGAAAATCTTAGGAGGAACCTGGGGACTGGACGCAGGTCATCATGGATTGGGCCGAACCAGGATAAATCATAGTTTGCATCTTCTCTTCCTTAAGCTCTTATATTTCCAGCATATATGTTTTAGATACTTACTTATGGTTTAATGCTTTCATACTTATTGATTTCATAAGATGTGAAATGAATTTTAAAGTTCTTGATTTCATATACCCAATTCACCCCCCTCTTGGGATCAGCCAGTTCTAACACCTGATACCGCCGTCACTGTCTCGATACCACTCCGTCACGAACTTGCTCCCATGGTACCCTTGTCTCTATAGACTACTGCTCCTCAGAAATGCTTTGACTAGGGGTACCCTGGTTCAACAACAAGAGTGATCCCTCTTGTTCCTCACTCAAACTGTTTAAACGAAAACCGTTCACGGTTCCTATCACTATGCAAACACATCATATCAGTATACTATCCTGTTGCGAGAACAGCCACTCTGTTAGAATCACTTAAGCTCCTCCAGAACTACTTTGGGTACATCCAAAACCACTTTTGGCTCTAATACCAAAATGTCACACCCTCATCTTATTTTCAACTATTTCAGAGTATTTGCGGAAAATGATACACATTTCAGTGGGCAACACAGGAATAGCATAGATATAATGATATTATGTGCAAGATTACGGAAATTCCCCATAGGGATTTGTAATTGATAATTACAATTAACGTAGTCTCACAGCGCTACGTGGGTGTTCGAACCCGTCCCAGTGAAACGAAGACATCTTCCCATCTTTGTTCCACCACTGCAATCCCCTCATACGGTTCTCTTTTTTTGTTCTCAGCATACGTTTTGTCTTCTCCTGTCTAAATTGTTGGTAGGGGAGGGTGAGATTCTAGGGAATCTCAGTAGGAAAGTAACGCCAATATGCATGCAAGATAAGTGCTTAATGCATGACATGCTTGCATTACATAACTCATATTTACACAATGACATATCTGCGTGCTCAATGTTTCAAACAACATACGTATGACCATAGCATAAACAGACACATAGCTTCAATTATTCATATATGTTTCAAAAAATCAAGCAAAGCAATAACATGCATCAATACACCAGCACAAATATCAAATACATGCAGGAGAGGTAAGTTCCCTACCTTAATCGCCCTTCCCTGATCTTTAAATAACGTGCCTCGATTTGCATGCCACTTTCTCGGGCTCTCTACGTGGCCCTAAAACGTCAAATGTAAAGTTGATGCACTTCCATAATGTTTCTAGTGGTTATATTAGTCTATGGTGAAAATTTTACCAAAATGCCCCAAGGACCCCGACCCGGCCCCAACGTACCTGGCTCGATGGCACGTTCCCAAAATTTTGACTAGAGCTATTCTAACGTATCTTTGTCGAAGGAATATATTTCTGGGCTCGAAATCACCAAATTCACAGTCAAATTACGAAATTACCCTTGACAGCCCCGATTTAGGGATTTTAGGGGCATTTTCGTAATTATGCTTTTTCGGCCCCTAGCAAAAAAGTGACCAACTGTAACTCCATCTATTTTTGCCCAGTGAATCCAATCAAACCATTTATTTCATGAAAATCCAGCTCCTCCCCCCAGAAACAGTGCTAGCCGAAAAATTCAAAGAAAATGGAAAAAATGTAGTTTTGTGTTTTAGCTTCTAAAACTTGTACATTTCTACTTCTAATCCTTTATTAGCTCATTTAAACACTTCTTAACCATGATTCAAAAAAATTTGGGCAGTATAACCCCTTAGGAGTAGGACTTTATTCCAAATTTACAAACATGACAAAAATCACCAAAACCAAACACAAACCTCAACAACAACACCATACTAGTTTAGATCTAAGGTTTGTGAAGTTATCTCTTGAGATCTTAAATCTTCTCTCTCTAAGCATCTCCTCTCTCTCATCTTGAGCTAAGAATGGTGTCTTCAAGATCATGGATGCATGAAGAATCAAGGTTTGGACATGTGCTCATGAAATTAATTTATTCCCCTTAATTTTATGTGTTGGCCAAAATTAGGGAGGAGAAGAAAAGAAAAATATGTTTATCTAATTCCATAGTTCCATTAATTGATTTATACCCAAGTCCCTCTAATTTTACAATTCTTGATTTATTTCATTAAGAATAATCCACATTACATATTTTCCTTGATTAATTGAAATTATCTCCAATTAATTGGAAAATAATTAATTTTTGGGCTAACTTGAAAAAATTATGATTTTTCTATCACCTTTGTAATTTAATTCTTTTCTTGAATTAATTTACTCATTTTCTCATGAATATAACACTACAAAAAAATATCGGATTAGCGACAGAATTTTGCGATGGAATTTCCGTCACTAATTAGTTTAGCCATGGATTAGCGACGGAATTTGTTCTGTCAGTAAAAAGGCTGTTACTAATTAATTAGGGACAGAATTTTAAATTCCGTCACTAATTAGTAACGGAATTTCTGTCTCTAATCCGTCGTAAAATATTTTTTTTCATATAATTTAAATTGCCACATGTCCTTAGAATGAGCCTCCACATGTCCCTCGCCAGCAGCTGCCTCATGTACCCACCGTCGACCATGTGTCCTCGTCAGCCGACGCCATGTCACCTTCGCCCTCCACTTGTCCCGGTCAACCGCCACGTGTCATCCTCCATCGCGCGCCACGTGTCCAAGTCACAAATTGGTTGCATTTTGTGACCAAGTTGGGATTCGAAGCCTTGACCTCTCACGTGTGTGCCAGTGCCTTTACCAGTTGAGCTAAGAAGAACCTGTGTAATTTAAATGCAAAATCATATATATATATATATATATATATATATGTATATATATATTTTTTTTTGCTTTGTGAACAAAATTAGAAATACAAAATTTAATCTATTATTAAATATTTGAACTTAGTTTTCTTATTTTATTTTAAGTAATTTTTCTACCTAAATTTTTATTATTAATATCTTTTTTATTTTTTTATGATATATTTTATTTTTTGTTTGCATTTATAAAATTTTTATTTTTATTTGTATATAATATATTATTAAAAATTCAAATATATTATATTATAATTTCAATTTCAAAAATAAATTTGAATTAATAATTTTATTTATTTATTTTAATTTTTATATTATAAATTTATAATTATTGAAAAAATTAGTTGTTTGTGACGGAAATTAGAGACGGAAATTAGGGACGGAAAAATTCCATCACTAATTTTTAATGACGGAATTAGAGATGAATTAGTGACGGAATTTAGTGACAAAATGTAATTCCATCTATATTCCGTCGCTAAAATATTCCGTCACTAATTTTTAATGACGGAATTAGAGATGGATTATGGACGGAATTTAGCGACGGAATGTGATTCCGTCTCTATTCCGTCGCTAATTTAGTGACGGAAAAATTCCGTCGCTAATTTCAATAGCTAATTTTAGAGACGGATTAGGGACGAAATTTAGCGATGGAATGTGATTCCGTTGCTAATCCATCACTAATTTAGTGATGGAAACATTCCGTCGCTAATTTTAATGACGGAATTTGTGAGGGTTAGGGACGGATTAGTGACGGAATGAAATTTCGTTGCTAAATTCCGTTGCTAATTTTCATTTTTTTTGTAGTGTGAATATTTCAAAATTCATAAGATCCAATTTCATGAATATTCACCATTTTTATTGAATTCCTCAATTACAGGTGAATATAAAATTTGGGATGTTACATTAATACTCCCTTCAGTTCTTAATATAAGACATATTTAGAGAGATAATTTTAGTTATAAATACAAGACATTGTTTTTGCATTTGTTAATTTTTTTTTTCTAATTTACCCTTAATGATGCTTCCTCAACAATAATTAAAGAGGAGAAAAAAGAAGGGAATTAAGGAAAATCACTAGGGTATTTTAGAAAAAACATGTCATATTAATTAACGTAAGTCACTTTCTTAATCTAATCAAATTAGATAAATATGTCTTATATTAATAAAAAAATATTATTTTTCAGTTTTTAGCACTATGATTTATAGTACGACGGAATAATACAAAAGTGGATGTGGGTGGGCGGCGGCAAGCGCACGTGAAGGTCTAGATGATGGGCCCACAGCCCATTAACTTGAGGCTATTATATTATCATTTTCAATAATTTTTCCTTTACCAACCCGTTTCTCCTTTTTGAACCTCCTCCTCCTCCTCTTATTTACCTTAAGTTTTTTTACTTCATAAAAATCCTCATTCATGACTTTTATGATTTTTTAAGATTCTCATAAATCTAACAGACTTAACTAGCAAACACATTCTATAACATCCAGATTATTAAAATCTTTTAAGGGGAAATGTATAATTTATCTATTAATACTAATTACACGTTAAATTCTTTTACCATGAAATAATGTCTTCCTGATGTTACTTAAATCTTAAGTAGAAAAATTGGCATGTTCCAATTTCACCATAACCCTTAGCTATTATCAATATAAAATATAAAATCTACATATAATAAATAAACTTATTCATAAATCCTCAAGAGCTTGACTTATTTTTTAGCTGGGCACCAAACTCCAAAATATGTCTATTTTCAATATAATTTTTTGGTCCCATTAGGATATGAATTTCTGCCTTTTGTTACAAAAGTTGAAACTGCTCAAGACAGAATTCTAATGTTCTTTGAAAAAGCGAAATTCCTTATGATGCTTTGTTTTGTTAATTATTTCATAGATTTGTCGCTAGAGGAGTTATTTAAGTAAATTTTGTTGGAAAAAAATATTTACATTTTAGGATTTAACTCAAAAATTATAGAGAAATTATCAGTATGATGAATATTAGTATTTTTAATTCATTAACAAATTAAAGATGAGGTGAGATTTACATTGCGAAATTAGACGCATCATACACAAAAATTTAACGAAAGTACTACCCTAGTCCTAAATATAAGATCTAGTTGACTTTTTTTTAAGAGATAAATGAAAATAAATGAGTTACTTAATCATATCATATGTTGTGTATGATTAAATTATATATCATTTTATAAGTGGACAAATTAATTTGGAGAAAAAATGATAAATATAAATAATTTGAAGTAATTTAATTAGCTTCTTTAATCTCTTTAAAAAAGTCAACTGGATCTTATATATAGGAATGATGATAGTACTTAATTAGGTTCTTAATAATCATGATCCTTCTAAATTTTTGCAATGGTCTTCATGTGATATATACGAGAATGATGCTATCTCTGAGACTCTGACCCTAAATATAATATTTAATTTATAGTGCAAATGACTGGAGAACTATAATAAGACAAGGTTTGTAACTATTGTTTCTTTTAACTTGAAACTTGTGGAGTAAAAAAAAACTTACCCGATGGAAAGGGTAAACTTTTCTTTTTCTATGTCTATTCATATATATATATATATATATATATATAGACACACCTACACACACCTACACGTGATAAATGTGCATGCGTCCATGCCTCTATGTATCTTGCATGCATAAACTAGCATTTAGCATTCCTCATCACTTAATCCTCGTATATACTTACATGTTAGAATCAGGAATGGCTTTGCTGATCAATGCCACTTTTTACTTTTACCTTGTGGGCTTCATCACATTTTTGGTGTTAAAACTCACAAGACCATCGAAAACCAAACCTAATCTACCTCCATCTCCACCAAAATTGCCAATTCTTGGCAATATTCATCAATTGGGCACTCTTCCTCATCATTCTTTTAGAGACCTATCTCTGAAATACGGTCCTTTAATTTGTTATGGCTAAAGCTGGGTCGAATTCCTGCTTTACTAGTCTCTTCTATAGATCTCGCCAGGGAACTTGTGAAGAACCAAGATGCGGCTTTCGCCGGCCGGTTAGCCATAACAAATTAAAGGCCCCCAAGTAATGACCTGAAACGAAGGCCCCCAAGCTAGCCACTCGATTGTCTCAGACACACCGATCTCGTGCAAAACCTTTTCCTCGAACCACTGCATGAATGTCTTGTTTTGCTCAATAGCAATCTGCATGTCATTCTTCCTTGGATTCTTGTTCTTCAAAGTGTTTCTGTGTTCATTTATGTAAGGTTGAACTTCTTCCGTATTATTCAGGATATACAAGTGGGCTTGCAACACCTCTTCACGAGGAACATTCTTCACTTTCAGTCCTCGTGTTCCCTTGCTTCTCCCTTCTTCATGCCGAAATTGTTCCTTCTTCCCTGACATATAATCTTTGCAAAACTCCATAGCCTCCTCAACTACATATCTTTCTACTATTGAGGCTTCTGGTTGATAAGGATTTTTAGAATACCCTTTTAAGATCTTCATGTATCGCTCGAAAGGGTACATCTACCTCAGGTAAACTGGACCGCATAGCCTTACCTCCCTCACCAAATGAACTACCAAATGCACCATTATATCAAAAAATGAAGGTGGAAAGTGCATCTCTAGTTGTGACAAAATAATGTAACCCTCATTTTCTAGTTCATCCAACTTTTCAGTGTCAATGACTTTGTTACAGATAGCATTGAAGAAAACGCACAATCTTGTCACTGTGTTTTGTACTTCATCTTTCATTATGCCTCTAATAGCTACTGGTAATAGTTGTTGCATCAACACATGATAATCATGGGACTTCATTCCCACTAACTTCAAATCGTCCATTGAGACACATCTTCTCACATTCGAGGAATACCCTTGCGGCACCTTCATTTCATGCAAACACCCACACAAACTTCTTTTCTCTGCTTTTGATAGTGTATGCGCTGCTGGCTCCATGTATGCCCTCCTACCATCATCTCTTAGTTGTGGATGTAACCGTTCTCTTATTCCCATATCGACAAGGTCTAATCTCGCATTAATCCCATCCTTAGTCTTCCCTGGTATGTGCAAAAGCGTACTGATAAGGCTATCACAAACATTCTTCTCCACATGCATCACATCAATACTGTGTCTCACGTCAAGCGAACGCCAATATGGAAGATCAAAGAAAATGGATCTCTTCTTCCATATGTTCTTCTCAGCTGCAACCCTCTGATTCTTACCAAAAGTGACATGGATATGTTCCACTCGACTGTAGACTTCCTCTCCGGTTAGTGACTTTGGAGCCATTCCATGCTCCAGTAAGCCGTTAAACCGCTTTCTTAGCCTACGATACGGGTGGAACCGATGAAGAAACCTCCTGTGGCCAAGGTAGACATTTTTTCTTCCATGCTTTAGTTGTTGGAAGTGTGTGTCTGCTTCACATATTAGGCATGCTTTGTGACCCTTCACGCTGTACCCTGACAAGTTTCCGTACGCAGGGAAGTCGTTTATCGTTATGAAAATCATTGCACGTAGCTTGAAAGACTCCTTCTTATAAGCATCAAACACATCTACGCCTTCCTCCCACAACTTCTTCAAGTCCTCAATCAAAGGCGCCAAATAGACATCAATATCGTTCCCTGGCTGTTTTGGTCCAGAAATCATCATAGATAGCATCATATACTTACGTTTCATACATAGCCAGGGAGACAAGTTGTATATTACAAGGAGAACCGGCCACGTACTATATGTGCTAGTAAGAGTTCTATACGGATTGATGCCGTCTGTACAAAGCCCAAGCCGTAGGTTTCTCGGCTCGCTGCCAAATTGAGGGAAGATTTCATCTATTTTTTTCCATTGTGGAGAGTCAGCTGGGTGCCGAAGATATTTCTCATCAGATATTCTCTCATCAGAGTGCCATCTCAACTTCTTCACTTTTGTTGCACTCGCAAACAAACGTTTAAAATGTGGTATTATTGGAAGATACCACATAACCTTTAAAGGTTGCCTTTTACTTGTCACATCACCACAACCACCATCTTTTTTCACTTTGTATCGTGCAGTTTTACACTTAGGACACTCACTAAGACCTCCGTACTCATTTCTGTACAGTACGCAGTCATTAGGGCAAGCATGTATCTTCTTATACTCCATACCCATTGTAGACAGGATTTTCTTGGCCTCATACATACGATTTGGAAGTACATTATCCTCCGGAAACATATCACACAATAGTTCAAGTAGCAATGTGAAACTACTATCGGTCCACCCACAAGTTGCCTTTAAGTTAACCAAATGTAATGTTCCTGTCAGCCGTGTGTACTTACTACCACTGTACATTGGTGTCTCTGCATCACTCCGCAGGCTGTCATACTCCTGCGACTGCGCAAAGGATTCTGCCTCAACATCGTTAATCATTCTCTCTATTCTATCTTCATCTATGACATCCACAACTTCCTTCTTGTGTGACGGACAATCAGTTACTTCCTCACCATGCCATATCCACCTTGTGTATCGCAGATTTATTCCATCACAAAGTAGGTGATCCTTTATGACATCAACATCCCGTCTACTCTCATTCAAACAATTGACACAAGGACAAAAATACTTCCCATTTCTTGCAGGAGCATTCTTTTTAACGAATTCAATAAATTCGTCCACCCCTTTCTCATATTCTTCACTAGTTCTCAAAGCATTCATCCAACTATGATCCATTTTGTTACCACCTAAGGCATTACCAATAACATTCACACGTTTAGTACAATTCTCAATGACATATGATGGGATTGCCTAATTAAGTTATCAACCCAATTTAGGATTTTAAAATATGGGCTTAATAACTTTATTGCCCCCTCCTAGCCTCATCTCTCCTATTAAAAGGGTTTCAGTGCTATGTAACTTATTTTTTTAATAAGTATATGTATATAAAATTAATGTATAATAAAATAAATACAATAAGATTAGATTAAAGAATTTTTTTGAGGTTTGGAAGAATTAAAAACAAAACGAGTTTCATATTAACAAAACAATTTTAAGTTGAGTTCTTCCAAAAATAAAATTGTTTTATTGAAAATATTTAGATAAAAATCATTTAATGAATATTGGGGTTATCGTTTTCTTTTTAAGTTTTGGCTTGAATTATTCTTCATAATTCAAGAATTTGGAATTAACAAAACAATTGTGTGTAATTAATACAAGAATTTCTTTAATTTAAATAAATCATATTTTATTTTATTATATATACTAATTAATGGTACAGGAACAAGACCAATGAAATGGGGTGGTGCCACTACGTGTGTATGGATAAATCTCCATATTGCCTTATAAAAGCTAGATTTCCCTAAAACTGAACAACAGGGATCTATTATACTTTTAGAAAAGCCGTAGAAACGGCTTTGTATTAACAGGGTTAACATATTGAGCTTATTATGAGGTTTCAAGTTAAACGGGGTTAAAGATAACAAATGGTTTCGCCAAATTCATGGTAGGATTTTAATGAGAGGTTTTAACGGTTTCATGAACAACTATGAATTGTATTGGTTTCATGTGGCATACACTAATCAATGATTGGAAGAAACTTTTATGACCCATTTTCATTATGTTACACTTGAACAAATAAATAAATAAAAGTTCAAAAACTTTGTCTTAAAATTTAATACTCTTCTAATCGTTCTTATAAGTCACTTTTAACATGATCCACAATAGTCAAAGAAATCTTTAAATCTCATTAACTCTACCTTTAAATTTAAAACCTTTCTAACTACATCCCTATTTAATATAATATTTTATCTTATAAGAACAAAGTTTACTCAATAATTAACGAGAGGCAAATTGAAACAGGGGAGTAATTAACTTTTAAACTTTACTCATATTTAACACAATGGAACGGGTGAGAACTAAGAAGACTTGTTTCTATTATACATCAGGCTATAAGCAATATATAATAAGTCTTCTTAATAGATAAGCAATATAAGCAATATATAATAAGCACAATCTCAACCATTTAATTTATATTTCAAAAACAAAATAAACCATTCTGTTAAAAAAACGAAGAAAATAAACCAACCTGATCAGGGCGCCCACTAACTAGTATGTTTGAGAGGTAGAGAAGACTTGGAGCTCCACGGTGGTGTGCACAACAATGGAAGGACGAAGGTGGAGGAGAGAGCAAAAATCTACCCACTGTGGAGGAGGTGAGGTTGCAGCAGACACAGTTGCAGCCGTTGAAGAAACAAAGAGGAAGAAGAAGAACGGAGGAGGGAGGAGTTCAACAAGCTAGGGCCGACGATGGAGCTTGAACAAGGGAGGAGGGAGGAGTTGAAGAAAAAAAAACAGAGGAGGGCCGACGGTGTGGGTGGGGAGAGGAGGAAGAAGAGTAAAGTTGTTGTTGAGAGGATGTGAGAAGAGGGTGTGATAGATGAGAAGACCGCATGTCAGACAAGTGTCTGACATGCGGGTAGGGGACGCCTAAAGTAGGGACTTTAGGCGTCCCAAATGCCATTTTGGACGCCTAAAATAGGGACTTTAGGCGTCCCAAATGCCATTTGGGACGCCTAAAGTCATCTCCAGGCGCTAAAAAAAATTTATGAAATTTATATTTCGCGCCAGGAAGCACTTTAGACGTCCCAAATTCAAATTTGGGACGCCTAAAGGTTCCCTTACATATATATAATTACGAAAATGCCACCGCCTCCCTTTTTAACCACCCAATTTTCAATTTGGGACGTCTTTAGGGGTGGTTATATCTCAATTCTGTAGTAGTGTGAGGAGGAGGATCGGGAGCAGAACAACCCACGAGGGTCATCTTCGCGGTCCACTGGGTTTAAGGTGCAGGTCGAAGGTAAATTAATTTTTTAATTTAGTAAATTATTTATTTAAATTAGAAATGTTAACTTTGAATTACAATTTATCTAACGTGCGGTAAAATGTGCAGACGAGCAGGGGAACGTTTCGACGAGGAGGCTAAACGTGGCCGGTGTAAACAGCTTGGACCGGAGCCTGCGAGTTATAGTGCCATGGAATGAGGGCACTGACCAGCCCATCCACAATGGGGGTCACCTGCTCAACCGCTTCCTGAACGACCTGGGCGCGAATTGGATGCGGTTCCCCCTTCACTTCAAGACGTGGAGGCACGTTCCGAGGGGGCCGAAGGACCAGGCTTGGGAGGAGGTGGTTCAGGTAATTAAAATTATTTAATTAATATTTTTTTTAATTAATTATATTTAATTAATATTTTTTAAATTATGTTTTTTTGTAATTATTGATATTTAAATAATTTTTTTTCAGCTGCGGTTTGCCGTCCGGGCTAACCGGAAGAGGTATGCCCTCGTAAAGATAGGTGACGCCTGGAGGAACAGGAGGAACCGTCTCTTCCACAAGGTGAACAAGGACGGGACGATGCCTCTGGAGCAGCTGATCGAGAGTGTTCCAGACGGCGTGCCGCCGAACGACTGGGCGAGTTTCGTCCAGTTCAAGAGGAGCCCTGAGGCGCAGGTAATGTATTTATTAGATTTTTTATATATAATTTTGTAATTGTTAAATATTAAATTATAATTTCAATATAATTTGTATTTAATTTTAAATTATAATACATTTAATATTTTTTCCAGGAGCTTTCTCAGAGGAACACCGAGATCCGTGCGCAGCAGACAATCCACCACACAACAGGATCGAAGACCATTGCTGTGACCTATAGCGAGCTGGTAACTTTTCAAAATATCACTTACTTTTAGCTGATTATTTCATAATACTAATTGAATTTTGTAATTGTTTCAGGAGCGAAGGCACAGCAGGAGAACCGTCAGACGGACTATGGGGAGTTGTACGCCATCACACACAAACACCGTGACGGGACTGCGACCTCTCAGCAGGCAGAGGCAGCCATTGTAAGTAATTTTATTATTATAATTTTTTAAAAACCAAGTTAATAATGAAAAATGCTAATTAGTAATTGTTTCATAAAATGGCAGGAGCGAATGCAGCAGTCGCAGGCTGAGCTGCGACAGACCCAGCCTGAGGAGTCACAGGGGTCAGTGGACCCGACAGCTCCTTTGAAGGCGGGTCTGGCTCAAGCTGAGCACCCCGGACGCGTGCGGGGGATGGGGATAGGCGCTAGACCTAGCATGGTCTACAGCAGGAGCACCGCCTCTGAGGTTGGCAGCTCTAGAGGGGTCAGACGTCCAAGGGATGAGTCTATTGACCAACTGCGTCACATTTGGAGCAGCAGATGGCGCAGCAGCAGCAGCAGATAGCGCAGCAACAGCAGCAGATAGCGCAGCAGCAGCAGCAGATGCAGGTGCAGCATATGCAGCTGCACGCTGATTTGATCTACGCTCAGCAGACGCAGTGGCGTGAAATCGCGAACAACATGCTCGAGGGGGCATGGAGTCGCCTGTTCTCGGACGAGCAGCATCCAGCGGTTCCCCCTGTCCCTCGCTACGTCGTCTCGAGTACTACTACTACTCCTCCTCCTGCTAATGACGATGGTGCGGTTCACTCTATGCAGCGGCCCGATCCGGCAGCACCTGAGGGAGCCCCACCTGAGGGAGCATCAGATGATCAGCCCCCAGTTACTTAGTTTAGGACATTTTTTGTTGTTGAAACATTTGTAATATATATGAGTTTGTATTTCAGAACTTTCTTATTGTGTTTAATATAATTATATTTATATTATTAGATCGCGTTGTTGAATTTATGAATTAATTGCAATAATATTATTTATATTTCTAAATTAAAAGAACATAAAGCATATATATTTGTAGCGGTGCTTAAATAAAAACCGCTACAACTATATATATAGTTGTAGCGGTTTCTCTTGTGCAACCGCTACAACTATATATATATATATATTAGTAGCGGTTCTACAATAAAAACCGCTACAAACATGTATATCTTTGTAGCGGTTTTACAATAAGAACCGCTACAAATACTCATCATTTGAATTTTGAAATTTGCCGCCTTTGTGCACATTTGTAGCGGTTATGTTATGTATAACTGCTACAAATTAAAAATTATTTTTAAATTTGTTGTCCAACGGCTTTAATGTTAGTAGTGGTTTTATATATATAACCGCTACAAATACTCAACAAGTAAATTTTGAATTTCCCACCAATGTTAACGGCTTGAAAATTAGTAGCGGTGTTATATATATAACCGCTACAAATACTCAACATATATATTTTGAATTTCCCACCAATGTGTAACGGCTTGAAAATTAGTAGCGGTTTTTTATATATAACCGCTACTAATACTCAACATATATATTTTGAATTTCCCACCAATGTGTACCAGCTTGAAAATTAGTAGCAGTTTTATATATATAACCGCTACTAATAGTCAACATATATATTTTGAATTTCCCACCAATGTGTAACGGCTTGATAATTAGTAGCGGTTTTATATATATAGCCGCTACTAATATTTTATAACTGTAGCGGTTAGTGTAGCGATTTTAGAACCGCTACAAAATTATAAACGTTGAAATTTCAGAATATAAGGTTCTTGGCATTCGTCATTATCTTCTCACTCATCTTCTTCTCTATACTTTCTTCTCTCTCACTTATAGCTATGGATAAATCATGGATTAGGTTGCTGCGCAATTCTCCTGAATATTTGTACGGATTAAACAGTTTCTTGGATTTCGCATTCACTCACGCCAGCTGTAACGGTAAGATCGTCTGTCCGTGTCAGAAATGCAAGTTCAAGAAGTGGCATGCACGAAATGTTGTGAAGGAACATTTTCTTGTGAAGCCTTTCCTGAGGACTATACGTTCTGGGCAGTTCATGGTGAGAAGGACGACATTAGATATGACGATGCTCTTCCTCAAAGTTCTCAAGTAGGCGTTCAAGTAGATGAAGATGATCCTATGAATGATGCTGTGCAGGATGCGTTTGGATTTCAAGGCGACAACTTCAATGAAGAAGTGCACGATTCTGAGCCGGTTTTTATGGGGAATGAAGCAGCTCGGGATTTTTTCAGCTTGATGGATGAAGCAGATCGTCCTTTATATCAAGGTTGTCGCAAATATTCTAAATTATCTTTCTTGATCAAATTGTATCATATCAAGTGCTTGTGTGGGATCACAGATAAGGGAATGTCGATGTTGCTCGACTTATTACAAGATGCATTCCCTGACGCTGCGATTCCCACAATGCTCTACGAGGCCAAGAAGATTATCAACAGGTTGGGGTTGAATTATCAAAAGATTGATGCAAGCCCAAATGATTGTATGCTGTATTGGGGAGACGATTCCAGCAGGGAGACGTGTAAGAGATGTCACACATCGAGGTATAAGATAATTCGGAAGGGGAAAAAGCAGAAGAAGAAACCTGCAAAGATTCTTAGGTACTTCCCTTTGAAACCTCGTCTACAAAGATTATTTATGTCTTCTAAAACTGCTGAGCACATGAGGTGGCATGCCGTTGATAAAAACAAAGACGGTAAATTAAGACATCCACGGGATACAGCTGCTTGGAAAATGTTTGACAACAAATTTCCAGATTTTACGACTGACCTCAGAAATGTTCGGCTTGCGTTGGCGACCGACGGTTTCAATCCTTTCGGGAATCTTAGCACAAGTTACAGTATTTGGCCGGTAGTCTTAGTTACCTACAACTTACCCCCTGGATGTGTATGAAACAAAGCTCTTTCATTATGTCTATCATCATTCCAGGCAAAAAGGCACCGGGCATTGACATCGATGTGTATCTCCAACCACTTATTGCGGAATTGCTTGACCTGTAGAATGTCGGCTTGGAGACGTACGACGCTTACAGCAAGACTTTGTTCAACATGCGTGCAGCCTTGATGTGGACGATTAGTGACTTTCCTGGCCTTGGCACATTATCTGGTTGGAATGTGCATACTGGGTCGGCATGTCCAACATGCAATTTTGACTCTGACGCATTGCACCTTAATAATATTATTAATATATATTTTATACTAATCCAATTCAATTAAATTTTCCTTTTTATTTATTAATAAGTTAAACTATTGAAGAATAAGCTAATTGAAATAGATAAAATAATAACAAAATAAACTATTTAATTTAATATTGAAAAAACAGAAACAAATAATCGTATATTTTTTTAAAAATTTTTAAATATTTGTAGTGGTTATTAAACTGCTACTAAATAACGTGCCTTTTTACAACTTCAATTAAATTTTTTGGCGCTAATTTTGAATTTCATGAAATTAGTAGCGGTTTGTTAACCGCTACAAAATAAAAAATATCATTTTTTTTCGCTCTCAAAATTTCAATTTTTTATATTTGTAGCGGTTATATAACCGCTACAAATATCTCTGAAAAAAACTTCGTCCATGTGGGTGTTGTAGCGGTTAAGTTGAACCGCTACAAAGGATGTAGCGGTTATTTTTGATTGAGTACC
Organism: Inga laurina; assembly: GCA_963855925.1. NCBI lineage: Eukaryota > Viridiplantae > Streptophyta > Magnoliopsida > Fabales > Fabaceae > Inga > Inga laurina. The sequence goes on from OY979705.1 coordinate 53,376,100, forward strand.
TGTTTTATATAACCGCTACAAAACTGCTTGCAACATACGATTTAGTAGCGGTTCTATTAACCGCTACTAACCTTGTTTGTAGCGGTTAAAACCGCTACAAATACTCATTTTTAACCACTACTAAATCACATTTTTTTGTGGTGTTTTTATTAGATTTTTGCATAATAATGTGACTAAAAATATTTGTTTTTTTTGGATTTTTACAGTTGATATGGCTTCAAGAGAGGATAAGGGGAAGGCCCCTGGGGTCCCCAAATCGATTTTGCGGGGTGGCAGCAGCCGACCAGGGGGCAGAGGGAGGGGGCAGCGCGGAGGCAGGGCGACCGCGGTATTTTAGCCCATCCCCCCACAGGAGTCGGCCCTACCACAGGCACCGCAGACGATCCCACAAGAGATGACCGCACCAGAGGTGCCTGAGTTTGGGGGTAGATATCAGCGTCGAGGACTATGACGAGGAGGACTTCGAGATCCCGATTGGGATCAGGGAGATGGAGCAGTTCCTCGATGAGGAGGAGGCTCGGGAGCAGAACAACCCACGAGGGTCGTCTTCGCTGTCCACTGGGTTTGAGGTGCAGGTCCAAGGTAAATAAATTTTTTAATTTAATAAATTATTTATTTAACTTCGAAATGTTAACTTTGAATTACAATTTATCTAACGTGCGGTAAACTATGCAGATGAGCAAGGGAACGTGTCGACGAGGAGGCTGGATGTGGCCGTGTGAACACCATGGACTGGACCCTGCGAATTATAGTACTGTGGAATGAGGGCACTGACCAGCCCATCAACAATGGGGGTCACCTATTCAACCGGTTCCTGAACGACCTGGGCGCGAATTGGATGCGGTTCCCCCTTCACTTCAGGACGTGGAGGCACGTTCCGAAGGGGCCGAAGGACCAGGCTTGGGAGGAGGTGGTTCAGGTAATTAATAGTATTTAATTAATATTTTTTGTAATTAATTCTATTTAATTAATATTTTTTAATAGAATTTTTGTAATTAATGATATTTAAATAATTTTTTTGTAGCTGTGGTTTGCCGTCCGGCCAACCGGAAGAGGTACACCCTCATGAAGATGGGTGACGACTGGAGGAACAGGAGGAGCCGTCTCTTCCGCAGGGTGGATAAGGACGGGATAATGCCTCTGGAGCAACTGATCGAGAGCGTCCCGGACGACGTGCCGCCGAACGACTAGGAGGGCTTCGTCCAGTTCAGGAGGAGCGCTGAGGGGCAGGTAATGTATTTATTAGATTATTTATATACTTTTTTAAATTGTTAATTATTAAATTATAATTTCAATATAATTATTTTTAATTTGAAATTTATTAATTTTAAATGTTTTTATTGTTTTAATATATTTAATATTGTTTTTTTCCAAGAGCTTTCTGAGAGGAACACCAGGATCTGTGCGCAGCAGACGATCCACCACACAGCAAGATCAAAGACTTTTGCTGTCACCTACAGCAAGCTATCAACTTTTCAAAATATCACTGACTTTTAGCTGGTTATTTCATAATACTAATTAATTGAATTTTGTAATTGTTTTAGGAGAAGAAGGCACAGCAGGAGAATCGTCAGATGGACTATGGGGAGTTGTACGCCATCACACACAGACACCGTGACGGGACTGTGACCTCTCAGCAGGCAGAGGCGGCCATTGTAAGTAATTTTATTATTATAATTTTTGTAAAACCAACTTAATAATGAAAAATGCTAATTAGTAATTATTTAATAAAATGGTAGAAGCGGATGCAGTAGTCGCAGGCCGAGCTGCGACAGACCCAGGCCGAGGAGTCACAGGGGTTAATAGACCCGACGACTCCTTTGAAGGCGGGTCTGGGTCAGGCTGAGCACCCCAGACGCGTGTGGGGGATGGGGATAGACGCTAGACCTAGCATGGTCTACGGCAGGAGCACCGCCTCTGAGGCTGGCAGCTCTAGAGGGGTCAGACATCCGACGGACTAGTCTATTGACCAGCTGCGGTCAGACTTGGAGCAGCAGATGGCACAGCAGCAGCAGCAGATGCACCAGCTGCATCTGCAGCACATGCAGCAGATGCATCTGCAGGCTGATATGATATACGCTCAGCAGACGCAATGGCGTGATATTGCGAACAACATGCTCGAGCAGTCATGGAGTCTCCTGTTCCTGGACGAGCCTCATCTACAGGTTCCCCCTGTCCCTTGGTACGTCATCCCGACTACTACTACTCCTGCTCCTGCTCCTGCTCCTGCTGATGATGATGGTGCGGTCCACTCTACGCAGCGGCCCGATCCAGCAGCACCTGAGGGAGCACCAGATGATCAGCCCCCAGCTACTTAGTTTAGGACATCTTTGTTTTATTTGTTGTTGAAACATTTGTAAATATGTATATATATAAGTTTGTATTTCAGAACTTAAATTCTTATTGTGTTTACCGTAATTATATTTATATTATTAGACCGCGTTGTTGAATTTGTGAATTAATTGTAATAATATTATTTATATTTCTAAAATAAAAAAAATAAAGCATATATATATTTGTAGCGGTTTTATATAAAAACCGCTACAAATATATATGGTTGTAGCGGTTATACAATAAAAACCACTGCAACCATATATATGGCTGTAGCGGTTCCACAATAAAAACCGTTACAACCATATATATTTTTGTAGCGGTTTTACAATGTAAACCGCTACAACCATATATACTTTTCTAGCGGTTCTACAATAATTGTAGTGGTTTTATAATAAAAACCACTACAAATACTCATCATTTGAATTTTGAAATTTGCTACCTTTGTGCACATGTGTAGCGGTTATGTTATGTATAACTACTACAAATTAAAAATAATTTTTTAATTTGCTGTCCAACGGCTTTAATGTTAGTAGCGGTTGTATAAATATAACCGCTATAAATACTCAACATTTAAATTTTGAATTTCCCACCAATGTGTGCAAAATTCCAACGGCTTGAAAATTAGTAGCGGTTTTATACGTATAACTGCTACAAATATTTAAGAACTGTAGCGGTTTTAGAACTGTTACAAAATTGGAAACGTTGGAATTTCAGAATATAAGGTTGTTGGCATTCGTCATTCTCTACTCACTCATCTTCTTCTCTATACTTTCTTCTCTCTCACTAGTAGCTATGGATAAATCATGGATTAGGTTGCCGCACAATTCTCCAGAATATTTGTACGGATTAAACAGTTTCTTGGATTTCGTATTCACTCACACCAGTTGTAACGGCAAGATCGTCTGTCCGTGTCGAAGATGCAAGTTCAAAAAGTGGCATGCACGAAATGTTGTGAAGGAACATTTGCTTGTGAAGCCTTTCCCTGAGGACTATACGTTCTGAGCAGTTCATGGTGAGAAGGCTGGCATTAGATATGATGATGCTCTTCCTCTAAGTTCTCAAGTAGGCATTCAAGTAGATGAAGATGATCCTGTGAATGATGCTGTGCGTGATGCGTTTGGATTTCAAGGCGACAACTTCAACGAAGAAGTGGACGGTTTTGAGCCGGTTTTTATGAGCAATGAAGCAGCTCGGGATTTTTTCAACTTGATGGATAAAGCAGATCGTCCTTTATATCAAGATTGTCGCAAATATTCTAAATTATCTTTCTTGATCAAATTGTATCATATCAAGTGCTTGTGTGGGATCACAGATAAGGGAATGTCGATGTTGCTCGACTTATTACAAGATGCATTCTCCGACGCTGAGATTCCCACAACATTCTACGAGGCTAAGAAGATTATCAACAGGTTGGGGTTGAATTATCCAAAGATTGATGCATGCCTAAATGATTGTATGCTGTATTGGGGAGACGATTCTAGCGAGGAGACTTGTAAGAGATGTCACACATCAAGGTACAAGACAATTCAGAAGGAGAAAAAGCAGAAGAAGAAACCTGCCAAGATTCTTAGGTACTTCCCTTTGAAACCTCACCTACAAAGATTATTTATGTCATCTAAAACTACGGAGCACATGAGGTGGCATGCCGTTGATAATAATGAAGACGGTAAATTAAGACATCCCCGGGATGCAGATGCATGGAAAACGTTTGACAACGACTTTCCAGATTTTGCCACTGACCCCAGAAATGTTCAGCTTGAGTTGGCGACCGACGGTTTCAATCCTTTCGGGAATCCTAGCACAAGTTACAGTATTTGGCCAGTAGTTTTAGTTCCCTACAACTTACCCCCTGGATGTGTATGAAATAAAGCTCTTTCATTATGTCTGTGATCATTCCAGGCAAAAAGGCACCGGACAATGACATCGATGTGTATCTCCAACCGCTTATTGCGGAATTGCTTGACATGTGGAATGTCGGCTTGGAGACGTACGACACTTATGGCAAGACTTTGTTCAACTTGCGTGCAGCCTTGATGTGGACGATTAGTGACTTTCCTGGCCTTGGCACATTATCTGGTTGGAATGTGCATACTGGGTCGGCGTGTCCAGCTTGCAATTTTGACTCTGACGTAGTGCACCTTCCCCACAGCCAAAAGTGGTGCTTTATGGGGTATCGGAGGTTTCTCGATGGAAGGCATAAGTTCATATTGCAACGGAATCGCTTCAATGGGAAACCAGAAAAAAGAGGACGACCTCAGACTTTGTCCGGTACAGATATCTTACAGCAGCTTGAGCATGTTGACTTCAAGTTTGGAAAAAGCGACGATTCAGCACAAACTCGCCAAAAGACGCGCAGGACTTCGGCGCCTCAACAGTGGAAGAAGATAAGTATTTTATTCACTCTTCCATATTGGAGATCTAATTTACTTCGCCACAGTCTTGATGTAATGCACATTGAAAAGAATATTTGCGACAATGTGCTGTATACGCTGCTTAACGAACCTGGCAAGACAAAATATCACCTTCAAGCAAGGAAAGATTTACACGACATGGAAGTTCGTGAAGACGCTTGGCCAGATGAGCATGACATATTTCAACCGGCAAAGTTTACCCTCACAAAACCGAACAAGGAAGTCTTCCTCGCGACGTTGAAGAAATTAAAAGTTCCTGATGGGTATTCAAGCAACATTTCTCAATGTGTTGACTTGCAGGCTCGAAAGGTTGCTGGCCTAAAGAGTCATGACTCACATGTTCTTATGCAGCAGTTACTCCCTCTGGCTATAAAGAATACACTTCCTCCCGCTGTTTCCATCATTTTGGTGGAACTTTGTTCTTTCTTTCGGAAGTTGTGTTCTAAGGTTTTGATCGTTGAGGAGCTCGATCAGCTGCAGTCTAAAATGATTCTAACGCTTTGTCATTTGGAGATGATCTTTCCTCCGTCTTTTTTTACTGTGATGGTTCACCTTACAGTCCACCTCGTTCATGAAACAAAGCTCGCTAGACCAGTACAATATCGTTGGATGTATCCGATTGAGAGGTACTCATTTTAAATATGTGCTTTATTCTTCGTATTTAATGTTTACTAGTCGTCATTTTCAGCATTTTATATCAATTTTCTCATCTGTACTTCATAGGTTCCTTGGGAAATTAAAATCTTACGTGAGGAATAAGGCGTGGCCAGAAGGTTCTATAGCTGAAGGCTATATAGGGGATGAGGTGCTATATTTTTGCTCAAGGTACTTTGATGATCTTGAGATGGCTTTCAACCGCCCACCTCGTGTTGACGATTGTCCTGAACCTGCGCTGACATCAGGAGAATTTATCCCTCGTGTGGGTAAACCAGTTGGAGCAACTGAGAACTTCAAACTAACAGCAACTGAGAAGTTGCAAGCACATTGACATGTCTTGATTAATTGCACTCAAGTTGAACCTTTCATACGGTAAGAACTGTACACTCACATGTTATTCGATCTATATCTTTTGTAACATTTCTCACTTTCATTTCACTATCGCCTTTCCATTATTAATTGCATGGAATTCAGAAGTCATGTTAAGCGTCAACTCAGGATCTGTACACAGACATCCTCGGAAGTTGATAGGAGGGTCCACAGAGAATTCCTAAGCTGGTTTGCGCGCAGAATACTAAATGACCACAACCCACACTCACCAGATTTCAGAGCTCTCGTAATCAGCCCTCTTAATCATGCAAAAAGGTTTACAGCTTACAATGTCAATGGTTTTAAGTTTTGCATGGTTTCAAGGGATCAAGGATTGCAAACTCAGAATTCGGGTGTTTATGGCACATTTGGGACAAGGAGTTATGCGAGCAGTAGTGACGCCAACATGCAGTTTGGAGGCATCCCTTACTATGGCAAGCTTCTTGATGTGGTTGAACTTAATTATCAAGGCCGTTTCTCCGTGACGCTGTTCAAGTGTTTGTGGGCAAATACCACTACTTCTCGAGGACTGACAACTAACGACTTAGGGATCACATCAGTCAATTTCTCACGGCCGATTCATACTGGTATTTCTCGGGGACGAGAGGCATAGGAATTGGCACATGGTTGTTCATCTAAAGCCACGAGACATTTACGACATGGGTGAAGGCGATAACATCGCCTACGAGAGTGAGCCATTTGAGCCAGCCGATTTTGAAAACTACTTCCCTGAAGGCGATGACAATTTACCTCTACTGCGGTGAGTTTTTTTAAGTCCACGTCATTTAAATTAAATTTTTTGAATTTAATAAAACATCCCTAACAATAATTTTTTTACATAATTTCTGTAGGGATGGCGACGATGAGTGATCAAATTCAAATTATGCTTTTCTCTTTAAAAAAATTGGAAAAAAAATTTTAAAATAAAATTTTAAAAACAAAATTTAAAAAAAAATAATAATATTTGTAGCGGTTATTGAACCGCTACAAAAGTAAAAATAACCGCTACTAAATACAAACCGCTACAAAATCGATACATTAACCGCTACAAATAGTACGTGGATCCCTATAAATACCCTTACCACAACTCATTTCAATACTCTCCTATTTCTTTTCACCTTACCTTTCTTTCATTTTCTCTCATTTACAACTTCTTTTGTATGAGTAGAGGAGCTGAATAATACGATCACATATGGTAACAAGTTTTTTTTTGTTTTTTTACAATACTTCTTTCCTTTATATAAAATTTATTCTCACCATTTTTTTTCAGATATTTTACAGCTGTATCTCATTTTCATTTATTTTTCATACACAATTACATTATATTAGACAACATAATAATTTCTTATTACCTATGTATCCTTAATAATATTATTAATATAATTTTTATACTAATCCAATTAAATTAAATTTATCCTTTTAATTTATTAATAAGCTAACTAAATTAGATAAACTAATAAAAAAAGAAACTAATTAATTTAATATTAAAAAAACATAAGCAAATTATCGTATTTTTTTTAAAAAAAATTAAATATTTGTAGCGGTTATTAAACCGCTACTAACAAACGCGTCTTTTTAAACTCAAATTAAATTTGTTGGCGCTAAATTTGAATTTCATGAAATTAGTAGCGGTTTTATAACCGCTACAAATTTCATAAAAATTCAAAATTAGTAGCGGTTTATTAACCGCTACAAAATTGAAAAAAAAATTATCATTTTTCTTTTCCCGCCTTAAAATTTTCAAATTTTTATATTTGTAGCGGTTATATAACCGCTACAAATATCTCTGAAAAAAATTTCGTTCATGGGAATGTTGTAGCGGTTTCTTGTAACCGCTACAAAGGATGTAGCGGTTATTTTCCTTGAGTAGCGGTTTTATATAACCGCTACAAAACCGTTTGCAACATATGATTTAGTAGCGGTTTTGCTAATCGCTACTAATGTTATTTGTAGCGGTTAAATCGCTACTAATGTTGTTTGTAGCGGTTAAAACCGCTACTAATACCCATTTTTAACCGTTACTAAATCACATTTTTTTGTAGTGTTTAGACGTCCCTATTTAGATTGAGGACGTATAAAATAAAAAATAAAATAACTGGACAACTTTAGGCATCCCTAAATCAAATTGAGGATGTCAAAAATAATTCAAATTTATACTGATAATCTTTATTTGTCAGTTTTATATTACTCTTACTCTCATATTTCTCTTCTCATCGCTGCAAACACAAGGAGAGCTACTGTCACCATGCCTTTTAACTCTTGCTTCTTCTTCTTTATATGCTCTTTTTACTCTTACTTCTTACTCTCTCTCTCTTTTTTTCATCTCGATCCATATTTGTTATGTTTTCTTACAGTTTTTTATTATTTTATCTTCTTTCTCTTTTTTCTTTGGGTTTCCCTTCTATTTTATCTTCTAACTCATATTGTTATGATTTGTAGATCGAAACCTTGAAATATGCTTCATGGCCACGTTCCCGCCGAGAAAACGAAGTTCGTCTCTCCCTATCACTTTTCTCTATTCATTATTATGTGAAAATGAATTTCAATAATAGAAGGAGGTAAGTTTTTTGCAATTGATTCCTCTTATTACTTTCATCTTTTGCCTATGATATTTTAGCTTTGGAGTTATTATTGTATAGATTTTGGATTTGGAGTTCATATACTAGATCTGTAATTTTATTGACGATGATTTGTAATTTCTGGTTTTAAACACTGTTTAGTCCAGATCTGTAATATAAACGATTTTTTTTAAAAAAAAAAACACTTTAGACGTCCCCAATTTAAAGTGGGAAAATTGGAGACGTTTAAAGTGTCCCTAAAACTTTAGACGTCCCCAGTTTAAAGTGGGGACGTCTAAAGTCCAGCCTATTGACGTCCCTTGTTTTACAGACGTTATTGATAATTTTTTCTATATTGCTCAAATAGACGCCCCCTGTTTTCAGACGTTAAAAGGCCCAGAAAAGGGGACGTTAAAAGCGTTTTTTGTAGTAGTGAAGAAAGTGATTTAAATGAAATTAAGTACTTGAAACTTGTGATCAAAGAAGCTCAAAGATAACACGCACCAGCTCCTTTCTTGATCCCTAGGGAAACAATTAGTGATACAAAATTAGGAGGATATGATATTCCGGCAGAAACAATGATATTTGTGAACATGTGGGCAATCCATAGGGACCTAGAAATATGAGAAAATCCTGAAGAATTTATCCTAGAAAGATTTAAGAATAGTGATTGAACCATATTTTTACATGATTTTTCATGATTAATTTGAGATTTTTAATACATTTTCTGGAGCATTATTGCATGGTTAAGCACTAATTTTAATTAAGGACAGTTTTATTGAATTAATTATAATTAGGGGGCAAAATGGTCATAAATTTGTTAATTATTCATACAAATATTTTCTTGGACTTTTAATGCTAACTTGTATTTAGTCTTACATTGTAGGTGTTTTAGAAGAAGTTGGAGATTTTGGAGGTTCAGAATTAATTATTTTGAGGGTTTGGGACAACTACAGGAAAGGCCCCAGAAATTCTGGAAATTACATATTTGTGAAGAAGAAAAGGGCCTAGCAAAAAGCACAGAAGGATCCCAAAGTTTCAGGAAATTCTGATCGAACCCTAAAATGTTTCAAAGTGTTTTACTTTAATCCCTCATCTTGAACTTTTGACATTTTCCAGAGGTCCCTGGTCAAACCCTATTTTGACCAGGACCTTCTTCAGCTAAAAGCAGAGACCCGTGCTGAGAAGAAAACAGAGTGGAGCGCCGCATACCGATCATCATCGCATCACCTTCATCTTCTTCCTCCCTCCCTTCCTTCCTTTTGTAGCCAGCGGCCTTCACCTCCCTTACCATTGCCGCCGGCGACCCACTCACACCAAGGGCTGGAGCTGCAACAGGACCCGACACGGAGTTGTGAGATGAGAGACGCGAGTTGAGAGTTTCGGATAGGAGGGCGCCGCGGAGGAATATTTGAAGGGAGAGAAGAGGGAACCGGAGAAGATAGACCAGAACCACCACCACCTTCAGCTTTTGATTTTCACCGGAGGGAGCAGCGCCGTGAGTTTGGAGACCAGAGCACCACCGTCCCTTTCTCCACACCGCCTCTGTCCTCGTCGAACCACCACACTGTCACCTTCACCTTCACCTTCCTTTATTCCTTGCTGCCTCACCGCAGAACAAAGACAGAGACCTGGAACCAGAGCATGACAGCGCCGCGGAGAGAAGTTTTAAACCAGCAAGCTTGAGTTATCATCTCGCCGGAGCTCCTCCCATTCACCACAGCCACCACCGTCTCTCCTTCCTCACCACCACAGCATCACCTTCAGAGCTCAGAGTCGAGTTTGAAGAACACAGGATCAACCCAGAGCATCATTCAACCTCTGCTGTGATTTCCGGCAAGTCTATGAGTTTTCCGGCGAGGAATTTCTAGATTCCAGCGAGTGCTCAGATTCTAATGTGAGAATATTTTGAGGCAATGAGAGGCTGATTCCTTTGCTTCTTGGCAGCAAGTGCTCAGATTCTAATGTGAGATTATTTTGAGGCAATGAGAGGCTGAACTTCTTGGTGATGATGATTTGTGCTTGAGTTTAATAAACTACAAAGAGGAGTTTTGCTTTAGAATTATATATTTGGATTACCTACTTTTAGGAATTTTTATATATGTAATTCTGGAACTTAGATTGATGTTAATTGTCTCTGTTGGTTTAATATTTGTAGTTGAGATTGGATTTTGTAGTATGAAAATTATATATGTTTGAATTTATTTGTGGTTGTAATGAGATTATGTTAATTAGTGTGTTATTATATAGTTAATAGGGTTGATTTGTATGCTTGAGACGCTGTTTAGCACTCAAATTCAATAAGACTCATGTTGCATTATTCCAATTTCAATTGTACATTAAGTGACTTTAAACAATATCTCAAGAGGTAGTAGTTAGCTATGTCTATAGGAGTTACTATTAATTGGGAATATTGAACTCGAGTATTATTTTAAGGTTTTTCTTAAAAATTAATGAATTTTAACTCCCATAATATTTTTGAGCAAGGATTGTAATTTCTTCATTATCAAGAGTATTTATCATTCATATTTTCCACTCCATACCATTACATTCACTCTTATTCATCCCATTTTTATAAAAAAAATACCAAAAACAATAGCTTAGAATTTAATTGAATTACATTTTTCTTTTAGCTATTAATTTAAAAAACCCAAAACCAATTTTCCCTTGTTTTATTGTATTTTTTATGGCATTTAGATTACTTAGGATTAAATAAAGGGCTCCTCGAGAAGAGAGAATGATCATAGATTTGCCTATACATAATCCTTGGTTAATTTTTGATTGTGGACCCAAGGCTAACGTAACGTGAGAGACGAAAAATCCGCTTATCAAATAGTGAGTCGGATTTCAAAGGACAAGACTTTGAGTTAATCCCATTTGGTTCAGGAAGAAGGATATGTCCTGGTAGGGCCTTTGCAGTGGCTTCAGTTGAGTACATGTTGGCCAATCTTCTTCGCTTGTTTGACTGGAAGCTTCCTCAAGATGGTTCACCTGAGTGTGAGATTGATGTGAGTGAGACTTATGGGCTCACAGTTAAGAAGAAAGTCCCTCTCTTTCTTCAACCTATACCATTTTCGCTCCAAGCTCAATGTCCTTCGTTTGGTCCGTGAAGTTGTGGTTTGTTTTATGAAGTTGAGTGGCAGGACAGAATAAATGAATGTATTTTCTGGTTGTAATATTGTCAGGTTTTATCTTCCTAGGAAAAATATTATGGGAGTGTGCTACTGATGTGTTTGTTATTGCTTTCTATTTGTGTGGTGTGAGGGCTTGTTCGAATTAATGTATGTAAAAATGACTTTTATTTCGACTGCATTTTGCAAAATGAGATTGGTGTAAGAAAATTCAATTAATGTAATATGGTTTGTGTTTAGATATGCATTTTTTTAAAACAAAGAGCCTATTTGAATATCCATTTAAATTTTGTAACATTAAAGGCGTCAAATTGTGGTTTTAGGTCTAACTTGACTTTGACTTTTGGGATCAAAAAATTCATCAGACTTCAACCTCAATCCAAACATAATTTTTGGGCTTAAATTGGCTTTTGGACTCTTAAGCTGACCTTTAGAAGGCTTTTGGGGTTACAAAATCCTATCCAAACATAATTTTTGCCAACGCCTACTTCATGTGTAATATAGAAAATGGTGAGAGGTGTTTGGTTTTTGGGACACACATAGACGTATTATAATATATATATATATATATAGATATAAGTAATCAGACACAACCTTGAATATCATCAATAAATGAGAAACTATGCTTGATAATATAGCTTCTCATGACAAACCACATATATAGTTCACTATTAGACGATGGAAGCTTGTATATGTGATATGCAATCTTGAAACTTAGATTTGATCGGGTGATAACTTATATATATAGTTAATTACAGGCAAAATATTAGTCTAAGAGTATTTTGCCCTTTTGATTTGATTATTTAGGTTCTCAAGGCCTTAGACATTTTACAAATTACTATTAAGATTTTTAGTTAATATTAGGAGGAGGGGAGGGTATGAGAGGTTATGGGCTTTGTTTCATTGGAAGAAAGGAAAGATGAAAGATATTTTAATAACTATTGGTTGGTCCACGAGCGGAGAGGATTCATGGAAGGTAATTAAAAGTTGATAGATATACCCCTAATATTTTATTTGGATTTATTCCTTATTTTCTCATCCTTATAATTTATGCCTGTTTTTACTTTGGTCCCAGATTTTTTTTTTCAAAATATGCAATTTAAAATTTTTTTATCATAAAACACAATTTTTTTGAATGATAAAATAGATTTTAAAAGCATAAAATGTTACATATTATAAGAGTTAGCAGAGAAAAGAAAAGAACTCCTAAAGGGGGAAAAACACAACTTAGATTAGAAGAAAACTGAAGAGAAAAAACGACCAAGGAATTAAAAAAAAAAATTGGAAATGCTGGAGAGCAAAAAACACTGTTTATTATGCAGCATTTTTTCTGGCCTGCTAGACAGATCAACGCGTGAAGAAGTTCTAGAGGGATCAAAAAATGTGTTAAGTTCGATGGTAGAATTGTAAAATCAGAAAAGCAGCATAGGTAATTTAGTCAAGACGCATCAAATTATTTAGTGGGGTTTAAAATGGGTTTGATATAACGATGGAATTGACGTGTTAATCTTATTTAATCTTATTAGGAAACTATATTTAATAGAAAAGTTTCTGATAAAGCTAGACATAAATAAGTTCATCAAGTTAATTAATATTAAAATATTAAAAGATTGTTATAAATATATGTGTGTTAAGTGAGTAGCAAGAGGTAAATAAGAGAGAATTTTAAGAGAGAAAATAAAAATAACTTCTCATTCACATCTATGTTTAGTTTTGGGTTAATATAACTTTTGGTCCTTGAAGTTTGATCAAATTTTGGTTTTGGTCCCTCAAGTTTGACATCTGTGGTTTTGGTCCCTGAAGTTTCACCTGATTTTGGTTTTAGTCCATGAAGTTTGAAATCAGTGGTTTTGGTCCCTGAAGTTTCACCCGATTTTGGTTTTGGTACCTAAAGTTTGAAAAGAACTTGGCGACTCAATTAAAAAACCCGACCCGACCCAGAAAAAAACCAAGTCCTTTTTCAAACTTGAGGGACCAAAACCAAAATCGGGTGAAACTTCAGGGACCAAAACCACCGATTTCAAACTTCAGGGACCAAAACCAAAATCGGGTGAAACTTCAGGGATCAAAACCACCAATTTCAAATTTGAGGGACCATAACCAAAATTGGATCAAACTTCAGGGACCAAAAATTATATTAACCCTTTAGTTTTTGAACCAAAGCCTCTATTTATCAAGGTATTAAAACCCGGACCGGGTATTGAACTGGTCGGGGTACTGGGTTAAGGGTCAGTGGGTCAAACCGGGGCCAAACCGAAGCCAAACCGGGACCAAACCGGTGAGTAATTGAAAATTTTAGACTTATAGTATGAAATTCTAAAGGAAAAAGGTAAAATTTTTTTTTTTTTAAACTGGGACCCGGACCGGACCGGGAACCGGACCGGTCCGGCGGGTTCCGGGCCGGTCCAGGTCCCTGAACCCTGCTATTTATAGGCCCAAAACAAAGGTGAATAGTGATTTTTTTTTGTACTGCTACAATGATTACGTGATGCTATAGTACTTCGTCTGTGCTGCTACAGTAATCTTGTCCTTGGATGCTATAATGAATATATCCTATAGCTACAGTACTTCCCTATGAACATTGATGTCTACTTTTGAAGAGTAAGTTGGTCTAGAAATGAGTCAATGGATATCCACATAATTAATATTTATAACACTCCTCTTTGGATGTCTATTATGAATGTGTCTCATTAAAAACTTTAACTAAGAAAAACCCAGTGGGATAAAAACCTAACCAAAGAAAAGAGTACATCATTTATTGATACACTGTCCAATACTACCTCATTAAAAACTTTTATAGGAAAACCCAGTGGGATAAAATCTAGATAAGGAAAAAAGAGTACAGCGTGTATCGACTTCCCCTCTTGACAACATTAGTTGAGATCTCTAAGTCTCCGAAAGCCAATGTCATGGACAAGCTTTTCAAAAATTGTACCTGGAAGTGACTTGGTGAATAATCTACTAGATTTTCACTTGAACTGATTTATTGGATATCTATTTCACCATCCTTTTGAAGGTCACGAGTAAAGAAGAATTTTGGTGAAATATGTTTCGTTCTATCGCCCTTGATATAGCCTTCTTTAAGTTTAATAATACATGCAATATTGTCCTCATATAGAATTGTTGGGACCATTTTGCCGAAGATAAATGACAAGTTGTTCTTATGTGATGTATTACTGACCTTAATCATATATATTCTCGGCTTGCTTCATGTATTGCTTGAATTTTTGCATGATTAGATGATGTGGCTGATATAGTTTGTTTCATAAATTGTCATGAAATAGCTGCACATCTACATATAAACAGATAGCCCGTTTGTGATTTACCATCATGTGGATTAGATAAAAATCCAGCATCTGCATAACCAACTAGTTTATGCTTGAATACATTTGAGTAGTATAGCCTCACGTCTACAGTACCTTTGAGGTAATGAAGAATGTGTTTTATTCCATTTCAATGCCTTCGTGTTGGTAAAGAACTATATCTTGCTAATAAATTAATAGCAAATGATATATTAGGATGTGTGTTAGCAAGATACATTAGTGCTCCAATAATACTAAGATATGATACTTCTTAACCAAGTAGTTCTACATCACCTTCTTCACTAATTACTCAAGGTCAGAATGGGTCTTTATCTACCTATAAAGACCTTACAATCATTGGGGTACATAATAGATGAGACTTATCCATGTAAAATCGCTCTAAGACATTTCTTGTATAAGTTTCTTGATATACAAAGATCTCATTCTTGAGGTGTTCAATATGTAATCCAAGACAGAATTTTGTTCTTCCCAAGTTTTTCATTTCAAATTCTTTCTTCAAACAATTAATTGCATTTTGAAGCTCTTCAGGAGTTCCAATGATGTTGATATCATCAACATAAACAACAATTATAACAAATTCACTGCAAGATCTTTTTATATAGATGCATGGGTATATCAGATCATTTTTGTATCATTTTTTCAACATATACTCATTAAGACGATTATATTGCTTCAAGACATACAGGGATTTATTCAACTTAATTGAGTACCATTCTTGAGAACTTGATAGGATGCTTCTGGCACCTTAAGTCCTTCAAGGACTTTCATATAAATATCATTATCAAGCGAACCATACAAACAAGTAGTCACGACATCCATTACATGCAAATCAAGCTTTTCATTTACTGCTAGGCTAATCAAATAACGAAAAGTAGTCGCATCCACTATTGGTGAACATGTTTCTTCAAAATCAATGCCAGGTCATTATGTAAAGCCTTGGGCTATAAGATGTGCCTATATCTTGTTATTTCACTCTTTTCATTTCTCTTTCGCATAAATACACATTTGGATCCAACTGGTTTTACATCTTCAGGTGTAAGGACTACAAGTCCAAATACTTTTTTATTTTGCTAATGATTTTAATTCTACATTAATGACATTTTTCCATAGAGGCCAATCTTTTCTTTGTTGGCACTTGCTAATAGATTTTGGCTCATGATCCTCATTATTATTTATTACATCATATACTATAAGGTAAGCAAAGATGTTGTCAACGTTGACTTCATTTTGATCCCACCGGATTCTATTCATAACATAGTTTATTAAAATCTCATTATTTTCACATATGTTAGGTACCTTGGTTTCTTCTGGGACTTCAACATTCTCTTCTGGAGATATTTCTATTGGAGATAATGACTTTTCAGGATATGGCTCTTTTGGAACTACTAACTTTTCTTGATTATCCTTAACTTAACCATCTATATTCTTTACTCCTTTTCTCTTTCTAGGATTTTTATTTTTGGAATTAATGGGCCTGCCATGCTTCACGCATGCCTTAAATTCATTTATAGTAGGTTGTCCTTCAAGGACATCAATTTTGATAGGAGTATTAGCAGCTGGGACATATGACTTTGTCACTTTCTTTGGGTCAGTAAATGCTTCTGGCATTTGATTAGCTTTATTCTGTAAATGAATTATCTTTTAAATTTCCAGTTCACATTGTTTTGTACGAGGATCAAAATGAGCCAACGATAATTCATTCCAGCTAATTTATTTACCCAACTGCTTATTTTCTCCCCCTAATGTTGGGAAAAGTGATTCATCAAAATGATAATCAGCAAATTGTGTCATAAATAAATCTCCTGTAGATTATTCTAAATATCTTATGATTGAAGGAGATTCATACCCAACATATATTCCCATCCTTCTTTGAGGACCCATTTTGGTGCGTTGTGGTAGTGCTATAGGCACATATATCGTATACCCAAAAGTTCTTATATGGGAAATATTAGGTTCCTGACAAAAACCATCTGTAAGGGGGAAACATTTAAGTAACTTGTTGGTCTAATGCAAATTAACATTGTTGCATGCAAAATGGCATGACCCCAGACAGAAATTGGGAGATTAGATTTCATAAGTAAAGGTCTTGCAATTAGTTACAATATTTTAATCAATGATTCTGCAAGTCCATTTTGCATATGAACATAAGCTATAGGATGTTCAACGTCAATTCCAAAGGACATACAATATTCATTAAAAGCTTGTGAAGTAAATTCACTAACATTATCAAGACGTATTTTCTTGATAGGATAATCAGGGTAATGTGCTTTTAATCTTATTAATTGAGCAAGTAATCTTACAAACGCTAGATTGCGAGTAGATAATAAGCAAACATATGACCATTTAGTTGATGCATAAATTAAAACCACATAGTACCTAAATGGTCCGCATGATGGGTGTATTGGCCCATAAATATCTCCTTGTATTCGTTCTAGAAATGTGAGAGACTCACTTTCTACTTTGCTTGGTGAGAGGCGAATAATTAACTTTCCCTTGGAATATGCGACACATGAGAATTCATGGAATTGTGGTATTTGTTTACGCTTCAGGGTATGTGCACAAGAATGCTCAATTATTTGTCATATCATGATTGACTCAGGATAGTCTAACTGGTCATGCCAAACATTAAGTTCATTAGTAAACTTCTAGTTATTTGGCAAATTGCTGGTTTACATTGGCAGACTTCTGGTCTACATTGGTGAACTTCTGATTCTCAATAGCATGTGTTTCAATTATGCTTATACATGTGTAATACAAGCCAAAAGAAAAACTAGTAAAACTCTCTAATATGCATTTTCTACCAGCAACTTTATTTGTGATGACAATATATTCCTGATTATTTTTAGTTATTGTTTCTATATGATATCCATTTTTGCGGATATCTTTGAAACTCAATAAGTTTATTTCTTTTAGATTTGGTAGAATAAAATGCGTTATCAATACATAATTTTGTTCCTTCAGGTAACAAAATATTAGCTCTTCCAAAGCCTTCAATCAAATTTATACTACCAGATATAGTCTGAATGCTGGCTTCTTGTATTACCAAGGAGGAAAAATATTTATCATTTATGAGTATGGTGTGGGTTGTTGCATTATCAATGAAACATAAATCTTTAGGATTGATGCCAATAAGATTCATTCTTCATTAAAAGAAACATAAAAACATAATTAAAATTAATATATATGATATAAGCAACTTTAGATACACTAAAACATAGCAGTGTTCAAATTAAATTAAGAAGTCAGTAACATCTAAATGGCTAATATCCATGTCACCATATGCAGAATTTTCAGCCTGATCAACATGATTTACTTCAAATTTTGGCCTTTTACCATTATTTTTAATTGATTCTTGGTAAAAGTCAACCAAGTGTCTTGGTGTACTACAGGTACTAGACCAATGACCCTTGCCGCTACAGCGGTAACATGGATTATTAGCATATTTGTTATGCCTATTGGTTTTCCCTTTTTGGCTTCTATCAGTCTTTTCCCACTTCTGATAGGAATTTGAACTGCCATGATTTCAACCACAGCCACGCCCACGGCTATAGCCATGCCCACGTCCACGTCCACGGCCATAATTAAATTCATTTATTACTATATTCACTTCAGGGAATGGAGTTGAGACCGTTAGACGGGATTCATGATTTTTTAATAAAAGCTCATTATTTTGTTCAGCCACAAAGAGACAAGAAATTAATTCAGCATATTTCTTGCAACCTTTTTTCACAATATTGCTGCTGCAAGAGCAAATTAGATGCATGAAATGTGGAGAATGTATTTTCTAACATATTTTCATCAGTAACATTTTCTCCACATAATTTTAAGTTATAAGTAATTTTGAACATGGCTAAGTTATACTCACTTATAGATTTAAAATCTTGTAAACTCAAATGAATCCAATCATAACGAGCTTTTGGGAGGATGACCATCTTCTGGTGATCATACATTTCTTTTAAATTGTTCTAAAGAACAAGTGGGTCCATTACTATCAAATATTCAATTTTTAAATCCTCATGCAAATGGCGGCGAAGTAAAATCATGGATCTGGTTTTATCTTGGTTGGATGCCTGATTCTCTACTTTAATAGTGTCTTCTAAACCATGGACATTCAGGTGGATTTCGGCATCCAGCATCCAAGATAAATAATTTTTCCCGGTAATATCAAGAGCCACAAATTCAAGTTTTGCTAGGTTGGCCATGGTTCAAACTAATTAAAAAAATAAATGAAAATAATTAAAATACGAAATGTAAAAATGCAATATAATATCTTAAACAAAAATAACCGTAAATTCGTAAAAACAATAAATAATACATAAGGCAAAATAAGGAAACTAAAACTTGTATGGCTTCGGGCCATTTAATTTCATGGCTTTAGGCCAACTAATCTCAATATGAGAGATTAAACTATTTATCATCAGGATAAATAAAAATTGTGCATGGCTTCTGGCCGTACAACAATAACAACAACAACAACAACAACAACAACAATAAATGTATATGGCTTCTAGCCATAATAATAATAATATAAAAGAACTTGTAAATGATATATTCATGATATAAAAACAATAATGATCTCCAATCTTAGCCATGGAACCCGATGTCATATAACAATCAGTAAAAATATCTCTCTAATTCCATATAGTGGTTTAGATTATCCTAGATCTATCTAATAAAAATAATGTAAAACAAGGTAGATGAAATCTTCAAAAAAACAATGAGAAGATTATACCTTTTTTAGAGCTTCGTGCTGATAATGTGTTATAAATATATGTGTATTAAGTGAGCAAGAGGTAAATAAGAGAGAATTATGTGAGGTCAATGAGTGTATCTCTACCTCATTAATAAAACTATCCATTTAACTTCCAAATTTCAAGTTCTCACAATTAAACTCAAGTTCTACACTCAATATAGCCCTCTCAGGCATCATGCAAGTGAACCCAACAATTTCATTGGTGGCCAATCAACAAGAAGCAATAAGCAAAGAGTAAAATCAGTATAATCTAATCATTAATTACAAATATAAAAGGGAAAATGAGTACTTAATCCATACAAGGATTCAAAATAATCCTAACATCAAAGATCTAGCTACATATATTCATACAACCCATAAGAAAATGGCTCATCTTAATGGATCTAAACACGTACGTGTTGTTTCATTTCCTTCCTATTTACGCCACAATTTAGTATATTGACGATCTCAGTTATAATATAAAATGTATACTCATTTACCTGCCATTGATTCCAAACCAGCGCAAGCATACAACTCCCTTTCTAAAAACTAAATTACTGATTCATATATATAAAAAATTATATTAATTTTCTTAAAATGTCTCTTTTTAATTATTTAATTTTAAAATACTCCATAGAAATGTGCGCAATCAAAAGAAATAGTTCAAGGGAAAGAATATAAGAAATAAAGTCAAAGGAGTAATATAAAATGGCTGCCTTGGAATGGATGGTTAGAGGATTTTTTTTTTTTACCCCCTAATTATAGTGTTCGAAGCATAAGGGGTGAGCTTGGTACAATGGCAAGATTGTTGTCGTATGATCTGAAGGTCATGGGTTAAAATTCTAAAAATTGCCCCCTTTGCCTATAGGGGTAAGACTATGTATAACTACCCTCTCCAGACTGTACTTAGTAGAAGCCTTATGCACTGAGTCATCCTTATATATTGTTTGAAGTATAAAGACAGCAATTACAGTATCTTTTTTTAAGAAAAAAAAATTCATCCATACATACAAACTCACTTGTTGATTATGAATACTATTTTCATACAAACATGCATTTTTCTTAATTAAACAGGACTGCATCCAAATCAAGCATTCTTAATATCAAGATAATAGAATCGTTATATATAAAAAATGAAATTTAAACTTAAACACAAATCTCAAACATTCATCATCATCAAGCACCATCGATCTAATCACCAGCTGTGCAATAGCAAGCATTTAAAATTCTAACAAAATATTGTATTAATTCTAATAAATCAATAAAATTTTATAATAATATTATCAAAATTGAATGAGTCAGTTCTCCAAAAAAATGTAAAAAAAATGTTGAATAGAGCAACCTATATGTGAAGAAACCGGGAGCAGGGTCCCTGATGTGCATTACCTGATGTGCAGTGTGATGCGCACAATCTCAGCCGTTCATTTCATTTTCGGTGAGAAATATATCATTAATTAAAACGACGTCGTTTTGATTATTGAATCTGGACCACTCACTCAAAACCTCAATCACAACCGTTCATAACACTTTATTTAAACTTCTTTTGTTAACCTTTTTCCTCAACACGCTGTGACCTCCGGTTCTTATATATATATATATATATATATTGCCATTCAGTTTTTATATCAAGTGAAGCTTTATATTTATATTCCATGGAATTTTTACCTTCTTACTTTTGTCATTATGAATTCTCCCAGTTATTTTATTTCTCACTTTTTTTGCCAAGTATTTTATTTCTCACTTAATTTAATGTAAATGTTTCTTTACATCAATAAATTTGATTAAAAAAATAAAAAATTACCTCCAACTTGCTGCGCTGATAATATTAATGTCAACCTCCCAATTTTCTCCTATTAGTTACGTATTTGTCTCTTCTTTATGTAAAATAAAATTTATCATTCTATTATATGGAGATAAAGAGAAAAACTGATAAAATACAATGCTAAAAGAATTAGTCAAAATATAATGTTTTTGCTCTCCATCCATTAACATACTATCATTTCATCTATCACAATAATTAAATATTTAGTATTAAATTGTCAAAATTATCGCTACATCAAAATGGTTGACGGAACCCAAAAGTCCTGCTGAAGAATAGTGAACCACAATCTCTCAAGAAGGTACGTTGTTCTGCCAAAATGGGTAGCTGAATCAACATATAAACCCAAAGATGGAGGAGCTGACAAAATTATCTGAAATCTCATTTCTACACAAGACTAATGGTGCTACATTGAGAACCTGTTATTAAGACAACATTGTCAAAATATAATTATTGTAAAAAATTGAAATAAAATTTCATGTAATTAATATTGATTGTCTTGATGCAAGAAGTTGAAGTGTACCTAGTGATTGAAGAGATTTGATTTTTCTTTTCTTGCCTTGGTTTTGATTTTTCTTTTCTTGCCTTACTTTAGATTCAAGAGGCTTTTGCAAAGAGTTGACATTTTCTCTTCTCTTACCTTGCTTTTGAAGGACATAGCTGGGTTTATTTTGTAACACCTGCAATTAAAAAATGGTCAATATTGGCTAAACTTAAGATGAAAATGACATAAGAAAAATTTAGTCATTACCTTGTATATATGATTAGATTGAACTTTTCTCTTTTTGTTTGATTGATAATCAACCCAACTCATCCATCGCCTTTTATGCTTCTTCTCCTCTTTCTTCTTCAAAACAGTAGCTATAGCACATTTTGTACACATTTTGGAAGATGTTTCGTCTTCAGAAGATTCACGCATGGCCAGAATATCACTAACTTTCTTGCTTAGTTCTAAGATCGCATGTTGCACAATATCAAAAGTCTCTTGACATTTTGACGCTTCAGACACCAATCTTACAAACATAGGGCATAATTGCCTGTAACACATTGAACTTTCCATCTTTGGATCAACTTTAATCTCATTACCCAATATATCTTGTACAACTTCACATCTTGCTTCCCTTGTCCACCTTTTTATTATATATTGTTTCGGAAGTTCATCAACTTCTAAATGTGTATATATCCTTAATGCACGGCAACAAATTAGTCCATATTGCTGAAACTTCATGCAACTACAATTGGTGCAACCATTAGTACTATCATAAGTAACTTTCCACTCTCCTGGTCTAGTAATCATTCTAACCACATATTGCTTTACATCACCTATCTCATCTCTTTCTTTTATACGACATGCACAACTACAATCCCATTCACTTTGGAAGACATCAAATATAGTAGGAGTGTAGATTTGAGAAACTTGTTGGAGCATCGGTGCATTTCTCACAATCAATCTAGGAAGTTTCTCACGTGTGTTAAAGTCTTGTTGCAACTCAGTATATCACTTGTCATGAACAACCATTTCAAAGAGTTTCAAGAATCTATTGATATCAAGTTCAGGAGTCATACAATCCTTCAAAGATGAATTGACACTTTCACTTAATTGGGTGCTCCTCATGCCAATTGTGAAAGCATGTTTTATATAGCAAGCTGCCCATTTTTCTTTTATCTTGTGTATGGAGACAACCAAGAATTTTCTTCCAAATTGTAAGTCGATAGTAGCTTTCTCCAAGCATCCTCAAACTCAGATTCTTCATCATAGTTGAACAAGCACTTGTTAAGATCAGTTAAGAAATGTGATCCATCTTTCATCAAGTTCCCTAAATGTTTCATGCCATTTCTATGCAAATGGAAAATGCACAACCCATGTCTAACCTCAGGCATTACATCTTGTATTGCTCTAGCCATTGCTTGATCTTGATCAGTAAAAATAGTATGTGGTTGCTTTTGTTTGTGAGCCTACAAGAATGTTTCAAAAAGCCATTTAAATGACTCTATTGTCTCATCATACAATAATGCAACACCAAATATTACCGCTATTCTATAATGGTTGAAACCTGAAAATATAGCAAGGGGTCTATTTTGACGATTTGTGCAATATGTAGTATCAAATGAAACAACATCACCAAAACAAGCATAATCAATTAGCATGTGTGGATCAGCCCAAAACACATTTGTTATTTGCTCATCGAAATCCATCTGATAAGCATGAATGAAAGATGGATTCTCTATCAGCTGCTGTTGAAAATATTGTAATAGACATCCAGCTTCTCCATACTTCATTTCTCGTTGCCTCCTTTGCCTCAAATAGCTTTTGACATCCTCTCTTGTAAACCCCAAATTGGCTCTACCTCCAACTTGTTTACTCATCAAATTAAATGTATCCTTCTGTTTAAGCCCTACATCATTTGCCGTCTCTATTTCAATGCCTTGAGTTTCATTTACTTGGCATTGAGATCGTAGGAGATGTGCTGATTCTTTAGAATGAAAAGGGTGATTATGTTCACCAACAAATTCGCTAACTCTCCACTTTCCATTCACAAGCTTCACATACATTTTTGCTTTGCAATCTGTTCTAGTCTCTGCTCAAGGATATTTTATTGTATAATCCCTCTTGTCTGGCTGTCGCACTCCTTGCTTACTACATACATATCTATAACAAGTAATGATAGACTTGTCCCTCCTACTATAAGTGAAATTGTGCTTCCTAACATTAAAACCCATTTCATGTCCATAATTGGTCCAAAATTCATATGCCTCATCTAAATTTTCAAATTCAAGACCTATTCTCGGTGTGAAGTTGATATCCATCCTGTTGAATCTACACAATCTGGGTTGCAGTGACTACAATCACAAAAGCAATTAAAAACTAGAGGGAATTCATTCAAAATATATCCAGAAAAAGTAAGTGCATGAGATTCAGTTCATATTAACAAGTATGTACTCATATCATGTAGCAGCAAAATGAACTCGACAGTTTAGAAGCTTAGTGATAATGCAATGTCATTAATCAAAACAATTTTGCACAAGCTCTAGAATTTATGGACAGCATCAAGTGATGAATTCAGGGCACAAACATATTCAAATTCTCAATTCCAAGATTCTTGTCATAGCAGCTAAATGATAACAAGAAGTAATTTTGCAAGTTTCCAAACAAGTATAGTTCAGGGTAATGACAGCAGGAAATGCACAAGTCACAATTTAGGGAGTGTAGTAGTGAGCAACTTCTAGCCAATTCAAGAGACAACAATTTTAGCAAGTGTAAATCAGATTTAGGTGACTGAATTTATTCCCAAAACATTAGATGAAAACTCACTACCGCAATTTCAAGTTTGACAACAAAAAATATACCCATATTCAGGTTTGAAAACTCACATCTTGCCTGCATCTTTATTTTTTTAAGTGAAAAAATATACCCATATCATATATTATTGTCCACATCTTTATTTTGGTCAATAGGCATATCGTATACTCAACCAAAGAGCCTGTCTCGTATATTATTGATGACTGATGTAAACATTTTTTATGATTTTATTCCGTATAAATCATGTCGTTCTATTTATAAATTAAATTAAATTGTGAATGGCATTGTCATCACTTGATTTATTGTATACATTATGATGTAAACATATTATGTTTTCGACTTTTTAATTGCCTTTGCATCTGATAGGTTCACATGTAAAAATTAACTAGCGTGGCTCTCTATAATCTATGAATTATGTGGTTTATTAAAGCTGCATTAGAAATAGAGTTATTCACTTATTCCTTAACTTGTTTTCTTCTCAGTGATATCCTAAAATTGGATATGCATGTGGAGTTGAGGTGTAGAAACTGGAGTTAATGGAGGCCTGCAGAGTGAAAGGGGCATGAAAAAAACAGTCCATAGGCCCTTAAATAAGGCAACATCGACTCATGGACTAAGCCCACATCTCCAGATTATACATCACCTCTCAAAGCATATCAATAGTGTAATTCCAAAAATTCTTCAGCCAGCATTGATTTGAGTTTATGCAGTAGCTTTTCACCAATTAATTCATCAATCAGAGAGCATTAAGCTTCCATTTAATTGCTGATAACACATATATGCAACAACATGCAAACATATGATAGCCTTGACTTGTATTGTGATAATAAGCTACTAAAACATCATTGGGAGATTTTGCCCCTTTCGACATTCTCCATAAAACTCAAAAAGATGGGTTTTTTAATCATAGATCAGCATATTTGAAACATTTTTAGACTCATAAATATCAAAAAAGTTATAAAAAACATACCTTCAGACTTGCCCCCACCTCAATAGAGTTTTCCCGCCCATACTTCAGCCACAAAGGTGAATTTCAGTGATCTCTATTTGCAGCAACGTGTTGGAGAAGAAAAAGTTTAAATAAAATGTTGTGGACGGCTGTGATTGAGGTTTTGAGTGAGTGGTTCAGATTCAGTAATCAAAACGACGTCGTTTTGATTAATGAATTATTTCTCACCGTAGATGAAACGAACAGCTGAGATTGTGCACATCACACTGCGCATTAGGTAATGCACATCAGGGACCCCGCTCTCGAAGAAACCATTCTTTGGCTAAAAGTTGAACCATACTTTGTTATTTAAGGAAGGGTTAAGGTGAGTTTAACACACTAAAATATTTTCTCAGGTGTATCCAACATTCTACATTATTTTATTTTTCACATGGATCTAGCACCTTAAAGTTTTTTTTTTTTTTTTGTGTCAAGCACCCAAAATTTTTTTTTTGGTATTGAGCACTTTGAAATATTTTTTGTCCAGCACTCTAAATTATTTTTTAAGATCTTGGATACATCACAAAATGTTTTAACTCAATGCACCTAAAAAAATATTTTAGAGTATGATGCACCCTAAAATACTTTAAGATGCTAGATGCATCTAAGAAAATACTTCATTGTCTTGATGTAGCTCAATTCTTTAAAACAATTCCACTCTAGTCATTAACCAATAACCACACTATAGCCTATTTTGATAATCTGCATTGTACAAAGACAAGCAAGTCATGACCAAATCTATGTGCGCTAGTCGTAGATATATATACCTAGTCATGGCAGTACTATAACCTGGAAATTCATCGATGTAATATAGTCACACACACACACACACAGAGTCACGTACTGTACGAGGATCATACCGTTAGGATAGCTTTGAAGTTATCTTGGTCGAGCTCAAAGTCAAGTAGATCTTTACACTCTTGAGCTTGGAGAAGAATATCCACAAAGTCTTTCTTCTCATCATCATCCTCCTCCTTCTTTGCTTCCTTATGCTCTGCAATAACCTCATCAAAGAAACGATCCAATTCATTGAAATTTCTCTTAAACTCTGTCACTTCCCCTGTCACATGATCAACCCAACTCAACCAAGGAAACAAATCTCCCAAACTTATATCCCCAAGATGAATCACCTCCCTCCTAGCCAAATCTCCAAACCTACTACTTTCTTCTGTTTCAAACTTCTGTCCAATAATACACCAAGCTGCACTTAACATCTCACTTATGTTCAAATAAAAACTTTTTCTTCTGTTCCTGATCAGATCTTGGACTTCATCATCCCTTATGAACTGAAACGATCGAACTCTTTTCAAGCTTAAGAGTTCAAGCACACAAAGTTTCCTCTTTAGTCTGTAGCATTCACCGTAGTTTGAGAAGGCCACGTCGTTGTATCCATAGATTATAATTCTTGCAGCTGCGTTTTGAACTCGGTTTACGAAATCTACATCATGCGTTTTCAGAACTTGTTTGGCTAAATCTGCGAAAGACACAACTAGGATTGGGATTTGACCCATTCGCAACAAAACTGGAGGGCCGTATTTATTGGAGAGGTCTCGGAAGGATCGGTGGAGAAGTGGACCCAGTTGATGAAGATTGCCTATCATGGGAAGTTTTGGTGGAGATGGAGGCAAATTAGATTGCTTTCTTCTTGATGATAACTTGAACACTAACATAAGGGTGATGAAGCAACACAGAGACAAGTAAAGTTTTTGACTTCTTTCATCGGAGAAATATTGCTTAAGAATTGGTTGAACTTGAAAAGCCATGATAATGCTTCCCCAAGTGTATGCATTGATCCAAAACAACTATATATATAAGGGTTAAGGTAGAAATAGACCCGAGAAGTTTTCACTCAGCGGCAATGTTACCTAGAAATATTTTTTAGTTTTAGGATTGTCCGGAAGTATTAAAATGGAACAATATTACTTTTATCATTAACAATTCAACCGTCAACATTATTTTTTTAACTAGTGAGGCAACATGCCTACATTTTAAAGCTTCCCAAGCAACACTAAACCTAAAAAGACTTTCAGGGCAACTTTGCTACTGTGCAAAAACTTTTAGAGTAAATTTGCACCTTCACCCTATATATAAGCATGCAGGTTTAGGAGATTTTGTATTAACAATTATTTGTTTCATTTTCTGATGAGTATTTCGGGGCTCTTGAGTTTTTTTGAAGAGAGTCGTCGGTAGGAATTGTCCAATTACAATGGAAGAAGGATCATCTCCAACGAAGTTCAATAAGCTTTTGGATGCATCTCTATATTCTGTTGTCGGTGTGGTTGGTTTTAGGCTTTTAAAGCCTTTATAGGTTGAGGTGTGTTGCATTATGACGTCTTGTTTGTTCACTTTGTTGTTGACTTGTTGAATAAAAATGGATGCATAAAGGGGCAATTTTGCTCTGAAAGATTTCACTTATGGGCAATTTTGCTCCAGAAGTTTTTTAGGAGTGGGGGGATTTTTGCCTCGGAATTGTAAAAAGGGGAGCAATTTATTCTTCATTGTTATCCTGTTAATTTTGAACTTTTAGTTGACCAAATATACTGAGCTGGCAGTCCACATTTCATCCCCATCATTTTTGTTCAGGTTCAAATTTACCCCGGAAGTCCATGTATCATCTACTTCATTTTTTTTCAAAGTTAAAATTAAAACTTATTGGGTAAATTTGCATCTTAACTAAAATGGCGTGAATGACACCAAAATTACCAACTTAGCATATTTGATTAACTAATAGTTAAAATTAGCTGGATAACAATCATGCCAAAATTGTCCCTTAGTGAAAACTTAGGGATTGAAATTGCCCCTTAACCCAAAATGAAATTCATGTATGAAGGATGGTAAAAAAAAAAGACAGTGAATATATTAATCCCATAAATGTCCGCATATTTTCTCTAAAATATGATATTTGAAAAGAAACAATTGTTTTCCCCATCAACTAAGTCAACTTTTTGTTTTGCTTTGTCGTGAGATATCAAATATATAATTGTTTGATCTGTTCGGCTTTCTCAGCTCTGGCCTTTTCGTGTAATAATAGTCATCATCAACCTGTAGTCTCACCTCCAGGGTCCCAAAGCATTATCAAAAATGGTTGGAGTGCTATTCTATCCAAGAATCAAAATAGAATTCCTATTTGTCATGTGACTATTCGCCTCAGGCTCCCCGTAACAACAATTTATCTGGAAACGGTATCATGGATTATCAACTTAAAAGTTCTGATTCATCTGGTAAAGAAGCACTGCAACTGATTTGCATTGAAAACATCCCCTTCTACCTTGTTTTGTAGATCAGTTTCTAAGTTCACATTCTTTGTCCTGCTGTTAGGCACTTGTTCCTATTAATACCCCTTCCGATCCTTAATATAAGATATATTAATTGATCTTAGTCTTAAATATAAGACAATTTTCATATTTGTCAATTTTTTCTTAATTTATTCCTATTGAAGCTCACTTAACAATAATCAAGGAAGGGGAGGAAAAAGAGGGAATAAAAGAAGATGATTATTTTAAAAAATACATATCATATTAACTAACACAACTAACATTCTTAATTTAATCAAATTATCTAAATACTCCCTCCGATCCTAACTAAATATAAGACAAAGTTGATATTTTTATAGATATTAAAACACAATTTAAATTACTTTAAAATATTTATATTTATCGTTTTTTCTCCAAACTGTTTTATCTAACTCATAAACTAATATATAATATAATATTTTTTGGTCAACTATATATAATATGATAATACACAACATTTTATAAACTTAAATAACTTATTCAACTTCCTTAATTAATCTCTCTAAAAAACCAAAAGTCAACCCTCTTTTACATTTATTACGAGAAGGATTATCATTTTGTGCTGTTGAAAAACAGATTAATATCATTTTACCTTTATGTTTAAAAATATAGTTGTTTTACAGTACTCCTAATATGCGGCAATCTTCTCCTTTCACTAGTTTATTTAAAAATCTTAAATTTCTAAAATAATAATGATTCAAAGCTTTTTAAAGAAAAATAACCAAGTTGTAAAGCGTCAAGAGCTAAAGAAAAATTAGAAGGGCTACATTGTTACCAACATAGTACGTCATCTTATATTTACGATGTATTCTTAGCATTAAAATAAAAACACAAAATATTCAGTGGAGGGGGTGAATCTAAAAATAATTAAGCACTGCGGTAACAGGCTTCCAACCGCAAGCATCAAGTGTTAAAAAAGGCTATCTCCTAAGGCGATCTCTCGTAAAGAAAGGATGTCTTCGAGCCTCCCTAGCAGTTAATCTTTCAGAAGGGTCATATCTAAGTAAACCCTGCAACACATGTATTAGATCTCCAGCCGAATGATCAACATGCTGCATTACCAGATTCTGCACCATCACATTACATTTGAGTCAAATAAATCCAACAGCTTTACTATAGAAACCAAAACCAGACACCACATGATACACAGGTTTGTACAACGCAGGAACTGCAAACTCACCTGAAGCCGAGGCAGCTTCATTACAGCTTTAATACTATCCCTAGAAGCGGCCCCCTCTGGCCAAACCAGTCTACCCCTTCTAACATACTTCTCATCAGCATGTCGGCTACAAAAGGCAACAACATTGTTTATTATTGATGACTTCTTTTAAAAACAATCAACTGATATCCAAAAACCCAAAGGTACAATTACTTACTGATCTCTCGTCAACATGTGCTGAGGCAACGTTCTGAACACCCTTTCCATCATTGCAAGGTGCTCCAAATTCTCATGAGTCTGAAACAAAGCTTCACCCTGCAAAATAAACACGTACATGATAAGAAAACCAAAAATGGGAACGCAAGCCTATGACACAAGTCACAATAGAGTAAATAATACTGTGCATAATTCTATCAATATGCAACCCACACTCATATCTTTATTATTTAATTATATGCATAAGAAAAAATAATTACATATAACTAAAGATATGTCAGCATACAGTTGAAGAAGAGTTAAACCAGCTAAAATGTGTTGCACCCGCTCAAGAATATATGCCCTTAGATATTTTTATATAATAAATTTTGTAACAACAGATTTTTCAGCAATTTTTTTATTTTAAAATATTTTTTTATTTTATCTATTAACAAATAATAAAAAAAAGTATTTGCAGGGGGTCGTTGAAGAAAGGAAGCATGGGCAGGCTGCAGAGCCGAAAGGTTGGAACCCTTGAGATTTGGTTTTCATGTATGAGAAAAAATTAAAGACGGTTTAATTTAATTATTCGTTAGAGGCCTAGGGCATCTCATGGGTTATGACCCGTGATTGATCACTTCATTTTATTTAATTTTTATTCAAAAAATTTGTTTGTCCCAAGCTTAAATAACATTTCTATTAAATATTTTTTTTTATATTAGGGAGGAGGAATATAATATAAAAATAATTTTTGAAAGATAAGAAGCTAAATTAAGGGGTGAATATAAATTATAAATTATAAAATAAGAATCAAATTAAAATACGTTAAAATGTATTAAAATTTGAGTGAAATATATTAAAGTTTTTTCTATTTTACCTTAAATATAATATATTCCCCTTCTACTGCCAGCAAAGGTTGGTCTCGAGCCCGCTGGACCTAAACTATTTTTTTATTAAAAAAAAATGTTTCCCTTCTACTTTGAGAAGCAACGTAAACTTTCGCAAAATTAAATAATTGTATCACACACAAATATACATACTCTTAATTTGATAAGGATATAATCAATTTCGTTTCAGAACTTCTTTTTATGGGGGTTAATGTCACTTATCATTTCAACCAACAACTTATTGTTACACATATGCATACTTTTCTTAATAATAAAAATTCATATTGATTAAATTTCAAAAATTCAATGTTACGTTGGACAATTATTAATCATAAAAATTATGTATGACAAGATGTGATTAGAGAATTGGATTTAATGAATATGAGTAAATAAACCTAGTTTTTATCCTTTTTCTTAATTCAATTATAAAAATGAAACATGAAATAAATATAAATGATATTGTTTTTATGAATAACTTTTTATGGAACACTATTGGAATATGCCTTGCGCATATGGTGGATTAGGGCCTAAGCTCAATTCAAATAGGGCTATTATGTACACATTGAGGGATAAAGGTTTGGAGGAGGAATTTTGTCCTTATAATTTGAAATTCAAATCATAATAACTTCCCCTACATGATATATTGGATAATTATCAGTTTATGAGTGTCAATTGAATACACCAATATAGAAACTCCCTTGTAACTTCCCTCTCTAGATCTCATCTCCTTCCTATGGTGACTCTTCCGTATAAGGTGATTGGAGTCCATATTGGTGCTCCTATCTCGTGTGGATACTTCAAAGAATTATCAGTTGAATTCTAGGTACGCTCAAAATCCTTTAAATACAATTATGATATATTAAGCTAACATGTTAATCAAGACTAAGAATTGCTAAAAATATTTTAAATACTAAATAAGTAACTCTCTCTGATCCTTAATGTAATACCCCGAATTTTGAGACTTAAGGCTAGAGAATAAGCTTGAGATTAGTGAACTGCTAAGCCCTGGTTTAGCAGGATCCCAAATTGTGATTAAGGGTTAATGACTCCAAAAGTGGATATGATTAGTGATAAATAACCCTTTTGGAAATTATGATGTGATTTGAGATTTGAATGTTTTGTAAGTAACGCCGGAACCCTGTATTTAAGTTCAATTATGGATTAGTATCTAAATTGACTTAAAATAAAGGGAGGGCGCATAAGTTGGTTAAATGGAAAGATAAGATGAGTTTGGTGGTGATTTAATGGGAATTGTCGTAATCTGGGGCAAAACGGTAAAGTTACCGGCTAATTGGTCAGTTACCGAAGAGAAACTCATTGGTAACTTCAAGATCAATGGTTGAGATTGATTTATGCAATAGATCAAGAGGTGGAATCCCATGTGGTGTGCCTATGTGAGCTCATGGTTGGTGTGAAACGATTGTGACAAGTGTCACAATATGAGCCCTTGATCTTGGTCAACATTTCAAACACTCATATCTCTCTCCCCTCTTCATTAAGGTCGGCCAAGAGCTCTAATTGGGGCCAAAAAACTGATCCTTCTTCATCCTCTCCTCTCTCTCTCTCTTGTCTTCCATTTTCGCCTAGCTTGGGGGAGGAAAGAGAAAGAAATAAGATGAGTTTTGGTTTGGTAAATGGTCTCTAATGCTTAAATCCTCTTCATTAATCTTGTTCATAGTGATGAGAGCTTCATTGCTATGGTTTTAGATTTGTGAAAGAAGGTATTTGAGAGCTTGAAGAATTTGAAAAATGGAGGAATCAAGGAATTGGCTTTGGGAAGAAGAAGAGGTGAGTATTTGAAGTATTTTGACCT
The DNA here is from genome assembly GCA_963855925.1 of Inga laurina. Taxonomy (NCBI): domain Eukaryota; kingdom Viridiplantae; phylum Streptophyta; class Magnoliopsida; order Fabales; family Fabaceae; genus Inga; species Inga laurina. The sequence goes on from OY979705.1 coordinate 53,409,070, forward strand.
AAGTTTTGTAATCATTAGTTAAGCTTTGTGAATTTTGAATTTCACCCTGATTTTCGTGTGATTTTTTATTGGATGAATTGGATTGTGTTTTATGATGAAAATTGTGTCATATTATGTCTTGGCATCATTGAAATTGGTTTTGAATTTGAAATGGAAAGAGATTGCAATGTAGAGTTGGTATTGTGATTTGTGTGACATGTTGTGGAAACATGTCAATGTGATATGAATTTGATTGATTTGGTGTATCCAATGGATTTCTTGTGAAAATTTGTGTGAGAATGATATTCGGTATGAAAATGGGACTATTGGAAGCAAAGATGCAAAATCTGAAATTCTGTCCAGTGAATCTCTATTATGGGCAATCAGTTTGTGTGAATGTTTTGAATGACCAAATGGTCTCTAAAAATTCTGAAACTTTTCAGTCATAAATTTCCAATTCCAAGCTTCAAAATGGATATATAATTTGTGTCATTTCATTTTGTCAACTGAGAGTTATGGTTTTCCAAAGTTTGACATTAAAACTGGGTGTAAATCTGGAACAGCAAGGGAATTTCTTGTAATTCTGGAATTGTGTGGTGATTTCTGGTAATGGTTCATATTTTTCCTATGAAGAGGACTCAAAAATATTTCAATGGGCTTTGGGATCACCTTATTTTGATTTCTTTGGAATTAGTTATGAATTTCTGAAGTTTCTTTAGCTGTAGCCAAAAGTTCTTGGCTGCAGCGCAAAAGTTTCTGTGTGCGCTTTGACCGCAGCCAGAAATTCTTGGCTGCAGCCAAAAACCTTCTGTGCACATTTTGGTTGCAACCAGAGGATTCTTGGCTATAGCCAACTCCCATTTTCAGTACTTGATAGTTTTGAAAAATGATTTCCAACCTAGTACGTCCCAATCCTTTCAAGCTTTTGTTGAGCTATTATTAGACACTTAAGGGACTCAAATGATGACAACCAACTTTAAGTGATATAAAAGTAAGGATTTGGACTAGAGATTGACCCTATGTACTTGATTTGGTTATAAGGTTGGATATTCGCTCGGATCGCGAGTAGCCAATGCTGGAGCATACGTGGAAAGAATAAGGGTATGGAACTTACCTCTCCTACATGTATATGATATTTGTGTTGGTATTGATTCATGTTATTGCTTTGTTTGATTATGTGAAACATGTATGAATGATTTGAAGCTATGTTTTAATTTATGCTATGGCCATATCTATGTTGTTCGAAGCATTGAGCTTACAGATTTGTTATTGTGTGTAAGCATGAGTTATGCAAGCACGTCATGTATTAAATATCTATCTTGCATGCATATTGGTAATGTTTACCTACTGAGATTCTCTTGAATCTCACCCTCCCCTACCAACATTTTAGACAGGGTAGGTGGATCGAGGATGGAGCATGCAACCAAGGGTGGCAAGGACTCCTTCGGGTTGTCAATTTGGTACTTGGTTATCATTATGGTTGGGATTATTTATATTTGGATATGTACATGTTTCAGATGTATATTTGGTTATTTGAGATGAGTATTTGGATATGTATTTGAGATGACTTTGTGTAATCCCTTTTGAGAAATTGTAAAAGGCAAATGTGCCCTATGAATCCTATGTAAAGGTATGAACCCGGGAGTTGCCAGGATGATATTATTATGCACTCTGATATTTGTATAAATATGATATTCCGTGTGACGTAATTGTATTCGAACGTGAATATGAAACCAGGTATATTAGATTTTGAAACGTATTTGAGAAAACTCTATCTCAAGGATGGGATTGTAAATAAGTTTTGATTCTCTTGAATCTCACCCTCCCCTACCAACATTTTAGATAGGGTAGGTGGATCGAGGATGGAGCATGCAACCAAGGGTGGCAAGGACTCCTTCGGGTTGTCAATTTAGTAGTTGGTTATCATTATGGTTGGGATTATTTATATTTGGATATGTACATGTTTCAGATGTATATTTGGTTATTTGAGATGAGTATTTGGATATGTATTTGAGATGACTTTGTGTAATCACTTTTGAGAAATTGTAAAAGGCGAATGTGCCCTATGAATCCTATGTAAAGGTATGAACCCGGGAGTTGTCAGGATGATATTATTATGCACTCTGATATTTGTATAAATATGATATTCCGTGTGACGTAATTGTATTCGAACGTGAATATGAGACCAGGTATATTAAATTTTGAAACGTATTTGAGAAAACTCTATCTCAAGGATGGGATTGTAAATGAGTTTTGATTATTATTGGTCTCTATTTCATTTTAATTGTGCATTTCGGATATAATTAAGGAGGGGGTTACACTTAATATGAGACATATTTGAGAGTTAATCTTGATTGTAACTATAAGACAAAAGTTTCATATTTGTTAATGTTTTTGTGCTCATCAAGTGAAATCTTCTTCCCAAGGAGCAAATTTTGTGCTCATCACCAATATGGAGTGTCTAGATCAATTTTGGACCGTCGGAATTTAATTTAAGGGAAAATTCTAAAAAAAAATATCATTTGAACTTCAAAATCCTAAATCAGTAATTTAACAAAAACTTGAGTTGTCAATCTCATTACTCTATTTGTCAATCCTATTACTCTTATTGTTAACAAAACCAATTTAGGATTTTAAAGTTCAAGTGGTATTTTTTTGGGATTTTTCCTTAATTTAAATTAATTTTTATATTTTAAATAAGTTTTAATATATATGTAAAATCTCAAATAAAGATAACCTTATAACTATCATTTCTCTAAACAATAAATTTATCATTTTAAAAATCACATGTCAAGAATGTTAAATTTACACCGTTCAAATTAAAGTGAAAATCATTTGGTGCTAATCACTGTGAAGAGCATTGTATGAGAACCTCTCTTCGTTTGTCTAGTGAAAATTTTTTATATAAAATAAAATATCCATATATACCTTATCAAGAATAGTTTGCAAAGTTGGTTTATATGGAAATTGAGGTTGCTCTTTCTCGACGGCAGCCAGCAGTTGGTGTATACACATAATCGATATGAGAATGAGAGATTTGTACAATTTCAACCACTGATCTCAACCACTAATCAATATTGCACTTTTTATTCAACAATCGGTCCCAAGTAACATCTCAGTCTCCCGTAAACTCTAACCACATACAGCACACATAATAATATATTTTACAACATTTCTAAATATATCAACACAATCTTTGACAACACATAACATAAAAACACACCCAAAATAGGAACCATTCTTTAACTACTACCTCCAGACCTCAATGTAATAGCCGGTTGATTTTTTTTGGATAGATTAAGGAGGACAATTAATTAAACATAGTGAGGTATTGGTTGAAGACAGAGCGGTACTTTTTAACTGACAGTGAGGCCAAATGTCTCCTCCATATCTATGTGTTGAACAGTGACACCATTTATAGAAGGCATCTTCCAATCAAACCAGTGCAAGAGATTAGCAAGCGTGGATTCAACAGCTGCAAGCCCAAACAACATTCCAGGACACCCTCTTCTTCTTGAACCAAATGGTACGTAATGGAATTCTTGTCCTCTGAATTCAACATTATTCTTCTCAAATCTCTCAGGAACAAACTCTTCTGGTCTTTCCCAGAACTCAGCATCTCTTTGAATTGCCCATGCATTGACATACACCATTATTTTAGCTGGAATAGTGTAGCCTCCGAGATTCAGAGTTGATCTTGCTACACGAGGAGCCAGCAGAGGAGTTAGTAGATGCAATCTTAGAGTTTCTTTCACAACACATTTCAAGTAATTCATTTGATTGATGTCTTCTTCTTCAACCTTTGACTTGTTCCCCGCCACGTGTCTTACCTCTTCCTGTGCTTTCTTCATTTTCGTTGGGTTCATCGCCAGCTCCACCATGGCCCACTCCATTGTTGCTGAACTTGTGTCGGTTCCTCCCACAAACATATCCTACGTACAATATCAACAATTTTTAGTCTGTCACAATGAATCATTTGGTGAAATCCTAGAAACAACCTCTTCAATTATGGGGTAAGACCGCATACATCTATCTCTCACATACCCTACGTGAAAACAATATATCTCGGAGCATATCATGGAATTTGATATTATAATATTATAATTATATTATTTAAATATTTTGAATATTAGTGTGGAAATACTATTATTATGATACTTTGCATTAGGGCACTCATATACTAGCCCCCATGCGCGCGCGCGCGCACATATATATATATATATATATATATATATATATATATATGCTTCTAATTTATTAATGAAAAACGTGTAATTTATTCTCATTTCAATATTTCACAGACCCCACATGATAAGAGCCTTGCGCATTGGGTCGCCTCAGAATTATTATTGAAATGTGCTCTATTTTGTAATAGAATATGAGAATGAGAGAGAGAGAGAGAGAGAGAGAGAGAGAGAGACTGTTATGATGGCTTTGAGGTCGTTTCTGGAGAAACTATTGTGAAGCATGCCATCGTCTTGGAGTTGAAGGAGAATATCAAGCAAGCCTTTCCTCTTGGAGTATTGGCCATCGCTTCTCTTCATCATGCTCCTGTGTTCTTCAATGACCCTTTCAAAGAAATCATCTAACTCTGCAAATATTGCCTTTAACCTCGGAACGAGACCAGTTACAAAATCAACCCAACGAAGTGAAGGGAAATAATAGCCTACACTGAAGGCCGTGAGGTTAATCATCACCTTCCTAGCCAGCTCACTGATCCTTGTATTCTCTTTCATGTTAAACTTATTCCCAAGAACACATTTACACACTATATCATTCGATGTAGCTATCAACAACTCACTGATATTCATAGAACCTGGACCACTCGAGCACAATTCACTGATCTTTTTCACTATCTTGCAAGCTTCTTCTTCTCTAACGTTCTTGAAGGATTGAACCCTTCTAAGGCTAAGAAGTTTGTTGACACATATTTTCTTCTTCTGTTTCCAATTTTCACCGTAGTTACCAAAGCCAACGTCATCACATCCATAGAGTAAGATGGTGGGACTAATACCTTGAGGTTGATCTGTAAAGTTAAGGTCATGGGTTTTCATGATGTCTGAGGCTAATTCTGCAAAAGAAACCACCACAGTTGGAGTCTGACCTAACTGTAAAACATGATAGGTCTGTATTTTTTTAGAGGGATCGAAAAGAATGGTGTGGTAGAGTGCCTATGTGATGAAGATTTTCTATGATGGGTAGCTTTGGTGGAGATGGAGGAAGATTCAGATTCCACTTGGATTTGCTTGTTCTATTTCTGATGAGATTTAACAAAAACAGGACGATGATGATGAAGCATGAAAGAAATAAGAGTAGGGCGCTTAGCTCCACGAGATGGTAGTGTGTGAGATGTGAGAGCATAGCCATTTTGGAGTTCAGATGTCAAGATCTTTTACAATATACTTGCGCTCTCCTTTTCCAACAATTATGTCAAGTTTATAAGCTTAAAAGAATTGAAATGATTAAGAAATATTAGTCCGAGTTCATACTTAATAGCCTAGCTAGCACGCAATCTCAAGAATAAGTCATTAGTAGTACCAAAAAAAACTTTTAATGTCGATTAAAACTAGACTAACTTAGAAAATTAAGTGACCTAGTTTGTTTAAAACCAACCTGGAATCTTTTGTGTATGGACCTAATATCCCAGTCTAGCTCCTTGTCACGGAGAACTCCAAAGCCTAGACTAATCCAAATTGGAATACTGCAGAGGCCCATAAAGGGGGCAACCCTTCCAAGCCAGCAACTCCATTCACAACCCAGGATTTGAGCCCTAGATGTCATTAGCTCCATTCACGACCTAGGATTTGAGCCCTAGACATTGCTTAAGGGACCTAATGTCTCATCCTGCTAGACCAACCGGACATAGGTAACCAAACTAGAATCTTTTTACCATAAAAATGACCTAGAATCACTATGCAACTATGTGCATGGCATCTAATTATTGATGATACTTATGTCTGATTACTTGTACATGTTAAAGATTTAGCAATGTTTGGATGGAGAGAAAAGTAAGGGGAACATAGGGGATGAAACATTATAAAAGAAAACTTTAAAGAATAGTAAATTTTTTTTACTATTTTGGAAGTTTTCCATAGTAGTACTATTTTCCCCTTAATTTTCTTTCCACCTAAATATAGCGTTAAAAGACCAACTAAATAATCAAGTGAGAAGGGAAAATTATTCTTAGACTAATATAGTAATATTTTCTCTGTAATTATGTGATAGAAGTTATTACCCAATAGATAGATCAAATCAAAGTTTCAAGACTGCATATCATACTGGCTTTCATTATCTTCTTATAATGATGCACTATATGTGGTTGTCATGAGAAGCTATATCTTATCAAGGATGGTTTCTACTTCAATGATGATATTCGTGTCTGATTAATTACTTATTTAATGAGCCAAGTAATTCAATTAATAATGAATTTTCCAATTAATTATTGCTTTAACTGAAAGTCACTCCCATAAATTAGTTGTTGAAATTTAAAGAAATTCCGTACATATAAATGGATATTTTGATTGGTTGCCTCACGGATGATTCTATTGACGACTGTAATGCCTCAAATTTTGATTAAGGGCTAATAACTTCAAAAATGAATGTAATTAATGTTAAACAAACACTTTTGGAGAATGCAATATGAGTTGTGGTTTGAATGAACAGTAATCAGTGCCCAAACCCTGTATTTAAGCTTAATTGTGTTGTTAAAGCTTAAAATGAACTTCAAGAGGGGGGAGGGCGCATGAAATCGAGTATGGAATGAGGAAATGTGTTATGTGGTAATTCAATAAGAATTTCCATAGTCAGGGGCAAATTTGCAAGAATGAAAACTTTACTGACCAATTAGTCAACAACTAAAGAACTTAATTACTAGCTAATGAAATTAGTTAATGTAACTAAGTGTAAGATTAATTGTGGTGAGATTGCATAGGATGGTGACATGTGGCAAGAATAGATGAAGCAAGAGACAGTTCGTGAAGAAAAGTCAGCATAATCATTTTTTTATCCTTCTCTTCTCTCTCCCTCTCTCTTGGTTGGCTAGGCATAGGCTTGGGAGGCTAAACTTCTGCTTCCATCTTCATAATCATCATCTCACATTTTCTCTCTCTCCAAGATCTCATTTTTGCCATTGTTGAAGAGGAAAGAGGAAGGAAAAGCTCTAGATTAAGGTGAGATATTGACCTTGAATACTCAAACCCTCTTCTATAATCTTGTTCCCCTTATTGAGAGCTTTTATCCTATGGTGTTAGATTATCAAGAGGAGGTGTTTTTGTGCTTGAGAAAAGTTGGAGGTTGGTGAATCAAGAAGCAAGTTTGGGAAAGTATAAGAAGTGACTAAAAGCTACCTTTTGGTATATAAGTTGTGACTATTAGTTGAGTTATGAATTTTTGGAATTTTGCTACGATTTTTGCATGATTTTGGATTGTGTGAATTGCATTTTGTTTTGTTGCAGAAATGGTATATTGTGGTGTCTTTTAGACAATAGAATTGGTTTGGAACATTGCACGTTGAGTTTGGCAACTTTGTGGTTTGTGTGTAAAGTGTTGGTCAAAACAAAACATGTAAATGGGATGTGAATTTGGGTATTTTGATATTTCCATTGAATTCTTTCTGTAAAATTGTGTGAGAATAGTTTTGGATGAGAATTTTGGAACAATTGGACACACATGTCGAAAATTGGAAAATTCTATCAAGTGAAACTCTCACTACAAAAAAAAGGTATTTTGTAGCGGTGCCATTGTAGCGGTTATATTAAACCGCTACAAATTATAGTATTTGTAGCGGTTTTAACCTAAACTGCTACAAATTTATAGCGGCAAGCTACGCGCCAAGTGGCGCGACAGATTAGCCGCGTTTTTTGTAGCGGTTGGGTAGACAAAACCGCTAGAAATTTAGTGCGAAATTCCCGCCAAAACTTATAATGATGATTTTGTAGCGGGTAATACACAGAAACCGCTACAATATTCCCGCCACTTGGCGCGACCAAGCCCCGCCAACAATGTAGCGGTTATTTGTAGTAGTTACAGCAACCAAACCGCTACAAAATACCAAAGGTCAGCATTTTGTAGCGGTTATAGGAGTATAACCGCTACAAAATTTTAAGAGTCTCGACATTTGTAGCGGTTATTGCCTAGAACCGCTACAGAATTTCAAACGTTGTTATCATTTGTAGTGGTTATTGTAGAATCGCTACAAATTTAATTATTTGTAGCGGTTACAGTAGCGGTTAGTGGAATAACCGCTACTAATATCTGGCCTATTTTAGCCACCACCTCCCTCATTTCTTCTTTTGCTCATTTTGTTTCTTGGGATTTCTCTGAGTGATTTCTTCAAGATTTGAGTGTTCAGACGTCTGTGTAGGAGTTTTTGCTACAGTATTTCTTAGTATTTGCACTTGAGGTACGTATTTTATTTGTATTTGTATTTTTATTAGATTTTTGCATAATAATGTGACTATTTTTTTTTTATTTGTACAGTTGATATGGTTTCAAATCAGGATAAGGGGAAGGCCCCTGAGGTCCCCAGACCGATTTTACGGGGTGGCAGCAGCCGGGCAGGGGGCAGCGCGGAGGCAGGGCGACCGCGGCATCTCAGCCCATCCCCCCACAGGAGTCGACCCTACCACAGGCACCACAGACGATCCCACAGGAGACGACCGCACCAGAGGTGCCTGAGGTTGGGGGGCCAGATATTAGCGTCGAGGACTTCCTCAACGAGGAGGAGTTCGAGATCCCGATTGGGTTCAGGGAGATGGAGCAGTTCCTCGATGAGGAGGACGCTCGGGAGCAGAACAACCCGCGAGGGTCGTCTTCGCGGTCCACTGGGTTTGAGGTGCAAGTCGAAGGTAAATTAATTTTTTAATTTAGCAAATTATTTATTTAAATTAGAAATGTTAACTTTGAATTACAATTTATCTAACGTGCGGTAAACTGTGCAGACAAGCAGGGGAACGTTTTGACGAGGAGGCTAAACGTGGCCGGTGTGAACAGCTTGGACCGGAGCCTGCGAGTTATAGTACCGTGGAATGAGGGCACTGACCAGCCCATCCACAATGGGGGTCACCTACTCAACCGCTTCCTGAACGACCTGGGCTCGAACTGGATGCGGTTCCCCCTTCACTTCAGGACGTGGAGGCACGTTCCGAGGGGGCCGAAGGACCAGGCTTGGGAGGAGGTGGTTCAGGTAATTAAAATTATTTAATTAATATTTTTTTTAATTAATTCTATTTAATTAATATTTTTAAATTATGTTTTTTGTAATTATTGATATTTAAATAATTTTTTTTTCAGCTGCGGTTTGCCGTCTGGCCAACCGGAAGAGGTACGCCCTCATGAAGATGGGTGATGCTTGGAGGAACAGGAGGAATCATCTCTTCCACAAGGTGAACAAGGACGGGATGATGCCTCTAGAGCAGCTGATCGAGAGTGTCCCGGATGGCGTGCCGTCGAACGACTGGGCGAGTTTCGTCCAGTTCAGGAGGAGCGCTGAGGCGCAGGTAATGTATTTATTAGATTTTTTATATATAATTTTGTAATTGTTAAATATTAAATTATAATTTCAATTTAATTTGTATTTAATTTTAAATTATAATACATTTAATATATTTTTTCCAGGAGCTTTCTCAGAGGAACACCGAGATCCGTGCACAGCAGACGATCCACCACACAGCAGGATCGAAGACCTTTGCTGTGACCTATAGCGAGTTGGTAACTTTTCAAAATATCACTTACTTTTAGCTGATTATTTCATAACACTAATTGAATTTTGTAATTATTTTAGGAGACGAAGGCACAGCAGGAGAACCGTCAGACGGACTATGGGGAGTTGTACGCCATCACACATAGACACCGTAACGGGACTATGACCTCTCAGCAGGCAGAGGCGGCCATTGTAAATAATTTTATTATTATTATTTTTATAAAACCAAGTTAATAATGAAAAATGCTAATTAGTAATTGTTTCATAAAATGGCAGGAGCGGATGCAGCAATCGCAGGCTGAGCTATGACAGACTCAGCCTGAGGAGTCACAGGGGTCAGTGGACCCGACGGCTCCTTTGAAGGCGGGTCTGGCTCAGGCTGAGCACCCCAGACGCGTGCGGGGGATGGGGATAGGTGCCAGACCTAGCATGGTCTATGGCAGGAGCGCCGCCTCTAAGGCTAGCAGCTCTAGAGGGGTCAGACGTCCGAGGGACAAGTCTATTGACCAGCTGCGGTCAGATTTAGAGCAGCAGATGGCGCAGCAGCAGCAGCAGCAGATGCAGGTGCAGCATATGCAGCAGATGCAGCTGCACGCTGATTTGATCTACGCTCAGTAGACGCAGTGGCGTGAAATCGTGAACAACATGCTCGAGGGGGCATGGAGTTGCCTGTTCCCAAACGAGCAGCATCCAGCGGTTCCCCCTGTTCCTCGCTACGTTGTCCCGAGTACTACTCCTCCTCCTCTTGCTCCTGCTCCTGCTGATGACGATGGTGCGGTTCACTCTGCGCAGCGGCCCGATCCAACAGCACCTGAAGGAGCACCAGATGATCAGCCCCCAGTTACTTAGTTTAGGACATTTTTTTTGTTGAAACATTTGTAAATATAAATATATATATGAGTTTGTATTTCAGAACTTTCTTATTGTGTTTAATATAATTATATTTATATTATTATATTGTGTTGTTGAATTTATGAATTAATTGCAATAATATTATTTATATTTCTAAATTAAAAAAAAATAAAGCATATATATTTGTAGCGGTTATTAAATAAAAACCACTACAACTATATATATAGTTGTAGCAGTTTCTCTTGTGCAACCGCTACAACTATATATATATTATTAGCGGTTCTACAATAGAAACCGCTACAAATATGTATATCTTTGTAGCGGTTTTACTATAAAAACTGCTACAAATATTCAACATTTGAATTTTGAAATTTGCCGCCTTTATGCACATTTGTAGCGGTTATGTTATCTATAACCGCTACAAATAAAAAATAATTTTTAAATTTGCTGTCCAACGGCTTTAATGTTAGTAGCGGTTTTATATATATAACTGCTACAAATACTCAACAAGTAAATTTTGAATTTCCCACCAATGTTAATGGCTTGAAACTTAGTAGCGGTGTTATATATATAACCGCTACAAATACTCAACATATAAATTTTGAATTTCCCACCAATGTGTAACGGCTTGAAAATTAGTAGTGGTTTTATATATATAACCGCTACTAATATTTTATAACTGTAGCGGTTTTAGAACCACTACAATATTATAAACGTTGAAATTTCAGAATATAAGGTTCTTAGCATTCGTCATTATCTTCTCACTCATCTTCTTCTCTATACTTTCTTCTCTCTCACTTGTAGCTATGGATAAATCATGGATCAGGGTGCCGCGCAATTCTCCTGAATATTTGTACGGATTAAACAGTACAAAAATACAAATAACCGCTACTAACTAATAACCACTACTAAAAACTTAACCGCTACTAAATGAATAACCGCTACAAAATGGATACATTAACCGCTACAAATAGTACGTGAATCACTATAAATATTAAACCGCTACAAAAATACAAATAACCGCTACTAACTAATAACCGCTACATTAACCGCTACAAATAGTACGTGGATCCCTATAAATACCCTTATAATCACAACTCATTTCAAACACTCCCCAATTTCTTTTCACCTTACCTTTCTTTCATTTTCTCTCATTTACAACTTCTTTCGTATGAGTAGAGGAGCTGAATAATACGATCAAATATGGTAACAAGATTTTTAATTTTTTTTAGAATACTTCTTTCCTTTCTATAAAATTTATTCTAACCATTTTTTTTTCTAGATATATCATAACTGTATCTCATTTTTCATCTATTTTTCATACACTACATTATAGTAGATAACATAATAATTCCTTATTACCTACCTATCCTTAATAATATTATTAATATAAATTTTATACTAATCCAATTCAATTACATTTTTCCTTTTTATTTATTAATAAGTTAAACTATTGAATAATAAGTTAATTGAAATAGATAAAATAATAACAAAATAAACTATTTAATTTAATATTGACAAAACAGAAACAAATAATTGTATATTTTTTAAAAAAATTTTAAATATCTGTAGCGGTTATTAAACAGCTACTACATAACGCACCTTTTTACAACTCAAATTAAATTTTTTGGCGCAAATTTTGAATTTTATGAAATTAGTAGCGGTTTTCATAACCGCTACAAATTTTGATGAAATTCAAAATTTGTAGCGGTTTGTTAACCACTACAAAATAAAAAAATGTCATTTTTTTCGCCATCAAAATTTCAATTTTTTATATTTGTAGCAGTTTGTTAACCGCTACAAAATAAAAAAATGTCATTTTTTTTTCGCTCTCAAAATTTCAATTTTTTTATATTTGTAGCGGTTCTACAAAATAAAAAAATGTCATTTTTTTTTTCGCTCTCAAAATTTCAATTTTTTATATTTGTAGCGGTTATATAACCGCTACAAATATCTCTGAAAAAAATTTCGTCCATGAGGGTGTTGTAGCGGTTAAGTTGAACCGCTACAAAGGATGTAGCAGTTATTTTTGATTGAGTAGCGGTTTTTTATAACCGCTACAAAACTGCTTGCAACATACGGTTTAGTAGCAGTTCTAGTAACCGCTACTAACCTTCTTTGTAGCAGTTAAAACCGCTACTAATACCCATTTTTAACCGCTACTAAATCACATTTTTTTTGTAGTGTCTATGTTGGGCAGTTGGGTTGTATGGACATTTTGAGTAGGCAAATGGTGGCTAAAAATTCTAAAACTTTCCAATATAATAGTGAATATGCCAAGCTTTAAATTGATACATTATGGTGGTCATTTTGATGTGTGTACTGAAAGTTATGTATTTCCAAAGTTTGAGGTTGAAATTGGAATATGTTTTAGAGCAGTATGAAAGTTTGTGTAATTCTGTATTTTTTTTGTGGTGGCTGGTAGTGATTCATATTTTTCCTGTATAGAGGACTTAAAATAGATTTCCATAGGGTTTGGAATCCCCTCATTTCAATTTTTCTAGAATTAGTTATGATTTTTCAAAGTTCATCCAAGAAACATGATTTTTCTTGGCCGCGGCCCAAATCTTTCTGACCATCCGTTGGCCGCGGCCAGTGGATGGCTTGGCTGCGGCCAACCCCTGAAAAATGATGTTTTTTTCATTTATGAAAGTTGGCCTTTGGTCAAGGTTTTCCCAACCCTCTAAGTATTTGTTTGGGCTTCTAGTAGCCACCTAAAGGTTTCAAATGATAACAAATCTTAAGTATTGGAATAGAGAATAACTCTTCGTCCTTAATTATGGATTATAGGATTAGATATTTGCCCTGCATGTGATAGACCAGTGCCTGAACACGTGAGGAAAGAACAAGGTAGTGACTCTTTCTCTTATACTGTGTATGAAACATTGCATGCATGTCTTATCATTGAATATGCCGTGACGAAAAATTGCCATTATGTAACATTGCCGTTATGAAACATTGCCGTTGTGAACCATTGCCGTTGGGAACATTACGGTTGTGTAACATTGCCGTTGAGAAACATTGCTGTTAAGAAACAATGCCATTGTGTAACATTGTCATTGTGAAATATGCCGTTATTGCGCTGCTTTATTATAGTTTGCTTACATGCTTTGTAATTGTACATATTATAAGTGAATTGTTACTACTGGGATTCTCTTGAATCTCATTCTTTCCATAAACTAACTTACAGCCAGGGCAATCGGCTCTAAGGAGAAGTAGGTGACGAAGGGCGGTTAGAGCTCCAAGCTAGGAGTTTTAATTTTGGGCAGTTGGTTATCATGTTATAAATGATTGGATATTTTGTTAGGGATTTATTGTATATGATGTATATAGTGAATAGTTTTGTGTAATCCCCTGTATGGGAAACTGAAAATGGGCAAAAGTACCCGGTAAACCCTTAGTTGAATTAATAAAACCCGAGTATGTCGGGGATTTTTGTTACACTCTGATATATATAAATGAAATTGAATTGTGCATGCCAATTATATGTTTGAAATGTGAATATGAGACTGCGTTGAACATGTTTTGAAAAAGTTTTTGAAAACCCCGTCTTGGGGATGGGATTTTTAATAAGTTTCAAATCATCCTTTGGGTCTCCATTTCATCTTAATGATGCATTTGTGAACTTTAATCTCAGCCTTTCACGAAGGGGATTACAACGACCCTGAACACAAATTTGAATCTAAAACTGGGCTGTAGTACACTGTATATCTATCTCTTAGATTGAGCTAATTGCTGGTTGCTTCTTCTAACAAACCTGGGGCTCAACAGCGCTATGTCAAATTACTTCTCGTTTGTCTCCACAACACGTTTCTGTTTTTTTTTCGTGTGTTATATAATTAAGGAAAAAACAATACATAAGGCCCTATAATTTCATCGTGTTTTTAATTAAGTTATAATTTTTCTCCTTTTTATTGCATCCCTATCTATAGTTTCCTCAATTATATATATTGATCCTGATACTTATAATTTCATACTTTTCAGATCTTATTTATAAGTCACTTCTAACATGTTTCTCACTAGAATTAGAAAAAACCTTGAATCTCATTAACTTTGTCTTAAAATTAAATAATTTGCCAATTTTACCCCTATATAATGTACTCTTTAATTACCTTCAGAATGTAAAATTCACACAATAATAAATAAAGAATAAAAGTATACATTTATGTGAATATTTTATTGATCTGACTTATAAATAGAATAAAAAAATTATGATTTATATCTATCTTATAAATAGGATCAGAGGAGTAATTTATAAGAGAAATTGTGTTAATAGTTGATTATGTGAATCTCCTGTCTCAGTCAACATGCACCTAAATGATAACCCATTTGGTCTGTTTTCAATGTTGGAAATGACTATTGAGCCTAGATATATACCAATATACTCAAAAAATACAATGGGTTAGTGACGGAATTTGATAATTCTGTCATAAACTAAATTGTCACTAATTGATTAGCACCGGACTTATGTCGCTAAATTCTGGTGCTAATTCAATATATTTTGAGTGCAATTCCAAAACTTAATTGCTTTGGAATTGATTAAGCTCATCTTGCATGGTCACTATCCAATACTCATTCATTAAAGCATCTTCAACATTAAGGCTCAGTTTCAGATATAAAGGCATCAAAACTCACTGAATTATTTGTTTTACTTCTGGTTTTCACGCTTTCTTCCACATCGCCGATCACTTGATCAATAGCTTGATCCCTATTATGTCTTCAAGTTATAGGAAGTGGGATTTGACCAGAATTACAAGTTTCTTTTCCCTGTTGATCAACTATATTGGATGTATACACTTGTTAACATCAAGCTGATTAAATTTTGTTAGTACTTCTTCATCACCTAGAGAGGGTTTAGTTAGAGACTTGGCGTAATCAAACACTACATGCACATATTCTTCAATAGGAAAAATTCTCTTTTAATAAACTCTAAAAGCTTTTCTCCTGCAAATAAATATTCCCTCATTAGATCTTGCATTAAAATTTCCTCAATTATTCTTATCATTGTTATTGTTGGACTATAAGTTTGGCTCTAGTCGGCCAGAGCTTGTTATATGTTCACTTAGTGCTTGTTTTAGCTTAAAAAAAGTGTTTTTAAATAAGTCAAGATAAAACTCCTCTCACATACTTACCAGTCACTATAAAATCACTTTCAAAAAACTAATCTAAACACATTTTTAGAATGTTATGAATTGACATTAAAACATATGCTTGCAAGGATACAAAAAAATCATGACAATAATGTTAATGTTGAGAGTTTTTTTCCTCTTTCATATTAAAAGGAAGAATAAATAGTACAAACCTTCTTATACCATTCTTCGTATATTCACATAAGGACCTTTGCAATTTTTTTCCCGTTCCCCATATAGAACGATCATGATAAATATGCACCTTATTAAATGCTTTATTAATTTTTTGTATTTTCGGGTTCTAACTTCACAGTGTAAGAATCTCTTCAAATATTAAAAAAAAATATAATTCTTAATAAAATTAGATAAAATCTGATACGATGAAGTACATTGGATTTCGTAATAAAAGAAACAATCCAAACATTGATAGGATTGAAACATATTTTTGTTATATTGATACCAATAGTTTATGGAATTAATGTGTTATGAGTCTATATCAGGAAGCCTTACAAGAGAAGGAAGATTTATAAGTTTAAGTGTTCTCTCTCACTCTATAGGTTTGTCTTTTGAGACGGAGTTTCTTTTATGAACAGAAACAGATTGAGTAAAATGCCATAGAGTATAGACGACAAGAGAAGTGGGGTTTATAATAATGCACAAATTGATATATTATTGCTAAAAGTCAATATAGTAATTTGTCGGGTTTCCGTGAGTACCACAAAAAATGTTTTGCGATAGTTATTGAAATACTAGTGTATATAATTTGTCACAATCATTCAAATAAAATGAGCAATCTCTATGATATGGCTATACAACTTCTTATTGAACCAATCAGTACAAGTAGAAGAATAGTTTTATGGTCGAAAACTTCAACCTCAGATGCACATACAGTGATACAGACATACATATGTACATATTTTACATCATTTATAAATATGTTAACCCAACCTCTGACAACACATAACATGGAAACACCCTCAAAATGGGCGTCACGCTTAAACTAGGATATATATGGTTCTGAATTAATTAATAGTAGTGGGGTACTGGTTGAAGATAGAGCGGTAACTTTTTATTACTGACAGTGAGCCCAAATATCTCCTCCATATCTACGTGTTGAGCAGTGACACCATTTACAGAGGGAAAATTCCAATCAAACCAGTACAAGAGATTTGCAAGCATCGATTCCACAACAGCAACCCCAAACATCATTCCAGGACACATTCTTCTTCCTGAACCAAATGGTATGAAATGTAAATCTTGTCCTTAGAACTCAACGTCGTTCTTCTCAAATCTGTCAGGAACAAACTCTTCAGGTCTTTCCGAAAACTCAGCATCTCTTTGAATTGCCCATGCATTGTCGTAAACCATTGTTTTAGCTGGAATAGTGTACCCCCGAGATTCACACTTGATCTTGCTAATCGAGGAGGCAGGAGAGTAGCTGGTGGATGCAATCTTAGAATTTCTTTAACGACACATTTCAAGTAATTCATTTGATTAATGTCTTCTTTTTCAACCTTTGACTTATTCCCCACCACTCGTCTTACCTCATCCTGCGCTTTCTGCATTTTTGTTGGATTCATAATTAACACCGCCATGGTCCACTCCATTGCTGTTGAACTTGTGTCGCTTCCTCCAATAAACATATCCTCCAATATCACCAATTTTTAATCCATCACAATGAATCATTTATCTTTGATATGGACAAAGAATATGAGAATAAAACAATGGGGGGGGGGGGAGAAAGAGAGAGAGACCATTATGATGGCCTTAAGGTCGATTTGGGAGAAATTTTGAAGCATATTATCGCCTTGGATTTTAACGAGAATATCAAGCAAGCTTTTACTTTTGACGGAGTTTTGGTCATCGATGTTCTTCATCATGCTTCTGTGCTCTTCAATGAGTTGATCAAAGAAATCATCTAACTCTCCAAAAATGGCCTTCAACCTCGGAACCAGACCGGTGAGAACATCAACCCACCGAAGTGAAGGGAAATAATCTCCCACACTGAAGGCCATAATGTTGACCATCACCTTCCTTGCGAGCTTATCTATCCTTGTATTCCCCTCCGTATTAAACTTATCCCCAAAACACACTTACACAGTATATCATTTGATGTAACAATCAGCAACTCGGTCAGATTCACAGAACCTGCACCATTCGAGCAAAGATCATGGATCTTATTCACTAACTCGCAAGATTCTTCTTCTCTTACGCTCTTGAATGAGTGAATTCTTCTCAGGCTTAGAAGTTCGTTGACACAGATTTTCTTCTTCTGTTTCCAGATTTTACCATAGTTCCCAAAGCCAACGTCATTGCATTCATAGAGTAAGACGGTGGGACAAATACCTTGAGGTCGATCCGCGAAGTTAAGGTCTTGGGTTTGCATAATGTCGGAGGCTAATTCTGAAGAAGAAACCACCACGGTCGGAGTTTGACCCAGCTAGCTGTAAAAACATGATAGGTCCGTATTTTTTGGAGAGAGCTCGAAAAGATTGGTGCGGAAGGGTGCCGATCTGATGAAGATTTCCGATGATTGGTAGCTTTGGTGGGGATGGTAGCAGATTCAGATTCGACCTGAACTTGTTTCTTCTACTTCTGAGTGTCAACAAAAACAGGACAGTTACGACGAAGAAGCATGAAAAGAAAAAGAGCAGGTCGTTATGCCGTAAGGGAAAGTAGGGTTTGAGATGTGAGATAATAGCCATTGTGATTTCTGAGTCGAAAAGGAAGACAATAATTCATATACTTGTAAGAGATGTGACCATGTGCAGATATCATTTTGGTCCAATTGATGGATGGTCGTTAAGTACCTTTTTAAGCATTATATGAACCTCAAGGCATCTTTAGGCCCGATGATCCCTGAACCTCCCACCATAGTAGGGAAAATTATACAAAAAAAAAAAAAAATGATTTAGTAAAGGTAATTTATCAATTAATTAAAAGCAGGGAAAATTAATCTTTTGTTCTCTATAATTTTGACTTAATTGTTGCTCACTCCCTATATTTTAACTTGGTGTAACTCAGCCCCTATAGTTTTGATGCGGTTGTAACTAAGCCCCTCAACTTCAACTCATTGTAATTTAGTTCTTATAGTTTTAACCATATTATAATTTAACCCATGTGTCTTAGAATAATGTTCAAGGATTGAATTATGAAACATTTAAAGTATAGGGACTATGAGTTACAATGAGTCAAAGTTGAGAGACTAAATTACAATAAAGTCAAAATTATAGGGACTGAATTACACCAAGTCAAAGTGTAAAGACGGAGTAACAACTTAATCAAAATTATAAGGACCAAAAGATTAATTTTTTCTTAAAAGTACAATAATATTTATGATTTCAACAAAATTTTCTTAAACAACTCCTATAAAATCTACCAACAAATCTATTAAATTATTGACAACAAATTAAACGTAAGGATTCTTTTTTTAAAAGGACATAAGAATTTTGGCTTGATCAGTTTCTAATTTTGTTAACAAAAGTCAGAACTTTGGATTGTAATGAGACAAAAAAATATATATTCAAAATTGGCATATTTTGGACTTCAGGCTTATTTCGATTAATATTTACAACAGTGACTTTTATCACAGCTAATTTTTTATAAACAAAAAGTTGGAGTAAAAGTAGTGTTATGTAATTTATGTTTAAATAGATTGTTTAATTAAAAAAAAAGTTAGTTTGACAAAAAATTGTTTGAATAATATGTGTGTGTGTGTGTGTGTATTAAAAATTAATTTTAGAATATTCAAAATGACAATAAAAGTTAATAACCAGAAAAAAAAACACTTCAACTTACAGTGATTTTTGAAGAAAAGCTCATTTATTTCTGTCCCAATTTCATACATCATTTTTTTCATTTGACTTATTTTCTTGGGGCGCAAGAGGCTTTGGAGCCTTCCTAATAGCATTATCACACAAGCATGCATTTGGTGCCTTGCTTAAAAATAAGACAAGCTTTTAACAAAAGTTGGTTGAATTAGTAAAAGGGCCGGTTCGTAACCGGTTGTGAGTTTAAATTCTATCAATGTGAGAATTTTATTGGAGGGTAATCTATAAGTATTTTTGTAAACGCCTTTGAGTCTAGAAGTATGCCCTGGCCTTGGTGAGCCCGGAGACCTAACTCACCTAAAATTTTTTCAATAAAAAATAAGACAAGCTCTTCACTATTTATGAATTACCTTATTTATGATTGATTTTATATTTTATATTAACAATAATTAGATTAATATTAATGTTTTCAAATTGCCAAATGACATCATCATATGGTTATTCACTCGAGCTACCCTTGAGATATAACTTTTTCCTGCCAACAAAATTATGTCAAGTTTATATATAAGCTTAAAAAAGTTAAAATGATTAAGATCCTTACATCGTGGGAATGCATTGACATAAAATAACACTACTACTAATCCATGGCGTACACGTATGTTACAGAGATTTTAATCCATTTAATTATTCGGCAGAGGCTTGCAGACGTACACTTATAGTAAAAGAACTTATTATGATTAAGATGAGTGATTGGCCAGAGTTTGTTAATTAACTAGGTGGTGGTGATTAATTAAGAACTTATTTTATTATATTTAAGAGATCGATAATAACAAACAATATAATAATCGCCCGCAAAATCATTTAATTTTAACTAAAAATCTTGATGGGTAAAATACCTAGTTTAGTTAAGGACTTATATATGGACCTAAACAATCAAATTAAAAGGGAATAATAGACCATATTTCTCCTATAATTAATTATCCATATAAGTTATCGAACAACGGATCCATCCGAAGTTTCAAACATTGCATATCATATATATATAAGGGGACAAAGATGTCTCCATTAACTTTTCTCTCCACTTCCTCTCCACTTAATATTTCAAAACTTCTATCATCTTCTTATGGTGAACTGTACGTGGTTTGTCATGATGAGAAGCTATACTATGAAGGGTAGTTTCTCATTTTTATTGATGTATTCAAGTTTATGTCTGATTACTTTATATATATATATATATATTAATAAGTCTGTGTCCTATAAAACTTACACCTCTCTCATTATTTCTTTATGACACGTGATTGTCATGAAGTAGTCACCACTAGGCAAAAAAAATCATATTCCTACGGCCTTGTTTGCATCCGCTTTTGTAATCCTAAAGCCTTCTAAAAACCAATTTAGAAGCCCAAAAACCAGTTTAAGCCAGAAAATCATGTTTGGAGGCCCCCCCCCCCAAAAAAATCAAAAAGCCAAGTTAAACCTAACGCCCCATTGCTAGCAAAGGTTAGTAAGGAATTGGCTCACAGATTATAAAGTTATGAGTTTGAATCATGTTACTAATATGAAAATCTTGTTAGTGGGTGATCTGTAAATACTTCTGTAAGCACTATTTAAACTTAGAAGCAATGTCATAGCTTTGGTGAGCCTCATGACCCAACTCACATAAGCTTTTCTTGTAAAAAAATAAATAAATAAAGCCACGTACATTTTGGAGCTTTTAATGTTACAAAAGTCAAATTGGTATTCAAACTAACTTTTAATTTACAAATTAAAATGACATATTCAAACATAAATTATATTATACTAATGGGCTTTTACACCAATTTTACTTTGCAAAATGTGGTTGGATCATAGAAGTCACTTTTACAAACATTAATGCAAGTTAATTATTCATTGAAAAGATATTAAGAGAAAATGTGATTTTAATTTAATTCATGTGGGTGTTTGTGTATGTACCATGCACTGACAATATTCACAAAGATACACCTTTCCATTTAATTTTTTAATGAATTGTGTAGGAAATTTGCATTCATTAGAGTTATAGAAGGCTATCCCATTTAAAAAGTACACCGTAACTTCTATACTTTATTGTATCCATGTAAATTTAAAACAAATATGTTCCTATATATTATTCTCCACTAATAATCTATCTATTTGAAAAGTTCTCTTTGACTGACATAGAATGTCTTGCCTCAATACGGTAAAATGTTCAAAAAAGATGTTTTTACAATTGCTAAGTAGCTTATATATGGAAATTGAGGTTGCCCTTTCAGCACGGCAACGAACAGCGTTCTTGTTATATCTTTATCCTATTATATAAATATAATCAATCTCAGAATGAGACATCTGTCAAGTTCAACAATTGATCTCAACCATGGGAACTAGAGTTAGTCCCATCTGGTTTGTCCAGATGGGATTTGGACAGTCCAAATATGATTTTTTTTTAATTGATTATTTTTTAATTAAAAAAATATTTTTTTAAAAAAATATTAGTTAAGAGATTATCTTTATTTTAGGTTTTGTACCATTAAAATAATTTTTTAGAAAATAAAAAGTAAAAACAATTAAATAAGAACTGTCCAAATCCCATGTGGATAACCCAGATATGAAGAGCTCTCCCTGCTCATCCAAAACTCCCTCCGATCCATACTATAAGTCATTTCAACTAAATTCATCGAAACCAATAAGTGGTAGATAACAAATTAAGTTTATCTTAAATGTTAAGAAATTTCCAACTTTACCCATATTAAATGACATTTTAAATGAGAGAGAAAAATATAATGAATCATATTTAAACATTAACTATATGGGCAAAATTGATAAATAAGCATTAAGTACTCTCCAAGTGATTTATATTATAAATCAAATTATTCTTCTAAAAATAACTTATATTATGGACCATAGGAGTATATTAACACAATCTTGGAACAAACATAACATAAAAACACACTCAAAATGGGCATCACACTTTATCTAGGATATATATATGGTCCTGAATTAATTAACATTACTTGGGTATTGATTGTACATAGAGCGGTAACTTTTTACTGACTGTGAGGCCAAATTTCTCCTCCATATCTACGTGTTGAGCAGTGACACCATTTACTGTAGGCAGCTTCCAATCAAACCAATGCGAGAGATTAGCAAGCACGGATTCCACAATAGCATTACCAAACAACATTCCAGGACACCCTCTTCTTCCTGAACCAAACGGTGTATAACGGAAATCTTGTCCTCTAAATTCAACATTGTTCTTCTCAAATCTCTTGGGAACAAACTCTTCTGGTCTTTCCCAGAACTCAGGATCTCGATGAATCGGCAATGCATTGATGTAAACTATTGTTTTAGCCGGAATAGTGTAGCCTCCGAGATTCACACTTGATCTTGCTAATCGAGGAGGCAAGAGAGGAGCTGGTGGATGCAATCTTAGAACTTCTTTGACCACAATTTTTGAGAGATTCATGTGAGATTATATTGTCATGAGAACAAATCAAACATGAGCATTATTTGGGGATATCATTAGATTTAAATCAAAATTAGAAATAGTTAAATCTAGGAATTTAAAAAATACTAATAATAATATTTGAAAAAATAATAATAATACTCACCTCTTTTATTTAAAACTTGCTTTGTGTGTTATGTTCCTCCAGAATCCACAAAGCCAATTAAAAAAAGGGAATTCAATTCTTGAATTAGGGGAGAGGAAACGGCAGCGTTTTTTTGGGTGGAATTGGAAGGATTGGAGACGCAGCGTTTTTGACAGCTGTGAGGAATTGAAGAAACGGAAGGAAATGTTGGATGTGGGAAATTAGTCCCACATCGCTCAATTGTCAAGGAGGGAGGGAGGTTTTGTGATATAAATAGGGAGCCTGCCCCTCCTCCTCAACTCACCCCTCAACTTGCCTATTTCCTTCTATAAGGCATTTTGTATTTCCTCTTCTCTTATAGAATTTCACTTGTAAATTATTTAGAGTGAAATTAGATTCTGGTATTTCCCTTATTGGGTCCTATTTATTATTTATTAGCTGTTATTTGATATAGTAGTTGTGATTTATTATATTATTAAATTACGTCTAGAGACTTTGTTTCTAGTTTGTGATTTTCTAGTATAATTGGTTACGCTCTATATATCTCGCTTCCGCAACAATTGGTATCAGAGCCAAGGTTCTGTCTGAGTATGCTCTGTGGTTGCAGTGTAATCTGAACTTCCACATCAGAAAAGAATTACTTTAGGCTTTTGTATTGACAGCTATTAAATAGTATCTGAAGCAGAAATGGCGGACAAGAAGATTGAAGAAACCACATCAAATGTCGACAACTCGTCGTTGACATCTTCACTTATGGCAAGAATTGTGTCAAATGCGAAGGTTGCAGTTGAAATATTTGACGGATCTGGACATTTTGGGATGTGGCAGAGCGAAGTTTTTGATGCCCTTTTGCAACAATCACTAGACTTTGCTATTGAAGAGAGAAAACCAGATAGCATGGGGGAGGAAGATTGGAGGAGGATCAATCGTGTTGCTTGTGGTACCATTCGATCGTTCCTTTCAAGAGAACAGAAGTATCTATACACAAAGGAAACTTCTGGATATAAACTGTGGAAAGCACTGGAGGACAAATTTTTGAAGAAAAGCACTCAGAATAAACTTCATATGAAGAAAAGACTGTTTCGCTTCACCTATGTACCTGGTACCACAATGAATGATCATATTACCAGCTTTAATAAGTTGGTAACAGATTTGCAGAATCTGGACGTGACCTTTGAAGATGAAGATCTGGCCTTGATGTTGTTGGGATCACTTCCTGATGAGTACGAGCACCTGGAGACTACTCTACTTCATGGCAAAGAGGAGGTATCTCTTAGAGACGTTTGTTCTGCGCTATACAGCTATGAACAAAGAAAGAAAGAGAAACAAAGAAGCGGAGAAGCAGAGGCACTAGTCACAAGAGGACGTACTGAAAATCAGTCGAGATCAAGGAAAGGGAGATCCAAATCGAGGTCTAAACCCGGTAAAGATGAATATGCCTTTTGTCGAGAAAAAGGCCACTGGAAGAAGGATTGTCCGAAATTGAAGAACAAATCCAAACACAACAATGAGAAGGCTGCTATGGATTCAAATGTAGCTGACTGTGATGATGAAAATTCAGATTTTTCACTATCTACAACGACGTCGTCAAAATCGTCAGGCGTATGGTTGTTAGACTCAGCTTGCAGCCATCATATGTGTCCCGATCGAGACTGGTTCACTGATTTCCAAGAAGGAGGATGTGGAGTTGTCCACACAGCAGACAACACTTCACTTACCGCATATGGCATTGGTTCAATTCGTTTGAGGAACCATGATGGACTGATCAGAACATTGACTGATGTTCGATATGTACCGGATTTGAAGAAAAATCTCATTTCTGTGGGAACTCTGGATTCAAAGGGATTCAAAATCACCATAGAAAGTGGAGTAATGAAGATACTTTCCGGTGCACTGGTGGTAATGAAGGGTATACGGAAGAACAATAACACGTATCACTATCAAGGTAGTACGGTTATTGGAACAGCAGCAGTGACATCCAGTGATGAGAAGGAAGTAGAAGCGACGAGGTTGTGGCATATGCGCTTGGGACATGCTGGAGGTAAATCCTTAAAAACTCTATCAGATCAAGGGTTGTTAAAAGGATTAAAGCATTGCAGTTTGGATTTTTGTGAGCACTGTGTAAAGGGGAAGCAGACAAGGGTTAAGTTCGGAACTGCTATTCATAATACAAAAGGTATTTTGGATTATGTTCACTCTGATGTTTGGGGTCCTTCCAAAACACCGTCATTGGGAGGAAAACATTATTTTGTAACCTTTGTTGATGATTTTTCCCGAAGAGTCTGGGTGTATACAATGAAGACCAAGGATGAAGTGTTGGGAATCTTTCTCAAATGGAAGGTGATGATAGAAACACAAACAGGCAGGAGGATCAAATGTCTTCGTACAGATAACGGAGGAGAATACAAAAATGATCCTTTCCAGAAGATTTGTGAGGAAGATGGCATCGTCAGACACTTCACAGTCAGGCATACACCACAACAGAATGGAGTGGCAGAACGCATGAACCGGACTTTGCTGGAGAAGGTTCGTTGTATGTTGTCCAATGCTGGCTTGGGCAAAGAATTTTGGGCTGAGGCAATTACATATGCGAGCCACCTCATTAATCGTCTACCATCTTCTGCTACTGGTGGTAAGACACCATTGGAACAATGGTATGAAAAACCTGCTACAGATTATGATTCTTTACATGTATTTGGCTCAACTGCATATTACCATGTGAAAGAATCAAAATTGGATCCGAGAGCAAAGAAAGCCATTTTTTTGGGAATCACTTCTGGAGTCAAGGGATATCGTTTATGGTGTCCAGAGACAAAGAAGATTGTATTCAGTAGGGATGTTACCTTTGATGAATCTGCCATGGTGAGAAAGGTAGCAGCTGAAGATACCAAGCAAGATGATGGTGTTTCAAAGCAGGTGGAGTTTGAAGGAAAGTTGATTTTCCCAGTACAAGGTGCAGACGGGAAAACAAAAGAAGACTTTCCTGTAGCAGATGAAGAGCCAGTTGAAAGGGAGGTTTCAACTCATGAACCTCAACAGCAACGTGAATCAATAGCAACCAGCAAGCCAAAACGAACAATAAGAAAGCCTACTCGTTTCGAAGACATGGTGGCTTGTGCAACCTCAATTGCAGCTGATGATATTCCTTCAACTTACAAGTGGGCTATCCAGAGCTCAGAGAAGGATAAGTGGAGGAATGCCATGAATGAAGAAATGCAGTCCCTTCATCAGAATGGTACGTGGAAATTGGCCAAACTCCCGAAGGGTAAGAAGGCAATTGGTTGTAAATGGGTATATGCAAAGAAAGAAGGATTTCCTAACCAAGGTGATGTACGCTACAAAGCAAGATTGGTAGCTAAAGGCTATGCTCAGAAGGAGGGAATTGATTACAATGAGGTATTTTCTCCAGTTGTGAAACATTCCTCCATTAGAATTTTGTTGGCTTTGGTAGCACAGTTGGATTTGGAACTAGTTCAGATGGATGTTAAAACTGCATTTCTAAATGGAGACTTGGAAGAGGAAATCTATATGACTCAGCCGGAAGGATTCAAAGTTGCTGGAAAGGAGAATATGGTGTGTAAACTTGAAAAATCGTTATACGGATTGAAACAGTCTTCAAGACAATGGTATAAACGATTTGACAAGTTTATGTTGCGGCATAAGTACAAAAGAAGCAGATACGATCATTGTGTTTATTTGCGAAAGCTTGAAGATGGATCCTTTATATATCTCCTCTTATATGTTGATGATATGTTGATAGCTTCAAAAAATCAGGCAGAAATTGAGAAGCTGAAGGTTCAACTAAAAGGGGAATTTGAGATGAAGGACTTAGGAGAGGCAAAGAAGATTCTCGGCATGGAGATAACAAGAGATAGACAATCAAAGAAACTCTTTTTATCTCAGAAGGAGTATTTGAAGAGAGTGCTAAATCGATTTGGTATGGATGAGAGAACGAAGCCGGTTAGCACTCCACTTGCCCCTCATTTTAAGCTTAGTGCTGATATGTCGCCGAAGGATGAAGATGAACGAGAATATATGTCAAGGGTACCATACGCAAATGCTGTTGGTAGCTTGATGTATGCAATGGTTTGTACGAGACCTGACATTTCACAAGCTGTTGGAGTTGTGAGTAGGTATATGCATGATCCAGGAAAGGAGCATTGGCAAGCTGTGAAATGGATTCTACGGTATATATGTAATACTGTGGATGTTGGTTTGGTTTTTGAGCAGGAAGATGACCGATCTTTAGTTGGGTATTGTGACTCAGATTTTGCAGGTGATTTGGACAAACGAAGATCAACTACTGGTTATGTGTTTACTCTTGCAAAAGCACCAGTTAGTTGGAAGTCGACTTTGCAGTCAACAGTTGCTTTGTCTACCACAGAGGCAGAGTACATGGCAATTACAGAGGCTGTGAAGGAGGCAATTTGGCTTCAAGGATTGCTAGGAGAACTTGGTATTGGTCAAGAAGACATTGTAGTATTTTGTGATAGCCAAAGTGCTATTCAATTAGCAAAGAACCAAGTTTACCATGCAAGGACGAAGCACATTGATGTTCGATATCACTTCGTACGAGAAATTTTAGAAGAAGGTGGAGTCATGATACAGAAGATACGGACGAGTGAGAATCCTGCTGATATGCTGACAAAGGTGGTGACCTCTGTCAAATTTCAACATTGTTTGGATTTAATCAACATTGTTGAACATTGATTGTTGAATTGTAAATAGAATTAGTATGTGGGAATTTTCCCAAGGTGGAGATTTGTTGGATGTGGGAAATTAGTCCCACATCGCTCAATTGTCAAGGAGGGAGGGAGGTTTTGTGATATAAATAGGGAGCCTGCCCCTCCTCCTCAACTCACCCCTCAACTTGCCTATTTCCTTCTATAAGGCATTTTGTATTTCCTCTTCTCTTATAGAATTTCACTTGTAAATTATTTAGAGTGAAATTAGATTCTGGTATTTCCCTTATTGGGTCCTATTTATTATTTATTAGCTGTTATTTGATATAGTAGTTGTGATTTATTATATTATTAAATTACGTCTAGAGACTTTGTTTCTAGTTTGTGATTTTCTAGTATAATTGGTTACACTCTATATATCTCGCTTCCGCAACAGGAAAAGCCACGGGCTTGGAGCAAAAGAAAGGAAGAGGCAGGACAAAAGGCTGCTGGGTCTTTGTCCTGGGAGAGTCTGGAAGGAGAGAGGGAACAGGAGAGAGCGGCTGGACAGAGGAGAGATCTGGACCACTGTAGATCATTATCATCGAGAGCCAGAAGAGCTGCGATTTTCTACTGTTCATCGTCGCCTCCATTCTTGATTTCCGACGAGAGCCAGAGCTGGGCAGAACAGAGTTCGTCGGAGGTGTATTTTGGATTAAAGGAGACATCACCGTCGATGAAATTTGAACTGAATCAGAGAGAGAAGGCTGCAGCAAAACAGACCCAAGGGAGAGAGGTGATTGGCGATCACTGTTCATCATCTTCTTGTTCCTGAACTTGACAGTGAAGAAGGGAAGGACATTGTACAGTGATCTGCTATAATCTCTTGCCATTAAAATCTGATCTCATTCTTCTGTGATTCCTTTATGACTTTAAATTCTGAAATTGTTGTTGAATTGACTGGAATTAAAGCCATGTTTGGCTAATTTTTTGAATCTAGAGTAGCTTTGAACTAATTCAGGGATTTGAGCATGTATAAACCATTAAATTATATTTTGTGCTAATTTTTATTTACTTAATCTTATATTAATTTTTCTACTTTGTGCTTGATCACCACTAAATATGAACTTGAGGAATTTATATTAGTCTTGGGAGAGGAGTCTTAATTGGACTATAAGATTAAATAATGTGGAATTAGAAGTTATTCCAATTTGCCAATAGGATAGGAATATACCTATTAGACACATCTATTCATATTAGAATGAAATCGAATATTTATTGCCTCTTGAGTAAATTAGTTAGAAATAATAATTTTAACTTGAGAGAGGAGTATAAGTGATTGGAAGATACTTGTATCTATTTAATACTCTAGATTAACAACTTAATATTAAGTACATTTATTTGGATAAATATATGCTCTAAGGCTTGAAAAGGGGATTAGCCACTCTATGTTGTTTTTATCAATTGAAATATTTAAATCATTAGAATTGTTTCTTTTGCTTTTATTTAAATTAATTTCCAATTTCTTTCTTTAATTTCCTCAACTTAAATGAAAATAGGAAATTAATGCCTAATCACTAATTCGATTGAATCTCAGTGGGACGCCTTAATTTACTATTATAATATTCCAACAACCCGTATATTTACGGTGCTTCTTTAAAATTTAGTAGCATCATTCCCCACCACTCGTCTCATCTCTTCCTACACTTTCTGCAATTTTATTGGATTCATCTTTAACTCCGCCATGCCCACTCCATTGTTGTTGAACTTGTGTCACTTCCTCCCACAAACATATCCTACAATATCAACAATCTTTAAGGTCGTTTTGGAAAAGAATCCTAGATTCACTCCTTAATATAAAACCAACTGATTTTTTTAAAGAGATTAAAGAAGATAAATAAATTATTTATCATATTTATATTTGTCTTTTAATATCAAACTAATGTGTCTAAATTATAAATTAATATATAATTAAATGATACATAATACATGTTATAATGAACTAATTTATTTAGCATTTTTAACCTTTCTAAAAAAAACCAGCTAAGTCTTATATTATAGACAGGAGGAGAAGGAGGAAGTATGACAATATAACAATATGAGAGAGAGAGAGAGAGAGAGAGAGAGAGAGAGAGAGAGAGAGAGAGAGAGAGAGAGAGAGAGAGAGAGAGATCATTACGATGGCTTTGAGGTCGTTTTGGGAGAAATTGTGAAGCATGCCATCGTCTAGGATTTTAAGGAGAATATCGAGCAAGCTTTTCCTTTTGACTTGGTTATCACTGTTCTTCATCATCATCATGCTCCTGTGTTCTTCAATGATGTGATCAAAGAAATCATTTGACTCTTCGAAAATAGCCTTCAACCTCGGAACCAGACCAGTGAGAACATCAACCCAACAAAATGAAGGGAAATAATCTCCCACGTTGAAGGCCATAATATTGATCATCACCTTCCTTGCTAGCTCACCGATCCTTGAATTCCCCTTCGTGTTAAACTTATCCCCAAGAACACACTTGCACGCTATATCATTTGATGTAACAATCAGCAACTGGGTCAGATCCACAGAACCTATACACTCGAGCACAGATCATGGATCTTATTCACTAACTCAAAACCTTCTTCTTCTCTTACGCTCTTGAATGATTGAATGCTTCTATGGCTAAGAAGTTCGTTGACACAGATTTTCTTCTTTTGTTTCCAATTTTCATCATAGTTCCCAAAGCCGAGGTCATTACATCCATAAAGTAAGATGGCGGGACAAGTACCTTGAGGTCGATCCGTGAAGTTAAGGTCATGGGTTTTCATAATGTTTGAAGCTAATTCTGCTGAAGAAACCACCACGGTTGGAGTCCGACTTAACTGTAAAAACATGATAGGTCCATATGTTTTGGCCTATCTGATGAAGGTTTCCGATGATGATGGGTAGCTTTGGTGGAGATGGAGGAAGATTCAGATTTGAGTTGGATTTAGTTGTTCTAATTATGATGAGATTCAACAAAAACAGGACAGTGATGATCAAACATGAAAGAAATAAGAGCAGGGCGCTTAGCTCCATGGGAAAGTAGTGTTTGAGAGGTGAGAGAGGAGCCCTTAATTGTGATTTCTCTCATCCTTTTGGCGTTGAAAAGGAAGACAATCAATCAACCATATAACACTCTAGTCCTTTTTATTAAGTCCAGTTTGAAAAAAAAAAAAAATTGATCCTATAAGTTCATTGAAGGGTAATTAGTGATAGTGTTATAATTTTACTCCTCTTAAATATAATTAAAAAAATGAATTAACGCATGTTGAAAAGAGAAAAATATGATAGAGATGGTTGAGAATATCATTTATAAATGATGGCAAAATGACTCCCTCCAGTCCTTTTTATAAGCAACGTTTATTCTTATTGCGCAAAGTAAACTGACGGTTAAGATTAGTTAAAAGTAATAAATATGTCAAAAATATCATGTTTCTTCTAAATATGCCCCTATTTGTGAAAAGAGTATATGAGAGAGCATAAGTAACAAATATGAGAGAGTATGAGTATAAAATATGAGAGAGAGAATATGTAATAAACAAATAAATAAAAAAGAATTAGTAATGAGTGGAGGATAATTAATATTTCATCCGTTCCTAATTATAAAATAAAGTTGACTTTTTTTGGAGAAATTAAATAAACCAATTAAATTACTTTAGAGTATTTTTATTTTTAGTATTTTTAGATTATATATCAGTTTATTAGTCAAATTAATCAATTTGGAGAAAAGAAATAAAAATAAAAATACTTTAAAGTAATTTAATTAACTTCCTTAATTTCTCCAAAAAAGTCAACTTTGTCTTATAATTAGGACCGGAGGGAGTATAAAGATTTGTACTTAACAGGGGAAAAAAGGAAAAGGTAGTTTAAATTTTAAGACATAAGGAGAAAATTGTTTATAAAAAGGATCAACTCCAAAAGAGAGAAAGCTATTTATGAAAATGACCATTTCCAACATAAATTTGCTAAATAACTCTGCTAAAATTCACGGACAAATCCCTGTATGCAAGTCCCCTTTCCCTATATGAATATAACTACATTCACCGCCACCAAACACTAAAATAGCCAAAAGACATTGCGACAACTTACCTCCCCAGCCTTCACTGATAGGCTAGAGCTCCGGCAGAACCCACAGTAATCGACAGATGTAGGGGAGGACACGAGGAGAAAACATTTGCTCAGAAAAAAAAAAAAACAGAGTCATGTTTTTTTTATGATCTTCCCTCTTTCCCATCTATAAAAATTAAGGGTACTTTAGTCCTTTTCCCCTTTACATTTATTGACACTCAATGATTTTAAGGCTTAATATATTTCAGATCTCATTCCCCAATGGTCAAATGGGAATTTACCCCTAATTTTGCCAAAAATCTTGGCTCTGCTATCAACACTGTTAGTAAAAGTGAGATGAGTGGGGTCTATGAATTTTAAATGGGAGAATTATATTCAGGTCCTAAGTAAGAGGAGAAATGAAGAAATGGTTTCTATAGATTGTAAAATGAAAAAATGGTCCCATGAAGTTATCAATACAGGCTCATGGAGTTGTTAATGAGACTATTTTTTTTATTTTACAATTACAAAGATCATTTCTTTATTTTTTCTCTTTTATGGGATCTAAATGTAATTCTTCCATTTTAAATTTGGCGATGGTGGTGATTGGCCAGAGTCTGATTTGTTGTGACTAGTCGGAACATGTTTTAATTTATTTATATTTAAGGGATCGATAATAGCAAGATTGCTTGCAGCCCTGCCCTATATGTAGTTATCATGACTCATGAGAAGGTATCTTATCAAGGGTGGTTTCTAATAATTTATTGTGATGATATTCCCGATTGTGTCTGATTACTTTTATTAATGTGACAATTAATTATTGCTTTAACCGAAAGTCACTCCCACAAATTAAGCTGAAATTTATGGGTATTCTGTACATATGGATACATATTCCGAGTGGTCGCTGATCATTCAATTTGACCTAGAGCTTATTTTGTAGAGTATGGTATTGGACCCTCAACACAAATTTAATTTGAACCTAAAACTGGGCTGTAGCACACAATATCAACCACAAGTTAGCCCACGTACTCTACAACATTAAGTTTTCTTTTGGAAAAAATCAAACATGCCATAGCACAACTTTTTTTCTTTTGGTACTATATTTCGTTGATGTCATTTTCATCCACATTCGATTTAGATCCCACCACTTTTCTTCTTCTCTAAAATTCTTGAAGGATTGAACCCTTCTCAGGCTAAGAAGTTCGCTGACACAGTTTCTTCTTCTGCTTCCAACTTTCACCGTAGTTCTCAAATTAAAGTCATGGGTTTCATTAATGTCGGCGGCCAATTCTGCAGAAGAAACCACCACAACTGGAGCCTGACCCAATTGGAAAAACAAAAAAGGTCCGTATTTTTTTGAGAGGGTTCGAAGAGAATGGCGCGGAAGAGTGCCTAGCTGATGAAGATTTCCGATGATGGGTAGCTTTGGTGGGGATGGAAGCAGATTCAGATTCAACTTGGACTTGCTTTTTCTACTTCTGAGATTCAACAAAAACAAGACAACGATCCATATCCTCGTAAGATATGTGACTATGTCCAGATCTTTTACAATTGCGCCCTTCTCTCCCGAAAAAAGAAAGAGAGGGGAATAAACGGGTACAAATATTTTTCACATGTATGTATACGGATATGAAAAATAATTATGTTAAGTTTATTATATTTATTTCGTCAAACTCTTTAATTACTTCAGATTATATATCTTATTTTTGAATTATTTTTATTTAACTATAAACCCATATAAAAAAAAATAGACACATGGTCGGGTATAATTGAAAATTTTAATATAATGGATAAAAGAAATTTGATTTGAGTATGCTTTATGGAGAGAGAAGATATACGTGAGGATTTGGAGTAAAAATGGTTTTTTACTATTTTTGGAACCAGTTAAGTATAGGCACCATGAGCTCATCTCATATAGGTTATCCAGATTTAATTTTTTGCATCTTATTTTTTTCAAAAAAAATATTTTAATGGGCAAAGAACCTAAAATAAACATAGTCTCTTAAATAATGTTTTTCTAAAAAGTGATTTTTTTTTTATATAAAAATAATCTTTTGATCTTGACGATCCAGATAGGATGAACTCATGATGAGAATATACACCATAATTGGTTCCTTTTTTACTAGCCAGGGCTACCATTCAGGTAATTATCATTCCTGCCAACAGTATAATGTCAAGTTTATAAACGTAAAGAAATTGAAATGATTAAAATGCTTACATAGTGGGTTTAGATTTAAATGTTTGCTTTCAAAATACCAGGGAGATTTATATAATTAAGGTAAAATAAGATGGTGGTCAAAGTATTTTACTAAAAAATATTAGTTTGAGTTCATTCTTCATAACTGATATGTTCAATATATATATATATATATATATTTCTTATGTCATTTTCCCCTGTAAATATGTGTATAAGTTATCAGCCGATGGATGGATCAAATAGAAGTTTCAAGATTGCATATCATACAAGCTTCCGTTATCTTCTGATGATGATGCACTATAAGTGGTTGTCGTGAGAAGCTTGAGAAGCTATATGACAATATCTTATCAAAAGTGGTTTCTAATTTATTTATTATGATATTCATGTCTGATTTACTTATATTAATGGGTCAATTCATTCAATTAATAATCAACTTTACTATTAATTGTTTCTTTAACTGAAAGCCACTCCCACAAATTAAGCTAAAATTTATGGCAATTCTGTACACAGATATTCTGAGTATGGGAACCTTACCGATGATTCCACATTGACGACCCTGAAGGCCTGAACACAAATTAGAATCTAAAACTGGGCTGTACGTACCACACAATATATCTATCTCTTAGATTGAGCTAGTTACTGGTTGCTTCTTCTAATTAACAAACCTTGGGCTCAACAACTCAATGCCAAATTACTTCTCATTTGTCTCCACAACAAGTTTCTAGTTTTTTTCCACATAAAAACACGTTTCTATTTTTATTGTATTTTATTGTCTTTAATGATTAAAGGAAAAATAATATGTAAGTCCCTATAATTTCATCTCATTTTAACTTATTTTCTCATAATTTTTTAGAGTCCCTATTGTTTACTCAATGATATATATTGATCCCTATACGTATAAAATAGCTTTTTTTAGTTGTCTCAGGGTTGTCAAAAATAAAACTAAATTAATGCAATATAGAGCACAACTCGGATCGTTTTACTTTGAGGAGCCT
Source organism: Inga laurina (assembly GCA_963855925.1). Taxonomy (NCBI): domain Eukaryota; kingdom Viridiplantae; phylum Streptophyta; class Magnoliopsida; order Fabales; family Fabaceae; genus Inga; species Inga laurina. Next base: position 53,444,003 of record OY979705.1, read on the forward strand.
ATTATGAAACTAATTTCTAATAAACTAAATAATTATAATGTAAAATTGATAAGGGTAAAATATAATTGATTGATTTTCAAAACTATAAACAATAGATTTTTTGGGATATTTCTTTATAATATGAAATGAAATGTGAGAAAACAAAGAAAGCAACAATGTAATAAACAATCACTCATTGCAATGACGCAAACAATCCTCACTTAAAATGATTATGAGAGATTTAATCATGTTAATTCCAAAATGACTCTAAGAGCCACCCCTTAGACTAGGCCTAACTTAGATTGATTAATACCAAGTCACTTTGCATATTAATCTCTTTAATTAGGTTGATTAAGCACTCTAGCAATTAAATGAACTTAAAAATCATATTTAACTTTTGATCCAATAACTGAGCCATTTCGCATTATCATTTGATTTTCTTATTAATCTTAATTTAACATTGACCACCCATATGAAAAATCAAGATTAATAATGCTAAAACCCAATACTAAATACAATTAATAAATTCACACTTAATTAATCAATGTAAACACAAGACACCAATAATCCACTAACCAAACCATCTTGAAATTAACATAAAATCATCAATCCAATGACTAATCAGCACAAAAAAATTATAATTAAGCTAATTAAACATAATGTTAAATATTTAACAAAGGTTCAAGTAACATCTAATTCTCCAAATACAACAAAATAAATCAATTCAATATTATAAAATTCATCCTAAAATTTACAAATCACAATTACAATATAAAATTAGAGAAATAATACAGCAAAACATAGCCACTTGCTACGAGGGGTTGAGAAGCTTAGCCACGAACACCCATGGAACCAGCCTCAAAAAGTAGCATAATCACTGAATTAATTGCCCAGCCATGGAAAACCACCAATCAAACTTGATAGATTACTAATGGAACAAATAATTAAATCAATAATTGCAACAGGGGAGACACGATTAGCACAGAGGAAGATACGGTCTGCAATGATTTTATACAGAGGAGAGACCGATGGAATCCATGAACGGTGATAAGGAAATGGAGGAAATGATTATGAGCTGTGAAGAAGAGTGAGAATGGAGAGAGAGACGATGGTCCACGGTGGAGATGATTCTCAGTTCACCGACAGTCTGGGACGCGGACCATGGTAGTAGTTGGTGGTGTTTGGTGGAGACGGTGGTGGACCGGCGGTGAAGAACTGGAGGTGAATGGTGGTGGCTGAGGTGAGATCTGCTTGACTCTCTTACTCTCTCGTCCTCCTGCCTTCAGCTCCCTGCTTCTCGGCTTCTCTAGTTCTCTGCTCAATGTCGCTGCTGCCTCTGTTTTTCACCGCTGCAGCTCTTGATCTGGAATGCTAGAGCTCGCCGGCGGCCTGTGGTGGTGGATGAGCCGCCGGCGAGAGAGAGAAGAAGAGGAGGGCGAAGGTTGAAGATGAAGATTGTGTGTTGCGGCTCTCTGATCTTGTTTCCCAGCGCTCTGTCTTGTCGTTATTTTTCCCTCAGCTCTTCAAATCTGACCTAGGGAGGTGCAAAACGGTGTGTTTCATTGATCCCCTCTTTGTCATTTCATTATTTCAGGTCGTTAGCATTAATAAATTCGGGTCCTGTATGGTATTTCTGCAATTCGAACCCCAAACTGTCATTTTCATGCTTAATCCAATTTCTCCAAGCACCTACAATTTAAAGCAATTAATCCAATATCAATTCTTCTCAAGAATTCATCATTAAGAGTAATTATAATTTTTTTGTGACAATTTTGCCCTTTTTAATCTTAATTTAGTGTATTTACTCTTAATATCAATATATCACAATTAAAGCATTTTAAACTCAATTAATATGACAAAATCCCCAAATAAAATATAAAAATATATAATAAAATTGGAATTTGTCAACGTATAATCTCTTACTCCTCTTATACTAGTCATTTAGCCTCTACCATGTTATCACTAGAATCAGAAATAACCTTAAATCTCATTAACTTTATAGATTTCAATCTTACTATATACTTTACCTCAAGAATACAAAAGCTGCTCATTAATAAATAAAGAATAAAAGTGTATATTTATGTGAAAAATTTATTGATCTGACGTATAAATAGAACAAAAAAAAAAACATTATGTGTCTACCTTATAAATAGGATAAGAGGAGTAATCTGGAAGAGAAATTGTGTTAATAGTTGATTATGTGGTTTTCACTCAACGTGCCCCTAAATGATAACCAGCCTGACTTCGTTCCAATGATGAAAATAATTATTGAGCCTAGATACCAACACTATAAAAAAGTAGTAGTAGATTAGCAATGGAATTTGATATTTCTGTTGTAAAATAGACTGTAAGTGACATAATTTGTCACTAAATTTTGTTGCTAATTTGTTATTTTTTTGAAGCGTAATTCTCAAACTTGATTTCTTTAAAATGATGAATTGTCCGTGTTGTATTGCTGCTATAGAATACTCATTGGTTAAAGCATCTTCAACATTAATACTCAGTTTCAGATGTAAAGGCAGCAAAACTCACTAAATTAATTGTTTTTTTTAAACACTAAATTAACTGTTTTACCTCCAATAGCTTGATCCCTATTATGTCTCCGAGTTGTAGGAAGTGGTGGGATTTGACAAGAATTATAAGTTTCTCTTCCTTGTTGATCAACTATAGTAGATGTAAACTTGTTAAGATCAAGCTGATTAAGTTTTGTTATCACTTCTTCATATAAAAAGGGTTTAATTAGAGAGTTTGCATTATCAATCACTACATGTACATCTTCAATAGAAAAAAAATTCTCTTCTTATAAACTCTGAAAGCTTTTCTTCTGCAAGAGTAACCAATAAATATTCCCTCATCAGATCTAGCATTAAATTTTCATCATCCGATCCTTATCATTGTTATTGTTGGATTATGGGTTATGCACCCTTTATAGATTAGGGCCAAGTCCATTAATCATTGAGGTGCCAACGGAAATAAACACAAAATATGGGGCTATAGATTGTTATATGGCACTTAATGCTTATTTGTTTTAGCTTTAAAAAAGTGCTCCTAAGCAAATAAAATAAAACTTCTCTCAAATTCTTATCCTTGTATACCTTAAAAGTACATCCAAAAAGCTAATCTAAACACACATTTTTAGAACATTATAAATAGACATTAAAACATGCTTGCAAGGATGAAGAAAAATCATGACAATAATGTTAATGTTGACGGTTTAGTTTTCTTACAAATTTCACAATAAAGCGAAGGACATATAGTACAAACCTTCTTATATCATTCTTCGTATATTCATGTGAGGACCATTGCAATTTTTTTCTTTCCCGTACTCGATGTAGAATGATCTTGATTAATTAATATGCACCTTATTATTACATGTTTTATTAAATTTTTGTATTTTCTCGGGCTAACTTTGCAGTGTAAAAATCTCATCAAATATGAAAAAAATATATAATTCTTAATGAAATCAGATAAAATCTGATATAGTGAAGCATATTGGACTTTGGAATAAACATTTGTTTTTTTGATAGAAAAAGTTTAGACAAGTTGGGTCCTGGGGGTTCACCAGGGTCAGGGCATGCTTTCGGGATCAAGGAGTACTTATAGAGATGAGCATTGCATTTATTTTTCTCGCCGGTCATATATATGTATAGAACTAACTTCAGGTACTTATGAATCACCCACAAATAAGGTTCTCATATTGGCGGGATTCAAACCCATAACCTTATGGTGAGCCAACACCTTTATCAACTAGATCACTTTTGTTGGCTCAGAATAAACAATATAAACATAAAAGAAACAATCCAAACACTGATAGGATTGAAAAATATTTATTAATAGTTCATGGAATTCATGTGTTATGAGTTGCATCAGAGAGGTAAGGGTTATGAGCTTAGGGCTTCTTTCACTAAATATTTTTGGTCTTTTGGGATGAATTTTCTTTTTGGACTAGTACCCATAATATTGGTGCTTTTATTGAGAAGCCGGTACAATGAAAAAGGTTGAGCGTGAAGTAGAGTCCACTGGAGAGCGGTGCTTATAATGCACAAAATGATTGCTAAAAGCAGTCAATATAGTAATTTGTCATGTTGTCATGACTATTACCTAAAAAATAACGTTTTTCCTCATAGTTATTGAAAAATAGTATTTTGTCACAATCATTCAAATAAAAAATGAGCAATCTCTATGATATGACTAGAAACCTATGCATAACTAAATGTATATTAATTATTCATTGATAAAATATATTAAGAGAGAATGTGATTTTAATTTAATTTTTGTGTGTTTGTGTATGCATCAAGCATCATTGACATTATTCATGAAGATACACCTTCCCATCTAATTTTTAAATGAATTGTATAATTGTAGAAGAAATTTGCATTCATCAGTTATATAAGGCTATCCCATTTAAAAAGTAACTTCTATAGTTTATTTTACCCATGTAAATTTAAAACAAACTACCACGTTCCTCTATATTATTCTCCACTAATCTATGTGAGAAGGTCTCTTTGACTGACATAAAAAGTAGTGTAGCCTCAATATGGTAAAATCTTCAAAAAAAGAATTTTTTTTTGAATTTTTTATGACAAGTAATTGCTAAGCAGTTTATAAATGGAGATGGAGGTTGCTCTTCGAGCACGCGAATCAACAGCTATATATTATCTTATGTTATTATATAAATATAATCAATCGGAGAATGAGACATTTGTATAATTGAACCACTGACCTCAACCACTAACCAATATCCAAATTTTTATTGAACCAATCAGTAGAAGTAGAATCATAGTCTCATGGACGGAAATATCAACCACATACACACATACATCCATCCATCCATATGTACATATTTTATCATTTCTAAATATATTAACATAAAAACACACTCAAGATGAGGATCACACTTTAACTAGGATATATATATATATATATATATATGGTTCTGAATTGATTAATAGTACTTGGGTATTGGTTGAAGATAGAGCAGTTCTTTTTAACTTACAGTGAGCCCAAATATCTCCATATCAATGTGTTGAAAAGTGACACCATTTATAGAAGGCAGCTTCCAATCAAACCAATACAAGAGATTCGCAAGCATGGATTCCACAACAGCAATCCCAAACAAAATTCCAGGACATCCTCTTCTTCCTGAACCAAACGGTACGTAATGGAAATCTGGTACTCTAAATTCAACATCGTTCTTTTCAAATCTCTCAGTAACAAACTCTTCTGGTTTTTCCCAGAACTCAGGATCTCGATGAACTGGCAATGAATTGATGTAAACTATTGTTTTAGCTGGAATAGTGTAGCCTTCGAGATTCACACTTGATCTTGCTACTCTAGGATCCAGCAAAGGAGCTGATGGATGCAACAATCTTAAAATTTCTTTAACGACACATTGCAAGTAAGTCATTTGATTAATGTCTTCTTCTTCAACCTTTGACTTGTTTTCCACTAACAAATCCCTAATTTTATTATATATTTTTACACTTTATTTGAAGATTTTGTCATATTAATTGAGTTTAAAATGCTTTAATTGTTATAGATAGATATTAAGGGTAAATACATTAAATTGAGATTACAAAAAGTAAAATTGTCACAAAAAAATTATAATTACTCTTAATCATTTATTCTTGAGAGGATTTGATATTGGCGTAATTGTTTTCAATTGAAAGTATTTGAAAATTTGGATTAAATCTGAAAATGACAATTTGGGTTTGTAATTTCAAAAATGACAGTTTCGTACAATGAAATATCAAAATGCCAATTCAGTCTAGTTGAACCTACATCGTTTTTGGTTTAACGCAGGAGGTCTAAATTGAGAAGAGTCTGAGAAATAATTAAAGGCAGAAAAGGAGTACCAGAGAGCATCGACGATTTTCAGAGGGACAGCGCCGTGAGAGCCAAGAGCTTCATCCTCTCAACACTTTCACCTTCTTCTTCGTCTCTTGCCGGCGGCACCATCCACCACTACAGCCACCGGCGAGCTCCATTATCTCATATCAAGAGCTATAGCAGTGAGAGAACAGACCACAAGAATCTGAAATAGAGGCGGCCGCGACATTGAGCTGAGAACCAGAAAGCCAAAACTGCCGCAGGGGAGAGTCGCAGGGGAGCTTCTAACCTCACCTTGTCCACCACCACCTCACTATCGCCTCTCTACAGCTGGTACACAACTACTTCAATTCTTCCACCACCTTGCTCGACAGAGCTGTCACGGAGGCGTGACTGAGAGTCGGAAACAAGGCAGAGACCAGTGTCACAAGCCTGGATGTCACTCCACTTTCATTATCTCCACCTGCAACCATTTTCTCCGCCTCCTCATCACCTTCCATCATTCCTCTATTCTGGACTCGTTTCAGCCGTGCCCATTCTCTGATTTTGCGTTCAATTCCAGTTATAAACTGTCAAGACTCAACCCAAAAAGCTAAACTGGGCCCACTACCGATAAAGCCCAAGGACCTTACCTATCTATCAGTTGAATAAGTCTTAACAGATTTAGCCTAGCGAATATATAGCATCTTATCGTGTATCTAGCATTTAGTTATTATGATCCTATTATTGTGGATCACACAGGCGCGCGTTTAGCTTCTGTTACCTTTCTATAAATACATAAATAATGTACTCAAGGCATTCAGGCCGTAAGCAATATATTTCTTTCTGTCATCTTCTATTAATTTAACTTGGTATCCGAGCCATACAAAGGCAAACCACCATGTCAACTTCAAATGATGAACAAAGTTCTGCTACTAGCCATCAAACCTCAGCGTCACTACTGACCAAAGTTTTGGAGAAAAATAATTTCCCCCCCTTGGTTTGTTCTGTCAAGCTGAACAGAACCAACTACTCAGTTTGGCTTACCCATGTCCTACCCATTATCAAAGAATACAAACTTGAAGGATTTCTAAATGGCACCAAGCCTTGTCCTGCTCAATTTATAAAAAAAAAGACTAAACCAAAATCAATCCAGAATTGGAAGACTGGGAAGCTGCTGATCAACTTCTGTTTGGATGGCTACTTAATACAATGACGCTAGAAGTCTCCTCCGAAATGACAATCATATCCACTGCCGCTGGACTGTGGGCAGCCACCAAGCATCTAGTAGGCGCACAAAATAAGTCACGCTTATTAATGTTGCGATCAGAACTCCAATGCACCAGGAAGGGTGCGCTGAAGATGAGTGACTACTTAGCAAAAATCAAAAGTGTAGCAGAACAACTTACTCTTGTAGGAAGCCCAATTCCTCTTTCGGATCTCATAATTCAAGCACTTGTAGGCCTTGATGGAGAATACAACCCAGTGGTTGTTCAACTCTCTCACCAGGTAACATCTCTCACCTAGATTAACCTCCAAACTGCCCTATTTACATTTAAAGCAAGGCTGGAACAATTGAGCCAGTTCAACCAATTGTCCATTAGCAACAATCTTGTAAATGTTGCACGATCAGGAGGTAACTCAAACTCAAGAGCAACTTGGAAAGGAGGCCGAACAAATAGAGGCAGGCATGGTCATGGAAACTGGTCTCGTGGAGGCCGAACCTACAATAATGATAGTGAAGATGAGGAGCGTCCAAGATGCCAACTATGCAAAAGGTATGGACACACGGCATAAACCTATTTTTATCGATATGACCGGACCTTTGTGCCTTCAACCAGGAAGCAATACTCAAGAGAAAAGAAAAACTCAGATTCCAACAACATTGAACTGGACAGTGCATACTGGGCTACACCTGAAACAATCTCTGATGACGCATGGTACCTAGACAGCGGAGCAACCAGCCATGTCACAAATGATGCAAGCAAACTTGACAATTCAATGGATACAAATGGTAAGGTTAACATTACCGTTGGTGATGGGCATAAGATAAGTGTTTTAAAAACAGGTTCCTCTACACTTGCAAACATTCCAAATAAACAAATAAAACTCAGGGAGTTTCTATTTACTCCTGAAATTAAGAAAAATATGTTAAGTTTTATAAGGTCACCCGTGATAACAAGGCAGACGTAATTTTTAATACTAATGGTGTTTCTATTAAGTCTCAGGAAACAAGGGAGACATTACTCGCGGGAAATCCAAGTAGTGGTGGCATGTTTCGGGTTTGCGAGCAACCTTCAAGTAGTGATACTATTCTTGTTTATGTTGCTGATAAAGCTGAAAGACAAGAAGCAAATAAGAGTGTTTTTAGTAAAATTTCATGGCATTGCAGGCTCAGTCACCCAAATGATCGAGTACTTAATCAAATAATAAGCAGTTGTAATTTAAAAGTTTCCAACAATAATAATAAAGCCATGTTTTGTGAGTCATGCAAATTTGGCAAATCTCATTCTCTACCTTTCAAAATTTCTAGCTCACATGCATCTAAACCTCTTGAACTAATACACACAGACTTATGGGGGCCCTCTCCACTCTCTTCATTAAATGGATTTCGTTACTATATATTGTTTCTAGATGATTACAACCACTACTCTTGGATATATCCTCTGAAAACTAAGGATGAAGCGCTGCTTACCTTCCTAAATTTCAAAAAGCTTGTTGAAAATCAATTTGACAACAAAATTAAGATGATTCAAAGTGACTGGGGAGGTGAATACAGAAGTTTCATTAAGACCCTAAGTGACTCGGGCATAGAGTTCAGGCATTCCTGTCCTCACACCTCGGCACAGAACGACAAAGCTAAGAGGAAGCATAGACATATCGTAGAGACAGGGCTTACAATGCTTGCTCAAGCAAAAATGCCACTTTTTTATTGGTGGGAAGCTTTACACACCGCAGCAGAATTAATCAATAGGTTACCTACAGGTGTGCTTAATGGTGTTTCTCCCTATTTCAAACTATTGGGAAAACGACCAGATTACAATGCTCTAAGAATCTTTAGGACAGCTTGCTACCTGTGCCTACGACCTTACAACGATAATAAGCTACACTTCAGAACTACCAAGTGTGTCTTCCTAGGCTATAGCAATGCTCACAAGGGTTATAAGTGCCTAAACTCTATAGGTAAAATCTATATCTCTAGGCATGTGATTTTTAACGAATCAGATTTTCCATGGTCTACAGGATTTTTAAATAAGAGAAATGTACTAGAAGATAGTGTCCAGCTAGCTGCATTTTTTGAGCCTTTCCAACACATACAGCCCTACCAAACCTGTTCCGGATCCATCCAACCTGAACCCACATCCTTTGCTAGCCACAATTCTCCCGAACCAGCTAGTGCCACCACCAACCCTGTACAAACCAGCGCCACATCAAACACAGTTCAACCACGCTCACTATAATATCCCGATTTGTGATTAGGAGTGATAACTCTGATAATCATTGTAATTAGTGTAATTAAGCACTATTATGATTAATGTAATGTAAATTTTGGGAATAAATACATGTGGTATTTAAGATCAATGGTTGTGATTCCTTGACCGTGGGTTGGAATCCTATGTGTTGTGATTTGGTGAGCTCATAAGGGAGTGAGTGGATGATGACATGTGGCTTAAAGTGGACAATCGGATGAGGTCACTAGAAGACAAAGTAGCACTTTTTCTCTTTTCTCTCTCTCTCTTTCGGTTGTGTGTATGGGAGGGGAAAGGAAACATCTTCATCATCATCATTTCACCATCTCACTCATCTTTTCTCTCTCCTATTCCTCCATTGTTTCGCTGGACAAGCAAGAAGAGGAAGAAGAAAAGCTTGAATCTTGGTAAGTTGTGATTCTCCTTTACTCCAATCCTCTTCTCTAAAGATATGTGTCTCATTGAGAGCTACATTATGATGATTGTAGAGCCTTGAATGGTGTTGATTGGGACATTGGCCGAAATTGAAAGTTGAGGAATCAAGGTTCTGAATTGGGCAAAGAGAAGAGGTAGGCATTTAGAGCATTTTGGTGTATTGCTTGTGATTTTTGGCTAAGTTGGTCAAATCTGGAAATTTTTGCCCTAAATATGCCTATTTCTGGAAAGGTGAAGATCATTATGATTGATGATTGAAAATGATTTAGTTTGGAGATATATGATCATTTGATGTAATTTGGAATGTTAAAAAGGTGTTAAGGGAATTTGGATATGGTGTGTCATTGAGACCTTAATGAATGATTGTGGTTAAATTGGTTTTTGAGGTGTTTTTGAAGTGGCCAATATGTTCCCTAGTTAGTGCTTAGTGTGTGTGACCATTGGGAAGAGTTTGGGGAACCTTTGGGAGTGAATTTGACCATATGGAGTTTCTGGTTTTTGGCTGCGTTTCTGGTCTCTGATGCACATCACTCGAGCAGAGGAAGAACGTGCTCGAGTGATATGCAAGTTTTTCCCCGTTGTGCTTCGAGTTATCTGGGTTTTATGGGTTGTGCTCGAGAGCATCGCCTTGTGCTCGAGTGAGCGAAGAACATGCTCGAGTGAGCATGGTTCTGCTCGAGTGAAGGTGCGAGTCCGGAGTTGAGGTTGCTTTCGGGTCCTCACTCGCTGGTTGATGCCAAGAGTGTGCTCTGACACTCGCGGGCATAGCCGTTTCACTCGAGCACTGGGGGCCGTGCTCAAGTGAGATTGTGCTTCAGGTGGGAGTTGTGCTTTCGGGTTCTCACTCGCGAGTAAAGTGCTCGGGTGTGCCTTCTCACTCGCGGGTGTGAGGTGTGTGCTCGGGTGCAAATGGCTGTGCTCGAGTGATCCTGTGCTTGGAGAGCTGTGTGTGCGCTCTCGGGTGCTCACTCGCAGGCTCACTCTCTCTTGTGCTCGGGTGATGTCCGTACTCGTGCTCGAGTGAGAGTATTTGTGCTCGAGTGAGACTGTCAAAAATAGGTGTTTTGCCTTCGAGTAAGGGGTCTTTTGGGTAGTGTCTTCCAACCCTTTAGGCATATGTTTAGGCCTCTATTAGTCATCTAAAGAGTCCTAAATGATAACCAACTTAGAGTATTATTGAAATATACATATGGAAAAGAGATTGATTGGTTGTCCCTAATTGATATAGGATTTGACATCTGTCGTCCTCGTGAGGCTAAGGTGCCAGAGCCAGTCAGGAAGGATACAGGTAGTGACTCTTTCTTTATGCCTTGTGTGACACATTGTATGTATATTATGTCATTGTTTTGAAACGAATATCGTATGCTGCAAGTTTTGTGAAAACTGTGGAAGCACCGCTATACCAATAGTCCCTGAGTCGCTAACAACGGTTCGGGTGAAGGTCGTATGCCTTCCTGGCGGTAAAAGGGGATGAGGTTAGGGTGTGATATATGTGTATATGTGGGCCGAAAGGCTAATTGTAAGCCGAAAGGCTATTTGTGAAGGCCGACGGGCCATTTGTGAAAGCCGAAAGGCTATATTTGAGCCGTGTGGCTATTTGTATGCACTGCCACGCCAATAGTCCCTGAGTCGCTAACAACGGTTCGGGTTAAGGTCGTATGCCTTCCCGGCGGTAAAAGGGGATGAGGGTGGAGTGACTTGTGTTGCTGTATGAGATGATTGGTGTGCATATTTTGTGATTGCATGTGGCATAAAATTGTTGTTACTACTGGGATTCTTTAGAATCTCACCCCTTCCATATGACTAATCTTTTCAGACAGGGCGAGTGGCTCGAAAGGGAAGCGGACAACCAGGAGTAGTTAGGCTTACTCCGAAATCTAAGTGGTAGTTGGTTATCATAGTTTTGGATGTGGGGTTGACAAGTGTACATAAGAATGTAAATGATTATTTTGGTTGTGTAATCCCCATAATTGGGAAATCTTAAACCGAAGTTATTTATGTAAGTAACCCGGGGTTTGCCGGGATTTTGGATTCCGCACTCTGATATTGTTTATGTGATTTGATTTCTCATAGTAGTTATATCCGTATGTGAATGTGAGACCAGGATCAAGTATGCTTTAGAAATGATTTTGAAATATCCCATCTCTTGAATGAGGGATCATAAATGGTTATTTTACTTTATTGGTCTCTATGTCACTTAAATTTCGTAATCCGGATGTAATTACGGTGAGGGGGTTACACTCACCAACCTCTACCCCACAAGAAACCTCAAATTTAAATGACTCTCCTATACCCGTCACTCTTACCCATCCACAAATTAGTCAACCATTACACCAAATGGTCACTCGCAGCAAATCCAGCATCTATAAACCCAAAGTCCCTTTCATTGGAACGGTCTCCAGTGCACCAACGCCATGAAAAGAACCCCAGACTGTGAAGGAAGCACTGCAACATCCTGCATGGCAAGAAGCTATGCTTAATGAGTATAAAGCATTAATAAAAAACAAGACATGGAAATTAGTTCCGAATTCTGGGCAGCAGAAAATAGTAGATTGCAAATGGGTTTTTAAGCTTAAGCCCACAATAGATGGCACCAATTTCAAACCAAAGGCAAGACTAGTGGCAAAGGGGTTTCAACAAGTCGGCGGAGTTGATTTTTGAGACCTTTAGTCCTGTTCTAAAGGCCGCTACACTACATTTTGTGCTTACTCTGGCTGTTACATTTTGGTGGCAAATTAGACAGGTTGACATTAACAATGCTTTCCTCAACGGTGATCTCCAGGAACATGTTCTCATGAGACAACCAAAAGGGTTTACCTCTACTAAATTTCCCAGCCACGTATGTCTCCTACAGAAGGCACTCTATGGGTTACGACAGCTCCTCGAGCATGGTTTGACAAGCTAAGAACAACTCTCCTAAGATGGGGTTTTATCATTTCAAAATGTGACACAACACTCTTCTACATCAAGAACAAAGTGTTCGTTATTTTCGTGCTAATATACATGGATGACATTATCATAACAGGAAGCTCAAGTAAAGCATTACAGACATTCATACGACAGTTAAATTCGCACTTTTCACTAAAAGACCTTGGGCAACTACATCAGTTCCTTGGTATAGAAGCCTACCCAGACGCAACAGGAGTATATTTAAAACAAGAGCAGTGCATTCTTAACCTACTTGAGTGTTTCAAAATGGACAAATCCTCTCCAGTACCTACGCCTATGGTAATCAACAAACATTACTCTAAAGAAGATGGAGAACCCATGAAAAATCCTACAATCTTTAGACAAGCAATTGGGGGTTTACAGTACCTTGTTAATACAAGACCTGACATCATGTTCGCTGTTAACAAATTGAGTCAGTTCCTCGGATCTCCAATGGATGTTCATTGGAAGGTGGTGAAGCGGATCTTCAGATACTTGAGAGGAACCATGACCTTAGAACTTCACATCAAGCCGACAACTCATTTAGCCCTCCATGGCTTCTCGGATGCAGACTGGGTAGTGTGCCCTGACGATCACCAGTCAATCGGAGGGTATTGTGTCTACTTTGGTGATTCACTTATCTCTTGGTCGGCTAAAAAGCAATCGGTAGTGGCCTTATCCAGCGCCGAGTCTGAATATCGGTTATTGGGGAACCTTACCGCTGAACTCGCCTAGATCCAGTCTCTCATCAGTGAGCTTGGGCTTCACCTCCGATAGCTGCCCGTCGCCTGGTGTGATAATCTTAGTGCTACTACACTGGCGTCAAACCCCATCTTCCACGCTCGATCGAAGCACATCGAGCTTGACGCTCACTTTATGCGTGACCGTGTCCTCAACCAAAAATTGATCATGAAATACTTGCCTTCATCGGAGCAAGTGGCCGACATGTTCACCAAGGCACTCTCACACTCCAAGTTTTGGGCCTTTGTTCACAAACTTGGGCTTGTAAGATCACTAGACCCAAGTTTGAAGGGGGATGTCAAGACTCAACCTAGAAACCTAAACTGGGCCCACTACCGATAAAGCCCAAGGACCTCACCTATCTATCAGTTGAATAAGTCTTAACAGATTTAGCCTAGAGAATATATAGCATCTTATCGTGTATCTGGCATTTAGTTATTATGATCCTATTATTGTGGACCACACAAGCGCACGTTTAGCATCTGTTACCTTTCTATAAATACATAATAATGTACTCAAGGCATTCAGGCCGTAAGCAATATATTTCTTTATGTCATCTTCTATTAATTTAACTTAAACCTTCTTCAAATCAGTGCTAATTGGTTACTTAATGGTGATTTTCAATGTATGGAATCTTGAACTTAACTGGTGAAGTTATTTTCATGAGTGACAAGGTAATTTTGTGTTCTTGGAGATGAATTAGAGATGACTTGAGTTCACATGTATTTTAAAGGGAGTTTAAATTACCTATAGCTAATTAAATTTGTGATTTTTTATGTTTAGAAATTCATTTATATATTGAGACTATGATTCTAGTTAAATTTTATTCTATGGATTGAGTTCTTGTGATTTTGGGGTTGTAATAAGGATTTGTACTCATCAATATATATGGTTATATATATGTTTTCTAGGATTCTATTGATTTCTATCTACTTAACATGGTATTGTTGGGTAATATGATTGAATTGGAATTATAGTTGAACCTAAATACATTGTTTATTCCATAATCACTCTCTAAGGGGTTTTAATAATACTTAAATAAATGGGTTCATAAGTTTAAGCGTTAGACTCATTGATAATTGAGGTTTCATATTTTAGGAAACTTAGAGAAACTCATTACACTAAGAGGGATTAATAGCATTTCAAGGGTAGAGGTTTCTCTCTTGTGATGCTAGACTCATTGGTTAATGAGGTTTGGAATATTAGAAGCCTAGTGTATTAACTCTACAAATATTTTAATTGAGTAAGGATAGCCATTGAAAACCATTTCCAAGAGCATCTTCATTACTTGCATTTTTAACCCATTTCCATTCCACTTTATTTGAAAATCCCAAAAATATCTATTTTAATTGTATTCAATTCATATTTTTGAAAATCAATCATATATATTTTACCTTTGTCAATTTTGCATTGTAATACTTAGCTTACTAGGAATTAATTTCATAATCGGCTCCTCAAATTGAAACGACCCGAGTTGTGCACTATATTGTATTAATTCAAGTGGTGCCGTTGCAGGGAGTCAAACCCCGAGTCGGCTACTTGACAAGCGGGAATGCTCACCACTGTACTAGTACCAGCTCCGCCATGGCCCACCACTATACTCACTCGTCTTACTTCTTCCTGTGCTTTTTGCATTTTCGTTAGACTCATCACCAGCTCCGCCATGGCCCGCTCCAATGTTACTGAGTTCTATCGCTTCCTCCCACAAACATATCCTACTATATCAACAGTTTTTAATCCATCACAGGGAATTATGCATTATTTAATTTCTTTCTTTGATGAATGGTTGAAATGTGCGCTGATTTGTAATAGAATATTAGAATAAAACAAAGGAGATCGGGAAGAGGGATTCGGGGTGTCAACTGTGCCTTCTCAGTTATATCCCTGCTGCCCCTCAATTTTGGTGCCCATCCCAAGTCCCAAATATTTTTTTCATGATTCTTTTGATAATTAGATTTTACATGAAATGAATAACATTTTGATATTTTATAGGAAAAAATGGATTTGTTTTTAATTTTTTATTATTTTTAAAAAATTTAAGACTCTAAATTAAAAAGAAGCTCCACAACTTTAGAGTTTTAAATCTTTAAAAAATCATAAAAATATTGAAAATAACTTCTCCTTTTACCCATAAGATATCTAAATGTCACTCATTTTATTTAGAATTTAATGATCAAAAGAATCATGAAAAAATATTTGGGAAATGCCCCAAAATTGAAGGGCAGCAGGGCGTAATTGAGAAAGCACAGCTGACACATCCGCCAGAGAAGGAAAGAGACCACTATGATGGCTTTGAGTTCGATCTGGGAGAAACTATTCTAAAGGATGCCATCGTTTTGGTGTTGAAGGAGAATATCAAGCAAGCATTTCCTTTACGAGTACTATTCGTCATTGCTGTTCTTCATAATGTTCTTGCATTCTTCAATAACTTGATCAAAGAAATCATCTAACTTTACAAATATTGCCTTTAACCTTGGAACCAGACCAGTGAGAACATCAACCCAACGAAGTAAAGGGAAATAATCTCCTACACTGAAGACCAAAAGGTTGATCATCACCTTCCTCGCTAGCTCTCTGATCCTTATATTCCCCTCCGTGTTAAACTTATCCCCAAGAATGCACTTACACACTATATCATTTGATGTAGCAACCAGCAAATCAATGAGATTGACAGAATCTGTACCACGCAAGCACATATCATTGATCCTTTTCACTACCTCACAAGCTTCTTCATCTCTGGCGCTCTTAAATGATTGAACGCTTCTCAAGCTAAGAAGTTCGTAGACACATATTTTCTTCTTCTATCTATTTCTAAGTTTCACCGTACTTGCCAAAACCTAGGTCATTACATCCATAGACTAAGATGGTAGAACAAGTACCTTGAGGTCGATCTGTGAATCTAAGGTCATGGGTTTTCAAAATATCGAAGGCTAATTGTGTAGACGATCACGAACAACTGGACGAACAGATGAACAACAACCTGTAAAGATCGAAACAGATGATTTGAGTTGCATCCGAGGACACTATCCTATAGAGTTATTCCGCGACCACCGGTAGAGAGGAAGTGGCACCCCCCAGGATTAAACAGACCCTTCTTGATATAATCAAGGCAACAGAATTGGCGGAAGCTAATGGCAATGACAGTAAAAAATTATTGAATAGAGGAGAGGAGAATATGTTGTACTAAGCATCCCGCCTGTGTCTCTTTTATAGGTGTTTTCATGAAGAGTCATCGGTCACGAAGGAACCCGGACAATACGTCCATTGAGACCAAATAGCAACCACCAAACAAACAAGCCTATGCGTTTCCAATAGAAAGGTCACTCGACGAAGCGCCAGACAGCCAGCAACTTTTAGTCACGGAGGGTCATGAATTTCAAACCCCAAAATATAGCGACTTTTTGGCAAGCCAAAATAAATATTATTTTTATTATCTAAAAATAATATTTTCGGTGAGCAAAAAATATTTTACAAAAAGTGCCAATACCACGTATTTATTCACGTGTAGGGGGAAATCGCCGGATTTTAACTACGTTTGCCTTCCGGTGGCCCGTTGTTGTGCGCGCGATCCCCCCACTCCTCTAGTCCTCTTTACAAGACCAAGATAGTATAGTGATATATATAGGCTAGTGACCTCTTATTCCCAAGCAATGTGGGACTAGCTTCTTTGACACAGCCACTCAAACACTTATATTTTACAACAATCCCCCACATGTGTCAAAGAAACCCACTATGTTACCCACAGGATATAACCATTGTATCTAGTGGTCTGATGGACTATGAACTAGACCTAGACCAATAACACATGATACACAGAGATGTTAGTGGTCTTATGGACTATGAACTCATATTTCTTTGGTGCATATCAGAGGCATAAAGAATCATATTATATCCTAACATTTCCGTTGTTAACTACGGTTTTGCTTGTTATGTCGGCCATGCGCATGCCTGGTGCATAATGAATGCTCTAAAGATTTTGCCATGATCTCATAGGAGCGGCCACACTCCATATTCATAGAGGTGATTTCATATAAGTATACCTGTACTATGCATACTGTCTTGTTGGACTATGAAATCATTAAGAGCTTTGCTCAACCTATAATAATGCAGTCTAGCACATTCAAAATGTCATAGGAAGGGATGTAAAATATTTGTGCTAGTCAGAACTGACGAATGACTTGTTCTTACCTAGTGAACCTTCTTCATGGGATCACTAATCATAAAGGATGGCCTGCCATCGCTGTCAATTAGTAGTTGGCTTTAGTCCCATTCCTTTTGACGTTTCAACAACCATTTCCTCCCAAGAGGTTTTGTTAATGGATCCGCCAAATTCATTTCTGACTTTACATAATCGATTGAGATAACACCATGCTTTAGCAGCTGCCTTATAATATTATGTCTTAATTGTATGTGTCTACTCTTACCAATAAAGGTTTTATTCTTAGCTGTGGCTATTGCTGCTTTATTGTCACAGTGTAACGACACTGATGGTGTTGGTTTGTCACCTAGTGGGATATTCGCTAAGAAGTTTTTCAACCACTTAGCCTCAGTACCAGACAACTCCATAGCAACAAACTCAGAGTCTCTAGAGGACAGTGTTATTATGTTTTGCTTGGCTGACTTCCATGTGATTGCACTACCACCAAGAATAAAGACATAGCCACTAGTGGATTTTGTCTCATCTGAGTTTGAGATTCAGTTAGCATCACTGTACCCTTCTAATATAGTGGGAAATCCACTGTATTGTATACCATAATTCATGGTACCTCTCAAGTATCGTAATAATCTTATGAGAGCGTCTCAATGTTTACTACCTGGGCGGTGAGTATACTTGCTCAATCTACACACAACATATGCTATGTCTGGCCTAGTAAAATTCATTAAATGCAACAAACTCCCAATGATTTGTTCATATTTAGATTGAGCTATTGGATCTCCATTATATTTTTTCAAATGTATACTACCATCATAAAGAGTACTCAAAGGATCTTCATCAAACTGTTCAAACCTTCTCAAAATCTTCTCAACATAATGTTCTTGAGAAAGTTGAATACCATGTTCATTCCTTATGATTTTTACACCCAAGATTACCTTTGCTTCTCCAAGATCTTTCATATCAAATTTTGAAGCAAGGAAACTTTTTGTTTCAAGCACTACCTTTAAACTAGTACCAAAGATAAGCATATCATCGACATATAAGCAAATAATCACACAATCATTATTCAAAGCTTTTATATATACACATCTTTCTACTTCAATAGTAGAGAAACCACCACTCATTAAAACTTGATCTAATTTCTCATGCCACTATTTGGGTGCTTGTTTAAAACCATATAATGACTTATTTAACTTGCAAACTTTATTTTCTTGCCCAGGAACAATGCATCCTTCAGGTTGAACCATATAAATTTCCTCTTCTAAATCACCATTTAAAAATGCTGTTTTGACATCCATTTGATGAATAACAAGATTATGAATTGATGCCAAGACAATTAAAACTCTAACAAAGGAAATCCTTGTCACAGGCGAGAAAGTGTCAAAATAATCAATATTTTCTTTCTGGGTAAAACCTTTGGCAACTAATCTAGCTTTGTATTTGTCTATAGATTCATCAGGAAAGTATTTTTTCCTAAACACCCACTTACAACCAATAGGCTTTGCTCCTATAGGTAAATCTACTAAAACCCAAGTTTTGTTTTGATTCAAAGAATCTATCTCAGCTTTAATAGCTTCCTTCCAAGAATTTGCATATGAAGAGGAAACAACTTCATAATAATTCCTAGGTTCATTTTCTACTAGATATGTATAAAAATCATCTCCAAAATATGTTTCTTTTCTTTGTCTCTTACTTCTCGGTAAATTCTTAACTAAATCATCATTTGAAATTTGTTCAGACAAATTTTCAACTCTTCTAGGAATTTGCTCAATTTTTAAAGGAAAAATATTCTCAAAGAATTCTGCATCTTTTGTTTCAATAATTGTATTACGCTCTAAAATATCACTTTTCAAAACTAGAAAACGATAAGCAGCACTTTGTAAATCATAACCAATAAACATGCAATCAGCAGTTTTTGAACCAATCCTTTTTTCCGTTTGGGATTGGGTAAAAGAACTTTTGCAAGACACCCCCACACTTTTAAATATTTCAAGTTAGGTGTATATCCTTTCCATAACTCATAAGGTGTTTTCTTGGTTTTCTTATGAGGTGTTCTATTTTGTAGAAAAAAGGCAGTTAATAAGGCTTCTCCCCATAAATTAGCAGGTGCACCAGAACTTACAAGTAAGGCATTCATCATTTCTTTCAAAGTTCTATTTTTCCTTTCTGCTATCCCATTAGAGTCAGGTGAATATGGAGGAGTTATTTCATGAATTATGCCTTCTTTTTCACAAAAGTCATTTAATGGTAAATATTCTCCTCCTCTATCAGACCTAATTCTTTTGATTTTTCTATATAACTGATTTTCTACCTCTGTCTTGTACAAAATAAATTTTCCAAAAGCTTCATCCTTGTTCATTAATAGGTATACTTTAGTATATCTAGAAAATTCATCAATAAACATTATATAATATCTTTTTCCACCTCTAGTCTCAGTTTGTTTTAAATCTCCTAAATCAGTATGAATTAGTGATAATAACTCAACTTTTGGCTTTGGAGGATTTTCGTCTCTTTTAAGATTTTCAACTTTTTCCTTTTTCCTACACTGAGCGGCAAAGTGACCTGGCTTTCCACAAAAATAACAATTTCCTTTCTTCTTGAAATTGGGGTTAGGGTTAGAATCATTAGGCTTGTAATTAGACTTCTTTTTGTGTTGATGTTTAGAGCCATACCTCTTGTCGTGCGGCTTTCCTTCCACTAAGTTTGCTTTTGCAGTCATTTGTCTTCCCTTTGCTACTTGGATCGCTTTTCTATTGGTATCTTCAATGATAATATGCGTAATCAGATCTGACAGTGACAACTGCTACTGCTTGTGCTTAAATTATTGCTTGTAATCATTCCACGTCTTTGGCAACTTTTCAATTAAGACTCCCGCTACAAACTCATCTGGCAGATTGATCTTTTTAGCCCGGAGTTCTTCAAGCAATTTATGATACTCATTGATTTGTAGTTTGATGTCCTTATCCTCGACCATTTCCCATTTGTAGAAATTCCCCATAATGAACTTTTGTTTCCTGTCGTCCTTAGCAGTGTATTTCAAGATAAGTGACTCCCAAATCTTTTATGCCTCCTTGTAGACACAATAGACATCGAACATATCATTAAAGAGAGTACTTATAAGGGTGTGCCTGCAAACCTTATTTGCATACGTCCAAGAATCCTTCACGGCTTGGTCAGAATCTGATAAAGATTCTGGTTGATCGAGAGCAGCAACCACCCTATGCATATCAAGAATAGAATAAACACGTTCTTGCCAGCGCCTAAAATTTTTCCCGTAAAAAACATCGATCTTGGAGGTGTCGGGAAAAGGCCTCGGGAGCGGCATGGCAAAAGGCATCGTTGTTGCTGTGGAATGAGACTCAAGAACTGTTGCACCGGGATGAGTCTGAGTCTCAGGAACGTTGTTGTCAGCGTTGTTCTCCATACTGGTCATAACTCTATAGAATGTAGACGATCACGAACAACTAGACGAATGATTGAACGCTTCTCAAGCTAAGAAGTTCGTACACACATATTTTCTTCTTCTATCTATTTCCAAGTTTCACTGTACTTGCCAAAACATAGGTCATTACATCCATAGACTAAGATGGTAGGACAAGTACCTTGAGGTCGATTTGCAAATCTAAGGTCATGGGTTTTCAAAATGTCGGAGGCTAATTGTGTAGACGATCACGAACAACTGGACGAACAAATGAACATCAACCTGTAAAGATCGAAACAGATGATCTGAGTCGCATCCGAGGACACTGTCCTATAGAGTTATTCCGTGACCACCGGCAGAGAGGAAGCGGCACCCCCCAGGATTAAACAAACCCTTCTTGATATAATCAAGGCAACATAATTGGCGGAAGGTAATGGCAACGATAGTCAGAAAATATTGAACAGAGGAGAGGAGAATATGTTGTACTGTGCATCCCGCTTGTGTCTCTTTTATAGGCGTTTTCATGAAGAGTCATCGGTCACGAAGGACCGTTGAGACCAGATAGCCACCACCGAACAAACAAGCCTGTGCGTTTCCAACGGAAAGGTACGGAAAGGTCGCTCGACGAAGCGCCAGACAACCAACAACTTTCAGTCAAAAAATATTTTACACAAAGTGCCAGTACCGCGTATTTATTCACGCGCAGGGGGGAATCGCCAGATTTCAACTATGTTTGCCTTCCGGTGGCCCGTTGTTGTACGCGCGAGCCCATTACTCCTCTAGGCCTCTTTACAAGCCCAAGATAGTATAGTGATATATATAGGCTAGTGACCTCTTATTCCCAAGCAATGTGGGACTAGCTTCTTTGACACACCCACTCAAACACTTATATTTTACAACAAATTGTGCAGAAGAAACCACCACCGTTGGAGTCTGACCTAACTGTAAAAACATGATAGGTCTGTATTTTTTGGAGAGAGCTCGAAAAGATTGAGATGGAAGTGTGCCTATCTGATGAAGATTTTCGATGATAGGCAGCTTTGGTGGAGATGGAGGAAGATTCATATTTGACTTGGATTTGCTTGTTCTAATTCTGAGGAGATTCAACAAAAACAGGACAGTGATGGCGATGAAGCAGGAAGGAATTAAAAGCTGAGCATTTAGCTGCAAGGGAAAGTAGTGTTTGACGAGTGAGAGTAGAGACATTGCTATCTCTCCGAATAGGAATGTGTACAGTGTGAAGAATACTTGTACGGAGGATTGTGATGGAACGAGTTCCATGTTAAGTACTTTGATTAGTAGGGAGAGTTTAGGATATCTGCACTATCCAAACCTGATCTAGGTATTCTATATTTGATTTTTTTTTTTAAAAAAAGAAAATGTCTATTTTTTTTTTGAAAAAAAAATTATTTTAACAGATATAGAATTTAAAATAAAGATAATCTAAAATAAGAAAGAACCACAACAGTTGAAAAACCCTAGCATGCTATTGGGTCATGTGGGCTTTATATTTTTATGTTGGTCTTCAATATGATTCCTCTTAATCTTTTCGTGTCGAAAGGACGACAATCAGTCATACATATATTTGTAACAGATGTGACCATGAATGTGCCGGGATTTTAATTTCACTTGCGCCATCCTCTTCCAAAAAAGAAGGAAAGAGATAGGGAATAAACGTGTACAAATACTTATATATATATATATATTGGTTTAATGGTGATTTGGACTTTTGGAGGGGATTTTTCTATTTTATTTAATTTATCAACGAATTAAAAGTACAATAATATTTATCATTCCAACAAAATTTACTGAAATAACTCTGTTAAAATCCACCGACATATCTATTAAATTATTAACAATAAGGAATCTATTTTTTTTTTTTTTCGAAAGAACATTAGAATACTGTCTTGATCAATTTCGGCTTTTGTCGACTAAAGTTGGAATTTTGCATCCTACTGCGACAAGAAAATTATATTCAAAATAGGTATCTTTTGGAGTTGGGTTTAGAGTTCAGGCTTGTTTGATTAACGTTTATAAAAGTAACCTTTATCTCAATTAACGTTACCTATAAATGAAGTTGGACTCAATTTAAATGTAATGTGATTTATGTTAATACAGAGTTTTATAAAATAAAAATTAGTTTGACAAAAACTTGTTTAGATGATATATTAAAGAATGAATTTCAAAATGTTGCAATATGAAAAAAAGGTGCTTCAATTTTAACGCAGCTTTTAAAAAAAAAATTATTATTGTTTTCATTCAACTAAGCGTTTTTTTAAGTCCCATGCCATATGGATTTTGAGCCTTTACTTTATTTATTATTGATTTTTATATTTTTTTATCAATATTAATTTTTCAATTGCCAAATGACATCATGATATGGTTGTTCACGCGTACGAGAGCAATCCTTAAGATAATTCATTCATGCCAACAAAATATAATGTCAAGTTTATAAGCTTAAGAAAATGAAAATGATTAAAATCCTTACATTGTCGGATATTGCACGGACATAAATAACTTATTCCCCCCCCCCCCCAAAAAAAACGATTACTATTACAAAAAATAAAGGAAAGTTAGGGACAAGTCCCCATTTGACAACTTATTCGGGCAATGGGATCTAAAATACGTTAAGCCTTGAGGTCCTTGAGTGTCAATATGCGTGAGGGGAAGAAAACCAAGTTACCGTTAATATTTAATAGACGAAAAAGAGGGAAAATCAGGGAAAAAGCGTGGAAGGAAAGCACAGAAAAAGCTGTGGTGAAGAGCAAAGAACAAAGTTGAGGATGGAGAAGACGATTGAGAGAGCGAGAGTGACTCAAAGCAATGGTTGACAAAGTTCTTTGGAAGAAGCAGTAGAGTCGCATTTGAGGAGATTGGCGGCGAAGATCAATTACATCGGTGAAAGAAGCATCTTTTATGTATCATTTCTTCATAATTGAATCCGTAATATGCAATTAGCATCTGCAATATGCATGTGACCTTCCGTATTTCGCAATAAGAATCCATATGCCATAAGAATTTGTAATATGCAATTAGTATCCCTCATATCCAATTGACCTTCTATATTACACAATGAGATGTAATAAGAACATGTAATAACCAACAAGCTATTAGTTGAGGTGGTAAAGGGCTTTTCCCCATTAGAAGGAGAACACAATTTCAAATCCTGGAAAGCGTACTTTTTAGAAGAGGAGACTCTTTACCCTCTAATCCTCACGGGGGGAATACTTGATCATATAAAAAAAAAAGAAAAAAAAAAGAACATGTAATACGCAAGTGAGCTTCCGCCATACGCAAGTGAGCTTCTGTATTACGTACGCAATAAGAAGTCATAAACAGCAATAAGCATCCGTCATATGCAAGTGAACTTTTGATATATGCAAATGACCTTTTTTATTGCACAATAAGATGCAATAAGAGGTCATATGCAATTAGCATCTATCATATGCAAGTGACCTTTCATATTATGCAATAATTAAGATGCAACAAGAAGCTATATGCAATTAGCATATATATCATATACAAGTGACTATCCCACAAAAGTAATTAGCTTTCCTATATGCAAGTTCCCTTCCCCAGTATGAATATCTACAATCACCTCCACTCAACACAAATTTGAACCTAAAACTGGGCTGTAGCACACAATATCGACCAACGAGCACAAGTTCTCCCATTCTACAATCTACAACATTAATTGATGTTTTTAAACAAGATAAACATGCCATAGTGCAAAGGTTGCCCTTAATTCCCAAACATGCATGCAATCTACACTTAAGAGGAGCCAAATCTGGCTCTACAAATTTGTGGACAAGTCAACAAAGGTGCACAGACAATTTAAATACAAATATCTAAAAAGAAAAGAAGAATAAGGATATCGTACCTCATACTGGTGATTTATGCTTACTTACTTCTGTTTCAGAAAACGCATATCTAAGAGCATCATGAGAAAAGAAATCAAATGGGATGAATTCAAACTCTTGTCCTTTGAATTTAAATCTCTTTTGCATGAACTCTTCAGGATTTTCCCATATTTTAGGGTCCCTTTGTATTGCCCTCATGTTCACAAACTCGCTTTGAAACGGATCATATATAGCTCCAATTTTATCAAACAATGTTTATCGAGCAACCAAGAAAGGAGCTAGTGGGTGTAATCTTACGGGCAATGGGCCTCTAATGTTCAAGTACGTACTTCGTTTCATTGATGTCACTCTGATCCACTTTTGATTCAGACCCCACCCCTTTTCTTCTTCTCTGACGTTCTTGAAGGATTGAACCCTTCTCAAGGCTAAGAAATTCGTTCACACAGATTTTCTTCTTCTGGTAGAGGATAGAGGCAGATTCTGATTCGACTTGGATTTGCTTGTTCTACTTCTGATGTGATGCAACAAAAACAAGACAAATGATCCATATTCTTGTAAAATCATGTGACTATGTCCAGATCTTTTACAATTCACTTGCGCCCTCCTCCTCCAAAAAAGAAAGAAAGGGAGAGGGGTAAACCGGGTACACATATTTTTTTTCTTATATATATATATATATAAAAATTGTTTTAGTAGTGGTGATTTGGAGGGGATTTTTTGTTAACAAATTAACAATACAACAATCTTTATCATATATCGATCGTTTCTCATTATAATTTTAAAGTTAAACTTAGTCATATTTTACCAACAAAATTTTGTTAAACAACTCATCTAAAATCCACCGACAAATCAATGAAATAATTAACAAAACAAGTTAACATATATAAGGAACTTACTTTTTTCCACATATATGAGAATTTTGTCTTGATCAGTTTCAACTTTTGTTAACAAAAGCTAAAACTTTCTATCCTAAAATTTGATGATGCGAACACCTTATTTTGTCCGGGTCTCACTCAAAAAATAAAAATAAAATAAAATAATCTCATTGATGATGAACGGGGTCTAAAATTGACAATAATCATTCATTAAAGAGGAAAATTAAAATAAGATAAAAGAGAGAAAATAAGACAATCATACAATTGATGATGAGTTAGGTCCAAATTGGCATATATCATTCATTAAAGTAAAATAAAAAAATAATAGAAAAAAAATTAAAAAAAAATCATTTCATTTATGATGATTATGGTCCAAATTGGCATTATCATTCATTAGAGGAAAAGTAAAAAAATAATTAAAAAAAATAAAAAACTTATTTCATTGATAATGATTGTGGTTCAAATTGACCATCATCATTAAAAGAAAATCAGAAAAATAAAATTTAAAATTTAAAAAAAAAAATGCAAAACCCATGGTGTCAACCAGGTATCATGTAGTGATGAGATTTCCTCACGTAGAAACATACTGTCATACTGTCTTCAAAAATTAAGGCAATACAAATCATGGTTTAATGACTCAGTACAATCAATGAGAAGGGTCAAACATATTTTCATGCCATGCGAATATTCACAAATGAGCGCACAGTCCAACAAAATGATCATGGAGAGCAAGAGCCGCACAATCAAAATGCTTGTATGGCCAATTTCAAAATACAAAAGAAAAAATAAAAGAAAAGGAAAAAGATATATAGGTGAAAATAAGAAGGAAGAACAAGAATCAAAGTAAGAAAACAAATAAAAGAAGGCAAAAAAAAAAAAAAAAAAAAAGGTTAACCCATACATGTTAGGCTCCACCCTCTAGTCGTTAGTATTGAGGCTCACATATGTGACAACAACTATATAAATATAGGTTTTCCTTGAGTATAGAGAAGAAAAGAAAAATATAAGAGAGAAGGAAAATGATAAACAATAAGAAAATAAATGAATCCTCATCATATTGAAATCTACCCTTGAGCCATTGGTGTTGAGGCATCACAAATGTGACACTTGACTATATATGAGTATAGGCTTTTCTTGAGGGCATGAGGAAAAGTAAGATAAAACAACATATGGACAACAGATTTCACTCTCTATTAGGGGTGAGCATGGTGCCTAGTAGCTCGGTGCGCCCACCCTGGCCCTGCAAAAAATTGCCTAGCCCAACCCTAAAAAAGTGGCCCGAAAAAATTTTGGGCAGCTTTAGGCGGGCTAATAACCGGGCAGGGCCGGGCATCAGGCAAGGGGTGCTGCCCTGCCCATTTGGCCCTACCCTGAAAACTATTTTCATTTATTTAAAATATAAAATTTCATATCAATTAAATATTATTTCATATATATTTTTATTTAAAATATATTTTGTCTATTGTATAATACTCTTCTGATCCTCTCTTTTTTGCCCTAACCACTAAACACTATTTACAAGTAGATTTCTTTCTTCTTTACTTTGTGATATATTAAATTATAGTTACTTTTTATTTTCTTTTCAGATGCTTCATCATTTGATCAACTTTTGGGACATTGAATTGATGCAAACTACTTTGACTTCATGACTTTAATTACAATCATATTTTTTTTTCTTATTTATAATGGATTATGGATGTTGTTTAATTTTTAAAGTATGGATATTTGTTAAGACATATGGTATTTTTTAAATTTCAAGACTCAAGTTATAGACTTATTTTGAAATATCCCAAGACGTGAAATCATCGAATGCATTTGAAGTTTATATTACTTATGACAAAGTTAAGACATATGGTATTAGTAACTACAGGAATGTTAAAGAAATTCATATGGAATTATTTTTTTCATATGTGAACAAGATAAGGCGTTATCACTTAGGCATGGAAGCCCACCCTGCCCAGCCCAAAATAGTTAGGGCTTTTAGTGGGCAGGGCCGGGCATCGGGCTACATTTTGTAGCCCGTTCATCCTTCGGGCAGGGCATTGGGTAGGGGTCTCACCCTGCCCAACCCTGCCCATGCCCACCCCTACTCTCTATAAGCACTTCTAACTATTCCTTGCCTCTTTTCTTATGTCTTGCTTTTCCAATTTTTTATGTGTCTTGCTTTAATCCTTATTCCTCTATTTATAGTCTCAAAGTAGAATTTTCCTCATAAATGCTTCTTCATTTTTTTCATTTTCTTTTTTTCTTTTTTTATTATTTATTTATTTATTTATTTATTTATTTTTTGTATTTTCCATTGATAAGATTTCCTAACTTTTTCTAATCACCATCATCAATATTTTTTTTTTTACATTTTTCCCACAAATAATTTTCTAATTTTAAACCTATCAAAGTCAGAGATTTTTTTTTTGTATTTTTATTTTTTACTTTTTTCACATTTCCTCACCAGCAACTTCCTAATTTAAATCTATCAATATAAATGAGAGATATTTTTGTATTTTTTTAATTTCTCTAAACCTCCATAATGACTCCACACTAAATTTTCTAATCTAAACCTCAATCAGTATCAATAAGATGAATTATTTTGAAATTTATTGTCATTTATTACAAACCTCAATTGCAGGACAATATTATTAATGATTATCATTTTTCAATTACAATCTAATTGCCATCAATGCTATTTACTTATTAATTTAGATGTGCTAGGATTAAGGAAGATTTTTTATCTTTTTTAATTTTTTATTATTTTTGAGTAGGACCCAGACAAAATAAAGTGTTCACATGCTATGAACAAATTATATTCAGAATAGAAGTATTTTGGAGCTTGGTGCCTTGCTAAAAAATAAGACAAACTGTTCACGGTTGATGAATAACTTTATTTATTATACAATTTATACAATTTGCTAAAAGTAGTTTTTGGATTGCCAAATTACATCATCCTATAGTTTTTCACTAGCTAGAGCTACCATTGAGACGATAGTTATCCCTCCTGCCAACAATATAAAGTCAAGTTTATCAGCTTCAAGAAATAGAATTGATTAAAATGCTTACAATTTGTGGGAATGCACAGACATAAAGAACACCCAATACGAATCCAATGCTGATGGTCATAGGATATGGCTTACACGTATGTACAAATTTTAAATTATTCGGCAGATGCAGAACATATCATGGTTGATGACTCATCAAAGGTAATTATATATTCAATTTAAAATGTTATCTTTTAATATTTTAATATTAATTAACTCGATGAACTTATTTATGTCTAGCTTTATCAGAAACTATTCTATTAAAATTCCATCGTTATACCATACCCACTTAAATCCCACTAAATAATTTGATGCGTCTTGACTAAATTGCCTATGCCATTTTTCTAATATTACAATTCTACCATCGAACTTAAAACGTTTTTTAATCCCTCTTGAACTTCTTCGCGCGTTTATCTGTCTACCAGGCCAGAAAAAATAGGGCACTGCGCCTCAAAGTAAACAATGTTTTTTGCTCTCTAGCATTTTCAATTTTTTTAATTCCTTGGTCGTTTTTTCTCTTCAGTTTTCTTCTAATCTTAGTTGTGTTTTTCCCCTTTAGGAGTTCTTTTCTTTTCTCTGCTAACTCTTATAATATGTAACATTTTATGCTTTTAAGAGGGTTAAGGTGCAAAAATACACATGTGTTTTTACTGAAAGTGCACTCACCATCAAATGCTTTTTTTAGGTGCAAAAGTAACTATAAGCTTTTAAAATAGGTGCAAAAGTCACATAATTCGTTAGCAAGCGATGACGTCCATCAGTTTTGGCATCACAATGCCAGCTGGAGTACAACTGTAATTTATGACTCCTTTGACATATGCATCCATGGAAGTGGGTTTCAGACTTGAGATGGGAAAGTGTCCAGGAAAGAAATTTTCCATTAAATCCACGCTAGCCCCGCAATCATTTTTCTTCGGGGAAATAAAAATGAACCAACAAACAGAGGATATTGAAGAATAATGGCAGGGGCAATAGATACTACATCGGTCACTATGACTTGGGGGCTCTCACCATAAATGAATCATCATGATATGTTGAAGAAAGTTCAGGATGAGTTATACGAGAAGGTGGGAAAAGACAGGTTGGTGAACGAATTAGAGTATCTTCAAGCAGTATTAAAAGAGACACTATGATTATACCCAGCTGCATCACTATCAGGTCCACGAGAATTCGCAGAAGAGTGCACTTTAGGAGGCTACCATATAGAAGCAGACACATGCTTGATATTGAACATATGGAAGTTTCAGAGAGACGAAGGGGTCACCGTCGTCAGAGTTTAAGCCGGAAAGGTTCTTGATAGACAGAAATTAGAAGTACAAAAAAAGGATTTGTCCTGTGATGTGAGAAAATAAAATTAAACCAACTAACAGAACCAAAGGAATTGAGAAGAGTAGCAACATCTTGAATGAAGATGCTTGGTGAAAACCTCAATACACTTTACGCTAAAGAGGGGACTTTCTTGTTAGTCCAAATCTGCAGAGAAAAATCAAAGGAATGCAAAGAGGAGGATAAGACCCACAATCAATTAAATCTCCATCAGAGAAAAATCAGAGGAATGCAAAGAGGAGGATAAGACCCACAATCAATTAAATCTCCATCAGAGAAAAATCAGAGGAATGCAAAGTGTCGAACTCCATCACCGAAGATTCTTCACCAGATTCGCCATACCATAAAAGAATCTCGATTCACCTGTTCTGGGGAAGAATCTTGATTTTCCAGTTCCGTAACCAAAGATTCTTCACAAGTTCGAACTCCGTTGCCGACCACGCCTCTGATCTCGCCACCGATAACGCGTGGAGCTAACTCCACCATGACTCCATACTTTCTCGAAGTTCGTCTCAGCATCAAGGCTCCCTTCTATCAATTTGCTTCTATCGATTTGCCTATGATAAAGTAACTCTAGATTCTTTAATATAATCCCAATTTTATCCCCCCTAGTTTGTTTTTCATTTATATTACTCATGTATCTTTTTTTATTTACATGTTGTTTCCCTTGCTATGTCAGCAACTGGTTGCTGCCAGTTGTTTATTATTCACCCAAATCATGCTCCATATCATCATTTTTAGTCAACAAAGTTTAAACTCACGGTCAACTTTTGAGAGCTAACGGAATATGTGACTTTTGCACCTATTTTGAAAGCACATAGTTACTTTTACTCCTAAAATAAGCACTTGGTGTTGATCGTAGTTTCAGAAAAACCACATGTGTATTTTTGTACCTTAACCCATTTTAAGATCTATTTTATCATTCAAAAAAATTGTGTTTTATGATAAAAAAAATTTAAATTTCATTTTTTGAAAAATAAATATGGGACCAAAGTAAAAGCAGGCATAAATTATAAGGATGAAAAAAATAAGGAAGAAATCCAAATAAAATAGTAGGGGTGCATATCTATAAACTTTTAATTACCTTCCATGAATCCTCTCCTATCGTGGACCAAACAAGAATTATTAAAATATTATTCATCCTTTTTTTCTTTCAATCAAACAAAGCTCATAACCTCTCATATCCTCGCCTCCTCCTAATATTAACTAAAAATCTTAATAGTAATTTGTAATGTGTCTAAGGCCTTAAGAACCTAAATAATCAAATCAAAAGCGCAAAATACTCTTAGACTAATATTTTGCCTGTAATTAACTATATATATATATATAAGTTATCACCGTTCAAATCTAAGTTTCAAGATTGCATATCACATACACAAGCGTCCATCGTCTAATTCTTATAGTAAATTATATATGTGGTTTGTCATGAGAAGCTATATTATCAAGCATAGTTTCTCATTTATTGTTGATATTAAAGGTTGTGTCTGATTACTTTTATATATATATATATATATATATATATATATATATTATAATACGTCTATGTGTGTCCCAAAAACCAAACACCTCCCACCATTTTCTATATTACACATGAAGTAGGCGTTGGCAAATCAAACCATATTCCTACTGCAAGAGCTTGTTCGGATAGGCTTTTGTAATCCCAAAAGCCTTCTAATGGTCAGCTTAAGAGTCACTACTACAAAAAGTATCATTTATGACACTAATTAACGACTGTTTTAAAATATCAATAGTAGAAAATCATGGTATGGCTGTGACAAACATTTCAACAATTGTCATTGAAAAAACAGTCGTTGAAACATAAGATTCAACGACTGTTATTCATAACAGTCGTTGAAAGCAAGCATTTCAATGACTGTTATGATTAACAGTCGTTGAAAGTGATATTTCAACGACTATTAATGAAAACATTCATCGAATCTTGTTTTCAACGACTGTTTTCATTAATAGTCATTGAAACAGCCCAAAAAAAGCACCTAGCGCGAGCTTTTGGTTCCCACTTTCCCTTCCCCGCCCCTGTCCGACATTATAGCGTTGTGTAACTCCCTTCCAGCTGACTCGCATCCACTAAATTTCTGTTTGGTCTCTCACGTGTCCTCTGTCCTCTATCCCTCTCCGACAACGGAGGTCCATAGGCTTGTAGTCCCTCCATTTCCTCTTGGTCGCAGGTCTTTGCTTTCCCTCCCTCTTCTCATTCCGAGCAAGCAATGCAAGTAGGTAAGCTCAAGCCCTGTTTTTTTCCTCTGGGCTCTGCTGTGAAGAAGACAATGTTGGATTTGTGTTTATTGCGGTTTGTGTGTAAGTTCCCCTTTTCTCTTTCTAGCTGATTTGTTCATTTGGAGGTGAATTTCTACTGTTCTGGGAAAAAAATTGGCATTTTGCACTTCATTTGTGACTGAATTTAGGCTTAATTAGAATGTCTTCCCTTAGAATCTCAATGGACCTAAAGACTTGGGTCTTGATTTAGCTTGTTTAAGAAAGGCTTCCCTTAGAATCTCAACGGACCTAAAGTTACCTTCAAGACATTCTTCATGCAGAATCATCAGTTTCTTAGCTACCTGCAAAATCATCAACAAGATGATGATGATGGGATAAAAGAAAAAATAATAGCTATTGCATACCACAAATGCGTGTGGAGTCAGTTAAAAATTTATTGACAAAAATCATATCAGTGGTTAGTATAGCTTAGAAAAAAATGTAATCCGTATTCTTAGCCAATTTCCCTATTCATTTCAGTGTATTGCGTCTAATTTGTGACTATATCTGATGGCACAAGATGATGACCATGTAAAAAAACTACTCCTCTTCTTCAAATTAAATTCAATTTCAATTTATAAATGCACTAAAATTAGATTTCTTTTTTTTTTTTCAATTCTGCTTTAATGGATTAAGCTCACTTACCATGTTTTTCCAATTTAATTAGAGAAATCAGTACAAGGTGAGTACAACTTAATTACACTGAGTGATAAAGATTAATATAATCACTCTGAAATAGTATGTTTTCCTTTCAATGATATCCAACGTGTACTTATCGTCCCTTGCTTCATTTGCAAGCATGATTGAGGACACACATCTATCATTACTAAAATTAAAGTTTCTATCTGTTTGGGGGGGGGAATAATAATAAAGTTTTCAAAAATGAGGCTTTTTAAGCCAATGAGAAAAAAATGCTTTAGATAAGTGTTGATTGTTGGGGTTTGATTTCGTATTAGGAATGGCCAAAGCTAGAGTTTTGATTTTATTTTTTTCAGTAAAAATCATAATTTTAATGCAAGAAATTAATTATAGGGAAAATTGATTAAAAATCTCCCATTACAAAATTAATTTTTTCTCAGAACTTGTTATCAATGTGTACACTTTCTTTTTCTAGCTCGTATCATTTGAATTATAATTAAAAGTGTTATTTGCAGGTAAACATGTGAATTAAAAAGTGCAAGATTAGTGGCGTACATTTTCTAATTTCCAGACAATCAACAAGGTTAGTTCAACAATGCCTTTGAGTTCATAAAAGATGTAGTAGTTTAAAGTTAATATTATAATGTTTTGGGTAATAACTCTCTCATAAACCTGCAGGTATCACTACTGCCATCGTTGTCCCTGCTTGGTTGCCGGCCTACTACATCCTTGCCTCAGTAGAATCTTCTTCCAAATTCCTCAATCACAAACATAGTGTCCTTGGAAGCTAAAGATTAGTTGGTAAGTTCTATTATTGCTTGTTGATGAAAGTTTTTCAAACCTGAGGATATCATGGTGCTACTATTTGTTGTAAGTGTGATAAATTTGAATTACTGAACTTTGAAATTGGTAGTTGAACTGTTAGTTTTTACAGTGTGTCATGAGTGTTTCATATCGTTGTTCTAAACTTGAGTGTCTGTGAAAATGGATTAGGTGGTAATAAAATGGATCACCGTTGGATGAATGCTTTGAGGATTAGTGAAGAATATGAGAATGGGGTGGAAACGTTTATTGAATTTGCTAAAATGAATGCGCCTAGTAAAAATGGGAATTATTTTTGTCCATGTATCAACTTTTAAATGAGAGTCTACGGGATGTTGATGATATAAGATATCACTTACTTTGTGATGGAATAAATCTTTGGTACTCAAGGTGGATATGGCATGGTGAGGAAGTAAATGTTTGTGCGTCACATGAGAAGGAAGTTTTGGAGGTCGGAGATGACGATAGAATGGTGAACATGATTCACGATGTTGAGGTAGAATGTTTTGCTCAATCGCTTGTATATGATAGCGTACGGAGTGATGCAGAGACACCTTTGTACCCGGGGTGTACTAAGTATACACGCTTGTCAGGCATTTTGCACCTGGTGAACTTAAAGGCAATTTGTGGGTGAACCAATAGTAGTTTCACATTATTACTTGAATTGTTGTGTGATATGTTTCCAAAGGATAATGTACTTCTAAATCGTATGTATGAAGCCAAGAAAATATTATCTACGATGGGTATGGAGTATAAAAAGATACATGCTTGCCCTAATGACTACGTATTA
The DNA here is from genome assembly GCA_963855925.1 of Inga laurina. Classification (NCBI taxonomy): domain Eukaryota; kingdom Viridiplantae; phylum Streptophyta; class Magnoliopsida; order Fabales; family Fabaceae; genus Inga; species Inga laurina. The sequence goes on from OY979705.1 coordinate 53,478,559, forward strand.
TACAGAAATGAGTATGAAGCCTTAAGTGAGTGTCTGAAATATAAAACTTCTAGATACAAAGTGAAGAAAGGTAATAAGTGTGGTGAAGAGACAATTAAAAAGCAACCTTTAAAGGTTTTGTGGTATCTTTCAATCATACCGCGGTTCAAATGAATGTTTGCTAATGCGAAAGAAGCAAAGAAGTTGAGATGGCATTATAATGACAGAGTTTGTGGTGGAAAATTCCTTCGGCACCCAGCTAATTCTCTGTAATGGAAGAAAGTAGATGAAATGTATCCCGGATTTGGCAGTGAGCCTAGAAACCTTCGGCTTGGGCTTTGCATAGACGGGATCAATCCCAATGGAACTTTTAGCAGTACACATAGTGCATAGCTCGTTCTTCTGGTGATTTATAAGTTACCTCCTTGGTTGTGTATGAAATGCAAGTATATGATGTTTTCTATGATGATTTCGGGACCAAAATAGCCAGGGAATGATATCGATGTCTACTTGGAACCTTTGATTGAGGACTTAAAGAAGTTGTGGGAGGATGGTTTGAGGACTTAAAGAAGTTGTGGGAGGATGCTGTAGATGCGTATGATGCATATAAGCAACAGTCATTTAAGCTGCGTGCAATGATTTTCACCACGATTAACGACTTCCTTGCATACGGGAACTTGTCAGGTTATAGTGTCAGGGGTCAAAAAGTGTGTCCGATATGTGAAGCGAGCACACAATTCTATCAACTCAAGCATGATAGAAAAACGGTCTACCTTGGTCATAGACTATTTTTTCCTCGGTTTCACCCGTACCGTAGGCTAAAGAAGGCTTTTAACAGTTTACTAGAGAATGAAATGGCTCTGAAGCCATTAACTGGAAATAAGGTTTTCAGTTGGGTATAAAGAATCAATGTCACTTTTGGTAAAAATCAAAAGACTATGGGCGAGAAGAACATATGGCAAAAGAGGTCAATTTTCTTTGATATTCCATTTTGGCGCAGTCTTGATGTGAGACATAGAATTGATGTGATGTATGTGGAAAATATGTATGTGATAGCCTTGTTGGTACGCTTTTGCACATACCAGGGAAAACTAAAGATGGAATTAGTGCAAGACTAGACTTGGTTGAAATGGGAATAAGAGAACGACTGCATCCATAACTAAGAGACAATGGTAAGAGAGCATATATGAAACCAGCAACGCATACATTGTCAAAAGTTGAGAGAAGAAGTTTTGTGTAGGTGTTAGCACGGCATTAAGGTGCCACAAGGGTATTCTTCTAATGTGAGCCACTTTGTGTCAATGGAAGATTTGAAGTTAGTTTTTATGAAGTCTCATGATTGTCATGTCTTGATGCAACAACTATTACCAGTAGCTGTTAGAGGCATTATGAAAGATGATGTGCGAATCATGATAACAAGGTTGTGCAGTTTCTTCAATGCTATTTGTAGCAAAGCTGTTAACATTGGAAGGTTAGACAAACTAGAAAATGAGGGTTATACTATTCTAATTATTACCGTTTATCATTTTAATTATTACAGTGCACTGAAGACATATTATATAATGGGTGGGAAGCGTGAAGGTAAAAGTAGTTCGACAAAGTGGTTTAGCCAAAGGTAAGTTTTTTACATTCAAGTTCTTCGATTGACTATTGCTTTAAATAGGCCTTTATTCTTTTTTACCGTTTGCTTTCGATGTATAGTGTCCTCAGCAAGTAGGGACAATTGAGTGCAGCTTCTATGTTATATTATATATGTATACATCATTTTCAGTGGCCTTACTACAAATTTTGAATAGGTGATCATTTCTTGATTCTCAATTGAATTTCATTTCCTTTCATGTGATTGAATTGTTAGTTATTTCATTCAATTTATTAATTTATGTTAACATATTCTCCATTTCATGCAAAGATTTTTGGAAATCAAGACCCCTACACTATCGAAAACATTAATTTGATTCGAGTCCTCTTGTTAGGACATCTTCTACAACATATAGAGCGGTGATGATTTGTAGAGGATTTTTAACATATTACGGTGGTTTTGTATAGTGCTATATAAGTTTGCATATTCGATTACTTTTCCTACTTTCTTATTGGAGTACTTTGAATTTGTTAAGGCATTATGCTTTATAGAGAACACTTTGGAAAATGATGATGAAGCATAGGGATTTCATGGAAATATGACATCTCTTTGGCCATATGCATGTCATGATTTACATTAAAAGTTGAAGTTTGCACATTGAAATGATGTTATGATGATATATGCGCTATATGTCATGATAGAAAAATTAACATGTGATTTTCACTTCCATGAGTAATAGAGGAAGCTAGAGAGTTAATTATGAGAGAATTGTCCGTGGATCTGGTTTTTTCTTTTAAAGATAGCAATGTACATGTTAGAGAACTTGTTAGGATAGGTTTATCTACTATTATGGAGGCAACGAAGATGAAGCCTGTGGGAGGGGAAACTTGTAGTAGTATGGAGGCTATAGTGAAGGGGATGGAGGAGGTGGGGACTTGTAGACATATGGTAGAGGAGCAGAGGGGGATGGTGTAGGAGATGGAGTTAGGAGAGACTTATGATAATATGGAGTTAACACATCAATTTTCTGGGTTGTAAGGAGTAAAACATAAAAAAAAGAAAGAAAGAAAGATACAATGACTGTTTTAGAGAAAACAGTCGTTGTATCTCCTGAGATACAACGACTGTTTAAAAATAGTCGTCTTTTCTCTAATTTTCAACGACACTAACATAGACGTCCCCCTGAAAACAGTTGTTTAAAGGGCAAAAAAACGGTCGTTAAAAGTTCCTTCTATAGTAGTGAGTCCAAAGCCAATTTAAGCGCAAAAATTATGTTTGGATTGAGGTTGAAGTTTGGTGAATGTTTTGAACCAAAAAGTCAAGTTAGACCTAAAACCACATTTTGAAGCTTTTAATGTTACAAAATTTAAATGGGTATGCAAATAGACTCTTTGTTTAAAAAAAAATGCATATCAAAATACAAACCATATTACATTAATTGACTTTTCTTACACCAATATTATTTTGCAAAATGCAGTAGAAATAAAAGTCAGTTTTACATACATTAATTCGAACAAGCCCTCACACCTCACAAACAGAAAGCAATAACAAACACATCAGTAGCACACTCACATAATATTTTTCCTAGGAAGATAAAACCTGACAATATTACCACCAGAAATCACATTCATTTATTCTGTCCTGCCACTCAACTTCATAAAACAAACCACAACTTCACGGACCCAATTAAGGACATTGAGCCTGGAGCGAAAATGGTATAGGTTGAAGAAAGAGAGGGACTTTCTTCTTAACTGTGAGCCCATAAGTCTCACTCACATCAATCTCACACTCAGGTGAACCATCTTGAGGAAGCTTCCAGTCAAACCAGCGAAGAAGATTGGCCAACATGTACTCAATTGAAGCCACTGCAAAGGCCATACCAGGACACATCCTCCTTCCAGAATCAAATGGGATTAACTCAAGGCCTTGTCCTTTGAAATCCATCTCACTGTTCTCAAATCTCTCTGGGATAAACTCTTCAGGATTTTCCCATATTTCTGGGTCCCTTTGGATTGCCCACATGTTCACAAATATCATTGTTTCTGCAGGAATATCATATCCTCCTAATTTTGTATCACTGATTGTTTCCCTAGGGATCAAGAAAGGAGCTGGTGCGTGTAATCTTAGAGCTTCTTTGATCACAAGTTTCAAGTACTTCATTTCATTTACGTCACTTTCTTCCACTTTTGTTTTAGACCCCACCACTTTTCTGATCTCGTCTTGGGTTTTCTTCATGGTTCTTGGATTTCTCCTAAGCTCTGTTAAAATCCATTCCACCGTCGTGGTTGTAGTCTCGTTCCCTCCCAAAAACATCTCCTGAAATTATATATAAAAATACAAAAAATTTGCTTTTTAAATGGTTTTGTTCGTTTTTTCCACAAGAAATAGAATTTTATTAAAATAAACTAAAGATTACAAGCTAAGAAAGAAGGTCCAAAACAAAACATAACAAACAAAAAGGCTAAAGTCCAACAAAAATAACCCTAAACCAAATAACACTGCCATCACAAACCCTAATCCTAAGTCAAACCAAAAGTTGTTAGTATTCCGGCACCACCAGACAAGAAACATATTACCGTTTCTCAATATTGTATAACCTCATATCTTTTTCTTTTTTTTTTTTCTTCTTTGAAACAAGTTTTCTTGGTACAATTGCAAACCTCGTATTAAAGAAGTTAGTTAAATTAATTATTTGTCAAACTCTCCCAACATGTGTAATCCATAGGAATAGTTTAGAGAAAATGATAAATATGAGGAGACAAAGTAGATTAAGGTCTTATATTTAGTACCAAGCTCAACCTCTAACTAGCTTTTATATCTGGAATGGGAGGTTGTGTATGTGTGTCAACTGTCCATCCAAAATCAATTATTTATTTGTATCACTACAAAAAAACAAGTTATTACCCACGGAATTATTTTCATCGGTAATTTTCTACAATTTACCGACGAAAAAAAATTTCGTGGGTAATTACTTACGGAAAAAATTCCGTCGGTAAATACTGACGGATTACCCACGGGATTTTTTTCCGTCGGTAATTACCCACGCATTACCCACAGAATTCCGTGGGTCATTTGAATGAAAAATTACCGACGGAATTTTTTCTGTGTGTAATCCGTCGGTAATTTCCAACGGAATCAAAATTCCGTCGGTAAATTTGTCGTGTTACCCACGGAATTTTTTCCGTCGATAATTACCCATGCCTTACCCATGGAATTCCGTGGGTAATTTGAATGAGAAATTACCGACAGAATTCTGTGGGTAATCCGTCGGTAAAACTAATAATTTTTTTATTATCTTTTAATAATTTATATAAAATAATAAAAATAAAAATAATCTATAATAAATAAAAATTTAAATATCATAAAATTAATATTGAATGTAATATATTAAATATATATAATATTAATAATAAAAATTTTAAATGAAATAAAAAAATTAAAAATTTTAAACTTTATATCATAAAAACAAAATAAATAAATATATATTTAATATTATATATATTTATATTAATATTAAATATTTAAATGAAATAAGAAATTAAAAAACTTTAAATTTATATTATAAAAAACGAAATATATAATTATTTATAAATATATATGTAATATTGTATATATTTATATTAATATTAAATATTTAGACGAAATTAGAAATTAAAAAATTTTATATAATAAAAAATGAAAAATATAATTATATATAAATATATATATTTAATTACATATATATTTATCTTAATATTATATTTATTTTTTAATCATTACATTATATATATTATTACGTGAATAAATAACGTAAGGTTAAAACAGTTTAACTGGCTAAGGCATCGGAATACATACCAAAGGTTCAAGGTTCGAATCCCACCTTAGTCACAAAATGCAACAATTATCTCACAGAGACACGTGGCACAAGGTTAGAGGGACACGTGGCCCTTGCTCGGGGGCGGGCGATGGGGGCTTTCGGTGATGTCCACGTGGCCTCTTTTAAGATCGCCACGTGGAATTTTAAAAAAAAAAAAATTAAATTACTGACGAATTACCCAAGGTTCGTCGGTAATTCTGTTTCTGTCCCTAATCCGTGGGTAATTTGATTTCAGAGACGGAATTCCATGGGTAATATGCTGTTTTTTTGTAGTGTATCAACTGTGTAATTATGATATTATTTATTAGTCTTGAATGGAATTAAACAAACAAATAAATAAATGTGTGTGTGTGTGTGTGGAGAGGGATGAGAAAGAGACCGTTACTATGGCTTTAAGGTCATCTTTGGTGAGCTCGAATTCAAGATTATCAGTCTCTTGAAGTTGAAGAAGAATATCCATAAAGTCTTTCTTCTCGTCATCGTCCTTCTTCTTCTTCTTCATCACCTTCTTATGATCTTCAGTCACCTCATCAAAGAACCAACTGCTGCTTTAAACGTGTCTCTAAGCCCTTTAATTTTGCCACTAAGAACATCAACCTAACCCAACCACGGAAAAAAAATCTCCCACCATCAACTCAGCAAGATGAACCATCTCCTTCCTAGCAAGCGTGCTGAATCTTCCACTACTCTCTGCTGTATCATACTTTTGTCCAATTATACATCTGAATATTACGTTGTTAGTGGTGGCACTTATAAGGTCACTTATGTTCACAGAGCAATTATTATCACTCAAACAAGTTCTTCGTATCTCGTCCACCATTTCTGCAACTTCTTCGTCCCTTATTGCCTGAAAAGATCGAACTCTTGTCAGTATGAGAAGCTCAAGAACACAAACTTTTCTTTTCTATTTTCAGCTTTCATGGCAGGTTGAATAGGCAACATCCTTACATTCATAGAGCAAGGTTCGGGCCAATATGCTTTAAAACCGGCTGGCGAAAGCCGCATCTTGGTTCTTCACAAGTTCTCTGGCCAGATCTACAGAAGAGACTAGTAAACAGGAATTCGACCAAGCTTTAGCCATAACAGAGGACCGTATTTTAGAGAGAGGTCTCTGAAAGAACGATGAGGAAGAGTGCCTAATTGATGAATATTGCCGAGAATTGGCAATTTTGGTGGAGATGGAGGAAGATTAGGTTTGGTTTTTGATGGTCTTGTGAGTTTTAACACCAAAAAGGTGATGAAGCCCACAAGGTAAAAGTAAAAAGTGGCATTGATCAGAAAAGCCATTCCTGATTCTACCTTGTAAGTATATACGAGGATTAAGTGATGAGGAATGCTGAATGCTAGTTTATGCATGCAAATTATATAGAGGCATAGACGTTTGCACATTTATCACGTGTAGGTGTGTCTATATATATAATATATATGAATAGACATAGAAAAAGAAAAGTTTACCCTTTCCATCGGGTAAGTTTTTTTTTTTTTTTTTACCCCACGAGTTTCACGTTAAAAGAAAGAATGGTTACAAACCTTATCTTATTATCCTTCTCCACTCATTTGCCCTATAAATTAAATCTTATATTTAGAGTTGGAGATAGTATCATTCTTGTATATATCACATGAAGACCATTGCAAAAATTTAGAAGGATCATGATTAGTATCCACCTAATTAAGTACTACCTTCAGTTCTATATAGAAGACCCAGATGAATTTTTTAAGGAGATTAAATAAGCTTATTAAATTACTTTAAATTATTTATATTTATCATTTTTTCTTTAAACTAATTTGTCCACTTATAAAATGATATGTAATTTAATCATACATAATATATCATATGATTAAGTAACTCATTTATTTTTCATTAATCTCTTAAAAAAAGTTAACTAAATCTTATATTTAGGACCGGGATAGTACTTTTGTTAAATTTTTGTATATGATGCGTCTAATTTTGCACTGTAAATCTCTCCTCATCTTTAATTTGTTAACGAATTAAAAATAGTAATATTTATCATACTTGATAAGTAAAATATTTGCACATTTAATTTCTCTTACATGATGATTTTGTGGACAATATTTGAGCTTAATGTAATGAATTTGAATGTAATTGATAAATAAATAATGATTTTGAAATAAATATTATAGTTATTATAATATAATATTTTGATAGCCACGTGTGACACCATGTTAAGGACAAAAGAGAAGAAATGAGACATAAAAATAGACTTACAAGATTGAAACAAGACAAGGAGGTGCAGCTGAAAAAAAAGGATAAAGTACTATAGCAGTGTCACTATTCATAATCACTGTAGCATTTTGCCAACAGAAACTATTCATAATCACTATAGTAGTATTGTTCATTCGTGGAAAAAGACAGCAAGTTCACTCGTTTGCCTATAAATATGTGCATCATCGCAAAGAAAGGGGAGTGTGGGAGGTCCTTCTCTGGCAGTTCTAAAGACGTATTATTTTTTAGAGTTAATTTCATGCATTGTATTATTTCTTGCATGCCTCCATCTTGGAAGGCTTAGATAAACCTCATTTATGGATGGTATAGGTACTCCTCCTTTATGTATGGTATAGGTTGCCACCTATATGGAAAGTTTTACCTCCTACAAGAGTGCCTAGATTTCTCCATTTTCATGTATCTTGTGGTTGTATTTTAATGTTTTAGAATTTAATAATCAAGTTTTATGCAATGTTTATGAAGTTTTCAATTTATTTTAGTTTTTTTTAATATCATCATGAGCTAAATTTTTATTTTTCTAGGGTGATGATGTAGCTTACTAATGATGGATTGAATTTTAACTTATTAAATCTAGTTTTAATTTTTCCTTCATGATTAAGTTTTAATTATTGTTCTTAATTCTTGCAATTGATTAGCCATCTTTTGAATGATTTCAATATGTATGTGGAGATTCGAAGGAGATGCATGTGTGTAGATCTTATAATTAAAACCATAACTTGCATATGAAATAGGAATATATTCATATGAGTTGTGTAGTCTTAATGAATTTCATAAATCTTAATGCATGATTAATTGCTTGAATCCATATAGGAATATATTGGATTAGCAATTAATTATAGAATTGCTTGACCTTGGAAGAGGCTAATAATTAAATGAGAGAAACTCGGCTATCAATCATGTGGAATAAATTGAATCAGAATATATAAGCACTACTACAAAAAAAATGCGAGCTATGGCGCTTCATTTAGATAACACTATGGTGCTTAGGAAGCGTCGTAGTTTCCAGCGCCATTAAAAAAAGTTACGGCACTTCTTGAATATACTGAAGCTCCATAGCTTGAGTATTTTAATTTTTTTTTAATAAAAAGCTATGGTGCTTATTGAGAGAAGCGCCGGAGGAAGTATACTTCTCCAATGGTGCTTCCCAGGGGAAGCGACATTAGAGGTAAATCACCTCCAATGGCGCTTCCCCTGGGAAGCACCGTTGGAGGTACCTTTTTTTTAAACATTTACATTTTACAAATGTACAACAGTGAAAACCCAAGCCAGAATCACACAAAATCAGACTGATTAATAACTTGAATCAAAATAATTAATTCATAAAACCAATACAAATGAAATTTGATCACAACGTAACAAACAAGAACAACTAATTGTAAGTACCTATGCATGTAGAATAATGTAGACAAGAAATAATTTTAATGTACAGCTAATTCATATACAACCAAGATGAATATGCAAGAAACAACCTACGTATATACCTAAATATTAGCTAGTTCGTTGACCATATATTCACACCATTCTTCAATGATTTCAACTATTTGTTGATCAATCAATTGGTCACTACGTTCATCTTCATAAAACTACATAAAAAGCATTATAGAAAAAAATTAAAATTACTAAAAATCAATTAACTTAGACACTTATCAATTAAATTTGAAACACAGTAGCTGTAAGCAAAAAGAACTTGTGTAGGAATAGAAATGTTATCATGAGTAACTATATCTTTCATAAATTTCATAATATAATAACTGCAATCATTGTTGTTTGGTTTGAATGGGCACTGACAATAAAATGAAATAGTTAAGTAAACATTTGAAAAAACAATTTTGAATAACAAAATTGGAGTAATTAAATTCATATATATAAGTATTGTAATCTTCCTCCAGGGATATCTACTAGCTGGGTCTTTGCGTGAAGAATAGCTCAAACCAATATTGCTTCAATAAGCAGTCAATGCACTAACAAAACAAGCACTGACTGATTAATTTTGGTAATCAATCTATTATAAATATCTCTTCCCTCAAGCCGTTGTGCTCGTCGGCTTATTACTGGCTCCAGACTCAGATCACACTGTTCACAAGCCGAATGTGTATTTCCGATCATTTAATATTCATGCCTCATGCTGCGTGTAAGCCATCCTTATACCAAATACACCTATCACTCACAATATTTGAACCTTTGGCTTATCCCTCACCATAGAGTCACGACAAAGCAATAAAGAAAAGTAATCTTGTGAGCTATTTGAACCTCTCACCTCTCCTTCTAACAAAACTAATTTTTGGAAATATAAAAAGTCTCACTTATCCCTCAATATAAAAGTAGGAAGGGTCACGGGTTGTGCTAAGATAACACCTACCCATTTAAACATTTCATTGCTCCACCCTTTTCACATCACATAAGCCGTCCTTCTTCAACGTAGACTCTGACAACATGGCAAGGGAAAGGAATACTGTGTGGCTCCAGGAACTCAAACTTGGAATCTATGAAGACAACATGTTGTGAAAGTGGACAGAATAATTTGTGTCAAACATGTCCGTGAAGAGTTTGAATATGAGTTTCCTTCCAAGGTGTTATACCGACATGAGATCATTATGTTCGACGTGTCTGTAAGTAGTTCCTTTTTGTAATGTGATACTGTTACATTAATACTTAATAAACCTTATTCACATGTTAGAATGACATGCTATGAGGATCCTTCTACTTCTGGCCATGGACATTATAACCTCATCTTCCGTGTCTACTATGTTTTACTTTATAGCTTACTTGTATGGTGATTGAGATGGATTCCGACTACATATGGTGTATTTTCGCTAGAAAGTTTGGCGAGGACCAAACCTACAAGGTTTTAGATTTCATTGTGTCCTCGGTTGGCCTTGGCATACATCTGAAATACTTTATCAAGTTACGGCCAGATAGTGTTGTAGATGAGATATCCGTTACTATGCAAAAACATTTATTTGATATGATATCTGTCTGGGATTTTGCCACTCTAGAACTTGGGCCGTGGCAGTTGGTTGGTAAGTTGAACATTTATTTTTCAACGCCTTTACTATTAAAGCTGTTGTGTGTATATTGATAGTACTCTATTCCCACATACAGATGTATATGGTTTCCTGAAGTCCTTTCAGGTGAACAAGTTGAAGAATATGCAGTGCTTTTATTTAAAAGAAGTTATTTTAGAGCTTTAGGATGAAGACGACGCTACAATGAGGTATAATATATTCATATTTTGTTAGTTTTCTAGCTGTTATATCGTGTTTTTCTCCTTACACACGTAGCCTATTCGTCTACTCTGTATCTCAGGGGTAACAAAAACTTCAAGTGTTCTCTAGTTGGTGAGCCAGCCGAGGTAGCCTTTAGAATGCTTGAGTCAGTTGGAAGAACAGATCATATATATGTTGTTATCCAGTATGTTGTTCAATAAAGTAAGGGTGAGGAAGGCCTTCCAATGATGAAGTTGTACTTTGATGGGACAAGAGTGTTCTTTAATCCCCCATGGCCTCAGCTTCAAGAATATGATGATGACATGCTTGGAGGGACCGTTGTGTCACCCGTGTCCAAATAGGATGCCTTCACATTTACATATTGTCACATGTAGTAGCTCTGTATGCATTACATTCAGATGGATAAGCTTAATAGCAAATCCTCAGTTGTTAAATCGTGTACCATAATTATGTATGATGCCAAACCTAACTATTGTAAAGCTTAGTTTTTTTAAATCATATAGTTAGTATGAATTTTCCTGGCTTATGTGTAATATGCTACTGTCTGTACTTTATATTGTTAACTTATTATAGTTTTTCTCTTTAAATCCTGTCATTGCCTACTTTATATTGTTAACTTATTATAGCACATAATAGGACAAAGTTATGAGTTTGGAAACATAATGACAAAGCCATTGATCCATATGAAGCTTTTACAATGTTAAAAGTGATCCATATGACTTACATTCACGTGTCAGCTGGCAAAATGTGTCAACAAAACATGCCAGTTAAAACTTACAGACACAAAAAAGAGCCTTAGACCACCAACATAGAAAGAAGGAATATGGAAATTGATCTTAATAAAAATACAGTAAAAGGTTAACATATCTTAGAAGAAATAGATTTTTCCCTATCATAAAAACAGAGAGATTACATATCTTTGTTTCTAAATCTTTTATTCTTCGCTGTCAATGAAGCCTAACTCTACACCTAAATCAAACACCGCCGAGAAATGAGTTATTCCATCATGTACTTCCCTAAGCCTTGCGTTGTTGATGGTTGGAAACTGATGTAAGAGGCATCCGGGGAGTTAGCACCTCTACGGTAGTTATTCATTCTTTTGTGGGGGCTATATGTGATTGGAGTTACTTTCATGTATGTCTCATTCACTATGTCATATACTATGAATGTTTCGTGGTTTCGCCATGGAATATGGACACGAAGATATTGCATGTGCGAGTAAATTACATCATTATAGCTATAGTAATTGTCGAAGTCATATATGTCTGCGCGCTCCAAAGAGGTACAGTAGAAGGCTTCAAACCTTAAGATGCCGTAAATGCATTTGAGAATCAAGTAATGTGGCTCATACCATTAGTTAGACCTAATGTGATCCTCCATGTTAATATAGGTGTTTACAATCCGCAAGTTAGAATCAGCATCACATGTTATGAGGATTACGACCGGACCAACACATATGCGAATGTGTGTTACCCCCTCATTTTTCCAGTGGTTGAGCAGTTTGTGGAAGTCTAACATATCAAACTCCTCTGAAGAACTCATATGTTAGTGTGGTTTCTGTAACTGTATTGTGGTTCAAGGATGCCACCAATAACTGTATTTATAAATGGGGGTTAAATAATGGAACATGATAAAGATAATAGCTTTCCTAATTATTTTTGAAGTTCATGCCAGACTATTTTCATACTTTGGTAGATTAGTGAATAGCGTTGTATTCAATAAATGGCACACATTAATGAATATGAAGACAATATACAAAACATGTGGCATGTAAGCCTATGACTTAGAGCTTTGCCTGTAGCTGCCATTTTATTTCCGTTTTGGAGTAACCTTGAGTTGCCTATAGGTGTTATTTGCCATGATTTCTTTCCATATTCATCTATGTCGCATATCTCTGTGTTGTTAATTGCGATTTTAATATTGGTCCTTTAAGATTAAAATAAAAAGGGCACTGTCTTTTCCCTGAACTGTTTCTATATTATCTTTGACCATTCATGTTGAGGTGTTTATTATATATAATAATACAATCTGAAGTATGGTGCAGGAAATCATACTTCGATTCAAGTATAAACAGTGATACCAGTATTTCATGGTGCAGGAATCATTGCATTATCTGCATATCTACAATACTTCAGGTTTTCTATGTTCATTAGAGCACATCTATCCGAAAGATTTAATAGTAACTTACATTGAGCAAGGACACTGCTATCATCCAAGTGGAAACTGTTTTGTTTCCATATTTTGTTATTTGGCTTTTGGCCACTATGTTATGTAATTGTTATCATAGTAATGGAAATTGAGTTAACAGATGATTTTAACAATAGACATGTTATATTTTAAATGTTATAGCTTTAGTACTAGCTATCATTGAAATGGGCTCTGTCTTCTAGCTGATATATTTCTATATAGTATCTGACCATTCACGTAGGGGTCTTAAGCTGAAAAAAGAGGAGCTATAAAGACATGAACCAGAGGTTTCCATTACCAAGTATACTTCAGCTGCTATTGAAACATGTTTTTCCATATTTCCATTTTTTCTACATATTTTGATTTCTCCAGATTTCTTGCCATTATGATTTTCAAACTACAATTTCTGTTTTCCAGGAAACTTGATTTACATTAAAAGATAAACAATCAAAGGCTGTAATTGAAATGGAAGCAAGGAACATTTATCGGTGTACTCTTAGTATTTGCTATATTGAAATTAAACTATGCAACTTGCTTTCTTATCTTTGATAACATGATTGCTATTCTTCACTTTTGGACTAATATGGAAGAAAAGACCAATATGATGTGTGACAACAAAAAAACAGCATTTAGAATTGACACAAGACTTGGCATTTAATTCTAATTCTATATGAGTATACTTCTTTTATCTGCATACTTGGTTTATACTTCTTATAAGTTTGATTAACACAATAAATTAGTAAATGCAGTAAAGCAAAGTTAATTGAATTGTGCACCTAAATCTAAATACTCACCCAACTCTGCCATCGTTTCTTAAAGTTACCTAGGCATGTGATATGATCAATTTCAAGTACATGGAGATTTACAGGTGTTATTTTAGTCATGATGCTTTATAGCTTTTCCTTTATTTAACAGCTTTTATAACGTGAAGAATTTTAAGTTCTATGCTTGAGTTAACAGATTATTTTAACAACGGACATGTTATATTTTAAATGTTGCAGCTTTAGCATTAGCTATCATGAATTGACTTAACAGATGTAGGTCATTTAAAGCCTGCCATTAGGCCTTACGCTAGCAAATGCTTATTTAACTTATTGGTATATGTTTACTAATATACACTTATCATGTCAATACCTATTACTAAATCTACCTCATAAAGATATCAATCAGCCTTATTATTTATACAGGCCATAAATCATGTTATGCTACATTTATCAGGTTAGTAGCAATTGTTGATTTCCCATATCTATAAAAGGTGTTGCATTTCACCTTGCTGATTACTTTTTTCTATTACAGAACCTAACTTTTACTTTTTTCCATCACCAAGGTCCTCATATCCAAGGGATGATACTCAAGTTTGATTAACACAATAACTTAGTAAATGCAGTAGAGCAAAGTTAATTGCTGCTACATTGAAGTATAAACCAAATTAATTACTGTCACATGCAATAAAGCTAGTCTCCTTCTTAACCAATTATAAAGTATCACAAGCAAATTAAAGTAAGTAGTATGTGAAATTGTGCACCTAAATCTAAATACTCACCCAGCTTTGCCATCGTTTCTTGAAGTTACCTAGGCATGTGATCTGATCAATTTAAAGTATATGGAGATTTACAGGTGTTATTTTAGTCATGATGCTTTATAGCTTTTCAAATGTTTACAAGCCTTTATAACATGAAGAATTTAAGTTCTGTCAATGATTAAAATATTAGATACCAAACTCATTTTGTATGATTAAAATATTATACATAACTTTTGTCCCTATATCTGAATATATATGGAAGTAACATAAAATCATTATAATCACAATGTTCATTCATGATAGGGATCATCTTTTGTAATCACTTGTGAGATAGTTAAACTTGAGATAAGATATGGTTGGACCTATGATGGCTGCTCTAAGTGTGGCACAATGGCCACATCTAAAAATTCTTCTATTGTTTGTCCTAGCTACACTAGAAAATCTCAATTTAAAATTCAGCCAAAGTATAGTTTCTTTCATTATATATTTGGATTATGTTCTTTAATATATAATAATATACAAAAGAGAGCTAAAGTGCTTCTTTGCTCAGGCTTAAAGTTCATTATGTCATTAAGGATGAAACTGGATCTATTTCTGTCATCTTTTGGTATAAGTTAGCTGTTCAATTGATTGAGAAGACAGTTGCTGAGTTGAAGCTTATACTTCAACAAGTTTGTTCTTTAAACTTTATCTTATAATACTCATACATTGGAAGGTTTGTTAACAGTAACTTTACTTGTGTTCTAGGAAAAACGTGAATATGACTTCCCTGATAAATTGGACAACCTTGTGGGTAAGAGAGTTCTACTGAAACTTAAGATCAATGATTACAACAAAAAGCATCCAACTTCAAGCACTAGTGTTGGGCAATTCACAATATATGAAGACCTCATTAATCAGTTATCAGTTTATGGAAGCAACTAATGATGTCATCTTATAGAACTTTATTATCTTTACTAAGTTGTTTATCCTATTACCTTTACTATTCAAAGATGAGTAATTGTTGTATTTCTCTACATTCATTATTTTAATTGATGGCCACTAAACTTTAATTGAACAGCCGTAAGGAAGTCAAGGCATTGATGATGTTTAGTCTCCTGTCTTAGCCAGTGCAATTGAGGAAAATGTTGATGAGACTATTGCCCAACCTTTGGTCACACATGCACCTGACAAAAAAAAGGTTGTCTTTGCCCAACCTTCTTCACATATAGAAGAGAATCATGAAACGGTATTAGTTGACCTTACAAATCAAGTTACACCTACACCTGTCAAAAGAAAGAGAAGGACCAATGTGAAGAGAAATGTTGTTAGGGATGATGCAACCCCCACTACTCAAGTTGTAACTGTCATATGCTCTGATGAAAGGGTTGCAAAAGCTATTAAGCAAGAGAAGTAGATGTTATTATAGTGTTCGTATCATGTGTCCCTTTTAAGTTGTATCAGTGTTATTGTTAAATGTCCATGTCAGTGAAGTATTAGGTATTAGAGTTAGTGAGTCCTTTATAACTTAAGTGTGTTCCTTTTCATATTCATTTGATGTTATCTATTTTCTATTCGCGTCTGTAGACTGGATTTTACATTCTAATGAATCTCTTTTTCCATTTATCGATATGATGACCACTGTCATCTTCCTTTACTAAATTATTCATTGTTTCTATCAAATTAATCCATGAGCAACAAATATGCAACAACTCCACACAAGTTGAGAAGTAAAACTTCAATTACCAGTCAACCTTATTGGAATGCTTATACACTAAATATCCTCCATCCAATAGAACCTAAACAAATATGTTGCCCATGAAGACTGAAATAATTTGAGTTGCAAGACACTTAGTATATATGAGAATGTGATGTTCCATACATTTATTTTTTCATATGCATCCTTAGAGGTATCATGTAACAAATTTCGCATCACGGTGTCCATCTCACTGTGAAGTAAAACCATATTACTATGAAGGCTGAATATGTCATCTTCATATTACATTAATTAATGATACAACTTGGACAAGTAACAAACTTGGCAATTCAGTTATGCATTACCAATGTTATCGATGCAGGAAGTTACCAAAAACTTTGGTCCCCACCAGAGCTGCATAATGAAAGTAAGACCTTAGCAAAGACAAGCAAATCTAAGAAATTATACAAGCTGATTTATAACTAAAAGTAATGGTAGGAAAGAGATTAATTGACAAATAACTTGCTCCATTAGTATTAGAGATATGTAGTACAAGCTTAACAATTTTCTACAAACCTACATAGTATTTGGCGAAACAAACCGCCTAGAAATTCCTGAGGTAAAGTAAACTAATTGAATTTTTTACTCAGTTACATATATACTAATATATGATGGATATTACAAGGCTTGTCTCTATCAGCACTTGGGGTTACCTACATAAAGTCATGAAAAGCAACCATGTTCTGCTGATCAGTAGCTATCTATGTGGTATAAATGACATCATCTTGAGACTCCCACAAAGCTAGCTTCTCAAAATTTAAGGCCCTATACATTTATGCTTTATTTTTGGAGTTAAGCTGGAATCTTGTCCATAATTGAAAAAGGATGATATATCTGTAAATCTGAAAATCCCCATTTCTGTTATCAAAATTTACAATGATCAAGAAAGTCACTTTCCAAGAAAACTGCATTCCTGGTATGTTGCTTATCAACTATCTGTCACTTTAACTACTATTTTTTATATTTTCCAATGCTCTTCATCTTGCTTGGTATTAGTTTCAAAGGTTCTGATGTTTGGTTTTCTGTCATTGGACTAGCCTAAACTCAGCATACACAACCTTCTACATCAGTCATTAGCCATGCCAACGTCCCTGCTAAGTCTAGAAAGCTAAAACGTTCTGTAGCTCTTCAAGAAATAACCAATACCTCCTCAGACTTGGAAAGTTCTGCAAAGAATGGTACACTTGCAAGTTCTTCTTATTGGGACTTCATATGTATGATATAGTAAGATAACTGAAGTGAAGTTGTTCAATATGACCATTAATGTAAAGTTTTGTTAGTACAAATGAAAGTTGACATATTTTTATCAGCAAAGTATGTGTATTCAAAAAAGCGAAGTTCTTTAATATGGAGACCACTGTAATTTTTTTGTCCATACACTTTAAAGTTTACATTTTTTTTATCAGCAAGGTGTGTATTTCAGAAAGTTTTTCTAAAAGATATGTTTTAGGTTATGCATTGAAATGTAATCTTTTAAAATTATATATGCTACAATATTCTTGTGATGGATTAAACTCATCATTACCCGGATTGTTTAATATGTGAATCTTTAATAATGTTTCACAATTGAGTACTTCTTATTGTGTGAATTAATATTTCATTATCTAGTGGTGGTCTGCCTAATACACCTTCTTCTAGACTTGTTTTTTATGCATCCATTGGTAAATACACTCAACCAGAGTCAATCTTTACTTCTCAACAAGGAAAGAAACTTAACAATCAACCAAGATTGGGAACATCATTGAAAAATATAACTAACATTGCATCAAACTTATCTCATTAGTTTGAACGTAGTGACGATATATATACATTACATTCACTTAATTGTTATGGTAAAGCATAAATATTATTCCTATTAAGTATGCACTGAGCTAATCTAATTTTATGGCTTTTAATGCATCAGCCTCAGACCAATAGTTAAAGTGTCAACCCTTAGCCCATAGAAGTGCTAGATGGAGAGGTTTAGAAAGTAATCATGAGAAACTATTGAAGAGATGGAAAAGAATACAACAAGCATCGAATGAAGGTTATTATATATAACATATATCCATCTATATTAACAACTTATAAACTGATAATGCACTACCACCACTTCAATCTTATCTTAAATTAGAAAATATAACAGTGCAAGCAACCAGCAGATTCCTTCCATGGACTACATGACTATGACTCATTCTGGTATAAGTTCTTAATTTCTCAGTCAATCTACTACATTTTTTAAGTGTCTTTAATAGTTTCTCTCTGTACATTTTATTAAAGATGAGTTGCAAAATTAATTTCTTTTTCCATTTGGAGTTGTAATATTGATAAGTAGTTAATGCACTTCAAATTATCATGTTATGAATTACATTATCCATTTCTTTTCTTAATGCACTCCAATTATCGACTTGAATATAATCATGGCTATATATTTCATAATTGTTCTTAGCATGACATGATTATAGATTATCATCTTACTCTTCTTTATGGTGTAATAATTATGCATGTCATTGTTGTTATTTGGTAAGTTGAAGCCCCACCTCAAGCAGCATATTATAAAGATATTCAATTTGAAATTGGCATGAATTAGAGTGATGACGAAGACATAACTATATATATATGGACAAGATGAGGGTACGCATCAATACACATTAATATTATTTAGTTTAGTTATTTTAGCATAACTTTCAATTTGTATGGATGTTTATGTATTTATTGTTTTACTACTAGATGAAGGTACAATAACAACCACAGACCCTACAGAAATGAATTCTTCATCTCAATGTTCTTCAGAGTTTCAAGGTAATACAACTACCATTATTTAGTAGAATAGATATGTTTGCATATCTCATTTTAATTAACTCTTATGTTGCAGGGTATATAGATGAAGATGACCCAATTTATGAATGCAAATTTTATGGAGCACTATTCTGGTATAATGAAAGGATTAAGAAGGGCAACAATCAAAATGTGGTTAACTTATTTTCTCTATGTTGTTTAAAAGGCAAAGTTGTTGAACCCTATATGAAGAATCCGCCTCGAGTATTCAAAAAGTTATTCTTTGATAAGAAGTCAGTTGAATCAAAGAACTTCCATGAAAATATCAAACAATACAACATGTTTTCATTCACATCTATGAGAGGGAAGATTGACCATTCGAAGAATTCCGATGGAGGACCTTACTCATTTATCATGTATGGAATGAACTACCACAATATTGGTAGCTTATTACCACCTGAAGGATCGAGCCCAGTGTACTCACAATTATACATATTTGATACAGAGAATGAAATCTCTAATAGAATTATAGTAGTTAGGTATGTTCAATTCAAATATGACCTAAAGGCAAATGATTTTCTTTCAATTATTTTAATTAACAAATCTTATTTTACTATTTGTAGCAAATTCCAAACACAAGCTTCAATTGATCCAACCATAGTGCTACAAATAAAGCAAGAATTGGACAAGGTAAATCTATTTGTTCATTAATACTATCTTGCATCATCAATTATTTATGGTCAAAATCGAACGCTATTGAAATTGTGTTTGTTGTGGTCAAGACAAACTGATAGAAGAATTTATAACATGCTCATTGCTTCTGAAGTTACAGCATTACTTATTGGTTATATAGATATTGCATATAATGTGAGAGACATCATTGTTCAAAAACACTCAAAGAAAATAAAGAGGATAAATGAATTGCATGCATCATACCTTCCATTACAGTATCTAGTTCTTTTTCCATTTGGAGAAGATGGTTACAGAGATGATATTGAACATAGAAAAGAAACACTTAGTGTAACTAAAATGAAAAAAAAGCTTAGCATATGAGAGTTCTTCGGTTACAAGCTTATGGCTAGACTTAATGAAAGGTCAACTCTTTTGCATGCTTCTAGACTATTACAATAGTTCATAGTGGATGGTTACACAATGATTGAGTCATAGAGATTACTTTGGGTTAGAACACATTAAAAGGAACTTAGAGTTGATTTATACCAAGGATTATCTGATATTGTCATAAGGGGAGAAAGGAATGCTGCATCTATAAGCAAGCAGATCATTCTCCCTTTGTCATTCATAGGCGAAGAAAGATATATGATACAGAACTATCAGGATGCCATGGCAATATGTAAATCAGAAGGATATCCTGATCTTTTCTTAACCTTTACCTGCAATCCTGCTTGGCTTGAAATTTAGAGATTTTGTGAAAAACATTCGTTGAAGCCTTCTGATCATCCTGATACATTGTCTAGAATGTTTAAGCTCAAGTTAGACTACTTGATGAAGATATTGAAGGAGAAAAAAATTTTTGGAAGTATTTAGGCTGGTTAGTATGTTTATTCTACATGAAATTGGCTATTCATAAAATTAGAAATACAAGTTTAAGTTGACTAATTATATCATAATATATTTTTTCTAATCTGTTTCTACCATTTTGTTTCACAAAAATATATACCATTGAGTTTTAGAAGAGGGGGCTTCCACATTCTCACATCCTATTATTCCTTGATCCAAAAGACAAGATACAACATAATCAATTGACAAGGCCATTTATGCTGAAATCCCAAACAAGACCAAGGATCCTCTTTTGCATGATTTGGTAAAGAAGTATATGCTTCATGGACCATATGGTACGAGCAACTCAAAATCTCCTTATATGAATGATAAGAAGTGTAGGAAGTACTTCCCAAAAAAATTCAACAATATTACATCTGTTGATGATGATGGCTATCCCACATATAGGTGAAGGGATGATGGAAGAACAATGGAGGTTAAGGGTGTCCTATTGGACAATAGGTATGTTGTTCCATACAATCCATAATTGTTGAAGATGTTTCATGTACACATAAATGTTGAGAAGTGCAACCATTCTACCGCTATTAAGTATTTATTCAAATATATGAGTCAAGGCAATGACAGAGTGGTCGTCGTAATTTTTTATGGGAATAGTAATCATAATGGCCAGACAATGGTAGATGAAATACAACAATATTATAATTATAGATATGTGTCTACATATGAAGCAACATGGCGTATCTTTGGGTTTCTTATTCATCATAAGAGTCCTTCTATCAAAAGATTGAGTTTCCATCTACCAAACCAACAATATGTCATATATGGAAATACAGATGATGTGTCAGAGCTGTTGGATAAGCCAAGGGTTTGTGAATCTCAATTCCTTTCTTGGATGAATAAAAATGATGATGATTACTTTGTAAGGACCTTAACTTATATTGAGTTTTCTAAACATTATGTCTATGACAGAAGCAAACGAGAATGGAAATGTAGACAAAGAGGGAATTCAGTTGGTAGGATTACCCATGTATCCCCTTCCTCAGGTGAGTTATATTATTTATGTGTTCTACTCACATAGGTTAGGGGTCCACGTTCATTTGATGAAATCAAAACTATTAATAGAATTATACATAATACCTTCAGAGATGCATGTTTTGTATGTGGCTTATTGGATGATGATAGAGAATTTATTGCAGCCATAAAAGAAGCATCATTATGGGCATCTAGTACTTATCTCGGAAGATTTTTTGTTAGTATGATGCTATGTTCATCTCTACATCATCCTAAATATGTTTGGCAAAAGATGTCAAAAATACTTTATGAAGATTTATTATACATTCCTAGAAATGATCCCATGTCATCAAGTAAGTTTGATGATAATATTCTTTTGCATAAAAAATTTTTATACCTTTACTAATTGTTGCTCCAATGTTGCATACGAGACCGGTCCTTTCATGTAACGATATGGCATGTTAGATGCGATTTTGCGATTTTGCTTACTTCTTTCCTGTTTAGATCCAAATGATTCATATCAATAAATATTAATTACTACTACATACGAGACTGGTCCTTTCATGTACTGGCGGTAAAGCCTAATATTATATTACCTCAAACTACAGAGTAGCATGTGAGGCCACAAACTCATCCCGCTGCTCTTGAGTTATGATCCCATTGTACATCTCCAGCGGTGTATTAATGATAATGTCATTGTCATCCCGTAAGAAGAATTTGATAATAGTAAAGCAAAAATTTCTCAAAAGTCTACCACATTTTCGCAAGACGAATTTCTCTTTACCGTCTTTAATTATGAAGCAAGACTAGAAGAAATACCACATATAATTTGTTAGATTGTAATTTCATGATACAAAAGGGAGGAGAAGAGAGTTTTTTGGATACCAACTTGAGCCCATTAAAATTTAAGAAGCCCAAATAAAATTCAACTATTGGATATTCTTTTAGCTTTCAAGACAATTTCTGCACCGTAGGATCTTTCAATCTACTTTTCCTTACTCTACAAGAATTAAATAAAATCGTGATCTATCATATATTTAAAAATATTATCCAATCATAAGATAACAATCAAAATATTATCAATTTAAGCCCAATAATATCATAATCAATTCAAATTTATATTATTTCTTATAATTGGCTAATTATCCAAATATTATCTAATAAATCCAATTTAGCCTAAAATAGTCCCAAAATAAATGACTAAGGTGGGATAAAATATATAAAATTTAGGATTTATCACCATTCTAATTACATTTCTCATTTCTCCCATAGTTAGTAATTAATTTCTTCCATTAATTACTAATTTATGACTATTAATTCCATTCTTTCAAATTTTCCACCAATTATGGCATATTAATTAAAATTGTCATAAAACACATAATAATTCCACTTTAAATTCATAAAATAACCACAAAATCATCATTAGCCCTTAATTGAAAATTGGGGCATTACACCATCAAATTCATCTCCCCACATAACTCATGCAACAACTCTTCTTTAAGCTCGTCTCGTAGTAATTGATGCATTTGTACCATAAGCTCTGCTCGGATTTCCTCTCGAACCCTAGCCACAAACTCCGTTCTCATTTCACTTTGTCCATAAGGTTCTGAACCTCATCTAAAGTATTTTGAGAGACCAACTCCCCTCTAACTTGACCAGGGTGATCTAGATTCCCAAGCGTTATTGCCAAGATGTCCATCCTTCCAGTTTGAGTGAAAGAACCTTGGCTGCTCTACTCTTCTAGTTCATCCTGCAACATACAATGGACAAATAAAAACTAATAACATTAAATCTTCGTTGGAAAATGCAACACACTTAAATATATTTGTTAGTAATACTTACAATCCTTTTAGTGACGTCAGCAACAACTGGATTTGTATATTTTTCTCTATTTATCCTCCCTGCTTTCCATTGTTTGTAACGTGGGGGAGGAAGTGGTGCCTGCACGACAATGCTAGGATCTGATTTGGCTGCTTCCTATAATATTTTCAATT
This sequence comes from Inga laurina, assembly GCA_963855925.1. Lineage (NCBI taxonomy): Eukaryota > Viridiplantae > Streptophyta > Magnoliopsida > Fabales > Fabaceae > Inga > Inga laurina. Next base: position 53,502,169 of record OY979705.1, read on the forward strand.
CAGCATGCATCATTTTCTTTTTGAGCTTCCGATAACCCCCACGCAACATGTAATGTGGATAATTGATTTTAGGTCACCTCTCTTTATTTGCTTGACTCAATTCCTATATAAACAAAGAATAATGAAAACTGAGTTAGTGAAGTCAAGTAAGTTCAACTAAAATGTTTAACACTAAGATGAACAAAATATACCAGGAATTTGGGATCCTGTCGTGATGCCACAAACAACATCCAGTCATTTGGAGAAAAAAAATCAATACTCTTTACAAGGATCTTTATGGCTCTTTGACCCTTGAATGTAGTTGGACTTGAAATCTTTCCATCACTCACGAACTTCCCCCATCTAATGTTTGTACATCTGCCTCGTATTGGGAACATCATAAGTTTGCTACAAAACAAAATATATAATAGTTATAATGAACAAATAGAAATAAAGATAGAGATAAAAATACAACTTTACATACTAAACGTTGTTCCCAAATCATAGCCTTTATGTCCTTTGAAACTTCCCTCCAGGTAGGAATTATAATGCTAACTTTACTCCGACCCAAAAAGCCAACATAGCTAATGAACGTGTCTCCCTCTTCACTGATTGGTTTCAAATTAGCATCAAATTCCACATGAACCCTTGCCTTTTCTTCCTCATGACGTTTGACCAACAACTGCAGCTTCATTCTTACTCTAACCTTTTTCTTAATAGGTAAGCTAGCATAGTTGCCCGAATTTGAACTTGCCATGATCCTGCTAAGAAATAAATGTGAGATATGATAAGTAAGTTGAAATTACATGCCCACTTTAAACAATTTCAAGTTTCTTACTTTAAGTGTTTTTCCAAATTCCTTCACAATGATCAACTCTAGCTGCATATTCATCATTATCTACCAATTCTACTTCAACTGGCATAGGTGGATTTGTAGTGAAAGGCGGTGTGTCATCAAGATTCAAACTCAGATCACCCTTCTTCTATTTTTTACTTTGGAGCACAATAGACAATTATTCATTTGCAGGATCAATGACATAAAACACTTATTTTGCCTGACTTACTAGAATGAATGGCTCATCTTTATAACCAACTCTTTCAAGATCAACTGAGGTACATCCATATTGATCTATTTCAACTACATTGTTGTTAACCCACTTGCATTTGAATAAAGGAACTCTCAACTTAGTGTACATTATCTCCCATATGTCCTCAATAACTCCAAAATAGATTATGGATGCCAAAATGGGGTTTTTGTCTTTAGAACTAGAAAAGTGCATTGATTCAGCAACCACCATCACCCCACTATTTTGCATAATACTTCTGTTATCCTGGGTTTTTGTGTAGAAACAATACCCGCTTATATCGAAACACTCCAAGTTATGACCTCAAAAGAAGGCTCCCAAGCTAATCATTTGATTGTCTTAGACACATTGGTCTTGTGCACTATCTTATCCTTGAACCAATCTATGAAAGTCTTGTTTTTCTCATTAGTTATTTGCATGTTATTTTTTCTTGGATATATCTCCTTTAAACTCTTTATGTGTTCGGCTAAGTACGGCTGAACTTCTTTCGTATTATTCAAGATATACAAGTGTGCTTGCAACACCTCTTCATAGTGCATACTCTTCACTTTGAGCCCTCGTGTTCCCTTACTTGTACCCTTTTCATGACGAGATTGCGCCTTTGAACTTGATAGATATTCTTTGCAAAAGTCCATAGCCTCTTCAACGACATATCTTTCCACAATTGAGGCTTCAGGTCAATAAGGATTTTTAGAATACCCTTTTAAGTTCTTCATGTATCGCTCGAAAGGGTACATCCAGCTTAGATAAACCGGGCCGCATAGTCTTACCTCCCTTACTAAATGAACTATTAAATGCACCATTATATCAAAGAATGCAAGAGCAAAATACATCTCTAGTTGGAATAGAATAGTATAACCCTCATTTTCCAATTCATCTAACCTTCCAATGTCAACAAATTTACTACAAATAGCATTAAAGAAATTGCACAACCTTGTTATCGTGCTTCGCACATCATCTTTCATAATGCCTCTAATAGCTACTGGTAATAGTTGTTGCATTAAGACATGGCAATCATGGGACTTCATTCCTACTAACTTCAAATCTTCCATTGACACAAGCCAGCTCACATTAGAAGAATACCCTTGTGGCATCTTAATGTCGTGCAAACACCCACACAAACTTCTTCTCTCGACTTTTGACAATGTATGCGCTGTTGACTCCATATACGCTCTCTTACCATCATCTCTTAGTTGTGGATGCAATCATTCTCTTATTTCCATTTCAACCAAGTCTAGTCTCGCACTAATTTCATCTTTAGTTTTCCCTGCTATGTGCAAAAGCATACCAACAAGAATATCACATACATTTTTTCCCACATATATCACATCAATACTATGTCTCACATCAAGACTATGCCAATATGGAAGATCAAAGAAAATTGACCTCTTCTTCCATATGTTCTTCTCACCCGTATTCTTTTGATTTTTACCAAAAGTGACATTGATTCTTTCCACCCAACTATAAACCTCATATCTAGTTAATGGCTTCGGAGCCATTCCATTTTCTGACAAACCGTTAAAAGCCTTCTTTAGCCTATGGTACTTGTGGAACCAAGGAAGAAATAGTCTATGACCAAGGTAGACTATCTTTCTACCATGCTTGAGTTGATGTAAGTGTGTGCTTGCTTCACATATTGGACATGCTTTATGACCCTTGACACTATAACCTGACAAGTTCCCATTTGCAAGGAAGTCGTTAATTATAGTAAAAATCATTGCACGTAGCTTAAACGACTGTTGCTTATATGCATCAAACACATCTATGCCATCCTCCCACAACTTCTTTAAGTCCTCTATCAAAGGTGCCAAGTAGACATCAATATCGTTTCCTGGTTGTTTTGGTCCCGAAATCATCATAGAAAACATCATATACTTGCGTTTCATACACAACCAGGGAGGTAAGTTGTAAATCACTAGAAGAACTTGCCATGCACTATGTGTACTACTAAATGTACTATAATGATTGATTCTGTCTGTGCAAAGCTCAAGCCGAAGGTTTCTAGGCTCGCTACCAAATCCAGGATACATTTCATCTACTTTCTTCCATTGTCGAGAGTCAGCCAGGTGCTGAAGGTATTTTCCATCACATACTCTATCATCATAATGTCATCTCAACTTCTTTTCTTCTTTCGCATTAGCAAACATTCGTTTGAATCGTGGTATGATTGAAAGATATCACAAAACCTTTAAAGGCTACTTTTTAATTGTCTTATCACCACACCTAGTACCTTTCTTCACTTTATATCTGGAAGTTTTACATTTCGGACACTCACTTAATCCTTCATACTTATTTCTGTACAATACATAGTCATTAGGGCAAGCATGTATGTTTTTATACTCCATACCCATCATAGATAATATTTTCTTGGCCTTATACATACGATTTGGAAGTACATTATCCTCTGGAAACATATCACAGAACAATTTAAGTAACAACGTGAAACTACTATCGGTCAACCCACAAGTTGCCTTTAAGTTGACCAAGTGCAAAATACTTGACAAGCGTGTATACTTGACAGCAACATTTCCCACAAAGTATAAAACCATGGTGTGGGGGTTTCCCAAACATGCATTAAGGCTTAACCACCTAGAATAATTGTTTAGCACATGGAGGCATTAAACAAAAAAATTTTAATCAAGTTTTATCTTCCAAAATGTAACAATAACAATGAAAATACAATACACTATATATATATATATATATATAAGAGCTGGCGTTTTCCCCCTTCTCTGTTTCAACATTACAGCATTTATTCCTAGTAAGCTCTACACTTTCTAACTTTCGTTTGCTAACTAAGCATTATAGACAATAGAAAAAATGGATGCCTATCATGATTATTTTGTAACATTATATCAACATGGCAAACTAGAGGAAATTATTTTCAATAACTATCCCAAAACCAAACAATAACCATGTAATGACTGATTTTGCCTAAATGAACTTCAAAGACAAGAAGAGGCTTATGGGGCTTACTTATATCAGATTCTAATGTTACATTTGGAATCTTGCCTCCCATAATGGAGAGTGATAGAGCTAGAGAATACATAATAATATTTTGATATGTTTAAAGTAAGGGCACAAAAGGTGGCCCAAAAGAAAAGGTTCAAAAGATATTATATTTATAAAATCATTTAAAATCAATTTTGATTTTCATTCTATTTTGTGGACCATCCAAGCATAGACATCAAATTCAACTACTAATGACCTCAATTCAATTATTTATGACTTCAGACATATACATAAAATTGTGTAAACGATTGGAAAAAAAAGGGTAGGCAATATACATAAGTGAGAAAGACAGAAAAATATTGTTAAAATGAACTAATTAATCACTATAATGTGCCTAGAACCCAGTCTGGGATTAAATTTTATAATAAAATGATCTAAACAACCTCTAATTTAAAATATGAAAAATGAAAAAAAAAACGAAATGATAATAATAGTTTAACAACCTTAACTTATCAAAAGAAAACAATGCGATGAGATCTATCCATATAGAGGCATATAACTCTATATTTTGATACCCAAGCAAACCCTTATTCACTGGATCTTTTGAATAATTAGTGAAAGTGACTAATTATGGTTTTGGGGTAATGAATATGGGGGTTAGGTCACCAAAAATGAAAGCAAAACTGAATCTCTTCTTTTTAAAATAACAATTCCATCTGCTATTATCTTTTAATTTTGTGTGTTCTTCTCCTTTAATTAATTTTCCCTCTACAAATCATTCTTATGCGTAAGTGAATATCTAGTCTAATTTGCAGACTAAACAACTAAATTTCAACTCTATGAAGTTGATTTTGCAAATTTGGAATTTCAGTATCTATACTTAATACCACTGCTGAACAAAATATATGCAAGCATTCAAATTTAATTTCCACAAAGACAGAACAGAATATGCCAAAAATGTACAAGAGGGGATTCGGGGAATTTCCAGGAAAAAGAAGGGAGTAGAGCACCGATGGAGCCAAACTCAGAAGTCATAGGTGAAGGCGTGAACTAACAGAGAAGCAGGAAGCATGCAAGGGCGGAGAGGTAGGATGCGGTAGAGGCGGCTGACGGGGCAGAGAGGGGGACAGAGAATGATATCTGAGAGACCCAAGGAGAATTGAGTGGGGGCACAACAGAACAAATAGAAATGAGGTGGATGCGCGATTAGCTCGAAGGGATCGAGTGACAGAGCACTATAAGGTCGGACAGGGGGCGGGAAAGGGAAAGTGGAAGGAGAAGTGCACGCGGGTGGATTATTTTAGCATGTTTCAATGACTGTTAATGAAAGCAATTGTTGAAAGCAAGCTTTCAACAATTGTTAACAAGAACAGTCGTTGAAAGCTCCCCTTTCAATGACTGTTAAGAATAACATTCGTTGAAACCTTGCTTTCAACGACTGTTCTGGTTAACAGTAATTGAATGTTAAGTTTCAACGATTGTTTTCTCAAGAACAGTCGTTGAAATGTTAGCCTTAATTTCACAAATGCCACATGGTGCTTTTCTACTACTGTTATTTGAAAATAGTCATTAATTAGTGTCTTAAATTATACCCTTTGTAGTAGTGCTCATAATTGTTTTCATATTATTTGCATTCATTTTCTATTTTGTACTTTCAATCATCAACTAATCGATCGACTAAATATAATTAAAATTACTCATTTTGGTACTTAGTGATCAATTTTCGTGGGAATGATACTCTACTCACTTCTGTATTACTTATTTATAACAGTGTACACTTGCACTTTTTAATAAATCATTTATACTCGTAACAATACTTATAATTTCTCTATAATTTTTGAGTTAAATCATAAAATGTAAATATTTTTTCCAACAAAGTAAAATTTACTTAAATAACTCCACTAACGACAAATCTATGAAGTAATTAACAAAACAAAGCATCATAAGGAATTTCGCTTTTTCAAAGAACATTAGAATTCTGTCTTGATAAGTTTCAACTTTTGTAACAAAAGTCAGAAATTCATATCCTAATGGGACCAAAAATATTATATTGAAAATAGACATATTTTGGAGTTTAGTCAAGCCTTGAGGATTTATGAATAGTTTTATTTATTATATATAGATTTTATATTTTATATTGATAATAAGCTAAGGGTTATGGTGAAATTGGAACATGCCAATTTTTGTACTTAACATTTAATTAAGTAACATCAGGAAGAAATCATTTCATGGTAAAAGAATTTAACGAGTAATTAATTAGTATTAATAGATAAATTATACATTTCCCCTTAAAATATTTTAATAATCTGGATGTTAAAGAATGCGTTTGCTAGTCAAGTCTGTTAGATTTATGAGAATCTTAAAAAATCATAAAAGTCATGAATGAGGATTTTTATGAAGTAAAAACACTTGAGGTAAATAGTAGGAGGAGTAGAGCCGGGAATTCGGATCGAGCCCTTTAAGGGCCGGACTTGTAATTTATGGTGAAAAAAAGGAGGCGGGCCTAAAAGGGCCAGCCCTACAGGCCCGTTTAATTTTTTTTTTTTTAACTAGGTATAGGGCAACACGCAGTGGTCAGGGGGCAGAGTTAACCTAACATAACCTTCAGATTAGAAATGTTCTCATACTTACTCATACCTCATTTGAAGCTTCTCTTCTTTGATTTTATTTTTCCTTTTTTTGTATATATACGCCAAAATCCAAATGATGTATTCTATTATTACTAACATTTGAAGCTTTTAGACTTGCTTAATTGTGGCTATGGACTTGTTTGATTAGTTTTGGAGATTAATTATTGTTTGAACTTAAGTCTTAATGTTTGTGTTTTATTAAACTTGGATAATATTTATGTTTTAAATTAGTTTTGATTATATTTATGTTTTAAATTAAGTATTTTAATCTTTAGGAGAATAAAAAAAAAGGTATAACAAAAAAAAAAGGTAAACAAGCCTAAAGCCTGTGGGTTTTTAATAAACGGGCTGGGCCTTATTTTTGGTGTACTTTTTTGATATTCAGGCTTAAATGGACCAGTCCGTTTATATTTGAACTTGTCAGAGGCCAGCCTTGCAACATCGGCAGCCCGTTTTCCAATTATAAGAGGAGGAGGTTCAAAAACCAAGGACAGACAGGTTGGTGAAGGAAAAATTATTGAAAATAATAGTACAAAATAAATAATATAATAGGTTCAAGTTGATGGCCTGTGGGCCCATCATCTAAACCTTCACATGCGCCTGCCGCCGCCCACCGACATCCACTTATGGACTATTCCGTCGTCCACATCTTAATATATATATGTATATGGTTAAGGTCCCAACCATAGACATAAAAAAAGTTTACATTGATAAATGAATATTATTGATAAATTATGAAATTTCTCAATATATTAGTTTTTATTTGGAATCTAAATGATATTCTTCTAAAAACTAGTAATGATTTTTATTAAGAGTAATTTAGAAACAGTGTTTTACAGAAATAACTAATTTTAATTAACTTTATATAGACTGTAATTTTTTTTTGACCCATATCAAATGTAAATTTATTAAGCGTTCATGATAATAATTGGAGGAAATAATATATGAATTATTTAAGATTTATTTTGTAAAATGAAGATATGAATCAAGCAGATTTAGATTGGAGCGAGTAAGGTATAGGTTGAAGAAAAAGAGGGACTTTCTTCTTAACTGTGAGCCCAAACGCCTCATTCATGTCAATCTCTTCATCACGATCTTGAGGAAGCTTCCAGTCAAACCAGTGAAGAAGATTAGCCAACATGTACTCAACTGTAGCAAGTCCAGAGGTCATACCAGGACATGTCCTTTTCCCAGAACCAAATGGGGTGAATTCAAAGTTTTGTCCTTTAAAATCCATCTGACTATTCTCAAATCTCTCTGGCATGAACTCTTCAGGACTTTCCCATATTTCTGGGTCCCTTTGGATTGCCCACATGTTCACAAATATCATTGTTTTTGCAGGAATATCATATCCTCCTAATTTTGTATCACTGATTGTTTCCCTAGGGACCAAGAAAGGAGCTGGTGCGTGTAATCTTAGAGCTTCTTTGATCACAAGTTTCAAGTATTTCATTTCGTTTAGGTCACTTTCTTCCACGTTTGATTTAGACCCCACCACTTTTCTCACCTCTTCTTGGGCTTTGTTCATGATTCTTGGATTTCTCCTAAGCTCTGAAAAAATCCACTCCAGCGTCGCTGATGTTGTCTCGTTCCCTCCTAAAAGCATGTCCTGAAATTATATATGCAAACGCAAAAATTAGTTCATCATTTACTAAACTTTGCACAAAGACAAGAGATCGTTAGGATAAGGCTTATGTGTATGTGTATGTGAAGGTTTCCTTTTGAGGGGCATTCAAAGGGGTTTCACATCTTCTAACAAATACTTTTCCCGGGATTTAAATATCTGTTCTTCTCCCCACAGGGTGGAGCCGCTTACATCTTTAACCAACAACTTGTTGGTATGATAAGTCTTAAGAGTTAATATGCATCTAGCAACCTGAAGTATTTTTTAGGTAAATCTAATATTTTGAAGTATTTTTTAAGTATATCAACACCCTAAATATTTTTGTATCTTCGTGCTAGATGTACCAAAAGATATTTTAGAGTGTTAGACGCATCTAAAAATAATACTCTATAGTATTTGATGCACCACAAAATACTTTAAGATATTAAATATATCTTAAACCTATAATTAAACAATAAGCTCAAATATTTTGAGAGGGAGTTGAGAAAAAGACCGTTAGAATGGCTTTGAGGTCATCTTTAGTGGGCTCGAATTCAAGCATATTAGTCTCTTGAAGTTGAAGAAGAATAGCCACAAAATTCTTCTTATCATCGTCCTTCTTCTTCATCACTTTCTTATAATCTTCAATCACCTCATCAAAGAACCCATCTACTGCTTTAAACGTGTCTTTAAGCTCTCGAATTTTGCCACTAAGAACATCAACCCAACCCAACCAAGGAAAAAAATCTCCCACCATAAATTCTGCAAGATGAACCATCTCCTTCCTCGCAAGAGTCCCAAATCTTCCACTATTCTCTGCTGTATCATACTTCTGTCCAATTATGCATCTGAATACTATGTTGTTGGTGGTGGCACTTATCAGGTCACTTATGTTCACAGAGCAGTTATTATCACTCGAACAAGCTCTTCGTATCTCGTTAACCAATTCTTCAACTTCTTCTTCCCTTATGGCCTGAAAAGATCGAACCCTTTTCAGGCTGAGAAGTTCAAGAACACAAATTTTCCTTTTCTGTCTCCAGCTTTCACCATAGGTTGCAAAGGCAACATCTTTACATCCATAGAGTAAGGTTCTGGCTGATATGCTTTGAAACCTGCTGGCAAAAACTGCGTCTTGATTCTTTATAAGTTCTCTGGCCAAATCTGCAGAAGAGACTAGTAAAGCTGGAATTTGACCAAGTTGCAGCCATAAGAGAGGACCGTATTTTAGGGACAGGTCTCTGAAAGAACGATGAGGCATAGGGCCTAACTGATGAATATTGCCTAGAAATGGCAATTTTGGTGGAGATGGTGGCAGATTAGGTTTGTTTTTTGTAGGTCTCGTAAGTTTTATTAACACAAACAAGAAGGTGACGAAGAGCAAGAGGTACAAGTAAAAGGAGGCATTCAGAAAAGCCATTTCTGATTCTAACTTGTAAGTGTATTGAAGGTTTTTTAAATAAGGACGTGGTTACACAGGGCTTAAGTGAGGAATATGCTGAATGCTAGTTTGTGCATGCAAGACTTCGATAGATATAGCTGCACATACATCGACTTGTGGATATATATATATATATGTGCGCGCGCGCGCGCAGACATATACGCGTATTGATGTTTGCTTTTATTGCTAAAGCAATTAATTAAACTAGGTCATTCCCCCAAGGAGTAAGTTATAGATTTTCTTTATGATTGATTTTTAAGTAATAAAAGATACAATAGAGTGGAACTAAACTAGACTGCAAGACACTACTGCCTACATGTAGCTAACAATATGCACTAATGCAATTGACTCTAAAACCTATGTGAGAGTGAGACTAATCTATATGAAATTGAATGCAATTTTGGGGGGTTTTTTTATGAAAAAAGAATTAAAATGCCACGCAAAAAGATTAAGAAGAAACAAGACAAACAACAAAAAGGTTTAATTCAATTATGATGATGAAGGGGACAACTTAAGATTCACATGGATTTAGCTTTCTTAGCCATTCAATTTATTAGACAAAAGGGATCTATGATGAAAAATTGGAATTTATGAATTTAATCACTTAATTGAAATATAGGAAACCCTCAAGCTCAATAACTCTTATTCTACTAGAAAACTCATAATGAAATAAATGGTGGTTAATTAAATTCATTAAAAACCAATCACAACAATTTAAGAGAGTTTTGAAAATCATGTTCACAATTGCCTAATTAAATAATTCAACAATTAATCACCCTAATTAAACAATCAAGAGATTAAACCCAAATTGACAATTACATTAATAATAAAAAAATCAATTAATAATCTAATTAACAATAAAGGGTTTGCGAACAAAAATCCCAATAATCATTTAAGAACCAATCAAATCCAAAATATCAATTCAATCCACATCAATAATAAGTCTACAATCTAAAACTAAATTGTTCTCATATAGGACAACCTGAAATCATTTAAAATTAAACAATTTTAAGTCTTAAATCAAAAAGATAAAATGAAAGACACTTTCTTATAATCTTCGAATATAAACTTCTAGACTCTAATTTATTCCATGCTCTTCCCAAATTATCTCCATCACAGTAATCTAGGCTGCCATAGAATTATCTCTGCCTTCAAACTTCAAACACGTCACAGCCATGTAAAGAAGTTGAGAATAATTGATGAATTCAATCGCCTCGGTCACTGTGCATCCCAATGGAGAAATATTAATGAGTTGTGTATTTAATGGGTTTGTGGAGGTGTGCCCGTGGGGTGTGGCAGTAGGTTGAATAGGAAAATTAATGTGATGGTAGGATGAAGGAAAAAGCTGCGTGAATGGAAGGGAAGGAAATGAATGGATTGATGAAAGCGAGGAGATGCGTGAGTCTTCAACCAGCTTCAACGTGTCTGTGAGTGCGTCCTTCTGTGAACCAATTCCAACGGCTGCGTCTCGGCCTTCCCCTTTTCTGATGGCTGTTAGGTTAATTTTTAAGAAAGAAAGGGAGAGGTTTTTTTTTTTTTTTTTTTTTGTCAATTTAAGCCCATTAAAATTTAAGAAACCCAAATAAAATTTTATTATTAATAGAGATAAGTGACGCACCTTTTATAGCACTTCTTTAGCTTCTTTCTAGATTTTAAATTTTTTTTTTAAAAAAAAACACTTTAGGTGGCGCTTCCTTAAAGAAGTGTCACAGCTGTTTGGTGACGTTAGGTGGCGTTTCCTTGAAGAAGGCCACCTAAGGTGTTTTTTTTTTTAGAAAAAAAAGACGTAGCAGCTACGACGCGTGCTTAAGAAAGCACCACAGCTGCTACGTATTTTGTGTGACACTTGGCTTAGAAAGCGCCACACAAAGTATTTTTTTAAATTTTTTTTTTCAAATTATTCTCTCTCCTGCAATCTGCTTCTATCACATTTATCCTCTTAATCTCCACTCCCCATCTAACACGTGCCTCACTTCTTATCCTATTAGTCCCCACATTTTCTCCTTCTCTTCTTTTTATCATTCATCACCATCTCTACTTCAATCCGCACTTCACTTATACATGTACCAAAGATTATCAATAATATTTGTGCAAAAAGATATCACCTCAGCTTTCGGTATCTACAAAGCATTAAATTGGAGGATTTTCAAGAGTTCAACAGAGGATCTTTTCTAGATTTGATGGCTTCTCTGCAACGAATACAATTGAATATGAAAGCTCCAAAGGTAACACATTTAAATTATTGTTCTCAGATTTTTTTTTTCAATGGATTGTGTAGCATTCAAACTTGAACGCCAATAACATATTTTCATACCTAAAAAATTTGTCTTGTCAAGACATGAAATTTCTTCATTTTCATTCCAAAAAATTGGTTTTGCGTCAACACACACACATTCCTTTCCCAAATTATAATAGAATTTGTGAATCAAGTAAGTAGTGACCTAAAAAAGTTAAAAATTTCTGATATATATTTTAAAAGAAAGATGCATCGTATGTTTATCAACTTCTAATGAATATAAAGATTATATACGTGAGTTGAGATATATATGTAGGGGTCCCAAAGATACTTTCAGGATCTACTATTTTCAAAATCTGAATATCAAAGCATATAAAAAACTAAGAACAATCTTCAATGGTGTCTCAATAGCATATAAATAAAATAATTAGTTATTTTTAACACTTGCATTTTACTTAGTAATGATTTTGTTAATTATTTATTTGTTAATTTATATCATTTTGGAGTTATTTGATTGCACTTTGCTTTTTTTTTTTTCATTTTGTTTTGGATATGAAAATGTGTTCAAAGTGTGTTATCAACGATAATTATAGGGTTCTTTTGATTAAAAAAAATAATTATAGGGTTCTAAAAGAAAAATACAAAAATAATTTTTTTTTTAAAAAAATAATACTTTAACTGGCGCTTCTTTGAAGAAGTGCCACAGGAAAGGACCCTCATGTGGTGCTTGCTGACGTAAGCGCCACAGGAGACCCACATCCTGTGGCACTTCTTCCAAATTAAAAAGCTTGTAGAGGGTTTTTTTTTTAAAAAAAAATTAAATTTAAAAAAAAAATTAAAATGTTGTGGCGCTTCCAAGCGCTACAGCTTTTTTTAGTGGCGTCCTGATATGTGGCTCTTCTCTAGTGTCACAGCTAATGCAATTATAAGCACCACAGTTTTACTTTTTTGTAGTAGTGTTCCTTGCCCTGCAAGAATCAAATAAAATCGTGTTATCATATATTTGAAAATATTATATAATCACAAGATAACAATCAGAATATTAACAATTTATACTCAATAATATCATAATCAATTCAAATTGATATTATTTTCTAAAATTGACTAACAATCCAAATATTATCTAATAAATCTAAATTATCCTAAAATAATCCCCAAAATAAATGAATAAGGTGAGATAAAATATTTTAAAATTGGAATTTATCACGTTTCATATATCTGCGGAAGTTTGTAGAAGTAGACAACCTTACTACGTATGGGATTTTCCCTAAATCTGTATTTATATATTTATAAAAATAGATATAAGTCCAAGAGTGTTACATAAAATTTGAAATGTTAACCTATTCGTCATGGGTTATTTATAGTGATAAGTAAAATATTTGTATAATTATTTTTCTTATATGATGATTTTGTAGATAATATTTGAGATTAATGTAATGAATAAAAGATGATTTTGGCATAAATATTATTATTATTATTACTACTACTATTACTATAATATAATATTTACTTGTTTTTCTTTTGATAGCCACACAATAAGAGAAGAAAAGGAGACCTAAATTTAGACCGATGGTATTGCAAAGAGAAGGCACTGTTCAAATCTACTGTAACATTGGCGCTGTAGCATTTTTGCCGACAATCATTGTAGCAAACAAGTTACTGTAGCACTCACGAAAGAAAAAGTCAACAGTTACTGAAGCAATTTACTGTTCACTCTTGGATAAGAATTATAAATGCAGTCACGGGAAAAAGACGAAATTCACTATAGTAATTCACTATTCACCGAAAAAGAGTGGACGGTGTTGGGCCTATATATATGGATATGCAAAGAGAGCAAATCCTTAGGACCATCGACTCTTTTTCGGTGAATAGTGAACTCCTACGATGAATTTCGTCTTTTTCCAACGACTACTACAATGAAGGCTCAGGACCGTCCACTCTTTTTTTTATGAATAGTGAACTGCTACGTTGAATTTCGCCTTTTCCCCACGACTACTACCGTGAATTTTGTCTTTTTCCATGACTGATACAGCTACAATGAATTTGCTACAGTACTATCCATTTTCCCAGTTGCGTCGTTCCTCTCTGTTCAATCCCTTGGGTCCACTTTTAGGTCTTCTTTCTTTTTATATTGTGGTGCTGTACATGGTTGTCAAAAGAAAAGTAAGGAAATATTTATCAATTACATCAAAATTCCTTACATTAAGCTCAAATATCGTCTACAAAATCATCATATAAGGGAAAATAAATATATAAATATTTTATTTATCAAATTCCCTCATACTTAATTCTTGGACATCTTTAAATAAGGAGTGACTAATAAGTTCTATCTTTTTTTTTTCTTTCAACAGACATGTTATATCACTTTAGCCACCTTCATATACGAATCTTATCTTGTAAACAAATTTTTTTATCCTTTTCCAATTTATGGACCCCACATATTTATCTCTTCACAACAATATCTATATATTTGACCATTACTGCCGTGCGATATATTACATTTGAATCTTGCTTCTCCTTTAATTGCCGTGGGAGCCATGTATTGTTAATATATAGCTTGTGCTCCTATTTTTTATTTAATTTGATTCTTGTTTTTATCTTTTTTCTTCATATAATATCTTATGCATGATAAAATAGAATATGAATAGATTTTATATCAAAATTTCTTTTTATCATGAACTTAATTAAAAGATAGAAAGATAGAAAATATATAAAATATAATTAAATAGGTATAAAATATCAATAAATTTAATCAATTATGTCCTAAAATCTATACCTATTTAATTAAAAAATATATATTTATCAAATTCTTCCACACTTAAACATTTGTTTGTCCTCAAGCAAAAGAAAGAAACTTTCATTATTAGAACAAGAAGAACATTGCTTATGCAATTCCTAAATAAAGAGCAACACACCACCACACTTAGATCATATTATCAAATTTTATTCCAGTTAATATCTTATAGGGATGAGTCATTAAGCCAATAGCCTTAAACAATTGTAATCATCTCTTAATGTCCTATGATCAAAGGATCGGCAAGTAATAAGTGCAACAATAAGATTAGTAAAGGAACATTACGCTACTAAACTCCTCCAGAAAAATTCAAATGCTCCCTCTTAACCAAGCTTTTCATTTAATTTACTAAGGATCCTCAAGTAGAAAATTAATTCATTTATTTTTCTTTTTTCTTTTTTTCATCTTGAGCTGTTGTAGGTCCCCTTTTGACGTGATACTGCACATGAGTGATATAACACCGGTTACTTGGTTACTCAGTTACTCCAATAGATACCTCAATAGGCTTTTAGTCCAACTCATAGCTCTCTTTAAATTTACCATTTGACACGAGTGCTAACATTGGTGATGAAGTGCCCCCAGTTACTAAGTTAGGTCTAGAGAAGTCATTGGAGTTATGTTTCTTATTCTTTTTTTTTTCTTCACTATTTTTTTGTTGCTTTTTTTTTCTTTTCTTTTATATTTTTTTCCCACCTAAGTCATGTCCCTGGACAAAATCTTACATAGCCAGCAAAGATTATAATCTAATTTCCTAAAGAAATGAGGTAGCAAAATATTCATAAATTAATAATTTGTTGATCATATTACAAACTACTCCATATTCTCATAGTCCATCTCAAGATTTATATAAAAAATCCAGGCTTAGAGGCTTAATTGAAACATTCTTTTTCATTTTAATCTTTTTTTTTTTCAATAACACTCTAAGATAGGGAAGGCTCAAAGTTAAGGTCAATCCTAAGCAATACAAAAATTTCAACTTTTGCCAAGAAAAATTCTTTTCAATTGCATAAGGACAAAAAAAAAAAAATCATATCCCTCCCCCACACTTAAGTCAAAAATTGTCCTTAATGTTGCAAAAATAAATACAGAGGGAAAGGAACTAGTGCTCCCATAGTTTAGGTCTTTGATTCTGATGTGGAGTTATTTCTCTAGCAACTTCAATTGATGTTTCAAATTTTGAAGGAGGAAAGAGTGCATGAGCAAGAACTTGTGGCAACAAGAGGAGCAATCACCTTAAAACCTGAATAAAAATGGGAAAAAAGAAAAAAAATAATAAATGAAAACCAATCATTAGGTTGCCTCCCAATAAGCACTAGTTTTATAGTCTTCAGCCTAACTATGTCAGAAAGTCATGGAGGTTGAAACAAGCAACGCCAAAGTATTGCAGGGAAGGATGTAGAAGTGTTCAAAACTTGCTCACTTTGCCTATAAGCATTCTCCATAATATTTTTTTCAACAAAGATAGTTGTTTTAGGGAGCTCTTTAATGGCAAATGAATCCAATTTAGAGGGATTGAGGTCGTCTATCACAACAACTCTTGCATATTGTTTAAAGTCATTTTGATATTCTGTTGCTTTGTCACTCTTAACTTAACTTGCTTATCACCAAGTTATAGAATTATCTCTCCTTGTTCGACATCTACCAACACTCTTGCAATAGTCAAGAATGGTCTCCCAACAATTAGTGGAATGTCTTGATCCTCTTCCATGTCAAGAACAATGAAGTTAGCAAGATATATAAAAGAGCCAACTTTCACTAATACATCCTTAATGATACCATACGGATAAGAGAAACTTTGATCTGCTAACTTGAGTGCAACAGTTGTAGGATTGGCCACCCCTAGCTGAAGCTCCTTGAAAAGAGATAGAAGCATAAGGTTCATAGCAGACCCCAAATCACACAGTGCTCGACCTTTAAATTTGTCACTAATCACACATAGAATAGTGAAAGAACCAGGATCTTTACACTTTAAAGGGACATTAGGCCTAATGACACTAGTAATGTCCTTGGTCAATGCTACAGTTGCAAACTCAGTAAAATGTTTCTTCTTATTTAACATCTTTTTTAGGTACTTAGCATACTTAGGCATTTGCTCCAAAGCTTCTATCAATGGGCTGTTAATGTGTAATTGCTTGAAGATATCCAAAAACTTCTTGTATTGCTCATCAAATGCCTTCTTTTGAAATCTTTGAAGGAATGGTAGAGGTGGTTTCCCTTTAGGAGACTCAGTAGTTGTCCCCTTTTTCTTTACCTCCTTCATTTAGGAGTTCATGTCCTCATCTAATCCCTTAACCTTTTATGTTGACCCTTCATCATTTTCTACAAGAACCTCAGGAGTTTCTTTGATTTGACCGTGTCTTTGCACCTGGGGTCAAATGCAAAATATTTTTAGTCTAAGAATTGCAGTACAATGTAACACTCAGGTCGTCTCACTTAAGGGGCCTTTATTGAACTACCTGATTTAACTAAGTATCTAAAACGCAAGAAAACATAGGGGGTTGGTTTTAAAAATCATTTTTTAACTACAACTAATTAGATGAAATAAAAGTAAATCCTAAGCTACTATTTTTTGTGTTTTCTTTATAAAATGGAATGGAGGATGAACATGGATATGAAATGTATAATGAATGCTCTTGGAAATGGAGTAGTGGCTATCATAGTTCGCTTAGATGTAAGAGTAAATTTTCACTAAGTATTGATGAAAAACCCAAGCAAACGCTTGAGTCTAGTGTTTTTAATTAGTGATTACTCCTACTAGCATAGCTAGCAATCAGCTCTTAAGGCACTATTGAAGTGTACTTAGTATGTGATTAGGATTAGATTAATGAAACTTGCTTCCTTTTGATATGAATACGATAACATGACACTCAATTGATTAAATTCAATCATACAATCTAACAATAATACGTAAAACAACACAATATCTTTGAATCAATAAGGAAAATGCACATATATAAATCCAACAAGTTACAAAAATTTAATCCAACCACATAGGTTCAATCCACTAGACTATCCAAATGGTAATCAAGTCTCAACAATATATAAAGATAATCCTAAAACTTACCTAATCAAAATATACAAATGAGAAAAGGAATTGAACTAGATAACTCCCTTACATAGTTCATTGAGCTCAAGCTCAAGTCTCCACTACCAAGAAGCAAGAGATCATCTAGATAAGCCATTGGATAATATCTAACACAATCAAAAATCATGAAATAGAGTAGTGTCGAATCTGAAAGCAAGTGGGTCTATCGGCCTTAAAGAAGAAATGGGAAAATAGAAGGAGACGATGAGAGGATGATTCCGGCGATGTGGTTAAGGTAAGAGAAGACGTACCTGGTGATGGAGAGAGAAAGTGAAAAGAAGAATGATGGTGAGGTGGTTGTGGTAGTATAATTCCAACAGAGTTGAAAAACAGAGAAGTGCTGACGAGAATAGGAGAGAAAGAGGTGGTCCGATGGTGGTAGGTGATGATAGCCGTGGGTTCTCTTCTCTGAGCTCTCTTTCTCTAGTTCAACTCACCGGTATTAAAACTTTGTGCACTGCTCGAGTTTCCCTTTAAATTATGGGCTCTGATCGGTGATGGTTTTTGACAGTGAAGGTGGTGGGACTTTAGCGGTGGTGAGGAAGGGAGTCCTTGATAGTGGTGGTGGCTCTTCGTCTCTTTCCCATGTCACGCCCTTATTTTAATTTCACCTTTACCAGAGTATTCGCGGAATACGACATGTGGTTCGATAGGCAACACAGGAATAGCATAACTATACTGATAATATGCGCATGATTACATAAATTCCCTATAGGGGTTTGTACCTGATAAATTCAAATAATGTAGCCACACAAGGCTATTAGGGTATCTAAACCCATCTCAGTAAAACAGAGACATCTTTTCATCTTCGTTCCACCAATGCAATCCCCTCATATGGTTCTCTACATTGTTCTCATCATATCTTCTGTCTTCTCCTGTCTAAATTGTTGGTAGGGGAGGGTGAGATTCGAGAGAATCTCAGTAGGAAACAGATACCATAATGCATGCATGATAGATGCTATGTGTATGACATGTTAGCTTTATCTAGATGCATGCCCCATAATGATATTTCTGTATGCTCAATATTTCATGTAACAAAACTATGGCCACAGTAAAACAGAAACAGAGCTTCATTTATTCAAATATGCTCTACACAATCAAGTAAAGCAATCACATACATCACTACACAAGCAAAGATATCAAATACATGCAAGTAAGGTAAGTCCCCTACCTCCAGTCTTTTCTCCTCGATTTGCGTGCCAGCAACTCGGGGCTTCACATTCGATCCTACAATGTCAAATGTACCATTTAGACACTTCCATAGTATTTTTGGGGGTTATATGAGTCTATCTTGAAAAATTCCTAAAATACCCCCAGGGACCCGGCCCCATCATACCCGGTCCGGCTGTACTTTTCTCGAAATTCTAACCTAGGCTATCCTGACATATTTTCGCCTAAGCAATCCATTTCCGGACTCGGAATTACCAAATTCACTGCCAAAAGACGAAAGTGTCCTTGGCAGCCCTTATTTCAGTGTTTTAGGGGCATTTTCGTAATTATGCTTTCTCGGCCTTTTCCGAAAAAGTGCCCAACTGTAACCCCACCTAATTTTCCCTCCTGAACTCAATGGAATCATCAAATCATTGAAAATCCAACTCTAAGACCCGTTTATAGCCCAGACCGAAATATATGGGTTTTCCAGGGAAAATCGGGGTTTTTCGGTTTCGGCTCCGTAAACACGTTCCTTTCTACTCCTAACCACTTTATTGACTATTCCATTAGGTTAAAACTACCATTTAGTACCAATTTGGGCAGCATAACAGCCCCACATACCCATTTCCATAAATTAAAACCAACGGCAATCCGGCGAAATTTCACCGATTAAATTGCCCACAGCAGCTAGAATAGTCAATATACAAGAGTTTGGAAGTTACCTCAAGCTCCTTCTGGCTTTTCCCAAATATGGCTGAAAACCCTAGCCTTGGTAACACCATGAATCTTGCCTCAAATTCCTCAAACAACATAGAAGAGAAGCTTAGGAGAAGGATTATACACGTTAGGTACGAATTCACCGAAGAAATCGACCTATCTCGTGAGTTTTCTCCTCTCCTTCTCTCTCTAAAAACTCAACTTTCTCTCTCTCCAAATACTGAACTTCACGTCAGTTCTGGTGCTAAGGGAAGAAGAAGATGATTTTATAATATATTATAATTATCCATTAATTATTTTTCCATTTTCGGATTTTTCAGAAATTCTGGCAGATTTCTGCCCAAACTTTGAAAAATCATAACTAATTCTAGAAAAATCGAATTGAAGTGATTCCAAAGCCTATAAAACCCTTATTGAGTCTAGTTTCAAGGAAAAATATAGACTTTTGCTTAATAGAATCAAAAAATTTCCAGAATTTCAATCTTTGCATACTGTTCCAGACATTTCACAGTTTTTCTGTGCTGACTTCAAAAATTCATATCTTTTTGTGTATAGCTCTAATTGATTCGTATGACCTATCAAATTAAAGCTTAGGATGTCTACTTTCATCCTATAAAATCTCATAATTTTTTCTCATCATTTCATTATTTAAATGAATATGACAAGCTTACTACCTCATAAGCGATTTCAGCAAAAACATAATTACTTTCTCCAAAATTCATCATTTTACTTTCTTAATACCCCAAAGATATAGAAATCATTAGGGGATAAATTTGGGCTCCTGCTAAATTGGGGCTTAGCAGTCCACTTAATTTAGGCTTATTCCCAAGCCTCCAATCCCAAATTTCGGGGTATTACATTTCTCCCCCCGTTCAATAAATTTCGTCCTCGAAATTTGAACGTCTACAACTTAGGGATTAATCCTATCTCATTCTATTATCACATGCAGGTTCAAAAGCCATGTAACACTATAGTCGTACTTCCATTACTAATCTCAAATAGCATTCAGCATTCATCATCCATTCTGTATACAGTATGTAGCGTGTAATCAAACACAGGTACCCACAGCGCTTGGTTCCAAAGGCCTTAAGCCTCTTTGGGACTTCACTTGAATTCACACAATCATTTTTTTTGTAACGGCCCAATCCTCACCCCCTTAACAAGGTCTATTGGGTTAGTGAGCCGGCCATGGTTCACTTCGTTAGGTTCCTCCCATGGTAGAATATCGCGCCTCATGTGATACTAGTACCATTGGACACCAAAAAGCTTGGTCACACTACTCTTACTACCTTCGCTACAACCTGGTATGGTTTGAATGTTCTATCAACCTCAAAAGATTACCTTGGACACACCAGTCCAGTGTCATCGCGCTAGGCATCAACCACAGCACTAGACACACAGGTCTTATAGCCTAGAGACACCGCCCTATGCAACCTTGCACATTGGGTCTTACCGCCTTATACAAACCTGTACACTTTCTGTAATTTACGCCTACCTATTCAGTATTCAGGGTCAAATGACTATTTGACCCTTATTGGCTGTGCTGTGTGCACTATTTACTAGCCATACGATGTACACTATTCACTTGTCGTACCATGTACACTGGTCACTATGTGCACTATTCACTGTGTGCACCATCCACTGTTTACACTATATCACAAGTAGATGATTCATTCTGTGAGGCTATAGCCGTAGAGATGCTCATGCCTTTACTCAACCTTGTTGCATCAGAACACATCCCAATCCATGCCTACTTGCATCTGTGTAGACCGTAAAGGTCGACTGTTGATCTGGGATTGTTATCACTGGTGCTGTTGAGAGGTATTCGCCACCATTCTACCCTACTACACTAGGGTTCATCCCAATTCCAGTTCACATGTGTCACCACAAACTACAAAGTTTGTGTGACTGTTGACCATACAAGTCATCATACTGTACACCACACAGGATGTAATATTGTACACCACTCAAGGTGTAATACTGTTCATCACATATACTGTAATACTGCCGACCATCAAGGCCATATTATGTTTTGGGATGATCAACAATGGTGCGAACATCAATCCCTCACATAAGTTTCGAAATTGCACCTAGATTCACCACACTTCCACTGCCCACTCTGATGCCTATCTCCTTATATGAGCTTTAATATTATCAGGATGATTTAATAGGAGTCTACAGGAACCTCCCATGACACCTGACAGTGCCTGCTCTTTACCCGTTTGAACTTGAATCATTCTGATCCATATAAACTCTTATTTCAAGAAAACTCATTCAATGTGGGATTCATTACAATACATCATCGCTAAGGACTAACGTTTTCGTAGCTCTACTCTACGATTCAACTTTATGGCGGCTGCACTCTACGGTTTGTCGTCACGGTGGCTGCACTCGCAGGTTTATCATCATGGTGGCTGCACTCTAGGGTTCGTCGTCACGGTGGCTGCACTCTAGGGTTCTGTACTCGGTGCTTCACACAGGCGCCCATACACCTGGTCAGCCCCCTTCAGGTCAGAACTTTCCTTAGGTAGCCCTCTCCGATCAGATTTCACCTTAGGTAGCCCTCTCCGATCAGATTTAACCATAGGTAGCCCTCTCCGTTCAGATTTCACCGTAGGTAGCCCTCTCCGATCAGAACTTTCAATCTTTGTGGTCGCAGTACAACTCCACAATTATGCCATAAAGGCAATGTTTCCCAATTCAATACAAATATTCTTATCATCAACTCAAGATTATGGATGGAATGGCTCAATTCCCGAAGCTTCAGCTGACGAGATGTGTATGCCCTCACTCGGCTCAATTCTCATCTTGATCTATGCCTGCTCGCATCTGGGGATTCAATTCCCTTCCCAATCCATGCCATCTGGCATCAGTGAAGACAATAAAGGCCCACTATGGATATGGGATTATCAGTGTTGGTACTTTAATAAATTTTCATCATCAGCTCTCCGAAGCTCCTCTCACAATCATCATCCCATGCATAATGCTGAGTTATGGGAAATTTTGATATAAATATCTCATCCCTTTTTTTTATTATTGTCACACCTATGGCCCTTCTTGGCCTCGAATCCGAGTCCCTTAGGACATGGCTAGCAGCCTCGTCTGGTAGGGTGCCTTTTTATTCACACCACATGGCCCTCCATAGTAACCCACAATCATCCATAGAAAATGTGATAGATAAATATGTCATGCACCATATAGTGTAAAATGAAAATCATATCAATCTGTGTGTGTACACAAAGTTCAGGGCCAAACACCCAATTAAAACAACAATCCGTGTGTATACACAAAATACAGGGCCAACTATCTCGTTGGAACCCCTCCGTGTACCTCAGCCGAGTCACCGACTACAGCTAGGTAAATCGTGTATCATAGCTGGGTCCTTACTAGGCCGAATGGTATATATACACTTCCCATCGGACGGTATATATACACTTCCCGCACCACAGCTAGATAATATTCGTGTACCTCAGTTGAGTCCCAGACTACAACTAGGTAATGTGCCCTAGGCACGTGTTCATATCACAGAATATAGAACATACAACATATTAACCATCACATAGTGTATGAGGGATTATAGTTACTATATTGGCCTTTTCAGGATAACCTTCCTGATGATCGCTGATCATTGTTTGCTATTCTATTCTCTTGCCCTGTGTTTGCTGTATTAGGCTAGGTCTAACTTCCTGACCTTGCCCAACATCTAAACCTCTTAGTCTTACCACCTTTATGTTTCACTATATGAAGCAAGAAAGAGGTAAATTACACAAAAACACATCCAAAAACAACATATCACAAGTGTTTACAGTAGTCAAGGAAAGCCTGCAACAACATACAACCTCTGAACTACTGTACAACATGTCTTACTCTTTTTTTTCATAATATGACATAACATGTGCAACAACTTCCCAGGGGGTCACCCATCATGGCCTTTCCCTGGGTTAAGCACGCTTAACTCTTTTGTACCCATCACCAAATGTGGATACCGGCTTCTACTATTTCCTTGAGGTATGTCTCTACCTTTCAGGGGCTTGTGAACAAGCTGAAGTAATTTACTTCGCTGTTCTTACCACTGTGTAATCAAGTATATCAGTATACTATCCTGTTGCCAGAACCACCGCACTTACTCTGAGCAGAAAATTCTGTGGCCAGAATCCTTGCTCTGATACCAAAATGTCACGCCCTTATTTTAATTTCACCTTTACCAGAGTATTCGCGGAATACGACATGTGGTTCGATAGGCAACACAGGAATAGCATAACTATACTGATAATATGCACATGATTACATAAATTCCCTATAGGGGTTTGTACCTGATAAATTCAAATAATGTAGCCACACAAGGCTATTAGGGTATCTAAACCCATCTCAGTAAAACAGAGACATCTTTTCATCTTCGTTCCACCAATGCAATCCCCTCATATGGTTCTCTACATTGTTCTCATCATATCTTCTGTCTTCTCCTGTCTAAATTGTTGGTAGGGGAGGGTGAGATTCGAGAGAATCTCAGTAGGAAACAGATACCATAATGCATGCATGATAGATGCTATGTGTATGACATGTTAGCTTTATCTAGATGCATGCCCCATAATGATATTTCTGTATGCTCAATATTTCATGTAACAAAACTATGGCCACAGTAAAACAGAAACAGAGCTTCATTTATTCAAATATGCTCTACACAATCAAGTAAAGCAATCACATACATCACTACACAAGCAAAGATATCAAATACATGCAAGTAAGGTAAGTCCCCTACCTCCAGTCTTTTCTCCTCGATTTGCGTGCCAGCAACTCGGGGCTTCACATTCGATCCTACAATGTCAAATGTACCATTTAGACACTTCCATAGTGTTTTTGGGGGTTATATGAGTCTATCTTGAAAAATTCCTAAAATACCCCCGGGGACCCGGCCCCATCATACCCGGTCCGGCTGTACTTTTCTCGAAATTCTAACCTAGGCTATCCTGACATATTTTCGCCTAAGCAATCCATTTCCGGACTCGGAATTACCAAATTCACTGCCAAAAGACGAAAGTGTCCTTGGCAGCCCTTATTTCAGTGTTTTAGGGGCATTTTCGTAATTATGCTTTCTCGGCCTTTTCCGAAAAAGTGCCCAACTGTAACCCCACCTAATTTTCCCTCCTGAACTCAATGGAATCATCAAATCATTGAAAATCCAACTCTAAGACCCGTTTATAGCCCAGACCGAAATATATGGGTTTTCCAGGGAAAATCGGGGTTTTTCGGTTTCGGCTCCGTAAACACGTTCCTTTCTACTCCTAACCACTTTATTGACTATTCCATTAGGTTAAAACTACCATTTAGTACCAATTTGGGCAGCATAACAGCCCCACATACCCATTTCCATAAATTAAAACCAACGGCAATCCGGCGAAATTTCACCGATTAAATTGCCCACAGCAGCTAGAATAGTCAATATACAAGAGTTTGGAAGTTACCTCAAGCTCCTTCTGGCTTTTCCCAAATATGGCTGAAAACCCTAGCCTTGGTAACACCATGAATCTTGCCTCAAATTCCTCAAACAACATAGAAGAGAAGCTTAGGAGAAGGATTATACACGTTAGGTACGAATTCATCGAAGAAATCGACCTATCTCGTGAGTTTTCTCCTCTCCTTCTCTCTCTAAAAACTCAACTTTCTCTCTCTCCAAATACTGAACTTCACGTCAGTTCTGGTCCTAAGGGAAGAAGAAGATGATTTTATAATATATTATAATTATCCATTAATTATTTTTCCATTTTCGGATTTTTCAGAAATTCTGGCAGATTTCTGCCCAAACTTTGAAAAATCATAACTAATTCTAGAAAAATCTAATTGAAGTGATTCCAAAGCCTATAAAACCCTTATTGAGTCTAGTTTCAAGGAAAAATATAGACTTTTGCTTAATAGAATCACAAAATTTCCAGAATTTCAATCTTTGCATACTGTTCCAGACATTTCACAGTTTTTCTGTGCTGACTTCAAAAATTCATATCTTTTTGTGTATAGCTCTAATTGATTCGTATGACCTATCAAATTAAAGCTTAGGATGTCTACTTTCATCCTATAAAATCTCATAATTTTTTCTCATCATTTCATTATTTAAATGAATATGACAAGCTTACTACCTCATAAGCGATTTCAGCAAAAACATAATTACTTTCTCCAAAATTCATCATTTTACTTTCTTAATACCCCAAAGATATAGAAATCATTAGGGGATAAATTTGGGCTCCTGCTAAATTGGGGCTTAGCAGTCCACTTAATTTAGGCTTATTCCCAAGCCTCCAATCCCAAATTTCGGGGTATTACATCCCACTCCTCTTAATCTCTCTCTCTGGTGATAGCTCTTCGGTTCTCTGCCCTTGTTCGGCACCACAGAATATTCGAAGGGTCGACGGAGGTGCTGTAGTTCGATGGTGGTGTTCTTCTCTCACTATCAACCCTCTTCTCTCTTGTTACAGTCCAAGAAGCAGAAGCTCTGCGGTGCCACCCCCTTCCTCTACTCTCCACTCGGGTCTAAGCTGAAGAACTTAATTGGTTACTGGTCATGACCAGGGACCAATCTATAATGCCCTAAAATGCGATTAAGGACTAATGACTTCAAAAGTAAATGTAATTATTAATAAATAAACACTTTTAGAGAATACGATGTGAATTGTGATTTGAATGTGTTACAATCAATACCCAAACCCTGTATTTAAGCTTAAAATGAACCATAAGGGAAGGAGAGGGCGCATGGTGGAAGCAATGGAATGAGAAAATGTGTTAAATGGTGATTCCAGAGGAATGACCATAGTCAGGGGCAAAATAAAAAAAAAGAAAATTTACATCCAATTAGTCAGTTACTGAAGATGAAACTCATTAGTAACTTAAATATCAATGGTTATGGCTAATTGTCAGGAGAGAAAGTGGGCATAATCCCATGGATGCATGCACAAAGTAAGTGTTGGGAGATTAGGACATATGTCAACATATGATCCATAGATGAAGGCCAAATTGTCAACAAAATTTCACTTCCCTCTCCCTTCATTAAGTCAACCAAAAAGAAGCACGGGAGGCCAAATTTCTACATCATCATTCTCATCTCATCCTCTCTCTCTCTCTCTCTCTCTCTCTCCAGCATCCATTTTCACCAAGTGAAGGAAGAAAGAGAAAAGAAAAGGTGAGGTTCTAACCTTATAGATGGCCTTGAATGCTTAAATGATCTTTTTTAATTTTATTCATCTTGATGAGAGCTTCATCTCTATGGTTTTATATTTTTGAAAGAAGGTGTTTGAGTGTTGGAGAAAACTTGAAGGTTGAGGAATTAAGAAACAAGCTTAAGAAAGAGGAAGAGGTGAGTAATAGCTTTCTTTTGACATATCTATTGTGGTCATGGGTTGAGTTTTGGAATTTTTGGATTTTGCCATGATTTTGATGCACATTAGAGTTGCATGAATTGAATGGTGTATTGTGTTGAAAATGGTGTCATATTGTGCTATTAGAACAATGAAATAGGTTTGGAACATTGAATGGAAAGTATGGCAATGTTGAGACTTAAGTTGTGGTTTTGTGTGATATGTTGGTAAAATATGCCAATGTGATGTGAATTTAGCTATTTTGGCATTTTCAATGGGTTCCTTGTGAAAAATTGTGTGAATTTGAAACCATTGGGAACAATTGTGCAAAACCTGGAATTCTAGAAATTTGGCTAAGTGTGAAATGCTGTGAGGGGACCCACTTTGCATGGTAATTTGACATAGCAAAACAGTGTCATAATATTGTGAAATTTTTCAGATTTGTAGTACACATTGCAAGCTTTCCATTGATATAAAGTTTGGGTCATTTTGATGTTTGTACGAAGAGTTATGGTCATTTGAAAATCAGCTAGAAGACAGGTCTATGGTTGGCCGCGGCCCAAAACTCTTTGACCTGCTTTTGGCCACGGGTCAAGGGTGCTGGCCGCAGCACAAAAGTTTCTAACTTGACTCTAGCCGCAGCCCCAAGGTGCTAGCTACGGCCCAAATCTTTATGACTTGTTTTTAGCTGAGCCCATGGATCTTGGCCGCAACCTAAAACTTTCTAACAATCTATTGGCCATGGCCAGTAGATGCTTTGGCTGCGGCCAACCTTTGAAAAATTTCATTTTTGAACTTTTGAAAGATGGTCTTCGATCAAGTTTTTCCCAACCCTTTAGACATTTATATAGGCTTATAGTAGCTAAAGGTCTCAAATGGTAACCAACTTTAAGTGTTTTGGAATTAAGAACTTGGAATAGAGATTAATCTGTTGTCCTTAATTTTGATTTTAGGATTTGCTATTTGCCCTGCTCCAGAGCAACCTGTGCCAGAGTACACCGGAAAAGAACAAGGTAGTGACACTTTCCCTTATACTATATGTGATGCATTGGATGTATGTGTGATCATTGAATTGTGATGATTGCAATACTGTGAAGTTGGTTGCTGTAAAAGATATGTGAAAGCCGTGAAGGCTATGTGACAGTCGTAAAGGC
Source organism: Inga laurina (assembly GCA_963855925.1). Taxonomy (NCBI): domain Eukaryota; kingdom Viridiplantae; phylum Streptophyta; class Magnoliopsida; order Fabales; family Fabaceae; genus Inga; species Inga laurina. The sequence continues at coordinate 53,530,337 of OY979705.1, forward strand.
CAGGTGCAAGCCATAAGGCTATGTGTATGCTGTGAAGACCATGTGTATGCCGTTAAGGTTATGTGTATATTGTGATCGTTGCTGCTGTGCTGAGTGATGATTTACTTACATGCTATGTGATTATATACTGTATGAGTGATTTGTTACTACTGGGCTTCTTTTGAATCTCATTCCTTCCATTGACTAACCTACAGATAGGGCAAGTGGCTCGAACAGGAAGCAAACAACTAAAGTCAACTAGGACTCCTTTAGGGAGGTGATTTTGGTAGTTGGTTGTCAAATTTTGGTTAGGATTACTGTACATATTGTTGATATAAATTATGGATAGTGTTATGTAATCCCTTAAATGGGAAATTGTTAGGAGCGAAAATGTTCCGTAAACCCTTAAATTAGTATATGAAACCTGGGATTTGCCCGGAATTTTATTTACACTCTGATATATATGAATGCAACTAATCTGCGCAGGTTAATTATATTCAAAATGTGCATGTGAGACCAGGGTAATCAGGTTTTGAAAGGAATTTGTAAAAACCTTATCTTAAGGATGAGATTAAAAATAAGTCTTTTATCATATGTTGGTCTCTAAATTATCTTAATTATGCATTTTTGAGTTTTAATTACGGATTATAAGGTAGGGGGTTACACAATCTGAAAATGTTAACAGTTTCGTGGAGGGAGCAAACTACAAATTTTTGAAATGATATAGGTTAGAACTAGAATTTTTAAAACTTCTAGGTACTTTTCTGTAATTTTCCCTAGGCAATTTTCTTCTTCACAAATGTGTACTTTTTAGAATTTTTGGGGCCCTTTTTTGTAATTTTCCCAGTCTTCAAAATATTAATTTTGACCCTCCAAAAATCTTCAATTTCTTTCTTGATAACCTACAATGCAAGATTAAGCACCAGGTAACATCAAAAATTCAAGAAATCATTTGTATGAATAATTAACAATTTTGACCATTTTGCCCCTAATTATGATTAATTCAATACAAATATCCCTAATTAAAATTATTAATTAATCATGCAATAATGTCCTAGAAAATGCATCAAAATCCCAATTTAATTATCAAAATCATATCTAAAATATGGTTCAATCAGTTTCTTTACCATTAGAACTTAAAGGCTTCGTTGTTGGCTGCTGTACTTCAGGTAATTCTTTACCACTTCTAAGGGTGATAGCTTTACACTCTGCTTTTCCATCTCTACGAGAATTAATAATGGTGTTACTTGGCAAGCCATTTGTCTTCACATTATTGAGATCTGCTGCCAATTGACCAATTTGCATTTCCAGGTTCTTGATAGAAGAATCATAATGTACCTTAGAATTTTGTTGCTCTTGCACAACCTGCATCATCAAACTCTCAAGTGTATCCATCCTCTTGTCCATTTGTTGTTGAAAAGAATTCTACTGAAGTGTGGGTTGGTTAACTTGAGCTTTAAACACTAGAGGATTTATTGATTTAGACCCAAAGCTCGAGCTTCATTAAGAGTTTGACTTGCCTCCAGGAGGAGTTAAGGTGATTACTTGTTCCTTGATTGTAGGTATTAGAATAGGGGTTGTTCTGGTTGCTGCCACGGTAGTTTCCGGCATAATTTACTGGCTCTATCTATTGAGATATGAGGCATTAGCCATTAACATGGTTATCTCCATAATAATCATAAGGAGCATAGATATCATTTACTCCCCTGTGTCCACCATTGGATCGATTTACTTGAGCTTCCAAATGATCAAACTTCTTGTTCATAGCACTTAACATTGTTACCAATTGTGAAGTAGTGCCTTCGATAACTTTCTCAATTGACTTTACTAGCCTTCATTCATTGTTGTTTTGGATAACATCAGCTGATAAGTCATCCAAACAACTTCAAACATGGTTTACTGGTTGCTTTGTAATCCCCCCATAAACGAGTACAGAAGATTTGAAGCAAGACCCACTTCTTTAGATTATGACCCGGGCTCTTTCTAACAAGAAATTTAAACCTCTCTCAGGCTTCATACAAATGTTCTCCAAATTGTTGGCATAAGTTAGTAAGAGTGGATCTTGCATCCACTATCTTATTGTGTGGAAAGAATATTGATCTGAACTTTTCTTCTAATGCCTCCCAAGTGGTTATGCTTACCCTTTTCCAAACTGTTAAGTCATTCTTTAGCTTTTCCTTATAGAGAATAAGGAAAAAGCCGAAGGCGGATAACATCATTAGGAACTCCATTTTGTTTGAAATGGTCAAAAACATCAAGAAATTGTATCAAATGCCGATTTGGATCTTCTGTGTTGTTTCTTGCATACTAACCATGTAGTTCAAGCATCTTAAGCATAGCTTGCTTGATTTCAAAATTGTTGGCTTGAAACTCAGGTACTCTGATTCCTGATTGATAACCTCGAGATTGCCTTCCTAGAAAATCATTAACACCCAATGTATCATTCTCATCCTCAGCCATCTCTTTGCTTTTGGTTTTTTCTTCCTCACGATCTGAATACTGAGGTGTTATTATCTCTGAAAGTTCGTGGACCTTCTTTGTCTTCTTGGATGTTTTCTTTGCTCCACTTGACATATAATGTAGAGCCCTACAAAGAAAAAGAGAGAAAGATCAAATATCAAACTAAAAAAAAAACAAGAAAAAAATGCTTAAGATTAAAATACTAAAGGTCCTCTAATAATAAAAATAGTTGCCTTGATTTCCCGGTAACGACGCCAAAAACTTGATGCGCTCCACAAGTAACCAGTTGTGCCAAGTAATAAAGTGATCAGTAGAGTATCATCCCACGAGGAATCAATCCATTAATTTTTAGGCATTAAAATCTCAATTTCTTTTAAGTTAAACAAATATGGTTATGAGTAAATTCAAGGAAATTAATTAACAAAAACTATCAATGTCAATCACAACCTAGAGTACTCTAGCACATGGTCGTTCATTTAAAGCCAAGAGACCTTTACGACATGGGTGAAGGCGATAACATCGCCTACGAGAGTGAGCCATTTCAGCCAGCTGATTTTGAAAACTACTTCCCTGAAGGCGATGACAATTTACCTCTACTGCGGTGAGTTTTTTTAAGTCCACGTCATTTCAATTAAATTTTTTAAATTTAATAATACATCAATAACAATAATTTTTCTACAAAATTTCTGTAGGGATGGCGACGATGAGTGATCAAATTCAAGTGTAAAAAATTTGTCTTTACAAAAAATGCAAAAAATTTGTGTTAAAATAAAATGTAAAAAATAAATTTAAAAAAAAAATTAAAATAATATAACCGCTACAAAAATATAAATAACCGCTACTAAATAATAACCGCTACATTAACCGCTACAAATAATTAAACCGCTACAAAAATATAAATAACCGCTACTACTTAATAACCGCTACATTAACCGCTACAAATAATACGTGAATCCCTATAAATACCCTTATCACAACTCATTTCAAACACTCCCCAATTTCTTTTCACCTTACCCTTCTTTCATTTCCTCTTATTTACAACTTCTTTCGTATGAGTAGAGGAGCTGAATAATACGATCAAATATGGTAACAAGATTTTTAATTTTTTTAGAATACTTCTTTCCTTTCTATAAAATTTATTCTAACCATTTTTTTTCTAGATATATCATAACTCTATCTCATTTTTATCTATTTTTCATACACAATTACATTATATTATAAAACATAATAATTCCTTATTACCTAACTATCCTTAATAATATTATTAATATAAATTTTATACTAATCATATTCAATTACATTTTTTCTTTTTAATTTATTAATAATAAGTTAAACTATTGAATAATAAACCAATTGAAATAGATAAAATAATAACAAATTAAACTATTTAATATAATATTGAAAAAACAGAAAAAAATCAACGTATATTTTTTAAAAAAAAATTTAAATATTTGTAGTGGTTATTAAACCGCTACTAAATAACGCGCCCTTTTAGAGCTAAATTTAAATTTTTTGGAGGGAATTTTGAATTTCATGAAATTAGTAGCGGTTATAAAAACCGCTACTAATTTCATGAAATTCAAAATTAGTAGCGGTTTATTAACTGCTACAAATAAAAAATGTCATTTTTAACAAATTTTCAATTTTTATATTTGTAGCGGTTAGTAAACCGCTACAAAAAAAAAATTCTTTTTTAAAGCTCTCAATAAATTTTTTTTATATTTGTAGCGGTTATATAACCGCTACAAATATCTCGGGGTGTTCTAGTGGTTACTATGAACCGCTACAAAGTTTGTAGCGGTTATTTTTGATTGAGTAGCGGTTTTATAAAACCGCTACAAAACCGCTTGCAACGTACGATTTAGTAGCGGTTTGGGTAACCGCTACTAACCTAGTTTGTAGCGGTTAGAACCGCTACGAATACCCATTTTTAACCGCTACTAAATCATGTTTTTTTTGTAGTGAGTTACTAATCCCTCACTAGCACCTCAAATCTTATTTCCACTTAATTAGTTAGTCTAAAATGCTAATTTAGTTAATCTCGAGTATAAATAATTATAAGTGCCTATCGGTCCACTCACAACCCTCTCTTAAATATAATTGTTATGTCTAACCTAATGACTCAATAGGCAATATAACTCAAACACACTCTTCAATAATTATATGGGGCTATTAGGTATATGTATATCCTAATTGCAAATTAAATCATGATTTAATCCCATATTACTTAATCTCATAGCCTAATTAAAATTTGCTTCGTCAAGGTAAATCCTAATGCTCAAATTCACATTTAATGGTGGCTAATCATCAAACGGACATAACAAAGCAAGATTAAAAAACCAAAATTAACATAAATCATAATTAATAAATCATGAAAATAAAATCTAGTTCATTAGTAAATTCATAGTTTTTCTAAGTCAAAAAAGAAAATTAGCCACTCATGGTTAAAATAAAATTCATAATGAAATAAAAAAAATTCAAATTCAAAGAATAAAAAAAACAAAGAAAAAATTCAAATCTGTTGAATTATACTACTGCTTCTCTGCTTCTTCGACTTTCTTTCTTTGTCGTGATGTCCCTTGATTTGCTACTATCTCCTCCTTTTTAGTTTTTATAGAACTTCGGATGGGTTGCGTGTAGGTGCCAAGTCCTATCTCTCTTTTTTTTTTTTTTCTTTCAACAGATATATTATATCACTTTTTGCCAACTTTCATGTACGAATCTTATCTTGGCAGCAGTTGTTTTTATTCTTGGGAAAATTCCAAAAACCTATCTTGAAAATAGTAAAAGGACAATTCAATACATTGAAATTGTAAAAGAACAAATCAGGTAGTGTCAGACGGGCAGAAGAATTTGGGATTTTGAAATCCCGGCCAAATGACGAAAATGCCCTTCAACCCTCAGTCAGAATAACAATATAGGAGTTGTTAATGGCGAATCCAGAGTTGTTAATGGCAAGATCGATGGTGTTATTGGCCCTGGAACTTGTTATTTGTGAAAGAAGAAATTTAAGTTGTTAATTTCGAATCCGGAGTTGTTAATGACGAGATCGATGGTGTTATTGGCCCTAAAATTTGTTAAGTGCGAAAGAAGAAAATGAAGTTGTTAATATCGAATCCGGAGTTGTTAATGATGAGTTCGGTGATGTTATTGGCCCTGAAACTTGTGAATTGTAAAAGAAGAATTGAAGTTGTTAATAATGAATCCGGAGGTGTTAATTACGAGGATCATGTTGTTATTCTGAAGTGGGGATAGAGGACTGAAGGGTATTTTCGTCATTTGGCCGAGATTTCAAAATGCCAGATTCCTTTGCCCGTCTGACACTGCTTGATCTGTCCTTTTACAATTTCAATGTATTGAATTGTCCTTCTACTATTTTCAATGTAGTTTTTTGGAATTTTTCCTTTATTCTTTTCCAATTCATAGACCCCACATCTTTATTTCTTCACAATAATATCCATATCTTTGATCATTACTGCCGTGGGACATATTACATTTGAATTTTCCTTCTCCTTCAATTGTTGAGGGACCCATGTCTGGTTAATTGCTTGTGCTCCTATTTTTTATTTAATACGATTCTTTTTTTAATCTCCTTTCCTCATATAATCTCTCCTCCATAATAAAATAAGAATTGAATAGATTTTATATTAATTTTTTTTATCCTGAACTTAATTAAAAAATAGAAAATATATAAAAGATAATTAAATAAATATAAAATATCAATAAATTTAATTAATTATGTCCTAAAATCTATACCTATTTAATTTTTCTATATATATATATATATATATATATCAAAAATACCAAAAATAGTGGATTAACAATGGAATTTGATAATTCCGCCGTAAACTAGACTATAAGCAACATAAGTTTGTCGCTAAATTTTGGTTCTACTTTGTTATTTTTTTGTAGTGCAATTCTCAAACTTGATCGTTTTGAAATTGATGAATTGCAGGTCTTGTTGCTGTTATCCAATACTCATTGGTTAAAGCATCTTCAACATTAAGACTTAGTTTCAGATATAAAGGCAGCAAAACTCACTAATTTTTTTTTAAACACTAAATTAACTGTTTTAGCTCCAATAGCTTGATCCCTATTATGTCTCCGAGTTATAGGAAGTGGTGGGATTTGACCAGAATTATAAATTTCTTTTCCTTGTTGATCAACTAAATTAACAGCAAGCTGATTAAGTTTTGTTATCACTTCTTAATATAGAGAGGGTTTAGTTAGAGAGTTAGCATTATCAAACACTATATGTACATATTCTTCAATAGAAAAAAAAAAAAAAATCTCTTCTTATAAACTCTAAAAGCTTTTCTTCTGCAAGAGTAACCAATAAATATTCCCTCATCAGATCTAGCATTAAATTTTCCTAGATCACCCGATCCTTACCATTGTTGTTGTTGGACTATGGGCTATGCACCCTTTATAGGTTAGGGCCGAGTCCTTTAATCATTGAGGTGCCAATGGAAATAAACACAAAATATGGAGCTATAGATTGTTATATGCCACTTAATGCTTATTTGTTTTATCTTAAAAGAGTGATCCTAAACAAGTCAAAACAAAACTTCTCTCACATTCTTACCTTTATATTACATAAAATTACTTCCAAAAAGCTAATCTAAACACACATTTTTAGAACATTATAAATAGACATTAAAACATATGCTTGCAAGGATGCAGAAAAATCATGACAATAATGTTAACGTTGAGGGTTTTGTTTTCTCACTAATTTCACAATAAAGCAAAGGATATATAGTACAAACCTTCTTATATCATTCTTCGTATATTCATAGGACCATTGCAATTTTTTTTCCCGTTCTTGATGTAGAATGATCATGATTAATTAATATGCACCTTATTATTAAATGCTTTATTAATTGTTTGCATTTTCTCGGGAGTTTCGCAGGGTAAAAATCTCATCAAATATGAAAAAAAAAAATAATTATTAATGAAATTAAATAAAATTTGACGCAGTGAAGCATGTTGGACTTCGGAATAAACAATATAAACGTATAAGAAACAATCCAAACACTGATAGGATTGAAAAATATTTATTAATAGTTTATGGAATTCATATGTTATGAGTCGCATCAGAGAGGTAAGGGTTATAAGCTTCGGGGTTCTTTCACTATGTTTAGTCTTTTGGGTTTGAATTTTCTTTTTGGACTAGTACCCATAATATTGGTGCTTTTATTGAGAAACGTGTGAACAAAAGGAGGACTACCCAGAATTTTCTAACTAGAAAAAGGTCGAGTGAAGTAACGTGAAGCAGAGTCCACAAGAGAGTGGTGCTTATAATGCACAAAATGATTGCTAAAAGTCAATATAGTAATTTGTCATGTTCTAAGAAAGAAATAATGTTCTTCCGTAGTTATTGAAAAACTAGTATTTTGTCACAATCATTCAAATAAAATATGAGCAATCTCTATGGTATGACTAGAAACCTATGAATAACTAAATGTATATTAATTATTCATTGATAAAATATATCAAGAGAGAATGTGATTTTAATTTAATTTATGTGTATTTGCGTATGCATCATGCATCATTGACACTATTTATGAAGACACACCTTCCCATCTAATTTTTAAATGAATTGTATAGGAAATTTGAATTCATCAGTTATATGAGGCTATCCCATTTAAAAAGTAACTTCTATAGTTTATTTTATCCATGTAAATTTAAAACAAACTACTACGTTCCTCTATATTATTCTCGCCTAATCTATGTGAGAAGTCCTCTTTGACTGACATAGAAAGTAGTCTTGCCTCAATACGGTAAAATGTTCAAAAAAACATTTTTTTTGACAATTAATTGCTAAGTAGTTTATAAATGGAGAAGGAGGTTGCTCTTCCAGCACGCGAATCAGCAGCTATATATTATCTTATGTTATTATATAAATATAATCAATCGGAGAATGAGACATTTGTACCATTGAACCACTGATCCCAACCACTAACCAATATACGAATTTTTATTGAACCAATCAGTACAAGTAGAATCACAGTCTCATGGACGGAAACATCAACCACATACACACATACAGAGATCCATCCATATGTACATATTTTACATCATTTCTAAATATATTAACATAAAAACACACTCAAGATGAGGATCACACTTTAACTAGGATATATATATGGTTCTGAATTGATTAATAGTACTTAGGTATTGGTTGAAGATAGAGCGGTTCTTTTTTACTTACGGTGAGCCCAAATATCTCCTCCGCATCAATGTGTTGAAAAGTAGTGACACCATTTATAGAAGGCAGCTTCCATAACTAGGATATATATATGGTTCTGAATTGATTAATAGTACTTAGGTATTGGTTGAAGATAGAGCGGTTCTTTTTTACTTACGGTGAGCCCAAATATCTCCTCCGCATCAATGTGTTGAAAAGTAGTGACACCATTTATAGAAGGCAGCTTCCAATCAAACCAATACAAGATATTCGCAAGCATGGATTCCACAACAGCAATCCCAAGCAACATTCCAGGACACCCTCTTCTTCCTGAACCAAACGGTACGTAATGGAAATCTGGTCCTCTAAATTCAACATCGTTCTTCTCAAATCTCTCAGGAACAAACTCTTCTGGTCTTTCCTAGAACTCAGGATCGCGATGAATTGGCAATGAATTGATGTAAACTATTGTTTTAGCTGGAATAGTGTAGCCTCCGAGATTCACACTTGATCTTGCTACTCTAGGAGCCTGCAAAGGAGCTGATGGATACAATCTTAAAATTTCTTTAACGACACATTTCAAGTAAGTCATTTGATCAATGCCTTCTTCTTCAACCTTTGGCTTGTTCCCCACCGCTCGTCTTACCTCTTCCTATGCTTTTTGCATTTTCGTTGGACTCATCACCAGCTCCGCCATGGCCCACTCCAATGTTACTGAAGTTGTGTCGCTTCCTCCCACAAACATATCCTACAATATCAACGGTTTTTAATCCATCACAAGGAATAATGCATTATTTAATTTTTTTTTTCTTTAATGAATGGTTGAAATGTGCGCTGATTTGTAATAGGATATCAGAATAAAACAAAGGAGACCGAGAAAGAGGGATTGGGAGTGCCCGCCGCAAATGTTTTTTTCATAGTTCTTTTAATCATTAGATTTTACATAGAATGGGTAACATTTTGATATTTTATAGGAAAAAATGTTGTTTTAAATTTTTTATGATTTTTCAAAAATTCAAGACTCTAAATTAAAAAGAAGCTCCATAACTTTAGAGTCTAAATCTTTAAAAAATCATAAAATTTTGGAAATAGCTCCGTCTTTTGCTCATAAGATATCTAAATATCACTCATTTTATGTAGAATCTAATTATCAGAAGAATCATGAAAAAAATATTTGGAAAAGGCTCCAAAATTAAGGGGTAGCAAGAGGTGTAGCTGAGAAGGCACAACTGACCAGATAAAGAGAGAGACCACTATGATGGCTTTGAGGTCGTTCTGGGAGAAACTATTCTGAAGGATGCCATCATTTTGGTGTTGAAGGAGAATATCGAGCAAGCATTTCCTTTTCGAGTATTGGTCATCTTCGTTGTTCTTCATAATGTTCCTGCGTTCCTTAATGACTTGATCAAAGAAATCATCTAACTCTGCAAATATTGCCTTTAACCTCAGAACCAAACCAGTGAGAACATCAACCCAATGAAGTGAAGGGAAATAATCTCCTACACTTGATAGATCCCTAATTTTATTATATAATTTTACATTTTATTTGGGGACTTTGTCATATTAATTGAGTTTAAAATGCTTTAATTGTGATAAATATATATTAAGAGTAAATACATTAAATTATAATTAAAAAGGGTAAAATTGTCACAAAAAATTATAATTACTCTTAATCATGAATTCTTGAGAAGAATTGATATTGGATTAATTGCTTTAAATTGTAGGTGCTTGAAGAAATTAGATTTAGCATGGAAAATTGTAGTTTGGGGTTCGAATTTAAGAAATACCAGAAAAGGTGTAACACCCCAAATTTTTATTCATCAAAATGTGTTATAATTATTGAAAATATTCAATGAAATAGAATGGTGAATTTTGGCCAAAAAAGGAGAATTTGGAAAAAAAAATGTTGGAACAATTAGTATTTTCCTTTTCCTTTCATAATCTTCATCTAAATAAAGGAAATAGGAGGGAAATAATTAATTGAATTCTAAAGTATGTCAAGTGTCAACATCTTAAGGCAAGATATTAAATTATAATTGTTGGAAATGAGCACATGTGGAGTTGGATTAAAATACTAATAAATGTACATATAGTTTGAGTAAATGGAATAAAAGCCCAAATGGTGTGCATGAAGGTGCCCTTAGGACGTTTTGGGCTAACCAAGGAGAAGAGGAATTAGTTCAATTCTAATTAGGGATTATGACACAAGTTGATTAGAGATAAAGGCAAGTGCAAAAAGGTGTCATAAAATCCTAATGTTTGGAATAAACATAATTAGGGAAAAATGAGTGGATATTTTATGAAGCCATGCTTCATCTTTCTTGGTCCACTTTCACGTCAAGGGAGAGGGAGGGAGGGGGGAGGGAGGGAGAGAGCGAGAGAGAGAGAGAGAGAGAGAGAGAGAGCACTCAAAAGCTAGACAGAAGGAGGAGTAAGGGAAGCAAAAATCTCAAGGTAAGAATTGTGGATTTTGTGTTCAAGCTTCCTTTTCTTGCATAATAGCTTTTCTAATCTCTTGTTCTCTATGAAAATCATGTGTAGTAAGCAAATATTCAAGGTTGAAGAGAGACTGAACAATAACTTCTAGAGAGAGAAAGCAAGAGAATCCAAAAATAACCTTTAAAACTTGGATTCTCTTCAGTTATATGGTGTTGTTGTGATTGTTGTTGTTGAGTTTGGTTTGATTTGGCTTGTTTTGTGATTTTGGGATGATGAACTCTAGAAAGGTTATGCTGCCCAAAATTCTACAAATCATGTTCATTTAGTGTTTAAATAGCTAATCATGTGATTAGAACTGGAAAGGAAGTGATTAAACAAGAAAAATCAAAGAAACACATTTTTCTCTTCTAAACCCTAAATTCGTCCAGCTACTGTTCACTCAAGATAGAGTTAAAATTTGGAAATTTTGATAGTTCTATTGGATTTAGAAGGAAAAATTGTGCGGCCCGGTATATAGGTGTTCATGATTTTTGGAGATTTGTATACAAGTATGGAAATTATTGAAGTTGCGAGTGCATGCTGTTCGCTTTTTTCTTGTGAGGCAGTGTTTTTGTGCCATGCATTTCATTGGACAATCCAAGTTCAAATACAATGAAAATTTATAAGATTAAAGTAGACATCCTGAGCTTTAATTTGATAAGTATTATAAGCATTTTCAACTTGTGGATTGAAAGTTATGAATTTTCAAAGTTATGCCCTGTTTCTGGACTTAATTCTGGAACAGCAATTGAATTTGTGAAATTCTGGAATTTTGCGATTGTTGATAGTAGTGATTAATATTTTTCCTATGTAGAAGACTTAAAGAGCTTTCCATAGAACTTGGAATCATTCTATTTCAATTTTTGTGGAATTAGTTATGATTTTTGGAATTTTAGCCAAGAAATAGGACAGCTTCTTGGCTGCAGCCACAAACATTATGAGCTATTTTTGGCTGCAGCCAGAGGATTTTTTGTCATAGCCCAACACCTTCTAACCCACTTTTAATTGCAGCCAAGACGCCTGTTTCATCATTTTCACCTTTATTGATTGGTTTAACTTCTCCAATCCCAGGGACACTTGTTTGAGCTCCCAATGGCCGTCTAAATAGCCCAAAATAGAACCAATGCAATGAGTTTAAAATAATACAGGAATGAGTAGTAACTATTAATTGTAAATTTGATATTTTAGGATCGGACAATAGCCTGAGCCAAACACAAAATATTGGACTGATAGAAAGGTATAAGAGAACGACTCAGAGATCAGAGGTAGGGGACTTACCTTAATTGTATGTAATTGATATCTTTGCTTGTGTAGTGATGTATGTGATTCCTTTACTTGCTTGTATAAAGCATATGTGAACACCCTATTTTGTCCGGGCCCCACTCAAAAATACAAAAATAATTGATGATGATTGGTGTCCAAATTGGAAATCATCATTTAAAGAAAAACACAACATAAAAAACGAAAATAAGAAAAAAAAATAAGAAAATCCTCCTATTGATAATGATCGGTGTCCAAATTAGTGATCATCATTAAAAGGGAAAAAATAAAAAAAAGAAAATTAAAATAAATCCCCTCATTGATGATGATTGGCATTGTCATTCATTAAGGGAAAAAAACGAAAAAAAAAATCTCATTTATATTGATAGGTTTAAATTATGAAACTACTTGTGTGGAGAATGAAAGAAAAAAAATAAGAAAAATAAGAAAATCCTTCTATTGATGATGATCAGTGTCCAAATTGGCAATCATCATTGAAAGGGGAAAAAATTAAAATTAAAATTAAAATAAATCCCCTTATTGATGATGATTGGCATTGTCATTCATTAAGGGAAAATAATAAATAAAAAACAAAAAAAAAATCTCATTTATGTTGATAGGTTTAAATTAGCAAAATTACTTCTTAGGAGAATAATAAAAAACATTAAAAATGAAAAAATCTCCACTAATAGTGATTAGGTCAAGTTAGGAAGTTTTATCAATAAAAAACACAAAAAAATTAAAAAAGAAAATTAAAAACAAATCTCCATTGATGGTGATTGGGTCAAGTTAGGTAGTTCTTAACATAAAATACAAAAAAAAATCAAAAATCAAAATTCAAAAAAGAATGAGCATTTATGAAGAAAATCCTACCTTGAGACTATAAGTAAGGGAGTAAGGGTTGAAGCAAGATATACAAAAACTTTGGGAGAAAAGAGAGGTCAGGTAGAGAGCTAATTTTATTTTCTTATTTTTCATTGCTCATACATAATTCTCATAGGGAAGGGGAGTTGACATAAGAGGCCATCTTATTTTGCTTCGTCTAAATAAGTCTTGGATCAAGAATACCATCTTGTTTTGCTTCGTCTAAATAAGTCTTGGATCAAGAATAATGTGGGCTTGCTATTCATTGTCCCCTTTGAATTATCTTTTATAATTGATGGATGTGTTCCGTTGGGAATCAAGAGGTATATGCTGCCTTGTCTTCTAATAGTGTTAGATGTCATACTTAATAGATATAGGTAATGTGATTGTAATTACGTCTTGTTTATTATGTGATTCTATCACCCTATCTCTTGTTGTAGGGAGATTCAAATCATAAAAGGTACATGTTCTCAGCATTTTTTTCTTGATCTTCTTGTCATCTTGAATTTTCTCCTATGAATGATATGATAAATGAATTTGGTTTCATATGACAATAAAAAAAATTCCTTTTTTAAAAAAAGTAAAAAAACACAAACCAAACAAAAAAAATATATTTTTCTCAAATAAAATAAATAAAAATTATTTTTCTAAAAAACACCAATAAAGTGACACGCATTTCTACCCCTGAACTATGTGGGCTTTGATAAGTAAAATATTTGCATATTTATTTTCCCTTATATGATGATTTTATGGATGATATTTGAGCTTAATATAATATATTTGGGTGTAAAATAAATAGTATTTAAAAAAATAAAAAATATATAAAAAAAGGTCAGTACTGTAGCGTCGGTTACTATTCATGACGGAATCATTATAGCAGGACGTTACTTAGCGGATGGAGGTGACTATAACGGATGGAATCACTGTAGCACTGTAGCAACACGGAAAAAATACGTAGGTTTGCTGAAAAGTCATGTTCATGTGTGAAAAGAAGGCAAAATACTATAGCACCTGTGGAAAAAAAAGAAGAAGCAACAGACGCACTTCGCTTGCCTATATATATGTGTGCTTCTTTGCAAAATGGAAGGAGGAGGAGAGAAGAAATATAGTGGAGATATTTCTCTGACAGTCAGAGATCCTTCTCTGATAGGGAGAGATATTTTCTCTGATAGTTCTAAATAAATTGTGTTATTTTTTATTTTTAATTTTATATATTGTATTACTTTTTGCATGCCTCCTACATGGAAGGCTTAATATTATATTATTTTCTGTATGCCTCCTACATGGAAAGCTTAGTATTGTATTACTTTTTGCATGCTGCCTACATGGAAGGTTTTACCTCCTAAATGGATGGTTAGATTTCTCCAGTTTTTTCATGTATATTTTTGGTTGTATATTTATGTTTGAGAATTTAATATTCAAGTTTATGCAGTATTTATGAAGATTTCATTCTAGTTTTATATAATGTCAATTTATTTTGATTTTGTTTTTAATTTTATCATGAGATAAATTTTCATTTTTCTAAGGTGATGATGTAGCTTACTAATGACGGATTGAATCTTAACTTATTAAATCTAGTTTTAATTTCTCCTTCATGATTGAGTTTTAATTATTGTTCTTAATGCTTTCATTTGATTGGCGACCTTTTGAATGATTACAATATGCATGTTGAGACCAAAAGGAGATGCATGTGTGTAGATCCTATAATTAAAACCATGACTTGCATATGAAATAGGAATATATTCATATGAGTTGTTGAGTTTCATAAATTTTAATGCATAATTAATTGCTTAAATTCATATAGGAATATATTGGATTAGCAATTAATTATATAATTGCTTGACCTTGGAAGAGGCTAGTAATTAAATTAGGAAAACTCGACTATCAATCATGTGGAATAAATTGGGCTAGAATAGATAAGTGATTCAATCCGAAATTTTTTAAGTGAAATCTAATCCCTAGGACTTTTTCTCATATTTATTTTCATATCATCTGCGCTCATATTTAATTATTTTTCTTTTATTTGTACTCTCAATCACCAATTTATCAATCGACTAAAAAGAATTAAAATTACCCATTTTGGTACTTAGTGATCAATACTCATGGGAATGATACTCTACTCACTTCTATATTACTTGATTACGACAGTGTACACTTGCACTATTTAATTGATCATCTAAACTCGTAACAGGCTTTGATCCCTCTAAAGGATACGTAGGCCCTAGGTTTTTATCCTAGGTCAAGTTCAACCTTATAAATAAATATATTTTTTCTTATTTTCTTATTTGTAAATAAATGTTCATTTTATTCTTTAGTTTTCATTTCATTTATTTTTGTAAATCTTCTTTTTTTTTTATTTGGTTAATTATCATAAGATTAAAAGCCATAATATTTTTAAATAATTAACTTAGGGTAACCATTCTTGTGAATGAGTGTTATGGGGTGCCTAATATATTCCCTATACACAATCGACTCCCGAACCCTAAATGATTTTTGTAGACCAATTTCATTTTCAAAAAAGGTTTCCAAAATTATCCTTTTTCAAAATTTTGGTGGCGGCTCCATTCTTTTCCAAATTTTAGGCGCTACAGCTTGGTGACTCCACTGGAGATGGTTTGAGAGTCAAGCCCATTTAAGTTAAGTGTTTAAAAATAATTTGGCCTTAATTTTATTTTAATTACCCTTTTTATTTTTATTTGTATTTTTATTTTGTGAATAGTTTTTTTTATTTATTAAATTCCTTTTTTTTTCTTTTCTATCTATCTTGTGATCTGGTTAGCAGATGAGGGTTGGGTAGAACCTAGGCCCACAGGTTGGTATGCTCTCCACACACACTTAACATATACACTATTTTCCTCACACACATTTTGGGCCCTATACCCGAGTCTGTGAGTTCCTTAGGCGAGTGGAAGTTTCTAGTGATCTCCCTGTAGGGTTTTTAAAACCCTTTGAGATTACTGTGAAGACTTCATCTTATCTATTACTCATGTGGTGACGTTGATTCCTGTGGGGTTTTTAGAACTCCCTGAAGGTCAATTTCATCAAATGAGGTCTTTATCTTTGCGATAAGGGCAGTTAGGAGACCTTTATCTGTGAGAATTAGAACCACCTTGAAACCATTGCACCTATTAGTGGAAATTATCGACCTACCCAATTAATTAGTACCTGCCTTTCTTAGGGTAGACATCCCCTAACCTAGGGTTATTCCTAAAATAGGACACTAGAGGGCATATATTTATTTATTGTTGATAATCATTATTGTCATCCATGTATAATCAATGAAACCCTTAGGATCAAGTGACTAACTATCGCTTCACCTGAGTATGTATCTAGCATCACTCCACATAAAGATACATCACAAGGACGGTGTATGCATTAGATAGCTAACCTTAGTCTAAGGGTCTATGACCCTAAAAGACCATAATATCATCACATCAATCATATTAGAAAATATCTCAATGAGATATAATCCTTTAGGACTCATGAGGTATCATTAAATCATTCATTAGCATTTTAGCTTCATTTGATATGGGCCTTGGACATAATCATCATTTTTAAAACCCTTAGTCACGTGATGGCTTGGGCCATTCGCAGGTTAATAGGCACTTCATTCTTCCTATAAGGTAATAGATCTCTTGAGGAGGTGAGTTCTTTTCTCAATGTCCATCACCCATATCAAGGCTAGAAAGCACATGTAATCATCTGTATAGCATGTATTTGGAAATACTTTCTGATTCCTCCTTCTCTTTTCTTTAATGAAGGGTAAGTGAGTTATCCAACAACTGAAAATTTGGAATAAAGGTTAAATGGCACAAAAACCAAGTTTAAATCAAGTTCCTACAGGTAAGGTATATAGAGGGAAGGGCATCAGACTGACTGTAGGAGTAGAACCACTTGAGGGCCTAACTCGATTAAGTCGCTACATTCAAGGTTCAGTCAAATTGGGCTTCATGAAGAAGTATAGAAATATCATTGATTTATTACATGTGCCTATGCATAATGAGGCTATCATAGAACTAGGCTAGTATTGGGATGCCTCTTTAAGATGCTTCACTTTCTTTGATTTTCAACTAGCCCCAACCCTTGAAGAATACTGGGAAATCCTTAAGATGCCAATTAAGAGGAGTGATAAGATATACCATTATCCAGGTCAGCTAGCTTCTCAGGGAGGAATAATGAAGTTGTTAGGCTATGTTTGGTACGAAGTAACAGGGGTAGGGATAGGGATTGGGTGAGGGATTAAGTCAAAATATATTGTTTGGTACCAGGGATTATGAATAATCAGGGATTGGGAATGCCACGAAAGAGGGATTGCTACAAAGCCACCTCGCCCCTGGTTTTGTGTTTTCAATCCCTGGATTCCAAAATTGTAAAGACAAAATTGCCCTTGATTTAAATTTTTTCAGACAAAAATACCCTGATTTTAACCTAATTAATCTCTTTCACAATCACTCCCTCTTTGATTTTTCCTCACCAGGGGCGAAACCATCACTCTGAAGCAATCGATTGCAATGAATTAAAAGCACCGTTGAATATTAATGATATAGAGTGGCGACAAGGCATAAATTAATGAACTTTGTCCAGTATCCAAGTTTTCTAGATGTCTGGGATCTGAGGATATATGAAATATGAGAAGTTGAGTCTTGGAGGGAAACGTACTTAATTTTCCGCACAAAATGTTCTTAAAAAAAGGTTTGAGAGGTAAAAATCAACTTGAGAAAAAAGTTTCAAGCTGCACAGGTCGAAGTTCGGAGGCAATAAAGACAGATTAATAGACCCTCTGTCAGACACAGTTGATGGAAACCGGATATAGTAAAAAAATCAGAAAAAATAGATGTTATCAGACACAAAATCCGCTGAGTTATTGACAAAAATGCACGCACACTACAAGGGAAGGCTCAACAGTCATACAAATTTCTGCAGTATTTAACTGAATGTGGCCTATTTGGTTTGAGTGTGCACTGTGCGTCTTCAACTATATGGCTTGTTTCTATCATCTGTATTGCGACTCATGTTCGATCTACTGTATTCTTCAGGAACCATTCAATGCCGAGCCACCGCGTTCTTTGTTGATTTCCTCAAATAGGCCACATTCAGTTAAATCAATCCCACGCCGCAATCAACCGAACCAGACCCCGGACTATCCATCTCTTCCACCCGCTCTTCCTCTTTCCCTTCCTTCGATCGATTGTTTGGGATTTTGGGTAGGGTATTGGTGTCATTTTATAATTAATATATATTTATTAAATAATATTAGTAAAATCATTCCCTCCAATTACCACCTCATACCAAACATATTTTTAAAGTATTAAACCCAATCCCAATCCCAATCCCAATCCCAATCCATATCCCTATCTCAATCCATCAAAATTCAATACCACGTACCAAACATAGCCTTAGGGCTTCACATGGAAGAAATATAGATTGTAGGCACCGGACAGGTCAAGGGGATTAATAGGACCACGGTAGAAGCTCGCTTAGCAGGATTAGCAGAAAATAAAAATTGGGAGAGTTTTTGCAGGGTCTTTGCCTTTGCTATTTATGGCATAATCCTCTTTCCTTCATCAGCAGGAATAATCGACTTAAGAGCTATCAATATCTTTCAATTGGTCGAACATTACCAAATTACCCGGTACCTGCAATTTTAGAAGAGACCTACATGTCATTATCTCAATGCCACCTAAAGAAAGAAGGTCAAATAAAATGATGTCTTGCATTGCTTGAGGTATGGATGCTTAGTCACGTGTATGGAAAGAAGGAGTACTAATCCACTTATGGCTTTCAATCATCTTCAATTAAACAAAAATGATTGGAGGAAGGAGTTCTCATGGTTAATAGAAGATTCTCTATTATGGAAAATAGAATGGCGGGAGGATGAAGAGATTATCCATCACTGCGGGGATTTTTCTAATGTGCCTCTCATGTGAACAAGAGGATGTATTAACTACAACCCTTCTTTAGCATTAAGGCAATTAGCATTTTGGCAAAAAGTTCCCTCTCATGAAGAAGTGCAAGCCATACACTTCTCATACGAAGAAGATAGCGGTAAGGACTTATGTCGAGAAATCAAAGAAGCTTGGAGCAAGATAGCATACAAGGGAAAGGCTGACCTGGGGAAGCAAGAAATAGGTGCAACTTTGGGCTATAAGGACTGGCTCAAGGACAGAATTAAAGGAGCCAATCCATCTTATTCTCCCCAAGATCCTTTGTTAAAAAATGATGCCCAAGAAGTAAACAAAGAGTTAGCAAGGTGCCTGAAAACAAGAGAAAAGGAGTTGGAGGAGTTGTCTATGATTGAATCAAAAAATAAGAGAAAGATGAGTCAGCTAGAAGATAAATGTGCATCCCTTCAAGAATAAAATGACAGAAAAGAGAAAGAAAAGAGATTTAGAAGAATGCTCAAGATCATGAAGCTGGAAGAAGAAAATAAAAGCTTAAAAAGGGCTATGCAAGAGAACGATAAGCAAATGAAGAATAATAGAGTTCGACTATTGAAGATGACTAAAGAAAAAGAGTTGCTTGAAGAGAAACTGCAAGGCAATGCCCCTTTTAAGAAATTGCAAGGGGAAGTTGATATTCTTACTTAACTCTTAGAAAACAAGAAGGGTGAATTGGTTGCTGTAAGGGCCAGTAGCGCTGAAACCATCCAGAGCCTCGTGGATAAGCTGAATCAATAAAGGAAAGTTTTAGCCAACTGGGAACTCCTCTACCACAAACAAGTTGTTGTGACAGAAGAATGGGTAAAGAGGTGTGGTAACTTAATCAACTTTACTAATACTAGGATCCTAGAATTTTCTAGCACATTCAAGCGGGCTGAAGGCAAGATTATTCCTTTGAATCCACCAGCAGAGATTGTTGAATTCTTCAACTTATGTAATCAAATAGTAGAGGAACTCAAACTTCTAACCAAATTTTGATATTATCAAATAAAAGCATATCTTGCTTCTTTTATTGTCATTGTTTTTTGCGTGCTTATCACTACGATCAATAACAAGATCTTAGGCTAGGGTGGGATTCAAGGTCCCTTTTGTCTAATGATCAAATCTAGTTCTCCCTGTAGAATAATGGATTCTCTAAGGAGGCTAGAGGACACTCGTTCCAGAAGACTATGTGCCAACTAAATACTCACCAAATAAAAACATCTTGGATAGGATGGGACTCAAGGTCCCTCTTATTTAATGATCAACTCTAGCTCTCCCTGTGGAATAATAGATTCCCTGAGGAAGCTAGAGGATACTTGTGTCAGAAGACCTTTATGCCAATACATCGTGATAACTCGCTATGCCCGCTTGAAATTATAAGTTTAAATAAACTAATGATGTTTTGTTCCTTCCTAAGTAGGTGATACAATATTGCTTCGTCTAAACGTCCTAACCAGCTACCCCTTGCGCATTCATACAACACCAGCTCAAGTAGTCGTCAGATGACAGTCAATCTCGGTAAAGCCGAATCTAATATGAATTATCGAATGTCTCATATGGAGGCACAAATGGCAAATTTAAAAGAAATGATTTCCACCTTAACTATAGCTCTTCAAACCCAGAATAATAAGAAATAGTCAGGAACATCTGATCCATTGAAAAATGTTGAGATAAGTATACCAAAAGATGGCGAGAAAGAAAAACATGACAGAAGAGCCTCAGAGTAAATAGAATACTCAAATTCTGAGCACTAAGGAGGAACAACCAGGTAAAGATTTAGCATACACTTTTAACATCCCTCTCTATCAGCTGAAAAAGGGGGGATGGAAGAGTTAGGTGAAGTAAAAGACCAACTAAAGCCCTCCAAGGACCAAACACTTGGGGTTTACTTGATTTAAAAGATTTATGCTTGGCACCACATGTCTCAATTCCCAAGAAATTCAAGATACTGAACTTTAATAAGTACAATGGCACAGGGAATCCGATATACCATCTTAAGGCCTATTGCACCAAGATGCTTGTATGGTCACAAGACGAAAACTTTTTGCTACTATTCTTCTATGAGAGCTTGAAAGGACCAGCACTGGAATAGTACACGCAACTTGATCAGACAAAGATCAAGAAATGGAGAGATTTAATTGATGTATTCATGAAACAATACAGGTTCAATCTTGACACTGCCCCCACCAGGGAACAACTAAAGTTAATGAGCAAGAAAGCCACTGAAGCTTTCAAAGATTATGCCTAAAGATAGAGGACGGTCGCAGCATAAAGTTCAACCTCCTCTTATACCATCTGAGTTAAGTTCTTATTTCATCTGTACTTTACAAGAACCTTACTACAAAACATGGTTGGGATGCATATCACTGATTTTTCTAGTTTGATTGAGATTGGTGAGCGAATTGATGCTGACATACGCGACGGTAGGATTCTTCAAAAAGGGAACAACAGGAAGAAGAAGGAAGGTAATGTTAGCTTCATCCAAACCACTAGACAACCCCAAGCAATACATCAAGGTAGTAATGATGGGTTTCGACAAACAAAGAATGATCTGACACAAAATAGGCAAGGTCAAGCTGAAGGATGAAGGAATTGGCAGCAACGAGATAGTCGGCAATGGCCAAATTTTGGCATGACAAATATTGAGCTATATCGCCAACTTATGAAATCTCAGCTATTAGGTCAACATACTTATAAACAGCTTCAACCGCTATTCCCCGCTTGGTCTGACCTTGATGCCCAATGTGAATACCATATGGGCGCTTGAGATAATCAATAGAGGACTGTGCAACAATCAAGAGGAATGTATTTGAGTTAATTGATTCTGATCACATTCAATTGAAAAGGAACGACAACTCTACTATCAACGTCAATCCTCTTGTAAGCCATGAAAACCAAGTAAATGTTGTTGATGAAATTGAGTTCGCTAACGATCCTCTAGTAGTAGGAGAAGATATCCATGCTTGTTTAAAGGCAATGAGTTATACGCCTCAAGAAGAGAAAGAAGTAGGCATGGTGGAAAAAAGACATGTCAAGTTCGTCGTTAAGAATCATATGAAAAAAGAAATTCCCATGTTGTCTCTTTCACCATCTTGACTCCATTGCAACAGCCTGCAGTGACCATTAAGGTACCGACCCCTTTTTCATATTAGAGTAATTGTGCCGTACCTTGGAGGTATAAAGGTATTGTTGAGAATCCCTCAGGGCAAGTAATGGAAGCCGAGGCCAGCAATGAAATAATAGTTCGCCCAACAAGAGTAACACAAAGGGGGAAATCTTATCTGCCACAAAATGTTGGATCGTCAAAGAAAGAAAAACAAGCTAATGTTGATATTCCATCAAGTTCTGGTCTAAAAAGCATGGAAAATAAAGATGAAGAATTCCGTCAAATCATGAAGCAAAGTGAATATAGCATAGTAGACCAACTGAACAAAACTCCGGCCAAGATCTCAATTCTCTCTTTTATCTTGAGTTCCGAACCGCATCGTCATGCGCTACAAAAGGCCTTAGATGAAATATATGTGCAGTCTAGTGTGACACTAGAGATGGTTGCAAGCATTATAAATCTGGTGAGGCCATTCTCTACCATCTCATTTTTAGGAGAAAAAGTTGTTCAATCAGCCGTTGATCAATATAAAGCCCTCTACACTTCCCTGAAGTACAAAGGGTTCATTGTGGCTAAAGTGTTGATATATGGAGGATCATCGTTAAATTTTTTACCACTATCCATATTTGAGCAATTGTCAGTAGAGGTGTCAGAGGTTGAAAAGAGTAACATAGTGGTTAGAGGGTTCGATAGTACTCAGAGAAGCATGTTGGCAATGATACATTTGCCTTTGCAGATTAGACCAACTTCATTCGCAGTAGACTTTCAGCTTATGAACATTGACCCATCCTACTCTATGCTATTAGGGAGGCCATGGATATACTCAGCAGGGGCAGTACCTTCTACATTGCTCCAGAAGGTAAAGTTCATTGATAGCGGGAAGATAGTGATAGCTAAGGGCGAAGAAGAAATCATGGTGAGTAAGCTGAGTTCTCTTCCATACATTGAGGCTATCGAATACGGGGAAGGAATGGTTTTCCAAGGCTTTGAATTCGAAGGACCCAAGGGATATAAAAATGTCAACTCCATTATAACCAAGATAATAGAGAAGAATGGGTTTAAGCATGGCGGAGGATTAGGCACTACCTCCAAGGCATCAAATCCCCTATAAATCTGCAAGAGAATAACAAGCGCCAAGGGTTAGGATACGAGCCACCATTGGAAAGACAGTTGAAAGAGGAAGCAAGCTTGAAGATAAGGAGGGAAGATGAGCACTTTGAAATCCCCCATATAAGGAAGACATTCCCGATATCCTTTGAAGTGCTAAACAAGTTGATTGTTGCAATAGTTTCAATAATAGGCAAAAAGACCTGTACATGGATTTTAGCTGATGATTCTGGAAGAGCTCTGGAAAATTGGGAGTTTGAGGACACCTTCAATTCTATTATTTTAGAGTAACATGCCTAACTAAAAGTTGTCCTTTTATGTTTTGTATGCGCCTTTAGGTGACTCTTATATAAACCATGAATAAAGAATGATATGCGAATAAAATTCACTAATTTATATCCATTCTTCCTTTTTTTGTCCTTCTATTCATTTTTTGACCTCCAAGAAATCAATTTCCTTGGAACTCTTATCCAACACAGAGGTTTCTGAGTCCTTGAATGATAATTTGCTTGTTGCCATTGATATACATGATTATAAGTGTCATGATGATGAGATCATTCAAGTATACAAAAAAAAATCCTCGAATTTGATGACAATAGAATGTACCCACATGAAGATGTAATCGAAATAATAAATATAGGCACAGAGGAAGAAAAGAGAGAATTAAAGATAGTAGATAACCCTGAAAGAGAGCAAATGGTTGAACTCTTCAAGAATTCATAGATGTGTTTGCATGGTCCTATCAAGAGATTGCCTTCAGCCCGCTTGAATTGAGGAGGCTCACTTCCGATATGTCCTTAGTGGTTCAAGATGAGGTGATGAAGTAATTAGAAGCGGGTTTTCTGGAAGTAGCTAAATACCCACAATGGATAGAAAATTTTGTTCTTGTCCCAAAGAAGGATGGCAAAATTCAAATGTGTGTGGATTATCGAGATTTGAACAAAGCTAGCCCAAAAGATGATTTTCCATTGCCTCATATTGATGTCCTAGTTGATAATACAGCCTATAGCTATGGGTACTCGTTCATGGATGGGTACTCAAGGTATAACCAAATCCTTATGGATAAAGAGGACAAAGAACAAACCATATTTATTACACATTAGGGCACTTATTGTTACCGCGTCATGCTATTCGGGCTAAAGAATGCTAAGGTAATTTATCAACATGCCATTATAGCACTCTTCCATAATATGATACACAAAGAACTTAAAGTATATGTGGATTATATGGTAGCTAAATCTTTTAAGGGAGAAAACCATGTTGTGGTATTAAGAAAGCTGTTTGAAAGGATACATAAGTACAAGCTGAGGTTAAATCCTAATACGTCTTTGGGGGCTTTATTTGGGAAATTATTGAGCTTCATTGTAAGCCAAAAAGGGATTACAGTAGATCCTGACAAAGTAAAAGTAATATGGGAAATGCCCCTCCTCAAACAGAAAAGGAAGTTTGAAGCTTTTTAGGGTGGTTGAATTACATTACATGATTCATTGCCAACCTAATTGCAACTTGTGAGTCGATATTTAAGCTTTTAAAGAAGAATTGCACAAAGAAGTGGGATGAAGATTGCCAGCAGGCATTTGATAGAACCAAAGATTATTTGCTAAATCCCCCAATTTTGGTTCCTCCTGCACCAGGACGACCTTTAATTTTGTAT
The DNA here is from genome assembly GCA_963855925.1 of Inga laurina. NCBI lineage: Eukaryota > Viridiplantae > Streptophyta > Magnoliopsida > Fabales > Fabaceae > Inga > Inga laurina. Next base: position 53,555,353 of record OY979705.1, read on the forward strand.
TTGACAATACAACTAAACTCCATGGGAGCCATGCTGGGGCAACACATACATATAAGCGAAGAGAACAAGTGATCTACTACTTGAGCAAGAAGTTTAATGATTGTGAGTCACGTTACTAGATGATCGAGCGAACTTGTTGTGGTTTAGTATGGGCTACAAGGAGGTTAAGGCAATACATGCTATATTACACCACTTGGTTAATTTCTAGAGTGGACCCACTCAAGTACATCTTTAAAAGCTCGGATGTAGCTAGAAGAGTCTCTAAGTAGCAGGTAATATCGTCAAGGGTGGTATGATAGCCTATCACTTAGCGGAAAACCTTATAGATGAATGCCAGCCATTAGATTTCAAATTCCCAGATGAAGACATATGTACTACAGAGGATCCGATTGAGGAAAGAAAATTGAAGGAGTGGGAGATGTATTTTAATAGGGCAGTAAACATGCACGGTGTAACCCCCTGACTTTAAACACGTAATTATAATTCGATAACACATATTTAAATCAGATTAGAGACCATTGGATGCTTTAACCTCGTTTTAAACTTTCTGTCTCACAATAAAATTTTTAAAAAAACTTTCAAAACTCTTTTTCCCATCCTAGTCTCAATTTCAATATTCGAATATAATTACCTATGCAGTTAATATACATACAATCATATCAAAATGTATAACCGCATCCCCGGCAACTCCCGGTTCTATACATAAAAACCTGAAGGTTTATAAGTATACACTAGGGGATTACACAACCAAAATCGAATGTAGTGTTCCTGGTTCAAAATCCACAGTAATCCCGAGTTCAAAATACATAACCAACGTTTCCAATTCAACTATGTACCCCCAAGGGTCTTAATTGCTCCGGGTCGGCCGCTTCTCTTTTGAGCCACACGCCTTGTCTGAAATGTTAGCTATAGGAAAGAATGAGATTTGAGAGAATCTCAGTAGTAACAAACCACTCACATAATGCATAAACACAAAGCATGTACATAAATCACAAACAGCAACAGCAGCAACAATCTCAAAGATACATGGTTTTCACCACAAACGACAGCACTCACGGCTGTATACACAATACGACAGCTCTTGCTGTAATCAACATCACGACAGCTTACGCTGTAATCACAATAACGACAGCTTGCGCTGTAAACGACAGCTATCTCTAGCTGTATCCGCAGCAGCATCAAAGATTCATCAAACAACAGTGATAACACACACATACAAAGCATTACACATAGTATAAGAGAGAGAGTCACTACCTTGTCCTTTCCTAACGTCCTTCGGCGTAGCTGGCTCACGAGGGCGGCAAATATCAAAGCCTATAAACCAAAATTAAGGACGACGAATTATTACCTATTCCAATTCTTTAATAACTCATAATACTTAAGTTGATTATCACTATGGTCATTTAATCAAGTCAACTAAGGAGCTAAAGTGGTCAATTAACCTAAAAGGCTAATTTCTAACCTCAAAGTTCCACAATATTACATTATGCCATAAAATCTTCAATTTTCGAATAGGTAACCAATCTGCCAGAATTTTCCAACATCTTTGAAAAATCATAAATAATTCTAGAAAAATAAAAATGAGGTGATCTCAAAGCCTATTGAAAGCTCTTGAAGTCCTCTTCATAGGAAAAATATGAATCATTACCAGAAATCACCACACAATTCCAGAATTACACAACATTCCACACTGCTCCAGAATTAGGTCCAGTTTCGACATCAAACTTTGGGCAACTAGAACTCCCAGTTCAAAAACGGAAATGACACAAATCATATGTCCATTTTGAAGCTTGGAATGTGAAATTTAACACTGGAAAGTTTCAGAATTTGTAGACACCAATTGCCCATCAAAAATGTCCCTATAAACTGACTGCCCTACACAAAGTTACACTTCACAGTTTTTCCAATTTTCAACCAATGTGTCCAATGGCTTCAAAATCAACAACCAAACCTATTCCCACATAATTTTTCGTGTAGAACACAATGGTAACATCAAAATGAACAAATTCCCACTCATTCCCCATGTCCTGTTTTGGCAGAATTTTAGGGTATTTCACAACAAACAACCACTTCACTATCTAATCACTAAGCTTAGCTCATTTGCCTCCAAACCAACATATAAGCACATATATAGGATGAAAGCTTCATGATCCCTAATATACCCTAAAAAAAGAAATTAGGGCTGTCACAATAGCCTACCACAACCCAGCCAATTAAAGCATCATATACATCAACATAATGCTCTTACTCACCTCTTGCTTCTTCTTGTGTTCTTCTCTTGATTCCTCAACTTTTTTCTTGCAAGGTGGCTGAAAACTCCACTTCTTCAAAAACAAAACCATAGAAATGAAGCTAAGGAAGAGAGGAACAAGTTTCATGAAGGTCACTTGAGCCATAGATGAGGTTAAGGAGGTGAAAATCCATGTAGCAGATCTTACCTCAACTTTGTTCTTCACTTTCTCTTAGCTTGCTGAACTTGGCCGACCTTGAGAAGAGGTGAGAGAGTGATTTATGATCAGTTTTTCTCTTCCCTTATCCTCTTAATATCTGACCGAAAATGTGGTCCAAAGAGAAAGAAAAGTTGTGGTGGAAAATAATTCTTTTTACACAAGCTTATGCCATGTTGACTTTGGTCATTTGATTAAGGTTTCTCTTGCCTCTTCTCTTCTTGCTTTTGGACGTGATATGGGCTGCACAAATGGAGAATTATTACTGACCAACATGTTCTTTAAAAGGAGGAAGAAAGATTGACCAATTCCATGAACTTGCATAGCCATTGGTTACACAAATTTTCTAGTTGCAATTTTTGACTTTTCAAAGACAAAAGTGAAGAAGTGTATGAAGTAAATTTCTCTTTCCTTCCTCTCTTTAAAATTTGACCGAATATGGAGGCTTGAAAGAGGTTAAAGCTTTATAAAATATATCTTGGCATTTCTTCCATTTATCATATTTAATTGCCTTTTGTTGCAATTGTTGACCAAGTCATCATCCTTTTATAACTTGGTCAAATTGTCTCCTTATGTCATATTTAGTAGCCAATATGTATTTATTCTTACTTTTCCCTCTTGTCATACGTGAATCATGGCCTTTTGAAGAAGAAGATGATCTTGTAAAATATCATCTTGCAATATAATATTTAATTGCCAATCTTGCATGTGAAACTTGACTAAAGTCATAACAAAATTTTCATAAGTAATTTTGTCATTAATCCCACCATCTATTCTGTACATTTAGCTCTTGAATACATTTTGGGATATTACACACGTCAATGGTGTAGGGACAGTAATCATATCCCCAGACGGAAAGTAATTTTTGATTGCTATAAAGTTAGGGTTTGACTGCACCAATAACATGGCAGAATATGAAGCTTATATTAATGGTCTCCAAGCTACCATAGATCTTGGAATAAAATACCTAAAAGTCTATGGTGACTCAACTCTCATAATTTATTAGGTAACTGGTGAATAGCATACTAAAGACCCAAATTTGATCCCTTATCAAGAGTATTTGATAGAGTAAATCAAAAATTTTGAAGTAATCAATTTTCATTACATGGCCAGAGAAAAGATTCACTTTGCTGATGCTTTAACTACTTTAGTAGCTATGATTCAACTAGATTGTGGGGTCCATGTTCAGCCAATACAAATTAGCACTAGAAGATCGCCAGCATTTTGCTTCAATATTGGAAAAAAGAACGATGAGAAACATTGGTACCATAGATTAAGATGTATATGGAACATGGTACTTATCCTCTAAATGCAACACATAATGAAAAGAAGACCATCCGGCGAATGGCCATGGGCTTTTATATTAGTAATAATTTCCTATATAAGAGGAGCTTTAATGGGACATTGCTTCGTTATGTAGACATGAGGGAGGCACACAAGATTATGGTAAAGATCCTTGAAGGCATATGCGGTACACATGCAAATGCCACTCATTAACTAAACAAGCTCAAAGATCTGGTTACTACTGGATAGCTATAGAGAAGGATTGTATCAATTAAGTTAGAAAGTGTCATAAGTGCCAGATATATGCCAACAAAGCTAATGCTCCTCTGACTGTAATGCATAATCTTGTATCTCCATGGCCATTTTCCTTATGGGGAATTGATGTCATCGAGCCGATTAACCTAAAAGCTTCGAATGGTCATCATCGCATCCTCGTTGCTATTGACTATTTCACTAAGTGGGTGGAAGCCAATTCCTTTATTAGTGTTACTCAGAAGGCCTTCATCAAATTCTTAAGGGCCAATATCATCTATAGATATGGGTTATTGGAAAGGATCATAACTGACAATGCACCAAACCTCAATGGGGCAGCAGTTAAAGAATTATGTGATCAGTTCAAGATCAAACATCACAATTCTACAGCATATAGGCCATAGATGAATGGTGCAGTTGAGACAACCAATAAAAACATTAAGAAGATCATCAGCAAAATGATAGTGGCCTATAAGAATAGGCATGAAATGCTTCGATATGCATTACATAGATACCATACCATAATGTGTACTTCAACTGGGGCAACCCCTTACTCTTTAGTTTATGGCATGGAGGTTGTCACTCCAATTGAAGTGGAAATACCATCCTTGAGAATCTTGGTTGTATCAGACCTAGATGAAAGTGAATGGATACAATCTCGGTTTGAACAATTAAATATGATTGAAGAAAAGAGACTCACAGCAATATGTCATGGGCAGTTATATCAATCACAAGTGGCAAGGGCCTTTAATAAGAAATTGTGACCCCGAGGGTTTAAAGTAGGAGACCTAGTCCTCAAGAAGATCTTGCCAAATCAAGAAGATGACAGAGGTAAATGGGCTCCGAATTATAAAGGCCCATATGTTGTTAAGCAAGCTTTCTCTGGAGGGTCATTGATATTGACAAACATGAATAGCCAAGATTTACCAAGACCAATCAATTTATATGCTTTAAAGAAATTCTATGTATATAATAATAATAATATAGCTCGCTAAGTTGAAAACCTGAAAGGGCGGCTTAGGCAAAAGTTAGAGCAAAATAAGAAGAAGAAAAAAGGGCTCGCTAAGTTGAAAATCCGAAAGGGTGGCTTAGGCAGAAATTAGAGCAAAAGAAAAAATAAAGAAAGCTCGCTAAGTTAAAAACCTAAAAAGGCGGCTTAGGCAAAAATTAGAGCACAAAATTGGGAGCTTGTTGAGTCAAAAACCTACAAGGGTAGGTTAAACAAATATCAAAGAAGGTTATCAGTCCTAGTCCTATAACTCTCTTTCCTTTGTTTATTTGGAAGACTCTATAATCATTCATCGAAAAGTGCATATCTCTATCAATTAAGCAAGGCACCATCAGGGGGACTATACGGAACTGAAAGCAAATGACCTCCTAATAGCATAACATCTACACCAATATGTGCTCATCATTATGCATCCACTTGAATATTGGAAGATCATATCCTTTAAATGAATCTCCTTCCTTAGTATATCTTTCCCTTCCATTAAATCGCATGTCAAACTTTGTGTCATGATTTGTATAAGGGTAACTCTTTTAATGAAAGCACAACTTTTGTCTGGATAAACACTCACGATGATATACGTGTTGTCCTCTACTCCCATTTAACTTGTGTAATTTCAGGATCATTAGTGAAGGTCCCAACTGGAATTTTTATTGTGGGGTCAAACAGTTGACAAAGGGACACAATCTAAACTGAGGATTCTAGGTTATGGCATCTATGTGAATCTCAATATACACATCTTCATACATCTGACAAGATTGCGCGAGTAAGGGGTTTCTGGTTAGGCAACTGGACGAAGAAGGAGTAATATCACCTATCAGGCTATTCTTTAACACCACCATTATTGCACTCATTCTCATTAGCATGTCATCACCTCCATTATCAACATCACCATTAACATCATCATCATCACTACTATCATCATCATCATTAGCATCATCATTGTATTCATTACCCTCATTAGAATTCCATTATCACTATCATCATCATTATTAGTGTCATTAGCTCTATCATGACTTCACTATTTTGATATTCCCCTTATTATCATGCTCTTTATCATCATTGTTGTCATCCTCATTAGGATTTCATCATCACTGTCATCATCTTCATAAGCACTATTCCAATGGGCATCACATGTTCATAACACCCTTTTCAAAGCCCTGTACCGGCAGGCACCCTCGAAGCCTAGTAACGGCTGGCACCCTTTCAAAGCCCTGTACCGGCAGGCACCCTCGAAGCCCAGTAACGGCTGGCATAATTCTTTTGCAACCATGTAATGATAGGTACTATTCTTTCAAAGTCCTATAATAGCAAGCACTCTCAATGCCCAGTACCAGCTGGCACAATTCTTTTACACCCCACCAAAGTCCTATGCAACTAGGCGCTTCACTTCCACTCCAGGTAATCATCTATCTCCACCTGCATTCTTCTCCCCAATGAACCAAGTAAAGAAGGGCATAGGCACTGTATTTTTTCTAAACCCTCTTTAGTTCTAAGGGGGCACCTTGTTCTTTGGCTGGACAAAATACGTGTTCTTATCTTTACTTGCTTCATACACAAGAATCTCACTTTTCTCAGCTACGAAACAAGTAAAGAGGGGCAACTATGAACAACCTATTTTGTCCGGGTCCCACTCAAAAATACAAAAATAATTGATGATGATTGATGTCCAAATTGGCAATTATCATTGAAAGAAAACAATAATAAAAAATAAAAATAAGAAAATCCTCCTATTGATGATGATCGATGTCCAAATTGGTGATCATAATTAAAAGGGAAAAAATTAAAATAAATCCCTTCATTGATGATGATTGGCATTGTCATTCATAAAAGGAAAATAATAAATAAAGAACGAAAAATAAAAAATAAAAAAAAAATCTCATTTATGTTGATAGGTTTAATTAGGAAACTACTTGTGGGGAGAATGAAAGGAAAAAAATAAAAAAATGAAAATAAGAAAATCCTCCTATTGATGATGATCGGTATCCAAATTGGCAATCATCATTGAAAGGGAAAAAATAAAAAATTGAAAATTAAAATAAATCCCCTCATTGATGATGATTGGCATTATCATTCATTAAGGGAAAATAATAAATAAATAAACAAAAAAAAATCTCATTTATTTTGATAAGTTTAAATTAGGAAATTACTTGTGGGGAGAATAATAAAAAAAATTAAAAACGAAAAAATCTCCACTAATAATGATTAGATCAAGCTAGGAAGTTTTATCAATACAAAATACAAAAAAAATTAAAAAAAATATATATCCATTGATGGTGATTGGGTCAAGTTAGGTAGTTCTTAACATTAAAGGAAAATAATAAATAAAAAACGAAAAATGAAAAATAAAAAAAAAATATCATATTTGTTGATAGGTTTAAATTAGGAAACTACTTGTGGGGAGAATGAAAGGAAAAAAATAAAAAAAAGAAAAAGAAAATCCTCCTGTTGATGATGATTAGTGTCCAAATTGGCAATCATCATTGAAAGGGAAAAATAAGAAAATAAAATTAAAATAAATCCCCTCATTGATGATGATTGGCATTGTCATTCATTAAGGGAAAATAATAAATAAAAAAACGAAAAATAAAAAATAAAAGATAAAAAAATCTCATTTATTTTGATATGTTTAAATTAGGAAATTATTTGTGGGGAGAATAATAAAAAAAAATAAAAACGAAAAAATCTCCAATAATAGTGATTAGGTCAAGCTAGGAAGTTTTATCAATAAAAAATACAAAAAAAATTAAAAAATAAAATTAAAAACAAATATCCATTGATCGTGATTGGGTCAAGTTAGGTAGTTCTTAACATTAAATACAAAAAAAAAATCAAAATTGAAAATTCAAAAAAGAATAAGCATTTATGAAGAAAACCCTACTTTAAGACTATAAATAGGAGAGTAAGGGTTGAAGAAGAGACACAAGAATTTTGGGAGGAAAGAGAGGCCAGGTAGAGAGCTAATTTTATTTTCTCATTTTTCATTGCTCATACATAATTCTCATGGGGAAGAGGAGTTGATATAAGAGGCCGTCTTGTTTTACTTCGTCTAAATAAGTCTTGAATCAAGAATAATGTGGGCTTGCTATTCATTGTCCCCTTTGAATTATCTTGTATAATTGTTGGACGTGTTTTGTTGGGAATCAAAAGGTATGTGCTGCCTTGTCTTCTAATAGTGTTAGATATCATGCTTAATAGATATAGGTAATGTGATTGTAATTACCTCTTGTTTATTATGTGATTCTATCACCCTATCTCTTGTTGTAGTGGGATTCAAATTGTAAAAGGTACATGCTCTCACCTTGTCTTTCTTGATCTTCTTGTCATCTTGAATTTTCTACTATGAATGATATGATGAGAATGCACTTCTTCTTTTTCTTTGCAAACAAAAATGTTTAAAAAAAAAAAAAAGAGACTCTTTTCTTAAAGTAAATGAATTTGGTTTCATATGAGATAAAAAAATGCCTTTTTAAAAAAAAAAAAGTAAAAAACACAAACCAAACAAAAAAAATATTTTTCTCAAATAAATTAAATAAACATTTTTTTCTAAAAAACACCAACAAAGTGACACGCATTTCTACCCTCGAACTACATGGGCTTTGATCCCTCTAAAAGGTACATAGGCCCTAGGTTTTCATCCTAGGTCAAGTCAAACCTTGTAAATAAATATATATTTTTTCTTATTTTATTTTTTGTAAATAAATGTTCATTTTTTCTTTCATTTTCATTTCATTTATTTTTGTAAATATTCTCTTTTTTATTTGGGTAATTATCATAAGATTAAAGGCCATAATATTTTTAAAAAATTAACTTAGGTTAACCATTCTTGTGAATGGGTGTTATGGGGTGCCTAACACGTTCCCTATACACAATCGACTCCCGAACCCTAAATGATTTTTGTAGACCAGTTTCATTTTCAAAAAAGGTTTTCAAAATTATCCTTTTTCAAAATTTTGGTGGTGGCTCCATTCTTTTCCAAATTTCAGGTGCTACAGCATATTTGAACAATTGAAGCTCTGTTTATGTTTTGCTGTGGTCATAATTTTGTTACATGAAACATTGAGTATGCAGAAATGTCATTATGGAGCATGCATCTAGATAAAACTAACATGTCATACATATAGCATTTATCATGCATGCATTGTGGTATCTGTTTCCTACTAAAATTCTCTTGAATCTCACCCTCCCCTACCAACAATTTAGACAGGAGGAGACAAAAGATATGCTGAGAACAAACAAGAGAATTGTACGAGGAGATTGTAGTGATGGAACGAAGATGGGAAGATGTCTCTGTTTCACTGGGATAGATTTAGATACCCTAGAGCCCTGAACGGCTACAAGGTTTGTAATTATTATGTATGAACCCCTATGGGGAAATTCTATAATCATGCACAAATTATTAGTCTATTTATGTTATTCCTGTGCTTCCTACCGAACCACGCATTGATATTCTGCTGTAAGTCAAAATAAGATAAAGGTATAAGTTAAACTAAGATAAGGGTGTGACAAAAGGACTAGAATTTATTATTGTGAAGGGCCTGAAATAATGGAATGACAAAGAGGGAACAATTGAAACTCAGCGTTTTAGAGCAGCTAGGTCAGATTTGGAATGAGATTCATATTTGAATGGAGAGCTTTATTGCAGTCAAGAAAGGGGAAACGACAGTGAACTTCATCCTTTCAACACCATCCCCCCCCAATCACCTTCCATTACCTACATCCACCGTCATATCACCATCACTGTTGCTATTCCACCACTGGCGACCTTCATCATTCCAAACCAGTAAAAGAACTACTAGTAGCCACAACAAACCATAATAGAGGAGGGAGTCGGGAATAGCGGGGCTGGCATGATGTGTAATATCCTAAATTGTAATTAAGGGCTAATAACTTCAAGGGTAGTGTAATTATTGTTAATTAAATACTTTTGAAGTATGTAATGTGAATCATGATATAAAATGTGTTTGATGATGATTTAGAAAGTTTTACGATAATCAGTGACAAAATGGGAAATTTCTGACAAATTGGTTAGTTACCAAAGAGGAAATTCCTTGGTAATTTAAGGATCAATGGCTAGGATTGAGTGATCAATGGGGTGAAATTCTATGTATATGAGTTCATGTGTGATCATGGAAGGTGAACTAAGATCATGACAAGTGGCATGTTTTGGACCATAGATGATGGTCAAATATTCAAACTCCATTTTCACTCTTCTCTCTCCCACCAAGTCAGTTTGTGTGCATGGGAAAAGGGGAAAAATCTGCATCTTCATCATTTCCTCACTTTCTCTCTCATTATTCTCCATTTTCGCACAAGAGAAGGAAGAAAGAGAAAAGAAAGGGTAGGATTTTGACTTGTGGAAGGCTCTCTTTAGCTCAAATAGTTTTCATTAATGTTGTTCAAGAGGTTGAGAGCTTTAATCTTATGGTTTCAGAATTTTGAAAGGTGTTTTGGAGTTTGCACAAATTTGAAAGTTGTGAAATCAAGAAGCTAATCTTTGGAAATTGAAGAGGTGAGCATTTGTAGTATTTTGGTATAATTGTTTTGGTAATTGGTTAAGTTTTGAGAACTTTGGATTTTTGCCTTGATTTTGGTCTAATTTTGAAATGAATGAATTAGCTGGTGTCTTGAGGTAGAATAGGTGTTAAATGGTGTCTTCATGCCAATGGATTTAGTTTGGAGTTGAATGGGGAAATTTGAGAATTTAGAGGATTGTGTTGTAATTTGATTAAAAACAGAGTATGTGTTGATTGAATGGGAATTGGGTTATTTTGAGGTTCCAAAAAGGTTTCTTATGAAATATTAAGTGAAAATGGGCATTGGTAGAAGTTTTGGAATCATTGGAGGAAAATTGGGCAAGTCTGGAAAGCTATATCAATTGCTGCCATTTAACTTCTCATAAGCCTCACTCGAGTGAGGTGAGGTCTCACTCGAATGCAGTATGATATTTTCAGTATTTTGGTTAAGTCCTCAGGCAGAGATCACGAGTGAACTTTCTCATCTACGAGTGACATACGTTATCACTCGAGTGCATAAGGTATCACTCGAGTGCATGTGCATATACAACTAAGGACGTGTGTCTCGAGTTAACACTCACAGGCAAATTGTTGAGAGTGTGTGTGGGCACTCATGAGTATTAGGGAATCACTCGAGTGCTAGGGTTAGTACTCGAGTGCACTTGTCACTTTAGGGCTTTAGTTGTTCTCGAGTTGTCACTTTCTGCACCTCACTCCATGGGACTCGGGTGACTATATGTCATCACTTGAATGCCCAGGTGAGTGCTCAAGTGCACTGGCCACTCCAAGAAGTGTTGGTGCTCTCGGGTACACACTTTCTGTGTTTCACTCGCTAAGGCTCGAGTGCAAGTGGGGGCATCACTAGAGCGAGGCCTTCTTTACTCAAGTGAATCGGCCAGAAATCAGTACTTTTGCTCCTAAAAAGTGATCTTTGGTTAAGTGTTCCCAACCCTTTAGGAAGATGTCTAGCCTTCTAGTGGCCACCTAAAGAGTTCAAATGATAGCCAACTTAAAATAAAATGAAGATAGAATTTGGAAAAAGAGAATAACCTATCGTCCTTGATTTTGCTTTATAGGCTTTGATATTTACCCTGGTCGTGACCAAACGGTGCTGAAGCAAGTCAGGAAAGAACAAGGTAATGACTCTCTCTCTTATACTATATGTGATTCATGGTCTATTTGTTTGATCATTCTTTGTGGGTCTATCACTTGTGGCCCATTGGTGTTAACGGTGGGAGGATCGTACCTTTAGGGCGGTGGAATCTGGGGGATGAGACTATGTGAAAGCCATAAGACTATATGTGAAAGCCGAAAGGCTATTTGTGAGTCTATCACCTGCGGCCTATCGGTAGTGATGGTGGGAGGATCGTACCTTTAGGGTGGTGGAATCTGGGGGATGAGACTATGTGATTGTGTGCATATATGGCAGCCTGCGTGCTGTGTTTTATGCTGTGATTTTATTTGATTATTTACTTACATGCTATGTGATTACATGTTGTATGAGTGATTTGTTACTACTAGGATTCTTTTGAATCTCATTCTTTCCATTAACTAACCTTACAGACAAGGCAAGTGACTCCAAGGAGAAAAGGACGACTAGGAGCGGCTAGAATTTTGCAGAGATATTAGATATTAGTTTTGGACTATTGGCTATTCATTTTAGATTTTGGGATTATTGTATATTATTTTTTTGATGTAAATAGTATTTTGATCATGGTATGTAATCCCCTAGTTGGAAACTATAAACTTGATAGTTCGTATATACATGACCTAGGGGTTGCTCGGATTTCTATTTCACACTCTGATATGTTTAAATGTGATTCAACTGCACAGGGTAATTATATTCAGATCATGGAATTTGAGACCAAGGAAGGCAGAAATTTTGAAAATGTTTGTGAAAACCCTGCTGTAAGGAAGGGATCGAAAGTGAGTTTGGTTTTATTGGTCTTTATTTCATTTTAATTACAAATTTCGAATTATAATTACGATGGGGGTTACACGGTGAAGCTGACGGAGAGGCCAATTCTCATCAAACCACCATTCCACCTTCGATCCACTATCATCTTTATCTTCTTCACCACTGCAGTGCCATTTTTCATTGTCCTCTTCTCCTAAAACCAGATTAGGACTAGGAGAGACAGTGGTGGTGAGTTCTTCTTGGAGCGAGGGACCACCTTCATTGGCCTTCATCCTTTCCTCCCACCACCACCGTCGTCCATCACTACTAGCAACTTCCTCTATTCTGAACTCATTTCAACCGTGTGTATTCTCTGTTATGCTTGTGGTTCAAACCAGCCCTAATTCCTTCCGTGATTTAGTGTTAATTGGTTATTTTAATATGTGATTTTATGGTTGGGTGTTTTAGTCAGAGTGTGATTATGTTTCTTGAAGCTATTCTCATTAGTGGCTAGGCAATTTTGTGCTTTTGAAGATGAATTGGAGATGACTTAGCTTGAGCTCACATGTTCTTTAAAGGGGAGTTTAAATTACCCAAAGCTCATTATGCTTTTGATTTCTTATGTTTAGGAATTCATTTATATATTAAGCCTATGATTTTAGTTATGTTTTATTTAATGGATTGAGTTCTTTTGATTTGATATTTGTAATGAGGATTTGTACTCATTAATATATATATATATATATATATATATATATATATGGTTATATATATGTTTCCTATGATTTTATTAATTTCTATCTATTTAACATAGTATTGTTGGGTAGTGTGATTGAATTAGAATTATAATTAAACCTAAATGCATTGCTTATTTCATAATCACTCTCTAAGGGGTTTTAATAATGCTTAAATTAATGAGTCCATGAGTTTAAGCATTAGACTCAATGGTAATTGAGGTTTGATATATTAGGAAACTTAAAAAAACTCATTACACTAAGAAGGCTTAATAGCATTTCAATAGTAGGGGTCCCTCACTTATGATGCTAGGCTCATTAGATAATGAGGTTTGGAATATTAGAAGCTTAGTGTATTAACTCCCCAAATATTTTAATTGAACAAGGATAGACATCGAAAATCATTTTCAGGAGCATTTTCATCACTTACATTTTTAACTCATTTCCATTCCTCCCTATTTTAAAATCCCAAAAATATTTATTTTAATTGCATTCAATTCATAGTTTAGAAAATCAATCAATCATGTTTTATCCTTATCAATTTTGCATTATAATTACGTAGCTTACTACGAATTAGTTTCATAATCGGCTCCTCAAAGTGAGACAATCCAGGATTGCACCTTATATTGCAATCCTTGGCTCTTTTGAATAGGTTACTGAGGCATAAAGCAGACAACACCTGCTTCAAGTGGTGTCGTTGCTAAGTGGTGTCGTTGCTAGGGAGCTAAGAAATTGGTTTTCTAGTAACTAAGTGTCAATTACTTTTGATTGGGGTGAGCCTTTAGGTTGCATTTTAGTTAGTTTAGGTAGTTTTATATGTTTTTCATAGCATATTGCATCTTTGCAAAGAAAATTTTAAAGAAATACAAACAAATATTTTGATTTTTATTTGTTTTGTTTTTTTGCATTTGCATTCTTACATTTCTCTCACTTAAATTTTGAATGACTAGTGCTTGCACTAGTACATAAAGGGTTTTTAGACCGGTTAAAATTGACTTTTTAGACCGGTTTTGGATCCGGTCTTGATACAGCCGATCTTAAAAGTATGTCATTTTTAAGACCGGTTTTGAAACCGGTCTTAAAAGTCTAACTTTTAAGACCTGTTGTATTAATAACCGGTCTAAAGTAACAATTTTAAGACCGGTTGTCATGAGCACTGGTCTTAAAAGACCTCTGGGGGAAGGGGTTTTAGAGAAATTTTTAAGACCTATTGTTAAAAATAACCGATCTTAAAAGTAATTTTAAGAACAATTATAAAAATAACCGGTCTTAATAATTTTAATTTTAAAACCGGTTCTACATAAAACCGGTCTTAAAATTACTTTTAAGACCGGTTATTTTTAACAACCGATCTTAAAAGTGTTATATTTTGTTTTTTTTCAAATGTGTGATTAGGTTTTTACCAGAACGCATCCTTGAATTGCTACCTACAATGCCATACTTGTTAAGTGCCATATGGTGTTCAGTTTGCTTCCACTTACAATGTCCTTTTGCTTTAACTTTCCACTTACCATTTCCTTTTGCTTTAACCTTCCACTTACCAGTTCCACTTACAGTGTTCAGTAGGCATAAATGAATTCAACCATGTCATATATATATCATGCAACCAACAAGCTAGTGAACTCATCAAAATATACTAAAATCATCTTAAAACCAACAAACATGTCAAATCATGCAACCAACAATATTTGCACCCAATTAACCACCATGTCAATTCCTCAATATACACAAAACAATTCCTCAGTTTTACAAGAACTCACTGTTGTAAAAGTTCATAAATGAATTCAGCACAACATTTGCGAATGTGCTCAATATCTTCTTCTGGAAAAGGGTCAGCAAGTTCAAACATCTGAAACACCAAAGCCAGGCAAAACATTAAATTCACTTAAAAAATAATAGTACAAAATTTTTGAAATATATATATACATTTACCTCTTCAGTAAGTTATGTCATGCCTAGGGTAATAATATTATACATGTGCCTCAGAATATACATCCCACACAAGTTGGACCCCGGTGGTTGCCTACGGGTCTGAAAAATAATATGATATCGTTAAAACAAGTATAAAATTAAAGCATGACTTATTATTGAATACATTCTTAAAACAAACCAATATGTAACTCACCTTTGGCAAGATCCATGTAGGGTCTTTTACCTCACGCATAGGCCTACCACAAGTAGTGTGTTGGAATGTCCGCATAGCCCTATATCATCAAAATCACAAAGGTTACTTATTTTACACAAATTCCATAAATTTTGCACACGAAAGGTAATTAATAATGCAAGAAAACTTACGAGTTCAAGCTTTTCTTCAATTCACTAGTTGGCTTGCTGAGGTGGAGGGAGCATAAGAGGATGACAGAATAACTCCTCTTGCACAAAATAGCCAATTGCCAATGATCACTGAAAAAAGGCTTGTTTTTTTAAAGCTCCTCCTATAAGACATATGACAAATGTTAGTAATGAAATTTTTTTACTAAATAATTAATAACAACAAGTCAACAACAATACTTACAATTTTCTCACCGACTACACGAGATTGTTCACTCGTATAAGACCCGCTCCTCTTTTGGCGAGTGAACAACCACTTCTCTTCTCAACGAATCGGAGATGGTGGAGAAAGAAGAACAGAAGGATTGGATTGAGCTGCTTCTTCCAATCTCTTCCGTTTGGCCGCCAACAAGTCTTTTTTGGCCTTCGCATACCCCCACGAGACATTGTATGGGGGCAATCATTCTTTCTACCACTCTCTTGGGCCTTTTTCCTTTTTTCCTGCGAATAAGAAATCAAAATTAAGTCATTGTAAATCAATAAAGACAATTCATAATTCATAAGCAAATCAATTACAAAATAAGTCAACAACTCACCAATGCTTCTGGAGTAGTTCGAAGCCATCTAAATTCTTGCCAAGTATGTTCGTCAATAAAAGAATACTGATCACATGGATTAGGAAGAGGCTGACCTTCTTCCACCTCGATATGCACATAATTGTTGGCTAGATTTGTCTTAAACTTCCTCCAACGTTCATCACAATATGTCATTGTCTTGTCATACAAGACTTCACTTTCAGGAATGTCGTAAGTGAGCTGGATAGTTTCCCAAATATGTCGCTTCACACCTCTATCGACATTTCTCCACTGCTCTATCAAGATGCTAGGCTTGTTGCATGTTAGGAGGCTGACAAAACTCCTATACCATTGGGCATTAGGCCCAATTGGTTTCCAATATCTATCAAACTCAATCGGAATCTTTCCCCCGGTATTCCGATTGAGAGGAATGTCTCTCAATCGGGTGGCTCTCCTACCCCTTCGTCTAGGCCGGTTACGTGGCTCATTGTGTTCCTGACTCAGAGCATTGCTAGGCTCGCTTTGATTTGGATTAGTTGGATCGAGAGTACCCTCACTAGGACGACTCATTATCTAAAACCACTTTAAGAACACTATTTAAGGCAATTTTGCTACACGGTGCTTATTGTTATAACACGGCACTATCTACAAAGGCATCGTTCAAAAGCAATTTCCAAGTTATGCAAACATGAACAAATAATTGCAATGCACAAGGTAAAGATTTTAAATTCAAATCGCAGGGCCGAATCAAAAGAAGGAAACCAGAAGCTACAAAATCAATATAACAGAAGCAACAAGCTTAAACCAAACAAAACAATATAACAGAAGCTACACCACTAGAAGCAACAAGCTTAAACTATAGTCTTCAACGTACTAGGATCAAAATCATCACTACGACTCTCAAAATCATCACTTTCAAATGGAATAATTAACCCAGGTCCACTAGAAGTAACAAGCTTAAACTATAGTTTGTAATGCAAATGGAAAACCACCAAAATAAACCCACGTCCACAATTTTAGAATAATTCAACCGTACCTTAAACCTTTGCTTAAGGATCCTCTTATTCCTCTGGATTTGAACAGTCCTTGGCCACTTGCTGCAGGAATCGAAAATGGAGGATAAGTAATCTCACAATTTCAATGAAAAACCCAAAAACGAAATGGAAACACAAACCTAACAATAAAAATGAGGTTGAGAATGAAACCAATCGGAGGGAACAAACGACGATAGCCTTTCGACAATGAATTCAACAATAAATCTCCATTGATGGCAGCGAAGTTAAGGACGGAGAAGAGAAGGGGAAAGGAGGAGCTGCCGCGAACAGACGCAGGGGTTTCCCTGATGTGCTTGAGTCTTGGAATGAAATTTCAGAGCTAAATTTAGGCGGGTTTTGAAATCCAAGTCAGTTTTAAGACCGGTTGTCAATTAAAATCGGTCTTAAAAGTACTATTTAAGACTGGTTCTATTTTAAAACCGATCTTAAAATATATATTTAAGACCGGTTATTAATTAATAACCGGTCTAAAATTTTGAATTTTTAAGACCGGTTCTTATCTACAACCGGTCTTAAAAATAATAAACATTTTATTTTTTTGATTGTCTTTAATTCAGATAATATTTTCTAGGCCGGTTATTTTTAAAAGCAGTCTAGAAAATATATTACATATTTTTATTTTTTTTATTGTATATATTTTAAGACCGGTTAGTTATTTTTAAGACCGGTTTTTACTATAACCGGTCTTAAAAGTATTTTTAAGACCGGTTATATTAATAACCGGTCTTAATATTTCATCATAATTACAAAAATGCCACCGGTCATATTTTTAAGACCTTATCCGATATAACCGGTCTAAATGTTCCGATCTAAAAACCCTTTTCTGTACTAGTGTTGGTTGTTGTAAAGTGGTTTCATTGTGACAAATCCCTATTTTTATTATATATCTTGATACTTTAATTGGTGATTTTTTTCATAATTATTAATCTTAAAATGCTCTTCTTGAGATAAATTGAGATTAAGAGTAAATACATTAAATTAGGATTAAAAAGGTAAAATTTTCATAAAAATTATAATTACTCTTAATCATTGATTTTTCTAAGAATATTTGATGCTGATTTAATTATTTTTAATTGTAGATGCTTGAAAAATTGGATTAAAACGGAAAATGGCAGTTTGGGATTGAATTTCAGAAATGACAGTTTAGTACCCCAAATGTCAGAAAATCCAGTTTGGTCCACAAACAAAACTACAGCGTTTTGCCTATGAAATCAGGTCAGATGCAGTGATAAATCAGACCAGCAGCTCGACACATTTGAATCAGAGGAGAGAGGCGGCGCAACACACAGGGAGCTCACCAGATCGACCTTCATCTTCTTCACTTTCATCTTTGTCGCCGGCGACGCTCACCTCCACACCGTCGTCGGCGATCTTACACACCTCACAAGATACTTCAGACCAGAAGCAGAGGGCAGAACAGAGGGAGCTGCAGCCGTGAGCTGGGAGTGGAGAACCGAGAGAACTGCAGCAGGGAGACTTTGCTCTTTAACAAACCATACCACGCCATCCAATCTTTCTCCGATCAGTATCCCAGCTTCATACCACCGTCACACTTTCTCCATTGTCCTCTGTTTCGTTAATCTCCACCATCACTAGCTTATTCTCTTTTCCTCACCGACTGTCATTGGCAAATTCCAGGCAGAATTAATTTTCTTCTTGGCTCCCTACTGTCATAAGCCGTGGCTTGCTCTGATTATTTGTGTGAAAACTTCAGCCCCCAAGTTTCATTGTTTAGTGCTAATTGGTTAATTAATTCATTGTTTTACATCGCTGGAATTGTGAAAGTGTGTTGCAAGGCCATTATGATGAGTGGCGGTAGCTAAATTTCTCAAACTCTTGAAGATGGAAGTTAAGGGTTTGAATTCTAAGGACTACTAGGGTATAAGGGGGAGTTTTATGTTTTAATCAATTTTTTTAGCTTTGTAATTATGATTTTTTGTCTTGGAAAATGTATTTATATTGTTAAACTTTTGTTATTTAGTTAAGTACTTAGTTTAGATTAATTTGTAATTTGAATTAGTTGATGTTGAATTTTGTTCCCATCAATATACAAGGTTTCATATATGTTAAGTGTAATTTCATTGATTCTCTATTATCTGGCATGATATTGTTTAAATATTGAGTTAATTTTGAAGTTACATTAAACCAATTGCATTAATTAATTTAAATCACATACTAAGAGTGCTAAATAGCATCTCTAGAGTAGGGGTTCCTCTTTTTTGGTGTTAAATTCATCAGTTTATGGGATTTGGTATTTTAGAAAACTTAGTAATTTCATAAATTGCATTAAAAATGGTTTTTAATAGTGTTTTAAGAAGTAATTATTTTTTAGGTTTAGGAATAGTCATTGATTAATGCACTAGACTCAATGGTGTTTGAGGTTTGGTATTTTGAAGGACTTTGGTTTTAATTACTAGTCTCTTGTATTGAGTTTTGGTTAGAGGCGTCAAACCTTACCTGGTGTGAAAATATTTAATCAATCTAACTCAAGCTAACTCAAAGGGTCTTTTGAGCATTTTTGACTAAGCTAGTAAATTGAACTCTCATTATCATTAGATGAACTATGATTGCCTTTGCAAGCCATTTTCAAGAGATTCACTTCATCCATTTTATTTCACCTATCATTTTATATCCAAAAATACTAAAAATATTGTAGTGTAGGCATTTATATTTTCTTGTAACCTATTTGATATTTAAAAAGTTCAAAATCATTTTTAACTTGTTTTATGCCAATTATCATACTTAGTTTCTAGATAATCAATAAAAGACTTTTCGAAAGATGATCCAGGATTGCACCACATATTACAATTCTTGGTTTAATTTTGGAAGAGGTTACTAAGGCTCAAATCACATGCCTTCTTCAAGTGTGTATCATTGCATTTGAATTGCTTATGGATAACTTTATTTTGTTGATATTTGAGTGCATGATTCCAATTCCCAAGTTGTAATATTGGTGATATAGTTTTCCATGTGAATAGTGAATATTTTGACAAAACAATTGTCAATTTCTTGATTTCTCCATTTCATCTTGTCCATACACATTATACATACTTGCACTCATCATTCCATGTCATATATTTTGTTTGAATTTGTGTGCAAGACAATTTTGGCACTACATTGTTACATTGATTACTTAATAGCTTTGTATGTCCAACCATTTTGATAAGACAATTAAACGTTCCACTACCCTTGATTTTTGCATTGATATAAGTGATTGTGTTTTTCAAGGTGCAACTATGGATAGTAATGGTAATGGTCAACCAAGGAGAAGACCCATAAGGGACATCACAAGATCTGATGTGACTTATGATCCTTTTAGTGTTGCATGCCCTAACTTTGAGGTCAATTTCGAGCTTAAGGGACCTTTGCTTGCTTCACTACCTCATTTCCATTGACTTGAAGAGGAAAACCCTTACAACCATCTCAATGATTTGCGCTTAGCATGTTCCAATATGAAGCCTATTAGTGCAGCTTAGATGATGTGCTATTAAAGGTGTTTTATTTCACTGTGGAAGGAAAGGCTAAATAGTGGTACTTGATGCTACCAAGACATGTTCATGATGCTCTTCATTCATGGGCTAATTTGAAGAAAGCCTTCATGGACAAATACTTTTCTGATGCAATGATGGCAGAATATAAAAAGGAGATATATTCTATCAAACAAGATCCTTTGAAGTCATTTTATGAATATTAGAGCCTGTTTCAAGAGCTTCTAGCTAAGTGCCTGCACCATCAAATCAGTGATGAACAATTGATCAAATATTTTCATAATGATCTTCTACCTAATGAGAAGGGTATTCTAGATGCCGCAGCTAGAGGTTCTTTAGAAGATTGCACTGTTGAAGAGGCATGGGCTCAAATTCAAACAAGAACTAGAAACCATCAATAATACAATGTGAGAGAGCTAAGAGTAGTCTATGATCTTGGTTCCAACAAGAAGATGGACTCAGTTGAGTCCAAGATAGACACGGTCACTTCCCAACTCTTGTCCTTTGAAATCCATCTGATTATTCTTAATTCTCTAGTTCATGAACTCTTCAGGATTTTCCCATATTTTAGGGTCCCTTTGTATTGCCCATATGTTCACAAATACCCTTGCTTTAAAAAGGATCATATATAGCTCCTAATTTTATCACACAATGTTTATCGAGCAACCAAGAAAGGAGCTAGTGGGTGTAATCTTACGGGCAATGGGCCTCTAATGCTCAAGTACGTACTTCGTTTCATTGATGTCACTCTCATCCACTTTTGATTCAGACCCCACCCCTTTTCTTCTTCTCTGACGTTCTTGAAGGATTGAACCCTTCTCAAGGCTAAGAAATTCGTTCACACAGATTTTCTTCTTCTGGTAGAGGATAGAGGCAGATTCTGATTCGACTTGGATTTGCTTGTTCTACTTCTGATGTGATTCAACAAAAACAAGACAAATGATCCATATTCTTGTAAAATCATGTGACTATGTCCAGATCTTTTACAATTCACTTGCGCCCTCCTCCTCCAAAAAAGAAAGAAAGGGAGAGGGGTAAACCGGGTACACATTTTTTTTCTTATATATATATAAATTGGTTTAGTAGTGGTGATTTGGAGGGGATTTTTTGTTAACAAATTAACAATACAACAATCTTTATCATATATCGATCGTTTCTCTTTATAATTTTAAAGTTAAACTTAGTCATATTTTACCAACAAAATTTTGTTAAACAACTCATCTAAAATCCACCGACAAATCAATGAAATAATTAACAAAACAAGTTAACATATATAAGGAACTTACTTTTTTCCACATATATGAGAATTTTGTCTTGATCAGTTTCAACTTTTGTTAACAAAAGCTAAAACTTTCTATCCTAAAATTTGATGATGCGAACACCTTATTTTGTCCGGGTCTCACTCAAAAAATAAAAATAAAAATAAAAAAATCTCATTGATGATGAACGGGGTCTAAAATTGACAATCATCATTCATTAAAGAGGAAAATTAAAATAAGATAAAAGAGAGAAAATAAGAAAATCATCTAATTGATGATGAGTTAGGTCCAAATTGGCATATATCATTCATTAAAGGGAAATTAAAAAAAAAATAGAAAAACAAAAATTTAAAAAAAAAATCATTTCATTTATGATGATTATGGTCCAAATTAGCATTATCATTCATTAGAGGAAAAGTAAAAAAATAATTTAAAAAAAATAAAAAACTTATTTCATTGATAATGATTGTGGTTGAAATTGACCATCATCATTAAAAGAAAATCAAAAAATTAAAAATTAAAATTTAAAAAAAAAAAAAAAAAAAAAAAAAAAAGTAAAACCCATGGTGTCAACCAGGTATCATGTAGTGATGAGATTTCCACACGTAGAAACGTACTGTCATACTGTCTTCAAAAACTAAGGCAATACAAATCATGGTTTAATGACTCAGTACAATCAATGAGAAGGGTCAAACATGTTCATGCCATGCGAATATTCACAAATGAGCGCACAGTCCAACAAAATGATCATGGAGAGCAAGAGCCGCACAATCAAAATACTTGTATGGCCAATTTCAAAATACAAAAGCAAAAATAAAAGAAAAGGAAAAAGATATATAGGTGAAAATAAGAAGGAAGAACAAGAATCAAAGTAAGAAAAAAAATAAAAGAAGGCAAAAAAAAAAAGAAAAAAAAAAGGTTAACCCATACATGTTAGGCTTCACCCTCTAGTCTTTAGTATTGAGGCTCACATATGTGACAACAACTATATAGATATAGGTTTTCCTTGGGTATAGAGAAGAAAAGAAAAATATAAGAGAGAAGGAAAATGATAAACAATAAGAAAATAAATCAATCCTCATCATATTGAAATCCACCCTTGAGCCATTGGTGTTGAGGCATTACAAGTGTGACACTTGACTATATATGAGTATAGGCTTTTCTTGAGGGCATGAGGAAAAATAAGATAAAACAACATATGGACAAAAGATTTTACTCTCTATAAGCAGTTTTAACTATTCCTTGCTTCTTTTCTTTCCCTCTTTTCTTATGTCTTTGCTTTTCCAATTTTTTCTTGTGTCTTTGCTTTTCCAATTTTTTGTGTGTCTTGCTTTAATCCTTATTCCTCTATTTATAGTCTCAAAGTAGAATTTTCCTCATAAATGCTTCTTCATTTTTTTCATTTTCATTTTTTATTTTTTATTTTTTTTTATTTTTTTGTATTTTCCATTGATAAGATTTCCTAACTTTTTCTAATCACCATCATCAATATTTTTTTTTATATTTTTCCCACAAATAATTTCCTAATTTTAAACCTATCAAAGTCAGAGATTTTTTTTTTGTATTTTTATTTTTTACTTTTTGTATATTTCCTCACCAGCAACTTCCTAATTTAAATCTATCAATATAAATTGAGAGATATTTTTGTATTTTTTAATTTCTCTAAACCTCCATAATGGCTCCACACTAAATTTTCTAATCTAAACCTCAATCAGTATCAATAAGATGAATTATTTTGAAATTTATTGTCATTTATTACAAACCTCAATTGCACGACAATATTATTAATGATTATCATTTTTCAATTACAATCTAATTGCCATCAATGCTATTTACTTATTAATTTAGATGTGCTAGGATTAAGGAAGATTTTTATCTTTTTTAATTTTTTATTATTTTTGAAAAGGACCCAGACAAAATAAAGTGTTCACATGCGATGAACAAATTATATTCAGAATAGAAGTATTTTGGAGCTTGGTGCCTTGCTTAAAAATAAGACAAACTGTTCACGGTTGATGACTAACTTTATTTATTATACAATTTATACAACTTGCTAAAAGTAGTTTTTGGATTGCCAAATTACATCATCCTATAGTTTTTCACTAGCTAGAGCTACCATTGAGACGATAGTTATCCCTCCTGCCAACAATATAAAGTCAAGTTTATCAGCTTAAATAAATAGAAATGATTAAAATGCTTACAATTTGTGGGAATGCACAGACATAAAGAACACCCAATACGAATCCAATGCTGATGGTCATAGGATATGGCTTACACGTATGTACAAATTTTAAATTATTCGGCAGATGCAGAGCATATCATGGTTGATGACTCATCAAAGGTAATTATATAATTAATTATATATTCCATTTAAAATGTTATCTTTTAATATTTTAATATTAATTAACTCGATGAACTTATTTATGTCTAGCTTTATTAGAAACTATTCTATTAAAATTGCATCGTTATACCATACCCACTTAAATCCCACTAAATAATTTGATGCGTCTTGACTAAATTGCCTATGCCATTTTTCTAATATTACAATTCTACCATATCCCTCTTGAACTTCTTCGCGCGTTTATCTGTCTATCAGGCCAGAAAAAATATGGCACTGCGCCTCAAAGTAAACAATGTTTTTTGCTCTCTAGCATTTTCAATTTTTTTTAATTCCTTGGTCGTTTTTTCTCTTCAGTTTTCATCTAATCTTAGTTGTGTTTTTCCCCTTTAGGAGTTCTTTTCTTTTCTCTGCTAACTCTTATAATATGTAACATTTTATGCTTTTAAGATCTATTTTATCATTCAAAAAAATTGTGTTTTATGATAAAAAAATTTTTAAATTTCATTTTTTGAAAAATAAATATGGGACCAAAGTAAAAGCAGGCATAAATTATAAGGATGAAAAAAATAAGGAAGAAATCCAAATAAAATAGTAGGGGTGTATATCTATAAACTTTTAATTACCTTCCATGAATCCTCTCCTATCGTGGACCAAACAAGAATTATTAAAATATTATTCATCCTTTTTTTCTTTCAATCAAACAAAGCTCATAACCTCTTATATCCTCACCTCCTCCTAATATTAACTAAAAATCTTAATAGTAATTTGTAAAGTGTCTAAGGCCTTGAGAACCTAAATAATCAAATCAAAAGCGCAAAATACTCTTAGACTAATATTTTGCCTGTAATTAACTCTATATATATATATATATATATATATAAAAGTTATCACCCGTTCAAATCTAAGTTTCAAGATTGCATATCACATACACAAGCTTCCATCGTCTAATTCTTATAGTAAATTATATATGTGGTTTGTCATGAGAAGCTATATTATCAAGCATAGTTTCTCATTTATTGTTGATATTAAAGGTTGTGTCTGATTACTTATATATATATATATATATATATATATATATATTATAATACGTCTATGTTTGTCCCAAAAACCAAACACCTCCCACCATTTTCTATATTACACAAGAAGTAGGCGTTGGCAAATCAAACCATATTCCTACTGCAAGAGCTTGTTCGGATAGGCTTTTGTAATCCCAAAAGCCTTCTAAAGTTCAGCTTAAGAGTCACTACTACAAAAAGTATCATTTATGACACTAATTAACGACTGTTTTAAAATATCAATAGTAGAAAATCATGGTATGGCTGTGACAAACATTTCAACAACTGTTACTGAAAAAACAGTCGTTGAAACATAAGATTTAACGACTGTTATTCATAACAGTCGTTGAAATGCTTGCTTTCAACGACTGTTATGATTAACAGTCGTTGAAAGTGATATTTCAACGACTATTAATGAAAACATTCATCGAATCTTGTTTTCAACGACTGTTTTCATTAATAGTCATTGAAACAGCCCAAAAAAAGCACCTAGCGCGAGCTTCTGGTTCCCACTTTCCCTTTCCCGCCCCCTGTCCGACATTACAGTGCTGTGTAACTCCCTTCCAACTGACTCGCATCCACTAAATTTCTGTTTGGTCTCTCAGATGTCCTCTGTCCTCTATCCCTCTCCGACAACGAAGGTCCACAGGCTTGCAGTCCCTCCATTTCCTCTTGGTCACAGGTCTTTGTTTTCCCTCCCTCTTCTCATTCCGAGCAAGCAATGCAAGTAGGTAAGCTCATGCCCTGTTTTTTTCCTCTGGTTTATTTATTTTGGTTTTCTCTTCTTAGCCTCTATTTTCTCTCCTGTAGTTCATACTGGGCTCTGCTGTGAAGAAGACAATGTTGGATTTGTGTTTATTGCGGTTTGTGTGTAAGTTCCCCATTTCTCTTTCTAGTTGATTTGTTCATTTGGAGGTGAATTTCTGCTGTTCTGGGAAAAAATTGGCATTTTGCATTTCATTTGTGACTGAATTTAGGCTTAATTAGAATGTCTTCCCTTAGAATCTCAATGGACCTAAAGACTTGGGGTCTTGATTTAGCTTGTTTAAGAACGGCTTCCCTTAGAATCTCAATGGACCTAAAGTTACCTTCAAGACATTCTTCATGCAGAATCATCAGTTTCTTAGCTACCTGCAAAATCATCAACAAGACGATGATGATGGGATAAAAGAAAAAATAATAGCTATTGCATACCACCAATGCGTGTGGAGTCAGTTAAAAATTTATTGACAAAAATCATATCAGTAGTTAGTATAGCTTAGAAAAAAAAATGTAATCCATATTCTTAGCCAATTTCCCTATTCATTTCAGTGCATTGCGTCTAATTTGTGACTATATCTGATGGCACAAGATGATGACCATGTAAAAAAACTATTCCTCTTCTTCAAATTAAATTCAATTTCAATTTATCAATGCACTAAAATTAGATTTCTTTTTTTTTTCAATTCTGCTTTAATGGATTAAGCTCACTTACCATGTTTTTCCATTTTTATTAGAGAAATCAGTACAAGGTGAGTACAACTTAATTACACTGAGTGATAAATATTAATATAATCACTCTGAAATAATATATTTTCCTTTCAATGATATCCAATGTGTACTTATCGTCCCTTGCTTCATTTGCAAGCATGATTGAGGACACACATCTATCATTACTAAAATTAAAGTTTCTATCTGTTTGGGGGGAAAATAATAACAAAGTCTTCAAAAATGAGACTTTTTAAGCCAATGAGAAAAAACTGCTTTAGATAAGTGTTGATTGTTAGGGGTTTGATTTCGTATTAGGAATGGCCAAAGCTAGAGTTTTGATTTTATTTTTTTCAGTAAAAATCATAATTTTAAGGCGAGAAATTAATTACAGGGAAAATTGATTAAAAATCTCCCATTACAAAATTAATTTTTTCTCAGAACTTGTTATCAATGTGTACACTTTCTTTTTCTATCTCGTATCATTTGAATTATAATTAAAAGTGTTATTTGCAGGTAAACATGTGAATTAAAAAGTGCAAGATTAGTGGCGTACATTTTCTAATTTCCAGACAATCAACAAGGTTAGTTCAACAATGCCTTTGAGTTCATAAAATATGTAGTAGTTTAAAGTTAATATTATAATGTTTTGGGAAATAACTCTCTCATAAACCTACAGGTATCACTACTGCCATCGTTGTCTCTGCTTGGTTGCCAGCCTACTACATCCTTGCCTCAGTAGAATCTTCTTCCAAATTCCTCAATCACAAACATAGTGTCCTTGGAAGCTAAAGATTAGTTGGTAAGTTCTATTATTGCTTGTTGATGAAAGTTTTTCAAACCTGAGGATATCATGGTGCTACTATTTGTTGTAAGCGTGATAAATTTGAATTACTGAACTTTGAAATTGGTTGTTGAACTATTAGTTTTTACAGTGTGTCATGAGTGTTTCATATCATTGTTCTAAACTTGAGTGTCTTTGAAAATGGATTAGGTGGTAATAAAATGGATCACCGTTGGATGAATGCTGTGAGGATTAGTGAAGAATATGAGAATGGGGTGGAAACGTTTATTGAATTTGCTAAAATGAATGCGCCTAGTAAAAATGGGAATTATTTTTGTCCATGTATGAACTGTTTAATTGAGAGTCTACGGGATGTTGATGATATAAGATATCACTTACTTTGTGATGGAATAAATCTTTGGTACTCAAGGTGGATATGGTATGGTGAGGAAGTAACTGCTTGTACATCATATGAGAAGGAAGTTTTGGAGGTCGGAGATGACAATAGAATGGAGAACATGATTCACGATGTTGAGGTAGAATGTTTTGCTCAATCGCTTGTATATGATAGCGTGCGGAGTGATACAGAGACACCTTTGTACCCGGGGTGTACTAAGTATACATGCTTGTCAGTCATTTTGCACTTGGTGAACTTAAAGGCAACTTGTGGGTAAACAGATAGTAGTTTCACATTATTACTTGAATTGTTGTGTGATATGTTTCCAAAGGATAATGTACTTCCAAATCGTATGTATGAGGCCAAGAAAACATTATCTACGATGGGTATGGAGTATAAAAAGATACATGCTTGACCTAATGACTGCATATTATACAGAAATGAGTATGAAGCCTTAAGTGAGTGTCCGAAATATAAAACTTCAAGATACAAGTGAAGAAAGGTAATAGGTGTGGTGAAGAGACAATTAAAAAGCAACCTTTAAAGGTTTTGTGGTAT
Organism: Inga laurina; assembly: GCA_963855925.1. NCBI lineage: Eukaryota > Viridiplantae > Streptophyta > Magnoliopsida > Fabales > Fabaceae > Inga > Inga laurina. The sequence continues at coordinate 53,583,739 of OY979705.1, forward strand.
CTTTCAATCATACCGCGGTTCAAATGAATGTTTGCTAATACGAAAGAAGCAAAGAAGTTGAGATGGCATTATAATGACAGTTTGTGGTGGAAAATTCCTTCGGCACCCGGCTAATTCTCCATAATGGAAGAAAGTAGATGAAATGTATCACGGATTTGGCAGTGAGCCTAGAAACCTTCGGCTTGGGCTTTGCACAGAAGGGATCAATCCCAATAGAACTTTTAGCAGTACACATAGTGCATAGCTCGTTCTGCTGGTGATTTACAACTTACCTCCTTGGTTGTGTATGAAACGCAAGTATATGATGTTTTCTATGATGATTTCGGGACCAAAATAGCCAGGGAATGATATCGATGTCTACTTGGCACCTTTGATTGAGGACTTAAAGAAGTTGTGGGAGGATGGTGTAGATGTGTATGATGCATATAAGCAACAGTCATTTAAGCTGCGTGCAATGATTTTCACCACGATTAACGACTTCCTTGCATACGGGAACTTGTCAGGTTATAGTGTCAGCGGTCAAAAAGTGTGTCCGATATGTGAAGCGAGCACACAATTCTATCAACTCAAGCACGATAGAAAAACGGTCTACCTTGGTCATAGACGATTTCTTCCTCGGCTCCACCCGTACCGTAGGCTAAAGAAGGCTTTTAACGGTTTACCGGAGAATGAAATGGCTCTGAAGCCATTAACTGGAAACAAGGTTTTCAGTTGGGTATAAAGAATCAATGTCACTTTTGGTAAAAATCAAAAGACTATATGGGCGAGAAGAACATATGGGAGAAGAGGTCAATTTTCTTTGATTTACCATATTGGCGCAGTCTTGATGTGAGACATAGTATTGATGTGATGCATGTGGAAAAAAATGTATGTGATAGCCTTGTTGGTACGCTTTTGCACATACTAGGGAAAACTAAAGATGGAATTAGTGCAAGACTAGACTTGGTTGAAGTGGGAATAAGAGAACGACTGCATCCATAACTAAGAGATGATGGTAAGAGAGCGTATAAGGAGCAGCAACGCATACATTGTCAAAAGTTGAGAGAAGAAGTTTGTGTAGGTGTTAGAACGGCATTAAGGTGCCACAAGGGTATTCTTCTAATGTGAGCCGGCTTGTGTCAATGGAAGATTTGAAGTTAGTTGGAATAAAGTCTCATAATTGTCATGTCTTGATGTAATAACTATTACCAGTAGCTGTTAGAGACATTATGAAAGATGATGTGCGAAGCATGATAACAAGGTTGTGCAGTTTCTTCAATGCTATTTGTAGCAAAGCTGTTGACATTGGAAGGTTAGACAAACTGGAAAATGAGGGTTATACTATTCTAATTATTACCGTTTATCATTTTAATTATTACAGTGCACTGAAGACATATTATATAATGGGTGGGAAGCCTGAAGGTAAAAGTGGTTCAGCCAAAGATAAGTTCTTTACATTCAAGTTCTTCGATTGACTATTTCTTTAAATAGGCCTTTATTCTTTTTTACCGTTTGCTTTCGATGTATAGTGTCCTCAGCAAGCAGGGACAACTGAGTGCGGCTTCTATGTTATATTATATATGTATAACATCATTTTCAGTGGCCTTACTACAAATTTTGAATAGGTGATCATTTCTTGATTCTCAACTAAATTTCATTTCCTTTCATGTGATTGAATTGTTAGTTATTTCATTCAATTTATTGATTTATGTTAACATATTCTCCATTTCGTGCAAATATTTTTGGAAATAAAGACCCCTACACTATCGAAAACATTAATTTGATCCGAGACCTTTTGTTAGGACATCTTCTACAACACATAGAGTGGTGATGATTTGTAGAGGATTTTTAACATATTGCAGTGGTTTTGTACAGTGCTATATAAGTTTGCATATTCGATTACTTTTCCTACTTTCTTATTGGAGTACTTTGAATTTGTTAAGGCATTATGCTTTATAGAGAACACTTTGGAAAATGATGATGAAGCATAGGGATTTCATGGAAATATGACATCTCTTTGGCCATATGCATGTCATGATTTACATTTAAAAGTTGAAGTTTGCACATTGAAATGATGTTATGATGATATATGCGCTATATGTCATGATAGAAAAATTAACATGTGATTTTCACTACCATGAGTAATAGAGGAAGCTAGAGAGTTAATTATGAGAGAATGGTCCGTGGATCTGGTTTTTTCTTTTAAAGATAGCAATGTACAGGTTAGAGAACTTGTTAGGATAGGTTTATCTACTATTATGGAGGCAACGAAGATGAAGCCTGTGGGAGGGGAAACTTGTAGTAGTATGGAGGCTATGGTGAAGGGGATGGAGGAGGTGGGGACTTGTAGACATATGGTGGAGGAGCAGAGGGGGATGGTGTAGGAGATGGAGGTGGGAGAGACTTATGATAACATGGAGCTAACACATCAATTTTCTGGGTTGTAAGGAGTAAAACATAAAAAAAACAAAAAAGAAAGAAAGATACAATGACTGTTTTAGAGAAAACAGTCGTCTTTTCTCCAATTTTCAACGACACTAACATAGACGTCCCCCTGAAAATAGTTGTCTAAAGGGCAAAAAAACAGTAGTTAAAAGTCCCTTCTATAGTAGTGAGTCCAAAAGCCAATTTAAGCGCAAAAATTTTGTTTGGATTGAGGTTGAAGTCTGATGAATGTTTTGACCCGAAAAGTCAAGTTAGACCTAAAACCACATTTTGACGCTTTTAATGTTACAAAATTTAAATGGGTATGCAAATAGACTCTTTGTTTTAAAAAAAAATGCATATCAAAATACAAACCATATTACATTAATTGACTTTTCTTACACCAATACTATTTTGCAAAATGCAGTAGAAATAAAAGTCAGTTTTACATACATTAATTCGAACAAGCCCTCACACCTCACAAACAGAAAGCAATAACAAACACATCAGTAGCACACTCACATAATATTTTTCCTAGGAAGATAAAACCTGACAATATTACCACCAGAAATCACATTCATTTATTCTGTCCTGCCACTCAACTTCATAAAACAAACCACAACTTCACGGACCCAATTAAGGACATTGAGCCTGGAGCGAAAATGGTATAGGTTGAAGAAAGAGAGGGACTTTCTTCTTAACTGTGAGCCCATAAGTCTCACTCACATCAATCTCACACTCAGGTGAACCATCTTGAGGAAGCTTCCAGTCAAACCAGCGAAGAAGATTGGCCAACATGTACTCAATTGAAGCCACTGCAAAGGCCATACCAGGACACATCCTCCTTCCAGAATCAAATGGGATTAACTCAAGGTCTTGTCCTTTGAAATCCATCTCACTGTTCTCAAATCTCTCTGGGATAAACTCTTCAGGATTTTCCCATATTTCTGGGTCCCTTTGGATTGCCCACATGTTCACAAATATCATTGTTTCTGCAGGAATATCATATCCTCCTAATTTTTTATCACTGATTGTTTCCCTAGGGATCAAGAAAGGAGCTGGTGCGTGTAATCTTAGAGCTTCTTTGATCACAAGTTTCAAGTACTTCATTTCATTTAAGTCACTTTCCTCCACCTTTGTTTTAGACCCCACCACTTTTCTGATCTCGTCTTGGGTTTTCTTCATGGTTCTTGGATTTCTCCTAAGCTCTGTTAAAATCCATTCCACCGTCCTTGTTGTAGTCTCGTTCCCTCCCAAAAACATCTCCTGAAATTATATATAAAAATACAAAAAATTAGCTTTTTAAATGGTTTTGTTCGTTTTTTCCGCAAGAAATAGAATTTTATTAAAATAAACTAAAGATTACAAGCTAAGAAAGAAGGTCCAAAACAAAACATAACAAACAAAAAGGCTAAAGTCCATCAAAAATAACCCTAAACCAAATAACACTGCCATCACAAACCCTAATCCTAAGTCAAACCAAAAGTTGTTAGTATTCCGGCACCACCAGACAAGAAACATATTACCGTTTCTCAATATTCTATAACCTCATATCTTTTGTTTTTTTTTTCTTTGAAACAAGTTTTCTTGGTACAATTGCAAACCTCATATTAAAGAAGTTAGTTAAATTAATTATTTGTCAAACTCTCCCAACATGTGTAATCCATAGGAATAGTTTAGAGAAAATGATAAATATGAGGAGACAAAGTAGATTAAGGTCTTATATTTAGGACCAAGCTCAACCTCTAACTAGCTTTTATATCTAGAATGGGAGGTTGTGTATGTGTGTCAACTGTCCATCCAAAATCAATTATTTATTTGTATCACTACAAAAAAATAAGTTATTACCGACGGAATTACCCACGGAATTATTTTCATTGGTAATTTCCTACGATTTACCGACGGATTTTTTGTCGAAAAAATTACCGACGGAAAAAAATTCCGTGGGTAATTACCGACGGAAAAAATTCCGTTGGTAAATACTGACAGATTACCCACGGAATTTTTTTCCGTCGGTAATTACCCACGCATTACCCACAGAATTCCATGGGTCATTTGAATGAGAAATTACCAACGGAATTCCGTGGATAATCCGTCTCTATTTACCGACGGAAAATTTTCCGTGGGTAATTACTGACAGAATTTTTTCCTTGGGCAATCCGTCGGTAATTTCCAACGGAATCAAAATTCCATCGGTAAATTTGACGTGTTACGCACGGAATTTTTTCCGTCGATAATTACCCACGCCTTACCCACGGAATTCCGTGGGTAATTTGAATGAGAAATTACCAATAGAATTCCGTGGGTAATCCGTCGGTAAAACTAATAATTTTTTTATTATTTTTTAATAATTTATATAAAATAATAAAAATAAAAATAATCTATAATAAATAAAAATTTAAATATCATAAAATTAATATTTAATATAATATATTAAATATATATAATATTAATAATAAAAATTTTAAATGAAATAAAAAAATTAAAAATTTTAAACTTTATATCATAAAAACAAAATATATAATTATATATAAATATATATTTAATATTATATATATTTATATTAATATTAAATATTTAAATGAAATAAGAAATTAAAAAAATTTAAATTTATATTATAAAAACGAAATATATAATTATTCATAAATATATATGTAATATTGTATATATTTATATTATAAAATATGAAAAATATAATTATATATAAATATATATTTAATTACATATATATTTATCTTAATATTATATTTATTTTTTAATCATTACATTATATATATTATTACGTGAATAAGTAACGCAAGGTTAAAATAGCTCAACTGGCAAAGGCATCGGAACACATACCAAAGGTCCAAGGTTCGAATCCCACCTTAGTCACAAAATGCAACAATTATCTCACAGAGACACGTGGCCCTTGCTCGGGGGCTGCCAGGGCCAGATGTTGGGGCGGGCGATGGGGAGCTTTTAGTGATGTCCACGTGGCCTTTTTTAAGATCGCCATGTGGAATTTTTTAAAAAAATACTATTAAATTACCGACGGATTACCCATCGTCCCTAATCCGTGGGTAATTTGATTTCAGAGACGGAATTTCATGGGTAATATGCTGTTTTTTTGTAGTGTATCAACTGTGTAATTATGATATTATTTATTAGTCTTGAATGGAATTAAACAAACAAATAAATAAATGTGTGTGTGTGTGTCGAGAGGGATGAGAAAGAGACCGTTACTATGGCTTTAAGGTCATCTTTGGTGAGCTCGAATTCAAGATTATCAGTCTCTTGAAGTTGAAGAAGAATATCCATAAAGTCTTTCTTTTCGTCATCGTCCTTCTTCTTCTTCTTCATCACCTTCTTATGATCTTCAGTCACCTCATCAAAGAACCAACTGCTGCTTTAAACGTGTCTCTAAGCCCTTTAATTTTGCCACTAAGAACATCAACCTAACCCAACCACGGAAAAAAAATCTCCCACCATCAACTCAGCAAGATGAACCATCTCCTTCCTAGCAAGCGTGCTGAATCTTCCACTACTCTCTGCTGTATCATACTTTTGTCCAATTATACATCTGAATATTACGTTGTTGGTGGTGGCACGTATAAGGTCACTTATGTTCACAGAGCAATTATTATCACTCAAACAAGTTCTTCGTATCTCGTCCACCATTTCTGCAACTTCTTCGTCCCTTATTGCCTGAAAAGATCGAACCCTTTTCAGGCTAAGAAGCTCAAGAACACAAACTTTTCTTTTCTATTTTCAGCTTTCATTGCAGGTTGAATAGGCAACATCCTTACATTCATCGAGCAAGGTTCGGGCCGATATGCTTTGAAACCGGCTGGCGAAAGCCGCATCTTGGTTCTTCACTAGTTCTCTGGCCAGATCTACAGAAGAGACTAGTAAACAGGAATTCGACCAACCTTTAGCCATAACAGAGGACCGTATTTCAGAGAGAGGTCTCTGAAAGAACGATGAGGAAGAGTGCCTAATTGATGAATATTGCCGAGAATTGGCAATTTTGGTGGAGATGGAGGAAGATTAGGTTTGGTTTTTGATGGTCTTGTGAGTTTTAACACCAAAAAGGTGATGAAGCCCAAGGTAAAAGTAAAAAGTGGCATTGATCAGAAAAGCCATTCCTGATTCTACCTTGTAAGTATATACGAGGATTAAGTGATGAGGAATGCTGAATGCTAGTTTATGCATGCAAGTTATATAGAGGCATAGACGTTTGCACATTTATCACGTGTAGGTGTGTCTATATATATAATATATATGAATAAACATAGAAAAAGAAAAGTTTACCCTTTCCATCGGGTAAGTTTTTTTTTTTTTTTTACCCCACGAGTTTCACGTTAAAAGAAAGAATGGTTACAAACCTTATCTTATTATACTTCTCCACTCATTTGCCCTATGAATTAAATCTTATATTTAGAGCTGGAGATAGTATCATTCTTGTATATATCACATGAAGACCATTGCAAAAATTTAGAAGGATCATGATTACTATCCACCAAATTAAGTACTACCTTCAGTTCTATATATAAGACCCAGATGAATTTTTTTAAGGAGATTAAATAAGCTTATTAAATTACTTTAAATTATTTATATTTATCATTTTTTCTTCAAACTAATTTGTCCACTTATAAAATGATATGTAATTTAATCATACATAACATATGAGTTGATTAAGTAACTCATTTATTTTTCATTAATCTCTTAAAAAAAGTTAACTAAATCTTATATTTAGGACTGGGATAGTACTTTTGTTAAATTTTTGTATATGATGCGTCTAATTTTGCACTGTAAATCTCACCTCATCTTTAATTTGTTAACGAATTAAAAATAGTAATATTTATCATACTTGATAAGTAAAATATTTGCACATTTAATTTCTCTTACATGATGATTTTGTGGACGATATTTGAGCTTAATGTCATGAATTTGAATGTAATTGATAAATAAATAATAATTTTGAAATAATAATTATTATTATTATTATTATATAATATTTTGATAGCCACGTGCGACACCATGTTAAGGAGAAAAGAGAAGAAATGAGACATAAAAATAGACCTACAAGATTGAAACAAGACAAGGAGGTGCAGCTGAAAAAAAAAAAGGATAAAGTACTATAGTAGTGTCACTATTCATAATCACTGTAGCATTTTGCCAACAGAAACTATTCATAATCACTATAGTAGTATTGTTCATTCGTGGAAAAAGACGGCAAGTTCACTCGTTTGCCTATAAATATGTGCATCATCGCAAAGAGAGGGGAGTGTGGGAGGTCCTTCTCTGACAGTTCTGAAGACGTATTATTTTTTAGAGTTAATTTCATGCATTGTATAATTTCTTGCATGCCTCCATCTTGGAAGGCTTAGATAAACCTCCTTTATGGACGGTATAGGTACTCCTCTTTTATATATAGTATAGGTTGCCATCTATATGGAAAGTTTTACCTCCTATAAGAGTGGCTAGATTTCTCCATTTTCATGCATCTTGTGGTTGTATTTTAATGTTTTAGAATTTAATAATCAAGTTTTATGCCAATGTTTATGAAGTTTTCAATTTATTTTAGTTTTGTTTTTAATATCATCATGAGCTAAATTTTTATTTTTCTAGGGTGATGATGTAACTTACTAATGATGGATTGAATTTTAACTTATTAAATCTAGTTTTAATTTTTCCTTCATGATTAAGTTTTAATTATTGTTCTTAATGCTTGCAATTGATTAGCCATCTTTTGAATGATTTCAATATGTATGTGGAGATCCGAAGGAAATGCATGTGTGTAAATCCTATAATTAAAACCATAACTTGCATATGAAATAGGAATATATTCATATGAGTTGTGTAGTCTTAATGAATTTCATAAATCTTAATGCATGATTAATTGCTTGAATCCATATCGGAATATATTGGATTAGCAATTAATTATAGAATTGCTTGACCTTGGAAGAGGCTAATAATTAAATTTGTAGCGGTTTTTTGTAGGAAACCGCTACAAATAATCTTGCCGCTACAAATTTGTAGCGGTTTAGGTAAAAACCGCTACAAATAGTATAATTTGTAGCGGTTTAATATAACTGCTACAAGTGCACCGCTACAAAATCCCTTTTTTTTTTTTTGTAGTGCATGTGGAATAAATTGGATCAGAATATATAAGCACTACTACAAAAAAAAAATGTGAGCTATGGCACTTCATTTAGATAACACTATGGCGCTTAGGAAGCGTCGTAGCTTTCAGAGCCATTAAAAAAAGTTACGGCACTTCTTGAATATACTGAAGCGCCATAGCTTGAGTATTTTAATTTTTTTTAATAAAAAGCTATGGCGCTTATTGAGAGAAGCGCCAGAGGAAGTATACTTCTCCAATGGTGCTTCCCAGAGGAAGCGACATTAGAGGTAAATCACCTCCAATGGCGCTTCCCCTCAGAAGCGCCGTTAGAGGCACCTTTTTTTTTTAAACATTTACATTTTACAAATGCACAACAGTGAAAACCCAAGTCAAAATCACACCAAATCAGACTGATTAATAACTCAAATCAAAATAATTAATTCATAAAACCAATACAAATGAAATTTGATTACAACGTAACAAACAAGAACAACTAATTGTAAGTACCTATGCATGTAGAATAATGTAGACAAGAAATAATTTTAATGTACAGCTAATTCATATACAACAAAGATGAATATGCAAGAAACAACCTACGTATATACCTAAATATTAGCTAGTTCGTTGACCATATATTCACACCATTCTTCAATGATTTCAACTATTTGTTGATCAGTCAATTGGTCACTACGTTCCTCTTTATAATACTACATAAAAAGCATGCATAGAAAAAAAATTAAATTTACTAAAAATCAATTAACTTACACACTTATCAATTAAATTTGAAACACAGTAGCAGTAAGCAAAAAGAACTTGTGTAGGAATAGAAATGTTATCAGGAGTAACTATATCTTTCATAAATTTCATAATATAATAATTGCAATCATTGTTGTTTGGTTGGAATGGGCACTGATAATAAAATGAATTAGTTAAGTAAACATTTGAAAAAATAATTTTGAATAACAAAATTGGAGTAATTAAATTCATATATATAAGTATTGTAATCTTCCTCCGAGGATAGCTACTGGCTGGGTCTTTGCGTGAAGAATAGCTCAAACCAACGTTGCTTCAATAAGCAGTCAATGCACTAACAAAATAAGCACTGACTGATTAATTTTGGTAATCAATCTATTATAAATATCTCTTCCCTCAAGCTGTTGTGGTCGTCGACTTATTATTGGCTCCAGACTCAAATCACACTGTTCACAACCGAATGTGTATTTTCGATCATTTAATATTCATGCCTTATGCTGCGTGTAAGCCATCCTTATACCAAATACACCTATCGCTCACAATATTTGAACCTTTGGCTTATCCCTCACCATAGATTCACGACAAAGCAATAAAGAAAAGTAATCTTGTGAGCTATTTGAACCTCTCACCTCTCCTTCTAACATAACTAATTTTTGGAAATATAAAAAGTCTCACTTATCCCTCACCATTAAAGTAGGAAGAGTCACAGGTTGTGCTAAGATAACGTCTACCCATTTAAACATTTCATTGCTCCACCCTTTTCACATCACATAAGCCGTCCTTCTTCAACGTACACTCTGACAACATGGCAAGGGAAAGGAACACTATGTGGCTCCAGGAACTCAAACTTGGAATCTATGAAGACAACATTATTGTGAAAGTGGACAGAATAATTTGTGTCAAACATGTCCGCGAACAGTTTGAATGAGTTTCCTTCCAAGGTGCTATGCCGATATGAGATCATTATGTTCGACGTGTCTATAAGTGGTTCCTTTTTGTAATGTGATACTATTATATTAATACTTAATAAACCTTATTCACATGTTAGAATGACATGCTCTAAGGATCCTTCTACTTCTGGCCATGGACGTTATAATCTCATCTTTGATGTCTACTATGTTTTACTTTGTAGCTTACTCGTATGGTGATTGAGATGGATTCCGACTACATATGGTGTATTTTTGCTAGAAAGTTTGGCAAGGACCAAACCTACAAGGTTTTAGATTTCATTGTGCCCTAGGTTGGCCTTGGCATTCATCCGAAATACTTTATCAAGTTACGGCCAGATAGTGTTGTAGATGAGATATCCGTTACTATGCCAAAACATTCATTTGATATGATATCTGTCTTGGATTTCGCCACTCTAGAACTTGGGCCGTGGCAGTTGGTTGGTAAGTTGAACGTTTATTTTTCAACGCCTTTACTACTAAAGCTGTTGTGTGTATATTGATAGTACTCTATTCCCACATACAGATGTATATGGTTTCCTGAAGTCCTTTTAGGTGAACAAGTTGAAGAATATGCAATGCTTTTATTCAAAAGAAGTTATTTTAGAGCTTTAGGATGAAGACGACGCTACAATAAGGTATAATATATTCATATTTTGTTAGTTTTCTAGCTGTTATATCATGTTTTTCTCCTTACACACGTAGCCTATTCGTCTACTCTGTATCTCAGGGGCAACAAAAACTTCAAGTGTTCTCTAGTTGGTAAGCCAGCAAAGGTACCCTTTAGAATGCTTGAGTCAGTTGGAAGAACAGATCATATATATGTTGTTATCCAGTATGTTGTTCAATAAAGTAAGGGTGAGGAAGTGTAACACCCTGCCTTTAATCACGTAATTATAATTCGATAATGCACATTTAATTCGGATTAGAGACCATCGGATAACTTAAACTCATTTCAATCTCCTACTTTGTAGTAAGGTTTTCACAAAACATTCAAAATCTCTTCCTGTTCCTGGTCTCCATTTCAAAATTCGAATATAATTACCTGTGCAGTTTATCTACATTCATGTATAACAGAGTGTATAACCAAATCCCCGGCAACTCCCGGGTCCTATACATATATAATCTAGAGGTTACAAGTATCTACTAGGGGATTACACAACCAAAATCGAATGTAGTGTTCCTGATTCAGGATATACAGTAATCCCGAGTTTAAAGTAGATAACCAACATCTCAAAAATCCTTAGTATCACTAAAGATCCTAAGTGCTTCGGGTTGGCCGCTTCTCCTTTGAGCCACATGCCCTGTCTGAAATGTTAGTCATAGGAAAGAATGAGATTCGAGCGAATCCCAGTAGTAACAAACCACTCACACAATGTATAACACAAAGCATGTATATAAATCACAACCAGCAACAGCAACAGATATCTCAAAGATACATGGTTTTCACCACAAACGACAGCACTCACGGCTGTATGCATAATACGACAGCTCTCGCTGTAATAATAATCACGACAGCTTACGCTGTAATCACAATAACGACAGCTTACGCTGTAAACGACAGCTTGCGCTGTAAACGACAGCTTGCGCTGTAAACGACAGCTATCACCAGCTGTAATCGCAGCAGCATCAAAGAATCATCACATAACAATGATAACACACACATACAGAGCATTATACATAGTATAAGAGAGAGAAAGTCACTACCTGATCCTTTCCTGACGTCCTTCAGCGCAGTTGGCTCACGAGGGCGGCAAATATCGAATCCTACAATTCCAAATGCACTATTTAGACACTTCCATAGTGTTACTTAGGGTTATATGAGTCTATAATGAAAATTTACAAAAATACCCCCGGGGACCCGGCCTGGGCCCGCCATACCCGGACCGGTTGCACTTTTCTCGAAATTCTAATCTGGGCTATCCTAACATATTTCCGCCCAAGGAATCTATTTCCGGACTCGGAATTATCAAATTCAATGTAAAATTACAAATTTACCCTTGGCAGCCCTACTTCAAGGGTTTCAGGGGCGTTTTCGTAATTATGCTTTTTTGGCCTTTTTCCGAAAAAGTGGCCAACTGTAACCCCACCTAATTTTCGCTCCTGAACTCAATGGAACCATCAAAGCATTGAAAATCCAACTCTAAGACCCATTTCTAGAGCTGGCCGAAATTTATGAGTTCTTCAGGGGAAATCGGGGTTTTACGATTTCGGCTCCGTAAACGCGTTCCTTTCTACTCCTAACCACTTTATTAACCATTACATTAGGTTAAAACTAACATTAAGACCCAATTTGGGCAGCATAACCCCTAGGCCATATCATTTCCAAACTTTAAAACCAATGGCAATCCGGCGAAATTTCACCGATTAAATTGCCCACAGCAGCCAGAATAAGCAATATATGAAAGTTTGGAAGTTACCTCAAGCTCCCACTAGCTTTTCCCAAATTTGGCTGAACCCTAGCCTCTTTGAAACACCAAATTTTGAGCTTCACAACCTTAAAGAATAAAGAGGAGTAGCTTAGAGTCGGAGTTATACGCGTTAGGAGCTAAATCGTTGGAGAAATCGGCTTACCTTGCGAGATTTCTCCTCTTTCTCTCTCTAAGAGCTCTCAACTTTCTCTCACTAGTGCAGCTGGTTCATCACGACAGAAAATGAGCTGAAGAAGATGAGAATATATCTAATTCCATGCTGATGTCATCTTTTAGTGAGATGATGTCATAATTCCCATTTTCGGATTTTCTGGCAGATTTTCTGCCCAAACTTTGAAAAATCATAACTAATTCTAGAAAAATTGAAATGAGGTGATCCCAAAGCCAAATGAAAGGTATTTAAGTCCTCTTTATAGGAAAAATATGAGCCATTACCAGAAATCACCACAAAATTCCAGAATTATACAAATTTCAACACTGCTCCAAAACAGAGTCCAGTTTTGATCCCAAACTTTGAACAGACATATCTCCAAGTTCCCAAAACGAAATGGTACAAATTATATGTCCATTTTGAAGCTTGGGATGTGAACTTTAATACTGGAAAGTTTCATAATTTTTAGACACCATTTGGTCATTCAAAACGTTCACACAAACGGACTGCCTAGAATAGAATTTCACTGGACAGAATTTTAGATTTTGCATCTTTGCTTCCATTGGTTCCATTATCATACCAAACATCATTCCCACATAAATTTTCACAAGGAAGCCATTGGAATCATTAAAATATCCAAATTCCCATCACACATTCTTCAAAAGTGTTTATTCAACAATAATTACATCCACTTTTGAAGTCATTAGCCCTTAATCACTTTTTGGGATATTACAGGAAGGCCTTCCAATGATGAAGTCGTACTTTGACGGGACAAGAGTGTTCTTTAATCCCCCATGACCTCAGCTTCAGGAATATGATGATGACATGCTTGGACGGACCGTTGTGTCACCCGTGTCCAAATAGGATGCCTTCACATTTACATATTGTCACATGTAGTAGCTCTGTATGCATTACGTTCATATGGATAAGCTTAATAGCAAATCCTCAGTTGTTAAATCGTGTACCATAATTATGTATGATGCCAAACCTAACTATTGTAAAGCTTAGTTTTTTTAAATCATATAGTTGGTCTGAATTTTCCTGGCTTATGTGTAATATGCTACTATATGTACTTTATATTGTTAACTTATTATAGTTTTTCTTTTTAAATCCTATCATTGCCTACTTTATATTGTTAACTTATTATAGCACATAAAAGGACAAAGTTATGAGTTTGGAAACATAATGACAAAGCCATTGATCCATATGAAGCTTTTACAATGTTAAAAGTGATCCATATGACTTACATTCACATGTCAGCTGGCAAAATGTGTCAACAAAACATGCCAGTTAAGACTTACAAACACCAAAAAGAGCCTTAGACCACCAACACAGAAAGAAGGAATATGGAAATTGATCTTAATAAAAATACCGTAAAAGGTTAACATATCTTAGAAGAAATAGATTTTTCCCTATCATCAAAACAGAGAGATTACATATCTTTGTTTCTAAATCTTCTATTCTTCACTGTCAATGAAGCCTAACTCTACACCTAAATCAGACACCGCCGAGAAATGAGTTATTCCATCATGTACTTCCCTAAGCCTTACGTTGTTGATGGTTGGAAACTGATGTAAGAGGCATCCGGGGAGTTAGCACCTCTACGGTAGTTATTCATTCTTTTACGGGGGCTATCTTTGATTGGATTACTTTCATGTATGTCTCATTCACTATGTCATATACTATGAGTGTTTCATGGTTTCGCCATGTAATATGGACACGAAGATATTGCATGTGCGAGTAAATTACATCATTATAGCTATAGTAATTGTCGAAGTCATATATGTCTGCGCGCTCCAAAGAGGTACAGTAGAAGGCTTCAAACCTTAAGATGTCGTAAATGCATTTGAGAATCAAGTAACGTGGCTCATACCATTAGTTAGACCCAATGTGATCCTCCATGTTAATATAGGTGTTTACAATCCACAAGTTAGAATCAGCATCATATGTTATGAGGATTACGACCAGACCCACACATATACGAATGTGTGTTACCCCCTCATTTTTCCAGTGGTTGAGCAGTTTGTGGAAGTCTAACATATCAAACTCCTCTGAAGAACTCATGTGTTAGTATGGTTTCTGTAACTGTATTGTGGTTCAAGGATGCCACCAATAACTGTATTTATAAATGGGGGTTAAATAATGGAACATGATAAAGATAATTGCTTTCCTAATTATTTTTGAAGTTCATGCCAGACTATTTTCATACTTTGGTAGATTAGTGAATATCGTTGTATTCAATAAATGGCACACATTAATGAATATGAAGACAGTATACAAAACATGTGGCATGTAAGCCTATGACTTAGAGCTTTGCCTGTAGCTGCCATTTTATTTCCGTTTTGGAGTAACCTTGAGTTGCCTGTAGGAGTTATTTGCCATGATTTCTTTCCATATTCATCTATGTCGCATATCTCCGTGTTGTTAATTGCGATTTTAATATTGGTCCTTTAAGATTAAAATAAAAAGGGCACTGTCTTTTCCCTGAACTGTTTCTATATTATCTTTGACCATTCATGTTGAGGTGTTTATTATATATAATAATACAATCTGAAGTATGGTGCAGGAAATCATACTTCGATTCAAGTATAAACAGTGATACCAGTATTTCATGGTGCAGGAATCATTGCATTATCTACATATCTACAATACTTCAGGTTTTCTATGTTCATTAGAGCACATCTATCCGAAAGATTTAATAGTGACTTACATTGAGCAAGGACACTGCTATCATCCAAGTGGAAACTATTTTGTTTCCATATTTTGTTATTTGGCTTTTGACCACTATGTTATGTAATTGTTATCATAGTAATGGAAATTGAGTTAACAGATGATTTTAACAATAGACATGTTATATTTTAAATATTATAGCTTTAGTACTAGCTATCATTGAAATGGGCTATGTCTTCTAGCTGATCTGTTTCTATATGGTATCTGACCATTCACGTACGGGTCTTAAGCGTGAAAAAAGAGGAGCTATAAAGACATGAACCAGAGGTTTCCATTACCAGGTATGCTTCAGCTGCTATTGAAACATGTTTTTCCATATTTCTATTTTTTCTACATATTTTGATTTCTCCAGATTTCTTGCCATTATGATTTTCAAACTACAATTTTTGTTTTCCAGGAAACTTGATTTACATTAAAAGATAAACAATCAAAGGCTGTAATTGATATGGAAGCAAGGAACATTGATCGGTGTACTCTTAGTATTTGCTATATTGAAATTAAACTATGCAACTTGCTTTCTTATCTTTGACAACATGATTGCTATTCTTCACTTTTGGACTAATATGGAAGAAAAGACCAATATGATGTGTGACAACAAAAAAAACAGCATTTAGAATTGACACAAGACTTGGCATTTAATTCTAATTCTATATTAGTATACTTCTTTTATCTGCATACTTGGTTTATACTTCTTATAAGTTTGATTAACACAATAAATTAGTAAATGCAGTAAAGCAAAGTTAATTGAATTGTGCACCTAAATCTAAATACTCACCCAACTCTGCCATCGTTTCTTGAAGTTACCTAGGCATGTGATATGATCAATTTCAAGTATATGGAGATTTATAGGTGTTATTATAGTCATGATGCTTTATAGCTTTTCCTTTATTTAACAGCTTTTATAACATGAAGAATTTTAAGTTCTATGCTTGAGTTAACAAATTATTTTAACAATGGACATGTTATATTTTAAATGTTGTAACTTTAGCATTAGCTATCATGAATTGACTTAATAGATGCAGGTCATTTAAAGCCTGCCATTAGGCCTTACGCTAGCAAATGCTTATTTAACTTATTGGTATATGTTTACTAATATACACTTATAATATTAGAGTTGTAATATTGATAAGTAGTTAATGCACTTCAAATTATCATGTTATGAATTACATTATCCATTGCTTTTCTTAATGCACTCCAATTATCGACTTGAATATAACCATGGCTATATATTTCATAATTGTTCTTAGCATGACATGATTATAGATTATCATCTTACTCTTCTTTATGGTGTAATAATTGTGCATGTCATTGTTGTTATTTGGTAAGCTGAAGCCCCACCTCAAGCAGCATATTATAAAGATATTCAAGTTGAAATTGGCATGAATCAGAGTGATGACGAAGACATAACTATAGATGGACAAGATGAGGGTACGCATCAATACACATTAATATTATTTAGTTTAGTTATTTTAGCATAACTTTCAATTTGTATGGATGTTTATGTATTTATTGTTTTTACTACTAGATGAAGGTATAATAACAACCGCAGACCCTATAGAAATGAATTCTTCATCTCAATGTTCTCAAGAGTTTCAAGGTAATACAACTACCATTATTTAGTAGAATAGATATGTTTGCATATCTCATTTTAATTAACTCTTATGTTGCAGGGTATATAGATGAAGGTAACCCAATTTATGAATGCAAATTTTATGGAGCACTATTCTGGTATAATGAAAGGATTAAGAAGGGCAACAATCAAAATGTGGTTAACTTATTTTCTCTATGTTGTTTAAAAGGCAAAGTTGTTTTACCCTATATGAAGAATCCGCCTTAAGTGTTCAAAAAGTTATTCTTTGATAAGAAGTCAGTTCAATCAAAGAACTTCCATGAAAATATCAGACAATACAATATGTTTTCATTCACATCTATGGGAGGGAAGATTGACCATTCGAAGAATTCCGGTGGAGGACCCTACTCATTTATCATGTATGGAATGAACTACCACAATATTGGTAGCTTATTACCACCTGAAGGATCGAGCCCAGTGTACTCACAATTATACATATTTGATACAGAGAATGAAATCTCTAATAGAATTACAGCAGTTAGGGTATGTTCAATTCAAATATGACCTAAAGGAAAATGATTTTCTTTCAATTATTTTAATTAACAAATCTTATTTTACTAGTTGCAACAAATTCCAAACACAAGATTCAATTGATCCAACCATAGTGCTGCAAATAAAGCAAGAATTGGACAAGGTAAATCCATTTGTTCAGCAATACCATCTTGCATCATCAATGATTCATGGTCAAAATCGAACGCCATTGAAATTGTGTTTGTTGTGGTCAAGACAAACTGATAGAAGAATTTATAACATGCCCATTGCTTCTGAAGTTGCAGCATTACTTGTTGGTTATATAGATATTGCATATAATGTGAGAGACATCATTATTCAAAAACACTCTAGGAAAACAAAGAGGATAAATGAATTGCATGCATCATACCTTCCATTACAGTATCTAGTTCTTTTTCCGTTCGGAGAAGATGGTTACAGAGATGATATTGAACATAGAGAAGAAACACTTAGTGTAACTAAAACAAAAAAAAAAAAGCTTAGCATACGAGAGTTCTTCGGTTAAAAGCTTATGGCTAGACTTAATGAAAGGTCAACTCTTTTGCATGCTTCTAGACTATTACAATAGTTCATAGTGGATGGTTACACAATGATTGAGTCGTAGAGATTACTTTGGGTTAGAACACATTAGAAGGAACTTAGAGTTGATTTATACCAAGGATTATCTGATGTTGTCATAAGGGGAGAAAGGAATGCTGCATCTATAAGCAAGCGGATCATTCTCCCTTTGTCATTCATAGGCGAAGAAAGATATATGATACAGAACTATCAGGATGCCATGGCAATATGTAAATCAGAAGGATATCCTGATCTTTTCTTAACCTTTACCTGCAATCCTGCTTGGCTTGAAATTCAGAGATTTTGTGAAAAACATTCGTTGAAGCCTTCTGATCATCCTAATACATTGTCTAGAATGTTTCAGCTCAAGTTAGACTACTTGATGAAGATATTGAAGGAGAAAAAATTTTTTGGAAGTATTCAGGTAGGTTAGTATGTTTATTCTAAATGAAATTGGCTATTCATAAAATTAGAAATACAAGTTTAAGTTGACTAATTATATCATAATAGATTTTTTCTAATCTGTTTCTACCATTTTGTTTCACAAAAATATATACCATTGAGTTTTAGAAGAGGGGGCTTCCACATTCTCACATCCTATTATTCCTTGATCCAAAAGACAAGATACAACATAATCAATTGACAAGGTCTTTTATGCTGAAATCCCAGACAAGACCAAGGATCCTCTTTTGCATGATTTGGTAAAGAAGTATATGCTTCATGGACTATATAGTACGAGCAACTCAAAATCTCCTTGTATGAATGATAAGAAGTGTAGCAAGTACTTCCCAAAAAAATTCAACAATATTACATCTGTTGATGATGATGGCTATCCCACATATAGGTCAAGGGATGATGGAAGAACAATGGAGGTTAAGGGTGTCCTATTGCACAATAGGTATGTTGTTCCATACAATCTATAATTGTTTAAGATGTTTCATGTACACATAAATATTGAGAAGTGCAACCATTCTACCGCTATTAAGTATTTATTCAAATATATCAGTCAAGGCAATGACAGAGTGGTCGCCGTAATTTTTTATGGGAATAGTAATCATAATGGCCAGACAATAGTAGATGAAATACAACAATATTATAATTATAGATATGTGTCTACATATGAAGCAACATGGCGTATCTTTGGGTTTCTTATTCATCATAGGAGTCCTTCTATCAAAAGATTGAGTTTCCATCTACCAAACCAACAATATGTCATATATGGAAATACAGATGATGCGTCAGAGCTGTTGGATAAGCCAAGGGTTTGTGAATCTCAATTCCTTTCTTGGATGAATAAAAATGATGATGATGATGATGATTACTTTGTAAGGACCTTAACTTATATTGAGTTTTCTAAACATTATGTCTATGACAGAAGCAAACGAGAATGGAAATGTAGACAAAGAGGGAATTCAGTTGGTAGGATTACCCATGTATCCCCTTCCTCAGGCGAGTTATATTATTTATGTGTTCTACTCACATAGGTTAGGGGTCCACGTTCATTTGATGAAATCAAAACTATTAATAGAATTATCCATAATACCTTCAGAGATGCATGTTTTATATGTGGCTTATTGGATGATGATAGAGAATTTATTGCAGCCATAAAAGAAGCATAATTATGGTCATCTAGTACTTATCTCGGCAGATTTTTTGTTAGTATGATGCTATGTTCATCTCTACATCATCCTAAATATGTTTGGCAAAAGATGTCAAAAATACTTTACGAAGATTTATTATACATTCCTAGAAATGATCCCATGTCATCAAGTAAGTTTGATGATAATATTCTTTTGCATAAAAAAATTTTATACCTTCATTAATACTTGATACTTGATACACTATTAAACATTAAAAAGTCTTTACTATGCTATTTTCTTATTTTGAGGTATCAACATACAGGTGTCACTATATCTTCATTTAATAAGGAGCAAATGGCATTAAAGGAGATAGATTCATTGTTGCGTAAGAATGGAAAGAGTCTGACCGACTTCCTACTTATGCCATTACCTGAGAACATCAATGCAGTTGACGTTTCAAATCACCTAATTCTATAAGACTTGAGTTATGACAAAAAGGCTTTAAGTCTGGAGGTAAATGAACTTGTGAGATCCTTAAATGTTGAGCAGAAATATATTTTTGATATGATTCTTGCATCTTTGAAATAGGGACATAGGGGTTTCTTTTTTGTTTATGGATATGGTGGAACAGGAAAGACATTCTTGTGGAATGCATTGTCTTCGACGCTTAGAGCAACTGGAGATATTGTACTTACTGTTGCTTCCAGTAGCATTGCAGTAACTTTGCTACCATCTGGTAGGACGACACATTCCCAATTTGTAATTCCAATTCAAATTACCGAGTCATCTGTATGTTCCATAAAGCAAAATTCCCCTTTAGCAAATCTCATACAATGCACAAAGTTGATTATTTAGGATGAGGCTCCAATGGTTCAATGTTTTTGCATTGAGGCATTTGATACCTCTCTAAGGGATATCATGTATTGTGATAGGCCATATGGAGGGAAGTGTGTAGTTATGGGAGGTGATTTTCGTCAGATATTACCAGTCATTCCGAAGGGAACAAGAGGAACTATTGTAAATGCCTGCATTAATTCTTCACACTTATAAGATCACTGCATTATTGTTCGCCTCACAAAAAAAATGCAAATGACTTCTTTGACATCAACCACTGACAATGCAAAGTTGGCATCATTCTCACAATGGTTATTAGATGTCGTTGATGGCAAATTAGGCAATTCACAGGATGGCATTGCTGAAATTGAAATCCTTGCTAAATTGTTGATATCAGATTGTGAAGATCCTATTCAAGCTATTATTGAATCAACATATCCTAAGATCTTTGACAATTTACATTCAAATGCATATTTCAATGACCGGGCAATATTGGCACCAACCATAGAAATGGTGAATCGTATCAATGACCATTTATGTTCCCTCTTGCCAGGTGATGCCTATGAATTCAACAGTTATGACTTTGTTTGTAAGTCTGATGAAGATAGTGATGGCTTTCATAATTTGTACACTACAGAGTTCCTTAACACAATCAATAGCTCTGGTTTGCCTCCACATAAGTTGATTCTTAAAGTTGGAGTACCAATTATGCTGCTGAGGAACATTGATCAATCTTCAGGATTATGCAACGGAACCTGCCTTTGCATAACTCAGTTGGGGAAGATTGTTATTGAGGCAATTACTTTGAATGGGTCACATCCAAATCAAAAGATCCTTATTCATAGAATGGATATGAATCCTTCTGAAAGTTGATAGTCATTCCGCATACAACAGAGACAATTCCCAACAACTCTTTCATTTGCTATGACTATCAACAAGAGTCAAAGGCAATCTCTACAACATGTTGGCTTGTATCTTTGCAAGCCCGTCTTTACACATGGTTAGTTATATGTTGCATTATCTAGAGTTAAAACTATGGAAGGGTTGAAGATAGTTGTTGGCGATAATGACAACAGGGAAAAGAGGACTACAAGAAATGTTGTGTACCAAGGAGTTTTTTGTAATATGACTTAGTGATAGTGCCACTATTAATATTGTACTATTTATGCATTAAACATATGTTATCAGTATGTAAGCTTTATTAAAAATATGTAATACTTTGATTGAAGAATGGCAATTTTTGAGCATTTAGAATGAAGCATTTCCTTTTGTACAAGCACCCCGTGCAACTCACGGGGTAGTACAAGCTAGTTCAATATAATAATGACAAATATTGACACATATTCTCATGTACTTACTCATTGGTTATAATCTTAAAATTAGGCCGGTTGTCTGGAAGACCGGTCTTTATAGGATCCAAATAGTAAATCATGGGGACTCCAGGTCATGCTGGACGGACAACAATCAAAATCCAATGTCCCCTAAAATATTTTAAATATTTTATTTCGACAATCATGTTATAGTAAAAGTGGAAGAATAAAAAAAATATACATTAAAATACTATCGCAAATAACTTACCCTGAATTGTATGGAAAGATGAAAAACATATTAGGGGTTGCTCGTCACTTGAACATGTCCCTAACATCATTAGATAGTGTATCCATATCTAATTTATGTTGGGCAAGGAGGAGTGGGTTGACAAATACGAATCTATGCGCCCTTTCCGTGTTCAGTAACAGTTCATAGTCCAAGTGACTTTATAGAAAATAAAGAAGGTCATTAAAACCTTAAAAAAATTAACGATGAATAATAGTAATAATAATAGTGATAGACGATTATGATAAAGTGCCTAATCCATATATTAATGGTCGTCAAACTAACCCAATCACGAGTAAGCATATCATTGAGCACAAGATCATCAACATGATCATCTATAACTGCATGATAAATCTCGATATTAAAAAGTATTGTCTGACCTCCTCAGCTGATCAAAGATGGTACCACTGATGCCAATTGTTGGTGAGATGAGGGCATCTGTCAGTTGCTGGTTGATGGTTGGGACTTATGTTTGGTTGATGACTACTTTGAGTTCTTCCCACACCCTTCAATTTATTTTCCTTTAGCACAAGCAGCAACCTAAAAATATAATGAAATGAAATCATGTGGTTTTAGACTGAAGTATATAGAAAAAGTAAAAAAATTGTAAATTAACTACATTTTGATATAGCTCAATCAGACCTATTGGCCATGTAACATAACCATTGACGATATCTTTCACTATTATTGCTTCATCCAAAGAAAGGATTGGTAAAGAGGCATCATCAATTATGCATACATTGACCCTAACTCTAAGTGTGTTCAGCAATAATGGTGAATTATGCAAGATATCACTTTCAGTGTTGTAGGCCATGCCGACAGTAACCGCGTACTTGAAAGAATCATCTACGTGCAACTTACAATCCGATTCACCCTTATGAAAAATAGAGTTAAATATATTAAGGTACACTAATGTATAACGTACCAAAAAGTTAAGTAGAGAAGAAATTAATTACCATAGGAATGGGGACTTTAGGCACGGACGGCCAACTATTCCTCACACTCGTGCTATCACACACTGGACTTGGTGTTAGCCTAGATTGTAGTAAGGCCTCAATTTGCTCCTTCAGTAACGTGTTTTACTCTTGCATTAAACGCATATCATTGTTGAATTGCTCTACTTGATACTCATAGGCACTAATCCTCTGGTCTACATAATCCTTGTAGTAAGAAAATTGCTCCTATAGTTGTAGGAAGTCATTTTTTGTGGCTCACTTTTTGGGTCTGTAGTGCGATGTTAGGGTTACTGCAAAACCAGTATCCCAAACACAACCATCATACTCAGGAGCTCTAAGCGCTCTACTGAGCAAATCGTTGCAACCAACATAATGCGCCAAGTCTGGCTGCTTCTGTGTTATTGAGCGTTATGACAATAGGAATTACAACAATATTAATTACTATAAAATATGGTCTTTTAAGTGAAGCTAAATGTTTATTGTATGTATAAGCCATTACTTACACAATATTAGGCAACTTGTCTGGCTTGTTCACTGGGAATTTTGCCTCTTTTGTTCGTACAGCCTGCCAGCCATAAATCATGCCGAGGTATATGTGTGACATCAACGGAATGCGATTCTTGCAGCTATAAATTAAGGTTAGTTGTAGTTAATAATTAGGCATACATATTATATTCATATGAAATACTGATTAGTTATTACTAATTGTTGCTCCAACGTTGCATACGAGACCGGTCCTTCCATGCAACGGTATGGCATATTATATGCGTTTTTGCGATTTTGCTCACTTCTTTCCTATTTAGATCCAAATGATTCGTATCAATAAATATTAATTACTACTACATACGAGACTAGTCCTTTCATGTACCGGCGTTAAAGCCTAATATTATATTACCTCAAACTATAGAGTAGCATGTGAGGCCACAAACTCATCCCGCTGCTCTTGAGTTATGATCCCATCATACATCTCCGGTGGTGTATTAATGATAATGTCATTGTCATCCTGTAAGAAGAATTTGATAACAATAAAGCAAAAATTTCTCAAAAGTCTACCACATTTTCGCAAGACGAATTTCTCTTTATCGTCTTCAATTATGAAGCAAGACTGGAAGAAATACCACATATAATTTGTTAGATTGTAATTTCATGATACAAAACAACAAGAATAATAAAGTAAATAATGTTTACCTTGACAGAATCGAATAGCATATCACCATAATCTTTCTTTGTGCTGTGCCAATCTAAAACAGTAATGGGGACTGTTTCTCTGACCAACGTCCCAATGTAATTAATAAGGTTATTGGCATTCGGTCTGACTGGATTTCCCTTTTCATTACACTGAAGCTTTAACCGAATGCCTTTACTCCTTAGTTTGATAAGTTTTTTCATTATGGTCTTACCCATGGCTACCTTGGCCTCAAATACTGCCTGATAATCATGTTCGATAAGAACAATATCTTCTTCACTGTTAGGATCCATTTTCCTACATGTTAAATAAACCAAACAAAAAATCAGAGCATGCACTTGACAATCATGGCAATGAAAGTAAATTATGTTAAAATATATGAATACATGTAATAAAACATAGGAGGCAAAAAAATAAGGCATTCATTATCATTTTTCCTCTTTTTTGTTTGATTTAAAAACCAAGTCCCCTCGTTATGATCATGGCTTATGTATAAGGGTTCATCTTCATTTTCATCTTCATCTATATCAATATATTTTGACAACATATCAAAGGAGATATCATCCTCAGAAATATTTAAATATTCTTTACTTTCATTATCAACTTATTCTTGGTGATTCTTGTTTGATAGACGTATAATGGACCAATTCTTCTTAGAAGGATCCGTAAATGAAAAACACTTGTTGTGCCTGTGATGCTAAAGATCCACTTGAACAAACCCTAAATCATCTATCCTTACCCCACTGTTGTTGTTAATCCACTTACATCTGAATACAGGGACCCTCAACATAGTATAATCTAACTCCCATATTCATTCAATTACACTAAAGTATGACATTGTTGCATAGATAGGGTGTACATCTTTGGCACTGGATCTGTGCCACTAATCAGTAACAAGTGTTACCCCACTATTCTGCATCATGCTCCTTGTATCATGTTCTTTTGTGTAGAATGTGTAACCGTTGATTGTATAATCGTTGTAAGACAATACATGTAAGCTTGGTCCATTCGATAGCCATCTTAAGTTTTCAAAAATTAAATTAGGATTCCTCTCTAGCTCATCATTAATGCGCCTTTTCAACCAAGTTGGAAAATATCGGTTGTGCTTCTTAGTTATCAAATTTTCATTCCTCGCACCATGTACTAATCGAAGAGCATCCTTATGTTCTTCAACATACGGTTCAACCTCATCAGTGTTATGTAGAACATACAAGTGAGCTTGCTCTCATTCAGTCACTGATGTCCTGATTACATCATTTCCACTCATTCCTTTCCCTGATCTTCGCCTATCATACTGAGACTTTAGTATCCCTACAGGATCAACATCTGATAAAAAATCAGCACAAAAGTCACTTACTTCTTCAACCATGTAACGCTCAACTATAAACCCCTCTGGTCGATATTTATTTTTCACATACCCTTTTAAAATTTCCATAAATCACTTATTCGGGTACATCCATCTCAGGTATATTGGCCCACACAATTGAACCTCTTTCATTAAGTGTACAGTTAGATGGACTATAATGTCAAAAAATGAGGGTAGAAAATACATTTCAAGTTCACATAGAGTACAAACAATCAACTTTTGCAAAACTTGTAACTTTGTTGAATCAACTTCTTTACTGTAAATTAACTTGAAGAACAAGAATAGTTTAGTTATGGAATTCCTTACTTTTTTGGGTAAGATTGACCATATACCAATCGGTGCAAAATTTTGCATAAGCACATGACAATCATGAGATTTAAAGTTCTTTAGCTTCAACTCTTTCACTGAAATAAGATTCTTTATATTTGAAGAATAGCCCTTTGGAACTTTGATTCCTTCAAGAAACTCACAAAATAAATTTTTCTTGACCCTCGTCAGAGTGTAAGTTGTTGGAGGAAGGTAAGTGCAGTGCCCTTGCTCAACTAGAGCCAACTCTTCTCTGATTCCCGGCTAACTAAATCCAACCTAGCATTCACACTGTCCTTGCTTTTCACTTGCATATTGAGCAATGTGCCAATTAGACTATCACAGACATTTTTTTCTATGTGTATCACATCAAGAAAATGTCTCACATATAAGGATTTTCAATATGGAAGAACAAAGAAAATAAACTTCTTCTAACCGCTTGTCCTAATTTGTCTTGCAAATGGCTTGCCAAAATTGTTATCAAAGTGTTTGACCTTCTCAAAAACATGAGCACTGGTCAACATCTATAGTGGGCTGCCTTCTTCTAACTCACCATTAAAAGCCTTTTTCCAATTTCTCCAATGATGTTTCAATAGTAAGAATCTTCGATGTCCCATGTAGACATTTTTCTTACAATAATCTAGTTACACTGAATGAGTGTCATCATCACATATAGGACACACACAATATCCTTTAATGCTATAGCCAGACAAATTATCATAACCAAGGAAATCATTTATTGTGTGAAACAGCATGGCTTTTAAAGTGAAACTTTCTTCCATGTACGCATCTTACACACTAACGCCTTCCTTCCAAAGCAGCTTCAAGTCATCAACTAAAGGAGCCAAGTATAGATCTATATCATTCCCAGGTTGCCTTGGCCCAAAAATTAACATAGATAGCATCATATACTTATGTTTCATGATCAAGTGTGGAGGAAGGTTATAAATCATCAATATCACTGACCACGTACTGTGTGTACTGTTAGATCTCTCATGTTTTGATGATAACAAAGGATGGTATGAAAAAGATTTGATAAACAAATAAGTTTGAACAAAGTAATAGCAGGGCAAATCATCACTTGAAGTAAGCTTTGAGGTAATGAAGAAAGGCCAAGAGAAAAAGCTGAGAAACTTCATCACTGGCAAGTTTTCTAAAGGGTTACTCGAGTAAGCACTCGAGTAATGAGACAGAAACTTGAAGTAATCAGAGTCAACCTTCAAGTAACCTGCCAACGTTACTCGAGTAAGTACTCGAGTAATAAGGTATATGACTTTTAGTTGCTCTCGGCCTGCCAACGTTACTATAGTAACTACTCGAGTAACCAGGTAAATCACTTGGAGTTGCTCTCGGCCTGCCAATGTTACTCGAGTAACCATGTAAAAGACTTCCAGTTACTCTCGGCCTACCAAAGATACTCAAGTATGTACTTGAGTCCCCTGCCTCAAGAAATATGTTGCTCTCGGCATTTTCAATCCTGCCAATGTTACTCGAGGAGCTACTCGAGTAACTCACTGTGGTAAGCAAAACCTGAAGGTAATACTCGAATAACATGAAATGCTTTTATCACACTTCACTCTAGACACTTCTCAAGTATGCAGAGTTATTTAGAAGAAAACTTCAAGTATCTACTCGAGTAAGCTATGCAGAAAATTTATGTTTACTCGAGTAAGTACTCGAGTAATAGGGTAAGCAAACTTGAAGTGCTCTCGGCCCTGAAATCCTGCCAACATTACTGGAATAAAGCATCGATTAATCTAAAGTTTATTTGAAATATTACTCGAGTTGCTACTCGAGTAACTTATGAAGTAAAGTGTACCATACCCGAACAAACAATGAGGAAATCTTACCAAATAAGGAAAGTCAAATGCAACGTTCAAATGCCACCTACCGCCACCTACCGCAAACGAACATTTCTTCAAATACTGGAAAAGTCAACAGTGGCTGCGCACACTCTAACGGGCATGAAGAAAAATGTTCCAACAATCATTACCAACACATCTATATATATAGGAACATCCAAACAGAGATAACAACAAGAACACACACACGAACATATTATCAAGTTCACTACTCTATTTTACACATATTTGTAATTCTGTACTTCAGTGATTCTTATTCACTTTGTGAGAGAGATATTTCATTTAAACTCAATATTTGTTATTGAGGTAACTTAAGGTTGTGGAACCTTGAGTTGGGATTGGATTACAACTTGTAAGGGGGAGCAAGTGTCTAGACGAAGGAACTTGCTTGTACTGAGGTGCCAAGAACCTACTAAATCTTGGAAGTTATAGTTAAACTCTCAGAGAAGCTCTGAGGACTGGACGTAGGTCAAAGTGGTTGTGGCCGAACTAGTATAACTCCCGGTGTACACTTCGGTGATATTACTCCTTACTCTTTACTTCTTTGTATTCACCGTTAAGGTTTATATTTGCAATGAAATTTTTAGTATCACCCAATTCACCCCCCCCCCCCCTCTTGGGTGAAACGCTTGGTCTAACATGTACGACTCTGAACATCGTGGGGATTGATCCCATCAGTTGAAAGTGCAAGACGTAGATTTCTTGCTTCATCGTGAAGTCAGGGTCATCATGATCAACTTTTTTCCATTGAGGGGCATTCTTAGGGTGGCTAAGGTTTGTGTCTTGAACCCTTTTATCTATATGCCTTGTCAACAGCTTAGCAATCTCTACATTACAGTACATTTGTTTGAATCTCAGAACAATTGGAAAATACCATACAACATTCGACGAACTTTTTCCTTTCTTCTTCCCATTTTGAGATGCATTGCATTCAGGGCACTTCTCTAACGTTGCATACTGATTTCTAAATAATATGCAATTGTTAGGGTATGCATGTTGTAATCCCCTCCATAATTATATCTGAAATACATGATTAAAATAAATTAGAGATCATCGGATAATCAAAACTCATTTACAATCCCATCTTCCCGATAGGATTTTCACAAATATCTTTCAAATATAAATTCACCTGGTCTCATATTCACATTTCGAATACAATTGTTTAGTAAAGATAAATCACATTCATATATATTAGAGTGCACAACAAAACTCCCGATAAACCCTGGGTTCATACCTTCGCTAATGGGTATAAAGGCATATTAGCCCATTACAATTTCTATATGGGGATTATACAAATCCATCTCGATTACATATCTAAAATATACATCCGAACATATACACATCCACAACCAAATATAGTCATCCCAACCAATAATGACAACCAACAACCCAAAATCAAATGCCCATAAAGAGTCCTAGTCGCCCTTGACGCTTGCTCCCTCCTCGAGTCACTTGTCCTGTCTAAAATGTTGGTAAGGGAGGGTGAGATTTGAGAGAATCTCAGTAGGAAAATAGTACCAATTTGCATGCAAGATAAGTGTTTAATGCATTACATGCTTGCAATACATAAACTCATGCTCACACAATGACATATCTGTGTGCTCAATATTTCAACAACATACTTATGGCCATAGCATAAATAGAAACAAAGATTCAATCATTCATATATATTTCACATAATCAAGCAAAGCAATAACATGTATCAATACACCAACACAAATATCAGAGCATGCAGGAGAGGTACGTTCTCTACTCTTTCTTTCCACGTGTGCTCCAACACTGGCTACTCACGATAAGAACAAATACCAAACCCTATAAACCAAATCAAGGATATAGGGTTAATCTCTAATCCAAATCCTTACTTTCATATCACTTAAAGTTAGTTGTCATTTGAGTCTCTTAAGTGTCTAATAATAAGCTCAACAAAAGCTTGAAAGGATTAGGAAGTACTAGGTTGGAAATCACTTTTCAAAATCACCAAGTGTTGAAAACAGGGGTTGGTTGTAGCCAATAATCCTCTAGCTGCAGCCAAAAATAGCACATAAGGTTTTTGGCTGCAGCAAAGATTTTCTGGTAGTGGCCAAAACACGCATAGAAAGTTTTGAGCTGCAGCCAAGGAAACTTTGAAAAATCATAATTAATTCCAAAAAAAATCAAAATAAGGTGATCCCAAAGTCTATTGAAAGCTTTTTAAGTCCTCTTCATAGGAAAAATATGAACCATTACCAAAAGCAACACACAATTCTAGAATTACACAAAATCCTACACTGCTCAAGAATTAAGTCCAGTTTCAACATCAAAATTTGGGCAACCATAACTCCCAGTTCACAAAATGAAATGACACAAATTATATGTCTGTTTTGAAGATTGGAATGTGAAATTTAAGATTGGAAAGTTTCAGAATTTTTAGACACCATTTGGTCATTTAAAACTTTCGTGCAATCTGACTGCCCAGAACAAAGTTCACACTTGACAGCATTCCAATTTTCTACCAAAATGTCCAATGGCTCCAAAATCAACAATCAAACATATTCCTACACAATTTTTCATAAGGAATCAATTGGAAACACCAAAACAACCAAATTTAAATTATATTGACATATTACCACAACATGTCACACAAATCACAATTCAAACCTCAACATTGTACCACTTTCCATTTCAAATTCTCAAATCAATTTCAATGACATCATAACACAACTTGACATCATTTTCAACACAAAACATAATCCAATTCCACCATTTACATACCATACAAACTTCATCACAAAATCAAGGCAAATTCCATAATTCACAATGCTCAACCCACAGCCATAAAACTTAGATCAAAATGATTCAAATACTCACATCTTCCTCTTTCCCAAGCCAAATCCTTGATTCTTCATCTTTCCAATTTCTTCAAGCTCTCAAACACCTTCTTTCACAAATTAAAAACCATAGTAATGAAACTCTTATCACTAGGAACAAGATTAGAGAACATGATTAGAGCATTTAAGGTCACATATGACACTTCCCATGAGCTCCTTTATTTCTCTTTCCTCTTCTAAGCTTGGCGACCATGGAGGCTTGAAAGAGAGATAAAGAAGATGAAGAGAGTCAGATTTTTTGCCCTCAATTGACCACTTAGCCATCCAAATAAGGGAGAGAGGAGAGAGGAAGAGTGTTGAAAATTTGACCCAAGATCAAGGGTACATATTGTGCCAAGTGTCAAGATCTTGCAACATCCTCTATGGGCTCACATAGGCACAATTGCACATGATTCCACCCCTTATGATCTCTTAACATTCAATCCTAACCATTGATCTTTAAGTTATCAATGAGTTTCCTCTTCGGTAACTGACCAATTGGTCGGTAACTTTACCGCTTTGCCCCTATGGCAATCCCTCTTGAACCACCACCAAAACATATAACATATTTCCATTTCATCACATTATGTGCCCTCCCTCTATTTTAAGTCAATTTAGATGTTAATCCATAATT
Source organism: Inga laurina (assembly GCA_963855925.1). NCBI lineage: Eukaryota > Viridiplantae > Streptophyta > Magnoliopsida > Fabales > Fabaceae > Inga > Inga laurina. The sequence goes on from OY979705.1 coordinate 53,615,128, forward strand.
GAACTTAAATACAGGACTTCGATGCTGCTCACAACACATACAAATCACAATACACATTATAATCTCCAAAAGGGTCCATTTATCACTAATCACATCAACTTTTGGAGTCCTTAACCCTTAATCAAAATTTGGGATCCTACTAAACTGGAGCTTAGCAGTCCACTTATTTCAGGCTTATTCTCTAGCCTCAAATCTCAAAATTTGGGATATTACACATGTACTTATAACCCATGCCAGTTGTAGAGCAAAGTATTTTCTTTGCCTCGTATGTCTAGGTAGGCAGGACATTTTCTTTTGGGAGCATATCTTGCACAAGTTCAAGTAGTCTAGCGAAACCCGAATCACTCAATCCATATCATGCTTTAAAGTTATACAATCTCAACAATGCTAGCATAATACTACCAGCATATAATGGTTTCTCTGTATTACCTTTCAACACCTCAAATTCTTCAGGATAGTCATGAAGTACCCCTTCAACCGCATTTAGCATTTCTTGAAGACCATCATCCTCATGATCACACATGCTTCAATCAAACTCATTCGAAGGACCGCTTGTGGTATTCACCCGATCAATATGTGCAGCATCTATCTCACCGTGCCTTATCCATCGTATATATGATTGATCAATTCCATGACATACTAAATGATCTAGCAAATCAAGTGGGCTAATCCTCTTTCCATGACAACAAGATAAGTAAGGACACAAGATTTTGTTAGGATCTTTTATTTGCTCGCTTGCAAATCTAATAAACTCTTTCACCCCATCTATGTATTCCCTTGAGCATCGATTATATGACATCTATTTTTTATCCATCTTTACCTTTAAACATATGTTTAAAAGTAGTTAGTTGCTTGCCTCTTGTAGTTACTAATTACTTTTGTATTCTGCCATTTATTTTTAAAAAAAATCGACAGGACACATAAGAAATCATTGGCAAGTATCATACTAATTTTTCACAACTCACAAGCATTTATCATACTAATTTTTCATCCATTTTCACAGCATGTATCATACTAATTTTTCACAACTCACAACAAAAATAAATCAAAAGAATATTACATAGTTGAATGATATTTAATGCAATGACTAGCTAGTTTAATACTCCTTTAATTTAATGATTGGTAGGACACATAAGAAATCTCTAGCAATCAACATTTCTAAATTGATGACAAATCTTCAGATACCCAACATTTAAAAAGATGCATGGAAATATACGAATAAAATTTCTGTACAAAATATATAGTTCAAGACTTACAAGCTAGCAAAAACTTCTGTAAGAGGCTGAGACAGAGGAAAAAAACCAACCGGCAGACCAAGCTTTTAAGAAGACAGCTGAAACTTTAAATAAATACCTGAAAAAAAATCATGAGCACATATATAATATTCACGACAGATTTTACCAAAAAAAAGAAAAAGAAAATGTACCTAAAGAAAACTTAGGAGCTAGGAAACTTTTTGTACGAGGCTGGGACAAAGCAAATCATGTGGGTAACCAAGCTTTGTATTGTAATGGTAGTGCATGACCAAGAGTTTTTGAAGAAATATGCACACGGAGACAAGAAAAAAAAGTGGGACCAACGAAGCTTCCAACAACAGTCGTTAAAGAAAGGAGGCCGTGAGGACAATGGATAAAGAAACGTATAATGGAGACCAATTAGATATGGTGCAAGGACGCGCGAGAAAGATGATATAGGGGACCAATTAGATCTGAAAAATGGAGTCAAGGAAGGAGCGGCAAATTTGTACACTTTGTATGGCGATTTTTACATTAAGTGGCACAGAAGGTATATAAAAGCTACGACACTTGGACACCAAGTGCCATAGCATCCATTAAGTATATAAAATAAATAAATAAATGGTGAAGGGAGGTATGGTGATTTCTGTAAAAGCACCATTGCATCACAAATATTTATTTTAATCTACCTACGTCTTATTATTATTAGCCATTATTAGTCTTCAAACGTAACCTTAATTGATATAAAGACAAATGAATATGAATAGTAATCATCATTATTATTATTAAGTCAGACAAATGAGAAGTAAAACTAGAAAGTATAGCATATATTATTTTCTCTATTATTCGCGTGAAAGCTAACTGATAAAGAAATGAATGATGACAGTAAAACTACGTGCCAACCTCTTAGCTCATAATTAAATGAAAAAAAATTAAATAAGTTATAATACAAAAAATATAATCAAAATTCCCCTATTGAAATAATTCTAATTATTGGCAAATTAAATAGAAGTAAAGGATAATAAGATAATTAATGCCAAAATCATATAAATTAAATAACGAAAGAAGGATACAGGAAAAAAATAAATAATAAATAAGAAAAGAAGGTGTTGAAGCTTACCTTAATTAACAAGGTGCCTTAGCTAATAATCAGCTTGCATGTCCTTAGCATATGAAGGAGGAATGAAGGTGATGATCCAAGCTCGATCGCCTTCTGTGATCTCTCCGCTATGGTGGTAGTAACTCTTAACTCTCACCTTAGTCTCTATTCGCGCAGTATCTGTTCTCTGGTTCTCTCATTAGTTTAGATAATACATAGATCAATAAAGAAGACAACTTTTACACATGCAACAAGGTTATGCAGCCTTTCAGAATCTGAAGAATATTTAAAAAAATGGCTGTCGGCAAGGGCCTTCGCCAGCGCTTGCCCTACCAAGCGCTCGCCAAGGTTTATCCAATAAACCTCCTCCGGCGCTGGTGGGGCAAGTGTCGACCAAGGTGCGCAACCTTGGCAGGCGCTTGCCCTGGCAAACGCTGCATAAGGCTCTCAAACGAAAAAAAAACAAAACCTCCTCTGGCACTTGTAGAGCAAGTGCCGGCCAAGGTGGCATCGCCTTGGCTAGCGCTTGCTCCACAAGTACCGAAGGAGGTGCTCAAAAGAATAAAAAAAAATTCCTCATTAGCCCAAATAGAAAAAAAAAAAACAAATCCTTCTCCAGCGCTTGCCCCAACAAGCACCGAAGGAGGGACCTAATTCAAAATTAAAAACAAGAGAAAAAAAAAGAAGAAGAAGCATTTACGAGCCTAAAGTTAAAAAAAAAAAGTAGCTATGGGCTGAACCAAAAAAAAAACAAGGTTGGCTTTGGCTGGTGCTTGGTGTGACAAGCACCGGCCAAGGCGGCACTGCCTCCTCCAGCACTTTATGCTGGAAGCGTCAACCAAGGTTGGTTAGGAAAAACTATCAGTTTGCTATAGCGCTTCTTTAAAGAAGGGCCATAGGAGGTACGCCACCAAATCGTTATTTTGTAGTAGTGAAGTGATTCAATCTGAAATTTGTTAAGTGAAATTCGACCCTTAAGGATTTTTCTCCACTATTGTAGAAAACACTTTTAACAACCGTTTTTACACCCTTTAGACAACTATTTTTAGGGGGACATTTATGTGAGCGTCGTTGAAAATTCAAGAAAAGACAACTATTGTTAAACAGTTGTAGTAACAGAGATACAATGACTATTTTTATTAAAATAGTCGTTGTAACAATATGTTTTTTTAAAAAAATATTTATGTTTTACTCCTTACAATCACCAATGCCATTGGAAAAGCACCAACCCAGATAATTACATTCTAAATCTTCAAAGTACTATAATGACATATAGCGCATATATCATCATAACATCATTTTAATGTTCAAACTTCAACTTTCAATGTAAATCATGACAATCATATGGCCAAAGAGATTACATGCTTCCATGAAATCCCTATGCTTTATCATCATTTTCCAAAGTGTTCTCTATAAAGCATAATGCCTTAACAAATTCAAAGTACTCATAAATAAGAAAATAGGAAAAATATTCGAATATGCAAACTTATATAGCAATGTACAAAACCACTGCACTATGTAAAAAAACCTCTACACATCATCACCCCTCTATGTGTTGTAGAAGATATCCTGACAAAAGGTCTCGGATCAAATTAATGTCTTCGATTGTCTAGAGGTCCTGATTACCAAAAATCTATGCGCAAAATGGAGAATATTTTAATATAAATCAATAAATTGAATGAAATAACTAACAATTCAATTACAAGAAAAGAAATAAAATTCAGTTGAGAATCAAGAAATGATCACCTATTCAAAATTAGTAGTAAAGCCACTGAAAATGATGTTATACATATATAGTATAACATAGAAGCCGCACTCAGTTTTACCTGCTTGCTGAGGGCACTATACATCAAAAGCAAACGGTAAAAAAGAATAAAGGCATATGTAAAGCAATATTCAATTGAAGAACTTGAATGTAAACAACTTACCTTTAGTTGGAACCACTTTGTTAGACCACTTTTACCTTCACGCTTCCCACCCATTATATAATATGTCTTCAGTGCACTGTAACAATTAAAATGATAAACAGAAGACATTTAAACAAGTGAGTAAAACCAAAAATCAATGATTGACAAACAAATTAATTTACGTGTTAAAAAAGGTTTTGATATCTCCGTCAGGCTTGTAACCCAATGAGTCAAACCAAAAGATGACGTTAATCAAGGAACAAGGAACACAAAAGTCTCCAATGATAACTATAATCACATATATAGATTAAAATGAGGTTAGATAACATGATACTTCTTAGCAAAGTGAATGTGTATAAATATATTAAACTAAGTTACTTGCCCTTTGACAATTGGTGCTAGATAACAAGACAGCTGAGTCCGATATATTGTATAGCCTACAGAGCTCATCTGATCTTCTAACCTCTGGTTATTACTCCTTGACATATGGCCAGGACATAAGAAGCCATATGTAGTGTTGAGCTCTCGTTCGACACACATTTTGCAGAAGCAGCTACCACAGAAATGAAATGAGAAATGACTTAGTAAATGTAGAAACCTAAAACTCCTAAATATCAGTGCATTAATTAAAGTTAAAAATTATAAATAAACTCACATGATTGCAAATGTGACCTATCATATCTCTATCTCCTGCAAAGATAGGAACTCTCTAATATCTTTGTTATCAACTCCAAAATTATTCGAGATATCTTTACCCACTATCCCACAAGGCATCTGCAAGTCGACCTTGTTAAGTTTTTTATGAATACTTTGTAGTTGTTCCAATAAGATAAATTTTATCGCTTCTTCTTCATCCTAGTAACACACAAAATAAAGATTATAAATTGGATGTCAAGGATCAAGTAATAGTAAGGTGTTTCCTACTATTGGAGGGGCTGGCACAGTCTGAACAAGATGTTGAGGCCACAAGATGAAAGGTCTTGTTGCCTGACCTAGTTTGGCAACCTCTTCATCGGGGAACAGGACATCTATACCTTCCTCCCTCAGTCGAACACTTGTGACATTGACCTTACGTTGATCATCCCATATTTGGTTATTATGGTGGGTGGTAGCATGCATGTATACAACAGCATCAGCAACAACACGCAAGTACAGGACATTCAAATATAGAGTATAAGGTTCTCCAAGCTCTAGTAAAGGACCAAGGTCGCCATCTCCAACCTCTGATGGATTGTAACTGCCTTTGGTACTGGGAAAGGAGGGGGATTCCTGAGTAAGAGAGATGAAAGAATTAATTAAAATAACATAAGGAAAACTCAATGTTATATTAAGAAATTATTTACAAACCTAATATTTATGCTCCTCATTACATATCCTAACCTACAAGGGAGACAACGCCATCTATAACCCCCTCACAACCATAGGCTGAGATTAGTTCATAAAAACGTAATTAAGTTTGACTTAGAGACCATATATGATTTGGGACTTAGACAAAATAAAATTTCCTAAAATCAGAGTTTTCAAAAACTTTTACAACACCTATTCCACAATGATCTCATACTCACTTTTCAAACATAAATGGCATGTACACATTGATTCCACATATACATATAAGAGTATAATACAAATTCCCGACACACTCGGGTTTCATTCAATAAATAAGGGTTCTACAGAGGCACAAAGCCTATAAACTTTTTCCCTTTTACTTGGGGATTACACAAAGCTATACTATGAATCCCAATATATACAATTGTTTCCCAAAAACATCTAAATAATTTTACATGATAACCAATATCCAAAATAATTTCCTATACTGGAGCTCTATCCGCTCTTTGTCGCCCGCTTTCCCTTATATCCTCCTGCCCTGTCTAAAAAATTTGGTTTATGGGAGAGTGAGATTCTAAGGAATCCTCGTAGTGTCAAGTCACTCATAATATGCACAACAATAAGGTATGGAAGCAAATCATAACCGAAATAAAGCAACTACAACAGCAGTTACAGCGGCAATGGTAAGTATGACACACGTCATCTCTTACAAGTGCTCACGCTGTATTACACCATAATTGTAATATCCCAAAAAGTGATTAAGGGCTGGTGACTTCAAAAGTGGATGTAATTATTGTTGAATAAACACTTTTGAAGAATGTGTGATGGGAATTTGGATATTTTAATGATTCCAATGGCTTCCTTGTGAAAATTTATGTGGGAATGATGTTTGGTATGAAAATGGAACCAATGGAAGCAAAGATGCAAAATCTAAAATTCTGTCCAGTGAAATTCTATTCTGGGCAGTCCGTTTGTGTGAACGTTTTTAATGATCAAATGGTATATAAAAATTCTGAAACTTTCCAGTCTTATAGTTCACATCTCAAGCTTCAAAATGGACATATAATTTGTTCCATTTCGTTTTGTGAACTAGGAGATATAACTGTCTAAAGTTTGGGATGGAAACTGAACTCTGTTTTGGGGCAGTGATGAGTTTTATGTAATTCTGGAATTGTGTGGTGATTTTTAGTAATGGCCAATATTTTTCCTATGAAGAGGACTTAAATATCTTTCATTTGGCTTTGGAATCACCTCATTTTGAGTTTTCTATAATTAGTTATGATTTTTCAAAGTTTGGGCAGAAAATCTGCCAGAAAATCCGAAAATGGGAATTATGACATCATCTCATTAAAAGATGATGTCAGCATGGAATATTAATCAAATTGCTCATCTTCTTCAGCTCATTTCTGTCGCACACAGCAGCTGAATGAGGAGTGAGAACGTTGAGGTTTGTAGAGAGAGAAAGGAGAAGAAAAATCACAAGGTAAGCCGATTTCTCCGACGATTTAGCTCCTAACGCGTGTAACTCCGATCCTAAGCTACTCCTCTTTGTTCATTAAGGTTTGGAAGCTCAAAATCTGTTGTTGAGCACTTAGGGTTTTCAGCAATATTTGGGAAAAGCTAGTGGGAGCTTGAGGTAACTTCCAAACTTTCGTATATTGCTCATTCTGGCTGCTGTGGGCAATTTAATCGGTGAAATTTCGCCGGATTGCCATTGGTTTTAAATTTTGGAAATTGAGTTTCCTAGGGGTTATGCTGCCCAAATTGGGTCTTAATGTTAGTTTTAACCTAATGTAATGGTTAATAAAGTGGTTAGGAGTAGAAAGGAACGCGTTTACGGAGCCGAAATCGTAAAACCCCGATTTTCCCCGGAGAACTCATAAATTTCGGCCAGCTCTAGAAATGGGTCTTAGAGTTGGATTTTCAATGATTTGATGGTTCCATTGAATTCAGGAGCGAAAATTAGGTGGGGTTACAGTTGGTCACTTTTTCGGAAAAGGCCGAAAAAGCATAATTACGAAAACGCCCCTAAAACCCTTAAAGTGGGGCTGCCAAGGGTAAATTTGTAATTTAAGATTGAATTTGATAATTTCGAGTACGGAAATGGATTCCTTGGGCGGAAATATGTTAGGATAGCCCAGATTAGAATTTCGGGAAAAGTGCAACCGGACCGGGTACGGCGGGCCCGGGCCGGGTCCCCGGGGGTAGTTTTGTAAATTTTCATTATAGACTCATATAACCCCAAGTAACACTATGGAAGTGTCTAAATGGTGCATTTGGAATTGTAGGATTCGATATTTGCCATCCTCGGGAGCCCGCAGTGCCAAGAAACGTCGGGAAAGGATCAGGTAGTGACTTTCTCTCTCTTATACTATGTATAATGCTCTGTATGTGTGTGTTATCATTGTTATGTGATGATTCTTTGATGCTGCTGTGATTACAGCTGGTGATAGCTATCGTTTACAGCAAAAGCTGTCGTTTACAGCGCAAGCTGTCGTTTACAGCGTAAGCTGTCGTTATTGTGATTACAGCGTAAGCTGTCGTGATTATTATTACAGCGAGAGTTGTCGTATTGTGCATACAGCCGTGAGTGCTGTCGTTTGTGGTGAAAACCATGTATCTTTGAGATTGCTGCTGCTGTTGCTGGTTGTGATTTATATACATGCTTTGTGTTATGCATTGTGTGAGTGGTTTGTTACTACTGGGATTCGCTCGAATCTCATTCTTTCCTATGACTAACATTTCAGACAGGGCATGTGGCTCAAAGGAGAAGCGGCCAACCCGAAGCACTTAGGATCTTTAGTGATACTAAGGATTTTTTTGAGATGTTGGTTATCTACTTTAAACTCGAGATTACTGGATATTTTGAATTAGGAATTTTATATTCGATTTTGGTTATGTAATCCCCTAGTGGATACTTGTAACCTCTAGATTATATATGTATAGAACCCGGGAGTTGCCGGGGATTTGGTTATACACTCTGTTATACATGAATGTAGATAAACTGCACAGGTAATTATATTCGAATTTTGAAATGGAGACCAGGAACAGGAAGAGAGTTTGAATGTTTTGTGAAAACCCTACTACAAAGTAGGAGATTGAAATGAGTTTAAGTTATCCGATGGTCTCTAATCCGAATTAAATGTGCATTATCGAATTATAATTACGTGATTAAAGGCAGGGTGTTACAATAATAGTTCACACAATATATTTCACCACAGCTGGGATTCATATAAAGCATCTCATACACAAGCTATACTGGCAAGATTAACAATGCAAGTCATACCAGCAAGATATATAACACACAACCTATGGCTGGTTTCACAACATGTCGCCCCACGAGTCAGATTCATAAAGCAGTTTCACAACAATCCATGTCGATTACAATGGCAGTTCAATGGCCGAGGTAGAGATGACCAGCGTTAATCCCTAAACGGCTCGAGCTGAAATGCTCACGCTGTAATGGACTATGGCACCTTTTCAAATCACATTTCACAAAACCATGAGTAATCATGCATGCCAAAGCATCATACACAACATGAGAGAAGAGTCACTACCTTGGTCCTTCTGGGCGTGCTCCGGCACCGGTCTCTCCCGAATAAGGCAAATGTCGAATCCTATAATTCATAATTAGGGACAAAGTGTCATTCTATATTCCAATACTCAAATGACTTCTCAACACTTAGATTTGGTTGTCAATAATGACCCTTAAGAAGCTACAAATGACTCTAATAAAAGCCCAAAAGGGTTAGGAAACAATAGGTTGAAGATCACTTTTCAAAAACTCAAAGTACTGGAACATAGGGGTTGTCTGCAGCCAACCCACCCTTGGGCTGCGGCCAAGATATGGTCAGAAAGTCATGGGTCGTGGCCAACCACCTTGGGCCACGGCCAAGAATTCGACAGACACATTTGGGCCGCGGCCAAGAAAAATACTGTTTCTTGGCTGAACTTCAAACAATCATAAATAATTCTAGAAAAATCAAAATAAGGTGATTCCAAAGCAAATGAAAGATATTTAAGTCCTCTTCATAGGAAAAATATGGGTCATTTCCAGAAATCACCAAAAAAAATACAGAATTGCCCAAAACTCAACACTGCTCCAAAACAGAGTCTAGTTTCCATCCCAAAATTTGGACAATCATATCTCCCAGTTAACAAAACGAATTGACACAAATTATATATCCATTTTGAAGCTTTAGATGTGAGTTTTAAGCCTGAAAAGTTTCAGAATTTTTGACACCATTTGCCCATTCAAAACGTCCAGGAAAAATGACTGCCAGCACAGAGTTTTTCACTAACCAATCTTGTAACTTTTAAAACTAAGTTCCCAAAGGTTCAAAATCCATATCCAATACTACTCTCATACAATATTCCACAAGGAACACAATGGAAATCTCAAAATAACCAAAATCCCAACCTATCACCATGCCCTGTTTTGACCAATACACAAAACCAAACACAAAGTTGCCAAACTTTACTTTTAAGCTTCAATTCAATTCTATCATTCCAAAACACATTCTCAAGGCACTATATCCATGACAACAACATGGCATACACAACATGACCCTCATTTTTGAAATTCAAGCCAAAATTCCAGAAAATCCAAACTTAACCAATGGCTACAAGACCTATATAGAAAGGTTTGTCTTACTCATCTCTACAACTTTTCCAAAGGAGTTCCTTGATTCTCCAAACTCCAAAATTCCTTGAGAGCTCAAACACCACCAAATGACAAATCGAAAACCATGAAATTAAAGCTCTCAACACAAGGAACAAGTTTATAGAAGAGAGTTTTTCCATTAGAAGTCATTTAGAGAGTTAAAAGCTTACCTTTTGTCAAAAACTCTTCCTCTCTCCTTAGACAAAAATGGTGGACGAATTTAGAGAGAAGGGAGGGATGAGAGCTTGATGAAGAAGGAGAAATGATGTTTCTCCCTTCCCCATACCTCCAACAGCCAAAATTAGGGAGGGAAGAGAGAGAAAACTGATTATTATATTTGACTTTCCATACCTTCTCTCTTCTTACTCACTTGACACATGTCAGCATTATTGGTTCTCATAAGTAATTCAACCAATTAATCACCTTTATCCCTCAATTAGCCATTTGATGCGTGCTTCTGTCGCTAAAGCAATCAATTAAACTAGGTCCTAATTAATTATATAGTTTAGGGTCAACCTAGGTCATTCTCCCAAGGAGCAAGTTATGGGTTTTCTTTAGGATTGATTTTCACATGAATAAAGATGCAATGGAATGGAACTAAACTAAAATACGAAACACTACTACCTAAATACAATTAACTAACTAAATGTACTAATGTAATTAATTCTAAAACCTATATGAGAATGAAACTAATCTATATGAATTTGAATGCAATTTTTGGGATTTTTTAAGAAAAAGGAATTAAGATGCTAAGCAAAGAGAATAATCAAAAGCAAGACAAACAACAAGGGTTTAGTTCAGTTATGATAATGAAGGGGACAACTCAGGATTCATATGGAATTAGCTTTTTTAGCCATTCAATTTATTAGACCAAAGGGAGGTTAATGAAAAATTTGAATTAATAAATTTAATCACCTAATCGAAACATGAGAAACCCTCAAGCTCAATAACACCTAATCCACAAGAAAACTCATAATGGAAAAAGTGGTGGTTAATTAAATCCATTAAAAACCAATTACAATTGTTTCAGATAATTTTGGAAATTATGTTTACAATTGCCTAATTAAACAATTTGACAATTAATCAGCTAATTAAACAATCAAGAGATTAAACCCAAATTGACAATTAAATTAATAAAGAAAACTCAGTTAATAATCTAATTGACAATCAATGGTTTGCAAACAAAAATCCCAACAATCGATTAAGAACAAATCAAATCCAAAAATATCAATTCAATCCAAATCAAAAATAAGTCTACAATCTAAAACTAGATTGTTTTCAATTAATATAACCCAAAATCATTTAAAACTAAATAATCTCAAGTCTTGAATCAAAAAGATAAAAAGAAAAACACCTCCTTGTAGTCCTCAATTGTAAGTTCCTAGGCTCAAGCTTCCTCCATATTCTTCCAAAGTTGTCTCCCAAAAGAGTTTAAGCTGCCATGAATTTACTTTCTCCTCCAAACTTCGAACAGCATGACACGGCCATTGGAAGAAGAATTTGTGAAGGTATGATGAATGAATGGATCTTTTGTGTATGTGAATCTTTGCGAATTGGAAAGGAGGAGTGGAATAAATTAATGACAATTGAAGGTGGGCCCGTGAGAGAAGAGGATGGGAATTGATGATAAATTCCCTGTAGGTGATGTCCCTTAAATATGGAAGAACTTCCAGCATCAACACAGCGGCTGTGTCTCAGCGTGCGTCTCCCTCCTCTATGTTGTGACGGCTAGGGTAATTAAAAGGGAGGAGAAGAGAGTTTTTTTAATACCAACTTGAGCCCATTAAAATTAAAGAAGCCCACATAAAATTCAACTATTGGATATTCTTTTAGCTTTCAAGACAATTTCTGCATCGTAGGATCTTTCAATCTGCTTTTCCTTACTCTACAAGAATTAAATAAAAACGTGATCTATCATATATTTAAAAATATTATCCAATCATAAGATAACAATCAAAATATTATCAATTTAAGCCCAATAATATCATAATCAATTCAAATTTATATTATTTCCTATAATTGGCTAATTATCCAAATATTATCTAATAAATCCAATTTAGCCTAAAATAGTCCCAAAATAAATGAATAAAGTGGGATAAAATATATAAAATTTAGGATTTATCACCACTCTAATTACATTTCTCATTTCTCCCATAGTTAGTAATTAATTTCTTCCATTAATTACTAATTTATTACTATTAATTCCATTCTTTCAATTTTTCCACCAATTATGGCATATCACTTAAAATTGTCATAAAACACATAATAATTCCACTTTAAATTCATAAAATAACCACAAAATCATCATTAGCCCTTAATTGAAAATTGGGGCATTACACCATCAAATTCATCTCTCCACATAACTCATGCAACAACTCTTCTTTAAGCTCATCTTGTAGTAATTGATGCATTTATACCACAAGCTCTGCTCGGATTTCCTCTCGAACCCTAGCCACAGACTCCGTACTCATTTCACTTTGTCCATAAGGTTCTGAACCTCGTCTAAAGTATTTTGAGAGACCAACTCCCCTCTAACTTGACCAGGGTGATCTAGACTCCCAAGCGTTGTTGCCAAGATGTCCATCCTTCCAGTTTGAGTGAAAGAACCTTGGCTGCTCTACTCTTCTAGTTCATCCTACAACATACCATGGACAAATAAAAATTAATAACATTAAATCTTCGTTGGAAAATGCAACACACTTAAATATATTTGTTAGTAATACTTACAATCCTTTTAGCGACGTCAGCAACAACTGGATTTATATATTTTTCTCTCTTTATCCTCCCTGCTTTCCATTATTTGTAATGTGGGGGAGGAAGTGGTGCCTGCACGACAATGCTAGGATCTGATTTGGCTGCTTCCTATAATATTTTCAATTCAGCATGCATAATTTTCTTTTTGAGCTTCTGATAACCCCCATGCAACATGTAATGTGGATAATTGATTTTAGCTCACCTCTCTTTATTTGCTTGACTCAATTCCTATATAAACAAAGAATAATGAAAACTGAGTTAGTGAAGTCAAGTAAGTTCAACTAAAATGTTTAACACTAAGATGAATAAAATATACCAGGAATTTGGGATCCTGTTGTGATGCCACAAACAACATCTAGTCATTTGGAGAGAAAAAAAATGAATACTCTTTACAAGGATCTTTATGGCTCTTTGACCCTTGAATGTACTTGGACTTGAAATCTTTCAATCACTCACGAACTTCCCCCATCTAATGTTTGTACATCTGCCTCGTATTGGGAACATCATAAGTTTGCTACAAAACAAAATATATAATAGTTATAATGAACAAATAGAAATAAAGATAGAGATAAAAATACAACTTTACATACTAAAAGTTGTTCCCAAATCATAGCCTTTGTGTCCTTTGAAACTTCCCTCCAGGTAGGAATTATAATGCTAACTTTACTCCGACCCAAAAAGCCAACATAGCTAATGAACGTGTCTCCCTTTTCACCGATTGGTTTCAAATCAGCATCAAATTCCACATGAACCCTTGCCTTTTCTTCGTCATGATGTTTGACCAACGACTGCAGCTTCATTCTTACTCTAACCTTTTTCTTAATAGGTGAGCTAGCATAGTTGCCTGAATTTGAACTTGTCATGATCCTGCTAAGAAATAAATATGAGATATGATAAGTAAATTGAAATTACATGCCCACTTTAAACAATTCCAAGTTTCTTACTTTAAGTGTTTTTCCAAATTCCTTCATAATGATCAACTCTAGCTGCATATTCATCATTATCTACCAATTCTACTTCAATTGGCATAGGTGGATTTGTAGTGAAAGGCGGTGTGTCATCAAGATTCAAACTCGAATCACCATTCTTCTATTTTTTACTTTGGAATACAATAGATAATTATTCATTTGAAGGATCAATGACATAAAACACTTATTTTGCCTGACTTACTAAAATGAATGGCTCATCTTTATAACCAACTCTTTCAATATCAACTGAGGTACATCCATATTGATCTATTTCAACTACATTATTGTTAACCCACTTGCATTTGAATAAAGGAACTCTCAACTTAGTGTAGATTATCTCCCATATGTCCTCAATAACTCCAAAATAGAATATGGATGCCAAAATGGGGTTTTTGTCTTTAGAACTAGAAAAGTGCATTGATTCAGCAACCACCATCACCCCACTATTTTGCATAACACTTCTGTTATCCTGGGTTTTTGTGTAGAAACAATACCCATTCATATCGAAACCACTCCAAGTTATGACCTCAAAAGAAGGCCCCCAAGCTAACCATTTGATTGTCTAAAACACATTGGTCTCGTGTACTATCTTATCCTTGAACCAATCTATGAAAGTCTTGTTTTGCTCATTAGTTATTTGCATGTTATTTTTTCTTGGATATATCTCCTTTAAACTCTTTCTGTGTTCGGTTAAGTACGGCTGAACTTCTTCCGTATTATTCAAGATATACAAGTGTGCTTGCAACACCTCTTTACGGTGCATACTCTTCACTTTGAGCCCTTGTGTTCCCTTACTTGTACCCTTTTCATGACGAGATTGCGCCTTCAAACTTGATAGATATTCTTTGTAAAAGTCCATAGCCTCTTCAACGACATATCTTTCCCCAATTGAGGCTTCAGGTCTATAAGGATTTTTAGAATACCCTTTTAAATTCTTCATGTATCGCTCGAAAGGGTATATCCAGCTTAGATAAACTAGGCCATATAGTCTTACCTCCCTTACTAAATGAACTATTAAATGCACCATTATATCAAAGAATGCGGGAGCAAAATGCATCTCTAGTTGGAATAGAATAGTATAACCCTCATTTTCCAATTCATCTAACCTTCCCAATGTCAACAACTTTACTACAAATAGCATTAAAGAAATTGCACAACCTTGTTATCGTGCTTCGCACATCATCTTTCATAATGCCTCTAATAGCTACTGGTAATAGTTGTTGCATCAAGACATGGCAATCATGGGACTTCATCCTACTAACTTCAAATCTTCCATTAACACAAGCCAGCTCACATTAGAAGAATACCCTTGTGGCACCTTAATGCCGTGCAAACACCCACACAAACTTCTTCTCTCGACTTTTGACAATGTATGCGCTGTTGACTCCATATACGCTCTCTTACCATCATCTCTTAGTTGTGGATGCAATCGTTCTCTTATTTCCATTTCAACCAAGTCTAGTCTCGCACTAATTTCATCTTTAGTTTTCCCTGCTATGTGCAAAAGCATACCAATAAGGCTATCACATATATTTTTTCCCACATATATCACATCAATACTATGTCTCACATCAAGACTACGCCAATATGGAAGATCAAAGAAAATTGACCTCTTCTTCCATATGTTCTTCTCACCCATATTCTTTTGATTTTTACCAAAAGTGACATTGATTCTTTCCACCCGACTATAAACATCATATCTAGTTAATGGCTTCGGAGCCATTCCATTCTCTGACTAACCGTTAAAAGCCTTCTTTAGCCTACGGTACTTGTGGAACCAAGGAAGAAATAGTCTATGACCAAGGTAGACCGTCTTTCTACCATACTTGAGTTGATGGAAGTGTGTACTTGCTTCACATATTGGACATGCTTTATGACCCTTGACACTATAACCTGACAAGTTCCCATTTGCAAGGAAGTCGTTAATTATGGTAAAAATCATTGCACGTAGCTTATACGACTGTTGCTTATATGCATCAAACATGTAATATCCCAATTTTTGATTAAGGGATAATCATGATTATTGTGGATAATTATGAATTTAATTGGAATTATTATGTGTTTTATGGCAATATTAATTAATGTGTCATAATTAGTGAAAAATTGGAAGAATAGAATTTTTGGCCGTGAGTTGGTAATTAAGGGAGAAATTAATTACTAACTAAGTGAAAATGAGAAGTGTGATTAAATGGCTAATGGAGATATTAGATAAGTTAATTGGTGACTTATTTGGTGTATATGTGTGTGGTATTTAAGATCAAGGGTTGAGATTCATTGCACATTGGTTGGAATCCAGTGTATTAAGCTTGTGTGAGCTCATTGTGGGAATGAATGAGATGCTGACAAGTGGCATTGGGGGAGTTGTTGAATGAAGTCACAAGAGGACAAAAGTCCACTTTTTCCTCTCTCCTCTCTCTCCTATTCGGTGGAAGTGTGTATGGGAGGGGAGGGGAGGCTTGCTCATCACAATCATTTCATCTCATCATTTCTCTCTCTTCTCTCTTTCTCTATTTCGTTGAATCAAGGAAGAAAGGAAGAAGGAAAAGCTGAATTTTGGGTAAGTAGATGCCCTCCATTGCTCAAACTCCATTCATAAATGTTGATCCTTGGGCTAAGAGCTTCATTTTGGTGTTTTTAGTTTGACCATTATTTGAGGTTTGAGCCCACACGAAAATCTGATTGTTGAAGAATCAAAGAGTGTTTTTGAGAAAGTTGATAAGGTGAGAGTGAAACCAATTTTTCTATCTATGTTTCATGTCATTTAAAGTAGTTTATAATTTCTGGAAATTTTGGCTTGAATCTAAAAATGAGTGACACTGTTCATTTGGTATGTTTTTAGCATGAGAATGGTATTTTGGAATGAGTTTAGGATAGATTGATTGATTGGAGGTTGAAATGTTAAGTTTAGTGATTTTGGGAAGTTTAATTTGCATAAGTCCCAAATCATCTTACAGTCTCTAATTCAAACTTAATTACGTGTTTACGAACGTAAATCTCGGGCTATGGTGGGAAGGGGGTTACATTTGTGGTATCAGAGCTGTAGTTCCTGGCAAGGTGAGAATTTGCTAGGATAGCTCCTTAGTTAACCTTAATCCTTTGAGTTTATGGTAGCTTAATGATTGCTAAGTGCTTGTTGCGTATACACATGAGTATTTTTGCTAATGATGGATTGAGATGAATTTTATGGATTATGTGTATACATTGGCTAAGGTACTGATGTGGTGAATCATTTGTAGTGTTAAAGACGAAATGGTTTGCCCTCTTACTAGAGTCAGGCAACAAGACCCAGAGGTGGAGGAACTTAATGACAATCCTCCTGATCCAATGCGAGAGATTATAGATCTCGTACGGGAACAAAGGGACATGACAGCCGAGCTGAGAGAAGAGCTCAGAGAAGAAAGGGCTAAACAAAATGAGGGAAGGGCCCAGTCGACTCATGAGGAAACTCAGCCAGAGACTCATCCTGAGGAGACAGCTGAGGGGTCCAATGGATCCCATGAATCCCCACCTCACACGGTGCCTAATCAAGAGTCTCAAGGGGTGCCGGCTCGTAAGGAAAGAGACTTGCAATACTGGGTCTCTAAGTTTTGCAAGCATCTACCTCCAGTGTTCAAAGGGCGGTTTGAGCCCCAAATTGCTGAAGACTGGTTGAATCATCTAGAGAAGATTTTTTGAGGTCCTTAAGTGCTCTACGGAGGTTAAGACGAAGCTAGCTGTGTATAAGCTCGAGGGGGACGCAGACCGTTGGTGGCAGAATATCGCCATGATACTTCGAAGCCTGAATGTGCCATTGACTTGGGAAGTGTTCCAAGAAAAGTTTAATGAGAAGTACTTCCCCAAGTTGGTAAGATTGGAAAAAGAATCTGAGTTCTTGCCTATCAGGCAAGGAGATACAGAGAGTTTTGAAGAGTATCTTTCCTGTTTCGTCCGACTATATCGGTACTCTACACATCTCTGGGATAAGGATAATGAGGAGTGGAGCTCTGATATGCTTATCAAGGGCTTGAGGCATGAACTGAAAAAGAGATTAGCCACTTACCTGTTTACTGACTTCAACAAGGCGGTGGAGCAGTGTAGGATTGTTGAGAACAATCTAAGGGATTGGTACCCAGCTAAGGGTAAAGACAGTCGCAGTGAGCCTAGCAAGGCTAATACTTCCCAGAAGTGGAAGGGGCAAGGATCCTCATATGGGGGTGGTAACAAGAAGCCCTATCAACCTGGGCGTCGTAGTGACCAGAGCCCTCCAGCGGTAGTGGGGATGTATTGAGGCGGTACTTACCCCCAGGTAGTGGCTTCAATCCCCACGGAGGTGAAAAATCTCGCTAGGGGAGCGAGGGACTCCTGTGAGTCCTGGGCCCGTAAGCCCAGCTACTTGCCACCCCCGAATGGTAGTACGGGTGGCACTACGGTCGGTGCCGTAGCCAGTTGTGCCGGAGTAGGCGTCCCCGAGAGCACCGACAGGGGGATGTGACAAAACACATCTATGCCATCCTCCCACAACTTCTTTAAGTCCTCTATCAAAGGTGCCAAGTAGATATCAATATCGTTCCTTAGCTGTTTTGGTCCCGAAATCATCATAGAAAACATCATATACTTGTGTTTTATACACAACCGGGGAGGTAAGTTGTAAATCACTAGCAGAACTGGTCATGCACTATGTGTACTACTAAAAGTACCATAAGGATTGATTTTGTTTGTGCAAAGCCCAAGCCGAAGGTTTCTAGGCTCGCTACCAAATCCGGGATACATTTCATCTACTTTCTTCCATTGTCGAGAGTCAGCCAAGTGCTGAAGGTATTTTCCATCACATACTCTGTCATCATAATGTCATCTCAACTTCTTTGCTTCTTTCGCATTAGCAAACATTCGTTTGAATCGCGGTATGATTGGAAGATATCACAAAACCTTTAAAGGTTACTTTTTAATTGTCTCATCACCACGCCTAGTACCTTTCTTCACTTTATATATATGAAAGTTTTACATTTTGGACACTCACTTAATCCTTCATACTTATTTATGTACAATACATAGTCATTAGGGCAAGCATGTATCTTTTTATACTCCATTCCCATCATAGATAATATTTTCTTGGCCTCATACATACGATTTGGAAGTACATTATCCTCTGGAAATATATCACACAACAATTTAAGTAACAATGTGAAACTACTATCGGTCAACCCACAAGTTGCCTTTTAAGTTGACCAAGTGTAAAATACTTGACAAGCGTGTATACTTAGTACACCCAGGGTACAAAAATGTCTCTGCATCACTCCGCACTCTATCATATATAGTTGATTGTGCAAAACATTCTACCTCAACATCATGAATTATTTTTTCCATTCTATTGTCATCTCCAACTCCAAAACTTCTTTCTCGTGGGAGGCACAAGTGGTTACTTCCTCACCATATCATATCCACCTTTTATACCAAAGATTTATTCTATCACAAAATAAGTGATCTCTTATATCATCAATATCTCGTAGAGTCTCATTTAAACACTTCACACATAGGCAAAAATACTTCCCATTTTTACTAGGCGCATTCATTTTAGCAAATTTAATAAACTCTTCCACCCCATTCTCATATTCTTCACTAGTTCCCAAAGCATTCATTCAACGGTGATCCATTTTACTACCACCTATGCCATTTTCAACAATATTCTATTTTAGACCAATTGTCATTATGATATAAATATGGATCAAGAAAAGGGATGCCTTACTCATTTTTTAAAAATTTCAGCAGCTTTTGTGATAAAAAGTAAGACATCAAAAAATTCAAACAACAACCCAATTAACAAGCACAAAACTCTGACATCAGTACCTATTTGGTCTACCCAAATAGATTTAACAGCCATAGAACTATAAGCCTCACAGACACCAACATTTCCCACAAAGTATAAAACCATGGTGTGGGGGTTTCCCAAACATGCATTAAGGCTTAATCACCTAGAATAATTGTTTAGCACATGGAGGCATTAAACAAAAAACTTTTAATCAGGTTTTATCTTCCATAATTCAACAATAACAATGAAAATACAATACACTAGATATATATATATATAAGAGCTGGCGTTTTCCCCCCTCTCTGTTTCAACATTACAGCATTTATTCCTAGTAAGCTCTACACTTCCTAACTTCCATTTGCTAACTAAGCATTATAGACAATAGCAAAAATGGATGCCTATCATGATTATTTTGTAACATTATATCAACATGGAAAACTAGAGGAAATTATTTTCAATAACTGACCCAAAACCAAACAATAACCATGTAATGACTGATTTTGCCTAAATGAACTTCAAAGACAGGAAGAGGCTTATGGGGCTTACTTATATCAGATTCTAATGTTACATGTGGAATCTTGCCTCCCACAATGGAGAGTGATAGAGCTAGAGAATACATAATAATATTTTGATATGTTTAAAGTAAGGGCACAAAAGGTGGCCCAAAAGAAAAGGTTCAAAAGATATTATATTTATAAAATCATTTAAAATCAGTTTCATTTTCATTCTATTTTGTGGACCATCCAAGCATAGACATCTAATTCAACTACTAATGACCTCAATTCAATTATTTATGACTTCAGACATATACATAAAATTGTGCAAACGATTGGAAAAAAAAGGGTAGGCAATATACATAAGTGAGAAAGACAGAAAAATATTGTTAAAATGAACTAATTAATCACTATAATGTGCCTAAAACCCAGTCTGGGATTAAATTTTATAATAAAATGATCTAAACAACCTCTAATTTAAAATATGAAAAATGAAAAAAAAAAAACGAAATGATAATAATAGTTTAACAACCTTAACTTATCAAAAGAAAATAACATGATGAGATCTATCCATATAGAGGCATATAACTCTATATTTTGATACCCAAGCAAACCCTTATTCACTGGATCTTCTGAATAATTAGTGAAAGTGACTAATTATGGTTTTGGGGTAATGAATATGGGGGTCAGGTCACCAAAAATGAAAGCAAAACTGAATCTCTTCTTTTTAAAATAACAATTCCATCAGCTATTATCTTTTAATTTTGTGTGTTCTTCTCCTTTAATTAATTTTCCCTCTACAAATCATTCTTATGCGTAAGTGAATATCTAGTTTAATTTGCAGACTAAACAACTAAATTTCAACTCTATGAAGTTGATTTTGCAAATTTGGAATTTCAGTATTTATACTTAATGCCACTGCTGAACAAAATATATGCAAGCATTCAAATTTAATTTCCACAAAGACAGAACAGAACAGGCCAAAAATGTACAAGAGGGGATTCAGGGAATTTCCAGGAAAAAGAAGGGAGTGGAGCACCGATGGAGCCAAACTCAGAAGTCATTGGTGCAGGCGTGAACTAACAGAGAAGCAGGAAGCATGCAAGGGCGGAGAGGTAGGATGCGACAGAGGCGGCTGACGGGGCAGAGAGGGGGACAGAGAATGATATCTGAGAGACCCAAGGAGAATTGAGTGGAGGCACAACAGACCAAATAGAAATAAGGTGGATGCGCGACTAGCTAGAAGGGATCGAGTGACAGAGCGCTATAAGGTCGGACAAGGGGCGGGAAAGGGAAAGTGGAAGGCAGAAGTGCGTGCGGGTGGATTATTTTAGCATGTTTCAATGACTGTTAATGAAAGCAATTGTTGAAAGCAAGCTTTCAACGATTGTTAACAAGAACAGTCGTTGAAAGCTCCCCTTTCAACGACTGTTAAGAATAACATTCGTTGAAACCTTGCTTTCAACAACTGTTCTTGTTAACAGTCATTGAATGTTAAGTTTCAACGATTGTTTTCTCAAGAACATTCGTTGAGATGTAAGCCTTAATTTCACAAATGCCACATGGTGCTTTTCTACTACTGTTATTTGAAAATAGTCATTAATTAATGTTTTAAATTATACCCTTTGTAGTAGTGCTCATAATTGTTTTCATATTATTTGCATTCATTTTTAATCATTTTCTATTTTGTGCTTTCAATCATCAACTAATCGATCGACTAAATATAATTAAAATTACTCATTTTGGTACTTAGTGATCAATTTTCGTGGGAATGATACTCTACTCACTTCTGTATTACTTATTTATAACAGTGTACACTTGTACTTTTTAATAAATCATTTACACTCGTAACAATACTTATAATTTCTCTATAATTTTTGAGTTAAATCATAAAATGTAAATATTTTTTTCCAACAAATTAAAATTTACTTAAAATTTTCAAAGAACATTAGAATTCTGTCTTGATCAGTTTCAACTTTTGTAACAAAAGTCAGAAATTCATATCCTAATGGGACCAAAAAAATTATATTGAAAATAGACATATTTTGGAGTTTAGTCAAGCCCTTGAGGATTTATGAATAATTTTATTTATTATATATAGATTTTATATTTTATATTGATAATAAGCTAAGGGTTATGGTGAAATTGGAACATGCCAATTTTTGTACTTAACATTTAATTAAGTAACATCAGGAAGAAATCATTTCATGGTAAAAGAATTTAACGAGTAATTAATTAGTATTAATAGATAAATTATACATTTCCCCTTAAAAGATTTTAATAATCTGGATGTTAAAGAATGCGTTTGCTAGTCAAGTCTGTTAGATTTATGAGAATCTTAAAAAATCATAAAAGTCATGAATGAGGATTTTTATGAAGTAAAAAAACTTGAGGTAAATAGTAGGAGGAGTAGAGTCGGGAATTCGGGTCGAGCCCATCAAGGGCCGGACTTGTAATTTAGGGTGAAAAAAATGAAACGGGCCTAAAAAGTCCGGCCTTACATGCCCGTTTAATTTTTTTTTTTTTTTTTAAATTAGGCATTGGGCAACACGCAGTGGTCAAGGGGCAGAGTTAACTTAACATAACTTTCAGATTAGAAATGCTCTCATACTTATTCATACCTAATTTGAAGCTTCTTTTCTTTGATTTTATTTTTTCTTTTTTTGTATATATACGCCAAAATCCAAATGATATATTCTATTATTACTAACATTTGAAGCTTTTAGACTTGCTTAATTGTGGCAATGAACTTATTTGATTAGTTTTGGAGATTAATTATGGTTTGAACTTAAGTCTTAATGTTTGTGTTTTATTAAACTTGGATAATAAGCATGTTTGTTTGAGCTTAAAAAAACTTATAAGTTGCTTTTTACGTAAATCGAGACACAACTCCTCTCACATACTTATTTCGTATACCGTAAATCACTATTAAAAAGCAACTTATAAGCAATCGAATCGCTAAACCAAACATACCAAATATTTATGTTTTAAATTAGTTTTGATTATATTTATATTTTAAATTAAGTATTTTAGTTTTTAAGAAAATAAAAAAAAGGCATAACAAAAAAAAAGGTAAACAAGCCTAAAGCCTGCAAGTTTTTAATAAAGGGGTTGGGCCTTATTTTTTGTATACTTTTTTAATACTCAAACTTAAACAGATCAGCCTATTTAGGTCCGAACCTATCATAAGCCTGCCCTACAGGGTTGGCGGCCCGTTTTCCAACTATATGGAGGAGGAGGTTCAAAAACCAAGGACAGACACGTTGGTGATGGAAAAATTATTGAAAATAATATTACAAAATAACATAATATAATACCTTCAAGTGGATGGCCTGTGGGCCCATCATCTAAACCTTCACATGCGCCTGCCGCCGCCCACCGACATCCACTTATGGACTATTTCCGTCGTCCACATCTTAATATATATATATATATGGTTAAGGTCCCAACCATAGACATCAAAAAAGCTTACATTGATAAATGAATATTACTGATAAATTATGAAATTTCTCAATATATTAGTTTTTATTTGGAATCTAAATGATATTCTCCTAAAAACTAGTAATGATTTTTATTAAGAGTAATTTAGAAACAGTGTTTTACAGAAATAACTAATTTTAATTAACTTTATATAGACTGTAATTTTTTTTTTGACCCATATCAAATGTAAATTTATTAAGCGTTCATGATAATAATTGGAGGAAATAATATATGAATTATTTAAGATTTATTTTGTCGATTTTTTCTTTTTATAAATTAAACCTTATAAGTAATTAATTCATTATAAGTATATTTTTTGGCCAGTTCATTATAATTATAATTAATGGTAATGACTTTGATAATTTTTATAATTTTTTTATATATTCAATAAGGTAAACTAACATCCAACACTAGTATTATTTAGGATGCATAGCAATGCACTCTGATATTATTATCCTGGTGTTTGAGTGTGTTTCCAGCTCCCAAAAATATACAGAAATTATAGTGCTAAAAACTGAAAAATAATATTCTTTTTTGTCATTAATATAAGACATATTCACCTAATTTGATTATATTAAAAAAGTGACTTAAGTTAATTAATGTGACCTGTCTTTTCTAAAATACCCTGGTCATTTTTCTTAATTCCCTTCTTCCTTTCCTCTTTAATTATTGTTGAAGAAGCATCATTAAGGGTAAATTAGGAAAAAAAAATTAACAAATACAAAAAAAAATGTCTTGTATTTATAACTAAGATTAGCTCTCTAAATATGTTTTATATTAAGGACTGAAGAGAGTAGATACTGAATGCATTATAAATAAGATTAAAGTAGTGTATAACATTTGGCAAAAAAAAAAAAAAAAGTTGTGGATAACTCGGTCAAATATTAATTTTTTTGCCAGAAAATACTAATATTTTAATTACTGCTTGATTAATAGTACATTATTTTAATTTTTATCCACGCAAACCAAACTTATGTCGTGTTCCGAAAACGCGTTTGCTGAAATTCAAGGCCAAGTTCAATTATTTCAAGTTTTCAACTCAAGAAGATATTTATAATCTTCTCTTACATTTAGAGCCAAATCAGTTCCCGTTAACGTTCCATCTGCATATGTATGGCAGGAAAAAAAAGAAAGGGAGAAGATCTTTTGGAGAAAAATATGATAAAAAAAATGGAAAAGAATAAGAGAAATTATTGTTGTGGACGAAGAGAAAAAGAGAAAAGATAGATTCGTAAATTAATTTTAGCTTTATCTTCTATATGTGCCTGTCCCCAAAAAGTAACACACCTCACTATTTTGAGTATTTTCTATAGTACACATGAAATAGCCAAATAGGCACCGCTTGGCAAAGCAAGCCATATTCCTACGTCTCACACCACACAAATTCAAAGCAATAACAAACACAAACATCAGTGTTTTTCCTAGGAACACAAAACTTGACAATATTACAAACACGAATCATCGTACTCATTTATTCTGTCCTACCACTTAACTTCATAAAACATCTATAATTAAAGTAAAATGAAGATATGAATCAAGCAGATTTAGATTGGAGCGAGTAAGGTTTAGGTTGAAGAAAAAGAGGGACTTTCTTCTTAACTGTGAGCCCAAACGACTCATTCATGTCAATCTCTTCGTCACAATCTTGAGGAAGCTTCCAGTCAAACCAGTGAAGAAGATTAGCCAACATGTACTCAACTGTAGCAAGTCCAAAGGCCATACCAGCACATGTCCTTTTCCCAGAACCAAATGGGATGAATTCAAAGTCTTGTCCTTTAAAATCCAACTGACTATTCTCAAATCTCTCTGGCATGAACTCTTCAGGATTTTCCCATATTTCTGGGTCCCTTTGGATTGCCCACATGTTCACAAATATCATTGTTTTTGCAGGAATATCATATCCTCCTAATTTTGTATCACTGATTGTTTCCCTATGGATCAAGAAAGGAAGAGGTGCGTGTAATCTTAGAGCTTCTTTGATCACAAGTTTCAAGTATTTCATTTCGTTTAGGTCACTTTCTTCCACGTTTGATTTAGACCCCACCACATTTCTCACCTCTTCTTGGGCTTTGTTCATGATTATTGGATTTCTCCTAAGCTCTGATAAAATCCACTCCAGCGTCGCTGATGTTGTCTCGTTCCCTCCTAAAAACATGTCCTGAAATTATATATGCAAACGCAAAAATTAGTTCATCATTTACTAAACTTTGCACAAAGACAAGAGATCGCATTCGTGACTAAATATTTTTGCGTTCAAGTGTATCAACACCCTAAATATTTTTGTATCTTTGTGCTCGATGTACAAAAAGTATTTTAGAGTGTTAGACGCATTTAAAAATAATACTCTATGGTATTTGATGCACCACAAAATACTTTAAGATATTAAACATATCTTAAACCTATAATTAAACAATAAGCTCAAATATTTTGAGAGGGAGTTGAGAAAAAGACCGTTAGAATGGCTTTGAGGTCATCTTTAGTGGGCTCGAATTCAAGCATATTAGTCTCTTGAAGTTGAAGAAGAATAGCCACAAAATTCTTCTTATCATCGTCCTTCTTCTTCTTCATTACTTTCTTATAATCTTCAATCACCTCATCAAAGAACCCATCCATTGCTTTAAACGTGTCTTTAAGCTCTCGAATTTTGCCACTAAGAACATCAACCCAACCCAACCAAGGAAAAAAATCTCCCACCATAAATTCTGCAAGATGAACCATCTCCTTCCTCGCAAGAGTCCCAAATCTTCCACTATTCTCTGCTGTATCAAACTTCTGTCCAATTATGCATCTGAATACTATGTTGTTGGTGGTGGCACTTATCAGGTCACTTATGTTCACAGAGCAGTTATTATCACTCGAACAAGCTCTTCGTATCTCGTTAACCAATTCTTCAACTTCTGCTTCCCTTATGGCCTGAAAAGATCGAACCCTTTTCAGGCTGAGAAGTTCAAGAACACAAATTTTCCTTTTCTGTCTCCAGCTTTCACCATAGGTTGCATAGGCAACATCTTTACATCCATAGAGTAAGGTTCTGGCTGATATGCTTTGAAACCTGCTGGCAAAAACTGCGTCTTGATTCTTTATAAGTTCTCTGGCCAAATCTGCAGAAGAGACTAGTAAAGCTGGAATTTGACCAAGTTGCAGCCATAAGAGAGGACCGTATTTTAGGGACAGGTCTCTGAAAGAACGATGAGGCATAGGGCCTAACTGATGAATATTGCCTAGAAATGGCAATTTTGGTGGAGATGGTGGCAGATTAGGTTTGCTTTTTGTAGGTCTCGTAAGTTTTATTAACACAAACAAGAAGGTGACGAAGAGCAAGAGGTACAAGTAAAAGGTGGCACTCAGAAAAGCCATTTCTGATTCTAACTTGTAAGTGTATTGAAGGTTTTTTAAATAAGGACGTAGTTACACAAGGCTTAAGCTAAGTGAGGAATATGCTGAATGCTAGTTTGTGCATGCAAGACTTTTATAGATATAGCTGCACATACATCGACTTGTGGATATATATATATATATATATATATGCAGACATATACGCGTATTGATGTTTGCTTTTATTGCTAAAGCAATTAATTAAACTAGGTTCTAAATTATTATGTAGTTTAGGGTTAACCTAGGTCATTCTCCCAAGAAGCAAGTTATGGATTTTCTTTATGATTGATTTTTAAGTGATAAAAGATGCAATGGAGTGGAACTAAACTAGACTGTAAGACACTACTGCCTACATGCAGCTAATTATATGCATTAATGCAATTGACTCTAAAATCTATGTGAGAGTGAAACTAATTTATATGAAATTGAATGCAATTTTGGGGGGTTTTTTTTATGAAAAAGGAATAAAAATGCCACGCAAAAAGATTAAGAAGAAACAAGACAAACAACAAAGGATTAATTCAATTATGATGATAAAGGGGACAACTTAGGATTCACATGGATTTAGCTTTCTTAGCCATTCAATTTATTAGACAAAAGGGATCTATGATGAAAAATTGGAATTTATGAATTTAATCACTTAATTGAAATATGGGAAACCCTCAAGCTCAATAACTCTTATTCTACTAGAAAACTCATAATGAAATAAATGGTAGTTAATTAAATTCATTAAAAACCAATCACAACAATTTAAGAGAGTTTTGGAAATCATGTTCACAATTGCCTAATTAAATAATTCGACAATTAATCACCCTAATTAAACAACCAAGAAATTAAACCCAAATTGACAATTACATTAATAATGAAAAATCAATTAATAATCTAATTGACAATAAAGGGTTTGTGAACAAAAATCCCAACAATCATTTAAGAACCAATCAAATCCAAAATATCAATTCAATTCACATCAATAATAAGTCTACAATCTAAAATTAAATTGTTTTCATATAGGACAACCCGAAATCATTTAAAATTAAACAATCTCAAATCTTAAATCAAAAAGATAAAATTAAAGACACTCTTTTATAATCTTCAAATATAAACTTTTAAACTCTAATTTATTCCATACTCCTCCCAAATTATCTCCCTCGCAGCAATCTAGGCTGCCATAGAGTAATCTCTGCCTTCAAACTTCAAACACGTCACAGCCATGTGAAGAGGTTGAGAATAATTGATGAATTCAATCGCCTCGGTCACTGTGCATCCCAATGGAGAAATATTAATGAGTTGTGTATTTAATGGGTTTGTGGAGGTGGGCCCGTGGGGTGTGGCAGTAGGTTGAATAGGAAAATTAATGTGATGGTAGGATGAAGGAAAAAGCTGCGTGAATGGAAGGGCAGGAAATGGATGGATTGATGATAGCGAGGAGATGCGTGAGTTTTCAACCTGCTTCAACGTGTCTGTGAGTGCGTCCTTCTGGGAACCAATTCCAACGGCTGCGTCTCGGACTTCTCCTTTTCCGGTGGCTGTTAGGTTAATTTTTAAAAAAGAAAGGGAGAGTTTTTTTATGCCAACTTGAACTCATTAAAATTTAAGAAACTCAAATAAAATTTTATTATTAATAGAGATCAGTGGTACATCTTTTATAGCACTTCTTTAGCTTCTTTCTAGATTTTTAAATTTTTTTTTTTAAAAATCACTTTAGGTGGCACTTCCTCAAGGAAGTGTCACAGCTGCTTGGTGATATTAGGTGGCGCTTTCTTAAAGAAGTACTAGTGTTTTTAATGAATAGTGAACTGCTACGGTGAATTTCACCTTTCCCCCATGACTACTACGGTGAATTTTGTCTTTTTTCATGACTGATATAGTGATTGCTACAATGAATTTGCTACAATACTATCCATTTTCCTCAGTTGCGTCGTTCCTCTCTGTTCAATCCTTTGAGTCCACTTTTAGGTCTTCTTTCTTCTCATATTGTGGTGCTGTACATGATTGTCAAAAGAAAAGTAAGAAAATATTTATCAATTACATCCAAATTCTTTACATTAAGTTCAAATATTGTCTACAAAATTATCATATAAGAGAAAATAAATATATAAATATTCTACTTATTAAATTTCCTCACATTTAACTCTTAGACATTCTTAGATAAGGAGTGACTAATAAGCTCTATCATTTTTTTTTTTCAACAGACATGTTATATCACTTTTAGCTGCCTTCATGTACGAATCTTATCTTGTCAGCAAATTTTTTTATCCTTTTCTAATTTGTGGACCCCACGTCTTTATCTCTTCACAATAATATCTATATATTTGACCATTGCTGCCGTGGGATATATTACATGAGGGATATATTACATTTGAATCTTGCATCTCCTTCAATTGCCGTGGGACCCATGTATTGTTAATATAAATGTAATGGAACCCGGACCGGACCGGCCGGTCCGGCCCGGGAACCGGCGAACCGACCAGGAAATCGATCCGGTTCCCGGTCCGGTCCGGGTTAACTTTTTTTTAAAAAAAAATTTAACTTTTTTAAAAAAAAATTTTAATTTTTCCTTTAGAATTTCATATTATAAGTCTAAAATTTTCAATTTCTCACCGGTTTGGTCCCGGTTTGACCCACTGACCCTTAACTCAGTACCCCAACCGGTTTAATACCCGGTCCGGGTTTTAATACCTTGGTTAATATACAGCTTGTGCTCCTATTTTTTATTTAATTTGAATCTTGTTTTTATCTTTTTTCTTCATATAATATCTTATGTATAATAAAATAGGATATGAATAGATTTTATATCAAAATTTCTTTTTATCATGAACTTAATTAAAAGATAGAAAGATAGAAAATATATAAAAGATAATTAAATAGGTATAAAATATCAATATATTTAATCAATTATGTCCTAAAATCTATACCTATTTAATTAAAAAATATATATTTATCAAATTCTTCCACACTTAAATATTTGTTTGTCCTCAAACAAAAAAAAAAAAAAGAAACTTTCATTATTAAAACAAGAAGAACAAGACTAGTAGGCGTCTTTGGTTAAAAAGAAATAATAATTCTTTTGACTGATCAGACTCTTTTTACATATGCTCCATAGACTGATGTCTTTTCCCCATGCCATATGGATGTAAAGTACAAAATAATACTCTAATTTATAAGACCCTTTCGACATGTTTCTCACAAGTGAAAAAACTTAGTCTCCCAGGAATTATGCAAGCCCCTTATCCATTCAAATAAATAAATAAATTTGTTTAAAAACAAAAAGCGGATCAGATTTTAGTTTGATTTCAGCATTTTTACGCAATCATCTTCAATATACCTAAGTTGTATGAAAAAAAAAAATCGATAGATTTCATTACCATAAAATATCCTCATCAACACAAGTGTTTTTGTGAAACCTTCAAGTTGTAATTGCAATACAGAAGATGAAGAAAGAAAGCGAACAATTTTATTAATGAGAAGACTCTAAAATTTGCACACTAGTTCTGGCCCTTTTATATACAAACAGATCGTTCAAATTGGGCCAACTAATCCAGCCCACACTGAACCAATGTAGGTCTGTCATAAGCTGAGTTAAACACTTGTACAACACAAATAATTGTCCTAAACTAGATACATAATTCCTAATACTCTCTCACAAATTGGGGCTATAAACGTCACAAGTCCCTAACTTGCCTAACAAATACTTTGGCACCGTCCCTCCAACAGCTTTTTTCAGGAGATCTCCCTGCTGATTTTTCGAACCAACATGCTCCAAATTGATTTCTTTTGATTCCCACTTTTCATGAACAAAGTGACAATCAACCTCAATATGTTTAGTTCGTTCATGATACATTGGGTTTGTAGCTATGTAAATTGCTACCTTGTTGTCACAATACACACTAACCGGCTTCTCATCATTGATTCCAAGACCCTTCAAAAATCTTTGTGCCTATACAATGTCAGAAACAACCATGCTCAATGCTCTATACTTAGCTTCTGTTGATGACTTGGATACCGTAGCTTGCTTCTTCGTTTTCCACATTACCAACGAACCACCAAGCTTCAACAAGTACCCGGTTACCAATCTTCGAGTCATTCCACAAGATGCCCAATCAACATCACAGTAGCACTCTAATTCTGGAACCCCATAAGTGTTGATCAGAACACCAAGTCTTGGACACCCTTTAAGGTATCGTAGGACATTCCTAGCCACAGCCATATGATGCGTTGCAGGTGAATGCATGAACTGACTTAGTGCATGCACTGAGAAATAGATATCAGGGAGAGTCATAGTTAAATAAATTAATTTGCCTACCAATTGCTGGTATCTCTTCGGATTTTTCAGCAAATCCTTTGGTTTATCATTCTTTAGATTAAATCCCATTAATTGTAGACTCTGCGCCATAGGAACCCCAAGGGGCTTGCAACTATAATCCTCTTGTTGGCTATAACCCTTAGCTACAAGATGAGCCTTATACTTATCTATTGTACTATCAGGTTTATATTCAATCTTATATACCCACTTACAACTAATGACCCGTTTACCTTTTGGGAGAGGAACTATGTCCCATGTCTGGTTTGCCTCAAGTGCTTACATTTTAGCCTATATTGCGTTCACCCACTCTCTATCTTTAATAGCTTATGTATAAGTAGTGGGTTCAACAATGAAGTCAATTGAACACAAGAAGCACATGTAACCACTAGATAATTTGTAATATGGAACATAGTTCTCAATAGGGTACAAACACTTAGTACTAGTGTGTGATTTCTCATTGTGCATCGCACTTAAAGCACAAACATAATCCTTGGACCAAACAGGAGGATGTCTCTCCTTACTTGGTCTTGTTGAAGTTGGTGCATCAAGACAACCTTGATCACTAATTATAGGTATAGGAACTGATATGTCATTCTACACTCTGAGATTCTTGTGAAACATCACACGAATCTGTATAATGTGCACGTGTGTTGGCTTGATGTGATTCAATAGAATCCTACTAGAACATTTCCTTAAAATCATTACTTATCTTAGTTGCTCATTGAGAGAATGTTCTTTAAAAGGAAATGTACCTTCCATGAAACTAACATGCCTACTTACAAAGAAATTTTGATTAGTTAAGTCTAAAAGCAAGAAACCCTTTTGATTGTCAGGATAACCCATAAAAATATATGGAATCAGTATAGGTTTCAACTTATTACTTACTCTATGGTCAGTAGCATACGCTAAGGACCCAAATACCTTCAAGTTACCAATATCAGGCTCAACACCATACACCTTTTCATATGATGTTTTGTAGTCCAACACCTTAGAAGGTATCCTATTTAGCAAATAGACTACCATCTTCACACACTCACCCCAATATTTGATAGGTACACTGGATTGCAATATTAACCTACGTGTAATCTGTATAATTGTGCGGTGCTTCCTTTCTACAACTCCCACTATTTTATGTATTCAAAAATTGTGGAAGAAATCAATTTCAGCATATTTTAACTCAAATATAATTTTGCAAAATCCAAACAATTGAAAAACTATCCAAAATTAATTACATAAATATCAAGGTAATTAAATGATATATCAAAATAATTTTTCAAAATTACCATAATGCAAAAATAGCCAAAATTGATTTTCCCATATTTAAACAATTGAAATGGCACTAAAAATGAGCATTCGAATATTTTGATCAAATAAAATATTTATGGGATGAAATAGAAGTTAAAACCAAACAATTAATCAGACATTTAATTTCTTAAAAAGAAGGAGAAAATGCCAAAGAATTGTGCACAAAATGGAGTTAAGGAAATAATATCTGGAAGTCAAACTTGAAGGCTCCATATCAATAATCCAGTACTTTGCCCCAAATTGCTTGTCTAGAATTAAAGTAAACACATAATTGGCCCAAAAGTGAGTCGAAAACATTATTGGAAGGTTTTTTTTTTTCCCTTTTAAAATGTTGAACAAAATAGGCCCGAATATCAACAAAAATAATTCAAGCAATTTCACCCAAAAGAGTTCCAGGGCCCACTAAAACAATTGGAGATAGGATAAAATATAAAATTTTTCAAGCCGAAAATAAAATGATAGTCTCAGCCCAAGTAAAACCAAATAAAACAAAAGGTCCAAGAAGATGTCATAGTAAAATGACGCCCTAAACAGTAGGGGTGATCAAATCAAGACCGAAACCGAAAATTGAACCAAACCGAATTCAGTTTTTTCAGTTTGGTTAATTCGATTTTGGTTTTTGCTTCGGGTATTTTTCCTTATAAATTCTGTGTTTGGTGTTTAGAAAAAAATTTCGGGTATAACCAAACAACCGAAATGACAAGTAATTGATAGACTTGTATGTATGTTTTATCTATATGTCTAGTGGCCCAAGTCCAATACCTATTATCCTTTTTAAAAAAATATGTCTAGCAACCCAAGTCCAATACCCATTATCGTTTTTTTACAAAAAAGTCCAGCAGCCCAAGTCCAAAACTAAACCCTAACTCCCTAAGTCTCCAGCTACTCTCTTTCTTGCAGTTCAGCATAGCAGTCGTTAGTCATTCTTGCCCGAGTCACCTCTCAAACGCTTGACGATCAAACTTGAAGATCACACTGCATCTCGAGATCTATGGGTCCTTGACACTCTCTCGCCTCTTAATTGCTCTCTTGAAGCCAAGGTTATGCCACACATCCACTCTTCCACCTCCACATCATCGCCTGTGAAAGGTGGCTCGATTTGTTGCTCTCTGACCTCTCAAACGCTTGAAGATCAAACTTGAAGTCATTGTTGCTCTCTAACCTTTCTTTTCTAGCGTCGCTTGAGTGGATCTCTTCTCTGTTTTTTTTTTTTTTTTGGTGAAAAGGGGCAAAAATGGCCCAGTGATAATATATCATGCTTATTAGTTTTTTCTTTTTTGCATTAACTCAACTCTGGCTCCCCTTTCCAATTTCATTGTTTATTCCATTTTATGCTTCGATTTTACTCTAGATAATATAATTCTTATTTTCATGGGTGAATCAATATTATAGTTAGTTAAGTTGATATATTTGATTTTTTAAGATTGTGCAACATAAGGGACATTTTTGAAGCATATTTAGTATCATGACACTTGAAACATGATGGCAAACTGAGTATTGAATTCTTTCTCGTAACCGAACCGAAATATTTTGGTTAATTTAGTTCGGTTATTATAGAAACTAGAAAGTTTGGTTTCAGTTCGATGTTTAAAAATATCCCTTTTTGGTTATTTCGATTTTTACCAAACACCGAACGCTCACCCCTACCATACAGCAACAAAATAAATCAGATAATTTACAAAAGTCCAAAAGCTTTATTTGGCCCAGAAGTTTTAAAGCACACACAGCTTTAAAAAAAAAAAAATTCAGAAGTCCAAAACGAAGGTTATATAAAAGGTAAAATCATGACAACAATACGGTAAACAGTTTCGAAAAATGATATTCACAATTATTTGACAAATATGCATCAAAACGCAAATTCAAGAGATGAACAAGGATGGACTTAAATCATCAACAAAGAGACCATTGAAGCATGGCCATCATAGAAAAAACAACAAAATATGGGATTAAATGCTGACCGCATGAACAAATCAATTAGCAATCAAGAACAGATATGCACCAAGATCGAAACAAAGATTCAAGAAACTTAAATTATATACAGAGATGTTGTCGAGACGGGGACGGCAGCCATGGAACAAAACCATAAAAAAAAAAAAAAAAAAAAAAAAAACACTCATAAACCAAGCAGAAATCAATCTGAAAAATTCCAGATCAAAAGATTACAGATTGATTAAAAGTATGCCTCAAGATTGATCAAGAGTAAGTCGTGGTATTTTGAAAGAAGCCAAATATATTCTCTAAAGAATCCAAGAACAACCAGATTAAAAATGTTATAAAGATTATTAAGTCAAAATGAGCAAGCTGAATCAAATCATATATACAACAAAAATAAAATCCATAATCATATCTAAAGGCAAAGAACAAAATTTTAATCAATTAACAGAATTAATGGTATCTATCGGTCTAATTGTTATCATGTTATCTTGTAAGAAATAAGAGAAACAAAACATAGCATACAGAATATACCAGGTAAAGGGGAAACGTCATGCTCTATACCACATGTTGGAATAATTTACCAATAAAGATCCCCAATATATTGTATAAATTTCATAAAAGAAAGTAATAACAGAAGACTTAATGAAATACCACGAGTACTTCTAACAGGAAGAAATTGTAGAAGAAATTGTAGAAAATAATAGGTCAGGGCTTCTTCTAATGGAAAGATAAGACACAGTGATGATTTAGGAATAGTCGCCACATGTCAGGAAACCTCTAAAAAGCAAGCGAGTTTTCCTGGTTCTGCTCTAAGACCTAGCCTAGTCTATTTATAGCCTCCTATCAAGGCTTGTAACAGCTTTATTGGTGAGGCAGAGACCCTAAACCAAATCCTTATCCAAATCATTTTACGGGACATAATCAGGAGATATTTTATCTGAAATATATTAAACTAATAATATTTAAAGTAATCCGCTAATATCTAGAATAACATCATAATACCTAGAATACTCCTTTGATCAAAATAATCAACTAATATATCATTTATATGATCAATAAATATATATATATATATATATATTGAATAAACAAAAAGGTAACATATTATCATTTTAATAAAATATCAGACGGATATCTCATACAAAAGATCAGAAGCAATATATTACCTCGTGATTAGGGTCTGGTGTATCATGAACATGATATATATTTCAAGGAAAAAAAAAAAAAAGACATGATATATATTGATAGAACTTTGACGTTCTCAATGCTTGATATTGTAAACTGAAAGGCTACTTTATTTTTGTTTTTTTTTTTCCTTGGCTACTTTTTCTGTTAGTGCGTTTTGGTCTTGTCAATGACTCCTTTGAATTTGAGGCTTTCAGAGTTAGTCAAAATCATACATTGCCCCCCACTATTCATAACTCATGATGGAAATACAATATACTAGACTATAAATGTTTGATGGGTTAAGATTGTTCCAAAAGTTCTGATTGAGGGGTAATTTTATCCTGAAAGTATAAAAAAAGAAGTAATTTTATCTAGACGGTTATCCCATTTACTTTTGACCGTTAGTTAGTTAAATATGTTGAGTTAGTAGTTTACATGTCATTCATGTCATTTTTATTAAAATGCACTTTAATTCAATTATAAAATGATTAAAACTATATTAACAAAATTAAAGTAATTCAAAGTTCAATGAACTAAGTTATAATCAAATCAATACATATATAATAGCGGCTGGGTTACACTGAATCAAAATATAGTAATTGAATTACAATCGAGTCAAAACCAGAAAGACTTGAAGATTTAATTTTACCTTATTTCTTTAACTACAATGTCACAGAAAACCTAGCAAAAAAAAAAAAAAAAACAAGATTAAGTTAGAGACGCTATGAAAAAGATTTCTACAACCTGAAGGTGGATCATGATCATGTAAGGTAGTAGAATTCGAATTATCCTGTGAAACCTGATGAGAGAGCTAGCTATTTAGCGCAATTGGGCAAACATTAACTTTCCTAGAAGCATAATCAAATTAATTTCACTGTCCAGTTTCGTGCAAGAAGTTCCCTTATTTTTCTGATTGTGCTGCAGAGAGGATGAGATCTTATAAAGAGAACTCATTATAAATGAGTGTGAGAGCCCTTCGAGAGTTAAAGGGCCAAACAACCTTGTAGGGGACACAAGGGCGTTGAGAGTCTATATTGAACAATCAAATAATGAACCCTAGAGACACAAGATATCTGAATGAAGTTTATGAGGTTTGAAGCACTGAATGAAGGAGACATCACTAAAATAATATGTTTAATTGGGAAGAGCTATTTAAATAAATTAAATACATTAACAAAGTTATATAAATTAGTTAATTATAACAAATGTAACCTTGATATGCTCAAAATATCATGGAACAAATGTATTGAAAGTATTTTTTTTTTAAAAAAAACAAATTTAGGACTGACACGGACAATCTCATGAATGTTATAAATGAAATCAAAACCCACAACCACTCACTTACATGCAAATCCTATAAGAGTAGCTTGAGAAAAATGATAAATATAATAGATAAAATGGATTGATTTTTTACATATATGACTAAAACATATTCCACAACTAGCTCCTACAATTACTACTAGAGGTTTTTTTTTTTCTTGGCCAAACTTAAATTTAAAATTAAGTTAATTTATGTTTAGAGTAAAATAATCTAATCACCTTTTTGTTTTACCTTAATAACACAAATCTCCCCTCTATTTTGAAAACATATACTTAAATCCAATCTATTAACTTCATTAAGAATATTCTAAAAATATCTTTTTAATTAAAATTTATATAAAAAATAAAATTTATTTACTAATATACCCTTAAAACTAAATCCCAAATTTTAATTAATAGCTTGTAAATATCACAAACTTTCAAAAATTTGAGTACGTTTTTTAAATGTTTGTGAAAAAAATATAAAATTATAAATTTAAATGACTTATACAATCTCTCAAACTTAATTACATAGTTTATTATATTTGATAGAAAAATGTGTTTGATATATATTTTTAGTCATTTAAGAAACTATAAACAAATAAAATTCAATAAATAGGGTGAAAATTAAAATTATAAATTTTATAATCTCAAAATTAATAATTTTTTATATATTAAAAATTTAAAAAATTTATTAGAATTAAAATTTGGTGGTATAAATTTTTTCTTGCCTGTATGTTTAATGTAACACCCCAAATTTTATATTCACCAAAAAAATTGTAAATATTTGGGAAATTCAATAAAATGGAGAATATTTGTAAATTTGGAATTTATGAATTTTATAAATGTTCATTTTTGTGAGACATTGGGCAAAAATAATTATGGAATTAATTTGGGTGATTTAAAAAAAGCTCAATATTAAGGTCCAAAGTAGAGGAAGGGTTAGGGTTTGGAGGCTCAAAAATCTGTGGTTAAAGGGTTAGGGTTTCAGCCATATTGAAGAAAAGCTAGTAGGAGCTTGAGGTAACTTCCAAACCTTCGTATATTAACTATTTTGATTGTTGTGGGTAATTTAATTGGTGAAATTTTGCCGGATTGCCATTGATTTTAAATTTTGGAAATGTGTGTACATAAGTGTTATACTGCCCAATTTTAGTTTAAATGGTTGTTATAACTCAATTAGATGGTTAATTAAGTGGTCTGGAGTAGAAAAGAACGCATTTACGGAGCCGAAATCGCAAAATCCCAATTTTTCCCCAAAGAATACCATAATTTCGACCAAGGATGTTAGAGGGCCTTAGAGTTGGATTTTCAATGATTTGATGATTCCATTGGATTCAAGAGAGAAAATTAGGTGGGGTTACAATTAGGCACTTTTTTAGAAAAGACCGAGAAAGCATAGTTACGAAAAACGCCCCTGAAATTTTGAAAATCGAGGCTGTCAAGGGTTTTTTTTTAATTTGACATTGGATTTGATAATTTCAAATCCATAAATGGATTCCTTGGGTGGAAATATGTCAGAATAGCCTTAGTCCAAATTTCGGGAAAAGTGCAGCCGGGCCGAGTTAGAGTCCCGAGGGCATTTTGGTAAATTTTCACCATAGGCTAATATAACCACAATAAACACTATGGAAGTGTCTAAAATGATACATGGATATGTTATAACATATTTCTTGTACATTTGGTATTTTAGGACTGAGTTAGGAACCTGGAGTTGGCACGTTCCACGAGGAGAGCATCTCGAGGTTAAAAATGGTTGAGATAGGGACTACTATCTCTCATATACTATGTGACTATTGTATGTTATGTGTTATTGTATTTTGTGATATGAATGCATGCTAGAGGCACAGTACCTGGTTGTGGTTCGGTGCCCATCCAAGGTATATCGAAAATCCTAGCTGTGGTCGGTGACTCGGCTGAGGTATATGTATGGGTTCTAACTTGATGTTTGGCCCTGAAACATGTGTACACATATGAATCGAATCGAACTTTCATTTTGCTTAATATGGTGCATTGCATATTTAATTTTCACATTTTATATGTCAACAGTATATTTCTACTAGGATTCTTCGGAATCTCACCCCTTTTTCTAAATAAAAATGAATAAGCAGGTGCTAGCGGTTCAAAAGGCAAGGACACAGGTAAGGAAAACTGATAGGAACGTTTCCCGAGTCTTAGCTGGTGGTTATATTTAGCCTGTACTTGGAATTTTTTGGGATATTCTATACATATTTGTAATTATTAGTGAATTTTGCACTGTTAATGTATATCTGTAAATAAATACTTTTATCAGTATATATATACTTTTCTGTATGCATATGGAACTTGGTCTTTATTACTCTGTGAATATCGAAATGGAAATAGATGTTGATATTTAACTAATTCTAATGCTAAAAAGGGGCATTTTGGGAAAACAAAATTCGAAAAATCAAACTTAACGGTCAATCAAAGATTTGAAATGATGGAAATAGAATCTCAAAATATAAAGGAAATTTATGTAA
The DNA here is from genome assembly GCA_963855925.1 of Inga laurina. Lineage (NCBI taxonomy): Eukaryota > Viridiplantae > Streptophyta > Magnoliopsida > Fabales > Fabaceae > Inga > Inga laurina. The sequence goes on from OY979705.1 coordinate 53,654,724, forward strand.
CATGCATTTTAATTTTAAGGGGGATCTATATGAGTTTTCAAAATAGTAAGAAGGTATGTGTAATTAATTAAAGTAAAACAGAAGAATGGTTATAATATTTTACTCTGATTTTTAAATTAATTTATTTACGCATTCGTAATCTTTCCAATGCTTGTAGGAGTAATATGAGGGTAAGATAAACAACGCGTGTAAAATGAGATGGGAATCATGCTAAACGAGTAGAATGTTTATAGATTTAAACAATAAACAAAAAAAAGAGAGATATTTTGAAATACCTCTATGAGAAGAGTGTGTTTTTTTTTTTTTTTTGGAATGCCAGCTCTCGAACCCGGGCCTGGAGATAATAAAGCATGGCTTTAGAACCATCAAGGCACAAGGCAGCTAGCGTTGAGAATCTAGATACGTTTGATTTTTAACACTTTAAACGGCGGGTCCCCATTAAACCACGTAGTTATTTTTTAATCGTGCTGGATAAAATACATCTTTACAAAATTGCCCCACAAAGAAAATTACTTGAGAATACCCCCCAAAATAAGAAGAAAAAATTTGGGTTCTCTTAGCTAGGTTTGACAGAAGGGAGAAGGAGGTTGGGCGAAAAAAATAGAAAGGAGAGGGGGAAGAAATAAAAAGGGAGAATTGTTGATAAATATCTTTTTAACAAATTAATTGTTGAATGCTACCATAAAAGATCTGTTGCATATAACAGAAGATATTTTTCACACAACAAAAGATTCTTTGCACATTTATATGGAATATTTTTGCACACGCGGAAGATGGTTTGCATAAAACGGAAGATCGCTTACACACACGGAAGATCGCTTGCACGCTTGGTAGCAATCAGCAATTAATATGCCCCAAAGATATCTTGAGGCAATTCTCCCAAATAAAAATAGAAGGTAGGAGTAGGACCTTTTATTAACTTTAGTTTATACCATAAACAACTATCTTCGCTGAAATTATGTAAGTCCTATCCATTCAAATAAATAATTAAATTTGTTTTAAAATAAAATAGCGGATCAGATTTTAGTTTGATTCTAGCATTTTTACCCTATTGTCTTCACTAATTTAGTGTGTTTACTTTGGAAGAGCTATTTCACTCATTTAAATACATTAAAAAAAGTTACATAAATTAGTTAATTATAATAAATGTAATTTTGATATGCCTAAAATATCAAGTAACAAAAGTATTATAAGTTTTTTTAAAAAAAATTTTTAGGAAACGTTATAAGTGAGATCAAAACCCCCAACTTCTACTTACATGCAAATTGTGCTGGAGTAGCTTGAGAAAAATAATAAATGTAACAGATAAAATGGATTAATATTTTACATTTATGACTGAAACATATTTCACAACTAGCTCCTACAATTATGACTTGACGAATTTTTTTCGTTGGTCAAATTTAAAAACTTAAATTTAAGGTTAAGTTTATTTATTTTTAAATTAATTTATTGATACATATGTAATCTCAACAATTTGTTTATTTTTATTTGATCAAAGGTTTCAAACTTCAAGGTTTGGAAGGCAAATAGTTATCATCTCTCTCAAAAAATACTCTTATCAAGATTTTAACTCTTGTTCTCTTTCTTACTAGGTGAGGCCCATACCATTTCAACCAACAATTTATTGATATCTTGACAACTTGTTAATACATGGGTGAGATAAACATATGTGGAATCAGACATGGGAGGGACATTTAAAAAAATGAGATGGGAATGAATGCTAGAAAATCTATTCGATCATCTCATCTCATTGTTCAGTTGGGAACACATTTTGCTTAGAATAATTTAATTTTTTTACGCGAATCAGTATTAAATTTTATAATATTTTTTAAAGAATATAGTGTGATTATTTTAACATGTTTTGTATGTTTTTTCCCTTACTATTACTTAGACACATGACTTTTTTTTTTTTACTAGCTATAATTTCATTATACGGAAATATAATTAGATTCTTCATCTGTATTTTTTATTTAAAGTACGTGTATTTCTGAAATCCAACAAAGTACATAAAGAGGAATTATTCAAAACATTTGCCTCTCCTTAAAAAATCTCCATATCGGACATATATAAAGTAAAGGTCAAGGGAGAGGAAAAAGAAGATAAAATTTTCCTCCCTTTCTTCCCTCCCCTCATCATAGGACCCTAAGATAAATAAAACTTGAGTATTTTATTTTACACTCAACTAAAAGTGGAGAAAACCATAGTAGCTGAAAACTTGAAATGTTTAGTTGGTTCAGGAACACAAAATTTTGACCTAGGGTCCTAATTAGGGTTGTGTAACCCAGACCGGACCAGCTGGTCCGGCCCGGAAACCGGCGAACCGGCCGGTAGACCAGTTCGGTCCGGGTTACAATTTAAACAAAAAAAAGAATTTTTTTTAAAATTTTTTTCTTTAGAATTTCATATTATAAGTCTAAAATCTTCAATTTCTCATCAGTTTAGTCCCGGTTGAGCTCCAGTTTGGCCCCGATCTGACCCACTGACCCTTAACCTAGTACCCAATCAGTTCAATTCCGGTTCAGGTTTTAATACCTTGGTCCTAACACCATAATATTTACTTGAGTGTAAAAATATACATAGAGTTTATTAGAGTAAGAAAAATACCACATCTATTAACTCCTTCTAAATGTCAGTCAAGTAGGCCCCACTTTCTGTAAGCCCTATCCTCATTTTTCACAATCCAACCTTCTCTCTCTTAAACATCTTTCTTCATCTCATCTCTCCTCTCCTTCGTCCCTCATCGTGGGCAACAGAGACCTTAATTAATGTTCCAATATTAGATAGTAAAGCATATTATACTCACCAGTAATATATTTCTCCCCTAGGGGTGGAAACAGGTCAGGAGGCCTGTCAGGGGCCTGTAGCCTGGCCTGTTTCCTGTCTGATCAGGCCTGGCCTGTTAGAATAAAAGGCCAGGCTCAGTCCTGTTTTAAAGCCTGTTTCATTAAACAGGTCAGGCCTAAGCCTATTAAAAGGCCTTTTAGGCCTATCAGGCCGGCCTGCTAATATATATATATATAACTAGCCCTCTGCCTCTCTCATGTTGGGTCGTCAAAATTTGGGCCCCAAAAAAAATTGTCCTCTTCAATCTCCACTAACTCTTAAATCTCAAGCTCACCCTCTCGTCACTCTCCAATCTCTATCTCTCATCTCCCGAATCGCGATCTCTCTGCACTCTACCAAACCTGATCGTTGTGCGCCTTCAAAGCCCTAACCTGAACCTTCGACGCCGAATCACCGTTCGCTGTTCGCCGCTCCTTTCTCCGTCCTCTCCTTCCTAATCTGAACCTTCGACCCCAAATCGACGTTCTCTGCTCCTCTCTCCGTCCTCTCCTTCCTAATCTGAACCTCCGACGCCAAATCGATGATCTCCGCTCCTTTCTCCTTCCTAACCTGAACCTCCGAGAGTCACCGTCCTCTCCACTCTCCATCGGACCGTCAGCCATCCTCGGCGGGGACTGGGGAAGAAACGGCAGGCAAATCTCCAACACTGGTAAGTGCACTCTTTAGATTTGTCAATAATGGAGATATAGCTAAGAAAATCTGCAAAACATTACTGAGAAATTTAGTTAGAACATCTGCAAAATGTTCCCACTTGCAAATTAAGTATATGGCTGAGAAAATTCTGTTTTTCCATTTAATAGACGCATGTGGATGGAAGTTTGGTTTTGGGAATAGTGGTTTAGGGATCAGTATCGTCGTGAGTGGTTTTTAAATCTGAGATTTCACAACTTTAATCAATTCCTTTTCAAACGTTAACCGCACTTTGTATGTTTGTCTTTCTTTTCCCACTAGCTCCTTTCTTATCAGCTCCAAAAAGCAACCATTTTAATTTGAAGGCACAACATCTTATTCCTGGGCTTTGTATATGATTTTATGGCTGAGAATATTTGTTTATGTTGATCTTTTGGGTATTAATTGTGTTTCTGTAGCTAAATAACTTAATGCAAATGTGTGTAGGGGATCTTATGGTTAAACAAGGAAAATATGGCGTATGCAGCGATTAAGCCTTCCTCTAAACTTGGCTTGGAGCTGTTTCAAAAGCAGATCCATAAGAGAAGGATCACTCTTTCATCTGAGAACATGAAAAATCTCGAGAAAGGCCTTTTTTGTTCTTTAAAACTTGTATTATGTTCTGCTCTGCTTTTTTTGTTTAGTTGGATCTTATATTAGATTCTATTATACTATACTATTAATTGAGGTCTCAGCATGGATGAATATAGCATTTTGTTGTCCAAGGTCTCCGAGTCTGTAGCTGAATGTCTAGATGTCTACATTTTGGCTTTAGTGACAGTTTAAGATTCAACTCTTATGGTTTTGAATTTAATATGTTGGTTTTTAAATAAACTTGTTTATTGAATTATGCTTTACTACATATATGTAAAATAAGTTCTATATGAAGTCGCACTCGTTATATGTTATGAATAGGGTCTCTTACTTCATAGGAAATCACATTTGGGTTTGCATTTAAATCTAGAATGCAGTTAAGTTCTCTTGGTGATTCAATTGATATTTTCCTGATGATTAAATTTGGCTTATTGGCAGTTTGTGCTGACTTGGTTCAAGGTCAAGGAACCTGTGAGAATGCCCACTAAGTGAATTTTAGAAATGATACTTTTGCCTTGTGTTTTCTGATTCTTACCTTCTGGATATCTTTATGATCTATGGAAAAATCAGAATTGCTACTGTTATATCTTCATATTTCCTTTTAAAATTTAGTTCCCCCCTTTTTATTGTTTTTTTCTCGCACAATGTTCTCAAGTCCTGCCCTAGCAGATGTATCGAAGTCCAATCTTGGTTATATTAGCAAAAATATGAATCATTAGCATTAATTTATATAGATTTAGGCCTTTTTTTTTTGCTTGTTTAAGGTTGGCCTGTTTTGCAGTGTGGCCTGTGGCCTGTTGGTCGGTTTGTTTAAAAAATTTAAAAAACCAGGCCTCCTAACAGGTTTTAGGTCAGACTAGGCCTGTATACAAGCCAGGCTCAGGCCTAAAAAAGGCCTATAACAGGCCACAGGCCAGGCTCAGGCCATCCTATGCCTTAATAGGCCTGACCTGTTAAGGCAAAAGCCTGACTTGGCCTGGCCTGTTTCCACCCCTATTCTCCCCACCGATTTTTTCATGTTCAAAGTTTGAGTTCTAGAGGCCTTATTTATGGAAAATCTCTCCCAGGCCACTTGACCCAATCTCTGCTGGTATCCAAATTGACAAAGTAGAAGATTTCTAAATGTTGGTTGTTTGCTCAATAATACTACTATATCTGTTCTCTACTCCGTGGGCATTTTGAGAAGATATATCAACAACGTGCGAAGAAAGATCGTAATTCTATTGGAGATTTTAGTTAGCAACACAATAATCAAATATACTACTACTTAACAGAAAGATCGAAATTAAAGCATATTCACAAATGAAGCGTTCAAAATTTTCCTTATTACCCTTCAAATGATGGTATGTCAGAAAACAAAAATTAAACACTGAAACCATTAGATCAGGCGGCTTTCTAGTAATTGCTAGAGCACAATTACAATATTATCACTACTGCATTACTACTATGTGTTGGCATGAGCACCTTATATCATACATTTTGTTAGTGGTATCACTCGCAGAAACACAATAAAAATATAGTTCGAGTTGTATTCGAAGGTACTATCTTTATGAGATATTCCCCAACCCCTAATAAATTAGGAGGAAGAAACACTCCTCAAAATAAAACAAATCATTCCTATAAAAAATAGGATAACAGAACAATAGTAAGATAAGAAGAAGAGCGAGGAGAGAAGCTCAAGTAACAACAAAATTTCTTACTTTTGACTTTTTCAATGTGGGGAGAGAAGTTTTGGGGAGAAAAAAATTAAATGTAAATGCCTCATCACCTCATGAAGAAAAGATACGGGTTTCACGTTCTTTTATTGAAACAACTTTCAGGTCTTTAATATAAATCCACTTGGATTAAAATTTTGTATTAAATATAAGTCCACTTAAAGATTAATATTGATTCTTTCCAATTTTATTCTTATTTATTAAAGTATCAAAAGAAAAAAATAAATAATATAATTTAAGGAAAATATGGAAAAGCCCCCATTAGAAATTGAACTGGCTTGAAAAACTCCCCCATTAAATTTATAAATTTAATTAATTGGTGTGAAGTACTTTGATTGAGGTCATTCTCACAAATTAAATTTTTAAAAGGGACTTTTCTCCAATTTTCCTTAAAATTTAAGTTACTTGGTAATGGTATTTTCAAGTTTTTCACCATAATACATTAATTATTTTTATTTTTATTAAATTCACATCCTTTTAAATCATTTTTTATATAAACTTGTTTTTCAATATAATCATCCAAACAAGTTTTCAAAAGTTAAATTGAAAAAAAAAAAAAAAACACTTCTGTCATCACTAATCTAAACATAAATCACATTATACAATCTAACTTTTACCAAATTTTAAATTTGTAAAAGTTCAGTTGAAGAAAAGTTATTTTTGCCATTGTTATCCCAAACACACCCAATGATGCGATAATACTAACGTTGCTTTTCTCCACAGGCTGGAAGCAACAAGGTGCGTTGTAGAAGCTAGTGAAAAAAAATTCGACAGCAAAACCACCACCACAACAGCTGAAGCCAACCAAGCCATGAGGACGATAGTTACTGGTACTTCTTGGTCTCTCCTTTATTTAATATATCTTGTTGATAAATGACAATTATGATTAATAGCACATTACAATTAGAAGTTTATTTAATATAGGGTTAAGGTAAAAAATGCCCAAGAACTTGAGCTCATGGGGATCCCAAATCAAACCCACGCCTGATGTTTCAGGAATCTGGGAAGAAAAAATGACAATTATTATTAATATGCACATTACAATTAGAAGTTTATTTAATATAATGTTAAGGTGTAAAAAAACCAATAATTTATGCTGATGGGGATCCCCAATCGAACCCACACCTGATGTTTCAGGAATCTGGGAAGAATTCTCAGGAAATGCTGATTCTGAAATTGAAACAAGCTGATTGCTGGGTCCTACTTATTTTGAGTGTTTCAAAGACACCTCAAGCATTTCCTCAGCGACTACCCTCTCAGATTGAAGCTCGATAGCAGAAACATAAACCTTTCAGAAAACTCAAGAACTTGCGTAGAAGAGTTCGACCTGATCTCGCTGGCTCTTGATCTAGCCCACGATCTTGCCACCTCATTTACTCTCTACAATGCCCACGGTCTCGCCACCTCCTCTGCTTTCTCCCACTCCCTCGATCTGGCCCACAATTGCGTTAGATCTGGCGTGAGGGGAAGGATCAGTGAAGACGAGGAAGAAAAGTCGACCCTTCCGTGAGCTTGATTCGCTGCCATCGTTAGGGGAGGATTCCACCGCTGTTGTTGGGTGATCTTGGAAGAAAATCGGATATTTTGGAATGAAGTGAGAGCGTCTCAGGGTTTGTTTGGTTTGGGTTGTTGAATTACTTTTTTGAATTGAAGGTATTTAAATTTTGGACGGAAACCTAAAATCTAAAAGGAATGAAAATGAGAAGATGAATTTTAGGTGAAAATATAAAATTTAAAAGAATAAGAGGGTAAATTTTGGATTTTTCGAGTCCAAAATTGTAATTTGCTGCCCCTCCCTCAAACCAAACACACTCAAATATGTTTGGTTTGAGGGGAGGGGAAGGGGACAAAATTATAATATTGGACAAAAGAAACCTAAAATTTATTCTCTTATTCTTTTAAATTTTGAGTTTCAGCTCAAAATTTATGCTCTCATCTTTTTAAATTTTGAGTTTCAGTTTAAAATTTAAATACTTTTAACTCAAAAAAATAATTTAACCCCGCTTTTCTCCCTGCCCCCACTACCCTCCCCTCAAACCAAACACGCCTTAAGAGAAGGAGCAAGGTGATTGGCAGGGATAATAAAAGAGATTTCAAAACTTGGGCATTTTTATTTTTTAAAATAATATGGGACCCACGAAAAATTGACAAAAGTTTGATGGTTTTAAGGACGTGATTATTTTTGACTGTTTATAATGGGGAGGAGATGGGGTTAAATTATTTTTTTGAGTTGAAGGTATTTAAATTTTATATTAGAACTTAAAATTTAAAAGGAATGAAATGATGAATTTTGAGTAGGAATCTAAAATTTAAAAGAATGAGAAAATAAATTTTATATTTCTCCAGTCCAAAATTAAAATTTATCATCCTTCCCCTCCCCTCCCCCAAACCAAATACACCCTAAGGCTGTGTTTGGTTTGAGGGGAGGGTAAGGGAGGGAAGGGAGGGTAGGGGAGGGAAATTATAATTTTGGACAAACCAAAATTTATCTTATCATTTTTTTTTAAATTTTGGGTTCCCGCCTAAAATTTACTTTCTCATTCTTTTTAAATTTTGGATTCCTACCCAAAATTTAAATTCCTTCAATCCAAAAAGGTAATTTACTCACCCTCTCATTCCCTCTCATCCCTCCTCTCCCCTCACCTCAAACCAAACACACCGTAAGGGTCTGTTTGGTGTGAGGGATTTGGAGGGAAAGCGAGGGGAAGGAAAATTTTGATGAGTTGAATTTTAAAATATTAAAGAAGTGGGGTAATAAAATTTTAATAAAGAGAATATATAAGATAAAAGAGTAAGAAAAATAATTAAAAATTTTTAACCCCACTTCTTTAATTTTTTTTAAATTCAACTCAAAATTTTTTTTTCTCCGCCCACTTTCCTTCCCCCTCAGGCCAAACAAGCTCTAAGAGAAGAAGACAGGTTCATGGCAGGGATAATAAAGGGAATTTCAAAACTTGGGTATTTTTATTTTTTAAAATAATGTGGGACCCATGAAAAATGAACAGAAGTTTGATGTTTATAACCACGTGATTTCTTTTGAATGTTTGTAAGTATTTTTCACCACATAAGATTTTATAGTGTTGGAGGCATATTAAATATAAATTTATGGATATTTTTACGGCTCAACATTTTGAAATTTAGTTGCATATGTTACTTTAACTTCACTTATGCGCCGTTCCTTCGTACTATTCTCTTGAAGACTACACTTATCCACTATAATTGGGCCCAACAATGCCCAAGCCAATAAAAGTCCGGGCGGACTATTTGTTAATATTGGGGTTGCCTTTACCTTCACACACAAAAAACGCAATTGGGTTTCCTCATTTGAAAGTACCAATCATTTGATTTAACTGCTAAGATATCGTATCAACTTAATTAGAGATTTCAAGTTTGAGCTCTGTGTTAAATACTTCGTGATAGAATTTTATTATCCTTGTGGTCCTACCCAACTTGATCCAGATTAGTCTGAAACCTCGATAAATCCTTTGAGTTAAAAGAAAGTAGGTTTAGGATATCAGATGTTTAACTCAAGAAGAAGAAGAAGAGCCAATGGAGAAACAAAAGATCGATTCATCAAAATGTTATTAATGCCAATCAAATGTAACCAAAAGTCTTAGTCACCAAAAAAGAAGATTACAAGTAGAAGTAGAAGATTAGTCAAGGTAAATAAAACAAAAAATCTGCTGAGGCCATTGACCCCAGTGAGTGGCACCAATCTTTGGACACAAACAAAATAAGTGCCACCATTCCATGTGCCTCATATTTATATAATTAAGTGCGTAAGGTTTTTTCCTATCAACAATCAAGTCAATTGAATATTCATCTATCTCTCTCTATATATATATATATAAATAAGAATTCAAATAATTCATAACAAATTTTCAGAAAAATCAATAGCATTAGTTTGTTTTTTTAAAAAAATATGTAATTTGATGTCAGATGAAAAAAAGGTATTTTAGAATACCTCTTTTCTCTTCTTCCCTCCTCCTCCTCTTCTACCGGTATTGATCTAGGAACCTCTTAGTCAGTTTCAAACAACGAAGCCAACCAAGAGGACTAGAGTTACCAGTGGTTGCTCCTCTTTGGTTTAAATATTTGTCAGAATTTATCGATACTCACATATTTTTGGTCAGCGCCAAGAATATGAGAGCAAAAATGGACTGGACCCAAAAGAATGGACGACTATTCTCTCTCACAGTTGGTTGTTTTTTTTCCCTCTCTCCCTTTTGGTTTTATTGTTTGGAAATGTTTTAATCGAAAACGCAAAATAACATTTCGTCAAAAATACTAAATACAAAATTATTATAAGTAGAAGGATGGTGCGTCGAGCAAAAACCAATCTGTAGATAGATAAAAGAAAAAAATAACATTATAACAAGGGAGAATTACATTCAGGTCCTACACAAAAGAAAAAAAAATGAAGAAATGGTCCCATTAATAAGTTCAGGGTTTTAATTAACAAGTTTAGAGGCGTCATTAACAAATTCAGAATCATTTTTTTTTATTTTTTCTCTTATACGAGACTTGAATATAATTCTCCCCCTTTTTTTTTATACACTAATATAATTCCCCCTGATAACAATCCTATTAGAAACTAGATTCCCCCAAATTGGAGTTTCAGCCAAAGTAGTCCCTTAGACTAGTAGGCGTCTTTGGTTAAAAAGAAATAATAATTCTTTGGGAGAATGACAGTGAAGTCCCAAGGAAGAGGAAAAATTAAGAAATGGTCCCTATAGATTGCAAAATGAAAAAATGATCCCATGGAGTTGTCAATACAGGCTCCTGGAGTTGTCATTAACAACTCCATGAGCCTGTATTGACAATTCAATGGGACCATTTTTTCATTTTGCAATCTATAGGGACCATTTTTTCATTTTTTTTCTTACATGGGACCTAAGTGTAAATCTCCCTAATTCTTTTGACTGATCAGACTCTTTTTACATATGCTCCATAGACTGATGTCTTTTCCCCATGCCATATGGATGTAAAGGACAAAATAATACTCTAATTTATAAGACCCTTTTGACATGTTTCTCACAAATGAAAAAACCTAGTCTCCCAGAAATTATGCAAGCCCCTTATCCATTCAAATAAATAAATAAATCTGTTTAAAAACAAAAAGCGGATCAGATTTTAGTTTGATTTCAGCATTTTTACGCAATCATCTTCAATATACCTAAGTTGTATGAAAAAAAACTTTCGATAAATTTCATTACCATAAAATATCCCCATCAACACAAGTGTTTTTGTGAAACCTTCAAGTTGTAATTGCAATACAGATGATGAAGAAAGAAAGCGAACAATTTTATTAATGAGAAGACTCAAAAATTTACACACTAGTTCTGGCCCTTCTATATACAATCAAATCGTTCAAATTGGGCCAACTAATCCAGCCCACACTGAACCAATGTAGGCCTGTCACGAGCTAAGTTAAACACTTGTACAACACAAATAACTGTCCTAAACTAGATACATAATTCCTAATACTCTCCCACAAGTTGGGGCTATAAACGTCAAAAGTCCCTAACTTGCCTAACAAATACTTTGGCACCGTCCCTCCAACATCTTTTGTCAGGAGGTCTGCCTGCTGATTTTTCGAACCAACATGCTCCAAATTGATTTCTTTTGATTCCTACTTTTCATGAACAAAGTGACAATCAACCTCAATATGTTTAGTTCATTCATGATGCATTAGGTTTGCAGCTATGTAAATTGTTACCTTGTTGTCACAATACACACTAACCGGCTTCTCATTATTGATTCCAAGACCCTTCAACAATCTTCGTGCCTATACAACCTCAGAAATAGTCATGCTCAATGCTCTATACTTAGCTTCTGCTGATGACTTGGATACCGTAGCTTGCTTCTTCGTTTTCCACATTACCAACGAACCACCAAGCTTCAACAAGTACCCGGTTACCAATCTTCGAGTCATTCCACAAGCTGCCCAATCAACATCACAGTAGCACTCTAATTCTAGAACCCCATCAGTGTTGATCAGAACACCAAGTCTTGGACACCCTTTAAGGTATCGTAGGACATTCCTAGCCACAACCATATGATGCATTGCAGGTGAATGCATGAACTGACTTAGTGCATGCACTGAGAAATAGATATCAGGGAGAGTCATAGTTAAATAAATTAATTTGCCTACCAATTGCCAGTATCTCTTCGGATTTTTCAGCAAATCCTTTGGTTTATTATTCTCTACATTAAATCCCATTAATTTTAGACTCTGCGCCATAGGAACCCCAAGGGGCTTGCAACTATAACCCTCTTCTTGGCTATAACCCTTAGCTACAAGATGAGCCTTATACTTATCTATTGTACTATCAGGTTTATATTTGATCTTATATACCCACTTACAACTAATGACCCGTTTACCTTTTGGGAGAGGAACTATGTCCCATGTCTTGTTTGCCTCAAGTGCTTACATTTTAGCCTACATTGCCTTCACCCACTCTCTATCTTTAATAGCTTCTGTATAAGTAGTGGGTTCAACAATGAAGTCAATTGAACACAAAAAGCACATGTAACCACTAGATAATTTGTAATATGGAACATAGTTCTCAATAGGGTACAAATTGCTCAATTTTGACATTGGAACAATGTGTTCAATTGAAGGGGGGGTCAGAAATTTGAAGTTGTTTGTGCCTTGTAATCAAGCACAAAGATTCTTGCTTTGAGTTGTGAATTTATGTGAATCAAAAGTGTAATTTGATTTTCAGATTGTGCGAGTCTTGCGTCGCATAGGCTTTGCAGATTGCACGAATGTTTTGTTGCAATCTCGGATCAAGTTTGAGTGAATCGGAGCTTCGACAAATCCGCTAATTGCCCTGACTTTATGTAACACCCCAAATTTTATTCATCAAGAATATATTGTGATTATTTTATATATTCAATAAAATGGTGAATATTTAAGGCCAAAGGAATTAAATATTGAAAATTGAAAGGTAAACAGTGTTTTCAGTGAAATCGCCTACGAGGCAGTGAGTTGGTCATATGGTTTTGGAAGACCAAATGATGAGCAAAAAATTATGAAATTTTACAAGGTGAAAGTAGACATCCGAAGCTTTAATTTGATAGGTCATATAAATCAATTGAAACTATGTACAAAGAGTTATGAATTTTTGAAGTTTGCCCAGTGAAATTGACTATTTTTTGGAATGGCATGCAAAGTTTGAAAATCTGGGAATGATATGCTTCCAGATAGTAAAAGGCCATATTTTTTCTTAAAACTAGACTCAATAAGGGTTCCATAGCTTTTAGAATTGCTATAAAACAATGTCTACAAATTTAGTTATGATTTTTTAAAGTTTGATCAGAAAATCCACCAAAATTTCAAATTGTTGCAAATCTGAAAAAGAAAGATGTAATGGTGATTATATAAATTGTGAAATAAAGAAATAGGAGGGAAAAATAATTATTTGGCTCATAAGTATGCCAAATGTCATTATCCTATAGTAAAGAGATTAGTTTATAGTTGATGAAGATGAGCACATGTCAAATTGTGTTAAAATAAGGTTACTTTTACAAAGTAATCATGAATTTGGTACAATAATTGAATGCATGGTTGGATTAGTTGGAGGAAGCAATTTGGTTAGTGAGAGCATGAGTGGGGGACGGTTTTGAGGCTAACCAAAGGGAGAGAAAATTAGTTCAAATCTAATTGAAGGATTATGACATAATTGGAAGAAGAGAAAGCTAATGCCAAGTGTCACCATGTGATGCATTGATGGAGATCAAGTGATTAAAGGAAAGGATAGATCTTTTAAAACACTTTCCCTTACTCTTCCCTTCCTTATTTTCATCCAACACAAGAGAAAGGAGAGAGAGAGAGAGTTCAAGAGACTTTGAGATCTAAAGAGAAGGAGGAGGAAGAAGAAGCTTAAGGTAAATGGTGTTTTCTTAAGCATTTCCACTAGCATTCCATAAAAAATTCTCTATGGAATCATGGCTTAGAAGACACATCTTGAGCTTAAGGAGAGAGAGAGAGAGGAGGACGCCTAGAGAGAGAGAACTCAAGAACTTAAGAAGTAACCTCACAAACCTTAGATCTATTTTTATATGATGTTGTTGAGGTTTGTGGTTAGTTTGGTAATTTTTGATCAAGTTGTAAATTTAGAAAGTCCTCATCCTAAGAGGTTATGCTGCCTTTGAATCATGGTTATGATGTGTTTAAATTATTTAATAAGGGATTAGAAGTGAAAAAGTATAAGCTTTGGAAGCTAAAACACAAAACTCCAAATTTTCATTTTTCTTGAGAAGTTTCAGCCAGCACTGTTCTAGGGGGAAGAATTTGGATTTTTGGTGATTTGATGATTCCATTAGATTCAAGAGGCAAAAATAGGTGGGGTTACAGTTGGTCATTTTTTCGGAAAAAGCCGAAAAAGAATGATTACGAAAACGCCCCTAAAAGCTAAAATGGGGCTGTCAAGGGCAATTTCATAATTTGATATTGAATTTGGTAATTTTGTGCTCGAAAATGGATTCCTTGGGCGAAAATACGTTAGAATAACCCTAGTCAAAATTTTGAGAAAACGTGCCATCGGGTCGAGTACGAAAGGGCCGGACTGGGGTCCCAGTGGCATTTTGGTAAATTTTTACCATAGACTAATGTAACCACAAGAAACACTATAGAAGTGTCTAAAATGATACTTAAATAGGTTATGACCTATTTCTTGTACATTTAATATTTTAGGACCGAGTTGGAAGCCGGAAGTGAAGCATTTTACGAGGCACACTAAAAAGGGGTTGAAAGAACTTTGAGGTAGGGACATTATCCTTCATACATCATGTCATAGTTATATGATTGTGTGGGTGCTATGGTTTGTAAATGTACCTTATTAATCAACATGTTTTGCCTAAAGAGAGGCAATTAATGCCAGGGGAACTTATAGTGGGAGTTGGTGAGAATCTAACCTGTGCATATTAGTGGGGCTGGGCCCTACTCATGTATACATACAGATGATGTATTTATATTGTTCATTAATTGGTGCATACATAGCGCATATCATATTTACTTTTTGCATTTGCTATGAACGATAGCATGTTTCTACCGGGATTCCTTGGAATCTCATCCCTTTTTCTAAACAAACATGTCAGTGAGTGCCAATGGGATGAAAGGCAAAGGTGTAGACGCCGAGAATTGATTGGCGAGTGTCTCAAGGCTAGGTTGAAGACGGTGGTTATAGTTAGTTGATGTTTAAGATATTTTGGAGAATCTTGTATGTATTGATGTTTTTGCTATATTCTGTATTTTGTCTACGAATGACTTTGAGATTGTAAACGAATAATGTTATCAGTATATATATACTTTTCTGTATGCCCATGGAATTTTGTCTTTATTACTCTTCGATTATCAAAATGGAAACATGTGTTAACACTTTAGGTTCCACTGAGTTCACGGGGCTTTGCCCGACCTAAGGCCGTGAGTTGAAGTTGGCTTCCTTGTTGGTGACTGGGTCTTGATTTTGACCAAGTTCTTGGGCCGCGTCTTGATTATTCTCACTGGCGAAAAGGAGCTCTTTTCTCATAGGCCCTTATTCTTGAAAGTGGGCTAATGTTCTTGATGAAAATTCAACCTAGCTAATGATACCATGTGAAGTCCTCAGGTTGTAATTGCAACACAGAAGATGAAGCAAGAAAAGGAACTATTTTATTAATGAAAAGACTCTAAAATTTACACACCAGTTCTGGCCCTTTTACATACAAACAGATATGTCAAATTGGGCCAACTAATCCAGCCCACACTGAACCAATGTAGGCCTGTCATAAGCGAAGTCAAACACCTATACAACACAAATAAAAGCCCTAAACTAAATACGTAATTCCTAATAGTTTTAGCTGTTAAATATTTAAATATACCATATATTTATATGTTAAGATAATGCTGAATATTTTATTTAAATTTATTGTATCCCATGTATTTAAATTTAGTTTTGATGCATTCAACTAATAAAAGAAAAGAGAGGTATTTTGAAATACCTCTATGAGAGTTGAGAGATTTATTTATTTATTTATTTTGGGTATGCCAGCTCGAACCTATGCCTTGTGGTTTAATGCATATAGCAACGAACCATGGAGACACAAGAAGGCAAACATGACACAAAATAAAATGAATATTTATGGGTTGAAGCATTGTATAAGTCCGGTAAAAAAAGCATTGAATAAGCGTCCCACTAAAATAATATGTTTGCTTGGCAAAAGCTATGGTAAAGTGGATAAATCAGTTGATCATAACAACCGAATGCTGATATACTGAAAATGTGATTATGTAACAAATGCATTGTGAATATTTGTTTTTATTATCTAAGGACAGACATGGATTGTCGAAAGTAATAAAGTGAGATCAAACCGACAATGTCTTACTTGTCCTCACCTGTAAATTTTATTGCCATTAGGTTACAATGTCATCAAGAGTAACTTTCAATTTTATTATTACGTATTATTGTTGAAGGAGTATAAATAGGAGTAGTTTAGGGGGAAAAAAGACAAATACAATGACGACAACAAATCTTTATCTCACTAAGTGGTGGTGTTGACTACATGTATCGCACAACGCCATTATACTGTATTGAAAACCAGATCTTTTAATAGATTATTAATCAAAAGATCTCACTCTATAACATCATTAAGTATTTGTTTTGGTCTTTCTTTACTTCTCTTTAGAGGACTCCAAAATGCTTCATTGAACCTCCTCACTGGTGCATCCAATAACGTTTTTTGAACATGTCTAAACCACCTTAAACAATTTTCTACTATTTTATCTTCAATATTTGCTACTCTAATTCGTTCAAGTATATGATTATTATGGAATCTTAACTCTTCTTGTATGACCACACATCTATTGTAGCATTATCATCTTGGCTACCCTCACCTTATATTCATGTTGTCCCTTTGAAGCTCAACTTTTACTATCATATAGTATTGTTGGTCTTATAGCAGTGTGATAAAACTTTCCTTTTATTTTATTAAGTACTTTCCGATCACAAATAACTCCAATAACTTTCTCCATTTATACCACCCAGCTTGAATATGATGATTAACATTTCCATCATTTTCATCATTTTTTTGTTGAATTGATCCCAAATATTTAAATTTTGCCACTTGTAGAATGACTTCATTTCCCAATTTAACCTCCACATCTCTTCTAACTCATCTCTTATCAAAATTGTAATGCATATACTCTATTTTGCTCATACTCAGATGAAAACCCTTCAATTTCAGAGTCTTTCTCCACATCTCAAGTTTGAAAAAAAAAAATGATAAATGTGATAGCTAAAATGGATTGATATATTATATTCATGACTAAAACTAATTCCACAACTAGCTTATACAATTAGGACTAAAGGAATTTTTTTCGTGTCCAAACTTAAATTTAAGATTAAAGATATATACTCTAAATTAATTTATTGATACATGCATAATCTTTTTAATCCAACGCTTGTAATATTTGGGTAAGATATACATGTGCGGAATCAGACATGGGAGGGACATTTAAAAAAATGAGATGGGAATGAATACTGGAAAGTCTATTCGACCTCATCTCGTTGTTGATTTGGGAACATATCTTTTTTAGAATAATTTTAATTTTTTTGCTTGGATTAGTATTGATAAATAGCTGGAAGAGAAAATGTATTGATAAATAATCAAGCAAACAAGACACATAAATACCATTTAAACTTAAAAAACTCAAAAAAAAAAATCTATTGAATAAGGGAAAGGACATAGAAGTGATGAAGTAGGAGTTTGGGTTTTAAATATTTGGGGCAAAAGACAAGATTGCACTTTCTTCTATTCCTTTTTGTCTTCTCTCTCCTCCCATTCATCAACAAAATTGCACATAGCCTCTTTGCCCTATCTTTGGCGGCCTCTCCCCCAGGCACGTTACTCATTCCTCGCCAATGCCTCTGATCTGCTCATCCGCCATCTCTTGTGTTCTCTCCCTTTAGGCTTCTCTCTCCTTCTCTTTCATCTTCTCTCTCTCCCCTTCTCTCTCTCTCTCTCTCTCTCTCTAAATACGAGGTTCAATTTGCCTTTAATTGAATTGAAGGGCATGGCTTGGGATTACCTTTGTGGTGGATAACATGACACTACTAGGAAAGAAAGATGAAATTGGAAATGAGAATGAGAAGAGTGAAGTAATGGGTCATCGTAAAGCTAATATTGTTGGTGGAAGGAACATGAATGAAGTTGAATTGATGACTCAAGACATTTGCTTGGTTTCTGGCATCATTTTTAAACAATTTCTTTTTGTCTTAGAGAGCTCAAATAAAATAATGTTGTGTGAATAACTATTTGATTGTTCAAGGCCAAAATTGAAGTCTTGGTAAGATGCAGCATAGGTAAGGGTAGAACCCACCCCCTTCCCATGCTGTTGTTTTTTTATTGATATGGTAATTGTATTGGTGTATTTAGATTAGGATAATATTTTGCTCTTCCTTTCCCTCCCTCTTTTCATGCGTTGTTGACAATTTGAGTTAGGCAATGGCAACTTCAAAATAACAGTTAGCAATTTGGGTATCAAGATTGATATTTGGAGAGCTCAAGTTGTTACCGAAGCTCCGGCAGCTAGCCTACCACCGGAGCTTTGACGTCGGCGCCGACGATCCCCCGCTCGCTGACAAGTAGTCTTTCCTTTTTAAAAAGAAAGAACTTGAGGGCATTTTAGTAAAAATACATATACTTCTAAATCTTATATTCCTACGACTTCACCTTTTTATCATTTTCATGTTTAAATTGACTTTTTGTAGTTTTTCAAATTTAAATGGTATTTAATTGAAATTTTCCCAATAATCAAACTCAACCCCTAATTACTGTGATTGATATTAAGGCAGTGTTTGCTTCAATGGGGGAGGAAAGGTATTTTAATGTTTCTTGTTTAGTTAATGAGAGGAGGAGATGTGAATTAATTATAAATAGATAAATATGCCCTTGAATTATTTTAATTCTTTTTTTTTTAAAAGAAGGTATCCATATAAGAATTTATTCTTCTTTCTATATTTTGAGTCTCAAAATCTTTTAATTCACTTATCCACGATAATTTTTGTTGATATTCTTTTTTTTTTCCTTTACTATTACTTAGACACATGACTTTTCTTTTTACTAGCTATAGTTCCATTATACTGAAAATAGATTACTCATTTGATTTTTTTTCTTTATTTGAAGTATGTGTATTTCTGAAATACAACGCTTTCCTTAGTTAAAAAAAAAAAAAAGACTCTATATCGGACAAAGATAAAATAAAGGTCAAGGGAGAGGAGAAAGAAGATAAAATTTCCCTTCCTTTCTTCCCTCCCTCATAGAACCCTAAAAAATAAATACTACTAAAACTTTAGTATTTTTTTGCCAGTACTTTAGTGCTCCCTCTGGTCCTAATTATAAAACAAAGTTGACTTTTTTTTTAGAGAAATTAAGGAAGCTAATTAAATTATTTTAGAGTATTTATATTTTTATTTTTCTCTCCAAATTAATTAGTTTGACTAATAAACTAATATATAATCTAAGAATACATAACATATTATATGATTAAGTAGCTTATTTAGCTTCCTTAATCTCTCTAAAGAAAGTTAACTTTGTCTTATATTTAGGACTGGGGGTAGTATTTTATTTTACACTCAACTAAAAGTGGAGAAAATCATGATAGTTGAAATATTTAGCTTTAAAAGATACAGTGTATCAAATAGGACGCAAAAGAGGTATTTTAGAATACCTTATCTGATCCTCTCGTTTTTTGGAATCTCCTCCTCCTTAATATACTGGTAATCTGGTAATCGCACTTGGTTCCCAATTCTAACCTCAAGCCATGAGGACCAAATTACCCATACTTCTTGGTTCATGCTTTAATTAATATATTTACATGAGTTGCTATTACTTGTCCCCAATCATACGTGTTCTGCTGGAGGCAACAAATATATGGACTATAATTGGGCCCAATAATGGCCCAGGCCCATAAAAATATGGACTGGCTGTTTTCTAACATAGGGGTTCCCTTACCTGCACACACACCCGAAACACATTTCGTTTCATTGTTTGAAAATGAGGCAGGAGAGAAACAAAACATTAATTCCTCAAAATATTAAGAAAAAAATAAGTAGAAGTACAAGAATAGTTGAAAAGAACTATTTTAGAATACCTCATACCTCATCTTCTGCATCTCTACTAGTAATCGAACTAGGAACCTCCTAGTGAGTTCAAAGTAATTAGAGTTGATAGTATGGGACAGACCATCGGGTTTGGGCTAACCCATCACAAATTGGGGTTATATGGGTTTGGGCAAAAAAGAACAGTATCAATATGGTTCAACATTTAGCCAACCCAATCTATAACCTCTGGGTTGGCGAGTTAAACTGCCTAACCCATATTGTTTTTCATTTTTTAATTTTTTTATACTGTGGTTTTCAAACTTTATTTTTTAAACATTATATTGAAATTGTTTTCTCTACAAACATAAACCTTAAAAAAATAAATTACAAAATAACATCAAATTTAAAGTTTTAAACATTACAAATTAAGTATTCCTCACAAGTCTGCACATTACAAAATAAATATAAATTCAAAAGTCATTATTAACATTCAATACAATCAATAATTAGTTGGTGTTAATGGTATTACGTTACACTATACTCAAAGGCCACAATTTTTTTTTTAAAATAACCAACCCGTTGTGGGTTGGGCCCGTTAAGCCAAAAAGAACTACATAAAAATGGTCTCACTTTTGTAGAACCCAAACCGCTCCTTTTTTCGAGTTCGGTGGGTTTCGCTCACAATTAAAACCCATATTATCAGCTCTACAAGTAACAAAGCAAACCAAGAGAACTAGAATATGGGCCCGAAGAAGACCAGGCCCAAAAGGATGGACCAACTAATTCTCTCTCACATGTAATTGGTTATCAACAGTCTAGTTTCTATGTTCTATTTTTTTTGGGAAAATTTCATTTAAGGACCACTGTCGAGAATTAATATCAGTTGGCATTCAAAAGATTCTGAAAACTCATTGTACCAGGGGGCCAAACTAAAATTAATTTGAGGCAAAAGACCCAAATGACCTTCTGACAAAAAACCCTGTGTCTCCCTCATACTCTCCTTGAAATGAATAGTGCCAAGAAAGAAACCCTATTGAGTACGATTTCGTTCCTCTCCAACTGTCGATGCGCCGTCGACTCAGTCTCGACCTCTCCATGCATCACGGACTTGGTCTCAAACTCCCCTCATTGGCGCTATATCTGACTGTTCGTGCGTCTCTCATTCGAAGATTGATTCTCCCTTTTGCTTCTTCGCCGATTGTTCCCCTTTTGATAGTAAGTGCACAAATTTAATTATTATCGCCTCCTTTGCATGAGTGCTCTTATTTTCTCATTGTTCTTTTGCTTTTCTTCTCCTTCATTTTGATTTTTCATTTGAAACAAGCAATGTTTTTCCCCTTTTGTTAGGAAAAAATGGTTTTTTCCCCTTTTTGTACTGAGCCATGCTGAGATGACTGTATTAATGGAAAACACGGTTTTGTTTTGATGATTAAGAGACACCTATATATGAGTAGAAATGATCTAGTTTCTGGAAATGCCCATAATTTTAAGTCAGACAACTCATTTATACTGCCTATTTGGATATTTCTAAAGGCTCTGAAAATAATTGCTTGTTTATGACCTATAACAAAATGTTCTGGTTAGGTTTACTAAAAGTTCTAATTTTATTAATGGATGCTACTTGGCTGTAACCTATAGTTAATATTAGTCTGGTACTTGTAAATCTAAACTTTTTTCCTAGTTTATTGAATGATGAGACAATTTTCTACTGTCTTGTCAAAGCAGACTATTGTAGTTGTTCATAGGACTGTTCCACTTGTTCATGAGGTATAAGACACGTACAAATGAGTTATAGTTAAAAAATTAATTTATCTTGTGAATAAGACTATTCCACTTGTTCATAGAACTAGTGTACTTGTTCATCATGTAGAGTAAAATTATTTATACTATGGATTTAATTATGTTATAGATTTTGATTCCACAATTTGTAAAGCTGCAGGTAAAGAGTAGGCAAAAATGGATGCAACAGATAACAAGCCAAAAAGAGAGAGAGAGAGAGTTGGAGTTGGAAGGAGAAGAAATATATGGCCCCTTTTAGTACCCGATGCTCTACAAGGAAATTCAAGGAGTTGGCTGATTTTGTTATGGGTGAAACAAAGCTAAAAGAAAGGGTGGATAAATTAGGGATCGGATAATTAATTCATGTTGGGTTCAAGAAGATTCCAATATATGTATGCATGGAGTTATCTCATTTTATGGATTTCAAGTCAAACTCTTATGTATGTAAATTTGCATTTATAATTGAAAGGAAGATTACATTTTTTTTGTAATGGATTGTTGCTTCAATAGTTATTATTACCTGAAAGGTTACATAAGAAGTTGATTATCCTAGTTACTCATTCAAGAACAACTTTCATTTGCACGTGCCTTACACTTGATCAACAAGTGCAATAGCCTTGTGAACAAAATAAAATACAAGAACACATTTACATGATTAATTAGCATAATAAACAACTGCAATAAATATATGAACAAGTTAAATAGACTTGTGAAACAAGTGAAATCACGACAACCCATTTTCAAGTATATTATGCATATTGAATAAGTCGAATAGGTCTATGAACAAATAAAATAGAATTATGAACAAGTTCAATAGATGTTTGAACAAGTAAAATCATTACAATACATTTGCAAGTATATTATGCATAATGAACAAGTGAAATAGAGCTATGACAAGAGATAACATCCTAAAAGTGTTTATATTACAATAGATTACAAGTGCAAGTAATTTCATTCTAGTGATTAACTCTATCGTGTTAGGTCACTAAAATATGTACTATAGTAGTGCAACCTAGGTCGATTCTCTTGAGGAGTTAGAAATCCTTAAATCTCAATTGTAAAAGCACTTAAACAAGTTAAGAAGAGCACTTTGCAGTAATCTTTGCAGAAACTATTAATACTCATATTTCTTCTATTTATGAATTTTCAGAGTTTAAGAAATGAAAATGACAACGACAAGAGAAATTTGATTTTAAAAATATCAAGTTTCAAATGGTCTTCCCCAAGAACTTCAAATAGCTTTCATTGCCTATCAATTAATTGGAGCTATTCCAAAGGAAAATATCATATCATTCTTCAGTGATGAATAAATTGCAGGGTACTTAGAACTCTTAGACAAACAATGAACAATATTCATTACAAATCATTCAACTCAATTATAATAATCAATTCTAACGAATCAAAGATTACAACTAAATTTACTTTATTAAGAGCATTAAACACCTAAGTTTGTTACAATCTATTAATCCTGGATTCAACAATCCTGAGAAACATGAAATCAAGAAGTTTTATACTCTGATTCTCAAGTCCAAATAGATATAAGATAAATCTGAATCTAAGAAGAGTGAATTGAATAACTCTCTTAGGCATAGCGCCTCTAGCTTCAGCTTACTTCTTAGGGAAGAGGAAGAATTTATCTACTCATGAATACAAGTCCAACTTCTATAAGCTGAATCTCTAACTTGGCCATGACAGAATCTTCAACAACACCTCAGAAGAAAATCAGAGCTGGAGATAGGAGATAAGAGACTGAGAGGTCCTCGCTTGAATCCCAGAAGAGTCGGTGACCACTAGCTGAGGTTCCATAATTCCCAAGATCATTGTTTTGTAGCCCAGCTCATGCGACCAAGGAATTTTTCCAGTTTCTCCCAAATGGAGTCTGAATGACGGAGAAAACAGAGCTAGCTGAGAGTTAAAGATTCTAGAACTCCCATCCAGACTTCAAAGAAATGTGTTAATAAAGTCAAAATCCAACCAAAATTAATCTCCCTTTTTTTACCTCCATGTGTCAAGCAGCGGAGATCACAAAGGAGCTAATGCAAGCTAGTTGGATTTATAGTCTGGAATAAGGGCTAGCCCTTCACGAGATCAGGCCTAAACGAGCCGGATCATTTAGGCCCACTTCCTGTAAAACCCTCAATTTATGAAGCCCATGGCCTTACATGCTTGGCCTTTCACGAGCTCAGGTCTAAATGTACCTAAACTCATTTTAATTTAAATAAAATGTAATTTCAATTTTTACAATTTAGTTATTATTTTGCTTTAAATTGAAATACATTATTTTTAAAACTCACAAATTTGTAGTTAATAATTATCTAATGTCCAAAATTAGTCCATTTTTTTAAAAATTTAAATCAATAAACTATTATAGGAAAGCAATAAATCAAACCATTTAATAAATGTTAGCCTGTTACTAATACTCTATTAGATAGTTAGATGTCTTTCATATTAATAATTTGATATAATGATATTACATATTTTAATTTATTTAAAAACAAATTGAACAAGCCTAAAAGGGCCGACCCTTTTAAGCCTGCGGCCCTATGGGACTGGCCCTTTTAGGCTTGTGTAACACCCCAAATTTTATATTCACAAAATATATTGTAATTAGTAGAGAAATTCAATAAAATGGTGAATATTCATGAATTTGGAATTTATAAATTTTATAAATGTTCATATTCATGAGAAAATGGGCAAAATAATTATGGAATTAATCTGGGTAATTTAAAAAGCTCAATATTAAGGTTCAAAAATGGAGAAGTAGTAGATAAAATATTTGATCCAAAAATATATGGGAATTGGCCAAAGAAAAATGGGAAAAGAAATTGGATTAAAAAGGTAATGACAAAATCGTAATTTTGCCAAATTATCACAAAATTAATTATTTTTTGATTAATTGAAGTTAATTTCAATTAATTAAAGAAAATAAAATTTAAGAATATATTTGAAATATTTTGGTCAATTTAGTATGAATTTATGAAAAATTTGAGCAAAAATGCTAATTTGGTCAAAATTGGAACTTTACGTGTATACATAACTGGAACAAGTTGTAAAGCCAATTGAGATCAAAGGAAGAGACCTTTTGGTGTCTCCTACATATAACAAGAGAGTGAAATATTAGTTGCATGTCAATTTGGCTCAAGGTATGAGTTTAGGAATTCTTGTACATAAAGTTTTATTTTTGGAATTATGACATAAGCAATTAAGGAGATGACATAAGCATGGAGTATTAAACATTTCTATCTTCATCTTCTTCTTATTTCCGCCGTGAAGAGCATATGAAATAGAGAGAGAAAGTGAGAGAAAATCTAGAGAGAGAAAGGGAAGAAATTTTACAAGGTAAGTCGGTTCCTTTGACGATTTAGCTTCCAACGCGTATAACTCCGCTCGGAAGCTTGTCTTTCACGTATTTGAAGGTTTTTGAAGCTCAATTTTCCTTGTTAAGAAGAGCTAGGGTTCAGCCATATTAAGGAAAATCCAGAAAGAACTTGAGGTAACTTCCAAAACTTTAATCTTTGATTATTTTGGTTGTTGTGAACAATTTAATCAATGAAATTTCGTCGGACTATCCTTTGTTTTAAATTTTGGAAGGGTGTATGCCTAGGAGTTATGCTGCTGAAATTGGGTCTAAATGGTAGTTGTAACCTAATGTAATAGTTAATAAAGTGGTTAGGATTAGAAAGAAACACTTCTACGAAGTCAAATTCCGAAAACCCCAACTTTTTTCCAGGAATTGTCAGTTTCGGCCAGGGCTATTAGAGAGCCTTAGAGTTGAATTTTTTTTATGATTCCATTGAGTTCAGTAGGGAAAATTAAATGGGGTTACAGTTGGTCACTTTTTAGGAAAAGACCGAAACAACATAATTATGAAAACGCCTCTGAAACCCTTAAAGCGGGGCTATCAAGGGTATTTTTGTAATTTGGCAGTGAATTTGGTAATTCTGAGTCTGAAAATGGATTTCTTGGGCTAAATTATGTTAGAATAGCCCCAGTCAGAATTTCAAAAAAAGTACAACCGGATCATATATACGGGGTAGGCTGGGGTCCCGGGTGCAATTTGATAAATTTTCATCATAGGCTAATATAACCAGAATAAACTCTATGGAAGTGTCTAAAATGATACATGAATAGGTTTTGACCTAATTCCTGTACATTTGACATTTTAGAACTGAGTTGGACGCCTGTGGTGGGCACGTTTTACAAGCCAGAATTTTGGAGATGAGAAAAGGGACACAAGGTAGGGGACTTACCTTATTTGCATGTATTTGATATCTCTGCTTGTGTAGTAATGTATATGATTGCTTTACTTGATTGTGTAGAGCATATTTGAATAAATGAAGCTCTATTTCTATTTTCGCTGTGGCTATAGTTTTGTTACATGAAACATTGAGCATGCAGAAATATCATTATAGGGCATACATCTAGTTAAAGCTAACATGCTATAACATAGCATTTATCATGCATGTATTATGGTATATGTTTCCTACTAAGATTCTCTCGAATCTCATCCTCCCCTACCAATAATTTAGATAAGAGAAGACAGAAGATATGCTGAGAACAAAGAAGAGAACTACACTAGAGGATTGCAGTGGTGGAACGAAAATGAGAATATGTCTTCGTTTGACTGGGACGGG
Source organism: Inga laurina (assembly GCA_963855925.1). NCBI lineage: Eukaryota > Viridiplantae > Streptophyta > Magnoliopsida > Fabales > Fabaceae > Inga > Inga laurina. The sequence continues at coordinate 53,681,046 of OY979705.1, forward strand.
TTTAAACACCCTAGTAGCCCTGTGTGGCTGCAGTGATGGTAATTATCATGTATGAATCCCCATGGGGAATTTTCTGTAATCATGCACATATTGTCAGTATAATTATGTTATTCATGTATTGCCCACCGAACCATGAAGTAATATTCCGCTATAAGTCAACATAAGATAAGGGTGTGACAGCCCGACTCCTTTTGGAGGCTCTAAATCATAAGCCCAACCCTTGATTTCCTGGCTCTAGTTGAATCCCTCTTCTTCACATATCTACGTGGCACCTTGGAAGAGTTAATTCCCATTAAATTTTCTTTAGCTTATTCCCTATTTGGTCTTTTTGCATGTTCCAAAATTTTGCCACTTCTTTTATTTTAACCTGCATTAATTAAAAATGCTCAGAAGTATCATATGCTCTCAATTAATCAATAATGCTATAATTTTCAGCACCATAAAATGCAAAACACACTCATGAAATCCCATAGAAAATATAACAATAAAATGGATTCATCACCTGGTACTTGGGACACTTTTTCACCAAGTACCATCCTAAAATTGCTCATTCATTTACAAGAGCTTACAAAATGGCATACTAACAACATTGCACCCCATCTCAAAAAAGGACTATATGCACATCATAGCTTCTTTCCCAACCATCCAAACAAATTTGGTTGGGATATATCAATATACAAAATAACAAGAAGTTGCATATAACACCAAAAGAGGACTATGTTTAGCAATTTTATCAACAAGGATTGAGGTTCCTATAAGTCTTCCTAGTATGACCAGACTCACCATATCTTGAGTAATGATACACTATTTTGTCTTGAAATTATGATTCAATCCTCTAAACTCTTGGCCTTTCTAGAGGACGAGACATCACTTGTGACCATAGTAAGATAGTCGGTGAGTAATCATTATATCTTAGGGAGTTTGGTTTACGAATGTCATTGGTCTCAACTGAAATCATCCATCTATTGTAAATTTTTTCCTGAATCAGGAATAAGAAGCACTCCTCAACATATGCATAAACATTTCCATGTATCTCCTTTATTGCAGCACATGCATGTAGGTACGACAATCTTGACATTTCCCAAGCCTCACAAGAGCATTGACTTACTCTTGAGGACTATTCAACCATGATGCTTCATTCAAGTCTTTGTTATTCTTGTAAGCGTACACATGACCATTGGTATAATTGTAGTCAATTAGTTAGTCGACTCCAACATCATCCACAAGATCTAATGGTGTATCCTTTGCTTAACTAACTGCATACTTCATGTTAAATCCATTATTTTCAGGCCACACATATGTTATTGCCAATATTCTTAGTTCTTCGTAGCTCATCCCTTTTGTTATCAACCTTCCACTTATAATACCGCTCTTATATGCCATTTTCCCCTCTAAGGTTTTCACATATTCCCTTCCTACATGGAAGATGCAAAATATTTTCTTTCTAGAACTGCTAGCCATATCTCCTACTGCACATCATTAATATGTAAACTTCAATAACCTAACAAAACAAATTAATCACTTAATAAATAAATATGGTAGCTTGAACATCTCTAATTTGTAAGTGTTTGACTCATTATGAACAAGTGCAATTGTCATTTGAACAAGACAAACTAATTGGTTGAGAAAAAAATATAGCAGCTTCAACAAAGTTTGATTTTCAAGTTTTCAACTCCTCATGAATAAGTGCAATTGTCATATGAACAAGACAAAATAATTGATTAATAAAAAAACATAGCAGCTTGAATACCTATGATTTGCAAATGTTTCACTCATCATGAACAAGTGCAATTGTCATTTGAACAAGACAAACTTTTTGGTTGACAAGAAAACATAGGAGCTTCAACAAGTCTAATTTTTAAGTGTTCAACTCCTCATGAACAAGTGCATTTGTCATATAAACAAAACAAACTAATTGGTCGATAAAAAACATAGGAGCTTTAGCATTCTAAAATGCCAGATGCGTTTCATCTTATGCAACATATGCAATCACTCATTCCTTCCATACCCAATTCACCATACTATAAACCACTTGCAAATTATAATTAAGTCTTTACCACTTTAGATGAAGAAAATGAGACTTTCTAAAAGGGAAATTTGGACTTTACCTCATCCCCGATGTGATTCCGACTACTTGCATGAATCAACGAGACTCCAACTGCAACAATCATAGATTATGGACTGTCCGCAAAACTTATATTTAAATGGAGAGAAGGTAGAGTCACACGATTTCAGACTTGATTCATCCTTGCATTATTAACAAGCTTCTCAAAAACCTAAGGTAGACGCCATAGTCAGGATATATTTGGCACTCAAATGGGTCTCTCTCTCCTTCGGGTGTGTTTTTTCCCTCTTTCTGATGGGGTCATTTGTGTCTTTTGCTTCAACCAATTAATTTTAGTTTGGCCCCTAGGGACTACAGTGAGCTTTTAGAATCTTATGGGTGTCAACTGATATTAATTTTCTACAATGGTCCTTAAATAAAATTTTCCCTATTTTTTCCTCCCTCTTTTTTGGTTTCATTGTTTGGAAATGTTTTAATCGAAAAGAGAAAATAACATTTAGTCAAAAATCCTAAAAACAAAATTATTGTAAGTAGCAGGGTGGTAAATCGAACAAAAACCAATGTGTAGATAGATAAAAGGGCGAAAAGAATAACATTAATTATAACAATCCTATTAGAAAATTTCCCCCAATAAATTTCATTCGTTGAGATCAAAACTCCAAACCATGCAAGATTAGCCTATATAAGCTAAGTCATAATTCAAAAAGAAAAGAAAAAGAAGTGGAATTATTTGATTTTATTTTTAAAAACAGTTTTTTATTTTTAAAAAAAACTAAAAAATTTGTTTGGAAAACTGTTTTCAATAAGTTATTTTTTCTAAAAAAAGGTTTTTGAAAAAAAAAATAGTTTTTAGGTGTTTTTTTTTTCTATTTTTTATTTTTTGAAGCCACCCCACCTATTTACTATGACACCACACTACTAATGACGACCACCACTAGCTATATTACCGCCGGTGACCGCCGCCACCATGTCATTTCATAGACAAATTTTTTAAAACAACTATCTAAACATATTTTTTTCTTCAAAACTTTTTTTTAAAAAAAAATTTATAAAATTTTTTTGAAAAAAAAAAAATAGAACACGGAATCAAACATGTCCCAAATAATTGGGATGGACTGATTCTTGTTGCAACACACATGGTGTGCAGCATGTTTGTGCGCCACAAGATACTACTGTAGGCACATCCGATGCATCTATGGTAGTTATTTATTATCCCTATTTTTTTGGTTTAGATGTAATACATGTTTAATCACTACTTTTTTTACTGTATTAAAATTATTATTAATTATAAATAATAATGTAAAAGTAGTTCTAAGTAATCTGTATTCACTTTAAAGTTAGCAAATTCCAATGAAATGCCCTAGGATTATAGACAACTATCATTTTTTGTTGAGTTGTATGAACCTGAATGGTCTCTGCCCAAGGCAATTAGTTTTTGTTTGGCTTATACTTTATCGGGATAATGTGTGGGAATATCATTTTTAATATATTATGTTTTTCTTTGCTGTGTAATATCCTAAATTTTGGAATTTGAGGTTTGAGAATAAGCCTGAATCAAGTGGACTGCTAATCTATGATTTAGCAAGAGTGCCAAAAATGAGGATTTAAATACTTGGTGCATATTAAGTTTAAAATATGAAGAAATTGTAGCCAAGTGAAATATGTTTGAAAAGTCAACAATTGTGGCTTGACATAAAAGAAGCAAGAAGAAAGCATTTTTGTCAACATTTCATCTCCCTTCTCCTTGAGCATTACGTCCAAGACAAAGAGGCAATAGAGAAATAAATGCTTGGCTTAAAATGAATCAAGCAGGGAAGTAATTCTATCCAAGTAAAATAAAGAGTTAAAAAGTCAAAAATTGTATGCAAGTTTAAATGGCCATTACACATTAAATTCAAGGAGATATTATAAGAGGTTATCATCTCTTTTCTCATGCTCCATTTTTGTATATCATGAGACAAGAAAAAGAAACAATTAGATGACCAAGTAAATGTGAAAACTTGGTCAAAAATATCATGCTAAAACTTTTATCACTCTTCCTCTTCTTCATTTTGGTCAAGAAAATGCTAAGAGCATTTAATCAATATACTCCCTCACCTTTTGCTCATTTGGTACGTTGGGACAAAGAAAGAAGAAGGAAGTTGGTCAAATGTTCAACTTCAATTAATTCTTCACCTTTTATACAAGAAGCAATTAGGGTTACCCATTAATTATTTTTCTTTTTCCCTCCTTTTCCTTGGAAACTTTCGGTCAAGAGAGTTAAGGGGCTGAAGATATCAATTGAAACACATATTTCTCTCTCTCTCTCTCTCTTCAAGCTCAAAGTCGGCTACTATCAAGAGGAAAGAGAAAACCAAGTTCTCTTGAAGACAAGTTGGAGGTAATAGCTTCTTCTTGGATTTTCACTTGGTAAATCACATTTCTAGCTCAAATACCCTTCATGAAACTTGTTCCCCTCTTCCTTAGCTTCATTTCTACGGTTTTTGTTTTTGAAGGAGAGGAGTTTTCAGCCATCTTGTAAGAATAAAAGTTGACGAATCAAGAAAAGAATACAAGAAGAAGCAAGAGGTGAGTAAAAGCATCATTTTGATGTATATGATGCTTGATTTGACTGAGTTTTGGTGGGCTATTTTGACAGCCCTAATTTCAGTTTTTAGGGTTCATGAAGCTTTCATCCTATACATGTGCTTATATATTGGATTGGAGGCAAATGAGCTAAGTTTAGTGATTAAATGTTGAACTGATTGTTGTTGTGAAAAATCCTAAAATTCTGCCTCAAATAGAACATGTGAAAGAAATTTGAATTTGGTTGTTTTGATGTTTCCATTTGGATTCCATGTGAAAAATTGTGTGGGGAGTAGGCCCGGTTGTGATTTCTGACCATTGAAAACATATGTTGAAAATTTGGAAGTTCGTCAATGAAAACTCTGTGCAGGGCAGTCGGATTGCACGACAGTTTTGAATGACTAAATATTGAACATTCCAGTCTAATAGTAGATATGTCAAGCTTTAAATTGACATTTTGATGTGTTCGCTAGAAGTTATGTATTTTCAAAGTTTGAGGTTGAAACTAGAAGTTATTCTAGAACAGTATGGACATTTGTTGAATTCTGTATTTTTTTGGTGGTGGCTGGTAGTGGTTTATTTTTTTTTTTTTGTATAAAGGACTTAAAAATATTCAAGTTGGAGTTGGAGTCACCCCATTTCGATTTTTATAGAATTAGTTATGATTTTTAGAAGTTCAGGCAAGAAACAGGAATTTTCTTGGTCGAGGCCAGAAGGTTCTTGGCAGCGGGCAAAATGTTCCTAGCATGTTTTCAGCTGTGGCCAAAGGTTCTTGGCCACAGCCAGGGGGATTTTTGGCAACGGCCAACCCCCAATTTCAGCATTTTGGACTTTTGAAATATGGTTTCTGGTCTAGTCCTCCCTAACCCTTTAGGCTTTTGTTTGAGCTTATCATAATCACCTAAAGGTCTCGAATGATAACCAAACCCAAGTGTTTTGGAGTTGAGAATTGAATAAGGAATAACTCATCATCCTTACTTATGATTTATAGGATTTGATATCTGCCCTGAGCATAAAAAATCGGTGCCTAAGCAAGAACAGAAAGAACAAGGTAACGACTCTTTCTCTTATATCATATATAATGCTTGGTATGTATGTGCTTATCATTGAATTGTGACGAGTACTTCCGTGAATACAGTGAAAGCTGTCATATTTATGAATACAACGAAAGCTTCTTTATTGCACCACAGCCGTGAGAGCTGTTATTATTGTGCACACTGCGGTGATTGCTATCGTTACTGCACCACAGTCGTGAGAGCTGTCGTTATTGTGCATACGGCCATGAGAGCTATCGTGAATATGACAAAAAGTCACAAATATGCTGCTGTGATTGTTGCTGATGATGCTACTTTGTGATGATTGCTTACATGCTTTGTTAAATTATACATTATATATGTGAAATGTTATTACTGAGATTCCTATGAATCTCATTCTTTCCAATGACTAACCTATAGCTAGGGCAAGCAGATCTAAGGAGAAAAAAGTGACGAAAGGCGGCTAGTGTTTATGGCCATGAGGCTAGAATTTTGTGTTGACTATCATACTTTTGGATAAATGTATTTATTGTAAATGGTGTAGGTACAAGTGTGATGTAGTAAAGGTGGTTGAGTCCACCATAGACTTGGGTTTTGTAATCCCCGATATGGAAACTGAAATGGGAAAAAGTGCCCTGTAGACCCTGTTAGTGAATGAATGAAACCCTAGAGTCATCGAAAATTTTGTTATACACTTTGATATTCTTGAATGGAACAGTACCGAACAAGCCAAATAGATTTAAAAGTGAAAGTGAGACTGTATTTAACATATTGTAAAAAGTTTAGAAAACCTACTTTATCACATGACTAAACCCTATTTTGAAGTTGGGACTTTTAATAAGTTTTGAATTTACCACTGGTCTCCAATTTAATTTAATGACACATTTTCGAATCAAATTAACGGCTATCAAGGTAGGGGTTACAGTTTGTTTGCCTAAACATTTGAGTGTTGGTAGCCAAGTAGCTCAAGTTGACATTAAAAATGATCAATGCCTGATGGGCCTCAGAAATTAGATGTATTAGAGATTTTTCATGAAAATTAGAATAGTTCTCTTGACTCATCAGACTCTTCAATCTTCATTGATAACAAATGATTGGTTTTAAGATACAAATCAATCTATTTGGGTTTAACAATAATCATTAGTTAGTTAAAGGTGATTAATAACTAACCCTAATTCTAGAAATTTTGGAGGGATTTCTCTTTCTAGAGAGAGACTCACATTAACTTCTCTCTTAACATAATGTAGATTTCATTATACTACACACCCCAAACACATCAACTAGGACCTCTATTTATAGGTCCAATCACTAATCATGATCTTAACTAACAAAATAAGATCTTCACTAATGATTGTAATTATCTCCAACATGCTCCATAGAGTGTGATGTCTTTTCCCCATGCCTTATTGATCCAAAGCATTACTAAACAATAACTGGGCTAATTTGAATCCAACCGAATGGCCATATCACATCTTGGAATGCAACTATAATTTAATCTGAGAACATCGACATTGACCAGGATCCCAGGTGTGATTCACCAAACTATAAACAATCTTTTTCTTCAGGGAAAATTAATTCTTTTAGTCCATGTAGTTCTAATTTGGCTATAATTCAATCCTGAATTCTAACTTATTGCAACTCACTTCTTATAATTTTAATTATTTTATAATTTAGTCTCAGTATTTTAAAAAATAAAATTATATAGATATAATAAAGGTTAGGGACCCAATTATAAAATGGTTAAAACTATACAAACTAAGTTGAATAAGTCAAAGTGTATGAATTGAATTACAATCTAGCCAAAATTATATGAATAAAAAGATTAATTTTCCTTTTTTATATACTACAATGTGACGGAAAACCGCGCAAAAACAACAAGATTTATAGATGCTCTGAGAAAAATCTCTACACCCTGAAGGTGGATCATGTAAAGCGAGTAGATAATCTTGTGAAACCCGATGAGAGAGCTAGTTAGCGCAAACATTAAAACTTTCCTACAAACATAATCAAATTAATGCGACTGTCCAGTTTCTTACAAGAAGTTCCCTTTATTTTTCTGATAGTCTTGTGTGGAGGATACGTGATCTTACAAGAGAACTCATCATAAATGAGTGCGAGAGCCTCTAGAGAGTCAAAGGACCAAACAGCCTTGTAGGACCCAAAGGCTTTGAGAGTAGATATTGAACAATCAAATAATGAAAATGGGAAAGCCGGAAGCTAGGATATGTTGTCTCTTACGTCATCGCCAACAACCGTCTCATCCAAACACGGTTTAATTTTCTTTCACACAATTTTTTTTTTTGTTCTTGTTTAATATCGATCATATATATAGTCCAACTATAACTTTTTCATGTGGCCAAATTTGGACCACTCCCCATTGTGTTTCCTGCTACTTGATGTTATGGCACTAACTAAAAGGCTTTCAACTGAGCCGACGCATTTCAGATCTTGCTCACAAAAAAGTCACACACACACACACATATTATGTTCAAACAATTAGTTTGGTGAATTCTATATGTCATTCTCTCTTTGCTCACAAAGTGGTGAGCAATGTACAGTAAATTAAAGTCGAAGTCCGAGTGGACTCAGATTTGGCTACTGTAGTTTGAAATTGAATGGTAATGAAGCAATCTAATATTGGTGTATAGTATGTTTAGTTTAACTAATTAATCTTCGCTTGTACGTAAATCATGAGTGAATTATTTTAAATTCACTTATACTTTCAAATCAAAATTTACTTATAAAAGTCCAAACTATATTTGAGACTGGGGCGATCCTACTAACGAGGACGGTGCTCATCATCCTTTGAAATCAACACCATGTGTTATAAAAGAGTGAGAATTTTGGATAACTTGTTAGTGTGACGGTGGTATAAATAATAAATAAATATCAGAGGTATAATTACTTGGCACGTTACGTTTAATTTGGTGTGTGGCTTTGACTTGGCATAATTAATGAAGGTATGAGTATTATTTTTTAGGCCAGTGAATGAACCAATTATACTAAAGTCAAGAGTAGTACGAAAGCGAAGTCCTCCACGTGCCACATTAATGTTTGAATTTAATACTGTATTACGATTGATAATTCAAGAATTTGAAAGGTGGCTATAAGTATTCGATATATATGGGATAATGGGACCCTTCTTTAATTTTTAATTAGTGAATTTATTACACTTAGCTATGGGACCCTTCTCCAGGATTCAAAATTCTAGAACTTGCGGGATTTCATTGATTCCAGTTTAACTTTGAGCAAAAGCCAAATCCAATCAAAATAATTAGTTTGACAAAAATTTTCAACATATTTGGTTCTTTTTTTTTTTTTTTTTTGTGTGGCCTTCACAACATATTTGGTTCAAAATGTAAAATGAAGTCTCTTTCAATTTTGAAACGTACCAATTTTTTTGTAAGATTGGTTTACTTTTGCTTGAATGAAAAATAATTAGTTTGACAAAAATTTTCAACATATTTGGTTCTTTTTTTTTTTTTTTTTTGTGTGGCCTTCACAACATATTTGGTTCAAAATGTAAAATTAAGTCTCTTTCAATTTTGAAACGTACCAATTTTTTTGTAAGATTGGTTTACTTTTGCTTGAATGAAAAATGGTTTTTCATCCGTCTTTTATAACAACTTAAAATCTTCCAGTTTTTATAACTATCAAATTTACAATTGAATACATTGCCAGCCAATTTTCTTTAATTTATTTGACTTTGACTAATTTTTGTGTCATAAATTCATGATCATTTAGTTTCTTTTCTTTTTATTTTTTGCGCTCTTTGCAAATGATGGTAATTATATGTTATTTAGATTCCTTAATATTCTCAAATTTGTTAATTGGATCTAATATTAAACATCAGAAGTAGTGCTATTATATATCAGAGTGTTATGTTGATATAGGTTAAGTATAAGAATGAGAGACAAGTATAGAGTGATTGGGATGTGTTTGATTCAAGTTGGTTCAAACCAAATTAGATTTGGAGTAACCAATCTTATTGGTAGTCGATTTGGCTGGGTTTCTTTCCATTTGATTTATTTCGTGAGGTTTAATTTGTCCAATAATTTTGGATAACAGCCTTATATAAAGACTAATTAGAGCCATTTCATTAATTAGTCTTATATTAATTCTATCAAATACTCCAAATCATATTCATTGTTTCCATTTCCTTTCTCAGCTGAGAATTGAGATATACATGAATGAATCCAGAATCCATCGTCTAATTATATGTTACGCAACATTGAACCCTAATTTTAGTAAAATTTGTCATTCTTATGAATATAATTTGGCAAAGTTTGGGGAGTTTTTATTAGTCATGTCCTAAACCGAACTTTGCCCAAATTAGGCAACAAATTATTGGTGCATCGTGTTTCCTAGTATATATACGTACATACGGATCTTTTAAATCCAAACTAATTGGTCCTTTTTATTAATATGGGCCCCACACCACACTCTCTCTTCTTCTTCTTCTTTTTTTTTTTTGAATTTCATCAATTTTTCTTTAATCCCTTTTTTTTTTTAAGAATTTTAAAATTTTAATACTTCCTTTTATCTTATAAATCCTATTTATCTAATTTGATTATATTAGAAAAATTAGTTAATCTGCACATGAAGGTCCCATTTGACAAATAAGTTGGCAATGAGGGATTTTTTCACAATTTTCCTATAAATCATTATTCTACTCATAATCTATTCTCCAAAAGCTATTCTGCTCAAAATCTATTCTTTAGAAGCTATTCTCCATTTTTTCTCCAGAATCTATTCTCCAAAATCTATTTTCCTCATAATCTACTTTCCAAAAGCTAATCCAAACACACTCTAAGATCAATAGACCTATAAATCCTCAATTCATAATCTTGACACTGTTGAGATCCGTGTAATTGAAAAACAAATAATAATCTTGCGCTTGTTCAAAGCTGCTTATTATACGTATGTTCAAGTAAAAATGCTGCTCAGAATCCATAAACAAACGTTGAAAACCTCTGATCTTCCTCGCATAAAATTTCCAAGCATATCAAAAGCAATGGACACGTGGTACCGTGCGGATTGAGACCAAATAACGCAACCTGGAAGAATTTCTCATTCTCAAGTCGTTTCACGATCACACGTATTCCTGTATGTATGTCACATCAGTCCCACCACAAATATCTTTTTTTTTTTTGAATGAGAAACTGGATATCATTAATCCACTAAGGACCAATTACATGAAAAACAGCAAACCTAATCAACCTTCATTAACGACCGCCTCACTAAAGAAAGGCGGTTGGTGATCAAGGAGTACAAAAGTATCATTAATAGTATGAGACAACTTTGCCAAATGATCAGCTAATAAATTACATTCTCTAGGAATATGAGACAGAAGAACTTGCCAATTCCTAAATATCCAGAGTCTTGCATCATCAACGACATCCTTGTAAGGGTAGGAGCTTTCGCAACCTCGAGTGAGAAGATTTATGGCTTCAAGGCAGTCAGTACCGACCAAGACCCTATTGAAACTGTGATTCCAGCATAGTTGAAGACCTTGTATAATTGCAATGATCTCCGCCACAACAGGAGGAACTCGAGTAAGCTTGCTAATGTAACCACGGATCCAATTTCCATTTTCATCCTTGATGACACCGGCGCATCCACTCTGGCATGTTTGAAGGACTGAGCCATCAGTTTCCAAGGTGATGAAACCTGGTTGACTTTGATTAGCTCCCTCTCCTGCGATCGATTGATTGGAATAAAACTGACAGTTGGAGGCTAATTCCATATCCCAGCAGGCGCGGAAGAAACTAGCTTGGGCGTTGAGGCAGACGGTTTCAGAGTCCTCTCCAAATAGCTTCCTGCAACGAGCCACCCAAATGTCCCAGCACACATATCCGAAAAGAGTAGCCCAATTTAATTTCTTGGTGAAGTTCCTGCCGCCTTCGTGATTCAGATTCCAATTGATCCACTCCCTTCCCTGCAAAGTTGAAAAGGTATTCCACAGGTCTGGGTTGACTATCGAAATCCAACGCTCCCGAGCATTCGAACAATCTCTTAGTAGATGCATGATATCTTCCTCCTGAGGGCACCCAAACGGACAGCTACCTTGTTCAATTAGGCCTCTTCGAGCTCTAAGTTGCGCCGTATGGACTCTACCGTGAGCGACGAGCCACATAAAAGACTTTATCTTCTCTGGAACCGGCCACCTCCACAGCTTCCTCCAAAACACATCATCTAAAATATTGGAACCTGCAAAAAGAAAGTGATAGGCAGAGCTAACAGAAAAGGAACCATCAGAAGAGGGTTTCCAGAAAAACTTATCTTCTCCTCTGTCTGGGCTGGGAGGCTGCGCACAGCGGATCCGATCAATTATGAACCACTCAACAACTCATGAACTCAACAACTCATGAACCACTCAAATTTCGGCTCCAAAAATTTTTATAATTCAGGTATCAGCTCAAATTTTTAGGGAAAATTCTTTAAAAAGCACCTGAAAATTATGAAAAGACAGACATGTGCTCTGAATTTCTAAAATCTTGAAGAGGTGCTAGGATTGAACTGAAATTTATAAATTCAGAGGAAAATAACTAATTTGCCCTTACCTATTTTTTTTATTAAAATAATAACTAAAAATTTGCAACCTTAGCTTATCTGAGCTTGTGAATTCCTTATCGCAACTTGTCATTTATTTATCTAAACTTGATAATTTTGTATCTAAACTTGTGAATGGTCGATCTGCGAGTGCAAGTGAATCTTTAACTTAAATAAAAGTTGTAAATTCGTTATCTCAAGTCGTCAATTTTTTATTTGAAGTTGAGAATTCTTCATCTAAGTTTATGAATGGCCTGAGAGCGAAAGTGAATTTTTGGTTGAAACAAAAGTTGAAAAATTCTTATCTCAATTTGTTAATTTCTCATATGAACTTGGGAATTCCTTATCTAAACTAGTGAATGGTCTGAGAGAGTAGGTAGATTTGTATCTTAAAAAACGAAAGTTGTGAAATCCTTATATGAACTTGTTAATTTCTTTTATCAATTTGTGAATTCCTTATCTGAATTTATTGGTTGGCTTAGTTAAAAATCAAAGGTTATTATATATATATATATATATCTATATATATTCTAGTATATATATTAAAAGACTTTACTAACCCAATGGTCATGTACTTTTTGTGCATGAAAGTGGTGGGGGGTTTGAACCCCCACCCCTACTACTTTGGGAATTATTCCCAAAGCTAGGGAATATTCCGATGGAATATTTCTTGGCCAAAGCCCCCGTCCAACGGAGCCGGACGGCCGCTAAGGGGCCTGCCGACCACTGGCCAGAGAGGAGTCCAGCCGGCCCACGTGGTGGTTATTATTTTAATAAAAAAAATAAGAAAGGGCAAATTGGTCATTTTCCTCTGAATTTATAAATTCCAGTTCAGTCCTAGTACCTCTATAGGATTTTAGAAATTCAAAGCACCTATCTGTCTTTTCATGATTTCTAGGTGCTTTTTAAGGGATTTTCCCAAATTTTTATTCTTTACTATTAATTAAGTCCAAAACAATTACATTTGTACTAGTAATAGATTGCTAATTAATCCTAATACACCAGCTTTCACTAATATCCCCGCTCTAGTAGCTCAATTTTTTTCAAAAACAAAAAAATCATATTTTATTGTTATGACATGACCATGAAAAACCTTGAGCTCTTTGTTTGTGTACTCATGTAGGCCTCGTTTGGTATGATGGAATTGTCCACATAAAAATGGAAATAGAACCCATTTTCATGCTCTAAACATGTTTGATAGCATGGAATTAGAAAAAAAATTCTATTTCCATATCCCTCAAAAGAGATGGAATTGAATTTCATGTTAAGACCTAAAAATATATAATTCCATGTCTTAAATTCCATCTTCAACCTTGGCTTCTTCCTCTCGATTTTCACCCCATCTCCCTCCGCCTTTCACTATTACTGAAATCCTCTGGTGGCTAGTGCTCGCAAATCCTCTGCCGCCGTCATCGACGGCAACCTTGCTGCGTCGATCTTCTTTGATGGTGGGGGAAGAGATCTTCAATCACACCACCTTCGTCTTCTCCATTTCTTCATCTTCAACCACGCAACTCCATCTTCTCCATTTCAACCTTGAGAAATGCCTTAGTTTGACGATCAAGCAATGGAAGCTTCAAATATGTCTAGCTTCAATGGCGGAATCAATCGATGGTTAAGATCCTTTGCCCCAATCTTGGATTTGCACAACCCAAAGCTAAGAACTTGCTAAAGCATTCAACTTTGTTGGTGGTGATTTGTGCTTGACCTTTTATTTGCTGAAAAAACTTGCTTAACTTCATAGATTTGCTAAAATCTTGCCTGTCCTTCGTAGCTTTATGAGGAGGAGATGAAGGTTTTGTGTCTCGGATGATTTTTTTTATTTTTTTAATTGAGAAGGTCATTTTAGTTTCTTAACATAGAAGTGAGGCCTCATTTCCATGACATACCAAATATACTTTTAAACCTTATCTCCATATCCATATCCATTTTCATATCAATTTCTATCAAAATCAATTCTAGTATACCAAACGGGGCGTTAGTCTTTTTTATAAGTAACTTTTTTTTATTGTACAAAATAAATTGATGGTTAAGATTAATTAAAAACAATAAATATGTAAAAAATGTCATGTTTCTTCCAGATATGCCATAAGAGAGAGAATGAGCAATAAATGATTAGATAAAAGAGAATTAGTTATGAGTGAAAGATAATTAATATAAAGATATGTATTTAATAGAAGTAGAAAAGGAAAAGTAGTTTAAATTTTAAAACACCAGAAAAAAGTTACTTATATTAAGGACTAATCTCAAAAGGGAGAAAGTTATTTATAAAAAAATCGGATGGATTTTTTATGTTAGATTAGCTTGGCTATTTAGCAGTGGATGGATGATAGATGATAGATGATAGATGATAGATGATCAAATCTTTTAATTTTATTGGAGGGGATGTCCCTATTAAGAAACGCCATCAAATGACAATTTAGATGACATTTAAAAGACTAAGACACGTAATTATACATGAATGGGGAGAAAAGTTTCATTTTGCTGGTTTACACTCCATTATTCAAAACATAAGCTAAGTGATCAACTTCTAGAAAAGTTTTCTAGTTCATTACATGAGTTATTTGGATAATAATTAATGTTTATTTATTAATTTTATTACTGTAATTGTTATTTCCTATAGTTGTTTTAAAAGAAACAATTATCAAAATTAAGCATTTGAAAATGTTAATTAAAAGTAATAAATGTGTAATTTATATAAATTTTTTTTAATTATACTCTTATTTAGAAAAGAATATATATAAGAGATAATAGATGAAAATTTATTGCTAAGATAATAAGTAATATATATTTAACAAAAGAGAAAATAAAAAAGACAAATTTCAAATTTTAAATAGGATTTGCTCCTTATAAAAATGATCATTCATAAAAGAAGGAATGTTCCTTTTCAAAGGACCGGAGGAAGTATTTAAATGTGGCTTGTTTAATTTCTCTCCCTTTCAAAATCCCATTTGATAAAATTTTTTATCAAAAACTTAGTGATTGATCTATGTTTCGATGTGAATATTATCATGTTGTGAATTTTACATTTCTTGATGGCAAAAAAAAAAAAAAAAAAAAAAGAATTTTACATTTCTTGATCCAGATGATTTTACACTTGGTGGAGGAAAGATCACATCAGTGAACTGTCGCATGCCATAATTCCTACAAGTGACAACTCATCTGCATCCACGTGTCAAAATATGGGCTCCAATTTCTCTGCGCGTGCCTTTTGTTATATTCTTCTCCTTCACCTTTCGAATTCCAACTCGTCTATATACATGGCCCCTAACTTAACCCTTTCTTCATCGTCCTCCGTCGTCTTCTTCCTCACTCTCTGGTTTCACTTCGCCACGTCCTCCTGGAGATCTTTCGCAGATTCAGAAGTTTCCTATTCAACAAGCCCGGCGATATGAAGTTCAAAGACCTCTCTCTCCCTCAAGATTGCTATGTCTTCAAACAAGAAACCCACCTCACCGTCCTTAAGACGTCCCTCTTCTTCGCCGGCGACGGCTTCGCCGTCTACAACTCCCTTGGCCAACTCGTATTCCGTGTCGACTCCTACGGCCCCCAGCCCCGCCTCCAAGATCAACTCGTCCTCATGGATCCCCGCGGCCGCTGCCTCCTCACCGTCCGCCGCAAGGTAATAATAATTAGAAAATATTCACGTGAAGTTCCTTTTAAGTTTTCCAATTTATTACCATTTAATAATAAAATCATGAAAAAAAATAATACATGACCAGGTGTGATTAGATAACTTGATGGAATAATGGTGCATACTAGTTCTCCTGGCCTTCCGAGCCCACTCACCGAGTCAAATGAGATCGATCAGTCTTGGTTACCAGCTTATTTGCTTTGTGTTGTGTAATCGTAGATTAAAATGGGGTTAGTGTTTGATTTGTGAAATGCAGAGGCCGAGTTTGCATCAACGGTGGGAGGGATTTAGAGGGGAGAGGATGGACGGTGATAAGCCGATCTTCAGCGTGAAGAGATCGTCGATGATCGGACGGTCGAGGACGACGGTGACGGTGGAGGTGTATGACGGATCCGGGGAGGAGTACTACCAGATCGAAGGGTGTTTCTCGCAGCGGAGCTGCAAGATCTACAACGCAAAGAGGAAACTGGTGGCGGAGATTCGACGGAAGGTGGACCCCACCACGAGAGTGATGCTGGGGAAAGAAGTGTTCTCTCTCTGCGTGAAGCCCGGCTTCGATGGGGCCTTTGCCATGGGATTGGTCCTAGTTCTTGATCAGATGAACGGTGATAATTACATTGACAATGGAGCACCAGAGCGTGTGGTGCACCCTTCCGCAGAAGATTAAGTACCCATTTAATCTGACACCCTAATTAATCTGCGGATTTTGAAGAGGGACCCTTTACTTTTGACAAGGAAGCTCTTCTTCATGGGGTCATACAATACCCTGCTTGTAATAAACAAATCAAAGACATCTTGTAAATTTTACAGTGATAATATATATAAAACTACACATCACTTTTTATTGGCTTCAATAATGTCTTGTTTTGAAAAAAAAAAATAATGTCTTGTTAAGCCCAAAGTTGCTTTTGTTCGTTTGTGCCTACAGAAGTTTTTTTTTTTAATATGCCTTTTATAAAAATCAAACAGGATAAAACTCAAATTATAAATGTGATTGGTGTTTGATGGTGGCAGAAATGATTTTTTTTTAAAAAAAAAATATAGACTTTTAAACTTCTTCTCAAAAATTATTTTGAGAAAAAAAAATTCAATTATCAAAATGTCAATCCAAACACCTTATTTTTTTCAAAAGCCAATTCCACAGTGTTTTTTTTTCCAAAAAAAAAAAAAAAAGCCACGTTTGACAGGCTGTTAGAGGGATAGCTTTGGTATTCATTGCAAGGGAGCGAGGTTGTTTATTTATTCTCAAATTTTTGAATATTTTATTGGTTTGCCCAACGACTCTTGATTAGAGAAAGTGTGCGTGTGTGTGAAAGATTATGCCTCTAAATCCATAACGTTAGCTCTTGATTAAATAGTCAATCAAAAATCAATTCTATCTATTGTTATTTCTTATATTTTTGTTAATATATTGAAGAAAACAGAAAAGAAGAATTGCAATAATCATTATTCTCTTTGACGAGCTAGTAGCTAGGTAGATGGTTTCATTTCCATCCTTTCTTTTGTGAATGCTAATACTCAAAAGTCAAATCTCATTGCTTAGCTAGCTAGCCTATAGTGCGCTAATGTTTATACTTTACACGACCTTTCCCCCTTGATATATAAGAGTTGGATTACTAATTCGCATATTTTTAAAAAAATTAGTTATTTATAATAAATGTGTATTGATTTATCTAAAATATCTTATTTAATCATATACATTATAACTACCCTTAATGAAAACTCTATTCATATATATGAGCAATTAATAAAGATACACTGAGAAAAATTATAAATTTATGAAATAAAGTGGATTAAGGTCTTATATTTAAAATTAAAGTAAATTTTTTATCCTATACATGACTACTTCGTATTTCTATTCTTTGTTAAGGGTTTCGGCTTTACAATTGGAGTATTACTCCTCTAATCTTTTATATAAAATATATTTGGGGAGTTAATCTTATCCTTAAATATAAGACAATTGTTATAGTTGGCAATCTTTTCTTAATTTATCCGTATTGATGATCTCTCAATAACAATCATGGCAAAGAGGGAATGAGGAAATTAATGAAGATGACTTAGGTGTTTTTAAAAAATACACGTTATATTAACTAAGTTAACTAACTTCTTTAATCTAATCAAATTATATAAATATATCTTATATTAAGGACTTGAGAAGTATTTTAGTTTAACTTGTTAGTATCTTCTAGTTTTTTTAGTTCGAATTCTGCTGATCGTGTTACATATATGGGAGTTCTTTTATGGTTTTAGTTTAGTTAATAAGGTGTGATCCTTAATTTCTGTCATGTTATAAGTTGGGTTATGATTCGTCAATAAATTATATTTAGGAGTATAATTGTAGGAAAATTACATTCAGGTCCCACATAAGAGGAAAAAAAATGAAGAAATTGTCCTATTAACAAGTCAAAAGATTTCAATTGATAAGTTTAGAGGTGTCACTGACAACTTCAGTATGACCACTTTTTTATTTTTTCCTTTTACGTGGGACCTGAATGTAATTCCCCTTATATTTTTTCAGCTGTTTTCCCACTCTTTTGTTTGAATCGGTTTGATTCTACAACCTACTCTATTCGCTTTTTTTAAATGTTGGAGCTATGTTGAGAGGGAAAGAGAGTCTTAATTAGTCACCCTGACAGAATATTTTTTATTTGTTTAACTCAATAATATTCAAGAATATATATGTTCAACATGTACAAATTATATTATTTGTGTCTAAAAGGAATTTCAGAAATTATAATGAGGAAATGTGGAATAAAGGGCTTGAATAAAAGATATGCCTTGTACAAATTGAGTTTAAAAAAGACGACCGTCCAAGAGGGCTTCGATTGACTTATTAGCTTTCCTTTTAATTTGTTCGACTTAATTGAACTAAAACTTTCATGCTTGTATACTTTTATGTATTTTTTTATTAAGATGATCATCAAGAGGGATCAGCAACATGCAACAAAGCAGAAGGAAAAGAATAAGAATCCTTGTACTTTATCTCAATCTGACTATTATTATTATTATTACACATCAACTTATATATGTGGTCAGTTTCAGGTTCCAGGAATGTACAAAACTGCACCAATATACGGGGAGTATCTCCTTGCTCTCTCTCTGTTTTTATTATTTTTGCCCACAAATTATATTGCAATCAAATAATATACAATGTCTGAGAAGAAGAAACGGAAACAACTAAACAAACAAAGACTAAACGAAAGATCCAAAAAAGTAGCAAACAAATTAAAGAGCACAGACATTATCTTCCAGCAACAACATAAAACCAGAAAAAGGGAATGAACTGCCAACAAGGTCAGCAACTGCGATGAAGCTGGAGATACCCAAACCGGAGGGCGAGACCCATCCAATGAATCTGCTTCCATGGGAACTATAAGTAAGGATGGTTTCTGATCAAATTCCTTGAGACCATAATATTCTCAAGGATGACAACATCTATCACCTTAACAGAGAGAACACAGTCAGTATAGCAACAAAAAGATAGAATCACAACTCTAGTTCAAAGTTGAACAGTAAGGCCATATACACTGAACTGGTCCATATCTAGCCCTAAATTGAACAATGTTAACATAAACACTAAACAGGCACATGTTGAGCCAATCATGAATGACATGGACAAGCCTCTTAAACAGAAACAAGATGATGATTCTAAACTGAATAGTAATTGACCATGCCTTATAGCTTCGAGCAACAGACAACCTAACATCCCTCCCATAGAGAAATACCTCAAACCAATCATAATTCGTAGAAGACAACTTGGTGTTCCTGTTTAAAGCACTATGGTCATCTACCCCAACTCTTACCCACCCAAAAACTTTGCACACGCAGGGTAATGACAAATTGTTGAGAAAATGAGAGAGAGCAAGGAAGATCTTCTTACCCTCTCTCACTCGATACATACATACATACATACATACATACATACATACATACATACATACATACATACATACATACATACATACATACATACATACATACATACATACATACATACATACATACTTAGTTAGTTACTTACTTACTTACTTATATGAATTGACTCCTTATAGTCTTTAATATAAGAATAGTTTTGAAATATTTGCTTGGCCTATAAAAACCTTCTC
This sequence comes from Inga laurina, assembly GCA_963855925.1. Lineage (NCBI taxonomy): Eukaryota > Viridiplantae > Streptophyta > Magnoliopsida > Fabales > Fabaceae > Inga > Inga laurina. The sequence continues at coordinate 53,701,002 of OY979705.1, forward strand.
TATTTGTCTCACAAATGTATTATTTTTTCGTTTTAATCCCTAATTTGATGCTTTGACTTCCTCCCTCTCAGAGTCCTACACCAGTTAAGTGAAGAGAAATTAAGATGAGAAAACAATAACTTCTTGAACTTGAATGGTAATATTAAAATTTGTTTACAATTTTAGGCTAATTTAAAATTATACTGGACTTTAATTAAATTTCTTAATATCCGTGAAGTTGTTAAAAGGTTCTTAATTATAATAAAAATTTAGAAGAATGACAATTTAGAATCTTGTAAGGAATTAATGTAAGATTAGGAGCTGGGTACAAACTCAAATTTTCATATATTTACAACTTGAAGGTCCTTATTTTACATTAATCTTCTAAAAATATCCTTAATTCTCTTTCTCCCTCAAGCTTTATTTCCGTATCAATATTGGTTTTTTTTTTTTTTTTGCCAACCTATCAATGTTGGTTTGGAAAGAGTAATATAATGCTTGATTTTATATTTATATTATTTTTAGCTAAACTTGACGTTGTAAATTAAATTCCATTATTTGAATATATAGTAAGCAAAAAAAGGGAGAAAGTAATGAGGTTTGCTTGGTGTGTAGATAATTGATGAAGGGAGTAAATTAAAAGCAGAGATTCAAAGTGAGAATATGTGGTTGAAAATATGAAGAGGCCAGAAAGCAAAGCATATATTTGGGTCCGCAAGTTGAAAAGACAAAGTGAGATATGATGTACTACCTCCGTTTGCACTACAAACTTTATCCTATATTTAGGATCGGAGGAAGTATCAGTTACTTTCTTTTCATGTATAGTTATTAAACACCACAAAGACATATATTCCACTGTCTGTCACACACGCCTACACACGTTCATATACATTTCCTGATCTCTATAGCTCATGAAACGATCTAATACCCAACACTGTGTCTGTGTGTGTATACATATACACATACGTATGAAGCTAATTGATTAAGAAAAGGACAAGCTAGATAGTGCATATCACAAAGCATAAATACTCATCCCCAACCTTCGTTTTAATAATTGTGCCGACCACTCCAAGATTCCTTCGCTTTCAACCTAAACCCCTTCCATTTTTATCTCCAGGTGTTGAACCTATCATCAAAACCTCCAATCGTTCATACTTCCTAGCTCTTATATAGTTATACCTGATATAAGAGTTATTTGACTAATTTGTGTGAATTAAAGAAATGAAATAAATTGCTTAATTTAAACAAATATGACATGATCTCTAGCTCTAAAATATGCCTCTGTAACATCAGATTTTATGTCAGTTTATAAGTTAGGTAAATTAGTTTGAAAAAATTAATATATATATATATATATATATATATGAGATTTTATATTTAGAACCAAATTCAATCTCTTAGATACCTTTTATATTAGGGACCAGAGGTAGTATCACTTAATTAATCTTGTATGAATTGTAATGCAATGTTTGGTATACATAAAAGTGAGAGAGAAACATCTACCCCATCTCTTTTCTTGGGTGTTCCCTATCCCATCTCTTTTCTTTTCTAAGTGCATTTCCCAATTCTTTTCTGTGTAAAAAAATAATTTAATGTACCGAATATTAATAGGAAAATTGTCTATAAATACCTCATTGGTAATTTGTGTGCCAAATGGGACCTAATGTCCAAACAATCTTCCTCATGTGCAAAAGATCTTCCTTTAATTTGTGTGCAAACAATATTCCCTATGTACGAAGGATCTTCCTTTATATGCAAACAATCTTCCTGGCATGCAAAAGATCTTCCCTTAAATGCTTTCAGGTCCCATTTGGCAAATAAATTTTTAATAAAGTCTTTATGGATAATTTTCCCTTAATTGTATAATAAGTGTGCTCAATTGTTTATTGCTTCCTCTAATCATAAATATAGAAGTTGGATAGCTAATTTGTAAAAATTTAAAAAATTAGTTAATTAAGTTACTTATTTATAAAAAAAAAAATGTGTGTTAGTTTTCCTAAAATATCTTTTCCTTTTAGTCATTTGAATTGAAAATTATCCCCCAAATGGTAATAGGAAACCTTCTTAATTAATATAAGTAATCAATATGAATAATTTAGAAAAAAAATTATATATTTAGAAGACAACATACGTAATTAAGGTTCTAGATTTATGATAAAATAAAACTTTCCAACTAGCTTCTACATTAAGAATACACAATCCAGGTGTATGTATTTGTGAGTTACAGTGCAGCAATTTTACCTGTGTACAGAAGCACTTTATAGATAAGGTAAAGAAAGAATTTGGAAAGAAAAGAAAATTGTAAATGGAATCGGATTCCAAATAAAATTGTGTGTTGGTGGGTAGCCTGCCATTGCCATTCATGGAATATCCCTCCACTACTCGTTGAAGCATCCGATGGATTATTGATCAATCATCCCATGTTACGCATCAATTATTTGAGAACATCACAGTTACAATTATGGTAACGGATTACTTCATGATTTTATTTGTCATCAAGAATATTATTATACCTATGTGACCCCATTCAATTGCAAGCCAGCCGGCTAGCCACGACTTGCTCTTGTCAATCGAGTATTCTGTTTAAAGCCGAAGTTTACTTTCTCCTTTCACTTTGCCTTTTGTTATGTCAACACTAAGTGTTTTGGAATATTTTAAAATGAAAATATGTATTTTTTGTAAAGTCATGTTCATTAAATTAATGGATTTATATGAATAGTTGTGCAAGAAGTTATAACACTAAAAGTTAAAAAGGTTATGTCTCTTTAGTTCCTAGAGACATATGTGAAAGGTTATAGTCAGAGGTGTGGCAGCCATCACTTGGTGAAAAGTTGTATTGTATTTATGAGAAAACTCTAAATGATATAAAGGTATAACTCTTCATATGTCTGTTCATGAATTTAACAAATTGTTATGACTTTTTAATTGAAAATGTGTTGTTTCAAGAGACGACACTTCAAGACATCACTTCATAATCTATAAGTTCCCTATACTATCACTTCATTTGTGACGTCACATACAAGAAATCACACAATAATAAGATATCAAACTCATTGTTTTTGTCCTTGAGTGCGCATAAAGATAAAGTCAAATTATCACTTTATAAAAGACATTGTTGTACTGGCTTGAGTGTTGGAAATGCAATCCATACTTAAGGATCTTTATTGTATTCTGTAGGAAATTTGCCCTTCAATCCAAAGTGCACACTATAAGACAGATATAGCTGGGGTGCAATAAGCCTAAAAGAAAGTGTTACCTGTGCTTTGAACACATTGTGTACTAATTTCTTCTTCATTTGTTATTCTTATACTCCCAGTTCCAGCCCCTAGCTCCAACACTAAGTGCCCGGCTTTACATGAAAAATTAATTTTACGTTGGTTAATCTTGTCTGGTTAAACATAAAGGTCACTATTTTAAACTCTCACGGACTAGCCCTAAAAAACTTGTTCGCGTGTATAAATACCTCGCTCCTTGTGCTACAAATTATACACACACATGCTATAATTTACATTTTAAAATGGATTTAACTGATAATTAGGATCTGACTCATATCTCAAAAGCTTATGATTTTAACTGTTATTGCCGGCCAATATTTACATTATATTTATAATGGATAATGGTAGTACGTAATTAATTTTATCAACATTTTTATTGGAACTGTTAGTTCTTTATCCTTACTTTCAAACCCCAACTTTGTGCAATAATATAGTGAGGGAAAACAAAGCCTAGGATAACATTTCCGAATTCAAGGAAAAAAAAACAGTTGTTCAAATTTTTTGAAAATGCCCAGATAAAACTAATAAACTTGAAGGACTTGTAACCAAATCATGTAGCAAGTGACACAAATCGAAAAACCTAACTATTATATTATATATAACTCATGAGCGTGAACAAATTAAATTAAACCCCCTCCATGAACGTATAACAAGGATATTATTGTGTGTGTGTGCGTGTGTGTGTAGCTACCTATAAGTACAGATACTCCATTTCATCACTTTATTCTGATACTGTCCACTTGGAGACAGTAATGAATACTTTTTTGGTGCAACTTTGTTCCCATTTCAACTTTCCCTTCTCATAAAGCCCCTTGATTTTTATTCCCCTGCGCATGATTTCAACTAAAGGCGAACACATAAATTAAAGGAAATAAAATACGCTTGGTTTGCATACCACTTTTCATATTGTTGTTATAAGACTTCTCAATTAGAACATAACAAATACATATACATACATACATATATATATATATATATAAACAAATGTATATTTTTTGTTGATGAATATCAACTGTATATCTAAAAATCGGATCATAACTAAATTATATTAACCACATTCTAGAAGTGCCCGTTTATTTTATTCTAGAGAGAGCCCTACTTTGAGATGATCACAAATGGGGTCAATAAAGTCAAGATTTAATCAACATTAACATGTTAATAGAACGTGAATTGCATATGTGTGAGAAAAAAATACGAAGTATATCTCAAAATGTCCTTATATTTGACTTTATATACAAAATCGAAAATATGCACGGATAGTCTCCTTAAAAGGGGAAAAAACTGACCCCCATAACTAAAACAGAGATTTTTTTTTTTTTAAAAAAAAAACATAATTGTTCTCTATTTTGGGGGATTGTCAAATTCACTTATCTTGATTCATGATCAAGGTCGAGGCCTTTCATGGCCCAACAATCTGAAAAGCCCGAATTTCGTTGTGTTTTAACCCAAGGAAAACTCGTAGTTTCGCGGTTTCTTTCAAAACTATATTTTGGAGAGCTGCAACACACAGAATCGATTGGGCAAGGAAGCGTATAAAGAACGCGAACCTCCAGTACTTTTTTTGTGTGTTTTCTGGGAAACAACTACCAAAATAACTTGATTAGAATAATTGTGTAACATATGAATTTTTTCTTTTCAATTTAACCCTTATTATATGGATGAAAATTTATTACAGATATATAATGAGTAACATATATTTAATTGACTAAAAAAAATACTTTTAAAATTTTAGAAAAGAAAGATTTGTTCCATATATTTATGACCATCCCTATTAAAGATAATGTTTCTTACAAAAAGAATCGGATGAAGTATTTTTTCTAAGTGAGTTGGGTTATGTCTCAATATTCAAAAAACGATTGCAAGTCATCCTCCAACAAACAAGAGAAGTGAGTTCGTATAGTTCTGCAAGGTCATGTTCCATACTATCAAAAATTTCTGGTCCAGAAATCTTAACATCAAGAGAAGTGAGCTTTCAAATTCGTGTACTTCTGCAACAAAGAGCCTATTTGATTTTGTTTTTAAAAGCAGTTTTTTATTTTTTGAAAAACTTTTTTTTCAATAGCATGTTCATAAAAAAACATAGAAAGTTGTTTTTAAAAACTAAACAAACCAAAACAAATTTTAGGTGTTTTTTTTTTTCTATTTCTTTGTTTGTTTAGGCTGCCGTCTATCCACTATCGACACTACACTATCAGTGCTGACCATTGCAATGTTATCATTGGCGACGGCCTCCACCACGTTTCTTTGAAAATAAACAAGCCCTGAATCTCTTCCAGGCAGTAAGTTTCTTTTTTATATATACTTGTATAGTTAGTAAAGTTAGATTTGGAAAAACCAATTTAACATGCCAATCAAAACATTACAGTAGAAGAGCGAGTGATGAGGTCCATTACCAACTTTTTTTCTCGCCATGCATGTGCAAATTAGATGACTAACATTGAAGTTTTACAACCCCAAATGAATAAAAACACAAGAGACTACAGTAATCCAAAATGTCTCAACAAGATATGCGATAACTTAATTCACATATAAAGATTCATTCAATTGATTAGTATTTGACACGTATCCTAAAAAAATGGGTTTAAGTGATATTGCGGGCCTTGTTTACATTTTAATTATGGATAATATAGTAGCGCGCATAACACAAAGTAGGCGAACTAATTCTAAATCAGTTGATTAGTCAAAGATAAAGTAATTCCATAACGACTAAAATTTTATCATCCTCCGATAACATCCAAAATAGTAAATATTCAAAATTTAATAAGTAATTAATGCTAATATAAAACATGAATATATAAATAAACAAATAAAGAAACTATTTTTTTGTCAATCTTCCCTTGAAATAATTTCGAAGCAACATAAAGGACAATTTCTTCAGCAACCAATCAACAATTCAGTTTCCATGAAAGAAATGAGAACAATGCATTTGAGCCGCGTCAACCCTGAAACCTTACAAAAAAATTGCACAATCACCATTCTTCTTGTTGAAGCTTTACTCCCTTCAATTTGTTGTCAAATGCTCTACTTGTAAGCTTTGCTTGGCAAGTCTGATCCTCCTTAGATGTTTCCATAGCTTGATCATAGTTGTCATTGTTGCACTAAAAAATGTCAATATCAACCTCCACAATCATAAACAAATTACTAAGACTTTTGTGCATAAGGTTAAACATGTTTTCTGCATAATCGTAGGTTTCTGATTTTCTTCAAGAACATTAAGAATAGAAAGAATATAATTTGTTGCTTGCGTTATAAACTTATTTGAGATGTTGAAGAAAGCATATGTTGCCGTATTGGTTTTTGTTGCCTTGTTAGAGTGCCTGGTTTCATTTAAAAAAGTTATAATAATATTGAAGTATACATCCTCGAATGGAGGAACTCGTGTAGTCATCTAAAAAATCAAAAATATTATTATCAGGAGCTTTGCCCCATGTATGAATTGTACATTTATACATGTGCCGAGGATAAGACTCCATACCTTTTTTTCCCTAAAAAATCAAAATATATAGCAAGTTAATTAGAAAAATTAGAAGAAAATAGTTATATGAGGGAAAGGCTAAAGAAAAAATCTAGTATTATCATTGCAAAAGGCTAAAGCTAATTACAGAAAAAGGAAGGCCATAGTATAGTAGCATAAAATAAGACACTTAGACAACGTTTGTGTCATCCCATTACATGCTTGCAATAGTAATCATGATCATATTACTAAGATATGAGTGTTTGATTGCTTTTTAGTATGGTAATAGTGTGTATCATGGTAATGATGATTACCAAAAAATTAGTAATTACCACTCTTACCTCCTTTATGAATGCTCATTACCACCTTATTGCATGGTTGAAAATGTCCAAATTACCCATTCGTTTCATTTGCCATTGTTTCACTTGTCTTATTCCACCCACCGCACCATGTCACAACCACCACCACAACCACCTCCTTCTCCTCCACTACCAATTGAAATCAGCAAGAAAAAGGACAACACAATTGAAAGTTCTTGAAAATCTGCTAACAGAAAATAAACTACACTTAAAATTTGGGATATAGCAGACATCATCAATTTTCATCTTAGATGAGAGTATCACACTCTCTATTCCCTTGACAATAACTGCATGCCTATTAGTTTTCTTCACTGGCGGTGAGTTGTAGCTTATAATACTAGTATGTGAGCTCTATTATGAGCTATGTGAACTGAAACGCCTGTGTCTATTATCCACTAGCCAGCATCCCTATAGTTGCTTGACATATTCGTTGCAGGAATTGGACTTGTGACTTTGCTAACATGATCACCGCAACCATTTTGAACTTGGAAAGTAGCGGCCTCTGATACTTGTTTGTAGTTAGGCGACATCATATCAACGGTTTTTTATGTAGTTTCATTGTTGATCTTTATAGTTGAGGCTCAGATATCTAAGCTCTTTGATTTGAGTTTTGTTATTGATCGTTGTAGTCGAGCCTCAGTCACCTAAGCTCTCTAATTTAACTTTAAGGTCATAGCTCTAATACCATGTGAAAATTGTAGCGAAAGACAGTATATTATTTCAATATGGATGAATACATTTACATACAAGAGTGAGTCTTGCAACTTTTGGATCTGAATAACAAACTACACTAATATCTTTGACTCAGTTATTCTCTTTCTGTAATATTTAGTGATATATTTAATATCTAACAATAATAATATTATATATTTGATTTCCAACATCAGAATCTAACAATTCATTCATGAAAGATGATCTCTCATTTAAATCCTAATATATTAGGGGAAGACGCTTTGTAGATGGTCGTTCTGTCAATATGTCAATGCCTATCAAATCTGCTTTATAGGGGTACTCGATGTTGGCGGGTTTCACGGACATTTTTGCCCAACAAGTGGGGGCTACCATTACAAGTAACCCAACGAAGAAGGTAGGAGAATTATTCGAAGAGTAAAAGATGGGTGTTGTGTTATGTGAATCTGCAACAAAATGCTTTCTAATATACTAAAAGTAATTAGGGTTTAACCAACTCAAGAATTAGTTTCTCTGTTTAATTGAGATTGAAGAAGATGGTTTTCTTGCCAGATTCAAGAGTACCTTTCTTTTTCCTTCCAATTTATTCATTTTTAAAATATTTTAAGAATTAAAAATAATTGACAAAATTAGGAAATTGTCGGAAGAGGGTGAAATACACGTGTTACGACTAGGGCTACACAAAGACTGGGTTAGACCAGGTTTACCCTCAACCTGAGATCTGGTCTGAAATTACATCAGGCTAGAATTTGTTGGCCTTGTCCAATATGGGGCAAACCCAAAGACAAACCAAACCGTCTTTCGTTATAGTTTTCACATGGTATCTGAGTCAGGTACACAAAGTTAAGTCAGAGAGCTTAGGTGGATGATTGGTCCTAATTCTAAGCCCAAAACCCTGTCAGACCCCAATGACCAACCTAGTCTAGCCTAGTCGTTTGGGTATAATTTTTTCGGGTTGAACTAGATCGGGCTTCTTTGGACTGGACTAGGTTTTACTTGGACCAGACTTTTTTTGAACAGCCGTAGTTTCCACCCTTCATGATATGTTATTTTTAGAATTGTAAATGATGCTGAATATATATAATTAGTAATGAAATATAAGTGTGGGAGCAGAACAATATAATTAAGAATATCTAAGAAACTAGGTACCATATGATTTCACATTATAGCATAGGGGAATTAGAAAGTTCACTGTTTTTTGTTGAATAGTTAGTAGTGATTAATATTTAAAAAACTAAATTATTCATTTCCTACTATCGATTTAAATCAAGTTTTAATTTCACTACAAAAAAACATGTTATTACCGACGGAATTACCCACGGAATTATTTCCGTCGGTAATTTCCGACGATTTACCGACGGATTTTCCGTCGGAAAAATTACCGACGGAATTACCGACGGAAAAAAATTCCGTGGGTAATTACCGACGGATTACCCACGGAATTTTTTCCGTCGGTAATTACCCACGCTTTACCCACGGAATTCCGTGGGTAATTTGAATGAGAAATTACCCACGGAATTCCGTGGGTAATCCGTCTCAAATCACCGACGGAAAAATTTTCCGTGGGTAATTACCGACGGAAAATTTTCCGTGGGTAATTTCCGTCGGTAATTACCCACGGAATTTTTTCCGTGGGTAATCCGTCGGTAATTTCCGACGGAATCAAAATTCCGTCGGTAAATTTGACTTTTACCCACGGAATTTTTTCCGTGGGTAATTACCGACGGAAATTACCCACGGAATTCCGTGGGTAATTTGAATGAGAAATTACCGACGGAATTCCGTGGGTAATCCGTCGGTAAAATTAATAATTTTTTTATCATTTTTTAATAATTTATATAAAATAATAAAAATAAAAATAATCTATAACAAATAAAAATTTAAATATTATAAAATTAATATTTAATATAATATATTAAATATATATAATATTAATAATAAAAATTTTAAATGAAATAACAAAATTAAATATTTTAAACTTTATATCATAAAAACAAAATATATAATTATATATAAATATATATTTAATATTAGATATATTTATATTAATATTAAATATTTAAATGAAATAAGAAATTAAAAAAAATTAAATTTATATTATAAAAAACTAAATATATAATTATTTATAAGTATATATGTAATTTTGTATATATTTATATTAATATTAAATATTTAAACGAAATTATAAATTAAAAAATTTTATATTATAAAAAATGAAAAATATAATTATATATAAATATATATATTTAATTATATATATTTATCTTAATATTATATTTGTTTTTAAATTATTACATTATATATATTATTACGTGAATAAATAACACAAGGTTAAAGCAGCTCAACTGGCAAAGGCATCAGAACACATCCCAAAAGGTCCAAGGTTCAAATCCCACCTTCGTCACAAAGTGCAACAATTATCTCACAAAGACACGTGGCGCAAGGTTAGAGGGACACGTGGCCCTTGCTCAGGGGCTGTCGGGGCCAAATGCGGGGGCGGGCGATGGGGGGCTTCCGGTGATATCCATGTGGCCTCTTTTAAGGTTGCCACGTGGAATTTTTTTTTTTAAAAAAATAATATTAAATTACCGACGGATTACCCACGGAAAAAATTCCGTGGGTAATCACCGACGGAATTTTTCCGTGGGTAAATTCCGTGGGTAATCACAGACGGAATTTTTTCCGTGGGTAAATTCCGTGGGTAATGACCGACGGAATTTTTTCCGTGGGTAAATTCCGTGGGTAATCACCGACGGAAAATTTTCCGTGGGTAATTTCCGTCGGTAATTACCCACGGAATTTTTTCCGTGGGTAATTTCCGTCGGTAATTTCCGACGGAATAAAAATTCCGTCGGTAAATCAATTTGTCACGGATTTTTTAGAGACGGAAAAAATTCCGTCGGTGATCCGTCGGTAATTCCGTTTCCGTCCCTAATCCGTGGGTAATTTGATTTCAGAGACGGAATTCCGTGGGTAATTTCCGTGGGTAATTTGCTGTTTTTTTGTAGTGTAGTCGCTTAAGTTTATAAAGGATATTTTCAATTTCTGAATGTTAACATCATTAGAATGATGACTGAGCAAATTAACATAGTGACTCTATAATTAAAATATTAAATCCTCTAAATATTGCAGAGTCATCCTCCTAATTCATTTCGTCAGTATTTTTCGTTAATGAAACTAAAGTTCTTAACTTTAAGAAACTTCTGGTCAAAAAAATACTAAGAAACTGAAAATGTCCTTTATAAATTTAAAAGACTAAATTAAAACTTAACATAAATATGAAGATCAAACATACATTTTAAACTATTTAAAATGTTTTTTTTTGTTGCGCCAGTATTTAAAATGATTACACTTTAACAAAAGTGCAGCCATATATGATAAATATCTTTGCTATAGATGCACACAAGTACAATATTCCATGGCCCAAAAAAAAAAATGCACACACAAGATTGAAACAAAAAAATATGTATTATTTTTGGAGAGATTAGGAAAGTTAATTAAAGGTATGTTTAAGAAAGTGATGGAAAAATATGTTCACGCAAGTCGAGACAAAATCCTTCTTACAAACTCACCTCATATATCGTAAATAACATTGAAAAAGCAACTTTTATCGATAATCTAAGCAAGCACTAAGTAATATTAAAGTATTTATATTTGTGATTTTTCTTTAAATTAATTTACTTAACTTATAAATCAGTATATAATATAATTATACACAACATATTTTATAATTGATTAGTTTATCTAACTTCATTAATTCCTTTTAAAAAATCAATTGACTCTTATATTAAGAATAAAAAAATATAAAAGATTAATGTTCCATTAGGTCCTCCCACGGATTCAAAGAATCCTTCCAGTGTCCCTATCAATAATTTTGAACATATATTTTAAATAGCCATCTATTGTAAGGAACAAAAAACCGGACCGGGTAATGAACCGATCACAGCATAGGTTCAAGGGTTAATAAGTCAACTAGGGTCTAACCGGTAGTTGAACCGATCATATTAACATATTATAATTTATTAGTAGCAATATATATTAATATATTTTTAAACTTCTGTAGATAAAAATGAAGATTTTTAGAAAAAAAAAGTGCTTAAAATCTATTAGTATTAGTTCTAATGTCTATACTTATGCAATGATATCTCCTTTCCTATCATTATTATATTTTTTAAAATAATATTTTCATTATCTTCTTCATTTTTTTAGATTTGTTCTTTCTTTACCTACTTTTCTCTTCATTTTGGTCTTCAACCTTCCATTTACACCTAAAAAATAACACAACATAAACTTTTTTTAAAAAAATGAAACTGGTCCAATCGGTTGAACCACCAGTTCTGACCGGTCCAACTGATTTCAAATCGGTCCAACCGGTCTCACTGTTCCATGAGCAACTAGATCGGACTATTGACCAGTTCCTGGTTCAATCGGTCAAACCAGCCAGTCCGGTCTAGTTTTTTGTTCTCTGATCTTCTATTCTCAATAACTACCTATCATAGGTACGTATATAGGCTGAAAATTCTTCCATCGAATCAAGAATTTTGAAATTTAAATTCAGCTCAGCTAAAATAATAAAGGGAAAATTCCAAAAAACTACATTGAAATTGCAAAAAGGACAATTCAATACATTGAAAATAGGAAAGGATAGATCATTCGGGTCTCAGACGGACAGAGGAATCTGGGATTTTGAAATCTCAGCCAAATGACGAAAATGCCCTTCAACTCTCAATCCCCCCACTTCAGAATAACAACATGATCCTCGTAATTAACAACTCCGGATTCGATATTAACAACTGCAATTCTTCTTTTACAATTAACAAGTTTTAGGGCTAATAATAACACCTATCTATTAATTAACAACTCCGGATTCGACATTAACAACTCCAATTTCTTCTTTCGTAATTAACAAGTTTTAGGGCCAATAACAACACATATCTCTTAATTAACAACTCCTGATTTGACATTAAAAACTTTAATTTCTTCTTTCACACTTTATAAGTTTCAGGGCCAATAACAACACCTATCTCTTAATTAACAATTTTGGATTCGACATTAACAACTTCAATTTCTTCTTTCACCCTTAAGAAGTTTCGGAGCCAATAACAACTCTTTTCTATTTATTAACAACACCGTATTCTATATTAACAACTCCACCTTCTTCCTCCACTTTGGAATAACAACACTTATCTCTTAATTAAAAACTCCTGATTCAACATTAACAACTTCAATTTATTCTTTCACACTTTATAAGTTTCAGGCCAATAACAACACCAATATTTTAATTAACAACTCTGGATTCAATATTAACATCTCCAATTTCTTCTTTCACACTTAACAAGTTTAAGGGCTAATAACAACACTAATATTTTAATTAACAACTCTGGATTTGAAATTAACAACTCCAATTTCTTCTTTCACAATTAACAAGTTTCAGGGCCAATAACAACATCTATCTCTTAATTAACAACTCCCATGTTGTTATTTCGACTGAGGGTTGAAGGGCATTTTCGTCATTTGGCTGAGATTTCAAAATCCCAAATTCTTCTGCCCGTCTGACACCCGAATAATCTATCATTTCCCATTTTCAATGTACTAAATTGTCCTTTTGCAATTTTCAATGTAGTTTTTTGGAATTTTCTCAATAATAAAATTCAAATCCATACCTACACTTTTAATAAGTTGCTATCAAATTGAGAGGCCTTATTATTTTTTAATGTTATTGAAACACATATACTAATATCCTTAAATTCACTTACATGTATATTTAAATTATAAAAAAGTAGAAAATGGGAAAAAGGTACTCTATAAACTAATGGTGGTGAGACTTTAGAAGCAGCTTCAATGACATTTTTAGCTAGGTTTTTTTTAGTGGATGATTTTAATGTAAACTTTTCTGCTTTTCTAAACTCTTGCATCAATATCCATGCCAAGGAAAAAATTTATTATATTGAGTACTAATTATAATTGTCACACTCTCATCTTATTTTCACTTATTTCAGAGTATTTGCGAAAAATAATATGCAGTTCCGTAGGCAACACAAAAATAGTATAAATATATTGATATTATGTGCACAATTATAAAAATTCCCCATAGAGGGTTCGTACTTAATAATTACAATTCATGTAGCCGCGCAGGGTTACTTGGTTGTCTAAACTCATCCTAGTAAAATAGAGACATCTTCTCATCTTCGTTCCACACTACAAAAAAAAAGGGATTTTGTAGCGGTGCACTTGTAGCGGTTATATTAAACCGCTACAAATTATAGTATTTGTAGCGGTTTATACCTAAACCGCTACAAATTTGTAGCGGCAAGATTATTTGTAGCGGTTTCCTACAAAAAACCGCTACAAATTTGGCGCGAAGTTCCAGCCAAAACTTGTAGCGGTTATTTTGTATCGGTTAATGCACATAAACCGCTACAAAATACCAAAAGTCAGAATTTTGTAGCGGTTTTGGGCAAAAACCGCTACAGAATTTCAAGAGTCTCGAAATTTTTAGCGGTTTTGGGCAATAACCGCTACAAAATTTCAAACGTTGTGAAGATTTGTAGCGGTTATTGTAGAACCGCTACAAATTTAATTATTTGTAGCGGTTATAGTAGCGGTTATTTTAATAACCGCTACTAATATCTGGCCTATTTAAACCCCCTACCTCCTTCATTTCTCCGTTTGCTCATTTTGTTTCCTGGGGTTTCTCTGAGTGATTTCTTCGAGATTTGAGCGTTCAGACGTCTCTATAGGATTTTTTTGTCAGTATTCCGCAGTATTCGCACTTGAGGTACGTATATAACACGTATTTTTATTTATATTTGTATTTTTATTATATTTTTGCATAATAATGGACTAATTTTTTTTAAAATTTGTACAGTTGATATGGCTTCAGGACAGGATAAGGGGAAGGCCCCTCAGGTCCCCAGACCGACTTTACGGGGTGGCAGTAGCCGGGCAGGGGGCAGCGCGCAGGCAGGGCTACCGCGGCATCTCAGCCCATCCCCCCACAGGTACCGCAGACGATCCCACAGGCGACGACCGCACCAGAGGTGCCTGAGGTGGAGAGGCCAGAGATTAGCGTTGAGGACTTCCTCAACGAGGAGGACTTCGAGATCCCAATGGGTGGGTTCAGGGAGATGGAGCAGTTCCTCGATGAGGAGGACGATCGAGAGCAGAACAACCCACGAGGGTCGTCTTCGCGGTCCACTGGGTTTGAGGTGCAGGTCAAAGGTAAATTACTTTTTTAATTTAGTAAGTTATTTATTTAAATTAGAAATGTTAACTTTGAATTATAATTTATCTAACGTGTGGTCAACTGTGCAGATGAGCAGGGGAACATGTCGACGAGGAGGCTGGATGTGACCGGTCTGAACAGCATGGACCGGTCCCTGCGAGTTATAGTGCCGTGGAACGAGGGCACTGACCAGCCGATCCACAATGGGGGTCACCTGCTCAACCGCTTCCTGAGCGACCTGGGATCGAATTGGATGCGGTTCCCCCTTCACTTCCCGACGTGGAGGCACATTCCGAAGGGGCCGATGGACCAGGCTTGGGAGGAGGTGGTTCAGGTAATTAAAACTATTTAATTAATATTAATATTTTTTTAATTAATTCTATTTAATTATTTTTTTTTAAATTATGGTTTTTATAATTATTGATATTTAAATGTATTTTTTTCAGCTGCGGTTTGCCGTCCGGGCCAACTGGAAGAGGTACGCCCTCGTGAAGATGGGCGACGCCTGGAGGAACAGGAGGAACCGTCTCTTCCACAGTGTGGATGGGGACGGGACGATGCCTCTGGAGCAGCTGCAGGAGAGCGTCCCGAACGGCGTGCCGCCGAACGACTGGGCGCATTTCGTCCAGTTCAGGAGGAGCCCTCAGGCGCAAGTAATGTATTTATTATATTTTTGATATATAATT
The DNA here is from genome assembly GCA_963855925.1 of Inga laurina. Classification (NCBI taxonomy): domain Eukaryota; kingdom Viridiplantae; phylum Streptophyta; class Magnoliopsida; order Fabales; family Fabaceae; genus Inga; species Inga laurina. The sequence goes on from OY979705.1 coordinate 53,716,670, forward strand.
TTATAATTGTTAAATATTAAATTATAATATCAATTTAATTTTTATTTAATTTTAAATTATAATACATTTAATTATTTGTTTTTCCAGGAGCTTTCTCAGAGGAACACCGAGATCCGGGCGCAGCAGACGATCTACCACACAGCAGGATCGAAGACCTTTGCTGTGACCTACAGCGAGCTGGTAACTTTTCAAGTGCTTCACTTACTTTTAGCTGATTATTTCATAATACTAATTGTTTTGTAATTGTTTCAGGAGACAAGGGCACAGCAGGAGAACCGTCAGACGGACTATGCGGAGCTGTACGCCATCACACACAGACACCGTGACGGGACTGCGACCTCTCAGCAGGCAGAGGCGGCCATTGTAAGTAATTTTATTATTATATTTTTTATAAAACCAAGTTAATAATGAAAAATGCTAATTATTAATTGTTTCATAAAATGGCAGGAGCGGATGCAGCAGTCGTAGGCTGAGCTGCGACAGACCCAGCCTGAGGAGTCACAGGGGTCAGTGGACCCGACGGCTCCTTTGAAGGCGGGTCTGGCTCAGGCTGAGCACCCCGGACGCGTGCGGGGTATGGGGATAGGCGCCAGACCCAGCATGATCTACGGCAGGAGCGCCGCCTCTGAGGCTGGCAGCTCTAGAGGGGTCAGACGTCGGAGGGATGAGTCTATTGACCAGCTGCGGTCAGATTTGGAGCAAACGCAGCAGCAGATAGCGCAGCTGCAGCAGCAGATGCAGCAGATGCAGGTTCAGCAGCAGCAGCAGATGCAGCAGATGCAGGTTCAGCAGCAGCAGCAGCTGCAGGTGCACGCAGATATGATGTACGCTCAGCAGACGCAGTGGCGTGAGATCGCGAACACCATGCTCGAGGGAGCATGGAGTCGCCTGTTCCCGAACGAGCAGCATCCAGCGGTTTCCCCTGTCCCTCACTACGTCGTCCCGAGTACTACTCCTCCTCCTACTGCTCCTCCTCCTGCTGATGACGATGGTGCGGTTCACTCTGCGCAGCGGCCCGATCCAGCGGCATCTGAGGGAGCACCTGAGGATCAGCCCCCAGCTCCTTAGTTTAGGACATTTTCTTTTGTTTAAACATTTGTAAATATTTATATGAGTTTTTATTTCAGAATTTTCTTATTGTGTTTTATATAATTATATTTATATTATTAGATCGCGTTGAAATAATTTATGAATAATTTATATCTAAATTTTAAAAAAATAAAGTATATATATATTTGTAGCGGTTTTAAGTTAAAACCGCTACAAATCTGTATTTTTGTAGCGGTTATTAGTTTATAACCGCTACAAACATATATATTTGTAGCGGTTATAAACTAATAACCGCTACAAATGTACATATATCTATTTGTAGCGGTTTACCTTCAGCAACCGCTACAAATATGTATGTTTGTAGCGGTTATACACTAATAACCGCTACAAACACTCAAATCATTTGAATTTTGAAATTTGCCGCCTTTGTGCACATTTGTAGCGGTTATGTTATGTATAACCGCTACAAATTAGATAAATATTTTTATATTTAATGTCCAACGGCTTTAATATTAGTAGCGGTTTTATAAATATAACCGCTACTAATACTCAAAAAGTACATTTTGAATTTCCCACCAATTAACGGCTTGAATATTAGTAGCGGTTTTATATATATAACCGCTACTAATACTCAAAAAGTACATTTTGAATTTCCCACCAATTAACGGCTTGAATATTAGTAGCGGTTTTATATATATAACTGCTACAAAATTATAAACGTTGGAATTTCTGTAGCGGTTAGTGTAGCGGTTTAATAACCGCTACAAAGTTATAAACGTTGGATTTTCAGAATATAAGGTTCTAAGCATTCGTCATTATCTTCTCACTCATCTTCTTCTCTATACTTTCTTCTCTCTCACTTGTAGCTATGGATAAATCATGGATAAAGTTGCCACGCAATTCTCCTGAATATTTGTACGGATTAAACAGTTTCTTAGATTTCGCATTCACTCACGCCAGCTGTAACGGCAAGATCGTCTGTCCCTGTCGGAAATGCAAGTTCAAGAAGTGGCATGCACGAAATGTTGTGAAGGAATATTTTCTTGTGAAGCCTTTCCCTGAGGACTATACGTTCTGGGCAGTTCATGGTGAGAAGGCCGGCATTAGATATGACGAGACTCTTCCTCGAAGTTCTCAAGTAGACGTTCAAGTAGATGAAGATGATCCTGTGAATGATGCTGTGCGTGATGCGTTTGGATTTCAAGGAGACAACTTCAACGAAGAAGTGCACGGCTCTGAGCCGGATTTTATGGGGAATGAAGCAGCTCGGGATTTTTTCAGCTTGATGGATGAGGCAGATCGTCCTTTATATCAAGGTTGTCGCAAATATTCTAAATTATCTTTCTTGATCAAATTGTATCATATCAAGTGCTTGTGTGGGATCACAGATAAGGGAATGTCGATGTTGCTCGACTTATTACAAGATGCATTCCCCGACGCCGAGATTCCCACAACCTTCTACGAGGCCAAGAAGATTATCAACAGGTTGGGGTTGAATTATCAAAAGATTGATGCGTGCCCAAATGATTGTATGTTGTATTGGGGAGACGATTCCAGCAGGGAGACGTGTAAGAGATGTCACACATCGAGGTACAAGACAATTCGGAAGGGGAAAAAGCAGAAGAAGAAACCTGCAAAGATTCTCAGGTACTTCCCTTTGAAACCTCGTCTGCAAAGATTATTTATGTCATCTAAAACTGCTGAGCACATGAGGTGGCATGCCGTTGATAAAAACGAAGACGGTAAATTAAGATATCCGCGGGATGCAGCTGCTTGGAAAACGTTTGACAACGACTTTTCCAGATTTTGCGACTGACCCCAGAAATGTTCGGCTTGCGTTGGCGACCGACGGTTTCAATCCTTTCGGGAATCTTAGCACAAGTTACAGCATTTGGCCGGTAGTCTTAGTTCCCTACAACTTACCCCCTGGATGTGTATGAAACAAAGCTCTTTCATTATGTCTATGATCATTCCAGGCAAAAAGGCACCGGGCAATGACATCGATGTGTATCTCCAACCGCTTATTACGGAATTGCTTGACCTGTGGAATGTCGGCTTGGAGACGTACGACGCTCACAGCAAGACTTTGTTCAACATGCGTGCAGCCTTGATGTGGACGATCAGTGACTTTCTTGGCCTTGGCACATTATCTGGTTGGAATGTGCATACTGGGTCGGCGTGTCCAGCTTGCAATTTCGACTCTGACCCATTGCGCCTTCCCCACAGCCGAAAGTGGTGCTTTATGGGGCATCGGAGGTTTCTCGATGGAACGCATAAGTTCAGATTGCAACGGAATCGCTTCAATGGGAAACCAGAGAAAAGAGGACCACCTCAGACTTTGTCCGATACAGATATCTTACAGCAGCTTGAGCATGTTGACTTCGAGTTTGGAAAAAGCGACGATTCAGCACAAACTCGCCAAAAGACGCGCAGGACTTCGGCGCCTCAGCAATGGAAGAAGATAAGTATTTTCTTCACGCTTCCGTATTGGAGATCTAATTTACTTTGCCACAGTCTTGATGTAATGCACATTGAAAAGAATGTTTGCGACAATGTGCTGTATACGCTGCTTAACGAACCCGACAAGACAAAAGATCACCTTCAAGCTAGGAAAGATTTACGCGACATGGGAGTTCATGAAGACGCTTGGCCAGATGAGCATGACAGATTTACACCGGCAAAGTTTACCCTCACAAAACCGAACAAGGATGTGTTCCTCGCGACGTTGAAGAAATTAAAAGTTCCTGATGGGTATTCAAGCAACATTTCTCGATGTGTCGACTTCCAGGCTCGAAAGGTTGCTGGCCTGAAGAGTCACGACTCACATGTTCTTATGCAGCAGTTACTCCCTCTGGCTATAAAGAATACACTTCCTCCTAATGTTTCCATCGTTTTGGTGGAACTTTGTTCTTTCTTTCAGAAGTTGTGTTCTAAGGTTTTGATCGTTGAGGAGCTCGATCAGCTGCAATCGAAAATCGTTCTTACGCTTTGTCATTTGGAGATGATCTTTCCTCCGTCCTTTTTTACTGTGATGGTTCACCTCACAGTCCACCTCGTTCATGAAACAAAGCTCGCTGGACCAGTACAATATCGTTGGATGTATCCGATTGAGAGGTACTCATTTTAAATATGTGCTTTTATTTATTGTCCGTATTTAATGTTTGCTGGTCGTCCTTTTCATCATTTTATATCAATTTTCTCTTATGTACTTCGTATGTTCCTTGGGAAATTAAAATCTTACGTGAGGAATAAGTCGTGGCCAGAAGGTTCTATAGCTGAAGGCTACATAGGGGATGAGGTGCTATATTTTTGCTCAAGGTACTTTGATGATCTTGAGACGGCTTTCAACCGCCCGCCTCGTGTTGACGATTGTCCTGAACCTGCACCGACATCAGGAGAATTTATCCCTCGTGTTGGTAAACCAGTTGGAGCAACTGAGAACTTCAAACTAACGGCAACTGAGAAGTTCCAAGCACATAGACATGTCTTGATTAATTGCACTCAAGTTGAGCCTTTCATACGGTAAGAATTGTACACTCACATGTATGTTATTCGATCTATATCTTTCGTAACATTTCTCACTTTCATTTCATTAACGCCTTTCCATTATTAATTGCAGGGAATTCAGAAGTCATGTCAAGCGTCAGCTCAGGATCTGTACACAGACATCCTTGGAAGTTGATAGGAGGGTCCACAGAGAATTCCCGAGCTGGTTTGCGCGCAGAATACTAAATGACCACAACCCACACTCACCAGATTTCAGAGCTCTCGCAATCGGCCCTCTTGATCATGCAAAACGATTTACAGCATACAATGTCAATGGTTTTAAGTTTTGCACGGTTTCACGGGATCAAGGATTGCAAACACAGAATTCGGGTGTTTATGGCACATTTGGGACAAGGAGTTATGCGAGCAGCAGTGACGCCAACATGCAGTTCGGAGGCGTCCCTTACTATAGCAAGCTTCTTGATGTGGTCGAGCTTAATTATCAAGGCCGTTTCACCTTGACGCTGTTCAAGTGTTTGTGGGCAAATACTACTACTTCTCGGGGACTGACAACTGACGACCTAGGGATCACATCAATCAATTTCTCACAGCCGATTCATACTGGTATTTCTCAAGATGATGAGCCGTATATTCTAGCTTCAGAGGCACATCAGGCTTATTATGTCGAGGACAAGAGGCATAGGGATTGGCACATGGTCGTTCATTTAAAGCCAAGAAACCTTTACGACATGGGTGAAGGCGATAACATCGCCTACGAGAGTGAGCCATTTCAGCCAGCTGATTTTGAAAACTACTTCCCTGAAGGCGATGACAATTTACCTCTACTGCGGTGAGTTTTTTTAAGTCCACGTCATTTCAATTAAATTTTTTAAATTTAATAATACATCAATAACAATAATTTTTCTACAAAATTTCTGTAGGGATGGCGACGATGAGTGATCAAATTCAAGTGTAAAAAATTTTTCTTTACAAAAAATGCAAAAAATTTGTGTTAAAATAAAATGTAAAAAAAATTTAAAATAATATTTGTAGCGGTTATTAAACCGCTACAAAAATATAAATAACCGCTACTAAATAATAATCGCTACATTAACCGCTACAAAAATATAAATAACTGCTACTAAATAATAACCGCTACATTAACCGCTACAAATAATTAAACCGCTACAAAAATATAAATAACCGCTACTATTTAATAACCGCTACATTAACCGCTACAAATAATACGTGAATCATTATAAATACCCTTATCACAACTCATTTCAAACACTCCCCAATTTCTTTTCACCTTACCCTTCTTTCATTTCCTCTCATTTACAACTTCTTTTGTATGAGTAGAGGAGCTGAATAATACGATCAAATATGGTAACAAGATTTTCAATTTTTTTAGAATACTTCTTTCCTTTCTATAAAATTTATTCTAACCATTTTTTTTTTCTAGATATATCATAACTCTAACTCATTTTCATACACAATTACATTATATTATAAAACATAATAATTCCTTATTACCTAACTATCCTTAATAATATTATTAATATAAATTTTATACTAATCATATTCAATTACATTTTTTCTTTTTAATTTATTAATAAGTTAAACTATTGAATAATAAACTAATTGAAATAGATAAAATAATAACAAATTAAACTATTTAAAATAATATTGAAAAAACAGAAGAAAAAAAATCAACGTATATATTTAAAAAAAAAATTTAAATATTTGTAGCGGTTATTAAACCGCTACTAAATAACGCGTCTTTTTAGAGCTAAATTTAAATTTTTTGGCGCTAATTTTGAATTTCATGAAATTAGTAGCGGTTTTAAAAATCGCTACTAAGTTCATGAAATTCAAAATTAGTAGCGGTTTCTTAACCGCTACAAATAAAAAAAGTCATTTTTAACAAATTTTAAATTTTTTATATTTGTAGCGGTTAGTAAACCGCTACAAAAAAAAAATTCTTTTTTAAAGCTCTCAATAAAATTTTTTAAATTTGTAGCGGTTATATAACCGCTACAAATATCTCTGGGTGTTGTAGCGGTTACTATGAACCGCTACAAAGTTTGTAGCGGTTATTTTTGATTGAGTAGCGGTTTTATATAACCGCTACAAAACCGCTTGCAACGTACGATTTAGTAACGGTTATCCAAACCGCTACTAACCTAGTTTATAGCGGTTAGAACCGCTACGAATACCCATTTTTAACCGCTACTAAATCACATTTTTTTTGTAGTGCCACCACTGTGATCCCCTTCATTCAATTCTCTTCATTGTTCTCAGTATATCATCTGTCTTCTCCTGTCTAAATTGTTGGTAGGAGAGGGTGAGATTCAAGAGAATCTCAGTAGAAAAATAGTACCAATATGCATGCAAGATAAGTGCTTAATACATGACATGCTTACATTACATAACTCATGTTCACACAATGATATATATGTGTGCTCAATGTTTCAATCAACATACTTATGGCCAAAGTATAAAAAAAAACAGAGCTTCAATCCTTCATATATGTTTCACATAATCAAGCAAAACAATAACATGCATCAATACATTAGCACAAATATCAAATACATGCAGGAGAGGTAAGTTCCCTACCTTAAGCGCCCTTCCCGATCTTTGAATAACGTGCCTCGATTTGCATGTCAATCCCTCGGGCTCTCTACTCGGTTCTAAAATGTCAAATGTACAGTTTAGATACTTCCATAGTGTTTCTGGAGGTTATATGAGTCTATATTGAAAAATGGCCAAAATGCTCCCGGGAACCCGACCTAGCCTCGCAGTACTCGGTCCGACTGTACTTTTCCCGAAATTTTGACTAGGGCTATCTTGATGTATTTTCGCCCAAAGAATCTATTTTTTACCTTAGTTTTCTCAAATTCCAACCCCAATTACGAATTTACCCCTGGCAGCCCCTATGTGAGGGTTTTAAAGCTATTTTTGTCATTTCACTTTCTAGGGCTTTTCTCATTTCGCACCCAACATAAACCCTACACAATTTTCCATCATAAACACAATGAAATCATCAAAAACACCAAAATCCAGGCCAAACATGGCTCAAAACAGATCTGAATGAAATTCTATAAAATTTGGGGAAAATGGAGTTTTATGATTTCAATTCATAAAACACCTTCTTATCACCTTTAATCACTTGTTTAACTACTTAATCACATTCTAAACATGATTAGACTAAATTTGGGCAGCACCTCCCCTTAGGGTTTCAACATCCCAAGTTTACAAAATCCACAACCATACCACAAATCAAGACAAGAACATCAACAACAACAACCATACACCAAAGGAAATAAGATTCTTGAAGTTATCTTTGGTTTATCCACTTTCCCTCTTTAAAACCATCCTTCTTCTCTCTCCTTAATCTTGAGATTAGCTTGCTAACATGGTGATTCATGGAGAAAAAGAGATTAGAGAAGCTATTATGTAAGAGAGGAAGCTTGAACACAAGAACAGCAATACTTACCTTAAATTTCTTCTTCCTTGAATTGTCCTCTTCTCTTTATTTTTCAAGCTCTCTCTCCCTCTTTTCCTTGTGTGCTTGACGTAAATGAAGCCAAAGAAAGGGATGAGAAATTCTTAAAATATCTCACTTCATCTCTCTTGAAAATATAATATTTTATTTGGTTTATGCACATGTGCTCTTGCTTGCCTTATCTCTAGTTAATTGGACTTAGTCTTTCCTCCCTCCTAAGCCCAAAAAAACGTCAATCGTAGGGTTCTAAATGAACCAAATTGGTCTCTTCCAACTAAAACACTATGCACTCAACCATGCACTCAATTAGTACATTGAGTTTACTCCATCTCATTCCCATGATGCACACAATCATGCCTTCATGTAGTGTACACTCAACCTCGCATACATATAGTGTGTCATTATCATCATGACTATGTTCTTGTAGCAATTAGACATTTGCTCTTGGAAATCAATTATAATTTAATCCCCTCCTCATATGATCATGACACTTAGCATTTTTAATTCCATTAATCAATTTCTAACACATTTTATTTTCAATTTTCGGAACAATGCTAATTCTGGCAAATTTTTTACCTTAATTTTAAAAAATTATAACTATTTTTGTAGACATCATTTTGGAGCAATTCTAAAGGCTATGAAACCCTTATTAAGTCTAGTTTCAAGGAAAAATATGGTCTTTAGCCAGTTGGAGGCATATCAATACCAGATTTCATTTCTTTGACCACTGCTCTAGAAACTTTTCAAATTTTCTGGGCTAACTTCAAAAATTTATATCTCTTTGTACATAGCTTCAATTGATTCATATGACCTATCAAATTAAAGCTTGGGATGTCTACTTTCACCCTATAAAATTTCATAATTTTTTTTCATCATTTGGTTTTCCAAAATAACATGATAAACTCCCTGTCTCACAGGTGATTTAACTTAAAACACTATTTACCTTTCAATTTTCAATATTTAATTCCTTTCGCCTTAAATATTCACCATTTTATTGAATATATAAAATAATCACAATATACTCTTGGTGAATAAAATTTGGAGTGCTACAATAATTTTCTTTGAAATGCATTTGACTTACTTAAAAAAGAAAGCAGATAATTATAGAGAGCGATCAATATAATTAAAAATTATTAAACTTGAGAAACCTCAGGTTAACTTAGTGTGTGTTTGGATTAGCTTTTTTTAATAGCTTCTGGAGAAAAAATGGAGAATAGCTTTTGGAGAATAGATTATAAGAAGAATAGATTATGAGAAAAAAGTGATTTTGATAAAATGAGAGTGCTTGGATGTTTTGATCAGAATAGCTTTTTTCATGGTCAAATTACATAAAAGGACATTAACTTTTGTGATAATTATATATAAAGAATAAGATTATATTTTATGTATTATTTAAGGATTAATATCAAATTTAACAGCCAAGTTTTTCCTGAAGAACGTCTGGTACAAATAAATTTTGGAAGATAGAAAATAACAATGAACAATTAACAAGGATGTAAATTTAACAAAACCGTTAAATTTGACCTAACGGAGTTAAATTATAAGAGAAGAAAACATCTAACGGTTTTAAAAATGATACATCTTAACCCATTATTTAACATTAAATTTCATAATTAATACCAAAAATGAAATAATTTTGTCTATATGTAATGTTAATTAATTTAACTAATTTTTTTTAATATAATTAAATTAGATAAATAAGTCTTAAATAGGATAAGAGGGAGTATTAAAATTTTAAAATTCTAAAAAAAAAAAGAGAAAAAACGTTGAAATTCAAAAAAATAAAAAAGATGAGAGAGAGAGTGTGCTGTGGGGTCCACAAACATAAAAAGAACCAATGAGAATGAGAGGGTGGGACCCACAAAGTTGAAAAAGTAAGAAAAAATGGATTGTTCCCAAACCAAGGTTTGGGCCTCCCAAACCATGGTTTGACATGGAAAATGGATTATTCAAAAATTGTGAGTGTTTGGATGAATATTTTCCAAACCATGGTTTGGCTTCAAAAGCAATTTTTTTAATTGCATCCAAACACACACTTATATTTTGGGGCGAAAAAAAACGAATCACTCTGTTGTTACGCTTCAAACAATCAGAAATGGACTTTGGCCCAAAACAAGGAAAATACTGCGACGGCTAGTTTTCATGCTGTTTGCAAATCCAAATTGAGGCTTAACTTTCTTTTAAGCTTATAATTTATAAAATATTATTAAGCAATATACTAGTACAAATAAAAATCAATACATTTATAAGGATATTCTGGAAGAGATTTCTGAATGATAAAGGAGGGACATTACGATCTTTTAACAACATTTAGGTATACATTTATAATTTTCTGTTTTAACTACATAGGGGCATTTTGATCTGTTAATAACATTAAAAATCCCTGATAAACGCTTTTGGCATAATTGTAAATTTGTTAAAATAAAATGCCTAAATTTAGATTTTTTTTTATTTTAACTGCATTTAATTAGTATTTTCCCAAAAAAAAACCACTTAACATGAGTGGGCATGAAATGGCTTATCCATACTCATGCATATAATTTTTTTAACAATTGAAGAAATGAAAAAACACCTAAAAACTGTTTTTGAATTTCTGTTTTTTTTAAATAAAACTTATTGAAAACAAATTTTCAATAAGTTTTATTATTTTTTATTTCTTAAAAAACTGTTTTGAAAAATAGAAATAAACAGGCCCTAATTTTCCCAAAACATTTCTACTATTTTCTTCTCCTCCTATGAGCTTGGCCCACAATGGACTTTATCCTCTCTCTTTTTCTTGGGCCAGCAAAGAGTTCCCCTTTTTTTTTTTCCTTTTACCAGCAAGACTTCCCCACCTTGTAGTTTTGCAATATCGTAAATTTGATACTACCTCCGGTCCTAAATATAGGACAAAGTTTGCAGTGCAATTTACACTATAAACTTTGTCCTATATTTAAAACCGGAGGGAGTATATAATAACTTGATTGATAGATGTATCCAAGCATAATATAAATTGGATTCAAAACTCCGTGATAAATATGTAATTCTAGGCCCAAAAAAATATGTAATTCTTGGTTGGTATACCGATTTAATTTATCATAATAATCAGGACTAGTTTTCCGTTGATACGAGATCGTCTCCTCGTGAGGGACTCCCACTCCCCTCTCTCTGATAACTTTGTTAAATGCGGTTAGTAATAACAATAATAATAATAATAATAATAAACCGTTGTGGTAACTTGGCAACGTATTGGCTTGCCAAGGCTCATTGCAAAGAGATATGCTCTTTATGTTTAGACTTGGGTCCTCATCGTCCTCGTTAACACGGATATAAAATTTGTCCAAAAAAAAAACACGGATATAAAATAACTAAATAAGATAATCAATTTATCCTACTGTTTGTCTTTAATATATGCTTCCTTTAGTTTTTTTATAAGAATTTTAAATTTCCATGATCCTTTTTGTAAGAACACAATAAGAGTTATCTGAATGTTTAAAGAGTTTTTTTTACCCCTCATTAATTATATATATTGCATTAATTAAAAGGGTATTGGTACCTATATTTACTTTATTTCTCTCTCTTACTTGTCTCTCATAAATAAAGGCATACTTGAAAAAAAGTTTATTTCAGACATATTTATTATTTTTAACTAATTTTAACTATTTTCTTAAGTCGCTTAATTCGGTTATCAAACTCTTATAAATAGAACTGGAGGGAATATAAGTGTTAGATAAATGATTTGAAGATATTTAAAAAAATTAGTTACTCTGTCCTGTCTAAAATATATGGCACTTTAACTAATTCATGCAAATCAAAAGTGACAGTTAACTTATTTAATATGTACTAAATTGAAACGTTTTTCCACTTTTACCCTTATTCAAGAATGTGAACCCTGCTTTAGTGCTGGTTTGTTTTAGCTTTTTAAAAGTACTTTTATGACGTTCGAAATAAATATGTGAGAGAATTTTTATCTCAGCTTACAAAATAAAAAAAGTTTTAAAAAGTGCTTTTTCTGGGTTTTCTAAACATGCACTTATTTTAAAGGCAGAGAGGATATAATGAGTAGGCAAAATTGAAAAATGAATTTTAATCACATGGATAAAACTTGAAAATGAATATCAATTATATTGCAAGTGACTTATATTTTGGATCAGGTCTTTCTTCTTAAAAAGCCCTAATACTGTGGATTAGAGGGAGTATCATAGTTATTTGTAATAAATGAGAGTTAACTTTCCTAAAATAAATTTACTAATCATGGGCATTAAAACTACCCCTTTTATAATCCAAAAAACAAAAGAATTACCCCTTATCCCCAACATGTGCAATGAATGAGGATATAATTGGGATAAAATTATAAGTTTGGAAGACAAAGTATATTGAGGTTTTATATTTAATTAGGATAAAAGTAAATGCTTTGTCTAGGCCATCTTTAATAATAAAAAAAAAAAATTGATGCATAATATAAGTAATTTGGCGCCTTATTAATGATTTTTTTAGAATTAAACTTATACGACTTAAAATCTAATATAATATTTTTCTATTTTTTTTAGATATAGTTAAAGATGGAAAATATTGGGAAAATAATATAAAAATAATTTCAAAATATGTAAAAGATAAATAAACATGTTGAATTTCAATAATTTCAAATTGAATGATTTGAAATTTGGACAAATGTGAGAAATTACCCAACTATGCTTAGGTTTTTTTAAAAAAATCCCCACACCCCCTTGCTAGCCTTGCCTCGTCGCTGGTGCTCCGGTGACCTTGCTAAAGTCATATTTTTCTTAAAAACAAAATAAAATTTGAATTTTTTTTAAATGAGTCACGTGTCAACTAAAAGTAAAATGATCTGAGTTGTTATATTTTTATTGAACAGAGTTCAGATGACGTGGTACTCCTAGAGTATGTAAGTGCACCCTCCGGTTCTAAATATAAGACAGACTTAACTTTTTTGGAGAGATTAAGGAAGTTAAATAAGTTCTTTAGTCATGTTATATGTTGTGTATCCTTAGATTATATATCAGTTTATAAGTTACGCAAAATAGTTTGGAAAAAAATGATAATATAAATATTTTAAAATATTTTAATTAATTTTCTTAATATCTAAGAAACTTAACTTTGTCTTGCATTTAAAAGCGAGGGAGTATTTCTCCAATTTTGGTACCAAGGAAGGAGAAATTCTTGGGTGCACCACGTCTGTCCACTAAGTGCCTGTTTGGATTTGTGGTAGAGAAGGAGCCTTTTTTTGCAGGATTTTGGAAAAGTCAGATTGTAGATATGATTTGTGTTTGAATTGACGGTGGCAAAAGTGAACCTTAAACATGTTTGAATTAGTATTTGAAAAGCACATTTAAATGGAAAATGACTGAAAAAGGCATGAATTTTATTGAATACTACAAATATATATTATTTGAAATATGTTGTGATAATTGAAGTGAAAAAATAAAAATAAAATTTGATTAAATTAATTAGGTTCAATTATTATTAAAAAAGAAAATACACTAAAGGAAAATACACTAGAAATAAGGCCCACCAAATTTAGGAGTATCAATGTGAATTGAAGCTTCATGATTCTAATTGGTTATAAGGAAAAATGAATTATTGAGATATATATATATATATATTGTGGGTCCCAAACTTCTTTTTTTTTTTCTATAATGCACTTTCATTTGGCATTAGACACGTTGAGTTTCTAATAGAAGCTCCTAATTTCAGCTTCTAGTAGAAGCTCCTGTGTTTTTTTTAAGCCCAATGACAACAAACGCGTTCTCAAATAGAGGATTTCACTGCCATCGGGCTTTTCCCCTCTCCAAACGTATTCTCAAACAGACTCTAAGAATATCCCATATCAGTTATTTCAATCTTATGTGTCAGCTGAACTGAAGTGTCAATTTCAGAACTTACAATAATTACATATTTTAATAATTCAATAAACCTTCTCTAAAAAAAGTGTGCCAATTCAAATCTAATGTTGTCTTTCATTTGTCATCTCATCTCATCCTCCCTGCTCTCTCCTTCTTTATCTTCACTTTTTCTGAATCTCTCTTTTTTTCATCCTCATAGCCCCTCTCGTCTGGTCCCTACCCCTACTACGTTTAAGGACCCATTTGGTACGCTGAACTAAAAGTGAGAGGGGGGAAGATTCCACACTTTTCTGAGTCAAAACCTATTTATTGCTCCAACAATAACTAAAAATCAGTTCCTACCTCTTGCCATATTCCCTCAAACATGGGAACCTCATATCCCTCCAAAAGTGGTGGGATATTAAAATTATGGTTATTAAAACTCGATCGGACTGGCCAGTTCAACCACAAGAACCGTCGAACTAGTCATCTACTTGGTCCGATCTGACCGATTCAATATTTATTCTGATTTTTCTGATTTTAAAAATTCAAATTTAATTTTACATATTTTCAAAAATTACAAATTAAGACTGTATGAAAAGCTTGAGATGTCTACTTTCTAATAAAAAAAGAATCACTCAAAAATATTATCATTTGATCCTAAAAAATTATCAAATTTCAAAACTATTTCAAAAACTATTATCGTTCAAGTTCACTTCCTCACCGGTTTAGCTTCGGTTTAACTTCGATCTGACCCACTAACCCTTAATCGACTACCTAGACTGGTTCAATGGCTGGTCCGAGTTTAATAACCTTGCTTAAAATTGTTCTTGGGAAGGCAACTTGGTTTGACCAAAATGCCCCCCAAATGTATAGTTATGCATAGAGCTAGTAAAACGGGTTAGGCCCGCCAGCCTGCCATTTTGCTAGCCTAGCGGGCTAAAGTGGGCTGGCTCGCTTTTTTTTAGTTTTTTTAATAAAATAAATCCAAATACCCTTATTATCTTTTCTTTGATGCTGTGTTTAATTAATTCCTCATACTTTTTATTTGACACTTTTATTTTCATATTTTATTTATTTATTCTACTATTATTAAATTTAAAAGAGATGTGTTTATATGTTTTTATTATGAGCAGATGAAAAAAAAGGAAAGAAAGAATAAAATTGGCTTCCTAACACAAATGTATAAAAGAAAAGAAGTATGATGTGAGTGGATGAAAGAGAAAGGAAGTGAGAATTTAAAAAAAAAAAAAAAAAGGCAAGCTGGGTTGGGCTGCTCGATGGGCTGGTGTCGAGCCCACAACCCGCGACAGGCCAATCACAACCCACGGGCTGGCCCGAATTCCCAATACTGAGGGAGCTTTCCCAGTCTTTCTCTCTTGCTCTCTTTCTTTCTTGCTCTATTTCTCTTTGGTTGGGGTATCCATTTTCTCTTTAGTGGTGTGAGAGGAAGATGATGATGACGGTGGGTGTTTGATGAGACTGGAAGGGAATGTGACAATGGTGGGAGGAAGAAGAGGGAGTGATGTCGGAGAGAGAGAGGACGGTGAAGATAATGGAGAGAGAGTGAATGTAGTAAAGGAAGGTGTTAGTTCTGAATGAAGAAGGGTGTGACAGGTCCAGTTAGTGTGTGGAATGGTTTCATTCTCATTGAAACTAGACGAGGAAGATGATGAACAGTACCACAAGAAAGATGATGAACAGTACCGACAATGTTGAGTTCGAATTGGGCTGTTAAGTTCAAACTTAAACTTTTGTTGAAGTCATGAGTATTTTAGGTTTTTCACACAATCTTCTCATTTAAACCACTCCCTTTTCTTCCAACCAAACATTTCATCTTCCCTTAACCTAGGCAACTTCCCATGTCAACCAAACAGTTCCATTTTTAAAACTTCTCTCCCAATCTTCCCTTCCCTTCCCGAATCTTCCCACCAAAAACTTCCTTCAACCAAACAGCTCTTATAATCCCTGCCAAATGGCCATGTTTCTTTGATAAAAAAATTTTAAAAGAAGACGGGTTCATACCTGCCTATGAGCCCAATCTAAAATATAAAATTTAATTGATTTTTTTTCAAGAGATTAAAAAATTAAAAAAATTATATTATTTGTTATTAGATTATATATTAGTTTATAAGTCGCGCAAATTAATTTAAAGAAAAAATAATAAATATAAATACACTAAAGTAATTTATTTAGCTTTCTTAATCCCTAAAAAAATTAATTGGATTTTATATTTAGGACCAAAAGTAGTATTTATTTCTAGCACCTTTTAGTTTTCCATGTTTTCCTTAAGAAGAATTTTAAGATATTTGACCTGTATTCCTTGCTTCAGAATTCTCAGGATCGCTCTCGTCTTAAGTTAATGATCATGGATTTTGCAAGGTTTTAATTACTGTTGCTGTTTATGAGTGGCAACCAAATCTGTCCATCTCCAACATTTTTTTTGGGACTGAGTCCATCTCCAACATTGCCTTTCCTTTTATGCACATATCATATGGATTCAAATCATGGGTCTCCCTTTGGATTATTATACACGTGAAATTGCAGAAAAGCTTATTTGTTTCTTCTCAAGATTTTGATGTTACTTGCACGGTTAAATGTGGTCGGCTGCGAGTTAAGGTGGCTCTACAAAATGTCTACTTTTCATTTTCAGCTTTGCAGGGCCGTCTTTTCTGCAAGATTTTCATCATCCCAAATTGATCGATATGGGATCCAAGTATATTAGAATCAATTATTCACACTTTTGTAATTTCCAAATTATTTTCATGGGATTTTCCCTAATATATAATGTGCTCCCTCCGCTAATTAAAATAAGGCATGATTATCTAATTTGACTAGATTAAGGAAGTTAGTTAATGTGACATGTATTTTCTAAAATACAATTCTCTTCTTTCCTTTCTTTCTTGATTATTGTTGAGAGAGCATCAATTGAGGTAAATTAGGAAAAGATTGATAAATATAAAAAATATGTCTTATATTTAAGAATAAGATCAACCTCCAAAATATGTCTTATATTAGGAATTGAAGGAAGTATATATAGTACTGAATAAGGAAAATGACTGTGCGGAGATGTTTAGATTACAACTTTACAAGATTGATTGCTCTCACATGCATGTTTTTGAAAAACAACTGCTGGAGCAATAAGGTGAACATTGCTTTTGCTTTATTGATACTAATGGTTTTAGCATGGAGTCAAATTGCACCCGTGCTATTGTTATTTTTACTATGTGAATGCTCTTTTTATACGTGTATACCTGATCTCACGATTGAGGTGCTTTTTTTTCAACATGTCACATGAAATTGTATGATTCTCCTTAATTTGAAGTCTGCAACTGAAGAGGAGGATGACATGTCAAAGTTGCTTCCTTCTCAGAATAAGAGATTGAGGTAAAAAAAAGAGGGAAAAATACCAAAGAAGCACGGGCAAAGAGAGTATTGTAGTAATTCATATGATTTGTGAGGCATTCACATTATTTTCTATTTAGGAATCAGACGATGCTCTCGGGGACTCTTAAAGATTTCAGTTTGAATTTCGTGTAAATTAATGATCGAAACTGTTTTTATAATATGATTTACAATATACGAGATAAATATATAAAACAGAATTTATCTCAACTTATATGAATATTTTCTCAAACAAACCTAGAATCTTATTCAAACCGGTAGAATTTAGATTCTTCAAGTGGATTTGCCCAAAAAGATTTTCTCGCTATCCATATGCAACGATGACTAACATTCAAGTTTTACAGTCTACAATCTAAAGAGTAGCACTGTGGAAGATCTAAAGCCTAAGCTAACAGAAGGTACATGTCTCAAATGATTTTCCTAGGTACAACCCCAAAATGAACAAAAACACGAGACTACAGTAATAAAGGATGATGTCTCAACAAGATAGCAGAAATAGCATCACAAAAGTCAAAGGTTGCTACTGCTACTACTAAAACTACACCTGCATATTAGCACAAGTACAGTAGAGTGCAAATTTTAGCAAGTCACAGGGTGGGCTGATGGATGTTGTTGAGCTTGAGGGGCTTCACTGCGAACGTCTCCATTAAATTTCCCATTCTCAACTCTCTCTTCATCAATCTTCATCCCCATCTCTGTTTGAGTTGTTATCGTCGTCTTGTTCGCATCATTGGCTTCCCCGTTCGCCTGTACAGCAACTCCATTTTCTTTCTGTGATTCTTCAGTCTTCAAAGTTTCTTCTTCTCCAGTAGGTTTTTCCTCTGCTGCAGCAACTTCTTCAGCTTTCTCTTGACTTGTCTGCATTTTATTATTTTTGTCAGTGTCATTTGTTTGTTCATTTTGATTTGTTTCATTCCCATTCTCTTGTGTTTCTTCCTCCTTAGGAGGATCAGCAGTTTCAGTAGCCTTGGGTTGTTCTTCAGCAGCAGGCTTTGACTTGCCTCCTTCTGAGGCAGGTTCTGTTTCCTTGTGATCTTTCTTTGAACCTGATGATTTTCGAGCTCGCTTCTTTTGAGGCTCGGCTTCTGCTGCCGGGGGCGTTGACTTCACCCTCTCGCTGATCCTGGCCGATCGCCTCGGGGTCTCACCGGTTCCCCAATCAAAGTCAGATACAGGAGGATTCCCAGGATGTGCCTTTAGGTACTGTTCCAGTTGTTTCCTTCCACTGATTTCCTCTCCAGTCGGAGCGATAAACACAATCTCGGTTTTCCTCGGCGTTCCCACTTTCTTTGGGTAAAACTGCACAATGCAACTAAAAGCATGTCACATAAAGAATTTTCATTTAGCTTGAGACCCAACCGCAAGTTTTTCAGTAGTTGCTGTTACTGACTGTTTTCAACAACAAAATATATGCCTGCAAGTGTGTGTCACATAGAGACCACAAAAATATGCAGATTATCAAACATATGCTTGCACACCAAATTATGAAGGAAGACCAAGCAATTCTCATTCTCAGCCTCACAAGACAGAGGTGCTTTTTTTACAGAAAACTATTGAGTTTGAATAACACACTTTTGACTGTCTCAATGGAAGACGAAAATTTGAAATTTGAACATCATGGATAATTTCCCTTTTCCACAACTTTTGCATATGAGAGCACAAACTTTCCATTTTCCACAACTTTTGCATAACCCAAGGTTACGACAGAAGAGCTCGTTTAGATAGTTGTCGGTAACAAATCACTCCTTCGCAATTTAAGGACCAAAAAAAATTAATATTAATATTTTATGGAATTCAAATCCCCCATTCATAGCAAGAGTAGGCTTAGCCGCAGAGCGCAACTAGGAAACTAAAGTCAGAAAAATTACTACTCAAAATTTCATGTTGCTGTTATATTACGAAGAATGGGACAAAAAATTTAACATGAGGTCTTCTTGATTTGTAAATTTCTTAGCTAGCAAACTTTTTTAATTGATATTTTTTACTCGTTTCAAATTTGAAAATTATAAGTATAAATATTCAAAAAGATTACATCGGAGGACCAAGACTTTGCAAATGTCGGATTTCAAGTTCTCAAAAAGTAAAGTTCTTTCAAAAGATCAAAGTTTTCAACTCTAGTAAAATTTGACCTCAAATCTTTCAAAACTTAGTTAAAAATTTAATCTTTGAAGATAATTACAAATTTCAAGATCTTTAAACTATACGAAAATCTGGATGCAGAGACGTAATTTTCTCAACATATTTTCAGCGTCAAAGTCAGAACTTTACAGCGGAATAGAGTTTGGGCTCAGCCCCTCCTATCACCAACAAAAAAGTCAGAAACTGCACAGTAACTTTTGTTTTCCCTGCAGAATCTCTCGGTTTCTCATCAAAATTCAATAACTACTAAATATTCAACAGCAAAAACGGTCCATTTAAGACACAATTTATGACCCTTGTCAAACGGAATAAGGCACATGTGTCTCTTGCATCGGCTGCCAGAAATCATGGAACACCAAACCAGCACAAAAACCAAGCACTGTGAAAGAAACGTCAAAATCATATACAAACAAGCAAAGAAGGGGACACCCAAGCTTCTTCTTCTACCCTATCTAAGCTTACCAGGTCACACTAATTTCTCAATATTCTAATATGTTCCCTGAAAATCGTGTACTGTCAATTGTTTACTACTGTTATGCCAGAAGTTTTGGTTCGGTGCCCGAGCCCGTGGATAAGGAGGAAGTCTTCAAAAGAGGTAAAAAATTTCATTTGCCAAGAAAGTTAGTTAGCTATTATTTCCGATTCCTTTTTTTGTCTGTCTGCTTCGTAATACACCCAAAAAAAAAAAAAGGAAAAAGATGCCTCTAAAAGTTAAAAGCATGCAGAATTTGAAGGGAAACCTGATACTGGGATTGTGAATAAATTCTCATCAGAAACCGCCAAATATTTTCAGAGACGTTAATTGAATCATTGGGTAATTGCTAAAGGCTAAAGCAGAGAACTCTATGCCTTAAAATACAGAGCTAACCAAAGAAGTGAAGCAACTAAAATTCTAAAACTCGAAAATTTTGAAGGGAAACTTGGTAGTGGGATTGTAATTCTCATCACAAACAGCCAAAGCTTAGCAGAGAACTCGGTTGAATCACTGGGTAATAGATAAAGCAAAGAACTTTATGTCTTAAAATAGAGAGCCAACCACAGAAATGAAGCAAGCAAGAGGGAGAAAGCATAGCAAGCTAACTCTTAAGTACTACTCGTAACAAGCAAAAGTAGAAGAAGACAAGAAATGAAAGAGAGAGAGACCAGTTTCTTCCAAGCCGGAGGAGCCGGGAGCTCGACGGAGAGGACCTCATCTTGAGCGGCGGTCGGCGAATCACTGGCCATTAGAGCTCCGAGACGGTGGGGTTATCGGCGAGGATGAAGAAAAGAAAAGGCTTTGAAAGAGTTTGGCGGCTGGTGAGTAACGGTGAGAAACTGAGAATACAAACCGTTGAGGAGAGAGTGATAAAAATAAAAGTGAGAGAAGTGGATATGGCCTGTATGGGTTTGGACTTTGGAGTCTGGTTTCTCCCTCTCTTCCCTCGTTTCTTCACTTTCTTTCTGTGTCTGTCTCCGAAAATTTGTTGGTATCAGAGGAGCGCGTGGGTGGGAGGGGATGGCGCGTGAGGTAGGGGGAGGGAGGCCAGGTGTCGGTCGCACGTGAAAAGCTTGGGGATAAGGTTGAAGCGGATTGAAATATGGGTTTGAGTTCCGAACCCCGTCTTGTGGGGACCACGATTTTGAGCGCCAATTAATAAATTCGGAATATTTTTTTGAAAATAATAAATAAATAATGATAGACGTGGCGTTTTGGGTGAGTGTTGACTGATGAAGATGGGGAAGGAATGGTTGGGCCGTCGGGTTGAGATTTGAGAAGCTCATACCCAACGATGGATGAGGAAATTACTTGAATTTGATAATTTTTCAAATGGTAAGTTAATAAATTTGGGAGAGTAACATGGATTTCATGCAGAAAAATTAAACACAGATAAGCTTCTCAAAATTTAACTTAGTATTTATAATTATAACTCTCAAATGTGTACTATTTAATTAATTTTTTATCTAGCCCCTGTGGATAATTTTTTTTCTTAATTTATTGTTAAAATTTTAATTTGAATTGTTGAGATTTGAGGGTTGAAGACTTGAAGTGGAAACACAATGAAGAAAAAAGTAAATTAATTATCCGGATATGTAACTGGGATTCGAGATTAAAACATTCCTTTATAATTCAAGAAATTATGAACTGGATAGTGGACAGGATTCAAACTTGAAGTTGTAAAAGCTAATACAGCTTCTTCTTTTTTTGGAATAGTTTTTAATTTTGGTAAAAATAGTTTTATTTATACAATTTTTAAAAGAAAAAGGAGGGAGGGATTTTTGGGCGGTACGTGGAGGGCGTTTCCAGAGGCTTCCTGGGGAGTGGGGAAACGGAATATGTTACGGAAGATGCTCTCATTTCATATCATCGACCTGGACCCTTCCATGGATTGCCCTTAACATCCCCTCTTTTTTTCATCTTTTCTTGCCAATCCTCTTCGAATTTGTGCTCGTCTGATAAAATGACAAATCTACCCCGTCTAATATTTCAACTAACACTACAAGACACTAACCCCCCGCCAATGCCCCAAGCCAAACTTTAAGGCCCATTTAGTATGATGGAATTAATTTTGATGAAAATGGAAATAAATATAGAAATAAGATTTAAAAGTATGTTTGATATGTCATGAAAATAATATATGATTTTTAGGTGAAAAGACCAAAATGTCCTTCCTTTTTTTTTCCTAAAAAACATCGGGCGAACCATCTCCTCCCCCGAAAACATGTATCATTCCATTTTTTTTCTGCAAAATTTCAGATCTACAAACCAAACACTAGCGAACAATATCAGAAATTGAAGGAATATATCAGCAAAAAAATGGTGTTGGCGCTGGTTTTCAGATCCTAAACTACAGCTGATTTGAGAAAAAACCCAGACACCAGCGAATAATATCAGAAATGGATCTAGCAAAGGTGAGCTTCCACCTTCATATCCTCCTTCAATAGCCTCGACTTCGTCCCAAAATATGGGTGTCGACGCTGGTTTTCATATCTGAAGGAGGGGAAGAAGACGTCGGCACCATCGTACAATCTCGTTGAAGAAGCGAAAGAAGGCGAAAATGGAGAAGAAAGCGAAGATGAAGTTGGGTAGAAGACGAAGCCCGAGATCTGTGGGATGTCACCGTTGCTGTCATGTTTGTGAGCACAAGCCGCCTGCGGATGAATGGAAGGACGAGGGAGAAGGTGGTGGGTTTGGGGGGGTGGGTCTTATGAAGGTTGAAGAAGGGTAAGGAATTTGTCATGTTGAATTACAAATCTTTGCTTTGTTCCTTGAATTCAATTTGATGGAATTGGTGGCTTTTGGCTTCCACGTGGAAATCATTTCCATGACCATTTCAGCTGTACCAAACACACTTAAGACATGGAATTGAATTCCATTTCCATTTCCAACAGCCCAATTCCAGCATACCAAACGGGCCCTAATATAATAGATAGTTAGAAAATTTTCTTTGATATTAAATATAAGAGTAAAATGTTCTAACCACTCCTTTATTTTATCTGAATTATACATATGTTCCCTCTATTTTAAAAAACCCTATAGACCTCCTTAAAATTAAAATATATATTACAGAGACCTCACTTATATTTTAAGATTCTATTTCTATTCATCCAAATTGTTTGTTAACCGTTAAGTTTTACTTTTTGACGTTTGTTTTACCAAAATGCACCTCTTTAACATTAGAATTATTTAAACATACATGTTTTTATTTTTTGCCAAGAAAGACACAATATATTAAAATCAACGGAAAGTTACACCAACAAAGAAACTAGAAGGAAGCTTATAAACTAAGAGCACAAGAAAAACTTAAAGCATAAAGACACTAAAACTAAGAACATAAGCTCATAAAGGTTCTTCAATATATCAAACACATAAATTTTAATCAAACAGAGCAACCACAACAACAAAGATCCAAAGGGCCAACATCTGTGATAGAGGTCGAGGTACCTAACGCACAGGGCAAGACCATCTAAAGAAGCTTTGGCAGTCCATATGGTCACCAAATCTGCTTATGTGAGAATCCATCTATACCAGAGGTTCCTGACAAATTTCCTTGAGCACGGAACCTACTCAAGGAGGTCAACAAGCCAAACACTGACAAGCAAGGCACAATTAGTATGGTAAAAAATGAAAGAACCACAATTCCAGCCCCATAATGAACAACGTTGCCATTCCCACTAATCTGGCACACATTGAACCCAAATATGAACAGTGTTGAGAAAACCACTGAATAGGCAAATGTTTACTCAATAAAGGTCAGTGTGTATGATCCTACTGAACATACTCAAATTGGTAATTCTATCATCTAAACACCACAAATATCAATTCAGAACCTCACATCTAGCCATGCTTTTATGCTCAAATCCCATTCCCAAATATTGCTCACATAATTTTGAACTATAAACCCCACAACCCAGAGGAGAATGATAACAAAACACCCAAGGGAGTAAGACGAACCCACCATCAAGTCTCATAGCTTTAGACCATAATACTAAATTTATCCTAAAGAAATTAGCAATAATCAAAACGGCCCTACTAGAAGCTATTCTCAAACAAAGTCGGCCATTGTTGGGGAAAAAATAAACCTTAAGCAAATACCTTACCTCCAGATCTAAGGCTCAATCATCAGTACCTTTGACTATATCTGCGTCTCTGCCTTAGGCTTACTCAGATCGGTAGCTAATCCCTAACTGCTAGCCTCCGTCGAGCTCGTCGTTTCACTTGGATGGAGAAAGAACTACCGCATTGTGTTGTTCTTCCCCAACGGGATCCACGGGGGAACCCATCGGAGATCTTCATCGGAGGTCTTCACAACGGCTAGAGGCCTTGTTGCCTCCTCACACCCCTCCTCACTTCCTCCTCGTTCACCACCATCTCCGGTTCCACATCCCACTGATAGCTCCATCGGCCACCACATAGGGGCTACTTGAGAGCTCCCCAAGAAAGGGAGAGACAACCTTACCAAGCGATACGCTATCTACCCCTAGCAGGGTCGGGCTGCCGCCCGCTAGAGGAGATCGACACCGCTCGAAGGAACTTGCACCGACGGCGAAACCCTAATAGAGGGAGAGAAAATTGCACGGATGGCAAAAGTTCTGCATTTCACAGTTAGGTACTCTATTTGATTTCAAATTATTTGCATCCAAAGCTTATTTAAACATACATGTGTGTGTGTACCAAAAACATTTATACCACTAAATTTTTATTCTAATAGCTTTTTGGGAAAATTTTAGTCAGCCCATTAGTAATAAACTAATTTCAGTTAACCCTCAAAATTTTCTGAAACTTTACTTAATCTTATAGTCAAAATGAAATTATTTTTTGTGGGTGAAAAGAGAATGATATCCTTACTTTATTTGTCTTGTAAATTATCTTATTATTCTTGTAAATACCCATATTTATCTTGTAAATGGCCAAAATATTTTTAATTTCCTAGGTTCTTTTGAATCCCTTTATTTTTCTTATAAATATATTTATTTTTCTTGCAAATTCCTATATTTATCTTGTGACTTTTCATATTTGTCTTGTACATAGCCAAAATATTTTTAATTCCCTAGGTTCTTTCAAATCCCTTTATTTACCTTATAAATCTCTTTATTTATCTTGTAAATGCTCTCCTGAAAAAAAAATAAACAAAGGGCATCATTATTTTTTCACCCACAAAAATTAATTTTATTTTGTCCATGAGAGTGCAGGGAAATTTCAAAAAGTTTTTGGGGTTGAATGAAATTAATTTGCTACTAAATGGCTGACTGAAATTTTCCCTAGACTTTTTAACTTTTTAATATGTTAAAAAAATTTAATTTTGAGATTGTAAAATTTATAATTTTAAATTTCACCATATTTATTGAAATTTAGTTATTTTTAGTTTCTTAAATAACTAGCTAAAAATATATATCAAATACTTTTTTTTCTATCAAATATAATAAACTATATAGGTTTGAGAGATTGTATAAGTCATTTAAATTTATAATTTCATATTTTTTTCTACAAACATTTAACAAACTTAAACAAATTTTAAAAAGTTTGTGATATTCACAAGATGTGAATTAAAATTTGGGATTTAGTATTAAGGGTAAATTGGTAAATAAATTTTATTTTACATAACTTTTAATTAAAAAAATATTTTTAGAATCTTTTTAGAATATTCTTAACGGGGTTAATGGTTTAGATTGAAACGTATATTTTCAAAATAGAGGAAAAGTCTGTGTAGTTAAGGCAAAACAGAAAGGTGGTTAGAATATTTTACTTTAAATATAATAATCACATTCACTCTATCTCTTAAATTTAAATTTTTTTATTATACATGTAAAGGGAGTTCTCATCAAGGATGGTTCCGACACACATAATTAAGGAGGGTAGTATAGGAAAATTATTCTATATTTGTTACAAATAACTAAACTAATTTTTTAAAATATATGCAAATTGGTCATCTAACTTTTATGTTAAGGAAAGGATGTAGTATAGGATAATATCATTTAGGTCCCAACCAAAAGAAATAAATATTGATAAGTCTCATGACTTGTTAATGGTTGTACTTTCACTTGTCAATAGTAACTCTTCACTTGTCAATAGAAACTTTTCTAATATTATTTTTCATGGTTGAAACCTTAATAATATTTCCCCTAGTAACAAGTCTTATCCACTAGGTGGATTTAGGTACATAAATTGTAAAACAATATTGTATTTTATCAACAATCAAATTTTTAGTTAAATTATTAATCAACAGTCCCTCTCAATAGCTTCATTGAGGCTCCTTTAAATCTTCCCATACTCCATTTTCAAATGACCCTATACTATGAGTTACCCTTCCTACTAGCACATCTAATAGCTTTCTTTGTGCTTCATGTCCAAACCTTTTTTCATTTTCTCATCAATACATGCGACCTCAACTCTTCCTCGTACGGATATTATATTTTCTTGTATGGTGACATATGTGTTGGAATATTTTAAAATGAAGAGATTTGTTTTTTGTAAAGTCATGTTCATTAAATTAAGGGATTTATATAAAAAGTTATGTAAGGAGTTATAACACTAAGAGTCATTAAGGTTAAATCTCTTTAATTCCTAGAGACACATATGAAAGGTTACAACTAAAGGATTTTCATGAAAAGTTGTGTTGGTTTTTAAGAAAATTGTACATAATATAAAAATATAACCCTTCGTACATCTATTCATGAATCACCATATGAGATTCATGAATCTAACAAATTGTTGTGATTTTTTATTGAAGAGGTGTTGCTTTAAGATGCACCACTTGATGACATATAAATACCCACCACCATCAGTCATTTCACAGATCACACATAAAACATCAGAAATTATGTTACAACAAAAGATCAAACTCATTACCTGTGTTATTGAATGCATACAAAGATAAAGTCAAATTATCAATTTGTTAAAGTCATTGTTGCTTTAGCTTGAATGTTAAGAGTGCATTTCATACTCAGAGGTCCTCATTGTATCCTCTATAAAATTTTTCCGTCAATTCAAATTGCATCCTATAAGATAAGTATAAGTGGGGGCAAATTAAGCTTAAAAAAACGTGTTGCCCACACCTTGAAAACATTATGCACTACTTTCTTTTTCATTTTTTATTCTTGTACTCCTTAAAGATCCAGCTCCTTCAACAATATCATCTCAATATCATAATTTTAGCCACTACCCCACTTTATGCTATGTATTTAAATTTCTTATGCGCAAGCGAGAATTCCTCCCATTTTTGAGAAAGACCCAACCTACAAGTAGAACTATACTTTCAAATATTTCTACTTACATAACCACCTTATTTAATTATGGATAATTTATAATTCTTTTTTTATTCTAAATGTAAAACCTAATTTATAATGCAATAATCGTACTTGTAAAAAGTGATATTTTTATATGTTGTGTTAAAGCCATTGTTACATGAGTCCTATTCCATGATAAGTTTCCAAACATTATTCAAACTTTTCCCCCCTCTAAGTCACCCTATATATATATATATAACTAAAACAGAACACGTGGGAATCAAGATACAAGGTTTTCAAAACAAAAAACAAATCAATGAGTTATAAGATTAATACCATTTGCAAGGTGTTAATTAATAAATAGTATTTGGATAATAATTAGGATTCTTATCAAGGCTAATAAACAAATTATTACTACGTCACCTCATTTGACTTTCCTGCCTTCTACTATCCATTTTTGAAATTAATCATTGTTTTCTTTAAAAAAAATTGGAACATTATCTCTAATAATTTCACTAGTGATTTATTTATCTCTTATCATATAGTAGACATTAGAGTCAAGGGAAAACTATTTCCCTAACTTCTTTTTGCTTACAAATTTCATTATATTTATTATATTAAATAATTACAATAAGGAAGCATATATCTCACTATCGTCTCAGCTTCTTTAAAAGAGATGATAGATAAAAGCAAATGTATATATAAAATAGCAAATTACATATATAACCGTATTTGCTTATAACCATTCTATTTTCCAATAGAACCATCCAATTTTTATTGTGACTAGGTTGGAGGCAAGAATTTTGTTTTTTTGGTTGCCCACCCGGTTCACCGGAGCTTTACCTTGACTATATTTGGATCCGACTCGCGTCACGCACTTGGCTATGGTGGGAGAGTCTCCCAATGAGAATTTTCTGTATACACGAGACTCAAACCCGAGACTTTGTTTAAGCGGAACCAAGCCGCTTACCACTTAGACCAACTCCCATTGGTTGGAAGCAAGAATTTTTATTCTAAGGCTTGGAGGAGACAGGTCATCTCAACTGGGCCAATATCTAGCCCATCATACAACTTTGTGGGCTAAAATATTTGGGCCTTATTCAATATTCAATTTTCAGCCACTCATTAACATTGGCAACTTTTCTTACAAAGAAAATGTATATTTTTTCAAAGATTGATTACAATGATTCCTCCCATGTCAGAAGCTGGTTATGATTCGCTATCTTGGAATGGAATGTTAAATGGGATATTCTCTTTAAGAAGTGCATATTTCTTAATAGAGGAAAATCCTGAAAATAATTATAGTGTTGTCTATAAGGCTATATGGAAATGACAAAGAGTGGAACGTATAAGAGTGTTTATATGGATATCTTTCGGTACTAAGCTTCCCACCAATAAAAAGCGAAGTATATGGTCTAATACATCAGCCATCTATCCGTGTTGTGACTTGGGTGTTGAAGATACCCTCTATATTCTTAGAGATTGTAATTATGCAAGAAAATTATGAGATCATGTTTTGGATCAACGATACTCAAGAAAGTTTTTTCTCAACAAGTCAAAGGTTGAGATTGGTTTGCTTTAAATCTCAAAAGAGAGCTGGGGAAAAACATGACTACAAGGTGGAGCTCACTATGGGGAGTAGTCATCTGGAAGCTTTGGCTATGGAGGAATAGTGCTGTTTTTGATCTAGACTTTGTGAAACCATCAGACCCAGCATTCATTGTTGAGAGAACTTGGCGCTAATTCACCAAGGTACGTGATCACTACCTCCCTCAATTAGAAAACCTTCCACAAACATTAATTGGGAACCACTTACAATGGGTTGAATAACAATTAACGTTGATGGGGCTTTAGCATCTCATCTTTTCAAAAGGCTTCCAGTGGTGGTGTTGTAAGAAACCACTTAGGTACTTGGATTTGTGGATTTAGTCATTTTATTGGGACAAGCGATGTAGCGGAAGCAGAGTCATGGGCAATCTTTAAAGGTCTCAGTCTTGTCTGGGTTCTAGGATATAAGAGAATCATTCTTCAGTCAGATGCATGCACCGCTATTGAGGCTCTGAATATGAGTCAAGGAACTAATAGTTATAGACTATTGTTCCTCAAGATTAAGGAAATTTTGAATCGCTCATGGGAGGTGAAGATGCGGGATGTGTCCAGAACGCAAAATGAAGTTGCTAATGCACTGGCCAAGGACGATTTATCCAAATCAATGTTTTGGCATTTATGCCATCCTTATTTGAGGGCGCTAGTAGACTACGGGCGTATGGGATTAAATCCCCTTTAGTTTTCCTTGTTGAGTTAATTAATGGGCTCTAGTCCTCTCCTATAACAAAACAAAAAATGTATATTTTTCAAGAGATAAACTAATTCAGGGCTAAAATCAGAAATATGAAATATGAACATGGATCCTCTAAAGTTGAGAGTCTATGAATTTGAGAAATTAAACACGATTTCTTGTACTTTGCATCAATGTGAACATGTATCCCATATTCCAGTATAAGAAAATTGGGGAAAAGTCTCATATTAAAAGTCTTATTAGTGATACAGAGTAAAGACTTGATAAATTTTCATATATAGAAAGCATTGAAACTCTGTAAATATCATACACACATAATACTGGTACTCATAATTTGTTTAGGCCATTTTTCCTAATAAAATTTTCAATGGATTTTTTCTAATTTTCTCTTTTTTTTGGTGCTATAAATAAATTTCATCTTGTGTTTAATTGTGTGTGTGTGTGTCAACCCCCGTTTCTATTTCGATATACACAGAGTAATAGAGACCAAGTTCCACAGGCATACAGAAAAGTGCATATATACTGATAAAAGTATTTGTTTACAGTCCAAAGTCAACTATACAGAATGCGACAATATACACCACCATTATAAAATATCCAAAAGTATTTTAGACATAGATTATCTATAACCACGAACTTTGTATTTGCCTCAAGGCACATGCTAGTCACTTCCCTTGGTCTATATTATTGCCTTTTAATCTACTGGCACCCGCTGAGATGTTTGGTTTAGAAAAAGGGGTGAGCTTCCGAAGAATCCCAGTAGAAACATGCTATCGTTCATAGAAAATGCGAAAAGTAAATATGATATATGCCATATATGCACCAATTAATGAATAATATAAACATATCATCTGCATATATACATGAGTAGGGCCTAGCCCCACTAATCTACACCGGCTGGTCTTTCACCAACTCCAGTGTAAGTGCCTCTAGCACTACTAGCCCCTCTCTGAGCAAAATATGTTGATTAATAAAACGCATTTACAAACAATGGTATCCACACAATCATAAAGCTATGGCATGATGTATGAATGATAATGTCCCTACCTCGAAGTTCTATCGACCCCTTTTTGTATGCCTCGTGAAATGTGTTGACTTTCGGCTCCCGATTCGATCCTAAAATATTAAATGTACAAGAAATAGGTCATAACCTATCCAAATATCATTTTAGACTCTTCCATAGTGTTTCTTGTGGTTATATAGCCTATGGTGAAAATTTACCAATATGCCCTCGGGACCCCGGCCCGGCCCTGTTATACCCGACCCAATTGCACGTTTTTTCAAATTTTTGACTAGGGCTATCCTGATGTATTTTCATCCAAGGAATCCATTTCCGGGCTCAAAATTACCAAATTCAATTTCAAATTATGAAATTGCCCTTGGCAGCCTTACTTTTTAGGGTTTTAGGGGCGTTTCCGTAATTATGCTTTCTCGGCCTTTTCCAAAAATGTTCCTAACTGTAACCCCACCTAATTTTCCCTTATGAATCCAATGGAACCATCAAATCATTGAAAAACCAATTCCTACCCCTAGATCTGGCCCTGACCGAAACTATGGAGTCCTCCGAGCAAAATCGGTGTTTTGTGATTTCGGCTCCGTAAACGCGTTCCTTTCTACTCCTAATCACGTTATTAACCATCTAATTGAGTTATAACAACCATTTGAACTAAAATTGGGCAGCATAACCCTGAGGCACACACTTTTCCAAAATTTAAAACCAATGGCAATCTGGCGAAATTTCACCATTAAATTGCTTATAGCAGTCAGAATAGACAATATACAAAGGTTTGGAAGTTACCTCAAACTCCCACTAGCTTTTCCACTTCTTGGCTAAAACCCTAGGTCCTTGAACACCCAAATTTGAGCTCCACAAACCTTGAAGAATGTAGAAGAATAGCTTAGGAGCGGAGTTATACGCGTTAGGTAAGAATTTACCGAAGAAATTGGTTTACCTCGCGAGTTCTCTTCTCCTTCTTTCTCCAAGTGCTCTCAATGTTTTCTCACTTTAGTTTCAGCTGAATAACGTCGGTTTAGGCGCTGATATGAAGAGGATGATGTTACTTTATCATATATATTGTATGACATGTACTTATTTATTAATTTTCCAAAAATTCAAAAAATAATTTTTATGTACATAACCTTATGTACATGTAATCATACTTATCAAGCCCAACCAATATTTCTTTCTCCATGCCACATGTAGGAGACTCCTAGGGGTCCTACCCTTTGGTCTCAATTGGCTTCACAACTTGTCCAAGTTGCGTATATATGTAAAGTCTTAATATTGGTTAAAATTGCACTTTTTGCTCAAATTTTTCATAAATTCATATTAAATTGACCAAAATATTCTAAATATATTTTTTATCTTTATTTTCCTTAATTAATTGAAATTAACTTCAATTAATTGAAAAATAATTTATTTTGTGCTATTTTGGCAAAATCACAAAATTACGATTTTGTCATTACCTTTCTAATCCAATTTCTTCTTTTATTTTTCTTTGGTCAATTTCCATCTATTTTTATACCAAATATTTTTTTTAATGTTCCTTCATTTTTGGAACTTAATATTGGGCTTTTTAAATTACCCAAATTAATTCCATAATTATTTTTGCCCAATTTCCCATGAAATTGAACATTTATGAAATTCATAAATTTCAAATTCATAAATATTCACCATTTTATTTAATTTCCCAAATAATTATAATATATTTGGTGAATATAAAATTTGGGGTGTTACAGTGTGTATATAGGTAAACATAGAGTATAAGTATTTTAAATAAATCTGAATTCTATGAACTACAGTCTACAACCACTAGTGCAAAATGCTACATTTGACATCATTTAAAAATATATTATCGCTACAATATATAGGGTGTAGTAGAAATTGGCATAGCGGAAAATAGATGTTATGACGTTAGTTACGAAAGACCTAATGCCATAAAAGAATATGTTATGACGTTAGTTACAAAAGACCTAATGCCATAAAAGAATATGTTATGACGTCAGTTACAAACGACATGACGCCGTAAAGAAATACAAAAAAGAAAAAAATTGGTTTACCCTAGGCACCTCTAAGCCACCTCATGTTCATGTTAGCGCCTTATTCAAATAAGGAATTGGATGCATTTTGTGACAAAGGGAGGATTCGAATCCTTGACTTTGCGCGTGTGCTGATATGCCTTTACTAGTTGAGCTGTAATAAACCTAGAATCTTTATTTACAAAATTATATATATATATATAATTTATTTTTAGTTTTCCTTTTTATGTAATTATTTATTAATACTTAATATATTATTTATTCAAAAAATTTAAAAAATAAATATTTTATAAAATAGTATTTATATTATATATTTTAATTTTGATTTTGATTTAATATTTATAGTTTTTTATTTATATATAATATTATTGAAAAACTCACTTATTTTAATAAAAAATAAGCAACAATAATTTTTATATCTTTATTTTATTATTGTATTTATATTATAATTTTTATAATATAATCTGTTAGAAACTACCGACAAAAAAAATTACGTCCCTAACTTCATTTTTTTTATAGTGAAAGGACCTATATTATGACATCGATTAATAAGGACCTGACACAGTAAATGAATAAATGTATTACAACATTATACCCAAATACAACTGATATTATAATAGAAGGTAATTATTTAATTGATTATCATATTCGTTCTTGTCTAAACTAATGCCACATTTGTATATTACAACAACAGTTATAATCATAATTGACATTGTATTAGGAATGTAATTTTTTTAACATTTTAAATTTATATAGTCCCACATTTGAGAACCTACTTCATATGCAACCAATTAATGTACAACTAAACAAATTTTCAGCTTATAAAAGGTCATTTTAATGTAACTATAATATTGTTATTTTTAAAAGTGTTTTCATTATTTAATTAAAATTTTTAAATGTTATATTTAAAGTATATATTTATTTTTCAATACATATATATTAAAAAAATTCAAAAATTAATTTAAATCCTTTTAATTAACTGTGGTGTCTGGTGCTTACTAAACTAATGTTATAAATGCTAATATGGCATCTATATAAAGTGCACCTGATGCAAAAATATCATAAACCTAATTATGGCATTAGGTGCTTATACAATTGATGTCATAAAGTAAATTACGGCATCAGATAAACTTAAAATAAAAATAAAAATATGATATATCATTACCGCTTCGGTTCTTCAAGTAACTAATGAGAAATCATGTGGTTAAATCAGTGTTTGGCACTAGTGAATATATTTTCTTAAGAATTTTTTTCTGCCAAACGTATTTCTTAAGGATTTCATGGATGTGAAAAGCAAAAAATGTGTGTCATATCTAATTGTTCATATTAATATACATTTGCCGTTGGCAAAAAAAAAACAAAAAAAAAATCATTTACATTTGCCTCTCCAACAATGTCAACCATTTATTGTATATTAGCAAGATATAGATTCCAATGCTTTCAATTCATTAATCTATCTATTATATCTTAAGAAAGCACGAAGTACCCAGTGCTTCTTTGATGCTGACTCTAATTCGAATTGACAGTGCGCTAAAAAGTCCCCACCACTGCTTAACATTATATTCCATATTAAAATGCCATAAAATTGCCACAGGTATAACGGGCTAGTGCAGTCTAGAAAAAATGGGTCTCATATTTATATCGCGACAGCATTCATAGAGAAAACTGCAAAAAACACAAAAACATTAAAAGAGATGACTCCATCAGATATATATTAGACATTAGATAGATTAAATTAGTTGGGCACAACAAATTATATCCAGTTTGGATGACCAAAAAAACAACTAATCCGATTTAAAGAAAAAAGGATGATGAGATATAATAATAATTTTTGAATTCACCATTTCTAAATTAAATATATAGAACAAATTATATCCAATGTGGATGAGGAAACAACAACTAATCCGATTTAAAGAAAAAAGGATGATGAGATATAATAATAATTTTTGAATTGACCATTTCCAAATTAAATATATAGAAATAGAATTAAATATATAGAATATATGAAATAGTGACATTAATATGTTATCCATTATATAATGATAATTTTGGAATTTACACTTTCTAACATGTACATGAGATATACTTTATATTAGATGGCCCTGGCCAAAAAGCTTTGTACTTTAAATATTAATTTCCAATAATAATATAAAGAAATGCATCACGGCTTGACCTTCCGAATTCTAGCATGTGGGTATAAAATAATGACCTCCACGAGATACATGGCCTGCAACATTTTGGCTCCACCTAAAACAACCGCCTTTTATTCTCCAAATATGACAACCATTCAACGAAATCATTTTTGCCAATTCAATGATAATAAAGATAATTGGGTTATCATTGCACGTGTTCTTAGAAAGCTGGTTGGCTGCAAAAGCACGCTGTCATATGGTGCTTGGAAAGTAGGCTTGATCCTAGTGGACGAACAAGTTTGACAAGCATAAAGTCTCGCTAATTTAGGACTAACTTTTAAAATGTCACTTATATCATGTTGTGAATAAGCTATATGTAATATCCCAATTTTTGACTAAGGGATTATGACCCAAAAGTGTATGTGATTATTGTTGAATAACACTTTTGGAGTATACGATGTGAAATGTGATTTGAATGTGTTATGAGCAGTGCCGAAATCCTGTATTTAAGTTCAATTGTGGATTAATATCTAAATTGACTTAAAATATATGGAGGGTACCTATTGTGGTTAAAAGGAATGATATGGTGTGTTTGGTGGTGATTCAGAAGAATGACCACAATCAGGGGTAAAATGGTAAAATTATCGACCAATTGGTCAGTTACCGAAGAGGGAACTTATTGGTAATTTAAAGATCAATGGTTGAGATTGATTGTTATGAGATTAAAAGGGTGGAATCCCATGTGTTTGGGCTCATGTGAACTTATGGAGGTGTGACAAGATCTTGACAAGTATCACAATGTGAACCATTAGATCATGGTCAAAGATTCAACTCATTTTCCTCTCTCCTATCCTCATTAGGTCAGCCAAAAAGGCCTTTGAACCCTAAAATCTTGTCTCTTCTTCTTCATTTCATCTCTCTCCTTCATTCTCCATGGACGTCCAAAGCTTAGGAGGAAAGAGAAAGCTTGAGGTGAGTTTTTAGCTTGCTTGGTGATCTCTTTAGCTCAAACACTCTTCTATAATATTGTTCATAGAGATGAGAGCTTCATCTCTATGGTTTTAGATCTATGAAAGAAGGTGTTTTGAGGGCTTGAAGAATTTGGAAGGTTGATGAATCAAGGAATTAGCTTGGAGAAGAGAAAGAGGTGAGTATTTGATGCATTTTGACTTAAGTTTTGTGGTTATTGGTTAAGTTTTGTGAATTGTCAAATTTTTCCTTGATTTTGGTATATTTGTGAAATGATTGAATTGGTTAGTGTATTGTGGTAAAAATGGTGTCATATTGTGCTTTGGTGCCATTGAAATTGATTTTGAATTTGAAATGGAAAGAGTTTGCAATGTTGAGTTTGTGTTGTGGAATGGTTATGACATGTTGAGATTATTGTGGAACATGTCAATGTGATGTAAATTTGGTTGATTTGGGGTTTCCAATGGATTCCTTGTGAAATTTTGTGTGAGAATGATGTTTGATGTGAAAATTGGACCATTGGAAGCATTTGAGCCAAAACTAAAATTATATCCAGTGTGAATTTTGTTCTGGGCAGTCTATTTGTATTGACATTTTGAATGGGCAAATGATGTCTAAAAATTATGAAACTTTCCAATCTTAAATTTAATATCCCAAGCTTCAAAATGGACATATAATTTGTGTCATTTCATTTTGTGAGCTGGGAGTTATGGTTGTCTAAAGTTTGATGTTAAAACTGGAATCTGTTTTGGAGCAGTGTTGGATTTTCTGTAATTCTGTGGTTATAGACAGCCTTGATTCATATTTTTCTGTGTAGATCATTTAAATACCTTTCCATTGGCTTTAGAATCACCTCATTTTTATTTTTCTGGAATGAGTTATGATTTTTGGAAGTTCAGCCAAGAAACAGAATTTTCTTGGCCGCGGCCCAAATGTTTCTGACTTATTTTTTGCCGCGGCCAGTAATACCCTGACTTTTGAGACTTGAGCTTAGAGAATAAGCCTAAGATTAGTGGATTGCTAAGCCCCGGTTTAGCAAGATCCCAAATTGTTATTAAGGGTTAATGACTCCAAAAGTAGATGTGGTTAGTGATAAATAACCCTTTTGGAGAATACGATGTGATTTGGCACTCGAATGTGATTTGTGTGTGTTGTGAGCAGTACTGAAACCCTGTATTTGAGTTCAATTATGGATTAACATCCAAATTGACTTAGAATAGAGGGAAGAATTGAATGGGGTATTGTGTTGGAAATGGTGTCATAGTGTGTTTTGATGTCATTGAAATTGGTTTGGAACTTGGAATGGAAAAGTTGCAATGTTAGGTTTTGAAATGTGAATTGTGTTGACATGTTGAGATTGTTGTGAAAACATGTCAATGATATGTGAATTTGATTGATTTGGTGTTTTCAATGGATTCCTTGTGAAAATTTATGCGGGAATGATGTTTGCTATGAAAATGGAACCATTGGAAGCAAAGATGCAAAATCTAAAATTTTGTCCGATGAAGCTCTGTTCTGGGCAGTTTATTTGTGTTGGCGTTTTGAATAGGAAAATGATGTTAAAAAATTATGAAACTTTCCAGTCCTAAATTTCACATACCAAGCTTCAAAATGGACATATAATTTATGCCATTTCGTTTTAGGAACTGGGAGATATGACTATCCAAAGTTTGATGTCACAAATGGACTCTGTTTTGGGGCAGTGATGAAATTTGTGTAATTCTGGAATTGTGTAGTGATTTCTAGTAATGGAAAATATTTTTCTAGTAAAGAGGACTCAAATAGCTTTCATTTGGCTTTGGAATCACCTCATGTTGATTTTTCTAAAATTAGTTATGATTTTTCAAAGTTATGACAGAAAATCTGCAAAAATTTCTGAAAAATCCGAAAATGGGAAATTAAAAATTATAACATCATCATATCGTAAGGTGACATCAGCATGATATTAGAAACCACTTTCCCATTTCTCCTTCAGCCATTTCCGATGGTTTTACACAAAGAAGAGAGGGAGAGAGTGTTTTGAAAGTCTAGAGAGGGAAGGAGCAAGAACTCACAGGTAAGCTTGATTTCTTCGATGACTTAGCTCATAACCTGTGTAATCCTTCCTCTAAGCTTCTCTTCTACATGGATTAAGGTACTTGAAGCTTAATTTTGCTGTTTAAAAGGGGCTAGGGTTCAGCCATATTGAGTAAAAGCCAGAGGGAGCTTGAGGTAACTTCCGAAACTTCAATCTTTGATTGTTCTGGCTGCTGTGGTTGATTTAATCGGTAAAATTTCACCGGACTGTCTTTGTTTGTAAATTTGGAAAATGGGTTGGCCTAGGTGTTATGCTGCCCAAATTGATACTAAATGGTAGTTATAACACAATGTAATGGTTAATAAAGTGGTTAGGAGTAGAAAGAAACACGTATGCGGAGCCGAAACCGAAAAACCCCAATTTTTCCTGGGGAATTGAGAATTTCAGCCAAGCCTAGTTTGGAGAGGTTAGAGATGGATTTTCAATGATTTGATGATTTCATTGAGTTCAAGAGAAAAAATTAGGTGGGGTTACAGTTGGTCACTTTTTCAGAAAAGGCTGAAAAAGTATAATTACGAAAACGCCCCTGAAACCCTTAAAGTGGGGCTGCCAAGGGTAAATTTGTAAATTGACATTGAATTTGATAATTTTGAGTCTGGAAATGGATTCCTTGGGCAAAAACATGTTAGAATAGCCCATGTCAAAATTTCAAGAATAGTACAGTCGGACTGGGTACGGCCGGGTCGGGCCGGGTCCCCGGGGGTATTTTAGTAAATTTTCAATATAGCCTCATATAACCCCCAAAAACACTATGGAAGTGTCTAAATAGTACATTTGACATTGTAGGATAGAATGTGAAGCCCCGAGTTGCTGGCACGCAAATCGAGGAGAAAAGACTGGAGGTAGGGGACTTACCGTACTTGCATGTATTTGATATCTTTACTTGTGTAGTGATGTATGTGATTGCTTTACTTGATTGTGTAGAGCATATTTGTATAAATGAAGCTCTGTTTCTGTTTTGTTGTGGCTATAGTTTTGTTACATGAAACATTGAGCATGCAAAAATGTCATTATGGGGCATGCATCTAGATAAAGCTAACATGTCATACATGTAACCCCCTCACCGTAATTACATCCGGATTATGAAATTTAAGTGAAATAGAGACCAATAAAATAAAATAACCATTTATGATCCCTCATTCAAGAGATGAGATATTTCAAAATCAGTTCTAAAGCATACTTGATCCTGGTCTCACATTCACGTACGGATATAACTACTATGAGAAATCAAATCACATAAACAATATCAGAGTGCGGAAACCAAAATCCCGGCAAACCCCGGGTTACTTACATAAATAACTTGGGTTTAAGATTTCCCAATTATGGGGATTACACAACCAAAATAATCATTTACATTCTTATGTACACTTGTCAACCCCACATCCAAAACTATGATAACCAACTACCACTTAGATTTCGGAGTAAGCCTAACTACTCCTGGTTGTCCGCTTCCCTTTCGAGCCACTCGCCCTGTCTGAAAAGGTTAGTCATATGGAAGGGGTGAGATTCTAAAGAATCCCAGTAGTAACAACAATTTCATGCCACATGCAATCACAAAATATGCACACCAATCATCTCATACAGCAACACAAGTCACTCCACCCTCATCCCCTTTTACCGCCGGGAAGGCATACGACCTTTACCCGAACCGTTGTTAGCGACTCAGGGACTATTGGCGTGGCAGTGCATACAAATAGCCATACGGCTCAAATATAGCCTTTCGGCGTACACAATGGCCCGTCGGCCTTCACGAATAGCCTTTCGGCTCACAATTAGCCTTTCGGCCCACATATACACATATATCACACCCTAACCTCATCCCCTTTTACCGCCGGGAAGGCATACGACCTTCACCCGAACCGTTGTTAGCGACTCAGGGACTATTGGTATAGCGGTGCTTCTACAGTTTTCACAAAACTTGCAGCATACGATATTCGTTTCAAAACAATAACATAATATACATACAATGTATCACACAAGGCATAAAGAAAGAGTCACTACCTGTATCCTTCCTGACTGGCTCTGGCACCTTAGCCTCACGAGGACGACAGATGTCAAATCCTATATCAATTAGGGACAACCAATCAATCTCTTTTCCATATGTACATTTCAATAATACTCTAAGTTGGTTATCATTTAGGACTCTTTAGATGACTATTAGAGGCCTAAACATATGCCTAAAGGGTTGGAAGACACTACCCAAAAGACCCCTTCTCGAAGGCAAAACACTGATTTTTGGTCATCTCACTCGAGCACAGATGCTCTCACTCGAGTACAAGTACGGACATCACTCGAGCACAACAAAAAGTGAGACTGCGAGTGAGCACCCGAGAGCACACACTCAGCTCTCCAAGCACTGGATCACTCGAGCACAGCCATTTGCACTCGAGCACACACCTCACACCAGCGAGTGAGAAGGCACACCCGAGCACCTTACTCGCGAGTGAGAACCCGAAAGCACAACTCCCACCTGAAGCACAATCTCACTCGAGCATGACCCCCAGTGCTCGAGTGAGAAGGCTATGCTCGCGAGTGTCAGAGCACACTCGTGGCATCCACCAGCAAGTGAAGACCCGAAAGCAACCCTTCACTCTGAACTTACGCCATCACTCGAGCAGGCCCAAGCTCACTCGAGCATGTTCATCGCTCACTCGAGCACAAAGCGATGTGCTCGAGCATTGCTCATAAATCCCAGGCGTACTCGAAGCAGAACAGGGAAAAACTCTCCCATCACTCGAGCATGATCATCTCGTGCTCGAGTGATGTTCATCAGAGACCCAGAACGCAGCAAAAACCAGAAAACACCAGATGGTCAAATCCTCACCCAAAGGTTCCCAAACTCTCCACAATGCTCATACACTCTAAGCACTAACTAGGGAACATATTGGCCACTTCCAAAAACACTCAAAAGCCACTTTGACCACAATCATTCATTATGGTCTCAATGATACACATTATCCAAATTTCATTACACTTAATTCCAACATTCCAGATTACATCAAATGATCATATATCTCCAGACTAAATCATTTTCAATCATCAATCATAACAAACTTCACATTTCCAGAAATAGGCATATTTAGGGCAAAAATTCCAGATTCGACCAACTTAGCCAAAAATCACAAACAATATACTAAAATGCTCTAAATGCCTACCTCTTCTCTTTGCTCAATTCAGAACCTTGATTCCTCAACTTTCAATTTCGGCCAAAATCCCAATCAACACCATTCAAGGCTCTACAATCATCACAATGTAGCTCTCATTGAGATGAACAATATTAGAGAAGAGGATTGGAGTAAAGGAGAATCACAACTTACCAAGATTCAAGCTTTTCTTCCCCTCTCTCTTGCTTGTCCAGCGCCAGAAATGGAGGAAGGAGAGGAGAGAGAAAATGAGAAAGATGGAGCAATGATGATGAAGACTTCTTCCCTTGCCTACACACACACTCCACCGAATTGGAGAGAGGAAATGGAGTAAAAAGTGAAGTTTTGTCTTCTTGTGGCCTCATCCAACCACTACCACAACGCCACATGTCCACATCTCAAGCACTCCCTCAAAAGCTCACATAACCGCAAAGCACAGGATTCCGACCCTTGGTTAAGGAATCACAACCCTTGATCTTAAATACCACATACATAAATTCTCAAAATCACATTACATTAATCCCAAAAGTGCTTAATCAAGATAATTACAATAATTATCAGAGTTTTCAGCCCTAATCACAAATCAGGATATTACAATTCTCCCCCAGTCAATTAAATTTCGTCCTCGAAATTTGCTACATCACTTGAGCCATAAACTCCGGATATCACCTTCGCATATCTTCCTCTGCTTCCTAAGTTGCTTCCCGCTGAGACATACCCTTCCAGATCACCTTCACATAAGGAATACTCCGGTGTCTGAGCCGACCTTCTTCTCGTTCAATTATCCGCTCTGGCTCCACCGCATACGTGAAGTTATCTCGCAACTCCACATTCTCATACTCAACGACATGAGATGGATCCGGTTGGTACTTCTTTAATTGGGAAACATGAAATACATCATGAAGCCTGCTCAAGCTCGGAGGTAGGGCTACTCGGTATGCAACAGGCCCAATCCTATCAATGATCTCAAAAGGACCTATATACCTCGGGCTTAACTTCTTTCGCTTTATAGCTCGCCCAATGCCGGTGACAGGAGATACTCTCAGGAATACATGATCACCGACCTCGAATTCTAGAGGCCTTCTCCTCTTGTCCGCATAACTCTTTTGCCGACTCTGAGCTGCAAGAAGCCTCTTACGAATGATTCGAATCTGAGCTGAGGTTTGATCCACAAGATCCGGCCCATAGAGTTTCCTCTCGGACAACTCATTCCAACACAATGGCGATTGGCATTTCCTTCCATACAAGGCTTCATACGGCGCCATTCGAATGCTCGCATGATAGCTGTTGTTGTAAGCGAACTCCGCAAGTTGAAGAAAACGATCCCAACTCCCTTTGAAGTCAAGAACACATGCCCGCAACATATCCTCTAAGGTCTGAATATTCCTCTCTAACTGTCCGTCCGTCTGAGGATGATAGGCTGTACTGAATCTCAACTGAGTACCCAGTGCCTCATGCAATGCCTTCCAAAATCTCGAGGTGAAACGAGGATCTCGATAAGAGATGATATTCTTTGGTACACCATGGAGCTTCACAATTTCACGAACATAAATCTCTGCTAACTTGTCCGGAGAGTAACTAGCATTGATCGGTAAGAAGTGTGCTGACTTCATTAACCGGTCCACGATAACCCAGATCGCATCATAATTTCTGATATTGGGTAATCCCACAACAAGATCCATGGTTACACTTTCCTATTTCCATTCCGGAATTTCAGGACTCTGCAACAAACCAGGCGGTCTTTGGTGTTCAATCTTCACCTTCTGACATGTGAGACACCTTGCCACATATTTCGACACATCACTCTTCATTCCCGGCCACCAATACACAGATTTCAAACCATGGTACATTTTGGTCATACCCGGATGAAGAGTATATCGGCTCTTATGTGCCTCATCTAAGATCTTCTGCCTCAACCTTTAGTGGAATGCACACTCTGTTCTGATAGCGAACTAATCCACGAGGCGAAACATCATAGCCTTGAACTTCTCCTCGCTCAATTCTGGCTAGGTTACGCTGTATCCAGTCATCTTGCCTCTGAGCTTCTTCAATCTCAGCTCTCAGATCACTTTCCCCTTGGGAAACGTTATAGTTGGCACAGATGATCTGGTTCGCCAGATTCATATCACGAAAGTCAGCAATCAATTTCTCCTCATGTATCATCATAGCTGCCACAACCACAGTCTTTCGACTAAGAGCATCAGCGACTACATTCGCCTTACCCGGATGATATTTTATTTCCAGGTTGAGGATGTGGATTGAGGATGGAGCGAACAACCCAGGGCAGCGAGGTCTCCTTCGGGATGAGATGTTGGTGGTTGGTTATCATTGTAGTTGGGATAGTTGTACCTGTATATGTTTTGGAAGTGTATTTGGATATTCGAATATGTATTTAGAATATGAATTGTGTAATCCCCTATGTGGGAATTTGTAAATGGGCGAATGTGCCTTGTATATCCATTAGCAAAGATGTGAACCAGGGATTGCTGGGAAATATTGTTGTGCACTCTGATAATTTATAATGAATGTGATTTGTCTTCGCATAGTAATTATATTCAAAATGTGAATATGAGACCAGGTTAATTGTATTCGAAAGGTATTTGTGAAAACCTTATTGTAAAGATGGGATATTAAATGAATTTTGTTTATCCATTGGTCTTTAATTCA
The DNA here is from genome assembly GCA_963855925.1 of Inga laurina. Classification (NCBI taxonomy): domain Eukaryota; kingdom Viridiplantae; phylum Streptophyta; class Magnoliopsida; order Fabales; family Fabaceae; genus Inga; species Inga laurina. Next base: position 53,760,107 of record OY979705.1, read on the forward strand.
TTTTAATCACATATTTCGAATATAATTACGGAGGGGGTTACACTATAGGGGACCACAATTGAAGAGTTTGTTACTTAAAAGTGATTGAGGGAACATTAGATGAAGGAGCTTCAAGAGGGTGAGGTCTACCAGTTTCAAAACTTCTATGTGCTTGACAATAGTGACAAATATAAAGTGACACCGCACTCGTGGAGGATCAGATTTCAGAGAAAGACATTTTTCTAGGAATCCATTTGGAAATACTGATTGGTACATTCATCTTTGTCCCTATAAAAACGATCGCAAATTACACTACATAAAATGAAGAAGTAATTGGTAAGCTCTTGACAATAAGAAATTGGAATCAAATTATATCAAAAGGTGAATGTCACATTTGTTTTTAATGCTTGTGAGTTCTAAATTATGGCCTAACCATTATCCAGATGTCATAGGGTTTCTTTGAGTTATTGGAGATTTGGAAGAACAACGAAGAAAATTTGAGACCTTCCAATGACTAAATATGACCTTTGCAGATAAAGACTAATGTCCATTCGAAGTCATGTCTTGCTATTATTGTATTGTCTACACTGTCCTTAAATTCTCGTCATTACACACATTTTTATGCATGGTTTTGCATTGATACTTTTGGGTGGCAATTAAGTAATATGTATGGTATAACAATCTTACAATTAAACGGTTGACTAGGGGAATTGTTTTTCAGCATTGTTAAAGTCAATGTAGTGCTATTTGGAAACCGTGTAGCTCAAATAGTTAACAACAAGAATGATAAAATGGAGCCCCCAGTTGCAATTGTTATAAGGTTTGCGAAGCTGAATAAAAATAAAGATGAATAATTGATGCGCTTTTAAAGACTTAACTACCGGTTCCTTGAACGTAACAATATTTTCCCTTTGACAGCGTACGGCCATATTACTAATGCCTTGGAAGCAAAAAGAGTTTTGTTCAATCTTGATGTCCTGTAGGCTAGGAGGCTACTTGACAAGTGAGTAATTAATTGGGAATCAGACGTCAATACTTATATTTTGCAATCATTAGCTTTGAACGTGTGCCTTTATTTCTCTACTTTGATAACATAAGTTGCTTGAACGGGACCCCAAGCACTCATAAAAGTTTTTATCAGATAACCAATATTGTGAAACCCAACTTCAGCAATGAAGACATGTTGACATTTCCTACCAGGATACCTATTGGTGATTTGCAAAACATTAAGAAGGTATTATTTTATTGCTTTGACTTGGTAATCCCTCTCAATTTTGTTCATGGCATCGGACAAAAGCAAGTAGTTGTTTCACACCCTTGTATGGTTGGAAATAGGAGTGTGAGATTGTGTCAACAATCTGCATTCAGAAGCTTGAAACGGCATATGGGTGTACCTATAATGGTTGCTCGTGTGACACTAATCCAACATATGAAAAAGGTCTACTTACTTGTGGCAACTGAAAGAAGGAAGTGCTGATGACTCAACCCAAGTATGTGCCTGTCCTTTTATTTGACCGGATTGTTTTAACCTCCGATTCAACATTTGTCTTCAAATGGCACACACTAAATGTGTGAATTTTTTCCCAGATTCAAGGTGCATTACAAGGTATTTGATGCTACTGGGAAATGTTCAGTGATATTTTTCAATAGGCACACAACCGAACTTCTAGGTTGCGCAGTTGAGCAACTAAAAAAGAAACTTAAAGAGGGAAGCTGGGAGTTAAAGTACACTATATTGAAAATTACATTGTAATAAAAACACCAATTATTGCTCCTCTGCTTTGGCCAGGAAGGCACACCCTACACTTCCTTGGAGGAATTGAGTAATTGTGTAGGGAAAAAAGTTACAATCAGGTACAGGCTCAAAGAGCACAACATACAGCACCCATCAAGTAGCATGACAATAATGCAATACTCGAATGACCCACAACTTATAGCAAAATTTTTCACATTCTAGTTCAAACACTCAGGTGCACATGTAACCATATTGCTACACTTAAGTTTGTAACATTTCACCCCAACAACCAATGAACATGAAAACTGATCATTATGCAATTCTCAGGTGCCATACAATTAGGGAAAATAAGAAGGCAATATAGCAATTTCACAGCATGTAAGCTCTGAGAATCAAAGGTCCAAGAGAAAGAAGATTACAAAGGTTTTGATGATTGAGGATGAGGATGCCGACCACTCCGCAATACGCCTACCATCAATTTGCATGGCTGAATGCATCAAAAATATTAAAAAAAGAAAAATGAATACATTAGTACAAAGTTGTTTTCATTATATGGCCAACTTTATTTAGGCAATTTGTTGTGCCACTTACTTCTTCATGAATGTGGACACAATGGGAAAAAAGTTTACTTCTTCGTTTAGGCAGTCTGTTGTGCCACTAACTTCATGTATGTTGTTTTGCACAACAAAAGATTCCAAGACAAAGATAAATTATAAAATTCTTGTTCAAATAAAGACATATTAATTATCCAATGAATGACAAATAGAAATAATGGTATAGTAGGAGTTAATAGACATAAATTAATGGACGTTAATAGTGACAACCAAAGGGAACGTCAGAAACAAAACAACGTGGGGACAAACAAGCTAGGGTGACCACTATATCGCATACAAGGGCTACAATATATAGTTAAAACATTTCATTATTTACACCACAACATTCATAGCACCTCCCTTGATAAGAGTAGACCATGGTGGACTGCATCCACAACGATGAAATTATGACACCCGCAACAAACCACACAACATTGGCAATGCTCAACAAGGATAGCCAAAGCCAAAAATAGCCATCAACGTGCTCTGATTTGTGCAAGACACAAAGATCAACACGCCAAACGCAACCACCACACTGCACTTCATCCTAATGGATAATGAGGCATGACAACTCCACATATTCCAAAGATTATAGACATAGGGTTACTACAAAATGTACACTTACCATAAAACACATTCATGCCTAAGCATTCTTTGAATGTGCATAGTATAAATTGAGTAAGATTCACACCATGGTGGTCGACCTGGCAGTTCAACAAGTTTAGATTGATCGTAAGAGAAGAACGGCATTACTATTTCACAAACTTTAATGTCATTCACAACACTATGCCCCTGCAAGTTTGTGACCACCAATATGTACTTGTATTTAAGAAGGAAACAAACATACTCTTGTATGAGGGAGACGGCATTCCTGTAAACGCATATGAAAGCATGCCATAATACAGAATTGTCAAGGAGAAAACAAGCCCGCCTTACCTAAGAGGTAACACAGAACCCACACTTCACGTGTTGATACACAAAATATACATCTAAAGCTTCGAAACCAAACAACCAAATGCTTTACATGTATGCATAGACATGGTAGGGTTGGTCAGGAGTTTGGGCAGGTACAAACTATGTGCAACATCAAACAATTCAGGAAACTACAAGTCGAGGATGAGAATAACCTTGTCAGATTCCAGGTAAGACACCCATATATCACAAAACATATATGTTTGGTTATAACAAAGGATACAAACAATTGACTATGACAACAAAACAAATGGTAGGGGAAATCAAATGAAGTGCATATTAAAGGATGAGGTAACTAATAGCACTTACAAGAAATACAATGTGCAATAGAGGCGGGTGCTAGTCATGCTCATTCAGTTCTGCATCATTAAAAGACATGGAGGTAGGTCGATAGCTTAGACAAATAGACAAGGACAAAAACGACATCATAGGCTCTACCAAAGCATATCTACTGACAACACGCTCTATCTTTCAAATATGAATATTACGCGCTCACAACTGCTCAATTGTCACCAAGATCACACTTGATCCATACCTGCATTAAGAAAGCCAGTACCATTATATGTTAGGGAGGAACACTGAGGAGGTGCCAATAGACGAGTCGTCAACTTGAAGAACACCAAAGCCTTCTCTCAAGTGGAACAAACTTCAAATAAACTTGGTATCCTCCAAATCTTATTATAAGATCTTACTACATTATCTAACATGAAAAGCTTTGTTCATTTATTAGTGATATTTTCCAATCAATTAACCAATCTCTAAATCTAATGTATATTAAACAACTATCAATAAACAAGTTTCAATAAGGACCATTTACAAAAAAAAACATACTCATTTCTTACCAACAATGTAACACCCCAATTTTTGATTAAAGGCTAATAGTAATTATTGAGGATAATTATCGAATTAAAGTGGAATAATTATGGGTTTGGTGGCTATATTAATTAATATGTCATGATTAGTGGAAATCGAAAAAATGAAATTGTTGGGCAATTAATTAGTGATTAATAGAGAAATTAATTACTAGTTAAGAGGAAAATGAGAAGTGTGATTAAAATGGTTAATGGAGTGATTAAATGGCTTATTGGTGACTATTTTGGGTGAGAGCCAATAGGCTTATGACATGTGGCAAACTTATATGAGGTTAGTGGTTGAGGAGAAAAGTCAAATGGGATATAATATTTTATTTTTCTCTCTCTTTCCTCCTCTCTTTTTGCTGGACAACATGGAGGGAGTATCATTATTTTATTCTTCTCCTTCACTTCATCTCTCTCTCTTCTCTCTCTTGTGCAGCCATTGTTGGCCAAGAAAGAGAAAGTGAAAGCTTGCATTTAAGGTGAGTAAATGACCTCTAATGCCAAAACTTCCTTCTATAAAGTTGTTACTTGGAGTGAGAGCTTCAATTTGATGGTTGTAGTTTCTCTATTGGTGGTGATTTGAGGAATCATGAAAATCTACAAGTTGGAGAATCATGAAGTGCCTTTGGGAAAGTTGTTGAGGTAAGTGAAAGCTTCAATTTCATATAAATTTTGTGGCCATTAGTTGGGCCTTGAATTTCTGGAATTTTAGCCCTAATTTTCATGATTTAGGGTTATGGGGGAGTATGGTATGTTGTTGTCATGGAATTGGTGCCTTGTTTAGTATTTTAAATTGATAGAATTGCATTGAAGCTTAAAAGTGAAGTTTAGCCCCTTTTGTGTTTGTTTTGTGCTTTGGTCAAAACAGGGCATGTTGATAGGTTGTGATTTTGGTCATTTTGAGGTTACCATTGTGATCCTTGTGAAAATTTATGTGGGAATAGACTTGATTGTTAATTTTGGACTCATGGGACACTTTGGTAGAAAATTGGAAAATTTGTCCCTTGGAACTCTGTTCTAGGCAGTTTATTCATGTGGACGTTTTAAATGACCAAATGATTTCAGAAAATTGTGAAACTTTTCAGTCTTCAATTTCACATTCCAAGCTTCAAAATGGACATATATTTTGTGTCATTTCGTTAAGTATTTTGGGAGATATGCTTTGCTAAAGTTTGGAATCAAAACTGAACTCTGTTTTGGGGCAGTGGAGTTTTGTGTAATTCTGGAATTTTGTGGTGATTTTCAATAATGGTACATATTTTTCCTATAAATAGGACTTAATTACCTTTTATTTGGCTTTGGAATTACCTCATTTTGATTTTTCTAGAATTAGTTATTAATTTTGGAAGTTCAACCAAGAATCAAGGAATTTCATGGCCGCGGCCCAAGGTGGGCTGGCTGCGGCCCAAACCTTTCTGACCTGATTCTGGCTGCGGCCAATGACCTTCTGACCATATTTTGGCCGCAGCCCAAGAAAGGGCTGGCCGCGGCCAACCCCTGTGTTCCAGCACTTTAAGTTTTCAAAAGGAGATCTCTAACCTATTATTTCCCAACCTTTTAGGGCTTTTATTAGAGGCATTTGTGGCCTCTTAAGGGTCAATTATGATAACCAAATTTAAGTGTTATGAAAATGAGAATTTGGAAAAGAGAATGATCCTATGTCCTTGATTTTGTTATAGGATTGGGTATTCGCCTTGATCATGGTTTGATATCTGCTCGGATCGTGAGTAGCCGATGCTGGAGCATACTTGAAAAGAAAAGGGTAGGGAACTTACCTCTCCTGGATGTATTGATATTTGTGTTTGTGTATTGATGCATGTTATTGCTTTGCTTGATTATGTGAAACATATATGAATGATTGAAGCTCTGTTTCTATTTATGCTATGGCCATGAGTATGTTGTTGAAACATTGAGCATGCGGATATATCATTATGTGAACACGTGTTATTGTGATGCAAGCATGTCATGCATTAAACACTTATCTTGCATGCATATTGGTATTTGTTTCCTACTGGGATTCTCTAGAATCTCACCCTCCCCTACCAACATTTTAGACAGGACAAGTGGCTCGAGGACGGAGTAAGCGACTAGGGGCGGTGAGAATCCCTTATGGGCATTTGGATTTGGTAGTTGGTTATCGTTATATGCTGGGAGAGTTGTATATGTTAGGATGGATATATGGTTGTATATGTTGTGGATGTGTATTTGGATATGTATTTGGATTGAAATTTGTGTAATCCCCATTTGAGAAATTGTAAAGGGCGTATGTACCCATAAACCTTTAGTGAAGATATGAACCTGGGATTGTCAGGATTGTTATTGTGCACTCTGATATATTATGAATGTTAATTATCTTCGCAATGTAATTGTATTCAAAATGTGAATGTGAGACCAGGTTAAAGTGTTTGTTAAAGAAATTTGTGAAAATCCTATCTTAAGGATGGGGAATGTAAATGAATTTTGATTATTATTGGTCTCTATTTCACTCTAATGTTGTATTTCGGATATGATTACAGAAGGGGGTTACAAACAACATTAGAAAACACATAATAACATTTATTTGCACATATATTAATTAATATGTGTTTCGGCCCAAAATTGATCAGTAAGGAATAATATAGAAATCACTTAAAAACACAAAGCCAAAAAGCGCAGATCCCTAAACAACACACTGCCAACAACTCCGTTGTATTAATCTCGAGATATAATGACCAGAGCACCACGGACCATGCATCGCACGGGGAGAAGACCCTAGTTGCTTAAATGAAAAGAGTGATAAATATAAAATGAAACTTCCGAAATTAATAGTAACAAATGACATTGACACATTGGTACAAAAATGGTGTTTAAGACGGCACATTTAGACCGTTTACAACGGACAAGGTCTTAAAAACATGAATGGTAGATTTTGGTAATTATGATCAACTTTTAAGACCGGTTACATTAAACTAAAGTTTTAAATATATTATTTAGACCGGTTTTATCAACAACCGGTCTTAAAACATACATAATTAAAAAATATAAATATATGTAATATATTTGCTAGGCAGGTTCTAAATATAACAGGTCTAATATATTTTTTGAATTAAAGAAAATTAAAAATTTATTATTTTTAACACCAATTATAAAAACAACCGGTTTGAAATGTGAAACTTTTAAGACCGGTTGTTACGAGGAACTAGTCTAAAATATCTTTAAGACTAGTTATTTGGTATAACCGGTCTAAAATATTACTTTTAAGACTGGTTTTTATCATAGTATTAAAAACCGGACCGGACCGGTCGGGTTGAACCAGAAACTGGCGACCTGGTCACTTGTCCGATCCGGTTGATGTTGCTACTCTGGCGGAATGCAACTCGGAGCAACCCGGTATAAACCGGGTAAACTGGGAGTGACTCGGGATAAACCGCCTGGTTGGCGGGTTACCCTGGTTTAGTAATTTTATTTTCACGACGAGCGAAAACTCTGCAGTTAAAGAAGGTGGTTTATCTCCAAGAAGAAGAAGACGATTTTTTCCAAAGAAAGAAGAAAAAGGAGCAATAATACAAAGAAAATAGTGGAGGAGATGTAAGAGGAAGCTTACAGCAGAAAAATTTCTTGAAGGAGAACGCGTGAAAGACAAAGCAAAAGAACGATTTCTGGGGATGGTGCACTTCAGTTGAGAGAAGATACAACGGAAAGGCGAAAAATAGAGGTCGAGCCATGGAGAGATTGTGATTGAAAAGAAGCCAAGAAGGGTGAGAAAAGGCTCTGCTATTGATAGCTGTCAAAACGTGTTGCAGGTGGTTGGGCTCAATAATTTACTAATTTATTGTATTCTCGTTTTCCAAAGCTTCCCATTTACCAACATGTTCTCCCATGAGCTCATATTTTTTTTTATAAATGATAAAATGCATTTATGTTGATAGGTTGATAAATATTTAAACATAAAGTACAGAATTTAAAAAAAGAGGCGGGCAATAGAATTCTATTTACAGAGTATATATATCAGCTAGGTCAAAAATATATATATACTATATATATCCGGCAAAAAATACTAATATACATCAATTATTTTGGTTGTTCAATAGGATATTTTACTATTTTTATTAAAATATAATTTATAAGCAAACATTAATTTTTTTTTGTAAATTTTAAATTATCTTTAATAAATCATCACCGGTCTGACCCCCGGGTTGACCCCGATCTGACCCACTGACCATTGACCCACTGCCTCAACCGGTTCAATGGCCGGTCCGGTTTTTAATACCTTGGTTTTTATGAATAACTAGTTTTAAAAGTGCCCTAATTATTTCAGTTCCCCTTTAGCTCGCACCTAATTTCAACACTGAAATCTAATATTCAAGCTTCTTGTAAACCCCTCCCTCGGTTTGTAACAGTTTCTCCTTCCCTCGTTGCTCCTCCGTCCTCAACCTTTACAGCAGTCGACGCAGAGGTTCGGTTGAATACATTATCGTAAGGCTTGGTGTTTGTTCCCTCCAATTGGTTTCTTCTTTGAGCTCAGTTTCTTGCCTCCCCTGGGTTTCTTACTTAAGCTTCTCCTTCCCACGTCTCTCCTTCATTCTTTACCAACACCGCCGGTGGACGCAAGAGTACGGTAGATTGCATTCCCACGTCGCAAGTGCTTGCCTCCCTTGGGTTTCTTCTTGAAGCTCAAACTCCAAGTAATTATGAGATATGTTTGGCTTTTTCCGTTACTTGCTCTGAGGCATTGTTCTCCTTTTTGAATTATCTTAACTTGTGAGCATTAATGTAGAATATTATATATGGATGCAAAGCCACTCTTTCCTTTCTCAGAGCTGCTTCTATGTCTCTCAGCCTTGATTCTATGACTCTGTATTGTTCCATTATGTGTTCTTTATCCATTTATGCACTTGACTTCTCTTTATCCTTTGTTTTATTTTAGCTAGACAGAGTTAGTTTTTGTCGTTTGAGGTGCTTTGTTTTAGCTAGATAGATTTAGACAGAGTCTCAGCCTTAATTCAGTGACTATGTATTTTTGAATTATGTGTTCTTTATCCCTTTATGCACTTGACTTCTCTTTATCTTTTATTTTATTTTAGCTAGACAGATTTTGTTTTTGTCATTTGAGGTGCTTTGTTTTAGCTAGACAAATTTAGATTTTAATCTATTTTATGTCACCAATGAATTTTAGAGGTGGAATTGTATAGAGAGAGCATGAGGAAGAAATTTCCAACTAAGTTCCAACAAGGATATAGCAATTAAAGTCTAGAATGTTAATATAGTGCTTGAAATGAAAATTGGAGGCTGAAATTTAAAGTGCCATGACCACATAGGAATACAAATTAGCTTATTCGATTTCAAGTGAGGATAATGAGGCGTCCTAGTGAGGATACTCCTAAGCCACTGGCTAGTGTTAATCAGAGCGAGCCTAGAAATGCTTTGAGCCAAAATCAAAGTGAGCCCCGTAACTAATCCATACGACGAAGGGGTAGAAGAGGCACCTGATTGAGAGACATTCCCCTTAATCAGAATATCAGGGAAAAGATTCCAATTGAGTTTGATAGATATTGAAAACCAATCGGGCCTAATACAATTCATTATAAGAGTTTTGTTGGCCTCATAGCATACAACAGGCCTAACATCTTGATAGAGGAGTGGAGAAATGTGGATGAACATGTGAAGCAACATTGGGAAACTATCCAAGTATAAAATGATTGCCCTCACTAACTATCAAATTTTTATCGTTGAATTATTAAATTTTTCACTAATTATCTAATGCATGTATTACAACTCACTTACGATATTCCTCAGAGTGACATCTTGTATAAGAAGACAGTGACATATTGTGATGAATGCTAGAGAAAGTTTAAGACGTGTCTAGCCAATAATTCGTGTATATCGACATGGAATATGGTAAGCCTTGTGTTAATCTGTGTGACAAGTATTCTTATATTGATGAACACACTTGGCAAGAATTTAGATGGCTTCGGACTACTCTAGAAGCTTTGGTGAGTTGACATATTTAGTTGCACAGGGGAGCATGCACAACTTGGGATCAACTATCCACCACCAACAAATAAAAAATGATCAAGTCAGAGAGGCAGTTGAAGAGGTGATTGTTGCAGATGCACCTCTCCCTATCCCCATTAATGACTTCAAGGTTGTGAGTGATGTCCTCAATTCTTTCATCTTGTGGCCAGAGAACCTTGTTTCTGATCAAGCTGAGGAAACCCCAATTATAGCCCCAATTGCACCTCCTTCCACTCAAGAAGTTTCACAGCCTCCATTGAATGTCATGCAACAATTGATTCTTATGGCATATGATACATCCTTTCAAACAAGAGATTGGCCTACGGATTCAGCTGTTGGCAAGTCAGGGGTGCAGTGCTATATTGAGAGGGATGATTTAATGTCTCTTGTATCTCCTAGACAACATCTTACAGTTTCAATTGTCCAACGATTTTTAATGTAAATATCTTTTTCCATTGGTAGTAAATATTTTACAAATTACGTCGTTAAACAAGTAATTTGTGTGATTGCACTATTGTAAATACATGAATCTTATGTTGGTTTCCTCTGAAAAAAGTGATAAATTTGGATTCATATGTCCGGTTCAAATCCACAACAAAGGGACCACTGCTATCATCAGACACACATACTTATCGAAGAGGCTTAGTGAAACCCCAATTGAGTGTTTCTTGGCTCCCTATAAGCATGGGTAAGAAACAAATTTATATTTCATAATATATATATATATAATGCTTTATATTTGCTTAATAGCCATCCCTTTTTCAGTGATCATTGGCAATTGGTTATTCTGTGCAAGAAGAGTTATATTGTCATCCTCTTGTGCTCCCTCCACTACAAACCAAAGAATGAATTGAAGAAGACCATGAACTAGTAAGTTTTCTTGCATTAATACCTTTTGTGTGCAAAGTTTATGGAATTTATGTAAAATAAGTAACCTATGTGATTTTGATGATAGGGCTATGCGGACATTCCTACACGCTGCTTGTGGTAAGCATGCTCGTGACATAAAAGACCCTACATGGATCATACCAAATGTTAGTTACATATTTATTTATTTTAAGAATGTATTCAATAAGCCATGCTTTAATTTTATACTTGTTTTAATGATATCATGTTATTTTTCAGAACCGTAGGCAACCACCGGGGTCTAACTTGTGTGGGTTGTATATTTTAAGGCAAATTTATAATATTATCACTTTAGTCCTGACAGAATTTACTCAAGTGGTAAATGTATATATATTTCAAAAAATTTGTATTACTTTTATTCTATTTTTAAGTTAGCAAGTTAATATTTTGTCTGGCTTTGATGTTACAGATGTGTGATCTTGCTAACCCCTTTCCAGAAGAAGATATTGATTTCATCTGCAATTATTGTGCTGAATTCATTTATAAACTTTTACAACAACAACGAGTTTTTGTAAAACTGAAGAATTTTCTGTATATATTGAGAAATTTTTCTTCCCTCAGCTTTTCTGTAAAACTTGTTGATTGCATGAATTGACATGTTTGTTGTTTTGTGATTATGTGAAATCATGCATTTATTTATGTGAACCTGTTTGAGACATGTCATTGACCTATGTGTTTTACAGTTAATGCATGAAAGTTTTAAACAACACATTACATGATGAAGATGCATGTTATGTTACAAGTTCCTAATGAGAATGCTAAAGAAAAAGGAAATAGTAATCGGAAGGAAAATGAACACCTTATAGTAACATTTATTTTGTTATAAGTTAGTTGTTGATTGCATAACAAATGTCATATATGGCTTGTAGAAATTGAATATGCGGACTTGGCATTTATATTTGGATATATAAGTACTAGTGATAAGTAATTATAAGTATGATAAACTTGTCACTTAAATCTCAACTTTGCACTTAATAAGTATGGCCTTGGAAGCAACTTCTAGGATGTGTTCTGGTTACTAACATAATCAAAAACAAGTAAAATAATAATAATAATAATAATATTTTTAAGACTGGTTGAATAGATAACCAGTCTTAAAATAATTTTTAATACCGGTTTTATTGACAACGGGTCTTAAACGTCACATTTTTAATACCAGTTATATTGAAAACCAGTCTTAAAATACACCATTTTAAGACTGGTTGTACATACAACCGATCTTAAAAGTGATTCTGAAGAGCCTGCAAAAGAAGTCTTTTAAGACCGATGGTCATGACAAGCAGTCTTAAAATGGTGTATTTTAAGACTGGTTGTCAATTTCTTAACCAGTTTAAAAAGTCTAATACTTTTTAGACTGATTGTATCAAGACTTCATCCAGAACCGGTCTAAAAAGTCATTTTTCCACCAGTGACACCTCTCCCCCCCCCCCCCCAAAATTGATTTTTTATTAATCATCAAAATAATACTATCATGCACCATTAGCTGAAGTGGGAAAAAAAAACCCCTCAAATTCCTTGATCAACAAACAACAAAACACCTATTAAAAGTATCGAAAAATATACAACAACCATTTAGTAGCTTAAGTGAAAAATTTGATACACAATTAATAAGTATATGTATTGATTTAAATAAATTTTGGAAACTTGGTCTGATTTGCAACATGATTTAAAAAATTTTAAAAAAAGTTTAAAATTTGAAATAATAGACGGGATCTGATTAAGCTCATGACCTTCTACTTACTAAAATACTTTCTTGTTAGTTTTACCCAAAAAAAAAAAAACTTCTTGTTATTATGTCATTATTGATTGCAACGTGAATCTTAAACATCTCTTCACCTGACTCATGCTTTTATAAATTATTCAAGTTCACTTAATGTAAACAAAGCCTACTTATTAAATAAACTCAATTACTTAAGGACACCAGAAACTACAACTAAATTTTTTTTTCTTCAAGAAAAATTGGAAATTGGTTTGTCCCCCGCATTTGATCCGTCCATTTTGACTCCGCTCCCATATAAAAACGGAACTAAAATAGTAAAATGCGACCATGTTGGGCCACAAGTCTTTGGTTTTTGGTCAAAAGAAATGTTCTATACTAATTAAGTTGGGCTTCGAGTTTACCCCGAGTTTCAACTCGATTCGTAAACGGCCCTATAGGATGGTGCATGAAATTTACTTCTCCATCATTTTTATAAAGAACAATTACCGTTATTAAATTCGGATCGATTACTGAACTGATTTAGGTATTAGGTTAAAGGTCAGTGGGTCATATCAGAATTAAACCATAACTAACCCAGAGTCAGACTAATGAGAAAGTGAACTTGAACGATAATATTTTTTGAAATAGTTTTAGAATTTGAGAATTTTTTAGGACAAATGATAATATTTTTGAGTTATTCTTTTTATATTAGAAAGTAGACATTTCAAGCTTTTCATAGAGTCTTAATTTGTAATTTATGAAAATATGTAGAATTATATATGAATTTTTAAAGTCATGAATTTCTGAATAAACACGGAACCGATCAAACTAGTTGAACATGATCGGTTAGGTGACCAGTTCGCCAGTTTCGTGGTCGAACCAACCGATTCGGTTTTAATAACCATAGAAGCATCTATTAAAATCATGTGGTTCAAAATGTTACTACAGTCGAAAGCAATGAATGTGTAACTTTTGTACTCCCTCCGGTCCATAATATAGGGTGTTTCTAGAAGAACAGCTTAGTCCAAAGTATAAGTTATTTACAAAATAATTAATGCTCATATTGCAATTTTCTCCTCATAATTAATGCTCATTTTCAATTTTGCCCACTCATTAAATTTTGAAACACATTTTTCAATAAGGGTACAAGCGAGAAAAAATTTCAATTTAGGATATATTTAATGAGTTAATTGTCACTTCTTATTTTCTGTGAATCAGTTAAAGTACTCTATATTTTAGATAGGAGGGTGCATCTTTCTTTCTAATTATACCATTATTTAGACAAAGTGTAAATGAGAGATAATGGTTGGGAATTTATTACATATAAATAATGAGTAACATATATTTATTCAGAAAAAAATTAAAAGACCATATTAAAATTTCAGACAAAAATGATTTTTTTATTATATTAAAGATTACTATGAAAGAGAATATCCATCGTAAAATGGACCGAGGGAATATTATTTAGGGAGAATTGCTTAAAAAGATCTCATGGACAACTTATTTGCTAAATGGGACCTGGGAAGATATTATGCACATGGAGGGAAGATATCTGCATATGGAGGGAAGATTTCTGCATACGAAGGGAAGAATTTTGCACACGTAGGGAAGAATTTTGCACACAGGGAAGATCATCTGCACATCAAGGAAGATATTCTGCACACGTGGAAGATAATCTACATGCGAATGTCCCATTTAGCAAATAAGTTGCTAATGAGGGATTTTTTCACAATTTTCCCTATTATTTAATGGTTGTTGTCACATTTTTAACCACTTTAACCTTATTTTTTCAAAACATTTCACAAGATTCTTTCCTCTATGAAACAAAGACTACATAATAGTGTAAAATTTCGTACCATGCAAGAATTAAAATAGTCGCTTCAATGTTTTAAACTTTTGAAAGCAATATAACCCGGTTCAATTTCTTTTTTCTTTGGTTTGTTTTTAAGTACTCCTACAAGTAGGAACATGTGATTGAATCGTTAAAGTAAGGCCGATATATATAAGTGAATCCACTTTACAAAGTCAAGTGCTAGTTTATTCATGAATTCCATGGCGGGAGCTTTATCACATTAGTGGCTCAAAAGTTCAAACTCGTGCAAGTCTAGAACGTACTCATACCAAGTTTGACAAAAGCATTAAAGAAGTGCCATATAGTGGAAGGCAGCTAAATGAAATCGACCCCCACTCACACCACTAGTCCAAATTCTAACCTCCTAGCCTTAATTAATTACTTGTTGGGTACCAATAACTCATCTGATCCAATGCTCCTATTTATAAGGTACTTGCTTAGTTCAAAATATAAGAACTAAATTTGTGTGATGTGACCCATTGTCCTTGGGTTCAGGTAGCAAAGGGATAAGACATGCGATTATTTGGAGCTTATTCCATCCTTATGGATTATCACTTAGTTTTGGTTTCAGTCGCAATGCTTGGGGAGACATTTTATCTTCTGGGTGCCTAGGTAAATGTCTGAGGATAATTGACGGCTCGCCCTACCCAATATTGGTATGATCTAAAAGGAAGGGAGATTTCGCCCTGCTCTTGGATCGCGGATGAACCCAACCCCTTCCCAAAAATTTTAATAGCAAAAAAAAAAAAAATTGTGGGGTGTGATTTTTTTTATAAAACTCACTTTGCTGTTGCCTCTACATTTAATGTTTTTTTCCTCTAAATTTGTCCTACCCTCTCTCATCATTCTTCTCCCCTACATTCTCTTTCTTTTTTTTTTCCCCCATTTGTTATATCTCTGACTTATTCTTTTATTAAATAAGGATATATTGAAAAAAGAAAGTAGATATTTTGCATGTTTATTAATTTTAACTATTTTTAACCAATTTCTTGATAAATATAAATAAAATAGGTATATGACTCTTATATTTTGAATTAGAGGGAGTATTTCTAACATGTTTCACCGGGAAAAAAGCATGAAACTTCATCATTATCTTTGTCTTAAAATTTAATATCTTCCAAACTTTATCCCTAGCTATTTAATAATTTAAATTTTTTTCTTTCCATGACCTGCACATGTGTGTCTATGATTAACTCACCACTTTCTCATACTGGCTTCTGATTCCTTCATTCTTTCTCAAATCGTTGTCCCTTATCTTTATTAGACAACTAAACAATAGTGTTAATTAATGAGTGAAATGATAAAAATTGATCTTTCAAGATATGAATTGCTGTTTTATATCATTATTTATGGATGACAATTTAGGTAAACACAAATACAGTACTTAAATTACAATGAGTAACTGAGTGTTCCCTAACCATCCCATGCTTTTGTGGTCAAAGTTTTGTTTCTCTTTGTGTATTATGAATTATGACCAATTGTTGGCTCTGGAATTTGAAGGGTAGTGTTCCCCTTTGACTCTGAACTCTCATAAATGGGGGCAGGTAGGGGTTGGAAGGAATAGCTAAACATAAATGTGACAGCGATTACTGACTAGGCCACACATTTGAATCACATAAAATTTGTAATTACTTTTTATTTTTATGCGTATCAAGCCAAATATGGTACTCTCTCTTGTCCGTAGGGCGTTTGCAAAAAAAAACGGGTTCAAGATATAAATTATTTATAAGATAATTAATGCTCATTTTTATTTTTATCTTTGTATTTAATATTCATCTCCAATTTTGCTTACTCATTAAATTTTCAAATACATTTTACAATAAGAGTAAAAATGGAAATATTTTCAATTTAGGATATATTTAATGAGGTAATTGTCATTTCTTATTTCTAGTATTAAAGTGCCCTATACTATACTGAGAGTATACAACTATGAATACAAAAAAAAAAAAATAATAATAAGAAGGATTAAGGTGCAATTTTATCAATAATAAAGTTTTTTCCAAGGAGCTTTTGGAATAAATAAATTTTGGAAGGGGTTATCAATAAACAATTTAAAATGGTGCAAATTCATCAAAACCTTTAAATTTAACCAAACGGAAGTTAAATTATCAGAGAAGAAAACACTAACAATGTTTAATGAAATTTAACGGTTTTAATGAGTTTACACCTTTTTAAATTATTTATTGATTTTTTTCCCCTCTTCAAAACTTATTTGTATTAGACATCTCTCGAGAAACACTTTTTAAATAAAATTGCACCTTAATTCCTTTTAAATATTTTCCATGTTATTTTCTCTTTTCTTATCGAGTAAAATTTTTCAAATTCCTGAGTCCATGGCTTGATGCATCATCCATTGCTCCTAAGAATTAAGACACTTGTTTGAGTCCACCTTGATGCATATCATCCATTGCTCCTTAGAATTAAGACACTTGCACGTTGCATAAACTGATGTATTAAAAATTGGACTAAATCGATCGGTTCAGACCGAAACTGATAAACCAGTCGTCAGTCCGATCTGGTTAAAATAAAAAAACCGGGGTCGACTTAACCGGTCAACCCGATGTGAACCGACCCGGCCTAATCACGGATTGTCCTTTTTTTTTTTTGGTTTTAACTTTTTTATGCTTTGAACGAAGTTGTTTTTTAAAAAATCATTTTCTTAAAAATTTTTTAATTTGTGAGGAGCTTTAAAAGGATTATGAAATACTTTTAGCATTAATTAGAAAAAAAATCTTTATATACTTAATGATATTTTTGTGGGTATTAGGTTCATGAAGTTATATTAAATTATTGATTAAAAAAGCCTATTATGAAGTTTTATGAATAATATGCATGGACATTTAAATTATATATATATTTTTTAATTAATCTTAGTTTGACTCTTAATTTAAATCACTAAATCTTAATCCAATATCTCAACCGATTCAATATCCCATTCGGTTTTCATTAACTTTATAAACACGAAAAAAGAAACAGCGAAAACCAGAAAGTATTGTCAGTTTCATGAAGGGGAAAAAATTATCTTCAAACTAATAACGCAAGTTATCTGAAAACAAAGGAACCACACAGCAGAATTAGCTCTGGCTTCCTGATTTCATCCTCATTCCTCACATAAAGTTACTCTTAACTCTCTGCATCTGCAACTCAAGTTTCCCTCCATTTTTGGTAGTCTCTTTTGCTTTTCTTGTCTTGTGTTGGCTAGCAATTCTGATTTATTACCCTGAAATTCCGAAATTCCCTTTTGGTTTATTTAGCAAAACCCAGAACTTTGATGCAGTTCGAGAAACATGAGCTTATACAGAAGTGGAACCTTGTTGATCTATGTGTTTTTTCTGATAAAACTGTGTTTGGCCGACCATCAACACATAAGCCAGATTTATCCCAGATTTGAGGCATCTCAGCTGGACTGGAATGACCATGGTGGATTGTTCTTACTATCCAACAACTCAGTTTTTGGTTTTGGATTCTTCGGTACTCTTGATGTTTCCTTGTTTGTTTTAGTTGTCGTTCACTTGAAAAGCTATAAAGTGGTTTGGACTGCTAACAGAGGCTTACTGGTAAGAAACTCTGATAAATTTGTGTTTGACAATACTGGAAATGCTTATTTGGAAAGACAAGGTGGTGTGGTTTGGGCAACAGACACAGGAGATCGTAAAGTTAGAGCCTTGGAACTTAGAGATTCAGGAAATTTAGTGATTATTGATGAAGAAGGAAGGGTCATTTGGGAGAGTTTTAGCCATCCTACTGATACCCTTTTGCCTAATCAACTTTTTGTTGAAGGAATGAGTCTCAAAAGCTTCCCTAACCACAATAACTTGTTTAGTTATCTTACTTTTATGTCTGGTGATTTGGTTTTGTATGCTGGTTATGATCCTCCTCAGATATATTGGTCCTTATCAAGCGAAGGCAATAATGTTAGTAAGGGGGTTCATTTTCATTCTGCTTCTTTGGTTTCAAATTCTTGGAATTTCTATGACAAAAGTGGAGCTTTAAAATGGAAATCTGTGTTTTCTGATAAATCTGATCCTACTGCAATATGGGCTGCTATATTAGATCCTAATGGTGCAATCTCCTTTTATGATCTTAACAAGGGAAAATCTGTTTCCGCTGAAGCAACTAGGATACCACAAGATCCTTGTGGTATTGCTGAGCCTTGTGATCCTTATTATGTTTGCTTCTTTGAAGACTGGTGTGTGTGTCCTGCGCTTCTCAAATCTCGTTTCAATTGCAAGCCACCTACGAACGCCACTTCGTCATGTTCTAGAACCCGAGAAGACCTTCTGTATGTCGGTGAAAAACTTGATTACTTCGCCCTCAAGTATGTGGAGCCGGTTTCTAAATCATCATCCTTGAGTGCTTGTAAAGAAGGCTGCTTAAGAAACTGCTCTTGCCTTGTGCTTTTCTTTGAAAACAGTACAGGAAGGTGCTACCATTTTGATCAGACTGGTAGTTTCCAACGCTCTAAGGCGAATTCTGGAGGCTATGTTTCGTTCATGAAGATCTCCATTGAAGATGGAGGAGGAAGAAAAGGAAGAAGTCTCACTGTCCTAATCATTGTTGTAGTTATTTTCACAATTCTGATTACTACCGGACTTGTGTTGGGATTCAGGCATTACTACAAAAACAAGCATCTCTCAGAGGATTCTCCAGAAATATTGGAGGAAGATGATTTCTTGGACAGTCTTCATGGTATGCCGACTCGTTTCAGTTATAGTACTCTAAGTAAAGCCACAAAGGATTTCTCTACAAAAATTGGTGAAGGAGGATTTGGCTCGGTTTATCTAGGAGTGCTTGAAGATGGATCACAGTTGGCTGTGAAGAAACTTGAGGGATTAGGACAAGGGGCAAAAGAGTTCAAAGCTGAAGTTTCCAGCATTGGTAGTATCCACCATGTTCATCTGGTGAAGCTTAAGGGCTTCTGCGCTGAAGGCCCTCATCGCCTTCTCGTGTACGAGTACATGGCAAGAGGCTCTCTGAACAAATGGATCTTTAGAAGCCATGAAAATGGCTTCTTGCTCAATTGGAACACCAGGTTCAACATTGCATTAGGCACAGCAAGAGGATTGGCCTATCTTCACGAGGAGTGCGAGGTGAAGATCATACATTGTGATATCAAACCAGAGAATGTCCTTCTTGATGAAAACTTCACGGCTAAAGTTTCAGACTTTGGTTTGTCTAAGCTCATGAGCCGCGAACAAAGCCATGTCTTCACAACACTGAGAGGAACAAGAGGGTATCTAGCACCGGAATGGATCACAAACTACGCAATCTCAGAGAAGAGTGATGTGTACAGCTATGGGATGGTCCTGCTTGAGATTATTGGAGGAAGGAGGAATTATGACCAATGGGAAGGCTCAGAGAAAGCGCACTTTCCTTCGTACGCCTTCCGGATGATGGAAGAAGGAAAACTGAAGCAAGTTCTTGACCCAATGATAGACATTGAAGAGAATGATGAAAGAGCTTTTGCTGCAGCTAAGGTTGCTCTTTGGTGTATACAGGATGACATGAGTTTAAGGCCTCCAATGACTAAGGTTGTTCAAATGCTTGAAGGTGTTATCCCGGTCCCTGAGCCGCCATCATTATCCTCTTCAAGTTCTTATTCATCATTCCTTAAAACGTGCAGTGAGAAAGCTTCTTCATCCTCACAGGCTTCTTTTTACAGTAATGTACCGCTATCTTGTGTTCAATTATCTGGACCTAGATGAAGCAATTAGTCATAAACTATGAACATATGTGCTCATGAGGTTTCAGTACACCAATATCTGAATTTAGATTCTTCTTTTATAGAGTTAAAAGCCAATAATATTTAAAGAGATGAGCTGGTTTAAGTGAAAGTTTAGATCTTTGTAATGGAGATTCAGTTAAAGAAGATTTGCATACAATGGAAGATTAGTTTAGAAGTTCCGGTAATTTCAGTTGCCATTGGCGTCGCTATATCGAATAATTTGTGGATGAATAATGACAATATTTATCATTAATTCTACAAGACACAAACTGAAAACTCTGATATCACCTCACCGCTAACAGTTAAAGATAAAGAAATCAAGAGACAGATACAATGGATGGTGGACATATAGATATAGTTGCAGGCTACAAAATAGGGACCACCATAAAGAAGACAAAAAGGCCATGTGTCTCAAGCCCCACATAGAAAGTTGTTTGAAGCTCTCACACACTTAGAGAATATTCCAACATTGAAGTTAAAATTTAAACCAAAATACATTCAGAATCATACAAAACAAATTATTTACTTTTTTGGATTAGCTTACGTTAGGTGATTTTGCATTGTACGAGGTAAATATGTTAAAAAGAGTTTTGTTTCGTGACGCGCAAAAATGCTTTATGTTAGTGATCCCAAACTGGCACACAACATGTGTACTGAGACATTTCAGCTAAATAATGAATACCAAAACAAAATCATATGGTTGCAGAAGTATAAACTACTGGTCTTTATTCATACCAAAATTTGATATATGCTCAAAAGATACATTACTGGAATTCCACCTGATTGGTTCAAAGAGGAACTGAACTCTCCGACTTGTTATTAGGTCTAGGCTATCTACATACTTCATAGTGATACATTCCTCTGTTCTCAACAAACCTCACTCATTTTAGATGGACTAGACTAGACTTGTAAAGTTGCTTAGATGTTTGCTATATCAAGTTCAAACATACTAAAACACATTTGTTTTCTCTGTGTTTTTAGTGGAAACTTTGATAGCAAGATCTAAAAAACTGAACTTTTAAGTTTTGTCCTTCTTCCCAGAACTAAAGGCTGCGTTTACCTTATCTGTCTGTCTTGCAAAGTTAATCTCCTGAAATATGAGACACAGATGAGTAAGATTATGAGGCTGCAGGCAAACGAGGGTGGTGGTTAACAGTTCCATGAAAAGGATACAGTTGATATGCATGGCTCTGATCTGATTTCTTCTTTGATTCTTTATCTTCTTCATCTTCCTCAGCATCCCATAGGAATTTAGCATATGAAGCCAGAACATAGCTGCAAATTTCAATAGTTTTATCAAACAAACAAAGAGAAAATAAGACAACAAAAAAACAGAAAGCAAAGAATTTAGACAACTAAAAGTTATAACATTTTAGCGTTCTAAAGACAAAGGGGCTTGATTTTATATCTAACATGTTCATAGAAAGTGGGAATAATAAAGGATCTTATAAACCAAACTTGCACCACCTAAACAAATCAGGAAATAGGATCTATAGTCCATAATACTACCTTACTTCCAGTTTTTAATATAAGAGTTAGATAATTAATGTGCAAATATCAAAAAAATTAGTTCAGTTATTTGTAACAACTATGAGTTAGTTTTCCTAAAATACCCTATTTAATCATGAATACCCCGTGATAAAAATTATGAATTTGTGAGACAAAATGAATCGAGCTGGCCAAATCCAACCCGCAACTCCTATATTAGGGGTTGGAGGGAGTATATTCATAAATGAAAAGTGACAGGGGAGGTTGATTTCTTACCAATCATTAGGGGCACTTTTAACAGCTTGATCAAAATATCGTTCAGCTCGATCAGCATTCTTCTGAGTTTGCCATATTAGATCTGCATAAAGTGACAGAACATTACCATCACCAGGATTAGCCAAAATGGCTCTCTCCAGATACTCCTCTGCTTTAGGATAATCTCCACAAACCTATTTCCAAATATAAAGCATCAGAACACAAATCAACTCTCAAAAAGGGAAAAAAATAACTATTCTTACTGTAACAGAGCATTGATCAAGCTCTCACCTCTTTCAAGAAGCGTGCATAATTTCCAAGCAAAAGAGCATTATCAGGGTTTGCCTCAATCATCTTCTGATAATAAGTATTAGTATTATCTCTCCCATGATTACCACCTTCAGAGTAATCACACCTATTTCCATGTCCATCATCAGATCCTTTTCCTCCACCACCCAACACCAAACTCTGTTGCACCATATTATTATATCTCTTCCTCGCGTGATCATTTGCCTCCATCTTCACTACCTCATGATCCAATCCACAGCAAGAAAACAGTTCTCTCACTGAAGGTGAACTAGTTTGCTTTCGTGCTTCTTCTTCTTCTTCTTCTGCTTCTACATGATCACATTCTCTGATCTTGTTTCTCTCTTGATTCCTACGATCATTACTGCCGTTTCTATTCTTCGTCGACGACCTTGAGCTGTGAAGGTCTATTTCAGATAAGGGTTGGTTTAAACAACATGCAATTGATGATCTTGTTCTGGAAAGGTGGAGAATCAATTCTGATTCAGGGCAATGAGCTAGCCATGAATTAGGAATTGGAGCAGACGAGCTTCGAAGTAGCATGATCACAAGTATGAATTGAAGTTTGTTTGGATTCGCAGTAGAAATTGTTTTTCCGTAAGCATGTGAAATGACTTTTTTCTCGACTTGTAAACATGCTAACACTAATTCAGACAGGCTTGAAAAAACAAGTGAACTACAAAGAGAAAGAGGAAGCAAGCAAGATGAATGAAGGTTGGTGAAGAAGTACATGAAGGTCCTCCATTACTGAGGTCGTAGTGTGGGACATAGAAAGATAACCTGTGGGTGGCTATATATAGAAAGTGGCGGCCATTGCGGTAAGCGCACGTAGGAGAGAGTGGTAGGGCCCACTTCGGCGTTCCCATTCTATAGTGTCAGGGAACCCGTCTCGGTGGGGCAACGAGAGATTCGGACGGTCCACTGAATATTTTAAAATAGATGATTTTTGAATTAAAAATTTACTTTTTAAAAAAATATTAGTTGAAAGATTATCTTTATTTTAGATTTTGTACCTATTAAAATAATTTTTTTTAAAAAAAATAAAAATAAAAAAAATAAATATGGGCTATCCAAATACTGTTCAAATTTCGGTGTCCATCAAAAAAAAAAAAAGCGCCGAAACTCATTCCATAGTGTCAGTGTCCCACCGCAGCAAAATGAACGGCCATGAATTTGTAATAAGAAGCTGACATGATGACGGGGCATCACTTTCTCACCTCAGTGTTGGCCAATAGAACATGAACATGCGTCAATATTTGCTTGGAGGAACACATGCCAGAGTCCATCTTCTTGTATTTGCGATACAAGATTTTTACGTTACTGACCAATACGAGATATTTTTTTTTAAAACTTACTAGATTTAGTAATAGATATGCTCTGGTTCTGGATTTTGCTCATCTGTCACTAGTTTTACGGCGGCTAGCATTTCTAGGAAAGATCAAGATCACTGGAAAGATGAGATGTCTCTGAAAAATATCTTATCCATTTGCCAACCTCTTGATGACATTTCCTTGCATTTATTTATCTGCCTATCAAGTTTTGACTTGTGTGCACCAATAAGAGAAATTATCTTACTTTGTGTCTCTAGTTTATAGAGATAAAAGACGGCGAAAATCATTCACAAAATTTCATAAATTATGGTTATCCAACTTTTCACTCTTCAGTTTTTTTCCAGCCCAAATATGTTTTTTTTGGTCAAAAAACAACAGAGAGATGTCATTTGGTATTCAGAACCATAATTCTTGCAGGTTATTTAGCTTAATGCTCTGTTAGATGATAATTTTTAAGACCAGCAACACTATCTATATGGTAGTAAATGACAGGCTTTAAAAGGATAAAATGAACATAAAGTGGGACTAGCCAATATGAAAATGCTAAAATAGAAGTGTGGTTATACAATAAAAGATTAGTTAGTAATGATTATATACACGAATGAGTTGGGGCAGCATCTATTAAGGAGAGAATGGTAGAAAACCGTTTAAGGTGGCCTGGACACAATCAAAGAAGATTTTATGGTGCACCAGTGAAGAAGGTCGATCAAACAATATAAAGTCTTCTAAAAAGATGTAGAGAAAGCCATAAGCAAACACTTAATGAAGTTATAAAACGGAATATATTGGTTAATAACATATTTAAAGAGTTTGTTTTCGACAGAGCACAATAACGTTGTGCTATCCATATAGCAAACCCCACTTAATATGATAAAGATTTGTTGTTGTTGTTGTTATTGGATTCGTCTATAAAAGCCAGGAGCTCTCTAATGTGTGATTTAGTCACTCTTTTGAGTCAATGAATTTTAGTTTAATTTTTAAAAAAAACTATGAAAATGATAATCTTCCATAAGACCTAAATGGGAAATTAAAATTAGTTCTAAATATAATACATATTTTTTATATTTATCAATTTGTTTAAAAATTACCCCTATTGATATTCCATCAACAATCATCAAGTAAGAGAGAAATTGAGAGAATTAAAAAAGATAATTATGGTTTTTAAAAAGACATGTCATATTAACTAATTTCCTTAATCTAATCAAATTAGATAAATAGGTTTTACCTTAAAGATAAAAGGAGCATATTGGATGGAATTAAAAAAAAAATGTTATGGTTTCTTGAATGTACGATGAATTCCATATCGTGTGGTTAGATAGTTAGCCACAATCATCCAAACTCCAAAGAAGTAGTGAGTCCATAGAGTTCATTTTCATAATTTGTTATGTGGAAGAAAACTTGTACTTTAAAAAAACAAAAGACGAAAAGACAAAATATATGAGAAAGGCTGTATTCACATTGCCATAAAAAAAAAAACCGTATTCATAAGTCCATAGATTCCTTACTCAATGTGTTACATAAACTGGAAAATCGCACTGATTTTATAGTTGCATGAACGAACATTTTGCGTTGACAAAATAAAGGGCAAAAAACAAAAGCAAAAAAAAAAAAAAAAAAAGCATTAAGGGACATTTTTGTCCTAGAAGTTTTTACTGAAGCGTAATTTTGATCTGGAAGTGTAAAAATTAGAGCAACTTTAGCCCGGTCATATTTTAGTTAATTTTGATTATTAGTTGACAAAATATGCTGAGTTGACAGTCCACATGTTATCTACGTTATTTTTGTTAAGGTGCAAATTTACATCGGAAGTTTAAATCTAATTGTGAAAAAAAGATGAAGTAGAGATGACACATGGACTTCTGATACAAATTTTCACCTTAAAAAAACTTGATGTGGATGATATGCCAACTGTCAGCTCATCATATTTGATAAATTAATGATCAAAATTAATTAGAATAATGACAAAGACAAAATTACTCCCTTTTATACCCTCGGAGCAAAATTGCTTGTCTATTGATAAAAATTTCCCCTCACCTCAAAAAAGAATGAGACATTTTGCCAAGCGGGGTGAGTAACTTGTTAGATTCACATCAATCTTATCAAAAATCGTATCGGTAGTTGAATATTCTTGCAGAAAGATATAAATGGCAGAAACAAACCTGGTGAGAACAATATTGATCTGTAAGGTTAAATAAAATACATAGAAAAACTTTCACCAAAAAACAAAAATACATAGAAAAACTGAAAGAGGAGTAAAGGGGGAAAAACAGAAACAGAAAACAAGAAAGAACAAAAAAACAGCGATCTAGCAAGTACTCTTGCGCTACTATTTACCAGGCGGAGGAAAAGTTTATTTTAATCCTATTTATAAGTTAAATTATTAAATTTTTTTGCATATATATATATATAATTTTACCCTTCATTTATCACTATCTATGTTGATTTTTTTTATAAGGTATTCCTCTAATCCTATTTATAAGTTATCTTCAAGATGTTTTGCATAGGCTAAGAAAAACCTTAAATCTAGTTAATTTTGTCTTAAAATTTAATAATTTTTGAACTTTAGATCTATTTAATGTATAATATATCCCGTGAAAATGATGTCAACGTAATAATAAATTTGGGTAAAATTGTATATTTAAATAAAAAATTAATAATGTATGTGATTTGAAAATATGACAAAAAATAAATCTTCTTTCCTAATAAGGTTTAATGTTTTTCTTAATTTATATGAAATATGTTAGAAATGATTTATAAATAGAACTAGAAGCGTAAATTGTCTTGTCCTAGTGACAGTGCCACCAGCTGGATGGGAATTTTTTTTTTTGGATAAATTCTGGAAACGTTATCTCAAAGAGATATTATATTTAAAGTTAGAAAGGGTTGAACCTAACCTTCATTAACATCCGCCTCTCAAATAAAAGGAGGAGGTTGATCAAGGAAACAAAAAACCCCCTCTATGCTATGTGAGTACCTAGCTAATTTATCAGTAGTGGTTATGTGCTCTCTGTAACTATGAGCGACCATAACCTGCCAATCTCTATGAAAAAGCAATCTAAAATCATCCACAATGTCCTTGAATGGGTGATCATTATCACAATCTCTCAACATATAGTTGATAGCCTCTATACAATCAGAAAACAAATAATTCTTTCTATACCCTTTAGACCAACACAATTGCAAGCCCTGAATACATCCAAACATTTCTGCAAAAACAGGAGGAACATTTACTAATTTGTAGCTGAATCCACCAAACCATCTGTCATTGTGATCCCGAAAGTAGCCTCCGCACCCACTCCTTCCATCCTCCAACACCGAGCCATCAACTTCTAGCTTGATGAAGTCCCCTTCTTGTTGATGTCGATTCCCCTGTGGTAGTCTAATCCTGCTTTCCGTAGCTCCTGTTATGAGGAAATTCTTATCCGAGCATGCTCTAAAGAAACTGTGATGAGTGTTGAGTTGCACCCTGGTGTCTTCACTATTAAAAAGTTTGTTACATCGTGAAACCCATGCATCCCAACAAAGGTAACTAAACAGCTTTGACCATGAGACTTTCTTAGTAAAGTTCTTTCCAATCTCATGTGTCAGATTCCACTTGATCCACTCTCCTCCCTGTAAAGAAAAGAATACATTCCATTTTTCCTGTTCAACCACTGATTCCCAGCACTGTTTGACATTTGAGCAATCTAGCACCATATGCATGAAGACTTCTTCCATTTCGCATCCAAAGGACATACAGCAAACATTTCCAATCCTCTTTGCATTCTTAGCTTCTCTGTATGAGTTCACTCATGAGCAGCTAACCACATGAAAGCTTTGATTTTCTCTGGACCAAACCATCTCCATAGGATCTTCCATATGTTATCCTCGTGTATGGATCTTCCATATGTTATCCTCGTGTCGTCGTGTACCTGAAATAAGAAAATGATATGCAGATTTTACAGAGAAACAACCATCAGTGGATGGTTTCCAAATAATTTTATCCTCCCCTCTCTCTTCACTAGGGGATGCACTCGCACAATACGATCAATAACATAGTGAGGAAACCAAAACTCCATCTTCCTCCTATCCCACCCACCTCCTTCCTGTGCATACTCTACCACACTTTGAGTCCGGTCAATGAGATGTTCATACCCAAGAATAATATCAATGAGAGGATTATTCATTTCAGACCAATTGTCAAGCCAGAAAGACGAAGATTGACCATTCCCAATTTTCCTACCGATGCCATTTTGAAACTTTTCCCAAATTTTGGTGATACCTCTCCAAGTTAGAGACAACCCCTTTTGCTTTTTGACATCCGGTATCTCCATATGCCCACAGTTATACTTATTTCGGAGTACTCTCACCCACAAAGCTTCTTTATTGCAAATGAGACCCTAACAAAGTTTCATGATAAAAGCCTTATTTTGTTTCTGTAAATTCCTGATTCCCAGTCCTCCTGCATGCTTCTCTTGCTGAATTTGGTCCCATGAGATTAGGTGTAACTTTCTGTCATTATCATTATCTCCCCACAAGAACCCTCTACTACTCTGCTCCAGCTCCCTGATTACACGTTTGGGGAGTAAGATAGTTTGCATATAGTAAGATGGCAATGCTGATAACACAGCTTTGATGACCATAGTCCTACCAGCAAGGTTCAAATATCCTCTCTTCCACCCAACCAACTTCTTTTTAGTCTTTTCAATAATAGGTGCAAAGTGCAAATAAGAAGCTCTTTTGTAGATTAGAGGGATTCCTAAATACCTACCTAAATCACCAGTTAGTTCAACTCCCATTTTCCTGCTTAATTCTATGGCTCTTGAAGAGTGAACATTTCTAGAGAAACAAATCTTCATCTTCTCTCTATTCATTTTCTGACCGGACACACCATAAAAGGAGTTCAAACAATCAAGCATGGTTTCCACTTGCAAGCTTGAAGTCTCTCCAAAGAAAATAAGATCATCCCCAAAGAATAGATGAGATAGTGGCGGCCCTCTTACTTTGAGACATGACGTCTGACATGTTTGTATGTGAGCACATGTTTAATTATATAAAATCAAAAAAGAAAAGAGAAAAGAAAAGAAAAGATGAGGGAAGATAAAGATGAGGATAATGAAGTCTAGAAAACTCTAAAACGTGAAGAAAAGGGAGTGGAGTCAAGGGAGTGATAATTGAGAGATAAATTTTGAGAGTCATCAATGGAAGAATAATGAATGAATATGAGATATGATATAAAAATTAAGTAATAGAGAGTGAAAGTGGTGTCAGGTGGGGGAGGTGACACCTGCGTGCAGATCTGAGATACTGCTGATATGACGACGACAGAATAATATAAATAAATTATACTTCCTCCAGTCCTAATTATAAGATAAAGTTGATTTTTTTGGAAAAATTAAGGAAGCTAATTAAATTACTTTAGAGTATTTATATTTATATTTTTCTCTCTAAACTAATTAATTTGATTAATAAAATACTATATAATTTAAGGATAATATAAATATAAATACTCTAAAATAAGTTAATTGGCTCCCTTAATTTCTCTAAAAAAATCAATTTTATCTTATAATTAGGACGGAGTATATGTGTGGAGTGGATCTTTTGACTGATTCCGGGAGAGACCAACACGTCAAGCACCACGTGTCCCATCTCTAGCTTTTATGCCCTTTCTACCATTTTTGGACTTGTGCGTTGGGATTAGATTTTAGAAGAGGAAAATCCTTTAAAAAGAGTTTGACAATTAGAAAACGATAAATTAGATATTTTTTTTTTAAAAAAAAGAGAATTACTTGATAACATTTTCTAATCAATTCTTGATAAAAAATTTGATTTGTCGTTTTTACATTTTTAAGTTCTTTTTCAAGAATTCTTCCTTTAGAAAATAGTTTTTATGATTTATAAAATAAGTATGTGAGAAAAGTTTTATCTCGATTTACAGAAAAGAACTTTTAAACCCACTGTTTTATGGTTTGCAAACATGAACTTAGTGTGTGTTTTGATTAGCTTTTGGAAAATAGTTTTTACAGTTTACGAGATAAACATGTGAGAAGAATTTTATCTCGATTTACGAAAAAATACTTATGAAACCATGATTTTAGGGGTAAAAGAACACAAACTTAACACCTGTGCTTTTGATATCAACTTTTTGTAAATCCAGACTGGGGTAAAAATTAAGGCGGAATTACAGTGAGGCTTAAAAAAAAAAAACCAAAGACACATTATCATCCTCGGTCTCATGAAATCATCGAATCATTTTGACACCCTAAGAGACGTGAGAGGTTTATTAGAATTGTGAAAAAGATAAATTTTGCCCGAACTTGTTATTAATGGCGCATCATTTTGTTGATTGAGGCATTCTGACTTATCATTAGTTGCCCCTTAACTTATCAATGCGTCACCATTGACAAATCAGGGTAAACTCCCATTTTTCACAATTTTAATAAATTGCTCAAAGATCCCTTAAAACTTCATAATAATTTAGTGATTTCATAGAGTTTGGTGGTGATAATTTGTCTTATTTAAAACCTCGATGCAATTCTCCCAAAGTCTATTGTAATTAATTTATGTTGTATAGACTTTTATCCTTTTTTGGAGAAAAAGGGTTAGTTTTTAAAAAAATGTTTAAATAAAATATTGAAAGTTTGTTTTAAAATGCTAAAAAATTTATTATTATTATTATTTTTCCTTTCCTCAACAACAAATTCATCCAATATCTTATTAAATATTGGGTTCAAATCTATCAGCATTCTTTAGAGCATGAAATCTACTGTGACTTTGGGAAAAAAACAAATTTTAACTTCATAACAATTAAAAAAAGGTTTAATTAATAAAACACTTGAATTATGAGCACGTTTTAAGGTTCAAAAAGAGATGTACTTACTATTAAATAATATTAAAATTTCTCATACGTTATTATAAATATTTTCAACTTGTATAAAATTGTTTCGAATGTTTGAAGAGAAAGGTAGTTAGAACACGAAGTGGTTCCTGCAACAAGCACCGAAATTTAGATAATCCAGATTTAGTCTCAACGGTTCAAATGTAATTTTTCTTTCGTTTTTATTTTTAAGATGTTAAACAAAAATATCTTGTTACTTGAAAATCATAAGATCAAAATTCTAAATCTGAACAGTTGAAATTGTATTTGAATAATGCATACCTCACTCTTCATCAATGCGGTGAGCATTAAAACTAGTTATGAGTAAAGCATGGATTAATATCCCCAGCACTAAGAAAAGAAAATGAGAATGATAAGTGATGAAGAGTTTGAATGGAGTAATGTAAGCAGCATATAAATGTGGTAAGTTTATAAAGCATCACAACATCCATTTCACTCATTTGAACTATACTGCACTACAGATCTATATATACCCTGAGTTGTTATAATATATATATATATATATATACAGTCAATATGCTCACTATTTCATCTTCTTAAATCTTGAACCCTTGTTTGGTCTGTTCCTCCCATCCCCCGCAGAAGCCCAGAAGAAGAGAGACATCCAGAAAAGTACAGCCAAGAATATCCGAACTCTATCTTGAAATCTCACTAAAGCCCCGCCAAAACCTGTTCGTCAAAATAAGTTCATAAATCCCTGTCAGTACCAAAACAAAAATTGTATCTTGCTACTACAAAAGCAGAAACAACATGAGCAAAACATAAATCACACAACCTGCGAATATGTTGTTACTTCTTTTTTTCATTAAAGCCAATGTTCCAAAATACAGAATTGAGACTCGAGAGGAGAGGGCAATGGAAGAAACATAACCTAAGTTATAATAAAAATAGTTGTCGAACCAGAGGGTGACATTAACAGGAGAGTATGCAAAGCTAGCAATTTTTGTAATCTATAATTTGATGAAACACCAGATGATAGGTCATGTCTTGTCAAAAGAAAAATTGCATCTTGAAGTGACTGCTTCTTGGCTGATTATGGTGGTACCCAAAGATTTTAGCACTTAGATGTTCATTGTCAAAACTGCCATTTATTTATACTAACTAAATTAATTTGATCACCTAAGTGCATAAGCCTCAAACAACTAATAAATTGTTCTTATATTTTCCCAACAGAAATTGTCCTCTTCTCTAGTTGCACATTATATTGGAGTGCATACATCATTTTGAAAATGGATTACTCCAGCATCTAGTAAAAACGCGAAAAAATGCATATGGTGGGATCAAAGTGGGACGATATAGCTGTCTCCTAAAAAAACTAGCTATTAAGGTGGGAGAACTAATTCACTAAAATATGTCATATTTTAACTCATTACCTAATCCGGAACTTAGACATTCCATACTATCATAGTCTTCTATCAATTGGCCCCATTAGAGCATCCTGTGAGCTCTAACACCAACGGATAACCACCCAGGTGGGATGTAGCCATTAAAATGGGAAAATCAATCCAGTTAAATAACTTGTAGGGCATCTCATACCAAAGATAGGCATTTCATGCTTCCCAAGTCTCGGCATATTAGTCATCTCAGTTGCCCATAAGCTGATAAATCCCAAAGAGAAAAGCTTCTCAACAGGATTAGTAACCCAAAGCCAGAAGGCCAAAACGTATAGCAACTCCTTAACACTATATTGCTTTGTCTTAGGGTGGATATGCAGAAAATGAAAAAAAAAATAAAGGGAAAAACTGGTTAACAGATAAAGATAGAAGTTCTCGTTAACTGTAAGTGACGAACAGCGGGACTGCATAAAAACAAGTCCTTTATACATAGAACGTTTTTCTCATCTTAGAATGGTTTAAACCATGGAATGAACCCTTCAAGACCCCCTGAACTTCTTTCAAATCCACACTATTCCATTCAATTCAATTTTAACTAAAAGCAACTTCATGTAAAGTCCAGTACACTAACTACTCGCTCCGATTTGGTTTTTTTTTTTTTTTTGCCAAGGGATTTGATTTTAATATAAGACATATTTAACTAATTTAGTTCGATTAAAAAGAATTAGTTAATATGACGTGTGTCTTTTTAAAACACCGAATCATCTTTTTTTAATTCTCTATTCTATTTATGAATTATTGTCAAGGGAGCATAATGACGGGATAAATTAAGAAAAAACTGATAAATTCAGATATGTAAGCGGTGGGAGAATTAAATATTCCAATACCGAGAAAAAGCCAAGGTCACTATACTCATAAAAAACAATCGAAGGTCAGACTCAAAGCTCAGATTAAGAAATTCTCTGCAAATAAAATCCTAAACTAACAAGAAATCTTAAAAAAGGTCAAAATCCAAACCTGAAAGGTGTCCCGGATGAGGATCGCCCCGGTGGGGCGGTGGAAGTCCGGGACGGGAGGAGCGGCAGATGACGGAACTAACTCCGGCGGAATTAGAAAAAGATCGGAGGCGAAGTGGAAGATGAGATCGGATTAAGGAGGAGGAGAACGAAGATACAGATGAAAGAGAGGAATTGCAGAAACGAGGGCAGGAGACTGAAGAGAAAGAGGAGGAGAATGGAGAGACATTGGTTGGCTTCGTGAAAGAGAGAAGAACCATTTGGACTTTGGAGTTGGAGGCATTTGCAGCGAAAGAAAAAAGAAAACTTGAACAAAAAATAATTGATTCTTGATTCTGCTGTGGACACGCACATATAAATGCTTTTTTTTTTTTGCCCGAAACGCACAAATAAATACTAATATACTACGACACGTAAGGAATCATTGAATCAATATGGAATCTTTTAATCTATGGTGGTTGATGATTGTGGGCTTGTTTTGGAGAATGGGTTTTTATTTCATAGTTGGATTTGGACTGAGTGCAAAGTTGGATCCACTGAAATCTGCTTCAGGAAACTTTGTTCTTTTTTTTTATTAAAAAAAATTCCAAATAAATATCATTTTAATTTGAAAAATCTCAAAAAGTCTGTTAGAACATAAAAATGATAGATATATCTGTAGGAACTCTTTTGGAAATTTAAAAGGAAAAATCCTATTAAAAGACGGCTAAATTACCCAAATTCTAAATTGAGTCACTAAACTTAACAAATTATTTATTAGGTCATGTGGAGCAAAGAGGGATTTAGAAATAGGGTCAAATTACATTCATGCCCCTTAGTCTCTAATCTTTCTGCATTTCATAATTTAATCCCTTTTATAAATAAATTATTTTGAGTCAACAACTAATTATGTCATGTGTATTCAATAGGAAAAAAAAAACATTATGAGCCCATTATTTCTTCAACTTGATTATTAAAGAAAATATAAATAAAGGACAATGAATAATTAATCACCATGAACATAGTTCCAGAAGATGATGGATCCTTCAGTACACCATTCGCCTTCATGAAGATCGACGCCTTGAACATAGTTGCTGATTTGAACTAGTTGCATAAATCTCTGGTGGAGTTTGGTCCTATTATATACAAATTTTCTCAACGTTATGCCGAGTACATGATGGACAATTTAATAATCTTTTCACACATAATATACTGCCACTCTCATCAAGTTTTCATTTAATAATAACTACATTGTTAGCTTATTGATACTTTAATGACATTTTCACCCCAATAAAATTATGAATCTAATTTCAGTTTAGCACTCGATCCAAGATTCTAAATTAAAAGTCTAGTGAAGGTGAAGAAGACTTTTGGTTTCTTTTATATGTATAGTGACATGGACTTTTCAGACGGTGAGGTTGAAGAAATCTTGGGCAGATACTTTTTTCCCCTGAATATTTTTTATTGAATACACAAAATAATTAATTGATGACTCAAAATAATTTATTTATAAAAAGGATCAAATTATGAAATGTAGAAAGATTAGGGACTAAGGGGCATGAGGGTAATCTGACCTAGTTTCTAAATCCCTCTTTATTCCATATGACCAAATTAATAATTTACTAAGTTCAGTGACCCAATTTAGAATTTGGGTAATTCAACTGACTTTTAATAGGATTTTCCCAATTTAAAATGTTGTCATTTTACTTAAATGCCCCTCAGTTTTTTTCTTTAAAAGAAAGAATCCTCATTAGTGCCGGCACCATCTCGTCGGCGGGACTCCGGCAGCTGGAGCTCTGGTAACAACTTGAGTAATAAGATTGACTACTTTATTATAGGGATTGACTACTTGAGCTCCATAAACCCTATCCGGCATTATTAAGAAGTTGAATAAAGGCAATGACAACTTAAGTATAGCGATTGACAAATTGCACTCTCGAGGTTATTAATGGCTACACTCAAGTTATTATTACCTTTA
Organism: Inga laurina; assembly: GCA_963855925.1. Taxonomy (NCBI): domain Eukaryota; kingdom Viridiplantae; phylum Streptophyta; class Magnoliopsida; order Fabales; family Fabaceae; genus Inga; species Inga laurina. The sequence goes on from OY979705.1 coordinate 53,794,983, forward strand.
TTCAACTTATCAACGACATTTTATAGAGTTTAGGGAGCTCAAGTAATCAATCTCTGTACTCAAGAAGTCAATCACATTGCTCAAGTTGTCACTGGAGCTTCGACAGCTAGCCGCCGGACGGGTGGTGACTGGTGCCGACCCTGTAGGTTCGGCGACGGCTGTGATGGCCAAGCTCCAATGCCGGCGAGGGTTTTTTATCTTTTCTTTTTGGAAAAAAATTGAGGGGAATTTTGGTAAAAGCTTAACATTTCAAAATCTTATATTAATCTCTTGCGACCTATTTGTCCTTTCCATGTGTTAACAGACTTTTTGGAGTTTTCCAAGTTCAAATGGTATTTATTTGAAACTTTCCCCCATTTCTGTCCAAAAAAGTTGTAACTATATTGAATTTATGTATACAAGTCATAGTAATTTAGACGTTTTGAAGTGGAAGACTTGTCAGGTACTTCCTCTGTATAAATTAAAAAATCGGTTAAAGATAATAAACATGTAAGAAGTTCAAATATACACTTATTTATAGAAATGGTGAGTGGGTGAGAGAACAAGTGAAAAAAAAAGATGAGAAATAATGTATAGAAAAAAAGATGAGAGAGTCTAGAGAATAAATAGTTGAAATGTGTGATAGTAATGTAGATACATATAATCAATGAGTAAAAATGAAAAAACAAATTTCAGACAAGTACAAAAATTGTAACTTATAGAAAAGGTATGTTATAACATACTAAAATTTAGTAATCGGTATTGTTTTGTATATGTGATTAGTCAGATATAATATACTGGTGTCTCTATAGACATATGGTGCCATCTTAAGGCCATTTGTACAGTTGGCGCAATTTTAGTGGACATTCATAAAGTAACTTTAATAAAGTGGCTTTTTACTTTTGTGTTGGCACATGGAGAAGGCACCACCTACCGCTTTTTACTTTCTACTTTTGTGTTGGCACAATAAGGAGTGCAACCTAACCCATGGAAGAGTCATAGGTTTTAATTGCCGGGGCAGCTCACTGATCTGCAGTCTAACCACGTGTCTGACTTTCCCGAACACTGAATACGGAAGTCAGAGGAAATCATCAGGTCTTTCTTCCCTGACTCGTTAAAGTCGGCTAAGGCCTAAAAGGGAGAGAGAATCGAAATTAAAAAGGGGCATTAGGCACCTTATGGTTTCAAACTAGGACACTTGGCACTATAAGACTTTGACATATGTGGAATTAAAGTCCTAACACCTCCAAGCTCCTTATAATTAGGCCAAAGCAAGGAAAAAAGGGAAAAATCAAGAGAGAAAATAGCAAGAAAAAGAAAGAGGAGAGAAGGAAGAGAGTTTGGAGAAAAACCTAAGTGTTTTTTAGTGTTCTTGCTGATTTCATTACCGAATCCACATACCTAACCAGTAGAGCCTTCATGAGTCTTACTCTACTCATCATAGGCTACACTTCTACGATTTTAGATTTCTAATTAGACGTGTTTGGTGCCGTCTAGTTGGTGGAAGTACTACAAAAATCAAGAACCGACTATAGTATCACGTAAAGGTAAGCATAAGCTCCGACTTGAGCCTAATATCTTGAGGTTTTATTGAGTTTTCACGATGTTTTTTGGTTGCCCTAAGTTTTGGCCAAGGTGTAATTTGAGGGTTTAATGTTGTTATGAACATGATGATAAATAAGGTTTAATGATGATATTTGACTAGTTTAGTGGTTGAAATTGCAAATTGTTTAGGGTTGGCCTAGGGTATGTGTTTGGGCTAGATGCAGAACATAGGGAAGGAATTGGATTTTTTGTAATTTTGAGATTTCCAATGGATTCTATATTCAAAATTATGTGGGAATGACTTGTCGTTATGAATTTTGGATGACTGAATAAGAAACCCTAATTTTGGAATTTAAGGGGGCTAAGGTTAGATGCTGCTAGATTCGAGTTAGGTTGCTTGTAGGTTGATTTTGATTGATCAAATCTTGTCCAATGATTATGATATTTTTGCAGATTGTTAGTTGATTGTGAGTTATGATTTGTTGAAGTTTAGGATTTAAACAGGAATAAATCATGAAACGGTGTTGTTGATTGGGAATTTTTGGCCTTTTATGCTTATAATTGGTGGTGGGTGATATTTTTTCCTTACAAAGGACTTAGAGAGCTTCACATAGGACTTTAAACCACCCCATTTAGAGTTTCCTATATTAATTTATGAATTTTAAAGTTGATCAATAAACTTGGCAGATTAGGGTTTACCTACGAATTTGCAGAATTTGGAATAAATTGTGACAAGTGGGATAATAGGGAATATAGATTTGACTCAGAGAGTAATGGGGTCACATTAGATACCCAAGTCTCAAGGGACTAGAGATACATGATGTGTCTTAGATTAGACACTTACTTGACATAATATGAGCCCTAAAGATAACCAACAAAGTTAAGTTAAGGACAAATATAATAGTGGGTCAACAACAACATATTGTTCATTATGCTGTTAGCAATGGATCGAGTAATGAGCCATCTCTGTCAATTCTAAATGATAAGACTTGACATTTTTCCGGGACTTGACATCTGCCCGAGCCTGAAGAAGAAGTTTGACAAACTACCGGAAAGGCGTTCAGGTAGTAACTCTTTCTCTTATATCATTTGTATTGTTTTGCATGTATATCTTTATCATTGGGATTTGTGAGGGGACTGTATGTCCTAAGGCAGTAAGACCTGAGAGTACAAGTTCCATAGGGCACTGACCCTAACCTATAAGACCTGAGTTGGGTAGTAACTCGAGGCTGTGAAACCCGTAAGTTCTTCTTGTATGGGGCAGAGGCCTTGGGCCGTAAGACTAGCAAGCCAATAACTGTAGTATTGGAACAGCAAGTCCTATGATTGATAGTATTGCTGCATATTGATGTTTTTGATTGCTGTTTGTGAGGAGCATGTGTATGCGATGATTGTTTAACATACTTTGTAAATTTACATATCATATGGGTGATTGTTGTTAGTACTTAGATTCTCATGAATCTCACCTTTTTCTAATAACTAACATACAGCAAAGGTTTGGTCCCAGTTTAGCTCCGGTTTGACTCTGGTATGATCCACTGACCCTTGACCCAGTACCCCGATCAGTTCACTGACTGGTCCGGGTTTAATTACCTTGGCCTAAACACATGCCTAAAGGGTTGGAAAAGCACTTGACCAAAGAAAATCTTCGAAAGTCCAAGATGTCATTTTTGGGGGTTGGCCACGGCAAAAAACAGGTCAGAAATATTTGAGCCGAGACCCGGAACCTCTGGTCGTGGCTAATAAAATCATGTTTCTTGGCTAAACTTCAAACAATCATAACTAATTCCAAATAAATCAAAATGAGGTGATTCTAAAGCCAAATGAAATATATTTAAGTTATCTTTACTAGAAAAATATGGACTATTACCAGAAATCACCACACAAATACAGAATTACACAAAATCTAACACTAGTCCAAAACAGATTCCAGTTTTCATCCCAAACTTTGGACAACCATAACTCCCAGATCACAAAACGGAATGACATGAATTATATATACATTTTGAAGCTTGGAATGTGAACTTTAAGACTGGAAAGTTTCCAAATTTTTTGACATAATTTGCTCATTCAAAACGGCAACACAAACAGACTGCCTAGGATAGACTTCCAATAGACAACATTTCTAGTTTTGCAGCAAATGTGTCCAATTCAATCCAAACCAATTCCAATGACTAAATACCACAACATGACACCATTTTTAACATGAAACACAACCCAATTCATCCAATCCAAAATCACAAGAAAATCAGGGTAAAATTCAAAATTCACAAAGCTCATCCATAAATTACAAAACTTAGATCAAATGGCTTCAATACTCACCTCTTCCTCTTTCCCAAACCAATTCCTTGATTCTCATCTTTCCACTTTTCCTCAAGCTATCAAACACCTCCAATCAAGAATCTAAAACTATAGAGATGAAGCTATCATCACTATAAACAACATTATAGAAGAGTATTTGAACATTAGAGGACAAATAGAGCACTATACCTTGACTTCCTTCTTTCTCTTTCCTTTTACACTTGGTTGCACATGGAGTTTGAAGAGAGAGGAAGATGAGATAATGAAGATGAAGATGACATCAGTTTTTGGCCCCAAAAACCGTCCAAATAAGAGAGAGAGGAGAGAGAAAGAGTGTTGAACTTTTGACTAAGATCCAAGGGTCCAAAAAGTGCCATGTGTCACACTCTTGTTTCATCTTCTTGGGCACACATGGACTCTCACACATGGGATTCCACCCCTTTTAATCATATAAAAATTAATATCAACCATTGATCTTTGAGTTACCAATGAGCTTCCTCTTCGGTAACCGATCAATTGGTCGGTAATTTTACCGTTTTGCCTCTGATTACGGCAATTCACACTGAATCACCACCAAACACATCATATCATTCCTTTACACCACGTTATGCGCCCTCCCTCTATTTTTAGTCAATTTAGATATTAATCCATAATTAAACTTAAATACAAGATTTTGGCGCTGCTCACAACACATACGAATCACATTCGAGTGCCAAATCACATCATACTCTCCAAAAGGGTTTATCTATCAATAATCACCTCCACTTTTTGATTCATTAAACCTTAATCACCATTTTGGATCTTGCTAAACCGGGGCTTAGCAATCCACTTATTTTAGGTTTATTCTATAGCCTTGAGTCTCAAAATTCGGGGTATTACACTTCATCTCTTTCGTTTTCTCTCATTTAGAATTTTTTTTTAAGGGCTGAGGAGCTGAACAAGGTGATCAAATATGGGGGGAAATTTTTTAATTCTTTCATTTCAACATTTTCCCCCTCGCATAATACTTATTCTCATTATTTTTCTTTTTTGTAGAAATTGAAGGAAATTTCCTCATTGTTTTCAATATTCCTTTCATAATGATATTCACATATCAGACCATATAATAACTTCTTATTACCTACATATCCTCTACAATATTACCTATATAAATTTTATACTTATCCAATTTAATTTAATAATTCCTTTTAAAATAATAACTACTATCAGTTAAACAACTTAAATAATAAACTATTTAATCCAATATTATAAAAATGGAGATATATAAATTTATATTTTTTTAAAATTTCACAATTTTGTAGCGGTTTTAAGAACTACAACCGCCTCAAATTTAAAAACAAAATGGGATAAAATTTTTGGCGCTACTTTTAAAATTTCATATGATATCAGTAGAGATTTAGAAACTACTACAAAGTTTTGGCACCATTTTTTAAAAATAACTATTTCAATTTTATAGCGGTTTGGTAACTACTACAAAAATGGAGCCAAATTTTCATTTTTCATTTCTCGCTATACGAAATTGTGGTGCCAAAATTTGTAGCGGTTATAAAACCGCTGTAATTTAGATAGATAATGTGTAATCAACATGAGAATCTTATAGCAGTTGGAATAAACCGTTACAAATATAGCTACGGTTTTGTTACTTGAGTAGCGGTTATTTAGAACTACTATAAATTCGTTTGCAACAGTGAATTTTCTAGCGGTTTTGTTAACCGCTACTAATGTCATTTGAATACATCTTTTTAACTGCTATTAAACTACATTTTTTTGTAGTTAGTGTTTTTTTAATCTCAAAGTCACCCTAGAAGATTAAAAATATAGCAATGTTGCCCTGAAGACTTCGAACGATTGGGGTTTGATGGTGATGAACTTCGCAAAAGGAAGAAGGTTGAGACACTTTGAATGGTTGGAGCGTCATCCTCCCTCCTTCGTACCCTTAGCCATCCTCGCTCACGCCATCCACCGCGCGATGTCATACCTTGCCATCTCCATAAGAAAAGGAGATGAAGGCTGTCGAGTTAGAGAATGAAGAGAGGAAAGAAGCTCATGGTGCATGAGGGAAAAGTTGTCATATAGGAAGGTGAAGAGAGCTCCTTCATTTCATATGGGTTTGATTAGAGTTGCTTGATTTTGCAACGGACAACCGATGAGTGAGCAGATGGTGGTGGATGGGAGCAAGAGCATTACCGGCGAGGAAGGATATTAATTTTTTTCCTATCAACAATCAAGTCAACTGAATATTCCTCTCCCCCCCCCCTTTCTCTTTAAATAAAAATTCAAATAATTCATTACAAATTTTCAGAAAAATCATTGGCATTAATTTTTTTAAGAAAATATGTAATTTGATGACCAATTAAATGAAAAAGAGGTACTATTTTAGAATACCTCATTTCTCGTCTCATACCAGGGACTCCTTGATCAGTTTTGAGCAACAAAGCAAACCATGAGGGCTAGAATTACCGATGGGTGCTCCTCTCTCATTTAAATATTTGTTAGAATTCGTACTACTTACAATGTAATCTCACATGTTTTTTATGAGCGCCAAACGTATGGAGAGAATATATGGGCCCGAAAATGGAGAGAGTACTTTGTAAATAGAAAGAAAATGGCATGCATCATTGTACGCACCTCGATTTGCCTGTCTTCATTAGTTCATTTCTTCCTGTCCTTTGAGTAAAATAAAATATACGGAAATCAGACAAAAAGAAAAGCAGAAAATAATATCACCTTTGATTAGCATCAAGTGAAAGAAAAGCCTTCATTGTTTCATACCCATAATATTTTTTAAAAAAAAAAGTATTTTTGCAGCATTCTTAGGGAAAAAATACTAACGTATAGTCTAACAAAACCACCAGGAATCTTTGCAACTAATTATAACCACTGTACTACAATAATTCACCCTGAACACGGACACCGTGAGTGAATTGAACACAAAGTGAGATTTCAAGTTCCCTGAGATATACATACGTCAAAAGTGATGTTTATTGTTATGTGCATATCTATCTCTCTCATACTTTCAACTAAAGACATACAAATTAATGATTCATATTTGTCCCCTTTCAAATGAGGAATATTCGGTATGTTATTTAAAACCTCCGTCTCTTCATAACTTGATTATTGTTTAGTGTCAACCAGCAGCCCTAATCCAACGACATAAAGATGGCATATCCAGTATTCTTTTGTATGTTTGTAAACTAGGTAATAATAACAAGAGGAGGATCGTGGAGCAGCAAATAATACTCAGAGTAGTCCTTACAACAGAAGAATATGTATATATAGAGATATACGAGTATGTCACTGCATTAACGGGAAAACTACCATGAATGAGAATGTTTATGATGGCGAATATCTATATACTAGATACCCTAGCTAGCTAGTTTTAAACATGTCTCGCCGTACCAAAGGAACTCAGAAGAGAGAGAAACATTATCATCTGAAAAACATATATATATATATATAGAGAGAGAGAGAGAGGCGCTCCATTAACTTGGAAGCAGACAATTACAGTATAGTAGTGTTCAAGGTTGAAAGAACTTATGGCCACATTTGCATTTCCAAGAGAGGAGGTAATAAGGGTCATCGTCCCCAGGAGGCACCATTTTCAGAGTGAAACCCTTATTATTATGATCAGTTTTCTGATGAGGAACCACCAGAGTGGCCATGCAAGGCCTACACTTGAAGCACTTGTTCACACATGCCGGTGGCCTCGACCCTATCACCTTCTTGCTTTCCTCCTCCATACCCATCACTCCTGATATATATATGTGTGTGTATGAATATATAATGCCAAAAAACAACAGTGAGCAAGCTAGGTTTGAACCAGTAAAAACAGGAGAAAGCTACATACATAAAAGCAGTAGTAAATATTATTGTTGCAACTACTGTGGATTTCTTTTAGTTACCTGAACAGTGAGGTGGAACTGTGAGGAAAAAGATGAAAGCCAGAGTGAATATTATTGCAACTGTGGATGCTGGTGGTGGAGGATGAGGGAGAGACAGAGAAGCCATCATCAATAATGGAACTTACTGTATGTGAAGAAAGCTTTGAGGGAGAAGCTGAAGTAGCGTTGTGTGTAGCAGTGAAAGTGTGTTTTGAAATGTTGTGATTGATAAAGAGGTTTGAAGAAGAAGAGGTATGTGTGTATGTGAGGGTATTAAATGTGTTGGAGAAAGTAAGTGGGAGGATATGTTTCCTGAGGGAGAGACACTGCTCTGATTCCATGGCTGCACCTTCACCAATGAGGTCTGTATTCACTCCAACAGTGAAAATGGGTAAAGCTAAAGCTATTTACAATAAGTCTCTCCTTTTGGGAAAACGGTGATATCTCTCTCTAACTTTGGCTTCTTCCTCAATAGTAACTCCCTCACCATACTCTTTTCCATTTCCCTCTAACATCAAATCACCCATATTTGATTTAACACAAGAAATATTCATGTGAATGCTTCGTTAACATTTTTCTATCCAACTTTCTACGATTCTTCACCATATTCACTTTTATCTTCTTAATATACGATATGTTTATCTAATTTGATTAGATTAAAGAGTTAGTTGAATTAGTTAATCTTATGTATATTCACTAAAATACTATAGTCATCTTCCTCATTCTCTCTCCTCCTAAATTATTTTAGAGAGATCATCAATAAGAGTAAATTAGAAAAAGAATGACAGATATAAAAAGTTTATCTTATATTTAGGATCAAAGTCAACTCCTCAAATGTATTATATATTAAGGATCAGAAGAGTATATATTTCACATGCACGTAACATACATACATACATTCATATTATGATATTGAAAAATCTAAAAGGATTCATATTGTTGGATCACATAGTTGGATTAAATTTTGACTTTGGATCATATAATTTCAAATAATTGATTTAAGTCCCTATAATTTTATAAGAATGTGGTATGAGTTTAATAAGTATAGGGACTAAATCACAACTTGTTAAAAATACAGAGACTAGTTATTAAACTTAGACCAGATTTTTATAAAACTATACAACATATATAGAAACCAAAACCAACAACATGAAACTACTGCAGGGTTAAAAATCAAAATTCAATCAAATTATAAGGATTAACAATATTATTAGCTCAATAAAAAAGATAACCGAAACCAGAATTTATACTGATTAAATTTCTTCTATAACATTTTGTCAAATCAAATTTATTATAGTTTTGCTGGGTGAGAAAGGTAGCAACTAATTTATTGCAGTCACTGACGCTTAAAAGACACTATTATTTTATTGTTTGGGTGAAACCATGCAGGACAAATGGTAAATAGTAGGTTCCACTATTCTTTATGATGATTGGCAGTATCTCAGTGGACTTGCTTTGTTTAATTTTTAAGCTTTTTACAAGTCAGTCTCTTCACTGCATTTCATGTGACTGTAGATTATATAGATATATCCATGTCAACTTTTATTACCAAAGTTATTTGCACGCTCTTTATAAGGTAAGTTTTCATTTCAGCAACACCCCCCCCCCCCAACACACAAACAAAGGCTCCCTCATATAACTAGAAGCAGTTTTTTCAGTACTTTCATAGTAACAAAAGGCTTACTGTTGGTATTAGTCTGTTAGATCAAGTACATAAAACTGATAACAAGAGGCTTAGGGTTAGTATTAGTCTATTAGATCAGGTACATAAAACTGATTCTTTGTTACTTTCAAGAATTAGAGACAGCAATTAAACAATGTAACAACCACTTTATTCACACACATATTAATCAAGTACTAGGCCCTGCTTCTTCTGCAAATGTTGGACTTCATCTCTGCCACTGAACTCTACAGTCTATATAAACAGTTACCGCATGGATCATCCCCCCAAGTTCCAAAACTATTGTGTGTCTGTGTGTGTGAGAATATTATATATATATATATATATGCGTGTGTCTGTGTATTGTATTATCTGCCGATTTTGGTCTATAATTCCAAATTGTGCGTATATCTACATGATGCGACATGCATGGGAAGCTTCAACTGGTCATCCAATTTCAGTTTCTACTGTTCAGGCCACTCTACTGAGCATTCAAAAAAACAAAGAACAAAGGGAATTATGGGGCAACTTGTCATAAAACTTTTTGGTGATTAGATAATTTATATGAGATTGTATATTAAATCTGGCAGGAATTAAGTAAAAAGACTTTGCAAATGGTGTTTAAAAGAATAGAATCTTGTTTGGGTTTATGTTTAAAAAATCCGTTCATACAGATTAAAACAAAACTATTTTCATATATTTAATTATATCGTACATTGTAAATCACGTTAAAAAAATAATTTTTACCATTAATCCAAATAAATATAAACTTTACAAACTATCAACACGCTTATAACAACTAGGGGTTGTAAGCAGGATTAAACCTACGACGTCCACTCAACTCATGAGGTAACTCTTATGTGACTATGCTATAAGCTCATTATGGTGAAATCATAGAGTTGATACTGAAACACAATTAAAGAACTCGAGTTGGTATAGAAAAGCATGTGAGTACAAAAGGAAAGTCCAAGAGTAGGGGAACATAGAGGGTCGAAAAATAAGACAAGGGAACGGAAATATTGAATTTTTCCGTTGACAAGGGCCCTTTAGTTTGTCATTTTTGTCAGAAAATATTTTTCTGGCCTGATCAATTTTCAACCATATGATTGAAAATGGGTTCCCATCAATTTTCAAGGGGGAGGAAAAATCCCTTGATATGATCTTAGATGTAATATAAAAAGGTAAGTGGATTTCATAGACAGTTCAATAATGTTTTACTCCAGGATAAAATAGTCTTTTAGCTCATTTTCTATCATTTTTTTAAATTAGACAAAAATTTTCTTATTAACCCATTTTTCTTCAATGTAAACCAAACGGACAAAATATTTTCCCTTTCATTTCTAGCGTGAACGACCAGGATTCATGAGATGGGAAAGTAAAGGTGAAGGGTGGAATTATTGGTGAGGAGGGAGGGGGCCCACTTTTGTGAAGAAGCAATAGGAAGTGTACGGACATAAGGTAATAATATTGAAATGACACTGGAGCCTCCCTCCACGCCCAATCCTGTTGGCAATTGGGATCATTACCGTACTCCTGCCAGAGTTTGGCTTCACTTGTTATAAAAGTAGTGACAGGCTCATATCCACTTTTAGCCAGAAAGTTTTTACCTACGTGAAGTGGGTATTAGCAAGTTTTTTTCTCTTTGGGGAGAATTTCAACTACTCCCGGTAGGTTGATTGTACATTATTTTATTCAAACTCCAAAAAAGTTTGAAACTTCTTCTCATCTATCTCGGATCAAAATCAAATCAAATTTGATTGGTGAAAAAATAACGACATCTTTATTTTATTTTTTCAACAGAGTATTTTATAAGATAAATAAAAATATTTATAGCATAAGGGATTCAAAAGAAATTAAAGTGTTAACAAGAACAATTTAGCTATCTACAAAACAAATAAAAGAATTTATAAATTAAATGAATATATTTACAAGATAAATAACATGATTCGAAAGAACCCATAGAGTTACAAATATTTTAATCCTTTACAGGACAAAGAAAAAAAATCACAAGATAAATAAGGACATTTATAAAAAAAACAATAATTCATAAGATAAGTAAAGTAAAAATATTGTTTTTTTACCTATAAAATTTAATTTTATTTTGACTTAAAGAGTGTATTAAAATTTGAGATTTTTTTTTATTAAGTGAAATAAAATCCCATCAATGTGGGCCAGCTAAAATTTTCTCATTTTTTCCAATGTCGCCCTAAAGTATTAAAAAACAAGGGCAGTGTCATTCTGCTCTAATGGTAGCCAAGCAGATATTTCCCACATTGAACCTTATACAGTTATACCACGTATAGTTCCAAGTGGGTATGAATATGCTTTTTTTTCTTTAGTCATTTTTGCCCTTGAAGATTTTGCAAAAGCATTATTGCTCGGAAGTGTTAAAAAAAAAAAGGACAATGCCGCCCAAATTTAACCACAAAACAAAAGAGAGAGAGAGAGAGAGAACGTCGAAGGCACAACGAAATACATGATAAGACTCTCAATGACTCATCGTACCCTTAATATTAATTAATTCAATTTTCTCTCAACATCACCTCAAACAATTCGAATTCGTCAAAGATTTTTTTTTTTAATAAAATTAGATTCATTATCTCAAAAGGAATCCTACAACATCTCCTTTAAAAGGATTTATAGCCTTCATTAACATCTGCCTCTTACATAAGTTATTAAAATTTGGATTGGGTATTGAACCGATCGGGGTACTGGGTTAAGGATCAGTGGGTCAAATCAGGGACAAACCGGGACCCGGTGAGAAATTGAAAATTTTAAACTTATAGTATGAAATTCTAAAGAAAAAATATAAATTTTTTTTTAATATGGGAACCCGGACCGGCCGGTCCGGTCCGGGTTCAACAACACTGCTCTTACATATAAAGAGAAGGTTGATTGAGGAAATAAAAATTACCTTCTATCCTATGAGAATATTTAGCCAACTAGTTAACAATAGTTATGATCTCTCGATAATTATATTGAACTACAACCTATCAATCGCTATGAACTAAAGACTTAACATCATCCATAATATTCTTAAAGGAATTGTCCTTATCACACCTTCTCAAAATATAATTTATAACCTCTATTCAATCAATAATTAAAATAACCCTCCTATATCCTTTATACCTACACAATAATAACCCCATAATACATCCAATTAGTTGAATATGACGAGTTGTTGTTTTTTTTTTTTTTTTTTTGACCTGGAATATGACGAGTTGTTTACAATATGTAAAAATATGAAGATTTCAATTGAAGCACATCATTTCACAGGAACTCCTACTTTTACTGTTGGCCGACTGTTAAGTTCAAAGGCTGTGGTCAAATATGGCCCCCCATGGGGGCCTGACGGGCCCACAACTGTTTTTCTGTACACATTGCTTCCATAAGAAAAGGGGAATATGACAATTCCAGACCTTGTGAATGCATTAATAATAATTGAAACCTCTGATTAGATTCATAGTCTTTATTTTACAATTAAAAAACAAATAACTTCATAAATTTTGCTCTTATCATCAAATGTGAAAAAATAGCCACTGAAAGGTCACTTCTAAATTTAAGGAAAGTTAATTATGGACGTATGGAAACTCAACTGTAAATGAATAGATAGCCTCATGAATTTATGTACTATCACTTGAGAATTTTAGAGCGATCACTAATGAATTTATGAAAATTACGAATAGATAATTAGATATAGATAGTCTCGTGAACTTATGAAGAGTCACTTATACTTAAGTTCAACAAAATTCATTCCTATTCCTTTCTAGGATATATAATGCAGTACTGTCCTTGTTCATAGTTTTGCTTTGTGCATGATTATGATTATGGCTACTCAGGAAATCTCAAGAGAAAAGGGTATACAATATATGAAAAACTTGCCTCCAGTCATCAATTAAATCAGATGTAAAATAAAATTTTGTGGAGGATGCTCAAACTTCTCTTTCTACAGAAGCAAGAAACTAAAATTTACTATATAGCTACTGTAACCAAACAGAAATCCCCTAATCTTTCATGCCTCAGTCATAAAGGCCCTCTTGCTCCCAGGCGTCCACCAGAAAATCTACCATTTCCTGTTCATATACGAAAATGAGAAATCTCTCAAAAAAAGGTGGGCAAAAAACAATTTTTGACTGATTTGCAGGATCATAGTTCAGAATTAGATTCTTACAGAAAGAGGGATTGGCTGAGAGAATGGCTTGTTGCTCCCCAGTACACTTTCATATGTTGCATTCAAACTGCATTAACATGAATCTTAGCACAGGCGCAGAGATTATACAGCTTACAAGAAACAAATTCATGAAGTTTGATCCCAAAAGAGAATTCATCAGCCTATTTACCAAACTCTTAATATTTTTGCAATGTAAATACTGATGTAAAAGATCTAAATATGCCATTTGGGAAGTCTATCTCATGGAAGCATGCTCAGCTACTTACAAAAGCAGCCATAATCCATTTAGCTGCAGAACAATACTTTCACAACATAGATTTCGAATAACATAGTTTCTTTCCTCCTTTCTCCTAAGACTTTCTTATCAATCAGCTAAGTGCTAAATATGAGGAAGTGGACTGGTATTTCCAAGGTAACATCTTGTGTAATTTACCTTAATTTGGGTTCTAGCTGCCGTTTAGTTCGGTTCTGATTGTGAGATCTATCATTTTTTACCCAACGTTGCCGTGTTTGAGTCCAAAGAATATGACCTGCAAGAAAATAACCAATTAACTTTGGTTTTGCTTTCTCTTCTCCCAAGCTTATTTTTTGTTGATATGGACAGGCATAACAATAACCAACCATCGTACCAGTACCTTATTTTCCAAAATCAAAAGATATATACAGGATAATATGGGAATATAAAGAGTCAAAGAGATTGTTAAAGAGGAAAAATGCAAAACTGACTAAAGATGCCATGAAACCTGGTCAGTAATAAAAAGACGATTTTAGGTCAGAAGATGGAAGATTCAGTCACTAAAAGCATTTGAGCAGGGAAAAGGAGGCATCACTTCACTTTAGCCCTTCAAATATGAACCATACGTGGCTAAAAAGAAAAGTATATGAAAAGTGCTATTCCAGCCTAGAAAAAAGAGGAAGACTTAATAATTAAGCATGACAGTGAGTCATATAAGAATCCATTTTCCCATAAAAGAAAAGTGGGCACTGAGGCCATTGAGACACCAGGATAAAAGTACAATTGCTGGAAAAAGCTAAACTTAATCATCACCTCTCACAAATTTATCAACTTTCATTTAGCCACAGCATTGCATATTCTAGCCATAGGAACACCCAAACTGGAAGGAGTAACCCCCAGTCGCCCCGGCCCATTAAAGGAAAAGGGAAAGCAACAAAATTATAGAGTTATCATCTTCTAGCTATCACAGCCCATGTTAAAGAAATTAATTACAGCAGGCAATCAGGCACACCTTTTCTTTCATAATTTGTTTTAGTTGAAATCAACATTAAAGTATCCGAAACAATTTAACAAAGTAGCTCAAGCTGAACAATAATAAAAGCAAGGAAAAATTACCATGGTTTACAAATTCAGCGGGATTACTGATTTTGCTAGAAGCACCATGAGGATCTAGCGCTTGGTTTGTTGCACTGGTTGATGAGATGCTTCCTTGTGACATAACAGCACTATTGTCCATGTCATGTGTGCTTGTGGTCCAGAAATCCTCTGATGTACTGGACTTCTTCATAGCCTTACCTTGCATTGCCAACCCTTTTGATGGCATATCCGCTGAGTTAATAACCGTGGGCTTTTGATAGCATCCAAGACAACCACTGCTCTGTTACAATGCCATTGAATTCTGTTATACATCACAATATACTTCATGATATTCTAAAACAGCCACCACAAATCCAGACACTGAAATCTTATAACGGCTAAAAGTTTCACAAACACTGGCATGCCTTTGAGTGTTATGAGTAAACCTAGTTTGTTCTACATCCATCTCACCAAAGATAAAAATCAATAGCAAATTATGATTAAGTCCGAGTTTAGCACCAACCAATTAACAAGGAAGTGGGGACCTAAGCTTATAGATCAAACCACTTTTAAGTAAATGAAAGGGGAACCGCATGTCTATGCTAATTTTCTTCTGCAAAGATAAGGGGCGGAATGTTCTCATGAGAGCCCATGCTTATCGCAACAAGTCCACAGATTACCAATAATTTAATCATATAATTTGGTTAAGATTGTCTATTTTCCATAACTAAGATGCTGGGATGGCATGCGAATCTTAATCCTTTTGTATCAATTTTCTACAGAATACAGGACCAGAAGCATTCTTCTTCCCAGATTTCATGACAAAATGCACAAAAATCTGACCACAACCGCACAGAAACAAAAGCATAAATACCCGTAAGGAAGTGGTTTAGCTTATTTAAACAAGATTGGAATCGAAAACTTACCCCATTCATTCAGGGTCAGAGATACCGAGAGCGAAGTAAGATCGACTGAAGGATATCGCAAAAGCGAGGAATCCTGAGAATTGGAAAACCAAAATGAATAGGGAAAATAAGCAGGGAAAAGAAAATTGGGAGGGGGAATGAATAAAAAGACAGGAAGAAGCGATTGGGTTAGCGTGGGAAAAGAATTGAGAGATTGCCTTTGAAAGTGTGTCGTATTAATATGGAGTCTTGGTCGCTGAAATCGACAGCTTCGATGTGAAAGACGTAGTCGACGAGGGATTGGCGTTTTGGATAATAATTGGATTGTTTGCTTCGCCTTTCTCTTCTTCTTCTGCTCTTTACTGTTACGGGCAAGCACAGACAAGCATACAAAGACACGAAGTCGTGAATTATCTTGTATTTAATTACTATATTTTTGACCAAACTGGTATAATTAATTATTTGCTGCTATGTAAGTAATAACGCCGTAGTTGGTAGGAAAATATATGTAATTTAATTTTAACATCAACTAGTCCACTATTTGCTTTAAAAATAGGATTAATGTGTGTACAATACTCTAAAATATTTTTTTTATGTGTATTTTAATATCTTGAAGTATTTTTTTTTAAATGCGCCCATCTTTTTTTGTGCAATCTTGCAGTCAATAATTTAGATAATTTAGGATATTGGATGCACTTAAAAAAAATTGTTGGATGCACTATAAAAATAGTTTATACAATTTGACGCATCTAAATAAAATATTTGAGGGTGCTAGATACACTAGAAAAAAATATTTCAGAATGTTAAGTGTACCATAAGATACTTTAGACACTGGATACACTTAGAAAAATACTTTAGAGTTTTACACCTTAACTTTTAAAATACTAGTAATAGTTAGTAAAAAAACATAATACTTACTATATTTAACTTGCTAACATTTATTCTATTTGTCGTTAATCACAAATAAATATCTATATAAGCATCAGATTACATATCCATTATTTTTCCTTCCATTTTTAAAATTTCTAGATTCAATATAAAATATTAAATTTATAAAAAGCTCACTATTAACATTCGAGAATTAATAATACAGCTAATCTTACACCTATGCAATGGATCATAAAAATTACTCCATTGGTTTTTGTTTAATAAAAGAAAAATGATATTAAGCAATGTAAAATGTCTTACCACGTATGATAGGAAATACTACAACTACTATTTGAAAAATTAGAGAGGAAATCAGATGTTGCAACTAAAACTGAATAAGACTTAAAAAAAATTCTAAAAACTAGGAGATGTCTTGCTTGATGATCCTGTTAGACGATCCAAATGAGTCATGCAGCTTTTCTTGATTTTTTTTTTTTAACCAGTATGTTCCATTCAAGAAGCGAGCCAGAGCAAAAAAAAAAAAAAAAAAAAAAAAAAAAAAAAAAAAAAAGGGGGAGAAAAATAAGAAAATATTACTTGAAGTTTAAAATTTCGGATCAATAATTTCCTATTAAGATGAGTTGTTAATTACTATACTCTTATAGTCAATACCTATGCTCTTACAATCAACAATATTAATTTAGGATTTTGAAGTTTAAATAGTATTTTTCTCTTTTTTCCAAAAAAAAAAAAAAACTTTGGCACTTCACTCCATTGTTCCTGTTTTCATAGGTTTTTTATGTAAAAGCACGAGCTAGATAAATAATTTTTTAAAAAAAGAAAAAAGAAAATTAGTTGAGTAACACATGTGTACTAATTTTCTTAAAATATCCATTTTGATCATTTGCATTAAAAATTATACAGGGATGAAAAACTCATTTAACATGTGCAATTAATTGAAAGTGTATGTGGAATAAATTACTACCTCCGGTTCTAAATATAGGACAAAGTTTATAGTGTAAATTGCACTACAAACTTTATCCTATATTTAGGATCGGAGGGAGTATCATTTTAAGAGAAGGTGAATTAAACTCTCATATTGCTTGTGAATTGTAGCTAAGATAAAAAAAAAGTAGGTAAAGGTAAATATTTCTACAGTTAAATTGATTAGTAGAAATGACTACAAAAGCAATGTGAACTCTAAGATCCCAATAATACATAAAATGTCACAAACATTCCTTTCCGTCTCTAACAAGTAACAATTAATCAAATGACTTTTTTAACATATAAAAAGTGAGACAGATATGATTTATCATAAATTGGTTGCTCTGTCTTCTTCATGCAAATTCCTGCATAACATGGCATCAAATTGTGGTTTTTAAGAAAAGGAAAGCAAGTGAAGTTGTTGAGTCAGGTCAAAAAAAAAAAAAAAAAAAAGAAAAGAAAAGAAAAGAAATACATTTGTATATATGTGAACTAAATATAAGTGAATTCTATCAATCTTTTTTTTATTTCCCTCTTATAATTTCATTTAAATTTAATTTTGTCAATCATTATTTTTTGATAGAGAAGAAGATTTAACCAACCCGTTTTATTCATTGATCCAATTTATTAAAATACTCATCTTAGGATCGTTTAGCTAGGGAGTTGAATTATTTAAAGTTGTTGAGACGTCGTTTTCATTGTTTTAAAATGAAATTTGAATTTACAATTGATTTCTTTTATATTTTGTCGGAATTCATTATTTAATCAATTATAAATTAAATAAACGTTTACCGTATAATTTCAAACTCCATGCAAGTTGTTGACTCACGTGATGACTTTGACAAAATCAAAATCATAATAATATTTAATACATAAGCATTTTTTTTTTTTTGGTCGAATACATAAGCAAAATTGAAAAATTCGAACCAAAACATTAATGGAAGGATGTGACTTGCAAGTTGCAACCTGTCACGCCCCTAGGTCAAAATACATATATGTCAACATATGGGCTGCCTCCAGCCTTGTCAATTTCAAGAATTGGGTTGGGCCTAGTTATTTTATTGTTTGTTTTTAATTATTTGGGAAAATTATAACCAGAATTAAAATAGAATTTTGATATAAATTCCTACATAGACAAACTTTTAATTTATGCCTATGTGAAATGAACTAATATATTTTGATATTGATATAAATTTGGTATAATGAAAATTTTAATTCCTTATGCCTCTTTGTTTTAATATTTTAGGAGTGTTAATAGTGTTCGAGGTCATTTGGAGAATTAAAAAACAATTTTTAAGCACCTTTACTCAAGCAGAGAAAATTTTTTTCTCACATATTTATTTCGAACGCCACAAAAACACTTTAAAAAGCTAAAACAGACAGACACTAAGTATGTGAGAGGCGTTTTATCTTGGATTGCAAAAAAAAAAAAAAAAAAAAAAAGAAGAAGAAGCTTAAAAAGCACTTTTTGTGCTTTCCAAACTAACACTTAAGTTTGCGTAAGCTATCGACTGGTTCTTGATGATTAATATTTATCAATCAAGCCCCTAAAATTTCATAAATCATATATGGTTTGAAGACATATAGTATTAAACATGCATGTTGGTTCTAGCCATGAACACAAGGATGACAACTTCTTTATAGATGGCAGAAAAAATTGTTGGTTGGATGGGATCAAATAAGAATAAAAATTATGCATGAAACTTTAGGGACTTCTTGAGAAAAATTAAATTTCAAGGGAGCAAAAGTTTCATTATCCTCATAAATTATTATAGAAGTAAATCAATTATGTATATGTATATTGTATAATAATATGAAGGAATTTGGATGTACTTGGAACCCATTGACTCTTGAGTACTCACATAATATCAAAGCACCGATATGAACTCTGATCACGTTATACTTTAGATTCATTATTAGCAAGGAGAAGAGAACTCAAGGGAAGTTTCTACGGGAGTTTTCTATCAGTATCACTCAACTAACCCTATAAAATTATATCACCTATGCATTACGTATGGGGGAGTCATCATGATTTAAATTTCAAATCATAAAGATAAAATTTTTCCTTTGAACCCATATCTCTCAGTATTTACATAATAGCCTTAAATGAATTAGATTTGGACTCTAATCCATCAAGGATGGACTATGTATATTCCAATATAATACAAAGATTATATCATGTTCAAGAATGAACCATAAATCCCTGCCTATCATGACAATTCATAGCACATGATAAAATGAAGACAAAGAAAATGAGGGAATTAGAATCCTAAAAAGTATATGGCAAAAAAAAAAAAAAAGATCCGAGGTAGGAAATACGCCTCTCAGAGTTACAATATTTAGCAATCTAGTCGTATGTCTTGTTTACAAATATTGAAATCTAGCTAATGAACGCCGATGACATATTAATTAATGCCACATCAGCAATTCAGCATGCAATTTATTAATATACATCGTAAAATCTAAAATAAGTACAAAATACAATTTATTTCTTAGATGTTCATGCACACATGTTAAAAAAGTAATATTGATAGATAGGTACATTAAATCTCAAAATGCCATGGATATTACCAGACAACTGTCAAGGTTTGGACATGTTATTGGTGGGTACATGTCTAGAGGAGATAAATACTGATATATTATATATGCTCAGTTGTCTTGCGCACGGTCTCTAAATAGTGCTATGTAGTAGTATTGTTTATATAACTAGTATTTACTCCCCTGTGCGTTGCACGGGGAGCTTGTGTTTATGCAAATTATAAATTGGACATGCTATCAATTAGGTATAAATATTTCATTGTCTTACTGTCTTAAATGTTCCTGATATAGTAATAATGTTTATCTAATGCATAAATAGTACACTATTAAAAGGAATACTATAACTAAGTCACATTTCGAAATACTTCTTGATACACAACATTCCTGGTAGTCCTCTTATCCTTATTGTCATTATCACCTACAACTATCTTCAAGCCTTCCATGGTTTTAACTCTTGACAATGCAACATATAACCGTCCATGTGTGAAAACTGGCTTGCAAAGATACAATCCAACATGTTGTAGAGATTGCCCCTGACTTTTGTTGATAGTCATAGCAAATGAAAGAGTGAATGGGAATTGTCTTCATTACATGAGGAATGGCCATCGAATTTCTGAAGGATTCATATCCATATATGAATGAGGACCTTCTGATTTGGATGTGAAACATTTAAAGTAATTGCCTCAATAACAACCTTCCCCAATTGAGTTATGCAGAGACGAGTTTCGTTACATAATCTTGATGATTGATCAATGTTCCTCAGCAACATAATTGGTACTCCAACTTTGAGAATCATCTTATGTGGAGGCAAACTAGAGCTGTTGGTTGTGTTAAGGAACTCTGTGGTGTACAAATTGTCAAAGCCATCACTATCTTCATCGGACTTACAAATAGAGTCACAACTGTAGAATTCATGAGCTTCCCCTGGCAAGAGGGAACACAAATGGTCATTTATGTGATTCACCATTTCTATGGTTGGTGCCAAGATTGCCCTATCATTGAAATATTCATTTGAATGTAAATGGTTGAAGATATTAGGATAGGCTGATTCAATAATGGCTTTAATTGGATCTTGACAATGTGATATCAACAATTCAGCTGGTATTTCAATTTCAGCGATGCCATCTTGAGAGTTGCCTAATTTTCCATCACTGACATCTAATAACCATTGTGAGAACCATGCTAACTTTGCATTGTCAGTAGTTGAAGATAAAGAAGTCAAACGCATATTTTTTGTGAGGCGAACAATGGTGCAATGATCCCATAAGTGTGAAGAATTAATGCATGCATTTACAATAGTTCCTCTTGTTCCTTTTGGGATGACATGTAATATCTGGCGAAAATCACCTGCCGTAACAATACATTTCCCTCCGTATGGTCTATCACAATGCATGATATCCCTAGAGAGGTGTCAAATGTCTCAACACAAAAATGCTGAACCATTGGCGCCTCATCCCAAATAATCAATTTTGTGCATTGTATGAGTTTTGCTAAAGGGGAATTTTGCTTTATTAAACAGACAGAGGATTCAATAATTTGAATTGGAATTGCAAACCTGGAATGTGATGTCCTACCAGATGGTAGTAACATCGCTGCAATTCCGCTGAAAGCAACAGTAAGTACAATATCACCAGCCGCTCTAAGGGTCGAAGACAATGCATTCCACAAAAATGTCTTCCCAGTGCCACCATATCCATACACAAAGAAAAAACCCCCTTGCCCCTTTTCCAAAGATGATATAATAAGATCAAAAATCTTTTTTTGCTCAGAATTTAAGGAGCTCACAAGGTGATTTGCCTCCACAGTTAAAGCATTTCTGTCATAACTTAACTCTTGGAGGATTAGCTGATTTGAGATGTCAACTGCATGGATGTCTTCGGGTAATAGCATAGGAGGGAAGTCCATTATACTTTTTCCATTTTTGCGCAACAATAAATCTATCTCCTTTAATGCCAATTGTTCTTTAGCAAAAGAAGATATAGTGACACCTGCATATTTGTATATTAGAATAACAATAAAGCACTGTAAAGGCATATTTGTTTATTAGAATATTAATTAGTAATAACAAATATAAAAGGTCGTAATGTAAATGAAGCTTGAAGGTAAACTTACTTGATAACAACGGATCATTTCTAGGAATATATAACAAATCTTCGGAAAGTAATTTTGATGTTTGTTGCTAAACGTACTCAAGATGATGTAGAGATGAACATAGCATCATACTAATAAAAAGTTTTCTAAGTGAAGTACCAGATGCCCATAATGATGCTTCTTTAATAGCTGCAATAAATTCTCTATCATCATCCAATAGGCCACGTGCAAATCATGCATCTCTAAAGGTATCATGGACAACACCATCGACAGTTTTGATTTCATCAAATGAACGTGGAGCCTTGAATTGTGTGAGTAGAACACGTAAATAATATAATTCGCCTAATGAGGGGGATACATAGGTAATCCTACCAACTGAATTTCCTTTGTCTACGTTTCCATTATCGTTTGCTCTTGTCATAGACATAATGCTTAGGAAACTCAATATAAGTCAAAGTCCTTGCAAAATCATCCTCATCATCATCATTTTTTTCCATCTAAGAAAGGAATTGAGATTCACAAACCCTTGGCTTATCCAAGAGCTCTGAGACATCATTCGTATTTTCATATATGATATACTGTTGGTTTGGCAAATGGAAACTCAACCTTTCAACAGAAAAACTCCTGTGATGAATAGGAAACCCAAAAATACGCCATGCTGCTTCACATGCAGACACGTATCTACAATTATAATATTATTGTATTTAATCAACCACTGATTGGCCATAATGGTTACTATTCCCATAAAAAATTGCTGCCACAACTCTATCATTACCTTTACTAATATACTAGAATAGATACTTAATAGCAGTATAGTGGTTGCATTTCTCAACATTTATGTGTGCATGAAACATCTTTAACAACTGTGGATTGTATAGAACAATGTACCTATTGTCTAATGGGACACCCTTGACCTCAATTGTTCTTCCATCATCCCGTCGTCTATATGTGGGGTAGCCATCTTCATCAACTGATGTAGTGTTGTTGAATTTTTTTTGGAAAGTACTTGCTACACTTCTTATCTTTCATACAAGGAGATTTTGGGTTGCTCGTACCACATGGTCCATAAAGCATATACTTCTTGACTAAATTATACAAAAGAAGGTCATTGATCTTGTCTGGTATTTCAGCACAAATAGCCTTGTCAATTGATTCTGGATCATTTATCTTGTCTTTTGGATCAAGGAATAGTAGTATGTGAGCATGTGGAAGTCCCCTTTTTTGGAACTCAATGGTATAGATTTATGCAAAACAAAAGTCATGAAATAGATTAGTAAATGTTTAATGTGAACTAAATAGTAAACTTATGCATAAAATTTGATGTAAAAGACAAGTTCTAACCTGATCGAATATTTCCAAATTTCTTTTGTCCTTCAACATCTTTATTAAACGGTCTAACTTGAGCTTAAACATCCTAGACAATATATCTGGACGATTAGGAGGTTTCAATGCATGTTTTTCATAGAATCTCTGAATTTCTAGCCAAGCAAGATTGCAAGTGAAGGTTAAGAAAAGATCAGGATATCCTTCTGATTTGCATATTGTCATAGCATCTTGATAGTTTTGTATCATATATCTTGCTCCCCCAGTGAACGATGAAGGCAGAACAATCCGCTTGCCTATAGATGCATCATTTCTTTCTCCCCTTACCATTGCATCAAATAACCCCTGGTACAAATCAACAGTGAGTTCTTTCTGATGTGTTCTCACCCAAAGTAGTCTCTGTGACTCAATCATTGTGTAACCATCCACAATAAACTATTGTAAGAGTCTTGAAGCATGCAAAAGAGTTGACCTTTCACTAAGTCTGGTCATGAGCCTATACCCAAAGAACTCTCACATGCTAAGCCTTTTTTTTGTCTTTGTTGCATCTAGCATTTCTTCTCTATGTTGAATATCATCTCTATAACCATCTTCTCCAAACGGAAAAAGAATTAGATACTGTAGTGGAAGGTATGATGCATGCAATTCATTAATCCTCTTTGTTTTGCCAGAATGCTTTTGAATAATGATGTCTCGCACATTATATGTCATATCTATTTCACCAACAACTAATGCTGCAACTTCAGAAGCAGTGGGGATGTTATAAGTTCTACCATCACTTTGTCTTGTCCCCAATAAACACAACTTTAATGGCATTGGATTTTGACCACGAATAATTGATGATGCAAGACGATACCATTGAACAAATGGGTTTACTTCATCCAACTGTTGCTTTATTTGAGCATCTATAGTAGGATCGACTGAAGACTGTATTTGGAATTTGCTGTAATTAGTCAAAATATTCTTTTTTTAATTACAATGACTTAAACAAATGATGGCTTTTAATGGAAAAGTAGAAGTGAGCATACCTAACTGCTACAATTCTATTAGAGATTTCATTCTCTGTATCAAATATGTATAATTGTGAGTACACCAGTCTTGCTCCTTCAGGCGGTAATAAGCTGCCAATATTGTGGTAATTCATTCCAAACATCACAAATGAGTAAGGCCCTCCACTAGAATTCTTTGAATGGTCAATCTTCCCTCCCATAGATGTGAAAGAAAATATGTTGTTGTATTGTTTGATATTTTCATGGAAGTTCTTTGATTCAGCTGATTTCTTATCAAAAAATAACTTTCAAAGAGTGGAGGCGGACTTTTGAAATGGGGTAAGACAACTTTGCCTTTCAAATAGCAGAGAGAAAATAAGTTAACCTCTCTTTAACTTTTGTCCTTCTTAATTCTTTTGTTATACCAAAGTAATGCTCCACAAAACTTGCATTCATAAATTGGATCTCCTTCATCTATATACCCTGTGACAAGAGAGTTTGTTAAAATGAGATATACAAAAATATCAACAATACTAAATAATGGTAATTGTATTACCTTCAAACTATTGAGAGCACTGATATGATGATTTTGTTTCTTGGAGATCAGGATTCATTGTACCTATATCTACTCTTTAAAACCAATAAAGAGATTAATATGCCTACAAAGTGCAAGGTCTGATAAAACAAATAAAATAACCAATGTTAGTGTGCATTGATGCTTACCCCCATCCTAACCACCATTATCTGTCTTCATCATCACTTTGATTCATCCTGATTTCGAACTCAATTTCTCTATAATATGCTTCTTGAGATGGAGCTTCAGCATACCAAATAACCGCAATGACACTCATATATATTAGAACATACAAAAGAAATTGATGATAATCTCTAATTGTATTTTTATAACACAATCCATAAAGCCATAGCTAATGCAAGGTAATAATTGAAGTCAATTTGGAAACAAAATTAACAATCTAATACATGAAGTGATAATACAAGTCCCATATTTTGCTAACAGTGCCCACAAATGGATTTTGCGTAGAAACATACTAATATTCTCGAATTGATTAGTTGCATTTGAACAAAAAAATAGCAACAAAAAGGTTTGTGTCAATTAGTTTCCATAAAAAGTAAGAATATGTGACATTGAAATTACATGGCCAAGATCCCAAATTTTGATCACCGTAAATAAACACGAGATCATATCATTAATCTTATTGTGATTTATTTAATTAGCTGGTTAAGCTCAGCAAATTTGACAAATACTGTCACAAAGTGACTTATATGCTACCACAAGAGATAAATTCATTAGCAAAAAAAAAAAAAAATAGAGATAAATTCATGGAAATTTTACCACAAGAGACAACTTACAAGCACGAAAAATCATGAAAAGGACTCTCTTGAAGTGAAGAATAATTTTTAAAATAAAGAATCTTGTACATTTATACAACATAAGATAATTTTCTGTTAAATAACAAAGGATATCTAATATTTTTTCTACTTGGCAAAAAACATTTTCTACAAAATTTTCATATTTAAATATAAAATGTCCAGTTCTATAAATACAAATAAATGAACTGATGCATGACAGTTATGTGAAATTATGATATGACTCTTAATTATGTGTATATATTTACATGCATGATGTATATATTATGCACATTTTATTTCAAATTAATTAGAAGGGTGTCTAAGCTTTTAGAAACGAAATAATATTTTTCCTTAAAGAATATGAAAGTTTGTTCCATCACATTTATAATAAAATACCTACTTCTTAACCTTAATTTTCATTTGGCATTTGACAGATGTTTCCCATTTACATAATTTGGAGTATCCGGAAGTTGATCTTAATTTATTGGAGGGCATTTTCCCAAAATCTATTACGTCCCTCACTTCTTCCAAATTATTGTCGTTATACTATAATAACCTTCATGGTTCACTACCTTAGCAAGGTATTATTTATGTTTATACATTTTAAGTAAGAAAAAAGTCATATTTTCTAGCAAGGTATTATTTATGTTTATACTTTGTTTATTGCTAGCAACTGTTATATTTTCTGATATACCATCAGATTGATGTGCTAGTAGTGCATTACCAGCTTAGAAGGTCATACAATGGAATTGACATGAATATAATATAGGATGGCACATGTTATGGTGAAAAATGTAGTATAGATTAACCTTGATTTGATGTTTGGTGTATCTTTTTCCTTCTCCTAATTGTTTTTCATTATTACTTTCTAAACTTCTCCATCTAGTACTTTTACGAGTCAAGGGTTGTATCTTTAACTGCTGGTCTGAGCCTGTTGAATCATAAGACAGAAAAAAAATTATAACTGCACATACTTAGGTATAATATGTTTTAGTTCTTAACATAACAATTAAATAACTCTAATATTATGAATGTAGACTATATATACCTTCACTCCTTTCAAAGTGATGAGATAAGTTTGATGCAACAGTAGTTATATCATTCAATGATGTTGCTAATCTTTGTTGTCTGAGAAATTTCTTCCCTTGTTGAGGACTGAAGATTGAATCTGGCTGAGTATTTTTTTCCAATGGATGCATCAAATGGTGTTGTAGATAAAGGTGTATTAGGCAGGCTAACATTTGGTGTTGGAATATTAATTAAAATATAAGTAATGAATGATGAGTTTATTAAATTGAATATAATAAGCAACCGAGTTAATGATGAGTTTATGCATCGTTTGATTTTTCATGCAGAAAAGATACATTTGTTAGCATATTTAGACATAAAAGATTCAATTTTTATGCATATTATCATAAATATATTATATCAGGATCCTGCAACATAGTAAAAAAAAAACATCAACTTTCAAGCGTATGAACAAAAAGACTGCACGTTTGTCTTCATATTGAACAGCGTTAGTTAACTTATTTACTATAACATACATATGAATATAATGGAATAAAAAGAAACTTTACAACTGTACCTCTTAGTGCAAGCGTTTCACCCAAGAGAGGGGGTGAATTAGGTGATATCAGAAATTATGTGAGCTCATGTGAGGTTTGTCAAGATGGTGACACTTGGCACTTTGTGAGCCCTTGGATGAGGTCAAAGTGTCAAACCTCATTTTCCCTCTCTCTTCTCTTTATTTGGTCGATTTTGGCTCCCAAAAACTGAACACTTTCTTCATTATCTTCATCTTCATCTCTCTCTCTCTCTCTCTTGTTCTCCAATTTTGCCAAGCACAAGGGAAGAAAGAGAAAGCTATAGGTGAGATTTTGGTTGGCTTGTGGTCCTCTAATGCTCTAATCACCTTCTATAAAGTTGTTCATAATTATGAGAGCTTCATCTCTATGGTTTTAGATTCTTGATTGGAAGTGTTTGATAGCTTGAGGAAAAGTGGAAAGATGGAGAATCAAGAAATTGGTTTGGGAAAGGGGAAGAGGTGAGCATTTGCTTCCTTTTGATCTAAGTTTTGTAAGTTTTGGTTAAGTATGGTGAATTGTGAATTTTGCCCTGATTTTATGGTATTTTCGTGTGGTATGTAATTGGATGAATTGGATGTTGTTTTATGTTGAAAATGGTGTCATGTTGTGGTATTTAATCATTGGAATTGATTTGAATTGGATTAGACACATTGGTTGCAAAACTGGAAATTCTGTCCAGTGTGAATTCTGTCTGGGCAGTTTGGTTGTGTGGACGTTTTGACTAGGCAGAGGATGTCAGAAAATTATGAAATTTTTCAGTCTTAAATTTCACATCCCAAGCTTCAAAATGGACACATAATTTGTGCCATTTCATTTTGTCTTCTGTGAGTTATAGCTGTCCAAAGTTTGAGGTCGAAAATGAACATTGTTTTGGGACAGTCTTGAGTTTTGGGGAATTCTTTATTTATGTGGTGATTTCCAGTATTGTCCAATATTTTTCCTGTGTAGAGGACTTGAATAGCTTTCATTTGGCTTTGGGATCACCTCATTTCAATTTTCTTGGAATTAGTTATGATTTTTGGAAGTTCAGCCAAGAAACTGGATTTTCTTGGCCGCGGCCAGCGGATTCTGGGCCGCGGCCCAAATGTTTCTAGGCAGATTTTGGCTGCAGCCAGTGGATTTGTGGGCCGCGGCCAACCCCTAAAAATCAGCGTTTTGGACTTTTAAAAGGTGATCTTTGGTCAAGTGTTTCCCAAGCCTTTAGGCATATGTTTAGGCTTTGATTAGCCACTTAAAGGTGTTAAATGATAACCAACATTAAGTGTTTGTATGTTGAGGAATTGAGAAAGGGATTAACCCTATGTCCTTGATTTGGTTATAGGGTTGATATTCGCCCTGATCGTGGTTCGGTATTCATTCTGATCGCGAGTAAGTGAAGCTGGAACATACGTGGAAAGAGAGTAGGGAACTTACCTCTTTTGCATGCTTTGATATTTGTGTTTGTGTTTTGATCCATGTATTGCTTTGCTTGATTATGTGAAACATGTATGAATGATTGTAGCTTTGTTTCTAGTTATGCTATGGCCATGAGTATGTTGCTGAAACATTGAGCACGCAGATATGTCATTGTGTGAGCATGAGTTATGTATTGCAAGCATGTCATGCATTAAACACATATCATACATGCATATAGGTATTTGTTTCCTACTGAGATTCTCTAGAATCTCACCCTCCCCTATCAACCATTTTAGATAGGGTAGGTAGATCGAGGATGGAGCAAGCAGTCAAGGGAGGCTAGGGCTCCCATTGGAGTTTGGTTTTGATAGTTGGTTATTATAATTGGGATGATTTGTATTCGTATTTGGATAAGGTTTGTATATATATTGTAACCCCCTTTCCACCTTAGGCCGGGATTTAGTTCTTAAACTCATAATTAAGTTGTAATTAGAGACCATAATGAAATTGGAACTTCATAAGATACTCATTTTCATAAATCGGATTTTTGCAAAAACATTTTTTCCAAGCTCATTCACAATGGTCTCAAGTTCTCAATACAAAATAACACTGGCCTGAACAGGTGGATTCCATTTACAAATATCAGAGTGCAAATAAATTCCCGACTCACTCGGGTTCCATTCATTAAATAAGGGATTTACAAAGGCACAAAGCCACTATTCAATACCCTTAACTTGGGGATTACACAAAATCTACAAATACAAGTCCAAAATATACAATGATAACCATATTTCCAAAATATACTCCCAAACAGGAGCTCTAACTACTCTTCGTCGCCCGCTTGCCACTCGATCCTTCAACCCTGTCTAAAAGGTTTAATTTTGGGAGAGTGAGATTCTAAAGAATCCCCGTAGTAACAAGTCAATCATATAATGTACAACAATAATGCATGTAATCAAATCATCATCCACACAAGCAACTACAACGGCAGTTGCAGCGGCAATGGTTAGTATGACACATGTCATCCCTGACGATTGCTCACGCTGTATTGCATCACAACAGTCAACACAGTATAATTCACCACAGCTGGGATCCATATAAAGCATATCATATTCTCAAGCCACATAGGCAAAATACACATACACAGCCCACAGCTGGTTTCACAAACGCCGCCCTCACGGGTCGGATTCACAAAGATCCATGTCGATTACGACGGCAGTCCAACGGCCGACTAGAGATGACCACTGTCACTCCCTATACGGCTCACGCTGACCTGCTCGCGCCGTAATGGACCATGGCACACATTTCACAAGTTCAATGATAAGATATGCATACCAAAACATCATACAAGATATGAGAGAAAAGTCACTACCTGAGTTCTTCCGGACGTGTCCTAGCGCCGGTCTCTCCCGAGGAAGGCAAATATCAAATCCTATTTTCACAATTAGGGACGAAGAGTTATTCTCTATTCCAAGACTTAATTCACTTCATAATACTTAATTGGTTATCATTATTGCTCTTTTAGAGTCACTAAATACTCCTAACAACACTCCTAAAGGGTAGGAAGAACTATCCCAAAGATCCCCTTTTGGAAGCACAAAACTGAGATTTTACACTGAATCACTCGAGCACAGATGACCGTGCTCGAGCACAGATTGTACGGACACTCGAGTGAAAACGGTTTCACTCGAGTGATCGTACGGACATCTCTCGGGCACAAGAGAAAGTGAGACTACGAGTGCTCACCCGAGAGCACAAAGAAACTTTCAGGAACTGGCTCACTCGAGCACAAAATCCTCACTCGAGCACAAGGCTAAATGCCTCACTCGAGCACCCTCGAGAGAAGTCCAGGAAGTGATAACCCGAGAGCACACAAAGCTCTCCAAGCACAAGATCACTCGAGCACAGCCATATGTGCTCGAGCACACACCTCACACCCGCGAGTGAGAAGGCACACTCGCGCACCTTACTCGCGAGTAACAACCCGAGAGCACCACCCCTCCCGCCTGGAGCACCAGCTCACTCGAGCAGACACCCAGTGCTCGAGTGAGAAGGCAATGCCCGCGAGTGTCAGAGCACACTCGTGGCAATCAGCCCGCGAGTGAAGACCAGAAAGCAACCCTTCCTTCTGGACTCACACCATCACTCGAGCAGACCATGCTCACTTCGAGCATGTTCATCGCTCCACCAAAAACCCAGACAAACTCGAAGCATCAATAGGGAAAAACCACTCAGCACTCGAGCAGAGTTCATCCCTGCTCGGGTGAACTTCATCCCTCACTCGAGCAGACCCCTTCTGCTCGGGTGATGTTCATACTTCACTCGAGCACACCCCTGTCTGCTCGAGTGAGTACCTCAGATAGCAGAAAACGCAGAAAACAGAGGCACTCTCCTTAACCTTTGCCCAATTGATTCCTATGGCCATAAAACTTAACCCAAAGCCATTCCCACACAAAATCACCCAACAAACTCAATGGAATACTCAGAATCATCAAAATACTACTCCATTAACATGCTTTGGGTTTTGGGCAATAATTTCATCAAAATTCCCATTTCATCCTAACATCATATTTCAATCTCTAATCTATCTATCTAACATAAACTCATTCCAAAATGTCATTCTCATGCCATAAACATACCAAATGAACAGTGGCACTCATTCTCATGATTAGACCAAAATTTCCAGAATTTATAAACTATTCCAAATGGCATGAAACTTAGATAGATAGGTTAGTTTCACTCACCTTATCAACTTCTCCAAAGGGAGTTCTTGATCCACCAACACTCAGATTTTCGTGTGGCACCAAACAACACCAAATGGCCCAACTATACACACCAAAATGAAGCCCATGATTCAAGGATCAACATTTATGAATGGTGTTTGAGCAAAGAAGATCATTTACTTACCCAAAATCACAAATTCTTCTTTCTCTTTCTTGCCTAAAACTTCCGCCGGAAATGGAGGAAGAGAGGAGAGAGAAACGAGAGAGAGAAAGAAATGGGAAGGAGAAGCAAAAGTTGTCTTTTGTCCACATGTGATCTCATCCAATGGCCACCACAATGCCACATGTCAGCATCTCCTTCATTCCCTCAATAAGCTCACACAAGCTAACCACACTGGATCCCGACCCACGGTCAAGGAATCACCACCGTTGATCTTAAATACCACACATATGCACTAACATTTCCAATTTCCACTAATTATGACATTAATTAATATAGTCATAAAACACTTAATAATTCCGATAAATTCATAATTATCATTAATGATCACGATTATCCCTTAATCGAAAATTGGGATATTACATATATTATGGAATGTATATTTGAATATATGTTTGGATGAGAATATTTGATTATGTATTTGGAATGAGCATTTATGTATTTGTATATGTATTTGAGAGGATTTGTGTAATCCCCATATGAGGGCTTGTAATGGGCGAATATGCCCTATAAAGCTTGAGTTAATAAATGGAATCCGAAATTGCCGGAATTATTACATTACGTACTCTGATATATTAAATGTGATTTATCTTTGTGTAGTAGTTGTATTCGGAATATGAATGTGAGACCATGTTATAAATGATTTCGAAAGGTATTTGTGAAAACCCCGTCTGATAGATGGGTTTATAAATGTTATTTGATCATTATTGGTCTCTATTTCATCTTAATTGCGTATTTCGGATATAATTACGGAAGGAGGTTACACTGGGCTAACTTCAAAAATTCATATCTTTTTGTACATGGCTTCAATTGATTCATATGACTATCGAATTAAAGCTTATGATGTCTAATTTCACCCTGTAAAATTTCATAATTTTTGCTCATTATTTGGTCTCCCAAAACCATATGACAATCTCACTGCCTCGCAGGCGATTTCACTGAAAATACTATTCACCTTTCAATTTTGAATATTTAATTCCTTTGGCCTTAAATATTCACCATTTTATTGAATATATATAATAATCACAATATACTCTTGATGAATAAAATTTGGGGTGTTACAATTTACACTATGAATAAGATCCTATGTTAATGACCAGAAGGGGTACTATATAGTGTGATTTTGTGTGCCAAATATAATGAAATTTTGTAAAGATAATTTGTTGATAGTAAAGCTTACTAATAGTAGTATAGCACAAAGAGCTTAAGAATGTCTAGATGGTTCTTATGACTCAAAAATGTATTTATGAAGATGTTGACAAATTAGCGGCCACCAATGTGTACATTTAGATTTAAGAGTATGTTTGGTTTGAGGGCATAAGAGGGGGGGTTATATTACTTTTTTGGGTTGAAGGTATTTAAATTTTAGGCAGGAACCCAAAATTCAAAAAGGGTAATTTTGGGTTGGAATCCAAAATTTAAAAGAATGAGAGGGTAAATTTTGAGTTTCTCCCATCTAAAATTGTAATTTATCCCCCCCGGCCTCCTTTCAAACTAACACACCCTAAAAGGCTTGAAAGTTCAAAGCCATGTTACAGTGTATATGTAGTGTTTTTAACAAGGTCCAATCTATTAATGAGCTGAGTCTAGTAGAAAGGGTTAGTCTCTCACAACATAATGAATCAAGATTTGAATTTTTAGTGAGTAAGAGAAGTATTCATATTTAGTATCCGGTGGTATCTTAAAAAAGATTGTCTCTAATAGGTAGGAAGATAATTGTACCTATAAAAAAGCACCCCTCTTTGACTGGTATTTATTACTTTATTTATGAAGCTGGTAATTAGCTTTTACTATATTCTAATAATAATTAATCATATATAGTATTGCATCACCACAACAATACCTACACTCAACTAAGTGAATTCAGAGTTCTTTTTTTTTTTTTTTTTTTTTTTGCCATCGAATTCATAGTTCACTACCTCTATTTTCGAAACTGTTGAATAGGAATTGACTGAATTTTTTTTTTCCTGTTTCATTGATTGTTTTATTTTCAAATATTGTTGACTTAGTTTTATAATATATACAGTTTTCTTCCCGGGGGGGGGGGGGGGGGGGGGGGCGCAAAAAACTAGGGGAATCTCGGAAAGAGGAAGGTGGGACAGACAAATCTTTAATCTTTATTCAAAGTTACCAAAGAATTATCCCACGGGGCACCGGGCAGTCTCTAACACATGATCCTTTGGCAAAATAAAACCGAGCTGAGGATAATCAAGGCGGTGTCAGGAAACACTGCATAAAAGCAATTTTGTGCTTCACTGAACAAATTTCTTCTCATATATTGTCCTATGTATCTCATATAATACTTCCTTTAATATTTTTTATAAAAACCTAAAATTTAAATTGTCTTAAAATTTATAAGAATTTTATAAATATTATCTAAATATTTAATGATTTTTTTATTTTTACTTCTTATTAATTATATATATATTATATTAATAAAAAAATTGATAATACTTAATTTTATTATGTTTTTCTCTCTTACTTGTCTTTCATAAATAAAGTTATATTTTAAAAAAAAATTATTTTAAATACATTTATTATTTTTAATTAATTTTAATCATTTTCTTAAATAACGTGATTCAATTAATAAGCTTTTATAAATAGGATGTGAGGGGTATAAAATAATTTAAAATTATTCTTCTTTCATATTTATCTTGTATCCTTATTATACTACCGTTCTTTAAAATAGAGTGGCTTCGACTCCACCTAATGATCTTATATTTCAACAAAAATTATACAATATATAATATAATTAAAATTTAAAATATAAATTACATATCGTGAAATGAAGGCCGATCCATTAGACAACAATGGAATTAAAACAAAATCCAAAATGTATTTTAGTTATTTACAGTCACAAGAATAGATTTTCCCCTGACAATGTTCTTCTTGGCTAGAACAAAGAAAAGAAAACAGAGGAGGCACAGCGCGAAAGTTTCAGATTCCTTCGTCGGTTATGAGCATTCGATCTTACGTACTCGATCTCTCAAAATCCCATTATACAGAGCGATTCGGTTTGCTGGCATTCCCATTGTCTCTTCAATTTCATCTCTGCAACTTCTTGATACTCTGTTTTGCTTCCTCTGTTCCTTCTCTCTCCCGTCCCTTGCTTCCTTCACATTATCTGCAAATTTAACCTTCTTCGTCGTCTTCTCCTTCTCCTTCTCCTTCTCTCTCTCTGTCTTCTTTTCCTCTGTAAAATATACACAAACAATTATCACATCACTTCCTGAAGATTCTTCTTGATAAAGGAAAAAGAACGAAAAAGACAGAGAGACGAAACCCGATTACCTGACCACAAGCAAGAACGTAGAATTTGTTTGGTAGGAGAATTAAAGGATGGTGGGGAAATGAATTTACTAGAGAAGGCAAGATAAAGCACAGCCCATGATAAAACCGTCGCAGTGGTTAAAACAAGACCTTGCGACATAGAAGTCATTTTGCGAGAAACAGAGCTGTTCAAAAACGGGTACGGTAAGATCGAGAGACAGAGCTATTATCTTGACAGAAAGAAGACGACTTTGTGTATACATATAAAAGTGGGCAAGGCTTGAAAAGTATTGGGGTGGATTAAAATATTAAATTTTGAATAAAGAAACAAAATGAAATGAATGGAAATTTCCAATGATGGTTATTGTGATAGGGAAAAAATGGCATTAGTTCATTGGTTGTGGTTGATACAATGATCCGGAGATTTCTCTATGTGCTTTTGGAATTTGGTTTTGCTTTTGCTTATTTGGAAACTGGCAAGAATTTGGTAAAAAGGTACATGAAAATCCAAGTTTTGAAACACGGACTAGACCGGCCCGAGAATCGGCCGGAAACCTGTCCGATTCGGGTAAGCAAATTTTTTTTTTATTTTTTAAAAAAAAAATTGATTTTTTTAATTTTTTTTCTTCAGAATTTTATATTAATAAGCCTAAAATATTTAATTTCTCACTGTTTTTATTCTGTTTTAGCTCCGGTTTGATTTCGATCTAACTCACTGACCCTGGACTCAGTACCCCATCCAGTTCAGTAACCAGTACGGATTTCAGAACCTCGATGAAAATTCATAATTTTGTTACTTGTTTCCAATTCTCTATTTGTATCTCAGCCATCTACTTTTTTTTTAAACATGCTTTCCATTGATGAAAACTTTACAAAATGATATTTTCATTTATTCAATTTAATCATGAGTAATAGTCATGTTATGTTGAATTGTTTGTTACGTATTGAATGATTTATTAATTATTGATTTTCAAATATATTCTAATACAGCGAATAATGTAATATCTATCGCAAAAATTTATTTCCATTATATGGTTTCGCTCGCATATACTACTAGTATTATTTCGGTATTGTCATGCAATTTAATTTCATCTCCCAGTTAAATAATTTACTTTGAAGTTAGATTTGTTTTCTTTAGGCGAGAGTCATATTATTCATTTATCCAAACAAAAATATTCCCTTGATGTTATTTCGTAAGATAATTTTTTGAAGGTTTCTGCATTGTTACTACTTTTAACAGACATTTTGCAAAAATTAGGCTGTGATTAATTCCCCCCCCCCCCCCGAAATATCCCAAAAAGGGTGTTTTTATTTAAGAGAGTGTGTAAAAAAGAGAAGAATATTTAATATTTGTAGATACTTGTGTAAAGATAATTAACTTTAAAGATATCAATCAATTTTATTAGTTTACCTAAAATTAATATCACCTCATATCTTTAGTGTAAGAGCTAGTTGGAAGTTTGTTTGGTTCTAAATATAAAACCTTAATTCACTTTGTCTCATAAATTTATAATTCTTTCTCTAAAGTATTTCTATTTATTACACATATTAAGGGCTTTCCATCTAAGTATTATGATTAAAAAGGATACTTTAAGGAAATCAACTCATACTGTTATAAATAGTTTGCCTATCTAATTTTTTAAAAATTTTTCCAGTTAAGTAGCTCTCTTATATTAAGGATCGAAGATAGTAGTTCGGTTTTATAAATAACAACTCAGCATAACATTATTATTTAAGTTTTAATACTATTATATTACTAGGCACTGAAAATCAGATTAATTATTAAATCAGTCAAGAAAATGGTTTGAGGGTCAGTAATTTTTCATTGTGATTGAATTGTGGTTTAAACAAAAATATTTATATTTAATCCTAAAAAGAGTGATGTTTGAATAAAAAGGCTTTATTTCACAAAAATAAAAAGAACATTGATATATAAACTACACACAATCCTACGAATCAAAATTACTAGAACAAAAATATGACCGACTGGTATTTTGTAACTCACCACGACGTTTCAAGGACATGCATAAAGGAGAGAAACAAAATACTTTACATATAATCTGGTGTACATGTTCAAAACTTTTGCTTGGACCTGTAAGAAAATTGGTTCACCGATTTATTATAGTCTAACCAGATCAACCTATTATTATTATTTTTTTAATCCGGAGTAGGTTTTAATATCATGCAAATTTTACAATTAGTGTTTCCCATCACAAAAGTACACGAAAAGTGGAGAACACATGAAAAATTTCATTGCAACATGAGAAGCTAAAATCATTAATAGAAGCGGCATTATGTTATTGATTATTGGACATAACTCAAACACCAAAAACAGTACTATAACATGATAAAAATGGACCAAAAGACAACATTGAAAGTAATTAAATTAAGTAGTAAGGATTGGTGGCATGTAGTCAGATTTGGCCCCAAGAATACGAGCCTGAGTATCAGGGAAGAATTCAAAGTCTCCAAGTTGTTGCACTCGTCCTTCCCTAGAAATGTTAACAGGATAACGCAGCAAGTGACCTGGAAGGTCTTCATCTAACGATTCATCTGAGTAAAGTTGCCAGTACTTATCAGCCATATGGTTCACCTTCTCCACACATTCTTCGCTTTCTGGGTGATCGAAGCACTCCTCCATTGTCCCAAGATGCTCATACCATAGTGCCTTTCGGAATCCATGGATCTGGCCTCTCGCCGGCCCCTTGTTCGTCGCCAAATGATAGGGCTGATATGCCCCCATCGCTATCTCTGTGTCCCTCGCTCCGTCCATTGACCTTTGGTTTATGTTCGCTGATCCCACGATTATGTACTCATCATCCACTGCACATTATCAAACAAACATATATATACATATATATGTTACTTTTGACTCAAGTGTTGGGTATGAAGAAAGACCCAATATTTTAAACCTATATGGGTCTCACTAGCTTCAGTGCAGAAAGGTTAGATGATCGGGTTTGAGACAAAGTTCTTATTGAAGGTGAAGAGGAGAGGAAACTTCTTTTTTCACATATGGTTGGTCTTGGTAAACTGGTGTTTGCACACTTGTCAACTGTTGTATCGGACTAAAATTTGGTATGTAAGTTCGGAACATCAGATTTTTCGATGCTTGGTGTCTAGTGTGGGAGGTATTGATGAGTTCACTCTGCAGACTTTGTTTTAGGTGTTTTTCAACTTCTTCGTTTCCTATTGTAATCTTGTTGCTTTGGTGGTTTGAGTGCCTCTTTGCACTTGTCAGTGCACTTAATTGAGACTCTATTGTACTTCCTCTTATCCTTAGTATAGGATATATATGAGGAATTGATATCAGTCCTAAATATAAAATATATTTTTTATATTTATCAATCTTTTCTTAATTTACCTTATTGATGCTTCCTCAATGATAATAATCAAGGAGGAGAGAGAATAAAAAAATTAAGAAAAATGATAAGGGTGTTTTAGAAAATATATTATATATATATATATATATTAACTAACTTCCTTAATTTCAAATTAACTAAATAAGTTTTATATATTAAGGACTACGGGAGGGAGTACCTTATCTTGACCAGCTGGTTTTCAGTGGTATGAAAGGATAGTGGTTTTTACACTTGCATGAAAGGGTTTGCCACGTTACTTGTTATAGTGTCTCCTAATTGTGTTGTTTGATTTCTACCATATATTTATTCAATTATTACTCAGAAATACTTGCAAGTAATGAGAATTTATTTTTGGCTGCGCGCGCACACACACACAAGTCATTGATTTGAGTTGTTTTCCCCCCTCATAATCAACTTAATTCTAAGAATAATAGAATCAATGTACGTACCTATCATCATCTTGGTGTGAACATAAATCATGAAGCGACGAGCTTTCTGAGCTTTTTCATAAGGAGAATCAGGTTCTGGTTGCTCTGGTGGTTCATACTCGCCGTCTTGTTTCGCTTCCTTATTACCCAGACAGAAGAATGTCAAGTACTTGCGAGGATCTTCCCTAATCCCCTTTGCCTCCAAAGCATCAACAATGTCCTTATACATAGTGTCCATCGTTCTCCTCTGCCAATCCAATATCGCCTGCACCGATCCGCTGTCAGGTATTCCCTCCGGCCACATCGGCACCACCACATACACCGTAAACCTCTCCCCTGCCTCAATCTTACTCACAATCTTCAGTGACAACTCCTTTGGTATCACATGCAATGCATTAATTTCTTCCGGCTTTATGTCGCCTTCTTCGCCGCTCCACGCATAAGAGCTTCCCAGAAAATACTGATTCTCTATGTAAATGAACTTCCTCGCTCGCCTTATCGCATGAATGTACGCGTCCTGAATGCTCCGGTCGACTATGTTGTTTTTCC
Source organism: Inga laurina (assembly GCA_963855925.1). Taxonomy (NCBI): domain Eukaryota; kingdom Viridiplantae; phylum Streptophyta; class Magnoliopsida; order Fabales; family Fabaceae; genus Inga; species Inga laurina. The sequence goes on from OY979705.1 coordinate 53,834,433, forward strand.
CGCTCACCAGCCCGGCATCCGCCGCTTCTTCCGGGCTATCCGGGAACCCGAAGGCGGCGCCCCCATCGATAGACCGGAATAACTGGACGTTCCAAGTCTCGTGATCCTCCGGGAACATCACCGGAGACGGTGGAATAACTATATCCTCGAGTTCTCCTTGTGACATGAGTACATCTTTCCCTCCTTGTTTCCTCCATCTCTGTTCAAAATTAAACAAAACATCCCAAGCAACGGGCCCTTCTAGGCGAGAATGTATGTCATGCCACGGCTCTCGGGGCCCGCCTTTGTTGATGTCGGCGCCGGCGAAGTTAGGTTGATGAAAGTCATCGTGATGAGCTGTGTCTAACGTTCTGAAAAGCGAATGAAACGCCGTGTCGTATCTTCCGTCGCATAAATCGAGCCCGCCGACGAAACTCATTAACCTTCTCTTCCCCGACGACCACGACTTCCGTCCCGGCAGCTCGCTGTCCACCACCACGATCTTCTGGTGGTGGGTGAACATGGTGGAGGTCTGAACGTCCTGGATTATACTTCCGGCACCTTCGTCGGGATCACGGGGACACAAAACACAGTGAACTTGAGAATCTTGAAAGAATATCTCAGTTTCTTCATCATGTGTTGCCATTAACCCATCTTTCTTTAACAAACTCACAGAAGTTCTGTCGTCCCAAACAAGCATTAAAACCCTAACACCTTCATTTGCTTTCTCCTTCAGAAGTTGCCCTAGGGTTACGTGACCTCCATCTTTAGGCCTCTTAGCATCTCTCACGAGTTTAATCTCAGTGTAAACAGACCAGCCAGTGATGTAGATGAAGTGTTTTGCTTTAGAAATAGCGTCAAAAACATCTTCCCAACAACGGTGAGGCTGGTAATTGTTGCCGTCTGAGAGGGGTATTTTGGGGATAAAATCTTCAGGGACATGAGCGTCTTGGTACAACGTTACCTTACAGCCTTGTCTTTGTGAGAAGAAAGTGTAGGGTACACCTGGGTATTTAGGGCTTCTAATACCACGGTTCCAGTTTCTGTCCTTAGTGACGTCAAAGTATTGGAGCTTGACGTGGATTTTGGAGCCTATGGGTTCTTTGTCCGCGTTTAAGATGTCGAGCCATTCGTCGTAGAGGTCGCCGCCGATGATGCTGTCGACGGGGACGTAGGCTCTGCCGATTAGGGTGGCGCCGATCTTGTTGACGCCTTTGACGGTGAAGATGACGTGGGATGCCACGTGGGCACAGTAGATGTGGAAAGATTCTTGCCACCTGAGATTGGAATTTGTATTTTCCAACACTCTGGTTCTTCCCACTCTTGCTTTCTCCAGATCAATGGTTGCGTAGATTCGGGATGATCCCTGTCCTACACCAACTGTGTCCTCGATTGTTTGCTTTAGCTGCAAAATTAGCATTTAAATCATTCAAATATTGATCACTGATCACTTAAATTGAAGTTTTTTCACATAAAAATCCTAGCTAATTGGTAGTTACTAGTTAGCCAAAGGTTATTATTACTAATGTCAAATAGATATATAAAGTATATATCAACACAAATTGCGTCCATTGGATCATAAGACATTAACAATGCAATTTAATTTATCCATCAAAACTCTCTACAACATATAGGAAGTCCATCTAATTATGGTTAAAAATTAATATTGATGTCAGTTAATTATATCAATATATATAATATAGTAGTATATTAAATAAAGATTAAAAGTAAGAACAAAACCTAACACACGCACACAAAATTAAGATATCAAGTTGAACTTAGTAATATAATTAAGGAGCCAAGAGTGGTTGCATTTTCCAATTTTATAAATTATAGACATATACAAGAAATGGAAATTAGGAAACCAATGCTTTTTTAAATGAAATCTTCATTAATTTAAATCAGAGTTATAGATCAGGTCAAAAAAATCAAAGTAATAGAGTTAAATAGAACTGAGTATCAAAGTGAAGAAATTAAAAAACATAATCAACCCAAATCTTAATAGCTTGATTAATTTACGCGGATGATAACAACATGGAATAAGAATAGGTTAGTTGGATCATTTTAGGGTATGTTTGAGACAAGGGAAGGAGACGAGAGGGGAGGGAGAAAAATTTTAATGAGTTTAATTTAAAAGAAATGGAGAAGTGGGATTCCAAATTTTTGAGATAAAAAATATATAAGATAAAAAAATAAGAAAAATAAATTAAAAGCGTTTAAACCCACTTTTCTCTTTTTTTGTTTTTAAAATTAAACTCATCAAACAATTTTCGCCCTTTCATTTCCCTCATATATACCAAACAACAGGCAGAATCGAAGAAGCCAGAAATTGTGTAAATCAGACTCAAAGAAGGGTTATTAAACAACAAAATTAAATTAATAAACACTTAAAAGACAAACATACGTAGAATTAATAATTTGATCAAATGATTACCATGCTGAAAATATTGCTATCTCCATTACCACCGAGCTTATCCACCTCATGAATGGTGGCGTGGAGAGTCCCATGAAGATGAGTTTCTGCCATTAATCAATTAATTTACTTCTCAACCTGCAACACAATTCAGAGAAATTAACCAACAATGTCATTAATTAGTTTGTGGCCACTTCAGTATAAGAAGAGATGAGAAAGGAAAATTAAACTCACAGAAAAGAGACAAACTTGAAGATCAGACAGAGATAGGAGAGATAGATGAATCAAAAGACAAATGAGGATCAGAAATAACTGTAATACAAATAATCATGTGGTCTTGTATTCACCAAATGGCAATGACAGATCCTACAAACACGCAGCTTTTGAAGTAACTATATATACGTAACGGCCAATTAATTAATATTTGCTTATTAAAAATAAAAAAACGTTAAACAATCTAATACAATGTCCAAAAATATAAAATTTGGTAAGTATGGTTCTTGGGTTCATGAACACTAAAGAGAAGGTCGTCACACCACATGGTGAACCAAACACGAAAATGGACCACGTAAAGCGTAACCCCTTTGATTTAATGTTGGGACCCAGAAAATCCAAATTCTCACATAACATGTTTTCAATTTTTATAATATAAGTTAATATCCAATGATTAATATAGTTCGTTTGATCAACCTTTTATGGAAAAAAATCTGTTTATTTTATTTTCAGAAACTTTGATCATTTAATTAAATTAGGCCTTTGTCTCTAGGTTCAGTAATTTATTATTAATTTAGAAATTTTTTGAACAACTATTAGTGTAGTATAAATTTTCAATATTATATATGGAGATGCTAAATTCATCATTACCATCGTGATTTATCTAATTACCTTTTGAACCGTATTAAGATCACATAAATGCAATTTTTCTGCCAACCATGTGCATTCAAATTAATTGTATAGCAACAGTGTTATATTTTTAATGTTTCAACTTTATTATAAGCTCCACCAATAGAATGAAGTTCACACTCGGAACTTCAAAATAAATTTTAACTTTTTCTGGCAAAAAAATTGACTGTTAACTAATAAATTCCAAAAATATAATCATAAAAAATTATGAAACTATTCAACTACTCTATAACCGTAATTCAAAATCATAACAAAAGCAGAAAAATCCCAAATAAAAATGCTTGAAATTGGAAAATTCAAAATCTTCTTAGCAGCATAATTTAGTTTAACTTGATTCAAAATCATAAATGACTATTAAACCATAACAAAAGCATTTAGTTATTTTTCCTTTTTATTTTACTGTTAACTTGATTTTGAATTTTCCTTTATTTAATAGTCATTTATAAATTGAATTAGTTAGAATCATAACAAAAGCAGTAAAATAAAAAGGAGTTAATTCCATTATTAATTCACTCATCAAGCACACTACTATTTTTTTTCCTAACTAACAAAATCTTTTTTTTTTTTTTTTGATGAAAAACTAACAAAATCTTAGCAGCATAATTTAGTTCATCCATCCACCTCTTTCTGCCATTACTGCAATTCTTCGTGTTTTCTGTTAAATTTTGGTCCAGTAGTCTCTTTGGGCCAAGGCCTATAATTTAATTAAATGCTTTAGGCTTCTCTCTACGTACATCGATGAGCTCTATATTGCATAAAGCTATAATACTAAGTTACCCTAATCAGTGAAGAGTATTAACTGCTACAACTAAAGATGATCAATTGAGTTTAATTTTTTGTGATATCCTTACATATTTTTGTACAAGACAGGACCATTATATCAATTAAGACTTGGTCCTGTTTGTATTATTATTGCCAACCAAAAAGCTTCAACTACGTGTTAACATTGCTATTAATATATAACTGGCATATTAATTGATTAGATCTAATTAAACCTACAGCAAATTAGGGTTGCTCGTTGAGAATATAAATTTAACATCAGCTCCAATACAAATCATTCCTAATGCATGGGTGGGTAAGAGAAAAAGGCTATAGTTTTGTTTAGATTGAATTGGTAGGTGATAATATATATAATTTGAGCTTTAAAACCGTTCAAGTCTCTTATAGGTCAGAAATTAATCATCAAGTTAATAGTGAGATTAATTAGAATCTTCTTTGTTTCCCTGTACCATTAAAAAAACTAATGTTGACTGTAAAAAATTAGTGACCGTTAACGTTTTAATGGTAACGAGTAGTATTACTCCATTTACATTTTCGGGGTAACATTAAACTTAAAAAAACTTTTAGGATAACATCGCTCCTTACCAAAAATTTTTGAGGTAAATTTACATCTTAGCCCATGGATTAAAGCATATGTGTAAAGGGGGAAAAAAAAACCATTCTTTTGGGGGGGGGGGGGGGTGGGGCCTCAAGAATTCATAATTGTTGAAGAAGGACCACCGAGTAAAATTTAGAGGAGGCAGCAGCTTGTTAGGCTAAAATAGTGGAAACAAAGCCAGACGATCCCTAAATAATTGAATCTATATTTGCCATTCATGTAATTAATTTTTTGGGGTCACAAAGTTGTGTTAATCAATGAGCAACTCCGATTTAGTTAGTAACCTCCCATATTGAATGTACTCTAACTCATTAGTAAATTTTCGTTAATTGCAAAGCCCCTTATTTATTTATAAGTCATAGGCCATCTGTATTTTTAATCAAAATAAGACAAATATTTGTGAAATTATTTTAGGTAAAAGTGAATATTTAGTCCATTAACTTTATAGTACATGATTTCATTTTGATCCCTTAATTTTATAAAGTATCTTTTTAATATTCTATCTTTAACATTGTTAACTTTCATTAACAAAAAAAATAACTGATATTAAAATGTTAAAGCTGAAAATTAAAACATTTATAAATGATAACATATTAAGTTTATTTTCTTAAAATAACAATGATTGACGCAAACTATATCATTATTTTAATGTCAATGGTGTTAGAGTTAGATGACTAAAAATATACTTTATAAAATAAAGGGATCAAATTGAAATATTGTATAAGTTAGAAGACAAAAGGCACAGTTTTTGCCAATTATTTTATTTATAACTTATACATATATCTCATAGTTTCTATTTTTAAGTGATAAATTGAAGCATTTGATGAGGAAGCTTTCAATCAATCCCTCCAATTTTATTTATAAAAGCTCTCAATAACCGAATTATGTGGTTTAAGAAAATAATTAAGATTAATTAAAAATAATAAGATGTCTGAAATAAACTTTTTTTTACCAAGTATGATCATATTTATGAGGGGAAAGTAAGAGAGAGAAATAGAGTAAATATAAGCATCATCAACATTTTAACTAATACAATACATATAATTAGTAAGTGGCAAAAAAGAAAAAACTCATTAATTGCTTTGACAACTCTTGTCGGGCTCTTTTAAAAAAAATTAAGGCAATTCAAATTTTAGACTCTTATAAAAAGGACTGCAAGGAGTATTTGTTTAGAGGCAAAAAAGAAAGAGCTAAGATCTTTTTGGCCACGTGAGTGTGAATTATGGCAAAACCAATTAATGTGCTTAGTGAAAGAGACATTATTGTATACAAGCAAAATTAAGCAAAGAGGAAGCATGCATGGATTGGCTATGTGATCATCGTCGAAGCATATAGAATAGCTCTAGGTTAGTGCATGAGAGGGAAGAGAAATTTTCGTTTTGTTGTTGACATATTTAATTTTGAGTTCTATAGGTTGAATTTTTAATTAGTCATAATTTGTTTTAGTATAATAAACTAGCTCTAGAGCCATGATTTCTGACTAGGTATAAATAGTCCGCTGTCTGAAAATTTTCCTCCCTCATATGTTGATGCAAAAAAATAAATAAATAAATAAATAAATTTATAGTCAAAGACACAAAGGGGAGCCAAAATTTAATAATGAAGGTGATTAGGTGAGGCAGAACAAAGAGAAGGAGAAGACAGTGAAGAAACTCGTGGGAAAGATGGAATACTCAAATAACAGTTTAATATTATTAAATGTGTATAAAATAATCGAGATTTGTCAGCTCTAATCTTAGATTCGGAAAAAAAAAAAGAATTAAATGTGAAATGTTATATATATGGACTCTAAAATTAAATGTGAATATCCTAAAATGAAAAAAAAAAAGATAACAATAAAATCAAAGTTAAAACAAAAATATTTTGAATTAATCTTCATATCTCTTTAGTAGTATCAACAAATCTTCAAGGATATTCAATTATTCTTTTTTTTATATACAACAAGCTAAATATATTTTTTTTACCTTCTATTAATTATCATCATTAAGATTAGAAGGCACACGTAATATAAAGTCTATGCAAACCTCAGTGCCAAAAACAAATAATACACGCCCGCAAACATTCAGAGCGAGTTTTGGAGTAACAATAAATTTATTGCATTCTGACTTAGAGGTCTCTAAACTAGTGGGGGTTTTCTTATAAGAGGGGCCTTTGGGTCCCCAACTCCAACAATTAATTTTTGGGGTGTGATTTTCCCAATAACTTGTACCCATTATAATGGTGTTTCCATTGAGAGACAGCCAACTAGAGAGGGCTTGGGTGAATTATCGAGTTTTCTTGAATGAGAGGCAGTATAAAGCATTGAGTTCTTTAACTCCAATAGCTAGCTTTTGGGATATAATTGTCCTAAAGACTTACGATTGTAATAAGGTCATAAATTCAAATTCTGAAAAATAGCCTCTTTATTAGTTTTGCTGTAAAGTGTCACACCCTTACTTTATTTTAACCTTTTTCAAAGTATTCGCGAAAAATGATATGCGGTTTGGTGGTCAACATAGGAATAGTATAAATATACTGATAATATGTGCATGATTACAGAAAATCCCCATAAGGGTTCGTACGTGATACTTACAATTAAGGTAGCCGCACAGGGCTACTAGGGTGTCTAAACCCATCACAGTGAAACGGAGACTTCTTCCTGTCTTCGCTCCACCACTGCAACCCTCTCTCGTGCAGTTCTCTTCTCTAATTTCCGCGTTCCTTCTATATTTGTCTGTCTAAATTGTTGATAGGAGTAGAAAACATATACCATAATGTATACATGATAGATGCTATGTGTATGACATGTTAGCTTTAACTATATGTATGCCCTATAATGACATTTCTGCATGCTCAATGTTTCATATAATAAAACTATGGCCACAGCAAAATAGAAAGAGAGCTTCATTTGTTCAAATATGCTCTACACAATCAAGTAAATTAATCACATATATCACTACACAAGCAAATATATCAATTACATGCAGTTAAGGTAAGTCCCCTACCTTAGCCCTTCTGATCCTTAAGTATGCTCCTCGAACTTTGTGCCTCGTAATGCGTGTCGAAGCTCAACTCTCCACTCTATCCTACAATTCCAAATGTACCATTTAGACACTTCCATAATGTTTCTGGTGGTAATATGAGCCTATTATGAAAATTTACTAAAATGCCCCCAGGGACCCGACCAGGCCCTGGTCTGGCTGTACTTTTCCTGAAATTCTAACATGGGTTATCTTGATATATTTTCGCCCAAGGAATCTATTTCGAGACTCAGAATTACCAAATTTACTGTCAAAAGACAAAATTGCCCTCGGCAGCCCGCTTTAAGGGTTTCATAGGCATTTTCATAATTATGTTTTTTCGGGCTGTTCCGAAAAAGTGACCAACTGTAACCCCACGTAATTTTCCCTCTTGAACTCAATGGAATAATCAAATCACTGAAAATCCAACTCTAAGTCCATTTCTAGAGCTGGCCGAAAATATGGTATCTTCCGGGAAAAGTCGGGGTTTTGTGATTTTGGCTCTGTAAATGGATTCCTTTATACTCCTAACCACTTTATTAACCAGCTAATTGAGTTATAACTACCATTTGAACTAAAATTTGGCAGCATAACCCTTAGACAACACAAATTCCAAATTTTCAAATAAAAAACAATCTGACAAAATTTCACCGATTTAATTGTCCACAGCAGCCAGAATAGACAATATACGAAGGTTTGGAAGTTAACCTTTGCTTCCCTCTGGGTTTTCTCAACAAGGTTGAAACCCTAAGTCCTCCAACACCAAATTTGAGACTCCAAACCTTAAATCACATGAAAATGAAGCTTAGGATCGGAGTTATACACATTAGGAACCGATTTACCGAAGAAAGTACCTACCTTTGTAAGTTTTTCTTCCTTTTTCTTTCTCTCTAGAATTTCTCACGTCCTCTCTCTAGGTTCATATCTGTTTGGGACGAAATAGGTTGAAGGAAGGAGATAATGATATATAATAATATATCATATGTTATTTCATTTATTTAATCAATTTCCAAAAATTTCAAAATCAATTTTATGTACATAAATCCTATGTACATGTAACCAAGCTCATTAAGCCCAACCAATATTTCCTTCCTCTTGCAACATGTAGGAGGCACTTAGGGGTCCCTCCCTAGGGTCTTAATTAGCTTCACAACTTGTTCCAGTTACATATACACGTAAAGTTCCAATTTTGGCCAAATTATCATTTTTGCTCAAAATTTTCATAAATTCATATTAAATTGACCAAAATATTCCAAATATATTTTTGCCTTTTATTTTTCTTAATTAATTGAAATTAACTTCAATTAATTGGAAAATAATGAATTTTGTGCTAAATTGGCAAAATTATGATTTTGTCATTACCTTTTTAATCTAATTTCTTTTCTTCTTTTTATTTGGCCAATTTCCATCAATTTTTGGAACAAATATTTTCTCTATTATTCCTCCGTTTTTGGACCTTAATATTGAGCTTTTTAAATTACCCAAATTAATTCCATAATTGTTCTTCCCATTTATAAAATTTATAAATTCCAAATTTATGAATATTCACCATTTTATTGAATTTCTCAACTAATTATAATATATTTTGTGAATATAAAATTTGGAGTGTTACATAAAGTCTATTCTTATCTAGACCCCCCTTAATGGGAACTTTATGAGTGGCCCGCCCATATATGTACATACGATATCATGAAAGTATAAAATATAAAAAATTAATGGGAATCATACTCTTTACAAGATAATGAATATTCCAAGTGATATATATAACTCAATGCACTTCAGTTTTTTTGGCAACTAACTCGATGTAAATTTATATTGCTGTCATATGTATTTATTAAAAAGAAAGAGAGAAAGAAAGAAAAGGGGGAGGGGGAGGAATTAAAATTTGGTCGGGTGGGCCCATAGGGCCTATTTGGTACGTGGACAATTGAGGAGGGAAAGAGAAGATGGCCAAGTTCCATAAGTAAAAATGTGTTTGGCTGGCGAAAGTTACTGCAACTCACATTCCCGCCAACTTCAATCTTCCTTTAAATATGGGAAAATGGGTTCCCACCAAAAGTGGGATCAACTTGAAATTGTTCCCCGGAAGCCTAAAATGTTGGACAAAAAAGCCCCTGCAAAACATTAAAATAGCTAAAAGACGGACGCAGAACGCGGGAAACCAAATTAGTGTGTTGAAGGCGTGTCTGGAAAAGGGAAGAGGTGAACAACGTGTGAAGTTGAACTCGGAATCAAGGTAATGCTCGTCTAATTATGTTGTGGTCTATTGTGTGAAGTGGGCAATATTTTTTCTCTCTGCTCTTTGTGTTGAACCTGACATGAGAGATGTGTAAAAAGCTAAAGGCTATGTGTATGTTATAAATTGGTGTGTTTGTGATGTGGGTATTCTCTACTGAACAGACGTGAATAAAAAGCAGAGTCCAAAGCTGAAATGTGTGTGGTTCCTTGCCATGTGACAGTGTGCTATGTTTTTGTCTTGCAATTGTGTTTTAATTTTAAGTAGATGTAATTTATTTCATGAATGCTTAACAGTGAGTAAAGTTGAAAGTTTTGCTAGCTGTTGGTAATGTCAAATGAACATAGGTAGATGGAAGCAGTGAAAGATTAATAATGTCAGTAGAAAGATATAATGAATGAACATAGGTAGTGTTTGTGATGTGGGTCTTCTCTGCTGAACAAACGTGAATGAAAAGCAGAGTCTAAAGCTGAATTGTGTGTGGTTGCTTGCCATGTGACAGTGTGCTCTGTTTTTGTCTTGCAATTGGGTTTTAATTTTAAGCAGATGTAATTTATTTCATGAATACTTAACAGTGAGTAAAGTTGAAAGTTTTGCTGGCTATAGGTAATGTCGAATGAACATAGGTAGATGGAAGCAGTGAAAGATTAATAATGTCAGTAGAAAGATATAATGGGTTAGATGGTTGATGTATAAGATAAGTGGGTTGTATTTTTAATGTGTGAAAATTGTGTGTGTAATTATGTGCATTTGCTCTTAATTGAAAATGTGATTTGTTTAAATGTGTTAGTGTGGTTTGAAAAGAAGAGTTGGTAGATTATACTATAAAACGAATCAGTGTGGGAAAAAATTGTGTAGGTATGGAGCCACAATCGGATCAAATATTTGCCATGTTGGCTGCGTGCCTAGCTTTGCTTCTTACAGTTAGGAGGTTGCTTTTAACCATGATTGTTGTTGTGGGAGGAGGTAGACCGAGGCATATACAAGATAGGTTTTTTAGATTAGATTTTCATGCAAAGCCAGAAAATTTAAGGGCTATGATATACAGTAGTGACACCACTTGCTTTAACCAAATTAGGATATATCGGGCGACCTTTGATAAATTGTGTCACATGTTAGACACAATTGGTGGATTAAGACCAACAAAACATATGTTAGTTGATGAGCAAGTTGTAATGTTCCTGCACATATTGGGGTATCATGTCAAGAACAGGGTCATTCAATTTGAGTTTGGTAGGTCGGGTGAAACAATTAGTAAATACTTTAAAATTGTGTTGAATGCAACAATTAGACTGCAATCATTGCTTTCGAAAAGAGCAGAGGCCATTCCGGAAGACTCAAATGATCATCGCTGGAAGTGGTTCAAGGTATAAAACTTTTGTAGTTGTGTCATAAAATGCATTTACTTTTTAAGCAAAAGTGAAATGTATATGGCTGACATTCCTGATTGTGTTTTTAGGGGTGTCTAGGTGCATTAGATGGTACTCACATTCGTGTACAAGTCCCGGTAGAGCATAAGGACAGGTACCAAAACAGAAAAGGACAGGTGACAACCAATGTCCTAGGTGTATACTCACCGGATGCGCAGTTCATCTTTGTATTTCCTGGTTGGGAAGGGTCAGCTGCGGATGGGAGGGTGTTGAGGGATGCTATAAGGACACGACATGGCCTATGAGTACCACACGGTATGGCCTTAAATTTTCCATTTTTAGTGTAAGTTTGTATGATTCGGGCATGTAATGAGCAAGTTAGGAGCATTACTTATATTAAATTTTTTATTGGCTTGGGCAGGAAAGTACTACTTGGTTAATGCAAGATACACGAATTGCTAAGGTTTTTTGGCGCCTTATAGAGGGCAAAGGTACCACTTGAATGAGTGGAGGCAGGGACACCAACCCCAAACTTCGCATGAGTGCTTCAACATACGGCATTCGTCCGCCCGAAATGTCATTGAAAGATGCTTCGGGATACTAAAGTTGCATTGGACAATACTGAGGAGTGCTTCTTTTTATCCGGTGAAGATTCAAAACAGATACATTATGGCATACTGTTTGTTACATAATCTAATTCATCGGGAAAGAATTCAAGATCCAATGGATGAGCAGCTTGAGACCTTCGAACCACCACCACCAACAATTGACAACACGCCCATGATGATTATGGAAAGTAGTGATATGTGGACAAACTTTAGGGAAGAGTTGGCAAATGAGATGTTTGCTTCCTATGTGGCTCATAGGGATGACATTTGATGATGTTGTAGAACTATGTTTAAAAAATGATGAACATTTCCTTGCCTATGTTTGTGTGTATGGAAAAAGGTTGTGTTATGTGCATTTGAATTTAATTTAAGTGCAAATTGTTGCCCGATATGCGTATGCTTTATTGTTTGATTTAATTTATATTAACAACCTTTTATTTTATGCCTGAGTTTTAATAGATGGACCAGACTGAAGAGTCAAACAAGTTAAAGCTTAAAATGTGGTCGTCCGAGAAGGACAAGATCCTGGTGGACTGTCTTATAACTCTGAGGATGGACCAAAAGTTCATGGCGGACAACGGTTTCAAGCCTGGATTTTCAAATGCTCTGCAGTCAATGATGGAAGAGAAGCTCCCTGGATGTGGGATCAAAGCATGCCCTCACATTGCCTCCAAGATCAAGACCTTGAAACGTCTGTGGCATGTGGCTTACGATATGGTTTATGGCACCAACACTTCAGGCTTTGGTTGGGATCCTGATAAAAAAATTGTGACTGCTGAAAAAGAAGTCTGGGATGAGTATTTGAAGGTATGTGAAATTGGTGAGGAGTTAATTGCATTGAACTGAGTTCAAGAGTCATAGGTGTAGGGTTAAGGTACATGTCCTCACAATTTTTTTTCCACTTTCAGGTTCACCCCAGGTCATGGCAGTTGAGGACCAAGTCTTTCCCAAACTTTGAAAATTTGTGCTTCGTGTGGGCTAGGGACAGGGCAATTAGGGAAGAAGGAATATCCCCTGCTGCTATGGAAGAGGAAGTCAATGTTGAAGTTCATGAGCTTCCAGATTCCCCTCAGATTGTAAGGGCTGAAGTGGACTTGTCACAAACCATAGGAGAAACTCCTCCAAACACTACCCACATCAATTATACCTCTTCTTGTCTAAGGAAGAAGCACAAAGTGAACAACTCAGAGGTTATTGCTGAAGTTTTGAGCGAAACAGTGACATCATTGGACAAAACCATTGTTCATGTCTTTGAGAAACTAGGCAACCAACTGTCAAGTCAGGAAAGACAAGCACAATTAGATGCAAAAGGTGCTGATCTATTCATGGAAATTGTTCAGCTTGAAGGCTTGTCATAGTCTGAAAAAAATGCAGCTCATATCAAGATTGTGGGTTCTGAGCAACTACTAAATGCATTTGGAAAAATACCAACGGTGTACAAAGCCTCATGGATCCGCAGCTTACTGGAAAAGTAGTTAGGTTATTTAGCCGTACCTTTTATGGACTAGTATGTATGTAGTGCCTGTAGAGTATATTTCGGTGTAACATAGTGCAGAAACACAAGTGGCTATTTCTTTTGGTGTAATATAGTGTAGAGGCACAAGTGTCTATGTGTAGGGTTAGGTCATACAAATGGTCTACAAACGTTGGACCATGTTAAATCAAGGAATTGTAAACATGGCACAAAGTTTGTGTCCAGTGCAATGTCAATGTAATTATGCTACACAAAATGTGATGTCTGACAGCTTGTCACTTTTTTTGGATGAAATATAATGTTCCCAACTTTGTTCTCAGTCTGAAAAATTATGTTGTTGCACATGCCTGTTATTGTCTTATTGTATGTAAGTGCTTCAACCTGAAATACACAGATTGTAGGTTCGCATAACAGGTGTCGTTGATGTAATACTTGATATGTTTGTTCGAAGTTTTTGATTTACATGGATATGAAATTTGAATTCTTCATGTAAGTTGGAACATACAAAAGTCATTACCAATTTGAACCTGACATGTTGTATGTCCCATTCATAGATGTGTGATATCTGGTTGTGTGTCTGCTAAATTGGTTCGAATGTATTACCTACAATAGGTTTGAAGTTTTAATTCACTATGTCAGTTCAAACTAACAAATGTAAAGCACAATTAGAACTTCAATATGCACTGGTTTCCATTCACAGATGTGTGATATCTCCTTCACTGTCTGATAAGTTGGTTTGAATTGTTTGTATAAATTGGCAAGAAAGTTTGAATGCGACATTTAAGTTTGAATTTCTTATCCAAGGGTAATTTGAACCTATCTAGCACAGTTGATACCAAAAGTTTGAACTTAGGTATATGGTTCGAACTTCTGATAGCGTCCATGTGAACAAGTTACTGGAAAATTAATTAAAATATTTAAAGATGCCACGTGTAACACCCCAAATTTCAGTTAAGGGCTAATAATGATTATTGAGGATAATCATTGAATTAAAGTAGAATAATTATGTGTTTTGTGGCAATATTAATTAATATGCCATGATTAGTGGAAATGAAAGAATGAAATTATTAGGCAATTAGTTAGTGATTAATACAGAAATTAATTACCAGTTAAGAGTAGAATTGAGATGTGTGATTAAATGGCTAATGGAAGGATTAAAGTGACTAATTAAGTGGTTGCTTTATGAGAGCCAATGGGAAGGTGACTTATGGCAAGTTGGGGATGTGAGAGAGTGGGAAAAGTCATATGGAGGGAGTATAATTATCATCATTTCTCCATTCTCTCCATCACACTCCATCTCTCTTCTCTCTCTCTCTCTCTCTCTCTCTCTCTCTCGTTTTTTCTTTTTTCCTTTCTCCATTTTCGGCAGTTATGGGGGCTTAGGAGAGAGAAAGAAAAGCTGGAATTTAAGGTGAGCTAATGGCTTCCATTGCTCAAACTCTCTTCTCTAATGTTAATCCTTGAGTTGAGAGCTTTAATTTGGTAGTTGTAGTATCTCCATTGGTGGTGATTTGAGGAGCCACAAAAATCTGGTAGTGGAGAAGCAAGAAGTATCTTTGGAAAAGTTAAAGAGGTAAGTGAGACCAATATTCTATCTATATTTCATGCCAAATGATTTAGATTGAAATTTCTAGACATTTTTGCCCTATTTTCAAAAATATGGGTCATTGGTAGTTTGGCATATTATTAATATAGAAATAGGTATTTGGTATGAGTTTTGGATAGATAGATTGATTTGGGATTGAGATGATTAAGTTTGGTAAATGTGGAAAATTGGTGTTTAATGTTGCCCTGAACCAAAGCATGATAATGGAATGAGATTTTGATCATTTTGATGGTTTTATTGAATTCCTTGAGTGATTTTGTGTGGGGATAGCTTTAGTTAAAGTTTTGGGTCCATTGGGATCAATTGGGCAAGTGTTAGGAAATGTAGTCTGTTTTGCTGCGTTTTCTGGTTTCGATAGAATCACTCGAGTGATCTGGGGTTCACTCAAGTGTAGGATGAATAACACTCGAGTGGTGATGAGTTCTACTCGAGTGCGGTAGTGCAAACTTCTTTTCTGCTCTCTGTGTTCTTATTGCACTTCCGTGGTTAAAGGCAAGTGTTGCCTCACTTGCAAGTGTGATGGGACATGACTCGAGTGAGCTTCCTATCACTTGAGTGCAGGTGTATTTGACACCAAGGACTTGCCTCTCGGGTTGTCATTTGCGGTTATAGTGCTAGAGTGTGCCTTCTCACTCACGGCTATGTGGTGTTCACTCCAGTGTAATGGGTTGTGCTCGAGTTCTCCTGATACTTGAAAACTCTTGTGCTCTCGGGTATTCACTCGCTGTTGTTTACTCTCTAATGCCCGAGTGTAGACTATACTATCACTCGAGTGAGGTATCCTTCACTTGAGTATCCGTACAATATCACTTGAGTGAGGTTATCATCACTCGAATGTCTCAGTGAAAAATATCAGTTTTGAGCTTTCAAAAAGGGATATTTGGGGATAGTCTTCCAGCCCTTTAAAGCTATTGATAGAGTGATATATGGGTACTAAAAAAGCAATAATGATAACCAAATTAAGTGTTAAGAAGTCATTGAGAAATGGAAATAGAGAATTGATACTTCGTCACTTATTATGAATTATAGGATACAACATTTGCCCTACTTGGGAGGGACCAGTGCCAGAGCGTGCACGGAAGGAACGAGCAGGTAGGGACTTTTCTCTCATATGGTGTATGATGTCTGGTATGCATGATTGATCATTGTGTTTGTGAAATGTGAATGAAAATGTGCCATGGTCCATTGCAGCACGAGTACTTTAGCGGGAGCTGTCGTAGGGGATTGATGCTTATCACACCTACCCCGACCATTGAACTGCCTTTGTAATAGACATGGATCTTTGAGGGATTGCTTTGTGAATTCAGCCAATGTGGCTGTGTATTGTAAAATGCTTTATAGGAATCTCAGCTGTGGTGAAATATATTGTTGTGAACTGTGTTGTGGTGCAATACAACGTGAGCACTTCAGTGTGAGCAAATGTAAGGGTGACACGAGTCATACCTGCTTTTGCCACTGTAACTGCCGTTGTAGTTGCTATGTGTTGGTTATGATTGCTTTTATGCCTTATTATTATCCATACTATAAGTGATTTGTTACTACGGAGATTCTTTAGAATCCCACTTTCCCAAAACAACTTTTAGACAGGGACGAAGGATCAAAAGGAAAGCGGGTGACAAAGAGTGGGTAGAGCTCCGAATTGGGAGTTGTTTTGATTGCTTGGTTATCATGTATATCATATGGATATTTTGTGGTGAATAATTGTATTTATATATTGGGATAGGTTGTATAGTTTTGTGTAATCCCCAAGATAAGAGGAAAGTATGTGGGCTTTGTGCCTTTGTATAAACCCTTTTATGAATTAATGGAACCCGAGTGTGTCAGGAATTTATGCTGTACTCTGGTATGTATAAATGGAATCAACCTGTACAGGCCAATTGTGTGTTTGTAATGTGAATATGTTTTAGAAAAGTTTTATCGAATTTGATTTTGGGAAGTTTGTTTTTGTTTAAGTCCCAAATCATCTAAGGTCTCTAATTTCACTTAATTACTTGATTATAACCTTAATCTCGGCCTATGGTTGGAAGGGGGTTACACCATGCGTGTCGATCTCAGTGGAGTAACGGTTTAAATTTTAGGTCAACCATTCCAAAGACGGTTCGCATTCTCTGTTTAATGACCACACTTACCTTTGCCTTGTCTACAGAAATCTCTATTTCTCCATCACTCTGTGCTTCTCCCTCTCTCGCATTGCTCTGATTGCGAGTTGTAATGGCTAGGACCAAGAAGGCAGACACTTGATTGCAGGAAATGGGTATCACAATAGAAGATGTTGAGAATTTTAGAAGGCACAGGGCATTACTACGCCGCTACAATCAGTCTAAGCGTTTAAAGTACAAAACCTAAGAAGGCAACTTGAATGACGACTATGAGGCAGCTGCAAAGTGGAAACACGATAATGATGCGAAGGAAGTGAAGAAGAGACAACAGGAAGAGCAACTGCAACAGAAGGGCAAAGTGAGAGGTCAGAGAAAGTAGCAGTTGGAAGAGGAGGCGGAGGAGGATTCGTCGACAGAGTCTTCTGACTCTGGAAAATGGCATAAGACAGGGGAAATGAGGGAAGGGAAAAGTCTGTGGTTGAGAGTGGGGGGTCGTCGTCCTTTGAAAAAAACATCTATCTCAGGCTCAGATGAAGACACTTCAGCAGCCACAGATACTGAAGACGACGACAATGTGGTGCTTGATGTCATTAGAGGGAAGTTGTTAAAGAAGCTCATGTTGAAACAGAGGAGCAATGTTGCACCTCAGGCAAAGGAAGACTACAACAAGTCAGCACTGGAAGAATACGATATCAGGTTAGTTAGCCGCACACACTGCAAAATGAGTAGGATAAAATTGGACACTTTTGACTCTAAATTTAGGTTTCGATTGGAAACAATATTGCAGCCTTTCAAAGGCCTTTTAGAATTGTCATTGCCTTATTCTGAATCAGTGGTGAAGGTTTTCTACACCAACATGAAAATGTCTAGAAAGGGGGTAGTGTCTACTTGTGTTAGAGGTCAGACCATATCAATCTCTAAAGAAAACATTATGGCCTGGTTAGATGTCACCTGCCCACAGTCCACAGACACTGATTTATCACAAGCACAAATTGATGCAACACTACTTGAGGGGAACAAACTTGGTGACACTCCTCTGTGTAGACCAAAGCAGCTGCCTCATAGGTTTCGGGTCTTACATTACTTATATAGTAGGAACTTTGTTAACAAAGGCAGCACTACACTTCACTTACCCCTGAAGACAAACACATCCTCACATGTATGATCAAGGGCAAGCCTTTTCATATGGGCAAGAGGATTGTGGATAAAATGTTAAGGGTTGCTACTCTAGGAAAGAAGAATTCAAAACTACCCTATCCCTCCCTTGTGTCTCTAATATTACAAAAAAACAAAGATTGGTATTTACAGGAAGGGGAAGCACCTATTTGGACTGCAGAATTTGGTGAGCAGGCCTTAAACCGAATGTAAATACCCATAAGTAATGAAGCAAGGACAAAGGCAACACATGACATAAACAAAGCTGCTGCTAGTACCCCTTCAGATGATGCAGCATCTACTTCTTCCCATACCCAGAGATCAACTCCTTTAGATCAGCCTGAAGCGTTCACAGAAGCCATGGAAAAAATTGTTGCCCAAACAATGATGAAGTTGGAAGTACAGTTGGATGCAAGGATTGGCTAACATAAGGAACATGTAGTGAAGTTCCAAAGTTATGTGAAATAGCTGTTTAAGGAATATGTGGTCAAGTTGCACAGTTATGTTAAGGACAAGTATGAGGAATTTGGTGCACAAATTCGACACATGGATTCAACCATTGCTTACATGGACTCACGCGTGTCTGAGCTTGCATTAGATGTCAGGGACCTACGCAAATTCATTCACCTCTATTCTCTGAGTTCAAGGAATTTGCTATATACAAGGCTTCACATCATGAGGAAGCAAGGCCTTTTACCCATCTTGGAAATGAATCCCATTCCCCTGCACAGGACAATGTTCCATCTCCAAAGAAAGGTGAAGCTAATGAAGAAGGTGGCTCATTTTGTGACACTACTGACTTGTCTACAGAGTCCCCCACAACTGGTGTCCCTCCTGACCCCAACGTGCCTGAACCAAGCAACCCAGTTGACACACATGATGCTGATCCAATAACCCCATTGTCAATCATGCCTCTGCCTGAAGCTGCGAACCCTCCTCATCGCCCTCAAGACCAATACTTGACCCTTGACCATTGCGTTTCATACCAGCACAGGCTTTCATGTTTGGCCTTACTGCTGAGAATATGCCCCATTTATTCACAGCTGCCGCATCCTCTCCTCCTCAGCCTCCAACATCTGGTGGCCCCAAGTTCATCCCTGTCAACCTCCCTGGTTCGCGGTCACCATCCTAAACCAAGTCCCAATCTAAAAGGTCCCCAGCTAAGAGGAAGAAGAAGAATTAGGGCTGGATTGCTTATTTTGTATCTTTCTATTTTGTGATGCTACTGCCAGGACATCTGTGTGCATGCATTTTTTTTGTTCCATTCTATTATCACTAATTAACTAAGTTTGAACTTATCGGTTTAGTTCGAATTTTAACTACTTTCATTTTGAACAACTAATGTCATTATGTTGTATTCGAACTTATATGTTTAGTTCGAACTTTTTTGTTTCTAAGTATATCTGTCAGTGCTTAATGGAAGTGGCAAATATGCAACCATGTCAGAAATGGACATTTTGTTTTCTCCATGTACTACCGCAACCATATTGTTGTTGCTTTTTAAATTTTTTTGGGGCTAATTGAACTATGTTCCGTTTTTCATTCCCCATGCCCTTTAAGCACACTTTAAAACATCATTGTTGTCCTTTATGGGAAACACAATTTAAACCAAATTTTTAAAAGCAATGACATCAACAAATGTCAAGTAGCTTTCGAAACTGTTTGGTAGTAGTTTTACAACTGCTACTTCAATTTCAACACCAGCATATTGAATGCATTATAAGTAATTAGCAGCCAAGAGTGATATACAAAATGTGCTTATAATTTTTTTCCCCATAAAATTTGATTGCAAATATTCAAAAACTTGTTTGCATTGTTGTTGCTGTCCTGATCCTTCATTCAATAATCAGCCCCAGCTGAAGAATGAAGATAAGCCGCCAAATGAGGAGGAAAATAAATAAAGTTGTGGGTTATCTTGTCCATGTCAGGCTTTATATATTGTTCCTTTGATAGACAAGTTTATTAGCATGATGGACAGTGGTTCAAAATATAGCACTATTATGAACTGATGTTTGGTCTTATGGCGAAGTTCACAGATACAAAATGAAAAAAAAAAACATTTTGACAAGTAGCCATGGAACATACATAAAACAACACTTCTACATTGAAGAGATAATTATATATGTTGTACATCAACTTACATGATTACATAAAAAGTCCTATATATGATTACCCATATGGTTAACAAGCTTAACCAGTCCTATATATGAATAGACAAACAAAATTAAAGAAGACAAGTTGCAATGTTCCTCAGTTCACATTTTCAGTCTTGGCTCCTAATTCGCCTCTGGATATCAGTCTTGGCCTTCAACCTACACCCTGACAACCTCTCCTCCATCCTCCACTCCAAATGCATTAGATATGCTCCCAACCACACTCATTTAGCCTTGTTATGCCCTGCTTTTCTCCTCTACAATTCGACCAGTATCTTCTCTTCTTCACTTGTCCACACACGTTCAGTCTTTCCTGACTCCAAACAAAAAATTAACAACATTATGACACTGACCCAAATTACCAACACACGTACACAACATTTTTTACCCTCCGTCATCCTTTCCCTACTAACCTGTGTCTTTAAACAATGTCATGTTGTATCCATAACCTCTGCCATCTGCGTCTTCGGTCTCATCTTCAGCTCCCCTCCTGCTCCTCGCCGTCATAGATGCCATCTACACCACCTTTGATTTCCCTTCTCCCCAACACACAAACCCACTTTGGCCGAGCCTTTGTTTCTCTCCGATGACATTTTCGTCACATTTTGTAGCTTATTTTATTACTTTATGCCCAGGGTATTATGGTCTTTTACCCCCCTTCCCACTTAACCCAATTCTTTTTCTTCCTACCAAACACTTTATTTTCCCTCAACCTATGTTCCGTTCCCATGTCTACCAAACAGCTCACTCTTTTAAGTTCCCTCTCAATCTTCCTTTCCTATCCATTCACTTCCCTTCCTTTCTGTTCCCTCCTAAAATGTTCCTCGCACCAAACATGCCCATAATGATTGAGGAAGGGGAAGTGTTTGTGGGAGTGGAGGGTGTGATCACGTGAGGCGGGGTTTGTTCTTTTTTTCTATTCATCTCGTGTCCTTATCATGAAGGTGAAAGTACGTTTGTATCCTTCCCTTTCATATACCCACGCACGTAAACAACAGCACACCTTCCCCCTACGACAACTACGTTTCATTCATTATGTATCTTCAGCCCTGCCCCCACTTACCTATATCGTACATGTGTACTTCCCCTTTTTAATGTCTGACGCCTCTTATTTTCACAATTTAATTTAATTAAGAGAAAAATAAATTCCCCACTACCTTACAGATCTACCTAATTTCTAATGGTCCCTGTAATTTTTTTTATTTTTTATGGGTTATTATTATTCCCTCAATTATCGACATTAATTTCTATAAAATAAACAGATGGAGTAAAATTTATTTATCATTAAAATAAGAATAAAATACTCTAACAATTCCTCTATTTTATCTTAATTACAAAGACTTGGCCTCCATAAACCTCCATCAGTCCCAATTTTTATGGATATTGTGCATCAGCTTAAAGAGTTCAGTAGTTGGTCCATTGTCGTAGGTTCCTTTAGTATTTTCAATTTACTTCAATCTTTTATTACTCCCGTTACAGTGTCTGTGTTATAAACCTTTTGCTTAATATATATATATATATATATATATATTGTCATTTTATTAAAAAAAAAAAGCATAGACATGACTTCTCTTCTATTTTATAAACTTATATAGACTTCTCTTAAAGTTAAAATGTATGTTACACAAACCTCCTTTAGATTTTAAAATTCTATTTTCATCTACCGAAACCGTTAGTTGTCCATTAAATTTGACTTTTGAATTTTTGTTTTACCAAAATGCCCCTCTTTAACATTAGAATTACTTAAACATGTATGTATGTATGTATGTTCCAAAAAAAGTATACCACCAAATTTTAGTTCTAATAGCTTTTTTAACATTCTAATATGATAAAAATTTATTGATTTTAGATTATAAAATTTATAATTTTAATTTTTCACCATATTTATTGAAATTTATTTATTTTTAGTTTCTTAAATGACTAAAAAAGTAAAAATATATGTCAAACATATTTTTTTTATCAAATATATACTACTACCGAATCGTGTATATATAACGTTTAATAAATTATTGTTACGGGGAATAAACCTCATGTATGTTGAGGTGGAAGTTGAACAAAAATATATAATACTAAAACATAACGGTTAAATATGCGCAAAATCATGTATTGAGAGATGAAATTTGCAAAAACACAAAAATAACGATTGTAATTAATAACCGTCATTTATTTAATGATAAATATAGCGGTTCTTTCGAAACAACCGTTATATAAAACTTACAAACAATTCGTCTTTCAATATTATAGTAGTAAAAACAAATACATAACAGTCATAATAATTAACATTGAAGTATGGTTATATAAATATGAGATATTAGTAGATATTATATTTACTAACATATTAGATTTATACTTTTAAGATAAATACAATATATTAAGATATAATTATATAATTATATCTAATAATATCTCAGATTTATATTTTTAAGGAGGACGGGATAGGTGGGATTCTAAAAAAAATTATTTGATGATACTTGACAGTTCTTTATAAAGAACCATAATGTTTTCTTTAAGAATACTTAACACTTATCAATAAAAATTAACTATCATATATGAGATTCTAAAAAAATTTATTTCACAATAATTGACAGTTCTTCACAGATAACCGTTATATATTCTTTAAGATTACTTAACAATTAAAAATGATAACCGTCATATATGAGAAAGCAAGATTCTGAAAAATATCAAATATAAGGAGGCGAAATTTTATAAAAAGCTATTTGACCATATATTACGGTTCTTCATAAAAAACCATCAAGTACTATTTAATATAAAAACATACAATTTTGGAAAAAAATTATTTGACAATATATTACGGTTCTTTATAAATAACTGTTAAATATCATGTTATATAAAAAAAATTATTTGACAATATGGTTCTTTACAAGTAACCGTTAAATAGTTTAACAATATATTAATATATTCTTTATTGATATATTAATTAATATTATAAAAAATATATTATAGTTCTTCATAAAGAACAATTAAGTATTCTTTTATCTAAAAATGCAGGATTCTGGAAAATATCAAATATAAGGAGGCAAGATTCTAAAAAAAAAAAAAAGTTATTTGACACAATTCTTCCAACACTTTCTTAAATTTTTTTAAGCTTCCTTAGTGGGTCTTATAGCTCTTGTTTCCATGGGTTTTGCTCTGCTGTGGTACGTTCCATCCTCCACCACTAAAATGGATCTTCACTTTATAGCTCCTTCATCTGGTAAACTTTCACTTTTTACAATTAATATTTTTAGTTTCAATTTATTTTTTTATATAACAAGAGCTCACTAGTTGAGGCTCAAGATCGCCGGATCATGTAGGAAGAAGAATCACCGACAAAAAGCAATATCTAATTTCTGATGATGGTCGTCGGTTTGAAGATAAAAATATTGGAGAAAAAAGTAGGGAGCACAAGAAATCGATGAGGTAAAATGTTGAATTTTTTGTTATTGTTTTATTGTAGTGAAAATAATTCTGATTGCTCTAGATTATATAAACTAAAATCAATATAATTTTTTCTCCTAAATTTTAGTAGCTTGTTGAATCACGATCTACTCCAACGTTCACCTTCTCACTTTTCTAAACTTTAGTAGGAATGTTGAAATGAGATCCGATATTTGCTCAATGTTTAATATTTGCCAATTTTTACTCTATATATATATGTGGATTTTCATATTTAGATTATCCTTTTGCAATTATTGGAACTCTGGAGTACTGATACGTGATCGACAACTTACAACAAAGGCATTAGAGAATATTGTAGACTTTTTCTAATAGATTTTCTTTTAGAATTAAAAAAAATTATAAGATAGTGTTCTAGAGTATTTAAGTGATTAATTTATTTTAAATTATATGATGTTTATCTATAGTGTATTGAATTTTAAATATTATAAAATAAAATTTTTTATTTAATATTATAATCTTATTGTTATCAATGATTATATTGTGTTTTATATAATGAATATTAACAATAAAAAAACATAAAAACAAATAATAAAAAATAATTGTATATAATAAAAAAAAAGTCAATGCATTACGGTTATTAATAAATAACCATTATATATTCCCTCAATATATTACGGTGCATATATAATGGTTTAGAATTATGCAAATATAGTGCTCACATATATGATGGTTCGGAATCGTAATTTATGGTCGATAATAATCGTTATATATTAGTGATTTTGTAGTAATGATAATAAATTATATAGGTTTGAGAGATCTTATAAGTCATTTAAATATATAATTTCATATTTTTCTACAAAAATTTAAAAAATTTACTTGAATTTTTAAAAGATTGTGCTATCAATTAAAATTTGGGATTTAGTTTTAAAGGTAAATTAATAAATAAATTTTATTTTTGTATAAATTTTAATAATATATATATTTTTAGAATATTCTTAACAAAATTAACGCTTTGGGCTAAAGTTTATATTTTTAAAATAGAAGGAAGGTATATGTAGTTAAGGCAAAATAGAAGGACAGTTAATATATTTTACTCTTAACATAAAATAAAAACTTAGTATGCTCATAATGATCGCTTTGCATCTATGAATAATCCATAATCTAGTTGATTTTAATTTTATTTTGATCCACTTGAAAGAATTAATACAGGTGTGTGTTGAGCGAGAACCACATCATTTACTATTGACGTTGCTTTCCTAGCACCAAGCACTTAGATCAATTAGTTAGGGTTATTCTAACATAATAAAAGGTTTCGAGTTATTGAGACTTGGGAACACAACAGTGTTGTTAGGTGGTAGGGGTGCCATTTAAAAAAACGATTCTATTATGCCTCAAATCTGGATTAATCTGAGCCAGTGGAGTCCCCCTCGACAAGGGACTGTCTTAGGATATCGGGTGCATACAGGAAAAAAAAACATGATAGGGATTTGCATATTAATTCCTCCGCAACTTAAATTAAAGTTAGTGTCCAACCACAAATTTGAGTTTTTTTATGCGAAACACATGTATCTTTTTATTGAAAGTAATTTTGTTTGAGGCACTGTTAGATAAAAACAAGCGCATCTCGCAACAAAGATTTGGAACTTGTTTATTATATTGTAAGGAACTAACTCCTTTTATTAGACCCAACTCTGTTAGTAAGTTTTGAATATATATATATATATATATATATATATATATATATATATATATATTTGCCAACAAAATTCAAGTTTTGAATATATTGTAGTGTCGCTGTTAATATTTATGTCACTTAGTTCTTGAGGGAACCAAATGATGAACTAACTTGGAAAGGTAACACCCCACAATTATTTTGGAAGGCAACAGGACATAAATCCAATGGATTTTATCATCCAATAAGTAGATAATTTGAGTTTCCTTTTTTTCGAAATATTTCCCAATTCAATTCTTTAATTTCTAATTAGATCAAGCTGTCATGCGACAATCTCTACAATTGCATCCATGCATCACTTCTTGATCAATTTTCAACCAAAAACTGTTTGCTTATGAGAATGAACCCGGACAATCATTATTTGTGCCATTTATATATATTGAAGTTTCATAAAATAAAAAAGAGAAAAAAATCATTTTAAACACGTATACAATAAGTGAATAATATATAGCAAACTTGAAAAGGTATTGAAAACTAAACGGTTCATAAATCAGTAGAGGTGGCCATTTAAAGGTCAACAGTTTAAACTAGAGCCAACTTAGTATTAGACTTGTTATAATTAAAATAATATTTGAATAAAAAGTATCAATTTACAAGTATATGGAATATTTATGTATAAACTACACGTAATTTAATAAAAAAAAGTTATTAAAACATAAATATGATAAAATGTTTTTATTCTTTTCAAACTCAGTATGATGTGGTTTTTACGCTTAACCGGACCAGCCAAGAGATTGGTTCATAGGTATGACATCCTGATTCTAGTTGGATTGTAATAAATGAGGAAAGATGTGTACAAGTTAAAATTATATTGTGGTGGCACATTTTTCATCAAGTGAAGAGGATCTAACATAAAAATATTGGATTTATTAAAAATAGAAAAAAAAAGACCAAAAAACTAGCAACCACATGATTGGGTGGAAGTGATATATAAAACTGCCCGTAATTAATATAAAGAGTTAGTTGGGAATTGGAATTAACCATAAATATAAGACTTCAATTTATTTTATTCTCAAATTTATAATTATTTTCTCAAAATATCTGTATTGATTGCATACATCAAAGAGTTTTTATTTAAGAGCAGTCATAATGAAATTAAATATGGTATTTTAGAAAGATGAACCTATATTTATTATAGATAACTAATATATAACTATCTAAATTAATTAACTAATTTTTATATTAAAGAAGCTGATAGATAAAAAGCTAGAGAATATTTGTGGTTGTGATGGATGAGATTGATGATAATGCCACTTTGGTGGATGGATCAAACAGACTTTCCGGCAAGGGATCGAAAGCCCTTCCTCTTTTGCACAATACAATACAACCACTTACAGCCAAATAATGTGCCCAACCAATGCATTATGTGCATGACAACCAGTAATATAATTCCTTCTTCTTTCCTCTTTATATGTATATATATATATATATATATATATATGTATATATATATCTCACTTCAAAATTTAACTTCAACCAGTGACCTCTATGTTCTTTTTTCTTGCCTTTTAGATTATGGAGGCCTAAAACTGGAGTTTGGATTCTCTCCAATGGGTTATTGTTTATTTATTTTTAATTATAAAGACAAGCTGATGGTTTAAAATGATCACATGTATTTAGATTAGTGATGACAAAAATATATTTTGACGGATTAAATTGACTTATAAAATAGGTTTTTTTGAACTATAATTTATAAAATTGATTTCAATTAATCATCAGCTCCTTTGAATATCTTATGACCAAGTTGAAATTTTAGCTCAAAAATATATTTTGGCATTTAGGGGTGTTTGGATATGATTTATAATAAAACCAAGGTTTTACCATATATAATTGATTCTAAATTCGATTTATCCAAACATATAAGGGTTAAAACCATGATTTTTTAAAAAAAAAAAAAAAAAATCCATACGCAACCTAAAATCTATCTCATAAACTATTGTTATCAACTTTTCAGTTTCATAATTGATTTTAACATATGTAGAGGTGTGCAGTAACTCAAAAGATAACCATAATTTTGGGTTCATAATTATTTGGCATGTATGGAGGTGTTTGTTTTTGGATTCATAGTCAATTTTGTCACGTGTAGGGTTGTTTCGATATGTTGTTTTAAAAAAACTAGGATCATCCAAATAGGCATGACCAATGGTATTAAACAAAAAAAAAAAAAAATGGGGTTATAAGATTTCAATAAAAAAAAATCTAAAATTAAAATGTAAGAAAAATTAATTAAAATATTTTAGCCCCCATTCATCCTATTCTTAAATTCAACTTATAAAATTTTTCTTCCTTCCCCTACCTCATGCTAAACAGACCCTTATCCTTCACAAACACAAACTCACTGGGGGACCCTCTAAACTTGCAAATTAACACTAACAACGCATATCACCTAAACATGTGTTAGAATAGAAGCTACAACTATACTAAAAACTTGTACAGAGAGTGAGAGGAGGTAAAAAGGTACACAAAAGCTATTATAGTTAAAGACAGCTCAAAGATCACAACATTATTGTTACAACGATTACAGTAAAGGAGGACCACTTTGTTTACACTTTAGGACTAGTCCACCAAAATTCACAAGCAGCCTCGAGTCCAAGTAGCCCCAAAGCTGCTTTATAATAACAACCCCTTTGTTGTAAACTTTCCCATGACTTGCTCATTCTCTCTCTCTCTCTCTCTCTCTCTATCATTTTCTCACCATCATCGTCTCCCTCCTTCCCCTGCCTCCTACTCAATCAGGGGAGGTTAGTTTCTGACAGAGATGGTGCAATCAAAGAAGTTCAGAGGTGTCAGACAGCGTCATTGGGGCTCATGGGTTTCCGAGATTCGCCATCCTTTATTGTATATTCTTTTCTCACCAACTCTTCTTCCATTTCTCTACAATATATCACCATAGAATTTCTGTACTTCCCCCCCTCCCCCTCTGTTTCTCTGTTTTCCTTCTTCAGAATATACCTAGGCGAAAATTTTCTGTTTTGCTCTGTTTTTCTTCTAGCTCATGCACATTCCTATGTGTTGTATTCCCCTGTTCGCCTTTTGCTTAACATATAAGATAGTTTTATTTTTGTGCCCATATTTGCGTTGACATGACGTCGTATTTCCAAAATTTCATATCTTACGTACTTTCATTGTGTTCTTCCCAGAAATTGATCACACAGAAAAAAAAGTAGCAATGCTCTGTTTTTATTTGCCTACAACCTATTTTATTTTTCCGTTTCTCTGTTTTCTTCTTCTTCTTCAGCTTATTCATAGGCGAAAATGTTCTGTGCTGCTCTGTTTTTTATTTGCCTGTACATTTCTGGCCCCTGTTCATCATTGATTCATTTTTAGCCTCTTTCAAATATTGCAAAAATTCTAATTCATACGTCATATTTCTTTCTTACAAGAACTTTGTAATAATTCCTTAAAATCTGTTGTCAATACAGGAAAAGAAGGGTGTGGCTAGGGACGTTTGATACTGCAGAAGAAGCAGCACGAGCATATGATGAAGCAGCCATTTTGATGAGTGGTAGAAACGCCAAAACAAACTTCCCAGTGGTCTCAAACAACAATAACAATAACAATCAAAATCACCATTCATCATCATCTTCTTCCCCGTCAGCTTTTTCTGAAGCTCTCAGTGCAAAGCTTCGGAAGTGCTGTAAATCACCATCGCCATCTCTCACTTGCTTGAGGCTGGACACAGAGAATTGTCACATTGGAGTGTGGCAGAAGCGAGCAGGGCCACGCTCTGACTCCAACTGGGTCATGATGGTGGAGCTGGAAAGGAAGAAACTTGAAGGCTCAGAAATGACGACGACGACAACAGAGTCACCGGCGCCAGAGACGGAGACGGAGACGGAGGAAGAGAAGGTGAAACCAGAAGAAGAAGAAGAAGAAGACAACAGTCATGATGAGCTGGATGAGGAACAGAAGATGGCGTTGCAGATGATAGAAGAACTGCTTAATCGGAACTGAAAGCTCTGTTTCTTTCATGGATGGTCGTCATGTATGTGGGGCTTCAAGTGTCACCTTCGCATAATTAATCCTTTTCATTTATATAGGACTCAGAAGCTCGTGTCATTTCATATTCGCATAATCAAGTCTGCTTCTTCTGTTTTATTATGATTTCATCTTATATTTTTATTTTTGAGAAATTAATTTTATGCCAAATATGTAAGGTTGTCCTATATATGTAACTTTGTAAGTGCTATATGTGTCTTTTCCTTCTAATTTGTTTGTTTCCCTTAGTTGAAGAATGTAAAATTGGCTTGTATCAAGATTTATTAGTGTGTAATGAATATTGTATCTCTCAATAGGCCTACATGACGAAGTTTATATTTAAAGTTTTTTTACTTTTTTTTAAAAATAAACTAAGGAAAAAACCAATTTTATTTATAGAAATAAATTGAGAGGAAGATTAAATTTAGGAACATGCTTTATTATTTCTTTGCCGGTATAGGAACAGGCTTTATAAGTTAAGTATCTTTGGTAAAGAATAAAAGAGAATGAAAGCAAATAAAATTTGGTCCAGTTTATAAGAATAAGATTTATATTCTACGAGAGCATATATAGTATGCTTTTATAAACACTTTAATTCTAGCTAGTATTCTATTTAATAGATGGATCGATTGATATTGACATAATGATATTAAATATTGATATTGTTATACTGTCAAAAAAAGGTGACTATATATAAAGAACATAAGAAAAGTGGGGGAAACATTTCGCATTGGAAATAACTATAAATGAAAAATGAAATCTAATTAAATTAAACAGCTCATAGAATTATCAAAAACATCTTTATACAAGAGGGCCTTCATATGTGGTCCATCCAAACTAAGCGTCCAAGAATATTATCCATTCATGCGTAATTATGGGGCCGTTGGATTTTGTTTTTAAAAATAACAAAACAATAAAGCCAGTTTGATAAATTGTTTTCAAAAAATTATTTTAAGAAACAAAAAAACAAAAAGTTGTTTTAAAAACTAAAAAAAAAAAAACAGTTTTTAGTTGTTTTCTTGTTTTTTTGTTTTTATTTTTTATTTTTTGAGTCCGTCATTTATTCACCATCGACACTATACTACCAATGAATATTACCGTCACGTTACCACTGGCGACCACACCGCCACATCACTTCAAAAATAGATTTTTCAAAACAATCTATCCAAACAATTTTTTTTATTTTTAAAACGTGTTTCCTGTAACACCCCAAATTTTATTCACCAAGACTATATTGTGATTATTTTATATATTTAATAAAATGGTGAATATTTAAGACCAAAGAAATTAAATATTGTAAATTTAAAGGTGAACAGTGTTTTTAGTGAAATCACCTGTAAAGCAGTGAGTTTGTCATATGGTTTTGGAAGAACAAATAATGAGCAAAAATTATGAAATTTTACAGGGTGAAAGTAAACATCATAAGCTTTAATTTGATAGGTTATATGAATAAATTGAAGCTATGTACAAAATGATATGAATTTTCGAAGTTAGTCCTGAAAATCTAGAAAGTCTCTGGAGCAGCGGTCAAAGAAATGAAATCTGGGAATGATATGCTTCTAGCTAGCTAAAGTCCATATTTTTCCTTGAAACTATACTAAATAAGGGTTCCATAGTCTTTAAAATCACTCCGAAATGATATCTACAAAATTAGTTATGATTTTTCAAAGTTAAGGCAGAAAATCTGCTAGAATTGGCATTATTCCAAAAATTAAAAATGAAATGTGTTAGAAATTGATTTATGGAATTAAAGATGCCAAGTGTTATTATCCTATGGTGAAGGGATTAAATTATAATTGATTTGGATGAGTACATGTCTAATTGCAATTGAATATTGGTTCTTGGACAAATAATGATGAAATGGTACACTACATTGAGTGCAAAGTTGGATTGACTTGAGTGCAAGGTTGAGTGCAAGTTTGGTTTAGTTGGAAGAGCACTCATTTGGTTAAAAGAGCAAGAGGTCAATGCTAACCAGAAGAGGAAGATGTTAGTTCAAATCCAACTAGAAGCTTAATGGTATAGTTGGAAGAAGATGAGATCAATTGCCATGTGTCAACACAAGGTTGTATTTTGAAATCAAGGGCTAGAATGAAAGAATAGAGATTTCATAAAACATATTTCCCTTTCCTCTTCCCTTCACATTTCGGCCAAGAGACAAGAAAGAAGAGAGAGAGAGAGAGAGAGCTTGAAGAAGGCTTGAAGACTTAGAGAGAATGAGGAGCTTAAGGAGGCTAGAATCAAGGTAAAACTTAAGATTTCACATGTTTAGGTCTTCCAAATTGTGTAGCAACTCTTCTAACCTCTTGATCTTCATGAAAATCATGTGTAGTAAGCAAATATTCGAGGTTGAAGAGAGAGTGAACAGTAACTTCTAGAGAGATAAAGTTCAAGAATCAAAGGTAACCTCAAGAACATCAAATCTTTTGATTTATTGCAGTTGTTATTGTTGTTTTTGGTTTGATTTGGTGATTTTGTCAAGTTTGTAAATTTGGAAAAGTCCTAACCTTAAGGGGTTATGCCGCCCAAATTTCTTTGAATCATGGTTAAGATGTGTTTAAAAGAGTTAATAAGGGATTAGAAGTGGAAAAGTATAAGTTTTGAAAGTTAAAACACAAAAGTCTATTTTTCCATTTTTTACCAAAGTTTTGGCCAACAGCAGATCTGGGGGAATGATCTAGATTTTCATAAAATATATGGTTCCATTGGATTAGTAGGCAAAAATATGTGGGGTTACAGTTGGTTACTTTTTCGGAAAAGACTGAAAAAGCGTAATTACGAAAACACCTCTAAAATCCCTAAACCGGAGCTGTCAATGGTATTTTGGTAATTGGACACTGAATTTGGTGATGTCAAGCTCAGAAATGGATTCCTTGGACGAAAATACGTCAGGATAGCCCTAGTCAAAATTTTGGTAAATTTTCACCATAGACTAATATAACCACAAGAAACACTATGAAAGAGTCTAAAATGATACTTGGATAGGTTATGACCTATTTCTTGTATATTTAATATTTCAGGACCGAGTCGAACGCCGGAAGCGACATGTTTTACGAGGCACACTAAAAAGCGATTGAAAGAACTTTGAGGTAGGAACATTATCTTTCATACATCATGCCATAGTTATGTGATTGTGTGGATGTCATTGTTTGTAAATGCGCTTTATTAATCAACATGGTTTGCCTAGAGAGGGGCATTTAGTGCCGGGGTGTACTTACACTAGGAGTTGGCCGAAGTCCAACCGGTGTAGATTGTGGGGCTGAGCCATATGCATGTATACATGATGATGATGTGTTTATATTGTTCATTAATTGGTGCATACCTTAGGGCATATCATATTTATTTTTTGCATTTTCTATGAACGATAACATGTTTCTACTGGGAATTCTTGGAATCTTACTCCTTTTTTTAAATAAACATCTCAACGAGTGCTAGTAGGATGAAAGGCAAAGGTACATATATGGAGAAGTGATTTGCACGTGTCTCGAGGCAAGGTCAAGGATGATAGTTATAATTAGTCTATTCTTAAGATATTTTGGGAATCCTGTATATATTAGAAATTTCGCTGTATTTTCTATATTTTGTCAATGAACGACTTTAGATTATGAACGAATACTGTTATCAATATAATTATACTTTTCTGTATACCCATGGAATTCCGTCTTTATTACTTTTCGATTATCGAAATGGAAACGGGTGTTGATATTTCCAAAAACTATTTGTGAGAATAAAAAACAGAAAACAGAATCAAACAGCCCCATATATAATTTAAAAGTATAATTTTATGAATGAAGTTTTTTTAAAGGAGCGTTAGGCATAAATAAATTTTGGGAGAGATAAAATACCAATAGACAATTTAAAATAGGACAAAAATAACAAAACAATTAACTTTTAAAAAGTGTCTGTTACTTTATGTTTGTGGGAATCATGATGTCCAGAGAAAAGTTCTCTCTTTCATCCAAGTCAGCCTTCTCACTCTCGCAGCCACCCCCTCCCCCTTCTCCTTCTCTCCCTCTCACAGGCCTAACCGCCGGCCACTCTTATTTCTATAGTTTCTTGTTCAGATCTTTCCTTCCATTGGTGAAGGAAATTGATTTTTGTGATTAAAGCAATATGTGAAGAAATTTTTCTCAAATGCTCTGAAAGCTTGTTAGGAACTTATTTTATGCACCAGAACATTAATAACGGAAAGCATCTAATGTCTTGTACATTATATTTTTTTGATACAAAGAAAAATATATATATTATAGGAAAATTCCGGAAAAACATTATTAAAAATGAAAAAAGAAAATTGGTGCTGTAAATTATCAAATTCCAAGTCAGAATTGAAGTAGAAATCTAAGATTTCCAATTCTAGCCAAATGACCAAAGTACCCTTAATTCAGTTTACAAGTTTCAGGGGTCAATAACAATTTTTGCATATATATCAACAACATCAGATTTTCCATTAACGACTTTACTTTCATATTTTACAGCTTAATATCCTAAAAATCAGGGATGATTTTGAAGGTATAAGTTTCAGGAGTCAATAACAACATCTGTATTTATATTAACAATATATTTTATATTAACGACTTTACTTTCATGTTTCATAATTTCATATCCCAAAAACCAGAGATAATTTTGAGGGCACAAGTTTCAGGAGTTAATAACAACATTTGTATCTATATTAACACCATCATATTTTAGATTAATGACTTCACTTTCATGTTTCACAATTGAACTATGGGCAATTTAGTCAGAATTGGAAATTTCATATTCCTATTTTAGTAGAAACCTGATATTTTATAAATTCACAGTATCAATTTATTTTTTCTCATTTTTGAATGTATTTTACTGGAATTTTCCCTATATTATGTGAGGAAATTATATACTTGAGAAGCCTGCCCTGCCTAAATAGAAAACGACACAAAGATAAGCAAAACGAAGATGACTTGTATTTTATTTATTAACTAATTATAATAGTATGGCCACACATCAACTATAGGTTTATGGATGTTTGTGTGTATGGTACCAGAAAAACGAAGGAGAAAATGACTGAAAAAAGACTAACAGAGGGCAAGATTTGAGACATCAACAGCAACATGAATGCATCAAGGAAACACTTGAAGAGTCAAAGATTGAAATGTGGGGTATGAAAAAGAAAAACAATATTCTTTCTTGATTTTTTTAATGGGTTAGTGTGCAAATTTGTTTGGGAAGTTTTCGATGAAGAGTGTAATACCCCGAATTTTGGGATTGGAGGCTTGAGAATAAGCCTAAATTAAGTGGACTGCTAAGCCCCGGTTTAGCAAGTGTCCCAAATATATTCTCTAATGTTTCTAATATCT
This sequence comes from Inga laurina, assembly GCA_963855925.1. NCBI lineage: Eukaryota > Viridiplantae > Streptophyta > Magnoliopsida > Fabales > Fabaceae > Inga > Inga laurina. Next base: position 53,869,245 of record OY979705.1, read on the forward strand.
TTGGGGTATTAAGAAAGTAAAATGGTGAATTTTGGAGAATATAATTACGTTTTCGGTGAAATCACCTATGAGGTAGTGAGCTTGTCATATGATTTTGAATGAACAAATGATGATCAAAAATTATGAAAGTTTACAATATGAAAGTAGATATACTAAGCTTTAATTTGATAGGTCATATGAATCAATTAGAGCTACATACAAAAAGATATGAATTTTTGAAGTCAGTACAGAAAAACTGTGAAATTTCTGGAACAATATGTAAAGATTGAAATTCTGGGAATTTTGTGATTCTAGAAAACAAAATTCTATATTTTTCCTTGAAACTACACTCAATAAGGGTTCTATAGGCTTTGGAATCACCTCATTTCGATGTTTCTAGAATTAGTTATGATTTTTCAAAGTTTGGGCAGAAATCTGTCAGAATTTTGTAAAAATCCGAAAATTAGGAAATTATCAAATAAATGAAATATGATATTAGATATTAAAATAAAAAGTCATCATCTTCCTCCCAAGCTCATTTCTGACGTTCTGCACAGCTGCATATAGAGAGAGAAGGTGTGGAATTGTAGAGAGAGAAAGGAGAAGAAAACTCTCAAGGTAAGCCGATTCCTCTGACGATTTAGCTCCTAACTCGTATAACTCTTCTTGGTCTTTCACAAATTTTGCAGCTCAAATATGTGCTGAGAGTTACGGTTTTGCAGCCATTATTGGAAAAGGCAAAAGGAAGTAAAAGGTAACTTCCAAACTTTCGTATATTGCTTATTCTGGCTGTTGTGGGTAATTTAATCGGTGAAATTTCGCCGGATTGCCATTGGTTTTAAAGTTTGGAAATTGAGTTTCCTAGGGGTTATGCTGCCCAAATTGGCTCTTAATGTTAGTTGTAACCTAATGTAATGGTTAATAAAGTGGTTAGGAGTAGAAAGGAACGTGTTTACAGAGCCGAAACCGAAAAACCCCGATTTTCCCTGGAAAACCCATACATTTCGGTCTAGGCTATCAATGGGTCTTAGAGTTGGATTTTCAATGATTTGATGATTCCATTGATTTTAGGAGGGAAAATTAGGTGGGGTTATAGTTAGGCACTTTTTCGGAAAAGGCCGAGAAAGCATAATTACGAAAATGCCCCTAGAACACTGAAATAAGGGCTGCCAAGGGCAATTTCGTCTTTTGGCAGTGAATCTAGTAATTCTGAGTCCGGAAATGGATTCATTGGGCGAAAATATGTTGGGATAGCCCATGTTAGAATTTCGAGAAAAGTAAAACCGTACCGGGTATGATGGGGCCGGGTCCCCGGGGGTATTTTAGTAATTTTTCAAGATAGACTTATATAACCCCTAGAAACATTATGGAAGTGTCTGAACAGTACCTTTGGCATTGTAGGATCGAATATGGAGCCCCGAGCTGTTGGCACGCATTACGAGGCACACGTTTCAAGGCAAAAAAGGGTTAAGGTAGGGGACTCGCCTTACTTGCATGTAACTGATATCTTTGCTTGTGTAATGATGTATGTGATTGCTTTACTTGATTATGTAGAGCATATTTGAATAAATGAAGCTCTGTTTCTATTTTCGCTGTGGCCATAGTCTTGTTGTATGAAACATTGAGCATGCAGAAATGTCATTATGGGGCATACATCTAGATAAAGCTAACATGTCATACATATAGCATCAATCATGCATGCATTATAGTATTTGTTTCCTACTGAGATTCCCTCGAATCTCACCCTCCCTTACCAACAATTCAGACAGGAGACGACAGAAGATATGCAAACAATAATGCAGAGTACCGTACGAGGGGATTACAGTAGTGGAACGAAGACGGGAAGAAGTCTCCGTTTCACTGGGATGGGTTTAGATACCCTAGTAGCCTTGTGCGGTTACATTATTTGAATTTATCAGGTACGAACCCCTATGGGGAATTTATGTAATCATGCACATATTATCAGTATAGTTATGCTATTCCTGTGTTGCCTACTGAACTGCATATCGTTTTCCGTAAATACTCTGGTAAAGGTTGAAATTGAGATAAGGGCGTGACAAAGAGCAATGTTGGCATTAAAATTTTTTTCAGATTCAATGTCACCCCGAAAGTTAGCAATAATGTTGCCTTATATCGTTAAAAAAAATTAATGTTGATCATTAACTTTTTAATAGTAAAAGGCAATATTGTTTTATTTTAACATTTTTGGGGCATCACTGAATCTAAAACGACTTTCAAGATAACATTACTTTTCAGTCAAAACTTTCAAAACAAATTTATACCTTAACCTATTATAAAAATCAAGAAAGATGTATGATAGTGAGGCAAGTCATGAATAACAATATGTTGTTGCGGAAGAAATCTGTGTACAAATGGCCACTGTTGGATGTATGATAGTGAGGTTTGAAAGCTACGTTGAAAATTCTTGCCGACACATATATCAATTTTTGTCCATGTTTTGAAAATTCATGTTGGCAAATAAAACTGAACATCAAGGTGTTGAGGGAGGACCAATCTTTGGCAAAATCTTCAAATTCGCTTTGGTACTTCCATTGAAATCATTTGATTTACATTCTATTCCATACCCAAACTACTATTCCCCGTAGAAATCAAATCAGGAATGTCAAAATTGGCCTTTATTAACTACCCTTAGCTTATCACGTGAATATTTCTGGATATTGTCATTTGGATGTCATGAATTGGAGACCATGGAACATCTGTTTGTCACTTGTCCATTTACCGGAGTAGTTTAATTTGGTTTGGCTGTCTCTCCATTAGATTTCCTTGCTCTTTACTTTCTAGCTTTAAATTCTGGCTCAAACCCAATATATCTCGGTTACATCAGGATGGGGAAAGTTTAATGGTGAGGATGATTATTAAACTTATATTCACTGTATGGATGAACAAGAATAAGGTTATATACATCATGGGAAGTGTCATTCACCAATAACTTTAATTAATTACTGAGATTATAAATGCTTCATCTCTTGTGGAATTAGCTTGTCAATCTGACCCAATAGCAACCTCTGTCTAACACACAAGTCTGTTTGTAAATAACTCGATCTCAAGCATTCCAAAAGATGGATGGACAATTATCTCAGAGAAGCACAAAAGAAGCAGGATCTCTTATTGTACAACGTGGATATTGTATCAGGGTGAATCCTTGCAATCTTTTATATGGATAACAATTCGTCTAAGCTTTTCTTTGGCCTACTTTGTCTTGGAGTTCTTCTAAATTGGATCAGAGCTTCTCCTTTTTTCAGTCAACCCTCAAAGGAGCATCTTCGAGTTTTTTGTCTCAAAACAGTTTCTGCCACTAGAGAGAACAAAGTCTTGGTCTTCAAATATTACTCCCTCCAGTCCTAATTATAGGACATATTTACCTAACTTTGGAGAAATTAAGGATAGTGGTTAAATTAGTCAATCATATTTATTTTCCTAAAATACCCTTATTTAAAATTTAAAATGACATCCAATTACTTTGATTCTATTTTTTCTTGTACTTCTCCTGCCTCACACATGACTTCTCCAAACTCTCACACAATCCGGCATCGTCAATCTCCCTCAACAACTTCCGATCTACTCTTATTAAATTATTATTGAGAAAGTATCAATAGGGGATATTTTGAGAAGAAATTGACAAAAATTAGAACTTTGTTCTATAATTAGGACCAATATTAACTATCAAATATTGTCCTATAATTAGGACCGGAGGGAATATATATCATGCTATTAGCCTCCTTCTTAGTATTTTCATGTTTCATGGTATTTTAACATTTTAACATTTCAAAGTTTAGAGAGTAGGCTTTTACATTTGCTAAGTTCAACTTATTGTGTGGTTTTGGAGATATGATGTAAAGGCTTTTCAATTTCAATGATTAATGCATTTGTTTTCTATATATACAAAAAAGCCTTTATCAGATATAGATACTTGTATCCTTTTATATTAAAATGATCTTCCCATTAGTCGTAAACTAAATGTAGATATCTCTTCTAGTAATATATTTCAAACATAGGTTCATAACATTATACTACTTTATGGCTAAATATAAGTTGCTTGTGGGGAAAAAGTTTGATTCAAAATAAAAGTTAGGGCAATTAATGATGTTTTGTCAATTTTACCTCTATTTAATTTCTATTAGAAATAGGAGAGAGAGGTGTAAAAATCATTTGTAAACTAAAGAAAGACAAAAAAATTTAATGAGGGTAAATGTAAATTTTTTTATCCATTTAATGCAATTCTTGATATGCGGGAATTTAGTATAAATGACTTATAGTTAGACACAGAGTAGTATAGGACTAACCTCCTTTCAATAGACCTAACTCTTGTTGGTGCCATTGTTAGCTTGTTTTTACTCTTTCTATATAATATGCATTAACCTCTCATCCTAAATATAAGATCCAGTTTGTAGTGTTACTAAATCATACATTTAGGATTAAAGGAGTAGTTTTTTAGCTTCAAAATCAAGGCCTCATGCTTAAAAGGTTAAAATCCTTTTCACAATCACCAAGGTTTATCACTCTCCCGATAATTAATATAAGACATACTTACTTAATTTGACTAGATTACGAAAGTTGATTAAGTTTGTTAATATAACATGTATTTTTTAAAACACTCTAATCTCTTTCTTTAATTCCCTCATTCTCTTTCCCCCTTGATTATTGTTGATGGAGTATCAATAAGGGTAAATTAGGAAAATATTGACAAACTTTGTCTTATATTTAGGATTAAGATCAACTATTTTATATCTTATATTTAGGACTAAGATCAACTATTTTATGTTAAGCAGCGAGGGAGTAATAAATTATGTTACTACTCATACTATTTTTCTAATATCACATGGGAGAAGACGCTGACTAAACCGAAAAACTGATGAAGGGAAATATTTATGTTGGAAAAAAAAATGCAAGTATATAATTTTAGGTGGTCCCGGGAGAAGACGATGAATGCCTGAAGTGGAGAGGAAGAACGTGCAGCAAATCCGCAGCCAAGAAGAAGAAGCGGGAAAAGGCAAGGCCATAATGATTTTCTTCCCAAAATATCTCCATATGTGGAGAAAAAATGGGGGAAATTGTGATGAGTCCCACGTCCATCTTTTATTATGATTTTTTGAAAAAAAGTAATTCACAAATTTTTTGTCGTTTATCTCGATTTTGTGTCAAGTGTTTATTTTGTTTAATTCTTTTGCCAGACTTTATTTTGTTTAAATTGTTATAATTTGGTTCATTATAAATTTATAATTTATAAACATTCATAATTGAAATTAACAATTACTACTTCCTATTCTTAATCCAAGAGTTAATTAGGGTTTGAATTTAGTCCTAAATATATGCCCTCCATCCACTTTGTTTTTTAAATTTATCTTTTCCTCAAAATATCCCTATTGACTATACGTATTAAAGAGTTTCATCTAGCTATAGCTGTCAAAATGAACTAGCCCAGCACTAAAGGGTAGGCCCTTGATGGGCTATGCTTAAAAGGGTCGGGCTTTCACTAGTGGAAAAATCACTTTTAAGGCCGGGTAAAAACGATATTTTGAACTGATTCTGGATGAGGTCTTGATACAACCGATTTAAAAATTCCGTTATTTTTTAGACCGGTTATTACAAAATAAGTTTTTAGACCATATGTTTATACAACCGGTCTAAAAATAATGACATTTTAGACCTATTGTTGAAATAACAGGTCTTAATGTCATTCTTTTTAGATCAGTTATTGATACAATCGATCTAAAAAGTCATACTTTTTAGACTGATTATTTTAACAACCGATCTAAAAGTCATACTTTTAAGACCGGTTTTATTAACAATCGGTCTAAAATGTTATTTTTTAGACCGGTTGTTTCCACTTTTTTAAAAAAAATTCCTGTTAAAACATTTTACCCAACAAGTCATTTCCCCTGTTAAAATATTTTACCTAGCAAGTCATTTTAACGACATTCAAATAAATTTTTCTTTTACACATTATAACAAACACCTTATATAGAAGCATTTTAATCAAGTAAAACACAATTTCAACTGGTGTAATACTTACATCATTCTTCCGACACCCCAAATAAATTATTCTCTTACACATTCCCATTTCATCATACATTTTAAAACAGTACACAATTTCAAACGGTGTAATTTACATCATTTTTCCTACACTCCACATTCCACAAAAGCAACAACAATAAATCATTGAAAATCAACACATTATCACACACAATCGGAAAATTAAGGTCTGCTGCTTTAAACATTCATAATTGAAATTAACAATTACTACTTCCTATTCTTAATCCAAGAGTTAATTAGGGGTTGAATTTAGTCCTAAATATATGCCCTCCATCCACTTTGTTTTTTAAATTTATCTTTTCCTCAAAATATCCCTATTGACTATACGTATTAAAGAGTTTCATCTAGCTATAGCTGTCAAAATGAACTAGCCCAGCACTAAAGGGTAGGCCCTTGATGGGCTATGCTTAAAAGGGTCGGGCTTTCACTAGTGGAAAAATCACTTTTAAGGCCGGGTAAAAACGATATTTTGGACTGATTCTGGATGAGGTCTTGATACAACCGATTTAAAAAGTCCGTTATTTTTTAGACCGGTTATTACAAAATAAGTTTTTAGACCATATGTTTATACAACCGGTCTAAAAATAATGACATTTTAGACCTATTGTTGAAATAACAGGTCTTAATGTCATTCTTTTTAGATCAGTTATTGATACAATCGATCTAAAAAGTCATACTTTTTAGACTGATTATTTTAACAACCGATCTAAAAGTCATACTTTTAAGACCGGTTTTATTAACAATCGGTCTAAAATGTTATTTTTTAGACCGGTTGTTTCCACTTTTTTTAAAAAAATTCCTGTTAAAACATTTTACCCAACAAGTCATTTCCCCTGTTAAAATATTTTACCTAGCAAGTCATTTTAACGACATTCAAATAAATTTTTCTTTTACACATTATAACAAACACCTTATATAGAAGCATTTTAATCAAGTAAAACACAATTTCAACTGGTGTAATACTTACATCATTCTTCCGACACCCCAAATAAATTATTCTCTTACACATTCCCATTTCATCATACATTTTAAAACAGTACACAATTTCAAACGGTGTAATTTACATCATTTTTCCTACACTCCACATTCCACAAAAGCAACAACAATAAATCATTGAAAATCAACACATTATCACACACAATCGGAAAATTAAGGTCTGCTGCTACACATTTTTATTCCCTTGTTTTAATATTACAGTTTGACAAAAAAATCAAAACTTTAGCTAATAATAGAATTAAAACACTTTAATTGATTATAGAGGAATCTACCAAGAAAGAACACATCAGACAATAATCCATCGTTGATGATCACTAGCTGGTTCCGGAGCATCTACACCAGGACACTACAGATCCTTCATTTTCCTGTGACCACAACAACAAAAAGTAGTTTTATATATAAAATAAATATATACATAATTTAAATATAATTTATGATAATTACTTTAGCTAGCTAACTTTCAAAGTAATGATCATTAAGCTAGTATCTGAAGTTATCATCATTGAATTCAATGGCGAGAGCAAGATAGAGAATAACATTGGGTATATTCAAACAAAACTATAATCATAAAACGGAACACCTCCATTTCCTACTTCAAGCATATCAGGATCTGATGCCAGACATGGTTAAACCCGCCCGAAACAATATCAAAAGGATAAAGTTCAAATTATTAACAACAATCAAAACAAACTTGGAAAGTTGCTTCACGAGTAGTCACTCTTTGTGCTCCTGTTTGGAAGAAGAACGATTGGCAAGGCTTTTAAGGGAGGAGGAGTCGGAGCTGGAATGTTATCGATTGACGGCGAAATAAAGGTTGACTACCAGCAAGGTATGGGTAGTGACTCTTCCTCGGCTAATACAAACCCATCCCAATGCCGCCCCTGAGATTGTGAATAAGAATACCGTTGGTTAGATTGTGAAATTAGGTTCAGAGAGAAAGACTGCTCCAGATTTAGAGAGAAAGAGGATGGCGGAGTTGTGAACAAAAACACCATAGGAGAAATTTCAGGGAAAAGTAAGTTCAGAGAGACAGCTAAGATTTGGCGGGAGGACGAGAAGAGTGAAATTTTAATTAGCGCGCATACATTTAAGACCATTTGTTTAATACAACCGGTTTTAAATATATCCTTTAGACCGGTTTTAAAAATAACTGGTCTAAAAATTTTCAACTTTTAGATCGGTTATAAGATATAACTGGTGTAAAAAGTAATTTTTTTTTTTAATTTCAAGTCTTTTATTTAGACCGGTTATAGAAATAACCGGTCTAAAAAGTATATTTATTTTTAATTATTTTTATCCTTTTAAGACCGATTACTCATAAATGAGATCTAAATAATAACTTTAAGACCTTATATTCAGGGAACCAGTATCAAAAGGTCTCTATAATTACAAAAATGCCACCGGTCATACATTTTAAACTTTATCCCTGTATAATTGGTCTAAAGGAGTCGGTAAATTTAGTGACGGAATTTCCGTCACTGATCAATTTAGTGATGGAAATTAGTGATAAAATTTGTTTCATCAGTAAAAAGACTGTTACTAATTAATTAGTGATGGAATTTTAAATTCCGTCTCTAATTTGCTATGGATTAGTGATGGAAAATTCCTTCGCTAATTTTATCACAAAATATTTTTGACAGAAATTAGTGACGGATTAGGGATGAAAATTAATGACAGAATTTTTCCTTCATTAATTTCCATCGTTAATTTTTAATGACGGAATTATATACGGAATTTAGAGACGGAATGTGATTCCGTCGCAATTCGTCACTAATCGCTAATTTTAGTGATGGAATTTTTGAAGGATTATGACGGAATCACATTTCGTCACTAAATTCTGTCACTAATTTTCATTTTTTTACCCTTAGTTGATTAATAAAACCTGAGTGTGTTGGGAATTTATATTGCACTTTGATATTTATGAATGGAATCGAATTGTACAGGCTAAATGTGTATTTGAAATATCAATATGAGACCGTATTGAATATGTTTCAGAAAAGTTTTTGCAAGCCCTGTTTTGGGAAATGAAATTTTTAAATGTATGTACACAAGTTAAACTTTTACCAAGATGTTGTATAAAAAGAGTGAGTACTTTTATTTTAATAATTAAAAAATAGGAGGGATTAAACGGACTGGCCCTCGGGCCTAACTGGTTGACCCTTTTATTTTTGAGTTTTAATGGACTAACCCATTTAAGCCCGGGTTTCTTTTTCACCACAAAAAATACAAGCTTGGCCCTCCACTTGGACGGGCTTAAACAGGCTAGCCTAACGGGTTTGACCCGTTTTAATATTTATCCAATGATAATCATGATGAAAGATGATGTTTTAGAAAAAAAGTAACCTATATTTGTGACAAATACACAACTAATTTTTTTTAATATGTTCAAATTAATCAACTAACTATTATATTAAAGACATGAAGTAGTATTAATTTTAACCAATGACTATTAGTCCTAGTGGAAAGAAGCTTTGACCTACTTAAGTATAAAGTCTTGAGTTTGAATTCATGTAATTGCATAAAATGTTTTTGGTGGAGCTACTCGCAATTAGGCTTGATGACCCAATCAAATATTCATACAAAAATAAATGATTTTAATTTATAGAATTTCATGAACTTTAAGAAATTTTCTTCATTTTATTTAACCCCATTTTGACACCCATGCATGCATTTTTATAGGCTGTGAATTAAAATTATTGTTAGATCAAACAATAAGGGCCTAGTTCAAACAAAATAAAATATAGATACATTATTCAAATTAACTTAAACTATAAGGACATTTGAACTAATTTTTTCATTTCTTTTATCTCACTTTAATTCTCTTTTTCATTTAAATAGGAAAAATTTGTTCCCCTTATCTTTCTTCCCAGAAAGGAAATATTTCTATTTCTTCTAAGGCGTACCAAATTTTACTTTTTTCATACTCAAATTTTTATTCGGTTCAACATTACAGCTTTATAATGGTTGAAATCCTGTTTTTTCAAACCTTGTGGATTTTCTGTTAAATAATAAAAACCTTGTGGATTGAGAGTCTATCCTATATTTTTTATTCTAAAAATTGTGCCAATTAATTGATTATTCCAAGAATATGTATATAATAAAAATTTTAACAAGATCATATAACTTATCTTTAAAATTCTATAAAAACATACAATATTTAGTGCCTCATTGATAAGTTAAATATTTATAACAAATAATTATTTAAGTCTCCTTTGATAAAAATATGCAATTAATATAGAAAAGTGAAAATCCTATAAAAAAAACTGTTGAATTAATTAAATTCTAATTTGGGTCAATGAACTTAATAAATTATAAATTAGGCTATATGGCACAATTAGGGATTTAGAAATTGGGCTAAATTACATCTATACCCCTTAGTTGATCTTTCTTGGCGACCAAAAAAATTGACCTAGAAGCCAAAAAAAAAAAAATTACAGAAATACTTTCTCACACTCCTGAAATCATACAAGGAAAAAAATTGACCCTCCTATCTCAAACCCATTTGTGCTAAAGACGAAGTTGCGCCCAAATTCAAGTAAACCAGCCTTGCATCCTGATTAAGGTTCGCGAAATTTCTGTTGCTGCTACTATTATTTTGGTCTTCATTCAATGGGGGATAAATGGCCAATGAAGAAGGAGGACTCGAGTTGCCTTCCTCGCGTGACACAAGAGCTGCGGATTGAACTAGCTCCAAACACAAACTCAATTTGTTGGGTTCAATATGGGCAAGCCCGGGGATGGCCCCTTTGAACAGAAAATCAGAAGTTTGGGTTGTCACAATGTTAGCCATGTAAGTTACGTTATGTGACGCTGTTCCCTCCTTATGATGATGATGATATTAGAGAAACATCTAATAATTATTTGTGTAGGGCTGCGACTGTGATTGTTTTGGGTGGGACTGCCAAGTTCTATTCAAAAGCAAGAGCTTATGTTAATACATCTACTCCCCCTTCATCCAAAGCCGTCTCTTTTGTTCTTAATAATAATATAATACAGAATTATATATGTGCCGATCGGGGAATGCTTTAGATTGTAGGTTTATAATAACCACCGTTCATGTCTTTTTTTTTTTTTTGCTTCCAAGTCAATTTTTTAAGTCGACTGGATATATCATCAACTAAAGGGCATGAATGTAATTTGGCCTGATTTCTAAAACCCTAATTATGTCATATAGCCTAATTTATAATTTATTAAGTTCACTAACTCAAATTAGAGTTTGATTAATTCAACCGTCTTTTTATAGGGTTTTTCCTATAAAAAATTTGGGAAAATTTTATAAATTTGGGAGACAAAATATACAGATTGAGATTTTATATTTAAAACCAAAATAAACCCTTTAATTAACTCCTAAATTTACAACAGGAGGCAGTAACATGTTATATTTAATTTAAACGATTTATATTCAATTCTTTTATGAATTGATTTAAATAATCAAATATTTTTTTTCCTAAGCTGGTCATTAAGAAATTATATTTATTCCATATTCTAATTTATATAAAAAAAATAAAATATCCTAACTAAATTTAAAAAATTAAAACATGTTTCTACTTGTGTAGAAAATCTCAATTTATTAAAAAGGCAAACCGAAAATTCTAATCATGACACCATATAATTAGAATAAACATGTTATGAATGTTTGATATCATCAAATCATAATCAAGATTCATATATTACATAGCCGAATTCAATAGTGTATATGGCCGAATTCAATAGTGTATATGTAACCTAAAGGTATAATATGGTGAGTGTTGTTGGGATAGTTATTGGTAGAGGTACTACACAGAAGCCAACACTTGTGGACATAAACACAGCATAATTTGAGGGAATCACACAAATGAATTAATGGGACCTTAAAGTTTAAAAAGGAAAAAGCAACCCATCTGTTTGCTATAACTATCATTCAATGACCAATTAATGAAAAGGTTTTTAGGAGTAACAGGAAAGCCCATGTGGTAGATATATATATATATATATATATATATATATATATATATATATAATAAAACTCATATAAGTTGTTTAGGTTAGGCATTGGTGTCTATATATATAAACAAGAAGAACATGGAAGATTAAATTGAGGCTTCTATAGTGGGGACTATAGTCCTCTTTGATTTGTCTCATTCTCTCTGAGCTGTTTTCCATATGATAAGGTGGAAGAGTGGGACAATATAGTTGGCTTTAATTTATTATTACAAGCTTTCATGGTTATTATTTTAGGGTTTATACATTTATATGTATATACCATCTTAATAACTCTCCTCACTCACCGTCCTAGAGTTTCTGTTAAGCCTCGTCCTTGTTTAAATTGACAAGGTAACTAGCATATCTAGCTTTAGATGTGTACGTAATTTTTATCTAAGTTCATTAATCATACCCCAATGGTAGTTATATTTTGTTTGAGATCTCGAGTCGGTATCATATTATGTATTTGTCATAGGCTTTACCTTTTACAATATGAATATAATGCGGCACTTAAAGAATATATAGGCAAAATTGATGAAAAGTCTCTGTTTGAAAATTTGATTATCTAGACAAACCTTATTTATTTTTATACACAAAAAGTACTATTACTATGAAGGATTACATCCACAGAAACCATCGGTACTTTAATTTTGGCTAATAAAATTTTCAAACAGGATTTTTTACGGATTTTTTCATCACCTCTTCAACTTATGCCAGGTAGTTATGAAAATGCTTCAATTGATCAGGGGATTTCAGTTTTATGTGGAAAAGTTAAATTTTTCATGAACTTTTGTAAGATTCTAGCCAGTCAAATTCATGACTAAACTTTTTGAGTATAACTCAAGTCTTATATATGGATGATCAGTAATGAAGAAAGGAAATTAAGCTGATGATGAGTGGTGAAAGTGAAGAATCCCACTTCTCTCCTATACGCTTCCCGTCCCTTGCCTCTCCTTTATCCAAAACACTGCCGTTTTGGGTCAAAAAATGGAGAGGTTGGGTCCATTTTTTTTTAAGAAAAAAATGTAACACCCTAAAATATTTTTTCAGTACCACTCAGTATCATAAAATAATGTTTTCTGCATTTAGCACAATAAAATTTTTTCTAATTGCAACGAACGGTCTAAACTCAAGATACAGAGTAGTGATAAAAAAATATTTCAAGGGATTAGATGCAAAAAAAAATATTTTTGGATACTGGATATTATTGAGAAAATTATTTAAGATACTGAATGAGTTAAAAATTAATTTATGATATTGGATGTTATTAAAAAAAAATACTTTAGAATGTAGTTTGCTTGCTAGACAGTAGTTACTACTGAAAAATTATTTAAGGTGCTGAGTGAGTTAAAAATTAATTTATGATACTGTGTGTTACTGAAACAATACTTTAGAGTGTAGTTGTTAGATAGTAGTTACTACTAAACAAATATTTGAGGGTGATCAGTGTATCAAAAATTATTTTAAGATACTGAGTGCTACTTAAAAAATACTTCAAGGTGCTACACACACACAGTGTGTGTGTGTGTGTGTGTTTTAAAAAGGGACCCAACCTCCCCCTTTTTTGACCCAAAACGGTAGTGTTTTGGGTAAAGGAGAGGCAAGGGACAGGAAGCGCATGGGAGAAAAGCAGGATTAGAAAGTGAAGGGGTAATGCAAACTTTGATGATGAGACCCCAATGGACAACGGCTATATCACAAAACTGACATAACTGAAATATCAGAAACCTAATAACTCTAACATAATGGCTTTGAGATTTTCTTGTAACACCCCAAATTTTATTTCCCAATATGTCTTGTAATTGTTTGTGGAAATTAACAAAATGGAAGGGTGAATTTTGGAGAAATTAATTATGCTGCAAGTGAAAATTTCCTGTGAGGCAATGAGTTTGTCATGTGATTTTGGATAATCAAATGATGGCCAAAAATTATGGAAATTTACAGGGTGAAAGTAGGCATTATAAGTTTTAATTTGATAGGTCATATAAATCATTTAAAGCTATATATAAAAAGTTGTGAATTTTTGAAGTTAGCCCAGAAAAACTGTGAATTTTCTGGAACATCATTCAAAGAAATTAATTCAGGGAATTTTATGCTTCCAACTGGTGAGAGACTATATTTTTCCTTGAAACTAGACTCAATAAGGGTTCTATAGCCTTTGAAATCACTTGGATACGATGTCTACAAAATTAGTTATGATTTTTCACAATTGGAGCAAATAATCTGCCAAAATTTCCACTAAATCCAAAAATGGAATAAAAATGTGATGACACTTTTTAAAATTATGAAATGAATGGAAAAGTCAATTGGTCTGATTGAAGAACCATTAGACATGATTATGGATGGACCAAGAGGGAAGGATTAGTTGGATTTTAATTGAGCTTTATCACCCATTCATATGTACAAAAAACTAAAGCTTTAGTGTTTTTGGGAAATTTGGAATTATGACATAAGCAAGCACTTAAGATGAGATAATCATATTATAAAACAACTTTCTCCTTCTTCATCCATCCAAACCAACGTCTTTGAGTGAGAGAGAGAGAGAGAGAGAGAGAGAGAGAGAGAGAGAGAGAGAGAGAGAGAGAGAGAGAGAGAGAGAGCTTGGTGATCTAGAGAGAGAAGGAGCAAGAAATTGTAAGGTTTGTGGAGCTCAAATTTGTTGTTGAGAAGGGTTAGGGTTCGGTTACACTAGGAAAAAGCCAGAAGGAGCTTGAGGACCAAGCTAAGAGCCAATTGTCGGCAAGCAAATTGAGACACGTATTTCAATGAGCTGATTTAAGGATAAAAAAGGGTTAAGACAGGTGAGAACAAGAGGTGTGCTGATATCAAATTAGAGAACTATATGAGAGGAAAGCAGTGATGAAATGAAGACGGGAAGATGTCTCCGTTTCATTGGGTTGGATTTCAACATCCTAGTAGCCATGTGCGACTACCTTGATTGTAATTATCATATATGAACCCCTATAGGGAATTTCTGTCAACACCCGTTTCCATTTCGATATTCGAAGAGTAATAAAGACGGAATTCAATGGGCATACAGAAAAGTACAATTATACTGATAAAAATATTGTTTACAATCCCACGTTGTTCGTCAATGAAATACAGAAAATACGGCGGAAACTTTAATATTTACAGAATTTTCCAAAATATCTAAATATAAACTAATTATAGCCACTATCCTGTCCTCACCTCGAGACACGTGTCAATTATTTCCTGACCTCTACGCCCTTGCCTTTCGATCCACTGGCACCTGCTGAGATGTTTATTTAAAAATAGAGTGAGATTCCGAAGAATACCAGTAGAAACATGCTGTCGTTCATAGAAAATGCGAAAAGTAAATATGACATGAGCCAATGTATGCACCAATTAATAAACAATATAAACACCTCATCGTCATATATACATGAGTAGGGCCCGACCCCACAATTTACACCAGTTGGTCTTCTGCCAACTCCTAATCTAAGTGCACCCCGGCACTAAATGCCCCTCTATAGGCAAATCATGTTGATTAATATAGCGCATTTACAAACATTGGCATCCACACAAGCATATAACCATGACATGATGTATGAAGGATAATATTCCTACCTTAAAGCTTTATAAACCCCTTTTTAAATATGCCTCGAAAAATGTGTCTTGTCCGGCCTTCGACTCGGTCCTAAAATATTAAATGTACAAGAAATAGGTCATAACCTATCCGAGTATCATTTTAGACTCTTCCATAGTGTTTCTTGTGGTTATATTAGTCTATGGTGAAAATTTACCAAAATGCCCTGGGACTCTGGCCTAGCCATACCCAGCCCGATGGACGTTTTTCCAAAATTTTGACTAGAGCTATTCTAAAATATTTTCACCCAATGAATCCATTTCTGGGATCGAAATCACCAAATTCACTATCAAATTATGAAATTACCCTTGATAGCCCCGATTTGGGGTTTTAACGGCGTTTTCGTAATTATGTTTTTTCGGCCTTTCCCGAAAAAGTGCCCAACTGTAACCCCACCTATTTTTGCCCAATGAATCCAATGGAACCATCTATTTTATAAAAATCCAACTCCTTTCCCTCAAAACAGTGTTGCCAAAATTCTTTAAAAAAATGGAAAAATGTAGTTTTGTGTTTTAGCTTCCAAAACTTGTACTTTACCACTTCTAATTCTTTATTAATTCATTTAAACACTTCTTAACCATGATTCTAAGAAATTTGGGCAGCATAACCCCTTAGGATTAGGGCTTTCCAAATTCACAAACCTACCATGAAACTTGAAAAAAAAAATCAAGAAACATCAACAACAACAACCACAAGAGAGCAAGTTCATAAAGTTACCTTCTTGCTTTTAATCTTGGCACCTTAACTCCTTCTCTTTCTTGGAGACTTGGCTTGCTAAACACATGTATACATGAAGAAGAGAACCTTAGAGGACGTGTTACACAAGAATAGGAAGCCAAATAATTAAATCCATACCTACTTACCTCAATCTTCTTTGCCTCCTTCTCTCTAAGTCTTCAAGAACTCTTCAAAACTCTCTCCCTCTCTTCTCTAGGTGTGTTGGCAGAAACATGCATGAAAAGGGAAGGGAAGTGTGTTTATTAATTTATCTCCATTCATCCTTCAACATTGATCTCATCAAGGGACCATAATGTGACACTTGTTAGAACCATACATCCACCCACGCCTCCTTCCTATTTACTCATAATTACTCCCTTAGTTCCCTTTGGCATTGGTCAAATTTTTCCTCCCTTGGTTAGGCAAAAAAAGCCATCCCCCCTCTCCTCTTATTAACCAAGTAAGTTCTCTTCCAACTAGATCTAAGTTTGTACTCCACCATGCAATCAAGTTTATCCATTCCTTTACTCAAGCTATTTTCTTCATGCATTCACCATACCTTCATGTAAGTACACTCCACCATTGTCATCATTACTCTCTTCATGTAGCATTTTTAACATGTGCTCATGAAATTAAATTTTTCCCTTCATTTTTATGTGTTTGGACGAAAATGAGGGAGGAGAAGGGAAAGAAAAATATGTTTCACTAATCCCATAATTCCTTTAATTGATTTATGCCCAAGTCCCTTTAATTCTACAATTCTTGATTTATTCCATTAAGAATATTCAATGTATACATTTTCCTTTATTTTCCTAGATTAATTGGAATTAACTCCAATGAATTGGAAAATAATTAATCTTGGGCTAAATTGGCAACATTATGATTTTGCTATCACCTTTGCAATTTAATTCCTTTCTTGAATTAATTTGCCCATTTCCTTATGAATATGGATATTTCAAAATTCATAAGATCCAAATTTCATGAATATTCACCATTTTATTGAATTTCTGAATTAATTACAATATATTTTTGGTGAATATAAAATTTGGGGTGTTACAATTTCTATAATCATGCACATATTATCAATATATTTATACTATTTCTATTATGCCTACCAAACCACACAATTAATATTCCGCAGCAAGTCAATATAAGAGAAGGTTATGACATTTCTATGTAGTTAACACTTGAGTTGCCAAAGAGAGTTTTTGTACAGTGGCCTTTCTGACGAGGGGGCTTGCATATAAGTACATTTAGCAGGGGATAGAGTAATGAACATTGAAAATCAGAAAACTGACTTTAAATTGTGTCGTCCATATGGTTTTCTCTGTAATCTCACTGTTTGGCTTTAAAAATGTGTTTGCCTCATTCTTATGATGAACTTGTATATCTTGTACTTCGCCAATTAATGACAAGAGCACGAAACTTTACAAAACAATTTATCTGACCGGTTGTTATTATATGACTTGCAAGAAGAAGATGAAGAATAGAAAATTAAAACAGAACAATAGAAATATGAGATTATAGAATTGTTAAGAACTACTTTCTCACTAATATTTACTCAAGTTTTTGTTATCGGAAATGTCACAACTATGTTTTTGATACCTGCTGCTGTGAAGGATGTATGCGGAAGGCCATTTTAGTTAGTGTCTGTTTGGATTAATGGTGGAGGAGGAGGGTTTTTTTTTTTTTTTTTTTTTTTTTTTTTTTTTTTTGCAGATGGGCTTTTGAAAAAGTCAGATTGTAAATGTGATTTGTATTTGAATTGGTGGTGGCAGAAGTGACTTTTTTTTCTAACCTTAAACCTATTTTGATTAGTATTTGAAAAGTCTGTTTAGATGAAAAATAACTGAAAAGGGTATGAATCTTATTGAATATAACACATATATAATTTGTATATATTGTGATAATTGAAGTGAAAAATGTAAAGAAAAGTTGATAAAATAAAAAAATTGTATATATATTAGTTGTATATATTGTATTAAATACATCTTTATATTAATTATTTTGAACTTACCATTAATTCTCTTTTATTTAATCTTCTATTACCCATTTTCCCCATATTTTAAATAAAAGGTGACACAATGGCATGAGTTGGATCTACCGGAAGAAAATTAGGCTACTTTGGAAATCTATGTCCCATGTCTTCCTTTAAGGAGTTTTGAATCAATGCTCTAACAATGGGTCCCGTATCATCCTTTAAGAGTTTTGAATCAATGCTTCAACAGTACAGAAGCAGCTTCACCCGAGCAAAAGTAATTTCCATCAACTTCTATAAAAAGTAATTTTTTTTTTTTTTTTTTTGTGAAGCCCAATGGTTGTAGATGTGTTCCCAAATGAACGCTTCCCATCCAACTAGGCTTTTGGATTCCAACTGGGGTTTTTTTTTACCCCTACCGTGTTCCCAAGCAGACCCTTAATTTCTTAACAAGTATAGAACAATTTGCCTTTGTTTTCATGAAATTATAGTAGCTAATTAAAAAGTTGGTTTTAATTCTAAATATAAGATATTAATCTACTTTTTTTGTTATATTTATTATTTTTCCCCTAATTAATTTACCTAACTAATAAATTGATATATAATCTAATGTTATACAAAAGTATTTTAGAGAGATTGTGTCACATTTTTAATAATAAATTAATTTATCTAGCTTTCTTAATTAACCTAAATTAATTAGTTAAATAGCTCCTATATTAAGGGAAAACACATTATTCTCTTTGATATCTAATGTAAGAGCTAGTTGGAGGTTTAATTTGATCTTAAACTATTTTATCTATTATATATATCATTTTTTTCTCAAACTAATTCACTGATATTAATTAATTGTCTTCCCTTAACATTTGTTGCACACAAAATTGACCAGTAAGGTAGTAACAGAGGAAATGAAAGAGTCCACCACGAGGCTGGCAAGGGGAAATAAAACAATATTTTCGTGTAAATGCATGAAAAATGTGGATTTATTTATTTATTTTGCCCCATCAACTGCGGCGATTTTTACTCTTCATCCTAAATTTTTGAAAATTTTTTCCATGCGTTCAAAGATGAAGGTAGTACAAAAATTATACAGCAACATCAACAACATCACCCTCTTGTATATCTCTCTGCCCTCTGTTTCTGCAGCTTCAAGGAAATTACAATGAAAGCTTTGATTCCAATTCTCACATTATTATTCATCGTCGTCGTCGGTTTCTCACAAGCCGAAGATACACTAACATCTTCTCAACTCCAGCAAAATGTAACGCCTTTATCACTCTGCAGAGACATATAATCAAAAGGGTACTCATAATTCAGCTAATCAAACCTTATTTCATTCACTTTTCAGGATTTGAATGGTAACTGTTCCTACTTATTAAGCATTTATACCAGCTGTTATTCACCCAGACGCACAAGGGATCACATCAGTCTTGCTTTCGGCGACAAATATGGCCATCAGGTTTAGTTTCTTCTTCTTCTTAATCTTAATCTATCTCATTATTTGTGTGTGTGTGTGTGTGTGTGTATTAGAATATGTCCCACATTGAGCAATTAGACATTGAAAGGCAGCCTCAACCTGCCCATATATCTAAAACTCAACGAATATTACTCCAAATAGTAATTACTGATGAGTTTTGTGATGATAAGGTTTATGTTCCGAGGTTGGATGAATTTCCTTCGGCAACATTGTCACGGTGTGTTACAGAATTTGTCCGCGTTACTGGACCATGTACTTCCCAGATATGCTATATGTACATATATAGGAGTGGTGGTGATGGCTGGGAGCCTCACGATATACAAGTCTCTGGCAATTTCTCTGAATCTGTTGACTTTTATTTCGTTACTTTGATTCCTAATCACGCTTGGTTTGGCTTCAATTTTTGTAACACTTCTTCTTCTTCACCTTCCTTTGCAACTTGGTAGTGCAACTCTCTGGTTTCAATGTATGCTAATTCGTCTCAGATACATATCTCCTTCATTTGTAGCATTAATCAAAGGTTGAAGAGCTGAAAAAAGAGAATAATGATGAGTTATTATATTTTATGAAGTTTGTCCTATTAAAATTTTAGATATGCGTATGTATGTGTTATTCTATCAAAATAACACATTAATCAAAGGTTGAAGAGCTGAAAAAAGAGAATAATGATGAGTTATTATATTTTATGAAGTTTGTCCTATTAAAATTTTAGATATGCGTATGTATGTGTTATTCTATCAAAATAACTTGAGCTATCTGATAGTAAAACTTCGTTTTATATTATATAATTTTAATCTCTTCTTTAGATAATCAATATGAGACTTCCTTACATCATAATATGTCCCGCAACTCTTAACAAAAAAGAGTGCTTCTGCCATTTGAAAATTAACAATGACATTTCTCAACACTTGACTAAATGCCTTCCCTTCAATGTCATTGATCGCGTCTTCATAAGCAAACAGGGCCTTAAGCGTAGCAGAAAAACAAAACAAAGAATACAAACAAATAAGCCTTAGGGATGAAAGTATGAGAAAATAGCCTTGAGACAAGAGAGTCCAATTCCCCGGCCGATTATAATCAAACACCATCCTTATATCATAAACTGGTGTTAAGCTCATACTAAAATAAAAGAGACGAACGAGATATTTTTTCGCTCTTTTCTTACCGCAAATATACCGGTCATAAATAGTATAAAAAGTTATCATTCCCACAAAGACTATGATAAATGTGAGATAACCAATGCAATTATGCTCTAATTGGACAAAGTCATTTTGAAGTATTTCAATTTGAAAAAACAGTTTTAGTTCAAAACAAACTAAATTGGAATAAGTAAGGTAAAAGTTGATTCTAACTTCATGAAATTAAGGCTCACGGATCACTTCTCCCCTCTATATTTTATGAGACTAATTACTTTCCTCTCAGTTAGCTTTAATGAAGAATCAAATGTTTGTAAGATATTTACAATTATTGGAAAATCTTTCTTAGGTAAAAATCAACATTTATTTTTAAAGAATTCATTCAATCTCTTGCAACAAGTAAATAAAAATAGTCATCAAGTCCAAATCTTAAAATAACAATACTAGGTAAATAGATATACCTCACTTCTATTAACAAACTATCCATCTAAACATGAACTTCAAGATTAGTATGATTTTATCCAAGTTTTTTTTAAAAAATAATCTTTCTCAAGCATTATCTCATTCAATAAATAACCAAGTGGTGGCCAAACACTTAGAGGTATTAAGCATAAAATAAAATCAACATATAATAACCCATTAGATGCTAAAAGAGAAGTTAACATAATCTTAATCTATATGAAGGTTCAAAGTAACCCTTGAATTGAAAAGTTTAGTTACTCATGTTCAAATGTACAGAAAAACTATGTTTAACAACTGAATTCATCATAAACTAAGAAGAAAAGAAAAGAAAAGTGACAAAACTAAGGTAGAAATTCTAAAATCTATCTTAGAATCACTCCCAAAGCTCCAAAACTCTTTAATAACTCCTTTCCAAGGTGTCTTCTTTCGTGCCTCAACTTCACCAAGTGCAGCATGATTCTTGGTTGAATCATCTTCTGTTGCATCATTTTTTAAAACACAGAGTTGTACTATTTCTTCACTCACCTCTCAGTGAGCTTGTTTCTTATCGAGGCAAGTGCCACAAAGACTTTGATTTCCTTCAAATTTCTTACTCGCTTCGGTGAGTACATAACTTGCTGAGGCGAGTGACACAGAGCTCCTTCTCGCTTTGACGCTACTCGCTTTGGCAAGGATGTTAGTTCACTTCCCAATTTAGCTTATTGATATTATTTGCTTTTTCAAGTCTTTTCCTTGACTTCAAGGGTCCTTTCCTAACTCCAATGTTGTCTCAATCCTCCCACAAGAGAGAGAGGATTTATAAGTTATTGGTTTCTTTTAATAAAACACAAAACATGCATAGAGATATAAATAAGAATTTCTTCATATTTGCTTCACACTTTTGTATGCATCTTCTTTTATATTATCCTTTCTTATGCACAATTTGAATTCAAAAGTATCTAAAAACAGAAGAAAATATGCTGAAATATTATTAATTTCCAAGAGGTAACAATATTAATGATATGGAGCTGTCTGAAAAGATTCACACTTACAATTCCTGGATTAATTAGATGTTTACAGAGGTTCCCTACAAAGTGAATGAATTGTTTGCATCTTAGTCATCATTTAAACCAAATACTGTCGCTGTAAAAGGTTTTTTCTTTCAAGTCCCCTGTTTTTATTAATGTTGGGTTAAAAGCAAGTCCTCTCTATTGAAGTCTGCAGTTGTTTGGTATGAGGAGGGATTTGGAGGGAGGGGGTAAAATTTTTATGAGTTCAATTTAAAAAAAATTAGAGAAATAGTGTAAAAAAAATTTAATTAATTTTTTTTTACTTTTTTTATTTTATATCTCTTCTTTATTAAATTCAAAATATTGATTAAAATCACAAAATTCCGAAGTGGTGGTAAACATTTTGAAACCAGCTAGCGCACATAATCTATACATGACGACGGAAAAAAAAAACAGAGAGTGAATATGATGTTGCCTAAAATAGTAGGTGTGAGCATTCGGTTTTTCGGTTCGATTTTCCGTAAAAACCTAAATAGCCGAAAAACCGAATAAGGCTAATGCTAATAACTGAACCGAAAACCGATTAACCGAATTAACCGAACCGAAGTAATCGAAATATTTAGATTCGGTTTGGTTAATAACCGAATTAATTGATTTTTTTATTTATTATCTATAAAATAAAATATATATAATTAAATTTTTAAAAAAGATTATTTTTTATCCTTAAGATTACATTTAGGGGTAAAATATATAAAATAAATTAACTAGATTTAAAATATCTATAAATTTTATCTAATATTATTGAAAATTTACATCTGTTTAATTATAAAAACATGCATTTATCAAATAATATATATTAAATATAAATATATTATACATATTTCGGTTTTTCAGTTAAACCGAACCGGAAACCGAACTAACCTAATAATAAATAACGAAATTTTATCGAAAACCGAATTAACCAAACCGAAAAAACCGAACTGAGTTCGGTTCGATTTTCGGTTTCGGTTCTAATTTGCTCACCCTTAACCTAAAAGGTGACATTTTGAAACGGAAGACACTAGAGAAACTGATTAGAAACAAAACATTAATAGGAAGAAGAAGATATGATCTGAATTAATTGAATTTTGATCAAAACTCAAGTTAATATAAAACTACTGATGTTCATTCATTGATCATGCATATACATCATGAACCTATATAACTAAAGAAGAGAACATTTCTTAAGCTACAAGTGCCAGAACTAACATATCTATACAACAAGTTAAGACATTAAAATATTAGTTTTGAATAATTTGCAAGGAACATAATATGTTAGAGAGATTCAGACCTGTGTGTATGATCATTAATTATTTGTTAATTTTGTGGTATATGGGCATTTAGACTGTACAGATGCAATGGGTTCGTAGTTAAAGGAATAAGGTGAGTAATATGTAAATCTGTCATGAGTTTGTGTGCTGTCTCATAATATTCTGAATAATTTTATGTGTACTGCCGAAGAAAATATATCCATTTATTGGAAACAAAATTGACCCACGAGGCAGGCCGCAGGCGTGGAAAAATCAAATAATATTTTCTTGTATACGCATGAATAACGTGGATTTATTTATTTATTTTAGCTCCATCAACTTCAGCATCTTCATCCTAATTTTATAAATTTTTTCCCATGCATTTAAAGATGAAAGCAGTATAAAAATGGGTTAAAGTCTATTTTTGCTCTGAAAATTTTTGCTCAGAAACAGTGGGTATTCAGAAGTTTTTTGAGCATCAGGGGTGGCCATTGAACTTGGAAAACACCATCTTCCTAAGCCCCAGAGACATATTGTATGGAGTGCCATGTAGGATATCAATCAAACTTAAAGTTAACATTTTAAGCTATAGGGCAACATTGCTACTTTTTTTACACTTCTGAGGTAAAATGGTTCCTAAAAAAACTTCTGGTTACCCACAGTAAAAACTTCCGAAGCAAACCCTATGCACCACACAGCGTTACAACTACATAACATATATCATCCTTTTGTCTCTCTGCACTCTCTTTTTGCAACTTCGTAGTGCAAACTCTATGGTTTCAATGTATGCTAATTCGTCTCAGATACGGATCTCCTTCATTTGTTGCATTAATCAGAGGTTAAAGGGCTGAGAAATGAGAATAATGATGGGTTATTATTGTTTATGGAGTTTGTCCTATTTGAATTTTAGATACACGTATATGTTATTCAAACAAAATAGCTTAAGCTATCTGATACGATTTCTGTTTTATATTATATATTTTAAATCTCTTCCTTAATTAAACAATATAGGGTTAAGGTGCAAATCTACCAATGAAGTATTGTTCGAGGAGCGTCCACCACAAATATCTTTTAAAAGGGGCAAAAATACCAATGAAGTTTTAAAAAGGGGCATCCACCACAATTTCCGTTAAATCCGTACTAACGACGTTAAATCATAAGAGAAGAAAACCCCTAACGGCGTTAGTACGGATCTAACGGAAATTGTGGTGGATGCCCCTTTTTAAAACTTCATTGGTATTTTTGCCCCTTTTAAAAGATATTTGTGGTGGACGCTCCTCGGACAATACTTCATTAATAGATTTGCACCTTAACCCAACAATATATGACATGCTTAATTATATTACAATATGTATCGTAACTCTTAAAAAAACAAAAAGCAGATTGCTTCTGCTGTGTGAAAATTAACAATAATATAATATTTCTCAACACTTTACTAAATGTCTTTCCTTCAATGTCATTGATTGCATCTTAGCTTCATAAGCAAACAGGGCCTTAACGGTGGCAGAAAAACAGAGCAAGAAAACAAACAAATGAGCCTTGGGGATGTAAGTATGAGAAAATAGCCTTGAGACATATCTCACATACACTAATTGGAAAATGATGCATAGATCAAAGGCATATAGTGACAAGTGTAAATTTGTAGTTGTAACTGAATTAATTTTATAATGGAGCTATGTAACAGAATTTGTTATGTATTTAGATCTCTGATATGTACTTTAGTTACTCTAACTATTTTGTATATATACATGTACCAAACACATAATCAATATACAATTCTAATCAAATATTTTTGTCTCGTGATGTTACATTTCATGAACATGTGTTTCCTTTCCAAAATGGCAATCTCAATCCCTTGGACTGTCCTTGGCCAGAACCTTTATCTCCCTCTCCTTCTCTTGATGACTCCCCTGTTTCTATTTTTGTGCCTTCTACGTCTACCCCTGCTTCTGCCTCTATTTCCATTCCTGTTGCTCCTATTTTGCCACCTTCTTCTCCTCCTTCTCCCTCTCTTAGGCGCTCCACTAGATCCCACCATCCACCCTCCTATTTGCAGGAATACCACTGTGTACTCATTTCTTCTGCTGACCAATCATCTTCAAAGGCTGCACCTAGGTATCCTCTTTCCTCTGTTCTTTCTTATTCCTCTTTATCTCCTTCTTACCTTTCTTTTGTCAATCATGTCACTATTTCTCCTGACCCAAAAACCTATAAGCAAGCTGTGAAGGATTTAGTTTGGAGGGAAGCTATGACTACAGAACTTGGAGCTCTAGAACAAAACCAGACTTGGACTCTCACTTCTCTTCCACCCGGTAAGAATACAATTGGCTGTAAGTGGGTCTTTCGCACTAAGTTTAAGGCCAATGGTGAAATAGAACGCCACAAAGCCCGCCTTGTAGCTAAAGGTTACACTCAAACAGAGGGTTTAGACTACTTTGACACTTTTTCCCCGGTTGCCAAAATGACCACTCTTCGCCTCTTACTCTCCATAGCTGCTGCCAAGGGTTGGCACTTACATCAACTTGATGTAAATAACGCCTTTTTGCATGGTGACTTGCTTGAGGAAGTATATATGGATCTTCCTCCTGGTTTTACACCTTCTGTTCCAAATCAGGTTTGTAGGCTGCAGAAATCTCTCTATGGGCTCAAACAGGCAAGTAGGCAATGGTACTCTAAACTCTCCTCTGCATTACTTTCTTATGGCTACATTCAGTCTGCCTCTGATCATTCCCTTTTTTACAAGGCTTCTTCTTCTTCCTTCACTGTCATTTTAGTCTATGTTGATGATGTTGTCTTGGCTGAAAATGATATTTCTGAAATTAATATGGTTAAAAAGTCAGTTAGATACTGCTTTCACTATTAAGGACCTTGGTGAACTTCGCTATTTCCTTGGTCTAGAGCTTGCTAGATCTAAGGAAGGTATATTCTTGTCTCAACGTAAATTTGCTTTGGAACTTCTTGACGATACTGGTCATTTAGCTTGCAAACCAGCATCTTGTCCAATGGATCCTCACCTTAAGCTTTCCAAAGACCGTGGTAAGCCTCTTCTTGATCCCCAGCCATATCGAAGACTTATTGGTGGTCTTTAATACTTAACCACTACTAGACCTGATTTAAGCTATGTCACTCAGCAATTAAGTCAATTCATGTCCAACCCCACTGATCTTCATTTGGCAGCAGCATATCGCGTTATGCGGTACATTAAATCAGCACCTGGTACTGGTATATTCTTTTCTTCTCAATCTGATTTGAAGCTTTGTAGTTTTAGCGATTCTGACTGGGCAGGCTGTGTGGACACCCGTCGTTCTGTGACTGGTTTTGCCATTTTTTTGGGTCCTTCTCTGATTTCTTGGAAGGCTAAGAAACAGGCCACTGTTTCCAAATCATCGTCTGAGGCTGAATATAGGGCTATGGCCTCTACTACTTGTGAACTTCAATGGCTGATCTATCTTTTGACTGATTTTCAAATTTCACACATTGATCCAGCTTTGCTTTTTTGTGACAATCAGTCCGCTATACAAATTGCTGCTAATCCTTCTTATCATGAAAGAACCAAACATATAGAGTTGGATTGTCATTTGGTGCGAGAGAAACTTCAGGCTAATCTCATATATATCCTTCCTGTTCGCTCCTCAGATCAGATTGCAGATATTTTTACAAAGGCTCTTCATCCTACACGCTTCCATAAGCTGAAATCCAAGCTGGGCATGAAAGACATCCATGCTCCAGCTTGTGGGGGGGTGACAAGTGTAAATTTGTAGTTGTAACTGAATTAATTTTATAATGGAGCTATGTAACAGAATTTGTTATGTATTTAGATCTCTGATATGTACTTTAGTTACTCTAACTATTTTGTATATATACATGTACCAAACACATAATCAATATACAATTCTTTTCTCCCACCTGATATTTGTAACATATAGCTTTGAGATAAGTCCTATCTAATTGGCTCAAGTTATTTTATTATAAATACAAACCTAATGTATATTTAATTCACTAAAATATAATGGTAAGGCCTCCAATATCCATCCCCATGCAAATGAGCTTCTCTGGTGGCAAGAGACTCCAATTCGCCAGCCAATTATAGTCAGACGTCATAAATTGATGCTAAAGTCATACTATAATATAAGATACGAATGAGAGAATTTATATTAATTATAAGGAGCCTCCTAAACATATTGACACTTTCACTTACAGTTACTGGATCAATTAGATGCTTTCAGAGGTTCCGTACAAAGTGAATGAATTGCTTGCATACTTCTGAGTCTTCATACAAAATATTATATCGTCGCCAAAAAAAAGTTTTTCTTTCAAGTCCCCATTTTTTTTTTCAAATGTTGGATTCAAATCAAGTGCTCTCTATTGGAGCCGGTAAAATGTAGGTTGTAATGACCCAATTTGAGATTAAGGGCTAATGACTCTGATATTGATTGTAATTAGTATAATTAAACACTTTTGGAAAAATGTGATGCAAATTTGATATAAGTGTATTTGGAGATTAAAGATCAATGGTTGAGATTTATTGACTATGGGTCAGAATCCTATGCTTTGCATTTGTGTGAGCTCATGGTGGAAGTGATCAGAAGATGTGGACATGTGGCTTGAAGTGGACCATGGGATCAAGCTAAAAGACAAATATCCACTTTTTCTCTCTCTTCTCTCTCCTATTCGATGGAAACATGGGCCAAGAGGGAAAGATCACACATCATCATCATCATCATCATCTTCTCCATACCTCATCATTTCTCTCTCCTCCTTCTTCCATTTTCGGCGGACCAAGTAAGGAAAGAGAAAAGAGAAAGCTTTGATTTTGGGTAGGTAATAGTCCTCCTATGCTCAAATTTTCTTCCTTAAACTTGTTCATAGTGTTAAGAGCTTCATTGTGGTGATTTCAGAATCTTGGAAAGGTGGTGATTTGAGTGTTAGAGAAATTTGGAAATTGGAGAATCAAGATTTTGACTTTGGCAAGTTGAAGAGGTAAGCATTTGATGATTTTTGATATATATGTTATGATTTTTGAATAAGTTTGAGAAATTCTAGAATTTGCCTTGGTTTATGCCCATTTTGGAATGTATGAATTTCATATTGGATGATGTTGGAATTAGTTCATTGTGAAGTTCTTTGAGTATTTGATATGATTTTGAAGTTTGGAAGTGTATTGATTGGAATTGGGTATTGTGTGTCATAGAGGCCCAAGGGCATAGATTGTGTTTAAAATGGTATTTGAGTGTTTTGGAGGTTACCAATGAGTTCCCTATGTCATTTTGAGTGAGTATGAGCTTTGAGTAGAGTTTGGGAACCATTGGGTGTGATTTTGACCAATCTAGGAAATTCTGTCAGTTGCTGCGATCTGGCAATCTGGTAGCCTCACTCAAGTGAGGGAGGAGCTCACTCGAGTGCTGCCGTGTGTTTTTCCTTTCTGTGTTATGTTTTGCCTGGGTTCTCATGAAGAGGGCTCAAGTGCACTGCCTGCATTATGGTGATCACTTGAGAGAGAATGAGATCACTCGAGTAATGGTGAAAGTTCTTTGTTAGGGTTGCTCTTGGGTTGTCACTCGCTGGTTTATGTTCAAGAGTGTGTTCTGACACTCGCAAGTGAAGCCTTCTCATCAGAGTGCTAGGGGGTATGCTTGAGTGAGTTTGTCCCTCTAATGTTGCATGTGCTCTCGGATTATCACTCTTTGTGTTGCACTTTCGAGGACTCGAGTGGATTGGGAGTCATCACCCGAGTGTAAAGCCTTATGCTCAAGTGTTGTGAGCACTTTCTGACCAAAGTAGCTGCTCAATGTCAAACACTCACGAGTGAGATCTGTTCTCACTCGAGCACGAGTCTTACATCACTTGAGTGAGGTTATCTTCACTCGAGTGAGCCAGCCAAAAATCAATGTTATGCCTTTCGAAAAAGGGGTCTTCAGGGTAGTTCTTTCAACCCTTTAGGCATATGTTTAGACCTCTAATAATCACCTAAAGAGTCTTAAATGATAACCAACTTAAAGTATTATGGAAATAAGTATTTGGGAAAGACATTAATCAATTGTCCCTAAATTGGTATAGGATTTGATATATGTCAGACGCGTGAGCCCACTGTGCCAAAGAACGTCAGGAAAGATTCAGGTAGTGACTCCTCTCTTATACTTTGTGTAAATGTATTGTATGTTTGCCTATCATGCATTGTGTGTTGTTGTTACTGCTTTGAGATGTATTGTGTCATGCCCTTATTTTAATTTCACCTTTTCCAGAGTATTCGCGGAAAACGACATGCGATTCGATAGGCAACACAGGAATAGCATAATTATACTGATAATATGTGCATGATTACATAAATTCCTCATAGGGTTTTGTACATGATACTTACGATTAAGGTAGCCATACAAGGCTACTAGGGTGTCTAAACTCATCCCAGTGAAACGGAGACTTCTTCCCATCTTCGTTCCACTACTGTAATCCCCTCGTACGATACTCTGCATTGTTGTTTACATATCTTCTGTCATCTCCTGTCTGAATTAGGGAGGGTGAGATTCGAGAGAATCTCAGTAGGAAACAGATATCATAATGCATGCATGATTGATGCTATGTGTATGATATATTAGCTTTATCTAGATGTATGCCCCATAATGACATTTCTGCATGCTCAACGTTTCATGTAACAAAACTATGGCAATAGCGAAAATAGAAACAGAGCTTCATTTATTCAAGTATGCTCTACACAATCAAGTAAAGCAATCACATACATCACTACACAAGCAAAGATATCAAATACATGCAAGTAAGGTAAATCCTCAACCTTAACCCTTTTTCGCCTCGAAATGCGTGCCTTGATCTACGTGCAAACAGCTCGGGACTCCATATTCGATCCTACAATGTCAAATGTACTATTTAGACACTTCCATAGTGTTTCTGGGGGTTATATGAGTCTATTTTGAAAAATTACTAAAATACCCCCGAGGACCCTGCCCGGCCCGGCTGTACTTTTCCCGAAATTCTAACCTGGGCTATCTTGACATATTTTCGCCCAAGGAATCTATTTCTGGACTCGGAATTATCAAATTCAATGTTAAATTACAAAATTACCCATGGCAACCCTACTTTTAGGGTTTTAGAGGCATTTCCTTAATTATGCTTTTTCGGCCTTTTCCGAAAAAGTTTCCAACTGTAACCCCACCTAATTTTCCCTCCTAAACTCAATGGAACCATCAAATCATTGAAAATACAACTCTAAGACCTATTTACAATGCTGGCCGAAATATATGGGTTTTAAGGGGAAAATCAGGGTTTTTCGGTTTCGGCTGCGTAAACACGTTCCTTTCTACTCGTAACCACTTTATTGACTATTACATTAGGTTACAACTACCATTTAGTACCAATTTTGGCAGCATAATAGCCCTACAAACCCATTTTCTATTTTTAGAACCAAAGACAATCCGGCGAAATTTCACTAATTAAATTGTCCACAACAGCCAGAATAAGCAATATACGAAAGTTTGGAAGTTACCTCAAGCTCCTTCTGGCTTTTCCCAAATATGGATGAAACCCTAGCTCTCTTAAACACCAAATTTTCTTCTCAAACACCTTAAATAACATAGAAGAGAAGCTTAGGAGAAGGAGTATACACGTTAGGTACGAATTCACCGAAGAAATCGACCTATCTTGTGAGTTTTCTCCCTCTTCTCTCTCTAAAACTCCCTCTCTCTCTTTCTCCATGGTGCTGCATGGTTTTTGGCTGATGGAATAAGAGGATGATGATTTTATAACATTTAGCTTATGTCATCTTTAATTATGATGATGTCATAATTCCCATTTTCGGATTTCAGCAATTTCTAGTAGATTTTCTGCCCAAAATTTGAAACATTATAACTAATTCTAGAAAAATCGAAATGAGGTGATTCTAAAGGCTATAGAACCCTTATTGAGTCTAGTTTCAAGGAAAAATATATAATTTTGCTGAATGGAATCACAAAATTTCCAGAATTTCAATCTTTGCATATTGGTCCAGAAATTTCACAGTTTTTCTATGCTGACTTCAAAAATTCATATCTTTTTGTATATAGCTCTAATTGAGTCATATGACTTATCAAATTAAAGCTTAGGATGTCTAATTTCATCCTGTAATAGTTCATAATTTTTGCTCATCATTTGATCATTCAAAATCACATGACAAGCTCACTACCTCATAGGCGATTTCACCGAAAACATAATTATATTCTCCAAAGTTCACCATTTTACTTTCTTAATACCTCAAAGATATACGAATCATTAGGGGATAAATTTGGGTTTCTACTAAATTGGGGTTTAGTATTCCACTTAATTTAGGCTTATTCCCAAGCCTCCAATCCTAAATTTCAGGGGTATTACACATTGAGACGCCTTGTGGAGATTTGTGCCTTGTGATATATTATGGCTTTGGATACTTTGTGCCTTGTGATGCTACTGCATAGTGATTACCGTGAAAGCGGGCATAGTGATTATAGCGAGAGCTGGTATAGTGATTACCGTGAAAGCGGGCATAGTGTTTACAGCGAGAGCTGCCATTGTGATTACCGTGAAAGCAGGCATAGTACATTGTGATACAGCCATGAGTGCTGTCGTCTGTGGCGCGAGCCATGGATCATTGTGTTGCTGATGATGTTGGTGCACATGATAACATTACATGCCTTGTGTTTATATATTGTATGAGTGATTTGTTACTATTGGGATTCTTTAGAATCTTACTCTTTCCAAATGACTAACATTTTCAGACAGGGGCTCGAAAGGGAAGTGGCCAACCATGAGTGGTTAGGGCTAGTAGGGACATACTGGATTTTGGACTGTTGGTTATTTGTTTTAGATTTTGGATTTTTGGGTTTACTGTATGTATATGATTGTAAATATGGATCTTTTGGATATGTAATCCCCATATTTGGGAAACTTGAAACCCATTGTATATATACAAGTAACCCGGGGTTATCGGGATTTTGGTTACGCAATCTGATATTTATTATGTGATATAACTACACAGGTAATTGTATTCGAAAGTGAATGTGAGACCAGATGAATTCTGTTTTAAATGTTTTGTTTGGACACACCATCTCTTGGAGATGAGTGAATATAAGTGCAATTTTTGTCTTATCGATCTCTATTTCACTTAATTTTCATAATCCGGATATAATTACCGTAAGGGGGTTACATAGGTTGTTTGGTATGATGAGGGGTTTGGAGGGAGGAGGCAAAATTTTTATGAATTTGATTTTAGAAGTTCAGAGAAGTTTTGTTAAAAGTTTTTAATTAATTTTTCTTACTCTTTTATCTTACATCTTTTTTATTAAAATATTATAACCTCACCTTTTTAATCTTTTAAAATTAAACTTATAAAAATTTTCTCTCTTCTCCCCTTCAAATCTCTTATACCAAACAGTCCTTAACGAATTGAATATTTTAAGTGGCCCCAATTAAGTGGAAGTAGTTGGGGAATCAAAGTATTGATTAAAATCACAAAATTCCGAAGTGGTAGACATTTTGAAACCAGGGAGTACACATCATCTATATATAACAAAAAAGGTATATGACGCTGCCTAAAAGGGGACATTTTGAAACGGAAGACACTATAGAAATTAATTAGAAACAAAATTTATTAAGAAATGTTTAAGCATGAGCACTTCGGAAATTTTTGAACTTTGTTTCAGTTTTCCATATATATATATATATATTTGGAGAGTTGATCTTATTCTTAAATATAAGATATTGTTTTCATATTTGTTGATCTTTTTCTAATTTACTCATTGTTTTCATATTTATTACTCTTTTTCTGATTTACTCCTGTTATTGATGCCCACTCAACAATAATTAAGGATTAGAGAGGAGGGGAGAATTAAGAAAGATGAGTAAGGTATTTTAGAAAATACATGCTATATTAACTAACCTAACTAAATTTTTTAATCTAATCAAATTAGATAAATATGACTTATATTAAGGACCAGAGGGAGTATATATAGTACACAGAAATAATGACTCTATCAATTGAACTAACGAAGGTTGAAACCTTTACATATTCAATTACATACTATATACATATAAATTGATGCTTTTTTTTTACCTGTATATAAATCGATGTTGAATACAAGCAAAAGGCAATTCTTTAGTGTTAACTTGGTACTCCCTCCAGTTATTAATATATAATATATTTGGGAAGTTGATCTTGATCCTAGATAAAAGATATAATTTTCATATTTATTAATTTTTTTTACTTACCTCTAATGATGTTTTCTTAATAATAATTAAGTAGGAAAGAGAACGAGGGAATTAAAGAAGATAACTAATATGTTTTAAAAAAATACAAGTTATATTAATAAAATTAATTAACTTCCTTAATTTAATCAAATTGGGTAAATATATCATATATTAAAAATAGGAGGGAGTACTATATATATATATATATATATATAGTCATAGTGGATCATGGGATTCAATTCGAAGAGAACTTGCGTGTAGTTGCTTTGAAATATAAGATGTTCATCATCACGTTGGATCGTGGGATTTATAGGTAATAAGCTTATTATTGAGTGGAATTGTAGATGGTTCAACTGATGATTCCTTGAGACTAAGCGACAGGCAGGTAGATTGGGCAACTAGTGCCCTAATCGGTAGCCCGCCTGTTTATTGATAGTACATGGCTACGGGCTAGCTCGTACTTGTGCCTCAACACATTTAGCATGCGTTAAACGGTCTTGAACATAAATGAGCTGTTAAATAGATTATGGGAAATCCATTTAGATTTTGACATTTTTTTTATATATAAAAAAACATCATAACCATACATAAGGTAAGTATCAATCTATCATTCTAAATTTTTAATCTTCAAAATTCAATAATTATAGTTTGCAAAAAAAAAAATTAAATTTAAAATGAGAGTGATTTGGTTCTCATAAAAAATATTAAAATAATATAAGTAAAACTAAAACATATTACTACCTCCGGTCCTAAATATAAGACCCAGTTGACTTTTTTGGAGATATTAAGAAAGCTAATTAAATTACTTTAAAGTATTTGTATTTATTGTTTTATCTTTAAATTATTTTTCCTAACTTATAAACTGATGTATAGTCTAATAATACACAACATATAATATGATTAAGTAACTTACTTAGATTTCTTAATCTTTCCAAAAAATGTTAATTGAGTCTTATATTAAGACCGGATGGAGTATATAATATATATATATATATATATATATATATATGATAAATGTAAATGAGTGCATGCGGACAGCCCGAATGTGTTTCCATAGGCTGCCTATTTAATACTAAAACCCATTATGGACCCAAAATGGGCAGGTTTTTTTTTTTTTTTTGTTAATTTGATCAAGGGTTTCTTCTTGATGTTTAGAGGGCAAAGGGTTTTTACCTCTCCCAACAAATGCACTTCTCGATATTTAAATTTGTGTTCTCCTCCTTATGGAGTGAGGCCTCTTACCACTGCAACCAACAGCTTATTGGTAAAATGGGCAGACTTTAAACGCGCTGCTTGCTTAGTCATAGATTCCCCGGTAATTAATAATTTTAATTCACCTCTTTATATTCTGAAATTTAAGAACACGCATGTTTTAAAATTAACGATACTCAATATATATATATATATATATATAAAGTATTGATAAATCTAATGAAACTTTCAAAAATATGTATATAGAATAATAATGGAGAGTACATGTAACATCCTTAATTTTATATTCACAAAAAATATAATGTAATTAATTGAGAAATTCAATAAAATGGTGAATATTCATGAAATTCGGATCTTATGAACTTTGAAATATTCATATTCATGAGGAAATGGGTAAATTAATTCAAGGAAGGAATTAAATTACAAAGGTGATCGCAAAATTATAATTTTGCCAATTTAGCCCAAGGTTAATTATTTTCTAATTAATTGAAGTTAATTTCAATTAATCAAGGAAAATAAAGAAAAATGTACAATTGGAGTATTCTTGATGGAATAAATCAAGAATTGTGAAATTAAGGGGAATAAATTAATTTCACGAGCACATGTCCAAAATGCTACAAGAAAAGAATAATGATGACAATGGTAAGGTGGGCATGACATGAAGTATGGACACGAAGATCATGATGGATGATGGTAAGAGAGCAAGTAAGTCAAATGATGAAGCAAGCATGGCATAAAGTGAAGAAGGCATGGGTGAAAGTATGGGAGGAGGTATGGTGCAAGACAAGTGCCACCATATCATCCCTTGATTAGATCAATGGCTAGGAGAAAAGAAGAGGAAATCAATAACATACATTCTCTTCCCTTTTCCATGTGTATATTTGGCCAAATCAAAGGACGGAGAGAGAGAGAGAGAGAGAGAGAGAGAGAGAGAGAGAGAGAGAGAGAACTTTGAAGAGTCATTGAGAGCTTAAGAGAGAAGGAAGAAGAAATCTAAGGCAAGAAGTGATTTCTTGAGCTATTCTTGTGATTTTTGTCATGATATCCCTCTCTAAACCTTGATTCTTCATGCATTCATGATCTTGAAGACACCATTCTTAACTCAAGAAGAGAGAGAGGAGATGCCTAGAGAGAGAGGATTCAAGATCTCAAGAGGTAACCTCACAAACCTTAGATCTAAACTAGTAATCTAGTATGGTGTTGTTGTTGAGGTTTGTGTTTGGTTTTGGTGATTTTTGTCAAGTTTGTAAATTTGGAATGTCCTAATCCTAAGGGGTTATGCTGCCCAAATATCTTTGAATCATGGTTAAGAAGTGTTTAAATGAGTTAATAAAGGATTAGAAGTAGAAAAGTACAAGTTTTAGAAGCTAAAACACAAAACTACATTTTTTCATTTTCTTTGAATATTTTGGCCAGCACTGTTTCAGGGGGTAGGAGCAAGATTTTTATAAAATAAATGATTCCATTGGATTCAGTGGATGAAAATAGGTGAGGTTACAGTTGGTCACTTTTTCGGTAGGGGCCGAAAAAGCATAATTACAAAAATGTCCCTAAAATCCCTAAATCGGGGTTGTCAAGGGTATTTTCGTAATTTGACGGTGAATTTGGTGATTTCGAGCCCAGAAATGGATTTCTTGGGCAAAAATACGTCAGAATAGCTCTAGTCAAAATTTTGGGAAAATGTGCCATTGGGCCGGGTATGACGAAGCCGGGCCAGGGTCCCAGGGGCATTTTGGTAAAATTTCAGCATAGACTAATACAATTGGACGCGGTTCCCCCTTCACTTCAAGACGTGGAGGCACGTGCCGAAAGGGCCGAATGATCTGGCTTGGGAGGATGTGGTGCAGGTAATTAATAATATTTAATTAATATTTTTAATAGGATTTTTGTAATTATTGATATTTAAATAATTTTTTTGCAGCTACGGTTTGCCGTTCGGGCCAACCGGAAGAGGTACACCCTGATGAAGATGGGTGACGGCTGGAGGAATAGGAGGAACCGTCTCTTCCACAATGTGGATAAGGACGGGATGATGCCTCTGGAGCAGCTGATCGAGAGGGTCCCAGACGGCGTCCCACCGAATGACTGGGCTAGTTTCGTCCAGTTCAGGAGGAATGCTGAGGGAGGTAATGTATTTATTGGATTATTTATATACAATTTTGAAACTATTAATTATTAAATTATAATTTAAATTTAATTAAATTTAATTTGAAATTTATTAATTTTAAATGTTTTATATTGTTTTAATACATTTAATATTGTTTTTTTCCAGGCGCTTTCTCATAGGAACACTAGGTGCCGTGGGCAACAGACGATCCACCACACAGCAGGATCGAAGATCTTTGCTGTCACGTACAACGAGCTGGTAACTTTTCATAATATCACTGACTTTTAAATGGTTATTTCATAATACTAATTGAATTTTGTAATTGTTTTAGGAGAGGAAGGCACAGTAGGAGAATCGTCAGACGGACTATGGGAAGTTGTACGCGATCACACACAGACACCGTGACAGGACTCTAACCTCACAGCAGGCAGAGGCGGCCATTGTAAGTAATTTCATTATTATAATTTTATAAAACCAACTTAATAATTAAAAATTCTAATAAATAATTGTTTCATAAAATGGCAGGAGCAGATGCAGCAGTCGCGGGCTAAGCTGCGAGAGACCCAAGCCGAGGAGTCATAGGAGTCAATGAACCCGACGGCTCCTTTGAAGGTGGGTCTAGGTCAGGTTGAGCACCCCGGACGTGTGCAGGGGATGGGGATAGGCGCCAGACCTAGCATAGTCTACGGCAAGAGCGCCACCTCTGAGGCTGGCAGCTTTAGAGGGGTCAGACGTATGAGGGACGAGTCTGTTGAGCAGCTGCAGTTATATTTAGAGCGGACATAGGCTTCCGTGGCTCAGCAGCATCATGCTGATTTGATCTACGCTCAGTAGACGCAGTGGCATTATATCACGAACAACCGTCTCGAGCGCGGATAGAGTCGCCTATTCCCGGACAAGCAGTATCCGCAGGTTCCGCCTATCTCTCGGTTCATCGTCCATACTACTCCTCCTCCTCCTCCTCCTCTTGCTGATGATGATGGTGCGGTTAACTCCACCCAGCGGCCCGATCCAGCAGCACCTGAGGGAGCACTAGATGATCAACCCCCAGCTACTTAGTTTAGGACATCTTTTTTTTTATTTGTTGTTGAAACATTTGTAAATAAATATATATAAATTTTATTTCAGAACATAAATTCTTATTGCGTTTACCATAGTTATATTTATATTCATAGACCGCATTGTTGAATTTGTGAATTAATTGCAACAATATTATTTATATATTTCTAAACCTTAAAAAAATTATATATATTTGTAGCAGTTTTACTACAAAATCGCTACAAATATACATATAACCGCTACAAATACTCAACATTTGAATTTTAAATTTGCCCGCCTTTGTGCAAATTTGTAGCGGTTAATTATGTATAACCACTACAAGTTTAAAACCTATTCTTCAATTTGATTTCCAACGACTTTAATATTAGTTGCAGTTTTATACATATAACCGCTACAAATACTCAACGGTTCATTTTTGAATTTCTCCCCACTTTGTGCAAATTTCCAATGGCTTGAAAATTGTAACGGTTTTATACATATAACCGCTACAAATGTCTAGTACCATGGCGGTTAGTGTAGCGGTTTTTAAACCGCTACAAAATATTAAACGTTAGAATTTCAGAATATAAGGTTCTAGGCATTCGTCATTTTCTATTCACTTATCTTCTTCACTATTCTTTCTTCTCTCTCACTAGTAGCTATGGATTAGTCATGGATCAAGTTGCCGCGCAATTCTCTGAAATATTTGTATGGATTAAACATTTTCTTGGATTTTGCATTCAATTATGCCGGTTGTAACAACAAGATTGTCTGTCTCTGTCGGAGATGCAAGTTCAAGAAGTGGCATGCACAAAATGTTGTTAAAGAACATTTGCTTCTGAAGCCTTTCCTTGAGGACTATACGTTCTACGCAGTTCATGGCGAGAAGGCCGGCATTAGATATGATGATGCTCTTCCTCGAAGTTCTCAAGTAGGCTTTCAACTAGATGAAGATGATCCTATGAATGATGCTATGCGTGATGCATTTGGATTTCAAGGTGACAACTTCAACGAAGAAGTGCACGGTTCTGAGCCGGTGTTCATGAGGAATGTAGCAGCTCGGGATTTTTTCAGCTTGATGGATGAGACATATCGTCCTTTATATCATGGTTGTCAAAAATATTCTAAATTATCTTTCTTGATCAAATTATATCATATGAAGTGCTTGTGTGGAATCACAGATAAGGGAATGTCGATGTTGCTCAAATTATTACAAGATGCATTCATCGACGCTGAGATTCCCATAACATTCTACGAGGACAAGAAGAGTATCAACAGATTGTGGTTGAACTATCAAAAGATTGATGCATGCCCCAACGATTATATGATGTATTGGGGAGACGATTCCAGTAGGGAAACTTGTAAGAGATGTCACACATCGAGGTACAAGACAATTCGGAAGGGGAAAAAGCAGAAGAAGAAACCTGTAAAGATTCTCAGGTACTTCCCTTTGAAACCTCACCTACAAAGATTATTTATGTCGTCTAAAACTGTGGAGCACATGAAGTGGTATGCCGTTGATAAGAATGAAGACGGTAAATTAAGACATCATTGGGATGCAGACTCTTGGAAAACGTTTGACAACGACTTTCCAGATTTCGTGACTGACCCCAGAAATGTTTGGCTTGCGTTGGCGACCGACGGTTTCAATCCTTTCAGGAATCTTAGCACAAATTACAGTATTTGGCTGATAGTCTTAGTTCCCTACAACTTACCCCCTGGATGTGTATGAAACAAAGCTCTTTCATTATGTCTATGATCATTTCAGGCAAAAAGGCACTAGGCAATGACATTGATGTGTATTTCCAACCGCTTATTGCGGAGTTGCTTGACCTGTGGAATGTCGGCGTGGAGACGTACGACGCTTACAGGAAGACTTTGTTCAACTTGCGTGCAGCCTTGATGTGGATGATTAGTGACTTTCCTGGCCTTGACACATTATCTGGTTGGAATGTGCATACTGGGTCAGCGTGTCCAGCTTGCAATTTTGACTCTGACGCAGTACGCCTTCCCCACAGCCGAAAGTGGTCATTTATGGGGCATCGGAGGCTTCTCGATGGAAAGCATAAGTTCATATTGTAACAGAATTGCTTCAATGGGAAACCAGAAAAAAGAGGACCACCTCAGACTTTGTCCGGTACAGATATCTTTCGCAGCTTGAGCATGTTGACTTTGAGTTTGGAAAAAGTGACGATTCAGCACAAACTTGCCAAAAGACGCGCAGGACTTCAGCACCTCAGCAATGGAAGAAGATAAGTATTTTATTCACTCATCCATATTGGAGATCTAATTTACTTCGCCACAGTCTTGATGTCATGCACATTGAAAAGAATGTTTGCGATAATGTGCTATATACGCTACTTAACAAACTCGGCAAGACAAAAGATCCCCTTCAAGCGAGGAAAGATTTACATGACATAGGAGTTCATGAAAACGCTTGGCCAGATGAGCATGACAAATTTCAGCCGGCAAAGTTTACCCTCACAAAACCGAACAAGGAAGTCTTCCTCGCGATGTTGAAGAAATTAAAAGCTCCTTATGGGTATTCAAGCAACATTTCTCGATATGTTGACTTGCAGGCTCGAAAGGTTGATAGCCTGAAGAGTCATGACTCACATGTTCTTATGCAACAGTTACTCCCTCTGGCTATAAAGAATGCACTTCCTCCCGATGTTTCCATCGTTTTAGTGGAACTTTGTTCTTTCTTTCAGAAGTTGTGTTCTAAGGTTTTGATCGTTGAGGAGCTCGATCAGCTGCAGTCCAAAATCATTCTTACGCTTTGTCATTTGGAGATGATCTTTCCTCCGTCCTTTTTTACTGTGATGATTCACCTTATAGTCCACCTCGTTCATGAGATAAAGCTCGCTGGAGCAGTACAATATCGATGGATGTATCCGATTGAGAGATACTCATTTGAAATATGTGCTTTATTCTCCGTATTTAATGTTTGCTAGTCATCCTTTTCAGCATTTATTATCAATTTTCTCTTCTTTACTTCGTAGGTTCCTTAGGAAATTAAAATCTTACGTAAGGAATAAAGCGTGGCCAGAAGGTTTTATAGCTGAGGGCTATATAGGGGATGAGGTGCTGTATTTTTGTTCAAGGTACTTTGATGACCTTGAGACGGCTTTCAACCACCCACCTCGTGTTGACGATTGTCCAGAACCTGCGCCAACATCAGGAGAATTTATCCCTCGTGTTGGTAAACCAGTTGGAGCAACTGAGAACTTTAAGCTAATGGCAACTGAGAAGTTGCAAGCACATAGACATGTCTTGATTAATTGCACTCAAGTTGAACCTTTTATATAGTAAGAATTGTACACTCATGTTATTCTATATCTTTTGTAACATTTTTCACTTTTATTTCACTATCGTCTTTCCATTATTAATTGCAGGGAATTCAAAAGTCATGTTAAGCGTCAACTCAGGATCCGTACACAAACATCCTTGGAAGTTGACAAAAGGGTCCATAGAGAATTCCCAAGTTGGTTTGCTCACAGAATACTAAATGACCACAACCCACACTCACTAGATTTCAGAGCTCTCGCATTCGGCCCTCTTGATCATGCAAAAAGGTTTACAACATACAATGTCAATGGTTTTAAGTTTTGCATGGTTTCACGGGATCAAGGATTGCAAACTTAGAATTCGGGTGTTTATGGCACATTTGGGACAAGGAGTTATTCGAGCAGCAGTAACGCCAACATGCAGTTCGGAGGCGTCCCTTAGTATGGCAAGCTTCTTGATGTGGTCGAACTTAATTATCAAGGCCGTTTCACCGTGACGCTGTTCAAGTGTATGTGGGCAAATACCACTACTTCTCAGGGACTGACAACTGACGACTTAGGGATCACATCAGTCAATTTGTCATGGCCGATTCATACTGGTATTTCTCAAGATGATGAGCCATATATTCTTGCTTCAGAGGCACATCAGGTTTATTATGTCGAAGACGAGAGGCACAGGGATTGGAACATGGTTGTTCATTTAAAGCCATGAGACCTTTACGACATGGGTGAAGGCGATAGCATCGCCTACGAGAGTGAGCCATTTTAGCTAGCCGATTTTGAAAACTACTTCCCTGAAGGCGATGACAATTTACCTCTACTGCAGTGAGTTTTTTTTACGTCCACATCATTTAAATTAAATTTTTTAAATTTAATAATACATCCCTAACAATAATTTTTCTACATAATTTTTGTAGGGATAGCGAGGATGTGTGATCAAATTCAAATTATGTTTTTGTCTTTAAAAAAACTGGAAATTTTTATTTAAAAAAATAAAATAATATTTGTAGCGGTTATTAAACCGCTACAAAAATAAAAATAACCACTACTAATTAAAAACCGCTACCAAAATAAAAGTAACCGCTACTAATTAAAAACCGCTACAAAATGGTACGTGGATCCCTATAAATACCCTTATCACAACTCATTTCAAGCACTTTCACATTTCTTTTCACCTTACCCTTCTTTCATTTTCTCTCATTTACAAATTTTTTTGTATGAGTTGAGGAGCTGAAAAATACAATTAAATATGGTAACAAATTTTTTATTTTTTTTTCAATACTTCTTTCCTTCGTATAAAATTTATTCTCACCATTTTTTTTCCAGATATTTCAGAGCTTTATCTCATTTTCATCTATTTTTCATACACAATTTTTTTTTGCCAACTTCATACACAATTACATTGTAGTAAACAACATAATAGTTCCTTATTACCTACATATCCTTAATAATATTATCAATACAATTTTTTATACTTATCCAACTAACTTAAATTATTCCTTTTAATTTATAAATGAGTTAAACTATTGAATAATAAGCTAATTAAATTGGATAAACTACTAAAAAAATAAATTATTTAATTTAATATAAAAAAAAAACAGAAACAAAAGATCATATTTTTTTTAAAAAAAATTTCTTAATTTTTGTAACGGTTATTAAACCGCTACTAATTAACACGCCTTTTTAAACTGAAATTAATTTTTTGGCGTGATTTTTGAATTTTCATGAAATTAGTAGCAGTTCTATAATCGCTACTAATTTCACAAAAATTTCAAATTAGTAGCGGTTTATTAACCGCTACAAAATAGAAAAATTTTTTATTTTTCTTTTCCCGCCTTGAAAATTTCAATTTTTTATATTTGTAGCGGTTATATAACAGCTATAAATATCTCTGAAAAAAATTACTGCTTATGGAGATGTAACACAACCGCTACAAAGTAAGTAGCGGTTATTTTCCTTGAGTAGCGGTTTTATGTAACCGCTATAAAACCGCTTGCAACATACAATTTAGTAGCGGTTTTATTAACCGTTACTAATGTTATTTGTAGCGGTTAAAACCGCTACTAATACTTATTTTTATCCGCTATTAAATCACGTTTTTTTTTTGTAGTGAATGAAAAGGAAGAAGAAGATATGATCTGAATTAATTGAATTTTGATCACAACTCAAGTTACTATAAAACTACTGATGTTCATTCATTGATCATGCCTACATATACATGAGCCTATATAACTAAAGAAAAGAACAATTCTTAAGCTACAAGTGCCAGAACTAACATATATATAACAGGTTAAGACATCAAAATATTACAGCTTCGTTTTGAATA
The DNA here is from genome assembly GCA_963855925.1 of Inga laurina. Lineage (NCBI taxonomy): Eukaryota > Viridiplantae > Streptophyta > Magnoliopsida > Fabales > Fabaceae > Inga > Inga laurina. The sequence continues at coordinate 53,913,064 of OY979705.1, forward strand.
TTTTGCAAGGAATATAATATGTTAGAGAGATTCAGATCTGTGTATGATCATTAATAATTTGTTAATTTTGTGGTATATAGGCATTGACACAGTACAGATGCAATGGGTTCGTAGTGAAATGAACAAGTTGAGTAATATGTAAATCTGTTATGAGCATGTGTAGGGCCTCATAATATTCTGAATAATTTTATATATGTAGCCGACTAAAATATACGCATTTATTGGAAACAAAATTGATCCACGAGACACGCCGCAGGCGTGGGCAAATAAAATATATAATTTCTTGCTTATGCATGAATAATGTAGATTTATTTATTTATTTATTTATTAGTGAATAATCAAAATGATATTAGAATAACCGAGTCATACATTAGTTACAAAATAAAAAAAAACAAGGGCAGTTGTTAAGAGAAGATAAATGGTCAGCCAATGACGATGGGGCTGCATGAACAGATAAAAGAAGGCAAGAAGCTTCAAGAAGGAGATTTATTTATTTATTTAGCCCCATCAACTTCAGCAGTTTTTATTTTTCATCCTAATTTTTTTTTTTAAAAAAATTCTCATGCATTCAAAGATGAAAGCTGCAGTATAAAAATTATACACCACGCAGCTCAGCAACTACATAACATACATCACCCTCTTACCCATTTCTCTGCACTCTGTTTCTGCAGCTTTAAGGAAATTACAATGAAAGCTTTGATTCCATTTCTCACATTATTATTCATCGTCGTCGTCGGTTTCTCACAAGCAGAAGATACACTAATATCTTCTCAGCCCCACCACAAGGTAACTCCTTTATCACTCTGCAAAAACATATAATCAAAAGGGTACTTATATTTCAGCTAATCAAGCCTCATTTCATTCACTTTTCAGGATTTGAATGGTAAATGTTCTTACTCATTAAACCTTTATACAAGCTGTTATTCACCCAGACGCACAAGGGATCACATCAGTCTTGCTTTCGGAGACAAATATGGCCATCAGGTTTAGTTTCTTCTTCTTCTTCTTAATCTGAATCTATCTCATCATATATACATATTAGAATATGCCCCAAATTGAACAATTAGACATTAAATTAACGGTAAATAAATGGTGAGGTATGTCCTATATATCAACTGAGTTTAACTCATTTTGATAGAAAGGCAACCTCAACCTATATATATATATATATATAATTCAACAGTATATTACTACAAATAATAACAGTTACTGATAAGTTTGGTGATGATAAGGTTTATGTTCCGAGATTGGATGAGCTTCCTTCGGCAAATTTGAATCGTTGTATTACAAAAGCTGTCAGATTTACAGGACCATGTACCTCCCAGATATGCTATATGTACATATACAGGAGTGGTGGTGATGGTTGGAAGCCTCACGATATAACAGCCTCTGGCAATTTCTCTAAACCTTCCGTCTTTTATTTCAATACTTTGATTCCTAATCAAGCTTGGTTTGGTTTCAATTTTTGTAACACTGCTTCTTCTTCTTTATCTTCCTCTGCAACTGCTTAGTAAAACCCGTGGATCATGTCCTAGGTGTCCTATGATATAAGATTGAGATATGAATTTGAATTATTATTTTATTATTATTTTGTTATTTCCTAAGCTCTATAAATAAAATTAGGGTTCTCAATTGTAATCCGCGCGCCTTGAATGATTTGAATAGACAATGGTTGAGGTTTCTCCTCGTCTGAATATTCTCTCATGCCTCCATTCATCTGATTCCCCTCCTTTTTGTTGTCTTCCCTCATCTAGTCTCTCTATTCTATCTCTTCCTCTCCTCTCTCTCCCCTTCCCCTCTCTCCCTTTCCCTCAATTGGCTCCTGCATCAGCAACTCTTTGGTTTCATTGTATGCTAATTTGTAGGAGATACAAATCTCCTTCATTTGTAGCATTAATCAGGGGTTAAAGGGCTGAGAAATGAGGATAATGTTGAGTTATTATTAAATGTTTATGAAGTTTGTCCTATCAGAATTTTAGATGCGCGTATATGTTATTCTATCAAAATAGCTTAAGGGATAGAACTTCTTTTTGATATCATATACTTTTAATCTCTTCTTTGATTAGTCAATGAGACTTCCTTGTATTACAATTTGTCTCGTAACTCTTAAAAAAAGCAGAGTTCTTCTGCCGTGTGAAAATGAACGATTACATTTCTCAACATTTAACTAAATGCCTTCCCTTCAATCACTGATCGCATCTTCATAAGCAAAAAGGGCCTTAACAGTAACAGAAAAAGAAAACAAGAATACAATCAAATGAGCCTGGGGAAGTAAGTATGAGAAAAAAGCATTGAGACATATATGTCTCACATCCATTAATAGGAAATGATGTACCAAAGGAATATATATAGCTTCGAGATCCATCCCTATCAAATGGACTTTAATTATTTTCATAGAAAGACAAATCTAAGATATATTTAATTCACTAAAATATAATAGTAAGGCCTCCAACATCCATCCCCAGGCAAATGAGCATCTCTGGGGAATTTGAATAAAACACAATCATTCTCCTGCAAGAGACTCCAATTTGCCAGCCAATTACAATCAGATATCATCCTCATATCAAAAACTGATGCTAAACTCATACGAGAATAAAATAGACGAATGAGAAGATTGATATTAATCATAAGGAGCTGCCTGAACAGACTGACACTTCCACTTACAGTTCCTGGATCAATTAGATGGTTACTAATCTCCCGTACAAAGTGAATGAATTGCTTACATACTGTGATGACCCAAGATGAGTCATACCCAAATCAGAGGCCCATTGGAATTATAAGGTCCAACCCAACACAAGGCCCTGCGCCTGTGAGAAAAAGCCAGAGGATAAGGAAGAAAACGTGGAGCAAGATAACACTTTATAATACTGCCAAAAACCGTTAGTGGAATTGTGGAATGATTTGGAATTCTCTCTCTGTGCTTATTCTCTTTCCCTACGTTCTCTCTTTCTGCAACTTCTGTATCTTTCTGTTTCTGCTTTCTGTAATTCAGATTTTCACTCTGTAATTTCCTCCGTTGGAACCATTTTGCAGAATATTATATCCTCTGAGATATCAGATTTCCGCCATTGATTTCATTCACATTTCTGTCTCCATTTTAATTGTTAGATCATTACATACACATACTTCTAAGTCTTCCTTTAAACAATATATTGTCGCTGTAAAAAGTTTTTCTTTTCAAGTCCCCTGTTTTTTTTTACTCCCTCTGGTCCTAATTATAGGATATATTTACCTAACTTTGGAGAAATTAAGGATAATTATTAAATTAGTTAATTATATTTATTTTCCTAAAATACCCTTATTTAAAATTTAAAATGATATCCAATTACATTAATTCTCTGTTTTTTCTTGTACCTCTCATGCTTCATACACGACTTCTCCAAACTCTCATATAATCCAGCGTCGTCAATCTCCTTCAACAACTTTCGATCTACTCTTATTAAATTATTGTTGCGTTTAATTATTATTGAGAAGTATCAATAGGGGGTATTTTGGAAAGAAATTGACAAAAATTTAAATTTTATCCTATAATTAGGATCAAATTCAACTCTCAAATATTATCATATAATTAGGACCGGAGGGAGTATTAATTTTGGATTCAAATCAAGTTCTCTCTATAGAAGCGTGTAAAATGTATGGGTTGTTTGGTATGAGGAGGGATTTGGAGAGAGTGCGCAAAATTTTTACGAGTTTGATTTTATATAAATTAAGAGAAGTGGTGTTAAATTTTTTAAAATAATTTTTGAGTTTGATTTTATATAAAACTAGCACAGAACCCGCATAATGCGTGGGTGCCTATTATATAAATTGTATAAGTTTTCATTGGTTACATTTGTAATATATAAATATAAGATAATATATTTTTTTTTTCAGGTATGAAAAAGAATGATACTCCCTCCGGTCATAAATATAGGATAAAGTTTGTAGTGCAATTTGTACTATAAACTTTATCCTATATTTAGGACCGGAGGTAGTATATTTAAACATTTTTTTTATATTAATAAACACAAAAGGTAGAAGATCTATAAACATATTTGCTAGCCCATTTTCAATATTCAGAAGCACATATCTATAATGCCCTATTTTCTCTACAAGGAAATAAATATAGTAATGATTTGAAAAGAATGAAGAAAAGTTTAAAGATCAACTGTATTATGTATGTGTAATAAAAAATCAGTTCTATATTAGGAAATTTCTGAAAGGGAAACATCCAAACATAGACTTAATATTTAATCCCATTAATTAAAACTTACAACTATTCTAGTTCCCTTTGTGCCTTCTCCATAGATGCATAAATTATAAGTAATACAAGTAATATAACTATTAACCTATTACCTTTCCTTAGGCCTTGAAATTCAACATTCAATGTAGAAAAAAATCAAGCATTTTTAGTAGATGTTACCCCTCTTAGAATAGAGTTAAAGACTGTCAACACCTGTTTCCATTTTGATAATCGAAGAGTAATAAAGACAAAATTCAATGGGCATACAGAAAAGTACAATTATACTGATAAAAATATTCGTTTACAATCCCAACGTCGTTCGTTTACAATTCTGATATTGTTCGCCGACGGAAACAGAAAATACAGCGGAAGTTTTAATATTTACAAATTATCCAAAATATTAAGGCATAGACTAAAGCATAACCACGTTCATATCCTCGCCTCGAAACACGTGCCACTCACTTTTCGGCATCAATGTCTTTGCCCTTTGGCCCAATGGTACCCGTTGACGTGTTTATTTAAAAATATGGTGAGATTCCAAAGAATCTCCGTAGAGACATAATATCGTTCATAGAAAATGCGAAAAGTAAATATGTCATGCGCCAAGGTATGCACAAATTAATGAACAATATAAACACATCATCGTCATGTATACATGAGTAGGGCCCAGCCCCACAATCTATACCGGTTGGACTTCTGCCAACTCCCAGTGTAAGTGCACCTCTGGCACTAACAGCCTCTCTCTAGGCAAATCATGTTATTAATAAAGTGCATTTACAAAACAATGGCATCCACACAATCATATAACTTATGGCATAGTGTATGAAGGAAAATGTCCCTACCTCAAAGCTTTGATATCCCCTATTTAATAGTGTCTCGTAAAGCGTGCTGTCCCGGCGTCCGACTCGGTCCTAAAATATTAAATGTACCAGAAATAGGTCATAACCTATCCAAGTATCATTTTAGACTATTCCATATTGTTTATTGTGGTTATATTAGTCTATAGTGAAAATTTACAAAAATGCCCCCGGGAACCCGGCCCAGCCCCGCCGTACCCGGCCTGATGGCACGTTTTCCCAAAATTTTGACTAAGGCTATTCTGACTTATTTTCGCCCAAGGAATCCATTTCCAGGCTTAAAATCGCCAAATTCAGGGTAAAATTACGAAAATACCCTTGGCAGCCCCTATTTAGTGATTTCAGTGGCGTTTTCGTAATTATGCTTTTTCGGCCTCTACCAAAAAAGTGCCCAACTGTAACCCCACCTATTTTTGCCCTCTGAGTCCAATGGAACCATTTATTTCATGAAAATCCAACTCCTACTACCATATCTGGTCCTGGCAGAAATATTTAGGGGAAAAAAATGGAAAAATGAGGTTTTGTGTTTTAGTTTCCAAAACTTGTACCTTTTCACTTCTAATCCTTGATTAACTCATTTAAACACTTCATAATCATGATTTAGAGTATTTTGGGCAGCATAACCCCTTAGGGTTATGGCTTTTCCAATTTTACAACTTAACCAAAAATCACATAAACCAAACAACAATCACCAACACAACTTCAATACACTAAGAAGTTGAGATTTTTGGAGATTACCTCTTGATCTTTGATGTATCTCTCTCTTCTCAACCTTGAAGATTAGCTTGCTAATCCATGATTTCCATGAAGAATAAGAGATTAGAGAATGAACTACACAAAATAAGAAGCTTAAATCACCTTGGAACATAAGCTCTTACCTTGATTTTTCTTCCTCTCTCTCTTTAGCTTCAAGAACCCCACAAACTCACTTTTTCCTCTTTTCTCTATGGCTTGTGCGTGAGGTGCATGAAGGGAGGAAGGGAAAATATGTATTAACTTGTCATCTTTCATCTTATCCATTGATTTGATCAAGGGCTTCTAATGTGACACTTGTCACACTCTTCTCTTCCTCATAATTTCTACACTTTATTCCCATTAAGTTGAGTCAATATCTTCCCTTTCTTGCTCCAATAAATCCGTCCCTCTCCCTTTCTTTTCTCCATTAGTCCATGCTTCTTTTCCTATGTTCACACTCTTCATGTAATCATGTGTCCTCTTCCAACCACCCAAGTACTCCACTCCTACACTCAAGCTTTTCTTCCCATTCTTACACTCAACATTAACCTACCAACTCACTCAACCTTATGCCATCATTGAGTTGTGCATGTAGCTTTGTCAACATCACCTTCATCTTGCTTCTTGGATTACACTTTCCCTCTTCTTTCCTTCTAGTCCATCACGCATAAAGAGTGCTTAAGAAACCAAATTGGGTTTCATGTAATTGCCTTGGTCAAGTGTGTAACTATTTATTTTTTTATTGCTAATAACACATGTGCTCATATCTTAAAAATTCTTATCCCACAAATCTTAATTTATTCCACTAAGAATATTCAATTTATACATTTTCCTTTATTTTCCTTGATTAATTGAAATTAACTCCAATTAATTGGAAAATAATTAATCTTGGGCTAAATTGGCAAAATTATGATTTTGCTATCCCCTTTGTAATTTAATTCAAATTTTGAATTAATTTGGCCATTTCCTTATGAATATGAATATTTCCAAAATTCACAAGATCCAAATTCATGAATATTCACCATTAATTGAATTATTCAAATAATTACAATATATTTTTGGTAAATAAAATTTGGGGTGTTACAAAGACCAAAAGAACAAAACACATATTAACTTACAAAACGCCTTTCGGGTTGCCTCTATTAGGAATATATGGGATATTATGAGAGGAATCACAACAGTTCTATAAAATCAATTCTTCTCCACATAAAATGAAAAAAAAAAATTCATTTGTTAAATATAACCAAACCAAACCAAATTCAAAATATCCAGATGCAAGGGATTATGATACTATCAATGTAGCAAACACAAAACCTTAATGAAGACCTGCCTATTGTTCTTTGGTTCGCACTTGCCATTATCATTCTGATTCTCAATTAATTTGTATTTCCTTTTTAAGGACTTCAATAAGCATAATCTAGTTTTACCATTTCAACGTCTTTCTTACTTTGGAAGAAGAAAAAACCAACTCTACATTAGAAAGAAAATATGATGAGAACAGAAGATTGAAGAGGGATGAGAAAGAAGAATAGGAGAAAGAGGATGTAGAAGGGGGGGGGGGGGGAGAAATTAAAGAGGTTGAGGAGAGGAAGACAGGTTGAATTATATGTTAGAAAGAAACTAATCCGTATATTTAAACATGTTGAAGCGATAGAACCCTCACCCCACTTACATGATCATCCATAGAAGCACGCCCCCCACATTTCATAAATAAACGTTACAAAACCTACATTGTGATAATACTTGATGTAATATATTAAATATGAAATGTGTTTTTTGAGCCTACACAACTAATAGTAAAAAAATATGAAATGTGCTTTTTTTTTTTGGGGTTGATAAAGTTTTTTCTTGATCTGTATAATTTGTATAAATCAGGAAAAAACTTAATGATATAAATGTGTCAATGTTTATATTAATAGTTTAATGATATAATGATGATATGATTATGTAGATGTTAGTTGAAGTTAAAAAAAAATAATGATTTGACGGTTGTAATTTTTGTGGAAAATAGAATTCAAATTACTTTTAAAATAAAATGTGGGAGATATTGAAGAAGAGAATGTATGAAGTTTAATCAAGGGTATTTTAGTATTTTTAAATTTATATTTTAATAATTGGTTATTCTAAATAATTACAACTTTTACAGTCTTTCTCAATAAATATTATTCTCTCTCGGTCCTTCTTTCTAAGTTTCTCTATATAAAATATATTTTAGTTATGATGTTGTCATTTAAATCAAAATATATAAATATATAAAATATAAAACCATTAGTGGGAGTGGTAGGATTTTTACCTAGGGGTGAGCAATCGGTGTTTCGGTTCGGTTATGAGTGAAAACTGAAATAACCAAAACACCGAACCAAACCAAATTATATCATTAACCAAAATAAAACCGAACTGAAATTTTTTTAGTTTGGTTTGGTTAGAACCGAAATTATCTGAAATTATATAATTGATATATGCCATCTGAAGAAGAAGAGGGAGGATAAGGAATTGATCTTGATTTCAGATCCGACTACATACTTGCTTGCAGAGACAAGGAAAATTTTTGAAAATAATTCAGACGACAAAGAAAAAGTCATAAAGATACATAGGAGAGAAGAACAACCAAAGCCCATAATTTTTCACACACCAACACAGATCTAAAACTCAAATGTTGAATCAAAATATAAACATCGACGACTGCAGGTGCGATTGTGCGAACTGCGAACGACGGTGTTGGGGTTGCGACAGGGGGCCACCAAGGACAAATGTGGTTGGGATCCGTGGGTGAAGGGAAGATTGCAGCTTATGGCTTCAAAGAAGAATGCTTGATTGGGGTATGAAAGATGATGTAGATCTGGTGGATATTTGAGATAGAAAGAACATACTAATACAAGTGACTAGTGAGGATGAAGAAGGTGAGGGTTTTTTTTTTTTTTGGACAAAAGAAGGTGAGGATTGAAGACAACAAAAAAGCGGAAGAGGAGATAAAGGAGAAGAAGGTAAAGATGTTGGTGGTGAAGACTAAAGTGAAGAAACTATGGGTGTTGGTGCGTGCTCTTCCTTCCCTTTTTTTTATGTTTATTTAGGTTAGGTTTTGTACATCTTTTTTAAATGAATATGATTGTTAGGCTTGGGCTTTAGGCTGGTAGGGACCAGGGAAAGTGAGACTTGCACACAAGGGGTTAACATAAGTAAGGCCCATTTATAATATAATTTTGATTTTTCGGTTACAACTGAATTTTTTTTAAACACACCAAACCAAAAATCGAAGACCGAAGAAAGTTGAAAACAAAAACGGAGAAAAAACCAAAAACTAAATTAACCAAACAGAAAAAATCAAATTGGGTTTAGTTCGATTTTCAGTTTCGATTTGATTTTGCTCACCCCTATTCTTATCCATATATTGAAAGTTATTTCTTTAAGGTAATTATTTTGGGAGATATCTTAGGATATTATCAAATTTGCCAAAAAATCTGGAATTATGTATTATATTAATATAGTCAATATTAATTTGAATTTTTTAAATAATTAAGTGCAGAATTTTAATTCAAAATATATGAAATATAGTTGTTGTTTTCATTTAAGTCAAAATATATAAAATATAAACATCAAAAGGCCATGACTAAATTCTCCTTGGTTTTTTTCCCTTATAGTTTAAAGTAATATAAATAAAATTTTAAAATATTTGAAATAATATAAAAAAAATTTTAATTAAAATATTTAGAATGTCGTTAGTAAGAATAGTGGCGTTGTTACCCATATAATAGAAGTTATTTCTTTAAGTGAAATATTTTGGGAGATATTTTAATATATTATCAAATTTATCAAATGATTCTGGCATTATGGTGTTATACCAAAATAATAAATATTAATTTAAATATTTTAAATAATTAAGTACATAATTTTAATTCAAACTATATAAAATATATTTCAATTATGATGTTATAATTTAAATCAAAATATATAAATATATAAAATATAAAAATCAAAAGGCCATCACTAAATTCTCCATGAAGTTTTTTTCTTATAATTTAAAGTAAAATAAATAAATGTTTAAAATATTTAAAATAATATTAAAAAAATATTTTAATAAACTATTTAGAATGCGGTGAGTGTAAGTAGCTAAAGGGATTGTTTTGCATATATTAGAAATTATTTATGAAGTTAAAATATATAAAATAAAATACAAAAATAAAGAATAAACTACATGAAATGATTACATGATAGTACGGGAACGACTCAAATTGCTCATTTTACATAATAAAGAGATATGAAAGGCACGAATGCAATTGTCAGCACAATGGCTTTTAAAAATAACCAAAATAAAATAAAAAGAAGGGGAATTTATAATAAGCTTAAATAATAATAAAATATATGATAAAATAAAAAAATATAGAAAAAGTAAATAATAGGATTTGAGTTATATAAACACAAAAACAAATTAAATATAACCATAAATAATATTGCATAATTAAATACCATAACAATAGATATTTTTCCAATATTACATTTCATTCGTAATGGGAACTATAAAATATACAAACACAAAAGCTGTCACAAAATTTGTTAGATATTTTAGATTTGAGATTTTTTGTAACGTGTTTTTCAAATTTAACTAAATAGTATTATTTTATTACATAAAATGCGTTAATTTATTAGCATGAATCATGAGAGAGTAGTCAGGAAGTTACAAGCAAATATAATGACAATTAATAGAAACAATATTTAAAATAAAATGCATTAATTTAGTAGTCTGAATCATAGGAGAGTGGTCAGGAAGTTACAAGTAAATACAGTGACAATTAACAGAAAAAATATCTAAAATAAAATGCATTAAGTAGGAATCACGGGAGAGTGAGCGTGAAGTTACAAGAAAATACAATGACAATTAGTAGAAAAAACATTTAAATTCATATTTTTGCTTTAAAAACACAAGTGAGGGGGTGTCTCACCAAATACAGTTTAACCAGGATGCCACTTAGTAGCCTAACAGGAGTCCTACTTTCGGCCCTGCTTTTATAGTAGTGTTAAAAAATTTTAATTAATTTTTTTATCTTACATCTTTTCTTTATTAAAATGTCATAGTCTCACTTTTTCAATTTTTTTTTTGAATTCAACTCAAAAAATTTTCCTTCCCTTCTCTTCCCTTCAATTTTTAATTTTTTTTTTAAATTCAACTCATTAAAAAGTTATAAGCTCACTTGTTTGGTATGAGGAGGAATTTGGAGAGAGAAAACAAAATTTTTTAGTTTGGTTCTGAAAAATTAGAGAACTTGTGTTAAAAGCTTTTGATTAATTTTTCCTATTCTTTCATCTATCTTATATCTTCTTTTTATTAAATGTTATAACCTCACTCTTTTAATTTTATTAAATTCAACTTAAAAAATTTTCCTCCTCTTCCTTACAAATCTCTCATGCCAAACAGTCCTTAGTGAACTGAATATTTTAAGGAGACCCAAGTTGTAAGTAGTTGGGGAATCAAAGTATTGATTAAAATCACAAAATTTCGTAGTGGTACACATTTTGAGGCCAGAGAGTACACATAATCTATATATGACCCAAAAAAAAAAATTGATGCTACCTAAAAGGGGACATTTTGATTATTGGGTTAATATAATTATTGGTCCTCAAAATTTCCCTTCATTTCAGTTTTGATCCCTGAAATTTGAAACAATTGTTTTTTATCCCTGAATTTTACTCCGTATATAGCCGTTAGTCCCTCATGCATTAATGGTGTTAAGTTTGCCTTTGTGTTATTAATGCCGTTAAGTTTGTGCTGATTGGGTAAGCTGAGGTGGCAACCCATGCTGACTTGGACATATGTAAAAAAGAAAAAAATAAGCAATGATTTCCCAGAAACTGCTTCTCCAACTCCTTCAAGACTGCGGTGTCGTTGCTCCAAGTCTAGCTCTTGCTGCCTTTGCTTGATGAAGAAGATGATGAACAATAGCTCTCTCGTCCTCTCACCGTGGGTCACTGATCCCTAAACAAACAAGTAGGAAATAACTTCAAAAGCCTGGAGGGAGGTAATAGAACTTCAATGATCTTTGATAATCAAGGTTTGGTGAAATTTATGGCTAGAGCTTACAGTTTTCCTCTCTCCCTCTTGCTCCAGACTCCAACAACAACCTCTAGTTCTTGAAGAAGATAATGATCTCCCTTTTCTTAAGACCCACTAAATAAGAGCACGAGTTCCCGAACCTTCATCATATAAGCAAATAAGCTCTTAGCAACTGAATTATACTTCAGTTTAAAACTTGCATGATCTTAGTACAACCTACATATTAAGACCCAATGTGTTTGTTATATATGTTAGTATTGCAGAATTCTTGGGAGGCTTTATTCTTTGATTTTAATATTCAATACATATCACCTGTATCACAGTTCAAATGATGAGAAACAGTAAGTACTTGTACATTTTTTCTGATAAATAAAACCCCAATAATTCACCATATAATCACTTCTAGAATTTTGTCACTACCTTGCTCTGTACGTGTTGTTTCACTTGCCCTTTTAGATATCTGCCGTTAGAGAATAAAAATAGCTTTATAAAACCATACTTTGTTTTTCTCTGCTTCGATAATCTCATACCAGAGCTCTATGTGTGGTTATGCTAATGATTCACAACAAGGCTCATTCACATGGAAGAATACCCTTTTCTTTGGAAGATGAACCTAGGATTTGTAAGATCCCTCAAGGCATAAACCAGTTCAAAGTCTTCATTATTTTCTTCTTCTTTGATGTTTCAAGACCATCTACAACTCAGTCTGAAGATTCCTCTGCCTTCATGTCCATCGTGGAAGAGGGATATGAGATGCGTTTTTGGGACCAGTTCATCATCTTAAGGGAGAGAGGGAGAGGAGGCGACTGGTGTAATATCCCAATTTTTAATACTGAGGTTGGGACATAATTAAGAGTTTATTATCAAAGAGATTGAGGGATTAATTAGTCAAATTTAGGTGTTTGAGGCTTAGAAACACTAAGAATGATAATTGGAAGCAATATCTTTAGACCTTTATGAACTGTTTTGGAACTTAGGAATTTTCAAGGATCAAAGGTTAATATTTTAAGTGATTCTTTTTGCATTAGGAAGTAGACATATTAAACTTTCCATAGAGTGCTGATTTGTAATTTTTGGAGATGTGCAGAATTAGTTATGAATTTTTGAAATAGGACATTTTCCCTTTGAGCCACTTGCCGGGGTCAGAGACATAAAGGCACATTCTGTGCCACTTGTTGGAGCGAGTAATGCACTTGGCGAGGCCAGTGTGTGATTTTATAAAGAGTGCTATTACAGATAGCATTCGAAAAATTAGAATTTTTGAGGTTGATGTTGATTCTCTACTAGGAAATTTCTGAGTTTGGGAAGCATTTCTAAGCTTCAAAACATTTGGGTAAGTGTTTCTAACTCATTTCTACTCATATTTTCTTAGATTTTTTTAGATCTAGGAGTTTTGAAATCTTAGGGTTCTTGAGATTTTTGAAATGGGTGATGATTTCACATATTATTTTGAGTTTAAATGAGTTATTTGGATTAAATAAAGAGTTTAATTGGTTTGGTTCTGTTTGATTTGATGTTATATGGATTTTTGAGCTAGGGTTTGACTCTAGAGGTTGATTTTTGCTAATTTATGATAATGTGGCATTTGAAAATGAGTTTTTGTGATTGGATTATGTTAATATGAGTTAGATTAAAGGTTTAATCGGTTTAGGTTGTTACCTAAGCTTGATTTTGAGAAATGTCTATTTTGAAGGGAAATCCTAAATTATGAAATTGGGATTTTAATTTGGAATGATTTGAGTAATTGAAAGTTGTTTATTGGTTTACTTGAGTTGTTGAGCTAATGAAAACCTCTAGTAGAATGACTAAGTGTGACCTAGAGTGGAATTGGGAACTCTAGAAGGGATTAAGTCCCTAAGTCATTATTTTTACCACCCAATTAGTTAGTAAACTAATGTGTGGTGATGTTGATTTTGTAGATTGAATTGTGAATTGTTACTGTTGAGCTTGGAGTTTGAATTATCATGGTAAACTTAGCTTTGGCGAAAGGCAACCACTTTCACTTGTTATATGTGTTGGTATGTTGTTTGTGTGTATATTTTGTAAAATGATTATTATAATGAAAATGGTATATTGATATTAATCAGATATTTCAATGAGTAAATGTGTATTGAGATTGAGAAAGTTATCATGATATTGATAAGTATTTTGATGTAAAATTGCCTTGTTGAATGTTATGATTTGAATTGTAATACATTGAGCAGAGAATTGAGATATTATGTCATGCATATGAAGATTATTTGAATATCAATGTATGAATGTGGAAATCTTGAGAAATTCCCGTTGAGCTACTTATTAATAATTATTGTGATGATTGGATTGAGATGAGATGGAGTAGTTTATTTTACCACGTGGTATAGCCTCCATTTGTGGATGATGATTGGCTTACTATTGCCGTACTAGTTCAATAAGGGACTGCCCCACTGGTTCAATGAGGGACCGCAACATTCTACTAGTTTAATGAGGGACTGTCCCATTAGTTCAATGAGGGTTTGCCTCATTGGTTCAATGAGAGCTGCAACACCCCACTAGTTCAATGAGGGGAAAAGACTCATTGTTTGGGCATGTGCTCTGTGGATTTTGACCGGTCCTCATCACATGACCAATGAGTTTTTGAGTGGCCAGTAACATGGATAGTAACTTAGTCTATGGGTCTAGTCGGCGGAAATAAGGCAGTTCGGTTGGATTGATGGGAGGCAACTTAGGAATTGTGATAAGTTGTTATATGAGAATTGTGATACACAATATTGTGATATGAAAGTTGCGACATGGGATTTTGTGAGTTATATTTCTAATACTTTGTTGTATAAATTATTCTACCTAGCATCTCATAAGCACATATTAGCTTGTATAATGACTTGGATAGCTGGTTATTGAGACTTTTGTCTCACCCCATTTCTCTTAACATTTTTTAGATGATAGTTCCAGTGATGGGACTCTGGGAGAGCTCTCGAGGATTGATATTGCATTATCTCTATGTAGCCTCTTGTGTTAATTTATGTGTTGAAATGATGTATATTGCCAATCATAGGGCTCATTTTGGATATTTTGATTAATCCTATACTTGTGATTAACTACGCTAACTAATGAGCTTGTAGAAGGCCATAGGCCTTTAGAGATTTTGTTAAATGATGTTGTGGATCCACAAAGGCATATTTTGATATTTCTTGATGTTGGAAATATGTTTAATATTATGTGAAAGATGGTTTAATAGTTGGGCCTATGGTTGAATGTGATATTATGATAGGCTTTATGAAGCTCAAGGCCCAAGTGTTGTGATCATCTATGATAAAGAAGAGTTTCGGTTGTGAAACCATTTGAAAGGAGTTTTATTATCCAAGATAGCTCTTGAATGTTGAGTTTGTCTCTTTTCTATTATGGATAACTTCTTTTGGAAAGATAATCTTTTGATAATAATATTTGATGTTTAAAAAGTAAACATGAGAAATTTCCTACTATAGTAGACCTTCAAGTTTAACTTTCTTTTTTGGCCATATTACTATTGATTATCCTTGGATTTGATTTAAGAGTATGGATAATCGAGTGTTAAGGAAATGATTTTTTAAATTTTGGTTTGATTTTACAACTGGTTTTTCTTGGACAAAGGAGGGAAGAGCTCAATTGGCTCTTCTTTGGTGGGAGGGGCAGGGACACAATCATTGTCTTGAACGAGTGGGAGAAGCATACATTTTCGAGAAAAAATTATTGCTTTCTTTTTTCTTTTTCCAACTCCAACTCAGCATGTGATGCCACCTTAGCTCACCCAATTAGCATAACCTTAATGGTGTTAATGACACATAAGCAAACTTAACAACATTAAATCATGAGGGACTAACAACCATAAACAGAGTAAACTTAAGGGACCAAAAATAATGGTTTCAAACTTCAGAAATTAAAACCAAAATGAAAGGAAACTCTAAGGACTAATAATAGCCATGATTATACCTGTCAAATCTTAAGGTTTATTTGGTACGAGACATTTTGAGGGAAATGGAGGGAGAAAAAATTTTTTATAAGTCAAATTTTAAAAAATTGAAGAATTGCAGTTATAAAATTTTAATAAAAAAAAGAAAGAAAACTAATTAAAAAATTCCAACCACACTTCTATGATTTTTCTTTACATCCAACTCAAAAAAATATCTTTCTTGTCACTTTCCCTCCCCTCCCCTCCCCTCATACCAAACAAGCCCTAAGAGCTTATTGCAAATTTTGGAACCTTGTTCCAGTTTTCCAACTTTTTCTAATATAATTAATTTCAACATTTAAATTATATACATATATATAGTACACAAAAATAATGACTATCAATCTTTTTTTGACCGGAACCAAGAAACTTCATTAATTGAAAATCAAAATACAGAAAACAAACTAGAAAGAAAAGCTGAAACAAAACCTATAGACACTCAAATACTAACGAGACAAACAAGAACCAAACCAATAGGACAACTACAACCTAGACCTTGTAGGTTGAAGGTGAGGGGCCATTCCACCATGAACAAAGGAAAGGACAATAGTGGGTGGTTGTCCAAAGACATGCTCTCCCTAGCCTACCCTCTTTGACGCCAATATTGCTGCAACATCAAACACAGATTCAAATCCACCCCCGTGATAGAAGAGTGAAGAGATATCTGGAATTTGAGAACAAACACCAAAAAAACAGTGATCATAGCAAAAGAAAGCCAACATCCCACACAAACAAAAAATAACCCACGAAAGGAACACAAAACACAAAGACACAAAGCAAAATTCTAAAAATTAATTGGGGTACCACTACTAGAGAAGCCCCCGAATCCTGGTAGTTCTAAGAAGAGGCCCTCATGGTGTTAAGGTGGTTGTAGGCCAGCCACTAACCATCAGAGAGAAAGACGACGTCAGATTCAAATCCTTCAAACCCAAGCACAGTCCATTCCTAAGCTTTTGCCCACCCAGCCTCGGATTCTTCATATTCTTGATCAGTAGATTTTACTCCTCAATTCCCTTCAAAGTCAAGATCCTGACTCCCTTCAGGCCATCGAGTCAAATGGCGTTAAGAATCCTATCGTCCATCTGAATCAAAGCCCCCAACTCTAGAAATCCCTCTTCCCACTCCAGAAAACTATTTTCCAGATCATCAAAAGGCAACCCCTATTCCTCTATCTCACCCTTTTCGAACATCCTCCTTCCCTTGTCAGGCAAAATCTTGAGCAAAAACTAGCACCCATCGTATGTTGTCATCACCATCGTACTCACTATGGGGCGACACCCAACGAAGACACCGCTTCGACTGAATCCTAGGAAAACCCTAGACATACCTACGTGTTAGGAAGAGCGCAATGGATGTTAAACCTTTCTATCACTTGCAAGAGTTTATACACTACAAAAAAAAAGACTTTCAGCGGTGCTAAAAGTCGCCGCTGAAAGTATGACAGGTGACTTTCAGTGGTGACTTTTATGTTGCCGTTGAAAGTATAATGTCGCTGCTGAAGGTGACTTTCAATGGCGACTTTTTGTTGCCACTTAATGTGGCTTTCAGTGGCGACTTAATAAAAGTCACCGCTAAAAGTGTCAATTTTTTTTAAAAAATTTGAAAAATTATTTTTAAAAAAATTCAATTTTTTTTAAAAAAATTTAATTTACAAATGCCACATGTCTCCTCCCCATGCTACCACATGTCGCATCCTCGTGCTACCACGTGTCGCATCCTCATAATTCCTCCAAATGACTCTCCTCCAGTTCGAACCCACGACCTCAAGGAGAAAATGCCTTTGCGCGCGAGTGTTTGCCAGTTGTGTCAAAATGAACATGTGTCATATTATTACATATTGTTATATATATAATATTATCATATATATAAACATACATACTTACATATAATTAATTATTAATTAAATATAATATTATTAAAAATAATGAAAAATTTAATAAAAAGGAAAAAATATTTATATATTTAAATTAAACAATTTTTTTAATTAAAATTACTTAATAAATAATAATTTAATATTATAAATATTATTTTTAATATAAAATTATAAATATAATATTAATAGCATATATATTATTTTTAAATAAAATAAAATATTAATATCATAAATATTATTTTAGTAGAAAGTATTAAATATATTATTAATAAATAATAATATAATTTTAATAATTAAGGTTAAATAGAATTCTTTAATAACTAATATTTTAATTTTATAAATATTATTTTTGAAAAAAATTAATAAAAAAATCTAAAATCGACTTTCAGCGGCGACTTTAGTTGTCGCCATTGAAAGTTTGAGTTTCAGCTGCGACTTTTGATAGTCGCCGCTGAAAGTGTTTTTAAAAAAATAAAATTTTGAAAAATTTCAAACAAGACTTTCAGAAGCGACATTAACGTCGCCACTAAAACACCCTTTCGGCAGCGACAACACAATGTCGCCACTGAAAGTGAGTTTTAGCGGAGACTTTTGATAGTCACCACCGAAAGTGTTTTAAAAAGAAATAAAATTTTGAAAACTTTCAAACAAGACTTTCAGTGGTAACACTAAAGTAGCCACTGAAACACACTTTCGGCGGCGACAACACAATGTCGCCGCTGAAAGTCCTTTTAAAATAAATAGTACAATAGACACTATAATTGTTAACATGAAAAACCCTTAAACTCAAGGGTAAAAACCACGTGTTGTCCACAACAATGAAAATATGATGCACTATAATCAAAATAGGGTACAAGAGAGTCTAAACAACTTGCACAAAAATGTGCAACCGTCTAGCTAAACAACCAAAGTTACAAGCTTATGATAGAGAACAATGAAACTGAAAATACTAGAAAACACTTCCTTGACTATGACACGTTTTCTCTCACCCAAGGCGACCAAACGATGATCCCATGATTGAAAATGACAAACCACATGCACTAAACTAACTGACCAAATTCCAACTTGATCCAATGGTTAACGAGTTCACAAACGTCAATTTACCTAGATTGCCTTGTGAACATGCATTTTTCGTTCTCTCTCTTCTTATCTCTGACATGACTGTATAATTAAACCTCTTCGACTACTCTGATCTACCCGGGAGGACGCTACTAATGATGACTATCAATTAATCTAATGAAGATTGAAACTTGTACATCATATTCAAATACATACATACATATAAATCGATGTTGAACCCAAGCAAATGGCAATTGTGTTAACTTGGTCCTATATATATACATAGTGGATCATGGGATTCGAAGAGAACTTGCGGGTGGTTGATTTGAAATATAAGATGTTCATCATCACGTTGGATCATGGGATTTATTAAGTTACTAAACTTATAATGGAGATGGTTCTACTTATGCTTACCCAGTAATTAATTTTAATTCTGGTCTTTATATTCTGAAAATTAAGAATGTGCATGCTTTGAAATTAAGAGCATCAATACTTTTTGCAAATGAAATCGTATAAATCACCGGTACATTTTGTATATAAAGACAAATAATCAAGTTCTTTTGACTAATAAAATTTCTAAATATAGACTCCCCCCCTATTCTTTCTATATAATCATATTCTCACCATTATTTCTTGTTTGTTCTGTAGGGCAAGAAATGGCATGGACCAACAGTACGTATACACGTAAAAGGTTTAAATTTCCATGCACATGCACTTGCATACATACATGTGTAATGAAGAGGAGGAGGAAGTAGATATGATTTGAATCAATTAATTGAATTTTGATCACAACTCAAGTAACTACAAAACTACTAATGTTCATTCATTGATCATGCATACATATGCAGGAACCTATGACTAAAGAAAAGAACATTTCTTAAGCTACAAGTGCCAGAACTAACATATATAGAACAAGTTAAGATATCAAAATATTACAGCTTAGTTTTGAATAATTTGCAAGGAATGTAATATGTTAGAGAGATTCGGATCTGTGTGTATGATCATTAATTATTTGTTAATTTTGTGGTTGATGTCACTTTTGTCTCTAAAGCAATCTTTAAGGTCAACCTAAGTGATTCTCTTAAGGAACAAACTGTGGATTTTCTTTAGATTGATTTTTAAGTGATGAAAGAAGCAGTGGAATGAACCTAAACTAGAATGCAAGATAATATTACCTATCTAAATGCAATTAAACTAATTAAATGCAAGATCCAATGACTCTAAAATCAATATGAGAAAGAAACTAATCTATATGTGTAACCCCCTCCGTAATTATATCCGAAATACGCGATTAAAATGAAATAGAGACCAATAATAATCAAATAATATTTACTAACCCATCACATGATGGGGTTTTCAAAAATATCTTTCAAAATCATTTATAAACTTGGTCTCATATTCACATTTCGAATACAATTACTACGCGAAGATAAATCACATTCATATAAATATAAGAGTGCACAACATAATCATCCCGGAAATCTCGGGTACATACCTTCGCTAAAGATATACAGGGCACAATTGCCCATTACAATTCTTCAAATGGGGATTACACAATCCCATCTCGAATGAGTCCTGCCGCTCCCTCCACGAGCCACTTGCCCTGTCTAAATTGTTGGTAAGGGAGGGTGAGATTCGAGAGAATCTCAATAGGGAAACATTATCAATATGCAGGCAAGATAAGTATTTAATGCATGACACGCTTGTAAGAGGCAAGCTTCACCCAAGAGGGGGGTGAATTGGGTGATGTTATAAATTTTTCGTTTGAGATGGTGATATGTAAATATAGTGGATAGAGTAGAGTAGAGAAGATTTGAACACAGAGAGTTATACTGGTTCGGCCTAACAACAATGCCTACGTCCAGTCCTCAGAGATCAAGACCTACTGAGCTTTTCACAATATTTCCAAGATTCAATGGGCTCTCAGGACGCCACAAGACAACAATCGTCCTTGAATGGACTACGAGCAGAAATATTCTCTCAACAAGAAACTTCTCTCCCCCTTACGACAAGCCTTATGTGCAGAGAAACAACCTATGATTCTTCTCACTTGCTTATGTATACAAGACTTATGAGCAGCAACGTTTTCTTCCGCTTACACCACTGTAAGTCTTATGAACAACAACGTTCTCTCCTGCTTGTATCTTATAAGGCTTATGAGTGAAAGATACTACAAGGAATTCTCTCAACTGCTTCTCTCGTAAGGAATAACTACCCTCTCAAGATCCCAATACCTTGAGATTACACAAATATAGAATTTTGAGTTTGTATGAAAACTCTCTTACAGAGTAAATGAATAAACACTGAAGATCAAAAGTGTATACAGAGAAAACAGATGAATAATAGAGAATTAATATGAGCTTGTGAGTTCTTGCGCTATGTTCTTATGTTTCTCCGTGAGTCTCTGTGTATATATATAGTTGCTCCAACTTTTGCCCGTTTGGAATTTCTTCAGTTTGTGGAGCGGGACATTTGAAAATATTGGCAGACATGCGCATGTTGAATAATCTGAGTGTGGTCAGTGACAGCGTGTATATAATCATATTGTCTGCCGTTATTTGACTTTTCCTCATGTGGTCCACTTCCAACGTTTATATTCCTGTATTATACTTTTAAAATAATCAAAACAATGTTAAACAATGATAAAGAGTAGTGATGATATGAATAAACAATAATCAATCATATTCGGAATGAACGTTGTAATTCTTAGCATTTTCGGTGGTCAAACAGGGCATCACTCGAGCATGAAAGTCTCACTTCGAGTGATCTCCTATTTTCCTTCATATACTTCTGTTATCGGGTTGTGCTTCCACGGAAAATCAGAGAGAAAAGATCTTCACTCGCGGGTGAAGAGAGGCCTCACTCGAGCACAAAATCTCTGCTCGAGTGATCTTTGCACTTTACACTGGGAATGTCTTCTCGGGTCATCACTCGCATTCCATTTTGACAAGAGTGAGAATTTGCACTCGCGAGTGATATGGATCCTCACTCGAGCACACTTACCTCTGCTCGAGTGAGAAGCATATTCTCAGGAATATGCTCTCTAAACCATCACTCGCATCAGAATTCCAGAGGGATAGAATTTTCACTCGCAAGTGATTTTGGTCCTCACTCGAGCACACTTACCTCTGCTCGAGTGAGAAGCATATTCTCAAGGAATATGCTCTCTTGAACAAGCACTCAACTGATCTTGAGAGGGATGGACAAATTACTCGCAAGCATATCTGAACTTCAAGACTCTCGGCCAAGTACTCGCAGTGCCTTGCTCGAGTAGAGAAGAAAGCATGCCTTTGCTTGCTCTCGGCCAAGCACTCGCATACCCTTGCTCGAGTGAATATAGGAAGCATACCATTACTTGCTCTCGGCCAAGCACTCGCATACCATCACTCGCATCCGTGCTCGAGTGAGAATGACTTCTCTGCTCGAGTGCATACTTTGTGCTTCGAGTGATCCATTGATTACAGAGGGAGAATGCTTCTCGGGTACTCACTTCCTGGCTTTCTCTCACACCTGCTCGAGTACAGAAGTGATTTGTGCTCGAGTGCAGATTTCATGCTCGAGCACTCAAGTGCATTTTCACAGCAGATATCAGCTAACATCAAATATGCATTTGGTAACTTCAAAACTTTTCTTAACCTTCTAAAAACATGTTTTGCACATAATTGAATTATTGAACAACACATAATACCAGAATATAACTTCAAAATAGTAACATGACATATTTCTCAAAATCCTACCCATTACAGAAAATCTACCCAAACACCCATATACACCCTTCAGAAGCTCAGAAAACATCACACACCCTTCTCCCCCGTTTTGTCAACATCAGAAGGGGGGCTGTGGAGGTGGAACAAAGGGTACCATGGCAGTGAGAGGGTCAATAGGCGGATCAGAAGGAGATGTTGGCTGTGGTAAAGGCGACCGATCAAAGGTAACATCAACATTAGACTCTAGATCAGTGAAAAGTACATGAGTCTGTGGATGAGTCTGTGGATGAGGTGGTGAGGTATGAGTGGTCTCTGGAGGCACCCCGGAAGATGAGGAGGGAAAGTGTGAGTGCAGGAATGTCTCCATATTAGTGATCCTCTGAGACATCTCATCTTGTGTTTTGAACATTAGTTCAAAGTTAAGATTGGCCTGGTCTACCAATTTAATGACTTGTGTTTCCATCTTCTCCACAAGCTTCTCATATTCATCTACCAACTCCTTCTTCAAACTTGATACAGCTTGATTAATTACCTCAGTCAGATGATTAGACAAAGAGGCATTGAGAAATGAGGGAGTAGGAATAGGCCCTTGTGCAGATGATTGTGCCTCATCTCCTCTGGATGGAGTGGCTTCCCTCTTTGATGTGGCTTTGGTCCGACTCACCGGAAGATTGATACCCATGTGAGTTAATTGAGTCTTACCAAACCGTGAGATTAGGACCCTTTCTTTTCCTTCCAAATACCAAATTTTGTTTTTCATCAAGATGAAGGAAACAAGTTGAGGGTAAGGAATGGTTGCAGATTTTGTTGAAGAGAATCTAAACCTTCTTATTTCATTAAAAATGATCTCCCCTACATTCCTTTGTTGTTTAGCAACCAAAGAAGCCAAGAGATAATAATCTTTTTGAGCAAAGTGAGTAAAGTTCCTGGATTTATTGACTATGCTCCGAGAATAAATGTAATGAAGGATTCTGTGATTATCAGGCATCTCAATAGGCTTGAAAGTAAGGGGGCCAATTGGGTCTTTAGGTCTTAAAATTTTAAAGGTTTCATTGGCAGAGAAAAAGGGTGGATCAGTAAGAGGTACTACATAACCAAGTAAATCATTTATGATTTTGGCAGAGATCATAATGAATTTCCCTCTAATGGTTGTAGATACAGCTTCTTCAATCAAATCACCGGATCTAGACATGATATTATGAATTTTCATGTTGGAATAAAATGTCTTTACAACAGTGGGGGAATATGGCATATGAATGTTTAGCCAGGGAGCATAGTACTGAAGATAAGGATACAAGTCCAAATGACAATTCTTTTTCAGATAATCCAAATCAACATATACTACTGGACAGAAATGCCTATGTTTGAATTCATCATCATATACCTGCTGAGATACTGCCTTAAGTTCTGTCACATTGAATCCCTCAGGAGGGCTAGTGAGTTGGTCATCCACTGGTGCTTGGGAGGCCGAAGGTGCTCTAGAGGCAGAAACACTGGGTTGCTTAACTTTATGTGAACTTGAAGCACCAACCTGAGATGCAATCTTCCCAACTATCTTGTCCAATTTGGATTTTTCTATTGCTTCTCTGAGTTGTCTCCCCAATGTATCATCAGAGGAAGAGGATGATTGGGGTTGCTCTGAATCCTTCTTCTTCCCTTTTCCTTGCACTTCTTTGGATTGAGACCGGGTGATTATAGGTTCCTTGAATGCCACACCCTTGGGTTTCTTTTGAGGAGGTTGATCTTTCTTTGAAACTCGAGGTTTTGGGTGAGGTTTCTTAGCCGGAGTCCTCTTCTTGGTCTTGGGTTTAGGAGGAGGTGACGGTGAAGATGAAATTTTAGGAGATGGAGGTGTTGGTTCAGGGGTACCTGATTTACTTCCAGCAGACTGAGTAGGAGATGGAGAATGGGATCTTTGAGGAATAGAAGGTGTTTTGGTTCTTGCCATTGGAGAATCAAGAAAGAAAAATAAAAACGCACAACTTTCAAATGTTAAGAGAAAAGAGAAATTAGGGTTTGAATGAGAAATGCAGAAGGTAAAAATCACCTTTTATGGAAGATTGAAGAGTTGTAACGGTGATTTAAAGTAGAAAGACGTGATTGAATGGTGAGAGAACGGTTGAAGGTGAAGAGTTGTGTCTTTCGAGTGAGAGAGCACTTCGAGTGAGAGAAGGAAGTGCGACGTTCTGAGCTCCCCAGTAACTGATATAAGTGACAGTGCTCGAGCATGAACCCTAGTGCTCGAGTGATGTTCATACTGTGCTCGCGAGTGTTCTATCTGTGCTCGAGTGATTTTCTGGAAAAATAAAGAAGCAATTAAAACGTACCTGGATTGTGAATTTCTTGACATATTTTTGCATCTTTGTACTCAAATCCTCCAAGATCATTTGAGTAACCATAATTTGGATAGCTTTTGCACAGAGATTCTTCTTTCTCACTCGAGCAGGCATTCCTCACCTCAAGCATGTTCATCCCATGCTCGAGTGAGAATTCCTCACTCGCGAGTGAGCTCAATTCTCACTGTTGTTTATGATGTATTCCCTTGATATTTTTAACTCCTCTGTTAACCTCTGTTCTAACTAAAAGAGAACAGAGTATCATGAATAGTGCTGTGCTCGAGCAGAGCTTCTTGTGCTCGAGTGACACAGCTCCTCACTCGAGCAGTACCTCCTGTGCTTCGAGTGAGACTCCTGCAAAAACACATTTTGGCCACTCCGATGCCAAAGTCAGTATGATTATCATCAAAACAAACATTTAATTAAACTTTTTAATAAGAAAACTTACAACTCATTGGGATTAACCATTCCCAATTCTCTTCGAATATAGAGAAATTGCTCTTTTGCAATCGGTTTCGTGAAAATATCCGCAAGTTGAAGATGAGTTGGTATGAATTCCACTTTGACATCTTTCTTTTGAACATGATCTCGAATGAAATGATGTCGAATGTCTATATGCTTGGTTCTTGAATGTTGTACAGGATTCTTTGCCAAGCATATCGTGCTAGTATTATCACAATAGATTGGGATTTCTTTTAAATAAATTCCCAAATCTTGAAGTTGTTGTTTTAACCATAGCACTTGAGAACAGCAGCTTGCTACAGCTATATATTCAGCTTCAGTCGAAGATAATGAAACCGTGTTCTGCTTCTTGCTGAACCATGACACTAGAGAACCTCCGAGAAATTGACATTGTCCACTGGTACTCTTTCTGTCAGTTTTATATCCACCGTGATCTGAATCTGAATATGCCATTAGATACTCATTCCCTCTCTTTGGATACCAAAGTCCAAGCTCTGAAGTATCTCCTAGATATTTGAAAATTCTTTTTACTGTCTCTGCATGAGATACTTTAGGATTGGATTGATACCTTGCACACATTCCTACACTGAACTGAATATCTGGCCTGCTTGCTGTAAGATAGAGTAATGAACCAATCATTCCTCTATACTTTGTGATGTTGAAGCTTGGTCCCTTTGCATCAGCATCCAACAATGTTGTAGAACTCATTGGAGTATCAGCTCCATTAGCATTATCTAGTCCATATTTCTTCAGCAACTCTTTCAAATACTTTGTCTGAGATATAAATATGCCATTCTTCTTTTGTTTGATCTGAAGTCCAAGGAAGAAGTTCAATTCTCCCATCATGGACATTTCAAATTCACCCTGCATGATCTTAGAGAAATCTTGACACATAGATTCGTTAGTAGCACCAAAAATAATATCATCAACATAAATTTGAACTATTAGAATATCACTTTTGTTATGTTTGATGAATAGAGTTGTATCGACTTTACCTCTGACAAAACCTTGATCAAGAAGAAATTTGCTTAGTCTTTCATACCAAGCTCTGGGTGCTTGTTTCAAACCATATAGTGCTTTCTTAAGTTTGAAGACATAATCAGGTTTTGTTTCATCTTCAAAACCCGGAGGCTGTTCGACGTAAACTTCCTCCATAATATAACCATTTAGAAAAGCGCTTTTTACATCCATTTGATAAAGTTTGAAACTTTTGATGCAAGCAAAAGCTAAGAGTACTCGTATAGCTTCCAATCTTGCCACTGGAGCATATGTTTCCTCATAATCAATGCCTTCTTCTTGATTATAGCCTTTGGCAACCAATCTTGCTTTATTTCTTACAATGATTGCTGATTCATCAAGTTTGTTTTTGAAAACCCATTTGGTCCCTATAACCGTATGGTCTTTAGGTCGAGGAACCAAATCCCAAACTTGATTTCTTTGAAATTGATTTAGTTCTTCTTGCATAGAAATCACCCAATCATTGTCAGATAAAGCTTCTTCTATATTAGAAGGCTCAATTTCAGAAATAAAAGCTGAAAAAGTTACCTCATTAAGGATTCTATTTCTGGTTTTGACACCTTCATGAATATCTCCTATAACTTGATCAATTGGATGATCTTTCATATGTCTCCATGCTTTGGGTTGAGCATGATCATCGACATCTTCTATATTTTGAAAATCATTTGTTTCAAAATCATCCTGATTTGAAATGGATTTGTTTTTCTTGATTGAATCCATTTCTTCTTCATCATTAAGTTTTGTCTGAGATTCAATTTCATCAAACACAACATGAATAGATTCTTCAATAGTACATGTTCTTTTATTGAAAACTCTATAAGCTTTACTTCTATTAGAGTATCCTAGAAAAATACCTTCATCAGACTTAGAATCAAATTTACCTAAATTTTCCTTACCATTGTTATGAATGAAGCACTTACACCCAAAGATATGAAGATGAGCAATGTTTGGCTTCCTTCCTTTGTAAAGTTCATATGGTGTCTTTCCAAGAGATTTGCGAATATATGCTCTGTTTGAGATATAGCATGCAGTACTCATTGCATCTGCCCAGAACACTTGTGACATTTCTTTTTCATTAAGTAAGGCTCTTGCCATTTCTGTAAGCACTCTGTTCTTCCTCTCCACTACTCCATTTTGTTGAGGTGTTCTTGGAGCTGAGAAGTTGTGATCTATCCCTTCGTTGTTGCAGTAATCTTCAAACAATTGATTATCAAATTCTCCTCCATGATCTGTTCTAATAGAAACAATAGAAACACCTTTCTCATTTTGAACCTTTTTGGCAAACATAATAAATTCAGCAAAAGTTTCATCTTTTGAGCCAATGAATATGGTCCAAGCAAATCTAGTAAAATCATCTACAATTACTAACGTATATAAATTTCCTCCAAAACTTTTTACTCTTGCAGGTCCTACCAAATCCATATGAAGTAATTGTAAAGGTTTTGAAGTAGAAATTTTATATTTTGTTTTAAAAGAAGATTTAGTTTGTTTGCCTTTTTGACATGCTTCACAAATCATGTTATCTTTGAATTTTAGCTTAGGAAGGCCAACAACTAAATCTTTTCTGATCAATTTGTCAAGTTGATTCATATTGACATGAGCCAAACGCTTATGCCATAACCAACTTTCCTCTGATCGACTCAGAAAACAATTTTCAGAGGAATTTGAATTAACATCAATTGTATAACAATTACCGTCCCTTTGAGCTCGGATTTTTGCCTTGATAGTTTCTTTGTTTAGAGGTAGATCTTTCTTACTGACTATCAAGCATTCTTTTGAGTCGAAGATCACCCAGTTATCTTTGTCAGTGCTTTGGCTCACGCTTAAGAGATTGTGGCATAATCCTTCAACATAATATACTCCGTTGATTTGAAAGCCATCTGTTCTTCCCACTTCACCAATTCCAGCAATACGACCGGATTGATTTCCTCCAAAAGTCACCTTTCCTCCTTCTCTAGGTTCAAACATGGTGAACTTATTTTTGTCACCAGTCATGTGTCTCGAACATCCACTATCGATATACCATTTGTTCGCTCGAGATGCCTTGAGACATACCTAGAATAAGATGATCAAGTTTTAGGTACCCACGCTTTCTTGGGTCCTTTGTGGTTAGTATTTGGAATATGTGTCCCTTTCGGAACCCATTTATATGTTCCAACAACCTTTCCCTTTTTGAAGTAACATGATGAAGTATAATGTCCTTTCCTATTACAAAAATTGCATGACACAAATGGATTTGATGTATGCACAGAATTCCTAAAATATTTAATATAGTCTCTACTACTCTTCTTATTCTTATTATGCACAGCATTATATCCAATTCCAGATTTATCAAAGGAAACTTTCTGAGAATTTAAGATAACCTTGAGAGTTTCACTTCCTTTAGTAAATTTTTCAACAATCTTTGTTAAGTCTTCTATTTTCTTATCTTTCTCTTTACACATTTCATGTGATGATATGACATTACTTTCTAATTCTTTTACTTTCTTCTTATAACTAACCATTTCTTTAGCAACTTTAATGAACTCAGTATGCAATGCATTATATTCAGATAATAATTCATTATAAGAGGGTTCGGAGTCACTTACCTCAGAGTCTGATTCTTCTTCCTTAGCTACCAAGCATAGATTGGCTACTTCGTCGTTGTCATTTTCTTCGTCTGACGAACTATCACCCCAAATAGATGATATATATGCTTTCTTTTTCTGCTTCCTTTTGTCTTTATTTTTGAAGCATTCAGATTTGATGTGTCCTGGTTTCCCACATTCATAGCACACTATTTGTTGTTCTTTGTTTTCTTTCTTGCTTGATCCACCTTGATAGTTCTTGAAATTCCTTTGTCCTCTTCTGTAAAATTTCTTGAACTTTCTTACTATCATTCCCATTTCATCATCACTAGGAACATCTTCATTTTCGGAAGTTTCTTCTTGTTCTTTGATAGCTTTAAGTGCAACTCCCTTTTTCTTTTTATCATCGAATTCTTCGAGTTCCTTTTTGAATCTCAACTTACCTTCATATTCAGAAAGACTTCCAAAGAGAGCAGCTACGGATCTCATAGACTCTCCTTTGGCTTCTTCAATGGCTGTCACCTTAGCTTCCCACTCTTTTGTAAGAATATTAAGAATCTTTCTTACCTGGGAATTTTGATCAAACGACTTCCCAAGAGCAGATAATTGATTAACAAGATGAGTATACCTTAGTTCAAATTCTGATATACTTTCTCCAGATTTCATACGAAATAAATCATATTCTGTAATTAAAGTATTGATTCTATTCTCTTTAATTCCAGATGTACCTTCGTGAGCAATTTCAAGAGCATCCCACATATCTTTGGCAGTAGGTAAAGTACATATACGAAAATATTCTTTTTGACTAAGAGCACTCTGTATCATTAAAATGGCTTTGCTATTTAATGTTACTAACCTCTTGTCATTCTCGTCAAACTCATCTGGGCTCTTTTTAACAGTTCTATCTTCGATTTTCTTCATTGGAACATAGTCACCATCTTGTATAACATTCCACAATCCATACTCGTTGGCCATCACGAACACTCTGAATTTGGCTTTCCAGAACGAAAAATGTTCTCCAGCAAAACCAGGAGGTCTAGTGATTGAGGCTCCATCAGGAAGGATATTTTCACCCATTGTTGCCATTTGACGGATCCTTCTCAAGCTGTTAGGCTCTTCGGAGAAGACAAGGCTCTGATACCAAATGTAAGAGGCAAGCTTCACCCAAGAGGGGGGTGAATTGGGTGATGTTATAAATTTTTCGTTTGAGATGGTGATATGTAAATATAGTGGATAGAGTAGAGTAGAGAAGATTTGAACACAGAGAGTTATACTGGTTCGGCCTAACAACAATGCCTACGTCCAATCCTCAGAGATCAAGACCTACTGAGCTTTTCACAATATTTCCAAGATTCAATGGGCTCTCAGGACGCCACAAGACAACAATCGTCCTTGAATGGACTACGAGCAGAAATATTCTCTCAACAAGAAACTTCTCTCCCCCTTACGACAAGCCTTATGTGCAGAGAAACAACCTATGATTCTTCTCACTTGCTTATGTATACAAGACTTATGAGCAGCAACGTTTTCTTCCGCTTACACCACTGTAAGTCTTATGAACAACAACGTTCTCTCCTGCTTGTATCTTATAAGGCTTATGAGTGAAAGATACTACAAGGAATTCTCTCAACTGCTTCTCTCGTAAGGAATAACTACCCTCTCAAGATCCCAATACCTTGAGATTACACAAATATAGAATTTTGAGTTTGTATGAAAACTCTCTTACAGAGTAAATGAATAAACACTGAAGATCAAAAGTGTATACAGAGAAAACAGATGAATAATAGAGAATTAATATGAGCTTGTGAGTTCTTGCGCTATGTTCTTATGTTTCTCCGTGAGTCTCTGTGTATATATATAGTTGCTCCAACTTTTGCCCGTTTGGAATTTCTTCAGTTTGTGGAGCGGGACATTTGAAAATATTGGCAGACATGCGCATGTTGAATAATCTGAGTGTGGTCAGTGACAGCGTGTATATAATCATATTGTCTGCCGTTATTTGACTTTTCCTCATGTGGTCCACTTCCAACGTTTATATTCCTGTATTATACTTTTAAAATAATCAAAACAATGTTAAACAATGATAAAGAGTAGTGATGATATGAATAAACAATAATCAATCATATTCGGAATGAACGTTGTAATTCTTAGCATTTTCGGTGGTCAAACAGGGCATCACTCGAGCATGAAAGTCTCACTTCGAGTGATCTCCTATTTTCCTTCATATACTTCTGTTATCGGGTTGTGCTTCCACGGAAAATCAGAGAGAAAAGATCTTCACTCGCGGGTGAAGAGAGGCCTCACTCGAGCACAAAATCTCTGCTCGAGTGATCTTTGCACTTTACACTGGGAATGTCTTCTCGGGTCATCACTCGCATTCCATTTTGACAAGAGTGAGAATTTGCACTCGCGAGTGATATGGATCCTCACTCGAGCACACTTACCTCTGCTCGAGTGAGAAGCATATTCTCAGGAATATGCTCTCTAAACCATCACTCGCATCAGAATTCCAGAGGGATAGAATTTTCACTCGCAAGTGATTTTGGTCCTCACTCGAGCACACTTACCTCTGCTCGAGTGAGAAGCATATTCTCAAGGAATATGCTCTCTTGAACAAGCACTCAACTGATCTTGAGAGGGATGGACAAATTACTCGCAAGCATATCTGAACTTCAAGACTCTCGGCCAAGTACTCGCAGTGCCTTGCTCGAGTAGAGAAGAAAGCATGCCTTTGCTTGCTCTCGGCCAAGCACTCGCATACCCTTGCTCGAGTGAATATAGGAAGCATACCATTACTTGCTCTCGGCCAAGCACTCGCATACCATCACTCGCATCCGTGCTCGAGTGAGAATGACTTCTCTGCTCGAGTGCATACTTTGTGCTTCGAGTGATCCATTGATTACAGAGGGAGAATGCTTCTCGGGTACTCACTTCCTGGCTTTCTCTCACACCTGCTCGAGTACAGAAGTGATTTGTGCTCGAGTGCAGATTTCATGCTCGAGCACTCAAGTGCATTTTCACAGCAGATATCAGCTAACATCAAATATGCATTTGGTAACTTCAAAACTTTTCTTAACCTTCTAAAAACATGTTTTGCACATAATTGAATTATTGTTATCATCAAAACTTGGGATCTAACAACGCTTGCATCACATAACTCATGCACACATACAATGACAAATCTATAAGCTCAATGCTTTGAACGATACACATATATGGCCATAGCATATATTGAAACATAGCTTCAAATCATTCATACATGTTCCAAATAATCAAAGCAAAGCAATAACATGCATCAACACATTAATACAGTTATCAGAGCATGCAGGAGAGATAAGTTCCCTACCTCCAGTCTTTTCTTCTCGATTTACGTGCCAACAACTCGGGGCTTCACATTCGATCCTACAATGTCAAATGTACTATTTAGATACTTCCATAGTGTTTCTGGGGGTTATATGAGGCTATATTGAAAATTTACTAAGATACCCCCAGGGACCCGGCCCGGCCCCGCCGCACCCGATCTGGCTGTACTTTTCTTGAAATTTTGACATGGGCTATTCTGACATATTTTTGCCCAAGGAATCGATTTCCGGACTTGGAATTATCAAATTCAATGTCAATTACAAAATTACCCTTGACAGCCCCACTTTAAGGGTTTCAGGGGCGTTTTCGTAATTATGCTTTATCGGCCTTTTCCGAAAAAGTGCCCAACTGTAACCCCACCTAATTTTCGCTCCTGAACTCAATGGAATCATCAAATCATTGAAAATCCAACTCTAAGACCCATTTATAGCCATAACCAAAATATACAAGTACTCCGGGGAAAATTGGGGTTTTTCGGTTTCGGCTCCGTAAACGTGTTTCTTTCTACTCCTAACCACTTTATTAACCATTACATTAGGTTACAACTAACATTAAGACCCAATTTGGGCAGCATAACCCCTAGGCCAACCCATTTTCCAAATTTACAAACAAAGACAATCCGGTGAAATTTCACCGATTAAATCAACCACAGCAGCTAAAACAATCAAAGATTGAAGTTTCGGAAGTTACCTCAAGCTCCCTCTGGCTTTTACTCAATATGGCTGAACCCTAGCCCCTTTTAAACAGCAAAATTAAGCTTCAAGTACCTTAATCCATATAGAAGAGAAGCTTAGGAACAAGGTTATACACGTTATACACGTTAGGAGCTAGATCGTCGGAGAAATGGGCTTACCTTACTAGATTTCTTCCTCTTTCTCTCTCTAAAGATCCCATATGCTCTCTCTCTATTTCAGCTGTTCTCAGCGTCAGAAATGAGGAGGAAGAAGGAAAAAAACCGTTTAATAACATATCCCATGCTTATGTCATCAATGTAACATGATTATGTCATAATTCTCAATTTTCGGATTTTTGGCAGATTTCTGCCCAAACTTTGCAAAATCATAACTAATTTTAAAAAAATCGAAATGAGGTGATTCTAAAGCCAAATGAAAGGTATTTAAGTCCTCTTTATAGGAAAAATATTTACCAATACTAAAAATCACCTCACAATTCCAGAATTACACAAATTTCATCACTGCCCCAAAACAGAGTCCATTTTCGACCTCAAACTTTGGACAGTCATATCTCTCAGTTCCCAACATGAAATGGCACAAATTATATATCCATTTTGAAGCTTGAGATGTGAAATTTAAGACTGGAAATTTTCATAATTTTCTGACACCATTAGCCTAGTAAAAACGACCACACGAGAAGACTGCCCAGACAGAATTCACACTGGACAACATTTCCAATTTTGCAACCAATGTGTCCAATCCAATTTAAATCAATTCCAATGATTAAATACCACAACATGACACCATTTCCATCACAATACCCCATTCAATTCTTCCCTCTATTCTAAGTCAATTTGGATGTTAATCCACAATTGAACTCAAATACAGGGTTTTGGCGTTGCTCATAACACGAGCGACTACAATCCACTTTATATTCTCTAAAAGGGTTCATTAATCACTAACCACGACCACTTTTGTAGTCATTAAACCCTAATCACAATTTGGGATCTTGCTAAACTGGGGCTTAGCAATCCACTAATCTCAGGCTTATTCTCTAAGCTCAAGTCTCAAAATTTGGGGTATTACAATATGAATTTAAATGCAATTTTTTGGGGATTTTCTGAAAAATAATTAAAATCCTAAGGAAGAGATTGATTAAAAGACAGACAACAAAGCTTTAATTTAGTTATGATGATGAATAAGATAATTTAGGATTCACATGAAGTTAGCTTTTTTAGCCCATATCAATTTATTAGACCAAAGGGGAATGATAAAAGATTAAAACTAATAGAATTAATCACTAATTGAAACCGAAAAACCCTCAAGTTAAATCAATAACATATAATCCACTAGAAAACTCTTAATGGAATAAGGTCTAGTTAATTAAATCCATTAAAACTAGTCAAAATAGTTTTAAGATAGTTTGGGGAATCATGTTAACAATTGCCTAATTAAACAACTAGACAATTAACTAATCTAATTGAACAACTAAGAGGATAAACCCAAATTGACAATTAAATTAATAATGAAAACTCAATTAAGAATATAATTGACAATCAAAGGGTTTGTAAATAAAAATCCCAACAAACATATTAAGCATAAATCAAATCCAAATTAAATAATATGTCTACAATCTGAAACTAGATTATTCTCAAGAAAACAACTCAAAATTATCTTAAACTAAATAATCTCAAGTCCCGAAACAAATTGATAAAAGGAAAGACACTCCCTTGTGGCCTTCAAGTGCAGGTTCCTAGGCTCTTCCTTCCTCCATGCTCTTCCCAAATTACCTCCCAAATATACTCAAGCTGCCATGGAAACATTCTCTCCTTCACACTTAAAACAAGCAATGACCTTTGATGAATGATAGATGTAACTTGGAAGATGGTGATTGAATGAACTTGGGTCTTTTGTGCGTTAAGAGGAGACAAATGATTGAAATTGAAGGTGTGGGCCCGTGAATAGAGAAGAGGATGGGAATTGATGATGATTGTTCTCTGTAAGTGACATCCCTTGGTGAATATAGAAGAACTTCCAGCACCAATTCGAGCGGCTGCGTAAGTGAGAGAGAGAGGATTGTATGCGTATGAGCTTCCATAAATAATAGGCAGCAACTAGGTTATTTCGACGAGAGGAAGAGAGAGTTTGAGTCCAACTTGAGCCCATTAAAATTTAGGTGACCTAATAAAATTCATCCATTAGATCTTCTTTGAGCCTCTAAGAAAAATTCTACGCTATAGGATATTCTAATATGCATTTTCTTGACCTGCAAGAATTAAACTAGATCATGGTTTATCGTGTATTTGGAAATATTAATTCATCACAAAGTAAACAATTTATGCTAAATAATATCATAATTAATTTATATTTATATTATTTCCTAAAATTGATCAATGATCCAAATATTTTCTAATAAATCCAAATTAGCCTAAAATCATTCTCAAAATAAATGAATAAGATGGGATAAGCTATATAAAAATAATGGTTTATCTGTGGTATGTAGGCATTGACACAATACAGATGCAATGGGTTCGTAGTGAAAGGAACAAGGTCAGTAATATATAAATCTGTTACATACGAGTATATGTACTGCCTCATAATGTTGTGAATAATTTTATGAAAAATTTCACTACACCTTCTCTATAGCCATTTAATATCAAAGAGCCCCAAATATTTCTAAAACTTCAATACACCCCTAGGACACTAAACTCAAATTGAGTTTTTTTGGCTAAAAAGACATTTATACTCTTGTTTTGTATATAACCAAGATGAATATGTAAATTCACACGTGTCTTGAGAATAATACATATATTTGACTGGTAAATTCACACATGTCTTGCAAACAGTATTTATTCTTGTGAATATGCTCTTTATCTTCTATATAGCCGAGATGGTCATGCAATTTCATTTATTTTTTTTATGTAAATAAGCATATTTGACTTGTAAAGTAAGGGCGCAATTGTTTTTTCACCCATATATTTTTCAGTTTAGTTCCGGTGGATGCAATGAAATGTCAGAAAGTTTTAGGGGTTGTTTGATATTAAATGGCTACAAAGGGGGTACAATGAATTTTTCCCTTAATTTTATGTAGGGAAAATTTTATTTAGCCCCATAGAAACAATTTTATTTCAATCAACCCTTAAAAAATTATGAAATTTCACTACACTTCTTGGGTCAAAATGAAATTAAGTTTTGTCTATAAAAAGTTAATAATGCGCTTACTTTATTTTTAAAGAAAACAAAGAAGTTAACAAGAACATTTTAACTATTTACAAGAGAAATAATATAATTCATAAGACAAATAAAGGGATTTAAAGAATCCAAGGACTTAAAAAATGTTGGATGTTCACAAGACAAATATGAGAATTTACAAGATAAATAAGTGATATATCCCTATTTCATCATGGTATTTAATATTTTAATTATGGATTTTATCATTAAATTTGGGTAAATAGCATTTATTATGATTAATTTGAATTAATGATGATTGTGTGAAAATAGAGCTTCATGAAAAGAGGAATATTTTCATAAATATTGCAATTGCTATTAATTGGATTAATTTTCCTAGAATATAAGTTGTTACCTAATTTTGATTTGCATTGTAGATAACTTTAGAAAGGTTTTAGCTAAAAATAATTGAGGGCAAGGGCGAGGGCAAGGATCAAGAAAAAGAAATAATTTTCGAGGGACTACAAGGAAAAGAAAAAGAGAACATTGTTGAAGGACGAAAACGGAAAGGGAATTTTGCATTGGCCAACAGAGAATTATGATAGGAAAAAGAGAATTGTTTGTAATATTCGCCGTTAAATTTAGAACATAAAGGATTAGCGAAAATTATAGGCAATGAACCCAAATTGCTGAAAGTTACAAATAGGCTCCGAACTGGAAATCAACATTTTTGCTTATTGAAGTCATGGCAAATCAAATCCCTTCCTTTGGGGATCTTCTCTTCTAAGGGTGACACTTTAAATTCAGAGGGAGAGGCACAATTTTGAAGGATCGAAGGCTATGAAAGAAGGAAAAAAAATCACTGTCATCATCAATTTCTTGTCTCTCACCGCCCAGAACTTTCTCCGGCCGACAACCACCACCATAGTGCTATTCCTACCACCATGTCAATTGTCACCTTTGAGTTTGGTAGAGCAAATCCGAGAGCAAGGAACACCATGAAGCTTCTTCCTCTTCCATCGTCAGTCCTCCATAAAAAATCTCTCACCACCAACTTCATCACTATCTCTTAACTCCACTATCTCTCATTTAATCTATTTTGTCCTTCTTTTCTATGGTTGCTAGCAGTGGGTCTCAACAACTTGTGGCTGCAGTTAACTCTTTGAGTAGCTAAATTTTCTTTTGTTTCTTGGAGATGGGTACTATGGCTTAAGCTTGCAAACTTCAATTAGGGGAGTATTTGCTTTACGATTAATTTTCACATGAACTTCATGACTTTTCTTTGTTCGGAATTATTTTGATTTGAATTTAAGATTAAGATTAAGCGTTATAATTTTGCTAGTTGGATTATTATGGTTTGAATTTAGTTGTAAGACCTGAGTTTTGATTTTATATATATCCATTTGCATTCATTGAAGTTGTTTTATCTAGCACGTTGTTAGATATAATAATTGGTTTGTGTTGTTATTGAGTGTCTCCATGAGCATTATGCATTAGGGAAGAAAGTTTTATTAACTCAATTTAAATTGCTCAACAAGTGGTTTTTAAAAGTGTCTTAATAAGTGATTGTTATCAGTTGAGGATAATTATTTGTTAAGAATCATTTGACTCAAACCATGTTTAAGGTTTTTAATTATACTTGGTGAATTAATTAACTCCCATATCATTAAGCAAGTTAGGATAGCCATAGGTTCACTTCCAAGGAGCATTCCATTATATCATTCCATAAATCTAATATCATACTTTCATTCTATTAGATATGATTAGTTTTGATGATATCAAAGATAGATGTGAATTATTAAGAGCAAAAAGTTTGCATAATGCATTTATCTCCTACATTGACTAACAATTGTGTTTAATAATGAAATACCTTGTAGGATAGTCAAGCAAAGGAAGAAGGTATCAAGTTGGATTATGGGGATTGATCAAGAAGAAAAGATTAAGAAGATATTGAAGATTGAAGTTTTCAATTGTGGGGAGAGGAAGTCGAAGAAAAGAAAGAAGCTACCTAATTAGATTATGGAGAATGACTAAAAAGAAGAAGAAGAAAGAGATTGAAGATAATAGTCAAGAAAAACAAGGAGTTATCAAAATGGATTGTGGAAATTAATCAAGAAGAAGGAGAAGAGATTGAATAAAGAAGAACTTACAAGCTCTTAGATGAGATACTGGAGGTCTCTATGGTCAAATGGAGGTTGGAATTGGTCAATTAGAAGCTAAAATGACTTATATGAAAGTTATACCAGCTTTACTCGAGTAGCATCTCTAGAGGTGATCACTCGAGTGACCACTCAAGTGATTTTCTTCATCACTAGTAGCATTACTAGAGTGATGTCATAGTAATGACCACTATGTTTTGTTCTGTTTTCATTTAGCATGACAGAAGTTTGGTATTTTGGATATATCTCTCAAACTACACATCTGATTGAGATAAAACTTATTTCATATGATACTAGACTTCAAATGTGACACATAAACACTAAGATCAAGCTCATGGATTTCAGATGAAAGAGATATGGATATGGAAAGTTGACACTAGAATATCTCTCGTTCTTCCAAAACAGGTTCAGTGATTTGAATGTATCTCACAAACTACACACCTAATTGAGGTGAAACTTGTTGCATATGAAACAACACTCAAAATTTGTTTCATAGAAGCCATGATCAAGCCAAAGAGTCTAAGATGAAAGAGATATGGATTTTGGAAATTGATGCTTGAAGTTCTCACGAATGTTCCAAAACACAGTCATTCTTTGAATTATAACTTTTAGAAGACAATGAGTTTTGGATTAAAATTTATTGCATACAAAACCAGACTCAAGAGGCATTTCAAAAACATTAAGATCATGCTCAAAAATGTTCATCTGGAAGAGATATGAACTTTATAGTCAT
The DNA here is from genome assembly GCA_963855925.1 of Inga laurina. Classification (NCBI taxonomy): domain Eukaryota; kingdom Viridiplantae; phylum Streptophyta; class Magnoliopsida; order Fabales; family Fabaceae; genus Inga; species Inga laurina. The sequence continues at coordinate 53,952,006 of OY979705.1, forward strand.
ATAAAGACGCTGCTCCAAACCAGCTGCTATGAATTTGATCATAATTTTCATAATATAATAAATTTTAAGCTGATTCTTTTTGCATAGTAAAGATCACTCTAGTGATGTGTAAGTGATGCATTGTTCACTTTGAAAACCATAAAGGATGACTCGAGTTAGTACTCATGTGATGACCTTTCATTGACAGGATCACTCTAGTGATATGAAAGAAATGAGTCTTCAAAGTTTTAATCACCATCTTAGATTTTATGATTCTTTTTTAAACTCATATAAACCTTGATTATAATATTCCTAATCATTCTTAATTGTTACTAATCAAGTTTATATGAAGATTACAGGTGACTAAACCTATATTAAAGCTCAACATTCAAAAGCACTTTTTGTAGTAAGTACCAACGGTCATATTCTTAATGGGAAGAATGTGTCTAATGGTCAACTACTCTTCATCAATTATAAATAGAAGATCATTCAAAACCAAAAGATAGAGAGCTTATGCCTATGACATCAATATGCTGAAACTTTGAATCTCAACCAAATGATGCTCTGTGTAATACCCTAAAATGTGATTAAGGATTAATGACTTCAAGAGTAAAGGTAATTAAAGTTAAAATACTTTTGGAGGATATGATGGGAATTATGATTTAAATGTGTTATAGGTAGAGCCCAAACCCTGTATTCAAGTTCAATTATGGATTAATATATAAATTGAATGAAAATAGAGGGGAAGGTGTGTGAATGGTATAAAGGAATGAGAAGAATGTATTTAGTGGTGATTCGGAAGGAATTACCATAATCAGGGGCAAAACGGTAAAATTACCAACCAATTGATCAGTTATTGAACAGGAAACTCATTGGTAACTTAAAGATCAATGGTTAGAATTGATTTGTGAAAGAGATCTAGAAGGATCAATCATGTGCATGTGTGTTTGTGTGTGCTCATAGGAGTTGTGCAAGATGTTGCCAAGTGTCACCATATGAACCTTGGGATTAAAGTCAAGGCTTCAACTTAATTTCCCTCTTTCCTCTCTTCATGGGTCGGTTAATTATAGGCTAAGGAGGGAAGAGAAAACTGAATATATCATCATCATCAACATCTCATACTCTCTCACTTCAACCTCTATGTTTGCCTAGCCAAGGAAGAAAGAGAAAGAAAGAGCTTGATTTTTAGGTGAGAAATTGTCCTTAAATGCTTAACTCACCTTCATTAATATTGTTCAAGGGGTTGAGAGCTTTATTCCCATGGTTTCAAATTTTTGAATAGTGGTGTTTGAGGATTTGTGGAAATTTGCTAGTGGAAAGAATTGAAGAATTAGCTTTGGGAAGAAGTTGAGGTAAGAATTTGTTACACTTTGACTTAAAACTTGTGACCATTGGTTGAGTCTTAGGAATTTGTGATTTTGCCCTGATTTTTGGTGAATTTTGAAAAGCATGACTTGGTTAGTGTTTAGTATGGAAATTGGTGTCATAGGGTGTCTTTGTGCCATTGGGTTTGATTTGGAATTTTGGTTTGGAATGGATTGCAATGTGGTGTCTTGATTGAGTTTTTGGTGTAACATGTGGTAGTAGTCATTATGTAACATGGCAATGGAAATGGATTTTGTTCATTTTGATGGCTCCAATGAGTTCCTTAGGCAAAATTGTGTAAGAATGGTGTCTGGTTTGAAATTTGGAATCATTGGAAGCCAATTGGTGAAATCTGGAATTTAGTAAATCTGGAAAATTGGCTAAGTCTGGAATGTTGTGCAAGTGTCCAACTTTGGATGGTATTTTGACCCAACAAATGGTGTTGAAATGGTGTGAAATTTTTCAAGATTGTAGTTCACATTGCAAGCTTTCCATCCATATAAAGTTTGTTTTATTTTGAGTTTGGTGCACAAAGTTATGAGTGTTTGAAAATCAGCCAGGAGTCAGGTCACAGGTTGGCCGCGGCCTTAAACCTTCTGACCATGGGTTAGCCGCGGCCCATGACTTACTAACCTGATTTTGGCCGCGGCCCAGGGTGGCTGACTGCGACCAAAAGGTTTCTGTGCATCTGTTGGCCGTGGCCCACAGTTGGGCTGGCCGCGGCCAACCATTGAAAATCTACATGTTGAACTTCCGAAGAGGGTCTTTTGGGTAAACTTTCCCCAAGCCTTTAGACATAAGTTTGGGCTTATAGTAGCCACCTAAAGGTCTTAAATGATAACCAACTTTGATGTTTGGAAGTTAAGGAATTGGAAAAGGGAATAACCATATGTCCTTGATTTGATTGTCAAGATTTGGTATTTTCCCTGATCGTGATTTGTTTGTGCCAGAGCACACGTGGAAAGAATAAGATAGTGACTCTTTCTTTTATACCATATGTGATACATTGTATGTGTGTTATATCAATATTTTGTGACGAATTTGAATGCTGCAATGATTATGGAAATGTGTATGGACTGCCATGCCAATAGTCCCTGAGTCGCTAACAACGGTTCGAGTAAGGGCTGTGTACCTTCCCGACTGTAAAAGGGGATGAGGATGGGATGTGATATTTGTGATTATGTGAAGGACGAAAGGTTATTTGTGGGCCGTAAGGCTATATGTATGCACTGCTACGCCAATAGTCCCTGAGTCGCTAACAACAGTTCGAGTTGGGACTGTGTGCCCTCCCGGTGGTAAAAGGGGATGAGGGTGGAGTGTGATTTGTGCTGCCTCTCCTGTGTGATGATTTACTTGCATGCTATGTGATTATATATGGTATGAATGATTTGTTACTACTGGGATTCTCTTAAATCTCATTCTTTCCATTGACTAATCTTTCAGATAGGGCGAGCAGTTTGAGAAGAAGCAAGTAACCAAGTACGGTTTAAGTTCCTAGTTAGGAGCATTAGTTGGTAGTTGGTTATCAGAGAGTGAAAGTGTTGTAAAATTTGTATTCGTCTTTGGATCTGGGAGGTGTATTTGGATATATATCAAGGATGATATTGTGTAATCCCCTAAATGGGAATTTGTATACTCTTTAAAGAATATTTGGAACCCGGGGTTTGCCAGGGATTGTGTTGTGCACTCTGATACATTTGAATGTGATTTATCTTCGTGAGGTAATGGTATTCAAAATGTGAATGTGAAACCAGATGTATTAGATTTTTGAAAGGTTTTTAGAAAACCCTACTGTAATGATGGAATTTTAAATGCATTTTGAATTTCCATTGGTCTCTAATTTGTCATTATCACATATTTCGAATGATAATTACAGAAGGGGGTTACACTTTGTATTCATACTCCCAAATTAGTACTTCAGTGTTAAACATTATCTACTTCTAAGAGAGAGAAGTTTTCTTTCATTGTAATCATTCTATCTGTGTGAAAGTTACTCAAGATTGGGGAATCGTAAGTGGGAATTGTAACCTTACAAGTTGTTAGGGGAACTGATTCTCAAGTACATAGATTAAGCTTGAGGTGTTAAGGTTCTCAAGTACCCCTGAAACTTGAGGGATTGTAGAGGTTTCTCTTGTGCTTAGATTAAACAAGAAGATAGTAGATTAAAAATCTCAAGTGGAGCTTGGGGATTGGATGTAGGTCATCAAGGATTGGATCGAACTAGTATAAATCATAGTTTGCTTATTCTCTTTCCTTATCTCTTATAATTCTAGCATATTTGATCTGAATAATCAAATGTGAATTTATGATTCATTATCTTTATACTTGTTGTTTTCACTAAGATGCAAAAAGATTTTGAAAGTTCTTAAGTTTTTATTTTACACCCAATTCACCTCCCCTCTTGGGTGATAACCAGTTCTAACACATTCATTGTTTTATCAAAAATTAAAAAAATAGTAGTTTATATTATTTTCCATCATAAAAAGAAAAATCAAATTTTAAAATCCATCTTAATGTTTCTGTCACTTAATTTAGCCTAGGAATTAAATAAAAGGCTTCTTAAGAAAACGTGACTCGATTTGTACTCTTCACCGCATAATTTGGTTTATTTTAATTTAACCTAAGGCGACTAAAGGTTTTAAATCAACAAGGGAATTCAAAAATAAAGCAAGGGCACCATTGAATTTTCACCTACAAAACTTAATTTCGTTTTGACCCAACGAAGTGAGTGAAATTTCATAATCTTTATTGGGGCTAAGTGATATTGCTAAATAAAATAAGGAGAATTTCAATTAGCCCCTAGGATGTGACATAATTTTAGTCAACCCTTAAAACTTTCTGAAACTTCACTGCACCCCTTGGGTCAAAATAAAATTAAGTTTTAGGGGTGAAAAGACAATGATATCCTTACTTTATTTGTCTTGTAAATTGTCTTATTTGTCTTGTAAATACCCATATTTGTTTTGTAAATTTCTATATTTGTCTTGTAAATGGGCAACATGTTTTTAATTCCCTAGGTTCTTTTGAGTCCCTTTATTTGTCATCAAATTGTCTTTATTTGTCTTGTAAATACGCATATTTATCTTGTGAATTTCCATATTTGATGTGATACAGAACCTACAAGTTGTTTCTTCAAATTCAAGTAATGACTTTACAATTTCAAATGAGCCTTTACAAATTTGAGCTGGACCAATCACAAGAGTAAAAGTTAAAATATTTAAGGAACCATTGATTGGGCTGGTTCAAGAAGCAATTGCAAATCAAATGCAATTGGATCAATGAATCTAATTCACAAAGCAAAGGACGTCATGAATTCTATTTAGGATGAAAAAATTTGAACGTATTTGAGCTTGGAGACTTCAAATTAAAGAGTTTAGGCCAAGTACTACCCATGGGAGGACTTGTTTGGGCCTATACAATCACATTTTGGGCTTTATTTGCATACCATGTACTTGTTTGGAACAACGATTCACTACTACAAAAAATACGAGCTATGACGCTTAATTTAAAGAATACTATGGAGCTTAGGAAGCGCCATAGCTTCCATCTCCATTAAAAAAAGCTGCAGCACTTCTTGAATATGCAGAAGCGCCATAGCTTGAGTATTTCATTTTTTAAATAAAATGTTATGGCGCTTATTCGGAGAAGCGCTGGAGGAAGTATACTACACCAACGACTCTTCCTAGGGCAAGCAGCATTGGAGGTAATATACCTCTAATGGCCCTTCCCTTGGGAAGCGCCATTGGAGGTACATTTTTTTAAAAAAAAAAATGCATTCAACCCACATTCAATCCACAACAATTTACATTTTATAAACCCACAACAACAAAAACCTAAGCCATGATCACACCAAATCATAATGAAATAATAACTCGAATCAAAATAATTAATTTATAAAACCAGTACTAATGTAATTTAATTACAACGTAACAAACAAGAACAACTAATTGCAAGTACCTATGTACGTAAAATGTAGGCAAGAAATAATTTTAATGTACAACTAATTCATATACAACCAAGATGAATATGCAAGAAACAACTTACGTATGTACCTAAATATTAGCTAATTCCTTGACCATATATTCCAATTATTCTTCAATAATTTCATCTATTTGTTGCTCAGTCAATTGGTCACAACGTTGATCTTCATAATACTACATAAAAACATACAAATAAAAAAATTAAAATTACTAAAAATCAATTAACTTAGACACTTGTCAATTAAATTTAAAACACGGTAATTGCAAGTAAAAAGAACTTACTTGTGTAGGAACAGAAATGTTATTATGAGTAACTACATCTTTCATAACTTTCATAATATAATAATCGCAATAATTATTGTTTGGTTAGAATGGGCACTGACAATACAATGAAATAGCTAAGTAAACATTTGAAGAAACATTTTTGAATAACAAATGTTAAGTAATTAAATTCATATATATATATATATATATATATATATATGTATGTATATATATAAGTACCATAATCTTCCTCTAGGGATAGCTACTGGCTAGGTCTTTACGTATAGAATTGCTCAATCCAACGTTGCTTCGATAAGCGTTCAATGCACTAACAAAACAAGTAGTGACTAATTAATTTTAGTAATTCAATAATGACAAATATTTACACATACAACTATGCATTTACTTATTGATTATAATCTTTAAATCATGCTGGTTATTTGGATTATCGATCTTTATAAGATCCAAATAGTAAATCCTAGGGACTCCAGAAACCGTTGGACGGACAACAATCAAAATCCAATGTCCCCTAAATTTTTTAAATATTTTACTTTGACAATTATGTTATAGTAAAAGTGGAAGAATCAAAAAAACATACATTAAAATACTGTCGCAAATAACTTACACCAGTAGAAAAGTGACTTTTAAGACCGGTTAAAAATGACTTTTTAGACCGGTTCTGTATTAGGTCTTGTTACAGCCGGTCTAAAAAGTCTGTTATTTTTTAGACCGGTTGTTAGAACCGGTCTTAAAAGTCAAACTTTTAAGACCGGTTGCTCCCACAACCGGTCTTAAAGATGAGACATTTAAGACCGGTTGTGGGAGCAACAGGTCTTAAATATGAGACATTTAAGACCGGTTGTACCACAACCGGTCTTAAAGATGAGACATTTAAGACCGGTTGTGGGAGCAACCGGTCTTAAATGTCTCATCTTTAAGACCGGTTGCTCCCACAACCGGTCTTAAAGTACTTTTTAAGACCGGTTGTGACTACAACCGGTCTTAAAGCTTCATTTTTTTTTAAAAAACGTCCATTTTATTATATGTACACGCACAGAATGCTCCAATTTTAAACAGCAATACATAACAATCACCATCCCATCTTTCCCATGCATTCATTGAACTCGCCTAGTTATGGGTGGAAAAATACCAAACTAAGATTAAGAAATGTCATAAAACACACATCACGTGTGTGTGTGTTATGGTAAGTCACTAAAATTTTCAGCATTTCCAAATCTCATCTCAGAAAGTTCAAACTATTTTGTGATTTTGCAGAAGTGCAGGCAAAGCCATTGAAGCAGAAGAACAACTAAGCGCAAAGTATAGTAATCAACAAGTTTGCATACAAAACTGCAAATTCTAGTCAACTAAAGGCTAGCTTATTACTAAACACCTTAATAACATGAGGCAGTCCAGCATTTCTCGTCCTCCCACAAAATCCACCTGCAAGAATCATATACTTGTAAGCAATTTGATGGACAGAAATTTCTCTGAACTCAATCACTCATACATATACAACACCTCAACATTCTCCATAATCTCCAATCACATCCCTATATATAAGCTAGGTATATGCAATTAACAATCACCAAATGACAACAGTAAAACAAAACCTGATTCATTCATACCATAACTAGAACAACATCAGACCAGCGTTATCATAATAAATTACAATAATGTACAATGAACTTTGGATTCAAAAACTCACTATTTTTGTAATAGCTCATGGATGAATTCAGACAACATGTGCGAATGAAATCAATATCTTCTTCAGGAAAGGGATCAGCAAGATCAAACATCTGTAACACCAAAACCAGACGAAACATTGACTTAGTATAACTTAAAAACAATAAAGTAAAACAAAAGTTTTGAAATATAAATTTACCTCTTGAGTAAAATCAGTCGTGCCTAAAGTGATAATATTGTAAATATGTCTCAAAACATAAAAACCACATAAGTATTTTCTTAGCATCATAGTATCGACAAGGCAACACATTATCATCAGGAAGCATATTTTTAAAGGCCTCAAGCGTTTCTGAAAAACTCTTGTCGCTCCATCCATGCCGTGCTTTCAAGCTTACCAATTTCAATACAGCATTCAGCAATTGGTATTTTTTACACCCCGGGTATAACGGCTTCTCAGCATCACTGCACATATTACCATATGCATGTGCTTGTTCAAAAGCCTCTTCTCCTATATCACGAATAATGTCCTCTATCCGATCATCCATATCCGTGTCATTATCATCACAAGTCACTTCCCCCTGTTGAGATGCACTTGGGATTTCTAATTGTTCACCATGTCATACCCATACTACATACGTCTTACAAAACCCTTCACAAATTAAATGTGTATATATATCTGCAGCACTTAATCGCTTCTCATTCAAACATTTTACACAAGGGCAATAAAACATCCCACTATCATCATCGGTATTTCTTTTTGCAAAGTCTAAAAAACCCCTCACCCCAATATCTTATTCAACACTCGTCCGTTTAGCTTGTATCCAACTACGATCCATATATTCCAACACCTTTTATTTTTTGTTTTCTACTTTTTCCCCTGGAAAAGGAAGGAGTATAATGAGAGTAGGCAATCATTACACCCAACTACCTAGTTTAACTACTACATAATGAACAAGTATTTATGGGGTGCCTTTATAACTTTTTAGTAAAAGAAACTGAACCTTGATCATTAAAGGCGATCGACCCCAATTTCTAAATCACTGATGAATTATGAGCAAATTCTTCTCTACACTCTTGTGCACAGAACAAAATAAAATTTCATAATTCATCTGTGCGAATTTCATATCATGTTTATATTGAAAATATAGTTTATTAATAATAGGCCACTAGAGGGTTGAAAACATTCAAATTAGTATCAGTCATAGAATGTAACCACTAAACAAGATGGAGTACTTACGTCCATCATTGTTAACACATCCAAAAAAAAATCTAATGGATAAGAGTGTGATGTTTGCGAATTTTACCCAAAAAAATAAAATTCTGTTTATTTTTTAAGATTTCACTAAATAACTAGAGTAGCATTTCTGTATGTATTTCATAACGCAGCAACAGAATAAGGATCAGAGAAGCTACCATAACGAAGGAACAGAATAAGGAACATATAAGCTATCATAATGCAAACCAATGTCTCATACAAAAGAAAGACCAGTAATGTTTCAGAAATCAGAACCAGAACGCCCCCATATTTCTAATATCCTAAATCATACCCAGGTCTCTACGATTTTTCTCTCAACAATTATGTAATTTACATGGAATCTGGAAGCTACACAAGCAAAGAAAGCTTCAGTAGTTTCTAAACTATCCTTCTAATTCAGAATACCTTCCTCTAAGAAACAAAATGACAGAAATATCGCATAGCATCAGATTACCATGCCTAAACCATTGTTTTTGGAGGAGACTTCATATATGACACAATAAAGATGCATGTTTGTCATCTAACCTAATTCTTCAACAGAAGCATAATGAATCCCTACATTTTTTTGAGCTAGGCTACAACCTTCTTCATCGGCAATCACACAAAAAAATATTAATAGACGAAGTAAAAAACTACCTGGAAGAGAATTAGGCTTCAGCAAGTTGATTATCCAACTTTCGTAGATTGAGGGTGAATAAAAACGAGAACAGGGTGTGTTTAGCGCCGTCAAACGTCGACACTCAACGAAGAGTCAGAGCACCAGTACGCGAGCCTAACACTGAGCGACGGGGATGCTAGCTCCAAGATCCCATTTTCATAGCGCAAATGCAAAACGAGAACAAGGTGAGACACTAATTCCGCTCTTGATTTGATGAATTTGGAGTTGCTGTTCGTCGACCTTGACCGTTGCTGTTTAGCATTTGAAGAATTCAGAATGAAGAGAGGCGCGGAGCGTGAAGCGTGACAGGGATTTGGGGAAAGAGTTTTAAGACCGGTTATAAAATAACCGGTCTTAAAAACATTTTTAAGACCGGTTGTTCGGAACAACCGGTCTTAAATATATCTTTAAGACCGGTTGTTAGAACAACCGGTCTTAAAAACCTTTATTTAAGACCGGTTATTATAATAACCGGTCTTAAATAAAATACTTTTTAGACCGGTTATATCTATAACCGGTCTAAAAACATTTTTAATTTTTTAAAATTTTTTCCTCCGACCCTTTTAGACCGGTTTAAAATCCAAGCAGGTCTAAAAGGTTTAATATTTTAGACCGGTTAATATAGAACCAGTCTAAATAATATTTTTTAGACCGGTTCAGAGAATAACCGGTCTCCCAATTTGTTTATAATTACAAAAATGCCACCGCGCATTTCTTTTAGACCTCATCCGCTGCAACCGGTCTAAATGTGTCGGTCTAAAACACCTTTTTTGTACTAGTGTTACTTCTATGGCACAATAAAAAGCATATTAGGGGTTGCTCATCATGTGAACTAATATCATTTGATAGTGCTTCCACATCTAATCTATGCTGGCAAAGGAGGTGTGGGTTAGCAAATACAAATCTATGCACCCTTTCGGTGTGCAGTAACAGATCGTGGTACAATTGCCTTTATAGAAAATAAACATTGTCATTAAAACCTAAAAAAATGAATGATGAATAATAATAATAACAGTGATAGACGATGATGATAAAGTACCTAATTCATATGTTGATGGCTATCATACCAAGCCAATCACGAGTAAGCACATCGTTCAGCATGTAATATCCCAAAAAGTGATTAAGGGCTGGTGACTTCAAAAGTGGATGTAATTATTGTTGAATAAACACTTTTGAAGAATGTGTGATGGGAATTTGGATATTTTAATGATTCCAATGGCTTCCTTGTGAAAATTTATGTGGGAATGATGTTTGGTATGAAAATGGAACCAATGGAAGCAAAGATGCAAAATCTAAAATTCTGTCCAGTGAAATTCTATTCTGGGTAGTCCGTTTGTGTGAACGTTTTTAATGACCAAATGGTATCTAAAAATTCTGAAACTTTCCAGTCTTATAGTTCACATCTCAAGCTTCAAAATGGACATATAATTTGTTCCATTTCGTTTTGTGAACTAGGAGATATAACTGTCTAAAGTTTGGGATGGAAACTGAACTCTGTTTTGGGGCAGTGATGAGTTTTATGTAATTCTGGAATTGTGTGGTGATTTTTAGTAATGGCCAATATTTTTCCTATGAAGAGGACTTAAATATATTTCATTTAGCTTTGGAATCACCTCATTTTGAGTTTTCTAGAATTATTTATGATTTTTCAAAGTTTGGGCAGAAAATCTGCCAGAAAATCCGAAAATGGGAATTATGACATCATCTCATTAAAAGATGATGTCAGCATGGAATATTAATCAAATTGCTCATCTTCTTCAGCTCATTTCTGTCGCACACAGCAGCTGAATGAGGAGTGAGAACGTTGAGGTTTGTAGAGAGAGAAAGGAGAAGAAAAATCACAAGGTAAGCCGATTTCTCCGACGATTTAGCTCCTAACGCGTGTAACTCCGATCCTAAGCTACTCCTCTTTGTTCTTTAAGGTTTGGAAGCTAAAAATCTGTTGTTGAGCACTTAGGGTTTTCAGCAATATTTGGGAAAAGCTAGTGGGAGCTTGAGGTAACTTTCAAACTTTCGTATATTGCTTATTCTGGCTGCTGTGGGCAATTTAATCGGTGAAATTTCGCCGGATTGCCATTGGTTTTAAATTTTGGAAATTGAGTTTCCTAGGGGTTATTCTGCCCAAATTGGGTCTTAATGTTAGTTTTAACCTAATGTAATGGTTAATAAAGTGGTTAGGAGTAGAAAGGAACGCGTTTACGGAGCTGAAATCGTAAAACCCCGATTTTCCCCGGAGAACTCATAAATTTCGGCCAGCTCTAGAAATGGGTCTTAGAGTTGGATTTTCAATGATTTGATGGTTCCATTGAGTTCAGGAGCGAAAATTAGGTGGGGTTACAGTTGGTCACTTTTTCGGAAAAGGCCGAAAAAGCATAATTACGAAAACGCCCCTAAAACCCTTAAAGTGGGGCTGCCAAGGGTAAATTTGTAATTTAACATTGAATTTGATAATTTCAAGTACGGAAATGGATTCCTTGGGCGGAAATATGTTAGGATAGCCCAGATTAGAATTTCGGGAAAAGTGCAACCGGACCGGGTACGGCGGGCCCGGGCCGGGTCCCCGGGGGGTAGTTTTGTAAATTTTCATTATAGACTCATATAACCCCAAGTAACACTATGGAAGTGTCTAAATGGTGCATTTGGAATTGTAGGATTCGATATTTGCCACCCTCGGGAGCCCGCAGTGCCAAGAAACGTCGGGAAAGGATCAGGTAGTGACTTTCTCTCCCTTATACTATGTATAATGCTCTGTATGTGTGTGTTATCATTGTTATGTGATGATTCTTTGATGCTGCTGCAATTACAGCTGGTGATAGCTGTCGTTTACAGCGCAAGCTGTCGTTTACAGCGCAAGCTGTCGTTTACAGCGTAAGCTGTCATTATTGTGATTACAGCGTAAGCTGTCGTGATTATTATTACAGCGAGAGCTGTCGTATTGTGCATACAGCCGTGAGTGCTGTTGTTTGTGGTGAAAACCATGTATCTTTGAGATTGCTGCTGCTGTTGCTGGTTGTGATTTATATACATGCTTTGTGTTATGCATTGTGTGAGTGGTTTGTTACTACTGGGATTCGCTCGAATCTCATTCTTTCCTATGACTAACATTTCAGACAGGGCATGTGGCTCAAAGGAGAAGCGGCCAACCCGAAGCACTTAGGATCTTTAGTGATACTAAGGATTTTTTGAGATGTTGGTTATCTACTTTAAACTCGGGATTACTGGATATTTTGAATTAGGAATTTTATATTCGATTTTGGTTGTGTAATCCCCTAGTGGATATTTGTAACCTCTAGATTATATATGTATAGAACCCAGGAGTTGCCGGGGATTTGGTTATACACTCTGTTATACATGAATGTAGATAAACTGCACAGGTAATTATATTCGAATTTTGAAATGGAGACCAGGAATAGGAAGAGATTTTGAATGTTTTGTGAAAACCCTACTACAAAGTAGGAGATTGAAATGAGTTTAAGTTATCCGATGGTCTCTAATCCGAATTAAATGTGCATTATCGAATTATAATTACGTGATTAAAGGCAGGGTGTTACATAACACACGATCATCGACATGATAATCTATAACTACATGATAGATGTCGATATCGCAATGTATTAACTGACCTCCTCAGCTGATCAAAGCTGGTACCATTAACGCCAATTATTGGCGATATGAGGGCATCTGTCGATTGCTTTGGTTGCTGGTTGAGGGCTGGGACTTATGTTCGGTTGATTACCATTTTGAGTTCTTCCCATGCCCTTTAATTTATTTTCCTTTAGCGCGAGCAACAACCAAAAAATATAATGAAATTAAATAATGTGGTTTTAGACGGAAGTGTAAAGAAAAATTAAAAATAATTGTAAATTAAATACCTTTTTATATGGCTCAATCAGACCTATTGGCCATGCAACATAACCACCGATGATATCTTTCACCATTATTGCTTCATCCAAAAAAGGGATTGGTGAAGGGGCATCATTAATTGTGCATACATATTAGCCTAGTTGTGGTCTGGGACCCAATAAAGCTGCAGAGTTTAGCCAGGGTCACAAACAGTCATTTGGCCTTAGACAGTGTGTATACAGCATTCTATCATACACAACATTTATCATCTTATATGAAATAGTGTATTGCATATTTATTTTTGCATTTTATATGTTTGAAAAGCATGTTGCTACTGAGATTCGCTTAAATCTCACCCTTTTTCAAATTGAAAAACCTTACAGCCGAGGCTAATGGCTCAAAGGCCAAGGCTGGGGCTACCGGTGCGTAGAGTCCTGATATATACCAGAGATGTTGTGGTTAATAATATTTGTACTTTTGGTTCTTTTGAACACTCTGTACATTTATATATACATATATGTCAAACCCTATGTGGAATTTCCTGTATTGTAAACAAGTTCTTAATGTCAGAATGTTTCCACTATTACTATACACCTTATAGAATTATGCACTTATTGCTCTACGAATATCAAAATGTTAAGGGTTTTGCTATTCACTACCTTTTGTCTTTGAGTCTCCTTTTATACCTTTTCTTCCAACTGTGAAGCCGCTTCCATTGTCTCTTCTTTGTCATCTCATGGCCCTAAATAAATGGCCATATTAGTATAGCTATGACAAATAAATGTTCAATGGGCTACATGGGCCTTCAACAACTTTAAGGGTCTAATCCTCATCCTTGGAGTTCCTAGTTATTACATTTGTGCCATTAGGTCTTAAATTCACATAAGACATAAAGCTGGCTGATTTTTCACTATACTTTGAAAAATCATAACTAATTCTATAAAACTTCAATTGCTTTGGTTGAAATCTCAATGTGATCCTTATCAAGTCAAATTTAAGGAAAAAATAGTTAACACTGCCAGTCATACTCACACATCTCCAAAATTCTTAATTATTCACTTGTCACAAAATTCTGCCCATAATTAATACACAACTTCCAATAATCATAACTTTTTTGTACTTATCCAATTAGTACAAATTACCCATAAAATTAAAGCTTATTTGGTATAATTTATTTTTGGTAAATTTCATGGGTATTGGAATTCATTTGGCTAGACAAAAAAATGTCACCATCAGTTTGCCACATAACAACTTCTAGGTTTCAAAAATCATAATTAATTCTAGAAAACTCCAAATTGACTAAATCCAAGTAAATTGTAAATATATTTAAGTTTATTTTCAAATAAAAATATCATTTACTGGAAAATGAAGCCACCCAATTTCCAAAAAGTCATCAAACCTTAACTGTTCCATAATTAGTTCCAGAAATAGGGTCCAAATTTGAAAAATCATAACGTTAAATCCACTAGTCCAAAAATTACATTCTACCTATCAAAATGAAGCTCAACATGTCTTATTTCATCTTGTAAAATTTCATAACATTGGGGCTAGGTTTGACTAATCAAAAACATGTCACAACATCACTGTCTTCCAGAAAATGAAATCTGGTAGCACTACTCTGAAGTTCCAAATTTGATATTTCTCATTTCTAAACCTTATTTAATACCATTTACAAGACCAAACTACCATGAACTCTAAGAATAACAATATAACTGAAAATTAGGTCAAAGATACCCATTCAATAAAGCTCCACCAAATCAAACAATATATGGTTCAAAAGGAAGTCCTTACTCACCTCTTGCTTCTTCTAGGCTTTATTCTTTGATTCAACCACTTTGGGTCTTGATAAATGCTTCAGAACACATCCGCTTGAAAAACTAAAAACACAAAAAATGAAGCTTAAACCAAGAGGAACAATGTTTATGAAGACATTTTTGGCTAGAATGGTGAGTAAGAGGGTGAAATCCTAAAGAGAAGTTCTTACCTTGCTTCTTGACTTGCAAAATTTCATATGCAATTCCTCTCTCCTCCTTCTTGTATTGGACATCCAAAATGATGAAGGAGGGTGATGTGGTGTTTTTAGTCACTTATCTCCCTTCATTATTACTGACCAAAATCCCAAAGAAAATGGAAGGCTAAGATGTGATCTTGCATTTGCTAGGTGTCATGCTCAAGAAGCCATAGCCCTTTGATTAAATCCTAAGTTGACAAGTGGCTTGTTTTCACCTACTTCGTTACTCTAACCAAATGGAGTTTGGTTAAGCTAATAAGATCATTTCCTCTTCCTTTTTGGCAACCAAAAAACCAAAATTAAGACAGGAAAAAAGAGGAAATTGTTTTATCCAATGGTTCATGGCTTCTTGTACATAAAGAGGCTTATTATCCATTGGTTATTTGGTTGAATTTTCTTGTCTTCTATTTTTCTTTTCTCATAATTACTCTTACTTTTTCAAGAACAAATCCTATCCCTTAATCTTGGGTTCCAATTTAAACCTCAAGATCCAATGACAAATGTCTCTTTTGCCCTTGGTTATGGCAACATTTACTAAGTTGCCATTATTTCATTTTATTTCTCTTGCTTCTTTCTTCTAAGATGCCTTTCTTCTTCTTTTTGGATCCAAATTAGGCCTTATAACATTTTTGCCTTTAGATAAAGGAATTGGGTATTTCCTTTAGCTCTTTGGAATCACATTCCATACTTTGTTCTTCCCAAATTAGTCCTTAAAAGACATTATGTCTCTTGGACATTCTTGGGACTTTTGCAAACTGGGGCTTGATAGTCGGCTTGAGTTAGTCTTAATCTCAAGATTCTAGTCCTGAAATTTGGGATATTACAAATATCCCAATAAACCCAAGATGCAAACCTGACAATAAGAGAGATGAGGAAGAAGCAACAAAAGGGATAGAAAATTAGAAAGAGAAGAACCCAAGAAAAGAACCAATACTAGTTGATGCTAAAAGGTATAAAAGGCTAGTTGATAAACTGTTATATCTGTCTCTTACACGCCCTGACATAAGTTATGCAGTTCAAGTTGTCAGCCGGTTTGCAAATGAACCCATGGAGGCAGTCTATGGAATCCTACACTACCTGAAAATGACACTAGGCCAAGGACTTTTCTTCACTAAAGGTCAATCACGAGAAATAGTAATTTGTATAGATGCAGATCATGTAGGTTCCTTGCATGATAGGAGATCTGCCTCAAGATACTATATTAAGTTATGGGTAAACTTGGTTACATGGAAAAGTAAGAAGCAAACAGTAGTATCCATAGTAGTGTAGAGGCTGAACTACGAGCTTAGTTAATGAAGTGTGTGAAGGCAAGTGGATAATTAAGGGTTAAGAGGAACTGAATTTTGCTCCAGAAACACCTATCAAAATGGGATGTGATAGTATGTCTGCAATTGCAATGGTCAAGAATCATGTTCATCATGAAAGGACAAAATATGTCAATATAGACAAACATTTTGTCAAGGAAAAAGAAGATAAGGGAATCATCGAATTGACACATCTCCCACTAAATGTCAAGTAGGATATATGTTCACCAAAGTGCTAACAAGACCATAGTTTGAAGAATGCATAAGCAAGTTGGTAATGATAGACATCTATTCGCCAACTTGAGGGAAGTGTTGGTGCTGCTATAGGTCTTGGGCTCAACCTAGCTATAATTAAATTATTAATTAGGGTTGTTTTGTACATGCCAACAGATCCTAAAATCTCAGCATATTTAAATTTCAAACTGTTGAATTATTTCATTGATTGTAGCATATGTAATCTAGGTGATTCTAGGGTTACCAACTAACCTTGACACTAACTTATATGTACCACTTATCATTACTTGAATAAATAAGACTTTACAAGCTCTAGATTGTTCAAAATTGTAGAGAGGAGAGAAGTGGGGGTGAGAATATTATCCCTCCTTGTGTTTGGATAGATGAGAGAAAATGCATGATATTTACAATGACATTAATGCCCTTGTTAAATCTTTAACCCATTTTTTAAAAATGCCATGAAAGGTAAATTCAATAAAAAGTTAATACCATTTAATTACAGACTAAAGTCAAACGAAAATATTTTTTTTTTATTTCAGGCCAAATAATAATTTCTTTACAAAAATCAAACACTTTATTTCATTTATAATTTATAATTATTATAATCATGATTTATATGAGATTTTTTATTATAAAAATTAAGAAATAATGATATAAAAAATCATGGGTATAAGTTGAATGAATGTGGTTTATAATATTAATTAGTAGAAATATAAATATACATTCTAATTTTAAAAAAAAATACATAAACACATGATGGGAAAAGAGAGATGAAATTTGCAACACTACCAAAAAAAAAAACATAAGAGGCATCATCATGGCATAATAATATATTTTTAGCCATGATAAAACAAAAATATCTATTAACCTAATATCCTTAGCCTTGAAAAAAGAAAAAAAATGTCTATTAACATAAAATCCTTCAAGTCCATCAATAAAGAGCGAAACTTTTATGTTAAACTTCATGGTTGCTGAGCTATAGCTAAACTAACCAAATCACATGTATCAATCTAGATAAGTCAAGATGCTCTTCAAATGCATCTTCATTTACAATAGAAGGTGCAACTAAAAATGACCAATTCTTTTAATAAATTCCAACATCATTCATTAGCATGACTAGTGCTTTAAAGCCGTATATGTTGTCGAACCCTAAAGAATGTGCCCTTGGCATTTTCTTTTTTACACAAGAATACGTAGAATTTTAGCTTCTATTCTTCATTAATTCCAATTTTGTCAAGCTCAACCCATACTTCCTCTTAGAGCCAGGAAAACGGGCTAAGCCCGACATTTAGGCCTTGAATTTATAAGGGTTGGGCTTAAGATTTTTGCCTCAAAAGTGAAAGTAGGCCTAAAAGGGCTGGCCCTATAGGGCCAAGAGCCTGCCCTTTTACGCCTACATGTTTTTTTATTTTTTAAAATTATTTATATAATAATATTATTGAATTTTTATACTTTGTTAATAATGTTGCAAATATTTAGTTGTTATTATCTTTTTTTTAGAATTAAGTTTCATAAGAACATCCTATATTAAGAATCCTAAAAATTTAAAACTTATAAAAGATATTTCATATTTCATAAGTATTCTTACTAATTTTGTATCTTTTGACATACTTTCTAGTGATTGTTTTGTTTATATCTTGTGTTGTTTATTTTGTTGACTACTTACACATTTTAAGACATTTATAAGAAGTATTTTTAATTTTGTCAAGTCTTCTCATTAATTATTTGTAATTGTGGTATGTGGACAATAGTTTACCTTTGATATGACTTGGTGACTGTGTTTAGTTGTTACATGATGCGTATCGTTTACACATTAATTTTGACATTATTTATGTGTTATATTAAGACTTTCATTATTGTAATTTTATTTCTTTAAAAAAAAGCTGCAAAAAATAGGAAAATATTGTTAAAATAGCTTAGGCCCTATAAGACCAGCCCTAGCCCTTATGCTTACGGGCCAGGCCTCGAAAAGGTTGACCCTTTAAGGCCCTGGCCCATGATGGGCCAGTCCTTTTTACCATCTCTATGTAAGGTGTCACACCCTTATCTTATTTTGACTTACAGCGGAATATTAATGCGTGGTTCATGTTTGTTTTGGCTAGAAGAAGGATTGGAGAATTATTTTATAAGCCCATGCTTTTGTCATAATTCCATTTTGGGATTTTTTTTGCATATTTTCTGTCCAATCTTTGAAAAATCATAACTAATTTTGTAGACATCGTATCAGAGTGACTCCAAAGGCTATAGAACCCTTATTGAGTCTAGCTTTAAGGAAAAATATGGAATTTAGCCAGTTGAAAGCACATCATTCCTAGATTTAATTTCTTTGACCACTGTTCTAGAAAATAATCAATTTCGCCGGGTAGACTTCAAAAATTCATAACTCTTTGTATATAGCTTCAAATGAGTCATATAAACTATGAATTTAAAGCTTAGGATGTCTACTTTCTCCCTGTAAAATATCATAATTTTTGGACATCATTTGATCATCCAAAATCCCAAGACATTCTTACTACCTCACATGAAATTTCATTGGAAGCATAATCACTTCCTTCAAAATTCACCATTTTACTCTCTTTAATACCTCAAAGATATAAGAATCATTAGGGAATAAATGGGGCTCCTACTAAATTGGGGCTTAGCATTCTGCTTAATTTAGACTTTTTTCAAGCCTCAAATCCCAAAATTCGGGATATCATAAGGCCCTAATCTTATTTCTACATTTTTCAGAGTGTTTGAGCGCAGTTCAGTGGGCAACACTGGAATAGCTTAGATATACTGATATATTGATACAGGAAGCTTGATTATATTACAAGAATTCCCAACAGGGTCATGTACATATTATTACAGACCTTTAAATATTAAAAGGTGTTCAGTTAACCAATGTCTTCACTTGATTTTGACCAAAACCATTCATTTGTAGGTAAATACAATCATGGCCTCCAAGCCGTTTTTTGTTGTTGCAAACTTTATATATTTGTGGAAAGGGTGAGATTCGAGAGAATCTCAATAGTAACATACAACTAATTATATAAAATGCAATAATTAATTATGCAATGCACCATATAGTGTAAAATGAAAATCCATATTGTATCATGTGTGTGTACATTAATCAAGGCTAAATGCCTATTTGGATCCCCTACTTGTCCGTGTACCTCAGCTGGGCTTAAGACCATAGACTGAGCATAATTCAGTGTGCCTATAGGCATTATAATTCGGTGTACCTGTAGGCACTGTGTTCATATAACAGAATATAGCAACATACAACAAATCAACATTCACATAGTGTATGAGAGATAGAGTTACTTCCTAAAACAACCCTTTCCCACCTAATCATCTAACTGTCTTGATCCGGCTCGGCCACAACTATCCGATCATAAAATTCCAAGTTTACAACAATTAGGTTAATACTCATTCATGTATCACTTTAGACTCTTCCGAATTACTTTTGTTGGTTATATTAGTCTAAACTACAAAATTACCAAAATGCCCCTATGGACCCGGCCAAAGCCCCTTTTTACCCAGTTTGACTATACTTTTCTAGAAATTTTGACACAAGCTATTCCTACACAATCTTGCTTGTAGAATCCATTTTTGACCTTAGTTTTCTCAAAATTATTGTCAAATGATAGTTTTGCCCTTGACAGCCTCTACTTAGGGCTTTGGGGGTATTTTTGTTATTTTACTTTGTAGGGCTTTCCTCACAAAGTGATCAACATCAACCCTATACAATTTTCCCTCCTAAACACCATAGAACCTTTGGATTAATAAAGTTTCAGCCCTAACCCCCCTGAACTCATGCTAGCCGAAACTTACGCACAAGAAAGGGAAAATGTGATTTTTGAATTTCAAAACCTAAAGCTTGCTCTTTTTCACTCCTAACCACTTGTTAAACCATTTAAACACTTAATATACATTATTTGAGGAAATTTGGGCAGTATAAGCCCTTAGGGTTTCAACATCCCAACTTAACAAAATGAACAATCCAAACCACAAATCATGACAATAACCACGACAACAACAATGCACCATAGAAGTTGAAGTTCTTGAGATTACCTCTTGATCCTCACATTTTTTTCTCTCTAGGCGCCATCTTGCTCTCTGTCTCTTCTCTCTTGGATTTTGATTGCTAACATAGTATTCAAGATGGAGAAGAGATTAGAAGAAGTTTCTATGAAAATAGAGGGCAAGAACACTTGAAATCAAGCTTACTTACCTTGATCTTTGCTACTTGAGCTCTCCTTGGCTCTAAGTTCTCTCAATCTCTCTTCTCTCTTTCTCTTTGTGATGAGTGATGAAATTGAAGAGGAAAAGATAAATAGGATGACTTAAAAATATCTCTTCATCTCTCTTTAAAATATGTTATTTTAATGGTTTATGACATGTGATTTTTCTTTGGCTTTATCCCTTGCTAATTATGCCATAAACTTCTTATTAAATTTGGAACAATTGTTTTCTCTCTTGTTGGCCCATAAGGACGCCGCTTTTGGTTCTTCATCAACCAAATGGGCTTCTATCAACTACCTTAACCAATTGCCCAAAGTATAATATTTTATGTTAATTCCAACATGTGCTCAATCCTTAATTAATTCTTGTTTAATCCTTTGGCTTGGATGATGACACATACTATATTGATTGTCCAAGTAATTAATTTTCCTTCTCCTTTAGCATTTTGGCAGCAAATATCCACCAATAAAAGGAAAATATGGGCTTTTACTTTATTCCACAATTTACACAATTGCCATTACACATTTTTTCCAAATTCACAATAGTTGGCAATTCTGACAGATTTTCTGACCAAAATTTGAAAATCATAACTTTATTTATAGAAATTCAATTGGAGTGATTCCAAAGGCTATAAAACCTTTATTGAGTCTAGTTTCAAGGAAAAATATAGCCTTTAGCTAATTGAAAGTTCAAAATTCTCAGAAATTCGTTAAACCTTACCTATTCTAGAATTAGTTCCAGAAATAGGGTCTAAATTTGAAAAAATATATCTCTCAATTCTCAAGTCCAAAAATCACATATTACATATCAATTAAAGCTTAGGATGTCTACTTTCATCCTGTAAAATTTCACAATTTTTGGACAACATTTGCCCATTTAAAAGTATGCTACAAGAAGACTGCCACGCTGGAAAAATACATTGGTAGCAAATCTTCATTCATAGGACTCTTGCTAAACTAGGGCTTAGCAGTCCACTTGATTCAAGCTTATTCTCAAGCCCCTAATCCCAAAATTTGAGATATTACACTTTACTTCCTCTCCACTCTAATGATGGGCCTACTTCGTTCAAGTATTGTGACACCCATTTGAGGAAAAAAAAGAATTATCTTGAAGAGAATTACCATCTCTCAAGACTTCAACTTATTCCTTCATCCCTTCCAACATTTTTTCAAAATTTTGATCCATGATATTAGCCATTATTGCCTTACACTTTTGTCCTAAAGAAGATGCAGTTCCCTTCAATTGGTATAAGGTCTCCATGTCAAGGGCATTCCATATTAGCAACTAAGTTTGAGGTATCATTGCCTTCATCCATTGCATCATTACAAGACTCATTTAGATCAATGCACTTATGTTCCCATCGATTAAGCTTATTCTTAGCAGTCTCACTATAATTTCTTGTTGCTCTATCTATACTAAATAGATCATATAGCTTGTCATAATGCAGAATGGGTGTGTTCTTCTTCTTTCTTGCACCTTTTTTTTTGGAAAATAGGAGAATTTTTAATAAAAAAAGATAGTGTTGGACATGGTGAGGAAGAGGCATAAACAAGTGGGATATTCACAACAATGGCCAGCTTTGAAGCATGAATTGATGCAATGACTAAGAATGAGAAAAAACTCTAGTGATTTAAGACAAGAGCAAAGTTTGTTGTAGTAGCAAACAAAAGATCGTTTAATTGTCTATTTTCCTCAATAGAAGGCCTGATAATTATGAGTAAGGATATTCACATACAACACTATTTTATGTTCTGTTATATTGCTTCAATTCTTGTATTGTGAAATTTTGACATTTAACATGGCAAAAAATGTCATTTAATTCTAGGAGCCTATACAACAGTCTTATAGCACTGAGATCATTTTCTGCTTCCTCAAGTTCTATCTTTCTTCATTAAAGACACCTAGGTACTATCATGAGCAGAACAATCTTTAAAAACTAACATGACACATAATCATGGAGAATAACAGTTTTATCTATAGTCAATAAATCTTATAAACAGAAACAATACATCAAAAACCTTATCTAACATTAACCGTGACCATCTCTTCCTGTTATTTAATCAAAGACACAATCCTAATTAAATCATCCATGATAATATCCCCATTGTCTTTATTATCACAAAAAACAAAACAATGATAACTTCTCCCATATTTTTGAAACTAGTATGTTCCCCTATATAAGACAAATTTAAATTTTGTTTACATCCACATTAGAAAAATAAAGGGGAAACGACATCAGTCATTTTTGTAGTTCTCTGACATCCACATCAAACATAAAGCTTCAATTCTAGATTCAGACTCTAATATACAAAATGACTTGACAATTATTCAAGCACTAAACTTCAATTTTATTCTCAATGCATAAGCCTAATGATAATGAAAATATAAAGTACTCACCTCAATCAAGTCATTCTAAATCTAACTTTTAGCTTCAAACAATTTCATGCTAGATGTAACCCCCTTCCCACCTTTGGCCGGGATTTAGTTCTTAAACTCATAATTAAGTTGTAATTAGAGACCATAATGAAATTGGGACTTAATAAGATACTCATTTGCCCAAAAATCGGATTTGCAAAAACATTTCTTCAAAACTTATTCACAATGGTCTCCAGTTCTCAATACAAAATAATACTGGCCTGAACAGATGGATTCCATTTACAAATATCAGAGTGCAAATAAATTCCCGACTCACTCGGGTTCCATTCATTAGATAAGGGATTTACAAAGGCACAAAGCCACAATTCAATACCCTTAACTTGGGGATTACACAAAATCTATATATACAATTCCAAAATCTACAATGATAACCATTAATTCCAAAATACACTCCTAAACAGGAGCTCTAACTACTCTTCGTCGCCCGTTTGCCTCTCGATCCTTCGGCCCTGTCTAAAAGGTTTAATTTTGGGAGAGTGAGATTCTAAAGAATCCCCGTAGTAACAAGTCAATCATATAATGTACAACAATAATGCATGTAATCAAATCATCACCCACACAAGCAACTACAACGGCAGTTGCAGCGGCAATGGTTAGTATGACACATGTCATCCCTGACGATTGCTCACGCTGAATTGCTCACGCTGTATTGCATCACAACAGTCAACACAGTATAATTCACCACAGCTGGGATCCATATAAAGCATATCATATTCGTAAGCCACATAGGCAAGATACACACACACAGCCCACGGCTGGTTTTCACATACGCCGCCCTCACGGGTCGGATTCACAAAGATCCATGTCGATTACGGCGGCAGTCCAACGGCCGAACTAGAGATGACCACTGTCACTCCCTATACAGCTCACGCTGACCTGCTCGCGCCGTAATGGACCATGGCACACATTTCACAAGTTCAATGATAAGATATGCATACCAAAACATCATACAAGATATGAGAGAAAAGTCACTACCTGAGTTCTTCCGGACGTGTCCTAGCGCCGGTCTCTCCCGAGGAAGGCAAATATCAAATCCTATTTTCACAATTAGGGACGAAGAGTTATTCTCTATTCCAAGACTTAATTCACTTCATAATACTTAATTGGTTATCATTATTGCTCTTTTAGAGTCACTAAATACCCTTAACAACACTCCTAAAGGGTAAGAAGAACTATCCCAAAGATCCCCTTTTGGAAGCACAAAACTGAGATTTTACACTGTTTCACTCGAGCACAGATGACCATGCTCGAGCACAGATTGTACGGACACTCGAGCACAAATGCTCTCACTCGAGCATTGGTACGGACAGCACTCGAGCACAAGAGAAAGTGAGACCGCGAGTGCTCACCCGAGAGCACAAAGAAACTTTCAGGAACTGGCTCACTCGAGCACAAAATCCTCACTCGAGCACAAGGCTAAATGCCTCACTCGAGCACCCTCGAGAGAAGTCCAAGAAGTGAGAACCCGAGAGCACACAAAGCTCTCCAAGCACAAGATCACTCGAGCACAGCCATATGTGCTCGAGCACACACCTCACACCCGCGAGTGAGAAGGCACACTCGTGCAACTTTCCCGCGAGCATCAACCCGAAAGCACAACTCTCACCTGAAGCACCAGCTCACTCGAGCAGACACCCAGTGCTCGAGTGAGAAGGCAATGCTCGCGAGTGTCAGAGCACACTCGTGGCAATCAGCCCGCGAGTAAAGACCAGAAAGCAACCCTTCATTCTGGACTCACACCATCACTCGAGCAGCCCCAAGCTCACTCGAGCACGTTCTTCCCTCACTCGAGCACAAAGCGATGTGCTCGAGCATGGCTCATAAAAACCCAGACAACTCGAAGCATCAAAAGGGAAAAACCACTCAGTACTCGAGCAGAGTTCATCCCTGCTCGGGTGACCTTCATCCCTCACTCGAGCAGACCCCTTCTGCTCGGGTGATGTTCATACTTCACTCGAGCACACCCCTGTCTGCTCGAGTGAGTACCTCAGATAGCAGAAAACGCAGAAAACAGAGGCACTCTCCTTAACCTTTGCCCAATTGATTCCTATGGATACAAAACTTAACCCAAAGTCATTCCCACACCAAAAACACCCAACAAATTCAATGGAATACTCAGAATCATCAAAATCCTACTCCATTATCATGGTTTGGGTTTTGGGCAATAATTTCATCAAAATTCCCATTTCATCCTAACATCATATTTCAATCTCTAATCTATCTATCTAACATAAACTCATTTCAAAATGCCATTCTCATGCCATAAACATACCAAATGAACAGTGACACTCATTTTCATGATTAGGCTAAAATTCCCAGAATTTATAAACTGTTCCAAATGGCATGAAACTTAGATAGATAGGTTAGTTTCACTCACCTTATCAACTTCTCCAAAGAGACTCTTTGATTCTCACACAGTCAGATTTTCGTGTGGCACCAAACAACACCAAATGGCCCAACTATACACACCAAAATGAAGCCCATGATTCAAGGATCAACATTTATGAATGGTGTTTGAGCAAAGAAGATCATTTACTTACCCAAAATCACAAATTCTTCTTTCTCTTTCTTGCCTAAAACTTCCGCCGGAAATGGAGGAAGAGAGGAGAGAGAAACGAGAGAGAGAAATGGAGAGATGGAGAGAGAGAAAAGAGAAAAGTGTTTCCTTGTCCTCATATGATCCCATCCAATGGCCACCACAATGCCACATGTCAGCATCTCCTTCATTCCCTCCATAAGCTCACACAAGCTAAGCACATTGGATCCCGACCCACGGTCAAAGAATCACCACCCTTGATCTTAAGTACCACACATATGCACTAATATTTCCAATTTCCACTAATTATAACATTAATTAACATAGCCATAAATCACATAATATTCCCAATTAATTCATAATTATCATTAATAATCATGATTATCCCTTAATCAAAAATTGGGATATTACACTAGAATTCCATGAAAAGCCACTTAATCCATTAAACATGTCATAAAGCTCCCCAAATCGTTATGACAATGTCCTTTTCTTATTCTTCAAATTTTGCTTTGTAATATGAGACCCAAATAAATTATGAAGAGTATCCAACACATTATTATATGCAAGGGGTGAGAATATTCCATTTGGTCAATTTCCTTTCATCATCTCTTCCAATAAATAATTAATGAATGCTTCATCCATTTCGGGAGTTTATCACAAATTGTCCTTTATTGATTCATTTTTGTGGTCATTAAAAAGTAAATCCTTCTCTTGTGTGAACATTATGCTATCCACTTTCAATATAGATAAATGATCTCACTATATACTCACTTTTTTCTGAGGCTTTGGCTGCTATAAGTACCAAGATACTCGACTTGACAACTAAAGACTAAGAAGTCTCTATCTCTCTGGTTTCATTTTATTCTAATTTTGCATAAATATGGCACATGATAAGATATGAAATCTTCATAAACCAGACAAGATAATGTCTATCAGATTCATCTCCTTGATGATGATGCCTAATTTTGTTCTTATGGTTCCTATTTGTTAGAATCGGTTGACACCCAATAGGGGGTGAATTGGATGTACGGTAAATATTTAAAAACTTTGAAATTCTTTTCGCATCTTATAAAATCAATAAGTACGGAGGTATAAAATCATGAGCAATTATCTAAATCATATATGCTGGGAATATAAGAGCTTAGAGAAGAAAGCATGCAAACTGTGATTTTATCCTGGTTCGGTCCAATCCACGATGACCTATGTTCAGTCTCCAAGTTCCTCCTAAGATTTCAACCCACTATGTCCCTCAAGTTTAACTGGGTACTTGAGAACCATTACAATCCCATAAGTTTAGCCGAGCACTTGTGAAGCCTTTTAAGTTTAACTGGGTACTTGAAAACCGTTACAATCCCACAAGTTTAGCTAAGAACTTGTGAAGCCTTTTACAAATCTCCTATTGAATTACTCCCCCTTACACACTGTAAGGTTACAATCGAGTTACTCCCCCTTACACACCATATGGATTCAACTTTGATAATAAAATATTATAATCAATCTTCTCTCTTAGAAGTAAATAAGAAGGATACTAAAGCATAATACAAACAATTGCTCTCTCAAAGATAATTGATATCAAAGCTATAGAATAACAAAGAGTGCTTAAGTAGAAGTGGATGACTCATGCTTTTAGCATGTTGTCGTTGTTGTGGTATATATGTCTTCTTTGAATGCTTCTATATTTATAGTTGAATTGTAGCAGTATGAGTATTGTAAGAATTTTCTTATTAGAGTCTCGTTGCAGTGCTAATTCTTCTCTAGACATTCCTTATGTTTTAGAATATAGCTGTTGGAGCAAAGAGAATGTGTTGGTCGGAGTTTTGCTTAGCGTTTAATGCTTTTGACACAAAATCTACTTTTCTTGGAATTCAAATATCTAATGAATAAATTCCCTAAAACTTGCTTAAATAGATGTTAATCATGAAAGAGAATAATTATAAGCAAGACTATTATTTATAACCAAAGTCCCTTGATTTCATAGATTTTGGATTCATGCTCTGTTTTTTGGAAATACAAGGTATTCGAATACTCTTCTCATTATTAGGATAAAGTGGTTCCTATCTAGTTATCACCTATTTGAATAGTTTCCTCACTATTTGAGTAGTCTTTGACATTTTGAACTTAGACTATTCGAATGGTTCATTTTGAAAACGGATAAAGTTATCCTGATACAATAGTTAGCTATTTGAATGCTCTTCTAAATTTTGATTAGGAAAAGCCATTCTTAAACTTTAGTACTATTCGAATAGTCTCCTCACTATTTGAATAGTCTTTCACTTAGACATTAGCATTTTATTCTGATGCAATGCATGGCTATTCGGATAACATTGTAAAATTGGATTTGGAAGAAGTTGGAATAAATCAAATATACTATTGGAATAGTTGATGCACTATTCGAATAATCTTGAGATATTGATTTGGAAATACTATTCGGATAATCAATCAACTATTCGAATAGTATTCATACTATTCAAATAGTTATCCTATTATCCTGATAACATTTTTATAAACTGTATTTGAAAACATAGTGACTATTCGGATAATGATTAGGCTATTCGAATACTCCTTCTCTTGAATTGGTTTTAGAAAACTATGTTAGTCATACTATTCAAATAGTGAAAAGACTGTTCGAATACTATAGACTTGTAACAGTGAATCTCTATTCAAATAGCTTATGCATTAACATGATATTTTACTGATTATTTGAATAGTTTGAGAGTTATCAAGATAGTTGCCAACTGAAAACAGGCTTTACTATTCGAATAGCAATATGACCATTCGAATAGTTCATAGTATTAAATCACAAGAACAAAATCATAAATCCTTATTCAAATAATCCTTAGTTTGTTATCATCAAAACTCTAAATCTAACATTCTTCCCTTTTTGATGATAACAAAACTTAATATTATCAATTAAAATAGTAAGCATGAAAGACAATAAAAAATATTCATGGATCAGAATAATTTAAAATTCACAGAAACTAGAATAAAATACACTGAACATAATGAACTAAAATAGAAACTAAGAAAGAAGCTAAAAATCATAATCTCAAATATTTGTAGAATGTAAACTACTTAAAGCTCATAGGATCAATGTTTATTAAGGTGACTTCTCCCCATTTTTGACATCATCAGAAAGGTTGTGGGGAGGAGAGTAAAATTAGAAAAGGGAGGAGGTTCTCTGAGAGGTGTTGGAAGAGGAGTAGAGGTGGAGGTTAGGTTAATGTTAGTAGGAGTTTGAAGCTGATCAGAGGGAGAGATAGTGGAGGAGGGTTCAATGGTAAGTGAAAGAGAGGACTAAGGGGTATCTTCAAGTGCAACCACTAAAAGGGGTTGAGGAGTGAGAATGCTAGGCTGTTCTGTAGACTTTGGGGTGTCAAAATTCACAGGATTGGATACTTCTTAGGTATTTTTAAAGGAACTGGAGGCTGGTTATGGAATGGTTTGAGGAGGTAAGGTGGCAGGCTGAATCACTGGTTTAATAGTGATATGGACAGGGGAAGTATTTGTAGTTTTGTCAACACCCATTTCCATTTCGATATATATAGAGTAATAGAGACCAAGTTCTATAGGCATATAGAAAAGTACAAATACACTGATAAATTATTTGTTTACATACTAGAATCAACAGTGCATAATTTGATAATATTTATAGATATTACGAAATATCCCAAAAGTGTTCCTGATATAGACTATGTATAACTACATACTTCATCTCGGGAAATGTGTCTATTAGTTCCCTGTAGCTACGTCCTTGCCTTTTGAGCCGCTGGCACCCGCTGAGATGTTTTGTTTAGAAAAAGGGGTGAGATTCTGAGGAATCCAGTAGAAAATACTATCAAACATATAAAATACGAGAATTAAATATGCAATGCACCATATCAAGTAAAATGAAAATTCACATCAATTCGTGTGTGTACACAAAATTTAGGGCCAACCATCCAGTTGAAACCTCTACGTGTAGCTCAGCTAAGTCACTGACTATAGCTAGGCAATACCAGTGTACATTGACTGGGCACCGAACCACAACCAGGTACTATGCCTCTAGCATGTGTTCAAATCATAAAATACAGTAACACATATCATACAAATAGTCACATAATATATGAGAGATAGTAGTCCCTACCTTAACCCGTTTTTGTCTTAAAAGGTCCGCTTCGTGAAACGTGCTAAGCTTAGGCTCCCAACTCGGTCTTAAAATATCAAATGTACAAGAAATAGGTTAAAACCCATTCATGTATCATTTTAGAAACTTTTATAGTATTTATTGTAGCTATATTAGCCTATGGTGAAAATTTATTAAAAGGCCCTCGGGACCCTAGCCCAGCCTGGCCCTACCATACCCGATCCAACCGTACTCTTTCTGAAATATTGAATGGGGCTATTCTAACATAGTTTTTCCCAAGGAATCCATTTCCAAACTTGGAATTATCAAATTCACTACCACAAGACAAAAATACCCTTGGCAATCCCTACTTTTAAGGTTTCAAGGGCGTTTTCGTAATTATGCTTTTTCAGGCTTTTCTAAAAAAAGTGATCAACTGTAAGCCCACCTAATTTTCCCTTTTGAACTCAATGAAATCATCAAATCATTAAAAATCCAACTCTAAGCCCCTCTAACAAATCTAGCTGAACTGCTCACAACTCCTAAGAAAAATCAGGGTTTTTCAGTTTTGACTTCGCAGACATATTCCTTTATACTCCTAACTACTATATTAACCATTTAATTAAATTGAAACTGCCATTTAGAACAAATTTTGGCAACATAACCCTTATGTCACATCTTTTCCAAAATTTAAACCAAAGACAATCCGGCAAAATTTCACCGATTAAATTGTCCACAGCAGCCATAACAGTCAATATACAAAGGTTTGGAAGTCACCTCAAGCTCCCTTTGGCTTTTCTCAAAGTGGCTGAAACCCTAGCCTTTTTAACAACCAAATTTGAGCTTTCCAACCTTGTTGAACATAAAAGAGTAGCTTAGGAGCGGAGTTATACGCATTTGGAACATATTTACCGAAGAAATTACTTACCTTTACAACTTTTTCCCTCTCCTTCTCTCTCTAAAATTCTGCATTTCCTCTCTCTCTTTAGGCTATTTCACGTCATTTTATAAGGCGGAAGGAGATGAGAAATTGTTTTAATCTTATGATGATGTCATAAATGCAATAATATGTAATTTCCCAAAATTCCAAAATTAAGCTTTGTGCACATAATTTTTATGTACATATGACTTTTCTCATTAAGCCAAACTAATATTTCCTTCTTCATGCTACATGTAGGAGACACCTAAGGGTCTCTCCTGTGGTCTCAATTAGCTTCACAACTTGTTCTGGTTACATATACACGTAAAGTTCCAATTTTGGTCAAAATTGCATTTTTGCTCAAATTTTCCATAAATTCATTTATTTGACCAAAATATTCCAAATATATTTTTCCCCTTTAGTTTCCTTAATTAATTGAAATTAACTTCAATTAATTAGAAAGTAATTAATTTTGTGCTTGTTTGGCAAAATTACAAGTTTGTCATTACATTTTCTTTCATTTTAGGATTTATAGCATAATTTCTGTCCAAACTTTGAAAAATCATAACTAAATTTGCAAATATTGTATCTAAGTGATTCCAAAAGCTATAGAATCCTTTTTGAGTCTAGTTTCAAGGAAAAATATAGCCTTTTGCTAATTGGAAGCATAAGAATCCCATAATTTAAATCTTTGAATGTTGTTCCAAAAACTTTCCAGTTTTTTTGGGCTAACCACAAAAATTCATAACTTTTTTGTGTATAGCTCTAATTGAATCATATACATATAAAATTAAAGCTTAAGATGCCTACTTTCACCCTGTAAAATTTCATAATTGTTTCTCATTGTTTGGTCATACAAAATCACATGACAAGCTCACTGCCTCAAATGAAATCTCACTAGCAGCGCTATTCACCATCTCCAAATTTCACCATTCTATTTTATTGAATTTTTTCAAATAAGTACAATGTATTTTGGTGAATAAAATTTAGGGTGTTACAGGTTTCTTGGATGGTGAAGAGGACATTGGAGGGGTTTAGGACATGAAGTACATGTGGGTGTTTGAGGTTGAGTTGAAGGAGCAGTGGGTAGGTCAATGTATGTGGGGCTTTAAAGACAGGGACCCTGGTCAGAGAAGACTCAGTAATACATGTTTCCAAGTAGTCAATTATGTGCCTGATTTCCCCTATTTTTTGGAGGTAATTAGCTTGAAGGTTGTATAGGGACTTGAAGTTCTCATTGACCTTACCAATTACTGCTCTGACTTAACTTTGTATATCTTCCATTAGAAGTTGATTGGGTCTCATGATTTGCTTCACCACTGGTTTGAGAGCTTTTAGGATTTGTATTTTGATAGAGGCACCAAACAGTGAAGGAGGAGGAGAAGCAGCCCTGAAAGAGTATGCTTCATCTGCTTTTGAGGTTTCAGGCTCCATTCTTTGTCTCTTTCATTGGGGTTCCTTAGGCCGATCCAGTGGCAAGGCAATCTTCATTTTCTTGATTTGAGTCTTGCCAAATTTGTCTAGCCTTCCTTGTTCCCCTTCTAAGTACCAAATATTGTTCATCTTCAAAAAGGGGGAGACAAGTTGAGGAAATGGAATAGGGGTTGTTTTGTTGGAGATCAATCTGTACCTATTGATCTCCTGGTAGATGAATTCTCCATCATCACTCTAGAAATAAGACAAGTTAGTAAGTTGTAGTACCGACTAGTGAAGAAGTTGAAGTTCTGAAACTCGTTAACAAAGGATCTAGTGTATATATACCACAAGATCATATGTTCATCACTTAGACATAGAGGAAAACTTCTTTGCCTTTCTCACTGGTTTGATGATTTACATGATCTCATCCTCAGTGTACTCAGTAGCTTCATCAAATTCTTCATCATCATATCCAAGATAAGTGTTGATGATAGATGTGATAATTGAATATTCTGCCCCCTCACAGTGGTCTCTAACCTCTCTTCAACCAATTCCTTTTTATTCCCTTTTATTTTGACAAAGTACAAATTGGAATAAAAAGTTCTGACTACAGAGGTGCTATAAGCTAAATCAATTTGGAGCCACCTCTGGTAATATTCCAAAAAGCCATAGAGGTTGAATCCTAGGTTGTCTCTTAAGTATGGCATATCAACATACACTATAGGGTACATAGGCCTAGAGGAGAATAAATCTTTATACTTCTTGTTTTCATCTTGTTAAAGAAGTGTTCTGTTGTTAAAGTCAGTAGCAGGTCTAACTACTTCTTCTTTTATCAAGCTCCTCGATGACTCTGGTATACTTTATTGAGATGGACTTGAAGTTTTCCTTGGCCCAGCTTCAATGTTCTGAATCATGCCCTTTACAACACTTCTTACAATCCTATCTAGACTATCACTATCAGTTGAGGGATCATAAGATGATGTGTTTGTAGTGTCCTTGTCTTTAGTCTTGGAGATAGGAGTAGTGGATTTGGAAACTTTTCTTGTTTCCATTAGTTCTCGGATGACAATGCCCTTTAGTTGTGAGGATCCCTTAAAGGAAGCATCTACTACCTTTAGTATGAATTTCTCAGATATTTTCTGCGTTAGAGACTTTTTTGAAGATGGTTTAGGTGGAAGAGGAACATCCCTTTTCTTGACATTAGCTAACTTGGTCCTCATTTAGCTCTTTATGGAAAATGTTGGAGGCTAGGTTTTCTTGAAGATTTGGAGGATTCTGAAGTTGTAGATGATGGAATGGGGTATTTCTAAGTGGGTTTTGATTGCAGGATGAAGGCGAAAATAATGAAGGATATTTGTATATGGAGTAGAAACAAAGTGGTATTCGAATAATGAGTAGTGAGTGAGCTTAACTTCTTAATATTGTGACCTAGGACTATTCGAATAGTTTCATGAGTATTTGAATAGTAGGGGCTTATTCGGATACTGATGAACTTATTTGAATAAATAATGGGCAAGTGTGCATCCATGTATTCGAATAGTCTTCAATGTATTCGAATAGTTGTATTCCTTATTACCTCATGTAATTGGATAGTTAGATAAATTATTTGGATAGTCACTGTTGATTTATAACTCCGTTATTCGAATACAAAAACTTGTATTCAAGTAGCTCCTTTAGTTTCCTGTTTTGTGACTCATTCTATTCAAATAATGATACCATTATTCGAATAGTTTTCCTTTTTAAGCTTCTCATTCTATTCGAATAGTTGATCTAGTATTCGAATAGACTCTTGTTCCTGTGTACAATAGTGAAGCAATATAATAGTTTAAGCTATTCGAATAGTTGTTAGTGTATTCAAATAGTTTTACTCAGAAAAACATCAGTTCTATTTGGATAAGTTTCAATGAATTCATATAGCATTTTCAAGAATTTTTGAACCTTCTTAGAAAGCTTCTGTATTTGAATAACATTCTTGCTCATCGAATAGTCCTCTTAAAGAAAAATGCTTTAGTATTCGAATAGACTTTTTCATTTTTGAAAATTTTTAAGTTTATTCGAATAGTCTAGCCTTATTCAAATAGTGTTCTTGTAATAACTTTCATTTATATTCGAATAGTGACCCTGTTGTTCGAATAGTTTTCAGAAAACTTTCTACTCTTTGAATAGTTTATTGTTTATTTGAATAAAGCTCTTGCAAAACCTTTCTTTTGTATTAGTTACTCCACTATTCGAATGTTGTCAATAAGTAGATTGAGCAAGTAACACTTGTATTCAAATTGTCAATTTATATTCGAATATAGTTCTTTTAAAAGCTTATATGTGTATTCAAATACAATAGTTAGTATTTGAATAGTAGTTTGTTTGTTAGAGTCTCCTTTTATGGTTAATCCTGCAAAACACATATCTAGAAACTATGATGCTTAAGTTAGTGACTTTTATCATCAAAACATAATAAAATGAATAAATAATACATAAATTTACTCACAATTCATTAGGATTTATCATTTCCAATTCCCTTCTTATGTATAGAAATTTTTCCTTTGCTAGAGGTTTGGTGAATATGTCAACCAATTGCAAATGTGTTGGAATGAATACAACTTTGACATATTTCTTTTGGACATGATCTCTAATAAAATGATGTCTCACATCAATGAGCTTAGTCATTGAATGTTGTACTAAATTCTTGGCCAAACTAATGGTGTTGGTGTTATCACAGTAGATATGTATCTCTTTTAAGTGTATACCAAGATCTTGAAGCTGTAGTTTTAGTCAAAGTACTTGTGCACAACAACTTGAGGCAGCAACATATTAAGCTTATGTTGATGACAGAGACATTGTGTTCTATTTCTTGCTGAACCATGATACTAATGAGCTCTAAGTAACAACATTGTCCACTGGTGCTCTTTCTATCTATTTTGTATCC
Source organism: Inga laurina (assembly GCA_963855925.1). Taxonomy (NCBI): domain Eukaryota; kingdom Viridiplantae; phylum Streptophyta; class Magnoliopsida; order Fabales; family Fabaceae; genus Inga; species Inga laurina. The sequence goes on from OY979705.1 coordinate 53,987,144, forward strand.
TCCGCGGTCAGAATTTGAATATGCAATTAGGTATTCACTTCCTCCCTTGGATACCAGATATTAACTCTACTGGATAGAAGGATCTCTTGGTATAATCATTGTCATTTCTGGGTTTGCTCTTGGCCTAAGTTTCTTTGAATTAAATTCTGTTGTGGCCACTGAGAGATCTTTCTATCTTTGTCTTTCTTTATTTGTATCATTAGTTAGTCACACCTACTCTATTAGCCTCTATTCTTTGTATTCGGAAGTAGAACATTTTGGTTGACTCCTATGATACATAACTCTAGATACTTTTATATTCAACTCCTCTTGGATCTTCACAATATCAAACACAATAACTCTTTTGCTCTTTATATAATTGAACTATATGATGTTTGAGCAAAGAGTCCAACACAAATCAAAATATGATTTTATCCAATTAATTATAGTTACTGAACATAAAAGGTAACAAACAAATGATGTTTTTTTTACTATCAATATATAGAAAACATGTCATTGAAAAGATTTTCATGCAATCCGTGTAAGTCAAATCAAAGAAAGTAGATAAACTATTCATAATGACTAACTTTTATGAAATGATGAATGAAATCATGTTTTTCAGGAATGATAATGTAATATGCAAATTGTTTCAAAATCTCAAATGGTCTTTTGAATCATGAATATGCATTATGACATTAATATTTTAAATGCATGAAAACTCATTTATAAAGTTTTCTAAATATCAATCCTTATGCTAAAAATAGTGGAAGCAATATATGTATACATATCTTCAGAGAGTTTCAATTTTAGAGAACATGTCGAACATTGAAGTTAACATGTTAGAGTATTTTCTCAAGAGGAAAAGTCATAAGAGTAAATCATTTGCCAAACAAGCTAAGTATGATAGGAATGAATGAGTATGATGACTTTGCTATTGATTAAGAGATAGTCTTGCCTCTAAGAGTTGAGTCTTGAAATATATAAACATTCAAGGCAAGAATTTGAATACAAGGTTCTAGTTAATCTTGAATGGATGAAGACAAATGTTATTGCCTTTGAGCAACAAGATAAGTATAAGAATTTATGGATAAGGAAGCACATACTCGTTAGTCCAAATAACTAGAGTTCCAAAATATTGTCCTAATAAGTTATTCCGCTATTATGGTTAATTCATATAATGCATTAATGGACATTTGTAATACTTGGAAAAACTTAGCCAAATAAGTTCTATGCATTAGCCATAAGACTTTCACATATTAAAACTCATAGATAATTAACTTGTTAGACATAAGGTCTAACTCATTAGAAAATAAAGATTGAGGAGTTCAAGCAGTGACATGTTTAAGATCAAGAAATAATATGTGAATGGTTAGGAATAACTCTAGTGAAAGGATTTGAAGCATTTCTATCAGTCTAGTACAACATGTGAATGGTTAGAAATACCACATGTACTTCATTTCTATCATTCACATGTTCACTATGATGACCGTATCCTTAGATAAATCATAAAGATTATTCTAAATGTCACTGGTCAGTCATTTATGTGGGAACAAAGATGAAGTAAGACATGGGGATACGAATCAAAGTCTTAAGCACTTGTAAGAGTACAAGGTGCTGGACTAACCCACTATGAGAAAACTACATGGATCAAGTCATAAGCTTATCTCATATATAACCATGTCACAATGTCCTTTGACCTGAGTCCATCATGGATTCTTACATAAGAGTTGCTAAGCTTTGAACTATGACTTTTGACTAGGTGATGATAAAGGCTACGATCGAGCTTGGTGATTTTTTTCATGCGAAGGAATATGAATGGTCAAGATAGAATTTGTCCCTCATATTAGTAAAGAGATATTACTGGGCCCCTCGATGAGTGAGTCTAAGAAATATATGGCCATACTACGATAAAAAGGAGTTTCCATTTCTATTGTCAGACTACTCAGGAATTGAGAAAGTAATGGTCAGGAACAAGAGAATGACATTATCCATACCTCATCCTTGACTGACATATCGTGTGACAAAAGGGACGTGACATGGTTGTATGACAGGTTTCATCATGTTAATGATCCTCATATGAATTTGGTAGTCGTAATGTCTTGCTAGAGGCCGCTTGCGACTTGTAGGTTAGTACAGTTATTGGCCCACTGCCAACTTCGTATGGGCCTACTAGGTCGCACACAAGTATGACCCAACATGAGATAATGTTTAATATAGGGTGGACGAATTTTATATTTATATATATAATATAAAATTTGTGACAATAAAATTCATAATATTATATATATATATATATGTATTTTTGAAATACATATATATATATATGTATATATATTATATGATATTATTATATTGTGTTAGTTTTAAATTTAATTTTATTAAGATAAATTAAATTTAATAACTAACATGATAAAGATATAGTATCTCAGATTTAAATCTATTGGCTCTTTATTTAGATTAAATAAATAGGTTAAATTAAAACTGTTGGAAAGATTTAATTTAAACTTAATTTATTTAATTATCTCATCAAGATAATTAAGGGTTAATTAATTTCAAAATTAATAAAGTTAATTTTGAAATTCGAATATAGCCCTCATGGGTTATAAAATTGATAGAGCAAAAAAAATCATACACGGATGAGAATTCAGAGCCGCAAGGGAAACCCTATGAGACATTGAAGGCGCTAGCACATAATCTGTGTTGGAGAGTATCACATCCCCCGTAATCCCACCGCCCCGCCGGCACGGTCCTTCTCTATGGAATCCCCCCATGTGGCCACAGGTGAAGGATTCACAAGGAATATTTGCACCCTTTGTGCATTCCTTTCGCCTCCCCACTACTCGAACATCCAACCTGGGGATAAGTTCAAGTGCTTGGCGAGACGGGGTACCATTAAGCTACCTTTTTTATTGTCACATCCCCTATAATCCCACCGCCCTGCAGGTTGGGTGTTCGAGTCGTAGGGAGGCGAAAGGAATGTGTAAGGGGCGCAAATATTCATTGTGAGTCCTTCACCTGCGGCTGCATGGGGGGATCCCATGGCAAAGGACCGTGCCTATAGGGCAGTGGGATTACGGGGGATGTGACAGAGCATTCATGTAACCCCTTTCCAACCAAGGCTGAGATTAATTCATAAATACGTAATTAAGTGTGAAATTAAAGACCATAAATTATTTGGGGCTTATTGAAATAATCTTTTGCCCAAAACTGGATTTGCAAATTTTTTTCTAAACTTGTTCATCAATGGTCTCATATTCACAATACAAATACATAAATGGCCTATACAGGTTGATTTCATTCATACATATCAGAGTACAACATAAATTCCCGACACACTCGGGTTCCATTAATTAATAAAGGGATTATACAGATGCACAAAGCCCATACACTTTTTCCCTTTTTCTTGGGGATTACACAAAACTATACATTAATCCAAAACATATACAATTGTTTCCCAAAAATATATCTAAGTGGTTTTTACATGATAACCAAAGTAAAACTCTTAAACCGGAGCTCTAACCGCTCTTCGTCTCCCGCTTTCCCTTCGATCCTTCTGCCCTGTCTGAAAAATTTGGTTTATGGGAGAGTGAGATTCTAAGGAATCCCCATAGTGTCAAATCACTCATAGTATGCACAATAATAAGGCATGAAAGCAAATCATCACACACACATTACAACTACAATGATAGTTACAATGGCAAAGGCAGGTATGACTCATGTCACCCTTGCATTTGCTCACGTTGAATTGCTCACGCTGTATTGCAGAACACAATCCACACTATATTTCACCACATCTGGGATTCATATAAAGCATTTCATACACAAGCCACACTGGTAAGATCAACACACAACCCACGACGGGATTCACAAACGCCGCCCTAAGGGTCGGATTCACAAAGATCCATGTCAATTACGACGGTAGTTCAATGGCCGAACTAGAGATGACCGACATCAATCCCTAAATGGCTCACGCTAAAGTGCTCACGCAGTAATGGACCATGGCACATGCAGTTTACACAGCTCAATGATAAGTAATGCATACCAAAACATCATACACAACATGAGAGAAGAATCACTACTTGGTTTGTTCCGTGCGTGCTTTGTCGCAGGTCTCTCCCGAGGAGGGCAAATATCGTATCCTATAATTATAATTAGGGACGAAGAGTTATTCTCTATTCCAATACTTAATTGACTTCACAGTACTTAGATTTGATTATCATTTATGTCCTTTAAGTAGTTACAATTGGCTCTAATAAAAGCCCAAAAGGATTGGAAAACACCAGGTTGGAAACCACTTTTCAAAATCACAAGGTGCTGAAAACAGGGGGTTGGCTGCATCCAAGAAATCTCTGGCTGAGGCCAAAAACATCACAAAAAGTTTCTTCCTGTAGCCAAGAATTTTATGGCTGAAGCCAGACAGTGGTCCGAAGGTTCTTGTTCTGGCTGCGGCCAGGAAAATTCTGTTTCGTAGCTAAACTTCCAAAAATCATAACTAATTCTAGAAATATTAAAATGAGGTGATCCCAAATCCAAATGAAAGCTATTTAAGTCCTATTTACTAGAAAAATATGGATCAATACCAGAAATCACCACACAACTACAGAATTTAAGAAATGTCCATACTGCTCCAGAATTGATCCCAGATTTAACATCAAACTTTGGGCATTCATAACTCCTAGCTCATAAATCAGAATGACATGAAGTATATGTCCATTTTGAAGCTTGGGATGTGAAATTTATTACTGGAAAGTTTCAGAATTTTTCAATACCATTTGGTCATTCAAAATGTTCGTGCAAACTGACTTCCCAGACAGAGTTCACACAAGACAAATTTTCAACTTTTCTACCAAAGTGTCCAATGACTCCAAAATCATTAACCAAACCTATTCCCATACAATTTTCCATAAAGAACACAATGGTAACCTCAAAATGACCAAAATCACAACCCAATCACATGCCCTATTTTGCCCAATGCACAAAACCAACACAAAGTTGCCAACCTTCACATTTCCAACCTAAATCCATTCTATCAACCCAAAACACATATCAAAGAACTAATTCCATGACAACAACATGCCCACAACACAATGACCCTCATTTTTGAAATTCAAGGCAAAATTTCCAGAAAATTCAAACTTAACCAATGGCTACAAAACCTATATAGAAAGGTTTGTCTTACTCACCTCTATAACTTTTCCAAAGGAGTTTCTTGAGAGCTCAAACAACATCAAATGACAAATCTAAAACCATGAAATTGAAGCTCTCAAGACAAGGAGCAAGTTTATAGTAGAGCATTTTTCCAGGATGGTCAAATACTCACTTATTTCACCAAGCTTCTTCTTCCTTTTTCTACAGAAATGGAGGACGCATAAGAGAGGAAGAGGAGAGATGAAGAGTGTTGAAGAAGAAGGAATGATCACACTTCTCTTGGCCCCATGCCTATGTTAGCTGAATGGAGGGAAGAAAGAGAGAGAAAAATTGAATATTTTATGGTTAATTTGACTTTCCATTACCTCTCTCTTCATCTCCACTTGACACATGTTAGAATTTGATTTGCTCTCATAAAGTAAACAACCAATTAATCACTTTAATCCCTCCATTAGCCATTCTAATTACATTTCTCATTCCTCTCATAGTTAGTAATTAATTTTCTCATTAATCACCAACTACTTGCCCAATAATTCCATTCTTCCAATTTCTTAATAATTATAGCATATTAATTAATATTGCCATAAAACACATAATAATTCCAATTTAATGCATAATTATCCACAATAATCATGATTAGCCTATAAGCAAAAATTGGGATATTACAATTTGTGTGGATACCAGTAAATGGAGCAAACTTGAGGGTTTGTCTCTTAGAGATCAAAAACCTTGAATTTGAAAAGGTATGATTTTTCCGTTGTTTAAACACCATTGATAGAACCTCGATTGGGATTGGCAAAAATTTTTAAATTTTTTCGCTGTGCCTGCTGATCCTAACACATTACTGGCTAGGTTCTTATAGTGATGTCTTAAGTGTTGTCTCTTTTGCCCTGCTCAATGTTAAAGTCAAGCATTACTTGTTCAGCTTCCTCAAGAAATGATTTATTTATCTAAGTAGTTATAATCTTGAAACGAAGCTCTTCCTTTCTTCTTCCTACAAAAATTATACATATCTTTTTCTTTTATTGTTATCCAATTTTACTTGGATCCATTCATGGTTACCTTGTAGGAATCATAATTCATATGCTCCAAGAATATAGTCAATTTAAAGCAATTGGGCATAATGAATTAAACATGACTTTATGTAGGAAAAATAGTTTATTTTGAATTATGTGTACATGCATAAAGAGTTAAACTATAGAACATTGTAATTCTATTGGAATGGATTTTCAAATCTGAATACAATATTCATTCCTGAGGTCAAAAAGTATAAGCCTCAATGAATATTAAAGAGAATAGCATATGAGGTTTTAATATTGTATATCTTTACCTTAGGTGCTTGGAGGATTGCCTTTGCTCACCCAATGCATCTTTCTTTGACACTGTTTTTTCATATTTAGCCTTGGGATCATGCAAGTTCTCTCATATGATGTAGACTCCGAGAGTCTTTTCTTCTGTTCATGAGAGATCCTCATTTTCTTGTTCTCCCCAAGGTAGTTGAATGAAACCATATGATAGTTCATTCTTGGGGTAGAACGTATTCCTATTCTCCTTTGCTTTTTTTTTTTTTGTGATTAGACTTTGTAGTTCTAGCAATGGGTGCTTCAAGAGTTCTCCTTTTTGATATAGATGGTATGAACTTCTTTATTGGTGCATGAGAAACTCTTGGCTTCCTCTTCATCTTCTCTATGCCCATATGTCCATTCTTTCTTGAATCAATATGCACATATGAAGCAATAGATAGACAGTTTGGTACCCACTTTATTTTGGGTCCTTGGTTGTTATCATTCAACCTTTCCTATCCTTTAGGAACACAAACAAATTTCTTTCTCACATTATAGTTTCTTCTAATATGGCATATGTGAAAAATATGACCCAATTTACCATAATAATTGCAAATAATATAATAATATGCATTACGAGGTTTTACACAAGTATTGTGTTGTTTAAGGGAAGGTGATCTCAAATGATCAATTTGCCTTTTCTTCTCACATAAATTTCTAGCACAATTGAAAACATTTTTGTTTTTCTCAATAGAATCAATAATTGGTTGAAAAACAATTTTATGCAGACTTTGAAAATCAGTTTCACCAAATTTACAAGAATTATAACTTTTTACCTTAAGTTCATCTTGAGCTCCAGAGAATGATTTTTCATATTCGTCTATAATGAGCTTTTTTCAGGAATCCTTTTCTTCTTCTCTATCCATGTTGAATGTATTATGGAAGTGTTATATGATTTCTCCTTCTTCATTGTCAACTTCCAACTGTTCATGAATCATAGATGTGTAGCTTATAGTTTTAGATGAACTGTTAACACTTTCAACTTCAACACAATTGTTAGAAGTGTATATAGAATCAAGAGTATCCCAGATATCTTTATCACTAAAGTAAAATCTAATTTTCTCAAAATCATTTTCTGTCAAAGCACTATAGAGAATCCTCATTGCTTTAATGTTCAACAAAACATTTTCTTCTTTTTCAGTCCATCCTCAGTTTGTGATCAAAAGCATTTGTAAGAACATTCCATATATCAAAATCAAATGCTTTAATAAAACTAGTCATTCTAGCTTTCCAAACTAGAAATCAATATCTTTTAAAACATATGGGACTGTATAATTAAAACCTTCTAAAAGCATAAGACAACCAAAATCAGTCATTAATAACTCTTGAGACGGTTAAACCCTTTAAACAAGAGACCTACTCCGATACCACATGTTAAAACTAGCTAACACCAAAGAGGGGGTGAATTGGGTGTACGGTAAGTATTTAAAAACTTTGAAATTCTTTTTGTATTTTATAAAATCAATAAGTATGAAGGTATAAAATCATGAGCAATCATCTAAATCATATATGCTGGAAATATAAGAGCTTAGGGAAGAGAGAATGCAAACTGTGATTCTGTCTTGAGATTGGGAATTTAAGACAATTTTATGAAAATGATTCAAACTTATTGAGTACAAGCTCATCCGACCGATTACGAGAATAAGGCGTGACACATATCTAGGCCAACTTGATCTCTATGATTAGACATACTATAGCATATTGTTCATATTGTAGTTGTAATGATCATTTACTGTAGCAGGAACTATTCATACACGATTTACTGTATCATGCGCGGAAGTTACTATTCATACGCATTTTTGTACCTATAAATAGAGACTTTGGGCCAAGTATTAGACACATAAGTTAATAAGAAGTGCTCTCAATTTTCTCTCTTGAATTTATCTCTTCTTTATCTCTTGTTCTCTCTTATCATCGATATTTTCATGACACCCTTATATTTTTAAGATTCTTTTTCTGTCCATTCAACTGTTAGAGGACATTAAGTTTGACTCTCAAATTTGTTTTTACTAAACTATAACTCTTTAACATAAGAATTATTTAAACATTTATTTTTGTCAAAAAATTATGGAACCAAAAATTAATTTTGAAATATATATATATATATATATATATAACATTTTTTCTACATAAATATATAATTACATGTTCATCAAAAAATATATATATTCAAAATCTCTAATATGTTATCATATTTTGTTAATTTTGATTATATTATAAAATTTTATAATTTTAATTTTTTATCTTATTTATTGAAACATATTTATTTTGGGTTTTTTAAACGGATAAAAACATATTTCAAATGCATGTTTTTATTATCATATAATATAAATAATATAAGTTCAACATATCATATAAAAAAGGGACAATTACATTCAAGTCTCATACAAGAGAAAAAAAAAGGAAGAAATGGTCCCTGAAGTTATTTATAACAAGTTGAGGGGCATCCATTGACAATTTAAGAGACCACTTTTTCATTGTTTTCTCTTGTGTGGGACTTGAATGTAATTATCCCTATAAAAAAAACTCATCTATGCAGCCATCAATTTTGTTTTCCTGAAGTTTGTAAATAGCCAAAAATAAATTTGGGATTTCATATGATAGAGGGTGCGTTAGTAAATAAAACTTATTTTAATATAAATTCTAATTAAAGATATATTCTTAAAATATTTTTGGAATATTCTTAATGGAGCTAACGGTTCGAACCTAAATTTATGTTTTCAAAATATAAAGAGGTTTGTGTAATTAAAGAAAAATAGAAGAGTATTTTACTCATAAACTAAATAAATCCAAGTTTTAAAATTAAATAGAGTACGAAGGGGTAAAGACAAAAATTGTCAAAAGCATGGTATAAAAAACCAGACCGGACCGAACGATTCAGATAAGGAACAAGTGAACTAGCCACTTGTTTGGTCTAGTTTGCTCCTTAAACTAGGGAAAAACTGACCCGGAACGAACCGCTCTAAACGGGTGTAGCCCAGACAAAGTCGAGGTGACCTGCTGGGTTGGGAAGGTTGTAACCCCTGCCTTGAAAATAGTAATTATTATTTGAAATTATATAATTAAAATGGATTAGAGACCGACGAATATTTAAAGCTCAAATCAATCACTTCCTTACGGTAGGATTTTCACAAATTCTTTCAAAATTTTATTTCATGTCCTGGTCTCAAACACAAGTTTTGAATATAATTACCCAGTGCAGTTAAATCACATTCATACATACCAGAGTGTACAACAAAACCCCGGAAATCCCCGGGTTTCATATATATATATATATATATATATATATGGTTTCAAATTACCATCTAGGGGATTACATAACCAAAAAATAATATTTACAACTTATACAATCATCCCCAATCCAAAATATGACAACCAATTATAAACTATGTCTACGCTATCCGCCCTTGGTCTTCTCTTTCCCCTTAGAGGCACTTGCCCTATTTGTAAGGTTAGTCAAAGGAAAGAATGAGATTCAAGAGAATCCCAGTAGTAACCAATCACTCATAAAATATATAAACACATAGCATGTAGGTAAATCATAATCAACAACCACAATGGTATAAGGCTTTCACCACAAACAACAGCACTCACAGCTGTATACTCAAGTCACCAGCTTCCATTGTATAATAAAGTCACCAGCTTATGTTGTATACACAAGTCACCAGCTTACGTTGTATAACGATAGCTATCACCAGTTGTATGAGCAACAACATCACAAAACATGATAACACATACATACACTGTATTTACACATAGTACAAGGGAAGAGTCACTACCTTTTTCTTTCCTAACATGCTCCGTCACATACGGCTCACGAACAGGGCAAATGTCAAATCCTAAAACCAAGATCAAGGACGGAAAATCAATCTCTTTTCCAAGTTTTTAATTCCATAACACTTAAAGTTGGTTATCATTTAAACTCTTTAGGTGACTACTAAAAGCCTAGACACATACCTAAAGGGTTGGAAGAACTACCCTAAAGATCCTCCTTTCAGAAGAAAAATACTGATTTTTGGCTGATTCACTCAAGTGATGGATGTCTTACACTCGGGTGAGGATAACTCTCACTCACAAGTGTTTGACAGAAAGCAACACCAAAGACAAGAAGTGCTCGTTTCACTCGAGCATCAGGACCAACACTTGAGTAATATCTTCATTCTCACTCGAGTTCCACAAAGTAAGGCACAGAAAGTGTCTACTCGAGAACAACTAAGAACCCTAAAGTTTCAAGTGTACTCGAGCACAAGCTTTGGCACTCGAGTGATCACCCAACACCCGCGAGTACTGAGACACACTCTTGAAAAATGGCCTACGAGTGTTAACCCAAGACACGGCCTTATAATCCAAAACACCCTTGTACTCGAGTGAGACAGGTTCACTCTAGTGATGACCCATAGCACTCGCAAGTGAAGAGGTGTACTCTTGCTTTTTGCTTGATAACTCAACTGATATGCTGAAGAAAAAGAGGAAATATACTGCTGCACTTGAGTGAGGCTTATCAGAAGCCAAAATGCAGCAGCTGATATAATTTTCCAAACTTGCCCAATTTGTTTCCAATGTGAAAGAGGCAAGCTTCACCCAAGAGGGGGTGAATTGGGTGATGTGATAAATTTTTTCATTTAAAGAGGTGATATGACAATAGTTGTAGATAGAGTAGAGTTAAGAGGATTAGTACACATAGAGTTATACTGGTTCGGCCTAAAATCCAGGTCTACGTCCAGTCCTCAGAGATCAAGACCTACTGAGATTTTCACTATGCTTCCAAGATTCAATGGGCTCTTAGAATGCCACAAAACAACAATCGTCCTCGAATGGACTACGAGCAGAAATATTCTAACACTAAGAAATTTCTCTCCCCCTTACGACAAGTTTTACGTGTAGAAAAACAACCTATGACCTTTCTCACTTGCTTACGTATACAAGTCTTATGAGCAACAACATTCTCTCATACTTACACCACTTAAGTCTTACGAGTAGCAACGTTTTCTACTGCTTGTATCTTGTAAGTCTTATGAGTGGAAAGTTTTACTAGGAATTCTCTCAACTGCTTCTCTCATAAGGATATCTACCTTCTCGAGGTCCCAATACCTTGAGATCAAATGAAAATAGAATTTGAAGTGTATATAGACTCTCTTACAGAGCAGATATGATAAACAATGAAGAACGATATGAATACAGAGAAAATATGAATAACAGAGACTCGTGAATTTGCTTCTGTGAATTCTTGCATGTGGTAGGTACTTGCTTGGATGTCGTAATGATGTTGTCTGCCATTGTTTGACTTCCTCAGTGTGTTTCTAATTCAAAAGTTCAAACTCTTGTATCACACTTATAATACATGTTAAATGATGTTATATAATAATAATAAGTGAAAATATAATGAATAAATATCATTAAACAATATTTGGATTGAACGCTGTAAGACTGGTGCATTTTGTCTTCTGGCAGAGTATCACTCGAGCACTGAGGGGGTTCACTCAAGTGAACTACCATATTTTCTCTTTTTGCTTCAGTTTTACACTTGTACTTTCACATGATTTGAGAGAGTGCATTTTCTCACTTGCGAGTGATGTGGGTCCTCACTTGAGCATAACTCCTCCTGCTCCAGTGTCCTTGTATTTTACACTAAGAGTCGCGTCTCTGGACAACACTCACATACCATTTTAGCAAGAGTGTGATTTTGCACTCGCAGGTGATGTGGGCCCTTACTCGAGCATACATACTCCTACTCGAGCGAGAAGAATATTCTCCTGTAATATACTCTTGTCTTCAGCACTTGCATCAAAATTGGGAGAGTTAGATTTCTCACTCGCGAGTGCTGATGTATCACTCGGGCATATGAACTCTCACTCGGGCATGCTTGTGCTTCTCTGTTCTTCATGACTCTCGGCCAAGCATTTGCAGCCCCTCACTCGCTAGTGCTTAGGTGCAAACCAGCTTCATGCTCGAGTGTTGGTTATAGTGCTCGAGTGCATTAGTAAGATTGGCAGTAATTGCTCTCGGCCAAACACTCTTTGTCCAACACTTGCATGTGCTCGAGTGTAAAAGAGCCTGATGCTCGAGTGCTATCTCCAGTGCTCGATGTAATACCCTGAATTTTGAGACTCGAGGTTAGAGAATAAGCCTGAGAGAAGTGGACTGCTAAGCCCCATTTTAGTAAGGTCCTAAATTGTGATTAATAGATAATGACTCTAAAAGTGGATGTGGTTAGTGATAAATAACCCTTTTGGAGAATATGATGTGATTTGGCACTCGAATGTGATTCGTGTGTGTTGTGAGTAGCGCCGAAACCCTGTATTTGAGTTCAATTGTGGATTAACATCCAAATTGACTTAGAATAGAGGGAAGAATTGAATGTGAATTGTGTTGACATGTTGAGATTGTTGTGAAAACATGTCAATGTGATGTGAATTTGATTGATTTGGTGTTTCCAATGGATTCCTTGTAAAAATTTATATGGGAATGATGTTTGGTATGAAAATCGAACCAATGGAAGCAAAGATGCAAAATCTGAAATTCTGTCCAGTGAAACTCTATTCTGGGCAGTCAGTTTGTGTGAACGTTTTGAATGACCAAATGGTGTCTAAAAAAATGGACATATAATTTGTGCCATTTCGTTTTGTGAACTAGGAGATATTACTATCCAAAGTTTGGGATGGAAACTGAACTCTGTTTTGGGGCAGTGATGAGTTTTATGTAATTCTGGAATTGTGTGGTGATTTTTAGTAATGGAAAATATTTTTCCTATGAAGAGGACTTAAATATCTTTCATTTGGCTTTGGAATCACCTCATTTTTATTTTTCTAGAAATAGTTATGATTTTTCAAAGTTAGGCTAGAAAATCTGCCAGAAAATCCGAAAATGGGAATTATGACATCATCAAAATAAAAGATGACATCAGCATGGAAATTAAAACATTTTCTCATCATCTTCAGCTCTCATTTTCGTGCTGAACAGTGCAGCACCATGGAGAAAGAGAGAGAGGGAGTTTTAGAGAGAGAAGATGATGAAAACTCGCGAGGTAGGTCGATTTCTTCGGTGAATTCGTACCTAACGCATATAATCCTTCTCCTAAGGCTCTCTTCTACATGGATTAAGGTACTTGAAGCTTAATTTTGCTAATTAAAAGAGGCTAGGGTTCAGCCATAAGAAGGATAAGCTAGAAAGAGCTTAAGGTAACCTCCGAAACTTCAATCTTTGATTGTTCTGGCTGCTGTGGTTGATTTAATCGGTGAAATTTCACCGGATTGTCTTTGTTTGTAAATTTGGAAAATGGGTTGGCCTAGGTGTTATGCTGCCCAAATTGATACTAAATGGTAGTTCTAACCCAATGTAATGGTTAATAAAGTGGTTAGGAGTAGAAAGAAACACGTTTACGGAGCTAAAACCAAAAAACCCCAATTTTCCCCGAGTACTTGTATATTTCGGTTATGGCTATAAATGGGTCATAGAGTTGGATTTCAATGATTTTATGATTCCATTGAGTTCAGGAGCGAAAATTAGGTGGGGTTACAGTTGGTCACTTTTTTGGAAAAGGCCGAAAAAGCAGAATTACGAAAACGCCCCTGAAACCCCTAAAGTGGGGCTGCCAAGGGTAAATTTGTAAATTGACATTGAATTTGATAATTCCGAGTCCGGAAATGGATTCCTTGGGTTAAAAATACGTTAGAATAGCCCATGTCAAAATTTTAAGAAAAGTACAGTCGGACTGGGTACTGCGGGGCCGGACCGGGTATGGCGGGGCCGGGCCGGGTCCCCGGGGGTATTTTAGTAATTTTTCCATATAACTTCATATAACCCCCAGAAACACTATGGAAGTATCTAAATAGTGCATTTGACATTGTAGGATCGAATGTGAAGCCCTGAGTTGTTGGCTCGCAAATCGAGGAGAAAAGACTGGAGGTAGGGAACTTATCTCTCCTGCATGCTCTAATAACTGTATTAATGTGTTTATGCATGTTATTGCTTTGCTTGATTATGTGGAACATGTATGAATGATTTGAAGCTATGTTTCAGTATATGCTATGGCCATATGTGTATCGTTCGAAGCATTGAGCTTATAGATTTGTCATTATATGTGTGCATGAGTTATGTGATGCAAGCATGTCATGCATTAAACACTTATCTTGCCTGCATATTGATAATGTTTCCCTACTGAGATTCTCTCGAATCTCACCCTCCCTTACCAACAATTTAGACAGGGCAAGTGGCTCATGGAGGGAGCGGCAAGACTCATTCGAGATGAGATTATGTAATCCCCATTTGAAGAATTGTAATGGGCAATTGTGCCCTGTATCTCTTTAGCGAAGGTATGTACTCGAGATTTCCGGGATGATTATGTTGTGCACTCTGATATTTATATGAATGTGATTTATCTTCGCGTAGTAATTATATTCGAAATGTGAATATGAGACCAAGTTTATAAATGATTTCGAAAGGTATTTTTGAAAACCCCATCATGTGATGGGTTAGTAAATGTTATTTGATTATTATTGGTCTCTTTTTCACTTTAATCGCGTATTTCGGATATAATTACGGAGGGGGTTACACTCGAGTGCATCAGTAGATCTGATAGCAATTTGCTCTCGGGCAAACACTTTATGTCAAACACTCGCACCTACTCGAGTGCAACATAGCTTCATGCTCAAGTTCTAGCTCTGTTGCTCGAGTGCATCAGTAAAAGTTGACAGCAGACATTACAGAACTTTGCCATATGCATTTGGTAACTTTGTAATCATTCTTTAGACTTGTAAAAACATACCTTATATACAATTACCTTTTGTTATCATCAAAACTTGGAATCTAACACAATGGTCTCAAAATCCTCATTCAACACACTCCCAAACAATTTTACACAAAAAACTCATTGAAAACACTAAAACAACCAAAATTTCCCCACAATGACACATTCCACACTTCCAACCACATTGTGAACCAAATCCACCTAATGACCCAAATTCTTCCATTTCAATTTCCAATCTAACTCCTACAGTCCAAAGACACAACCTAATACCATTTTTCATGTACTACAACATCCTATTAATCCATTTTCAATTCTCATGAAATCAGGGTAAAAATCTAAAGTTCTCAAAACTTGGCCAATGACCACAACAATTACATCAAAATGCTAATAATTCTTACCTATTCCTTTTCCCAAGGTGAGTTCCTTGATTCCTCAACTTTCAAATTTCTTCAAGTACTAAAACACCGCCTTTCAAAAATCTGAAACCATAGCCATGAAGCCCTCAACACCATAAACAAAATTACTAAAGAGAATTTGAGCTAAAAAGGACACTCACCAAGCTAAATCTTCACCTTTCACTTTCTCTTTCCTCCTTGAGCTTGTTGAAAATGGAGATGAGATGAGAGAGATAAGATAATGATGAAGAAGATCAGTTTTTCCCTTTGTTTTATGCCCCTAGCCGACTTGGAAGAAAAGAGGAGAGAGGAAAAAGTGTTTGAACATTTAACCAAATCCAATGGTCCACATTTTGCCACTTGTTATAATCTTGTTTTCTCAACCATGCATTCACATAGGCTTTAAAGCACATGATTCCACCCCATGGATCACTTAACAATAATTCACAACCATTGATATCTAGATTACCAATGAGTTTCCTCTTTGGTAATTGACAATTGGTTGGCAAATTTCCTATTTTGCCCTTGATTATCACAACATTTACTAAATCATCATCAAGCACATTTATATCATTCCCCTATCACAACCATGCGCCCTCCCTTCATTAGAGTTCATTTTAAGCTTTATCTCATAATTAAGCTTAACTACAGGATTTAGGCACTGATTATAACACATTCAAGTCAAAATTCTAATCACATTCTCTAAAATTGTTTGATTAACATTAATTACATCACTTTTGAAGTCATTAGCTCTAAATCACCATTTAGGATATTACAAGGGTCACCTAGGTTAGCTTTTTAAAAAGGAAAAATATGCTTCCCAACCGTGAATCACGCCATTTTAGAGAAAGAGAAAGTAGGTTTGGAGAAGAATGCAGACTGGAATGAAGAAAGGTGAAGCATACTAAGAACAAACTTAGAGAAGATAAAAGAATTTACATAGCATGATACAATCATAATCATTGAGAGTAGAATATTGAATCGTTGATGAGGGGGGGGGGGAAGAATAGAGCATGTTAAAAGAAGACGTTGTGCATAAATTTAGAGCTGGAAGGAAAGAGTTGAATAAAAGGAAGAAGTTTGAATTAAAGGCATGAAGGAGAAGAATGCTTTAGTGACTATTAATGTTGCTGTACTTTGTTATTGTTAATTAAATTGTATTGTTTTAATACAATGGGTTTGATCCCGATCTGATCCAATAACCCTTGAACTAATGGATTGGCCAGTTCAATACCCTGCTTAGTTTTTTGAACCTTGGTCAAAAATGGAAAAAATAGGAGTGGCGTTGAAGTTAACTACCCCAACATGCTCTACCTGTCCACATCACGCCTAATTCAATGTGAGATTTTGCAGTGGTTTCGCAGACAAAGTAGTAATTAGTGAAAAAAAGTAGTTTTCAAAAAATGTTGAGTACCAAGGATCCCATTTACTTTTGATATTAGCTACTTTAGTTTCAGAAATTCAAAAAATATATTAGGTTATTAGAGCCCCGACGACCACTCGAATTAAGGTCACCAGAGCTTCAGCAACCAACAGAGGTTTTAAGGTGTTTTGAGAAAAAAAAGAGTGAGGTCAATTATGTCATTTCCCAATATTTCTCAGTATTTCACTCTATTTGGATTATTGAAATTTAATGTTCTTATTTATATTTTTGATATTTTAAAGATTTTTTTTTTTTGCTTTTTTTTCCTATTTCTAAATTCCATTTTTATCTAGCGGATTGATATAAGATTTTGGAGTTGAGATCCCTGATATGGAATATGCATATCTAAGAGGCATTTATTTGGAATTTTCCTAACAAAGAATAAGAAATATAACGTTGGCTATTTAGCACTTGTATATGTTAACTACTAAATGCTCTCTTGGATTCTTAATATAAGAGGCATTTAATTTTTTTTAAAAAAAATTAAAGAAGGTAAATAAGTTATCTAATCATATCATATGTTGTATATTATTAGATTATATATTAATTTATAAGTTAGATAAATTAATTTGAAAAAAAGATATATATATATATATATATATATATGTACACACACTTTAATGTAACTTATTTAACTTTCTTATCTTTAAATAAAAAGTCAACTTGCTCTTATATTAAAAACAAGAGATAGTAATTGTTAATTAATTATTCAATCAATTAATCATTAATTAATTCTAAATATTCTAACAAAATATTGAATATATAGCATCGTCAATATGACATTGCCAAAATTGCTTTTGCCAAATACACTTAGAACCTATTTAGATTAGAGGTGGTAGAAGTGATTTTTTTTGTAATCCGACTTTTGCAAACTTAAAATATGATAAAAGTCCTATTATAAATATGATTTGTGTTTGGATTGACAGTGACAGAAATGCATTATTTTCAAATCTTAAACTTATTTGGATTATTATTTGATAAAAAATCAGTTTAGATAGAAAATAACTGAAAATGACATAAATATTATTAAATATTACATATATATATATATATATATATATATATTATTTCTATATAATGTGATAATTGAAGTGAGAAATTAAAATTAAAATTGGATAAAATAAAAAAAGTTAAATTATTATTGAAAAAAAGCAAAAAAAAAAAAAAAAAAAAAACACGCACACACTGACAAGTCAAAATGTTTCTTCTCTATCTCCACGTACTGCTAACTCTTTTTTTCCCTCCTCGCTTCCCATGTTTCCACATTCCAAAGATAAAGAAAAACCCAAAAATAAAAAATGATCCAAGAAGATATACCCATACAAAGATCTGATGTGAATTAACAATGTTTTTTGGGTTGGACCGGATCGGTCTAACTGTTGATCGGCTAAAAGAACGGATTGGCTATCAGCTTCAAGCCGCTTCAGTGATTGAGTCGTGTTAAGTTATTCAAAGTTGGGATTTGGGCAGGGAACTGGAATAGAGTCGAGAACCGGAGCGAGTTGTGGAGAGTCGGATGGGAAGCAATTGAAAGGGAGAGAGAAAATGAAAGATAGAAAGACTGGGGGGGGGGGGGGGAGTCGAGAAACATGCCTGTGGTTCCCTCTGTCTTTATATAAAGCACGAACGCGAGTTGCAAAGGGAGGAGGATTTTTTGAATTTGAAAAGACGCAGAGGAAAAGAAGATATAGGCAGCAAGAGATTTAAGTGGAAACCTCTACCCCGGACATCTTTTATTGTTGAGAAGGCATGAATCAGTGAAGGAAAAAACTCTGCAACAAAGAAAAAGAAATGAAGAAGGACTAAAAGCATAGGAAGATAGAGAAAAAGTATGCCTCGTGACTAGTGAGAGTTAAGACTACGACCTAATCTAATGAATTGTGAGTGAAAGGCCTGCAACACGTTTTGGTGTGGCAGCTAGCTAATAATCATTTAATATTTTTTTTAAAATATTTTTTGTTAATGAAATCTTTTTGTTATTACTATTTTTTCACGTGAATCTTTTTGTTTATAATTTTTGAGCTTCATAATGGATAGGTTATTTTTGCCGAACAAATTAAAAGATATATATTAATATCTTATGGATTTTATTTAATAAAACCTTATACAATATTTTATTATTAGATATTATATATTTAAATTAATTTCTTACATATTTAATTTTATTTATTTGTTATTTGAAATTATAATATACTATATTCCAAAATATAAGATCCAGTTGAGTTTTTTTGGAAAGATTAAGGAAGCTAATTAAATTACTTTGAAATATTTATATTTATCATTTTTTATCAAACTAATTTGTCTAACTTATAAATTGATATATAATTTAATTATATACAACATATTATATGATTAAGTAACTTCTTTATTTTCCCTAATCTTATAGAAACAAGTCAATTAGGTCTCATATTTAAGACTGGATGTAGTATTATATATACATATTTTTTTATTAAATTTTTATGTCACCAACTTGGCCAAACGGCCTGATCATTTTGACCTTTTGAACTGTGACCTGCTAACTTTTTCGGCTCGACATCCTGTCTGATTTTTAAAACATTGTGAGTTAATGATGCAAACTTGAGCATTGTTATATTCAACTTGTAAATTTCTAAACACTCAGGGGTGTAGGAGTAAATTTACAAAATTAAAAAAAAAATCCTTAATTAATGCTCTATACATGATTATGAATTTGTTAAAAGTGAAGCTTGATTATGAATTTTGCCTTATTTCCAATGTATAAATAAAAGGGACTATACTTATATCATGTTTTTTTGTTTTATAAACAATATGAATTTTGGCTTACATCCATTGTATAAATAAAAACAATATGAATTTTTGCATTTTAGATTTATTTAATTAAGATTTTTCCTAATGTTTGATAATTATTTTTAAAATATATTTCAATATTAGCAGCAGCTATATATTTATCTATATGTATTCCTCTCTCTTTTTTTTTTTTTTTGGCAAAAGAAGTATACGTCTCCCTAATACATACTTTCTTCAGTCCTTAGTATAAAATATATTTATCTAATTTGATTAGATTAATGAAGTCAATTAATGTAGTTAATATGACATTTTTTTAAAACACCACAATCATTTTTTTTTTTACTTCTCTTCATATCTCTTTTATTTCATCATTGTTGAAGGAATATCAATAAAGATAAATTGAAAAAAATTGATAAATATAAGAAATATGTCTTATATTTATAATCAAAATCAACTCTCAAGTTAGATAAAACCTTAAGATCAAAAGTACTTATTATTACTAGTATTTTTTAAGGAGGTACTTATTGTTCCCATTTTTTAAATGAAAATACTTATTGTTGCTTTTGTAAGAGGAAAGGCGCAAAGCGTTAAAATTCTGCCATTTTTTGACCGGGGTTAAAATTCCGCTGCGAGGATAGGGAGGGACTATGTATTTTGCATTTAGTCCTCATTTTTTTTAATGGAATACCGGCGTTCATTAATCCATTAAGGGTCTGTTTGGTGTGAAGGATTTGGAGGGGAGGGGTTGGAAAATTTTTATGAGTTGAATTTTAAAAGATTGAAGAAGTGAAGTAATAAAATTTTAATAAAGAGAATATGAAAGATAAAAAAATAACAAAAATTCATTAATAATGTTTAACCCCACTTCTCTAATTTTTTAAAATTCAACTCAAAAATTTTTTCCCTTTGCCCATTTTCCTTTCTCTCCCCTCATACGAAGTAAGCCCTAAGGTTTTGTTTGGTGTGAGGAATTTGGAGGGGAAAGGAGGGAATGAACAATTTTTATGTATTGAATTTTAAAAGATTGAAGAAGTGAGGTAATAAAATTTTAATAAAGAGAATATATAAGATAAAAGAGTAAGAAAAATTAATTAAAAATTTTTAACCCCGCCTCTCTAATTTTTTTTTTAAATTTAGCTCAAAAAAATTTTCCTTCCACCCACTTTCACTCTCCTCCTCTCAGACCAAACAAGCACTAAAGGACTAATACACAGAACAGCTCTAGAAGAACCAAAATCTATATCAATCAACCACCGCCTTCCGATTTAGTGCATGTTTGGGAACACTTATTTTTTAAATATAAATATAAATATTTATTACATAAGTCGAGATAAAAATCTTTTAACATACTTACCTCGTATACCATAAATCACGATTTATAAGAACTTACTACATAAAAATAAGTTATTCCAAAATTTAGTCCTCATTTACTTATTAGTCCCTCCCTAGTACCTATTCTCAAGAAGTCAAGACGGAATTTTGACGCTATGCGGCCATTCGTCTTACAGAAGGAACACTCTCGGCGGCCTTGAAGTAACTTTCGGCGGAAGCTATTTATCTATTGTCGCCACTTGCAAGTAGCAACCATCGTCACTGAGGATAAGTTGCCTAACCCTCAAAGGCACATCGCCTGTTGTGAGATGATTTGCATTATCATATTTTTGCAAAATCTTGATATTAATTGTATTTGT
This sequence comes from Inga laurina, assembly GCA_963855925.1. Classification (NCBI taxonomy): domain Eukaryota; kingdom Viridiplantae; phylum Streptophyta; class Magnoliopsida; order Fabales; family Fabaceae; genus Inga; species Inga laurina. Next base: position 54,008,635 of record OY979705.1, read on the forward strand.
CTGCAATTAAATACTATTTTCTAAGGCATTTGCCCCGGTACGGGCACTCATGGAAGTTTCTATTCTACCCGTGCTGGCGAAATTCCTCAAGATGCCATTAGGATATCACTATCTTTCTTTTTGGCCTAGTGCTGCGATCATTGTGACATATGTTGCAGTGTGTCTTGTTCTTTCTATTATGGAAATCTCGTCTTTAGTTAATTGAAATCCTAATGTTAATGAAGTTTGTTTGATGTGCTTTCAGTTTGGGAACGTAAAGCTTCTGCTGCGTTTGGAAAGCTACAGGCATGTCTGGTTCAACAAACCGTAAGTGTTGCCTCGCAATCTATTATACTGCCTGTTATTTTTCTTCCCTGCTACTCATCAGATCAAGTGCGTAGACTCTCTGCCCTTCTTGGCTATACAACTCAAGCTAACAAATTGCTATAGGGCATGCAAAAGGACTAACATATAACTGTCGTCTGAAAGTTTATTCTAACAAGTCACTCAATTCTGTATTTTCATTTATTGTCTACGTCAACATGATGTGATACACTATTTTTTGTGCTGGTTCTAATCTTGCTGCCCTCAGCACTAAAATTCATCTTTGTTATTGCGTTTATGTTCAACCTGATTTTTCAACATTCTATGGTCTTATTCCCTGAAGTATTTTGATCTTCATTGTTTTCTTCTGGCCTTGTGCCTGTGGTGATATGGGTCCTCTTGCCTCCCCATCTTTTAATGCTTTTGATTACCAAAATTTAGCTAGTTCTTTTTGCTCTCATAATTAATCAGATTATTGCCTTTTATTATGTGATAAATACGATATTGATTGCTTGAAGAGTTGAAGTGATTATTTGTTGGATATGCTAATTTTGTTATTTATTATTTAGGTTTTTATGCTGCAATTTCACACGGAGCATATTTGCATTTCTGCTTGCTGTCTGTCTGCTTTTGCAATCCATTAATATGGTGACATCATTTAACAGCTTTTGGGCAATTGTCTGAGTCCATTTGGCTCCCAATTTGTTTTTGGGAAGAACAATGCATCAAGTCACAAACCTTTTGCCCCAAAGCCGTTTGGTAACACAACACCATTTATGTCTAACAGTGGGTAACACTATATTTGACTTGTGGCGTTCTGTCTTGTTTAATTTGGTTGGCTGTGCAAAATAAGATAAAGACAGAGTACACAAACGCGCTTAAAAATTCATGACTATGATAAGGGCCTTTGTGAGTTCAATTACAGTGTGTCATAAGGAAGAACTAATAATGTGCCATTTTTTTTTTCCATACTGGCTCGCTCTGGCATAAGATTTCTTCGTGCTGGTACTTGATTCCATTGGAAGAATGTTCTAATAGAAAATGTTTGCAATTATTTTCATGTGTGTGCTCTCTCTCTCTCTCTCGTTTAGAGAGTTGGATTACAAAATCTAAGGAATACACTAAATTTGTTACCATTCATTTTGGTTATGGCTTTCTTGACTTTACTTCTTATAAGGACAACCATCAGTACCCTTTGTCCTGTTTTCCCACCTCTATTGAGTTTTTAATTTTGATTGAATGTTCTGGAATCTGCTGATCTTTAGTTTAAACCATCTAATTCTAATATTGTTTTATTCGTTCTTGTTATAAAATTCAGACTTGTCAGTATGATCTCATATCACCTACAATTAATGCTGATGAAATTCTCTTCCTCCCTTGGCTTGTCTGTCTTAGGCCAATAGCAAGCTTTTGGAGGTTTTGGGTCGACCACTGAAACAAGTCCTTGTGGAAGTGCTGGACAGCCTTCAAATCCAGCATTTGGTAGCAGCATAATTGGTTCCTTGACACCTTTTGGTGCATCATCTCGGCCAACATTTGGTTCTATGAGCACCCGTGCATTTGGTTCGACAAGCTCCCCAACATTTGGTGCTACTAGCACCCCTGATATTGCTTCAACCTCAAGTCCAACTTCTGCTGGCACAGGGAGTGCATTTAGTGTAAACTCCACTGTGTTTAGAGCTGGTGGAAGATTTGGTGCATCAAGTACCCCTTTATTTGGTTCCTCGACGGCATCAAGTATCCCTTTATTCGGGACCAGCATAATTGGTTCCTCGACACCTTTTGGTGCATCTTCTCAGCCAACATTTGGTTCTATGAGCACCCCTGTATTTGGTTCTACAAGCTCCCCAACATTTGGTTCAACTAGCACCCTTGCTATTGGTTCAACCTCAAGTCCAATTTCTGGTGGCACAGGGAGTGAATTTGGTGTAACCTCCCCTATGTTTAGGGCTGGTGGAGGATTTGGTGCGTCAAGTACCCCTTTATTTGGTTCCTTGACAATATCAAGTGGTACCCCTTTATTCGGAAGCAGCATAATTGGTTCCTCGACACCTTTTGATGCATCATCTCAGCCAACATTTGGTTCTATGAGCACCCCTACTTTTGGTACTTCAAGCACCCCTGCCTTTGGTTCTACAAGCTCCCCAACATTTGGTTCTACGAGCACCCCTGCCTTTGGTTCCACAAGCTCCCCAACATTTGGTTCAACTAGCACCCCTGCAATTGGTTCAACCTCAAGTCCAACTTCTGGTGGCATAGGGAGTGCATTTGGCGTAACCTCCCCTGTGTTTAGAGTTGGTGGAGGATTTGGTGCATCAAGTATCCCTTTGTTTGGTTCCTTGACAGCATCAAGTAGTACCCCTTTATTCGAGAGCAGCATAATTGGTTCCTCGACACCTTTTGGCGCATCATCTAAGCCAACAATTGGTTCTGTGAGCACCCCTACTTTTGGTACTTCAAGCACCCCTGCATTTGGTTCTACAAGCTCCCCAACATTTGGTGTAACTAGTACCCCTGCTTTTGGTTCAACCTCAAATCCAACTTCTGGTAGCACAGGGAGTGCATTTGTCGTAAGCTCCCCTGTGTTTGGAGATGGTGGAGGATTTGGAGCATCAAGTCCCCCTTTATTTGGTTCTTCAACTTCTTCAGCATTTGGGACTTCAACAGCTCCTGCATTTGGAGCATCTAGTGCTCCTGCTTTTGGTGCTTCCACTACTCCTTCCTTTACTTTTGAATCCACTCAAACTTTTGGTCAGTCTACTTCAGCATTTGGTAGCAGTGCATTCAGAAGCACTTCTTCACCTTTTAGAGGACAGAGTTCTCCATTTGGTGAGTTGAGAATCTAGAATTATGAATAGTTGAATACTGACATTTATGATATATAGTTTAAGTTACAAGGGGCTTTTGTTTTTTCTATTTTTGTATCATATGTATTGAAATTTTGATGTCCTTTTCATGTCTTGTGCTACAATTGAAAGTCACCTTTGCATGTTTTCTCATTCAGGATCTCAGACCCCTTCATCTGCTTTTGGAAGTACTGGTACTGAGAAGTCAAGCTTTGGGGGTCAACTGTGTGGTAGTAGAGTTGCCAAATATGCACCAACGGCTGAAGCAGATGGTGGTACCTTTGAACAAACTGCTATATTGGAGTCCATATCTGCCATGCCTATTTACAAAGACAAAAGCCATGAGGAGCTAAGATGGGAGGACTGTCAAATTGGAGATAAAGGTGATTGCCATTTTTATCATTCTTTAATTAATAGTTTATAATTTTATGTTTTTGCTGGTTTTCATTTCAGTAACGATGAACTTGATTATCCTATAATGAAGCAGATGGTGGTACCTCTGGACAAACTGCTATATTGGAGTCCATATCTGCCATGCCTATTTACAAAGATAAAAGCCATGAGGAGCTAAAATGGGAGGACTGTCAAATTGGAGATAAAGGTGATTGCCATTTTTATCATTCTTTAATTAATAGTTTATAATTTTATTGTTTTGCTGGTTTTCATTTCAGTAACGATGAACTTGATTATCCTATAATGAAGCAGATGGTGGTACCTCTGGACAAACTGCTAAATTGGAGTCCATATCAGCCATGCCTATTTACAAAGATAAAAGCCATGAGGAGCTAAGATGGGAGGACTATCAAATTGGAGATAAAGGTGATCTCCATTTTTATTGATCATTAATTATAGTTTATAATTTTGTAGGTCTGCTAGTTTTCATTTCTGTAATGATGAACTTGTCTATTCTATAATAAAGTTCATAACTTGATCATTCTATAATGAAAGTGTGTTGTGATATGTAAAGATAATAAAAAGTTAAAAGTTAGTTAGGGGTTGTTTGGAAATATATCCGTTAGAAAGTTAGTTAGTTAGTTTAGGATTAGCTTCAAGTCCATAAAGAGCTAAGATGGGAGGACTATCAAATTGGAGATAAAAGTGATTGCCATTTTTTACTAATCATTAATTAATAGTTTTCAGTTTTATAGTTTCACAGGTTTTCATTGCATTAATGATGAACTTTTTTATTCTATAATATTCTACTAGTTCTTTGTTTGGACTTGCTTCAACTGGTGTATTTGGCACACCACAATCTTCATCTCCCTTTTCTTGAACGGCCACCTTTGGTGCATCTTCTTCACCAGCCTTTGGCAGTTCAGTGCCTGCTTTTAGGTCATCTTCAACTGCAGCTTTTGGTAATTCGTCTTCATAATTTGTTGGTAAGTGTACATGATTTATTTGTTGTACCTTTTGTTATAAAAAGTCTAGTGTTAATCAGATTCTCTAATTTGAATCCTTGGAAAACTAGTTTACTGTGATTATGTCTAATGGTGTGTATTTGACTGATGGCATTCTGTCTTTAGTTTGCCTGGATATGTAAAACAAGATAAAGATAGTTTTATACTCTCACATATATGCTTAAAAATGCTGACTATGTTAAGGCATACTATGAGTTCCCATTATAGTGTATGTGTCATAAAGAAATAATGTACCATTTTTTCCAATTGGCTCCCTCTGGCATAAGTTTTTTGTAGAATCCCAAAACTTAAGGAGTAAGATCAGAAACTTAAGGAGCAAGTTCAAATCCAAAATTTTAGGGAGTGATTAAGATAATTAAGTTTAATTATTTCCTGATTTGTATAGTTTCATATCAGGACCTAATTAATGCCCGATTCTGTCATATGTGTATATATATATGTAATCTGCCAATGTGAATAAACATCGATCAATTTAGTCCAATTATTCTCTTCATGGTATTAGAGCATAGGAGGGAATAATCGGACATTACCTCAGAATTCAGGCAAAGTTTGATAAAAACTTGTCGGCTCTCACAATTCTCGGCTTCAGTGGTTCGGTCGGCGAATTCCAATAAAAAACTGATAGCCCTCATAGTTCTTGGCACTCGATGATTCAGTTCTGGAAGTCCGGAATCTTGTCTCCGTCCTGGCCCATTATCATATCAGTCTAACCCTTTAGTGTGTTAGTCTGAAGCCCAATTCGACACTATCAGTGGTATCAGCTGTTTGTCCTTGGTCCCATCTCTATCTCATTCAACGTAGAGTCGGCCTCAGCTATCTGTCCACCACCTTCTTCTCTTCGTCCCGAGCTTCTGTCTCAATCAATACTAGGTCAGTCTACTGTAGTCCAGTCTAACCAGGTAATACTTTTTTCGGAACCAAGAAGTAAATAAAACCTAATTACCTGGTCAGTGAAAAATAATCAATCAATCAATATGTCTTCTACTACCTCTAATCAGGAAGTCTCTTCTTCGGTGCCAAGGCCTAGTTCTAATGACATCACTACTGTTCTTATTGTCTCTGGGAAACTTACCAGCGATAATTATTTAGAATGGCCTTAATCCATGATTCTTGCTCTCAATGGAAGGGACAAACTTAAATGTATTAATGGTGAAGCAAAAATGCCCCCACAATCAGAAACCAAGGCGTTTCGAAAATGGAAGTCAGAAAATGCATTGGTATCCTCTTGGTTAATTAATGTAATGTCATCCTCAATTAATAAGAGTTTCATGTACCTTCCATCAGCCCGAGAAATTTGGGAAGTCCTTCATGAGACATATAGTATAGTAGGAAACAGGACTCGCATATTTGATGTTAAGAAAAATTGTGGCAGCTAAAACAAGACCACATGTCACTTGATGATTACTATCTCAAAAAATCATCCCTTTGGCAAGAATTTGATGCCCTAAAGACTAAAACTCATCATTCTCCAGCTGATGCTTCTGATGACTGCAAAAAGAAAGAAGAGGAGAGAGTATATGAGTTGTTGACTGGTCTTAATGTGATTTATGATGTTCGGGCCCAGATTCTCAGCCAAGAACCCTTTCCTTCTAAGCGTGAAGTCTACTCTATTTTGCGCAATGAAGAGGATAGGCACAAACCAATGCTTTAGAATCATTTCGTTGCTGCTATTGGTACACTTGAGGTCTCAGCTCTTGCTGTTCGATCCTTGGACTTAAAAGGTTCCAAAGGTCAACCATTTTGTGATCATTATAAGAAACATGAGCACATAAAGGATGCTTGCTGGGACCTTCATAGTAAACCTACAGATTGGAAGCCAATGAAGAGGAAAGGAAGAGGCTATGTGGTTGAAGTTTCCAATGATAATGGGCCCTCCCTGAGTGATCAACTGAGCAAAATCATGGAGATGTTAGCTACACTTTAGACTACAAAAATAGCCTACTGCCATAGTAGTAAGGAGAGATAACTTCTTTCAAGCCTTAGCTGTAATAAAAGGTCTATGTATAGGCAATTGTTGGATTGTTGACTCAGGTGCCTCGGATCATATGACTGACAATAAGACTCTCTTCACATCCTATGCTCCCTTCACTAAGGGAATGACTATACGGATTGCTGATGACTCTGAATCTGCTGTGACTGGAATTGGCTTTGTTAAAATCTCTGTTACACTTACTCTTCACTCCGTATTACATGTTCCATAGTTGAAATGTAACTTATTATTAGTCAGTCAATTAGCGAATGTGAACGATGTCAGGCTAACTTCTTTACTACTTACTGTTTTTTTTAGGATCTGCTGATGGGGACAACGATTGGGAGTGCAAAAGAATTTGATGGTCTCTATTACCTTGATGAAAGTGATAGTCATAGGATTAAGTCTTGCAATAAAGCGTCTCTCCCTAGAACTAGCGATTTGGAGTTATGGCGCAAACATTTAGGTCATCCCAATTTCAATTACATGTCTCAAATGTTTTCCTCTCTCATTTCTAATAAAAATGCATCTGATTTTCATTGTGATTCATGTGAAAAGGCTAAACTTCATCGTACTTCATTTCCAAAAATTCCATACCAAGCATCTAAACCCTTTTCCACAATTCACAATGATTCATAGGGACCTTCAAGCACATCGAACATATCAAAATCAAAGTGGTTCATCACATTTTTTGATGACCATACCTGTGTCAATTGGGTTTATTTGCTGAAAGATAAAGCAAAGGTATATCGAACCTTAACTTCCATAATATAATCTGATCCCAGTTCCAAAGCCAAATCCAGATCCTACACACTGATAACGTGACTAAATACTTCAATTAGTTTGTGTCCACCTTCCTAACCGCCAATGGGATTCTTCACAAAAGCACTTGTCCCAATACACCCCAGCAAAATGGTATTACCGAACGAAAGAATCGTCATAATTCTTGAAATGGCCAGAGCCATTACGTTCAGTAGCAATGTTCCTAAATAGCATTGGGATGATTCTATCCTTACTGCCACCTTTCTCATTAATAAAATGCCAAGTCGACCATTGTTTTACAAAACATCACTTAAGCTCTTGCATAAATATTCAACCTTCCATACCTTGAAAACACTGCCACCCAAGGTGTTTGGATGCATATCATATGTTCACTTTCATCACACCAACAAATTTGACCCCAAAGCCCTCCGGTGCATCTTCCTTGGCTACTCCTACTCCCAAAAAAGGTTAAAATGTTATGATCCGATCTCCAAACGTCCCTGTGACATGCGATGTCACCTTCCATGAAAATATTTCCTATTACTCCCTGTCTGCAATTCAAGGGGAAAGTGATGGTGAATTCCAAACAAAAAAGACACCAAAAGGTGACCACACCTTTGCAGTTTATACACCTAGTCCTACTCCTGATTCCTCTGATAATCCTGATACTCCTGATAATTTGCCAATTCCAGGGGGAGACACAAACAAGTAGGGTAATACCTACATACAAGGTAATGAGCCACACGTTATTAGCACTAACTAAGAGTCGGAGTTGGAGGTAAGTCCAGGAGAAAAGTGGTAACAGAGAGTTCTGACCTTGACCTTTCTATTGCAGTAAGGAAGAAACCTAGATCATTTACTCGACATCCCATTGAAAGATTTGTTTCCTATAAGGTCCTTTCCTCTAAATATATGACATTTGTCTCTCATCTTGACAACATTAGGGTTCCCGATACAATTGATGAGGCCATGGCTATACCTAAGTGGTGGTAGGTTTCTTGGAAGAGATGGAGGCCCTCAAGGGAAATAAGACAAGGGGTGTAGTAGATCTACCTCGAGGAAAGAAGCCTATTGGGTGCAAATGGGTATTCACTCCTAAGTATAGAGCAGATGGAACACTTGAGAAATACAAAACTAGATTGGTTGTAGTTTCACACATATATGGTGAAGATTACATAGAAATGTTTGCACTGGGAGCCAAGATAAATACAATTAGAATTCTCGTCTATTGCAGTGAATTTAGATTGGGTATGCACCAACTCGATGTAAAGAATGCCTTCCTCAACGGAGAACTCAAGGAAGAGGTGTATATGAAGTTACCTCAAGGGTTCCCAGGGAAAAAGGCTAACCAAGTTTGCAAGTTAAAGAGGTCATTATATGGGTTGAAGCAATCTCCACGTGCTTGGTTTGACAGACTCACTTGGGTCGTGAAGAGATATGGGTATACTCAAGGGCAGAACGACTATACTTTGTTCGTTAAACATCATAAGGGCAAGATGGCTGTTCTAGCCATGTATGTTGATGATATAATCCTTACAAGAGATGATGAGGTAGAAATCAATCAAATCAAGGCAGCTCTGGCACGAGAATTTCACATCAAAGATCTTGGAGAAATGAAGGACTTTCTTGGAATGGAAGTTTCTCAATCGAAGGGAGGAATCCATATCTCCTATAGAAAGTATGTATTAGACCTTCTAAAAGAAATAGGGATGATAGGTTGCAGACCTAGTGACACACCTATACGGGTTGATAAAATAGATGAAGAAGCAGATCTCGGTAAAGTTGTGGACATAGGGAACTATCAATGGATGGTAGGCAAATTGATATACTTGTCTCATACCATACCAGACATTTCATTTGCAGTCAGAGTGGTCAGCCAACATTCCCATGATTCTAAACAAAAACATTTAAATGAAGTCTACATGATCCTTAATTATTTGAAGGGATCTCCAGGACATGGCTTGCTGTTCAAGAAAACGGTAAAATGGAATGTAGAGCTATTTATGGATGCTGATTGGGCAGGTGATCAAGATGACAGGAAATCCACATCTGGATACTGTATGTATGTGGGGGGTAACTTGATTACATAGAGAAGTAAAAAGCAAAGTGTAGTTGCAGGAAGTAGTGCTGAAGCTGAATACAGGGCTATAGCAATGGGAATCTGTGAAGGCATATGGATAAAGCGTGTCCTTGAGACTTGAGGAAGTGCATAAATCTGCCAATCAAGGTCTATTGCGAAAACATGTTTGCGATTAATATTGCTCATAATCCGGTTCAGCATGATAGAACCAAGTATGTCGAGATAGATAGACATTTTGTGAGAGAAAAAGTTGATGAGGGTATCATTGATCTAAGGTATGTATTCTCTAAGGAATAGACCGCAGACCTCTTCACTAAAAGACTTCCCAAGGATAGGTTTGAGTATCTGATTGGCAAGTTGAACTTGATTGATATCTACACTCCAACTTGAGAAGGAATGTAGAATCCTGAAACTTAAGGAGCAAGATCAGAAACTTAGGGAGAAAGTTCATATCCAAAATTATAGGGAGTGATTAGGATAATTAATCTTAATTATTTCCTGATTTGTATAGTGTCATATTAGGACCTAATTAATGCCAGATTCTGTCATGTGTATTTATATATGTAATCTGCGAATGTGAATAAGCATCGATCAATTCAGTCCAATTATTCTCTTCATTTTCTTCATGTCAGCACTTGATTTCATTGGAAGCATGGGTTAATAAGAAATGTTTGTAATTATTTTCATGTGTATGCTCTTTCTCGCTCTCTTTTTGAGAATTGGATCACAGAATCTAAGGACTATGCTAAATTTGTTGCCATTCATTTTGGTTATGGCGTCCTTGACTTTACTTCTTATAAGGACAACCATCAGTATCCTTTGTCCTGTTTTCCACCTCTTTTGATGTTTTAACTTTGACAGAGTGTTCTAGAATCTGCTAATCTTTAACTTCAACTATCTGATTTTTATACTGTTTTATTAGGCCATGTTACCAAAAATCAGACTTGTCAGTATGATCTCGTATCATCTACAACTATTGTTGCTGAAATTGTTTTGCTCCCTAGTGGGTTGTCTATTGATAGAGTATCGACTACTATGGGATAATGGAAGTTGTGGAAAGTTAGAGAGATTTTAGGAGTAGATATTCTTTTTAGGTTTTTTTAGATATTTTTTTTCACTATTTAGTTTATTTCAGAGAAAGAATACAATAGAAAAATTAATTAGCCTTTTCATGTATTTAATTTCTTCTTTATTTATTGTTGTTTCAAATTGAATTACTGTTGAGAGTCTCTAGGGGTCAAATAAGGATCCCCTAGGTTGTTACAAGGATCCCACCATCTAGTCTATTATTGTTGGAGTTGGTTTCCATGTGATGGATTATATAGATTTTATTTGCTTATTTCAAATGTATTCCAGCTCCATAAATAGTCTGGCCATCAGAGAAGCTATCGCATTGAAAAATAAAAGAATCATTTCGACTCAATTGGAGATTCTCCTTTTGTTTAGAGCAGTAGAGTTAGACTCTTGCTTTGATCATTCTAAATAGAAACTTATCCTTGGCTACGAAAAATTACTCAAGTGAGATATTTGCTTGAGTGTTTTTAGCAGATTATTCTCTGTCCCTATCTATATTCAGATCAGCGCCTAACATCTGTATTTGTCCAAAAGCTTGATAGTGGAGGCTTTGGGTCTACCGCTCAAACGAGTCCTTTTGGAATTGCTGGACAACCTACACAACCGGTATTTGGTAGCAGCATATTTGGTTCCTCAACACCTTTTGGTGCATCATCTCGGACAACATTTGGCTCTATGAGCACCCCTGCTTTTGGTTCTACAGGCACTCCGACATTTGGTGCAACTAGCACCTCTGTATTTGGTTCAACCTCAAGTCCAACTTTTGGCAGCACAAGGAGTGCATTTGGTGTAAACTCCCCCGTGTTTGGAACTGGGGCATTTACCCCTTTATTTGGTTCTTCAACTACAGCATTTGGGACTTCAGCCACTCCTGCATTTGGGGCATCTAGTGCTGCTGCTTTTGGTGCTTCTAGTACTTCTCTCTTTAGTTTTGGTTCAACTCAAACTTTTGGTCAGTCTACTGCAGCATTTGGTAGTAGTCCATTGGGAAGCACTTCACCTTTTGGAGGACAAAGTTTTCCATTTGGTGAGTTTAGAATCTGGAATTATGAACAGTTGAATACTGACATTTATGATATATGGTTTTAAGTTACAAGGGGATTTTACTTTTTTCCATGTCTTTTTGTATCATGTGTTGAGATTTTGATGTCCTTTTCATGTCTTGAGCTACAATTTAAAGTTACCTTTGCGTATTTTCTCATTCAGGATCTCAGACTACTTCATCAGCTTTTGGAAGTACTGGCATTGGGCAGTCCGGTTTTGGGGGTCAACAGGCTGGGAGTAGAGTTGCTAAATATGCACCAACGGCTGAAGCAGATGGCGGTACCTCTGGACAAATAACTAAATTGGAGTCCATATCAGCCAAGCCTATTTACAATGTTAAAAGCCGCAAGGAGCTAAGATGGGAGGACTATCAAATTGGAAATAATGGTGATTGCCATTTGTATTAGTCGTTAATTAATTCATTATAATTTTATAGTTTTGCTGGTTTTCATTCCAGTAATAATGAACTTGATTATTCTATAATTTTCCATACAATTTTGGTGGGTCAATCAATTCTACTCGGTCCACTGGCTTGCTTGTTGGCTTTATGTCAACCACCACCCAGACATATGAATAGTTGAATGCTGAAATTTATGATATGTAGTTTTATGTTGCATCATATCTTTTTGTATCTTATGTCTTGATATTTCGATGTCCTTTTCATGTCTTGTGCTACAATTGAAGGTCACCTTTGCATATTTTCTCATTCAGGATCTCAGACCACTTCATCTGCTTTTGGATGTACTGGTACTGGGAAGTCCAGTTTTGGGGGTCAACAGGGTGGCAGTAGAGTTGCCAAATACACACCAACGGCTGAAGCAGATGGCGGTACCTCTGAACAAACTGCTATATTGGAGTCCATATGTGCCATGCCTATTTATAAAGATAAAAGGCATGAGGAGCTAAGATGGGAGGACTATCAAATTGGAGATAAAGGTGATTTTCATTTTTATTAGTCATTGATTAATAGTTTATAATTTTTTAGTTTTTCTGGTTTTCATTGCAGTAATGATGAAGTTGATTATTCCATAATATTAATTACAAATTTAGGTGGGCCACTCAATTCTACTCAGTCCACTGGCTTGGCTGGCTTTAGTTCAACCACCACTCAGACAAACACATTTCCTCCTCCTCCAGCTTTTCGTCAATCGGTTGCTAATCCTTTCTCTACCTCTACCCCTTCTAATCCATTTGCATCAAAGAGTTCAGCATTTGGTACTGGCTTTGGGACTTCATCTATTCCTGCCTTCTGTTCATCAGCCTTTGGTACTCTGACAACAGCTAACTCTCCATCGCCTCTGTTTAGTTATCCTGCTCTGGGCACAGCCTCACCAATTGGTTCATGCTTTAATTTTGGGAACCCTCAGTCATCGAATATATTCAGTTCTCCAGCGCCTACAATTGCACAACTGGGTTCTGCTTTTGGACAGAGTACCTCCCTGTTTGGACAGGGCACATCTGCGTTGAGTCAATCAAGCTTGTTCAATTCAACTTGTTCTGGACTTGGTGAAAACATTTCCTCAAGCAGTGCTTCATTCACTTCCAGCAATCTGGCAGGTTTTGATCGAACACCAGTAAGTGGTTTTTAATTAAATGAATGTTTCAAAGTGTTTTAGTCTCACCTGTTATCATTGGGTTCTTAGGTACAAGTCAAGTTTGATTCTTACTCTTGTTTCTCTACCCCAGCCTAAGTAGTTTTTAATTTTTTATTTTGTTCATTTGAAGGATATATTTAATTTAGTTCTTGTTTATTTTGACTTTGTAATTGATTTGTACTGACTATATTTGCAGCCACCACTACCAACACCTTTCCAAACGGGACAAACAGCTCAAACTACTGGTACTTTTGGAATTGGTAATTTTGGTCAGACACAAACTGGTCAGTTCAATCTATTCTCTATCTTTATATTACTTGTCTGGGTTGTAATGATTGAATTACTAGAAAGCAACACTCCATTTTATTCTGCTTCATAATGATTTTTGTACTGTCAAGCTCATTTTTTCTGTACACATCTTACTTTCCTCAAGTATTCTCCGTTCTCTAGTTGAATACATAACGATATATCTTATTTCATATAATTAGTTGCTGGATAAATGACATTTTAGGGGGAAATAACATTTATCCCTGCAAAGTGCCTTCCTAACTATAACTTAACACATTTCTTTTAATACCCGTGTTAATTAAGCTTAAGAGGGATTTTATCTAATGAATTGGGGCTGGAATGGACCAAAATTAGTTTGTCTCCACTTGGAGTTAATTTTTTCCCCATTACCTGGTAACTATGTTATTGAAATGGTGAGTAACTTTTATAGTTAGAAGTCCTTTACCGATATCTTAATCAATTTGATTGCAGGGGGAGACTTACCAGGGTCAACCTAACCAATTGTTAGTTCAAGCCCAATAATATGGTTTTATAAAGATTATGAAATTGTTTTGAGTAATAAGAGGAAAATTTTTTTTTTTCAACAATCAAATTGTTCATTGTATCAATATTTGCAGCGTTATTTATGCTAAAAAGTCTCAGAATTTGGACCTACGTAGAATCCCATAGGTGATTCAATCGTAAACGGAACTATGTACAGGCACAAGAGATGAATGGCACCTAAGGAACAAACTAAGTCCAGACCAAGTGAAGTGGGACTAATTCTAGTATACCTTTGTTTAATCTCTTAAATTGAAATTTGAAAAGAAAAGGTTTGTGTCATTTGTGCTTATCAGAAGGATGAATCATCAAGATACTTTATGGTACAGAAGAATGTAATCCCTTGTATATTGCACACACTTATTTGCCTTCGTTAGTGAAATCAGTAGTCTTTAGATGGCTTTTGGTGGAATCAGGCTAGTGGATTTTGTAATAAATAACACTAGGAGTGAAATTCCTTAACTTTGCTTTTTGTGTTTCGATAACAGTTCTTTAACTTGTTTACTAGCAATGCATTAAATTAGATGGCAATTCTATACTGATCTTTCTTATGATAATTACTGTTGGGAAAAACAAGACTGGATCTTGTAATTTTATCCAATTGAAGTTTATTTTTTTCTTTTAATATTGTGCTTTTTTTGTTTATTAGGTCTTCTGCCCAGAGCCCTGCAGTTGTACAACCAACAACCATTTCAAATCCATTTGGAACACTTCCTGCTTTGCCTCAGATGCTGTTTGGTCGAGCTGGAACTGCTCCATCAATTCAATATGGGATTTCTAGCGTGCCTGTAAAACAATATCTTTTGCATTTATATTTTATTTCTAGCGTGCCTGTAAAACAATATCTTTTATATCTTTAGCGTATTAAAGAAAATAAAATAGTGAATTTTGAAGAAAGTGATTATGCTTTCAATGAAATTTCCTGCGACGCAGTGATCTTGTCATGAGGTTTTAAAAGATTAAATGATGAACAAAAATTATGGAATTTTACATGGTGAAAGTAGACATCCTAAGCTTTAATTTGATAAGTCATATAAATCATTTGAAGCTATATACAAAAAGATATGAGTTTTTGAAGTTAGCGCAAAAAAACCGAAAAGTTTCAGGAACTTTCAAAGATTAAAAATCTGGGAATGATATACTTCCAACTAGCAAAATACTATATTTTTTCTTGAAACTAGATTCTTCAATAAGGGTTCTATAGCCTTTGGAATTGTTCCGATATAATGTCTACAAATTTTGTTATGATTTTTCAAAGTTAGGCCAGAAAATCTACTAAGAAGGCCAACTATTGCGAATTTTAGAGAAAAATGTAGTGGCAATTGGGTAAATTATGGAATAAAGTAAAAGCCTATATTTTTCCTATATTGGTGGATATTTTCTTGGATATTAATCATGCCAAGTGGCATCATCTTAAGCCAAGAGAAATATATAATAATTGTTGAACTTGAGCACATGTGTTATTATCATAAAATAATAATTATTGGTGCATGAAGTTAAGGCAAATTGAATGAAGCCCAATTGCTTCCTAAATGACCAAGGGTGATGTTTTTGGGCCAACAAGAGGGGAGGAATTGGTTCAATTGAAATGGGATTTTATGGCACAAATTTGAGAGAGATAAGATCAAGTACATATGTGATGTCATAATTCATTATGCTTCCATTTATTAAATAGAGGTTATGAAGGACATTTTGTTAAAAGCTCTTCCTTCATCTTTTTCCTTCATTCTCACAACCTAACACAACGAAAGAAAGAGAGAGAAAGTTCAAGAAGCTTGGAGAGAAGGAGGAGCATAGAGCAAAATCTTAAGGTAAAGCTTGTGATTTCACATGTCTGAGTCCTCTAACTTATAAAATAACTCCTCTAATCCCTTGTTCTTCATGAAACCCCTTGTGTAGCAAGCAAAATCTCAAGGTTAAGGAGAGAGAGAGTTTGGTTTTGAGAGAAAAAGTGAAGCAAACCAAGGTACTCTCAATGTTTTGGTTTATTGTTGTTCTTGGCTTGGTTTGGTGTTCGTTGGTTGAATTTGTAAATACATTTCCTCAAATCATGGTTAGTATGTGTTTAAATGGTTTAATAAGGGATTAGGAATGGAAAGGAGTAAGCTTTAGGTGTTGAAACATAAAATTGCAATTTTTCCTTTTCCCTTAACAATGTTTCGGCCAGACCTATTCAGAGGGGAAGGATTTGAATTTTCCTTGATTTGATGGTTCCATTGAGTTCAGGAGGGAAAATTAGGTGGAGTTACAGTTGGTCACTTTTTTGGAAAATCCCGAAAAAGCATAATTACGAAAACGCCCCTGAAACTCTTAAAGCGGGGCTACCTAGGGCAGTTTCGTCATTTGGCAATGATTTTGGTAATTCCAATCCTGGAAATGGATTCCTTGGGCAAAACTATGTTAGAATAGCCTATGTCAAAATTTCGGTAAAAGTACGATTAGACCGAGTACGGTAGGGTCGGGCCAAGTCCCTAGGGGCATTTTGGTAAATTTGTATGGTAGACTCATATAACCACTAAAAGCATATTGGAAGTGCCAAAAATTGTACATTTGACATTTTAGGACCGATTTTAGAACCTGAGTCATTGGCACGCATATCGATGAGATGTTTTCAAGTAGCAGAAAGGGTTAAAGTAGGGAACTTATCTCTCCTGCATGTATTTGATATTTGTATTGGTGTATTAATGCATGTTAGTAGTTTGATTGATTATGTGAAGCATATATGAATGATTAAAACTCTGTTTCTATTTATGCTATGGCCATAAATATATTGTTTGAAACATTGAGCATGCAGTGTAATGACCCAAGTTGGGGATTAAGGGTTAATGATGCTAGAAGTGATGTAATTAATGTCGAATGCAATGTAAATGTGTTTTAATCCATGCCTAAGCCCTATATTTATGATTATGTATGGACTAATGTCTAAATGGGTTGAAATATAGGGGAGGGCGCATAATGATGTTAAGGGAATGATATGAATGAGTTTAGAGGTGATTTGAGTAGAATGCCATAATCAGGGGCAAAATGGGCAAAAATGGAAGTTACCGGCCAATTGGTCAGTTACCGAAGAGAAAACTCATGGGTAACTTAAGGATCAATGGCTAGAATTAACTCTTGAATGATCAATGGGGTGGAATCAAGTGTGTATGTGAGTATGTGAGTTCATGAAAGGAAGAAATGAGATCTTGCCAAGTGTCATCATGGAGGCCATAGATTTTGGCCAAAAGTTCAAAATTCATTTCCTCTTTTCTCTCTCCCTCCAAGTCAGCTAGAGGCATGGGTTCAATGGAAAATTTGGTTCATAATCATCATCTCATCTTCTCTCTCCATTTCTCCATTTTCGTTGAGCAAGGGAAGGAAAGAGAAAGTGTAAAGGTAAGATTTTGACTAGCTAGTGTCTTCCAATGCTCAAGTGCTCTTCTTTAATATTGTTCATGGTGTTGAGGGCTTCATTGCCATGGTTGCAGAATTTTGAAAGGCCGTGTTTTAGTACTTGAAAAAATTTGGAAGTTAGAGAATCAAGGATTTGATCTTAGCAAGTTGAAGAGGTGAGCATTTGTGGCATTTTGATATATAAGTTGTGATTTTTGGTTAAGTTTTGATATTTATGGAATTATCCCCTGATTTTCATGTAAAATTGAAATGAGAGAATTGGTTAGTGTGTTATGGTAGAATTAGGGGCATATTGTGACTTTGAGCTATTAGAATTGGTTTGGAAATGGGAAGTGGAAGTTGTGATCATTAGGTGATTTTGGTGTACAATGTGGTTGGGAGTGTGGAATGTCTCATTGTGGTGAGATTTTGGTTATTTTAGTGTTCCCAATAGATTCCTTATGGAATTTTATGTGAGAATGAACTTTGGTATAAGTTTTGGAACCATTGGAATCAGATTTGGTAAGTTTGGAAAATTCTATTAGCTGCTGCGTTTTGGCTTCTAATAAGCCTCACTCGAGTAAGGAAGGGTCTCACTTAAGTGCATCAGTGTATTTTCCCCTTTTCCTCAACATATTAGTAGAATTCTCAGGCAGAGTTCCAGAGTGTACTTCCTCATTTGCAAGTGATATGAGGTATCACTCAAGTGTTTAGGGTGTCACTCGAGTGTATGAATATGTTGCACTTTAGGGTTCCTCAGTTGCTCTCGGGTAAACACTTTTGGTGCCACACTCTTGGGAACTCAAGTGAGCCTTTGGCTATTACTTGAATGTTGATGTTCATGCTCGAGTGCACATGTCATCTTTGGGTGGACGTTTGCTCTCAAATAGTCACTTCCTGTGTTTCACTTGATAGGACTCGAGTGAATATGAGGCTATCACTCGAGTGCTGAGCTTATCACTCGAAGTGCAAGTCCCTTCCTCACTCGAGTGTACCTTTCATCACTGAAGTAACCCATTAGAAATCAGTCTTTTTGGGTTCCTTGAGAGGATTTTGGTTAAGTTTCTTCCAACCCTTTAGGCATGTGTCTAGGCTTCTAGCAGCCACCTAAAGAGTTTAAATGATAACCAACTTTAAGTGTTATGGAATTAAGAACTTGGAAAAGAGATTGATCTGCTGTCCTTGATCTTGGTTTTAGGATTTGACATTTGCCCTGGTTGTGAGCCATCGGTGCCGAAGCGCGTCAGGAAAGAACAAGGTAGTGACTCTTCTCTTAGGTTTTTTGTAAATGTATGGTATGCATGTGTATCATTGTTTTGTGATGACATATGATGTTGTTGCCTATACAGCGAAAGCTTTCGTTATCCAGTGCAATCTGGCGTTATACAGCGAAAGCTATCGTGATTATGTATACCGCCGTGAGTTATGTTGTTGTGGTGGAAGTCTTGTATCATTGTGATGCTGTTGTTAATGGTTGCTTACATGCTATATATTTATCTATTGTATAAGTGATTTGTTACTACTGGGATTCTTTTGAATCTCATTCTTTCCATTTTTAAACCTACAGACAGGGCACGTGATTCCACAGGGAAGCGAACAACCAAGAGCGGTTAGGACTCTTTGGAGATATTGGATTTTGATTGTTGGTTATCCATTTTGAATTTGGGATGTAAATATTGTTTTGGATCTAGTTGTGTAATCCACTATATGGAAGACTGTAAACCTTTAGGAAATGAATGAAACCCGAGGGTTGCCGGGATTTTTGTTGTACACTCTGATATGTATGAATGTGAATTAACTGCGTAGGTAATTATATTCGAAATCTAAACTGGAGACCAGGGTAAGGAAAAGTTTTGAAAGCATTTTTGGAAACCCTTCTGTAAAGTAGGGATTTGAAATTAGTTTTAAATTATCCGTTGGTTTCTAATTCGTTTAAATCACGCACTTTTGAATTATAATTACGGATTTCAAGGCAGGGGTTACAGCAAGCATGTCATGCATTAAGCACTTATCCTGCATGCATATTGGTACTGTTTTTCTACTAGGATTCTCTCGAATCTCACCCTCCCCTACCAGCAATTTAGACGGACGAAGACAAAAGATATGCTGAGAACAAAGAGAACTGTATGAGGCGATTGCACTAGTGGAACGAAGACGGGGAGATGTCTCCGTTTCACTGGGATGGTTTTAGATACCCTAGAGCCCTGTGCAGCTAGAAGGTTTTTAATTATTATATATGAACCCCTATGAGGAATTTTTGCAATTATGCACTTATTATCAGTATATTTATGCTATTCATGTGTTGTCCACCGAACTGCGTATCGTTTTGCACAAATACTCTAAAAAGGGTGAAAATAAGATAAGGATGTGACACGCTCCATGCTACTTTTGGAGCTATGGATGCTAGTGGTCATCGTTTCTTCTTGGCATCTTGCATGGTGGCTATCTTATGGCTGATGTGAAACATGGTGGCTATATGCAAAGAAGTAGAATATAAATTTCGCGAGGGGCCAAATTGTACTAGAAGTTGTATTGGAGAAGACACTCACAAGCTTCCTACTAATAGGGATGGCTCCTCCCTCATCACCCTTCTTCTTCATACTATATGAAGCATTATAGCTTATCAGTGCATTCACTAACTGCTTATAGTTTTACATAGATCCTATTTCTAAAGATATCTTAATGTGTAAATTACTAAAATAGTATATTGCAGCTGGCTTAACTTTTGAATCTTCTGCTTCTTTGAGATCATTACTTGGTTATACTTGTACTTTTCTTTAATTCTATGTAGTCTTACTTTTTAGTGACTTGAGACTTATATCAACTTTGATTTGTGCTGATGAAGTATTGGAGATAAGTGCTCCAACCATGAGGTAGCACAAGTCACAAACTACCATCTGAATTCTCTAGTGCTAAAGTCTTAAGTGACCTTTTTTAGACTAAAATGTCGTCCCTGATTAGACCCAGTTTTTTCTTCGATTCTCTTGGGCATGTTTTGGTATTGAAAAATCTTGTAAAAAAAATTTCCTTGATCATTTGTATTTTCTAAACTTGTGCTTCACCCTTTTATTTGGGTCATGTCTATATTTATAATCATTTATCACTTCAGAGTATACCTAATGCATATAATTAATTTAGAATCTCCTTTTTGTCTGTCAAGTATTTTGGTCTAAAAAATTTGTCTTCTAACATCATTACCTTAAGGCTAAAAATTTAGTGGACTAGCTTATGGCTTTTTCCTTTGATTTTTCCCTTGGGAAGATAGGACTGCAGGTTAATTAGTGAATATTAGTCATTATCCTTTTTTTTTGCCTTCAAATATTGGTCATTATCACCGTTGAAATCTAGATACTTGTAACCAATCCAACTTTTAGCAGGACCTATTTTGGCATGCTAAAAGAATAAAGTGACTACTAGAAGAGGAATTGAAAATATGGAGAACTGGGAGTTTTAGACTTAACTTCCTGGTTATCTTGTTTAAAAATAAACTAAGAAATAAAGTGCAAAAAATAAACTCAGAAAATTAAATTATCATCCACCAATGGCCTTGTATAGGTTTACGTACAGGTTAGAGCATTTATTTTGTAACCAAATAAATCCTCTCTCTAGTCCTTTTTATAAATAACTTTTATCCTTATTACACAAAATGAACTGACGGTTAAGATTAATTAAAAACATTAAATGTTTCAAAAATGTCATGTTTATTCCAAATATACCCTTATTTGTGAAAAGACATAGGAGAGAGAATAAGTAACAAATATGAGAGAGTATGAGTATAAAATATGAGAGAGAATGTGTAATAAATGAGTAAATGGTAGAGAACTAGTGGTGAGTGAAGCATAATTAATATAAAGATGTGTATTTAATGAGGTAGAAAAGGAAAAAAGTAGTTTAAATTTTGAGATAGAAGGAGAAAGTTGCTTATAAAAAGAACCAACTCAAAGAGAAAGAAAGTTGCTTATAAAAAGGACTGGAGGACGTATTTAAAATTAGCTTTCAGATATAAGCTTGTAACACACCATTATACCAGTTAAATTTATGGGCAATGGTGTAAAAATGACCATAATGATATCCAAAAGGAGCATTTGGCACCATGTAAAATTTTTTTGTTCAAAAATAGTTATGTACATTACATATAGAATATTAAATGCTACCACGGTTTAGGTCCCTTAATGTCTGTTAACTTGTGAAGATGGGACCCTTATTTATTCATTCACGTGGACAATATTTACTGAGTGAAAAGAGGACATGGCATGTGGTGTTGGTGAGGAATTTAAACCCGATATACCTGTTCTGTTGTTCTATTTTTTTTTCTTGTCAAGGGTGTGGTCTTCGATTCAAGCTTCTAATTCCTCCATTAAAAGGTAGTCTAATGCTTCTATTTTTTCCAGTCAAGGTTCTTGTTCTGTTCTGACCGATTATCTTCTTCTATTAAAGCTTTTCCTTTCTCTAAGGCAGTTTATTGATGATGAGAGCAAAGAATGGGCAATAGGAGAATGGGGATTAACCGAATGGCAGAGACACAGTCGTCTTCTTGATCATCTTCTAGAAGAAGCAGAAGGAGGGTGATTTTGATACGGAAACCTAGCCGTAAGGAAGATTACAAAGGCCCAACGGTGTACTTCTATCACAGATTGTTGGCTCCCTGCAGGATGACATGGACAAACGGGAACCCAGGAAGAAGGTTTTATGGTTGTAGAAACTACTACCAAGTAAGAATGTTATGATTTGAAGATATTTATGTTTTAAGGTTTATTGATCGGTGGTGATGAATTTTGGTAGGATGGTCGTTGTGGCTTCTTTGTGTGGCACGATTGTGACTTCAGTGAGAGGGCTAACATATTGATAAAAACAACTTCTTGATGACATTGACAAGTTGTATGATGAGAATACATGGCTCTGAAGAGGTAATGATAGTGTAGGTTATGTGAAGAGCTTAATTCAATGTATGATGAGGTTAGGCAGTTGAAATAGAAATATGAGATAAGGGAAAGTGAAGGGAGAAATTGGGAAAGGAAGTTCAAAATGGTGATGGCTCTACAGATCATGACATGGATTTGGTTGTTTTTTTTTTGTATTTAGTAAGTTAGTATGTGATGGAGGGGAAAAATGATGTCTACATATGTAATCTATGGAAGTGAAAATTTTGAGTGCTGTGTTGTATTTGGTTTGAATGGAAATGAAGTTTGTTGAGAGAAGAAACGTTGTTGAGTGAACATACTAGTGTTAAAAAAGATGAACAATATGTATGTTTAAAAAAGAAGATGCATATTGATGGCTATACTGATCATATATCCATTTGTTGTAATTTAATCATAATGATGGTGAGTGAAATGAGGAAAATGAATTATAAAATTAGATTTGTATATGTTTAAAAAAGAATATGCATTACCCTGTAAATAAATAGATAGTTAATGGAATTGAATGTAAAATTGGTATAATTGTAAACCTGTCAACACATTTTCCTTATATAAAATAGGAATTTCCAAGCTGGAAATGACCACCTTACACTGTATCATACATCAAAATACATGCAAAAATCTTGACTTGGCAACATAGCCATGTTGCTTACAATAGGACAGCATCCATGTTACTTGCAATAGGACATGTATTTAACACAATAATGTGACTTACAAAATGAAACCAACAAGGGGTTGACCAACTAAAAACATAAGTGGCCACATTGCCATATTCCTTACAAAAGGACAGTAAATTTATCACATATGATGTGACTTACAAAACGCAAGGAACAACAAAAAATAACTAATTAACAACAAGCATAAGAGGGTTATTAACATTCTTTTTCCTCAAAACATGATTTTCAAAAACTTTTCTAAAACCTGTTCAACAATGGTTTCATATTCACATTTCAAATACATAAATGGCCCGTACAGTACGATTTCATTTATAAATATTAGAGTACAATGCAAATTCCTGACACACTCGGGTTCTATTAATCACTAAAAGGTTTACGGGGCACAAATGCCCATAATCAATTTCCTAATCTAGAGGATTACACAATTACTATTCTATGATCCAAAATATACATGTAATTCCCAACAAAAAATATCCAAATGATTTGCACATGATAACCAATTATCCAAAATAAAACTCCTAGCCTGAAGCTCTATCCGCCCTTCATCATCTGCTTTTCTTTGGAACCACCAGCCCTATTTGAAATTTATTTTAGGAGAAAGATTCTAAGGAATCCCCGTAGTGTCAAATCACTCATAGTATGCACAACCACAAAGCATAAAAGCAAATCATCACACAACACATAGCAACTACAATGGTAGTTATAGTGGCAAGGGCAGGTATGACATACGTCACCCTTACATTTGCTCACAATGTATTGCACCACAACATGATTCACAACAATATAATTCACCACAGTTGGGTTTCATATAAAGTATTTCACAACACACAGCCACACTAGCCGGATTCTCAAACAGAAATCTACGATTCCACAACGCAGCCTCGGTAATTACAACTGCAGGGGTAGGTGTGATAACCATCACCCCCTACGACTGCTCATGCTGAACTGTGTAATATCCTGAATCGTAACTTAGGGCTAATGACTCCTCAAGTGGTATAATTATTGTTAATCCAATGTCTATATTGTGTAAATTGTGATGTAAATGTGTTTGATGAAGAATTGGTAAATGTTGTGATAATCAAGGGAAAAATAGGAAATTACCGACCAATTGGTCAGTTACCGAAGAAGAAACTCCTTGGGGAATAAGAGATCAATGGCTAGGATTAAGAGATTAAGAGAATAGAATTGTGTGTA
Organism: Inga laurina; assembly: GCA_963855925.1. Taxonomy (NCBI): domain Eukaryota; kingdom Viridiplantae; phylum Streptophyta; class Magnoliopsida; order Fabales; family Fabaceae; genus Inga; species Inga laurina. The sequence goes on from OY979705.1 coordinate 54,032,716, forward strand.
TATGGGAGGAGAAAAAGGATCATGACATGGGGCAAGTTGGGAGCCATAAGATTGGTCAATGTTTCAAACCACTCATTTTACTTTCTTCTCTTCCTCCAAGTCGGTTGTTGCATGGGGATAGAGGAAAAATCTGCATCTTTATCCTTTTCATCTTCTCTCTCAGCTAACCTCCATTTTCGTTGAGCAAGGAAAGGAAAGAAAAAGTATAAAGATGAGATTTTGACTTGCTAAATGGCTTCTAATGCTCGAGTTCTTCATTAATCATGTTCCTAGTGTCAAAAGCTTCATTCTTATGTTTTCATATTTTTGATTTGAGGAGTTTGAGAACTTGTGGAAATTTGAAAGTGGGAAAATTAAAGAAGTAGCTTTGGGAACAAGTTGAGGTGAGCATTTGTGATATTTTGGTATATTTGTTATGATTTTTGGTTAAGCTTTGTAAATTTTGGAATTTTGTCCTGATTTCACAAGAATTGGATAATGGAGGAGCTTGAAATGGTGTGGTGTAGAAAATGTGTTAGGATGTGTTATAATGTCATTAGGTTTTATTTGGAATTGAATGAGGAAGTTTAGTAATTTGTAGTTTTGTGTGACCTTGTGAGCTAAAGTTAAAAATGAGGTGATTGAGTGGAATTTGAGTTGTTTTGAGGTTACCAATAGGTTCCTTAGGAGATTTTGTGTGAGAATGAACTTTGGTATAAGTTTTGGAACTATTGGGATCAGTTTTGGTAAATCTGGAAAACTTTGTCAATTGCTGCATTTCTGGGTTCTGATGAATGTCACTCGAGTGAGTGAGGGTTTCACTCGAGTGCAACAACATAAATTCCCTTTTCCTACTGCATTTCGCTTGGGTTTTCTGGTGGGAAGCGCAAGTGCACTACCCAATTCACGAGTAATATAGGTCATCACCCGAGTGAGCGTGAGTTCACTTGAGTACAAGTGTATGTTCATGCTAAGGGTTGCTCTTAGTCAAGCACTCGTAGGCTAAATTCTGAGAGTGTGATCTGACACTCGGAAGTGTTATGTTCTCACTCGAGTAACAAGGGTAGTACTTGAGTGAGCTTTCTCTTCTAAGCTGGGGTGCTCTCAGGCAAACACTTTTGGTGTTTCAATTTTGAAAACTCGAGTGAATTTAAGGTAACCACTCGAGTGCAAGCTGTCATGCTCGAGTGTTGTGAGCACTTTCAATTCGTTGGTGGTGCTCTCTGTTAAACACTCGCGAGTGAGAGCCACCTTCACTCGAGTACAAGTCCATCATCACTCGAGTAAGCCATTCAAAAATAAGTGTTTTGCTTCCTAAAAAGGCATCTTTGGGGTACTTTCTCCCAACCCTTTAGGCGTATGTTTAGGCATTAATAGCCACCTAAAGAGTTTACATGAATACCAACTTAAAGTACTATGAAATTAAGAACTTGGAAAAGAGATTGATCAATTGTCCCTAATTTGGTTTATAGGATTTGACATTTGCCGCCCTCGCGAGCCCTCGGTGCCGAAAACATCAGGAAAGAATAAGATAGTGACTCTTTCTTTTATACCATATGTGATGCATTGTATGTGCATTATATCATTTATTTGTGATGGTTTTGGATGCTGCTAGGTTTGTGGATATGTGTATGTACCGCCATGCCAATAGTCCCTCAGTCGCTAACAATGGTTCGGGTAAGGGTTGCGTACCTTCCCAGCAGTAAAAGGGGAAGAAAATGAGGTGTGATATTTGTGATTATATGGGCCGAAAGGCAATTCGTGGGCCGAAAGGCGATTTGTATGCACTGCCATATCAACAGTCCCTGAGTCGCTAACAACGGTTCGGGTTAGGACGGTGTGCCTTCCCGGCAGTAAAAGGGGATGAGGGTGGAGTGTGATTTATATTGCTACTGCTAAGTGATGATTTGCTTACATGCTATGTGATTACGTGTGGTATGAATGGTTTGTTACTATTGGGATTCTCTTGAATCTCATTCTTTCTATTGACTAATATTTCAGATAGGGCAAGTAGCTCTAGGGAAAAGTAAACGACCAAGAGCGGCTAGGACCTTGTAGGGACATTTGATTTGGGTTATATTGGTTATTCATTTTGGAAAGGATTACTGTATGATATTTTTGAGTTGTAAATGGTTTTTGAATACATGGTGGTGTAATCCCCTAATTGGGAACTGAAACCCTATATATCTATACATAGATAGACCCGGGGGTTGCCGGAAATTAAGTTGTATACTCTGATATGTTTAAATGTAATATGATTGCATAGGTAATTATATTCGATGTTTGAACTTGAGACCAGGATAGGAAAGAAGTTTTGAAAATTTTGTGAAATCCTTACTACAAGGAGGGAGTTTTAAATGAGTTTTAAATTATCCGGCAGTCTCTAATCCATTTTATTATGTATTATCGAATCTTAATTAAGCTAATTAAGGCAGGGGGTTACAAACTGCTCACACTGTAATGCCCTACGGCCGATAACACATTCACAAGATCACAATGATAAGTCATGCATACCAAGCATTATACACAACATAAGAGAAAAGTCACTACCTTGGTCCTTCCGTGCGTGCTCTAGCACCGGTCTCTCCCGAGTAGGGCAAATATCGAATCCTATATTTCACAATTAGGGACTAAGTGTTATTCTCTATTCCAATACTTAAATGGCTTCACAACACTTAGATTGGTTATCATTAATGTCCTTTAGGAAGCTACAAATGCCTCTAACAAAAGCCCTAAAAGGTTGGAAGAACTACCCCAAAGATCCCCTTTTAGAAGTACAAGTGCTGATTTTTCACTGTTGCCCTCAAGTGAAGAAGGACTCACTTGAGTGATGACGAAATTTGCACTCGAGCATGAAAGCTCACTCATGCGAGTGCTTGACAGAAAGCATAGACAGTGACAAGAAGTGCCCATAGCACTCAAGTCATGGAAGCAACACTCAAGTGATAGCCAAATACTCACTCGAGTCCCACAAAGTGAGGTGCAGAAAGTGCTCATCTGAAAGCATAAGAAACTTTCAAAGAAAAACATCACTCGAGCAGGGACCTTGGCACTCGAGTGATGGCTTAACACCCGTAAGTGATAAGACACTCTCTTGAAAATTGACCGCGAGTGACAACCCGAGACGCGAGTTCATGGTGTCAAATACACCTTCACTCGAGTAAGACTAGGTTCACTCGACTGATAACCCGCCACACTAGCAAGTGAGACAACACTCTTGTTTTTTGCATGGAAGTGCAACAAAAACATTGAAGGGACAAACAAATATGTAACACTTCACTCAAGTAAGACCCCATATCACTCGAGTGATGCATATGAAAAGCCAAAAACGCAGCAAAGTTGATAGAACTTTCCAACTTTTACCCAAGTGTTTCCAATGGTCCTAAATTCTCAACCAAGGCTACTCCCACATAAAATTACACAAGGAATCCAATGGAAACATCAAAACTACCAAAATCCTATTCCATTATGATGCTTTGGTTTTAGGCAACATTCAACACAAAATTCCCAAAATCTTCAAACTTCACATTTCAAATCCAAACCAATTCTATCTATTTCAAACACACTACAAGACACCATTTCCATAACCATATCATGTCATACTCTCCATAACTATAATTTTTGAAAATAAGGCCAAAATCCCAGAAATTCCAAGCTTAATAATTTGGCACAAAACATAGATAGAAAGGTTCATTTCACTTACCTCAACAACTTTCTCAAAGAGGTTCCTTGATTCACCAACCACTAGATTTCCTTAAGAGCTCAAACCAACCCCAATAGACAATCTAAGACCATAGAAATGGATCTCTCAATGCAAGGAACAAGATTAATGAAGTGAGTTTTTGCATTTGAGGTCATTTACTCACCTTAATCTCAAGCTTTTCTTCCTCTTGCTTCTTCAACAATGGCGCCGGAAATGGAGAGAGAGAAATGACAGAGAGAAGAGTATGGGGAAGAAGAAGAAATGATCACTCTTCCCTTGCCATACCTCTCCAGTGAAAATGAGGGAAAGAGAGAGAAGAAAAATATTAAAATATTGCATTTGACTTCCCATGCACTCTCTCTTCACCTTCACTAGCCACTTGTCACATTTTCATTGGCTCTCAAAGTAAGTAACTAATTGTTACTCTAACCATTCTATTAGTCATTTAGTCACACATCTCATTTTCTCTTAGTTAGTAATTAATTTCTTCATTAATCACAAACTAATTAACTGACAATTTTCCATTCTTTCTAATTTTCCACTGATTTTGGCACATTAATTGAATTTGCCACTTAACACATATTTGATTTGGATCTTAAATCTTCTCCTTAAAATAATTATTCTGTCACATAATTATGCTAAAATACAGGGTGTTGGTCATTTCCAATAATTAATTTGGATCTTAAATCAACTTTAATTCACCCAATCATTCATCATAATCATCATTAGCCCTTAATCAAAATTTGGGGCATTACAGATACAGATGCTATTGTGATTGGACAACATTATCACTTCCTTCATTAATCTGGACAGACACTCTCCTTTTCTTCCTTCTTTCAGCTTCTTCAGTCCTTTTTCTCTTCTTTGGTGGTCTCCCAGGTAAGGTAAAGATATGTGGAGGTTGCATTGGAAGACACTAGTCTGTGTCCCAAAACTACCTTCCAAAAAATGCCCTGTGTCTTGCCTTTAAGAAAGGTTCCATCAACTCCAATCAATGGCCAACATCCTCCTTTCCAACCAACCTGCCAAAACAGAATTTGCTAAGAATCTTACATTAATTTCAAAGCTGACCTATTTATAATTGAAATATATAATATAGAATATATAAACCCCAACCAACTTAAAAAAAATTTACAATTTTTTTTATAAACCCGAAGTAATTACTGAGCTTAACTAAAAAATAGAATCACCACTATCGCTTTTGTTTCCTACTGAGTTGTTTATTTGTTTCCTAATAAATTAAACATCTCACTTAGCTGGTCTCTTACTTGTCTTCTTTAAGAAATTAAGTTACATGTTGTACACAAACTTGTATCTTCATTACTGACAAAGTGACTAATAATTGGTGATTAAGAAGAGTGGATAGTTGCATTGTAATTATTGATACTAAGATCTCACAAACACAAAAATACAGCCATAGGAGAAATCATGAAATCATTGGCGTGTTGCATTGTAATTACTGATTACTATAACAGAAGACACAAAGAAACCCAAAAATAATGACTTATCAAATATGACAACACCAACATTTAGATACAATAATCTATGATCTATTAATAGTAGGAAGCCACAAAAACCAGAAATTTGTATAAATTTATAACAATCAGTGGATTAAAGCTCTAATTTTAACATACCTTACAAGCATTAAAGCAAATATACATACTTCTAAAAACTCTTATGTCATGCTCCAGTGCCTCAGGGCTTAGCTCCACGCTCACATTTGATCTAGGGTTTGAGATGCATAATTCATTACAATATGCCTCTAACTTTGCAAATTCATCTTTGTAGCTCCCTTCCATATCTTGTATTATCCTCTTCTTTTCCCTCTTACACTTATATATGCTCACATTAACCTTCAATTCACGTTACACCTCTGCTTTCATCTCTTTTACCTTATATTAAGGCTTTTCTTAAATCTTCTCCTTAAAATTTTCAGCCAGCCACCTTACAGATGCCCTTGGGTTCTTGTACACTCTTCCTTGTTTCCATATAGTGAAACATAAAAATGGTAAGGATAAGAGGTACAGATGCTGGGCAGGGTCAAAAAGCTAGACCGACCTAATGTAGCAAATCATAGGCATGTTAACAGAACATCAAACAATGATCAAGGATCAAGGATCATAGTAATGAGCTGCGAGACATGAAGTAGAAATAAAACACAGAAAGGGACAAGCAAAAGAATGCTAGTGGTATCAAAGTAAAGATTCTGTCATTTGGCTAGTATGCTCTGCTACTATGAATAGGTATAGTGATACCTTGTTAGTGATCTCGTAACTAGAATGAAATATGGGTGAGAGTTGAACCCAGAGAAATAGAATTTTCCCACGACCACTAATTGGTAAACTGGTTTAAAGAAAGGGGTAGAGCTGTATATAGAAAATGAAATGGAGCAGTAGTGATGTATACCCAGTAGAGAAGGGTATAAACTGAGGAGAATTTGATGTCGAGTTGGCATGTGACCCAGATTCCAACAGAACTCCATAGTCAAGCATGCTTAGGCAAGGGCAATCTTAGGATGGGTAACCCCTAGGAAGTATCATAGAGCTTTGAAAACCTATTGATTAAAGGATTTAATGCCTTAAGGTATGAAATACGATGATCCTTAGGGATACCATGAGATTGTTAGGATGAATATGGTATATGTTGAGAATAGGCTTGAATCAGATCTAAGTTGAAATAGTGTTTTGGTCAAAATATGACTAAGGTTGTACTATGGTTCCGATGCATGATAAAGGGGTATAAGGACCAGGCGTTTATATTTTTGGTAACAAAACTAGTTATAAAGATGGCTGGAATTTACTACCGTGATCGAGGCTTCTCACTGCGTGAGAGTAGGATGAATCATTGGATCTTACTCCGATAAGGCGTAAGGGCTAGCCACCCTATTGTTGCCCTGGATAGAGGGGTTGACCAGGTGTATGCGTGCCTGTGTGATGCGTCAGTCCTTGGTCGAGAAACAGGGCCTAAAACTAGCCACTGAGGTACCTTATGTAGTCCGAGGGTCTGATAAGTAGTTAAGTTGTATGAAGTGTTGGAACTTTACAAATTTCATGATACAAAACAACCAGAATAATAAAGTAAATAATGTTTACCTTGACAAAATCGAAGAGCATATCACCATAATCATTCTTCGCGAGGTGCCAATCTAAAACGGTAATGGGGACTCTTTCTCTGACCGACAACCTAATGTAATTAATCAAGTTGCTGGCATTTGGTCAAACTGGATTTCCCTTTTCATTCCACTGAAGCTCTAACCTAATGCCCGTACTCTTTAGTTTGATAATTTTTTCATTACGATCCTACCCCTGGCTACCTAAGCCTCAAATGCTGCTTAATCATCGTGTTCAATAGGAACAATATCGTCTCCGCTGTGAGGATCCATTTTCCTACAAGTTAAATAAACCAAACAAAACATCAGAGCATGCACTTGACAATCATGGCAATGAAAATAAATTATGTTGAAACATATGAATGCATGTAATAAAACATACAAGGCAAAAAATCAAGGCACTCATTACCATCTTTTCCTCTTTTTTGTTTGATTTAAAAATAAAGTCCCCTCGTTATGATCATGTCTCATATATAAGAGTTCATCTTCATTTTCACCTTCATTTATATCAATATATTTTGACCACAACATGTCAAAGGAGAGATCATCCTCAGGAATATTCAAATATTCATTACTTTCATTATCAACTTGTTCTTAATAATTCTTGTTGGATAGAAGTATAATGGACCAGTTCTTCTTAGAAGGATATGGAATGAAAAACACTTGTTGTGCCTATGATGCTAAATTGAAAGGATCATCTTTACACCAAACTTTCGAAAGATCTACTTGAACAAACCCTAAATCATCTGTCCGCAATCCACTGTTGTTGTTAATCCACTTACATCTGAATATAGGGACCCTCAATACAGTGTAATCTAACTCCCATATTCATTCAATTACACCAAAGTATGACATTATTACATATATATGGTGTACATCTTTGGTACTGGATCTGTGCCACAAATCAGCAACAAGTGTTACCCCACTATTTTGCATCGTGCTCCTTGTATCATGTTCTTGTATGTAGAATGTATAACCGTTGATTGCAAAACCATTATAAGACAATACATTTAAGCATGGTCCATTCGATAGCCATCTTAAGTTTTCAAAAACTAAATCAGGATTCCTCTCCACCTCATCATTAATGCGCCTTTTTAACCAAGTTGGAAAATGTCGGTTGTATTCTTTTGTTATCAAATTTTCATTCCTCTCACAATGTACTAATCGAAGAGCATCCTTATGTGCTTCAACATACAGTTCAACCTCATCAGTGTTATGTAGCCCATACAAGTGAGCTTGATCTCATTCAGTCACTAATATCCTGGTTACATCATTCCTACTCGTTCCTTTCCTTGATCTTTGCCCATCATACCGAGACTTCGAAATCCCTACAAGGTCAACATTTGGTAAAAAATTAGCACAGAAGTAATTCATTTCTTCAACCATGTAATGCTCAGCTATACACCCCTCTGGTCGATATCTATTTTTCACATACCCTTTTAAAATTTTCATAAATCGCTCATTCGGGTAAATCCATCTCAAGTACATTAGACTGCACAATTGAACCTCTTTCACCAAATGTATAGTTAGATGGACCATAATGTCCAAAAATGAAGGTGGAAAGTACATTTCAAGTTCACATAAAGTATAAACAATCAGCCTTTGCAAATCTTGTAACTTTGTTGAATCAACCACTTTACTGCAAATCAACTTAAAGAACAAGCACAGTTTAGTTATGGAATTCCTTACTTTTTTGGGTAAGAGTGACCATATACCAACCGGTACAAAATTCTGCATAAGCACATGACAATCATGAAATTTAAGGTTCTTTAGCTTCAACTTTTTCACTGAAACAAGATTCTTTATATTTGAATAATAGCCCTCTGAAACTTTGATTTCTTCGAGAAACTCACAAAATAATTACTTCTCTTTCCTCGACAGAATGTAAGCCGCTGGAGGAAGATAAGGGTGATGCCCTTGCTTAACCAAAGCTAACTCTTCTCAGATTCCCAAGTTAACCAAATCCAACCTAGCATTCACACTGTCCTTGCTTTTCCCTTGCATATTGAGTAGTGTGCCAATTAGACTATCACATACATTTTTTCTATGTGCATCACATCAAAAAAATGTCTCACATATAAGGACTTCCAATATGGAAGTCAAAGAAAATAGAATTCTTCTTCCAACCGCTTGTCCCGATTTGTTTTGCAAATGGCTTGCCAAAATTGTTATCTAAGTGTTTGACCTTCTCAAAAATCTTAGCATCGGTCAACATCTTTGGTAGGCTACCTTCTTCTGACTCATCATTAAAAGCCCTTTTCCACTTCCTCTAACAATTTTTCGATCGTAAGAATCTTTGATGTTCCATGTAAACATTTTTCTTACAATGATATTGTCACACTGAATGAGTGTCATCTTCACATATAGGGCACGTACAATATCCTTTGACACTATATATGGACAAATTACCATAAGTAGGGAAATCATTTATTGTGCCAAACAATATGGCTTTTAAAGTGAAACTTTCTTCCATGTACGCATGATACACACTGGTGTCTTCCTCCTAAAGCAGCTTTAAGCCATCAACTAAAGGAGCCAAGTATACATTTATATCGTTCCCAGGTTGCCTTGGCCCAGAAATTAACATGGACAGCATCATATACTTACGTTTCATGATCAAGTACGAAGGAAGGTTATAAATCATCAATATCACCAGCCATCAATTGAAAGTGCAAGGCGTAGGTTCCTTACTTCATTCGCGAAGTTAGGGTGGTCATGATCAACTTTTTCCATTGAGGGGCATCTGTAGGGTGCCTAAGGTTCATGTCTTCAACCCTTTCATCTGTATGTCACCTCAACAGCTTAGCAATCTCTGTATTACTGTGCAGTTACTTGAATCTTGGAACAATGGGAAGATACCATACGACCTTCGACGGACTTTTTCCTTTCTTCTTTCCATATAAAGATACAGTACATTTAGGGCACTTCTCTAACGTTGCATACTGATTTCAAAATAATATACAATCGTTAGGGCATGCATGTATCTTCTCATAACCCATGCCAATTATAGAGCAAAGTATTCACTTTACCTCATATGTCTTGGTAGGAAGTACATTTTCTTCTGGGAGCATATCTTGCACAAGTTCAAGCAGTGTAGTGAAACCCAAATCACTCAATCCATATCGTTCTTTAAAGTTATACAATTTCAACACTGCTAGCAATCTTGTGTATTTAGTACTACCGGCATATAATGGTTTCTCTGCATCACCTTTCAACGCCTCAAATTCTTGAGGATAGTCATGAAGTACCCCTTCGACCACATTTAGCATTTCTTGAAGACCATCATCCTCATCATCACACATGCTTTGATCAAACTCATTCGAAGGACCACTCGTGGTATTTACCCGGTTACTACATGCATCATTCGTCTCATCGTGCCTTGTCTATCGTGTATATGATTAATCAATTCCATGACACACTAAATGATCTAGTAAATCAAGTGGACTAATCCGCTTTCCATAACAAGATAAGTAAGGACATAAGATTTTGTTATGATTATTTGCTTGCAAATCTAATAAACTCTATCACCCCATCTATATATTCCCTTGAGCATCAATCAGATGACATCCATTTTCGATCCATCTTTACCTTAAATATATATATTTTTAAAAGTAGTTAGTTGTTTGTCTCTTGCAGTTACTAATTACTTTTATCTTCTGCTATTTATTTTTTAAAAAAATCGGCAGCATAACGTCATCAAATTTGAAGTTTTTCAATTATTAAACACTATTAAAGTCACAAATAATCAACCAATTAATTATCACAACATGAATCATACTAATTTTTCACAACTCACAACAAAAATAAATCAAAAGAATATTACATAGTTCTATGGTATTTAACGCTTTGACTAGCTAGTTCAATATGCCTTTAATTTAATGATTGGCAGGACATATAAGAAATCTCAGGCAATCAACTATTCTAAATTGATGACAAATCTTTAGGAACCCAAATTTAAAAAGGTGCATGAAAATGTATGACTTAAGCTTCTGTAAAAAAATATATACTTAAAGATTTACCAGTTAGCAAAAACTTCTGTAAGAGGCAAGATTAGAATGCTTAAAAGCAGCTTTTAAATCGTGATTTACGGTATATGGGGTAAGTATGTAAGAGGAGTTTTGTCTTGATTTATGTGAAAAATAGCTTATAAGCAATCTCAAAGTTATAACAAACATGCCCTATATTTTATTTATTTTATTTGTGCAAAAATTACAATTAGGTCAGATTTGTAGCCTTTAAATAAATGGGGCAAACCCACAAGGGAAAGATCCCACAAATCCACAACCAATCACATATATACTCACCCCAAGAAAGCTAAACAAAGATTTGGTGATCCACTAAACCCTTAACCAATAAAAAACAAGAACCTAGAGTGTTGTAAGACACCATAAGGTTGATCAAGCCTTAATAAGTCTGTTAGTTCTAAGAAGAACCCTAGAGAGAATCCACTCTCAAGATACAAAGTGATGATGGTGCAAACCCACAAGGGAAAGATCCCATGAACCCACAACCAATCAAAGATATACTTACCCCAAGAAAGCAAACCAAAGATATGATGATCCACTTGAACCCTTTAGCATGAAAGAACAAGGACTCACAATGTTGTAAAACGCCAAAAGGTTGATCAAACCTTCATAAGTCTGTTAGTTCTAAGAAGAACCCTAAAAAGAATCCACTCTCAAAATACAAAATGCTAAAAAGAAATTTTTTATTCAACAATCAAGTCTAGTCTCATTACAAATGAGGAGGCACCATCTATTTAAAGGAAACAAATCTGACCTAATTGTAATTTTCGTACAAATGAAATAAACAAAATATAATATGAAAATAAAGCCCAAAATGTGATTATATAGGCCCAAATGAGTCCTCCCATGTGTAATACTTGGCCCAAACTCTTTAATTTGAAGTCTCCAAGCCCAAAATACATTCAGCTCCTCCATTTTCAGCCTAAATTGAATTCATGACATCCTCTGCTTTGTGAATCAGATTTGTTGATCCAATTGCCATTTGAATTGTAATAGCCTCTTGAACCAGCCCAATCCATGCAACAATCAGCATTTTCCATATTTGAAAAAAAAAATTTCCTTTCTCAAGACATCAAGCACATACAACAAGGGATTCACATGCTCATCAAGTTTGTTGCTAGAAATCAAAGTATCATATAAACAAGTTGTAACATTCATATAAGAACATCTACAAATAGCAAAATTCATGTGAAAATGAAAATTCAAGGTTTGGAGTTCAAGCTGGCTTCTCAAGGGAAGTGAGTTATCAAGAATAACAAACTCTTGGCCACTACAATATTTTTCAATGCCAATTGAAGGAGATAAAGGTTCAATGCTTCTTGAATATAAGAATCTATTGGGTGGCTTCTTAGGAATCAAATCCAAGAATAGCTGGAAGACATCAAAATCACAAGGCAAATAATGACTAAAATCATTAGTAACCAAAGAAATTTCCTTGTAGTCACTCTTAACCTCACTTTTCTTATAATTCTTTTCATCTTTCTTTTCACTCAATTCTTCACTCTCATTTTTACTCTGTTTATTTTAAAAACACTCTATACTCTAATCTCTTTTCCTTTTTCAAACTCAATTTTTTCTCTAAAATAGTTACACTAAAGTCACCCTCACTCATCTTCTAACTTTTCTTTTCATGATTGAGAGGATCATCTTCAACCACAAGTTGGGTATTTGGACTAATAAGGTTTTTTTCTACACATTTGTCAACAAGACTTCCATCATTCAATTCTTCTTTCTCCTTTATTGGAACTGGCACATCATTAGGGACTATAACAATGAAGCTTTCAATCTGCTTGCTTTAGGGCTACTTTCTAAACATCTTTATTGCTTGATATTATGCTCATACTCAACAGCTAATGGAACCAAAATATCAATGTCTATGAATTTTAGGGTCTTTGCTAATTCAAGATGAAGCCAATACACAAAAAGATCCATAGTTAACACCGGCTCTAATCATAGCTAACACCATCTCTTGAAAATATTGCTCAACACTCATGGATCCTTGTTTCAACTCCTGCAACTTTCTTTGTAATTCTCTTTCTGACTTGGAGTTGTGACTAGATATCCATTGGTCATTTTCAGCATTAAGCTTTTGGAGTCCCTTGAACAAGACTTGGAGATCTATTTGAAGTTCTTTTTCACCATGCATATTGATACCTGAAAAGTTAGAAATAGAGAAAAAGGGATATCACCTCTCTACTCACGTGTTTCACTCAAACAATTTAGTACCACTCGTGTTTCACAAAAATTTAGGCTTTTAAATTGTATGCCACACTTGCCTTTTTCCACTCATAATTTCCTCTTGAGGCTCTTCAAAGCCTACATTTACAACTTGCAAAATCAACACAACACTTAAGAATGTGAAATAAGAAAGTGGGGGTATTGGAAAAGGAGTTCAAGGAATTCAAGAGTTCAATTCACATAAAGGTTTCAGAGATTCTAGATTAATAGACATTGCTCAAAACACCTCTACCATAATACTTGCTATTTTCCTTTTTTTTCTGTATCTTTTTCTGTATCTTTTTTCTTTTTTATTCTATTTTCCTTCTTTTTTTTATGTATTTTTTTCATTTTTTTAATACTCTCTCTTTTTTTGTATTTTCTCTTTTTTATTGATTTTTTTCCTCAAAAATAACCTAACCAGATGAAAAGAAGCAAGATCAACGTAGAAATTCTAGAAAACACATTCTTTTCAAAATGGATGTATTTCTTTCTAAACAACTCGAATTGAGGTGATTCAAAAACGAGCAAAAAGAAGAGATTCTGAACAATAAGAATGACCTATTACACACTATAACATGCAAAGGAAAATCTTTGAACAAGGATGAAAAAGCAAAAGATGAACAAACTCAAGAAATTCTAGAAAACAGGACTAGATTAAATTGGATAGAATTCACTAACGACAAATTGAATTAAAATGATTCCAAACCGAGAAGAAAGAAGATATTTTAAACTATGAAAATGACTTACTAAAGAACCACAAATGAAAACGTGGTAACAGAAGCAATAATCCCATACACGAACAGAAATGAACGAAACGAACAAACGCAAGAACAAAGGACAGAGCAAATATGGAAACAAATAACAAAATGATATGACCTAAGTTTAGATCTGAAGCTCTGATACCAAGATGGTGCTAACCCACAAGGGACAGATCCCATGAACCCACTGCCAATCAAAGATATACTCACTCCAATAAAGTTAAACAAAGATTTGGTGATCTACTTGAACCCTTGAGCACGAAAGAACAAGGACTCAAAGTTTTGTAAGACGCTACAAGGTTGATTAAGCCTTGATAAGTATGTTAGTTATAAGAACTCTAGAAAGAATCCACTCTCAAGATACAAAGTGCTGAAAAGCAACTTTTTATTCAACAATCAAGTCTAGTCTCATTACAAATGAGGAGGCACCATTATTTCAAGGCTGTTCTGACCTAATTGTAATTTTCACACAAATGAAATAAAACAAATATTATATACAATAAGCCCAAATGAGTCCTTTTATATATAGTACTTAGCCCAAACTCTTTAATTTGTAGTCTCCAAGCCCAAAATACGTTCAACTCCTCCATTTTCAACCCAAATTGAATCCATGACGTCCTTTGCTTTGTGAATCAGATTTGTTGATCAAGTCTAGTCTCATTACAAATGAGGAGGCACCATTATTTAAAGGCTGTTCTGACCTAATTGTAATTTTTACACAAATGAAATAAAACAAATATTATATACAATAAGCCCAAATGAGTCCTTCTATATATAGTACTTAGCCCAAACTCTTTAATTTGTAGTCTCCAAGCCCAAAATACGTTCAGCTCCTCCATTTTCAACCCAAATTGAATCCATGACGTCCTTTGCTTTGTGAATCAGATTTGTTGATCCAATTGCCATTTGATTTGCAATAGCCTCTTGAACCAGCTCAATCAATGTTTTCTTAAATACTTTAGTCTGTGCTCTTATGATTGGTCCAGCTTGAATTTGTAAAGGCTCATTTAAAGTTGAAGAGTCATCACTTGATTTTAAAGAGATAGCTTGGAGGTTATGTATCGCATCAATATTAGTGTTGTAAATGGCGAAAATATTTTTAATTTTCTAGGTTCTTTCAAATCCCTTTATTTGTCATGTAAATGCTCTTATTTGTTTTGTAAATACTCTTCTAAAAAAAAATAAAAGAAGAGCATCATCTTTTTACTGACAAAACGTTATTTCATTTTATTCCATGGGGTGTTGTGAAGTTTCAAAAAGTTTTGGGGTTGACAAAAAATTATGTCACACCCTTGGGAGCTTAATGAAATTTTCCCAAGAAAATATATACATTTTTTGGAAACAAAGTTGACCCTTGAGGAGGCAATCCGCATGAGCTTGGCGTGGGCAAATAAAATAATATTTTCTTGTAAATGCATGAACAATGTGGATTTATGTATTTAGCCCAATCAACTTCAGCAATTTTTATTTTTCATCCTAATTTTTTATAAATTTTTCCCATGCATTCAAAGGTGAAAGCTGCAGTATAAAAGTTTTACACCACCTAGCTCTGCAACTACATAACATACATCACCTTTTTATTTATCTCTCTGCGCTCTGTTTCTGCAGCTTTTAAGGAAATTACAATGAAAGCCTTTATCCCAATTCTCACATTACTATTCGTAGTCGTCGTCGTCGGTTTCTCACGAGCAGAAGATACACTAATATCTTCTCAGCCCCACCAAAAGGTAACACCTTTATCACTCTGCAAAAACATATAATCGAAAGGGTGATCATAATTCAGCTAATCAAGCCTCATTTCATTCACTTTTCAGGATTTGAATGGTACCTGTTCTTACTCATTAAGCATTCTTACAAGCTGTTTTTCACCCAGACGCACAAGAGATCACGTCAGTCTTGTTTTCGGCGACAAATATGGCAATCAGGTTTAGTTTGTTTTTCTTAATCTGAATCTATCTCATCATATATACATATTAGAACATGTCCCACGTTGAACAATTAGATATGAAATTAAAAGTATATGTCCTATCAATTGGGCGGTGCTGCCACTCAAAAAACTCCCCTTCCCAAATTTTTTTTTTTTGTATTTTTTTTATCATTAGATTCTACCAAAATGAGTGACATTTTGATATGGTAAAAAATAGTGTTGTTTTCCATTTTTTATGACGTTTTAAAGATTTAATACTTTAAAATTGTGTAGTTTTTTTTTTCATTAAGAGTGTTAATTAAATCTATGAAAAATCATAAAAAAATTGAAAAAAATATTGTTTTTTGCACATAAAATATCAAAATGTCACTCATTTTATATAGAACCTAATGATAAAAAGAAACACAAAAAAAAAATATTTGGGAAGGGGGATGTTTGAGGGGCAGTGCCCACCCCGGCCCCATTTTTATAGAAAGGCAACCTCAACTTACACATATATCTAAAATTCAACGTATATTAGTCCAAATAATAATAATCACTGATGAGTTTGGTGATGATAAGGTTTATGTTCCAAGATTGGATGATCTTCCTTCGGCAAAATTGGACCGATGTATCACAGAAGGTTTCAGCTTTACAGGACCATGTACCTCCCAGATATGCTATCTGTACTTCTACAGGAGTGGTGGTGATGGTTGGAGGCCTCACGACGTAACAGTCTCTGGCAATTTCTCTGAATCTGTCTACTTTTATTTCAATACGTTGATTCCTAATCAAGCTTGGTATGGCTTCAATTTTTGTAGCACCACTTCTTCTTCTTCTTCACCTTCCTCTACATCTGCTTAGTGCAACTCTGGTTTTTAATAATGTATGTGGTGGAGCAAGGAAGCAGAGTTAATTATGATTTTATTATTATTAATTATGTTATCCATTAAGGATATTCATAAAGATATTTATGCATTGGAATTAGGATTTATTTATTTAATATGAGTAATATCTCAATAAAATAGGATATCTAGTATCCTACGATATGATTTAAGATTTATATTTGAATTTGAATTTTCAATTATTATTTTATAAATGCAACTCTCTAGTTTTAATGTATGAAAATTTGTTTGAGATACAAGTCTCCTTTATTTGTAGCATTAATCAGAGGTTAAAGGGCTGAGAAATGAGAATAATGATGGCTTGTTATTGTTTATGAAGTTTGTCCTACTAGAATTTTAGATACACGTAAATGTTATTCTATAAAAATAGCTGAAGCTACCGGATTGGACTTCTTTTTTATATTATATACTTTTAATCTCTTCTTTAATTAATCAATATGAGACTTCCTTATATTATAATGTCCCATAAGTTTTAAAATTTCAGAGTGCTATGCCATTTGAAAATTAACAATAACATTTCTCAACACTGAACTAAATGCCTTCCCTTCAATGTCATTGCTCGCATCTTCATAAGCAAACCGGGCCTTAACCATAGCAAACAAACAAAACAAGAATACAAACAAATGAGAGCCTGGCGGACGTAATACATACAAGTCTCACATTCATTAATTGGAAATGATGCACCGAAGGCATATCGCCTTGAGATAAGTCCTATATAATTGGTTTAAGTTATTTTAATAGAAAGACAAATATAATATATATTTAATTCACTAAAATTGGCTTAAATTATTTTAATAGAAAATATATTTAATTCACTAAAATATAATATTCAGGCCTTGAATATCAATCCCCAGGCAAATGAGCATCTCTCGGGAATTTGAATAAAACATAATCATTCACTTGCAAGAGACTCCAATTCGCCAGCCAATTATGAGCCTGTTCGGGATGGCCGAAACGTGCCTTTTTTTGAAAAAGCAAAAAAAAAGTCATGTGGCATTTAACTAAGGCGTTCGAGTTGGCGTTTTGACAACTGGTTTTTTTTTCTTCTAAAAATAGCTTATAAAAAGAAGCTCAAAAGTTTGGCTTTTTGAAAAAAAACAAAAGTCACCTCTGCTACTGTCAATCTAAACATAAATCATATTTACAATCTATCTTTTATCCTATCTTAAATTTGTAAAAGTTAGGTTGAAAAAAAAAAAACCACTTCTACTACTGCTAACCCAAACAGGCCCTATAGTGTACATTTGGATTAGCTTTTAAAAAATATCTTTTACGATTTACAAGGTAAATATGTGAGAAACTGAGAATAGGTTTGTCTCGACTTGCGGAAATGAGCTTCTAAACCTACGGATATGTAGTTTCCTAAAAACTGAGATAATCAGATATCATCCTCATATCATAAACTGATGCTAAACTTATACTAGCATAGAAGAGACTAATGAGAGGATTTATATTAATTATACGGAACTGGCTGAACAGATTGACACTTCCAGTTATAGTTCCTGGATCAATCAAAGGAGGCAAAATTTTTATGAGTTTGCTTTTAAAAAATTAGAGAAGTTGAGTTAAAAGTTATTAATTTTTCTTATTTTTTTATCTTACATTTTCTCTTTATTAAAATGTTATAACCTCATCTTTTCAAATTTTTTAAAATTCAATTCAAACAATTTTTCCTCCGCTCCCCCCTTTCAAATATACCGTAACAAACAGTCATTTAGGAACTGAATATTTTAAATAGCCCCAAGTTGTAAGTAGTTAGGGAATCAAATCAATGTATTTATTATTATTAAAATGACAAAATGCCGAAGTGGTAGACATTTTGAAACCAAAGGATTACACATCATCTATATATGACCAAAAAAAAAAAATGATATTGCTGCCTAAAAGGGCACATTTTGAAAATTAAGAACGTGCATGTTTTGAAATTAACCAGACACTATATATATATATATATATATATATATATATATATATATATATATATATATATTTATAGAGTATCGATGCTTTTTTAAATGAAATCATATAGAGCATTGGTATATTATATGTATAAAAATATATAATCATGTTCTTCTGACCAATTAAATTTTTAAATATATGCTTTTTTTAAATTAATTTTCCCTATTCTTTCTATATCATCATTTCTCATCAATATTAATTCTCATTTTATCTGCAGGGCACGAAATTTCGTCCACCAAACAAGGTACGTACATGCGCATAAGATACTAATTTCCATGCACATGCACTTGTATACATAGTTGTAAAATGATGAGGAGGAAGAAGAAGATCTGATCTGATTTAATTGAATTTTGATCACAACTCAAGTTACTATAAAACTACTAATGTTCATTCATTGATCATGCATGCATGCATGCATATACATGAACCTATATAACTAAGTAAAATAACATTTCTTAAGCTACAAGTGCCAGAACTAACATATATATATAGAAAAACTTTAAGACATCAAAATATTACAGCTTAGTTTTGAATAATTTGCAAGGAAAATAATATGTTAGAGAGCTTCAGATATGTGTCTATATGATCATTAATTATTTGTTAATTTTGTGGTATATAGGCATTGACACAGTACAGATGCGATGGGTTCGTAGTGAAAGGAATAAGGTGAGTAATATATGAATGGGAAAATTGCAACGAAGTCTCAAATAACATAAATAATAACAACCAGATCTTTTGAAATCATCAAATTGCAGTGAAGTATTATGGAACCTGGGTGATATTAATTCTTAATGTCAGAATACCATTTTATCCTCTTTCATTTTAATGAAAAAAAGAATCAAATAAAAAGAGCCTTGTGATCCTGTTTCGCGCGCTTACTTTGCCTCAAAACCACCTCCGTGCGCTTCTCTTTTGATAGACAAAATACACGCGTGAAACAGGATCACAAGGCTCTTTCGATTCATTTTAAATGAAAAAGGGCAAAATGGTATTTTCACAAGATTAAAAATTAATATCATCCAAGCCCATGAGACTTTACTGTAATTTGATAATTTTAATGGACCTACTTGTTATTATTTCTGTACGTGGGATCTGGTTGCAATTTTCCCAATATAAATATGTTATGAGTATTGCATTGCCTCATAATATTCTGAATAATTTTATATATGTACTGCGGCCAAAGAAAATAGGGAGAGTTTCATTAAAGGACCATAAGATTCAATTTATTTTAGTTAAAGACAAAGACATTCTGAAATTTCACTATAGAATAATCAAAGATCAAAATGAAAATAAGTTATGTAGGTAAAAAAAAAACCAATAATGCCTCTTATTGCTTTATTTTTTTTTTTAAGAAAAAGGTTTGATCGTCGCTAGAACTCCAGCGACGTGGGACCGGCCACTATAAGGTCGGAGCGACCACCGCTGGCCAGCCATCGAAGCTCCGATGCCAACCGACCAGAGCACCTACTACTGGAAATTAATGTGTTGTTCATAGGAGGATTTCACTCTTTCATGAAAAGTTGCAATTTGTTCATGAAGAATAGAATACTTGCAAATGCTACTTGTTCAATTTGTATTGTTCATATGTATAATCCATTTGGTCATGAAGAGTTACACACTTGCAAATAGAACTTGTTAAATTTGTGTTGTTCATTTGCAAGTGTCAAACTTCTCATGAACAAGTGAAATAGGCATATGAATAACACGAATTAAGATGATAACAAGAAAATGTAGGATCATGAACAAGTCTCATTAGTAAGTATATATTCAACTCTTCATAAACAAGTGGATTATACATCTGAATAACAAATTGAACTAGTTGCATTTGTAAATGCTCTACTCTTCATATATAGCAAGTCTACAACCCTTATGAACAACACATTAATTTTTTATGGCTGAAACTCCGGTCGGTCGACACCCTACAAATTGGCAGCGGCAGGTGACCAATCAAAAGGTTTTTTTTTAAAAAAAATAAAGCAAGGATAATATTATCTTTTTACTTACAAAACTTTTTTTCATTTTTTTCCTTAATCTTACAATAAAATTTAATAATATTTTAATCCTTAACTGAAATAACTTTAGTCATGTGGTCGTTCAATAAAATTTTCTCAAGAAAATGTATACAGTACATTTAGTGCCGACAAAATTGACCAACGAGGCAGGCGTGGGCAAATAAAATAATATTTTCTTGTAGATGCATGAATAATGTGGATTTGTTTGTTTATTTATTTGGCCCATCATCAACTTCAGCAATTTTTATTATACGCCACACTTATAACATACATCACCCTCTTATCTCTCTGCAGACTGTTTCCGCAGCTTTGAGGAAATTACAATGTCGCCGTTGCTTTCAATTCTCACACTATTATTCGTAGTCGTCGTCGTTGGTTTCTCACAAGCAGAAGAGACACTAATATCTTCTCAGCCTCAGCAAAAGGTAACACCTTTATCACTCTGCAACAACATATAATCAAAAGGGTACTCGTAATTCAGCTAATCAAGCCTCATTTCATTCACTTTAATTTTCAGGATTCGAATGATAACTGTTCTTACCATTTAATCATTGAAACAAGCTGTTTTTCCCCCGCACACACAAGGGACCACATCAGTCTTGTTTTCGGAGACACATATGGCCATGAGGTCTAGCTTCTTGTTCTTCTTGTTAATCTGAATCTATATCTCATCATATATATATATATATATATATATTGGACTCCAAATAATTACTGATGATGAGTTTGGTGATGATAAGGTTTATGTTCCGAGATTGGATGAATTGCCTTCGGCAACACTGAGACGTTGTACTCTAAGTTTCGTCGACTTTACAGGACCATGTACCTCCCAGATATGCTATCTGTACTTTTACAGGAATGGTGGTGATGGTTATAGTCTTCACGCAATAACTGTCTCTGGCAATTTCTCTCAACCTGCCGTCTTTTTTTTCAATACTTTGATTCCTGATCAAACTTGGTATGGCCTCAATTTTTGTAACACTTCTTCTTCTTCACCTTCCTCTGCAACTGCTTAGTGCAACTCTCAGGTTTTTAATTTCTCTGAAGGTTGGCTGGCTTTCAATTAAATATGATCTATATACCACAAATTCAGCTTACTTGGACTGATGTAGTATTAATCAGAGGCTAAAGGGCTGAAATGAGAATAATGATGTGTTGTTATTGTTTATGAAGAACAGGGTGCGTCCGCTGTGAAAATTAACACAATACTACCTTTGCTACTTAATGTATTAAGAGCCAGACTTTTTTTTTAAAAATAGATTATAAAAGATAAATAAATTATTTAATCGTAATATATCATTAAATTATATATCAATTTATAAGCTAAATATTAATTTTAAGAAAAAATAATAATAATAAATATAAATATTTTAATATAATTTATTTAACTTCTTTAATTTCTTTAAAATAAAATCATGTAGCCTTTGTATTAAAAATTGGAGATAGTAACATTTAACAACACTTCAGTAACTAGTGCCTTCACTTCAATAATGTCATTTTGATCGCATCTTCATAAAGACAAAGCTATGTTATTCGCAACAGAGATTACTTATTCTAATGTGGACCCAATATTATTTGGAATATTATTATCAGTAACTATAAGTAGAGGATGCGGAACCGATGTTGAAACTTGAAAGCATAGTAACTTAACATCTGGTTGCAATTTAGGAAAACTCTCTCAAGGTTTTAAGAGAAAACGGTACTTAACTTCGTTTTCTTTCTTCTAAAAATACATTTTAAATGAGCAAATAGAGCTTGATCTGAGCCAAAATAAGGGAAATTTAAGGGAACAAAGTTATATTAACCCAGAAAGATAATAGCAGAGTCACAGAAATGTAAAAGATAGGGGAACGGAGAGAGATAAGATACTCCAGAAGGTACAGACAAATCTGTTAGAAGGAATACACCTAGCTTTATGAATCTAGATCGGTCACTGAACCAGAGCGAAGTACTGGCTTAAGAGTTAGTGGGTTAGATCGAAGTCAAACCAAAATTTGGTTAGATCGAAGTTAAACCAAAGTTAACCCAAAGCAAACTGATGAGAAATTGAAGATTTCAATGTTATTAATATAAAATCCTAATGAAAAATAAAATAAAAAAAAAATTAGTGAACCAGACTACATGCCGGATCAGATCAGTTTACCGGTCGGTTCGTCGGTTTTCAGGCGGTCGGTTTCATCAACACTACGAATAACACAAAATCTTCACACTCACTTATGTGCCATTTGTCCTTCCTTGATATAACGGTTTCATCATCATTCATTGCACATGGTTTCCAGGTCCTTCTCTTCATTCTGGAGCTTCTCCTCAAAGGGCCCTGCTCATTGGGCTGAACGCAATTCTTCTTACTTTCACCCATCTTGATTGGGCTCATGACACAAGGATGGATGAGCGATTTTGTCGATAGATTAACAATACGGAACTTGTCGGAAGTTAGTTTTTTCAAGACTTTATTTACAATTATAATATTAATACTGTGATATATTGACTTTGCAGGCTGCAAGTTTAATATTCAGCTCATAGGGTTAAATCAATGAGCACGCATGTTTATTTAGTCCCAGTCAAAAATATTTTCAAAGAAAATTTCAACTTGACTCACCATATTAGAAAGTTAGATGGATTGTTCCATTCCACCAACTCATTTTGATGGTTGAAAGTTGAAACATCCACTGTCTCAAGCAGATGTTATTAGTCCCACATCCCGGAGGGTCTCCATGAAACAAGCACTACTAGGGGGGAAAAAATGTCTTTTAAACCAGTTAAAATTGGCTTTTTAGACTGGGTTTAGATCCGGTCTTGTATCAACCAATTTAAAAATCTGTCCTTATTAAGACTGGATCTACAACTGATCTTAAAAATTACTCTTTCAGACTGATTGGCTAAACAACTAGTCTTACAAAGTTTCAATTTATAACAAAAAAAATGCTCACTCTTTAGACAAGCTAATTTTATATCCTATCCAAAAAGTAGATAATTTTTTTTTTTAAAATGTACATTTTATTTTGTCTGACAGAAACCCTATTAGATATTATTATATCAAAAAGCGAAATAAAAAACAATTATAACAAACTACCATGAATATAAACCCTATATTATTCCTTCCGGTTCTAATTATAAGATAAAGTTGACTTTTTTTGGAGAAATTAAGAAAGCCAATTAAATTACTTTAGAGTATTTATATTTTTATTTTTTTCTCTAAACTAATTAATTTGATTAATAAAATAATATATAATTTAAGGATAACATAAATATAAACACTCTAAAGTAAGTTAATTGGCTTCCTTAATTTCTCCAAAAAAGTCAACTTTGTCTTATAATTAGGACTAGAGGGAGTATTAGGTAATTATTAAATCTTAATTCCGACATTTGTTTTTTCAAAGT
This sequence comes from Inga laurina, assembly GCA_963855925.1. Classification (NCBI taxonomy): domain Eukaryota; kingdom Viridiplantae; phylum Streptophyta; class Magnoliopsida; order Fabales; family Fabaceae; genus Inga; species Inga laurina. The sequence goes on from OY979705.1 coordinate 54,056,673, forward strand.
AAGAATCAAGACATGGCGGGTAATTAAATTACATATAATTAATTAATAATCAAGCAACTTCTTTCTATATAACACTTGTGATGACATTTGATGCTCCATCACTGGAGTTTAAAGTTAATTGAAGGGTTTAATTTGGTTTTAAATATAGGACTTTAACCTATTTTGGCTCCTAAATTTATAATTATGTTTGCTAAATTATTCTATTAAAGGGTGACCCAATGCACAAGATTCTCACCAGGTGGAGTTCTGGGAAAGGACAGATACACGCAACTTTATCCCATAATTGAAGAGGCTACTTTAGAATTTGAATTCATGACCTTTAGGTCATTTGGCAACACCCTTACCACAAGACTAAGTTATATTGATTAATATTTAATTTGGGCGTGATTATGAATAATGGTGGGAATTAATGAAGATGAAGGCCGTGAGAGTAAGCCATGTTACATACATAGGGATAGCGGGAACATCATTGACGAAGCGGGCCATTAATCTAAGCTGTGACCAGAACATAGTATTCTCCAACATCGTATTTGATAGAGTTTATATCTCTTTTGCTGTTTCTGGTCAGAAAGCCACTGCCTATTGCCACAATGCTCATGGCACTGCTTCTCACACCAAACCTTCTTTTAGAAAGTGCTTGCTTCCTAAAAACAGTGATGGCTCTCAAGAATATTAAAATATCAATTAATTTGCGACTTCTTTTTTATGTCTCGGAATTCCTCTTCAAGTCTAAGAAGAGACCTATATTTAGCGGAGTAATTTTTTTTTGAAACTTGCTCTAAGTATTTGTTTTCTGATTCTTTGAAGTGCAGAAGCAAAGAATGATATACAAATCAGTAGAAATATCATATTTTTTTCATTTAAGTAAATCAAGACTTGACCCAAAAGAAAAAAGAATTAAGAGGATGATGGAAAGTAAGAAGGCGTTTTTGAAAAATCCATTTAAATAAACTACAAGAAGTAAACTACTGAAAGAAGAAAAATGAAAGGAATAAATAAATGCATAGAATAGTTATTTAGGATAAAACAGAGTAGTTTAACTGTGAGTAGACGAAAAAGAAAAACAGAATAAGGACAATAATTTTACTTTATAACTGTAGCAATATATCCTTACCAGTGAAAAGAAAGGCAACACAGTAATTAGTTAGGAATTCAATTCACTAAAGAATGAAGATTTTACTTTTTAAGCTGTTTTATTTAATTTCTCCATTCCAACACAAACACTTGGCATGAACAAAAGGGTTGATAACCTCCGTATCAAAATTTTGAGACTGAAATTTTTTTTGAAATCATTGAATGTTTTTTTGATAAGTATTAAGTGAAAATTTGTGAATAGAAGTCACAAGCCCATAAAGGATTAGCATAGACCATACCATATCACAACTACGTATCCAAACAATATTTACTATTAGGTGAGTAATAACACTCAAGTTCTTTTAAAAGAGATTTCCTAATTAATCAATGCCAACACTTCAAAAAACTAAAGCTCAGAATCTAACACGGACTATACCATGTCATAATTTAACCAGTGTCACACTTGCAAAAAGGTGATGTTAATCAATTTCTAAAGACTAAATATTGACAGAACACCCATCTTCTATATTATAAGGACATCAATGTTATACACACACACATATAGTTTACTTCATTTGCTTCTTAAATATTGTCAGTAGTTAATAAACAAGAGACATTATCAAGAGCTTCGATTATTAGTCAGTTCAAGTTGATAGAGAGGTAGCTGCAAAACCAGATACGCAAGTTTAATAGAAAAACATAAGTTAACTTAATAGTAGTCACAATGGGAGGCACCTGATATTAGAGGAAGTGACAAATCCAAAAGTTCCAATCCCAATTCAAGCAGCCCAACTGCTACAAATGTTTGGTATTGAGTTCCTTCTCTAACTTCTTCACTGATATGCAGAGACTCTTCCAAGCTCCCCAATCAACTCAGTACTTTCTTTGTTCTGTAGATGTGCAAAAAGAGTATGTATGACTCGTTTACTCTATAACAGTTTTGCAAGAATTGTGATTCAAGGAACCAACTTAAAACTTGAGGAAACATTTTGAGTCCTGCCTGATAGATGCTTCATCCTCCAACACATACATATTGTTGCAGAAACAAAAAAACAAAAAGTTGACAGAGCAATTAATGAATTTTTGGACTGGAAAAAGCATAACAAGGTAAACATGAGGAACAAAATTATGGGAAGGGGAGTTCCCTGTGGAGCTAGACTCATCAAAGCATGCAGGTCATTGACAAACTGCAAAGTGATTTGCAAAATAATTGTTTTGAAACCTTTCTCTAAGTATTTGTTTTCTGATTGTTATACCTGCAGAAGCAAAGAATAATATACTCGCTAATAATTTAGAGGTTAAAGATAAGTAAGATGACATTTTAAAAAAGTTCATTTAGATAAACTACAAGGAGTAAACTACTCAAAGAAGCAAAACAACAAGAATAAAGAAATACAAAGAATAAATTTCAAGATAAAACAGAAAATTGTAATCTTGAATAGACGATAAACTTTGCGAGCCAGAATGATTGAATATTTGTCAACATTCACAGCACTACCATGTTGCCCTGGTTGCATTCAATGTACTCATTCTTTATGCTAATCAGAGATGCATAACAAAATTTAATGAGGCCAATAACTTCACTTCATAATTGTAGCAATATATCCTTACCTAGTAGTGACACTATAATTCTATCTCAGACAATGAAAAGAAAGTTTTAATGCAAATAACCAACTGCCTTCGGTTCCAAACAACAAAAACACACTAGAAAAATGCAAATAACCATTTTTGTTTAAAAGAAAGAACGGTGGTTTTTCTCAAAGGATAACAAAATTTTTCATTGCCCACATCAAATTGAAACACCAATTAATTCATTACCTCATCAATTTTCAGCCACATGCGCCCTTTTGCTTTTTATTTTTTTATTTTTTTAAAGAGATTTGTATTGGGGGAACATATCTAAGAATATAATAAATGACAGGCAACAGAAGTAAGCAGTGCAATAATAATCATCAAAATCTATACAATATTGCAAAAAAAAAAAAAAAAATCAGAACCACAAATTCACTTCCAAGACATAAATTTGAGACATATTTCCCAAATGGGTCCCATAAAAAATATAAGGCATGACCATCGGACTAGGGAGCAGAAATATGAGGCATAGCAATAGAATTATATATATATATATATATATTACATACCAACTACTTTGTTCTCTTTAAAAATTTTCATACACTGTATCTGTAAAATTTAAGAATAAGAAGAGATACCTGTAAAAACATGAAAGGAAGTGTGTTAGTGAGAGAGGTCTTTTTGTTTGATAATGCGAAGAAAGAAATTTGAGTTGCAAGGGATGACAGATGAAGTCATCATATCATGAGATTCTTGAAATTAACAGTAACCAACTCCAGGGGAGAAGGTTGAGAGACCCCAGAATTATCTTCAACCCAAATATCTGCAACCCTCTTTCTATTTCAACCCGGCTCTGACTGCAGCTCTGAGTAATACATTAGGTGTGCTCCACATGTTTTTGCGGGGACTTTGCAATAGGCTTTCTCCTCGTTATCCCAATATTCCAGAAAGAATTCACATGAAATCTTAGCATCATTAACTATGCCAACAACATATGAGCGAGTTCTCAAAAGCCATAGCAACACATGATCCTGATTCAATGCAGGATAATGTAACCAGCTATACCTATGGAATTTGTTGTTATCATCATAAGAGAAAGAAAAATGAACTTGATTTAATCGCTTTGAGATAAGATGAGCAGGAGCAACACAGCAAATTAATAAATCCTGTGAACGTTCAAGATTGCAAGTAAATTCAGTTGCATTAAAAGGCTCTGTCATAGGTTTATATTCCATCCACTTTGGAACTCTACTTCCTGGGTAACAAGTTATAACATCATAATAATCATAACATTCACGGGCTGAAGTCATCGAGGAAAGGGTTAATTCCTGAATATAGCAAAGTGAACGCTCATCCAATTTTTCACAGTTACAGAAGTTGAAGAAACATTGATTCCGAACTAGAGAGTCGGAGGATACAGTCTCCAATAATGTGCATTCAGCGGCCTCTAATCTTTGAAGGAAGGGAGGAAGTCCAAGTATAGACGTAAGCCTTTTGCACCTTGTCAGGGTAATGCATGTCAAGCTTGAAAGATGGTTGACGCAAGCTGGCAATGTCTCCACAGAAGAGTCATCCAATGATAAATATTGTAACCCTGTCAAGGCCTTGATATTGTCAGGGATTTCCGACAAGTAACTCCACCCCTTTAAACCAAGTTCTCTTAAATTATGCCAAGCATAAAAAAGGGAGTGTAGCTGCTTTATGTCAATTACTTGCTTGAGATTGCTTACTTCAAACACCTCAAGATTTGTCAAGCAACACAGCTCATCTATTGAAAGACTCCCTACTATACCATCATAAATTCTAATATCTGTAAGTTCTGTGAAACGACCTCTTGGCAAATGCAATATTTCGACTTCAGTTCCTTCAAGAAATAATCGACTCAATTTGTTTGATGACAAACATAATTTCTTGAGGCAACAATAGTCAGCACTAAGGTCAGAGAAAGATTCTAAATGAGTCTCACTTTCAATACTCTCTAATCTTGAGCAACAGGATACATCCATTTCAGTAATACTAGGGAGAGATAAAATAGATGGATGAACACTCCTCAAACTTTTACAATCTTTGAGATCTACAGTTTCAAGCTTGTGTGCCATAGAGAGATTAGGTAACTCTATCAATTGTTTGGACTGACTCAAATTTATTGTCTTTAGGTTTCCAAGATCCTATGTTCACAATGAAAAGAAAACAATTACCTAAATTAAAAAGTCATAATAAATTTAATTAGGTCGAAGACATATGACACATAAAATATATTCACTAGCATATACGTACCTATTTTCCATCCCATAGCCTTTTAACATTACTGTTTTGCATGTGAAGTTCAACAAGGTTTTCAAGATAAAAGCTTGATGGTAGAGTCTCCAATGGATAATGATCCCAATGAAGATACCTCAATTTATTAGAAAAAGAGCCAAGATCAGAAAGAAGATCTATATATGTCCTACTGTGAGACCTCCCTAATGTAGAAGAGAAAAACTTGAGGAATCTTAAATTTTTCATCTTTACAAAAATATCAGCTCTCACTTGTACATATTTTATTTGAGTCACATCCAATATAATGCCTTCAATTTCATCCGTTCCCTAGGCAAACATAAAACAAAATAAATATTAAACTCTTAAAAAATGTTCAAAAATAAAAATGAAAGAAATAAATTGATGTATCTTTTTCCCATACCATATTACTTTTTAATACATCATAGATTTCATCTGCATCTTTTAATCGGCTACGTCTTTCAGGATGTCTCATACTCTCTCCACGAACTATTTGCTCAGCCATTTTTCGTATCAAATCATGCATTACAATATAGCCATGTAGATCTAACTTAATGAGAGCTTTATCTATAAGATTTTGTATTCCACTAACCGCTTTGAAACCACAAGCCTCTAACCCACAAGTAACATTATCCTTTTTGTCACCCACAAAAAAAAATGCAATGTCTAAAAATATTTCCTTGTCCATAGGATCCAATCCATCATAACTTATCCTCAATATATTTTGAATTTGCTTATGGGGATACTTCTTGAGTTTGCTAAGCTCACTTTCCCAAAATTCTGGACCTCTAGAATGAAAATGGGAACCCAAAACTTCTAAAGCTAAAGGAATTCCTTTAGCAATGGCTACTGTAAATTTTGATAGCTCTTTATATCCCACTTCAGGATGACTCTGATTGAAGGCATGTATACTAAAGAGTTCAAGTGATTCTTCTAAACTCAATTCATTGACTTCATGTATGAATTGGTCATGAATCCCTCCACTCCTAAGAACATGCTTGTCCCTACTTGTTACAATGATTCTGCTGCCTGGTCCCAATTGAAGACCTTGTTGTCCAACCAAATCTTTTAGTTGCTTTGGATTGTCCACATCATCAAGGACAATAAAGACTTTTTTCCGTTGCAACCTTTTCAATGCATTATTCATATATATGTGATCTTTTTGGCCTAATAGCTGAGATAGAAGCTCATCACTTAAAGAATTAAAACCATCAACCTTCGATGATTTTTCTCTCACATTTTTTAAAAAGCAGTAACTATCGAATTTAGACAAGAATTTGTCAAATATAGCACGAGCAAGGGATGTTTTGCCTATCCCTCCCATGCCCCATATCCCAACAATTCGAACTTCCCGTGACTTAATTTCCATTAATGATTCAACAATAGTAAAATTTTGATGAGATCCAATGATCTGAGAATTTGGCACAAATGGGCTATTATCTTCTAGCTTTTTCAAGACATCTTCGATTATTGCATCAATGAGTTTGGATTCATCTCTAGCATATAAAAAGACCCCAAAAAAAAAATTACTAGCTGCCCATGATAAAATAATAGATCCATAGGGATAAATTGATATAACTTCACTAGATTTAAGGTAAACTAAGGAAAAGCTTAACAACATTGAGACTCTATAAAAGAGTAAATTGAATAATAGAAACAAACTTACTGAATTTTTGATGAATCATAACCAGCTAAGTTAGCAGATTTTTTCAAGACAGATATCCAAATTTCCACTTTATCCTTGAACTTCTCTTCATCATGAAGAGTTAAGTTTGCATAAGTGCCTTTTTGATGTCTGACGTCTGATGGATCTACACCGTAGAAAACTGGTATCACAATCTGTTGACCAGCTTCCTTACATTCCATGATTTTGACAAGCTCTTCCAAGCACCACCTTGAGGAAGCATAATCTTCTGAGAATATAACCAAAGCAACCATGGATCCTTCTATTGCTTTCACAAGAGCTGATGATATTTCTTCCCCCCTCTCAAGCCTGTAATCCACATAGACATCTATGTTTTTTCGATGCAACTCCTTTATCAAATGGCTGAGAAAACCAGATCTTGTGTCTGAGCCTCTAAAGCTGATAAAAACATCGTATTTTTCACATGGGACCTGGGAAGCAGAAGCAGAAGCAGCCATTGCTGGGGCGCAAAAACAAAAAACAATGTTTTATTGGTCGTTGATTATTTCTGAAAAAGAACAGAAAGAACAACGTTTAAGAAGTTATAAAATGAAGAAGAAAGAACATATTAATAATAACTTGGTGAGAGTGGCTATTGGCTAAATTAAATCTAAGGTTGAAGACTTGAAGTTGATTTGGTGAGTTTGCTTATCTTGGGAATTCGATCAGCACAGCAGAAAAATGAGAATGTGAGTATTGAGCCTTTGTTAGCATCTAAGAGTCAACACTCAACTAATAAGTTGTTTGTGGAAATTTTTTTGTACAAAGGCCGAAATTTCCACGAAATGATGAACTCTTGCCTCTTTTTGACTCTAAGTCAACAGAACTCTTTTATGGGTTTTTCTTTTTTTATTTTTAAAAATTAGAAATTTTCGTTCCGGTCCCGTGGGATTTTTTTCCTTGTTTTGTTTCTGTACCAAACCAGAGGGGGGGAGGGGGGGAAGTAAAGTGAGTAGAAATTTCAGTGGAAGGGAATTTTTTGTTGTTTCTTATTTGAGTAAGGATTTTCCACTATACATTGAAATCTCATCCAATCATGTGGCTATGACTGAGCCTATTTGCCATTGAGAAACAATTAAAAGTTGGTAGGAGCTAGCGTCAAATTTCAAATCAAATTTTTATGGCGATATGTTGACTATTGAGCATTCACATAGTATCTCGATGGACATTTCTTTCTTTCAATAAAATGATTAATTATATAAAATGAAAATAATTATATCACTAAAGTTGGAATAACCGGATATAGGGAAGAGGGAGTTAGGAGTGCATCACTTTTATAAAAAGAATTAGTATTAAAAGATTGAAGCATCAAGTCCGTATCCTTTCCTAAAGTACCACTGAAATTAAAATGGACCAGGGGACTATTGAGCAAATTTACGGATTGTTGATTATTTCTTATTGAAAAAAATATCAAGTAGTAATTGAATGAGGGAGAAAAATCATGGTAATACCTTAGTGGGAGTATCTAGAATCAAATCGTACTTTGAGATTATTTAAAGTTAATTTGGTGAGTTTGCTTATGTTAAGTATTCAATGGACAGAACAGAAAAATGAGTTTCTAAGTTATAAATCAATTAAATATCTATTTAAATTAGCGGTAGAAACTATTTTTTTAATATAATTTATATTATACGAGATAAATATATGAGATAAATTTTATCTTAACTTACATAAACATATTTATATAATGCTATCTCAATCAGGTCCTACAATGATAGTAGAAATTTCTTATTCAAAGAATTAGAAATTTCTAAAACAACCACATGCGTTTTATTGCTTAAAGAATAAAAATGTCCAGCAAGTCATGAAAGCTCTGACAGTACGAACTTTTTTCCTTGTTATTCTTGTTTAAAGTCGGTAGAAATTTCCTGCACCAACCCCGAAAAAACAAAATATGAAGAAATTTCTAGGAAAAATGATAGTTAGGTCTCAAAGTACAGAAAAAATATCAAGAAAGTCCCTTTAAAAAGTCAATGGTCAGAAAAGTCCCAGTTAAATCTCAAAGTACAGAAAAAATATCAAGAAAGTCCCTTTAAAAAGTTAATGGTCAGAAAAGTCCCTAGGGACTTTTCTGATATGAATTCTCAATATCAATTTACCAAAATACCCCCCAAATGATTTAACCACTATCATTTGTTACAACATGTTATGCTATGTTTACAACATTGTAAGTCGTATTAACAACATAATCAGTTACGTTTACAACATGTATATAAAATGCGTGATTGTGTCGCGTTTACAACCTCTTCAGTTACGTTTACAACTCATTAAATATATTATAACATGTTGTAAATGTAACTGACTATGTTGTTAATATGACTTACGATGTTGTAAATATAGCACAACATGTTGTAACCAATGATAGTGGTTAAATTGCTTGGGGGGCATTTTGGTAAATGGACATTGGGAATTCATATCAGAAAAGTCCCTAGAGACTTTTCTGACTATTGACTTTTCAAAGGGACTTTTTTTATATTTTTTCGTTACCTTGGGACCTAGCTGTCATTTTCCCAAATTTCTATGAACATGTGTTTGACTCCAAGTCAAATGTTCATTATTTTATTTTAAGGAGATTTATTTGCTCCAAAGGCTTCTTCATTATTATGTGATTATTTTTTATACTATTGATTAATTATGACGATTCAATAATTGAGGCTCTAAAAGAGCATATATACTTGCGGTTCAAAACTTATATGTGCAATACCCTTGGTCAGTGTTAAATATTTGATTTGAATATAAATTAAAATTAAAAATAAATCAAAATGATCCTCAAAATGAAAAAAAAAAATTATCAATCTTAATATTAAAATAATAAATTAACATAGCCCATGTTAAGCTCCAAACCTGCCTCTCTGTCTTCTCTTCAAAATTTCTTCTTCTTGGTTTCTTTATAGATTTCCCATAAATGCTCAACCCATATGCTCCAACATGAAGGTACTTTAGTCCATTGCTATTCCATACTTTTCATTTTAGTTTTCATTTTAGTTTTGCCTTCCATCTCTTTCTCCCTTTTCTATGTATAAATTCAAATATATGAGATGTGAGTATTATTTGTATATAACTTTCAAACATTTAATCATGATATGATACATATATATTTTAAATAAATTAGTTTACATATATACTATAAGTAATTAAGTTTCATGTGACATTTTGAGAGAAAACGAAAAATCATATATTTATGTGACATTTTAAATTGAGAGAATAAGAATTTATTTAATTCTATGAGAAAATTCATTATGAATTGTGAATTTGATTTTTTGAACAAAATCAATGTTATCATAATTTTTGGGAAATTATTTGTGTTAGTTTATGTTGTCTAATAAATTTTTCACATAATTTAATTTACCATGAGATGGTTTTTATGAATAATGTTTGCTCATGATTTAATATTGGTGAGAAATTCGTATAGGTGTAATTCCATGAGAAAAATGTGTTAGTTTATGTAGTCCAATAAACAATTCTCACATATTTATTTTTGTGAGAATTTTTTTATAATATTTGTTTCAAGAGAACGGTACCAACTTAAAGCTGGTTTAATGGTGTAAGACCCCATTAGATCCCTCTGAATCTTGAGTTCGAGTCTCAGAGTATTCGCTTGTTGGGAGGGGCAGCCACAAACCCCGAATTAGATATCGGATGATAATATCAAAAAAAACAAAGAATGGTAACTTAAGAATGTATGGTTGTGTCATAGTTTTCATGTCTGAGAATTTTTGACAAAGCGTTTTTCATGAAAACTTCTCATGGATTTGCTATCTATGAGAATTTTATTAATGAGTAATGAGGTTATATAGTGATGTAATACTATATGGTAGTTTCTGAGGCATTATATATGACACAAAATTGATATTGTTAATGAAGAAAATATGTAGATTTTTTTATTTTATGTGCAAGAGAAGAATTGATCATGAAAATTTATGACCCATTGATTTATATTGGAGTTTCCATTTGTTAAAGGATTTGAAAGTGATGGCCCAATTGGTTCGAATCCATGATTGTATATGAAGTATAAAGCCTTTAGGCTTCCATGTGTAAGATAGGTTATTGATCTACTATATACTTATCATTGTTTTTGAAATACAAAAATAAGGGAAGTATATTTATATAACTCATATTTGAAAGGGAGATTGTTAGAATACAAGTGAGTTAATTTTTGAAAAGTTATACTCATATACATCCCCCAAAAAGCCTAATTGATCTCCTAAAATGGATGTCAGATTAATATTTTAAATCAATATGTTATAGAAATTGAAAAGTTTAGTGTTGGTTGAGAAATATGTTATAGTAAATCAGAAATTTACTAATCTAAATAAAGCTACTATTGGCATGATTTGTTTGATCATATGAATTACATATATAATAAAAAAATTATATTGATATTCATTGAAAAACTAGAAGATTCTTTAATAATGTAATGACTCAATAGTTATTTAAAAATTCTCAAAGAGAACAATAATTGATTAACTAATGAAGTAAGTTAATAATATAATTAGATTTGTTCTATTTAATGTGTATATTTAAATTTTTTATTGTATATAAGTAAAAATAAAAAAATAAATTTTAGTTTAAAAATAAAAATTTAGTTATAAAAAATGGAAAATAATAGTATTAATTTCTCATTGTTATATTTAACCTTAGTTGAACCATATCAAATACGCAGGCAAAAAAAAAAAAAAAAAGAACAATATCAAATAAAAATTTAAAGTTATTGGAGAATACATGTTATAATTGTAATGGCTCTAATACACACACACACACACACACAAATAAAATAATTATTTAATTTTTTATTAATAAATTAATTATGTGTTGTAAGTTTCTAACATAAAAGAATTTTGGGATGGTGAAACTTTGGTGACTTATTTGTTGACTTATGTGTTTAAATGGTTTGTGTGCAAAAATGGGTATTTTGTTTGGTTTCAGCATTATGAAATTACTATAATATCTATGTTTTATACAATATAATAATAATGAAATAAATAGATAAAACCCATAAGATTTTTAATCACCCCAACACTCCTCTTTTTCACTGGCGCACACACCAATAGAGGGAGGAAGAAATTTCCAGTGACTTCGGGCGGGTGAGGTGCAGAGGCTTAGATCATCTTGTTTCTTCTCCACTCTTCAGTTTGTTCGTTTTCCTTCACCGTCGGTGTGTGTGACCTTGTTTTGCCAAGCTGTGCCGTAGATGTTGAAGCCATCTTCTTCTTCCTCTGTTTCATGAACTGGTTGTGTGTGGGTGTAGATGAAGCACCATCTTCCTTCTATTTATGTGGATTGCCTAGGGCATGTTTTAACATTCTTCTCCCTCATTTTCTGCAACGTTGTTTCTGGTTTTTTTTCCCCCGGTTGTATGTATGGGCTGAGAACTTGATTGTTTTCCTCTAATTGGTGTCTAATTGTTCTTGTATCAATGTTTGATGATTATGTAGATCTGGGTTTTAGCTATAATATATGACGTTTGGGGATTTGATTTTAAGAGGAATATTTGTGGGGCTTGTCAAAGTAAATTTCCATTAGCTGTTTGATAAAATGTTTGAGAGGAGAATTTAAAGATAAATACTGGTATTGAATGGAATAATGAGACATTTGTGAAACTACCTTGATGCTTGAGAGCTATGTAGTTGTTAGGAAATTTAATCTAGGTGGCTTTGTTATTTAACAAGGTTATGAGATAATGACCATTGTGTTTATGACCTGATTTTTACAAGGCATACAAGGTGTTTGTGGAATTGTGTAAAAGAGGAAATTGGTTAAATTAATATTGTTCAAATTTACGAGTTGATTTTGTAACATCCCAAAATTCATTCACTAAAAATCTCATGTATAATTATTGTCATAAATGGAATAAAATAATGGAGTTTGGTGCAACTGGAATGACAAAAATACCCTTACAAGAGGCTACACAAAATTGTGGCCAAAACAAAACATAAAGTTCAATTTATTGTCTTCTAAAAAACCTATTATTGAAACCCAAAATAATGAATGGAAGAATACAAATTTTGGACCCAATTAATTGAGAATTTTGGCCTAGAAGAAGGAAAAAGGAGAAGGCTCAAATTAAATACAAAAAAAAAATGTATAGGCAAAATGGTCATTTGGCTAAATAAAAAATTAAAAGCTAATATTTTCCTTTTTCATATGGTCTTGGACGTCCAAAAAAAGAAGTAAGAAGGGGATCAAATACTTGGTTCATATTATGCTCAAATAAGGAGAAATTGTGGCCAAGGAAAAATGGGTTGAAAAGTCAAAAAGTGTAAGTAAAAGCATGATAATTCAAGAAGCATTTCACTCTTTCAAAGGGCCATTATTTCGGCCAAGCTAAATGGAGAGGGAGAGAGAAAATATTTATGGCTAAAAATAAAAAGATGAAGCAAGAAAGTCAAAGGAAAAACTTGTGGTAAAATTTCAATAAAATGATAAATAATTAAGGAGGTGAATTGGGATATTTTTCAAGAGCTTTTCTCTTTCCTTCAAGAGCTCATTTTCGTCTAAGCTAGAGAACAAGAGAGGGGGGGGGAGTTGTTTGAAGAAGCAAGAAGAGCTCAAGTGGTTCAAGAAGACAAATCAAGATAAGTAGATTGTGATTTCAAGTGTTATGCTTCCAAATTCATGGCAAACCCTTCCTAATATCTATGCCATCTTGAAATACATTTGTAGCAAGGCAGAATCAAGAGGAAGAGGGATGGTTTTAGAGAGAGAGGAAGAGAAATCAAGACGTCACCATGAAACTTTGATTCTCTTGTTGATTTATAATTGTTGTTGGTTGTTTGTTTTGCTTGGTTTTGTAATTTGGGATCATGAAACCCTAAGGGGAGGTGCTGCCCAATTTTCTATTAATCCTAATTAATAGGTGTTTAAGTGGTTAATTATGTGATTCCAAGTGAAAAGGAAGGGTTTAAACAAGTGAAATCAAGAAAACACAATTTCCCCTTTCATATTGTGATTTTCAACCAAGCATAGAACAGGGAGTTAGAGCTGGGATTTTGTGTTTTTGATGATTCTATTGTGTTTATAATGGAAAATTATGTATGGTACATGTGAATTGTGAAGGCATTAGGGTGTGAAATGACAATTTTATCCCTAAAACCCTAAGCTAGGGGCTGCCAAGGGCATTTTTGTCTTTTGGCAGTGAATTTGGCAAATTCAAGGTCAAAAATGGATTCTACACGTGAAATTATGTAGGAATAGCTTGGGTTATAATTTTTGAAAAAGTATAGTTAGACCGAGTATAAAGGGACTTGGACCGGCTCCCTAGGGGTATTATGGTCATTTCACAATTTTAAACTAAGATAACCAACAAAATGATTTTAGAATAATACATGAATGAGTAATAACTCAATTCTTGTAAACTTGAACTTTTAGGACCGGACAGTTTGCCCGAGCCGGATCAAGGTTAAGGAACCGTTAACAAGTAGAAAAGGGATTTAAGATAATAACTCTATCTTTTATAAACTATGTGATTATTTGTATGCTCTGTGTATTCCAAATTTTGTGATTGAGCACGGTGCCTGAGGCACAATGATATGAATAGTGCCTGGGTCATAGTCATATGAATAGTGCTTGGGGCACAATACCTAGTTTTGGTCTAGAACCCAGCTAAGGTACACAGACCAATAAGGGTTTGGCCCAGAATTGTGTGAACACACCTTATACAGTTGAATTTTCATTTACACGATGCGGTGCATAGCATATTTATTTATCGCATTTTATATAATTGATTACATGTTGCTACTGATATTTGTTTGAATCTCACCCTTTCCCCAAAACTTAAAATATTTTAGCAGAAGGTAGAGGCTCTAGGGGCAAAAACGTAAATACCGGTGATCAAGGGTTTTGGTATAAAGCAGAGTTGCAGTTGGTTATCATTAGTTTTATTTTGTATATTTTGGGATCTGTAGATATTTTTCAAACCCTGTAGGTATTTACTGTAATGTAAATAAGCACTTTGTATCAGCATGTTTATACTATTTCTGTATAGCCTTTGAACTATGCGTTTATTACTCTGCAAATATCAAAATGTTAAGGCATTTGACAGATTGTGAATGCATCTGAAGTGTTTGATCAAATGCTTGAGAAAGAAAGTATATGGAATTGAGAATGAAATCTATTGGTAATGATGTTGAATATTAGATAAGAGTCATTTCATGTTATAATTGAAATGTGGTTAAAAAAATTAAATTTGGAAAGTGTGGAAATTCTATTAAGTTTGTGTAGTCTTGTGTTAATCTTTAGAATACCTATGTGGTGTCTTGGCAAAAAAGAAAAGAATACCTATGTGGTGACTGATTGTGGTTTCTTAGTTGTTGAAGGATATTAATAAATGACTTAATAACAAAAGTTTAACCTATAAAATTATATTTAGAATAATAATGATTTTGTTTTGGATATTAGGGGCTTACGGAGTAAATATTATGTCATACCCTTATCTTATTTTTATCATTTTCAGAGTGCTTGTGAGCAATTCAGTGAGCAACACAGAAATAGCGTAATTATACTGATATATAGTACATGATTACATTACCAGTTTTTCCCTTAGGGTTTCATAGTATATATACAAATTGTCCAAAATATCCAAGATATTTGAACAAAATAAACTACATATAACAAAACAACTCTTGCCTCAGGATATGTGTCGTCAGTTCCCTGAGTCTACAACCTTGCCCTTAGGGCCGTTGGTTCCCGCTGAGACATTGTTGTTTATAAAAAGGGGTGAGATTCCAAGGAATCCCAGTAGCAACATAAAATCAATCATATAAAATGCGAGAATTAAATATGCAATGCACCATATAATGTAAAATGAAAATCCACATCATACCGTGTGTGTACATAAAAATCAGGGTCAAATCACTGTTTGGATCCCCTACGTGTACCTCAGCTAGGCCCTTAACCACAACTAGGTAATGTACCCCAGGCGTACCTCAGCTAGGTACCTAACCACAGCTAGGTAACATACCTCAGGAACGTATTCATATTGCAAAATACAGCAATATGCAGCATATCAACAATCACATAGTACATGAGAGATTTTATACCTTTTCACCTCAATAGGTGTTCCTCGTTATGCGTGCCAACGACTCGGGCTCCAAACTCGGTCCTAAAATTGTAAATGTATAAGAATTAGGTTAAAACTCATTCATGTACTATTTCAAGCACTTCCATAGTGTTTCTAGTGGTTATATGAGCCTATTATGAAAAATTACCAAAATGCCCTCGAGGACCCGGCCCGACCTCGACTTACCCGGTCCAACCGTAAATTTTTCAAAATTTTGACCTGGGCTATTTAGACATATTTTCACTCAAAGAATCCATTTATAGACTCATAATTATCAGATTCACTGCCAAAAGACTAGAATGCCCTTGGTAGCCCTTATTTCAAGGTTTCAAGGGCGTTTTCGTAATTATGCTTTTTTAGGCTTTTTCTGAAAAAATGATCCACTGTAACCCTACCTAATTTTCCCTCTTGAACTCAATGGAATCATTAGAACATCAAAAATCTAGCCTTAACCCCCTGAATTGGACCTGGCCGAAACCCAGGATTCTCCGATAAAATTTGGGGTTTTCCAATTCTGACTCCGCAGATTTGCTCTTTTCTATTCCTAACTACTTTATTAACCATTTAATTATGTTATAACTAACATTTAGACTTAATTTGGGTAGCATAACATTTAGAACACAACTCTTCTCCAAATTTATAAATAGAGTAAATCTAGCAGAATTTCACCAATTAAATTACTCATAGCAGCTAAAACAATCAATATTTGAAGTTTCAGAAGTTACCTTAAACTCCTTGCTTTTCCTTGGTGTGGCTAAAACACTTGCTTCCAAAACACCAAAATTCTTGCTTCAAATACCTTAAATTACATAGAGAATAAGCTTAGAAGAAGAATCATATACGTTAAAAACGAATTCACTGAAGAAATCAACCTACCTTGTGAGTTTTTTTCTCCTTATCTCTCTAGAAATTCTTTACTCTCTCTCTCTCTCTCTCCTAGGGCTATATGACATCAGTTTATGAGGAGGAAGGAGATGGGAATTTTTTTTTATAAACTTTACTTTTTATCCCTTAATTTTTGGATTTATTGGAAATTCTGGAAGATTTTCTGCCTAAACTTTAAAAAGTTATAACTAAATTTATAAATATTGTATTAGAGTGATTCTAAAGGTTATAGAACCCTAATTGAGTCTAGTTTCAAGGAAAAATATAACCCTTTAGCAATTGGAAGCACACAATTCCCAGAATTAAATTCTTTGGATGTTGTTTCAGAAAATCAACAGTTTTTCTAGGCTAACTTCAAAAAATCATAACTTTTTGCATACAGCTTCAAAAATTACCCATGACTTACCAAATTAAAGCTTAGGGTGTCTACTTTCACCGTGTAAAATTGCATAATTGTTTCTCATCATTTGGTCATCCAAAACTATATGACAAACTCATTGTCTCGTAGGAAATTCCACTGGAAGCATTGTTCACCTTTCAATTTCCAATATTTCATTCCTATGACCAAAATTAATATTAATATTGGGCCAAATATTATTTTCTTGTATTCCTCTACTTTGGGCCTCAATATTGGGCTTTTGGAAAATCCAAGAATTAATTCCATAACTTATTCTAGCTCTTTAATTCCCATTTTATTCCTTTAAATATAAGGAATTTTGGGTGGCTGAGATTTGGGATGTTACATATTGTTCGGAAGCTGATTTGTAGGAGTAAGTTGTATATTGGGAGCGTAGTAGGTAAGTGAATAGCATCCCAGTTAAATTAAAAATTAACTTCCTATTTTTGAATTACTTATATTTATAGTTTAAATAATTCACATGTATAAAAGTATAGTTTTTGATATTGATCATTTTGTTATTTGAAGTATACTTTACATTTGACAGATATTCAATACTTATTGGAAAAGAGTTCTTAATTTATTTTGTTGAAAGGATTTTTACCATTTCTTATTTAGAAGTTGGAAGTTTGTTGGATTTACTTGATGTTTTCACCATTTATAGGATTGACTTGTACAAGGAATATATAAAGAAACGCTCATGAGATAGTTTGTGAACTTTCATGATGGGGTCTTCTGTCAAACCCCTTTAACATTTTGACATTTGCTAGAGTGATGAAGGCATAGTTCCACAGGCATACAGAAATAACACAAATGTACTGATTCTGCATACTTGTTTACAATCAAGGAATTCCCCATAGGGTTTGAAAAATATATACAGATTGTCCTCAAAAATTAACCAACACCAAGATAACCAACGTAAGCTCCTGATCTTCACCGGGACCCTCAATCACCAATATTGACGTTGTTGCCCTACAAGCCACTACCTTTTACTGGAATATTTTTAACTTTGAAAAAGGGTGAGATTCAAATGAATCTCAGTAGTAACTTGCTATCAGTCATATAAAATGTGACCGATAAATATGTCATACACCATATATAATGCAATATAACACAAACAACATGGCATGTGCACATGAATCGGGGATACTTTCCTACTATATGTAAACCTCTATAAATGTATCTACTTGTACAATGCCTTATTCGGCAATACAGTGTTCATAATACAGAAGATGGCATACACGAATCATATAAACATTTACATAGTTTATGAAAGATAGAGTTACTACCTTAAACCCCTTTTTGTTCATAAATCGTTCCTTGAATTTTGTTTCGACGGCTCGGGCTATCAATCCGATCCTAAAATTTTAAATGTACAAGAATTGGGTTAAAACCTATTCATGTACTACTCTAAACTCTTTTAAACTCATTTTGTTGGTTATCATAGCTTAAAATTGCAAAACATACAAAATGCCTTTAAAGACTCAGTCTAAATCCTCTTTATACCCGATCAACTATAGTTTTTCGAAAATTTGAGCCGGTCTAATTCTACACAATTTCATGTGTAAAATCCATTTTTGACCTCAAAATTGCTAAATTCACTGCCAAAAGATAGTTTTGCCCTTAGTAACCCCAATTTAGGGTTTTAGGGCTCATTTTGTCATTTCACATTATAAGACTTTACAACCTTCACAGTCAACATATACCCTACACAATTTTCCCTTTTAAACACAATGGAACCATCAAATTGATGAAATTCCAACTCCTTCCCTCAGTTTCAGTGCTGGTCGAAACATGCTCCAAGAAAAGGGAAAATGTGATTTCTTGATTTAACCTTTAAAACTCCTTCCTTTTCTCTCCTAATCATATGATTAACTATTTAAATACCATTTGAACATGATTTGTAGAAATTTGGGCAGCATAACTGCCTAGGGTTTCATCATCCCAAATTTACAAAAACAATCAAACAATCCACAAGTCAAGCCAACAACCACAACAACAACAACAACATAACATCAAGAGAAACAAGGTTCTTGAAGTTACTTTTGATTTCTCAACTTTCTCTCTCTAGGATGTCACCTTCCTCTCTCTCTCTCTCTCTCTCTCTCTCTCTTCTCTTGAAATTTTGCTTGCTGCACATGATATTCATGATGAAGAAGAGAATACAAGAGGTTCTGCAAGGATTAGAAGGCTTAAACCTTAGAATTTCACAATCTTACCTTGAATTTTGCCTTCTTGAACACTTGATTTCTTGAAGACTATTCCTCTCTCTATTTTCTTATGTTTGGAAGAAAATGAGGATGAAGGAAAGACATGATGATGATTTCAAAATATCTCCTTCATCTTTCTTAATTTACTATATTTTATTTTCAATTTATCGTGTGTTTTTTTTTTTTCACTTCTACTACTTTATTTATTTTTTACTTGGATAAAGCTGGTGACACATGGCATGATTTCTTCCAAGCATATATCTTTCCCTCTATGGATGAAAATAGCAAGAAGAAAGGGAAATATTAATTGTTTCTTGTATTTTCCACAATTCCCTTCCTTAATTAATTAAATCAAGTACTTTTACTTTTTGACTTTTTCAACCATTTTACTTGGTCAAGAATGCTCCAAAATTGCATATTTATTTCCAAATATATATTTTCCCTTTATTTTCTCTATTTAACTGAAATTAATCTCAAGAAATGGGAAAATAATGTATTCCTTGCTTTATTGAAAAATTACTATTTTACCCTCACATTCTTGGATTTAATTTGGGCCTTCTTCTATTCCTTCTCTTCATGACCGAAATTCCTCTTTATTGTTGGGCTCAATATTGTGTTCTTTTATCCTCTACTTTGGGCTTGAATAATGGGCTTCAACAATTGGATTTTTGCAAGACAATAACTTGAATTTTATGTCTTATTTTAGCCCCCCTTTTTTCATGTAACCTCAATTAAAGTTATATTTATCACTCCAATTGCATAAAAATTCACCATTTTATTCCATTGAATGACATAAATAATTACAAGGCATATTGGTGAATAAAAATGGGGTGTTACATCTTCTATTATCAAATATTCGACATTTTTATTGTTAGAAGAATTCTCTTTGTTTGCCGGTGGAAAATTGACCCTATGCATTCTTGAAAATGTTTTTGAGAGGATTGAATACAGAACACTGGTTACTAACAACAATACTGTTAGTCCTTGGTGCACTATGGTTAACCTCGAGCTTGTAACACCCCAAATTTTATATTCACCAAAGATATTGTAATTATTTGGAAAATTCAATAAAATGGTGAATATTCATGAATTTGGAATTTATGAATTTCATAAATGTTCAATTTCATGGGAAATTGGGCAAAAAATAATTATGGAACTAATTTGGGTAATTTAAAAAGCCCAATATTAAGGTCCAAAAATGAAGGAATATTAGAGAAAATATTTGGTCCAAAAATAGATGAAAATTGGTGAAAGAAAAATAAGAGAAGAAATTGGATTAGAAAGGTAATGGCAAAATCGTAATTTTGCCAAAATAGCACAAAATAAATTATTTTCCAATTAATTGAAGTTAATTTCAATTAATTAAGGAAAATAAAGTTTAAAAATATATTTAGAATATTTTGGTCAATTTAATATGAATTTATGGAAAATTTGAGCAAAAAGTACAATTTTGACCAAAATTGAGACTTTACGTGTATACGTAACCGAAACAAGTTGTGAAGCCAATTGAGACCATAGGGAGGGACCCCTAGGTGTCTCCTACATGTGGCATAAAGAAGAAAATATTGGTTGGACATGATGGCATGGTTACGTGAATGTAGGAAGTTATGTACATAAAATTGGATTTTAGCAATTTTGGAAAATTAAACCAATTATTATAATATTATGAGATATTAGAATATAAGTCATCTTCCTCATTCAGCTGCTCATTCACGCACAGCAACATGAAATAGAGAGAGAGAAGGTTGAGAGAGTTTAGAGAGAGAAATAGAAGAAAAATCACAAGGTAAGCCGATTTCTCCGGCGATTTCGCTCCTAACGCGTATAGCTCCGATTCTAAACTACTCCTCTTTATTCTTTAAGGTTTGGAAAGCTCAAATTGGGTGTTTTAAAAGTTAGGGTTTGCTGCCATTTTTGGGAAAAGCTTGTTGGAGCTTGAGGTAACTTCCAAACCTTCGTATATTAACTATTCTGGCTGTTGTGGGCAATTTAATCGGTGAAATTTCGCCGGATTGCCATTGGTTTTAAATTTTGGAAAAGTGTATATCTAAGGGTTATTCTGCCCAATTTTAGTTCAAATGGTTGTTATAACTCAATTAGATTGTTAATAAAGTGGTTAGGAGTAGAAAGGAACGTGTTTACGGAGCCGAAATCGTAAAACCCCGATTTTTCCCGGAAAACACAATTATTTCGGTCAGCATTGTAAATGGGTCTTAGAGTTGGATTTTCAATGATTTGATGATTCCATTGGGTTCAGGAGGGAAAATTAGGTGGGGTTACAGTTGGGCACTTTTTCAGAAAAGGCTGAGAAAGCATAATTACGGAAACGCCCCTAAAACCCTAAAAGTAGGGCTGCCAAGGGCAATTTCGTAATTTGACATTGAATTTGGTAATTTTGAGTCCGGAAATGGATTCTTTGAATGAAAATATGTCAGAATAGCCCTAGTCAAAAATTTGGGAAAACGTGCCATCGAGCCGGGTACGGCAGGGCCGGGCCGGGGTCCCGGGGGCATTTTGGTAAATTTTCACCATAGGCTAATATAACTACAAGAAACACTATGGAAGAGTTTAAAATGATACTTGGATAGGTTATGACCTATTTCTTGTACATTTAATATTTTAGGACCGAATCGGGAGCCGAAAGTCAACACGATTTACGAGGCACACAGAAAGGGGTTGATAGCACTTCGAGGTAGGGACATTATCCTTCATACATCATGCCATAGTTATATGATTGTGTGAATGCCAATGTTTGTAAATGCGCTTTATTAATCAACATGTTTTGCCCAGAGAGGGGCCAGTAGTGCTAGAGGCACTTACACTGGAGTTGGCAGAAGACCAACCGGTGCAGATTAGTGGGGCTGGGCCCTACTCATGTATATATGCATATGATATGTTTATATTGTTCATTAATTGGTGCATACATGGCATATATCATATTTACTTTTCGCATTTTCTATGAACGATAGCATGTTTCTACTGGGATTCTTCAGAATCTCATCCCTTTTTCTAAACCAAACATCTCAGCGGGCGCCAGTGGATCAAAAGGCAAGAATGTAGACCAGGGGAAGTGACTGGCATGTGCCTCGAGGCAAATACAAAGTTTGTGGTTATAGATAGTCTATGTCTAAACTACTTTTGGATATTTTGTAATAGTGGTGTATATTGTCACATTCTGTATGGTTGAATTTGGACTGTAAACAAATACTTTTATCAGTATATATGTACTCTTCTGTATGCCTATGGAACTTGGTCTCTATTACTCTGTGTATATCGAAATGGAAACGGGTGTTGACAGAGCTCACTTGATTTTTGTGGGCACAGTACTCACGCTTGATATTTGTGGGATTCGTTCCCGCGCTTGTTATTCGTGGGTCTTGTACATGCGCTTATTTCGTGGCCTCGGGCTACACTTTTTCGGTTATTTACCCTCGTAGACTGTGTGTCCACGCTTGTGTTCATGGCCTTACATTGCGCTTGGTTAATTACCCTCATGGACTGTTGTCCACGCTTGTTATTTTGTTCTATTGAAGTCTTACGGAAAGATGAGAATTCAAAATTTTTATTTTGAACGGATTTTGTTTAACAAGTTGTTTATTTACATACTTGAACTTGATTGATGATCATTTATATAATTTCACTCTATTTTTACCTTTGCATATTAGTATTCAAATTAAATCTATTTATAGTATTATTTGTTACTTTTCTTTAGTTTTTTCATTAAATTCTTTATATGGGACGTTATTCACTAGAAAAATATTTTTGGTCTCAAATAGTGTAGCTGACTCAGTACCTACTGCCTGATTGAAGGTGAAGCATTGTGTTGATCAATCTCTATGGTGATGTAAACTCAAGCTTTGGTATTATGTTTTGAAAATCCTATTCTAGGAACTCCACGTAGTCTATAGGCATGATCCCTACTTTCTTTTGTTATGGGATATAGGTTCATAAATGCTATAAGTAGAGTGGAGCTCTATATACTTTAGTGAACTCGCAATTATTGTAGAGTTTTCATAAAGTTTGATCTATAAAGGAGATTTTGCCTAAATTTTTAGAAAGGCCTAATATTTTGATTTTAAGAAACATGTTCATATATATGATTTAGAAATGGAGTATACATGCTCAAAATTATATTATAATTACACTGTTAGGCACTTGTTTGTATTTTTTTTAGGCTTAGGGAGTGTACGTTCTCTCATATTTTGTGTTGATCACCCCTTAATTTTCAGGGTACGACAAACAATAGCCAACATATTATATAATTCAATAAATGATATGCGCTACTTGTTCTCAAACAAAATTGACAATGAGAATATCTCTAGTTATAATTGGAAATGGATCTTGACATTTCTGGAAATATATCAAAATTATATATATATATATATATATATATATATATATATATATATATATATATATATATATAGACCCATTCAAATAACATGTAAACCATACAAGTATTTAATAAATTTAATAGATGCATCTATAAGATGATTACATGTGTGACTATTATTAGTTTGCAATCTAAAGTTTGCAATATTGTTTGAATTAATCGTTACATTCACTACTACAAAAAAATGCAATTGTGACGCTTATATTTCAACTAGCTATGATCCCTAGGAAGTGTCACATATCCAGAGGCCACTAAAAGAAGCTGTGGTGCTTCCAGGTACCACAACATATAATATTTTTTTTAAAAAAAAAAAACCTTCCTGTGGCCCTTCCTCAAGGAAGCGCCATGTTCGCCACCACAAGTGCACGGGTCTCGCCAAGTAATAAAATGATAAGTAAAGTATTGTTCCTACGAGGATTTGTTTCCAAAACCTGGTCAAGTATCAATTATTGCACTCGCCTAATTTGAGTTATACAATTATCAATGTCGGAGAGAAGCAAATTTTGAAATTAAAAAGAAAATAAAAACAAGTGATTCATGGACTTCAAGGATAAAATAGGAGTTAGGATTATTTTTCCCCCTTGTATTTCAAAAGTACTCAATCGAATCCCCATAATATGTGCTCCTTAGTGAAATATTATGCTAGCCAAGGATATTAAATTACCTATAAGTGCTCTCTCAAGTTTCTAAATAGGTGTCAGCTTAATTAATTCATTAATCTCTTAATTAATTAACTAAACCCAATTTTCATTACAAATCCTATATGGTTATGTGAGGTCAATGAGTGTATCTCTACCTCATTAACAAAACTATCCATTCAACTCACAAATTTCAAGTTCTCACATGATTAAACTCAAGTTCTACACTCAATCTATCCCTCTTAAGCATCAATCAAGTGAACCCAACAATCTCATTAGTGGCCAATCAACAAGAAGCATTAAGCAAAGAGTTAAATCAGCATAATCTAATCATTAATCACAAATATAAAAGGGAAATGTGTGCTTAATCCATGCATGGGTTCAAAATAATCCTAACATTAAAAATCTAGCTACACATGTTCATACAACCCATGAGAAAATGGGGATAAACCAGAAAAACAACAAAACATAAGGAAAAAATAGCATATGGAGATGAAAAACTAAAAAGAGAAGCTTAGATCTCTTTAAATCTTCAATTTCTAGCTCAATCTCCACCTCCAAACTCCAAACCCTAGCAGAGCAAACCTCCAAGATAGCCTCCAAAGTCTATAATACTCAATTTTTGACCTAACCCTTCCTTAAAAACCCTTCATATATGCTTCGGCAAGTAAAACGTATGGTGATAAGTAAAATATTTGCATACTTATTTTCCCTTATGTGATGATTTTATGGACGATATTTGCGTTTAATATAATAAATTTGGGTGTGATTAATAAATAAATACTGTTTTTGGAATAAACAACATTTAAAAAAATAAAAAAAAATGAAAGTATTATAGCAGCCACCGAGAACTGTAGTAGTCAGCAGGCACTGTAGCAGCCGCCAGATCACTGTAGCAGCCACCAGGGCACTGTAGCAGCTGCCAGATCACTGTAGAAGCTTCCAGAACACTGTAGCAGTATTGTAGCACACATTTTTCCCCCTATAAATAGAGATCAAGGCCAAGCTCAAAGGAAGAAGAGAGGAAGAGAATCAGAGGTTCTTCTCTGACAATTAGAGGCCCTTCTCTGATAAGGAGAGATCCTTTCCTGACAGTTCTGAAAAAAGTGTGTTACTTTCTAGATTTAATTTCATACATTGTATCAATTCTTGCATGCCTCCATCTTGAAAGGCTTAGGATTTTATTACTTTTTGCATGCCTCCATCTTGGAAGGCTTAGGATTTTATTACATTTTGCATACCGCCTACATGGAAGGTTTTACCTCCTAAATGGACGGTTAGATTTCTTCATTTTTCATGCATCGATTGGTTGTATATTTATGTTTGAGAATTTAATATTCAAGTTTATGCAGTATTTCTGAGGATTTCATTCTAGCTTTATATAATGTTAATTTATTTTGGTTTTGTTTTTAATTTCATCATGTGCTAAACTTTTATTTTTCTAGGGTGATGACGTAGCTTACTAATGACGAATTGAATCTTAACTTATTAAATCTAGTTTGAATTTCTCCTTCATGATTGAGTTTTAATTATTATTCTTAATGCTTTTGATTGACTGGCCATCTTTTGAATGAGTTCAATATACATGTTGAGACCAAAAGGAGATACATGTGTGTAGACCCTATAATTAAAACCATGACTTGCATATGAAATAGGAATATATTCATATGAGTTGTGTAGTCTTACTGAGTTCCATAAATCTTAATGCATAATTAATTGCTTAAATTCATATAGGAATATATTGGATTAGCAATTGATTATAGAATTCCTTGACCTTGGAAGAGGCTAGTAATTAAATTAGGGAAACTCGACTATCAATCATATGGGAAAAAAAATTGGGCTAGAATAGATAAGTGATTCAATCCGGAATTTGTTAAGTGAAATCTAATCCCTAGGACTTTTTCTCATATTTGCTTTCTTATCATCTGCACTCATATTTAATTATTTTTCTTTTATTTTGTACTCTCAATCACCAACTAATCTATCAACTAAATAGAATTAAAATTACCTATTTTGGTACTTAGTGCTCAATCCTTGTGGGAACGATACTCTACTTACTTATTGAATCACACATGTAAATATTTACACATGCACACGTACGCTTACCTATTGAACAATCGCAACATATCAAGATGGTTTTTCAGAACACCTCCAATTAGAGGATCCAGATAGTAAATGCAAGGACCTGAAGGTTTCACTAGATTGATAACAATCAATATCCAATGTACCCTAAAATAGTTTAAAAATTTTTCTTCAACAATCATGTTATGGTAAAAGTTAAACAATAAAACAACATACATTGAAATACTACCAATAATAACTTACCCCACATTGTAGGGCACTAGACATAGCGTAGTTAGTGTTGCTTTCTTTCTAAAGTAATCTTTCAATTTATTAGATTGTACATGCATATCTACTTTACCCCCATGCTAGCCAACGGGATAAGGATTGACAAATGAGAATTGGACCCTGTCTGTATCTATCAAGATGTCATGGTGCAAGTACCTGGTATAAAACAAACAATGTCATTAAAACCAAAAAATTGAATAATAAATAATAATAACAGTGATAAATGATGATGATAAAGTTCCTAATCCAGATGTTGATAACCGAAGCATTGACCCATCCATGATTAAATATTTCATCTAACACATCACCATTAATTTGGTCAACTAAACTACTGGCACTATAAATGTGTCTATCCAAATATAATTCCAGACCTCCTTTGTGAATCAAATTAGGTTCAATCGATACCAATTGATCGCGATATGAGGTCATTTTTCTTTTGCTCTGTTGGCTAGCTAAGGCTTTGGACTTTAGTTGTGTTGTCAAACATTTTGAACTCTTGCCATGCAGTTGAATTTGTTTTCCTTTAATGGTGTGTTTGGTTTGAGGGGAGGGGAGGGAAGGGAAGGGAGTGGGGGTAAATGACCTTAGCCGCCTCAGGGTCAAATCATAAATTACCACAAATTAAATACAATATAGTGCAAACAACTCTAGATCGTTCTCTTATCAAAGAGCCATTTATTTTGATTTTCCTAGGTAAAGCTAAGTGCTATAAACATGGTTAGAAAAGGGGGTTTTTTAAATTGGTTTTCTAGAAATTAAAATTTATGAAATAAAGCTAATTCTAATATTTTTGGTATTTTGGGAAAAAGATAAAGAAATTATTTGGATTGAAAAGGGATTATATAATAAAAATAACCTTGGTGGCAAATTTGGTGGCTTTCCTAGCTTCTTTAAAATATTTTGGGAGTTACATTTACATCAAGTCAAATTAAAAATCCTAAGCAATTGCATTAGGTCCAATCTACCTAATAAGTGGTCTATCGGATTAAAGCACAACAGAGAAAGAAATAGGACTATAACATGGAAACATGGCTCTGAGAGAAAGAGGATGGAGATGGTGATGAAATGATAGTGAGAAATATAGTGAGGAAGTCGAAAGGAAGTGACAATGATGGGGATGAAGAAGAGAAGGTGGTTGGTGGTGATGTGCAAAGAACAGAGGAATAACGAAGCTGGGGATGGAAATGAGGAAGGGTCGATGGCGTGGTGGTGCTTTGGGAAATGCTGGTGGTGACTGCCGACTGTGAAGAGACAGTAACGGAGGTGACGGCAATGGTGCAGTGGTGTCTGACGGCGATGGTGGTTGAGTGCCTCCTCTACCCAGATGCACCGATGGTGGTAGTAACGTCGACGTGGAGATATTTGACAGTGGTGGTGGTGTCTGATGGTGTAGGCCGATGAGGAGAAGAAGATGAAGTGACGATGGTGGACCTCCCTCTCGCGCCTCTCAAGCTCTGGATCTACAGCAGCAGCTCTCCTTCACTCTGCTCTGTCTCCTCTGTGATGGTGGACGGTAAAGGGAAGTAGGGGCGTCGCCGGCAACAATGGTGGAAGAGATAATGTCGCCAGCAACCTTAGATGAAAGGGGAAGAAGGTGATGAGAAATGAGATCTCTTTGCTTGTGCAGCGCGCCAGTCTCTTATTCTCCGCTTGCGTCTCTGTCAATGTCCATTCTCGGGTTCCCAATCACGATTGTGTCTCCAGGAAGCAAACCTAATAGGCCTTGGTCAAAATCCAAGTTTTGACCAAAGACCATTCTGCAAAGTTTAAAACATTATGAGGGGGGACTTAAGGAAAAAATATTTGAAATGTTTTGAGGTTCAATCAGAATTTCCTAACATGTGGGTACATTGCTATGATTTTTCCTAGACACTTTTCATCACATTTTTGTAATTTTCAGAAATTTTGGGCCCTTTTCTGTAGTTTTTTCCAATCCTCAAAAATATTAATTTGACTCAATTGCATTTTTTTTCAAAATCTCAAAATTTATTCCAAAACACCTACAATACAAAATTAAGCACAAGTAGCATTAAAAGTCCAAGAAACAATTTCACAAAATAATTAACAAATTATGACCATTTTCCTCCTAATTCCAATTAATTTAATACAATTGTCCCTAACTAAACTTTGTGATTAATTATACAATAATGTCCCATAAAATGCATTAAAAATCCCAATTTAATTATGAAAAATCATATATAAAATATGGTTCAATCAGTAAATTATCTTTTTGGGCGGAAGGAACCCAAAATTTACCCTTAATGAAATGAGAGGGTAAATTTTGGGTTTCTCCCGCCCAAAAAGGTAATTTACCTCCCCTCCCCTTTAACCAAACACACTTAAAATATCCAACCTGTAAAAATCATGAAATTAAATCATGTAGATTTAGATGAAAGTGCAAAGGAAAAGTAAAAGGAATTGTAAATGAACTACCTTTTCACATGACTCTATAAGACCTATTGGCCAAGCAACATAGCCACCTACAACATTTTTGACCATTGTTTCCTCATCCCAAGAAGGGATCGGTAAGAGCACATCTTCATTCGTGTAGATGTCAACCCTTACTCGGAATATGTTGTCAAGCAACATTGAATTATGCAGTGTATCATTATTGGTGTTATAGGCAGCACCCATTGCACCCGGGTGCTTAGAAGATTGATCTACATATCACTTGCACGTCAACTCGTCCTATGAAAAATAGAGTTAATATATTAAGGTTTACTAAATTATAATGTAACAAAAGTTAAATAGAGAACAAATCAATTACCAAATGAAGAGAGACTTTAGGTGTGGAAGAACAACTATCTCTAATACTTAAGCTGTCACAGGTGGGAACATTTTTTGGTACCCTACACTGTACCAAGTGTTCAATTTGCGTCCTCAACTGCTCATTTTGTTCTTTGATAAGTAAAATATTTGCATATTTATTTTCACTTATATGATAATTTTTTGGATGATATTTGAGCTTAATTTAATGAATTTGGGTGTAATTGATAAATAAATAATGATTTTGGCATAAAATAGAAGTTATCAAAAAATACTAAATTTTAACCTTATTTTAGTTTTTAGTTAGTATCTGTAGCTCTAGATGTTGGAATGGGATGATCTTTATATGGATAAAAAGCTAAGAAAAATCCCTACAACTTTTATGTTGAGGCTAAAACACAGTTCTATCTTCAAGAGTTTTGAATTTTGCTTAGAATTTGGAAACATGGATTTGTCCAAGTCTGACCTTCGCCCACAAATTTGACCATAACTTGAGCTGCAAATGTTGAAATGAGGAGCTCTCACATGCATTTTCAAGCTAGGATCTAGATATACAACTTTCATGAAGACAAAAACGTGAGAATCCACCGTGTTGAGTATCAAAATTTGGCTCCAATCAAGAAGCATGGTTACCACAAAGTCAACATTGGTGACTTAAAGTCAAGATTCATACCTAACAAGTGAAAATCTTTGCACCACATTCATCTATAAATAGAGAAGTAGAGGACACAAGGAGGGAGACAAGCTTAGAGTTTAATTTCATGCATTGTATTGTTTCTTGCATGCCTCCTTCATAGAAGGCTTAGGTAAACGTCCTTCATGGATGGTATAGGTTGTCACAAACATGAAAGGTTTTACCTCCGATAAGGAAGGCTAAATTTTTCCATTTTCATACATCTTGTAGTTGTATCTTTATGTTTTAAAATTTAATAATTAAGTTTTATACAATGTTTATGAAGTTTTCAATTTATTTTAGTTTTGTTTTTAATTTCTTCATGAGCTAAATTTTCATTTTCCTAGGGTGATGATGTAACTTACTAATGACGGATTGAATCTTAACTTATTAAATGTAGTTTTAATTTTTCTTTCATGGTTGAGTTTTGATTATTGTTCTTAATGCTTTCAATTGATTGGTCATCTTTTGAATGATTTCAACATATATGTTGAGACCGGAAGGAGATGCGTGTGTATAGATCCTATAATTAAAACCATAACTTGCATATGAAATAAGAATATATTCATACAAGTTGTGTAGTCTTAATGAGTTATATAAATCTCAACACATGATTAATTGTTTTAATTCATATAGGGATATATTGGATTAGCAATTAATTATAGAATTGCTTAACCTTGAAAGAGGTTAGCAATTAAATTAGGAAAACTTGGCTATCAATCATGTGGAATAAATTAGACTAGAATAGATAAGTGATTCAATCCAAAATTTGCTAAGTGAAATCTGATCCCTACGGATTTCTCTCATAGTTGTTTTTATATCAATTGCATTCATATTTAATTATTTTTAATTTTGTAATATCAATCACCAACTAATCGACCAAATAAATAGAATTAAGATTACCAATTTTGGTACTTAGTGATCAATCCTCGTGAGAACAATACTCTACTCACCTCTATATTACTTGTTTACAACAGTGCATACTTGCACTTTTTAATAAATCATTTACACTCGTAACAAGTTTTTGGCGCTGTTGTCGAGGATTATTATCATTAATATCAATACCAAGTAATTTTAATACTAATTTGGTCTTCATATTACATTTGTTTTTCTTTTTGGTGTCTTGTGTTTCTTTTTAGGTTTTTGCTTAATGCATGACCAAATTGAAAGAAGCTGAGCTACAGCCTTTTGATTATGAGATCGAGAGAACTTGTTGAATAAATCGAAGAGTTAGAAAGCAATCTATTTCAATCTTAAGCAATCTGATGGCAAATCTGAGGGAAGAAGCAATAGATGCCAAAACACTCTGTGATTATACAACACCAACAATCATGGAGACAATTTCTGGAATCAGCAAACCACTAGTAGCAGCCAATAATTTTGAAATCAAGCCTGCAATTATCCAAATAGTGCAAGTAAATCAATTTGGTGGTTTGCCAACAGAAGATCCTAACACAAGTATAGCCAACTTCCTCAAAATTTGTGACACGTTCAAGCATAATGGTGTTACTAATGATGCCATTAAACTTAGACTTTTCCCTTTTTCACTCAGGGAAAAGGCTAGGAGTTGGTTACACTCGCTACAGTGGGAAGCATAACTACATGGGATGTCTTGGCGCAAATATTTTTGGCAAAATACTTTCCTTCAGGAAAAATTGCTAAATTGAGGAATGAAATTGCCTCATTTACCCAACATGAATTAGAAAGCCTCTATGAATCATGGGAAAGATACAAGAAGTTGCTAAGGAAATGTCCTCATCATGGGTTACCAAATTGGTGACAACTACAAACTTTCTATAATAGGATAATGCATACCTCCAAAATTCTTGTAGATGTTGTAGCTAGAGGATCTTTAATAAGGAAAAGTCTAGATAATGCCTACAATCTACTTGAGGAGATACATACAAATGGCCTTCTGAACGTAACATTTCAAAGAAAGCACTTCGAGTGCACAAGCTAGATATCCTTACAACTTTGTTTTCTCACGTTGCATCTATATCCAAGCAAGTGAGCTTATTGACAAAACAAGTAAATGTAATCAACACTCCTACTGAAACCTGTGATTAATGTGGAGGACCTCATGTGAGCAAGCAATGTCAAGAAGGACACCCATTCATGCAGGAGTAAGCTCATTACATCGAAAATAAAAAAACATGACCCATTCTCAAACATTTACAATTCAGGTTGGTGAAATCATCCAAACTTTGGTTGGAGAAATAATCAAAATGTGTTCAGGCACAAAGGAACTACCAGCAACAAGCTCTTCAACCACCAAATCCATCACAACAGAAAATGAATGCGGAAGATGCACTGGCTCAACTAACCATAAATACATCTCAATTCATGGCTAGGACTAATGCAATACTCAAAAGCCAAGAATCCTCAATAAAGAACTTAGAGATCCAAATGGACCAAATTGCAGATATGCTAAATTCTAAACAACCAGGAACTCTACCAAGTGACACCAAAAGAAACCCAAGAGAACATGTGAAGGTCGTTGAAATAAGTAGTGGGAAAGAATTGAAAGATCTATAATTAAAAAGAAGAATGACAGAGTAAAGAAAGAAAGCAAAGAAGAACAGAAGGAAGAAGTACAAAAACCTAAAGAGGATGATGTGCTACCAAAAAGAATCAGCTTTCCAAATAACCCTCCTCTATGTGTACCACCAGTTCTATACCCTCAAAGACTTGTGAAGCCAAAGTTAGATAAGCAGTTTGGAAAGTTTTTAGAGGTTTTCAGAAAGTTACATATCAACATTACTTTTGAAGATGCTCTTGTCCAAATGCCCATTTACGCAAAATTCATGAAGGATAGTCTCTCAAATAAGCGTAAACTTAAGGAATTTGAGACAGTCATACTTACTAAGGAGTGCAGTGCTATTCTACAAAAGAAATTACCACCAAAGTTAAAAGATCCAGGAAGCTTTTGCATACCTTACACCATAGGTCTAACTTTGAAAAAGCACTTTGTGACCTACGAACAAGTGTAAATCTCATGCCTCTATCAGTCTACAAAAAAGTCAGTCTTAGAGAGGTGAAGCCTACCACAGTTTCATTGCTTCCAGATGACTGATCAATAAAACATCCGAGGGATCTTAGAAGATGTTTTGGTGAAGATCGACAAACTCATATTTCTAGTTGATTTCATAATACTTGATATGAAAGAAGACCAAGAAATTCCTATCATTCTTAGAAGGTCATTCCTAGCAACTGGGAGAACTTTAATAGATGTGCAACAGGGAAAGCTAACCTTGCGAGTTTAAGATAATCATGCATCTTTCAACATTTTTAAGGCTTTGTCCTTTCCAAATGAAGGTGATATTTGTTATAGAGTAGATACATTGACCGACTACACAAAAGACGTGGTGAACGAAATCTGCATGGATCAACCATTACCAATGGGAATGGTAGATGTATCAAAATCTATTAATCCTGAAGTCTTGAAGCATATTAGATACCTTGAAGCAAATTCCTCAATTTTTATCAAGAAACCATTTGAAAATTTAGGAGAAAGGCTGAGTAAGCCAGTACCATCAATAGAAAGACCTCCAGTACTGGAGTTGAAAACACTACCATCCCATCTAAAGTATGTTTATCTGGGAGGAAATTCAACATTATCAGTGATCGTCTCTGCAGCTCTTACTCCCGATAAAGAAGAAAAGTTATTAAGAGTTCTAAGGGAGTATAAAACAGAATTTGGATTGTCAATAGCTGATATAAGAGGAATTAGTCCTTCAATTTGTATACATAAAATCCTAATGGAAGATAACTACAAGCCATCAGTCGAGCACTAGAGAAGACTCAATCTGAAGATGAAGGAGGTGGTGAGAAAGGAAATAATAAAGTGGTTGGATGCTAGTATAATCTACCCAATCTCTGACAATTAATAGGTAAGTCCAGTCCAAGTTGTGCCAAAGAAAGGTCGAATGACAGTGGTGCCTAATAAGAAAAATTACCACAACGAATGGTGACTGGTTGGAGAGTGTGCATTGACTACAGAAAGCTCAATAAAGCAACTAGAAAATATCACTTCCCTCTACTAGTTATAGACTTGATGCTTGACAAACTAGCTGGGAAAGCCCATTATTGTTTTCTAGACGGGTACAGAGGATATAATCAAATTACAATTGCACCGGAGGATCAAGACAAAACAACTTTTACATGTCCATATGGTACATTTTCCTTTAGAAAGATGTCATTTGGTTTATGTAATGCACCAGCAACATTTCAAAGGAGTATGATAGCGATCTTTTCAGATATGATGGAAAAGTTCATTGAGGTGTTCATGGATGTTTTCTCAATTTTTGGAGAATCATATGATCATTGTCTTTCAAATCTGGCAGCTTACAATGTTGTGTGGAGACAAATTTGGTTCTAAATTTGGAGAAATGTCATTTCATGGTGAAAAAAGGAATTGTGCTGGGTCACAAGGTATTTGATTGAGGCATTGAAGTGGACCGAGCCAAGATTGAAACAATTGAAAACCACCACCTCCTTCCTCAATCAAAGGCATTCGGAGTTTTTTAGGACATGCGGTCTTCTATAGAAGATTCGATCTTCTATAGAAGATTCATGAAGGACTTCTCAAAAATCGCAAAGCCACTTTGCATGCTGTTAGAGAAAGACACTCCCTTTGTATTTAATGAGGAATGTTTATCAGCCTTCCAAACTCTAACATGTGCCTTGACTTCTACACCAGTTATCATAGCTCCAAATTGGAACCTTCCATTCGAAATAATGTGTGATGCAAGTAATTATGTGGTTGGAGCTGTTTTAGGCCAAAGAAGAGACAAAGTTTTCATACCATCTATTATGTTAGTAGGACACTCTCAAACACACAGTTGAATTATGCAATAACAGAAAATGAGCTTTTAGCAGTAGTGTTTGCATTCAACAAATTCAGAGCCTACTTGATTGAGTCAAAAGTCATTGTCTGGACGAACCACTCAGCAATCAAATACTTGATTGAGAAGAAGATGCTAAGCCTAGATTGATCATATGAGTGTATCTGCTACAAGAATTTGACTTGGAAATCAAAGACAAAAAAGGGATCAAGAATTTCATTGGAGATCATCTTTCTCGGTTGAGCCATCTGAACAAAAGAGAGAATCACCAATCAAGAAGAATTTTCCAGATGAGCAACTTTTTGTCATGCAATCACAACTCACCCCTTGGTATGCTGATTTTGTAAATCATTTGGCAAGTGAAGTAATGCCTTCTAAACTTTTGAAAGTGCAAAAGAAGAAGTTTCTAGCTTATGTAAGGCATTACCTTTAGGGGCTCTAAAAAAAATCTTTTAAGAAGCCTGTAAATGTTTTCGTTTACGTTAAGCAACTGAAAGTTTTTGTGTATATATTGAACTGTATTTTAAGTTGACTGGATAAATTTACGGATCAGGAGCTTGTGAAGATTATTTTCTCTCATGCGTTCAAAAATTGCGGTTTGTCATATATATGATTGATTTTAAAACTCAAGTTTAACAAGAGTGCAGTTATCTTAAATATTTTCTTAACTAATTTTCTACAGTTTTATTACTTAGCTTTTCAATGGTTCATTAGTCATTTTAAATAATTTAAATATTTAAATAATTAAATATAAAGGTTGAAAACATAAAAAATAAGTCTAAAAAATATTTAAGATGACTATTGAAAAATTAATTAATGAAAATGTTAAAAATGATCAATAAAAATGTGGAGGATGAGTATTAACAATATGAAAGAGTTATGAAAAAAATTAACTCAGAAAATACTCTAAAATTGCACCAAAAATTATTTTACGATGCTAAGCACTAATAAAAAAATATTTTAGAGTGTCGATTGATAATGAAAAAAATGCTTTAGACGTTGGAAGCATGGTAATTTAACTAACTTTTTGGAAATTAATTAGGAGGGGGAAATAGCAGCTGAAAAAAACTGAGGGCAAAATTGTACCTAAACAAATATTTTAAGAAAAAAATTGCACCATACAAATAAGATTACGATGTTGGATGTAATTGATAAATAATACCAAGAGTGATTGATGCTACTTTACCCAATTTTCAAAGTGAGAAACATTTTAAAAATATACACAAAAGGCGAGCGACAAACATTTTAGGACAAAAGAGTATTAAAATATGAGATAAAAGCCAACAAAGATTGATGTAATTAATAAGGATTTATCATAACTCACATATTCCTAGATGTAATTAAATTCTGCATCAAATATGAGTATGTTATTGGAGGATAATATGTAAGTAATTTTGTAAGTATCGGTAAA
Organism: Inga laurina; assembly: GCA_963855925.1. Taxonomy (NCBI): domain Eukaryota; kingdom Viridiplantae; phylum Streptophyta; class Magnoliopsida; order Fabales; family Fabaceae; genus Inga; species Inga laurina. The sequence continues at coordinate 54,092,904 of OY979705.1, forward strand.
AAAAAATAAAAGTAATTCGGATTCTTTGAATTTAGGCATGTCCTAATCTTAATGAGTCTTCCAAACTCAATTTATCAAATTCTTTTTATAATATAGAGAAAAATACATTTAAATACCACTTGAACTTCAAAGGCCCAAATTGATTTTGTTAACAATAAAAGTAGTGGGATTGACAAAAAGAGTATAACAATTGACAACTCATGTTTTTAGGAAATCACTAATTTGAGATTTTAAAGTTTAAGTGGTATTTAAGTGTCTTTTTCCCTACAATGCACCCGCGTACACACACAAAAGGATAAATCTAACTAAAAATCATATATGATGACGTAAAAGTAGAAATTTTGGTGTATGAAAAAAGTAGAAATTTGAAACGTAAGACACTATACATTATAATAAATATTAAAAAATGATTAAAATGAGCACAAAGTCAAATATTACAATAAAGTTATTATATCTTATGGAATCTTGAAGTTAGAAGATTACGTTAGGAAACTAAAAAGGTAATTAATATGAAACTTGATCCCCTTTTTTTTATAATAAAATTTTAGGAAAAGGGTTAGGCTTATCCACAGTCTAAAGGCACAGCACCTAACTCATGATCCACGGGCTAGGAGTGCGTCCAGGATTTAGAGTACACCATGCCTCCACCTTGGCCTGGTCCCAGCTACCGCCAGGCCCAGTTCTCGCTTTACTTAGCTTTAGGATGCCTCCCCCAGTGCAGCGACGGTGTTAAGATTCAAACCCTCTCCATTTGTAAGTGTCCGAACCTTCAACCGCTGAACCTACGAACAAGGGGTAACTCGATGCCCTTTTGTTCCAGCAGTTTTCATCCATTTTCATCCCCCCCCCCTTTTAATATCATTTCAACATATAGATTAACCCCAAAAAATTACTACCAAGCTATGGCCCTTGATATGATATCTACTTAATTAATTTGGGTAGATTAAAGAAATTTGTTAAATCAGTTAATTATTAAAAATGAGTGTTGTTTCCCTAAAATAGTAAAATACCCTATTAAATCATTTGCATTGAAACTACCTCATGTTCCCTTAATGTGTACAATCAATATGAGTAGTTTAGGGGGGAAATGATAAATATAGAAGATAAAATGGATTGAAGTCTTATATTTATGACTAAATCCAACCTCTCAACTAGCTCTGATATTAGGAATCGAAGATAGTACTTAATTGAACAACCGAAGTTTTTTTTTTTTTTTTTGGCTTTACCTCAAAAACTATTGAGGAGTAAAACCTTCAATTATGTTCATTGTACATGCATGAGTGTGTTATGACGATTATTAAGTACAAATCGATGTTGAAGAAGCAAAAGGTATATTCTTGAGTGTTAAGGTGCCTGCTCCTATATAAGTGGATCATGGGATTCCAATTAATAGAACGTGGTTGCTTTGAAATCAAATTAAGTACGTAGAATATGTACATGATGAGATTTATTTAGCAAAGCTTACATACGATTGAGTGTAAATGAAGAAGCAAATATTAAAGGTACGCATATTACAGCATGAACCTTGAGATTTGTAATCGTTTCATGTGCTCACGCCGAATACAAAGCCTTCTGTTTCCATAAGCCCATGTGTTCATATATATAGATACACCTGTACTCAGCTTAACCTTTCCGCAACCTCCATATTTCTTTTCATTAATAATACACTTAAACAAATGTTCACAAACTGAACATATAAATATATATCTTAATACGACTTATATTATCCAGTTCTAGATCAACCATTATATATAGAAGACAAAGGATTCATCTCATAACATTATTGATCAAGCTAAGTCCTGTGGCTAGAATATATATCCCCATCTTCCTCTAAGATGGTCAGCATGATCTTCTTGTTCTTGACTATGCCTGCGTTTAATTAATTAAGCTCTTTGTATGATACATTCTTCTCCATTATTGGATGCGTCTTATATGTGAATTTATGTGTGCAGGAGCTACTATTGTTCAGTGTGGTGGTGATTCTAAGTGTGGCTAGGCCTGGATTGAGCAGCACAACAAGTAGTTTCAATGTGTTGCAATATGGAGCAGTTGGAGATGGTTCTACCAACGATTCCCCAGTAATTAAATTTACTATATTCCGAAAATTTAAGAACATGCATATATTTTTTATTTGGGAAAATCACACCAAGGTTTCAATTAAAAATAATAATAATAATAATAAAGTCTCATAGTTTGTCAATGATGAGTGAAAGAGCCACCGTTAATAAGTTATATAGAACTTTTCTGATATTATTTTCCTTAACCGGGATCTTGATGTGATTTTCTCTTTTTTGTTTGTTTCCTAATTAATTCCTGTCACAAGGTGTTTAAATTAAACATTGATCACAGGCGTTTCTGAAGGCTTGGAAAGACGTGTGCGGGAGTAAATCGCAGAGTTCAAGTCTAATCATACCAGCAAAAACGTTCTTACTCAGGCCTCTTACCTTCAGGGGTCCCTGCAAATCTAAAACCATCAACATCCAGGTGAATTAACATTAATTTAGTTTCTTAATCTAAAGCCTGATCTGAATACTAATTCATTGATATTTTTTTAACATATAAAGCTATATTTAAGGGAAAATCACACCAAAGTCCCAATTAAGAAAATTAATATCAGAAAATTCTCTAATGATTACTCTTTTACTTGTCATTGACAAATTATAGGACTTTTCTAATATTATTTTTCTTAATTAGGACCTTGTTGTGATTTCTTGAGATAATTATGAGAATATATACTGAGAGTGGTTTTTAATTTATGGCAGTTTACAGGGAATATAGTGGCACCAAAAACAAAAGGAGAATACAGTGGACAAGTAAACACATGGCTTAGCTTCAGCTACGTTGATGGTCTCACCATCACTGGAACTGGCACTATTGATGGTCGAGGTTCTATTTGGTGGAATCATCCTTGCATTGGAAGTTCTGTTTCTGTAAGTAAAAACACACACAAAGTCTCATGAATTTGATCTTTCTGATTCTATATCATCAGTAATTTGCTCCCCAATAACATTTCTCGTTTGATCATCTTCAGGGTGCAAAGTGCCGTCCACCAACGGTACGTATATAATAAGATTTACTTGTTCATGAACCATAGGTCCTTTTAACCGGATTGTGGGATTCTAGAAAACCGATAAAATTAGTTAAAAGTAATAAATATGTAGGAAATATAATTTTTTTTCCAAATATTTCCTTATCTAAGAATGAGTAAGAGAGAAAATAATAATGAAAGAAAATGTATGGAGGAAAGATGATGTGAAAGAATAAAGGGAATAAGTTGATATTTTAACTAATGTAATGTATGAAATTAATTGGGGGTAAAATGGATAAAAAAAAATGCATTTATTATTGAGACAAATTCAAAGAGAATCTTATAAAAAGAGACAAACCTATTTTTAAAAAAAAGGACCTTATAAATAGGAACGAATGGAGTACTTGTGTTCACTCATGGATCATGCGCGCGCATATATATATATATGCATGAACCAAAAGCTAAGAAAAGAACATTATATTTCTTGAACTACAAGTGTCACAACTAAGATATAGCTAGAGATCACGTCAAGACATAAAAATATTAGAGAGAGCTAGGTTTGAATAATTATATTTGAAAAGAATATTTTACATGGGGAGATTCTGATCTGTGGGTATCTTTTTTTTTTTTTGTTGGTGGGATAGGCATTGACACTGTACAGATGCAATGGGTTTGAATTGAGAGGGATAACACAGGAGAATCCAGGAAGAAGTCACATCACCCTAACAAGCTGCAAGGGTGGCAAAATATCAAACATCCGATTGGTTGCTCCTGGAGATAGCCCTAACACCGATGGCATCGATATTTCTGGCTCCACAAACATTAAAGTTCTTGATTCTTTCATTGGCACAGGTTAATATTTATAGCATCTTTTTTTCTATTATAATAAATATATATATATTCCCTCCGATCCTAAATATAAGACAGAGTTAACTCTTTTTTAGAGAAATTAATGAAGCTAATAAATAAGTTACTTAATTTTTTCTTGCACAGAATAAATTACTTAATCATATCATATATTGTGTATCATTAGATTATATATCAGTTTATAAGTTAGGTAAAATAATTTAAAGAAAAAATGATGAATATAAATATAAATATTTTAAAGTAATTTAATTAGTTTTATTAATATCTCAAAAAAAACATCAATTTTATCTTATATTTAAGACTGAAAGGAGTATGTTCGTATACGCCTCTTCCACAGTCAAATATTTCAGTGTCATGTTAGTTTTGAGGAAGATGGTCCTCCCACAATTCACGTGTTTGAATCAACATGTACATACATGCATGCATGCCTTAGATCACTATACATGTATATTTTCTTCCATTTTCTGCTCCAGTTTTTGTTTGTTATTATATAGCTAGCTAGTGCTAAACAAAGAAATATGTGTTAAATGTATTGATTCTGAATAAGTGTTGGTTATTTTCAGGTGACGACTGCATTGCAATTAGTGGTGGGTCTTCCATTGTCAACATTTCAGGTATAACTTGCGGTCCTGGCCATGGTATAAGGTGAGTTTATAATTACCATTACTTGATATTTATTTTGAATTCGTATGAATCATTAATTAATTCTTACAATTTTCACATACTATTTTGTGATTAGTGCCTTGAAAGATAAAATATTCTGAATATATAATATCATCACTACTTAGAATACATGGTCAACTTTGCATTGCTAGGTGGATATATAAACTTTGAATTTTGTTAATAATCATATGAATATATTTGGAATGTGTGTGTGTGTGTTGTGATCAAGGGAACTGAAGCACATGATAATGTATTTTTACAGCGTCGGATCGTTGGGAACAGGTGGAGATGTGGACATAGTGGAAGATGTAACTGTAAGGAATTGCACCATAACAGAGACTTTAACCGGAGTAAGAATCAAGACATGGCAGGTAATTAATCAATTACATATATATAATAAATTAATTAATAACCAAGCAACCTAATTCTTTCAAAACATGCACACTACTTGAGATAATATTTGATATTGAAACATGTATATACATATATATAGGGGGGAGTTGGATATGCAAGGAAGATCAGATTTGAAGGGATCAGATTCGTTCGCGCCAATAACCCCATTATCATCGACCAATATTATTGTCCAAACAGTGATAATTGCAAGAACGAGGTAAGAACACAATTACAAGTATTATATATATTACTAATGTCTGTCTTATTTTGTGTGTGTGTGTGTGTGTGTGATTACTATGAATTGATTATTAATGTTTTAATTTGTGTGTGATTATTATGACTAATGGTGGTAATTAATGAATGAAGACGAAGGCGGTGAGAGTGAGCGATGTGACGTACAGAGGAATAGTGGGAACATCGTTGACGGAGGAAGCCATTAATCTGAGCTGCGACCAAAACATAGGATGCTCCAACATTGTATTTGACAGAGTCTATCTCTCTTCTGCTGCCTCTGGCCAGAAAGCCACTGCCTATTGCCACAATGCTCATGGAACTTTCTCTCATACTAAACCCAATCTTAAGAAGTGCTTGCTTCCTAATTAATTACTTTATTTGCTAATGTTCATTTCTTATATATGCATATAGTTTGTTAATCACATATCTTTATGTACACACGTACGTACTAAAGAAGGAGTTGTTGGTTTTGAGTCTTGGTAACCTCTTCAAAATTTAATCAAGGATTGCAATATAGGGTGTAATCCCGGATCGTCTCCTGATGAGCCTTTTATTAATTACCTTTTTTATAAGCCACCAAGTGAGATATTAATTACATTTTTCTAAAATTGTTCTTATTTAAAATCTCATTACTTGCAAATTTTATTAATTCTTGAATGTGTTTATAAATTTCTTTTACTTTTAGACAAAGTTAATAACTTGACTATCTCTCATTGGCTTCAATAGGGTGATTATAGATGCCTTAAAATAAGGGTTAAAGAGGAGAACACACATATAGTTATTGACATAGTTGGAGGATAAGCATTGATTTAGTTTCAAGCAGTGGCTCATTTTCAAGATAAAGGTATTGGCAATTCGTAATATAGCAAAGAAATATTAGTAATGGCTACAACAAGAGTACTTGAACAAAAGGTGGAGATGTGCTTAAAGATTGGCCTACGCACGTAATAGTAAACCAAGCTTTTGGACGGGCCTTAAAAACTGAGGTACCTAATTTTAGCGCCATGACTCATGAACCGTTCTAGGTAAGAAAATCAAGCCGGGAGAGACAGCCATCGGGAACACAATATCGATCGCCTCCGACATGGGACGTGGACATCACGACCACCCTTCTCCTCATCATGTTTACCTCCCAAAAGCGCCGCCGAGGCAGTGGTTCCCGTGGCTGATACCGCTCATTTTTCTGGCAAACACCGCCTTGTTTGTCTACGCTATGTACCTCAACGATTGCCCTTCTTCTTCTGGTCCCAGTCACTGCCTCTTCACCCATCATCTGGGCAGATTCTCTTTCGAACCCATGAGTGAAAACCCCCTTCTTGGCCCTCGCATCGACACGTACGTACATTATTCTCAATCCTTCACATCTCGATCTCTTTGATCCAATTTTCTTGTTTCTTTCGCTCAATTCTTGATTTTGTGATGAACTTGATGCAGGCTGAGGAAAATAGGAGGTCTTGATAAGGACCTAATTCTGGAGAAGCACCAAGTATTGCGATACGTGTCCTGCATATTTCTCCATGCTGGAGTTATTCATTTACTTCTCAATATGTTTAGCCTTTTAATTATAGGAGTTGGACTTGAGAGAGAATTTGGATTCTGTGAGCTTTTCTTTCTTTTCTTGGGTTTTTAATAATATGTTTAGCTAAAATATAATAAATAGACTGACTAATTAGTGGGCTCTTGGGTTAATTTTGCAGTGAGGATAGGATTATTGTATGTGTTGTCTGGTTTTGGAGGAAGCTTGGTGTCTGTTATGCGTATGAAAGGATCTTCACAACACCAAGTTTCAGTTGGAGCATCAGGTGCACTTTTTGGCCTTCTGGGTTCCATGCTTTCTGAACTTCTCACCAACTGGTCTGTCTATACTAATAAGGTAACATACTCTGCCCCACAGAGATAGTATACGTATTAAGCATCAGAGAGAAAGTATCATAATCTAATGTTGGAGGTCGGTATTAAAATAAACAGAAAAATGATCTGATTGTTTATGAGTGTACGTCACTGCAAATATTAACCCATTATTGATTTTCCTTCAGTGTTCAACTCTGATGGTTCTGGTGGTGGTTATTGTTCTGAACTTGGCGGTTGGCTTCCTACCAAAAGTGGACAATTCAGCTCATATAGGAGGATTCATCTCAGGATATTTACTGGGTTTTGTTTTCCTGATGCGACCTCAATATGGATATATAAACCCAAAGCACATCCCTACAGGATATCAAGCAAAGCAACAATCTAAACACTCTCTCTGCCAATATTTCTTCTTTCTCATTGCATTAATCTTGGCCATTCTGGGGTACATCATTCTCATCTTTTTTTTAGTGAATACCACATGTAGCGTAAGTTTTTTTTAACCAAATTTGCCTCTTCTAAACCTGATTCAATGGTTTTTTTCTTTGGCAGATATGCATATGTCCTAGCTCAGATATACCTGAAACTGCCCAAAAAATTTGATGCAACACAGATTTTTCAAAAGTAAAATGCTTGTTGCTGCTGATTCCATGGCTTGTTCCTTCTAGATTTCAAGATAACCACAAATTGAGGCTCTAACTTTTTTCCCAGGCAACTGCTTCTGAAGGAAATAGGAAACAGAGACAAGTTCCAGACATTTTTCACAAGTTGTATTATTATGAGACTAATTTTACATGTATCACTTTTGTTTCCTATATATATGGAGAGTTTGAATGGTGACCGTGAGAAATATATTATTCCATATTTCTCATTTACACCACATATAGAATACAGAAAATGACTAGCAAATTTATTGTACAAGAGACTAGTGTTGAAGAGAATTGAAGGGTTTGGCCTTTTTCTTCTTTTTTTTTTTTCCCCCCTAATATGCTGAGTCCTGACTATCAAAATCAACAGTCTTTTTTCTTTTTGGTAAGATCAACAGTCTAATTTCAAATATAACCATTCCCGTATAACCTCTGATGATGTGCTGATGAATAAAATCTCCGATGGAAAAGTGTAGTTTCGTAGACCCCTTTAGAAATTGCAATGGGCATAATAAATCCGCACAAGTACTTCAGAAAAAGCAGAGGATGATTGGAACTAAGAGCTTATTAGGTTAGATTGCATTGCCACCTGCAATGTAGTGTAATACAATATAATGGGAATGCAATGTACTATTAATTAAAAGGATGATGTTTGGTATGTTTTTTAAAATGGGCGGCAATGAGTTATTTTATAATAACGTTTTAAAATTAATATATTTATAAAAGACCACTTTACCCTTTAAAATAATTCATAGCCTCCATGCCCACTTTCTTTGACAATTAGATTAAACCCTATTGTCTGTCACCATTTCTCTCACATAGGCGGAGGAACACGGTGCTAAAGGAAATCTCAGCAATAGTATCATGCATATTCATTAATTGATTGCAAAATGAAATGAGCAAGATAAAAAGAAATCAATGCATATAATCATTATTGCAATTCAAGACTTTTGATGAAGAAGGCACACCCGATGATGAACATGTGATTTCAAAAAAAAAAAAAAAACCCCCAGACATACAAATTCAAGAAAGAAATCATAAAGTGAGAATGAAAGTATACAAATTCCCAGATTAAAAGGAGATTATCATCGATTAAAAGCAAAGTTGCATTGTTCCAAAATTGTCGATAAACAAAGTTAGAAGCTGTATAAATCAATGAGGGCAAATCTTGTCTTTTTATTATATTAATAGGGTTAAATTTGAGATTTCATCAATGATTACAAGCCTGCAATGAGTTTTCATTGGGGTCCCCCTATGGAGATTACCAAAAAATATGCAAACTGTTTTACAATTGCAATCCACATTATCATTAATAAATCCAACCAAACAGGCCACCAATCGTAATGCAATCAAGATTACCATCGCATGTGTTCAATGCAATCTAACCAAACGGCCCACAAAGTTTCCAAGTGTAAGCTGATAAAATTCAGTTTACTTAGGAACAGTTTAAGTTATTTAATTGAATATCACATGAGAAAAAAGACTGAGTTTTAGAGAATATCTTCTGACAGAATTAAAGTTAAAAATTACAAGTGACAATTCACGTTATTAAACAGTTAAGATCCCTTGCTTATGGATATAACATGTTACTTAGCCCCTCATGGTGACAGCTTTTATCTATATTTCACATGATTCTGAACGGCCAAAAATGGCGTATCGGTTGTTTGCAACATTGTCATAAGCAAAATCCCTTAAGAACCTGCAGTCATCCATCATATGGAATTCATAAACCATGGAGTAAATGAAGAAAGTAGGAAAAGCAATTAATAGTATGCAACTTACAGTGGTACGAATTGAAGAAAGAATGCTAGCTGAGGAAATGGCAGGTCAATGTATTCCATTATCTTCAGGACAGCTTCTGACTTGATATATGCTCTGGAATCAACCAAAAATTCTTAAGTTTCACTCTTTACCCTTCTTCTGTATAGCTTTAATAGCAAATTTTTTCTTTTTTCTTTTCAAATTTTAAAGTAATCCATTTGATTGGGAAGTTAAAAAGAAGAGTTAAAATGGCTAAAACAGGAATTTCCCCAAAAAAGTGTTAAACCTAGAAACCACTATTCCCCACAGAATCTCCACAAATCACACTACAAACGAGATTTTATACTAAGGACAGAAGATGACAGTTGCTAAATCATCTAAATAAAGCTCTCCAATACATACCTATCCTTTTCAACCAGTACTACACTTGAGATATCATCAGGAGCTCTTCCGGATCTCCTAAGTAACATTTTGCCCGCTTCACTCTGAAGAGGTTCAAATCTAATTCCCCTGTCAACAACGTAAGACAAATTATATGACTGAATCAAGTTTCGATATCTTTCTAGCAGTCAAGTACTTCATAATAGACGCAATTTTTTCTGTCATTGTGTCAAGAGGAAGGGAGAAAATGAAAATAATAAAAAAGTAGAAATTTAAAGGAGAAGAGAATGAATAAGTTACTTATTTCTATCGTTATCACGAACGAATTTGACACCCCCATCACACAAGTTGCATACACCTGAAACAAGCAATCAGTTGTGAATTAGTGTCAGAAATCAAATGCATACACCTGTCAGGAATTTTATCAAGCACCTCTACTGCGTAATTATCCGTTTGAAATTGGCTTGCGCAAGAGTAATATGTGGGAAATTTGAATCGAAAAAACAAAGAGTGAAGGTGAATTAATTACCATCGAAAAGCATGATGGGTCGTTGGTCTTGATCAAAGAAACTGGAAGTTGCTTCAACCCAGTTGATGGCTTCGCTTCGCGGCTGCGACAGAGTAGCGAAAGTGTTGATTCTGCGTGTAACGATAACGGGACGTGATCGGACGCCTAAGTTGAAACGCCCAATAGAAGGGGAAAGCTGAAGAGCCATGGGAAGTGGGGGGAGAGGGGGGGGAGGGGGGGAGGGAGGGAGACTATGAGTCTATGACCGCAAAGACTCAATTTTATGCAGCAAAAAGAAAAGAGAGGCTGAGAATAATACATATTTCTGAGGATGTAAGCTTTTGCTGTTCAAGATCTTTCTATGGAACAACGGTAGAAGTAGAACCAGACACATTTCATTTTTATTACCCCTTGTGCCCCGAAAAAGTGAAGACTGAAGAAGACGAGGGCCCTGACTGGAAACAAATTCTCGGGGGCATTTTTTTTTAGAGGGATGACAAAATGCATATCATACGTTGTTAGAATTTCTTAACATGCCACCATCAATTAATCAATTAATTGTGTGAGGGATAGTTATGTTGGTCGGTAAAATTGTCTAAAACCAAAAATAATAATAATAATAATATCAATATACATTATACACCAGAATCATTTTTTTATAGACATATTTTCTGATAATAATATAAACAATAAAGTATACTTTTTGGTTTTTTTTTGCCATGTATACTTTTTGGTTCTTGAAGTCTAGACATGTCACCATTTTAATCCTTTAACTTCAAAAAAAATTAAAGTATATTTTTTGTTCTTTAAGTTTTACACGAATATATTTTTAGACTTTTAATTTTATAAAGTATATTTTTTGTTTTATATTTCTAACATATTTAATATTATTAATGAAAAATGTTGACACAACAAATGACTATAATGACTGTGTAGCTGACAAAGCATATTTAAGTCTTAATTTTTTAATATAATATATTTATATCATTAAATTAAAATAATTCAACAAATCACTGTAAATGAAATCGAGATTTTACTATTTTGATTATTAAACTAATATATCTAGATTATTAAACTGAATTTTTTTAATATAATTGAAGTTTTGATATTGATTGCTTCATTAAATTATTAGATATTTTTTAATTTATACCTTTTTTAAATTTAAAATTAATAGCATTTAATTATACAATCATCACTTAAGCTTACAATGTCGTTTGTCGCATCAACCTTTTTTGTTAGCAAAATTAATGGTCTTAAAATTATAAGACTAAAAGTATACTTTATAAAATTAAAGAATTAAAAGTATACCTCATATAAACTTAAAGAACTAAAAAGATACTTTAGCCCTTTAAAAAAATATGTTTTTGTTCGTTTTAAATTAACAATGCTACCTTTTATATAGTAGTTTTAAAATCAATATTATGAAAAGATATGTTAGCATTTTAAATTTGCTGGCTCGATATTTTCTATTAGTGAGGTCAACACTATTAGTACTTGTTTGTTTCAGTTGTTTGGAAGTATTTTTACAAGAATCGAGATAAGTATGTAAGAAAAATTTTGTCTCACTTATAAAAAAGTGCCTATAAAAGCACTTTTTTTAATCGAGATAAAAGCACTTAACTTTAAAGGATTACACACTTTTTAAAATTAAAGAACTAAAATGGAACTCCATCTAAATTTAAAAGACCAAAAGTATATTTAACCTAACATAAATTAACTTTTTTCACATGATACTCAGAATAAAAGACAAACTTCCCTACATTGACGACATTTGAGAAAATTAAATAAAAACTATTGGCACTAAGATTTTCAAGGGGACATTTCCCCTTTTTTTCCAAAATAAGGAATTATATCATTATTTATTAAAGTATTACAAACTAGGAAAAATCACAGTATGGTCCAAGAAACATTAAAAATGTCAAAAAAAAAAATCTTAATATATGATTCGCTCTCTAAATTTCGAAGAAACCTCAGTGATATAAATTCGAATTGCCAAATTACTTGTTTGTTTCCATTGTCAATATGATACATAAACTTATCAACGGTAACAATGATTTGTTAATATGATTCCCCTACACTCAGGCTTAGCACTACAGGGTAAACATCAAGCTCAACATTAAACCGAGGAATAAGGTTGGATAAGCATGATTAAGCTTTAAGAACCATATTTAGTCAAATAATAAGGTATCCACCTATCCAAATTCAATGAATATGCCAAAAATTGAAGCAGAAAACAGTGATGCAAGGTTTAATTAAAATGAGCTCAATTGGAAACCTTAACTAGTACAAGTGTTTAATTTGCACTCTTTTCTCATACAAGGTAATTTTTCACTCGCATCCACTTTGACCACACTCTGCCATAAACTTGTAATATTTCTAGGCTCTTTACTACTTATAACAATAGCATCAATAGATCTAAAGGATTTTATAGAGTTGTAATGTTAAACAAGCCAAATGATGAAAAAATAAAACAAGCTATGATGTATGCATCAAATTTGATTAATAGAACTAAAAACACTAATCACACTAGTATAACTTTCTGTTCCCAAGATTTTTCATGTTCAACTCATCTATAAATTTTTTTTCAAGATGAAGTGCCTTATTTATTTTCCTTTCTTTTGACTTTTTTCTCTCTCTCCTTTTTATTTACACTTTTTTTCTTTTATTGTTTTCATTATTTTCTTTTCTATTTTCTTTTGCTTTTTTTTTTTAACTACTCACTTGGCACTTATCATCTTATTTACAAGATAGACATTTCTATTTACATATCCTAATGCTAAAAGAACTTGATGAAAGATGCAAACATGATATTTGTATGATGAAATAGAAATGAAGATGAAGGGTTCAAGGGGTAAACAAAGGTTGGACAATGATTAACTTGTGTTTGGGTAAGAATGTTTAAAAATGAATACCTATGTTATTTCTATCATGCCATTGCAAAACATAGCCTCAAGTAAGAAACGAAATAAATCCTAGAGAGCAATAGCCTAAGAGGATAAATCATACAATGAAATGAACAATTAAGTTCAAAATACCTTTCAACTAGGCTTTTTGTTCCCTTCCATACTCATCAAAATTAAATCATGCATCATTTACAAAACTTGAATTATATGGGAATTCACTCATTTAATTTAAAACAACTTTCAACCACAAATTTAACTAAGAGTAACTGATATACTTGATTATGATTAGAGACCTCAAGAATTTCAATGAATTGGACAAAAACAGCTGAGGACAAAAGCATATGATGTCACAGCAAAATTCCTCATGAAAACAAGCGCACGCCACCACACTCAAGTTTAACATTGCCCTCAATGTAACGCACAAAAATAAAGAACCTAGACACACTTATCTCTTCAATGAAGTGGAATGTTGTGAAGTCCAATTTAAGATTGAAGTATAACATGTCATCTTCACAAAGGAGAGAGAAGGACAAGACATAAGTGGAGAAAGTTCTTGGAAATTAGGTACAAGGATATTGAAAGAAGGGTAGTGGAGGATGAGGCCAAGAAAAAGAGTATGATTCAAAATAAAGTTTGTTCAATTGAAAAATACAATCTATAACTACTAGAAATGTCTCAATCCCCCCCCCCCCAACTCAATCCAAATGGTGCAATACAGAATCAAGCATAAAACACAAATGTAGAAGGGAAAGAGCCAACTATGTGCAATATAGTGGTTGCTGGTTGGCATGATAATGCTTCAACAAATAACCATTCACTTGAAATTTTTCTCCACTTGCTGGGTTTTTTAGCTCTATTAAACTAAAGATATGCAACTTGACAACTTTGTAGGGACCTCGCCATTTGATTTTCAGCTTCCCATTTTCGAGCTTGAATCTTAACTTGAATATAAGTACTTGCTCTCCTTCATAAAATTGCTTCCTTAATATGCCTTAATTATGAATCAATTTTGATTTTTCCTTATAAATGCGAGAACTTTCATATGCATCCAACTGCAACTCTTCTAGATCTTGTATCTCTAGCATCCTTTTCTTAGCAGAATCTTAAAAATCCATATTATAAGTCTTCACAGCCTCGTAGGTTCTATGTTCTAGCTCAACAAGTTGATGGCAGTCCTTGCCAAATACTAACAAAAAATGAGACATGCCAATGAGAGTTTTAAAGGCTGTGTGATATGCCCAAAAAACATCATCCAACCGGAGACTCCAATCTTTTCGACTTGGCTTAACAATCCTCTCCAAGACATACTTAATTTCCCTATTAGATACCTCAGCTTGCCCATATTTGGACAGCAAGTTGGCCATCAATTTGCTACAAAAATGTGAGTCACGATCATTCACAATGTTGATAAACCTATGTCATGTGAGTTCTCAAAAATTAGGTTTGAGAATGTAGCTTAGCAGCACAACCTATATCATTTTTGTAAGGAGATTAATTTCTAATTTCTAAATAGTTAGGTGATAAATAACTTAAAATCGCAAGGAGTCATTTTGGGAAATTGTTTCAAAGACAAATGAAATAATATAATCTAACTCAATGTTTTTGTATTTTTGGTTTTTAAGATAAAGAAGAAAACAAAATGAAAATAATAATAACTACAAGGCAGATTCAAATAAACTAATATAATGATGAAGTAGGATTCCCTTAAGCTGAGATTTTAGTCTTTCTTACTTGCTAATGAAAAGAATTCAATATGAGTCAAAAGGATAGACCTAAATTACCACTAGATTCATACTTTACAATGCTTATTTAATTCATTCTACCGAAGCAATTAAATGAGCATCACCATCCATAACAATAAATCTGACTCAAAGAAGAAGAATGATTAGCTTCCAATTCTAAATTATAATTACCATTACAAAATCAAAGCATTCAATCTAGTCATTCAAAATCCACTATGTTGAGTCTTATTAAAATAACTCAACCTACTTTTAATATAAATCATATAAAGCTTAATCAATCAATTCCTAGCTCAACTATCAAGTTTAATCAGCCATATAATCATGAACTAGAAAGAAAGTTTAAAGGAATTTTATTAAAGCTCAAAAGCTCGTACCATTACCGAATTTAAGGAAATCACTGTATCTTTAGCTACTCATGACAGAGGAAAAAGAAACTCGAAGAAGAG
This sequence comes from Inga laurina, assembly GCA_963855925.1. Lineage (NCBI taxonomy): Eukaryota > Viridiplantae > Streptophyta > Magnoliopsida > Fabales > Fabaceae > Inga > Inga laurina. Next base: position 54,108,325 of record OY979705.1, read on the forward strand.
GGAAGCAAGCCGCCATGGCTGGATGGATTATGGGAGAAATTGATGTTGATGAAGGGTGGAACTCTCGGTTTGCCTCTCTGAAGTCGACGATCTCGCCTCCCCTTCCCAATCGCTCGAGCTCCCCTTTTTCACAATTATCATCCCCCCACCCGAGAAGCCCGTACTCCTCTTTCGTCTTAGTGCCTGTTTGGATTAACGGTAAAGAAGGAGTTTTTTTTTTCAGATGGGCTTTTGGAAAAGTCATATAAAAAAAAAGGAGCTTTGTAGATATGATTTGTGTTTGAATTGACAGTGTCAGAAGTAACTTTTTTTTCATAAAAGTTGAGAGAAGTAACTTGGATGAGCTTCTCATAAAAATTCCATTTGCTTCATAAGTCCAATCATCCCAAAAGCTTTCCCAAACACATCAAATAAGCTTTTGGAGCTTTTAGCCTCCATATAGGCTCTTTTTGGACCCAAACGGGTTCTTAAACAGACCCTTAATTTTCTTCAACCGCTATTTCTCTCCTCTCCGCAACAAAGACCCTCAGCTCTTGGTTATTAAAACGGTGTGCTTCCCTGCTGGTCCTTGATGTGTATTATAAGTTATTAGATTCCTAATTAATGTTGCTTTAGTCACTCTAGTTTCAGAAAATACAATTTAGTTCCAGGATATATAAAATTACTTAATAAAATAATTATTTCCTAACAATTATCAGAAGTCCAGTTCAACCTTAGATGCATTAAAATCTATTATTTTGAATCATTAATCCTATAATTTCCCAGCAAAAATGATAGCATTTGTATTCTAAATTAAGCACTTATTAATGATACATACATTTGTTTATAGAAACAATATGATCAATGATAACATTATAACTTATCAATAGAGAAAACAGGTAGTTTCATAATTCGAATATATATTATTAAAGTTATTGGGAGTTTTTAGATAGTAAATCATATATATAAATAGGAAGAATTTCTGAAAAGAAACCTAAAAATTAAAAAATGACATATGAATTTTTTTATTAAAAGTTGATTAAAAAATATTAAAATGTGATAGAAGATTCTCAATTTTTTTTTGAAAATAACTGATCTATTATTTCCTAATCTTCGAATTATTTTTCAGGAATTCTCCCATATGTGTGTGTGTTAGGACTTTTTTAATTTTTTTCCTATTCCTTAGACTATACCGCTAGTTTCCCTAAAAACTATCCCTCTTTGACCTGGGGGTTTGCTCTCCGAGAAAGAGAGTTGAGAAGTGGGGAAGCGGGCGCCACATCCGAAGAGCTGATACAGACGTAGGAGACGCAGGGATTGAAGCTCCGCATCGGAAAGAAGGAACATGGGTTGGATTGGCGACACTGTGGACTCCATTAAATCTATTCAGATCCGCCAGGCCCTCTCCCAAGGCGTTAGTCTCGGTTCGTTCTTCTACTCGTTTTCTTTGTGTGCCCCCGTATCTGTGCTGTGACTTCGTATTTTCATTGTTCTCTGGGAACTGCAATGTCGTGGGTTCTTGTCAAGTGATTGAGCACTGAATTAAAATTCATTGACTTTTTTAATTTCATCTTACGATCTTACCAATTAACAAATTCGGAAGAACATCAGACTATACATCTCATTTCAGCAGTTTACATTGAACCCTGAAGGTCGGAGGAGTGGGGGAAAGTACTGTCTTTTCTTTGATATTTGCTTGTGGTTACTTTATGAAAGAGTATTTGTTATATGACCATTATTGTTATATGGAGACTTGAGTCCTCATTGAAATTAAGGAATTCTAACGCTTTTGCTACAAAAATTATCTTTGGAGCTACCCGTGTCCTATAGTTTATAGCCGGGATAAGTAAGCACCGGTGATATTTAAAACTTTGGTTCAAGCAATGATTCTGGTGGGGCAGAATTGTGTGGAAACCTTCAATGATTTCTGCTGCATACATATTGTATTGCTTCATCTTTATATAGGCTATTTAGTTTTGCCACATGAACCTAAAACATTCTTGTTTGTGATATAAACATAAGTCTACTGAATTAGTCTACATTCTCTCTCTCAGGCTTGATTGTCACATCTGCTTTGATGATATGGAAAGCATTGATGTGCGTTACTGGCAGTGAATCTCCTGTTGTTGTTGTTCTATCTGGAAGCATGGAACCAGGGTTCAAGCGTGTAAGTCAATCTAGAATCTTGTCGTTTGTCTAGCATCACTTAAGCACGGAACCAAAATATATATGCATATATATATATATATATTACTTAAGTATGTACTGAGGAGCTGTTGTCCATAATATTTTGCTTTTTCTTTATACATTTCACTTAACAAATGCTACTTTCATGCCATATTCAGGGAGACATCTTATTCTTGCATATGAGTAAAGATCCAATTCGTGCAGGAGAGATTGTTGTATTTAATGTTGATGTAAGTAGTCTATCATTTTTAACTTTTATTTTATTCTCTTCATATTTATATCGCCATATCATATACAACTTCTTTCATCAAGAGCTTCTATTTTCCCTTTTTAATTTGTATACCCTGCTTTGTTGTGTTGTTGAAGTTTTTGTACCATTGAAACATCATGTTAAAGTTGCTCTTATTTCTCCTGGGCCTGTTTGGTACAGTGGAATTGAGGAGATGGAATTGGAATTGAAAATGAATTCCTACTGATAACATGTTTGGTATGATGGAATTGTCCTTGGAATTGAATTCCATGTGGAATTCAATTAAGCCCAATTCCATCAAATAAATTCCATCTCAAAAGCTAGGATTTACAATTCCATGTGATCATTTCCATCTATTACCCTCCACTACCTTCAAAAAAAATAAAAAATAAAAAATTGAAGGACATTTTGGTATTTTTATACAAAAATTAGATCTCATTTCCATGACATACCAAACATACTTTTAGTCCCCATTTCCATTTCCATATCCATATCCATATCCATATCCATTTCCATCAAAATCAATTCCAACGTACCAAACGGGCGTCTTATCAACCCCAACAACAACCCCCACCCCCCTCTCCCCCTGGCAGGCGGGCGGGTGTAATTTCTGTGTCAGGGTTTGGAACTTAATTTTAACCTGAACATGCAATTGTGTACTACATTGTCAGAATTTTTTGACATAGAGTTTCTTTGCTGCTTCCTATTCTGTCTCGCTAGTTTCCTATCTTTACTGTCATGGTTAATTGACACAAATTTTTTTTGATTTAGGGCCGGGAGATTCCAATTGTTCATCGGGTAATCAAGGTAAACATGATATGCTGGCTGTACTTGGTATGCTTAATTTTTGTGAAGTGCTCGTTTGGTCATAGATTGGTGCAAACTGACCCTGACTTAATGTGACCCTTGAAGTTAGTGGCACCACGTGCTTCGACTCATATTTCTCTTTTGACAGGACATCTGGTAAAACGTGATGCGCTGAACAGTTGTAGGCACATATAATGATAAGCTGTTGAAGTAGGATTTTGCCCTCTCTTGGATCTATAAGCCTATGTCTAATGAAGAAAACACATCTTGAACTGTTTAGTGAGACAACTGTAAAGTGTTGGCAAATCAAACAAGGTGTTGAGGCTTTCAATTGAGCGCCTTTGAAATTTTTACTCACTTGTGTCTGGCACTAGGTTTCATTCTGTCATTTAATTTTACTCTCAGCAATAGTGTGCAATTGACTACCAACAAAATGGTGATGAAAGAATTACAACAAATTGAACTTACCCACCCAGTTTAAGAAGCCAGATGAATCCCTACGGCTAATTTAATTTCAGGGCCTGAATATTTTTTTGTTTGCAATTGAATGAACTCTATAAATTAATATTACCATGTTTCAGAGAGTCCTTATCCATGTTTTTTTGTAGGTACATGAACGAAATGATACCAAGGAGGTTGATGTTCTCACCAAAGGTAGTGACTGATTACTTGCTTGATGATTTTGTAGGATTATTTAATGTGCTGTGTGCTGGTCTTTCATTATCCCCATCCCAACCATCACGATGTTTTTGAAACACATATTTCTCCAAACTGCTGTGTTTCATAATTTTTGTTGCTTTGTACTTTTATTTGTCCATTCATGTGCTAGTAATTTATAGCTGTAACATTCTCCCCTCACGTGTCTTTATTGTCTTTCACAGGAGATAATAATTATGGGGATGACAGGCTTCTCTATGCTCATGGCCAACTCTGGCTACAACGGCATCACATTATGGGTAGAGCTATCGGGTATAAGATTTCTTCCTTCCAAATACAATTGCTCCATTTCGACCGCTTATTTGTTTTGAAAATTTGTCTTCAAGAGGTTATTGCTTGTATGATAGACCTAGAGTAGTCAGTTGCAATGAAAAGAATATATGTTTTCATTCTTCAACTAAATAATAGAGTTTCATGCCCACTAGAATATAATAAAAGCAAACTACCAATATCGGAAATTTTGACCTCTCTGGCAAAAAAAGGACGGAAGGAAATTTGGTTCAGGACATGATTGCTTAAGGCACTTGGTTTAATCTTTTTTTAGCCTGCAAGGAACTATATGGCTATCTATTTTCTAAAAATCTTAAGCACGTCAGAATAAAGATATTTGTTTGTGTCATTGCTTAAACTTGTCTTGGGCAGGTTCTTACCTTATGTTGGCTGGGTGACGATTATCATGACTGAAAAACCTATCATCAAGGTATGTTTTTCTATGCCTTTATATATGGTTAGAAAACTCGCTTGATTTAATTTGTAACACAACTAAGCTGTTGTTTTGTTTTCTTATCTTTCTTTCGTCTTATAGTATATTCTCATTGGTGCTTTGGCGTTGCTCGTGATAACTTCAAAAGATTAAACCAGAAATCTCAATCAAGCTTTGGTGTGACTGCAACTCCAGTATAGTAAACCGAGAGTATCGCTCTCTTGAAGGTTCCATCTGCCCATCTTGTACCATCTTTTTAAGTGGTAGACAAGATCATGTTAGAGTTGGTTCAGAGTAGTGGGGTTTTTATTTCATTTTTTGATCTTTTAGACGCCATTTTGGTTGGTTGGTTGCTTGAATCATGTTTGAAGTTGAACATTTATCTAGAATTATGGTAATTCAGGCATGACTATGCATTAACCCCAGAGGAATGAATGGTTATTTTTGAGATCTTTATTGTTATACTTATAATGCCTTCAAAATTACCAACAAAGCTACATTTTGTTGCTTGCGAAAGTCGAGTCAGAAAGAGGTTGTCAAAATGACACATACTAGTATTTTCATTACCCGTTGTCCCTAACATCTTGTTCAGAGGGGAGAAAAATAAAACATTGTTTCATAAGGGATATAAATGACAAAAGAAGCAAAATTACTATCTCCGGTCTTGAATACAAAATTCAATTAACTTTTTTAAAGAGATTGAAGAGATTAAACAAGTTATTTTAAAGTATTTAACTATTTATACTTATCGATTTTCTCTAAACTGGTTTGTCTAATTTATAAATTGATATATAATATAATGATATATAACATATAATATAATTAAATAATCTATTTAGCTTCTTTTATCTCTCTAAAAAATTAAAATAGCTGGGTGTTACATTAAAGATCAGAGTGAATATAATTAACCGGGTTTTAAAATTACTGTACTAACCTAAAAGTGGCTCAGCTAATAAGAATGAGGTTGAACCCTTTTGATGTAACAAAAAAGAAAAGGCTATACATCATTATTTGTAAAACAGATTGGTTACCATTATGTTGAAACAAGGGCCGTAAATAAAGATATCACTATCAGTGTGGATACACATCCTAAATGAAGAAAATAATGATTCCATAATGAAAGAATACACAACCTAAAAGAAGCCGAGTTCCTTCCACAAAATTAAAACATACAGCCCAGAAAAAACAACAAAGAATAACATGCCAAAGGTTTAAACATATTAATGACATCCAAAGTCACAACTTAAATTCGCAAAAGCAGTCAGGCAGAGCAGACCCTCTTCCCATGGCAAAGTCATCTCTATGAACCTTCCATAGAGCTTGCATTAACTCCTTTTCCCTCAGTCCCTGAAAGGTTAATTCTGCAAAAGCTCTTCTGCTCAAAAATAGAGTTTTATGCAGCCCCTTGAAAGCTCTCATTGCTGCAACCATCTTATCCATGTTCCCAAAATAAGTAGCTATATACGAATCACTATTAATAGATACATAATAATCTAAAGCAGCTTTAGTATTGCCATGCATGGCTGTAAAATCTTCATTTCTCAGAAGGCTAGACTTTGTAAATATGTTACTGTAAGTAGCTGTCAACCCTTCAATTTCCATTAGACCATCCCCAGCAGCAAGGTATATATTTGTGTTTGTTGGGATGGAAAGAGCTTGAAGTATCAAAGCCGTCTCATTTGGTGTGAGAGGACATTTCCCTCGTCTTCTCCAAATGCGGGCTAACTCACCAGTCCATGGTTTTCTGTCACCTTGTGGTGCTTCTTCTACGGCTTTGACGGAGGCAGGAGAAAGGCCTGGGTACTTGCACTGAGAATAAGCAACCATGTCAGGTTCAAAACGAAGATGAAGTGAGAGAAAGGGTTTTGGTATAACTTGCAGGAGCTCAGAGGCTTTCATTTCCAAAGATCTTGTAAGACGTATTGCCTTATAACATGCTTGACAAAGAGCAGCTTTTGCATATAGAGGGTACCTGCAAACAAGGGGGAAAATTTTTAAACAACAGCCGAAGTTGATTATAACTGAATGAACGAGAGGAAAGTAAAGGGAAGGGATTCTTCTCCAATTCTTTTAATTCTCCTAGCTAGTCTCTGCTATATGATTCACTATTATTATAAATAAGATGTCAAAATAACGCCAACCTACAAAATTTAGAATAGATGAGTTTTCTAAATTTGCTTGAAAACACGAGAAATCAATTATTTCAGCTCAATCTAAATATCCTTTCAATTATTAATAGAAAATAATCAAAAACTTAGTCATAAGCAGAGAAGTCAATCTATTATCACGCAAGATGATGGCAACCTCATATACTGACGGGAAAAAAATCTATTCCTAATACCTAACTGTGGAATGAACATAAAGCTTTTGGTTCCCCTACAAAAAATGGGGGAAAAATAAGAAAGTAAATTCACAAGCCTCATTAAGTTCTTCAAATAATCAATATTCTGAATATCTAATTTCCAGTGTAACACTGTACTCTCAGAACGAGAAAAATGGTGTGGCCTATCTCCTAGGAACAAGGACTCATACATATGCATACCTGTCCCTTCGTTGAGACATTGCTGGTGTAAAGGAAATATATTTATGCTCTAATAGAGCTGGAAGAACACTTTCAACATAATCAAAATGGCCTTTCCGCTTGCTACAATCCACTGGGACGGGTTCTTTTGATGAAATCCCAGGTGGTAACTCCTTAACAACCGTGACAAAGCCACTCATCTGTTGAATGAAGTAGTCTACATCAAATACATCTGCGAAACCACTGCAATGGAAGCAAGTATTCAGAAGCAGTTTCAGACTTTCAGGTTAGAGGGCAATACAATCCACTAACCAACAGATAGATATCTTTACCAACAACAGAAAATGCAAATTGGAAAGATTTTGCACAGAACAATTACTTTTTAATTACTTTTACTTTATATAAACAGAAAGATGAATAACCTTGTTTCATTCCAATATGAAGCCACTTCAAACTTTGGCAGCACAAGTGTTGCATTTAACAGACGAGCAATGCCCACACCATCACAAAACTGCATTCACCATATAGCATTACTATATCACTATTTTAAGAGAGCAACAAGAGGATCAAGAGTTTCTCTATATGGATTTGGAAGTTGAAATTCAAGAGTTTTCTTGAGAAACTCACGTCTCTTCGCATCTGGTTGAGACCGCCATAGCAATCCACTCTGATATATCCATTGGTTTCTAAAGGTAGAGCTGCACCATTTCAAGAAAAAACGAAAGCAATTGTCTGCAATGAACCCAATTACGGTTGTTTCAGAAAATAAAACGTTAACCCAATCAGCAACCCTAACCAGCTTGACCTTAGTCACCAAAGGGCGCAGGCGCTTCTTAATTAAAAAGCATATTGCCAAATCAATACTTTAAATTATGATAATTCCATGAACACATGAAATACCAGTAAACCTTCCACTAAGCATAAGAACATCTGTTTCAGGCTATAATTTTTTTTCGACCTTGCAAGGTTAACTTCTAACTATGCCTGAATGCAATAGTAACCATTAAGCAACCTCTGATTCATTTTCCCCAAACAAATTCAGTAATCCCTAAAGCTTAATAACAATCAACTTTTAACCAACAAAATAGAGAATTTGATGAAATCAGGAATAGCCCTTTTAAGTAACAAGTACCTATTAGGTGTCCTTGCAGCCACCATTTGCAAGGTCGCCACTCGAAGAGGCGCCGAACACTCCATATATCTCCCTCCCCTCTGCATTCCCGACATAAAATCATCAGGACCCAGAAACTGAATAGCTTGAAAAGATGTGTCAAGTTTCAAATCGAATACTATCGGTTGCTATTTTCTTTGTTCTTTCCTTTTCTACAAGCAATCACACTCACCAATCAAGAATAAATCTCAGAATTCCATTACCCACATCTAAAAATTAGAAATAAACATATAAAGCATAAAATTGTGAACGTACATGATCGAATTCGAAGAAGTCCGATAGAGGGAGAAAGGGGAAGAAGAGGATAGAAATGTAATAATAAGGAGAGAGAGCGTGAGAACCAGGACGCTGAACAAGGGTTTAATAGAGAAAAAGAACATTTGAGACAGAAATCGAAAGCGACGAACAGATCGGCTTTGATCGAATGAGATGCTATGCCTCCGAAGCTTGGGGCCTTCCTCGCAGTCTCGAGCAATCCTTCTCCGACAGATTTCGTTGGGCCTCTTGTCCGCGTGATTTTCTGACGCATATATTCTTTGCAAATACGGCCCGAAGTGTTCAATAAATTTTAATGTTCCCCACGAAGTTTTTTTGATTTCTCAGCGGCCTCCCAAAAGTTTTAAAACTTAGAAAGTTAACAAAATTAATTTTGACAGCTAATTTTTTTAATTTGACTCAAATAATACACATGACACTCTTACCCACACTCATTATTGCACCACACCATCATCTTTTATTATAAGTGTCATAGTGAGTGTCAGGTAATAGTGTCACTTGCAATATTTCAATCAAATTAAATAGTTGATAGTTAAAATAAATTTTAGTAATGGTCATAGATAACATTATTACGTTTTTAAATTTTTTAGATGACATCGAAATAAAAAAACTTTCTAAGCAATATTGAGATTTTTTTAATACTTCCTGAATGAATATACACCTTAACCCATTCATAAATAAGATAAATACAAATTATGAAAACTTAATGGTCAATCATATCATGCCATATGAGGTCAAAAAAATCATGTTGGCAAAAAAAGTAAAAAAAAAAAATCATATGATATCATGTCATGTAAATACTAAACATTGTAGTTTTTATAATTTATATGTATTATAGATAAAGATATAGCAAAATATATATTCTTTTATGGAAAACATATTTAATAGATTGGTAAATTTTTTTGTCAACATAGGAGGAGATCGGTAGTAGATATGATATAGGCATCCAGCTTTCGCTATTAAATCTCAGGTTGTGGGACCGGACCGGAACGAAAACCGGCGAACCGGCCAGTAGACCTGTCCTGTTTTTGGTACAGTCCGGGTTCCTATTTTAAAAAAAATTAATTTTTCTTTAGAATTTCATATTAATAAGCCTAAAATTTTCAATTTCTCACTGGTTTGGCCCCGGTTTAGCTCTAGATGGGTCCCGATCTGACCCACTGACCCTTAACCCAACACCCCGACCGGTTCAATCCCTTATCCGGGTTTTAATACCTTGCTTCAATCACAGATAAGAAAATAAGAGTAGGACAGGTTTAAATTGATATTTTAAAAATTAAAATGCATCACATAAATATTATAATAACTTCATACGTCACGCGTCGAAATTCAGCAAAAAAAAATTTATAAGGTTCAAACTACTATGATTAAATTAGCAGAAGAATCAAGGAAATTTAAATATAAACTTATGTTGTTGTTGTGTTCATAACTCATGAAAATTACAATTATTAAAATTTTATATTGCCTCGATCATTCGCATAAATCTGCATACAATTTAAATTTGGAGAGTGCCCATAATATTACTGCATAGGTATATTACTAGGATCTTAATCATGTTTACATCCAACACTTTCAAAACACAATAATAAAAAAATTTATAATAAATTGGAGGGGAAAACTTAATAGAAACTGAATAATTAATTTAGCAATGAATTCTTAAATGAATACTAACTACAAAATCATTTACTTCAGTAATTGTGTAATGAGAGAATGACCACCTTGAAATTTATGTTTAAGTGTCTGTTTGGATTAGCGGTAGAAACTGCTTCTCCAATATAATTTACGGTATACGAGATATCCATGAAATAAATTTTATCTCAACTTACGTAAATATACTTTTTTAGTGTCTTTTCAAACAAACACTCATGAAAAGCGATAATTCTCTCTCTTTCTTTTGCCAAGCTCTTTATATTAGGTACCGCCCAAAAGTTGTTAATTAATTAATTGAATTTATTAATCTCTCGTTGGCATTATATAGAGACTACATTAAAATATAAGAAAAGTTTTGAAAGAACTAATTTATACGAGTCGCTCCTCTCCTTTACTTTTCCATCTCTTTCCTGTCCTTTACCCAAAACTCACCATTTTGGGTGTAAAAAAAGGGAGATTGGAGCCTTTTGTTTTTTTCCAAAAATAATATCCAGCACCTTAAAGTATTTTTTTCAGTGACACCCAATATCTTAAAATAATTTTTGATGCACTGATCACTCTCAAATATTTTTTTCAGTTGTAACTACTGTCTAACAAATTGTACTCTAAAGCAATTTTTTCAGTGACACCCAGTATCATAAATTAGTTTTTAGCTCACTCAGCACCTTAAATTATTTTTTCAATAACACTCAGTGTCCTAAAATAATTTTTTTTACATCTAATCCCCTAAAATATTTTTTTCATGAACACTTTACATCTTAAGTTTACACTGCTCATTGCAATTATAAAGATATGGATACTTGATATCACTTAAAAAATATTCCAGAGCGCTGAATATTATTTTTGACAAAAAAATCAGCCCAACCTCCCTTTTTTATACACCCAAAACGGTGAGTATTGGGTAAAGGAGAGGAAAGGGATAGGAAAATAGGAGAGAGGAGCCGGACGCAATTTCTACATGGTTTCAATTAGTAGCTGAGTTGGCTGCTAATGCTTTAATACAAGGATTAGATTAAGAATTTGTTCTCATAATTTCATTGCACTGTTCTCATAACCTTGAAAGTTAACTGCTAACATACGCCTCTTCCCTAATGGCGGTTGTCTCAACTCTTGACTGTTCTGCTCATCAGATATTAGTTAATATCAATATATTTATAAAAATTATTAAAAAACACACATTATTCACAACTCATCTTGAGTTCCATGGAAATGGACGAGTTATGGCCCACTCAAGTGTTTTTGAAAAAAGAATGAATATATCTATTGTGAAGAATATAAGAACAATGGAACTGATTTTATAAAGGAAAAAACCAAGTTACATTAAAAATTAAAAAAAAAATGCTTATCTGGTTCCTTCTAAAGTTCTAACAACAAATATGCTAATCAATATTACACATCAGAACGCAATGCCGGGTGCAAGTCCCCCATCATGCGGCCTGCTCATCAACGTCTCCATTCTCACCATCTTCGGCAGCAGCTGCTGCGGCCGCTGCCATCAGCTCATCAAAATTTGCCGTTTTCCCGAGCAATATCTCAATCTGAACCAGGTTTTTAGAGTATAAGAAAATATTGGAGCAAGTGAAACAGGCAGACAATAGAAGACATGTTATGGATTCAACAAGACAATTAAAAAGGCAAACTCTACTCCTCTCACCTTGGCCTTCTGAACAGGTCTCCCTCTAGAGTCATCCTTTATCTCAACAGTTGATGTCATAATTTCTACATTAAGATTCCACCATTAATCAAATTTGCTTCATAAACCATTTTCACAAAACAGTAAACATGGGGGCAAGAAGAAAGAAGATAGTAGTAGCTCACTCTTTTCAACAGCAAGCCCATTGTTTTTCAAAATTTCAGCAACAGTCACCACTGTCGCAATAGCTGTAATGAAAATATATAGAAAACAATCAAAACTTGTTGAAACAAATTTAAGGGAGGACGGTGCAAGGGAAAGGATAAAACTAGAAAGGAATGGTTTGACATAAATTATTAAAAAGCTACAGGAATAGGATACCATTTAACAATCTGGATGTAAAATACCTAGCATCAATTTCTAGTTTAGTAAAACATGCATGCCTGTTTAACCTATAAATCCTTTTTTTCCAAATTGAAGAATCAATTATAAATGCCGCAGTTTAGTAAAATAAATGAAACGTGAAGGATTTCCCAATCTTCAAATAAGATACACTTTACATTAATGCTCAAGTTCAAAACTACACATAAAGAGTTTAAATAGGAAGAAGCGCCTAAAGACTATGTAGACAACTACAAAATCCCTAAAATTCTATTCAGTGGAGCAAAACAAATAGTTTACTCCATTTGCCCCCCGGCACATTCTGCAAAACTATGTTTACCTCCATCTCAGTTGAGGTTGGGTAGAGGGTGGGGCGAAATCCATATAAAAGACTCAGGCATTATTGAGAAGCTTTGACGCTAGAACCATAAATATGGTGCAAGCCACAATATACTCAAACATAAATCCCTTCTGAGTTCTGATATTAAGTTATGAACCTCACCATCCAAGAGGCATCTGCTATACAATGTCTTTTCATTATCTACACGTATATAAGATATATGACTATCTAAAATCCTCATATAACCATGTAGTTGCAATCCAAAACTTATATGAGGTGATAACGCGAAGGAGCTAGGCTTAAGATGACAAGTTCGCAGAAAAGTTACCAAATGGCCTACAGTAGTCAATCAAAACTGCATAGCAATTTCACGTCTGGCATGCTCTACTAAAGCCTAATCAGAAAAGAGAAATTATGGATTTATGAACAGAATTGAGACTCATTCAAATCCGAGGAAGCTCATGAGGCCTAAACAGAAAAATCACTCTGTCATAATGAGATTAACTAAGCTCTAAACAGAAAAAAGTAGGTTTATTTATTCAATTAAATTTTCATATATTATTCTTCAGTTTATCTAAATGCATAATATTAGTAGGTACTCCCTGCAATAATATCAATCTCGGTTGTTCACACAATTATGGTCACTAATTTAAAAGCTTACACACAGAAATCACTCAAAAGGATACTCTTACTGGCTTCAACAGAGGCATGCGAGATTAGAAGTTAAAATAAGTAAAGCTATTTAGCTCCAGGACTTCATACCCATTCCTAGTGCTGATAGCTCGACCTCATTATGCTGTTGCATATACCTCTGCAATAATAACAAGTATAAACAAAAATTAAACAAAGCAAAGCACCCAAAAAAAATCGACACAAAGTTCACGAATCTTCAAACATTTATATCAGAAAGAGAATTCGATAACAGCAAAATATTAAACTCCAAAAAAAGGTCCCAAAAAAAAAAAAACATGAAGGTTTAGAGAACAAACCTTGGCCAAATTAACATAGAAGAAGAGTGGCTTCTTGGTATTAGAGACCTGAATGCGATTCTTTTTGTAAGACTCCGCGATGTTAATGTTGTTAACTCCCTCTGTGATGGCGTCCATTGCAAGGGTGTTATTGAACTGAACAAAAACCCTAATTCATTCCCAAAATGTGCGTAGTTATAGTACGAGCGCTAAAACCTTCAGATGAAAAATCGGCGGAATTGGGCTACGCTTCTTTTGTGGGCCAAGATACCTCCTATCCTTTTTTTTTTTTTTTTTTGCCATCAAGTATGTGGGCCTAAATAAATTTTTTCACTTACCCCTTTTTAGGGCTAAACATTTTTACCAACGAAATAGGTTTTTTTTTTTAAAAAATATTGGCTAAATACTTCAAATTTGATAAGTAATGGCCTGTTTGATATGATGGAATTAAAGGGTATGGAAATAAAATTGGAATTAATTTCCAGGACAATGTGTGTTTGGTATGATGGAATTGAGAAAAAATTCATTTCCATTTCCACCAAAATAGGTGGAAATGGCTTCCAAGTGCTAACCCATGGAATTGTAGAGAGCTCCATGGAAATGAAATTTTTTTATAATTTTCACCCTTTCCCACTTTTCTTCATCTTTGACAAAACCTCCTAGACCTCCTCTTCTCCGATGACGTAGGTGAGCGGCAGCGACGATAACCACCTCCAACTACTGTGACGGTGGCCCTTTTAGGAAACGGTGATGGTGGCCTCCTCAGCGACAACGACGACAACCCATATCTTGTGCCATCTATACAGATCTTGTGATGGAAGGTTAGACCTTGCAATGATGACAGCCTTTATCGGACAATGACGGCGGCGTCTTCAACCATGCAACCAAAAATGACAGCCTTCATTAAACAATTGCGGCAACGTCTTCCTTCTCCCTCCTTCGTTTCTCGCCTTTGATTTTGACTGCGGACACTCAAAGTTGACTCATTGTCTCCATTTTCATTCATAGATCTCGCCGGTGATCCCATATGTACAACTTCGTCCATCACTATATCATCTTCAATTTTGGGCAAGATTCAACAATTTATTAACTTTGTTTTACTTGATTCTTCATATGTTCAAGAGACTGAAGAGAGTTTTCCCAAGTTTGATTTGATGTTTAAGCAAAGTTTCTCTATAGTTGGTTTGATATTTCCAACAAGGAGGATGTAAATCTAATACTGGTAGCCCATGGTAGAGCCAGGAATTCAGGCCGAGCCTATCGTGCTAGCCCGTTTAGGCTCGAGCCCATCAAGGGTCAGGCCTATGATTTAGATGCTAAAAATGGAAGCGGGCCTAAAAGAGCTAGCCCTATAGGGCAACAGGCTTAAACGAGCCGGCCCAACAACCCTGTAGGGCTTGCCCTTTTAGGCCCATTTAGATTTTTAAAAAAAAATCATTGTAGCTACTATTATTATTCAGCTAATTGGGAAAAGAAACAAAGTCAACCACTCGACCTCAAGCTCAAATATTCCAACCAGTTGTGCCTGTCCTCCACTCATCTCTGAATCTCTTATCTACGTCTCTGATCTGTGTTCTGCCTCTCACTCCTTCAGTCTCTGAATCTCTGGAAGTTGGAGCTCGGATCAGAAGAACTCGCCCCGTCGCCCATCGCCCATCGCCCGACGCCTGTTGTCCTTCACCACTCGTACTTGATGCCATCGACATCGAGATGAGACATGGTGAGTGCTGACGCGAACCTGGAGCTGGTCCGCTGGAAGCCTACAAGTGAACCTCTCGTCCCCTCCTTGAGACAGACCCCGACCATGACGGTGACGAGGGACGAGCAACGTCGTTGTACAGATGGCCGAAAATGGAAGCGAACCCCTCCCAAACTCGCTCAGAATCCACGCTCGTCAGACCTCACTCCTCACTCGACAACACTCCTTCGTTAGTTCTTCAAATCGGTCGACAACTCCTCAGACCTCAAATCTGACCTCAGATCTTGTTTGGTACTACTACTAATTTATCTATTAATCTAGTTTTCTAGTGATCTCTCATGTGCTTTTGGTAATGTCAAATATTGAATCTACTTGATTATTTGAATGTTTGAGATTGATTTGTTAATTTTGATAATACCACAATATCGATTATGTTTTAATTTTCTTCACAAGAATAATTTATGTTTTGGAAGCTTTCCTCTGTCATTGGCTCATTGCACTGAACTGATTGAAGCTAAATGTGGCCTTTATTTGCCAATTGGAATATTGGATTGGAATTATTTGTTGTTACACCTATATAGGAATACTGAACTGCTATTATTTGTTGGAATATTGGATTGGAGCTTTTGGAATTTTTTTGGTGATGGGTTTTTTTTGGTTAAATATGGTCTTTGATTTGATGATAGGTAGCATAGCCATAGATAATGTCTTCCTCGCAACAAGAAAAAACTCAAGGGACTGATGAATCATTAGGCATAAATGTTAAAGGACATGCATCTTCTATCCAAGAAAGTGAAGAATCAAAGCCTAAGAAGCCTAGAACTTTGACCTTTGATGTCTAGAAGTATTTTACTAGAGTAGGCATTAATGGTACTATAAAGCCGAAGAGTAATGGTTGTAATTCTCTGTATGCAAGTGGTAGGGCTAAAGGCACCTCACATCTAAGTCATCATATGAAGACTTGTAATGATCTCGAAAAACATCGTTCTGTTGGGGTGATGATGTTGGATAGAGAAGGCAAACTTAGGAATAGGTAAATTGATCACAAGCATGTTAGGGAGATGATGACTATGGCCATAATTGATCATGACCTTCCTTATTCATTTGTTGAATATAGATGGGTTAGAGAACTACTTCAAACATTAAATCCTGATGTGAGGCTCCTAACTAGAAAAACAATAGTGGCTGATGTTATGAGATTCTACCACCAACAAAAGGAGAACTTGAAAAATAAATTGAAGAAAAGTATAGGTAGAATACATTTGACATCGGATTGTTGTACTACTGTGACTTTTGAGGCATATATATGTTTGACAACTCATTTTGTTGATGAAAAGTGGACACTAAACACTAAGATACTTGCTTTTTGTAAGATGGTGCCACCACATTCTGGATTTGAGTTGTCTAAGAAGGTGTATGATTGCTTGAAAGAATGGGGAATTTAAGATAAAGTGTTCTCGATTACTCTAGACAATACATCTGCAAATGATAACATGCAGGAGTTACTGAAAGATATGCTACTTGTGCAAGACAAATTCAGCTTGGTTTCTAATAGAGAATTCTTTCATGTGAGGTGTTGTGCTCACATTCTCAATCTAATAGTTCAAGAAGGCATAAAAGTAGAAACTCCTGCTTTGCATAAGATTAGAGAGAGTATTAAATATGTGAAGGCATATGAGGTCATGATGATGCTTTTCAAACAATGTATTGAGGAAGTTGATGGCATTGACACTTCCATGGGATTGTGATAAGATGTGCCTACTAGATGGAACTCTACCTATGCAATGCTTGATAGTGGACTTCAATATCGTCATGCTTTTACAAAATTGTCTTTAGATGATAAAAACTACAAGTTTGGTCTAGCACATGATGAGTGGACTAGAGAAGAGGCAATGTGCAATTTCTTGAGGCCATTTGAAAAGATTACAAGGCTGATTTTTGGGTCGTCTTATCCGACTTCAAATTCTTATTTTATGCAAATTTCAAAAATTCAGATGTTGCTTGAAGCAAATATGACAAGCCTTGACCCTGTGATTCAAGAGATGTGTATACCAATGAAGGAAAAGTTTGACAAATACTGGCATAGTTATAATGTCCTTCTTGCCCTTGCAATTGTATTTGATCCACAATGGAAGCTCACCATAATAAAATATTGCTATGAAAGGATTGATCATATCACTTCCTATGAGAAGGTTGCCAATGTAAGGAGTAAGATGGATTTCATTTTTGACGAATATTCTGAGAGATCTTTTCCAACTTCTAGAGTTGCAAGTGCATCAATTGGTAGAACATCAACGATTGTAGCTCATTCTTCTTACACTTCTAATGTTTCCATAGTTTCCTTTGATGATGCATTTGATGTAAGTTTTAAATTTTTTGTCAATAATTACAACTCATTCTTATTACCCTATTATTATTTACTTGGATGTTTTATAATGGCACATGATTATTAAGATATCTATGCAAATATGGATCATTCTTCTTTGAATAAGTCTGAATTGGAAACATATTTGGAAGAACCAATACTGAAGCCCGATAATTGGAAAGATTTGGATGTTTTGAATTGGTTAAAGAACAATCAACAGCAATTCCCAATTCTTTCAAGGATGGCAGATGATATCCTTAGCATTCCAATCACTACAGTGCTAGTGAATCAACTTTCAGTATTGGTTCGCTTGTTTTAAAAAAGTATAGGAGTTCCATTCTTCCAACTAATATTCAGGCTCTTATTTGTACTCACAATTGGTTGCATAGATTCAAATATGATGGTGATTTAGTAATTTATATGTATTTTGTTATAATTATTTCATTTATATTATCAAATTACATATAATGGTGATTTATTATTTGTTGCAGATAATGGAGGTGATAATGCATATGATAGTGGAGAAGAAATGAAAAGGCTAGATATTTTTGCCTTGAAACTAAGGAGGAGCTTACTTTTAGTGAAGCACAATCAAATCTCATTGATAGTGATGGAGAAGAAAATGATAATATTATTCGTATTGTTTGATTGTGGCTGTGAATTTCTTTGGTTGTGGTCTGTGAACTTGTTTGATTGTGGTCTTGTTCTTGTGGACTTATTTGATTATGGCTATTGGTTGTGGTTTGTGGACTTGTTTGAGTGTTTGACTAGTTGTGGACATTAATTATAGTTTATTTGTTAGGTTTTAGTGTCTATGTTTTATTGAACATGGATGATATTTATGTTTTTAAAGTAGTTTTGATAATATTTACGTGTTAGATTAGGTATTTTAGTTATTAGGGGCATAAAGGAGGGGAAAAATGCTAAACGGGCCTGAAGCCTGTTGGCTTCAGTTAAACGGGCTAGGCCATCAATTAGGGGTTACTTTTAGGACTTAGGCCTAAACGGGCCAGCCTGTTTTTCTAGCTCTAGCCCATGGTGGTTCTTTAGATTTGGTTTCATCGATGCTACTGTATGGGAAGTTTTTTTTTTTATTTTGTATTATGGTCTTTCTATATAAAAATTAGATATCAATTCCAAGATATACCAAACACACTTTTAAACCCCATTTCCATCTTCATATCCATTTCCATCTCCATCTCCATATCCATTTCCATCAAAATCAATTTCGGCGTACCAAACGGCCCTAAAAGAAACACTTCTGGCTAATATTGTAAGTTGTTTGATGCTGAGGAGGCTTTGAAGAACCTAAATGCCAATGCAAGTTTGTTTAGAGGTGGAGCTGTCAAAGTTGAAGTTAATGCTTCAATTCTTGATGATGGTCGATGTGGCTATGATGGTGGTGTTAAAGGTAGCGAGGGCAATTGGATTCGTGGTTATACTTGCAAACT
Source organism: Inga laurina (assembly GCA_963855925.1). Classification (NCBI taxonomy): domain Eukaryota; kingdom Viridiplantae; phylum Streptophyta; class Magnoliopsida; order Fabales; family Fabaceae; genus Inga; species Inga laurina. The sequence continues at coordinate 54,127,423 of OY979705.1, forward strand.
AATCATTGTTCCTGAGTTGATAGGAATAATCCATGGGTTACATTTATGCCAGTGTAGAGGGTTTAGACATATTTATCTATTTTCTGATAGTATTATACATGTTTGATTCAATTCCATAAGAGAGGATTACATGTAATCCTGATACAACAAAACGACTATAATATTTCGTTGGCCTTATATAATATAAAGAGGATTACATTTTGTAATGCTGATTAATGGGGATGGAGACATCCTGATTAATGAGGATTACACTTCTAGCACTAATGAATAGGGATGTAGACATCTTGTAATTGAGTGATTATCGCCGTTATAATTTTTTAATTTCACCAAAATGCTTTGAAATATTAAATAATTACTACCATTAAATATTAAAAAAAATTAATTAATTATATAAAAATATAAAAAGTATCCCCCACTAAAATATCACATTAAATAATATTTTCACCATTAAATATTAAAAACTACCGTGAACCCAAAGTACACTACATAATATTTCCACAATTTAATATTAAAAAATTATTATGAACCCAACTGTACACTGCACAAATTAAAAAAATTATCTTAAACCCAACATGTATATTATACATATATGTGTAGACACAAGTAATTTTGTCTCTTGCTATATTATTCCCATATATTATCATTTTTTATGTAATCAAACCAAATGTTTTTATACAAATGCACCATCTTTCCCTAATGGCGAACAAAAAAAATTTATGTAATCATCAGTACATTATATTTCATTACATTACCTCTGATTCCGTGAACCAAATGGGCACTTAGTGTCAATAACATGTTGACAGGGGCTATGACCTTAGTTATCTCTTTAGAGTTGTTGTAGATAAGCCTAAATTACTTGTTTGCAAAGAATAACAGGTTGAGATAAGCCATGGTTTTCAAGAGAATATCTCCCTGGCTAATCAGTGTGCCAAGTACTCTCATGGGATTATCGGGAATTATTGCATCTTTGGTCATTGCCATATGTTTAATTAACTGGGGGATGTCAATCCAGTGATATGATTAGATGCCAATGTGAGATTCATTGGAAACAGAATTGAAAACAAGGCCATCATTTATACATTTTTGGCAACAAAAGAATTATGGGAGAATTGTGAAAAAAGATCTTATTGATAACTTAATTGCTAAATGGGACCTGAGAAGATATCTACACATGAAGGGAATATATATACACGCGCAGGGAAGATTTTGTGCACATAAGGAAAGTTTTTTGCACACGTATAGGGAAGAATTTTACATACAGGGAAAATTATATGCACACCAGGAAAGATATTCTGCACACACGAAAAATAATCTGCACACGAAGGTCCCATTTGACAAATAAATTACCAATAAAAGGTTTTTTCACAATTTTCCTAAGGATTATTCGGGTTCCCAAGGATTATTCGGGTCGAGAATAAAAATTAAAGACAACCTCAAAATATTTTTTATAAAAAGAAACGAGCTATACCAAAAAAAAATTGTATCTTATAAAGAAAAAAGAAGTGGAGGTAATATAGATGCCCATTCCACTATCGAACCCTCGTCACATTTTTATAATCTATCTATCTACTCCTACTATCTACTAGTACTAATCAAGCACACCACCGACCCCGCACCACATCCTAATGTCTGCGTGGTGCATACATTGCCAATCTTTTCAAGAAGCAAAGTGTCATGGGAGAATTGCATATAGGTCTTAAGGAGGAAAAAAATTACGGATAAATATCTTAAAATCATCAAATTGTTTTGAAATATATGTTAGATTTATTTTAATTGAGAAAAAACTATTTTACCTTTATTAATTTGAATAGCCAATGATAAATCAGGGTGTAACAATAACAAATTATTGACCAATCAACTTAAATTAATAAGAGGAACGTGGTCTTTCTTCAATTAAAATCAATTCAACATGCGTCTTATGAGACTTCAATATAATTTAATGATTTTAAAAGATTTACCTGTAATTCTTCTCTCCCTTGTAACATGTATTTAATTCCCCCAAGCGATATTTCACTATTAGTACAACGCAGCTAATTTAATCTCCGAAAACAATATAGTTCGCACTCTTTTTTTTTTTTTTTTTTTTTTTTTTGCAATGAAGTGGATTCCTTGTACTCTTTTTTTTATATTATATTATTTTTTTTAATTTTAAGAAACTACAATTAGCTAGTGGATGTTGCCAAAGATAAAGCATGTAACAAATTTTTATTATGGTGGAGCCATGGAGGTACATATCAATCAAGTCAAAAATTAAAATTATTCTTCGGTCACTTTTTATATTCTCAATTTGAAGATGGCTACGTTCACGTTCATGTTGATGGACACGTCCGGCCAAAAAAAAAAAAGTTAATGGAAATGACTGGGAATCGGAAAATGAAAAGACACGCATTTTGTCTAATCACCTCGTAAATTGCGCACTTCCTAGGGATTTAATTAAATGAGTTAAGATTCATATTTAACAACGAAGTTTTAAAGAAAGAGCGTCTGACATAATTATATTTTAAAAGGGATAAAAATATATATAAAGAATTAAAAATAGATCATCCACCACAAACTCATTAACTTACTCATAACGTCTGTTAGGTGTAATTGAAAATTATCTAGGTGATAATTACTAAGATAAGACGTGGCAATGAGAGGATTGAATGGGTTTATTAAAGTTGAAACTTACCTCTCTTCAACTTGGTTTAGTTGAGTTCGAGAAGTAGCAACGAACTCGACCTTGGAAGAGCAACAAAGACCAGAGGCATCAAAGAGGTAAATCGAGATGGAAGAGTAACGTTCATCATCAACGGGAAGATGCAAACGGAGGGTTGTATTGCTGCACCTTTTTGCTTTCACCATGTCTTGTTGCCTCTTCATCATTGTCGGCGATCTCCACTTTCACAACTTCCCTCTGTCCCAATGCTTTTCTTATTCTCCCAATACGTGCCTTCTTTTTTAAAGAAAAAACCTTCAACTTAAATTGTCCCAATAAGGTAAAAAAAATATTCATCCAGCTCTAACACGTGTCTGTCACATAAGCAGTCAGTCTCTGCCATATCACTGCTTCAAGTCAAACTTCTTTATCCCTAACAGTCAATGAGGTACCAAGTTAACGGGTTTGTGGTGGATGTTCCATTTTTAATTCCTTATATGTATTTTTATCTCATTTAAAATATAATTGTGCCAAGCGTTCCTTCCTTAAAACTTCGTTGTTAAATCTACATCTTAATCCTAATTAAAACTTTATTTATTACACTTTCTCTCTTATATCTTATACTCATATTTGTTATCCATTCTGTCTCCTATGTTTTTTTATAAATAGGGGCATATTTGAAATAAACAAGATATTTTTAACATATTTATTGTTTTTAACTAATCTTAACTGTCAATTTATTTTATGCACTAAGGATAAAAACTATTTATAAAAAGGACCGGAGGAAGTAAAATCTTTATAAAGAGACAAAAATCACATGGTGAAAAAAAAATAGAGACCAAACTCATAACATCTTCCTCAATAACCTTTTTTACCCAAACAAATACAGAAAAAACGATTAGGCATGAGCCGCAATAGGGCGGTGTTATATTACCCCTCATGTGTTAAAAATGAAATAATATGTCGTTCTTGTTCAAGATCCTTATCCAATCACATTGCTGACAACAGTTTTAGTGAGTAATTTAAAAACAATTTATTCTTTTAATAATATATTATTAAAATATTAACTAGAAAGAATTTAATCACATCTTTAAAGGCTAAGCATGAAAAAAAAAAAACTTATACACGTCCACCCGTCTACCATGGTTTAAATAAAATCCACCTCAAAAAATGGATTTACCATAACAAATATAGACAACCTAATGTCCCACACCAATATATAGAAAAGTCTTCGACCCCTGGAAGGAACCTCAATGATATACAATATTTACAATAAATAGGCTTAGATCGCTTTAGAGTCTCAAACTGAAAAAAAAAAATTCCACATACGTCCATTTTACAAATACTACGATATATATCATTCCTTCAACTGAATAAAAAGGTTGAGATGAACCCAATAATATACACCTTAATATAAGATATATTTTTTATATGGGTTAAAGAGCAATTTTATAAACAAAAATTTTCTTAAGGAGTATATGGCAAAAATAAGTTTTAGAAAAGGCAAAAGTACTAATAAACAATTCAAAAAGGTGCAGATTTACTAAAACTGTTAAATTTTATCAAATTTCTGTTATATTGTGCCAAATGCCCTTAGAGAAAAATTTTGTTGGTAAAATTGTATTATAACCATTTTCTTAATTTATCCCCATTGATGTTTCCTCAACAATAATCAAAGAGGGAAATAGAAAAGATGATTATGGTATTTTAAAAAACACATATCTTATTAATTAACTTAACTAATTTTCTTAATATAATCAAATTAAATAAATATGTCTTGCATTAAGGACCGATGGAGTATTATATAAACCAGTCTAAAAGTAAATACAAACGATCGATTCTTATTTCCAATGGTTCTCAAACATAGGTTCCAAAACTCATAAAATGCATGTCATATGCAACATCTTACAATTTAAATAAATATGAATTTAACAAACGGGTTATTCATTCTTATATTGTAATCAAATTTTGGTTTTGGTTTATATAGTTTTAAATTATTAGTTTTAATTCCTATAATTTCATAAAGACTTGGTTTAAATTTAAGTATAGGGATCAAAAACAGAACTCATTAAAAATATATGAACTAGTTATTAAACCGAAACTAAAACTAAAGATTTAAAACTATATGAACTAAAATCAAAATTTGATTAAACTATATATAATGACTAATAATAATATTAACTTTTTTAACAAAAGAAATCGAAAGTTGTGGCATATAGGAGTGGCGTACAAGACTACGTGGAAATTTGACGGGTTATAGTATGCCTGAGGGGTATGATACATGTATAGCTGGTAATTCGGGTCGGGCTGACGGGCCGACAATTTTAAACGGGTTCGGGCTGCCAAAATGGCAGCCCGAGTAAAAACGGGCTAAATGGGCTCAGCCTGTTTAGCCCGCGGGCTGGCGGGCTGGCCCGCATAACTTTTTTTTTAATTTTTTTTTAGTTTTTTTCTTAAATATCTTTGGTCCCTTATCTCATTTCCTTTGATAATGTGTTTAATTAATTCCTCATACCTTTTATTTGACACTTATTTTCATATTATATTTATTTATTATACTATTATTAAATTAAAAAGAGATGTATTTATATAGTTTTGTGATGTAAATAGGTGAAAAAAAGGAAAGTAAGAATGAAATTGATTTCTTAATACAAATATATAAAAGAAAAGAAGTGCGATATGAGCGGGTGAAAGAGAAAAAGATTAAAAATTTAAAAAAAAAATAAAAAAATTTGGCGCGCTGGCGGGCTGCCTAAACAGGCTCGGGCTGCAACCCGTAACCCGCGAGCCAGCCCGTTTTCCCACTAATAGATACATGAAGCTTTTGAGTGTTGTCAATTCTACTATGGGACCCTCCCCTTTATCCGTGAGGCTTTTCTCAGCAAATTTATCAACCATCCTAAGTTTGAGGGGTATTAAGATATTATATTTTATATTGATATTTGATATATTTAATATATATTAGAAATATAAATATGATATATTATTAGATTTAATATTTGATGTTATTAGATTAGATTTTGGGTTAGCCCATTAACTATTCGTTTGAGATAACTTATTTTTGGATAATAAGTATTTCTAAATTGTGATTCACGGTATATAAGGTAAGTATGTGATAGGAGTTTTATCTCGACTCACGTAATAAGTGTTTATTTTTAAAAAATAAACTAATCCAAACATGCTATAAATTGGTTTGTGGCTTATTTATATTTTCTTATATTTAAAGATTATGGTATGGAGGAAACAACCTGCAACATCAATTAAATTAATCATTGCAATTGACTTCAATTTCTGCTTTTCCTTCCCTTCCATATCTTCTCCCCTTTATTTTCATGGATCACTAGCCTTTAATTTTAAAGACAAAAAATTTTTTTAACCCAAATAATAAAATTGCCTCACGCACTGAATTACACGTTTTATTTCTGTTTTAATGCCCCCGCTTGGGTTATAAGCTTGCTCATTTTATTTATATTTGCAATTCTTTCTTGGTTTCTTGAAGAAGTTCGTTCATCCTATAAAATATAATATAATAAGAAAAATTATACTTTTCATTATTTTTAAAAATTGGCTTTAGTGATCTCTAAAAATAACATGATTGGATTTAATATAATATTATATTAAATATAAATAATAAAAAAATATATAGATGCACAGAGATATTATAAAATTTTCAAAACAATTAATAATAAATTATTTTTATGATTTCAAGCAAAAGCAAGATAATTTTTTTTTCATAAAATATCTTTATATGCACAGCTTATTATTGAAATTTTAAGTAATTTTATTGTTTAATTTTGAAAAATGGTTCTCTGTATTAAATTTTAATTTTAATATTATAAAAAAGATAAGATAAACAAGTATATAAAATTTACTTTTTTTTTCCGCCAAAAAACGAACGACCCACGAATACAAATATTGAGAATGGGAGACCCACCCCATTGGAGCACAAAGACTATCAAATCATAGGAGTCAAATTTGAATTAAGATTTATATATATTTATATAATTATTTTGTGAAATTTTTATAATGTATGGATTAAATAAAAAACAGTGTTGAACAGCAAAAATAAAAAAAACAATGAAAATAGAAGAAAACGGACTACTCTTCCCTATTTTTTGGGGGTCAAATACTAGAGATGTGGTTAGAGCCTTAGAGGGAATATAGGATTTGCTACTATCATTTGTTTTTACCGTTTTCTTTCCATCATCTCCTCTCCACTACTCATTTTAACTTTTAGATTGAAATTTGAGAGGTTTAGATTTGAAGTTTTATAAAAATATTCTTTTAAAATATTTTTTATTGTAGTTTTAAATTATCATAAAAAAAATTTATCAGTTTTTTTAATTTATTTAATTACTCCCTCCGGTTCTAATTATAGGACAACATTTGAGAGTTGATCTTGATCCTAATTATAGGATAAAATTTTAATTTTTGTTAATTTCTTCCCAAAATACCCCCATTGATACTTTCTCAATAATAATGAAACGCAATAATAATTTTATAATACACACATATATTCTATAAAGTGAATAATATTTGCAATTCATTAATGTCACATACACTTCAATTCTATTGTTTCTTTTATTTTATAAGAATAAATGATAAAAAAAATGAATTTAACACTATCAACGTCACATCCTCAGCTACAAGTAAATGAATTAACAAACCACCACCACAAAATCCTGATTTTTTTTCATATCCCTCCAATAACCATTTTCAGCTACAGAATCATAAGATTCTGGATTTGTCAGAATTACCCAAAAGTTTGATGCTTCCCCTTGGCTATTTAATCTATTGTTATGTAATAGTAAAATAAAAATAAATAAATTATTCATATATCAATATTCTATTACAGGTGTCCCTTGCGTCGTTTTTCCCTAATTTTTTTTAAAAAAAAAATCTCTTGAAAAAAGAGAGGAAAAACTAAGAAAAGAACCACGTTGCAATGAAAGCTTTTGTCTTTTTCCTCCATCGTTGTTATGGGTTCAACTTCAACTGCATGAGTTCATTATAATAAGGGCATTTTAGGAAAATAAATAAGATTAACTAATCTAATTATTATTCTTAATTTCTCTAAAGTTAAATAAATATGTCCTATAATTAGGATCGGATGGAGTAATTTTTAATAATTTGATATTTTATTAATATTTTCATAAAACATTAAATCTGGACTATTCAAATTTCAATCTAAAAGTTATGATAAGTAATGAAGGGGAAGATGATGGGGAAGATGATGGGAAGATGACGGTAAAAGTAGAGTACAATAGCTAATCCTAGGAATGCATGGGTTTAATTAGCCTAGGGATAATTTAGTATTTGTACATTTACATTTCAATTTTTTGATTCTTTTAAATAATCACAAGTTTTAAAATCCTTTCTAATAAATATTACATCCTTATTATAAAAAAAAAATGTTACATCCTTTATTCTAATTTTAATTTTCCCATTTATTGTTCACTCAAAAACTCCCTTGAGCTCAAATGTATATACAGCATTTTGAACAACGGACATAGAATGCTCCGCCTAAACTTATATGAAAATGCGAGTGGAGATCAATCGGTGAGCCAGCAATACTACTTCAAAGTTTGTCTGCATGCAGTGACGGGAGATAAGGATGAACCAAGTAGAAAGTATTATTTAATTTTTTTTATATAAAAAAGGAGTTATTATTTAATTTTCCAAATTAAGCAAATCTGGATGGGAACAAATTAGAGCTGACGTGTCGGAGATTCCATAGGAGGGTTGTTACTACCACCGAGTCAGCAACGTGTCAGAGAAACTCGCTCTCTGAGCTTACCGTGACTAATTGCTTTAACTGACACGTGTCACATAACGGGCTCTTCAGGGCCCTTTATATTCACCACTCACCCGGTGCCTCTTCCATCATAATTCACTTGGTAGCCTTCCGTGATCCTCTCTACCTCTCTTGCCCTATTACTATTCACCTCCTCCAACAAACTTCTTTAATTATTCCTCAAATCCCTCTTCTTCTTCTTGTTCGTTAATCACTATTGGCGTCTCCAAGATTCATCGATTTTGCTCTCAAGAACAATGAAGGAAACTGCAGAAAATCCTCTCCACCTCAAATCTGTCAACCACATCTCCCTCGTCTGCAAATCCGTCGAAGAATCAATTGACTTCTACCAGAACGTTCTTGGATTTTTCCCCATCAGGAGGCCCGGCTCTTTCGATTTCGATGGCGCCTGGTACTTTATTTTTTCCCTTTCCTCATCGTTCGTTCGTTCTTTCGTTCATCATACACAATAAGATACGATTCAGAACAACGAAATTTGCCTCAGAAACGTTTTCTTAAAAAGGAAACATAGGGATTTTGATCTGCGACTTCTTTTATTTTCTCTCTTCAACATTTTGGTGATTGTTGTTGATCTGTTTTCCATTTTTCTGTTCAGGCTGTTTGGCTATGGAATTGGAATTCATTTACTGCAAGCAGAGGATCCAGAGAACCTTCCCAAGAAGACGGAGATTAATCCAAAGGATAATCACATATCGTTTCAGGTATGATTTTGGTCTAATCACGGGGATCATCTTTTGATTCCTCTGTCGGAACAAGCCAAATTACAAATACGAGCGTTAACCAATTCCAGCTCCGTATAATAGTTTAAAAATCTTTAGGAGCTGAGATGTATCTGACAGAAAAAAGTTAGGACGTAAGAAAATGCCAAACGCTGAGAAGGAAAATATATATATATGCAGATAGACAATGGTTAATTAACCAATTCCAGCTCCGTATAATAATTGTTCAAATCTTTTGGAATCATTTGCTTGTCTCTGTCATGGATGTAGAAATAAAAGACAAACATGAACTCGTCATCCAAATATATTGTTTAGCTAGCATTTCCTTGTACGCATCTATGTACGTCTACGATGTGTTCGAAGAAATATGACAGAGAGAATAATCAATCAAGGACTTTGGGTTTTATTTCTTGAGATTTGATGCAGTGCGAGAGCATGGGAGCTGTGGAGAAGAAGCTGAAGGAGATGGAGATCCAGTACGTGAGGTCCATGGTAGAAGAAAGTGGGATCAAAGTGGATCAACTGTTCTTCCACGATCCCGATGGATTCATGATCGAGATATGCAATTGTGATAGCCTTCCCGTGATCCCCTTAGGTGGTGACATGGTAAGATCTTGCTCCCACGTAAATCTGAGACAGCAGCCTCAGCAGAAGATACAGATAGTCCCACAATTGTGATCCCTTGCCAGAATTTCTAAAGATACATTGTTTGCACGTCACATAATGCTGAAGGCAAAAAAAGAAAGGCATTCATAATAATGACCAGTTCTTGCATGCTGTTGTAGGGTATATGCATGGGCCCTACTCGAACTGACTTTTTTTTTTGTTGGGATATTACGTGACTTTGCAATTAATGTATCCAAGAATTTTTCCTACAAAGCAGTTTTGGTGGAAGACAGGCAATGTGACTAGTAATCTATATCTATACTAATATATAGGGAGCGAGCTTGTCGTTTTCTAGGTTTTCTATGAGTGTAGGAGTCATTTCCTTCTTTTTGTTGCTTTAGTTTACTTTTATTATTAGTTGAATAAACAATTTTCCAATTTGTCCTAATCATATTAATGAAAAATTGGTTCTTTAATTTTGGAATCTTGTGTGATGCTATATTTGATGTTGTGCGGTTTTGGTTTTGCTTTTCAAGTTGAACACTAAGCTTTTTGAGAATTCGTTTCATTGAAAGTGATCTCCATATATATTGACAGAGACAACCAGGGACTGGATTCTGGAACTTGTATACTGATAACAGTTTCTTGCAAACATTCGCTTACTGTTGAAACAGAAAGTGATGGATGGGCCATTTATCCCTTTGATTCAAGATTAACATGTATTTAATGTAAGACTTAGTTAATTTTTTTTTTGATAGATTATAGTTAATCATAGCATATGTTATGTATCATTTTCTAAATCAAATAAATTAGTTTGATATAAAAATAAATAAATAAAAATATTATAAATTAATTTATTAGTTTCCTTAATCTATCTAGAAAAGTCAATTAAATCACTGTAGCTAAAAAAGCAATGTTAACTCATTAAATTTGTCTTCAATTAATTTTTTTTTTTTTTCAATTCTACCTATATTTTATGAGGTTTTGATAGAGAAATTAAAGTATAAAAGTCTCATTTAAGCATTGCATTAATCATAGGGAAGAAATTGGCAAGGTAGGTTTAATTATTTTGAAAGTGACTTACTCATATTATGGATAAAAAAAATTTCCCTAACAAGCTATTCATATGGTGGAGTGGTGGACAGAACAAAGTACTTATTGTTGTGGTGTTTGTAATTATGGGTGTTTGTAATTTCCGCAATAGGATCCACAAAAATCACGTTTTCATAAACGTGATCTTTGCAAAAACAAATCACAAATATAAGCTCTAAATGTGAAATTGGAAACTTTATTGTTGGTTTTAACCGAAACATTATTTCTACCAAACGTAGAGTAGTTTCGTCTCAAAAAGATCGAAAATGCTCGTTTCCAATAAATTCCAAAATTACTGGTAGTGATTTATTTTAAGTGATTGCGTTGTAGCAAGTGATTTGTCTTGTAAAACATAGAGCATGCATTTAATTAGTTATCGGATACCAAACAGAGTGTTAGTCTGATTGGGCTCAATTATTGGATCAGATTCAGTGTTTGTTTGGAATAGTTTATTTTTGGGCAATAAGCGCTTATAAATCGTGATTCATGTTATACAAGGCAAGTAATGTGAGAGGAGTTTTATCTCGACTTACGTAATAAGCACTTATATTCAGAAAATAAGTATTCCCAAACATATACTCAAAACGGACAACTCAACAAAAATATTAGGTGAAGAAAAGTATTTGTTAGTTTATGTAAGAGACAAGGAAGAGTCCAAATTCTATAATGGTTGATTGCGGCTTCGATTTGTCCATGACAATATGAATAATACACATTTGTACATCAATAACTATTAGCTTTTGACACATCAACGACGATATATAATGGTGTGTTTGGAAGAGCTTAAATTTGAGAAATAAGCCCTTATTACGCAAGCCGAGAAAAAACCCCTCTCACATATTTACCTCGTATATCGTGAATCACGAATTATAAACACTTATTGTCCAAAAATAAGCTCTTCCAAACGAGCACTAATACTAATAGCAGATCTGTTTCAACATACGTTAATTTATAATGATTCACTTTTATTATTTATGGATACCAATTCGTTTGCATATAAGCATTTGAAGTTGACAAATTATAAAAAAAAAAAATTGTGGGAGCAGAGGTGAAGTAGCTAGAATGGGTGGGGGTAAGACATTAGGTGTATGTTTGGATTAGTTTTTGAGAATAATTTTTACGATTTACGAGATAAGTGTGTGAGAGAAGTTTTATCTCGGGTTACGTAAACCTAGGTTTGACAAATTGCTAGACACTCACTAGGTGAAAGCAGTAGCAGATAGTAGAAAAAGCCATGTACTATATATAATATAATGCTCATATCCAATTTAAAATTACTTTTAAGTAGGTAGATGTTCTTCTCAAATTTTTATAAATTTTTGTTTGTTTATTTTGTACCACGCTTATCTTCAATAAACACAGATCTTTTGTCCCCGCACTAATTGGAGAATCTAATTTTTGTCACAGGCAAAAAGAAAGAATCTAATTTTTGTCACATCAAATGCATTATTTTATATTGATTGTAAGTTATTTATAGCAGATAATATAAGTGTCAGTCGGCAGAAAGTAATGAAAGAAGGATGAGAAATCGAATTTTGATTGCTTTTATCTCCATAGAAAATTATGACATCCCTTCCCAAGAATCAATGCACATATGGGACTTGACTATGGCTGAAGAAACGTATTGTGTATAGCTTTATTTGAGCTATTTGATGGACTTTTACACTTGTTGTTTAAGACTCTAATGATTATAAAAATAAAAAATAAAAAAAAAATACAATTTAAACTTCAAAATTTTAAATTGGTTCTATTGATAATAAAAGTAATGGGATTGACAAAAAGAGTATAGCAATTAATAACTTAAATTTTTAAAAAATTACTGATTTTGAATTTTGAAATTTAAGTGTATTTATTTATCTTTTTCCTTATAAAAATATTTCAATTAAACTTCATTTCTCTCATTTTCATTTATTCTTCAGATAGGTCCAATAAGCATTTTTTTAAATATTAAACTGATGTCTATTCACTCAGATGAGCAATACAACAAGAACTATTATAATCCTAAGTTTCTTTATCAATTGTTGCCTTTGGAAATAGAGGTGGGAGCTGATCAAGGATACAAAAGCTACTCTAAATTAAAAGTTATTTTCCCAAATAGTCAATTAAAGGGATATTATTTTTAGGTACATGATTGATCAAGATCTGCCAATTCCTATGTACTAGTGATCTAACTTCATCCACAAATTATAAAATGATTACTCCGTCCGATCTTAAATATAAGATAAAATTAATTTTTTTAGAGAGATTAAGGACGCTAAGTAAATTACTTTAGAGTATTTATATTTTTATTTTTTTCTCCAAACTAATTAGTTTGACTAATAAACTGATATATAATTTAAGGATACACAACATATAATATAATTAAGTAATTTATTTAATTTTCTTAATCTCATAAAAAAAATTCAATTTCATCTTATATTTAAAATCGGAGGAAGTATTAATATGGAATTCATGAAAGAGGACAGGGATCAACAAGTTTAAGCAATGTGGGCCTACTGTTGTTTTTGGTCATTTTAGATCAGGGCCATCTTTTGTACCGAAATTAAAAAAAAAAAACGAAAACAAAAGTAATGTTCCAATCGACTGTGTCCTCTTCATTAAGCACTGCATATTGGATCGGACACTGAATTATTTGGGATATTGAGTTAAGGGTTAGTAAATTAGATAGGAGTTAAATCAGGACTTGAACGGTGAGAAAGCAAATATTTCAAATTTATTTATATAAAATTATGTGTAAAAGTAATAAAAAATGATTTTTAAAAAAATAAAAAATAGGTGAATCGGTCCATACGATTCACCCATCGGACCAGACCGATTGGACCACCAATTTGCAGGCCGAATCAGCTAGTTCGGTTTAATTCTACAAACCTTGCTTCTATCATATTTCACTAGAACTTAGAATTACCTCAAATATCATTAACTGTATCTTAATTTAATAACTTTCCAAATTTAACGTATTTGTAAGATTTCCAAAGTTTTGTCTCTATAATGATAGTTTTGAGAAAAACAACTCAAACACACCTTTTTTTTCGTATAAGATTTTTTTTCCACAAAAACCATACCATTTTTTTTTTGTATTACAATGACAAAAAAATAAAAAACCATACTTTTGATGTTAGCGAGCTAAACCATCTCTTTTCTTAAAAAGAGATGCTTTTTTAGAAGCTATTCTTTAAAATTACTTTTACCTCTTTTTCTTTTGAAGTTATTTTTTAAAAACTAACTTAAACATACTCTTCTATTTGATCGATACTCTATCTCAAGAGTATAAAGTCTATACAATAACAAATAAATGATAAAATTATTGGACAAAATATAAAAAAATAAATAAAAGATGAAAGCCATGTACTATATATAATATAACACTCATGTCCAATTTAAAATTACTTTTAAGTAGGTAGATGCTCTTCTCAAATTTTATAAATTTTTGTTTGTTTAATCTCTACCACGCCTATCTTCAATCAACACAGATCTTTCGTCCCCCCGCTAGTTATAGAATCTAATTTTTGTCCCACCAAATGCATTATTGTATACTTTTATAGGGACAAATTAGAATAAAAAACCTAGAAAAAATAATATTTATTAATAAGGATATTAAAAACTGTTATTATTTAGAAGGACCAAGTATCAAAATATAAATTTAGAAATATTAAATTACCCCTAACTAAATCCCTACTTCTTCTCTACCACTACCATATCGAAAGCATATGATGGTTAGTAAATTTTTTTTTGCAGTTTTACTTTAATCTACTATTAAGATAATTAAATCATGTAAGCCTCTTGAATAATTTACTTTCACAATTTTAATTTGACGTCTTATATATATAGGATATTTTCAATATTTATTACTATATAAAATTCCATTTATAAAAAAGCATGACAATCCTTAAAGTCACACTTAGAAAAACTCTTTGTTCGTCCTCTTAATCATATAAAAATATTTGAAAATTTATACCATTTTTCTTTTCTTTTTGGTTTTTAGCACACGGTGGAATCTCTTTTTTCCTTTGGATTTTCCAGTTTCTTGACTCCTCCCTTTTGTTTTTGGGTCAAAATTGACTCCTCCCTTTGAAAATCCTGCTTTATGTATCATATTGTTTGGGGAACTAAAAAGTTTTTTTTTTCCCAGAAAACTTCATAAATTTTACAATTAGATTTGAGATCATTTGGACGTCATTGACAATGACTTCTGAATTTATCTATTTTATTTTTTTCTTATAGTTCTAAATATAAAAGAGAAATTAGGTTGTTTAGTTAAGGGTAATTTAGTATTATTCAATTTGTATTTTGATTTTTGGTCCTTCTAAATAATTATCATTTTTAAGGTCCTCACCAATAAATATTGTTTCCTCTAGGTTCTTCTCTCCAATTTTCTCTATTTTATATTGATTGAGGGTACATCACGGATTATTAATGCGTGGTTCGCTAATAAAGTGTAAAAATTTTTAATATAAGACATAATTAACTAATTTGACTATTAAAGATATTAGTTAAGTTAGTTAGTATGACATGTATTTTCTGAAATACCATAATTATATCTTTCTTAATTCCTTTCTATCCTCTCTTACTTGACTATTGTTAGGGAAATATCAATATAGCTAATTTAGAAAAAATGTATAAAAATGTGGAATAAGTTTGACATTTATTATCAATATCATCTCTTTAACTAGGTCATACATGAACGACGGGTGTGATTTTTTTTTCTTGTAGAATTGAATAGCTTTTATTTTGATATGATTAAAATGCAGATTTACAATTATAAATTATTAAGAACTTCTGTATAGTTTTCATCAAATATAAAAGGAGAAATAAATCTCACATTTTATACAGTTTTTTTAAAAAATTTAATAAACAAGCCATTAAATTTATATATATATCTGTTGGGAAAATTATCCCTTATGCAGGTTTGAAAATATTTAAATTTTGTTGAATTGAGGTAGTAATAAATGCTAGAGAATTGTATAAAAAAGTATTGGGTCTAAGCTTTTGTTGAAAATTAAAGATATACTCATAAGTTATTTACAGCAGATAATATAAGTGTGTGTTTGGGTAAGGCGCAAACCGCGGATTTAAAAATTTGTTTCTGTAAATCGAGACATAACTCCCCTCACATATTTACCTCGTTAATCATAAAAATTATTATCCAAAGCTTAATCAAAAAACATACTAAGTGTCAGTCTGCAGAAAGTAATGAAAGAAGGATGATAGAAGATTATGACATCCCTTCCCAATAATCAATGCGCGTATATAACTTGACTTTGGCGGAAGAAACGTATTGTGTATAGCTTTATTTGAGCTATTTGATGGACTTTTACACTTGTTTAAGACTCTAATGATTATAAAAAAAAAAAAAAAAAACCACTTAAACTTTAAAATTTTAAACTGATTTTATTGATAATAAAAGTAATAAGATTGATAAAAAGATTATAGCAATTAACAACTCGGGTTTTTGAAAAATAACTGATTTTAAATTTTGAAGTTCAATTGGTATTTATTTATCTTTTTCCCTTATAAAAATATTTCAATTAAACCTCATTTCTCTCACTTTCATTTATTCTTCAGATAGGTCCAATAAGCATTTTTTTTTAAATATTAAACTGATGTCTATTCACTCAAATGAGCAATACAACAAGAACTATTCTGATCCTAAGTTTCTTTATCAATTGTCGCCTTTGGAAATAGAGGTGGGAGCTAATCAAAGATATCAAAGCTACTCTATATTAAGAGGTTATTTTGCTAAATAGTCTATTAAAGGAATATTCTTTTTAAGTACATGATTGATCAAGATCTGCCAATTCCTATGTCCCAGTGATCTAACTTCACCCACAAATTATAAAATGATTACTCTTTCCGGTCTTAAATATAAGATAAAATTGATTTTTTTGAAGAGATTAAGGAAGCTAATTAAATTATTTTAGAGTATTTTTATTTTTATTTTTTTCTCCAAACTAATTAGTTTGACTAATAAACTGATATATAATTTAAAGATACATAACATATAATATAATTAAGTAACTTATTTAAGTTTTTTAATCTCATAAAAAAATTCAACTTTATTTTATATTTAAAATTGGAGAGAATATTAATATGGAATTCATGGAAGAGGATAGGGATCAACAAGTTTAAGGATTGTGGGCCTATCTCAATTGTGGGCCTACTGTTGTTTTTGGTCATTTTAGATCAGGGCCATCTTTTGTACCAAAAACAAAAACCAACACTGCTGTTGCAACCGACCGTGTCCTCTTCATTAAGCGCAGGAAATGCACTTGGTACAGGGATATTTAGGGAAGAGCAAATTAGAATCGAAACCGAAAACCTAACTGACTCGTAAATTGAGTTTGGTTCGGTTAATTCGATTTTCGGTAAAATTTTAGTTTTTATTATTCTAAAAATTTGGTATTCGGTTTCTGTTCAGTTATTAAAAAAATATTTCGGTTAAAACCGAAATATATATAATATATTTATATTTAATATATATTATTTGATAAATACACGTTTTTATAATTAAATAGGTGTAAATTTTCAATGATATTAGATAAAATTTATAGATAATTTAAATCTAGTTAATTTATTTTATATATTTTACCCCTAAATGTAATCTTATCGATAAAAAATAATCTTTTTTAAAAATTTAATTATATATATTTTATTTTATAGATAATAAATAAAAAAATCGGTTAATTCGATTATTAACTAAACCGAATCTAAATATTTCTATTAATTCAGTTTGGTTAATCGATTTTCGGTTCAGTTTTTGAAATTAGCTTTATTCGGTTTTCGATTATTTCAGTTTTTATTGAAAATTGAACTAAAAAACCGAAAATTCAACCCTACAGATATTGTCTTGTGTCTGCGTCACTTCTATGGTATTTCACTAGAACTTAGAATTACCTCAAATATCATTAACTGTATCTTAAATTTAATAACTTTTCAAATTTATTGTATTTGCAAGATTTCCAAAATTTTGTCTCTACAATGATAGTTTCGAGTAAAACAACTCAAACACACTCTTTTTTTTCTTACAAAATATTTTTCCACCAAAACCATGCTTTTGTTGTTAGCCAGATAAACCATCTCTTTTCTTCAAAATCTATATTTGGCAAGAAACCATGGTTGGAGGTGGAAAATTGTTGTCTTCTAGAATCTAATTTTTAATGTTTTGTTAGAAGCTATTCTTTAAAATTACTTTTATCTTTTTTTTTTTTAAAGTTATTCTCCAAAAACTAATCCAAATAGATTCTTCTATTTGATCGACACTCTATCTCAAAGCCTATACAATAATAAATAAATGACAAAATTATTAGCAAAAATATAAAATAAATAAATAAAAGATGAAAGCGTGCCTTTATGTGGAAAATTTAATAATCATTTTTTGGCTTGAAGAAAAATTTAACAACTTGGCTTATAAATATAACAAAAAATAACATTCTCTCTCTATTTTATAAAATACTCCCTCTAATCCTGAGAATATAAGAGGGATAATTAATTTATAAATATTAAGAAAATTAGTGAAATTACTTACTTCTAACAAATGCTTATTGTTTTTTAAAAATATCATTTTTAATCAGTATGTCATTAGTGGAAACCCCATTTACTCTTCGTAATAATAAGATAGATAAAAAATTATAAATTTGAGAGATGGAAGTGGATTGCTTTTTTAACATTTAGGATTAAACGAAATCCTTAAACTCGCTCATATACGTAGGATATATTTAGGATGTGAGGGGGTATTTGTTATGAAGTTAAAGATGAGATGCGTTGTGTTGTTTCCGAGTAGTTGCATCATTTTGTGTCATCATGAAAAGAGCAGATACCATTTAACTTAGGGTTAAGGTACAAATTTATAAATGAAATTTTATCTGATAAGCGTTTGACACAAATATCTTTTAGAAGGGGCAAAAATATCAATGAACAATTAAAAATATTTTTACCCCTTTTTAATTGTTCATGGGTATTTTTACCCCTTCTAAAAGATATTTGTACTAGACGCTTCTCGAACAAAATTTCTTTGATAAATTTGTATCTTAACCCTTTAACTTATGCCCAATTGTCCATCTTCCTACTCTGCTCTGCAGACTTGAAATATTCCCAGAACCATTAACTTACAAGACATAACAATTACTCCAAAAATGACATATCAAATGAAGACACACACAAACAAATCAATCAACTAATTATTCCTTACCTCTGCAAGTTCTTAAACAACAAATCAATCATACAACAACCACACACACACACACACACACATTCATATACGCAGAAGTTAAAGGTCGATGATGAATAATAATATCTAGAGGCCTCTTGCGAGCATCTGTTCATAATTCTCCAGAGAGTGAAGCCTCTGAATCAAGAGATGTTGCCTGAAGTTCTTGATGAATGCTTCTGCACTTGCGTTTATGTCCTCTGTGGTGCTCTGTCTCTCCAGCTTCTTATTATTATTACCTTCTTCTTCTCTGTTTTCAACAACCCCTTCTCTGTTCCTCACATGGCTGCTTCCTTCTTCCTTCCTTCCTTGCTGCTTATTATGGCTCTTCCTCATCATTCTCTCGCTTTGCTTCGATCTCTCTCTGAGACTCAGAAGCTTCTTCTAATCTTTCAATTAACTATGGAGCTCGATGCTGATCGATGATGCTTCATTAGGCTCATGTGTTTCCTATATATATAGCACAGCTAAGCCAGGGGAAGGAGACAGACATGTGGGTTAATTATTTAATTAATTAGTTTCAAAGCGAATATTTGATTATTCTTTTCAATCTTTTTGCCTCAACTTTCCAGCCCACTTCTTCTAGGTCCCTTCCTTTACAAACAAAGTTGAAGATGTTGAGTAAATAATTTTAAAAATAAAAGAAAGTGACCTCCATATATTGACAGAGACAACCAGGGACTGTATTCTGGAACTTGTATACTGATAAAATATTGTACTCATAATTACTCACTCCCACGATTTCTTGCAAACATTCACTTGCTGTTGAAACTAGAAAGTGATGGATGGGCCACTTACTAATCCCTTTGAATCACAATGTTTATATCTTTAATATAAGATTCAGTTAATTTTTTTTTGAGAGATTATAGTTAATCATAGCATATGTTATACATCATTTGATTATGTATCATTTTCTAAATCAAATAAATTAGTTTGATATAAAAAAGATGAATAAAAATATTATAAATTAATTTATTTAGTTTCCTTAATCTATCTAAAAAAGTCAACTAAATCGCTGTAGCTAAAAAAACAATGTTAACTCATTAAATTTGTCTTGAATTAATTTTTTTTTTCCCAACTCTACCTATATTTTATGAGGTTTTGATAGAGAAATAATAGTATAAAAGTCTCATTTAAGCGTTGCATTAATTATAGGGAAGAAATTGGCAAGGTAGGTTTAATTATTTTGAAAGTGACCTACTCATATTATGGATAAAAATAATTTCCCTAACAAGCTATTCATATGGTGGAGTGGTGGACAGAACAAAGTACTTATTGGCATCATGGATTTTTAATGCTTGACATAGTGGTTCGTTAATGAAGCGTGCTAATTCTTAATCTAAGCCCTAATTAACTAATTTAATTATATTAAAAATATTAGTTAAGTTAGTTAATATAATAAGTTTTTTTTGAAACACCATAAGTATATTCTTCTTAATTTCTTTATTTTTTTCCTGCTTGATTATTGTTAGAAAAATATCAATAGAGCTAATTTAGAAAAAAGTGAATGAAAATGTGGAATAAGTTTTACATTTAGGATCGATGTCATCTCTCTAACTAGATTATACATTAACAATAGGGGTGATTTTTTTTCCTTGTGGAATTGAATAGCTTTTATTTTGGTATGATTAGAATGCAGATTTACAATTATCAATTATTAAAAATTTCTGTATAGTTTTCATCAAATATAAAAGGAGAAATAAATCTCTCATTTTATATAGTTTTTACAAATTTTTTTATAAACGAGCCATTAAAGCTACATATATATCTTTTGGGAAAATTATCCTTTATGTAGGTTTGAAAATATTTAAATTTTGTTGAATTGAGGTAGTAATAAATGCTAGATAATTGTATAAAAAAGTATTGTGCCTAAGCTTTTGTTGAAAATTAAAGATATACTCGTAAGTTATTTATAGCAGATAATATGAGTGTCAGTCAGCAGAAAGTAATGAAAGAAGGATGAGAAATCGAATTTTGATTGCTTTTATCTCCATAGAAAATTATTACGTCCCTTCCCAAGAATCAATGCACATATAGGACTTGACTTTGGCGGAAGACACGTATTGTGTATGGCTTTATTTGAGCTATTTGATGGACTTTTACACTTGTTGTTTAAGACTTTAATAATTATAAAAAAAACAAATTTTTCATTTGAACTTTAAAATTTTACATTGGTTCTATTGATAATAAAAGTAATAGGATTGACCAAAAGAGTAAAATAATTAATAACTCAGGTTTTTAAAAAATAATTGATTTTGAATTTTGAAATTCAAGTGATATTTATATGTCTTTTTCCCTTATAAAAATATTTCAATTAAACTTCATTTCTCTCACTTTCATTTATTCTTCTGATAGGTCCAATAAGCATTTTTTTTCAAATATTCAGCTGATGGTCTATTCACTCAAATGAGCAATACAACAAGAACTATTATAATCCTAAGTTTCTTTATCAATTTGTCGCCTTTGGAAATAGAGGTGTGAGTTAATCAAGGATATAAAAGCTACTCTGTATTAAGAGGTTACCACTTTTATCTTATTTATAAATCTTTTTTGATAAAAAAATTTAGTCCTATTTATAAGTATAGTTTTAGAATAATAAATGTATTTTGTACTTTTTTACCCCTATTAATTACAATAAACAAAAGGAATTTATTCCTGTTGACTTTTGAAACCAATCATAGATGAGGGTACAATTAGAAATTTAGTTTGTAGTTAATAAGTTAACTAACTCTTCTTAGTATGTGAGAATTAATTAAAAATGACTTATGAATAGGAACAGAATGATATTTTGCCAAATAGTCTATTAAAGAGATATTCTTTTTAGGTACATGATTGATCAAGATCTGCCAATTCGTATGTACTAGTTATCTAACTTCATCCACAAATTATAAAGTATTACTCCCTCCGGTTTTAAATATAAGATAAAGTTGAATTTTTTGGAGAGATTAAAGAAGCTAATTGAATTAATTTAGAGTATATTTATTTTTATTTTTTTCTTTAAACTAATTAGTTTGACTAATAAACTGATATATAATCTAAGGATGCATAACATATAATATAATTAAATAACTTATTTAACTTCTTTAATCTCTCAAAAAAATTCAACTTTATCTTATATTTAAAATCAGATGAGTATTAATATGGAATTCATGAAAGAGGATTGGGATCAACAAGTTTAAGGAATGTGGGCCTATCTCAATTGTGGGCCTACTGTTGTTTCGGTCATTTTAGATCAGGGCTATCTTTTGTACCAAAAACAAAAACAAAAAACTAAAGTATTGTTGTGTCCTCTTCATTAAGCACAGAAAATGCATGTGGTATAGCTGGGAATACGGGTCAACCCGCGGGTTGCGGGCTGGCCCGCATCAACCCGCGGCCCATGCGGTGCGGGCCTGTGCAGCCCGCACTTTTGCAGGCTAGTAAAATGCCAACCCTAACTCGTAGTGTGCGGGTTGCCGGCCAGCCCGCGGGTCCGTATTTTTTTTGAAAAAAAAAATTCATATTTTTTAAAGAGGATTAAAAATATGAGACACATATATATAAGTAATTAAATTTACCTTCCTAGTATCAATCATTTCTTTTATAAAAATTTAAAAACATAATCTAAAATTTAAAAGATAAAGTTATCAAATTTGTTAAAGTTTATAAACAAAACATAAACTCATCCTCAAACAACCAAGATATAATAATTTTGTTTAAAGAAGAAGGGAAGAAGCTAAGATTTTTTTATTTTGGATTGGGAGGTACCAAGATAAGAGTGAAAAACTTATAAGTTTTGTAAAATTATTATATGTAAATAAAAAATGAAAAATTTTGCGGGCCACCCCGCCAACACACGGGTTATGCGGTGGGGGCCTGTGCAGCCCGTATTTTTGCGGGTTGGGATTTTTCCAACCCTAACCCGTCAAAACCCGCGGGCTCACGGGTTGAGCCCATATTACCGACTCTAAGTACAGGGATATTGTCTTGTGTCTATGTCACTTCTATCGTATTTCACTAGAACTTAGAATTACCTCAAATATCATTAACTGTATCTTAAATTTAATAGCTTTTCAAATTTAGCGTATTTGCAAGATTTCCAAAGTTTTGTCTCTATAATGATAGTTCCGAGAAAAACAACTCAAACACACTTTTTTTTTTTCTTATAAGAATTTTTTCCACCAAAACCATACTTTTGTTGTTAGCCAGCTAAACCATCTCTTTTCTTCAAAATCTATTTTTGGCAAGAAACCATGGTTCCAAGTGGAAAACCATTGTCTTCTAGAACCTAATTTTTTATGCTTTTTTTATAGGCTATTCTTTAAAATTATTTGTATCTTTTTTTCTTAAAATTATTTTGAAAAAACTAACTCAATCTCTTCTATTCGATCGACACTTTATCTTAAGAGTACAAAATGCATACAATAATAAATTTAACAACGTGATTCATAAATATAACAAAAAATAACATTCTCTCTCTATTTTATAAAATACTCCCTCTAATCCTAAAGATATGAGTGGGATAACTAATTTATAAATATTAAAAAAATTAGTGAAATCAGTTATTTATAATAAATGTTTATTTTTTCTTTAAAATATCATTTTTAATCATTATGTTGTTAGTGGAAACACATTTACTCTTCGTAATAATAAGATAGATAACAAATTATAAATTTAAGGATGGAAGTGGATTGCTTTTTTAACATTTAGGATTAAACGAAATCCTTGAACTCGCTCATATACGTAGGATATTTTTAGGATGTGAGGGGGTATTTGTTATGAAGTTAAAAAATGAGATGCGTTGTGTTGTTTCCGAGTAGTTGCATCATTTTGTGTCATCATGAAAAGAGCAGATACCATTTACTTAGGGTTAAGGCGTAAATTTATTAATGAAGTTTTGTTTGAGGAGTATTTGGCACAAATATTTTTTAAAAAGGGCAAAAATATCAATTAACAATTAAAAAGGGGTATCCACCACAAAAACCGTTAATCTGTATTAACGGCATTAAATTATTAGAGAAGAAAACCCCTAACCGCGTTAGTACTGATTTAACGGTTTTTGTGATGGATGCCCCTTTTTAATTGTTTATTAGTATTTTTACCCCTTCTAAAAGATATTTGTACTAAACGCTTCTCGAACAAAACTTCATTGATAAATATACGCCTTAAACCTTTAACTTACGCCCAATTGTCCATCTTCCTGCTCTGCTCTGCAGACTTGAAATATTCCCAGAACCATTAACTTACAAGACATAACAGTTACTCCAAAAATGACATATCAAATGAAGACACACATAAACAAATCAATCAACTAATTATTCCTTACCTCTGCAAGTTCTTAAACAACAAATCAATCATACAACAACCACACACACACACACACATTCATATACGCAGAAGTTAAAGGTCGATGATGAATAATAATATCTAGAGGCCTCTTGCGAGCATCTGTTCATAATTCTCCAGAGATTGAAGCCTCTGAATCAAGAGATGTTGCCTGAAGTTCTTGATGAATGCTTCTGCACTTGCGTTTATGTCCTCTGTGCTGCTCTGTCTCTCCAGCTTCTTATTATTATTACCTTCTTCTTCTCTGTTTTCAACAACCCCTTCTCTGTTCCTCACATGGCTGCTTCCTTCTTCCTTCCTTCCTTGCTGCTTATTATGGCTCTTCCTCATCATTCTCTTGCTTTGCTTCGATCTCTCTCTGAGACTCAAAAGCTTCTTCTTATCTTTCAATTAACTATGGAGCTCGATGCTGATCGATGATGCTTCATTAGGCTCATGTGCTTCCTATATATATAGCCCAGCTAAGCCAAGGGAAGGAGACATCCATGTGGGTTAATTATTTAATTAATTAGTTTCAAAGCGAATATTTGATTATTCTTTTCAATCTTTTTGCCTCAACTTTTGACCCTCCAGCCCACTTCTTCTTCTAGGTCCCTTCCTTTACAAACAAAGTTGAAGATGTTGAATAAATAATTTAAAAAATAAAAGATAATTAAGTTTGATCTGACCTAGTTGAATATGCCATCTGTATGCTGTCTTTCCTCACAAGATTTATTAATCATTAATACTCCCTCCGGTCCTAATTAAGAATTGACTTTTTTTTGGAGAGATTAAAGAGATTAAATAAATTACTTAATTATATCATATATTGTGTATTATTAGATTATATATCAGCTTATAAGTTAGGCAACATAGTTTAAAAAAACGATAAATGTATATATTTTAAAGTAATTTAATTAGCGTTCTTAATATCTACAAAAAGTCAACTTTATCCTATAATTTAGGACTTGGGGGAGTAATAATAATTGTTTTTGAAGAAAGGTTGATTGATTCCTGTAATGGAAGTCACAAAACTGTCTCAAGTAGTAAAATTGGAATCATCCTTTGCTTTTATGTCAATATGCATAACTTACTTGCTTGATTGTTTTTACCCCTAGGGTTTGGGATTTTCACTGCTTATTATTGATCGTAATATTTTATGAGAAGAAATTAGAAGAAATGTTTGAACAGTAAGGAATCAATTTGACGAAGTAGAATATTCAAAGTTTGTGAGGGTAAAGTGAAAAAGGAACATAAAATAACCCTTCCAAGTTTGAATCTCTTCAATAATGAGTTCTAACAACCACAAGTTGATGCCTTCGGCCGACTTTGAAATTACAATGCAAGTTTCAAAGTTTGAATTTAGTAGTTTGCCCACAATCTGAGAGAGGTTGGCATGTGCAATTAATGAAAAATGGTGGGCTCAAGTCATGGATTATTGCTGGCAGGAAAGAGTCCAAAGCCCCAAGTTTTCAGGGTCAATATACATTTTTTTCCTGATTTTATTGGAGCAAATTCAAATATTGTTAGATCTATGCAAAAAAATAAAGAAAGATTGCTGAAAAATTTCACATTATAAAATTTATTACTTCAAAATATCATAAATTTGTTTAAAGACTCTGGTGCAACGAACTCATTTTCAATTTTGCACAAAATATTTTTAAATATATGCAAAATAGAATACATATGCACAATAATGAAGAGTTACATTTGCTCAAGAATCTTGGTCCTTAGGTACATTTGAGTAATAAATTTTGCCCTGGAAAACTTTTGCACCAAAAAGTTTTTTTTTTTTTTTTTTTTTTTTTAAGTTAACATATACGGATATACCCATAAAAATTGAACTCTCAACTTAGTTAACAAATGAGTTAAATCTGTGTCATTTGATCTAACTATTGACAATAACTATGGGGTTTTATTGAATCAATGCAAATCTCAATCCCTATGAATAATTAAGATTAATGAGGAATAACGAACATAGACTTAATTAATCTCCTAAACCGAATGGTTGGTGAAGGTAGGTACATTGCATTGAGGCATTGGATGTGGACAAAAGCTTGTGATGCCCATCATAATAAGTGATATTATTAATAGTTTAATTAAGTTTTAGACTTTTATCGTGTCACACATGGGGCTGTCTACTGCAAAATGCCAAAAAGGAATAAATTAGGACGTTAATTACAATTAATGATGTCAAACACGCTTTGTTAATCACTCACCAATTTCACGTTTTATTTTAATACTTTATTTCAATTAGATCGGTCCTGTATACGTCCCATCAAAATGAGAAACAAATTACATTTTTATAAAAATTGGGATAATTATTATATAACGTTTACAAT